>OW964824.1:50950688-56058188 GCA_943142095.1 Ophonus ardosiacus | reverse complement strand
TTACTAAAATCTCGGTATGCAATTTTTAGCACGATCCCTATACCTTCCTTACCAAAAGTAGCGGGAGGTAAAAAACACACAATCCAGATTAAATTAAAAATCTGCAGCTGCTAGTTTATTTATTAAAAAATATGGATTATTTTATTTTAATAAATACATAAATATATCATCACGGCATATTATCCATTTCTGGGTGTGCCAGTATCCACAACACATGTAGACATCGGTAATGATGACGATATATTTTACCGTGTGGGCGCTTACCAAGCGTCACCTCATGGGCATTCATAGCTGGTGTGGAGAGTGCACCACACGGGTCACTTTTTGTGCCATTTAAAATTCGAAATATTTGGTGTCTGTCGGGATCGAACCCGACCAGACACTCAGGTACGCGGCCACGGGACCCCATTATTATATTATATTATATTATTTATAGTACTTTATTTTGATATAGGTTAAAAACAACAAAAATTATAAAATTACAAGTCGGCATTGCTTCACAATTATTTTCTTTTCCTCCACCATCTTTGCGAGTACTACTTTTAACACTCCATTCGTATCCTGTGTATGTTCCCGCGGCCATGTTGAGCACGCGATCTCTTCCAAGAGAGCATGAAGTCTGCACTTTGTGCACCATGCATCTCACACACGAACCGCGCGGTCAAATGTGGGATTTTTATGCAAAGAAGCCCCGTGAATAACGACCAGAGTAAATCATACACCACTGCGAAGCAAAGGAAACAAATACCAGTTGTTTATTGCTAAGTGGTTGCGGGAGGATTTTTAAAATGGAGATGGTTTATTGATGCTCTTAAACATTTTTCCACAGTTTAACTTATTTGAATGAGTTCTTAACTCTATAGAGGATAGGGTAGGGGCTTCATCTTTTTAATGGATATTTTACTTATATTTTTAATGGTGCCAGCAGTCAGGCTATAATTTTCGCTCTTTTACTGCGAAATTAATTTTTTACAATTATTTTCTGCTGGCCGTTTATTAATAGGTCATGTTAATGTATATAAAATCATTCATTAATTACCCCTGCCCCTATTAATGCATGATTTTTAGTACTAAACGATTTTAGTGTCAAATGTTATTAACCTATTTTTTACCTTCCATCACCTTTTAGGTAAGGAAGGTCAAAAAATTCGGTGGTCAGTTTTTAATGAATAAGCACGTTTTAAGATCACTACTATACGAATTTACAATTTTTAAGATGATGTCTGTATGTGTGTCTGTGTGCGTGTATTTGTGTGTTCGTGTTAGACAAATTTTTCTCCGACGATAACTCCAATACTACTATTCTAAAAATTACAATGGGGGAGTTCATGATTTTTTTATTTTTATATTGTGTTATAGTATTTTTAAATTTAGAAATTCCCGATTTTTTTTTTCTTGAAAATTAGGCTTCAAACCCGAGATAAATAGCGGCGAATATTTTACTATGACCGTTCCCGCAATTGTGACGTCACCGACCTCACTTCCGGTGCCAGTGATATCATCGACGTACAGAGCACGCATTAATAAAGACAAGAATATGTCCGTATGTCTACTTACTTGTTCTGTTTCTGTATACGCGCTACTGTCATACGTTATCAGAGGTTATGTTCTTGTGTTTATATGTTGTTACATTATTATTCTTTCTTGCAGTATTGTTATTATACATACAGGCGTGACATTTAATTCAAAGGTTATGTTTGTGTTTATGTTTGTTCAAATGTCATTTATTAAGACACCAGCGCCATCTGCACAAAAGGAAGTAGCACCTTTGAATCCCGGACGTCATTGGCGGACGATTTAAATGTATGCTCCACTTTTACGTAATTAAAAAAAGTGTTAAAATAAAATTATATTTTTTTATATTTAATAATACACTAATAAGATTAGAAACAGTTATAAATAAATCTTATCTACAAATTTAATATTAGTGAACTCCCCCATTCTTTCATATTCCTCTTCTTTACATTCATATGAAGAGCTGATTAGGTTTTGGTTATAATTGACCCACCGGAAGTACCCTTATTTCAAATTTATGTTTTTCTTAAAAAAACGCAGATAAATATTGTTTTTTGACATTTTATGTTATTATAAATATTAAAGAAAATGCTCTATTCTATATAATTCTAATCGCTATTATAAATCAAAAGTGAATGTTAATACGAATTAATTTGAAACAGTTTAATCAGTTTGACAGCTTTGGCAGTTCCTACGTAAACTAAAATGAAAATCAGAAATTATTTCGAAAGCATTCCAAAAGAATATTTATTGGGAGCTTTTAAGTAGTAGAAGGAAAATTAAGTAAAAATTGAAGTGTATTTATAGCTGAAGGAATTTTTTTACGGATATTTAAATTCTTTTCGTACAAAATATGAACACCGTATTTTAAAAACAAGAATCATTTTTCCTTGAATCCGTCACTGCACATTGGAAGTATTTTGACAAATACAGCAATTTGCGGTATCAACGTTGAAAGATCTTTTGTTTTAAGTTGTTTATGAGATTTCAGGGATTAGAAAAACAATATACATTCGTTTTAAACGTTGGTTCAAATATTTTCATTGGCTGTGTCCGATGTCGCATTTTGGTATTTAGTACTTAGAATTTAGGTCTTCTTCACATAAATACAACTCCGAATGGCATACTATAGTCTATTTGAGAATGACTGGCAGTAATAAATCATTATTTTTAAGAGTAGTATAGTAGTATTGGATATTTGCCAGCAATGCGGCAAATAAAACTACCAGAAAAATCAGTTGTAACTACACTAGGATGGTCAAAATAAGCCGCACGCTTTGTACCTGGAACGAAACTTACTTGTCGAACAATAGAAATGCCGTCCGATAATCCCCGTCGGACTGTGTCATAGACGTAGATAGGATTTGTAGAGTGATCTGTTTATACATTTACTAAAAATAAAAGTTTTTAATATTTAAATATAACTTTCTCAGTCATTATTATTATATTGCATACATTTAATATTTACATACATACATTCAATATTTACATTTTTATTTGTTACATAGTAAAATTTATACTTATTTCATGTGTGTTGTCAAGATATTGGTACCTGTCATATTTCTATTAAATATACATATTACATTACATATACTTATGTATACCATACATAAATTATTAAAAATCAAAAACTGATTCTGAATCTTGTCCTACTGAAATTATAAATGGCTCGATCGTTTCGTCTATCAGATGGTCAAGTTTGCACATTTGGTCTTCTTCCTTTATGACATGTTGAATACAGTTTTTCCAATTATCGGCAGTCACATGTTTTAATGCATCCATAAAACACATTGTCCAATTTAAAAGTGGTGTTTTTTCGCGCTACTTCACCTTTAACTTGAGCCCAAACTAATTCAATTGGATTGAGCTCGCAGTAATAGGGCGGTAAACGAAGGACAGTAATACAGCGATTCGCTGCCATATCATCAATAACATGATGAATAAATTTATGTCTATGAGTCTATGTAATTTAGCTATAGCCAAAAGCTCAGTTTTGACAATTCCCATCTAAAAATCAATATTTTTTGACGATAGCCACTGTTCTATGTCATGTTTTCTCCACGCACTTGTTGGAAGTTTTTCACTTACTCGCGAATGATAACTGGCGTTGTCCATAACTATGACCGAACCCTGAGGTATCAAATCCAGCATCTGTTCAAAATATTCTTCAAAAACATCTGCATTCATCTCTTCATGATAGTCTGCAGTTGATTTTGAAACGAAGATGAGCAAACCTCCTTCGACAAATCCATCAACACTACCAATGTGGGTTATTATCAAACGGCGCCCTTTTCCAGACAGTGCTTGAAATCCATTTGATAAGCCTAAAATTATAGTTCTCTACCGAATTTAGTCATTTCGACTATCCCAAACAATTATTGGCGCGCCACTGGAATGTCTTTGACAGAATGATTTATTACTGCCAGTCATTCTCAAATAGACTATAGTGATATCCATTGGTTTATATGGCAACACTTTAGACCAACAAAAAGAATTGTACAATTCGATTCAATTTGATGCTAGTAAATATTATTTTATATTTCATAAAATAGAAGCTAAGAAGCTATTCTTTGACAGCAAATTTGACGTTTTGTACAAATTATAAGAACGAACATGATTTGTTTAATTAGTGCGCGTCAACCTCAAGGCATAGTGTGCCCCTGTAAATTCTGTAAAAACCTAAAATCTAATTCCTAAAATCCTAAATAATCACTAGATTTAGGGCATATACAGGGGCGGATTAACAATTTTGCCGCCCATAGGCACTCAGAAAATTGCCGCTTTTTCATAATTTTAAAATATATTTCTAACAGATCAATAATGTAATTTTCAAATATTAACCAAAGATAATACAGATATTTGAATATCAAAAATGTTGAAATATATCTTTTTTAATGTTTAAACTTTTCGTATGTTTTATTTTTGTTAAAATATAATAGGGGCTTAAATAGGTAATTTTAAGTCTGGAATACCCAACCCTCAAGAATTTTATTCTGATGGTTACATATAGTTGCAAAAGTATTATAAACACAAAAATTATGACGCGAAAAGCAATATTTATAGTGATTTTGGCATTTTTTCTGAAAAAAGGTACGGATAATTTCCTATAAAATGATATAACTATCCGAGTTATGTCGAATTGTGTTCTGTGATTTAGGATATCGTTACACAGCCTAAAAACTAGTAATCGTTTTGACACGAAATGCATTCAATCACTCGAACATAGATAACATTTATTTACATTACATTATATACCCGAATTTCGTCAAATTGAGTTTTATGCGTTAGGTTTCCGTCATATTAAACTATTTTTTGAAAATTTACAATCGAAGAAGTCATAATTTTCACAAATATAATCTTTAGAATAGGTAAAGTCTGACTTTATTTTTGCAAAAAAAAAAAACATAAATACATGCTTCCGCGTTTTAATTTTGCATTTCTTTATTACTTTAACTAAAAGAAAGCATAATAAAATAGAATTTCAAGTGGTTATTCTACAATCCAGGCAATTTTAATAAATGTATTATAATGATCGATAGCATAATAATAACGAGGATCTCAAAATAAAGTCTGAAACATGAGTTCAATTACTTGGACATTTGTTGAAAATAGAGCGCATATTCCATTACTTAAGTATTATAGAAAAACAGACGATAATTACAAATTGACCGGAGTAATAATAATATACATACAAAAAAGCTTTACTTTATATAAATTTGTTTCAGAGATCATCGATATAAATGTTTTCGTCGCGTCTTTTGATCGGCAATTTTTTTTACAAAATTATACATTTCTGATTAAAAAAAATGCCGCCCCCGAAAATTTGCCGCCGTAGGCACGTGCCTACTGTGCCTATGCGTAAACCCGCCACTGGGCATATAAATTTAGGATTTAGATATTAGAGTGATAAAAATGCAACATCGGACACAGCCATTGTCTTTTCTTGCTTAAAGTGTACATTTTCTATCCTTAAAATGTATATGACGATATTATATTCCGTACATTTTGTTTACATTGTTGGTAACGTATTTTCTTCCTTTTTCTATCATGCAGAAAATCTCCCTTATCACATGTATTTCATTCTGGGTCGTTGTTGCACATATTTCTCCTTTAGTTTCATCCAGCGTTGCACTATCTCACTCCCGTGGCATTATCTGCAACTGCGTTGTTGACATAGTTGGCGTAACATACCACGTGATTCAGGACTCGTGCACCATTTGGCAATGCCGCATCGTACACCACCGTGATATACAACCGACGCATTGCCGCAATGCAACGATTTGGCAACGCTGTGGATTCCAAATTCAAAAATATTTAATAGTCGTGGATAATTAAGCGATTTTACGGAATAAATGATAATTAAATTCATTTGGTTCCGTTTAGCACACTGTTAACAGGAATTTTTGCGGTATGCTCTACTTGTCATATGAATTATGGCCGAGTTATCAGAAGCAATTAATTGTAGAAAACTAATATACTATTTATTACATGCACAGCAGGTAGCTACGTTTCCTTGTTTGCTGTAATTTATTATTGAGCATAGTTATTATTCACTTTCTCAATCGCTGACTGCACTTGTATACATATTTTGCTAAACTATAAGTTATAGCACTTATACACTAAGCATTCATTTATGATTAATAAAATACAGCTGTTGTTTGTATGATCGTATTAAAATAAGAATATTGTCAGTGGCGTGCAGTCCATATGTGCAAGGTGTGCAGTGCACACCCTACTAATAATTTCAAAATTTATTGCATTAAAAGGTAAATTATTTAATTGATTTGATCTTAATAATGATATGCGAAATATAAAAATATTAATACAATTATGGAACAATAACGAACAGTATAGTGTGTTTGGTTGCCTATCAGCGAATGTGTGAATTGCCGGGCAAGTGCAGGTCTCAGCACTGCACTCGGTGCGCATGTTTTTACACAGGGAGGGTATAGGAACAGTATATTTGCGCAGACAAGGATAAAATATTAGAAATACGTATCGCCCCATCGCACTCTCCAGCGTGCAGCATATTTTGTGCACGTATCGCCGTAAAATTACTTTTGGTAGTATTCACAAGCATAAACAAGTTCAGACAAACAATTAATTATTAATTTTAGGTATTTGGTATATAATTTACATATTATTTATTTAACTTATATTTGTATTTATGAAAATTTATAGAAAGGAAATTGCAAGTGAATTACTAATTGCGGATTTACTGAAGAAACCATTTTCTAGAAGGGACATAGTATAAAAAATAAGATAATTCTGAATTGTTAACCTAAGATTCTACCTACACAACACGTTTTAAAAAAAAAATCTGCACACCCAACACAGAAACGCACCGCACGCCACTGAATATTGTACAAATTAAAATAGTCTTCAATATGTAGTGGATGAAGGACTCCAGGTCCAGGCTGTTCTGCATGTTGATAAGGGTAAAAAATCTGTTGTGACCACCACAAGACCAATTGCCATTTCCATATTAGGCTATATGTATAAGTATTGTATTGCACTTCGCTTTCGAACCGTCGTTTTATAACAAAAAAATTCAGAACTTTACTCAAATATTGTTTTTTATTGTATTTAACATGTCTTCTGCACACATTTAATTCTAATTATATATACTTTTCATTGTATGAGGAAGTTTCTAAATGTCAGGGATTCTTCCAATTCATTAACCAGATTAGCGGTATTTCTGATGGATATATGCATTTTACCACAATTTTACCTATAATTTCAAATATTTAATTAATAAAATAATAAGATTCGGTTGTTCAATTATTACCAAAACCTTTTCAGTTCTTCCCAGGAATGTCAGATTGAAGATACTGCAGTTAAATATTTTTTAAGTTAAATCTTATAGTTTTTGAGGAATCGTCCCTAGAACATCCAGGCACACATACATACACACATACATACACACATACACATCCACACGCACACACACACTTTTTTTAAATTTTTATTAAATTATAAACAAATCGAAAAAAATAACGTTTAAATTATTCACAAAGCACATGATTACAAAATATTAAAATTTGATTTTTACCTTCCGTCACCTTTAGGTAAGGAAGGTATTGTCTTTGGTCAAAAAATTCGGTGGTGAGTTTTTAATGAATAAGTACGTTTTAGGGTCCCTACAATACGAATTTACTATTTTTAAAATGATGTCTGTATGTGTGTGTGTGTGTGTGTGTGTGTGTGTGTGTGTGTGTGTGTGTATGTGTGTCCGTGTGTGACAATTTTTTCTCCGACGATAACTACAATACTATAATTCTAAAAATTATAATTCTTTCGTATTCCTCTTCTGTACATCCATATGAAGAGTTGATTAGATTTTGGTTATAACTGATCCACCGGAAGTACCCTTATTTGAAGTTTTTAACAGTTTTTCTTAAAAAAACGCAGTTAAATATTATTTTTTGACATTTTGTTATTATATTTATTAAAGAAAATACTCTTCTCTATATGGTTTGATTATTCATTTTCCTTCATATTCAATAGATATAGAGTTAAAGCATTATAAAGAAATTAATTTTCAAACATTAGTTAGCTTTGCTATTTATCATGGAAACAGGTGACATAATTATTCAAAAAAAATTAATTGACAGATGTCAGTTGCAAGTGCAAAACCAAATATGGAGAAAAGTATAGGATCTAAAATTGGTATGTCATAGTGTTGCTCGCAAGTGACACGCAGAGAAAGGCCAAAGAGAAGATGGAAGGACATTACTCAGTGTAGTTTATGTTATAATTTTATTGGATTTATAGAACCTTTTCAAATGAACTTTTGGTATGGAATTTGTAAAAAATAGTATGTGTTCGTGTTCGATTTTACATGATATTATATAGAATCTGTTCCAAGGACCGTTTGGTATGGGATTTGTACAAAATACATGGAATTGACGGAAGGTCTTGTGCTTGCCACATCAGATTTTTTCTAGTCATATTGGTATTAGACATTAATGAAGTTGAGCATTTCTTCAAACGTGCTAAATATGGGGGTCATTTTTCATATACCTTTACATCCCTTGAAAAAATGTAATTTTCAATTATGAGGCATTTGACCTTGAATGAAAAAAAATTTCGCCTGCGGCGCCTTTTTTAATGAATACCTTTGCATAATTTATTTTCTTTTTGTGTTTTTAAAAATTTTAAATTTTGAAGGGGGAGGGGGCGGCAAATTTAACATCTGCCCCAGGCGGCAAAATCTTACGCTACGCTACTGTTTTACATATAAGGAACTCAAATTTGTTCCATCCTGTACATGACATAAGTCCAGAAAACCATGCCCAGCAATTTCACAGTAATCACTAATTAATCACATAAAAAATTCTTGCTCTTCATACAAAAAAGTGTTATCTGCATTTAATACATTTTACTCTGTATATGCATTAAAAATGATTTTCCAAAATGGTCTCTTTGAAATTCTAAATTAAATTCCAAGAAAATATGCTGTATATCTATTTCACATTTCGTGTCTAAACCTAATAAATAAGCCGTTTTTTCTAGTATTTGATATAGAGACATAAGTATAAAATAACATATGAATAAATCTGTGCGCCCATTGGAAATTAACTTCATGTAGCAGAACTCGTTTGATACCGCATCCTCTGTAACATAGTACCTGCACCGAGTATTTATTTTACAACAAGCTTAGAGGAAAGTCTGGAACCGAAGACGAGCCATATAAACCACGATAATCTAACGATTTATATGATAAAATACCGTACATGACCCGTGCAGTGAGCACCGTAAACACGATCCTTGCACGTGGTCGAGATTTCTACACTCACGAATATTATGTTTTCCTATTGATAAACATCTTCTTCATCTCGAAAACTGCGCAAAAATATTAAATATGTTTCCAGAATCTCCGTCCTAAATCACACAGATCTAGATTGTGCTCTTAAGTGTTCCGAGCACTGCGCGGTATCATTTCTCAAGCCAATTGCTTGTTTATTTGACTTGTATTTATGACTTACTCAATCAGATTTGTTTACTCTCAGATGGGGATTTTAAGTGATCAAAACAAGATCGCAAATTTGGTTTTTATTTGATAGTAAAGGATATCGAGAAAAGTTTATAATGGACGAATTATACTAATCTACAAAATGATTGCTTGTCTTGGATCAGCAGTTTTAAAATTTTATAATTGTTATAAAAATGGGGTTAGCTCACATTTTCAATTCTTCTTTCTTAAAGTTTAATACTTAATAGTATATTATGATACAAGTTTTTTAAACAACGCTTTAGTTACGAGCATGAATATAAATAGAAAAAAAAATCAATTGTGGATAGCGCAATATCTCTCACCATTTCCATTTTATGTTATATAAGTATTGTATTGCACTTCGCTATCGAACCGTCGTTTTATAACAAAACCATTACAGAACTTTACCCAAATATTGTTTTTATTGTATTTAACATGTCTTCTGCACACATGCAATTCTAATTATATCTATTTTTCATTGTATAAGGAAGTTCCTAAATGTCAGAGATTCTTCCAATTTATTGGCAAGATTTGCGGTATTTCTTATGGATATATGCATTTTACCTACCAATTTTAAATATTTAATTAATAAAACAATAAGAAAGATTAAATGTACTTCCTAGAAAAAAGCTTTCAGAATGTCACTAAAACTGTTGATTTTTGACACTGACATCTGTTATTTACAAACTATGTTATAAATATTTGAATTTGTCAGCTGGTTTCCTTAGTGCCCTAGCCTGTGCGATTAGATTATTCTATATATTACAGTGCCTTTACCTCTAAATCTATGCAAGATATAATACAAATTTTAAATGTATCAGATGTAGAATTTTATGTTCTTCAATAATAGTAACAACAGCAATTTTCAAAAAGTATTATTTAGAAGATTTTTTTAAAGAAACTATTACTTCCGGTTGTCCAATCGTTACCAGAATCTAATCAGCTCTTCCCAGAAATGTCAGATTGAGGAAATTGCAGTTAAATATTTTTTAAGTCTTATAGTATTTGAGAAACCGTGGTTCCAACATCCACACCCACGCACACACACACACACACACACACACACACACACACACACACACACACACACACACAGAGAGAGACACACACACACACATACATATACACACAAACAAATACACACAAACGGACATCATCGTAAAAATGTTATAATCGGATTATATGGACCTTAAAACGCGCTTATATCCTGTAAAATCTGGATATGCGATTTTTAACATGAATCCAATACCTCTCTTAGCGGGGCGTAAAAAAAAGCGTGCAAAGACTGTATTAGTATATTGTGCAACTAGGGCCGAAAGAGGCATTTTGCGACGACTGTGGGTTGGTAGCCCGAGCGAAGCGAGGATTGCCACCACACGAGTTCGCGAAATGCTTTCGTCCCGTAGCGCACATGATATTTTTTTCAATACCTGCGCCGAAAATGCCACCTTGAGTGTCATACATCCTATTGCATCCCGCTACGTCATCACTTTGAGTCACTAGGGAAACAAAGACTCGTTCAGCTGAAAATGGCCACTTTCGTCCCTCAAAATAGGCACGAAAGGTGGCACTTTCGGCGCAGGTATTGAAATTTTTTTTTTTTATTAATTTTCGACAATTATTTTCACATCTCTCTTCTACATTTACTAAATACTCGTAATGAACAACTTATTAGCATTCCATTTGACAGAAACTGCCCAAGAAGTAGTAACATAATTTCTTACAACTGTTTACGAGTATTGAGTGTTTTGCTTTGTGATCGGAAACTGTGGAATATTCAGTTGCGTTATTAAAATCTCTACCTGGTGTTGAATATTTGATTGTTTAGCACCGTAGCACGTTTGAGTGCAATGTAATATTGAAGCATAATCTCATTAACACGTTACTATGTGCCCGGTTTGAAACTAATCCTCTAGTAAATAACGCAGTAATGTTCGCACGGCTTGCCTGCCCGAGAAGTAGTATACGAGAGAAATATGGAATAGAAAGAAAACAGAATTGTGGGCTTTTGATTTTGAATCAGTGTTATAAAGAATGAAAAATTAAATAAAATAAATAAATATATCATCACGGCATATTACCAATTTCTGAGAGTACCAATTTGCTCTATCACAGATTTCGGCCGTGCGGGCAAAATATTTTTCGTCGGTCGGGATCGAACCCGGTTCCCCAGATTCGCGCCCAGACACTCAGGCATACAGCTACCGGACCTCTAAAAATTAGTGACAAAATAATTAATAAATTTTCTTACCGTACCCTTCAAACAAATTTAGTATTGATTTTATATACTTGTAGTCTTGACTACATATTTATTTATTTATGTTATTGTTATTAAAACCTGAAGAAGACAGTACCTTGCTGTCGAAACGTTGTTAATTTAATAAAATATCTATAGAACTAAACCCAAATATTGTTTAATTTTATAATGAGTTCTGAAAGCATATTTCGGCAGTGGCGGAACTACCATACAGCAAAAGGGAGCGGCGCGGGGGGGCCCAGGCCGCTAGGGGGCCCGAAGCCCGCCTAACTCGACACTATCCGTTGAATTTACTTAAACAAATTTTGATGTTAGACAGATATATAAATAATTTATAATATCATAGGAATATATTTTACGTTAAAGTAAACTAAAAATATAAAATATCAGTGAGTTACCAAGGTGGTAATTTGAACTTTAACATCAAATTTAGATTTAAAAGAAGTAATACGTAATTTCGCCAACGCCAAAGCACGACGCAAACAATTTACATAGATTTAGAAAATATTATTTTTTTATTTATTTTGTTTTAAATATGTATTAAATGTTTTTAAATAAATAACAGTATAATACTTTTTATTTAATTATATCGCAATTTCACTGCAATATATATATTTATAAAGATTTATATACATAGATTTAGAAAATATTATTTTTTTATTTGTTTGTAGTTATTTTCTGTTTTAAATATGTAATAAATGTTACTTTTATTTCATTTATTGTTAAATAAATAACATTATACTCGTAATACTCTCCATTCAATTATATCGTAATTTCACTGCAAGTTGAAGAGACCTAATTTGTATTTTGCGGGGGGGCCCAAAATTTGAAGTTCCGCCACTGAATTATTTCGATATAAATTTAGTATTGTTAATGATAAATAGAAAACCGCAAATCCATTAAAATATTTTTAATATTGTTTCCAAAAACTGTTATCCTGTTTGCAGTAGAAAGTCCTTGAAAATTAAAACTGTGACGTATACGGAGAAGCCTTTAAATAAAAAAGATAGAAAACGAAAGAGACAGGATTTGTTCTGATTTTGATTAAGTAATTTGTTAGCAAGCGGTCAAGCCAAATCAAATGCTAGCGACACATGCAAAGGTTTCAAAAGTTCGGTTAAGATCATAAATGTCAAGACATATAGTTCGCTATTACAACAATTTTTAACTTGGACAAAGATAAATAATATAAAAGTCGAACATTCAGTTTTTTTTTTATATTTGGTGAACGACGACAATAAACTTTCTTTTGTTTTGTTTTACAGAAATTTACGAGAACATTAGGTACATAAATTTATAACCCAATTTCAAATTATTAATACATATCTCAAATGTACTTAATATTCACATATGTGCATTTTTTTCATATATTTATTGAAAGATATTTAATAAATATACAGGGTGTTATGTAAGTAAGTGTACAGCGCTTAACCCAAACCCATGGTAGCATTGACCCCATAGATAGTAAATCTGAGAATAATTTTTGTTTAACATGTTTTCTACAAGAACTAGAGACTGTTAAAACTGACCAATCACGTCACAGTTCAAAATTTTGTAAAAAAAGTATAAAATAATGTGTTCTCTGGAAAATTGTCACACCTATCACAGATGACATATCATCATACCATTGGCGTCGCGGCATATTTCAGGTTTTCATAATAAAAAACTATATGTTTATGAGCACTTAATTTAAGTAATAAACAAATAAATAAAATACATTTTATTGTTGAAATATCCAGAAAACATACATGCATACATAACGCATATTCAACTTTGCAAAAAAAAAAAAACGTTTAAAAACGTTACAAAATTTTGAACTAAGACGTGATTGGTCAGTTTTAAAGGCATCCAGTTGTTATAGAAAGCATGTCTTAAACTATTACCAGATTTACTATACGTGGGGTCAGTTCTACAATGGCTTACACTTATCTATATAACAGCCTGTATAATTTGAAACAATTACTAGGAGTAAAAGTTTACATACTTATCTGACTTTTGACCCTTAAATATGTATAGGTATATGAATAATTTTCATTATAATAATTCATACTCATACTTTGTAAATTATGATATATTGCCAATAAATAATGTTGCAATTTATTGTTATAACGAAGTTGTTGTATATAGGTATGTTTTTCTTTCCCTCTTATCGAAAGAAGAAAGAAGAATTAAAAATATGTAACAATAAAAAAATGATCTTACTTTGCCTTATACATTGGGTTGAATCCGGCTCTGTTCTGCATTTGCTGGATTCTTAATTTTCCAAAAGATTCTTAGGATTGTCGAATTGATTGAATTGCCTTCACTCGAATCCTGGAAAAATAAAGTATATTAAATATTTATTAATGACATAAACATGAACACAATTTAAAATATTGCTACAATAATTATACATAAATAATATCTGTTTTTTCGTAATACCATACTGTTATTATGACATAACAAGACTAAAAACAAGAATGAAAAGATAGTAATAATTGCCTGGGCCGTTATTTTTTATAGCAGGTGCCTACAATTAAGTATCAGGTGTTCCTAGAAAAATAACAGCATGTTGATGAATTGTTGCCTAGGAGAATTTATAAATTAACCAAGAAAGTTGTTCAGTATGACAGATATAGAAGAATTTTATTATTCCTAAATGTTTATATTTTTTCGAAGAAATTAACTCACTCGCCCTTACGGGCTTGTGAGTTAAACTTTCTTCTCATGAATAAACATTACCTTAGCTCACTTGTTGTGTAAATATCTATTAAACATTTTTCTTTTATTTTGATTATAACAAAATATTTTGACTTTTTATCTATTTAGTTTCATAACTTTATGAAATAGGATTATTTTTAATTTTCTGTAACAGTTGTTCAGATTCGAGTGCTGGTTACACCTGAGACGAACGAATCATAATTCGCGGTTTAAAATTTTTTAAATACACCTCTGAATTCTGTAGCTAAGATCATTTTAAATGCCTCCTAGTATTCTAGTGGTATTGAGTACAATTCTAATCTTCTTTAATGGAATACATAAAGGTGAGTTTCTTTTCAAATTCAAATAGACAAAGTTATGAAAAGAAGCCACATCTATAATAGCTATTTGTGTACTAAGAGCGTAAAATGGGATATTGTCAATTGAGATATTCCTACGTCGCGCGTCATTCTCTTGAAATCGACAATAAACATTTGCGCTCGAAACATACACAAGATTTTTTCTACAGTCGCCACAATGGAGTCCTCCACCACAACAAAAATACTAAAATGTACACCTTGTACTTACAGTACTCCTCAATCAATAATGATTAATATAAAGTTTCTTTGTATAATTGTATTCGTTCCAAAAACATTAAACTAGTGTAGTGAAAAGGTGGTTGTCTAGAAGGTTCGTTCACGTCAAACTTTTGCAGGTGGCAGCAGAACTGTTCACACAATTTATTTTATATTTTTTAATTTTAATTTATGTTATTTTCCATTATTCTTGAGCTATTGCTTCAATCTAATCTAAGCATTTTTTACTTTCGTTTCTGTAAATGAATGCCCTATGTTAGTTCTGTATTCCTTTACGCAGCACACAGAAAAAAATACGTCTAAATTGTAGTTAAATTAACTAAACAAATCTGTTATTTCCAGCCTACTAATAAGTTTTCATTAAATTATCTAAGTTGATTTAGTTAAATTTTCTAAATTTGTAATAACAAATTATAGTATAATTAAATACAAAATTAGATTAAATGACTACATTTAGTATTGAACTAAAATAAATAAAGAAAATAACTAAATATATATTTAAATTTTCTATTTTCTATTTACTATTTAAAATTAAATAAAATAAGTAAATAAAATAACTATTTACATATTTAAATTAACGATTTTTTACAAAATATTTATTATCTATTTCGGGTTAGTTAAATAGTAAATTAAGATTTGTAAATTTTACTAAATTATTAGACATATTGCCTAATAAAATAATATCTAATTATAATTAGACAAAATTTCAATTCTTTTTTTACCTCTCGCTAAGACAGGTATTGGATTCATGCTAAAATTCGCATATCCAGATTTGAGTGAATAAGCACGATTTAAAGTCCCTAGAATCCGAATACAACATTTTTAAAATGATGTCTGTGTGTGTGTGTGTGTGTGTGTGTGTGTATGTGTGTGTGTGTATGTGTGTGTGTGTGTGGATGTGTGTATGTGTGTATGTCTGGATGTTGTAGACACGATTCCTCAAAAATCATAAGACTTAAAAATTGTTTAACTATGGATTCCTCAATCTGATATTCCTGGGAAAAGCTGAAAACAATTGAACAACCGGAAGTAGTAGTTTCTTAGAAAAAATTTCTAAATATAATTTTTTGGGAGTTTTTTATGAAATATTGAAGAACATAAAATTCTCCATCTAATACACTTAAAATTTTTATTATATCTTGCATAGATTTAGAGATAAAGACACTATAATTTATAGAGTACACTAATTGCAGAGGCTAAGGCACTAAGGAAACCAGTTGACAAATTCCAATGTTTATAACATGACACATGTCATTGTCAAATATCAACAGTTTTAGTGACATTCTGATAGCTTTTTCTGGGAAGTATATTTAATTTTTCTTATTGTTTTATTAATTAAATATTTGAAATTATAGATAAAATTGTGGTAAATGCATATATCCATTAGAAATATCGCCATTCTGGTTAATGAATTGGAACAATCTGTGGCATTTAGAAACTTCCTCATACAATGAAAAATATATATAATTAGAATTATATGTGTGCAGAAGACATGTTAAATACAATAAAAAACAATATTTGGGTAAAGTTCTGTAATATTTTGTTATAAAACGACGGTTCGAAAGCGAAGTGCAGTACAATACTTATATAGCCTAATATGGAAATGGCGAGAGGTCTTGTGCTGGCCACAACAGATTTTTTTTTTGGTTATATATTACACTGACAGAGCAGTCATATGTCAGATTGACGTGTGGAAGTTGTAAATGTGTAAATAACTACAGCGCCATTAGTTCCTGACTAAACGTTCCGATTAAGAATGTAGACAAGTGACATTTCTCAACATTTTATAGTTAGAAATTCGGACAGCGAGCGTTATTATACTTTGTCATGTATGAGCGGCAAACTGACATTTTGCGTTGACAAAAAGCCTACTTTGTATACGGACTATAGAATAACTAATTTAAACGTCTCTAGTCTAAGGTACTATAAGAATTTCAATGTTATTCCCCGTTGTAGGGAAATGAATATATGTTCTTGAACAAAGTAAACGTAGTATGAAACAAAAAACCCATTCATCCCGAGTTGCATCTTTCCTCTCCATGTAGCTTATACCTCATCACAGAACATTTCACATACACATCATTATTTACAAATTCGATCCATGGCATGTTCCCGATAACATTAACAAGACTTCGAGGGCACTGCCACCCTTAAAATGCACTCAACCTTGCTGAGAGTTTCCCCTAGAATGCACATCACCCTGTGTGTATAACCAAAAAGGCGAAGGCGAACTCTTTCTTTCTGGTGGTGAACCAACACCAACGCGGAACAAGAGAGAAAATGAAGCCATTTTCAGGTTTATTTATAGAGTGGCCAAATTTGGTGTAGTTGTTTGTAAGATGGCGGCGAGAGGAACAATGGTGCATATATCAACAGAACACCGGTCGTAAATTTGGTGACGCAAGAAGTTGATTGGGTGATGGCCCAGTTCGTAACTCGTTCGAAATGTTTCATAAACAAAAAATATTCAGCAATATAAAATATAAATAAATAAATTTAAAAAAAAAAACTGTTGTGGCCAGCACAATACCTCTCGCCATTTTTTATATTAGGCTGTACAGGGTGTCTCAATAAGCTTGCTCACTATTTGTAACTTTTTTATTTGAAGAGATACGAGGTTGATTAAATGAGCAAAATTGTGCCATTTTATATTAGAAAATTGTTCAGGTAGACAAAATAAAAATTGTGTCAGCGGTTCTCAAAATTTGGGACAAAATATATATTTTTTAAATAAAACCATATATTTTTTATCATCGTATTAGAAAGACCAAAATCTAATCAACTCTTCATAGGGATGTACAGAAAAGGAATACGAAAGAATTATAATTTTTAGAATTGTAGTATTGAAGTTATCGTCGGAGAAAAATTTGTCACACACGGCACACATACACACACACACACACACGGACACGGACACACACACACACACATACACACACACACACACACACACATACATACAGACATCATCTTAAATAGTAAATTCGTATTGTAGGGACCCTAAAACGTGCTTATTCATTAAAAACTCAACACTGAATTATTTGACCAAAGACAATACCTTCCTTACCTAAAGGTGACGGAAGGTAAAAATACCTCCAAATACATGAAACAATAAAATAAAAATATAATCAAATCGTATAGAATTAAAAATATCTTTTAATTTAATTTTTAACTGTTAAGAGCCTGAAAGAGGGTACTTCCGGTTAATCAATTAAAACCAAAATAGCTCTTCATAAGGATGTTAAAAACAGTAAAGTCGTATTCTAGGAAAAGAACCCTAAAAAACTTGCTTTTTCATTAAAAATTCATAGAATTTTTTGATCAAAGTGGTACCTTCCTTACCTGTAGGTGACGGAAGGTAAAAGAATACTTTTCTGAGGGAGCCAAATTCTGTTCAAGATAAATTAATGTGTTAATAGTTATTTTTAGACTATAAATATTAAGAATTTGAGCGTAAATACTTAACGCTTTTTATAATAAATTATTATATTTATTAATCAATAAATTGATTGATTTATAGATAAATGTAAAATAAATTGCCATATAACAGAAAAGAATTTTTAATAAATCAGAAATAATTTATAAAGTAAATCTTTTGTAGTTTCTCATCAGTCATCAGCAACAAAGTAAGATAGTTTTAGAAATTGAATTCACATAGTTTTCCTAAACTTTATTCATTATTAAATTGTTTAAAAATTAATGATTTTTTTTATTTTCAGGTGAGCCAAACACTCTTCCTAGTTTCTTGTAAGTACACTATCTTCCTCAATACTCGCGTATATAATTCCCACAATACCAACAATCTATTAATGAATTACAATTACACTTCTATAGAACACTTATAGAAGTACCTTTTCGTTATCAATTTATCCTTATATGCTTCTTCAGTGCATTGCACTAGTGTCTACCTCTGTAACCACCCAGGGCGCTGGCTGTTACTATGATATATTCCAGATCTCATTATACATTGCAACTCGTATATCATGGAGTTTTTCACCGCGGAATTAATGCAGAGTATCCACCGAGTAGCAAGCGCGATGTTCTCACTGTTTACGACTAAAGGACAGCGTAAATCTTACAAGTGAACCCGTGCTTTTTTCCTAGCAGGAATTATCGTCTTCTAATACTTAACACGGCCTCATTTGAATATAACACAGATGAGCTACGATGCAAGATGCATATGCAGTTGATTCGAGGTTTGAGATTTAGTATAAAATGGAGGATGGACAACCTACGAAAAATTTTACTTAGGGCTGGTTTATGATGAATTTACATTTAGGCTGTGTCCGATGTTGCAATTTTTTTTACCCTAATATCTAAATCCTAAATTTATATGCCCTAAATCTAGTGAGTATTTAGGATTTTAGGAATTAAATTTTAGGGTTTTGCAGGAGCACACTATGCCTTGAAGTTGACGCGCACTAAGTAATCAAATCATGTTCGTTGCTATAATTTGTACAAAACGTCAAATTTACTGTCAAAAAATAGCTTCTTAGCTTCTATTTTATGAAATATAATATTAACATTTACTCTCAAGCATCAAATTGAATCGAATTGTATACAGTAAAATTTTTGAAGGAAGTCCGATCAAGGCTATCTACGAATTGTATCTACGAATTAAGATTTTGTGCTGTAAAATTTAGTAGCGTCTTTTACTTAGTTTTTATGAGGGTACATAATATCTTGTGTACTTCATAAAAACTATGTAAACGGCAATACTAAATTTGACAGCGTAAAATCTTAATTCATAGATGCAATACGTAGATGGCCTTGATCGGACTTCTTTCAAAAATTTTACTGTAATTCATTTTTGTTGTTCTAAAGTGTTGCCATACAAACTAATGGATATCACTAGTGTGCCATTCAGAGTTGTATTTATGTGAAGAAGACCTAATTCCTAAATATTAAATGCCAAAGTGCGACATCGGACGCAGCCTTAGAAATTTTGATTTAAAATTTACAATTTTCTCTCTAGTTTATGTTCGATTTGGATTTCTAGATCTAACCAATCAGTATCTATCACGTGACATATCACTGCTTGCCATTTGACGTTTCACCAGTTATCAGTTTAGATATTACGTTGCAATTTTATTTTCTTTGTCATAAATTTGTTAGATGCTAATGAACAAGATGATTTTTTAATAACATCGGGAATGTTTTTTACTATTGTTGATTTGTGTAATAAAGAAACAATGCTTAAAAACCGTAGCTGGTCTGTTATTGCCTGTTAGGCAGTGTTTAGGTTTAGGCCTATGAACACATTGGGCGCGTTTAGCGAACACATCAGTTGTAACTCATGTTACAACACGTTTACTACTGATTAGTATCAGCACTTGCATATTCGCTGAACGGACGTATATTTATAAGGTGTTCCTGTGAAGATAAAGATATTTTTTTTCATTATGGATAGAATAATAATTCCGGGAGAGATGAGTAGCAATATTTCTGTCCCTATTCGTTAGATGTTTCTACTATTTCTTTCAGAGAACCGTGTCATGCGCTTGAAGTCCGGTGTGCAATATTAGCTGTTTACTGTGCGTGTTTTAGCAAATACATATTTTTTGTGATAAATTGAAGCTCAAAAAAATTCACTCCTATTTCCGTTGGCTGTATTTTTTTAATGATAAGTGTTTTTCTTTTGATTTATGTTTAGTTATAATTATTCATGTCTGTTGCTTACAATGTAACCTTAAAGAACTTATTCTTCTGTTTACGACATAATTTGAATGGTGGTCCATCTATTCCTTATAAATGGGAGAGATGAACCACTATATCTCGGGGTTAGTTGGTCCACAAATAATTAGTATAAAGAGATAGTTTATTAATATTAAATAAATTATAGATATTAAAATTTTCAAAAGTGGAAATTGAAGAGGCCTTATTGAAAGCTATAGAAGGCGTAAGAGAAGAAAAAATGAGAATTAATAAAGCAACACTGACATTTGGGATTCCGAAGTCAACATTAAAAAGAAGGCTAAAATCGCAAAATTTCACTAAAGAAGATCGTCTTGGACCATCTTCTTATTTAGGCTCCAAAGTGGAGATGAAATTAGTGAATCATATAAAAAAATTACATAAATTTGGATTTTCTCCTGATAGGAATGATGTCAGAAAAATTAAATATTCCACACAAATTCAACAAAAATCTCGGTATGGCACGTTATCATTGGTTGAAATTATTCTTAAAACGACATCCAGATTTGTCTATGAGAAAAACAGAGGAAGTCTCAATTGCCCGTTCTAAAGGACTAAACCAAGAAAGTGTTAAAAGTTACTTTGATCTATTAGATTTAATTGATAAGCCTGGAAGCATCTACAACATGGATGAAATTAGACTTCAGCTGAATAAATATGTTAACATTTGTGATTTGTGTGGAAAATATGCAAAAAAAAAAATTTCTTGTAAGAAATAATACAGGTCCATCTGTCCCATACATTATTTTTATTAGTGGTCCAACTCACCGATATACTATGGGAGAGTTGGACCAGAGAAGTTATTTCTTTTTTTAATTATTAAACATTATAGAAAAGAATTTTGTGTTTATTTGTTATAAAATATAAAAATATAAAGGTTGGTTAGCAAAGAGGCGTTTTACTTTTCTTTTTATATTAAAAATTCAAAAAGTTATACGTGTTTAAAAAAAAGTGGTCCATCACTCCCGGAATTACCCTATCTGTACGAACGAGTAGATTATTCATAAGAACATAATCATTTAAAAATTACGTTTGAATTATTCCACATATTTAGCTGTTATCGTCAAATTTTTTACGTTATTAATATTACGCTGACTGTACCTATACAGCGTAAAAATTCACCGCTTACAATGCTGACAAACAGCTGAGAGACAGCGCATACTCAGCGGTAACGTTCAGCGAAAAATCAGTTTACGCTTTGACAACTTTTGCGTTCGCTAAACGCACCCATTGATTTATCAACGGACAGTATCATAGTTTGTTTCTGATAGTGAAATAACAAGATCATGAACAATTTTTCAAATATACCTACTCGTATTGGTGTGATGATAATCAATCTTTATTAGGTGGCTTATTTAGGTGTTAGCTATATCGTTATTTATTATTTGTCGGAGATGTAGTATTACTAATACAAATATGAAAGTGAGAGGTGAGAGGTTTTATATTTTTTAAAATTCTTAAGATCATGAACAATTTTTCAAATATACCTACTCGTATTGGTGTGATGATAATCAATCTTTATTAGGTGGCTTATTTAGGTGTTAGCTATATCGTTATTTATTATTTGTCGGAGATGTAGTATTACTAATACAAATATGAAAGTGAGAGGTGAGAGGTTTTATATTTTTTAAAATTCTTAGCTTTTTTGTTTTCTCCTAATATTGCCGGTGTGTGTATTTTAAAAATCTTGAAATTGCAAAACATTTATTAAATTTTCCGTTATAAATAATTATAATGCATTTTCCTATTCTGTTTGTTATTTAACAAAATTATATAAAATTATAATATTGAAATGTTAACGACAGCTAGAAGATAAATTCCTTATATTACCAACTCTTATCTTATATTCTTATGAATAATAATTTAACCAGCTGATAGAGCGTAGATATTGAGAAAGCAAAATTATAAATATGATTTTAACACTGTAATTATGTTTTTATAATGGTATAAAATATGGTGTGTATGTAATATGCCAAGTAAAAATATTAACAAAATATAATATTAATTTCCATTTTGTTCTAGCAACTATAAGATAAAATGAACAAAAAGTAAAGTACACAATATTGTTTTTCGACAATCAAAATTGTTATTAAAATGGTTTAAAAAATAATATCGTTGAATCTTGGGAACCTTCTAGATTATATTTTGGATTTTAATAATTTTAGACCTTGAAGGTCCATAGGTTTGTTGTTGTTTAACACACGAGTATTATGTATTACATAGGACAAAATTCGCCCATCATCAAATAATAAAAGTGAAATATATAAGATAAATGTAACAATATTAACACCTACGCTGCCAAGCGATCATTTCAGAATTGTCCCTGCAGACCAGAACTGATACCTTCTAATAGGGTTAATTCTATGTAGTTTGGTAGTTTTATTTTTATTTTATCTTTATTCAGTAATTAATTATTAATAAAAATACGAGCGAACACCGGTGTCTGCCGTTGGCGCAGTATTATTACATACTGGGTTTTAGATCTCAAGGCACCATATACACATTTTTTCTTTTTTCCTGTGCCGCAGCAGACACATTTAGCGGACACAATGGAATCGGCGAACACGAATAAACTTGTATGGACAATATGCGCAATAATGTTGAATTGTTGTATTCTGTAAGTTTCTTTTCATCAGAGTAGGATAATCTGTCATTAGGGTTGTATCTAAATCACGTCAGAACGTGCGAAAAAAATTGTAAATATGGCTATGGAGATGCCTTCTCTTCTTTTAATATAACTTATTTTGTATAATATTGTAACGTTATTAATAAAGAATTTATATTTAATTTCCACAAACTGCTTTTTATAATATTGATTTACTCATATGTGTTTACCTGATTTTTTTACCGTGTCCGCTTGGCCTCTTAAAATAAAAATATTAATTTATCTTCTGTACGCCAGAGCGTACACAAATAGCGGACACATCTCTAAAACTGTTCCTATAAGACATATCGAAAAACCAAGATAGTCAAAGTATGCTAGGGCGCCACAGCAAACACATATTCAATGCTTCTTCCAATACATTTTGTCTGCTTGGCGTAAAGCGAGAAAAACGCTGGCGGACAACGAAATATCACGATGTCCGCCTGTCCGCCATGGCAGCGAAGGTGTTAAAATTACAATCAAATATCAATAAATACATATTCTTGTGTAAAGTCTACATGACTTTAATTGTTAAAATAAATAGAGCGCTAAATTTCTTAAAACGGTTTGCCGCTCAACAACTGGCAGAGTACTGATGAAATATGTTTGAAAGTTATTGAAAATAAAATGGCAATCGGAAGTTTAGTCAACCAGAGATAACTGCAGAAGGAAGTTAAAGCGCTAATTTTGAAAATTGTAATTTTTTTTTTTTAGATGTGTTAAGCTATTTCTGAAAATCAGTGTGATTGTTTATTGCTGTTCTATATGTAACTTTTTCTAAGATATTAAGATTTTGAAAATTAAATTTATGACCTGTTAGACAGTGATGTATTCACAACGCACTATGTTCTGCGTTATAATTATTACAATAATATTGATGTTGGTATATTCTCTTTTTAAGAGGTTGTGTTGTTTCACCAACATATGATTTTTCGCAATGACCACATTTGATTAGGTAAATGATATTTTTCTGATCACCATGTTCTATTTTATCTTTCAGGTTTGCAAATAAATTGCCGGTGTTCATTAGATTGTCGTTAACTATTTTAATATTAGAATCTTTAATAACTTTATTCACAACTGTATTAAGTTTACGGTCAAAGGATATTTTGGAATATATGTAAAATGGTTAACAATATAATAGTACCATTGATAATTTTTTAAAAATATTGTTTTTGAATGTTTCAAAGATCCAGTGAAAATTTATTGGGATAACTATTATAAACTCTTAACGATTTTAAAAACTTGCCAATTCAAACCAAAGTTAAGCCAAATTTGAAATTTTAAAAAGCTTCAAGTTTGTTTATTTCAATCAAAGTCAATGATTTTCGACAACTCGAGATAATAGTGGTTGCTCATATTTGTAAATTAGGCATCATCTTCGGCATATACTGACTAGAGGCCGCATTACGGTGTTTGTTGTGACCGAAAGTATGCGGCAGGGAGAATTACGGGGATGGAAGCCATGGTGTATTGCGGGCTGCGTATTATCGTAATGTTTGTACTACCTTTTTACGAAGTAATGCCTAGTTGTTGCTTTTGAAATATGTAAATTATCATAATTTTCCATAAATTTCATTTTTTTTTTGCTTTTATCTCATTATTAGCATAGCAGGAAACCTAAAAGTTACACTTCGTTTACTATATTAATGTAAAAAAATCCCAATTACTTACACTTGAAACGAAATTTCCATACTTTCTTTGAAGTTTTCAAAAATAAATAAATAAATAAATATATCATCACGACATATTACCCATTTCTGGGTGTGCCAGTATCTACAACACATGTAGACATCGGTAATGATGACGATTCTCGAAATAGACATATCCTTCACAAATGAAAAAAATCTGTTGTGGCCAGCACAAGACCTTCCGTCAATTCTATGTATTTTGTACAAATCCCATACCAAAAGGTCCTTGGAACAGATTCTATATAATATCATGTAAAAACACATACTATTTTTTACAAATTCCATACCAAAAGTTCATTTGAAAAGGTTCTATAAATCCAATAAAATTATAACATAAACTACACTTCCATCTTCTCTTTGGCCTTTCTCTGCGTGTCACTTGCGAGCAACACTATAACATAACAATTTTACATCCTATACTTTTTTCCATATTTGGTTTTGCACTTGCAACTGACATCCGTCAATTAAATTTTTTTGAATAATTATGTCAGCTGTTTCCATGATAAATAACAAAGCGGACTAATTTTTGAAAATTAATTTCTTTATAATGCTTTAAATTTACATCTATTGAATATGAAGGCAAATGTATAATCAAACTGTATAGAGAAGAGTATTTTCTTTAATATATATAATAACAAAATGTCAAAAAATAATATTTAACTGCGTTTTTTTTAAGAAAAACTGTTAAAAACTTCAAATAAGGGTACTTCCGGTGGATCAATTATAACCAAAATCTAATCAACTCTTCATATGGATGTACAGAAGAGGAATACGAAAGAATTATAATTTTTACAATTGTAGTATTGGAGTTATCGTCGGAGAAAAAATTGTCACACACACACACACACACACACGGACACACACACGCACACACGGACACACACACACACACACACGGACACATACACATACAGACATCATCTTAAAAATGGTATATTCGTATTGTAGGGACCCTAAAACGTGCTTATTCATTAAAAACTCACCACCGAATTTTTTGACCAAAGACAATACCTTCCTTACCTAAAGGTGACGGAAGGTAAAAATGATACACCAAATCACAAAATAAATATATACTTTGAGATACATTAACAAACTACAGTTTAGGTTATAGTAGAATGACAAGTAGTGACACATAACACAACGAAACGCTGCACACAATACACCATGAGTTCCAGCCCCTCAAATCCCCCCTTCCGCATATCTTCCGATCACAACATGCTATTCGTTGGCATAGGGAATTACTTCTGTAGTCAGTATATGCTCGAATGATATCATAATCTATAAAAGAACAATTTAAGAATATAAAATTAGTTCAATTAAACATCTTCCTTTCGTTCCGCGATAAAAATGATGTAATATCATTCATAAGTGTGCAATTTGAGTTACAAAATTAGCCATTAGTGCCTTTATCTAATAATAAAACACATTCTTACTGTACCCGGCATTCAAAATAAAAATTCTACATGCAATTAAGTGCTAGTAACAATTTTAATACACGCATTAATTCCGTTCTCGAGATATATGACTTAATTTTCCCGCCAGCTTGCCGGAAGGAAATGCCTCACCCTTCAACGCGCCAATTATAAAAAAGAAAACAAAACATTAAAAATTGCTCGTATTTCAATACAGTTTTTAATATCAGCTGAAATACCGTCGTAAAAAGATATTACAACGCGTATCTGCATAAGCAATAAGGAGGAATAATGTATTCTTACGAAGATTATTTTCAGTTAGCCACAGATGTCGGCGTGGATGGGTGAGCTACTATAAGTTTTAAGTTATTGTGACTTAGGGGTGTTTGTTGTTTGCGCCTCCCTCCATTTTGGGAATTCACGGGGTCGTTGCTTAGGAAATAACTCATTCAATAAGATTAGAACCCAGGGGTGCTGCTGTACAAATAAAACGTGATGGATGGTTTTGTCGCCTCCGATTCTGATGGCGTCCTGAATAAACAAAGACGGATTTTTCGTTTCTTTTAGGGAGGAACAAGATTGCTTTAACATCCCCAAGCTTTTTATTAATATTAATGGATTTACGGTTATTATTATTTATTAGACCACGTATTGTAATTCAAATCATTATTATTTGTAGTACGACTGATGATGATTGCTTCGCAATCGAAATGTACATTTTGTGAATAAAATATTATTTGTGAAGAAAGGTTTATTATTGTTTTTGATTCAAATCATTATGTTTTATTTCTTCCCAAAAAATTTGACAAAAGCTTCGGGAAATTGAGATATTTTCAGAAGGGCAGAAAACGCCTTTTATATTACATCTACAAACGAAATTAATAAAGCTAACTATGGTTTTAAATTTTTAAGAAACAAAAATACATATTTTCATTTAAATTTCTAAAGATATTTATATTAATAAAAACTGTTTGAGAATTGCAGTGTTGGACTGGTAGCCACGCTTCCGCTATTTAAATTTCTTTACTTCCAATAGTACTAATATTAATCACAATTTCTTTTTACCTCTCGCTAAAGAGGTATTGGTATCATGCTAAAATTCGCGAATCCAGTTTTTCGTGGATAAGCACGTTTTCAGGTCCCTATAATCCGATTATAACATTTTTACGATGATTTCCGTGTGTGTGTATGTATGTGTGTGGATGTGTGGACTTAAAAAATAATTAACTGCAGTTTTCTCAATTTGACAATCCTGGGAAGAGCTGATTAGATTTTGGTAACAATTGGACAACCGGAAGAAATAGTTTCTTTAAAAAAAATCTTCTAAATATTATTTTTTGAAAATTTCTGTTACTGTTATTGAAGAACATAAAATTCTACATCTGATACATTTATTATATCTTGTATAGATTTAGAGATAAAGACACTGTAATATGTAGAATAATCTAATCGCAGAGGCCAAGGCGCTAAGGAAACCAGTTGACAAATTCAAATTGTTTATAACATAGTTTATAAATGATAAATGTCGTGTCAAAAATTAACAGTTTTAGTGACATTCTGAAAGCTTTTTATAGGAAGTACATTTAATCTTTCTTATTCTTTTATTAATTAAATATTTAAAATTGTAGGTAAAATGCATATATCCATAAGATATACCGCCAATCTTGCTAATGAATTGGAAGTATCTCTGAAATTTAGGAACTTCCTCATACACTGAAAAATAGATATAATTAGAATTGTATGTGTGCAGAAGACATGTTAAATACAATCAAAACAATATTTGGGTAAAGTTCTGTAATATTTTTACTTCCTTGTACGAAGTAAAGGAAGTATTGTAATCGCGAAAAAATTCGGTTTTCAGATTTCAACGGAAATATCCATTTTGACCATCCCTGAATCCATTTTGACTAATTTCGTCGTGACGTCTGTACGCACGTACGTACGTATCTCGCATAACTGAAAAACGGCACGCCGTAGAAAGTTAAAATTTTGTATTTAGGACTGTTATAACATCTAGTTGTGCACCTCCCTTTTTGGTCATTCCATAACTTTCAGAAGTGGTACTTTACTTGAAGCCCATAATAGATTTTAATGGAAAACTATATTATAATGTAATCCAAAACTTTTCAAATTTGGTATATAAGACTTTTATATCAATGGGAATAACATAATAGATTTTAGTAAAAATGGTCTACCCGGAAGTGGTACATTACTTGAAGCCTATAGTAGATTTTAATAAAAAACTGTATTAAAATATAATCCAAAACTTTTCAAATTTGGTATATAATACTTTTATATCAATGGGAATAACATAATAGATTTTAGTTAAAATGGTATACCCGGAAGTGGTACTTTACTTGAAACCTATAATAGATTTTAATAAAAAAACATTAGGTATTAAAATATAATCCAAAACTTTTAATATTTGGTATATAATACTTTTATATCAATGGAAATAACATAATAGACTTTGGTTAAAATAGTCTAACCGGAAGTGATACTTTACTTGAAGCTATTATCAGTTTTTCTTGAAAAAAATGGTGTTATTTTGAAATTAACAATAAATGCTTCAAATAAAAGTTTTAGAGAATTGAATTTTGCGTCGAAAACTTCAAGTATGATTAAATTAGTTCTTTGTATAAGCGAGATATGTAAATTTAAACATTATGTACTTTTTGGTTTCTGTAATTAAGTTTGCTATGAATTAGGACAAGAAATAACAAAAAAATAAAGAATTTAATGTCAATGTCAAATTATATCAAATACGTGCAATTTTATGATTGGGTGTGTTATTATACATATTTTAATTATTAACAAAATATGTATAGTGTAACAGGCGTACAAGGAAGTCATGTGGTGTCCACATCAGATATTTGTTATAAAACAACGGTTCGATAGCGAACATAAAATGGAAATGGCGAGAGGTATTGGGCTGGCCACAACAGATTTTTATTTTACGAAAAAGAAAAACGCAAATTAATATTCACAGTTTACAGCATATTTCAGAGTGCCATTGAATTACTGATGTTTTAGTTGTTTTTATTTGACAGATCTCATTATTTTACTCTTCTCAGAAAATAATTGGTTCTTACGGGTAAAACGGGTCTGCGGTTCTTACGGGTAATACGGGCTTGCGGTTCTTATGGGACTTATGGGTGAAGAATCGACCCATATTCACTGAAATACGGGTGGACTGGTGGTCTTTTGCATCCATCGGTATTCCTAGCACTAAATAAATATGACTTCATGATCATATCATTAAATGACAGGTTATGTTTATGAATTATTTTTGGCAATTTGGAGTACCCTATATAAAGTTATCAGATTATTAAAATATCTTTCAGAACTCAAATTATTAATTGGAATAATACTACCTTTTTTACCTCCCGCTACCCTTGGTAAGGGAGGTATAGGGATCGTGCTAAAAATCACATATCGAGATTTTAGTAAATGACCACGTTTTAAGGTCCCTAGAATCCAATTTCAACATTTTCACGATGATGTCTGTATGTGTGTATGTGTGTGTGTGTGTGTGTGTGTGTGTGTGTGTGTGTGTGTGTGTGTGTGTGTGTGTGTGTGTGTGTGTGTGTATGTATGTGTACAAATTTTGTTTGCACTCTAACTCAAATACTATCATTCTGAAACCTTGTATTTCTACCCTATTCTAATAGGAATAGAAGCCACTAGATTTTGGTGTAAATCGGATAAACGGAAATGGTACCTTACTTGAAGCTCAAAATTGTTTTTCTTCAAAAAATACCATTAAATGCCATTTTTTCGCATTTAACGTCATTAGAAAATTATAGATTATTGAATTTTGTACAGGTATGCATTAATACTTTTTCTATATATTTTACAGATTAATTTAAAAATCATTTTTCTTTTTTTAATCCCGAAGCCTAAGATAAACACAATTCCTTTGTTACACAGTTTATTTTTCAAATGAATGTAACTGACAGGTAAACGTCATTGTCAAAAAACTAAACACTTCAAATTAATAATAGTGACATATTAAATAATAAAGAAAATCGTAAATAAAGCAATAGTTATATGCAATGGAACATAATATAGTTTGAAGCATTACTAAATACGTAAGTATGTATTTAAATTAATAAAAATTAAATAGCGGGAGGTTTTGTGTTGGCCACATCAGATTTTTTTAGTTTAAGTTCTGTATTTATTATTTAAACCCAACGTTTCGGTACTATAAACCCCTGAAGAAGGCACCAGTTTATGGTGCCGAAACGTTGGGTTTAAATAATAAATACAGAACTTAAACTAAAAAAAAGGAAGTATTATTCCAATTAAAATTATCAGCTTTTGAGTAATGACAGCTAATTGTTCTGTTCTGTAAAAATGTTTTGTTTATACATATTAAAACAACGTGAAAATTGTTCTATTTATTTATATCAATATTACATCTTGGATACACAATAGATCTGAAATCTCAATAGCACCTTCCGTTTGGTATCTGTAATCCATCACTGGTCTCTCCTCCATTCCATTGCTGTGTTTGAATGGCTTTGTTTAACCGGCGCGGTTGTTTTCTCCCGGCCGTTGCTTGCTGACAAGCTGCGGAACCGGTTCCCGGGTTCGACTCCGACACAATGCGAGTTCACCAGCCTGCCCAGTGGCGTACGTACTCGCAGGGACAACATGAAGAAGAGAATAGTGGAATAGAGAGATTAAGATGTTATATTTAGGGGCAATAAAGATTAAAATAAATATATAAAATATTAGGTGGTAATACTAGAATATAAAATTAGAAGTTGGATACCATACAATGCATGACGATGGTTGAATTGAAAGACAATTTTTGACCCGAAAAAAATATTGTTAAAAACAAGTACACAGTTCCTTTAACATTGTGATGAATTTCCATGTATACGTATTAATAGACAATAATACTTATTTATGTATCAAGATACGGAAGTACTACTTTTTATCACGAATATGGAATTTAGGTGGCCGAAGAAAATAAACCATATGAGTGATAAAATGGAACTTGAGTGCCTAATAGCATTAAATTTTATTTGAAATCGAAAATTCGTGAAATTAGGAGGAATATTTATATATTTAATATAAGGAATATTTTATTTTTATAGGTTATGTTTATGTAATTGTCAGTCTGACACTCAATATTGTTAACCACCGAACATTGAGGTTATCGTAAAGAACAATCAAAACTATGTTTTATTTCAATATTCAATAATAAATAATTTTGTCCTTAGATATAGAAACAGTATATCAAACTAGTTCAGAAAATTCACTAAATATCAAAAGATTTAAATTGTGCAATAGTCTTCTGGAACAAAAAAGGAGTATAAGTTGTCTAGTTAAAAAAAAAATGTATTAAATTTATTAAAAGTAATGTATAGCATATTACCTATTTTCTTTTGAAATGTACTTATTATGCAAGTAAATAACTATGTTAAATAAACTTATTATTATTATTATTATTATTATTATTATTATTATTATAAATATATCATCACGGCATATTACCCATTTCTGGGTGTGCCAATCTGCTTTATCGCAGATATCGGTAATGATGATGGCATTTTTGTACCATGGTCGCGAACCAGGGAAACCGGGTTCTATCCCGACCGACGCCAAATATTTCCAATTTTAAATGGCACAAAAGTGACCCCTGTGGTGCACTCTCCACACCAGCAATGAGTGCCCATGAGATGACGCCTGGTAAACGCTCGCACGGTAGAAATATGTCATCATCATTACCGAAATCTGTGTACAACACTGATTGGCACACTCAGAAATGGGTAATATGCCATGATGATATATTTATTTATTTTTATTATTATTATTTCATAAAATACATAGAAGCTTAGACTGTATCCGATGTTGCACTTTTATCACTCTAATATTTAAATCCTAAATTTATATGCCCTTAATAACGGCATTATTTAGGATATTAGAAATTAGATTTTAGGGTTTTGCAAGAATACACTATGCCTTGAAGTTGACGCGCACTAATTAAACAAATCATGTTCCTTGCTATAATTTGTACAAATCGTTAAATTTACTGTCAAAAAATAACTTCTTAGCTTCTATTCTATGAAATATAATATTAACATTTAATCTGAAGCATCATAATAATTCGAATTATATAATTCATTTTTGTTGTTTTAAAGTGTTGCCATACCAACCAATGGATGTTACAAGTGCTCCATTTGGAGTTGTATTTATGTGAAGAAGAACTAAATCCTGAATACTAAATGCAAAAATGCAACATCGCACACAGCCTAAGAAGCTATTCTTTGACTGTAAATTTGACGTTTTGCACAAATTATAGCAACGAACATGATTTGTTTAATTAGTGCGCGTCAACTTCAACTTTTGCTCCTGCAAAACCCTAAAATCTAATTCCTAAAATCGTAAATAATCACTAAAGTTAAATCAAATGTATCCTCTTGTTCTATTAAGTAGCAGACTGTATTGATATATGGTTGGTCGTGCAGGATGTGCATATTAAAGCATAAGTTGAAGCATTATTTAAACGGTTTCTTGTACAGTTGCAAAGGGCAAAGGTTATGAAGTTACGAAGCTAACCCAGTTTCCCAAGTATTTAGTATGCAAGATTGAATACAGGTAGTGGTAGTGCATGGCCACACGCTGCTACGCTAAATCTGTCACAGGATTTACCTCATATATTACCATCCTTACAAAATATAACGTCAGGGGAGATATTTATTGGCTATATCTAAGAGACAAAATATGAATAAGAACAATATGAAAGCACTTTACTTACCATCCGAGAAATAATTTTAGCTATCATGTATATATTCTACTGGAATTTTTAGGGTCCATTTTGTACCTCTAGTCACAGAAGGTAAAAAAGGTATAGAGCTCGTGCAAAAAAACGCATATCGAGAATCTGATAAATAACCACATTTTATGGTACCTGGAATCCATTGCGGTATTCCACCATAACAAAAATATTAAAAAATTCAATTTAACATAAAATATGGCTCAATAGATAATAGTTAAAACAATGAAAACATTTTTTAAATAATTACTTTACGAGATATTTCACATTTGCTAAAAGGGAAAATTGACGCCATACAATTGTTATCTTTCTCTCACAGCGTACTGAGAGCAGCGTGTGTGAGAAAGACAAGTATAGGGGAATTGTAACGTTACACTGATTTCTCGAAAATAAAATACTGTTAAACTAGGAACAATTAAGATGTTTTAATACTATTGGTGCGATTCTGTAACTTTCTATAGCACTATGAACTATAACTCTCAACAAAATCGCAACAATTTTTGTTTACTATTACATTTATTATCGTTCGCCATTAAAAAATGATGCGCTTTTGTTGAGAGTTACAGTTCTATAGTGCTCTAGAAAGTTACAGAATCGCACTGTAAGAATTGCTTCAAAAGTGAATGAAGTTTTATTTAAAATAATAAAAAAATTTGAGTGGAATACCCCATTTTATCATTTTCACGATGATGTCTGTGGGTAGGGTTGTCAACTTTACAAAATTACAAAAAAGGACATTTTTTCGGCACTCTATTTCTTAATTATGTGTAGGATTTAAAAATAGAGAAAAAAATGCGCCGCAGGCGATTTTTTGAAAATGTTCAAGGTCGAACGTGTTTTAATGCAAAGTTAGATAATATAGAGTTTTTTACAAAGAAGCAAATTTAACAAATTCTTAAAAAATTAAAATCAATATTTTATGACGAAAAGAAATACCGCCACCATTTTTGAGAAGACTGTAAACTAAATGTTAGTAGAAAAAATAGTACCAATACATCAACAATTCAAAAATTCTATCGTTATTTCATTACATTACATAAAATGTGAAATAATTATGGCCCGTATTCTCTCATCTTGAAGTAGCGCTACTTCCGAAAAATCGCTACTTCAACTATCAAATGTCAACTTTAATATTAAAAATTAGAGAAATAAAAATAAATTAAATTGTAAATAGCACTTATTTCAAATATTATAGGCTTCATTTATAAAAATATCAAACCTATTCTTGTCTACCCGTAAAATAAAATAAAATTAAAAAAATCGAAATAGCGCTACTTTCGAAGTAGCACTACTACAAGATGTGAGAATATGGGCCTATGTATTTCATTTTCATATTTATAATAACAATAAAAATATTATTAATAACAAAATTTACTATAAAAGGACAAATCGCGTCCTTTCCTGGTTTAGAAAAGGACAAGGACAAAATATGCTCAAAAAAGGACAGTCCTTTCCAAAAAAGGTCAGTTGGCAACCCTATCTGTGGGTGTGTGTATCTATGTGAAATCTTGTATCTACATATTACTACTCTATTTTAATATAGAAAAAAAATTAGATTTTGATGTCGACAATAATTATTTTCAGGTGCTATAAATGGTACGTTTTTGCCTCCAAGCACTGCGCTGTTGTTCGAACATAGTGGCGGAACTGGGTTACGCCAAAACTTAATATCTTCGTTTGCAAATTGATGAAATCAAGTAACTTCGATAGGCAAAAACCATCTAAGGCTTCTAACACGTCCAACGTACTATCTGGAGTACTGGAGATACATGTGTCCGAAACTTTGCTATCAGTTTAAATTCTATATTGAAACTTTTTGAGCGTTACTTGCAATAAAGATATACAACAATTTGTAGGTGCCCAAAATGAAAACAATTAAAGAGAAGGATTTTTTAAAAGGTACGCAAAATAATTGCCAAAGATCATGGGGCCAATCAGAACTAATCTTCGTCGTTTAGAAGAAAAAGGACAACCAGCTGTATATTAAATGTGAATGTTAAAGCTTAAGCTACTGTAATTTTTGTAGAAATACCTATGCAGATTCAATGTACTTTTCTTAAATCACAGTCACAGTATCATCCATGTTATAGTTGGCATTTGTTAGTAAATGTGTAGGAATGTATTTACATTAAGAAAAATAAAAATTAAGAAAATATTAAGCACTTGGTAGGTTTCACAAAATTTTCAAATTTTTTTATTGCAATTTCGGCATTGCTGCTATCATCAGAAGAATTACAAGAATGAATTTAAAATTCAGGTAAGCTTAACAAAGATGGAGGATCACAAGAATCAAGGGAATGCCAAGATTAAACAATCCAGAATCGGAGAAGGACAAAGGTCTAACTGTTCATTCATTAAGTTATAGCCATTGTAAATGACTTTCTTGATTTCGAAGAATTCCAGGAAGGTTAATCTTGGCTTTTCCCTTTCAAAAGCAGAATTTTTAAATTGTCTTTATTACATGAGTGTTGATTTTCTAATAAATGTTGGGCTACATTTGTATAGGGGATTCCACCTCAATCGAATTAAAGGAAAATAGTAAAAAAATACGAATGTATATGCTGATTAACGAATATTAATAATAAAAAAAAAAATGGTATAATTGAGATATTTCGGAAATAAGGGGTTTTTTGTTATAGCGCTTCGACACGAATATGAAATCAAAATATAATATTTTGATTGGCGATCGAAAAACCGCCTATACATGCATAACAAATAGCGTGTTAGGAGGTGGGGGTTACTACCAATGGGAGTTAAGAAATTCAAACTCGAAAGGAGGGGCTAACATTCCTGTACTGCAGTTTTTAAACAGTTTTTATTTTAACATAAATTTCTTGCATTAAACTTAATAATTTAAATACACCTGTAATTATAAAGTATGTATACTTATACAGTGTTATAATATTCATTTATTTTATGTAAATATAACTTAAAATAGCATATATTTCAAGAACATTTAGGTCCATGATGAAAACAATTTGATATAAAAACACATAAGCGTTACGTCACTTCAATCTTTTCAAAATTCGGGAGACCATAACTCGCTTATTAATAGGAATTTTTTCACCGGATTTTCATCAATAGTCTTATGCCGCAATTCTGACCAAATCTGTAAGTCTTACAGATCTGTAAATCTGTAAAAAACTGACAATAACGCATCTATTTTTGTTGATAAATATAAAGTTATACATAAGAGTTGCAGCTTTCGTTGCGATTTTGTTCATTTTTTACAAATTTACAAATCTGTAAGACTTACAGATTTGTTCAGAATTGCGGCATTAGTTTTCCTAATATTTTCAGATGAAATTATAAAAAAAATCTGTTATGGCCAGCACAAGACCTCTCGCCATTTCCATATTAGGATATATAAGTATTGTATTGCACTTCGCTTTCGAACCGTCATTTTATAACAAAAAATTAAAGAACTTTACTCAAATATTGTTTTTTATTGTATTTAACATGTCTTCTGTACACATATAATTCTAATTATATCTAATTTTCATTGTATGAGGAAGTTTCTAAATGTCAGAGATTCTTTCAATTTATTAACCAGATTGGCCGTATTTCTGAAGGATATATGCATTTTACCACAATTTTACCTATAATTTCAAATATTTAATTAATAAAACAATAAGAAAAGTTAAATATACTTCCCAGAAAAAGCTATCAGAATGTCACTAAAACTGTTGATATTTGACAATGATATGTGTCAAGTTATAAACATTGGAATTTGTCAACTGGTTTCCTTAGTGCCTTGGCCTCTGCGATTAGTTTACTCTATAAATTATAGTGTTTTTATCTCTAAATCTATGCAAGATATAATAAAAATTTTAAATGTATTAGATGGAGAATTTTATGTTCTTCAATATTTAATAAAAAAACTCCCAAAAAATTATATTTAGAAGATTTTTTTTAAGAAACTACTACTTCCGGTTGTTCAATTGTTACCAAAACCTTTTCAGCTCTTCCCAGAAATGTCAGATTGAAGAAACTGCAGTTAAATATTTTTTAAGTCTTATAGTTTTTGAGGAATCGTCCCTCCAACATCCATACATACACACACACATACACACACACACACACACAATCCAATTCCTCTCTTAGCGAGAGGTAAAAATGGTGGAATCCTCCATTGGTTCTGTTTTTAAAATTTCTCATGAGTTCATCAAATCTAATGTTAAAATTACGTGCTGTTTGACCAGTGTAAATACATTCACAATCATTGCAGTCTATTTGACAGATACCGGACTTTTTATAATTGTTTTTTAATACAATTGTATTATTGACTAGTTTGAGTACATTACCAGTCTATAATAAAATAAATAAACCGAAAAGGAACTATTAAAACCTAGATATATTTTCTTGTTGAACAATTATGAAATATTGTTTTTAATTTTATATATTGTTGGTGTAGCGCTGCATTGCGAATCTTTAAAATTTGTTTGTTATTTATTTGGCTTGGTCGTTCGTTGGCGTTTAAGTTTTATGCTGCACGCCGGTATTAAATATGCGATAAGAGTAAAAATAATCAGCAACGATGATAATCGCGCGTTTGTGCAACAAAACGAGGCACAAAACAACAGCCAATTAAAGTGGGATGATATACGCGCGCTGATAATTTGCAAACCGGAGCGTTGCATTGCTGTTGGTGCAGCCTCGTAAACCATCGCAGGAGCCACAGGCCGCCGCCATCTTGATTTACTACTACTACAAGACCTCTGCTATGCACTCAAGGAAAGCGGATAATTGGACCCGACCCGGCCAACACACTTTCGTAAATTGTAATACCAAGAGTTTTTAATTATGGCTGTGTCCATCATGTCAGAAAAGCCTAAATTAGGCTAGTTTACTAATTAATGCCTGCTAAATTTAAATATGGGTCATTTTTTGACTGTGGTGTATATTTGGTGTTAATAATTACTCGAATCTTACTGTATTTATTCTTACAAAACCTGCATTTCTATATACACTTACCTTATCAAGGTAAGGTCTTGTACGAGTAGATTCGTAAACATAAATTTATGCACACATTGGTCATTGGTCGGGTCGATTTAAGAAAAACCAATGTTTATGTGCTTATTGCGAATTTTTGCAGCTATTTAATGGCTCTTTTCTAAACAGATTAATCCAGTCAATGGAGACCAAAAACAACCTTTGCCTTATAAAAGTTAGGGTAAAAACGATTTTAACATATGTTGTTTGGAACGAGACGGGGATGAAAAATTCAAATTTGTGACCTTGGGAGGATCGGCGAGGGCCGACATCTTGGATCAAAGGTACATGAGTTTTGGCTATTTTCTCAAAACAGTGGCCCGAATCAAAAACTTACAAAAATACAAAATTAAAGCTCGTACAAAAATGGTTCTGCATTTTTTTTACCTAGGATGAACTCTCAAAGAGTTATGTTCCAAAATAGTTAACCAGAATAACAATTTATAAAAATAAATTAAATCACTCAAAATATAAACAATATTAGGAATTTAATACTTAATCCAATAGGTTTTGTTATTTATAATAGTTTACATTTGTCGTGGCATCGAAAGAAATAAATTATCGATGATTTTTAAATAATTTTTGTCAACGCTTTCCTATAAATTCATCAACCACACTGAAACGGTTAAAGATATGATATCGCGGTTTAAATTTTTTAATTCAGTTTGAAATTCTCCTTAATGTTATGTATTACACGATTTTTACTCCGATGAGCGGTTCGCAAATTATTAACAATTTAAACTTTCTTGAAATTTCTCTAAAATTTTGAACATCTGCAAAATCGGCTTCGAAAACGATGCGTTTCCTTACATGTGTTTATTAGTAAAAAGTTTTTGTAACACGTATGAATTAACATCTTGTATTTATCGAAATATCGATTTTGTGAAAACAAATACTGTATGACTGAGATTTCGAGTATGTAATTGTTAACACTTAAAGAAATGCGCAACATATTTCAACGTGTTTATACTTTTTGACTAGCAAGTGTTTGTGAACAAATGTTTGAGTAAAATCTGCGATATCTACTGACCCCAAATTATTAGTAATGAAAAACTATGGTGCACGACAAATTCAGACAAAATCCCGGCCGAAATAAGAAAACGAAAATGGAAGTGGATCGAACATACACTGCGAAGAGAACAATGAAATAGTCAAAAAGATAGTAGATTGGAATTTGCAAGCAAGACGAAAAATAGGAAGACCAAAGATGCTTCGCTTTAATATAAGTCGTTTGTTGGCTGTCGATGTCGGATCGTAAGTTGGCCATTTCCTAACTTTCTAAGACAACGACACTGGACCACTCGACGACAGTAAAGTAAAAATGGACGAAATGACATTAGACGAAATAATTATACATTAAGTAATAGTTTTCTTCGACACCTTGAGTCTTTTGCGACTATTGTAGAGAGAAATGTCGTGTGCTGCTAACGTCTAACGACAACGACTTACGACAAGCGACAACCGACATATGATTCAATTGTAGAACAGGCCTAAGGGAAATTAAATACTAGAACAAAAGGTGGACCAAAGTAAAGATTCAAACCAAAAATAAATCCAGATGGAGATGTTTTGCAAAATTACGAATTTATTTTTATTATTATCAATTATATATTTGATTATAAAATCAAATAACACCATTAAATCATTATTAGGTAACCCTAAAGATAAAGTAGATAATAATAAAAAAAAATCGGTGTTTATAAAATTGACTGTAAAGATTGTAACAACGTTTATATCGGGCAAACTAAAAGACAAATTGATACTCGGTTTAAAGAACATTTCTATCATTTAAAAAGCGGTAATCCTGATAAATCTAGTGTAGCACAACATATGTTTATTAATAATCATAAAACTGACAATTCTAATATAAAATTATTGAAACAAGTTAATAATAATAGATATTTAGACACACATGAGAGTTTGATAATACATAAATTTAATGATAAATTGATGAACGCGGACCTAGGTCCCATCCCAAATTCTAAATTATATGAGTTAATATAAGACAGATACTTTGTTTAATCTTAGTTACCCAATTAGGTATTCACTCATCTATGACTCTTATTCCTATATAACCCGTGTTCTCTCCCTTATTCCTCTGAGCTGTTTTGACCTCTGGCATGGTTTACATGCTGAGTAATCTTAACTTCTCTGTTTTTACTTTGTAGTTTCTACTGATGATGAGAACTTAGTTCTCGAAATACGTATATAGTTTTTAAATTTATTGTTAAGGTTAAGGGGTTTTTTCTTTAGTTATATATTTGATACCAATATACCATCAATACCTATTTATTAACCACCATTTAATACCCTCCACCTCCTTTAATTCCTCGTCCTCCATTCTGTGTACCCTGATGGCTGGCTGGTGGTAACATATGCACGTGTACAAGACACGACACGGCGTTACAAGCCGTGCAAGGCCGGTATGTACGACACACAAGGGCCATAACTCAGTGCTGGGTGCACGCGAAGCCAAGCACCAGCACGCACACCACACAGCAATGGGAATGGGAACCGCTCCAAACCGAGATACGGAGGTGCAAAATGGAGGAAATGCAGGTGTAGCAGAGATGCATTGCTAATGAAAGGATATATGGAAATGATAGGGATGGAAATTAACACCCTTTTCGACATAATAGAATTGATGCGAATTTAGTCAATACGAGTTTAGTGTGATATTTGAATTTAGAATTTACTTAAGACCTAATTAAATATTATTGGCCGGGTTCACCATTGCCGAATAAACATTTTAAACTATTCGTTAAATAAAAATTCATATTTTTGTGTCATCAACGTCAGTTAGCAACTATTCGACGAATATATCGTTGGTTGAATTATCTGGAGATATTTGCACAATCAAATATTTATTCAATAGTTTGACATTTGACATTTTTATTGTACGTTTTAATAATTTTATAATTGGTCAGTAAGATGATCAAAGGAATAATTACAATAGGTATAGATAAATAAATAAATAAATATATCATCACGGCATATTACCCATTTCTGGATGTGCCAGTATCTACAACACATGTAGACATCGGTAATGATGACGATAGATAGATATAGAAAATGAAATATTTTGAGGTTATCTTTATTCGCTACTAATATTTCGTTCAATATTAGAATATCATCCTCATCTTTGTTGATATCTTTTAAAGAAAAAATTGTTATTCAGGCGAAAAAGAAATGATCCGCGTTATCTATAATCAGTTTGACGAATTATATTTTCGAATGCGATTCAGATTATTAAAAAATGCGTTTATGAAATTCTAAATATGATTCGGCGTCATTTGGAGTCATAATGCAAGAATATTCCAGTTTTGTGCAAAAGTATTCCATTCTTTAATTATTTCGTGCAACAAAACATCGTCAGTTTTGTTATTTTCTATAATACGTAAATATTCTTCCACTACAAAATTACAATTATTAATTTTTTTTTTATCGTCTAGATAGTTTTTACTTCGTTTCGTTTTCTTATTAATATTTTCACTCATTTTCGATTGATTTCAATGACACCAATAAAAAATTATTTGTTGACAGTTTTGTCAGGGAGATGGACTTGTTAGCTGTATACTCAAAGCAAAATAATGGAAACAAAAATAATATTCTACGAATAACTATCTACTCAATAAATTTGGTTAGTGAAACAAAACTTTGACTATTCAATGTATAAAATTTATTCGTCAGATAAATATTTGTGAATTTATTCGGCAATGGTGAAACCGAGCATATACAGGTGTCCCAAATTGATTAGTTTACCATTGGAATCTCGGAAACTATAAGAGCTACGAGGTCGGTTAAATGGGCAATGTTGTGTAGTTAAAGAGAAGAATAAAGCAGTAGTGAACTCTTTTAATAGTATTAATCGCAATACATTGCGGACAGTAACTGCCAGTGTTGCAAAACGTGTTCATTTATGTTTACTTAACAATGGCCAGAATTTTGAGCATTTGTTATAAATTATTGTTACATTACTATTAAGTTGTTTTGTTTTTGATTTGTTTTAAAAAAAAATGTAGGTACTTGCATTTGTTTTTAAGCTTATTTGATTAGTTATCAAATTGAAATAATTAATATCTTTATTAAATTTTAGTGTAAACATACTTTGTTATACATCGTTAAAAAGAGAAAAAAAAGTTCTATTTAATCATGTAAAAATCCAATATGGTGCCCGTTTAAAATAAGAAAGTTGCTATTAATATCTTGAAAACCGCTATCTTGAATTTTATACCGAAAACATTTTTAAGTTTGCTTTATTAAATAGTGTAACTTTTATATGAAACATTTTTTTATATCTCTTATAATTACGGAGTTATTTGACATTTTAAAAAATCGCGATTTTCAGTTTTTTTGACTTCGGAATTTTGAATGTTTGTTAACGGAATCTGAATCAACCCTCAAAAATACACAACATTGCCCATTTAACCGACCTCGTAGCTAGATCCCAATGGTAGCCTAATCAATTTGGGACATCCTGTACTTATTAGATAATTTTGAATAAGTAATCTTTATCATATGTTCTTTGAAAACTGTTTTGTTTTAATTTCATCCGTACTTGCCTTATAAACTAAAACTTTTGTACTAAGTCTATATTTTAACAAATAAATAGAATCCTGAACCAAAAATTGTAAAATACTACGTTTATATGCAGTTTTGAAAATGGTTTCAGTTTTCATTCAAAATTACGTGAAACTATTTACATGCAATTTTCAAAACAAGTCTACAGGTTAATTTGAACATAGTTTTGACGCATGGGCATTTGGCTGATGTAAATGACAGATCCTCTTCACTGAAAATACTTCGTTTTGCCATTATTCCATTTTTTTTCTTTTTTACTACGCATTAAAGCTAGACAACTGTCATTTTATTTGTAGGTTAGTAACACAAAGCAACAGAAACGTAAGCTATGTACGCATGCGAAAGTAAACCAAATGTTACTTGTGTGAATATATGATGCTACGCCAGATAGAAACCACTTGAGAGATATGTCGAATGACAAAGACTAGCAGTAGCAATCTAAACTTGGACTTACAATAGAGTAGGTATTTATTAATCAGAAGTAATGTCACAAGACCTCCTGATTTTATCGATAAAAGCTTATCTGAGAAAATCTGAGAGGTCGTGTGGTATTTGGTGAGATAAATTCCAAAGACAACGCAAAATTAAACTTGATACATAATTGTCACACTGACAGTTATAAACAATAACAACTGTTTATTTACTTGCTAGCGGAAAATTATCGGGGTAACAAGGTTTTATCAGTATAATACTGTTCCCATTGGTTGAATTTTTAAATGTTGGTTAAAAACTAGTCGTTGGAATTTATCATATTAAAATTTGCTAATTATTCATGAATATTACCAACTGTTTACTACGAAAGTTAAACATATTTTAAGTATTGAAATAGATCAATTTATTTGACTTCAATAATTATATGCGAACTCCAATAATTTGAGAACAAAATGAGCTTAATATTTGTCAGAATAAAAAACATTGCAGCTTCAGAAATAACAATTAAGATCAAGATAAAGTTTTATAAAAAAAATACTTAAAAAATGGTAAAGAACCCCAAGAATATCAGCAAGCATTTACAAAATCGTAGTAGAAAACATTAGGATTATATTTTGTATTTTAAAAATTAATACATTAATTATTCCATTTTATCAGTTTAAAAAGTTATTTATATATTTCTAATTTCTTACGAACTCTCGATTTGTAATCAACCAGTAGCTTTATAAAATGATAGGAGTAATAAATATAAAAACAACCAATTAATAAAGTGATAAAAAAAAACACTAATATTTCACATCTAAAATATGTTTCTTTCACTAATATCTTGATGAAAGCTCTAATTTATCAATTAGATATTTATCTTTCAATAACATTCAAGCCAACCCATTCCATTAATAAATATTCGAATTAATTTGATTTGTTGTTGTTGGCATAGCTAAAGTAAAAGTCGTTGTCTATCGTATTCCAGTTTTGATTTATCACTTCATATTCAATATCTTCCAATGAAAATGCTGCTCGTGCACCGCGCGCATTTTATTAGACGGATTATCTTCGAATTTACGATGCATTGCACTACACTGCATTCAATTTTCTACAAATTTATAGCTTAGGAAATGCATCGGAGACGAATCCCGCTGAATTGATAACAACATTGATATAATTTTCTTATTTTCCGTAATCTTTAAACATGGGCAAAAAGAGAAAATAATTTTAATAATTTTTTAATTTATTGACGAATTTCAGCTAATTTGCATAATAAGATACTATCATACATACATTATGCATTTTTGCGTAAAACTTGTTGCAAGTAATTGAAGAGCAATTTTATTCATCGATTTTAAAGTCTAATAGGTATTCACCAATATAATTGCTTCAAATTACTTTGCAACTTAAAATTGCATGTATGCACATATTTATTACATTTAATATGCACTTAGTGACTTCACTATTGTAATTAATTCAACCAATTTTTAAACTATATATGCTTGAATGTACGCGTTGGGTGAGTCGAACGCCCCAGGTTCGAATCCAAGAGACTAAAAAATTATTTCCAATTTTCATATAGCATAAAAATGACCCATATCCTGATAAATTACACATACAAAAAATAGAGCTAAATAATTATTAACTTTAGTTTAAATTACCAAACATGGGGGAACTTAATTCTCACCTCCCACTCGCTAAGAGAGGTATTGGAATCATGCTAAAAATCGCATATCCAGATTTTAATGAATAAGCACGTTTTAAGACCCCTACAATTCTCTCTCTCTTTCGCTCTCTCTCTGTCTCTCTCTCTCTCTCTGTGTGTGTGTGTGTGTGTGTGTGTGTGTGTGTGTGTGTGTGTGTGTGTCTGTGTCTGTGTCTGTCTGTCTCTCTCTCTCTCTCTCTCTCTCTCTCTCTGTGTGTGTGTGTGTGTGTGTGTGTGTGTGTGTGTGTGTGTGTGTGTGTGTGTGTGTGTGAGTGTGTGTGTCGTTGTGTGGATGTTGTATAAACGATTTCCCAAATTCTATAAGACTTAAGACCTATTTAACTACATATTCTTCAATCTCACATTAAGGGCTAGTTTTACAATCTTAGTAGGAAAGAAAATTACTGGATTTCTGTCAATGATTAAATATATTTTCCGCCTCTACCGGTTTCGACACCTCATGTGTCTTCTTCAGGAGGTGAAAATTTTTTTAAGATTGTAAAACATGGATACAAATATAAGACAATAATAAATAACATATAAAACATACAATGGTCGTCAAAAAAAAAAAAATAAATAAATAAATACATTAAAAAACTCATTTAGTCGTCAATAAATCAAGATTTATATCTTATTTTATTGACGACTAAATGAGTTTTTTAATGTATTTATTTATTTATTTTTTTAAATTTTTGACGACCATTGTATGTTTTATATGTTATTTATTATTGTCTTATATTTGTATCCATGTTTTACAATCTTAAAAAAAAATTCACCTCCTGAAGACACATGAGGTGTCGAAACCGGTAGAGGCGGAAAATATATTTAATCATTGACTGAAATCCAGTAATTTTCTTTCCTTCACCACCTTTCCAGTCAAGAAGTTCTTGCAGCCATTACAATCTTAGGTTAGAATTTTAATTGTAAGTTAAATAAACAGTATCAAATCAGGTTACTCTCAGCAATGATCAATTTTTCATTTGACAGTTCATTTCGTTTCAATTTTGTTTATTTAACTGACAGTTAAAATTTTAACCAGAGATTGTAAAACCGGACCTAAGACCTACCCTTTTTTACCTCCCGCAATCCTTGGTAAGGAAGGTACAGGGATCGTGCTAAAAATCACATATCGAGATTTTAGTAAATAACCACGTTTTAAGGTCCCTAGAATCCAATTTTAACATTTTCACGATGATGTCGGTATGTATGTATGTGTGTGTGTGTGTGTGTGTGTGTGTATGTGTGTGTGTGTGTGTGTGTGTGTGTATGTGTATGGATTTTGTTAACGCTCTAACTCAAAACTATCATTCAGTAAATTCTGAAACCTTGTATCTCTACCCTATTCTAATGGAAAGAAACCATTAGATTTTGGTGTAAATCGGATAATCGGAAATGGCACTTTACCTGAAGCTCATAATGTTTTTCTTCAAAAAATACCATTAAATGCCATTTTTTCGCATTTTTTGTCATTATGAAAATTAAAGATTATTGAATTTTCTTCAGGAATACATGAATGCTTTTTCTATATGTTTAACAGATAAATTTAAAAATCATTTTTTTATACATCCCGAAGCCTAAGATAAACACAATTCCTTTGTTACCCAGTTCATATTTCAAATGAATGTAACTGACAGTGAATGTCACTGTCAAAAAACAAATTACTTCAAATTAATAATAGTGACATTTTAAAAAGAAAATAGTAAATAAACAATAGTTACATGCAATGGAACAGTTTGCAGCATTAGTAAATACGGAGGTATATATTGAAATTAATAAAAATTAAGTAGCGGGAGGTTTTGTGTTGGCCACATCAGATTTTTATAATAGATATTTAAAAGTATTTTCATCAAAAATTAACCTAGTTTTTCAAAATTATTAAACTTTAGTTTAAGGCATTATCAGTTTACCACATTCGAACATTCTTTATATTAGCTAATATTTTCACGTTTACCTGATAGTCCAGTACTGAGGTAGCACTGCAAAAGGTCCGTTGTATTTGATTTTTTGGATATGATTTCTTTTAAAAGTCCTCATAAAAAATCTATGTTTGGTGTACTTCGGGAAGTACCACCATTAGGTAAAATAATGTAAATAATATTTTTAAAAAAAAATATTTCCTCACCGTTATGTATTAGAGCAAAATTAATTATCTTTGATCTAGAATCAGTTTTCAGTCGTCCTGAAACACGATTTAAAATATACTGGTTGTGCCACTCTACACAAAACGAGGGTCCAAAGCGATACGTGTTTCCTCGTTTATTCCGCTAGAGGCACAACGTGAGAACAACCCAACTGACACCTGTCATTTGCATGTCATTTTGAAAATATTACATGTTATGTCTTATTGAAAGGTAAATAAAACAGGTTTTGAAGTACATATTCGTATTATATGTAATATAATATAAATATTTTGTTGAAAGATAATGCAATTAATACAAAATGAAAATGAAAATTAAATAGAAAATGTTTCATTCCTGGATGTGAAACCGGTTACAAGAAATCCACTGAAAAATAATCTCTGTTTGCTGCTCCACTCGATATATCACTTTTTAAAAAATGGCAATGTGCAATTAGTAGAGATGATCGCGAATTAAGATTGAATAATGTTTGCCGAAAACATTTTCGGGAAGAAGATATTATTACCGAATGGAAATCTGGAAGCGTACGGTTCTGTCAATTTATTTAGTTTTTCCAATTTTAAATTCTAACAATGTATTGATTCAGGTTTCCATGAAATATATAAATTTCTATTAAAAATAAATTCATTATGCATTTCATTTTTTATATTTTATGTAAAAATAGTTTGCTGTGGTAGGGTCGTTCTTACCATGCGGTGGAATCTCTTATTAGACAAAGCGGGCCACCATTATAACTTTTCTTCCCCCGTTTAGATGGCGCTAGTATATAAAATTTTATTTCAAATTTGAAAATGACAGCTTACTGACAGCTCGATTGTTATTGAATTGGTTGATATATTTTTTAATTTAGTTGTGGTCTTGTTTATTTATGATATATACACATTTATTTGTGGTTGTTTGTGATTACTTGTGATATAAACAGTAAACAATTTATCACCAGATATTTGATTTGTGTGAAAAAACTTTTGTGAAAAAGACATCATGCCGTACATCAATTACTGTATTCCAGATTGCATTGCGACAGGTGTGTATTATATGTGTACTTTATTAGTTATTAGATACATAATTAGTATTTTGTAAGTTCGATATTAATTGTTGATATATTTTACAGATGTTACTTTACATCGATTTCCAAATCCCAAAAATTATATACAAATGTCCAACACCGAATATTAAATGGAAAGAAAATTTTGTAAAATTGTGTAATTAGCGATAATAAAAAAAATAGCACAGAAGAAATACGAAAAATGATTAAAAAATAAAACCTTTAACAAGTAAAACAGTTTGTATTAATTTACTATTTCACTCATTTTATTATAAATATATAATATAACGCATATAATTTAACAGCTTAATATTTGATATAAATAAATTTCAACATACGATCATTGTGAGATCTTCAAATTTATTACCAAGTGTTAATTGTTTAATTCGAATCAATTCAAAATTCCCGCCTCCTATACATAAAACTTCTTCCCACGACCAGAGGGCGCTGTACTTATAGTACCGCTTTGCAGCATTACAGTTTCCTATCTATAATAGTGTCTGTGATCTGTGGTTCTTACGTAGCGCATGACAAGTGGCATAACCAGTATATTTTAAATCGTGTCCTGAATTTAATTTGACAGTTTTTAAGCAAACCCCCATAAATTAATAGTTCGACAGCGACAGCTTGAACAGTTTCCAATTGTATTATTGCGGGAACTATTTTGAACATATTTCAAATAAAATTCTAAAAAACCCTCGCGTGACTTTCATATTTTCAACCAATTTTTGATACCTACTAAAAATGATAAATTGGTATTTCTTGTGTAGTATGAAGTATGGTGTATGGAGCATTGTTATTTTTCTTTTGTGCCTTTAAGTCCATGATAAACTCCATCTTCGTGCTGGCGAATCATTTGTTGGTTGTGATTTTCTTGGTTTGACACTGTGGCTGGCTTGTTTTTTACACCCAACCCTGTGTGAGGTTGTTTATATCTAGTGGCGTGCGTCTGCGTCTCGCTCCCTCTTATGCATATGCAAGTGCAGTATTCATGCGTTGCAATTTATTCAGACTTCAGTATTAATTGCTATCGCATTCAAAGATGCTGGCGTCATGTGCGGGCTAGCGCATCACACCCATCATTTCATAGAGTTTTATTGGAAAGAAGAAATAAATGACAACACACGCTATTCATCTCAGGATGAAGAAGTGCTCATTAGTTTGCAAAAAGACAATGTGATTAATTGTTTAATTATGAATGTGAGAAAATTCATTTATAGATATTTAACTATCAAGTGTGTTAATAAGGGCAATTAATAATTGAGACATTTTTATCTCTCCCTAAGAGAGGTATTGGAATCTTGCTAAAAATCGCATATCCAGATTTTAGTGAATAAACACGTTTTCAGTCACTAGAATCCGATTTTAACATTATTTCAATAATTTGTGTGGATGTGTGAATGTGTGTCTGGATGTTGGAGGGACAGTTTCTCAAATTCTATAAGACTAAAGACCAATATAACTACGTAATCCTTAATCTGACATTCCTGGGAAGAGCTGAAAAGGTTTTAGTAACAATTGGACAACCGGAAAAAGTAGTTTCTTAAAAATATCTTCTAATTATTATTTTTTGGAAATTTGTGTTATTACCTACAAATATTAACAAATATAAAATTCTCTATCCAATACTTTGAACATTTTTATTATATCTTCTATAGATTTAGACATAGAGAATAGAGGATTCCAGCTCAATCGAATTGAAGGAAAATAGTAAAAAAATACGGATGTATATGTTGAATAACGAATATTAATAAAAAAATGAAATGGGTTTTTTGTTATAGCGCTTCGACACGAATATGAATTCAATATATAATATTTTGATTGGCGACCTAAAGATCGCCTGTACATGCATAACAAATAACGTGTTAGGAGGTGGGGGTTACTACCAATGGAAGTTAAGAAATTAAAATTCGAAAGGAGGAGCTAACATTCCTGTACTGCAATTTTCAAACAGTTTTTATTTTAACATAAATTTCTTGCATTAAAATTAATAATTTAAATACACTTATAATTATAAAGTGTGTAGACTTATACAGTGTTATAATATTAATTTATTTTATGTAAATATAACTTAAAATAGCCTATATTTCAAGAACATTTAGGTGCATGATGAAAACAGTTTGATATAACGACACATATGCGTGACGTCACGTCAATCTTTTCAAAATTCAAGAGACCATAACTCGCTTATTAATAGGAATTTTTTCACCGGATTTTCATCAATAAAAAAAAATGGTGGAATCCCCCATTATAAATACATAAAATAATCCATTGTACAATCAAATAGAACATGGAAACCAGTTGAAAAATTTAAATGTTTGTAATTGACATAAATGTCAGTGTTAAAAATTCAGATAAGTTACTAAAGACTTTTTCTGGGAAGTACATTTAATATTTCTTGTTTCATCATTAATTAAATATTGAAAATTATAGATAAAGCTGCCGCACATTAAGCTGATACTGTCCTTGAATGCTGAGAAACTAAAATTTGTACATAGATAAGTCGAAATATAATAGTAATTAAATTTGCTATTGTTATAACGAGGAAAAGACTCCATTAACATCTAAAATTGGTATAAAAAGAAAGGAGCACGCGATTGTTATACATTTGTTTCATCCTATACCCTTCAGATATACCGCCAATCTTGTTAACGTCGCGGGATAGGAGTGTTATTTTGTTTCTAAGCCGACTGATGGCAGCACAGTAGAAAATTTGTGCATCTGGTTGATGTCTAGGTTGTATAAGTGCAGCTGTAGCTACAGCCAATCAGAACAGTGTACCTTACGAGTTATAAATTACTTGAAAAGAAAGCCGGGATGGCCAGGGTGCGTGTTTCGACCGAGGAAAACAAATTGTATAATATCAATGAAATACGTATCAAGTGACAAGGAAAAATAAAACAATTATTATAATTCAAACATTTATTTGTGATTAAAAATGGAATTATCCTTGTTTATATTTTGAAATTAATATTTAAAAATAAAGTAATTGTCCATTATTTTGAACAATTGAGAGGAATAAATTCTACTGAGGTTCTCTGCATTTAAAGCCCTTCTGAATTCTTCGCAAAACAATTTCTGGTAGTATGCACTTCTTATAAAAATTAATAAGTTGATCTCTCATATGCTTTTCCCAAAATAAATCAATTTTCGATTTTCAAAATGAAAACAGGAGTATCTTTGTTAATAAAAATGATGAAATGTGTAATTGGCCTTGTATCTAAAATGAATTTTGTTTATTTCTATTATTTTAAAAACTATTCAATATTTTTTTTTACTAAATTTGGTATCTAAGGGTTTTTCGATATGACCGTTTCAACTAAAATATTTTCAAAGCAGCAGCACTTCCGGTTTAACCGGAAGTAGCCCCTAACTTTATTATTTTAAATAGAATGCTATATTTTTTATTTTACCATCGAATTCAGCAGAAAATTTTTCATATGAAACAGTAAAAACATTTTACACACGATTAACAATTTCCGTCGTAATTCAACTTTTTTTTATTTTTTCTCTAAAAACGGCCACTTCTTTATCACTCTATATCTCGAGAATGGAATCGAATTTCTATATTCTGTAAAAACAGTTTTAAAAAGAAAGCTTTTGTTTACACTAATATAAATTAGCAACCGATAATTTTTGAAAAAATTAATTTCTACGTCAACGTAAAATTAAATTACAAAAAACTTAAGTTTTTCTAATTAAAAATGATCAACTTTCAACATGGGATATGCAACACAAACTAATTCTATTTTCTAAAGAAGAATTCATTTAAATAATAAAAAATGGAGTGTTCCATTTAAAAAACAGTGTTTTTAAATTTCTTATACTTCAACTGTGCTTTGAAAATATTTTAGTTGAAACTGGCATGTCGGAAACCTACTAGGTACTAAATTTCATAAAAAAATATTGAATAGTTTTTAAACTAAGCTTGTCCTGTGACATTCTGTATACCGGGTGTCTACTTTTTTTATAACAAAAAAAAACATAATTAAATTTGATAGTAGTTCATCTCCATTTAAAACTGTAATAGAAAAGTTGAAACCCGGTATTACATAACATTTACCATCGGGACTTGCTGCTAGATATCCATTTTCTTCATCAATAAATAAACCCGAAGGAATAACTTTCTTATTAGTTTGATTTTCAAATATACGAATACCTATGTATTCGTTATCCAAACCGTATTTTATGTATTTTGTTATTATGTGGTTTTTAAATAAACAATCTCGTACCTAAACATCTTCTTTTACATACGCGGCCAAAAATTGACGATGTTAGTCTATTAGCTTGTTCAGTATCGTATACTAATTATGAATTACAATCCCTGTACAAGGATATCCCTAATTTAGTTTTTTTATAAAACCCAGTTGAACTGAACTTTAGATTAAAATACGCCGAAAAGAAAACAAAGGCATTTATGATCAATGACACCGGGCGAGGGAAGTGTACCTACATTTTGCAAGTGTTCTTACAAGAAATATTTAATACCAGTTTCTTAGAATGTCTGATACCAATTATCCCAAATTGTTATACCTGTAAATACATATTTTAACAATGTCCCTCAGGTACATTTCACTATAAAATTATTAAAATATCTTTCAGAACTCATATTATTAATTGGAAAAATACTACCTTTTTTAGTTTATGTTCTGTATTTATTAATTTAAACTCAACGTTTCGGCACCATAAACTGGTGCCTTCTTCAGGGGATACATTGACATTAATTTTTTAATTAACAAAAATAACAAGTAACCAAGGTAACAAGAAATATTCATAAATGTTACCTTTTTTATGTATACAATTTTCTAGACAATATATGCATGCCCGGCAATAACATGGACGGCGAACATGCATCTTCTCAGGAAAAAATCTCCTTTTGCCAGAGGAAAAACCGTCCCAAAAACTGGCAGAGAAGTGATCTGTATAACTCAAAGACGCTTTATCGGTAGCGAAATACCGCAGCCGTACTCTTTATAAACAGATGTTACAAAAAGTTTATAAAAAATTGTATACATATTACAACATATTTAATATTGGAAGCCATTCGCGACTAAGTTCTAATCCGTCACAATGATTGAGATTGATATTTCTTGTTTTATAAATCTCAATGGCTTCTGTTATTAATCTGTTGTTAAGTTGAGAAGGTCTTGCAATAATTTTCGTATCTTCTTCTTCTTCTACAAGATTGAGCAAACATCATCGATCGATCAGATTGAACCAGCCTGAGAAATCGTCCGTTGCAGAACATGCCTTGGAAGAATTCCACCAAATAAAGTTTGAAGATACGAAAATTATTGCAAGACCCTCTCGACTTAAATTTTTTATAAACTTTTTCTAACATCTGTTTATAAAGAGTACGGCTGCGGTATTTCGCTACCGATAAAGCGTCTCTGAGTTATACAGATCACGTCTCTGCCAGTTTTTGGGACGGTTTTTCCTCTGGCAAAAGGAGATTTTGTCCTGAGAAGATGCATGTTCGCCGTCCATGTTATTGCCGGGCATGCATATATTGTCATACGTAATATAACAAGTGATATGATTATCATCGATGATATTTTCGAGTGAAACCGAGTTGCAGATTTCACGAGTCCGAAGGACGAGTGAAATGTGCTGCTTCGGTTTCACGAGCAATATCTTCGATTATTAATCATATCACGAGCTTATATTTAATAAGAGAATATAATGAATTTTTGTTGAAATTAACTGTCAATGTTGTAAAAATCCCTTAGTAACGAATGTAAATAAGGTGATAATTTCTTTGTTTTTTATCATCGCTGTGATAGACATGTAACTAGGGAAATTCTGAATGTTGATTGGCGGAACACATGTCACGTGCCTAATGAATTATATTCTCTAGAAAATTGTATACATAAAAAAGGTAACATTTATGAATATTTCTTGTTACCTTGGTTACTTGTTATTTTTGTTAATTAAAAAATTAATGTCAATGTATCCCCTGAAGAAGGCACCAGTTTATGGTGCCGAAACGTTGGGTTTAAATTAATAAATACAGAACATAAACTAAAAAAGGTAGTATTTTTCCAACTTACATTTCACTTTGTTCAGATAAAGTTTTGCTTTCATTATACAATGTTTTATTATCATTGGTTGGAAAAGTATTTTTACATAAATTATAAATACAAAGTTTGAGAAGAATTAAATCTTCGTTTTTTTTTATATTTTTACTATTTTTTACAAAAAATTATGTAACTGATTTGTTAGTATTATAGTTTACATTATTTGCATTTAATATATTCCTATTTCTATATGCGATATGTACTACTGTTTTGTTTCTCCAAAGAAGAAGACATCTTATTTCGAGAAATAGGTTGAAGTTGCAGTGCTTTGATAAAAATATACATACTTGTATTTTACCTTTTCAAATTAATTTTCTTTGCTATTTTAGCTCTTTTACTTCTTTTGCGTTTTCCAAATTGAAAACCCATTTTTCACAACTCAAATAAAAACAATATAAATTCACGCAATGCCGATTTTCCTAAAAGGTTGAATAGGCTGCAGAAGCGAATGCAGTTTATTTCACTATTTCAATATTTTTCCCCTCTACGTAATCTAACAACTTAAGCCCCTCCCTAACTCCTCCTTATGTTCCATTTCGACAGCTCAAATTTCATGCGGCACGTGGTGGCGAAAGAGTAAACTAAATTTGCCTATAATTAACATTGGAAGAACATTTCAGAGAGTCCAGGCGCTGTAATTTTCATTTTAAAAAAATGAAAAAAATTCATGTGATTCTTGAGCCAAAGTTCTATATAGTGAGTATAATAATTACCCTATAAATTACCTCACAATCTATTTAAAAAATGTTTTTAAAGGTACAGATTTAGCATTGTTCAAATGTTGGCTTATTTTCTCAGAATTCAATCATATTATACAAATTCTATGTATCTAGCTATATTCAGTGTTTTCTTGTGATTCCTGTGATATCAACTTTTTAACATAAAACTGCTCCATATATGACTTGGATTCATTTATGTAAAAAATAATAATTTCAGATTTTAATGAATTCAACATTTTTTTTCTCATCAATAATACTATATACAATTTTTGAAAATGTGATTTTGAAATCATTGATCTCTCCTTATTTACTCCTATTATTTGCATTTTGAAATGTTTTCACAGTTTTGAGGAAAAAAATTGAGAACTTATCGCTAAATCATGATTTTGACTGGCGCGCAGCCTTAATGAATTGGAAGAATCTCGAACATTTAGAAGAATAGGAAGAAACTATTAACACACATGTTAGTAGTGTAAGAGGGTTGATTATATTTCCAATTGTATTTTTGATGTTTTGTTTACCAGTCGCCGGGATTTTTCTCTATTTTACCGTTCGCATGTGTTACTTTACCGCCCGCATGTGTTACTTTACCGCCCGCGGGGCGTAATTTTACAGGTTCTGCCATGGTAACTAATATGTAAACAAACAATTTTAATGCATATATAAATGTTAAATTACTTTCGTAGTCAGTAATTGGAAATATTAATGTTCACAAAAACATTTGAACCTGATGATAGCAATACCTATACTATAGTCTGGACGATTTATCTTGGCAAGCCTTAGGAATGCAGGTCGATTCACAATTCCTACGATGCGGTATGTTAAATATATACTTTTTCTTAGATACCGCACTGCGTTAAAAGTAAAATAGTGATTTTACGACCTTTTATGGCCTAACACAATAGAAAAACATTCCGAACCGCACGATTTATGACACTTATATTCAAGCAGTTCTCTTTGCACATAGGTGTGCATAAATTTTCTTACTGGCAATAAGAAATTAACAAATGATTCAATTTTTTGAATATTTATTTCAGATATTATATATAACATGTTAGTAAAGTAAACGTATTGACAAATATTTATATTTTGTAGCTAGTAGTAAACTTGTAATGTACATTATAATATAAGCTAAAATCTGCTCGTAATTATAATCTAAACCTAAAGACTAAGATTTAAACACCAATTACAAGAAAAACAGAAAAACCCTTATATAAATTATGCAATGTGATTATTATACGAATAATATCAATACATATTATGTATTTTATTTTATTTATTTTTTTATTTGCATTTCGTACTTGACATTGTATTATTTTGTTTTTAAATGTAATAAATAAATTATTATTTTCTATACTGTTTGTATATTTATTAAATTGATTTTTCTTCCGGCTCGCCTATGGTTTTTATACCTTTACCGTAACCACAGAGAAATCCTTTATTATTTCAGCTCGCCAAGTAATATCGTCCAGACTATAACTAGTGTAACATCCACATCCGCACTATTTATATTATTAAAAATAACACTAGACTTTATTTTAGTGCCCCATGGTGCACGGGGTAAAACTTGTGAAAATATATTTTTTTATAATTTAGTGTTTTCTTGTGGGGTTGTAGGGTGAGAGAACAATTCCACGTAGAAGCAATGCGATGCAGCGAGATCGCGGAAATAAAACTGTAGAAAAATAAAAGAGATTTATTGTCCATTTGAAGGCGCCGGAAGTGACGTACGATGGCCAGTTAAAAGTTCTCGCAGTAAGAAAATTGGATCTGCAGAGACGAGATTTATGTTAGATTAGTATGGAAATTAGTTCAGTGCCGAGGGAAATTGCATGAGTTCCAATTGCCTGACGCCGTCCCGCTTGCCTGCCTGAATTATTTTACACTTTCAGACGTTTTCAGAACTACCAACGAGTCGAATTCAATCTGCATGCGCAGAATCCCAAATTTAATCGCCCGCGAACTTCTAACGCTCTGCACGTCCCTACACATAAATTCACCAACAAAACTTACATTTTTCACAAAAAATGTGAAGACATTCATACCATCAAATCTTAAGAAAAGGGCAATAAACTACATTTTAAATTGCTCTGTTTTTCTAAAGCAAACAGGTTTTTATATAACATTGTTTTTCAAAGCTCAAATGACTTCTTCATTATAGTAAGAAATCTTCCTAATACTGTTTTGAATGTGCTATTAACCAAAAGTTATTGCAGAAAAGTAAATTCTTATTCTATCAAGAAGAAGAGGTTATAGAATTAAAAATAAATAGTTTGACAGTTGTTTTTGACATTTGCATTACTATGGCAAAGTGAGCGCATTTACCTCTTCCCTTTTCGATGCTGCACAAGTGCTTATTGAGATATTTAAGTCAGCTATATTACAATTTTAATTTTAATTCTACTTGTTAAATGAAATTCTTTTGTAAAAAAATGTATTACTGGCCTGTGAAATAAAGTAATGAGCAGGTTTCACATATTTCGAAAAATATTTTAAATGAAAGTTTTCATAGTAATATAAAAAATAATGATAATTTATTACAATTTTCGTAAATAATTAATAAAAAGATTGGCGCCAGAAATAGCTATGAAAAGCAACCCCCACTCCTGTGCCGGAGTACATACGTAACGTCATTCCTTGTCAATAGGAAAAGAGTTTACGTTATTTATATAAATAAAAATCTGTTGTGCCCAGCGCAACACCTCTCGCCGTTTCCATATTAGGCTATATAAGTATTGTATTGCACTTCGCTTTCGAACCGTCGTTTTATAACAAAAAATTACAGAACTTTACCCAAATATTATTTTTTATTGTATTTAACATGTCTTCTGCACACATATAATTCTAATTATATTTATTTTTTATTATATGAGGAAGTTCCTAAATGTCAGAGATTCTTCCAATTCATTAACAAGATTGGCGGTATTTCTGATGGATATATGCATTTTACCTATAATGTCAAATATTTAATTAATAAAACAATAAGAAAGATTAAATATGCTTCCCAGAAAAAGCTATCAGAATGTCACTAAAACTGTTGATTTTTGACACTGACATGTGTCATTTACAAAATATTTTATAAACATTGGAATTTATCAACTGGTTGCCTCAGCCTCTGCGATTAGATTACTCTATATATTATAGTGCCTTTATATCTAAATCTATACAAGATATAATAAAACATTTAGGTGCATTAGATGGAGAATTTTATGTTCTTCAATATTTAATAACAAAAATTTCCAAAAAATTATATTTAGAAGAATTTTTCTAAGAAACTGCTACTTCCGGTTGTTCAATTGTTACCAAAACCTTTTCAGCTCTTTCCAGGAATGTCAGATTGAGGAATCCATAGTTAAACAGTCCTTAAATCTTATAGTTTTTGAGGAATCGTCCCTCCAATATCCATACATACACACATACACACATCCACACACACACACACCACACACAGACATCATTTTAAAAATGTTATAATCGAATTCTAGGAACCTTAAATCGTGCTTATTCAATAAAATCTGAACATGCGAATTTTAGCGTGAATCCAATACCTCTCTTAGCGAGAGGTAAAAATAGGCGATAGTTTGTCACTTGTTAAACTGTTTGACGTCATATTCTGTTCCAGATCATGTGACTTTTTCAAAATATTACACAAATTTCAATATTTAATTGTATAATATCTAATGGATAATTCGTGATGTTTTCAAATTTAAGACTCTTTAAAGAACAATGTGTGGTAGCATGAACAAGTGATTAAGAGTGATTAGCTAGGAGATGTGTTTTAGCGCTGTCAATCGTTTATGGATTACTTTAGACAAAAATACTTCAAATAGCAGTTATAGAAAAATTAATTTCACGTAACTTTTATTTGAAGTATTTCCTCTAAAATACCCCATAAACGATTGCCACTGCTAGTCATTTCCAGCTAATCACCCTGAATCACTTGTTCATACTACCACTCACTATCTTTTAATATTTAGTATTTAGAAGTCATATAAAAATTCTTGCAACAGCCATATTAGATAAAACAATATTGCCTTATGTATTTATTTATATTATTAGCGATTTTCTTTTAAATTTAATCATTGAAGCCATTAAATATAAACAAATCTCTTTGTTCAGCTTATTAAAGCCTTTTAGTTGCTATTAACTCAATAGGGTATTTAATCATTGCAAAGAAATAGGAAACATTAATAATTATAAAATAACTTACTTTAAACTGAGAACATTAGTAAAATGAAAATGATGAAATATTACTTCGTTGTAATAAAATTGTTCAATTATATTTTAAACAAAACGTCAAAAGATCAATTCAAGCGAAATGGACCTGCAATTCAAAGTTTTTGTTTGAATGTATCATCTTAATGAGATTCTCAAAATGTTTCATGAAAAAGATAAATAAAATAAATAAATAAATATATCATCACAGCATATTACCCATTTCTGAGTGTGCCAGTATTTACAACACATGTAGACAAAAAGATTGAGGTAATATTTAAATATTTTAGTTATTTTAAACACTTTTCTTTATTTCTATATTCATTACTAATTATAATGGCAAGGTAAAGAAAATTTAATAAAAATAAATAAAAATATATATCTAATGTAGATAAAGCAGACACCCTTACAAATAACGGTTTGAAAAGTCGGGACGTCCCAAATAATTTCAAAAATTTATATCTCGCTTACTAAATCGAATTTTAACAGAGTGTCCTCCCGCAGTTTTTATAAAACAAAAGACATTGGAAAATAATCGAAGGAAACAATAAAGCCACTTATGCAATAATAGAGCATCAAGTGAAATTTGAAATCTCGGCTATTAATAGGCTCATATAGGATCACCTGCATTTAAAAACGAATGTCTGTCGTTTTGTGTCGTATCAGTTTTCCGTTTTTCAAAAAAGCGGAAAATGTTTACCGTATATCGTATATTCGCCTGATTTAGTATTCCATAACTTTTGGCTATTTTTGGTCTTTAAAAAATAGGGCATAGAAAGTTTTTGTCTGTGGAAAAGATTATGTTAAAGCATTCGAAAAGATTAATTGGGAATTTTTAAGAAGTAGAAGGAACGAATTGTAAGTTATTCGTATATAACTTATGAACGGAACTACTACTAGGTGTGGGGAAATATAATTTATTACATGTCATTCTAATATTTTAAGATGGAATACTATGTATCCTTAAAGTTAAAGTATAATTGTGATGAAAATAGAAAGATGCCTGGCTTGTGTAAACTTGTAAAGCAAGTTTCTGATTTATTTGGCGTGGATAAATCAGTGTTGTTTGTGGATAATTGTACGTATCGTGAGTGAGGATTCGGTGATTACGGAGTAAGGAGACCCGAGGGACAGAATCTTACACTCTGTACACAGAGTGGAGACTAGGAATGCGCCGCTTCAAATATTAATAATACATGCTTCGTTACACGATCACGGAGATACGAGGCCGAACTTGGAATGTGCCCGCTGATGCCAACTAACGAGATTTCAACCAGGAAGATTTCGAACTGAAAAATAATTTCAAAACTGACCTACATCGTTTTTTTATGTATTGGTGTCATTAAAAAACGACCTGCATGAAGATTTTGAGAATTATTTGTAATAGATACGAAGTCGGTTAAATTTGTTTTGTAGTTTTGAAATACCTCGTTGTACAATTATTTTAAAAAACTCGAACAGTTACCGTCTTCTCGAGGTGGGGAAAATAAAGAACATTTTAAAGTTTCATAAAATCATATTCAATGTTTGGGACGTTTCGGAAGTTAGAAAACTTTCATCATCAGCCAAAGATCATTTTAAAATTACATCACATCAGAGTATTTCAAGATAAGCGACAACAATAGACATGGCCATTAATAAAGCGTCGAAAATGTAAAAATCGTTAAAAAGAAACAAATTGGCGACAGGAGAAACTCAGGGTTTGTTCCATTTTGGTTTATATGTTAATATTCTTCATTTACTGATGCTGATGATGGTTTAATTCATGCCCGAAACGTCCATTTTATATTACTTATATGTAATAAAAAAAACCTGGAACATTAAGGGCCAGTTTTACAATCTTAGGTTAGAATTTTAATTGTAAGTTAAATAAACAATATCGAATCAGGTTACTTTTCAGCAATGATCAATTTTTCATTTGATAGTTCATTTCGTTTCAATTTTGTTTATTTAACTGACAGATACAATTTTAACCAGAGATTGTAAAACCGGACCTAAGACCTACCCTTTTTACCTCCCGCTACCCTTGGTAAGGGAGGTATAGAGATCGTGCTAAAAATCTCATATCGAGATTTTAGTAAATGACCACGTTTTAAGTTCCCTAGAATCCATTTTTAACATTTTCACGATGATGTCTGTATGTGTGTATGTGTGTATGTGTGTATGTGTGTGTGTATGTGTGTATGTATGTGTGTGTATGTGTAGGAATTTTGTCTTCACTCTAACTCAAATACTATCATTCAGAAAATTCTGAAACCTTGTATTTCCATCCCATTCTAATATGAATAGAAGCCATTAGATTTTGGTGTAAATCGGATAACCGGAAATGACACTTTACCTGAAGCTCATAATGGTTTTTCTTCAAAAAATACCATTAAATGCCATTTTTTCGCATTTTATGTCTTATGAAAATTAAAGATTATTGAATTTTCTACTGGAATACATTAATACTTTTCTATATAATTTACACATAAATTTAAAAATAATTTTTTTTATTAGTCGCGAAGCCTAAGACACAATAATTCGTTTGTTACACAGTTCATATTTCAAATGAATGTAACTGACAGTTAATGTCACTGTCAAAAAACTAATCACTTCAAATTAATAATAGTGACATTTTAAAAAGAAAATAGTAAATAAAGCAATAGTTTTCTGCAATGGAACAGTTTGCAGCGGTAGTAAATACGTAAGTATGTATTTAAATTAATAAAAATTCAATAGCGGGAGGTTTTGTGTTGGCCACATCAGATTTTTTACCTCCCGCAATCCTTGGTAAGGGAGGTATAGGGATCGTGCTAAAAATCACATATCGAGATTTTAGTAAATGTATGTGTGTATGTGTGTGTGTATGTGAGTGTATGTGAGTGTATGTGTGTGTCTATGTGTGTGTATGTGTATGGATTTTGTCTTCGCTCTAACTCAAATACTATCATTCAGAAAATTCTGAAACCTTGCAATTCTATCCTATTCTAATATGAAAAGAAGCCATTAGATTTTGGTGTAAATCGGATAACCGGAAATGGCATTTTACCTGAAGCTCATAATAGTATTTCTTCAAAAAATACCATTAAATGCAATTTTTTCCCATTTTATGTCGTATAAAAATTAAAGATTATTGAATTTTCTACAGGAATACATTAATACATTTTCTATATATTTTACAGATAAATTTAAAATTTGTTTTTTTATTAGTCCCGAAGCCTAAGATAAACATAATTCTTTTGTTACCCAGTTCATATTTCAAATGAATGTAACTGAAAGTAAATGTCACTGTCAAAAAACTAATCACTTCAAATTAATAATAGTGACATTTTAAAAATAAAATAGTAAATAAAGCAATAGGTAGTTTTCTGCAATGGAACAGTTTGTAGTGTTAGTAAATACGTAGGTATGTATTTAAATTAATAAAAATTAAATAGCGGAAGGTTTTGTGATGGCCACATCAGATTTTTCTACAGTAAATCCCAAGATGGTTCCCAAAAAATATATTCAACTAATTCTTATTTTTATTATTTTTCATTGCTATATACTCGATCTGAATTCGAATATTATCAATTGAATTAACCAAAAATAATGAAAACATATTTCAGAAAGCCTTACTTTAGGGACAAAGTAGGAGGACCCGAATTGGATAGTTAGCAGAGACTGAGCAGTTGACTAAGCGGCCGCCAGCTACAGACGGCTTCTTGTATTTCTTTTACTCTTTTGCTCGCACAAAATGGTGCAAGTGAATTGCCTGCGTAATTCCACACATAAATATTACACTTTCATGTTTTTGTAAACGATTGTTTATTGCAGCAAAGACAACAGATTTTTACGAAACAGTAAACGTGGAGGAGGAACACATAGAAGAGATTCAAAACATTGAAAATAAAAAGATAAATTAGAAAGTTTTTACTTTTACATCAAATTTTAAAATAGTAAATTGTAGATGTAAATTAAAAGTAACATCGTATTAAGGCTGGCTGTGAACGACTTTTTTGAAATCACAAAATCGGGAAATTTGTGGTTTACTTATATTCATTAAAATTTAATTTTAATATATGTTCTGTCAGATTAAAAGCAATAATTTTACATTTTGCCATTTTCAGACTAATTACGGAGAGACTTAAAATCTGTCAATTCTTAAATTAACATTTCGTATGTCATTATAAACGTAATTTTAATTGTACCGATCATAAGTAGCGATGATCTTTTGAGAAGGTGATCGTAAGTATTAGGGAATATCGCCACACTAATACTGTCAGAATCTCGTTATAATTTATATCCTCAAATATATCAAATGATATTTGATGATTTGACAACTGTAATTAGTGATTCGGTCGAGACGAGACAAGACGAGAAATTCATTGTCGCGTCTCGTTTCGTTTCAAATTCATAAAATTACGTCTCGTCTCGAAAATTTTCTCGTTTCGTTTAATAGAGTCTCGTCTCGCCCGAGATTCTCGACGAGATTTCTCGACGGAAATTTAATATGTATATTTGGTCCCATAAACTAATTAAATTTATACAATTTTGTATTAATAGTAATTTGAACAAAAAGTTAAATATTTCTCATTTTATTTGTCAAAATTTGTTATGTTAAATCTTGTGCAAATTTTATTATCTTATAATTTTATTAATTTCATATTTATCTAGCATTTTCTAATCTGTTATAATACATTAAAAAGAAAATAACGCTAAAAATCTTAGCTAAAGCGGATTGCATGATGAAGTTTTTATTTTCATGTAACTTGAAAAGTGTCTTCATAAATGCCCTTACAAGTTTATTTACACGATCAAGTTTTGCGTGAATTAAAATATCCAAGTGTAAAAAATTTAGTTATACTTACATTAAGATTTCAATTACTTCCTATGCCATTTTGCCATTTTTCAGTTTTATATCGATCACTTGTAACACTACTTGTATAAATCAAAAATAGAAACACAAATGACATTTGACAGTTACTTGACAGTCAAAATTTGTAGGGACTTTTAAGAAAATCTGTTGTGGCCATTTCCATTTTAGGCTATATAAGTATTGTATTGCACTTCGCTATCGTACCGTCGTTTTATAATAAAATAACATACAGAACTTTATCCAAATATTGTTTTTTATTGTATTTAACATGTCTTCTGCACACATATAATTCTAATTATGTATATCTATTTTTCATTGTATGAGGAAGTTTCTAAATGTCACAGATTCTTCCAATTCATTAACTAGATTGGCGGTATTTCTGATGGGTATATGCATATTACCTATAATTTCAAATATTTAATTAATAAAACAATAAGAAAGATTAAATGTACTTCCCAGAAAAAGCTATCAAAATGTCACTAAAACTGCTGATTTTTGACACTGAAATCTGTCATTTACAAATTATGTTATAAACATTTGAATTTGTCAACTGGTTTCCTTGGTGTCATTTCGCCTACTCGACTTGTTATATTCCGATATTCTATATATTATAGCGTCTTTATCTCTAAATTTATAGAAAATATAATAAAAAATTTAAATGTATCAGGTGTAGAATTTTGTTCTTCAAAATTAGTAATATCAAAAATTTTCAAAAATTAATATTTGGAAGATTTTTTTTTAAAAACTGCTACTTCCGGTTGTTCAATTGTTACCAAAACCTTTTCAGCTCTTCCCAGGAATGTCAGATTGAGGAATTCATAGTTGAACAGGTCTTATGTCTTATAGTTTTTGAGGAATCGTCTGTCCAACATCCAGCCATATACACATACACACATCCACACACACACACACACACACACACACACACACACACACACACACACACAGACATCATTGTAAAATGTTAAAATCGGATTCTAGTGACCTTGAAACGTGCTTATTCATTAAAATCTGGATATGTGATTTTTAGCATGATTATTCCAATACCTCTCTAGCCAGAGGTAAAAAAGTTGCACATGCTCAAGTTTTTCTTTAAAAATTTTTTGTAAATGCCAAAGCTAAATAAAGACAGATATCACTAAAAATATGTTAAATTTCACACGTTTGCAAATATAACTCAAGAGAAAAGTAACAACCGAGAAATCTCTAAACAGTTTTCGAGAATCGAGATCTTGGGAAATATATCTCGTCTCGTAAAATATTTTCTACATTTCTGGCTCGTCTCGTCGAGTAATGACAAAATTGATGCTAATTGAAGCTGTGATTGAATAATGAAGTCAAAAATATGAAGCGTGCTAACTTATAAACCTAACACTAGAGCAAATTTAAACTAATCTGCGCATGTGCACCTAATTAAATTTATGTCGTGTGTCAGGTACTTCGATAATTAAGAATTAAGGTAAATTATTTATTATACTAATGATCTAGTGGAGTGCCGTAAGACAAAAAAATGTAAAAATCGCGGAACCCGGTTCATTAATATTTGGCGTCTGTCTCTGCTATTCCTGTAATTATTATTATTATATTTTACTTGTCTCAACATCACGTACGAAAAAGTTCCTTTTATTAAACTCAGCCATCAGTTCAAATAATTACACCGACAAACAAAGACTATCCCAAATTCCGTTCTTGTTCGTGTTCAGTCTAAATGAAAAATAAATCCTCGGGATATCTCTTTCTGGATGCACTATCTTCCAGGCCGTTTCCACCTGGTCTGACGTCGCTGAACGCCACGACGCTCATCGTCGATTTATCGCGCATTCAAGCGCTGCGGCCCGTGCACAGATACCGACGTCTCACGTCCCGACGCTGAAACCAAGACGCTCGGATGGTGAATGCTTGGAACCGTCAAAGATAGAGAGGGAAAGACATGAGTGAATTTAAATTAAATAAAGGGAAAGATAACTCTTGAAATGGAAGAATAATAAATACGTAGATGACATTAATATTATCGTGAATAAGACACATTAATCATTTATTTTAGAATTTTATTTTTAACTGTATTCAAAGTACTTGACTTCAATAATAATAATAATAATAATAATAATAATAATAATAATAATAATAATAATAATAATAATAATAATAATAACATAAATGCTATTTTTGCTTGAAATAATTTTTGAAACTACAGTTTTCATACTCGTAAGAAATTATTTCAAACAAAAATAGCATTTATGAAAGGAATAGTAAGATTATTTAAATAAAATTAAACAATATTTATGTCATCCAAGTAAACTTCAAGAAGAAATTGATTTTTTGGATAATGTGTTCCTAAAAAATGGTTACAGTAAAGCTCAAATTAAAAGAGCATTAAAGACCAAGAATAAACCACTACAACAACAAGCTATTACAGAAAGGAAATTATATGCCACCTTACCATTTGCTGCCAATGTTACAGACAAAATTGGCAGGATTTTAAAGAAATATAATATTCAAACATCTTTTAAATCAAGTATAAAAATCCGAGATCTTCTTGGAAGTGTTAAAGATAAAGTTCCTCTACAATGTTCTGGCATATATAAGATTCCTTGCCATTGTGGAAAAGTGTACATTGGACAAACTGGCCGAACTATAGCTACTAGAATAAACCAACGCCATATAAGACTTAATCAGTCTGATAAATCAGCGGTAGCTGAACATGCCATAGGAGAACTACACGGAGTTGATTTTGAAAATACGAAAATAATAGCAAAGGAAAATCACTGGATTAGAAGATTGATAAGAGAAGCTATAGAAATTCAGAAGTCTCCTAATAATATCAATCTTAACACAGGCTATGAACTAAATAAATCATGGTACCCTGTTATTCGTTTATAATTTTCTTTTTCATTTGTATGTTTTATATTTACCATTTATCAATGTACCTTTGATTTTATATACTTGTAGTCTTGACTACATATTTATTTATTTATGTTATTATTATTAAAACCTGAAGAAGACAGTACCTTGCTGTCGAAACGTTGTTAATTTAATAAAATATCTACAGAACTAAACCCAAATATTGTTTAATTTTATTTATAATGAGTTCTGAAAGCATATTTGAAAATATTAAAAGATTATTTTACTTTATTTTACTTTGCAGAGCAAATCTTCATTTCAACAGAGTATCGCAAATAATAGCCCGTTGACACCCAATGTTATAATAGAGGCAGAGTCAATTTTCAAATCGTAGGCAAATAATAATTAACCACAATGAATGACATCAGTTATATGTTATATCATTGATAAATAGTAGGAAAAGTAATAGACTCAAATTGGAACCCTGTGGTACACCAGAGGTGGCAGTAAAAGAGTATGAATTATAGCCAAGAAAATGAACAAAAAGTAATATTATATACCATCTTCAAAGATGATCTATATTTATATGGATTGTTAAAGCAAATTTCATTCAAATCAAACAAAGCGTTCCGTTATTATAAGCAAAATTATTTTTTTTAGAAGAACTTTGAAAAAGAATACTTGCTAAACGGAGCACTTTCGGATGTAGGTAAGTTTTATTTCAATCGTCTTATTTTGGGCTCAGGAATTTGTGGTTGTCATGTCCCCCTATTTCACAGCAAACCTGTATTATAACTGGTTGTTGTAAAATAATTTCATATTTGGTAATTGGTAAAAAAATAATTTTTGTTATCTGGATTTAAATTTCTAATTTTAATGTGCAGTATGTGGGTAATAATGTTGCATATGAAACTATTACTAATTGCATATTATATTTCAAAATTTAATCATAAAATTTAAATATAGTCATATGTTAACACCTCATCATACATGCCTGAATGCTTTAATTTATGGTTTCAATTAAATATCGTGTTAATTTATATTAATGCAATATTTGTATTCACAGATGAATATTAAACATGAAATAAATAATTATTGTTATTACTGTATATAAATTTAATGTTTTACATTTAATTATACCTACAAATATAGATTTATTAGAAGCACATGTGCTATATTTTGTCACATTATTGATATGTTTCACATATCATGTATTACAAATGCATAGTGATATATTAATAAATAATAATTTTCAAACTTAAATTATGCTTATACATAATTTACGTTTAAAGTTTAAATTATTTACAGAAAAATCTGTTATGGCCAGCCCAAGACCTTCCGTTAATTTGATGTATATTTTGTACAAATACCATACCAAAAGTTCATTGAAAAAGATTCTATATATCCAGTAACACGGACATAATACAATTTTTTCAAATTCCATACAGAAAGTTCCTTGGAAAATATTCTATAAATTCAATAAAATTATCACATGAACATGAAAATACATTATTTATGTATACTTATATATAAATACTCTAAAAATGAGTACATTTACGTAACATTCTCTTTACAGTCAAATAATATTACCACCAAGTTTATGTCTCCATCCATTTTTGAATTATTGCCCCAAAAGGCAATATACCCCACACTTTAGAAAAAAACTTTTCAAAAATCTAATTTTTTTGTATCTAAATACTTCTTAATGCGGTGATTCCAAATTTTGAAACCGCAGGTCTATATCTCTTTTCGTTCTCGAGATTTTTCGCTTCAAAGTTTTGCTCAAAACTACCCATTTTTGGGTAATAACCCACAAATGGGTCTAGCTATGAAATTGGCGACAACACCATTCGATTCTACGGGCAAAATTACATAAGTACACCAATTTTCAGAATATTTGAACACCGCATAGAATCTTTAAAGCAAAACAACTGAAAATGGCTAAAAATCCCAAAAATCTAAGGTGTACCCCTTACGATTTTTTCAGATTTTGGTCATTTTCAGAGGTTTTCAAGCATTTATTCATAAAAAATGAACCGGTTGGACAAAAATTATGTCTGTTTATGTCTGTAGAATCGAATGGTGATGTCGCCAAATTCATATCTCGGCCCATATTTGGGTTAATACCCAAAAATGGGCAGTTTTGAGCAACACTTTAAATGTAAATATCTCGAGAACGAAACAAGATATCGACCTGAGGTTTCAAAATTAGTGATTTAGTCGAGACGATATATTTCTCGATTCTCGTCTCGTCTCGTACTCGAGATTTCTCGTCTCGACGAGACGAGACAGAAATGTAAAAAATATTTTACGAGACGAGATCTATTTGCCGAGATCTCGATTCTCAAAAACTGTATCGAGATTTATCGGTTTTTATTTTTCTCATGAATTATATTTGCAAACGTGTGAAATTTAACATATTTTTAGTCACATCTGTCTTTATATAGCTATGGCATTTTTGAACAAAAAGATAATAAAGTATTTGACATTTTATCTGTCAGAATTTGTTAAGCGTGCATTACACGATGAAGTTTTTCTTTTCAAGTGACGTGAAAAGTTTTCTCTCTCGCTTTTAACGAATTTTAACAAATTTTAACTATCAAGTAACTGTCAAATGTCATTTCTGTTTATATTTTTGATGTCTACAAATAGTGTTAGAAGCGATCTATATTAAACTGGCAAAATGGGATAGAGAAGTAATTGAAATCTTAATGCAAGTATAACTTAAATTTTGACACTTGGATATTTTAATATTTTAATTCACGCAAAACTTGATCGTGTAAATATACTTGTAAGGTCACTTAAAGACACTTATCAAGTCATTTGAAAATAAAAACTTCATCGTGTAATCCAGGCTTTAGCTAAGATTTTAGCATTATTTTCTTTTTAATGTTTTATAACAAATTAAAAAATGCTAGATAAATATTAAATTAATAAAATTATAACAGAATAAAATTTGCACAAGTTTTAGGTTATATCAAATTTGGAAAGATACAGCGACAAATATTTATCTTTTTGTTCAAATTACTATTAATACAAAATTGTATAAATTTAATAATTAGTTTATGGGACGAGACAAGACTCTATTAAACGAGACGACAAAAATTTCGAGACGAGACATAATTTTATGAATTTGAAACGAGACGAGACAATGAATTTCTCGTCTCGTCTCGTAATTAGATACATAAAAATTAGATTTATAAAATTATTTATTGGTGTTGAAAACTGTATTTAATTTTATTTTATTGTAACATAGCTGATGATGGGCTAATTTTGCCTACAATTAAATCTAAATCTAAAATTAATAATAAAGGGAATAGCCATTTGCAGACCTATTTTATTAATCACTTTGTTTTTTATTATGCATATATGCAGTATATTGGTAGGTGGTCATCTGGTGCTTATTCTTGCTTGACTATTAATATTTTATTTGTTATTAAATATTTGGCCGCTTGCAAATTTAGCGAAAACTTTGCTAAGCCTAAGCTTGAAATGAATGATCCATGTGAAAAGTGGGGAAATCGTGTTAATCCGCGTAACGGCAGTAAAGAAATTTGCATACGAGTCATTAGTTTAATTGTGATAATGAACCACTAGCATTTGATAAGCGAGCACACCACGTGTTACGCAGATATCTCCACCCGGGGATTATATAAAGCTATAAAACCGTGGATCTATCCTAAGGCATCTTGAATCCTCCTCTGTTTAATTGGGAACCGGATTTATACTTCGCCCGAAGCAGAGGACACAGTATGGCTTAGACTGTGACAGAACGTGGAATAGTGTAAAGAAGTTGGGAATAGTCTAATGTTCCTCTTTCGGTGCTTCCATCTTGCTGTGTTGCCACGTCGTGCGTGACGGGCATCGGGAACGTGCGGCGTTGCCATTAAAAATAACGCATGATATAGTGGCACGATGCACCGGCCATGGACATAAATAAAACATGCGTCGGCCGGTAATGGAACGCTAGGAGTGCCATGGCGACTCACTTTTGTTTCTCACTTAAAACATAAATAAATACTCAACCTGGAGAATTTTAACGTTTTTACATTGTTTTAAACACACTAAATTATATACGACCTTTGAAATTTAAAAACACTCATAAATATAAGAGTTGTCTTCTTTGAAAAAGTGACATTACCGATAATCACGCACAGCGAATGATAAATTTCATTCTGTTTTTTCCCGTCTATCTTATACTTTCATTTTCTGAGTAGCATATATATCATCACGTCGTTTATCTAATGCCAATAATGACATTCTTCTATTCGCATTTTTTAATAGGTATCTACTTAATTCATAATATATTCCGTTTATCGCGCTAAAAAAACTTTACATAGTCATTCAGATTTTATGTTTAGAATATATTCATTTCATTTACTTTTATTTTAATTAATTTCCATATTAGGCTATATAAGTATTGTATAGCAGTTCGCTTTCGAACCATTGTTTTATAACAAAATATTACAGAACTTTACCCAAATATGGTTTTTATTGTATTTAACATGTCTTCTGCACACATATAATTCTAATTATATCTATTTTTCATTATATGAGGATGTTTCTAAATGTCAGAGATTCGTCCAATTCATTAACCAGATTGGCGGTATTTCTGATGGATATACGCATTACACCACAATTTTACCTATAATTTCAAATATTTAATTAATAAAACAATAAGAAAGATTAAATATATTTCCCAGAAAAAGCTATCAGAATTTCACTAAAACTGTTGATTTTTTACACTGACATGTGTCATTTACAAACTATGTTATAAACATTGGAATTTAGTTTTAGTTTACTCTATAAATTATAGTGTCTTTATCTCTAAATCTATACAAGATATAATAACAATTTTAAGTTTATTAGATGGAGAATTTTATGTTCTTCAATATTTAATAAAAAAAACTCCCAAAAATTACATTTACAAGAATTTTTCTAAGAAACTACTACTTCCGGTTGTTCAATTGTTACCAAAACCTTTTCAGCTCTTCCCAGGAATATTAGATTGAGGAAACTGCAGTTAAATATTTTTGAAGAATCGTCCCTCCAACATCCATACATACACACACATACACACATCCTCACACACACACACACACATCATTTTAAAAATGTTATAATCGGATTCTAGGGACCTTAAATCGTGCTTATTCAATAAAATCTGGATATGCGAATTTTAGCATGAATCCAATAGATCTCTTAGCGAGAGGTAAAAAACTGTGTACAAAGCAATAATAATATGAACATGTAAATGAAATATACAAAATATAAACCTCCAATTATTAACACTAACCCAATATGAAAATTTTGTATTTGATCTACTTAAATTAAAATTTAATCATTCTTTTGAAGCTACGTAATGTTGTATAAAATATTAGGTATGTATTTCCTCGAAAATCTGTTAATAGCGCCAAATTAAGTACCACTTCCGGTTTATCATATACAGTCGAAATCTAATAGGTTGTATCAAATTATATTCGATCTTTAAATACCAAATTTCATATTTTAATATATTTTTTTCAAGAAAATATGTTTAAAGCTTCCTGTAAAGTACCACTTCCGGTTTATCAATTTTAAAGTAAATCTGATATGTCATTCTGATTAATATAAATGTCTTAAATACCATATTTGAAAAGTTTTGGTTTATATCATAATATATTTTTCACGAAAATCGAATATCTGTTTAGAAGAGCTTCAAGTATCATTTCCGGTTAATCAATTTTAGCCAAAATGTAACATATGTTGTTCCCAATGATTTGGTAGTCTTAAACTTAAATTGTAAAATTGAAAAGTTTTGAATTATATTTTAATATAGTTTTCAATAAAAACTGTTATGGGCTTCAAGTAAATTACCATTTCCAGTTATCCAATTTTACCTAAAATCTGATCAACTCTTTATATTAATGCAGAAAGCTTAAATACGGAAAATAGGAATTTTTGGAAGTTTGATATATTTTCGTGGAAGAAAAAATCATCACACACAGGCAGACATCATTGTAAAAATAGTAAAAACTTGTGGGGGTCCTAATTCGTGCCTATTCACTGAAAACTCACCATCGAATTTTTGGGCCGAAAACAAAACCTCCCTTACCTACGATATGGCGGGAAGTAAATATATTAACATCATCCGGTATAATATAATGAAGCTATTTATCAAATTTTAAACAATTTTATTGTCGCAAATGGTTTCCAAATATATTTAATAAATAGTAAATAAAGCGAAATTTATTGCATATAAGAAAGCATAAAAGACATTTTGTAGTGTTATGAAAATAAACATATTTTCTGAAACAAATTTGGCTTGTATTCAAGACTAATATCATATATTATTTGGTCTTGAACTACAGTTTATTTGACCTTTGTTTTCTACAATATTATCAAATCTATAAATTTAAGATTTACGAAAATTTAAATATGATAATTAGTACGTAAACGTATATTTAAATTATTATAATTTTAAAAATGTATAATGTATATATAAAATGATAGATTTGTGTTTCGCAATTAAATTAAGTTACCAACTACAAAAATTTAAAAAATCCATAAAAAACAGTTTTAGAAAATTTGTATACTCGAAATATGAAAAATTAATGTATCACTTTAAAAGTAGATGTTGTAAAAAATATAATTGAATATATGGGCACTTCCGTGTGATTTAGAGAAAAAATAAAGGTAAGCCTTAATATTGCAGGGTTTTTTTTTATTACATATACGTAATACAAAATGGACGTTTCGGATTTCATTAAGTCCATCATCAGCTATGAAAATATTAACACAATGTAAAAGTTAATAATACAAAATTAAATACAAAGTTTCAACTTATCCTGAATAAATATATAATTGTATATCATATAAAACCAAGATAATATGTTTAATTTTGGTGTATATGTTAATATTCTAAAATAGGTGAGTTGAAAATTTACTTTGTATTTAATTTTATATTATTAACTCTTAAATTGTCTTAAACGTCCATTTTGTATTACTTGTATGTAACAAAAATAAACCTGGAATTTTAAGACCTATTTAGAGTATTAAAAAATAAGTGTCTCAAATTATGAGAGCATATAGTACTGACCAAAATGAGTAAAAAAAATTTAATTAACATGGGTCCGATCTTCAACTGTTTTTGAGATAGAGGCCATTTTGTATTAAAATCGAAGATAGTGGTCGAACAAAATTTTGTCTATGCCAGTAAACAGACTAAAAAAAAAACAATAACATATTATATGAGACATTTTTTTTTACTTTCTAATAGTTACGAAGTTATTTGAAAACTAAATATTGGCCAAGGGCGCCACATCTTTTGTTTTAGTACAATTATTCGATTTTTTGTGAAAAACAAAAACACATCTAAGATGACCTCTGAAAGGTAAATAAAATGACTCATTTAATCAAAGTCGTAACTCTTACAGTTTTCCATATAGCAGAGGTAAACACCGAAAAAACTCATTTTTCATTGTCTTTTATCTCGGTAACTATTGAAGATCGGACCCATGTTGATAAAGCTTTTTCTACTCATTTTGGACAGTACTATACGCCCTCATAATTTAGGACACTTATTTTTAACACCCTGTATATCTACGCTAAAAATATAATATTATTAGTTCTTCTCTTTTTACCTCCCGCTACCCTAGGTAAGGGAGGTATAGGGATCGTGCTAAAAATCGGGTATAGAGATTTTAGTGAATAAACACGTTTTGATGTCCCCAGAACCCGATTTTAACATTTTTACAATGATGTCTGTGGGTATGTATGTGTGGATCTGGTGGACACGATTACTCAAATACTATCAATCAGAAAATTTTGAAATTTTGTATATCCATTCTACACTAATATGGGAAGAGCTGATTAGTTTTCAGTGTATATCGGATAACCGGAAGTATCACTTGTACAAGTTTTTAACAGTTTTTCTTGAAAAAAATTCGTTGAATATAATTTTTGAGCAACTTTTGCTAATAATAATGAAATATAATGGTACAATCTTCAATTCTACGATAATAGCCTTAAGTAAATAACTCTAAATAACTTTAAATATAAATTAATAATATAATTTATTTTCATATATCATTTTGCCTATGCCTCAAACAAAAACAATATTTTAATAACAATTTTGACATATTTAAACAAATGTCACTGTCAGGTTGCAATTACATTAAAATTAATAGTGAAACCGTGTTAAGGAGAATGTAGTAATAATATATGTATTTGAATCTAATAAAATTAAGGTTAGTAAAAATAATATATTTTCAATCGTACATAAATATTAGAATTACTATTGATTTGCTTCATTGGCTTTTGGCTTCCAGAATACGGGTTAGAAAAGACTTTGTGTCAAGATACAAGTACGATTTTGATTTTTGTTAAGTGTTTCTATTATTTTTGTCAGTATTTGTGAAATTTATTTTGTGTATGATATATTTGTTAAATGTAAAATAAAAATTGTTATGTGTGATGCAAAAATATTTGAACATAATGGTTACTTTCTTTATACTGCGTGGTTAAATACCCAGCGGGAGGTTATGGGCTGGCCACATCAGATTTTTTTATGACAATTTATTTATTATATTTTGTAAGATCGACAGTATTTGGGATTCAATATCCTACTGGTTTAGATATATTAATAATTAAATTGGTTGTAATCTATATACTGGCTATAAAGTTATGTATTATAAAACCCGACGAAACATCTCTTCTGCCAATCGAATTACAATAAATTAAATTGTTTTAAAAGCATCCAGTCATCATCGAATTATCTTGGTATAAAAATTCATTCGTGTTAAGTTTTCCCGGACCATTTCCTCTCGTGAGTGCATCGTCGCATTCTCTTCCTCTTCTTCTGTTTCCTCCCAGCGCCCACTATGTGTTTTATTGCTAATTGCGAACTGGCTGCTGCGGACACTTCTATTATTTTCTTATTTCCCGCGCTCTTTGATTGAAAGCTAACGGTTTGGAAGAAGGCTGTGAGATATGGATTCGTGACTGTTTCAGACAGCAGAACAACGGTTTGTTATTCGAACCGAGCGGTGACTAACGTGGTTTCAGATAGCGAAATAGATGTGGTTGGTGGTTGTTAATGCGATAGCGATAGGTAAAGGTATACTAATGTAATGTCAGGTTATTGGATAGCAGGAAGATTGTTTAAGTGCTAGAAAGTATCGCATTATTATTCATAACACACATTTACATGCGTTATTGTGAAATAGATATGTTTTGTATTTATATGATACACATCACATCCATTATACTTGTACTAGGCGTCTAGATTTCAGAGGCCATCATTGGGATTTCGGTTAAAGACTAAAGAAGACATTTGAGGGCCGATTGTAATTTAATTTGGAGACGTCACAGCTATGACGTCATATTGTTAGAGTGCTCGTCAGCTAAGAAAAAGCCATTTACGTCATCAGCGCAGAAACCAATTTTTGTCATTGCCCTTGGTTGTCATAGCAACAGAATAGCTTGTTCATGGATACACTAGTGTCGTTCGTTATGTTCTGACGTTTAGTTCTAATGAAAATGTATCATTTGAAGTATCATATGATTAATCAACATATCAGGTGTATTTCTAGGTTTAAATATAAATGTATTAAGAATAAATGTAGAAACTGTACTATGGCTTTGCAGATTAATTTCTAACAAACAATTTACCCATATGTTGTACCCGAAAAAGATTTAAAAAAATACCAGAAGAGATCAAAGATGTAATTCGACTGAAATTTTACATTACACCAACTTAGGATTACTTATGTTATTACAGTCTTATCCATTAGGTCCAAAAGATTAACTGAATCTAATTGTCAATGATGTTCCATAAGTTTTCAAACAGAGAAAAGTTAAAGATCTTTGAACAAAAGTTGCTTATAAAGTTCCCTGAAATAGACGAAAAAAGGGGGTTAAAATAATTTTTTAAACTACAATTTTCAATGCCATATTTTTTATTTGTTACGAAGACAATCGCCCCAATTCTGTAACATAGTTGCTAACTCTAAGCAACATTGCTGTAGCAAATAGTCAGTAACAATGTTGCTAAGATTAAGCAACTTTCTTACAGAATAGGGGTGATTAAGTTTTTAATTATCAACTTAGTTGAGAGACCGAAATATCGGCTCGCACTAAAATAATATAAAATTCCGACGTGTAATGCGGTTACTAAATGAAAATCAAAGCTGACGCAGTGAATAGGTATTTAAAAATGTCTCTTTAGCAAATTTACATGTCATTTATCAATAATTTGTGATAATCAACTAAAATAAATAGAAAAAATAACAACTGAAGTGCGCTTTCACTATTTGGCAAAGAATAAGATGGCACGCCACTGCCTACACAATCTATGAGCCCACGTCATTACTACGCCATTGCTTCGCGCATCTATTGATGACGCAAATGGCTTTTTCTTAGCTGACGAGTACTCTACTATGATTTTGTTATAGGAATCAAATAGGGATTTAATTTTCTGGTTTAGTAGAAGATGGAATATGACTGGACTTTGTCACGTTTCACATTTTGAAAATATTATTTGAAATTGTTTTGTTATTCGCTAATATTTCGTAAAAATGATTAAATATGAGGTAAGTTTTCTATTATAAAAATAGTTAAAAATATAGAATTATTCGTAATGTACAATATATTTCTTGGAATTGATTCTTTTCTGTTATAACTGAATTTTAGGTATTTTAATGACTGAGGAGGATGAATTAATATGGAACTATTATTGCTACAAATATTTACAAGACACTTTTAAATTAAAAAATCTGATGTGGCCAGCACATGACCTCCCGCTAATTCCATGTTTAAAATAGCAATGAGCTTTAAGTAAGACATCACTTCCGATTGATTGTTTGTATACAAAATCTACTTTGTTCCAATAAATAGAAAAGTTTGTAATACGAAATTTTGGATTATATTTTATTATGTTTTTCCTGAAAAATCTGTGAGCAAATACCAACTTTGCGAAGTTTTGGATCATTAATATATTTTAAAGAAAAATCGTCACACACACATTATTGTCAAAATCAGCACCAACTTAATTATGCTCTAAAACGCAATCTGTGTAAATTCTTCGCCGTACATGATCCATTTCGTAAATGTGTAGTTGCAAACTATTATTTGACACTTTGGAATCACGTTTTTATTGAGAGGTGTTTGATATATAATGCTGCAAACATCAAACTTAAATCGAATTATCCTGTATATCTAATATTTATGATGGAATACAAGAGTCAAGAATATACTAAAGAATGAATTTTAAGTCATGTTTTTTCGCACGCGTTGAAAAATTTTGGAAACAAGCCCTAGCATTTTCTAAATGACAAGTATGAAAAAGGTCTTATAAGATGAGTCCTTTATAATATTTTTACCTTCCGGCACCTTTAGGTAAGGAGGTATTGTCTTTGGTCAAAAAAATCGGTAGTGAGTTTTTAATGAATAACCACGTTTTAGAGTCCCTAGTGTACGATTTTATTAGTTTTACGATGTCTGTATGTGTGTCTGTGTGTGTCTCTGTGTGTGTGCGACAATAACTCCAACACTGCAAATTTAAAAATTATAATTCTTTCGTAATCCTATTCTTTACATCCATATGAAGATTTGATTAGATTTTAGTTTTAATTAGTCAACCGGAAGTTCCCTTATTTGAAGTTCTCAAAAAGTTTTTCTTAAAAATCTGTTGTGGCCAGCACAAGACCTCTCGCCATTTCCATATTAGGCTATATAAGTATTGTATTGCACTTCGCTTTCGAACCGTCGTTTTATAACAAAATATTATAGAACTTTACCCAAATATTGTTTTTTATTGTATTTAATATGTCTTCTGCACACATAAAATTCTAATTATATCTATTTTTCATTGTATGAGAAAGTTTCTAAATGTCAGACATTGTTCCAATTCATTAACCAGATTGGCAGTATTTCTGATGGATATATGCATTTTACCACAATTTTACCTATAATTTCAATTATTTAATTAATAAAACAATAAGAAAAATTAAATATACTTCCCAGAAAAAGCTATCAGAATGTCACTAAAACTGTAGATATTTGACAATGACATGTGTCATTTACAAACTATGTTATAAACATTGGAATTTCCTTAGTGCCTTAGCCTCTGCGATTAAATTACTCTATATATTATAGTGTCTTTATCTCTAAATCTATACAAGATATAATAAAAATTATGAGTGTATTAGATGGAGAATTTTATGTTCTTCAATATTTAATAAAAAAAACTCCCAAAAAATTATATTTAGAAGAATTTTTCTAAGAAACTACTACTTCCGGTTGTTCAATTGTTACCAAAACCTTTTCAGCTCTTCTCAGGAATGTCAGATTGAGGAAACTGCAGTTAAATATTTTTTATGTCTTATAGTTTTTAAGGAATCGAACACACACACAGACATAATTTTAAAAATGTTATATTCGGATTCTAGGGACCTTAAATTCAATAAAATCTGGATATGCTAATTTTAGCATGAATCCAATAGCTCTCTTAGCGAGAGGTAAAAAAGTTCAGTTAAATATCATTTTTTGACATTGTATATTATTATGAATATGAAAGAATATTGTATTTTCTATACGGATTGATTGCATATTTCCTTCGTATTTAATAGATATAGAGTTAAAGAATTATTACAAAGGGATGTTCGTGTTATAATTTTACTGGATATTTAGAATTTTTTTCAAGGAACTTTTGGTATGGTATTTGTACAAAATAGTACATTATGTTCGTGTTACAGTCAATCGTTTATGTATTATTTTAAAAAAAATACATCAAATTAAAGTTTTGTACAATTAATTAACTGTTATTTGAAGTAATAAATAAGTAAAATAATTCATAAACAACGGATATCGCTAAAATACTGCTAGTCATCTCCTCGCTAATCACTCTTTATCATTATTTTCATGCTACCACCCAATAACTCTAGTATAACTGTGACACTCGTAAGAAGTACTAGCACATTAATGCTAGTGTATTGCGGTATACACTTTTAATCTCAGTCAAAGTGCTGTTATACTTTAAATATAATCCCCACACCACACCACTTGAATTTAAATGCATACACACCATTTTATAATAAACCTCCATCCTTCATCCTCCATTCACGCCATTGCTTCCATTGTGAATTTTCTTCTTTCGAAATCCCTCGCACTGTGCACAATTCCATTCTTATCGGCGCTCCCCATAAATCCTGCGGGCATTGAACGCTCCCCTCGGGCTCCCCGCCGCGCAGGAGGCTGATAACGCCCACGCCACCCGCAGGAGCAGGAGAGCAGCTATTGTCACCGCCGGCACAGATCCAGATAGTGAAAATTGCAGATTTAAATATTTTATGGGTTATTATGAGTTGGGAATTGAGACATTCAGAGATGTTTTGATAATTTTGAATAGGATCGGGTTCGGAACGATACGGTGTACGGTTGTTTGTAATTGGATGGAGGTTTACCGATGTGTTATATGTGTAGAGGGCCTAATTTATAGTTACTTATGTAGCAAGCCTAGTTTAATGCAGGTATTTACCATAAACGAATTTAGTGTTTGTATTAATAAAATTTATTATTTAGTTTACATTTAAATAATGACAGAAAATACTAGAAATCCATTCAAATAAATATCTTAATATATTTAATTAATTTCTGAAAACTGTTATTTTTGCCCTCTATACAATGTCCCTAAAAGCTGTGACGTCACAATCACGGACATTAGAAAGAGACAGAAGAAAGAGATAGCGTGATTAGTTTTGACGTTTGAGAGACAGGTGTTCAGTAACTTCGCTGTAGAAGAGTGGTTACTTTATTTATTTTGAAGAAATAGAACTGTGCTCTTCTCGTCAGTATTTTATAAGGTCTGCAATATGTAATTGTTTTGTACTTGGTTGTTTCAATAAGTCTAAGGATCACTTTCGACACGATTTCAAGCAAACATGATAAGATGTGGTTGATTAATGTCATTCCGTAAATTCTACGTCATCAGAAAGGAATTCAAGTAACAGATACAACTTTAAAAAAATTATTTCTCGGTTATTACAAATAATTTTGAATCGGACAATATTTTTTGTAACTAAGAGAATTATGACTTTAAAAATAGTCTTATTCATAAAATTGTCTTCGTATTTATTGTATTTTATAGTTTTACAATTTAACTTACATATATTTTACGTATGTACAACAATAAGAACAATATATAAATGAGATCCGTCACCTTTAGGGAACAGAGGTATTGTCTTTGGTCAAAAAATTCGATGGGTAGCTTTTAGTGATTAAGGACGTTTTGGGGACCTTAGAATACGATTTTACAAGTTGTACTAGTTTTACGATGATGTCTATGTGGGTGTGTGTGTGTGTGTGTGTGTGTGTGTGTATGTGTGTGTGTGTGTGTGTGCGACAAAAATTTCTCTGGCGATGGCGATAACTCCAATACTACAATTCTAAAAATTATAGTTCTTTCGCAATCCTTTTCTTTACATCCATATAACGAACTGATTAGATTTTGGTTATAATTGTTCAACCGGTAGTACCCTTATTTCGTTATTTCAAGTTTGTTTTTTTTTTAAAAAAGCACAGTTAGATGTCATCTTTTTGACTTTTTATTTTATCATGAATATGATGGAATATTGGATTTTCTATACAATTTGATTACCTACACGTTTTCCTTTGTATAGAGTTAAAAAATTATATATATAAGGAACTTTCAGTATGGTTGTACAAAATAGTATATTATGTTCGCGTTATATTTTTATCTTTTTCAAGGAACTTTCGGTAAGGGATTTGTGCAAAGTACATAGAATTGATGAAAGTTAATGTGCTGGCCACATCAGATTGTATTTACTAAATGCTGATTTTAATCCTATCTAAAGATAGTAATTCACAAGAAAGTAATTTGAAATTTTAACTCGCTCTTATTAAACACATTATTTAAAGGTGAAACAAAAGCCATAATGGTCCACGTGTATTGTATTACACGTGGACCATTTATGCCTTTTGTTTGACCTTTAAACCATTTAACGGTTGGTCCTTCCACCCCTTCTATAAACACATTTTTATCGAATGACCGCTTCTAACTTAATAATGAATTTAATTTTATTATAAGAATATGGAAGAAAAATTGCAATGGTATTATTAGTTACCAAAAAAATATTAGAAAAATAGGCAATTAGAACTTAATCTTTCATAGGATCAAAGTTCTATCTGCGCATGACACAGAAAATTATTGTTCATTTTTATTAGTAAAACATGAAACTAAAGTTATGCGCGACAAATAATAATAATAAATAACCAATTATAAAATAATGAATTTATTGCAACAAAATCAAATTTAATTTTAATGTTGCATTTTCTTACTATATTTAGTTTTGTTTCGTCATTACAGTCATCATTGTTTTCAAAGCATTCCGCTTCAACACCCTAATTTCTGAATCTCTTTTCAACAACAAATTTGAAATTTAGCGTTTATCGGGGTTTATGTTTGTATTCCATCAATAATATTCGATATGGATTCACAGGATTTCCCTAATTTTGACGACGTTAACATCGTGGATACTGTGAAGGAAGTCGATATTGTCGAAAATGGTAGAACTCTGCGACAAATAAGTAACAGAATTGATTTGTTCCATGTATATTTTATTATTTATTTTTAATATTTTTATTTGGACCACCGCCAGTTCTATAAACGGAAGCCTTTTTCTTCGATGTCGTCTTCCTTACATCTGTCTTCATATTTGTACACATTTTATTGCCAATGCTGCGGCAATTAATTTCCAGGTGTTCTCTTTAAATCTTTGTTTCTACAATCTCCCACAGCAATTTTCTTCTTTTTTGTTATAATTTATTCGTTTCTTTTTCATATAATTTAATTTTCATGCCGTAACAGCCCAAAACGGAACAAATTTACCGCGACTTGCCGATATGTCAACTGACATATGACACATAACCACATAAGTCACCGTTTTTTTCGACTTATATTTAAGTGCTACTAACGTCTCACATTTTGACATTTTTACTTGGTGGAACGATTTAAGGTGGAGCTTAGGAATAAGCAACGACTTAAGTCTTAAGTTGCTCTGAAGAAACCGGACATTAATGTTGCAGATAGAACTTCCTCATTACACATTGATTAAATTTTTGTCAGATAGAACTTTGTTTCTCTACTATCTCAAAAAAGGATCGCAATATTTAAAATCTAATTTCAGAGATAGAATATGAGAGACACAACTTTAGATACCTAGTTATGCAAAAACCTTATTTTCCAAAAAATTGCAATTACAATCTTATTATTCTAGACCTGCGAGATATAAATATTACTAACAGATTTTCTTGGCTTCCAAATAATTATTTTTAAAGATGTTTGACAGTCTGGCTTTATTATTGTATCATGTATAGTTCTTGCCTCACACTTCTTATAAAAAAAGTTACTCATTAGAAGTACGCCAATAGGAAAGAATTATTAAGTACAAGCCATTTTGAAATACCAAATTTTTGCTTTTCTGTACCCATTTAAGATTCCTCTCCTACAGCGTATGACATTTCTTCGTATTGTAATACGAAGTTATAATATATAAGCCGTGGAATCGAGTCACGTTTGTCGCATTTTGTCTTGAAGTGTGAAACGGTGTTCCTGCTGTTTGCAGGAATTTATACGCGCATAAAATAGGCTACAGTTTCAAGTAAAGCGTTGTAAATTACACCAGTAATATTATACATCCTAGTAATATGAACTAAGATATTCATTTCATATTTTCAATATTGCTTATAGCTGTTTATTTACTTACTAGGTATATGAATTACTTGCAAACAAGTACAAATACTAACGTACACATAAATTTCAGAGACATGGATATTTTTTTTGTAATTGTTATTCACAGTATTGGATTTCCAATTAATAGTAGCTAACATAGAAATAAACGAATAAACACTTCACTATTACAAGTACAATGTACAATAACTTTGAATTTGATAAATTTATTGCCATATGAACAATAAGAACAAGTTTCCTATCTAATAACTCCAGCGTACTTATTCTAATACATTTGGAGAATTGGGTCTGTTTTAACACGTCTCTATCAATTTCAGGGATTTAATTTTGGTTGGTATAAACAGGGTGAATATGACAAGATTTTGTGTTGATTATATTTTTCCGATAATTTTACGTCGTTCTTTAATTTAAAAAGAATGGAAAATTTAATAGGTAGGTCGTAGTAAGCAGTAATAGGTAATCTAAAGATTGGATATAATAAAACATAATCATTTCCTGAAAATACAATGTACTTTTTGCATAATTTTATTTTCAATTATTTCTATAAAAAGTCACGTACCTTATCTTTAATTTTTATGATAAATTAGCTAATATCATAATTTACAAAAAGTCAACCTTAACAAACTCCTGTCATAATCCATCTTGTGTTGAACTATATCTTTTCAACTTCAGTTTCAAAAAAAAGTAAATTCAATTTCAATAAAATTATATCAATTTACCTTTTCTGACGTCACTCGGAGACTTTAGGTGAAGTTAAGGTATGTTTAAAAAAAGTTGCATGCGAAAATATTCGAAAAAAAAACAACCCATGAAAACTAAAAATATAAATAATATGGGTACTAACATAAACATATTATACTCATATTTATCTCATGTAACTTGTTCCCTAAAAATAAGTTTAAAATAAACGAAACATCTACTTCATAGGCTCAAAGGTATAGGTATAAGTGGATCAGATGAGACTGAAAATCGACGGTCGAATCAGATAGCACAGATCTCTTATGCCCAGTTGCACCACTAACACCTAAAATTGAAAATTGGTATTATTCAGTTCGTCAATTCAATTTTACACTGTAATTAAAATATTATTGAGTTGGAGTAATTAACATCAATTTATTTGACTAATGCCCAGTTGCACCACTGACACTTAAAATTTAAACATGATTTTATTCAGTAAACCAAATAAATTAATGTTAATTCCTGTCGAATAATTTTTTAATTATAGTACAAAATTGAATTGGCTAACTGAATAAAACCAGGTTTAAATTTTAAGTGTTAGCGGTGCAACAGGGCATAAGTGAATAAAACCAAGTTTAAAATTTAAGTGTCGGTGGTGTAATTGGGCTTTAGAATTACACTTTATGTATATCAGTTTAATAATGTTTTATACAAATATACCTTAGTGTACATATATTTTTACCTTCCGCTAACCTTGGTAAGGGAGGTATAGGGATCGTGCTAAAAATCACATATCGAGATTTTAGCAAATGACCACGTTTTAAGGTCCCTAGAATCCAATTTTAACATTTTCACGATGATGTTTGTATGTGTGTATGTGTGTGTGTGTATGTGTGTATGTGTGTGTATGGATTTTGTTGTCGCTCTAACTCAAATACTATCATTCAGAAAATTCTGAAACCTTGTATTTCTACCCTATTCTAATATGAAAAGATACCATTAGATTTTGGTGTAAATTGGATAACCGGAAATGGCACTTTATCTGAAGCTCATTATGGTTTTTCTTCAAAAAATACCATTAAATGCCATTTTTTCGCATTTTGTCAATATGAAAATTAAAGATTATTGAATTTTCTATAGGTATACATTAATACTTTTTCTATATATTTTACAGATAAATTTAAAAATCAATTTTTCTTATAAATCCCTTTGCCTAAGATAAACACACTTTGTTACTCAGTTCATATTTCAAATGAATGTAAGTGACAAGTAAATATCACTGTCAAAGAACCAATCATTTCAGATTGGTAATGATATTTTAAAAAGAAAATAGTAAATAAAGCAATAGTTATACGAGGGGAGTTTTTTATGTTATCTACCTAGCTATGAAAACACCGAGTTAGAGAACAAATAAAATTTTATTTTTCAACGTAAGAACCGTTAACACTAACACACTTATTCCAACGTTTGTCTAATGAAGCTACGCCTGCAAAAAAAATCTTTTGGTAATTCTGCAAAATACGACTCCACTGCGTTTTCCAAGTCATCATTCGATAAAAAGCGACTCTTTGTCAAATGTTTTTTGAGTTTTGGAAAGAAATAATAGTCGGACGTGGTCAGGACTGTAAGGTGGATGTTCTATTTCGTCAAAGCCGCATTCACTGACTACTGCTTGAACAATTCGTGCTTTATGCTCCCTGCAGTTGTTGTGCAGAAGCAGCATTTTCTGAGCATAATTGTGGGGTCTTATCTTCGCGTATAGCCGGTTTCAAGTTCTTAATTGTGTCTTTGTAGACATGAAAAGGTCACAGTAACTTAACATAAGAAAATTGTCGCGATAGCATATTGTTTTCATAGCTAGGTAGATAACATAAAAAACTCCCCTCGTATGTTATATGCAAAAGAACTTATATAGTTTGCAGCATTAGTAAATATGTAATTATGTATTTAAATTAATAAAAGTCACTGTCAAAAAACTAATCACTTCAAATTAATAATAGTGACATTTTAAAAAGAAAATAGTAAATAAAGCAATAGTTATATGCAATGGAACAGTCTGCAGCATTAATAAATACGTAGATATGTATTTAAATTAATAAAAATTAAATTGCGGGAGGTTTTGTGTTGGCCACATCAGATTTTTTATATACCCAAATTATTCAAGCAGCCAATGCACGTCATTAATAAAAATTGAATAAAAGTAACTAGATATGTGACGTCATGTACTGGTACGTTTGCAGAGGTTTTAGAAGCTTTATGAAAAGAGTTATACAGATTGCAATCTGTATTATCGACGTGGTCATGAACTGTCACATCTACAAAATGAATACTATATTTTCGTCACTGTCCATTTCTATTTAAATTATTTTATAATACTAACCTTATTTATACTTATGTATGCCATATAAAGGCAATAAATAAAAGTGAGCCGAATTTCAAAGAAATATACCGAATTCTTCTGATTGATTAGAAGTGTTACCTTTGGCAGATTCACAGATTTTGTGTTTGCGTTAACGGTCACGTTGCGTCGTAGCGTTGCGTTTAACATTACTTTATTATAAATAGGCCTTTACAACGCACAAAAATGTTTCAAACACGATACAAATATTTTTCAAATAATGACTTTGACAGTATGAACATACAATTTATCAATGTTGCCAACTATAGCAACAATTAAATGAATAATATGACGTTGATGTACATTATTTATTTATTATTCATGTCATATACGATAAGTAATGAACTCTACTATTCATCTTAATAATAATTATATAAGGCTATACACTTTTTGACGGTTAAAAAATGATTGAAATTTTATTTCATTTTTCACTATTAGTGATTTTAATGCATTAAGGTTTTTACACTAAGTGATGACGTGCATTGGCTGCTTGAATGATTTGGGTATACTAGCGTTTTATAACAACTTTTTGATTGTTATTTTCGTTGCTAAATGAAATACTTTTAAGCACTGGAATAATGCGTAAAGTGACAGTTTAATGGGTAAAATGTTACTTTTAAGCACTAAGTATTTCATTTAGAAACAAATAGATGAACTTGACGTTTGCCTACTTTTTAATTTTGAAAAATTCAAAATATTGATATTTGAGAATAAATAATCTGTTTTAAAACGCTATTATAAAAAATCTTGTATGTAATACATTGCGAAATTAGTATTTTAGGCACTTGAAGTGTTGTACCACTCGCTTATGCTCATGCGTATAAATTTTACGTCACGTGCCTAAAACACTATCATTTCGCAACTTATTACATAAATAGCTATTTAACAACGGAGGACAAAAATCATCATTATTTCCAAACAAATCATAACTAAATAAAAATGATTCATTCCAATATTTATTTAGGAAGTCAATAAAATTTTTATGTTCAGTAACAGATCATGAAACATGGTAAAAGCACGGATATACCATAGTTATGCTATAAAACAGAGTAACATACTTCATTTTATTGTTATGAAAGAGAATCGTCAAAATGATCCATTTCCGTTTAGAATAAATTTGTATTAATAAAAATGATGGGCGCAGTTCATTATTTGTTGGGGGAATAAAATAAAACTAAGAGGGTAAGAAAATAACCCTAAAAATCATGAAAGAGAATCATCTATTTCAAACATACTATTCATACAAAACATGTACAATACAGAATCCATTATCTTCTTCCCTATGCGTTTCTATATATTCATTCGTCTCGTACGCACTTCCGTAGTAAAAGACCAACAACCAACATCCCTTGTTCCTGTAGGGTACATAGAATTGTGGACGCAACGCTGACGCCAGAGACGCGTACATCCTGAGGGAGGAGCCGGGAAGACGCCGGCGTCGTCATCGGCCATTGCGCGTCACGCTACACTGGCACACGGCCATGAGCAGGAGAAGAACACCAGAGGGTGGGAAACTAGATGGAAGCACCAGCAATTCCAAAAATGTCCGATTTTGGATTTGTGAAAGAGATACACATACTTTCAAAAGTCTTGTTGACTGACATTTCATATTTGTGTATATGAATATATTAAGGTATTATATCATAGAATGCGAAAGTTTATATAGGAACTACAATAAATTCAAATAACTACTTTTTACCTCTCGCTAAGAGAGGTATTGGATTCATGCTAAAATTCGCATATCCAGATTTTAGTGGATAAACACGGTCTCTATAATCCGATTATAACATTTTTAAAATGATGGCTGTGTGTATATGTGTGTATGTGTGTATGTGTGTGTGTGTGTGTGTGTGTGTGTGTGTGTGTGTGTATGTCTGGATGTTGTACGGATGATTCCTCAAAAACTATAACACTTAAGAACTGTTTAACTATGGATACCTCAATCTGACATTCCTGGGAAGAGCTGAAAAGGTTTTGGTAACAATTGAACAACCGGAAGTAGTAGTTTCTTAAAAATATTCTTCTACATATAATTTATTGAAAATTTTGTTATTAAATATTGAAGAACATATAATTCTCCATCCAATACACTTAAAAATTTTATTATATCTTGTATAGATTTAGAGATAAAGACACTATAATATATAGAGTAATCTAATCGCAGAGGCTAAGGCACTAAAGAAACCAATTGACAAATTTCAATGTTTATAACATAGTTTGTAAATGACACATGTCAGTATCAAAAAATCAACAGTTTCAGTGACATTCTGATAGTTTTTTCTATGAAGTATATTTAATCTTTCTTATTGTTTTATTAATTAAATATTTGAAATTATGGGTAAAATAAATATATCCATCAGAAATATCGCCAATTTGGATAATGAATTGGAAGAATCTCTCTTATTTAGGAACTTCCTCATACAATGAAAAATAGATATAATTAGAATTATGTGTGCAGAAGACATGTTAAATACAATAAAAAACAATATTTGGGTAAAGTTCTGTAATTTTTTGTTATAAAACGACGGTTCGAAAGGGAAGTGCAATACAATACTTATATAGCCTAATATGGAAATGGCGAGAGGTATTGTGCTGGCCACAACAGATTTTTTTTATTTATGATCGTTCCATATTCCATTACAAAAAACTGTATTTATAAGTTAGAAAACTATAATTCTCCGTTAATCTACTAAATAATATCGGCGCCATTTAATTTAAAACGATTAATAGGTATCATTTTTAAATTAGGCTATGTCAAACACCCATTATTTTCTATTTATTTATTTTTGTATTTATAATAAAGTTAGAATATACGTATATAAAAAATTTGAAAATCCATAGATATATTAAAAAAAATTAATTTAGAGATTTGATAGTTCGAGTTCATTAATTTTTAAATATTACAGTAAAATACTTCATCAGTATCATTTACTGTAAACTGTAACATATTTATGATATATAACTGTATATCATAACTGGTTCACAACTTAAAAGAAACATGAGAAATAATATTTCACAATGTGTGTCGCGCCGAAATGTTAGTTTCTTTAACGGAACTAGTAAAACTTGATCAAAACATGCTCTAATTTAATGTAGACACAATATTTTAAATTCGTTTTACTGTTAACTTTATCGCAAAAAATGCAGTTTTGGAATTTAATCAGTGCAAATGTAATTCTTTACTTTATCTTTCATTGCAGAAATATTTAAAACGTTTTAACATAATCACATCAGCAGCAATTCTTTTAAAATTCTTCTTGACCAAAAAGGAAGAACGATTTGAATTCCATTAAAATTGGGAATCCATTATTGAAATAACATTCTGAAAGCTTGCATCATTAAAAGTGCGTTGTATAATATATTCTTCAAAATATAGTGCAAACCCGTCTATACAGGATGTTAATGAATACGTGTTACAAAATGCAAAATAGACTAACTTTTGTTAATTAACTCACTGGCCATCAAAAGAATAATTATCAACCTTAATTTTAGTTGGCTGTCACTTCAGTTATTATTATTATTATTATTATTATTTATTATTTTAACCAGCATTACTTGCAAGCGTATTATAAATGGACATACTGTTCGGGAGTCAAAAAATCACTTGATAGCACTAAACATATTTCGGGCACAAAGTACTTACAATATTTTTTTTACAACTAAATTTAATTTTTAGAAAAGAGGTATAATTATTTAAACAAAATAACCTCTATTGACATCTTGCCAATATGACAGATAACCGTAGAAATTTCTTATTAGTTACGACTTGATATTTGATTGACAAAAATGTATTTGCCTGTCTCATTTAAAATGAAACGTAGGGAACGAATTTGACGGATGTATTATATTTAATTATTGTAAGAAATTTAGCCGAGTCAAAAAATTACTCAAGCACAAGGTGCACACAATATTTTTTCTACAACTAAATTTAATTTTTAGAAAAGAGGTATAATTATTTAACCAAAATTAACCTCTATTGTCATCTTTCATTTTAAATAAGACATGCAAATACATTGCTGTCAATCAAATGTCAAATCGTAACAATAGATGTAACAAATCCAATGTTTCACTTTAAAAAAAATCTGTTGTCAGCAGCACACTACCTCTCGCCATTTCCATTTTATGTTATATAAGTATTGTACTGCACTTCGCTGTCGAACCGTCGTTTTGTAACAAAAAAATTACAGAATTGTATCCAAATATTATTTTTTATTGTATTTAACAAGTCTTCTGCACACATACAATTCTAATTATATATATTTTTCATTGAATGAGGAAGTTCCTAAAGATTCTTCCAATTCATAAACAAGATAAGAAAGATTAAATGTAGGTACTTCTCAGATAAAGCTTTCCGAACGTCAATAAAACTGTTGACTTTTCACACTGACATCTGTCATTTACAAACTACGTGATACACTTTATTACGTTATAAACATTTGAATTTGTCAATTGCAGTTTAACCTCCGCGATTTATTACTTATATATATATATATATATATATATATATATATATATATATATATATATATATTATAGTGTCTTTATTTATTTATTTATTTACTTTTAATCTGACCAACAGGGTTCAAGACCCCAATTACAGGTTGATTATACATAAACTTATATATAGACACAAGTAATAAACATGTAAATGGAATAACACAAAACAAAATAATCCAAATTTAATAATACGTAAAGTTATGTTTTAGACAGTAACAAATAGTAGCATATGTTAATGAACATAATAATTGTATAAAGCACTTCTAAATTTTTCAATCGAGCCGAGAAAGATGTCAAAATAATCTGGTAAGTTATTGAAATTGAAACAAAGCATACGAATAGGCGACTTTATTTCATAGTTCGTTCGAGGAGTATTGCAATAAAAGGTAGATTTAAACCGGGAATTATACCCAGGAACTAGGAAAGGAATTTTTTCAAGAATTATGGGATCATTTATAACACTATGCAAAATTTTGTAAAGGAACAATGTAGACTGAATTTTTCTGCGAGTATCGAGAGACACAATATTAAATTCACATAACATGTCTTTGTAGTCTGTATCAAAACTGGGATAATGTCTAAAAAGTTTGAAGAAGCATAATTTAACAAATTTTCGTTGAATAGATTCAATTAAATAGTTGTATTTATTATAGATAGGACTCCAAACCAACTGACAATATTCAAGTTTTGTTCTTACGAACGAGAAATATAATTTCTTTAGAGTAAAAATGAAGCCTAAATTTTTGTAGGCAGATTTCACAGTATGAAAGATATGATTAGTGAAATTGAGCTTTTCGTCAAATAAAACACCAAGATCCTTAAATTCAGTGACCCTTTCAAGAATATGAGAGTCTATTTTGTAACAATATTTATAAATAGTTTTTTTGACGAAGTAGCTCATTATTTTGCATTTACTGTAATTTAAAAATAAGTTAGAGGATTCAGACCAAGCTAAAATGTTATTAATATCTGCTTGTAAGAGTTTAGCATCTTCAATAGAATTAATGGTTTTAAAAATCTTTAAGTCGTCAGCATATAACAAGACGTGAGAGTGCTGAACAGAATTAACAATGTCATTAATAAAGAGTAAGAATAGTAAAGGACCCAAATTTGAACCTTGAGGAACACCAGAATTTATCTCTAAATCTATAGAAGATATAATAAATTTTTTATGTGTATTAGATGGAGAATTTTATGTGCATAATAACAAAAATTTCCAAAAGACAATATTTAGAAGAATTTTTCTAAGAAACTATTACTTCCGGTTGTCTAGTTGTCACCAAAACCTTTTCAGCTCTTCCCATGAATGTTAAAGATTGAAAAATTCATAGTTAAACTGGTCTTAAGTTTTATAGTTTTTGAGTAATCGTCCCTCCAACATCTATACATGCATACATACATACACATCTACACACATCCACACACATACATACACACACACACACACACACACACACACACACACACACACACACACACACCATCATAAAAATGTTAAAATCAGTTTGTAGGGACCTTATTCACTAAATCTGGATATGCGATAGCAAGAGGTAAAAATACTCACGGTAGATACATTTACAGGAAAATTGCCAAAATTGATAACTGAAGTGATAGGGCACATCCAACTACAATGAAAGTAGATATTTAATCTCTCAAGAGCCTGTAGCTCGAAAACGGTGTGTTTGCGGATATGAATTTATTAACACCATGAATTTTATATTTTATTCAATTAGTACTATACCATGATCTAATATTTCTCTGTAAATTACATTCCACTTCCAATTAATCTATATTCATATGAACAATAATTCTCACATTTGCTCCCAAATTTCATAAATATTCATCCCTATTTACATTTTTATTATTTTTCTCCAACATTTTCCTCATATTCCCACATTTTCAGCGCCACTGCTTCTTCTAAAACAAGCAAAAGATCCGGGCCCCGGGTGCTTTCGCCCGGACTAATGGTTCGGAAACTGATGATCCATGACTGGACTATCTCCGTAGCGCTCCATCACGGGCTAACGGCTCCGGGAGCTTGGGATCCAGACGATGGTGGTGTGGCTGTTCTTTTTCTTCTCACGAGACATAGACGACAAGAAACTCTAATACTTTTCCTTCTTATAATTTTTTCAAACTCTCTTACTAGCTGCTATTGATCGTTGGGAATAACTTACTGACCTGAAAAGATAGTTAATTTATCGAATGGAGAATAGAAGCTGAGTAGACAAAAGTATATGTGGTGTGAAGGAGAAACAAAATAGTAAAAGAATTGTAGGTTGAACATTTTCTTTCAAATACAAAAAACTAACATCTACAGCTGATATCACCAACAACTCTACTACTATTTAAAGCGTAGGTTTTAGAAGCAATGCCTAACTAGGAATTAGGCATCAAAATATTAATTATTTAGAAATTTTAATGATTTGAGTATTTGTAAGCAGATACTTAGTAATTCCTAAAATAAATTGAATGGGCATTACTTTAATTTTAGGAAATTGATTATTAGATCTTTATTTCTACACATGGTTGTAATACTATACATACATACATAAAATTACACGTTTCCCACTTAGTGGGTTAGCAAAAACCCGAAAACAATAAGAAAAGGGATGAAAGTAAGAATCACTGAATCACTTAACTCTTTAAAAACATTCTTCTTTCGCCTTGTCCAAAATCATCATAACATTCATACAAAGAACATATTAATGTGACCGATTTTCGGTAGCGAATAACCGCATCCGGACCACAATAATAGTTACGCAACAATCATCCTTCGCCACACATTCCTATCCACGCACACTTCTTTCACCTCAGCCACATTCATAAACGTATTCATACATAATAACATATTAAAGTGACCGATTTTCGGTAGCGAATAACCGCATCCGGACCACAACAATAGTTACACAAAAATCATCTTTCACTACACATTCCTGTACAAACATACTTCGTTCTTCTCGTCCACATAAAAAAGTTCAGCTGTCTCTCCATTCTCATAAAACATTCTTACTAACCATACATCTTCACACCACAATAATTACGAAACAATCATCCTTCGCCACACATTCCTATCCAGGCAAACTTCTTTCGCCTCAGCCACATTCATAATCGTATTCATACATGCTCTTCTTCTCTTTCCACTCGGAAACTTACGCTCCTTCAAAACAATACTATGGAAAACAAAAAGCTAATATATTATAAAAGGTGTTTTACTTTCCGTCACATTTAGATAAGGAAGGCAGAATACGATTTTACTAGTTTTACAATGATATCTGTATGAGTGTGTCCGTGTGTGTGTGTGACAAATTTTTCTCCGACGATAACTCCAAAACTATAATTCTAAAAATTATCATTCTTTCGTATTCCTCTTCTTTACAATCATGTGAAGAGCAAATTAGATTTTTGTTATAATTGGTCAACCGGAAGTAACCTTATTTGACGTTATTAACAGTATTTTTGGAAAAGCGCAGTTAAATATCATTTTTCGACATTTTATGTGATTAGCAATATGAAAGAATATCTTATTCTCTGTACAGTTTGATTATACATTTTCCTTCATATTCAATAGATATAGAATTATAGAGAGATTAACTTTCAAAAATCAGTCAGATTTGCTAAAATTATAGAAACAGCAGATATATTCAAAAAATTATAATTGACAGATGTCAATTTCAAGTGCAAAATCAAAGTGGAAAGTATAAGATCAGAAAGTAATATAAGTGACTGAGTGTCCCTCGCAAGTGACTTGCAGTTGCAGCCTCGCCTCATGATTGGAACATTCAATGCCGGGAGCACGAGGAAGGCCAAAGAGAAGATGGAAGGACTGTGTAGCAGATGATTTGAGAGAGGAAAAACGGTGTGAAGAATATTCATTGGACAGGAATAAGTTAAAGAGGAGATTAAGTAACATCGACCCCCCTAATAAAATAAGGAAAAGCTGAAGAAGAAGGAAGTGTAAAATTTACATAATGAACATTCGAGTTATAATTTTATTGGATTTATAGAATCTTTTCAAAGGAACTTTCGGTATGGAATATATTGAATCTTTTTTTTTTTGGTATGATATTTTTACAAAATACATCGAACTGGCGGAAGGTTTTGTGCTGGCCACGACAGGTTTTTATTTTTGAATCTAAAGTAAAATTTCCAATAGAAAAAAATGTATATTTATTATCATGTGATAAATTACCATCCAATCGATTCACACGACATTGAAACACTCCGTACAAAAACCTACAACACAATCATATCGCTATTGGTATTTTTACAGTGGGAACGGAACTGTGTTAATAATGCCCGCTTCTGTTCCGAGATAGCATCAACATCAGCTCTCTGCTCGTATCGACAGTTATAACAAGGCGCGATATAGGGACTTGATGAGGCAAAAACATTATATGTACCAGACATGGCTGTGAAACACACAACACTCTTCTTATAACACTCAGATAGTAAGGGTAATTGTTGTCAGAAGTTTAATAGGTCATACTTGGTTTGAAAGCAATATATATTTTATTTAATTCGTACACAATGTGATTATGTTAATAAAAAAACTTTTGATTTGAATTCTGTAATGTTATGTTTGAATATTAATGTGCCGTTGTAATTATTATACCGTGAGTATTTTTTAACGTGAAACATTGGGTTTGTCATATCCATGGTTACGACTTGATATTTGATTGACAGCAATGTATATGCCCGTTCCATTTAAAATGAAACATAGGGAACAAAGCTGACAGAAGTATTATATTTAAATATTGTAAGAAATTTAGCGGAGTCAGAAAACCACTCGAGAGCACAAAACATAATTCGGGCACAAGGTGCACACAGTATTTTTTCAGCATTTACATTAAATTTTAGAAAACAGGTATAATTATTTAAACAAAATTAACCTCTAATGACATCTTGTCAATATGACAGATAATCGTTGAATTTTCCTATAAGTTATGGTTTGACATTTGATTGACAGCAATGTCTTTGTCTGTCTCATTTAAAATGATACATGGGGAATGAATTTGACAGAAGTATTATATTTAAATATTGTAAGAAATTTAGCCGAGTCGGGCACAAGGTGCACACAATATTTTTTCTACAACTCAATTTAGAAAGCAGGTATAATTTTTAAACAAAATTAACCTCTATTGACGTCTTATCAAATGTCAAATTCGTTCCCTATGTTTCATTTTAAATGGAACAGGCAAATACATTGCTGTCAATCAAATGGCAAGTCGTAACCACGGATATGACAAACCCAATGTTTCACGTTAAAAAATACTCACGGTATTGGTTTTTCAAATAAATAGATATTACAAACCTTACTTTACCCTAACTATAGTTGCAGATCTGAAAATGTTTTTTTAAGATAGCGTATATACCAAAAAAATATACTTAATAGCATTTTCAATTTATACAGGGTGGTGAACATATAGGGATTTAACATGGGATTTTAGTTTCGTGAAATTTCCTGCTCGCCTGTTCATTTTACGGCAAAAACTGTAGAGTGCAAAGTTGTTCAGAATTAAAAGTTACATATAAAACCATTTATATTTTTCATTGTGTTTCTAGTTTCTTCGCAATATTAAAAAGAAATTTCAAGATATCGGTTTATTAGTAGCAATAGTCTTGGAACTTGTTTTCTTTTTACCTCCCGCTACCCTTGGTAAGGGAGGTATAGGGATCGTGCTAAAAATCACTTATCGAGATTTTAGTAAATGACCACGTTTTAAGGTCCCTAGAATCCAAATTTAACATTTTCACGATGATGTCTGTATGTGTGTATGTGTGTGTGTATGTATGTATGTATGTATGTGTGTGTGTGTGTGTGTGTGTATGTGTAGGAATTTTGTCTTCACTCTAACTCAAATACTATCATTCAGAAAATTCTGAAATCTTGTATTTCTATCCTATTCTAATAAGAAAAGAAGCCATTAGATTTTGGTGTAAATCGGATAACCGGAAATGGCACTTTACCTGAAGCTCATAATGATTTTTCTTCAAAAAATGCCATTAAATGCCATTTTTTCGCATTTTGTCGTTATGAAAATTAAAGATTATTGAATTTTCTACGGGAATACATACATACTTTTTCTATATATTTTACAGATAAATTTAAAAATAATTTTTTTTACAAGTCCCGAAGCCTAAGAAAAACACAATTCCTTTGTTATCCAGTTCATATTTCAAATGAATGTAACTGACATTAAATGTCACTGTCAAAAAACTAATCACTTCAAATTAATAATAGTGACATTTTAAAAAGAAAATAGTAAATAAAGCAATAGTTTTTTGCAATGGAACAGTTTGCAGCGTTAGTAAATCCGTAAGTATGTATTTAAATTAATAAAAATTAAATAGCGGGAGGTTTTGTGTTGGCCACATCAGATTTTTTCTTCTAGCTTTCATAAATTATTTATAAACGTCAAACGTCAATTTGACTTATGGAAAATAAATTCCGTATTCTTTTATAACTATTTCAATCATAATATTCCTTTACAATATACACGTTTCTTATTCGAATTAATATTCATTATTTACTTTATATCTTTTCCATAATGCCAAATTGACGTTTGACGTTTATAAATAATTTATGAAAACAAGAAAAAAAGAAAGCAAATTCCATGGCCATTGCTACTAATAAACCGAAATTTTGAAATTTCTTTTTAAAATTGTGAAGAAACCAAAACATATAAAAATAGTTTTATATGCCACTTTTAATTTTGTACTTTACAGTTTTTGTGATAAAATGAACAGGAGAGCAGAAAATTTCATAAATCTAAAATCCCAATAAATTCTTATGTTCATCCTTAATCGCCACCAGCCTGTATATTTAGTTTTGATTTTTATAATCGCCAATTAACACATGTATTAAAATAATACTTTCCATTGATCGTATTTAATAAATTGAACAAATTTTATTTTATTCCATGACATTTGTTTTAAGTTAGTACCGTTTGACTTTATTTTAGTTTACTGAAATCGTTTCTTAATAGAAACTCAAAATCATCCAGTAATGTTGACATAAAAATATCGATTTTCTATTATCAATGATCTGGATCAACGCAAAAGAAATTTTTATCCACATTTATCATAATTGTTACTTTAATGGAAAAATCTGATGTGGCCAACACAAAACCTCCCGCTATTGAATTTTTATTAATTTAAATACATACTTACGTATTTACTAACGCTGCAAACTGTTCCATTGCAGAAAACTATTGCTTTATTTACTATTTTCTTTTTAAAATGTCACTATTATTAATTTGAAGTGATTAGTTTTTTGACAGTGACATTAACTGTCAGTTACATTCATTTGAAATATGAACTGTGTAACAAACGAATTATTGTGTTTATCTTAGGCTTCGCGACTAATAAAAAAAATTATTTTTAAATTTATGTGTAAAATATATAGAAAAAGTATTAATGTGTTCCAGTAGAAAATTCAATAATCTTTAATTTTCATAAGACATAAAATGCGAAAAAATGGCATTTAATGGTATTTTTTGAAGAAAAACCATTATGATCTTCAGGTAAAGTGCCATTTCTGGTTATCCGATTTACACCAAAATCTAATGGCTTCTTTTCATATTAGAATAGGATGGAAATACAAGGTTTCAGAATTTTCTGAATGATAGTATTTGAGTTAGAGTGAAGACAAAATCCCTACACATACACACACACATACACACACACATACACACACACATACACACACATACAGACATCATCGTGAAAATGTTAAAAATGGATTCTAGGGAACTTAAAACGTGGTCATTTACTAAAATCTCGATATGAGATTTTTAGCACGATCCCTATACCTCCCTTACCAAGGGTAGCGGGAGGTAAAAAAAGCTTATTTTTACATTTTATAACAGTTTAGAGATAATTTTTATAAAATATCTAATAATAATAATAATGTATAAAAAGCAAAACATTTGAATATTTGATATGTTTAAATATTTGTAATGGATGTATAAACATAAAAATAAAAATAGTACCTATGTACGTAGTATAAATTAAAATTGCGAAAGGTAATGTGCTGGGCACATCAAATTTATAAATAAATATTGTGGTACAACTGTACCAAAAATGCGTTTTTAAATGCTCCATTACATTACGGTTTCAAATCCCCAATATTTTCCTACATTCTGCAGGTAAATAACCACATAAATCTCATTCTATTGTCGCAACACCAAACACGCACATAAAGAACTTTGTCCTTGGTGCTTCCCCTAACCATTTACCCTAAATCCCTCCTTTCCCGCTTGAAACCCCCCAACACCCTACTTTTTCCACCTTTGACAAAATACCTCATCCCTGCATTTGAATTAATATCTTAGAATCAAAAAATAATTGACTTTATGGGCTATTTTCTCCGTAAAATGTTTTCGATCGCCGATCGGTTGTCTTGGAGTCACTCTCGGTATCTATCGGCCACAACGCGAAGTTAGACGCAGGTGCAACTTCAGGTTGGGTGAACGTGGAGCCATCTGTGAACTAGCGGGGAAGACGAGATTCAATTAGTTTTAGTTTTGTTTTTATTGAACTGCTATTGTTTTGTGCAGGTAGATTGGATGGGTTTTTTGCGAAGGTTAAAAGAATTGAATGCTGGAAATTATTGCGGATTTTAAGGAAATGCAATTTCAGTTTAATTTCTTAGTTGTTTAATTAACAAATGTTAATTTTTTGTATTAACAATTGGTTTTTATTTTATTTCAGGTAATGAATATCAAGAATAAAGGAATCTATCGATGACTATGTAAGTTGTAATTTTATTTTAAGAAGATTAAACTTTTATCTATTATTTGTAGTAGGTAGGTATTACTTTTATTGAATAATAATTTTGATAAGTAATTATTCTAATGTAAAATAGAGGACAATGATAAATAAATTAACATACGAAAATAATAAAAATATTAGAATAAATTAATACTTAAATGTTTCAAAGTTTTACTGTTTATATATTTAACTAATCTTTTATAGTATATAACAATTAAAATTCGTACCAAAAGAATTTTGGGGCACCAAATTTTTCTAAGAATTATTATGGCATTGGTTATGCTTATGGATACCAAACGTTTACCTACTTGAGCACCAAAATTATAAATAAACGTTAATTTTTTTTTAACTCAAAGGATATTTAATAAAGGAAGAAGAAGCACCTATCGTTATTGTTTCGTGTAAAACAATTTTTATTTAATAACAAATTTACTATTATATCGTAGACCTGTTCAAATTAACTTAAATGTACTTAGAATAATTTTCGTAAGGTTGGCATCATTGTATTTGAAATCGTTGTATAATAGATTACTTTAGTGCCGATTTCTGAACTTTTATTGACGATTCTTGTGCACCTTAATGACTATTTCAAATAAAAATACATATTTGAATTTTGCCGCTATAGATATAATAAATATTTTAAGTGTATTAGATAGACAATTTTATGTTCTTCAATATTTAATAGCAAAAATTTCCAAAAAATTATATTTAGAAGAATTTTTCTCAGAAACTACTACTTCCGGTTGTTCAATTGTTACCAAAACCTTTTCAGGTCTTCCCAGGAATGTCAGATTGCGGAATCCATAGTTAAACAATTCTTAAGTCTTATGGTTTTTGAGGAATCGTGTCTACAACATCCAGACATACACACATCCACACACACACACACACATACATCATTTTTAAAATATTATAATCGGATTCTAGAGACCTTAAATCGAGCTTATTCAATGAAATCTGGATATGCGAATTTTAGCATAAATCCAATACCTCTCTTAGCGAGAGGTAAAAATAGCTCACACTTTTTTCTGTTAATTGATTGGTTACAGAGACACTTATTCAAAGCACGTAGCATATATACAGGGTGTTAAAAAAGGGTAAAAATATTTGAGGACATATAGAACTGACTAAATTGAACAAAGAAAAGCTTAATCAATATGGGTCCGATCTTTAATAGTTTTCAAGATATAAGGCAGTGAAAAATGAATTTTTATGGGTGAATCAACCTCTCTGTGATTTATTAGAGACTGGCTCACTCAATCAGAACCACGGATGCGTTTTGCTCTTATTGGAGCTCTTCAGTGTGATGTACTGACGCCTCTAGGAGGCATTGCATTTAGTTACACTGCAGTCATCTTACCTTGTTGGGATGTTCATCATCCGCTCACTCAACCGACTCAATGCCTCCTAGGGGCGTCAGTACACCACACTCAAGAGCTCCAATAACAGCGAAACGCGTCTGTGGTTCTGGATGAGTGAGCCAGTTTCTGATAAATGACCGAGACGTTGATTCAGAGATGAAAACCTTATGAAACATGTCGAGTGTTATTTCTTTAAAGTTTTTAAATATCTTAAGTGTATATTATTGTTGAAGGCAAAATTATGAATCATGCGGCTTATTCGCAATAATTCTAACGTGATTCTGGCATTATTATTCTAAATAATTGTCCCCATTTTAGTCGTTTTGAGAATGAAAAATCACGTCCGCCGTTAAGCGGTAGCCCAATTTCCATAAACCTTCAGTCGATTTGTGTTGGTCTTGGAACGTGGAATCGTAGAAATGTCCCCGGTCTAGACTCCATTATAGGCGGAGTAACGACGCCATTAGTGCCGATATGCGATCACAGAGCGCTACGATGCGAGATGCAGGCCTCGAGCTATGCACTAATGAAACATTCAATATGGGAGATGAGATGAAGATGCCGACCCAATCTGCACTCTACATGGCACCACGTAATATGTGAAGCCGTACAGACTATCTCGGATTACTAGTTTTAAGACAAAGTTAGCTGATATATTGCAAAGTCTACCCGGAGAATAGAACAGAAGCTAAAAAGAGGAATAAAGCTAGTTCAAAAGTCATATTAAAGACATAAAGACGACCGACGACAAAATGATTTAAAATTTAGATCATACAAAAGCGACTCCTGTGGTGTATTCTTAACACCAGCAATGAGTGTCCGTGAGGTGACGCCTGATGACGCCTGGTTAACTCCCGTTCGGTACGAATGTTATATTAAAGACATAGGCACAAGGACGACCGGCTACAAAACTATTTCAAATTTTAAATCATACAAAAGCGACTCCTGTGGTATATTCTTCACGCCAGCAATGAGTGTCAGTAAGGTGACGCCTGATGACGCCTGGTTAACACCCGTTCGGTACGAATGTTATATTAAAGACATAGGCACAAGGACGACCGACGACAAAATTATATCAAATTTTAAATCATACACAAGCGACTCCTGTGGTGTATTCTTCACGCCAGCAATGAGTGTCAGTGAGGTGACGCCTGATGACGCCTGGTTAACACCCGGACGGTACGAATGTTATATTAAAGACATAGGCACAAGGACGACCGACGACAAAATTATTTCAAATTTTAAATCATACAGAAGCGACTCCTGTGGTGTATTCTTCACGCCAGCAATGAGTGTCCGTGAGGTGACGCCTTGTTAACGCCCGCACGGAATGTCATCAGCATTATTGATATCTGAGTGCAGAGCAGATTGGCACACCCAACAATGGGTAGGGTGATATGCCGTGATAATATATGTATTTATTTATCATCACGGTTTATTACTCGTTTCTGAGTGTGCCACTCTGCTTCAATCTCAGTAATTAGTTTGACAGTTTTATTAGTTTTCAAGACACTTAACACCTTCGCTGCCAAGCGGTCATTTCAAAATTGTCCCTGAAAACAAGAACTGGTTGGTACCTTATAACAGGGTTAATTCTATGTAGTTTGGTAGCTTTATTTTTATTTTATCTTTATTCAGTAATTAGTTATTAATAAAAATACGAGCGGACACCGGTGTCTGCCGTTGGCGCAGTATTATTACATACTGGCTTTTAAATCTCAAGGCGCCACAATGGACACATTTTTTATTTTTTCCTGCGCCACAGCAGACACCTTTAGGGGACACGATGGAATCGGCGGACAAGAATAAACTTGTATGGACAAATATAAATAAAATAAAATATATCATCACGGCATATTACCCATTTCTGGGTGTGCCAATCTGCTTTATCGCAGATATCGGTAATGATGATGACATATTTGTACCGTGCGGGCGCTTACCAGGCGTCACCTCACGGGCACTCAATGCTGGCGTGGAGAGTGCACCACAGGGGTCACTTTTGTGTATGGACAATAAATAAATAAATATATCATCACGGCATATTACCCATTTCTGGGTGTGCCAGTATCTACAACACATGTAGACATCGGTAATGATGACGATATATTTTACCGTGTGGGCGCTTACCAGGCGTCACCTCACGGGCACTCATAGCTGGCGTGGAGAGTGCACCACAGGGGTCACTTTTGTGCCATTTAAAATTGGAAATATTTGGCGTCAGTCGGGATCGAACCCGGTTCCTCCAGGTTCGCGACCAGACACTCAGGCACGCGGCCACGGGACCCCACGACAATATGCGGAATAATGTTGAATTGTTGTATTCTGTAAGTTTCTTATCATCAGAGTAATATAATCTGTCATTAGGGTTATATCTAAATCATGTCAGAACGTGCGAAAAAAATATAAATATGGCTATGGAGATGTACCTATCAATATATTAAAATATATTTTTTATAAAACTCGATATAATTATAAATATTATGAATCTGAACGTAATATTTATATTATTTGAATGTGATTCAAATTTCGCACTCCTCATTATTTCCCCCTTCAACCCGAGCAAATTGAAACGAAAATCAGCAAAGTGTCGATAGGTACTATATATTTTATAATCTCTATTCTGGGATAATTCTAGAGTGACCCTCCTACTATAGTCTTTTATAATAAATGTATATGAAAATATACTCGCATTAATACTTATAGTTTTGAGGTCTATATAAAAGTGTAATATATTCTCATTCCCATTTCTCCCCTAATATGGCATTAAAGATAATTGTAAAATGTTAGAATTTACCCCAGGCTATTTCCTCGCCGTAAATAGGATTTAAAAGGTGGAAAAATTGAAAAAGCTGCTGGTTAAGCGCAAGCCAATCACGTCTGCGCTTAATACTTCCTCCGGGTGGGTAATGCAGCACTCGGTATGCGGCCGGAGCTGCCCGGAACCCGGAAGAAAGCGCGCAATTGTAAAGGACGAATTTATGCGATTCAATATTGCATCCGTGCGAAGCGCAATTCCACGAGTGTGTTACGCTCACGGGCTCACGTACGCGCCCTGATGATGAAAATGGAGGTAGAGATGGCGACAATGCCGAAACATCAATGGAATTATTCATACTTGACGTATTCACCACATAAATTCAAAATTTTTGAATTTATAACCATTATAAAACTAATTATACGAGTACCTATGTTTTTCTTTTATTCTTCTTTTTACCTCCCGCTACCCTTGGTAAGGGAGGTATAGGGATCGTGCTAAAAATCACATAACGAGATTTTAGTAAATGACCACGTTTTAAGGTCCCTAGAATCCAATTTTAATATTTTCACGATGATGTTTGTATGTGTGTGTGTATGTGTGTGTGTGTGTGTGTGTGTGTGTGTGTATGTGTGTATGTGTACAAATTTTGTTTGCACTCTAACTCAAATACTATCATTCAGAAAATTCTGAAACCTTGTATTTCTACCCTATTCTAATAGGAATAGAAGCCATTAGATTTTGGTGTAAATTGGATAAACGAAAATGGTACTTTACTTGAAGCTCATCATGGTTTTTCTTCAAAAAATACCATTAAATGCCATTTTTTCGCATTTAACGTCATTGGAAAATTATACATTATTGAATTTTGTACAGGTATACATTAATATTTTTTCTATATATTTTACAGATTAATTTAAAAATCATTTTTCTTTTTTTAATCCTGAAGCCTAAGATAAACACAATTTATTTTTCAAATGAATGTAACTGACAACTGATAATGACGTTTAAGGTAAACGTCATTATCAAAAAACTAATCACTTCAAATTAATAATAGTGACATGTTAAATAATAAAGAAAATCGTAAATAAAGCAATAGTTATATGCAATGGAACATAATATAGTTTGAAGCATTACTAAATACGTAAGTATGTATTTAAATTAATAAAAAATAAATAGCGGGAGGTTTTGTGTTGGCCACATCAGATTTTTCTTTTTTTAATCCCGAAGCCTGAGATAAACACATTTCCTTTGTTATACAGTTCATATTTCAAATGAATGTAACTGATAATGTCATTGTCAAAAAACTAATCACTTCAAATTAATAATAGTGACATTTTTAAAAGAAAATACTAAATAAAGCAATAGTTTTCTGCAATGGAACAGTTTGCAGCGTAGGTATGTATTTAAATTAATAAAAATTAAATAGCGGGAGGTTTTGTGTTGGCCACATCAGATTTTTTAAGATTGGGACCTATGTTCTCCGATAGATTTACATTTTATTTAATAGAAGTAAAATTACGTCAATAAGACTAGAAACACTTTTTTTATTTATGATGTGAACATCTATTGGGGGCGGGTCTAAGACCGGCTTCTCTGGATTCTCGATGTTCTACTGTATCTCAATCAACGTACATAAATAAAATTCAAATGACTTCCGTAGTCAATCAATAAAAATATGCATCGATAATAAGGTTTAATAAAATAACTAATAAAAAAATCTGATGTGGCCAGCACATTACCTTCCGTCAATTCTATGTATTTTATACAAATTCCATACCAAGAGTTCCTTGGAGAAGATTCTATAATCTTATAAAATTATAACACGAACGTACCCTATGTAAATTGCACTTGACACTGACATCTGTCAATTAGAATTATTTGTATACATATATTAACTGTTTCCACGATTATAGCAAAGCTGGCTGATTTTGAAAAAAGTTCATGTATTTATAATACTTTAACTCTATATCTATTGAATATGACGGAATATGTATAAGCAAACCGTATAGACAATAAGATATTCTTTCATATTGAAAATTCTATAAAATATCAAAAAATGATATTTAACTGCGTTGTTTCAAGAAAAACTTTTAAGAACTTCAAATAAGGAAACCTATGGTAGACCAATTATAACTAAAATCTAATTAGCTGTTCACATGGATGTAAAGAAGAGGAATACGAAAGAATTATAATTTTTAGAATGATAGTAGGTATTGAAGTTATCGGAGAAAATTTTGTCATACACACACACATACATAAAAACTAGTAAATTCGTATTCTAGTTGCCCTAAAACGTGCTTATTCATTGAAAACTCACCACCGAATTTTTGGACCAAAGACAATACCTTACCTAAAGGTGACGGAAGGTGTATATGTGTAGGTAGGTAATGAAATCCCTTGGCAGCCTACAATTAATTTCATATAGGTACTAAATAAACTGTAGCAAAATTAACTAAATAAATTGCCTATTTTTCAGTGTACTAATATGATTCATTAATGCCCAGTTCCACCACCAGTTTAAATTTGGTTTTATTCAGTTAACCAAATAAATTGATGTTAATTCCTATTGTACTTTTTTTTTAACTTACAGTGTAAAACTGAATTGACTAACTGAATAAAATCAAGCTTAAAGTTCAAGAGTTATGGTGGGTTTATGCTGAAAAATTTAAGAATAGGAATAAAAATAAGAATAGTGTTACGAATAATTTTAAACATAACGAGAAGTGGTGTTTATGCTGCCAGTTATAAGAATAAGCGTAAGAATAAGAGTAGTGATGTTAAAGTTTTTAGTTTAGCGAAAAGTAGTTACATTTATTATTCTCATAGTGGTAGAAGCGTTGATTTGACATTTATAAGATTTATAATTTTATTATTATTTTTAAATTTGTTAAAATGCAGTACAATAAAAATATTATTTTATCTGCACTAATTCAATTAATTGGGAAAGCAGAGATTCCATCACTAAATTTGACATAATTATGTTTCTCCAACACCGATTATTATGAATGAATAATGAATGACCTTTTTTTTGTATGAAGTATTTGACAGTTGACACGCATGCGCACTTCGCTTACAGGAATAAGAATAAGGCGTAAAGTTAAAAGTAAACGAACTTTGGCTTAAGCTTCATTCAGAGCTACTGTTTTAATGCGCAACACTAATACATAACGCTAATGCATAACGCAGAAAAAGTTTGATAGATGGCAATGCATAAGACCATTCACAGCTACAAATTAGTGCTAACGCGTTAGCGTAAGCGTAATGCATAAACACAAAAGTTTGCAAACGCCAAACTTTTAACGCTATACTATGCATTAACTTTATGTGCGCATGCGTAGAAGGTTATTGTATTTATATTTGACTTTGATGACAACTGTCAACATGAATGCTGTACGATTTTTATTTATTCAACGCCAGAAAAAAATTATAGCTGCCGCAAGTGCTATGTTTATAATTAATTGTGCAAAAAGTAAAATAGCACAAGAAAAGAAAAAATCAAAACGCCGATGGAGAACTCATCCAGTAAATCAGCTTCGGTCTCAACAAAGAGATTGGTAAAACAATACAGGAAATGAGATTATGGGACGAAAGCATATTTTTCAACTACACACGTTTATCCATAAATCAATTTGATATGCTACTTTCGTTGGTAGGACCAAAAATTTAAAAAAATGATACATTCCGATTAACTACTTCACCTGGGGGAAGATTGGTATTAACTTTACGGTGCGTATGAATTAAATTTTTATATATGTATATATTTAATAATAAACAAATGTTCCTAATAATTATTATAAGTATTATTTTTGTAAGGTTCTAATATTTGCAAATAGATGTCCGAACCATCGTTAGCGTTACGCTTACCCATTAAATTCGTCGCAGCGAATGGATATTTGACTATTATCTTAAGTAATAGCATTGTGCATTAAAGTTATAATTTACGCATTATCACAATAAATTAAAACAGTAGCTGTGAACGAACCTTTATTCCTTATTCTTATTTCTGCAGCATAAACCGACTCGCATGTTATAACTGTTTTAACTTTATCACTATTCTTATTCTTATTTTTATTCTTAAATTTTGCGAGCATAAACCCACCATTAGTGGTGCAACTGGACATAAATTATCTAAGTTGATTTAGGTTATTTAAATTTTCTAAAGTTGTAATAAATAATATAATAAAATTAGATGAAATGACTACATTTATACCGTAATAAGTATGGAAGTAAATATAATTATAAATCATGTAATTAACTAAAGAAATATTTAAATTATGTTTTTAATTTATCTAATTCAGTATTTAAATTACCAAAAATTGTAGAAAACAGAAATAGGAAGCCAAAATATAATAAAATTAAATAAATTAAGTAATTAAAGTAGCCATTTATTTGGATGAAGTTTGCAATTTGCATATTTAAATTGACGATTTTTTACAAAATGCTTTTTATCTATTTCGGATTAGTTAAAATGCTAAAGATTTGTAAATTATACTAAATTATTAGACATGTTGCCTAATAAAATAATATCTAATTATAATTAGATAAAATGTCAACTTTTTTTCTGTGTATGTCATTTAACATGTATTTCATTTTATTCAAACAAGCATTATTTGGCTTACTTTCGTTGTTTCATTTTGCATTCTTTTCCTTGAAAATGGGTTTTAAATCTCAAAATGTCGATAGCAGAAATCTGAAAAGCAGTAAGAATTTGGAATAGAATTGATATGTAACATAGATATTAATGGCATTAAAAACTCGAATATTTTAAAAATAACTATTTTTTTATAAACTTTGATATATCCTTTCATATTGTTTTAATATAAATATTATTTTTTCAAAATTTCTGTTATTGCTAACATTGAAGAACATAAAATTCTCCATCTAATATACTTAAAATTTTTATTATATCTTGTATAGATTTAGAGATAAAGGCACTGTAATATATAGAATAATCTAATCGCTGAGGCTAAGGCACTAAGGAAACCAGTTGACAATTTCAAATGTCTATAACATAGTAATGTTCATAACATAGTTTGCAAGTAACAGATATCAGTGTCAAAAATCAACAGTTTTAGTGACATTCTGAAAGCTTTTTCTGGGAAGTACATTCAATATTTCTTATTGTTTTATTATTTAAATATTTAAAATTGTAAGTAAAATGCATATATCCGTCAGAAATACCGCCAATCTTGTTAAAGAATTGGAAGAATCTCTGACATTTAAGAACTTCCTCATACAATGAAAAATAGATATAATTAGAATAGTATGTGTGTAGAAGACATGTTAAATAAAATAAAAAAAAAACAATATTTGGGTAAAGTTCTGTAATTTTTTGTTATAAACCGACGGTTCGATAGCGAAGTGCAATCCAATACATATATAACATAAAATGGAAATGGCGAGAGGTATTGTGCTGGCCACAACAGATTTTCTACTATGGTGAAGGACTAAGTAACAAATACTGAAATTGTTTTAAAAAGTCTTCTTCTGTAAAATATTGGTTACTTTCTTATTTAATTAGATCAATACATATTCATAAATTTCCAAATTAGGTTAAAAAAATAAAATGACTGAAAATGTCCCCCACATTTTTGCTTAATTGGTTAACGACTGTTTACCAGAATTCTTAGTAACCTGCCACATTTGTGTGGTAAGCGGGCCAATATATTTTACAGCAGTAATAAATAACCCATTGACTTTTTACTTGACAAGGCCACAGACCGTGATTTTTTGCAAGGCCTTACCTCGACACCCTTTATTCGCAACGAAAGAAGGCTGTGCATTCTTATTCTTACCCTTGCGAATACCGTTAGGTGAAGCAATGGGCTCTAAAAAATAACAACCGTTATAGAAGGCTGCCGCAAAGGGTTTTATGATCTGGTTTATGATTCAAGGTTGAAGGAAAAACTACGGAGTCAGTGACTTTTAAGTGTTGTTGGAGGAATAAACGCTCTTTAAAATCGTTTGGGAAGTTCCGGCAACAAAACTCTTTGTTCGATGACCAATTGTTTGCACGAGGCCGACCCGAAAGATAGTTAAAAAAGTTTTTTACTGCTTTTTCGTTGATTTTGTTTGAGTTATTGTCGTGGTCTACAAGAAATTCTTGAAAATATAATAAGCAATTATATTTTTGGATATCTTTTTAGTAAAAGTAAAAGTGAGCAATCAATTTTTGCAAAAACAAAATTATGAACGTAAAAATGGAAAATAATCAGACATGCAGTCGTTTGTAAATTATTTATTTCCTGGCCGACGTTTCGACTTTAACAAAAGTCTTCTTCGCATATCAGGGCTAGCCCTGAAGAAGACTTTTGTTAAAGTCGAAACGTCGGCCAGGAAATAAATAATTTACAAACGACTGCATGTCTGATTATTTTCCATTTTTACATTCTGAAATCAGTCGATCATCGTAATCAACCAAAAATTATGAACGTTTTTGGAATGAGCCCATTAACTTCCTTAAATAAACCAATAGCCTTTTGTTTCACATTATGTTATCCTAACTGATCCGTCCTCACTGATCCATCCCAACTAACCCAACAGCAGATTTTAGTGGCAACTGATACATCTCTAACTGAAACTTTTATTGCTAAGAAGTAGGTATGCTATAATTCATAACAAAAAGGTCATATTTAATATTTTCGTCCAAAATCAATTGTCGTATCTGTGTTCAACGATATGTTTTGCTATCTTTTACACTAAGTTTGGAAGTAGTACGTCCATTCCATATTTATGAGCATAACTAAAAATCGCATATCAACAAGCACGTTTTAAGATCACTAGAATCCGATTTTAACATTTTTACAATGATGTGTATGTGTGTGTGTGTGTGTGTGTGTGTGTGTGTGTGTGTGTGTGTTTTCATTGCAATTCAAATTTTCTTATCATGGCGCGTATATGACGTCAACTCGATGGTGACATCTGTAACGAACTTTAGCGCCTAAATCCACATGTTCATAACAGCCATTTGCTTGTTTACATATGATTTTAGTAGCAGCGTGTATTTCGGTGTTTGTCATGTGTTTGTTTGGTAAAAATAGGAATAATAATTATAAAGTGGACGAAATGTCAAACAAGAAATATACCGGCGCGTGTTAACTACTGGCACCATCTGTGTTTTTAAACAAAAATATTTACTTTGAAATGAGCAACAGATTATTAACTTGACGTCACAAATTTCAAGGACGTTTCTATAGCTGTAAAAATTCTAATTTTGTAACATTAAATTATGAATTAAAACTTTTTATTAAACATGTTTTATTATATTTTTCTACTATATGAAGATGGAAACTATAGAAAAAAGTTATTATTTTGCATTAATTCCATATCACCGGAATACCCCAAAAAAAAAATCTTCTGAATATTATTTTTTGGAAATTTATGTTTTTATAAATATTAAAAAATATAAAATTCTCTGTCCAGTACATTAAACATTTTTATTATATCTTTCGTAGATTTGAAGGTAGAGAATTATAAATATATAAAATAATCCGTTGTAATAAAATAAATGTCACTGCCCAAATAACTCCATGGAAACCTTGAATAATTAAAATGTTAAAATTGACAGAATAATGTCAGTGTTAAAAATCCAGATACATTACTGAAGGCTTTTTCTGGGAAGTACATTTAATATTTCTTATTTTAATATTAATTAAATATTTAAAATTATAGATACGTAAATAAATAAATAAATAAAAAATAAATAAATAAATATAAATATATCATCATATTACCCATTTCTGGGTGTGCGAGTCTACAACACATGTAGATATCGGTAATGATGACGATATATTTTACCGTGTGGGCGCTTACCAGGCGTCATCTCACGGGCACTCATAGCTGGTGCGGAGAGTGCACCACAGGGGTCACTTTTGTGCCATTTAAAATTGGAAATATTTGGCGTCTGTCGGGATCTCGGGATCGAACCCGCTTCCCCCAGGTTCGTGACCAGAGACTAGACACTCAGGCACGTATATTACATATATGCATCAGAAAAACCGCCAATCTCAGCAATGAATTTAAAGAAACTCCAACAACTAGAAAAGTAGGAAAACTATAAAAAATACCTATATTATTAGATGTAATTAGACTTTTTGTGTCTGTATCAGAAATATTAAAACAATATGTGTATATATGGCGTAATATGGTAATGGCGAGAAGTCTTGTGTTGGCCATAACAGATTTTTTTTTTAGAAAGACAAGTTCATTTAGAAGTGAATAAATTAAAATCATTTGTTGGGTCAATTGGGATGGATCAGTTATCAGTTACAAAGAAGCACCAATCTACACATATTCTAATGTTTAATATTATACTCGTATAGAGTACATTAAAGTACCATCATTGCTACACCCTTATACATTATACGCGTACAATTTTACCTTTACATATTTCGTATCCCATAACCCCTAATAATAATTCCTGCTCTTGTACCCATTTCCAATTTTTCCTCGTTGCATTGCGCCATCCTGTAATCTTCCCCGGGGTCTCTTCAGCTGCGGGCATCAGTCTTGGCTCGGGTACACAGCGTCGGTCGCCGGGCGTCGGCCAAGCACGTTCCCGTGTAGTTTTAATGAGAGCTAATGAGAAAACACGGCTCTTCGCACGGCCGTCCGCCATAACCCTACTACGGGGACTAACTCATCCGCATACATGCAAATTATACAGATGAGGATGAACATGAGGGAAATATACATGCTACATGCTCTACTAACGTGCAAAAATTAAGAAACACGTGATACTAACTTATATTTTACTGTAGTATGCAATTATTATTTAAAGATATACAGAGTGAACCAGAAAGAAAGGCTGTGTCCGATGTTGAACTTTTATCGCGCTAATATCTAAGTCCTAAATTTATATGCCCTAAATCTAGTGATTATTTAGGATTTTAGGAATTAGATTTTAGGGGTTTGCAGGAGCACACCATGCCTTGAAGTTGACGTGCACAAATTAAACAAATCATATTCGTTGCTATAATTTGTACAAAACCGTCAAATTTATTGTCAAAGAATAGCTTCTTAGCTTCTATTTTATGAAATATAATATTTACATTTACTGTCAAGCATCAAATTAAATCGAATTTTATAATTCATTTTTGTTGTTCTAAAGTGTTGCCATACAAACTAATGGATATCACTAGTGTGCTATTCGGAGTTGTATTTATGTGAAAAAGACCTAAACCCTAAATACTAAAATGTGACATCGGACACAGCCAAAGTGTTAAACCTCGGAAGATTATTGGTAAGAGCCAACGAAGTGTCTGACATCTGGTGGCAAAATAAAACACATAAGTTGTAGGGAAAACATTGTGCTTTCATATAGGGTTATAAGTAAACAACAACCAAAAATGACCAGCAAATCGAAGAGATATTGTTCTGTACCGCAGTGCAATAATTATGGAAGTGCTGGCATATCCGTTCATTATTTCCCAAAAAGAGAAATATTAAAAAATAAGTGGAAAATCGCGTTAAAAATCGGAAAGGACATATCACCGTTCATGAACGTTTGTTCACATTTTTACCTAAGCGATTTTATTCCATGTAAGTATTTATAAAAATTTATGCTTCAAAACATTATTAGATTGTTTTTGTAGTCAATAAAAGAAAAATATTTTTAAAAAAATGATATAGCAAGCTAAAAATTACAGCAAAGAAAATTCGACAAAACCCCTGTACAGAGAATTCAAATTAGATGTTTGAACACACAGTTAATTTATTTCTATTTATTCTGTTTATCTGTCTTATATCCGCAGAAGATAAAATGTCCAGCTAAAAATAATTAAATAATAGTTAACATGCAGATAACCTCAATTTTGAATCTTATTTTACCCTTATATACTGCTTCTCCTTCGACCATAGGCCGCACAGCATCATTTAAATAAATGTATATATCTGACATTATGATAAATATATTTGATTTCAATTAAAAATAACAAAATATCCTCAAAACAAAGCCTCAAAATATAACTAGCACAAACGTAAAATATAATGTTTTCCCTATAAGTCGGTCATTAGTATGAGCTGCCATCTCTAGGATGTGGCTCTCCCGAATACTACATATAAACATTATTAATAAATATATCATCACGGCATATTACCAATTGCTGGGTATGCCAATCTGCTTTGTATAGAGAAAGATATCGCTAATGACAATGCCAGTATTGATGACATGCAGTCCGTGACACTATAGTGTCTGGTCGCGAACCTGGGGGAACCGGGTTCGATCCCGACGGACGCCAAATATTTCCAATTTTAAATGGCACAAAAGTGACCCCTGTGGCGCACTCTCCACACCAGCTTTGAGTGCCCGTGAGGTGACGCCTGGTAAGCGTAATCATTACCGATGTCTACATGTGTTGTAAATACTAGCACACCCAGAAATGGGTAATATGCCGTGATGATATATTTATTTATTTACTTATTATATATATATATATATATATATATATATATATATATATATATATATATATATATATTGTGAGGGATCGATTTTGATAGGTCGGCGCGAAATTGGCTGAATATGACGGATATTATGCCAACCTCGAGCATTGTATGTATGCATTAAGTTCAGAAAAGTGATATTTTAAGATATTGTTTGTGAATTTAAAGTAATAATTCCATATTTATGATTTCAATAGTGTAAATAATTAAATTGCATGTGTATTTGTAAATTTGTAACTCAGAAGTGTTTGGTTAGCTTAAATGCGTTTGTAAATTGTAGTTGTTATAAGTCCAAACGGCTATTTTTTATCTCGTTATATTGAAATAATAACTGTGAAGGTGTTGATTGCAACAAAGAATATTTTTCTTATAGCTCAAGAATATTAATTACAAGAAGGAATTCGACAATATTTAAATAATAGTATTTTGCAAAGATTGAAGGAATCAAATGCTTATGATTTACAATTCTGAAATCTTAGTGAGATAATTTTTTTTTGTCGATATTGAATTCCCATGATGTACTATAAAAATTTAGTATAAAAAAGTAAAAGAAATATCCTGCCAAACGGATAATTTCTTCGCATTGATATCTTGTAAATTATAACTGTAAAATTGTTGATTACAACAAAGGATTTTGATTACAAGAATGAATCAACAAAGGAAATTTCATCAATATTTTAAAACTAACATTTTTTGAAGAAAGAAAAGTATAGTTTAAACCTTAAACTTTGCAAATTTATGTTATGGGCGGGGTACACATATTTATGTGTAGGTATGTAAATATTTGTATAATTAGAGCTGAATTATACAAACATATTATATAATACCTTTATTTGTAATTTAGTGACGTACTTTTAAATAAATAATATTGCGTTTGCAATTTTTATGCTCTTTCATTAATTGTTTATCGAATTTTGTTTCGTTTTCACATATTAATTCAAATTACGCGCGGCAACATTTGGCAGAATATGGCGGCTATTGGCCACACTAAGTATACATCACTATACGGGACACGAATGAAGGATTTACCTAATATAACATATAATAGTTGCCCAAATAAGTTTTAAAGTTATGCAGCCTTTCTTATATTGGCACTTGTTCTATGCAACTTCTCATTTGTCGCAGTTTTTGTCTTGCTTACACTCGGATCATAAGCGTCCACAAATAAGTTAGTAGCACAAAGTAAATTGTAATAATTATTTTTTTATGTGAAAATTTAGCAAAATATAATTCCAAATATTGAGGATTCTTATAAAGTATCTGAAATTCAAATACATTCAGATACAGTATCAGGATCTGAAATTGAATATCGGCTCGCCTAACTTTTATACAATTTGCGAATCTGGGGACCCGGGTTTATTATGTTTAACAGTAGTTTTTCTGAGAAAACTATTTAGAGCTTCAAAAAGTGCCACTTCCGGTTATGTGATTGACTTCAAAATATAATGGGTTCTTTCTGCATTAAAACCTTAGGAATAGGAGTATAATATTAAAAAAATCTGTTGTGGCCAGCACAAGACCTTCCGTCAATTCCATGTATTTTGTACAAATCCCATACCAAAAGGTCCTTGGAACAGATTCTATATAATATCATGTAAAATCGAACAGGGACACATACTATTTTTTACAAATTCCATACCAAAAGTTCATTTGAAAAGGTTCTATAAATCCAATAAAATTATAACATAAGCTACACTAAGTAATGTCCTTCCATCTTCTCTTTGGCCTTTCTCTGCGTGTCACTTGCGAGCAACACTATGACATACCAATTTTAGATCCTATACTTTTTCCATATTTGGTTTTGCACTTGCAACTGACATCTGTCAATTAAATTTTTTTGAATAATTATGTCAGCTGTTTCCATGATAAATAACAAAGCTGACTAATTTTTGAAAATTCATTTCTTTATAATGCTTTAACTCTACATCTATTGAATATGAAGGAAAATGAATAATCAAACCATATAGAGAAGAGTATTTTCTTTAATAAATATAAAAACAAAATGTCAAAAAATAATATTTAACTGCGTTTTTTTAAGAAAAACTGTTAAAAACTTCAAATAAGGGTACTTCCGGTGGATCAGTTATAACCAAAATCTAATCAACTCTTCATATGGGTGTACAGAAGAGGAATACGAAAGAATTATAATTTTTAGAATTATAGTATTGGAGTTATCGTCGGAGAAAAATTTGTCACACACGGACACACATACACACACACACACACACGGACACACACACACACACACATACATACAGACATTATCTTAAAAATAGTAAATTCGTATTGTAGGGACCCTAAAACGTGCTAATTCATTAAAAACTCACCACCGATTTTTTTGACCAAAGACAATACCTTCCTTACCTAAAGGTGACGGAAGGTAAAAAAAAAAAATAGTAACATTTGATTGGCACATATAACACATCCACAGATATCAATGTGAAAGTAATAAAATCAAATGCAATTTTAAGCTCGATATTTGTACCTATGTCTCTTACCACCTTTGGAGGTGAGATATAAAATAGTATATCACTTTAATAATTTCCCAAATGCCCAATTACCAATTGTATATTTCTCATAATTCAGTAATAGCTTTTACTGAATAAATAAACAAGTTAGCATATTAAAAATAATTAATTCAAAAGTATTATTAAATCCCCAGAAAACTAATTACCAAACGCTGTTAACTTTTCCTTCGATTCGACATTTGAATCTGTCCGGTCTCTTCGGTACCATTCAACAATTTGCATCCCTGCTTGAGTTTAGACTCTTCCTTACTGTTTTCCCCCTGAACTTCCTGTACCTTGCTACGCCTTCTTCTCCTTCACAGTCTAATTCTCGCGCGGGGGCTGCAATGGCGGCAGAGTGCATCACGAGCCCCCATGCGGCGATAAACTGAATTATATGCTAGTGTGGAACGACCCGTGAAACGAGGGACAGTGTTTGTGTGGATGGAAAAACTGGAGGTTGAGAATGGAAACTTGGGGATGGGAAATATTGAAAGAAGGGGTTCATATTACATTTATTGAAGTTCGTATATGTGTAAATATTTAATTTAATAGTAAAATAATAAATTATACCCGTATGAGTCCTATGCATTTTAACATTTATTAGATACATCCTATAAGGGTCAAAATAATTTATTAAGAATAAGAATTTAAGGTACGCTGCAAAAAAAATTGCAATTATATATAGAGGTATTGGAATCATGCTAAAAATCGCATATCCAGATTTTAGTGGATAAGCACGTTTTAACGTTCCTATTAATCCGATTATAACATTTTTACGAAGATGTCCGCGCACGTATATATATATATATATATATATATATATATATGTGTGTGTGTGTGTGTGTGTGTGTGTGTGTGTATGTTGGAACCACGGTTTCTCAAATACTATAAGATAAAAATATTTAATTACAGTTTCCTCAATCTGACATTCCTGGGAAGAGCTAGTTAGATTTTGGTAACAATTGGACAACCGAAAGTAATAGTTTTTTTAAAAAAAATCATCTAAATATTATTTTTTGAAAATTTCTGTTATTACTAATATTAAAAAATATAAAAATCTCTATCCGATACATTTAAAAATTTTATTATATCTTCTATGGAGTTAAAGATAGAGAAATATAAATATATAAAATTATAAGTTATAAATGAATCTTGCAGCCCATGGAAAACAAGTGGAAAAATTTAAATTAAAATGTAGAAGATAAACAATAAAAAATAAAAATTAAGAATTCCTTGTGTCAAAATGTATTTTAATGACAAAACGGTTGCTATGCAGTAACGGTTGCTATGTTGTAAAGTAACCCATTCCATTACTGTACAATTTTGATTATATTAAAATAGTACATTATTGTACAAAATACGAAAAAGAATATTACACAAGAGACAACTGTTAAAAAAAGAAATAAGAATATATCAATAATGATTTCTTCAATATCGATTTATGAATTATTGACTTACACCCAATTCCTTTGTATCAGAAGGAAGATCTATATCGGTTTCAGAAAACATTCAGAACTCATTTTCAATTAAGATACGCATGTACTGACATAAGCATTAAATTAAAATATTAAATTCACATATTTTCACGACAAATAAATAAATAAATAAATAAATATATCATCACGGCATATTACCCATTTCTGAGTGTCCCAATCTGCTTTATCGCAGATATCGGTAATGATGAGGACATATTTGTACCGTACGGGCGTTTACCAGGCGTCACCTCACAGGCACTCATTGCTGGCGTGGGGAGTGCACCACAGGGGTCACATTTGTGCCATTTAAAATTCGAAATATTTGGCGTCGGTCGACAACGCTTTGGTAAATTATTATATATTAAGCTGCCAAAAAAACCTATGGGGTATTCCACTCAATTTTTTTTATTATTTTAAATAAAACTTCATTCTGTTTTGAAGCAATTCATAGTATTAAAAAATCTTAATTGTTCCTAGTTTAACAGTATTTTATTTTCGAGAAACCAGTGTAACGTCACATTTCCCCTATACTTGTCTTTCTCACACACACTGCTTTGAGCACGCTGCGAGAGAAAGATAACAATTGTATGACGTCAATTTTCCCTTTTTACAAATGTGAAATATCTCGTAAAGTAATTATTTAAAAAATGTTTTCATTGTTTTAACTATTATTTATTGAGCCACACTTTATGTTAAATTGAATTTTTTTAAAAAATTTTGTTATGGTGGAATACCCCATTGTTTGACTTACATAATTTGCAAAACTTGTTCCGCTGTTTTGGCAAATATTGTGTTCATCAAACAATATCACTCATTCCTAACTGATTATGTAAATAACTATTATTTACCTTTTTGCTACACTGAAATAATTTATTAAATATTACGATTATAACATGTACAACATAGATAAAATTGTTGGACATAATTATCAGGTGTTATATTTTGGTGTTTACTGTATAGGAGTTAAAAATATGCAATTTCGTTCTCTTTTCCATCTTTAATAATAACAAAATCGATGAATCTCCATTAGTTTAATATATCCTTGGCTATAAAAGCCCCATCATCGCTCCCATTTTAAAAATAAACAACACAGCAAAGTACATTTACCAACCCGTTCTAATATCTGTTCGGCGCAGATAATAATTTCAAATTTCCCACTGGCATTTCTCCCCCCACTGCCGGTACGCAGTGCGTAGCGCTAGCATCGCGAGATCCCGGCCGTAAGGGCGATTTTACAACCCGAAAATGGCAAATGCCGCACTCACACAAATTATTCATGGAGCAGCCATGGAAATGTACAGCCAAGTGGAGAGAAAAAATGTGCGGAGATAAATCCACGTGAAATGTGGAAACTCATGTTACGGGAGATTTACACTGCAGATGTACCGCATGCATAATTTATAGATTTATTACTCCGGAGTCTAACTTCTTACGGTACGGGTAAGGGGTATAAGAATGCTAAATAAAGAATAAGGGTTACATTTTTACCAGCGGGTGAAGATAAACACGCCATTCTCAAATAATCTAACGCCAATAAAGAATAAATAAATATATCATCACGGCATATTACCCATTTCTGGGTGTGCCAATCTGCTTTGTCACAAATATCGGTAATGATTAGGGATGCAGTCGATCTCGAGCTTTGGCCCGGCCCGGCTCGATGATCGACTCGAAATCGAAGATATTTTTTATCGGGCCGTATCGGGCTAATCATTTTCAAAAATCGAGGCGAGTCGGACTTTTGATTTTGGCCCGGCCCGAAACTTCGAGCATTTCGAGCCGACCCGAAAAATCTTATAGTTCAATCAAATACACACTTAATATTTTAATGAAAATGGATGAAGTTAAAAAGGATTAAAATGATTTAATAACAACACACTTCATATATTAATAGATAAAAATGTATTATTTTACTTCAAGAATTCAATGTTATTCATTAAAGCATAATAATTATATTGTGATGGTTCTATTATTATTGTTATTACTGGTATACTTAAATAAAAGTGATTTCTGTTGCTACCATAATAATTTCTTGTCCTATTTTTGAGCAGAAAGAAAGTTAGATAAAAAATCCTTATGTAAATTAAAATTATATTTTTTTTATATAAGATTTGTGAAAAAGTTGTTTAAATTCTTTGGTAAACAAAGTGTTAAATACTCGTAGATCTGTAATTTTTATATCAAACTTACACTAGAAGGGTCTCTTTTTTTAACTACTTATGTTAACTAATGTTGAAAGTTATAAGAATGTAGAGGTTTTTTATAAGTTTGACACGAAAAAAGTTAAACATTTCTCCTTAACATAAAAATCAACATTAGGAATGCCGGATGCACCCAATTTCGAGCTTTGGCCCGGCCCGGCCCGATTTCGAGTCAAATTTCGAGCCGGGCTAGCTAATTTTTTTGTCGAGTCGATCTTCGAGTCGGGCCGGTAATTTTTATTTTCGGGCCGAGACGATCTAAACCTCAAAGCCCGGCCCGGCCCGCCCGAATGCATCTCTAGTAATGATGATGACATATTTGTACCGTACGGGCGTTTACCAGGCGTCACCTCACGGGCACTCATTGCTGGCGTGGAGAGTGCACCACAGGGGTCACTTTGTGCCATTTAAAATTTGAAATACGTGGCATCGTTCGGGATCGAACCCGGTTCCCCAGGTTCGCTACCAAACACTCAGGCACACAGCCACAGGCCACAGGACCCCAAAGACTTTTATGTTATTCAAATTTATTAATTAATGCCGACTATAAATATTCTTCTCGTAAGAATGGCATTGCGTAATAAAATGTGTATGATTCTTGACGACTTACGTAAATAATTGAAATATGTAGTTTATTTTTGCCACACAGGTTACATAGAGTGATAAAAAACTGATTCAATTGGCAATAATAAAAAATTACTTGAAATTATTGGTAAGAATGATACAAAATTTTATTTCCTGTTGTTGACAGTGACATTTCAAAATTTAAATTTGGGTATTTACAATTTTTTATTATAATGATTGTTTCCCTTACCCATGTACTTTTATTTTTACCTCCCGGTACCCTAGATAAGGGAGGTATAGGGATCGTGCTAAAAATTGCATTTTTACTGAATAAGCACGTTTTGATGTGTGTGTGTGTGGATCGTGTGGACACGATTACTTAAATACCATCAATCAGAAAATTTTGAAATTTTGTATACTAATGTGGGAAGAGCTCATTAGTTTTTAGTGTATATCGGATAACCGGAAGTATCACTTGTACAAGCTTTTAACAGTTTTCTTGTAAAAATTTCAATGAAGATAATTTCAATTTTTATTAGTAAAAGTTGCTGAAAAATTATGTTCAATGTATTTTTTTCAAGAAAAACTGTTAAAAGCTTGTATAAGAGATCTGGTTATCCGATTTACATACACTAAAAACTAATGAGCTCTTCCTACATTAGTATAGAATGGGTATTCAAAATTTCAAAATGTTCTGATTGATAATTGAGTAAACGTGTCCACGGGATCCACACACACTCACACATACAGACACACAGACACACACACACACACACACACACACACACACACACACACACACACACACACATATATATATACCAACAAACATGATTGTAAAAATGTTAAAATCGGATTCTGGAGACATCGAAACGTGCTTATTCACTATATGCGATTTTTAGCACGATCCCTATATCTCCCTTACCTATGGTAGCGCGAGGTAAAAAAATATTTTTTTCTATAGCAGATTTTAAAGTGTGCTTTGTTCAACTCGAAATAGTTGACTAAGGGCCAGTTGTACAATCTCCGGTTAGAATTTTAACTGTCGGTTAAATAAACAAAATTGAAACGAAATGAGCTGTCAAATGACAAATTGATCATTGCTGTCAATAACTCGATTCAATATTGTTTATTTAACTTCCAGTTAAAATTCTAACCGGAGATTGTACAACTGGCCCTAAGTGATATTTTAACCGCAAGGGTAAATAAAATAATACTTCAACAGCAAGGGTAGATAAAGAACTTTAATTTTTATTTAAATAAAAACACATTATACATTTTGGTGATTTATATTGTATATAACTTCAATTGTATAAACATGAATAAAATGAAATTGTTTTCAAACAAATTCTATAACTACCACGCTACTGAGATGTGTAAATTGTTCTTAAATAATTTAATTTATAATCGGTTTTTCTAATTTTTGCTCTTTAAAATCTGTTATAGAAAAAAACAGAATTTTACACACGACGATAAAATTAAATTATCGACTCGCGAAAAATAATTCACTCGCGAAATCGCTCGTTAATTAAACATTCCGCTCGTCAATAAAATACAATTTTATCGTCTTGTATAAAAAATAACTATATTTAGTACACCAAAATATCGATTCCAAATTGTTGAAATTTTAGTTGAAGTTGTACTTTTCAGAAAAGTCCATCTGAATTCTCGGTCAATGTCATTGCACCTACACTCCGAAAAAAATAATTTACAACCCTTAAAAACTCAGCAACCCTTGTCCTTCCAAGTTTTACTGCTGCAACCTTGTAGAGTTGCATTGTAACTTTTTGCTATCCTAAGGGTTGCCTTGCGTTGTCCAGCATTTTGTCTGTCTATTATGTTCTATTCTTAACAGGATAATACCAAGCCAGGTGACCCATGCAATAAACGGAAGTCAAACTCACAACTCACCAAATGCTAGAGAACTGATCAGTTGTAAGAAAGATTTTGTGCTAGAAGCAGGATTTTGGCGAGAAATTGGTGAGTTTGGATTTATGTTTCGCATGAGCTAACGGGATAAATATTTTAAGAACGCAAGTAATAAACAGGGTAGATTTATAACCTATGAAAACCAGTTGAAAGATGAAACAGACTTGAAATTTGACGTAGTTAAACGTTATCTAGTCTCATCCTCTGTATTATCATAATTAACTTCTGAAACCTACTTCCGATTCCAACTTCGCTTGGCATCTTTACCTTTTTTGAGGTTAGATTCTTCATTTACCGCATTTACCGGCTGAATTGCTCGATCCACAAATCATGGATCCGGTAGATGGATGTGGTAAATTGGTAGAATTTTCGAACACGGTACCCAATAACCACTTGTGTTTTCGAAAGCAGTCCGTAGGTGCGGTATCTACCGGTAGAATTTTCTATATTCATTTGTTCCTAACAGTAAAACTCCAAAAATTATTAAATTTATATATAGAAAATAAAAAGGTCTCCTAATGAGGTAACTTTTGTCTACTTAATCAACTTCGAATTTGATAATGGGCTACTTGCGTACCTTTTTTTTATTTCATAATTTTGAAGAGCAGGTAAAAACTTGCTACCCCTATTTTTTCTTTTGACAATTTTTTTTTAATTAGCCTGAAAATAAATAATGAAATTTGATTATTTGAATTACGTAGAATTACGCCGCACCAATGAGTGATCGTAAAGCCATAGCGTTTGTTTGTACGGGTAATGTAGATTTCCTGTTTGACGTTTCAACAATAGTTTGTAGGTTAGTATTTTAGTTTGTTTTTTTCGTATAGATATTTTAAATTACATGTAGCTACCTATGTGTTTATTTGTGAAGTAATTAATATATTTGAGAGCCCAGAGAGAGCAAAATGTCAAATTCAAATTAAAACTTTCTCTCACGCAATGCCATCTATAAGTTACATTCTTAAACATGGTTCTCTTCCTCGGTTCAATATAATGACGTCACAGAAAATTTTCTTTCTTAATTTACTAAAAAACAAATAACTTTTTTAAAATAAAATTTATATTTTTATATATGTTTTCAACATAACATTACGTATATAGTGATAGAAATCGGATTTTCAAGACCATGCAAGTAGCCCATTCTCGAGATCCCCATGTTGGACTTGCTACCCATTTTTGGGTATTGCAATCTATTTTTTATATTTCTATCCGAAAATTTCTATAATCGGTCCAATTCGGTAACTCATTGGTTAATTTTTAGCAACTGGTTAAAATTTTAATCTAATAGGAATAGGAATAGACATTGATTTGACAACTAACATAAATTCAATACTTGTTTAAATAACCTTTGTGTTTTGATGCAATAGTGTTTACCAAATCTTACCTCTCGAACACTCAAAGCTATTGTGGAAACCGCACGAAAGGGGTTACTATATATGTGATAATTAATTTTGGCCACAAAGAGTATTTAATATGTATACAAAGCACCCCTTAATGAACTCCCTTGTAATATTCGTAATTTGAAAAATATTTTCTATTTTCCGTTCCGGAGAGCCATTCTCATTCGTGTGTTTTCGGCAACTAACATACGGCCATCATTTTCGCCTGCGTATAGCGTTGTGTGTATTAGACTGCTCTTATACATTTGTATCCTTACGCACTCTAAACTCGTAGGAATTTCTGTAAGACTATTCTAAGCGCTGGCGGGTTAGTTATCAGTGTCTACTTGATCCGTAGGGTTAGCTTCTATCCAATTAAGTGGATATACGGAGCATTTTGGATCCGGCAACGTGAATTCATTTTAAGCCTGAGGGAGGAGAGTAACTCATGTCTGTTTATATTGGACCGGCCTAGAATTACGCGGGGATTATAGCAAGGTTTATAAGTTTCATTTCATCTTGAGAAGATTTACGTAAGAGGCTGCAAATGACGATTACACACTTACAATTACATAATACGAGGTGTGGCTACAAAATAACAAAATTGATCTTAAAACATTGACAATGTATAAAATTACACAAAACAAGTATTGCCACCTTCAATGTACTCTCCTCCCCGAACCCTACACCGCCCGATGCAAATATTCCATTGTTGGAAGCAATACCTTCAGGTCTTTTTTGTTAGGTTTTTCTCTGGTGCTTTTTCTATACATATATACATCTCGGCACCGAATTTGATGCCTTTTAACGCAGAATTACAATTTGGGAATAAAGCAAGTCACATGGCACTAGGTCAAGTGAGTACGGTGGATGTACCAACACGGTGATTTTGTATTTCGTCAAAAATGTCTTGCCGGCATGGGCGTTTTGTTCCGGCGCGTTGTCTTCATGGAGAATCCATTATATTTCAGCCATTTTATTCTCACCCGTACATGAAGGGTTATCAAAACCTTCTTGTAAAATGCTTGGTTAACGAAATGCCCCTAAGGCACGCAATCCATGTGAACAATCACTCGCATTTCGAAAAAAAGAACAATGTCAGTGCACGGCCAAGGTGCTAATCGTCTCCGATCTCTTTTCTTCCTTCTTTAAATCTTCTAAACTGCTAGAAAACTTGAGTACTAGATAGACCCTAATCACCATAAACATTCATCAACAATTAGTACATATCTGTAGCGGACTTTTTAAGTTTCACGCAGAATTTCATACTGACACTAACCTAATTCCGGCGGAGTACGAGAAAGTAGTTAACGTCAATCAAAGGTTACTGCCGAACGTTTTGCCTAATTATCTTTAACAGTGGATTGAGGGAGGATGACAAATTAATATGACATAGTTTGCAATGTTGCCAAATTTACAGGGAAGCCGGAAAAAATAAATCTCGTTATTTAATTGCCACACCTCGTATGTCGCACATGTGAACGCAGAAATTGATAAAAACAATATTTTTTTTTGACTCGTCTATCCAAGTTGTGTACTTCACACTTAGGCCTGTTCTACATTTGAGTCGTTTAGCGTTAGAAGCACGCGACGTTACTTTCTACAATAGTAGCAAGAGTCGTATCGTAAGGTGTCGTAACGAACTGTTACTTTTAAAAGTGAGGTTATAGATATTATATCTCTTCCAATTTATTTTAATTTAATAGGAATATGGCTTGAAATAATTAAACTTCGACGGCTGATGTAAAAGAGAAGACAAATACATGCAAGACGATAGCGGATAAAACCTCATATAACCGTCGATGTTAGGAAAAATTTTGATGCCCACAGAAAATTATTTTTTCTTCAAAGGTCATAAAAATGGCATCTTTTGTGACTTGATTCACAAGGTAGAAATGAAATAAATAAATAAATATCCATAGCAACTACATAAAATGAGCGAATAAGAAGGAACTTGTAAAATAGAAACCTGTCACATCGTCCCAAGTTAACCAAGATAACCTACAAATTGAAATATAAGCAGTTTATATTTAACGAAATAACATGTTATAAAATAGCAGACTTACATATTGGCAACGACGGTAAGAATATTTAGAATTAAAATGATATGAAAAGTTCATACTGTTTTTCAGCGATTCTTCGACATATCATACCCTTCAACAATATTATCGAACTTCCATTCAATTGAACAACTTCAAGGGCCGCACATGGCAATACTTCAAATTCTGATATAATTGCACATAAGGAGAATATAAAATTGCATAGTTTTTATTTAAACGTCAAAACGTGAAAATTTTCACTTGAATGTTTATGTCAAAAAGTAAACAAATACGAAAGTATACATAGTAACAGAGCAATTGAAATCATCAAACGTCCTTCACGTAAAATATTTAATAATTATTGTAACGTCAAATTGTAATTATTTTATTTAAATACGTACGTTTGAAGAAAAAATATAATGTGTCATTCGGAGTAAAAGTGTCATTGTGTGCCTTGCATACAGTTGTCCGACTCGCGTACCCCTCGTCGTGCAAACTTACATGCTCGCCAGCTCGCCTCTCAAAGTGTCACTTTTACTCCTAATAAGACAATATACTATTCATGTATCAAGGCTAGTAATCACGAAAAAGTTTTAAATATTTTTTAGTTTTCTTGCTCATGGAGACAGCATTATTTCCACATCTTAACTCACCTATACTAATGTTATATACATTTTATATATTAATGGAAATTTGTCTTCAAATATCTTTTTCTCTTTTTGTATATTTGTATATTTTGTATCTTTTATCATATAAACTACTATTTTGTTGTACATAATGTATAATTATTTCGTCTTATGTCATTTAGTCCATTTTTACGTTACTGTTGTCGTGTCGTTCGTAGAAAAATAGGAAATGACCGACTTACGATTCGACATCGAAAGCCGACAACCGACAATTCCTACAGTCAAACTTCAGCGCATTGCGCACGCGTACGAGGTACGATATCTGACAGCGACAAACGACTTATTGCAGAACAGGCCTTATAAGTAAAATGTCACATTTTATGAATATGACAGTTGAAAATCGAAGTCACTACTATATGTAACTATTTGATTGTAGATACTTTTCCAGCAGCCCTGTTGCACACATATACAGTGTGTCCCATTTAGAGGTGCCACCATTGGGATCTCGAGAACTACAAGAGATACGATGTCGGTTAAATGGAACTTTTTGTGCGCCTTTAGGAGGCCATCTCAGATGTGCTTTTATTTTTCCAAAAATTCTCATAGGGCACTAGATAATGACGAAAAACTGAATATTGTTGATTTTTTCTTTTTCAAATAACTTCTAAACTATTAATAATTGAGAAAAAAGTTTCAAATATAAAAGATAAATATTTTTATTAACTAACCAGTGGCGTACGGAATAACTTTTTATATCCGTAAGTTTTCAAGATATAACATAAACTTATATTTTTTTAAATGGAACCCATATCTGATTTTAGTCTTAAAAAATCATTATTTTTTTCTCTTTTCAACGATGTAAGGGTTATTATGTTTATATTTGTTTTGCCTTCAAAATTATAATTTTTTCCTTATTTTGTATTCAATTTACAATTATTTTGAAAATATTGATAGATTTCTATTTGGAAATACTCCTTGTATTTCAATAATTTATTTTGTTAGAAAATTTTGCTCAAAATTCGTATCAAATTAATTTTTATAATATTTTGTATCAGGTCGCCCTTGGCTTATCATAGTGTAATTTGTAATTATGAGTCTAGAATGAAAATATTAAGTAATAAAGGCATACAACAAATTATTTTGATGAAATACAATATAATTAATAAAAATAATAATGTTTTTTTGGGAAATAATAAGAAAATTCAGGAAAATAAAGAGAAAAATTTAATTTTAGGAGCAAAACAAATATAAAACATAATAACCCTTACATCATTGAAAAGAGAAAAAAATATTGATTTTTTTGAGACTAAAATCAGATATGGGTTCCGTTTAAAAAAAATATAAGTTTGTGTTATATCTCGAAAATTTACGGATATAAAAATTTATTTTGTACGCCACTGGTTAGTTAATAAAAATATCTATCTTTTATATTTGAAACGTTTTTCTCAATTACTAATAGTTTAGAAGTTATTTGAGAAAGAAAAAATCAACAATTTTCAGTTTTTCGTCATTATCTAGAGCCCTATGAGAATTTTTGGAAAAATAAAAGCACATCTGAGATGGCCTCCCAAAGGCGCATAAAAAGTTCATTTAACCGACATCGTATCTCTTATAGTTCTCGAGATCCCAATGGTGGTACCTCTAAATGGGACACACTGTATAATTTTAATATTGTATACTCCATAAAAGGGTTAAAGAAATATTTAAAAGTCATCCAAAAACATGTAGCTCAATTTAAATCAACAGAATAAAGCGCCAGTTTTGCAACAAAACTACATAACAAATATACCCGTTTTGTTTTGTTGGAAGAACCTCTTTTATTGTGCAGATAATTCAAATAAAGCAATTGTATGGAAGCTGACAGAAAAAATAGAAGAATTTTGTTGTTTGAATCTGAATGGGGCTGGGAAGGGAAGGGATAGTGCCGTGGCGATAAAAGCAACATTCCGGAACGTCGACCGGAGCCGGAGCCGGGGCGATATGAACACAACACCGGATGTTTTATGCGGGCAGTTATTCGCTGGATAGCCCGGCCGGGGTATAGAGTAATCCATGTAGATTCATGAGTACGGCTCGATAGAACAACTCTGTCGTCACCCGAACACATAACTCAGGTGATAACGACCGACGTCAGTGTCTCTCTCCCACACAAGCAAAAATACGCAACGGTAATGAAGGGGAAATACGGCTAAGCTAAATATAATAAATTTTACATAGTTTAAAAATAAATCCCAGTTGTTTAAAAATCAATCTACGGATTGCATATACCTTTTCGAAAATAAAAACGAATGGACTGAATTAAATTTAAGTTGGCATTCAATTTAAAATCAAAATTTACGTATTTGTAATATTTTTACCTATCGCCACCGAAACAAAAAAGAGATGTAGGGATCATGCTAAAAGAATTTGGTAAATGATTACGTTTTAAGCTAGAATCTAGAAAAATTTTCTATATATTATTTTTTTAATTTTCCTACAAATACTTATTAAAGAATATAAAATTCTTTATCCGATATATTGAACCTTTTTATTATATCTTCTATAGATTTAGAGATAGAGAATTATAAATGTATAAAATAATACGTTGTAATGAAACTACACAGCCCAAATAACTCCATGGTAATTGAATGAAAAATTTAAATGTCAGTGTCAATAATCCAAATACATTCCTAGAAGTACATTTCATATTTCTTATTTTATTATTAATTAAATATTTAAAATATAGATACATATACGAGTTTTACATAAATGCATTAGAAATATCGCTAAATCAGTTGAAAAATTAAAATGAAATGAAATGAATTTGAAGAATCACAAACATTTAGAAGAGTAAGAAGAAACTTATTTAAAGAGAACGTATTAAGAAATATAAAAATATATTAATAATAGATGTACAGTAAAATTTTTGAAAGAAGTCCAATCAAGGCCATCTACGAATTGTATCTATGAATTAAAATTATGTGCTGTCAAATTTAGTAGTGTCTTTTACTTAGTTTTTATGAGGGCACATAATATCTTGTGTACCTCATAAAAACTATGTAAACAACACTACTAAATTTGACAGCATAAAATCTTAATTCATAGATGAAATTCGTAGATGGCATTGATCTTTCCTCTTTCAAAAATTTTACTGTAATTAGATTTTTTGTGTGTGTACATATTTTTTAAATGGAGCCAAACTGATCTGCTTGTTATGTCCAAAAAGTATTAATTAATTAATTAGTAAGTTTATAATAAATTACCACAACAAATAAAATATCTGATGTGGACACCACATGACTTCCTTGTTTTTATTAATAATTAAAATATGTATTATAACAGAACCAATCATAAAATTGCAAGTATTTGACATAATTTGACATTAACATTAAATTCTTTATTTTTTTGTCCTAATTCATAGCAAACTTAATTACAGAAACCAAAAAGTATATAATTTTTAAATTTACATATCATACAAAGAGCTAATTTAATCATACTTGATGTTTTCGTCGCAGAATTCAATTCTCTAAAACTTTTATTTGAAGCATTTATTATTAAAATCAAAATAACACCATTTTTTTCAAGAAAAACTGATAACAGCTTCAAGTGAAGTATCACTTCCGGTTAGACTATTTTAACCAAAATCTATTATGTTATTCCCATTGATATAAAAGTATTATATATCAAATTTGAAAAGTTTGTATTATATTTTAATATAGCTTTTCATTAAAATCTGTTATAGGCTTCAAGTAAAGTACTACTTCCAAAAGTTATGTAATAGCCAAAAAGGGAGGTGCGGAACTAGTTGTTATAATAGTCCTAAATACAAAATTTTAACATTCTACGGCTTCCCGTTTTCCAGTTATGCGAGATACATACATACAGACGTCACGACGAAATTAGTCAAAATGGATTCAGGGATGGTCAAAATGGATATTTCCGTTGAAATCTGGAAACCGAAATTTTTCGCGATTACAATACTTCCTTTACTTCGTACAAGGAAGTAAAAACAGTGCTGCCAGGAATAATTTAAAAAGACTATAAACATTTCTAATTAATAATTGATTCTAGTCTTTACCTGAGTATTACAACTGTACGATTTATTAAGAAAGAAGTGTATTTACATAGTCCATGTTTTGTATATATATATATATATATATATATATATATATATATATATATATATATATATATATATATATATATATACTGAAAACTGCGCATCTAAATTATTATTCGTTATGTCATTTTTTGATCCGATATTTTTTAATTGTTAAGAAGTCATATTTATCAGGTACTTTGTTATAGGATATTGAAAAACCGGGCCTAAAGTATATATTTTGTTCGATAGGTCGACGTAGACAACTTATGTTATGCGATACTTACACCGCCTAAAGTAGTTAAAAAAACTCCGTAATAAAGAATGAAACTATTATCACTACCTGATAATTTCCCGCCATTAAATTCACTTGAATGTCCTCTACAACCTTTAATTACAATGTAACATCTCCATTTCCATTAGTAATTAATCGTACCTTTGCCAGTTTCCATTCTCCATAGACAAAGAAAGGAAAAAACAGCATTAAGACATTTGGGAGGGGCCGGGTGACGTATAGCTTCAGCGGCGCCCGTCACGAGGGTGTAGGTCCAGGGGTGGTGCATTGTCCCGGCCCGGCCGGGGAGTGTAGCGTGACTGTCGCACATTACTTCTTGTAACGCGGGAGTTATGGCTGCGAAGGTAGGCGAGGTTGCAGGGACGGAGATTTGCTCTAAATAATTCATTTGCTCTATTTACGAAGTGGTAATGATGGGAGATGCAGTTTGAGAATAAGGGAAATGGGCGTTAGGCCCTTACTTTGCTGGAAATGTCTGCGAGATTTAATGGGAGTATGAGATAAATTAAATGTAACAACAATCATTGATAGTACTTAGAAAAAGGATGCGAATAAAATATAATATAGGAAATTAATAAATGATTTATAAAACAAAAAACCTGTTGTTGCCAGCACAAGACTCCTCGCCATTTCCATATTAATAATAATAATAATAATAATAATAATTAAACTTTATTGAGATCCAACTCAAAGGCGAGGTTCAGCTAAAAGCTGTTCTTCCACTTAACCCTCGATACATAATGTATGTAATACATACAAAAAAAAGTTAATACAAATGAACAATCACAGTAGTAAACTATAATGTACAAAAAGTACAAAAATATACATGAAAACAGAATTTAAACAATTTAATTTTATGCTATATGTAGACTTTTTAATTGATTTTTAAAATTACTTACCGATAGAGACTTTAAGAAATTAGGAATATTGTTATACAATTTGGGAGCTTGATATGAAAATGAACCTTTAAATTTAGTTTTCTTAAAAGAAGGAACTACAAATAAATCAGTACCACGAAAATTATAGTTATACTCTCTGACATTTAGTTTACAGTATAGGTAGGATGGAATGTTTGTCGTGTAAATTTTATGAATTAGACACAAATATAGAAAATTAGTTCTCTCCTCTATAAAACTCATATTAGCTTCCTGCCTATATGTTGATATGTGATCATATTTACGAACATTATAAACAAAACGTAAATAAGAATTTTGAAACAGAGTAATTTATTAAGGTCTTGCTTTGTAAGATTAGGGACAATACTCAAATAACGGCATAATAAGTGAATTCACCAATTTAAATTTTATTTCGGATGATAAAATATGACGATATTGATAAAAATATCTAAGTTTGAGTCTAGCAGACGTTAATTTAATTTTTATGTGTTCATTAAATTTTAATTCTTTATCTATATTTAAACCCAGAGTCTTAACGGTGGCTCTACAGTTTAATAGTGTATCTTCAAGATATATAGAAGGTTGGAAAGGTTAATTCCCTGTAGGGATAATAAGTAGTTTTGACTTTTCATTATTAATTAATAGTCCATTGCTTTTTACCCACGTAACTAAGTTATGAAGTTCAAGATTAAATTCTTCCACAGCTCTTTTTCTTTCATTGTAATTCATTAGGTTATATAAGTACATATTGTATTTAAGGGTCCCGTGGCCGCGTGCCTGAGTGTCTGGTCGCGAACTTGGGGACCCGAGTTCGATCCCGACCGACGCCAAATATTTCGAATTTTAAATGACACAAAAGTGACCCCTGTGGTGCACTCTTCACGCTACCAATGAGTGCCCGTGAGGTGGCGCCTGGTAAGCGCCCGCACGGTACAAATATGTCATCATTACCGATATCTGCGATAAAGCAGATTGTGGCACACTTGGAAATGGGTAATATTTATTTATTTATTATTTTATTGTATTTAACATTTCTGGTACACACACAAAAATTCTAATTACATCTATTATGAATTTTAATACATTTTTTACATTCCTTCCACTGTATTCTGTTCTGAGCTCTTTCTTTCCAGTTTTTTATTCCAAACACTAGTAAGTTTTTTTGCACTGCTATGTAATATACGGATGTATAATTTTAAATATTTGATTAATAATAAAATAAGAAATATTAAAAGTACCTACTTCCCAGAAAAAGCCTTCAGAAATGTGTCTAGATTTTTGACACTGACATTTTTTTGGCAGTTACGAACATTTTAATTTTCCAACTGGTTTCCATGGAGTTATTTGGGCTGCGATGTTCATTACAACGGATTATTTCATATATTTATAACTCTCTATCTCTAAATCCATAAAAGATATAACAAAAATGTTCAATGAATCGGATAGAGAATTTTATATTCTTTAATATTTGTAATAACATAAATTTCCAAAAAACTACTCCCGGTTGTCCAATTGTTACCAAAACCTTATTAGCTCTTCCCAATAATGTCAGATTAAGGAATACGTAGTTAAATTGGTCTTTAGTTTTATGGAATTTGAGAAACCGTCCTTTCAACATCCAGTCACGCACCCACACGCATAAACACACAAACACACACTCACACACACACACACACACACACACACACACACATACATACATACATACAGACAGACAGACATCATCGTAAAAATGTTATAATCATATTCTCGGAACCTTAAAACGTACTTATTCACTAGAATCTAGATATGCGATTTTTAGCATGAATCCAACAATCCAACACCTTTTTTAGCGAGAGGTAAAAATTGTTAAAATTTGTGCCAAAACTTATGGGACATACGTTACAAGTAAATATACAAATGTCGGTTTTTTAAGAATAAATATTGCAAAAATAAAAAAGATAAACAGGCCGTAGGTTCCAATAATTATGACTAGTGGTCATAAATGTTTTTATTTAAAATAGACAGAGATCGTTTCGGACATGTATTTGTCCATCTTCTGCAGTTAAATGTTATAAAGAATTGTATAATTTTTATTTTAAGGTACATATTGTGTGAATTCCTATATCTTGTCCAGAATTATAACAGAAAGTCTTTGATAAAAAATCTGTTGTGGCCAGCACAAGTCCTCTCGCCATTTCCATATAAGGCTATATAAGTATTGTATTGTACTTCTCTATCGAACCGTCGATTTATAACAAAAATATTACAGAACTTTAACCAAATATTGTTTTTTATTATATTTAACATGTCTTCTGCACACATATAATTCTAATTATATCTATTTTTCATTGTATGAGGAAGTTCCTATATGCCTTCCAATTCATTAACCAAATTGGCGGTATTTCTGATGGATATATGCATTTTACCTATAATTTCAAATATTTCATTAATAAAATAATAAGAAAGATTAAATATACTTCCCAGAAAAAGCTATCAGAAAGCCACTAAAACTGTTGATTTTTAACACTGACATATGTCATTTTCAAACTATGTTATAAACATTTGAATTTGTCAAGTCGTTTCCTTAGTGTCTTAGCCTTTGCGATTAGAATCTGCTATATATTATAGTGTCTTTATCTCTAAATCTATACAAGATATAATAAAAATTGTATTAGATGTAGAAAATTTTGTTCTTCATTATTTGTAATAACAAAAATTTCCAAAAAATTATATTTAGAAGAAATTTTCTAAGAAACTACTACTTCCGGTTGTTCAATTGTTACCAAAACCTTTTCAGCTCTTCCCAGGAATATCAGATTGAGGAAACTGCAGTTAAATATTTTTTAAGTCATAGTTATTGAGGAATCGTGTCTACAATATCCAGACATACATACATACACACATACACACATCCACCCACACACACACACACACACACACACACACACACACAAACACACACACACATAGACATCATTTTAAAAAAGTTATAATCGGATTCTGGGAACCTTAAATCGTGCTTATTCAATAAAATCTGAACATGCGAATTTTAGCATGAATCCAATACCTCTTTTAGCGAGAGGTAAAAAAATAATGAAGAAACTTTAACAATATTTATTCTAGTAATAATTAAGTAGTGCCATAATGTCAATCTATTATTTATTTTATTTTATACGAAAACAATGCTTCATAAACCAGCCATAGTCCTATCCATTCAGCTCACGTTTCATTGCAGAATTATGAAGCAATAATGAGCCCTCTATATACCTCTGCTTCTACCTCAGCCATCCTACTCGTACAGTGCGTAGTATCCCTCCGCCGCTGTAAACCACTCGCGAACTCATTACGGTTATCTTTATGCCCTGGCCGTGAAATAAAAACCGGAGGAGATAATGTTCAATACGTTTCGCACCGGAGCGAAAAGCAACGCCGAGTTCGATCGCAGCCAGCGCACGACAGCTTATCGAACGGATTGTTTATTAGGGTTGTGTGCTTTGTTAATTTGATACGGGGTTTAATGATAAGGGTTGTTTATTCAGATTGCTTTGTATTGTACAGGGATGCTCGTTAAAATTTGTGGAAAATGAGAGAGTTTAATGGACGAAATGAACTGTGGATTTCGATCAAACGATTTATATACTACATTGGAATGGTATAGGATGGGGAATTGATAAAATATAAACAATTCACTTTACGGCATTATTTTAAATATTCGCAAATACGTATAAATGGAAATTTTATTTTGATTTTGTGATTGAAACTATAGCATTGTATTTCAATTACTTTTTATTGAAATTTATTCGTAGTTATACATTTATTCTCGTGGTTTGGGCGACCTAACATTGAGAAGACTGTACTAGAGGTTATATGAAATGTCATTACTCCACGAAATTTTACGTTAATCTGTTAATATGTGTTTTTATTAGAGTTTTTACCTCCCGCTATCCTAGGTAAGGGAGGTATAGGGATCGTGCTAAAAAATCACATATAGAGATTTTAGTGAATAAGCACGTTTTGATGTCCCCAGAACCCGATTTTAACATTTTTACAATGAAGTCTGTGGGTATGTGTGTGTGTGTGTGTTTGTGTGTGTTTGTGTGTGTTTGTGTGTGTTTGTGTGTGTGTGTGTGCGTGTGTGTGTGTGTGTGCGCGTGTGTGTGGATGTGTGGATCTGTGGACACGATTACTCAAATACTATCAATCAGAAAATGTTAAAATTTTGTATACCCATTCTACACTAATGTGGGAAGAGCTCATTAGTTTTCAGTGTATATCGGATAACAGGAAGTATCACTTATTCAAGTTTTTAACAGTTTTTCTTGAAAATAATATATTGAATATAATTTTTCAGCAACTTTTACTAATAATAATGAAATATAATGGTACAATAATCAATTCTACGATAATAGCATTTAGTAAATAACTCTAAATAACTTTAAATATAAATTTATAATATAATTTATTTTCATATATCATTTTGTCTATGCCTCAAACAAAAACAATAATATTTCAATAACAATTTTGACATATTTTAACAAATGCCACTGTCAGGAAGCAAATTCATTAAAATTAATAATGAAACCGTGTTAAGGAGAATGTAATAATAATATATGTACTTGAATCTAATAAAATTAAGGTATGTAAAAATAATATATTTTCAAACATACATAAATATTAGAAGTAGGTACATACTATTGATTTGCTTCATTGTCTTCTAGAATACGAATTTGAAAAGATGTCAAGATGCGAGTACTATTTTCATTTTTGTTAAGTGTTTCTATTAGTTTTGTCAATATTTGTGAAATTTATTTTGTGTATGATATATTTGTTAAATGTAAAATAAAAATTGTTATGAGTGAATGTAAAAATATTTGAACATAATGATTGCTTCATTTTACTGCATGGTTAAATACCCAGCGGGAGGTTACGGGCTGACCACATCAGATTTTTTGAATTAACGAATGTATTGATATTTTTAAAAATGTTTCAAACTACAAAATTATTTTCAATTTTCAAATAGAACATAAGGTAAGAAAGGTATTGTCTTTGGTCAAAAACTTCGGTGGTGAGTTTCTAATGAATAAGCACGTCTTAGGGTCCCTAGAATACGATTTTACTAGTTTTATGATGATGTATTTATGTATGTATGTAAGTATGTATGTATGTATGTATTTATTTATGTGTGTGTGTGTGTGTGTTTGTGTGTGACAAATTTTTCTCCGACGATAACTTCAATAATACCCGTACAATTCTAAAAATTCCTTCTCTTTACATCCATATGAAGAGCTGATTATATTTTGGTTATAATTGGTCAACTGGAAGTTCCCTTATTTGAAGTTTTAAACAGTTTTTCTTAAAAAAAAACGCAGTTAAATATCATTTTTTGACATTTTATGTGATTCTCAATATGAAAGAATATCTTAATCTCTATACGGTTTGATTATACATTTTCCTCCATATTCAATATACAGGCTGTTAAAAATAAGTGTCTCAAATTATGAGTAAAAAAAGTTTAATTAACATGGTTCCGATCTTCAACTGTTGTCGAGAAAGAGGCCATTTTGTATTAGAATCGAAGAAAAACAGACTAAGATAGTGGCCAAACAAAATTTTGTCTATGCCAGTAAACAGATTATAAAAAAACAATAACATATTATATGAAACATTTTTTTCAGTTTCTAATAGTTACGGGAACTATTGAAGATCGGACCCATGTTAATTAAACTTTTTTTACTCATTTTTGCCAGTACTATATGCCCTCATAATTTGGGACTTATTTTTTAACACCCTGTATACCTACAGAGTTAAAGAATTAGTCAGCTTTGCTATAATCAGGGAAACTGCTAATATATTCAATAAATCCTAATTGACAGATGTCAGTGTGTCAAGTGTAATTTACATAATGTATGTTCGTGTTACAATTTTATTGGATTTATGGAATCTTTGCTAAGGAACTTTCGATATGGAATTTGTAAAAAATAGTATAAGTTCTTGTTACAATTTTACTTGATATATAGAATCTTTTCCAAGAAACTTTTGGTATGGAATTTGTACAAAATACATCAAATTGACGGAAGGTCTTGTACGGCCATAACAGATTTTTTAACTATTGGAAAAAAATGATCGTCGAGTTCCTATTCCAGATTTGTCAAATGGGCTTATTAGACAGATCTTTAAAGACAGGTGCCTGAGAATTACGAAAAAAAAAACTGAAATATGGGTTCTACAAGGTAAAATGAATCATAATACAATCCAAACTGGTAACTTTTTCATCTAGGCGATGAAAAAGTCTCTCCTTACACAAAAACAAAGCAAGTTCGATTGTTACTCCCGGAACTCAATTTTTATATTATTTACCCAAAAAAAAATTCTAATTACATAATTACCCCCCCCCCCCCCCCCCCTCTGATAACAATTTCAAAATCAGTACTTATACATCGTTATTACCGAAATATACGAAGAAAAGACCCACGCACAGAATAATAGATATGAGTTAAGGTCCTAAATAAATCATAAAAAAAATATTCAAACATTACACTAGTATTTCAACGAACACGTAGTTGCCGTAAATTACAAGCGTCGCAATATTTACTATTTTTTATTTGTGCTCTTGCATGAAATTATTCCCAGTGCGTCAGAGCAATTTTAATTAAAATAATGGAGAATTAATTAGGGTTATTTTTACAACATTGCTCTATTTTAGTAGTCATTTCTAAAGCTGGTACTTTATTTTTCTTAATATAACCCATGATTCGTTACCATAGGCATAGGGTATTATTTTTGTTTTTAGTTTTAATTAAATAATAAAAGATAGCTAATGGAAATCCAATTTTACGCATTCAAAATTAAAATATGGTAATACCGTTCAATAAATTGTGCAGTATCTAATTTTGCCGCCATATTGAAAAAAAAACAAGTGAGAAAAGACATTTTTATTGATTTTCAAGAATATCTCGGTTTGTATCAACTTTGGAGCAAAATATCAAGTTATCAAAAATAAAGTAGATAAAATTGTCTACAAAAAGTTTTTGACACATTTTTTTTTGTTAACTAATGGGTTACTGAGTTACAGATATTGAAAGCGTGCAGCATATGTGTAGTTTGTTAAAATTCTGAAGAACCATAAAAGTCTAATAACTATGACAGTAAATAGACTACAAAAAACAATAAAATTTTATATGAAACATTTTTCTAAATTTCTAATAGTTACGAAGTTATTTGAAAATGGCCAAGGACACCACAACATTTAACTGAGAACAATTATTTGATTTTTTTTTTTTTTGTTTTGAAAAACAAAAGCACATCTAAGATGACTTCTGCTCTTCTGCAAGGTAATCAAAAACACTTATTTAACCGTAGTCGTAACTCTTATCGTTTTGGAAATAGCAGAGGTAAACTATTAAAGATTGGACCCATGTTGGTTAAGCTTTTTTTATTCAATTTAGTCAGTAATATATGTCCTGAATTTTTTTACCCTTTTTTTGAACAACCTGTATATATGCTGCGTGCTTTGAATAACTATAACTCTGTAACCAATCAATTTATAGAAAAAAGTGTGAGCTCTTTATTTTTGTAAACAATTTTATTTACTTTATTTTCAACTGTATATTTTGCTTTAAATTAATCCAAACCGAGATATTCACGAAAATCAATATAAAATAGCTATTTTTAGTACAAGCGAGCAAAGTATTTCTTTTTCTCACTCATTCGCCAACTGGACAAGTGAGAAAAAGATATGCTTACGTGTGCTAAACGTGTTTTTTTCCACAGTCTTGAAATATAATTTTTCTAAAAAACGAAACATTGTACATTTTATTAATGAAAAACTCAACAATACATATGTTTATGACATATGTTTAATGTAATTGTTCCTTCATGTAGAAGGGTAGTGTTTGGGAATACTGTCACAGAGCGACTAGATGAATCAAGTCGGCTACTGACACAAAGGAATATCGCCTTATAAAGAAGAAAAAATAGCGTATTTCATGAATTGTAAATATAAAAAAAAAAAAAACATATAGAAGCCTGTAAAAACAATTTAATCACAACAATACGAAGAACCTAGCAATATAACAAAAAATAACATAAATAAACAGTAGTACAATTTTATTCTTTGACGCATCAACATGTTTAGTTGTTGCGCTCTATGTAATTTAAATATTTATTCAAAATTCTTCGTGTGTTGTAATTAAATCGTATCAATTAAAATGTATTCGTTTTCTAATTAAAATTTCTTATGTCTTTTGGCAAATCAATATGAGTTAATAGTGTTGGGACTTTAAATATTATAGTGAATCTTACTTGTGATACTTCGAGAATTCAATTCAAGTGGTATATTCGTAATGGTTATCTGCCGTTCCATCTGGATCCATTTAGAAATTGACATTCTTTTATTAAGCGATTGAGTTTAATAAATTTTGGACCAATTCAATTGTGGGATTGGTTTTCATAAGTAAGCTGTTCCTGGTTCCTGTTCCTTCTATCCTTTTGGAGGTACAAAGCAGCCCAGTTCCTATTAGCTGGTCCCATGCAGTCGACGCTGGTTCGAGCTCAAATCCATTTCTCGTTGTTCCTGTGTTGTAACCTCCTTCGAGTCAACGCTGGTTCCCGTCACATAAAGTCAGTAGTCTGTGCTTGATTTACTGGTTCCTTTGTGATATTCCCACACCTATATTCATATTGATTATTCATTAATTGAATTCTAATTCGAGCATTTATTATTTACATTTACATTTGGTCCAAATAATTCGAAACAGGTAGATATTTATTGTACCTATAATTTGTAACTCCATCAAAATTTATTACTCCTGACGTAGATTATTATAGGCTTGTGTATTTTGCTCACTTGTAAATAAAGTTATTTACTCTGCTCACTTGTGATTTAACATGATACTTTGCTCACTATTTTCATACGTAATGTAACAAGTGATATGATTATCATCGATGATATTTTCGAGTGAAACCGAGTTGTGTTGCTTCGGTTTCACGAGCAATATCTTCGATTATTAATCATATCACGAGCTTATATTTAATGAGAGAATATAATGAATTTTTGTTAAAATTAACTGTCAATGTTGTAAAAATCCCTTAGTAATGAATGTAAATAAGGTGATAATTTATTTGTTTTTTATCATCGCTGTGATAGACATGTAACTAGGGAAATTCTGAATGTCGATTGGCGGAAAACATGTCACGTGACTAATGAATTATATTCTCAGTTGAATAATAATGAATTTTGCTAACGATTGTGGAAAAATGTCTTTTATCACGTGGTTTTTTCAAAATGGCGGCAAAATTCGGAGTCGCTAGACCGTGTAAAATTTTTGCAAGCCCTAATAAAGAAAATAAAATTTATTCCATAATAGCCTCTTTTAAACGCGCTGCGGCTAGTTTAATATGTAATATATCGTCATTTTTATCATTGACGTAGACTTTTGTATTTATTGTAGACTTTTACTCCATTTCTAGTGTCGTATGTTATAAAATAAATTTAGTATTAATCCACAATCTATTTTCAGTTTTATTCGCTGTTATCTAGCTGATATTTCCCAATTTCTTTTAATCCATGCAAGCTTGTTAGCGAAATACCACTATCGCTTAAATAAGCAATAGTTTTAATTTCGTTATAATGAACAACTTATAATACATCACCATAAAAACTCAATAAATCAACCGTAAACTTCATCCAATTTCCAATTAACACGTGTGACATCCGCTGCACTATTCCATGCATATGCAATCCCATTTGGCTTGGTATAAACTCCCACAATGGTCCATATTTCTTACCCATCACCCCATATTTTTAAAATTCCATCAGCGGCGTATGAAGCTATCTCGCACGTACGTTTCAATATCGCGGGCGTACGAGCCGCAGAATGGCAACGAGAGAGAGCGAGAGAAGAGATATGGAATGGGCACTTGTGCGAACGAGATAGCCAATTCGGATCTTCAAGAGGAGTACATTGCCCATTTGGTTCCTTACATTGCTCGTAGAGGAGACGCCTATGGGTAAAGGGAATGGGGAGGCAGGGAGGGATTCAGGAAAAAATGTAAAGGAGTCATTGTTTGGAATAATGTTGCACATATTGTGCAATACGTGATCTTATAATACAAGAATGTATAGAAATGTACTGATATTCTATAAACTCGATATATAAAATAAAAAATACCCAAAATAACTATTAACCATTTCATATTTAAAGACTCTTTTGTTTACATTTTTACCTATCGCTAAGAGAGGTATTGGATTCATATTAAAAACGCATATCCAAATTTTAGTGAATAAGCACTTTTTAAATGCACTAGAATCCAATTTTAACATTTTTGCAATGATGTGTGTGTGTGTGTGTGTGTGTGTGTGTGTGTGTATGTGTTAATGTGTGTATGTATCTAAGTTATAGAGACGGTTTCTCAAATTCTGTATGGCTGAAGACGAATTTAACTACGTATTCCTTAATCTGACATTAATGGGAAGAGCTGAAAAGGTTTTGGTAAAAATTGGACAACCGAAAGTAGTAGTTTCTTAAAAAAATCTAATTAATATTATTTTTTGGAAATTTATTTTTATTATATCTTCTATAGATTTAGATATAGAGAATTATAAACAAGGTTGGCTAAAATTATGAATTTGATTTTTTATTTTTAATGATCTGTTAATGTTATTGCACTTTTTAAATTGTTTTATAAACTATATATATATATATATATATATATATATATATATATATATATATAATTTCATAAAGGAAAACGAACTGTTTTTCATCTTTGATAAAAATAAACAATTTTTATTAAAAATAGTCCATTGTAATTAATCTCATAGCCCAAATAACTCCATGGAAACCAGTTGAAAAATTAAATTGCTTGTAATTGACAGAAAAATGTCAGTGTCAAAAATCCAGATACATTACTGAAGGCATTTTCTGGAAATTACATTCAATACTTCTCATTTAATTATTAATTAAATATTTAAAATTATGGATACATACATATGCTACATATCAGCGCAAAAAGACTTACAGGTGTTAGAGATGAAAAAAAAAAACCTGGAAAGAAAGAGCATAGAACAGAATACAGTGGAAGAATATTACAAGAGAAACCATGGTCCTATACAGCCTGGACAGCTAAGTATTGTTATTATATTACACATACGCATCAGAAATACCGTCAATCTCGTCAATAAATTTAAAATTTTAGAGATAAATACTAAGAGAAAATAGCATACCAACAAAATCTGACGTGCGGGTGTGTTATAAGAAGTAATATCACAAGACCTCCTGATTTTATCGATAAATTTTTATTTTGCACCAATTTTTAGCAACACGAAAGCAAAACTGCATGGTAAATCCCGACTCCGAAGGAGGAGGGGTTTTACCTAATGTCAGTTTGCTTGAGTGATTTTGCTTAAAAGCAAAAAAAAATGAGTGCTTAAAGTTAAAAGTTTATCTGAGAAAATCTAGGAGGTCGTGTGGTATTTGGTGAGATAAATTACAAAGACAACGCAAAATGAAACTTGACACATTAATTGTCACACTGACAATTATAAACAATAACAACTGTTTATTTACTTGGTAGCGGAAAATTATCGGGGTAAAGGGGTTCTATCAGTATAATACTGTTCCCGTTGGTTGAATTTTCAAGTGTTTTGCATCATGATTGGTTAAAAACTAGCCGTTGGAATTTAGCAAAAAAAATTCTTTAATTCATCTGTTTATAGAGTTAATAATCATATACCCAAATTTATTTTTGAATTTATTAAAAAAATACGTCTTACTGCGCATAGAGGCGCCAGCGAAGTTTTTTCTCAAATTTTACTAATATTTAACTTTGATAATTAAGAATTTAGGTAACTTATTATTCATGCTAATGATAATTTATATTTGTTGTCTGTCTCGGCTATTATCCTTTATTAAAAAATTTGGGGTCCCGTGGCCGCGTGCCTAAGTGTCTGGTCGCGAACCTGTGGTGGTAGCACGCACTTTAGAATTCTATCAAAGAGGCATTTGTTTTCGCTTTTCGCCACGAAGCGAAAATTTGGTAGCATGCGCGTCTCAAAATATTCGCCTGCAAGCGTTCGACTTGAGGCAAAAGTGTCAAAGTAACGTCATTATTTTGCCACAGTTCTATTCGAAGCCAATTTATATATAATTTATACATTTATTATATATATCTGTCATAATATTTTTTATTTTAATAGTATAAAATCCAATAATTTCCGAATCAAAAAGCGAATATAGAATTCTAAAGTGCGTGCTACCAAGATTCGTAAAAGTAAAATCGTATTCGCTTGCTTTCTATGATAGAATTCTAAAGTGCGTGCTACCACTACTGGGGGAACCGGGTTCGATCCCGACAGACGCCAAATATTTCCAATTTTAAATGGCACAAAAATGACCCCTGTGGTGCACTCTCCACACCAACTATGAGTGCCCGTGAGGTGACGTCTGATAAGCGCCCACACGGTAAAATATATCGTCATCATTACCGATGTCTACATGTGTTGTAGATGCTGGCACACCCAGGAATGGGTAATATGCCGTGTTGATATATTTTATTTAAAAAATTTGAAAATAATAACTAATGTATATAATAACTATTAATGTTATAGCTCAATTGGCATTCCAATCATTCCGATTTCTTATTATTTTCTTATCCGCAAGCTTCTTATATGTATATATCGAGTACGGCTCTGGATCCGCACTTGAGTTTCGATGTTTCTGAGCGTTCATTCCTAATAACACGGCACCTTTCATTAGCTGTGATTCGGAACAATTACCATTTCAGTTTTTACATGAAGTTCAAACGTACTTGTTGCACGAACAGTCTGAATTTATCCGCAGGTTATTCAGCAAACGGTTATTGGCAGCCTTGAGTTGTTCGGCAATGCTACCAACCCCTACGACAAAAGAAAGAGGCCTGCCACATTTCTAATTATATGTAAGCAATTTGACTAAAATGACGTGTCTGACATGCATTAAACACTGTGTTTTAAAAATGGCGCGTTTGTCATTCGTGAAAATAAAAATGGAAGTGTCACGCGAGAAAAAGAATATAAAGGTTTGAAAAAACAAATGGTGTTTTCTCAAGACGCTATTTTATATTAAGACATAAATGTAAATCTTAGGAATATAAAAAGCACTAGGGGCACATTAAATAAAAATATTATGTTGTTCGCTAAATTTATACTTGGTTACAGTAGTTCTTTAGGAAAATAACTTTTTCCGTAGCAAATGTTATTGGATTTGGGAAATTTTATATATGTCAATGTTATTGACATTGTATCAGTATCTTATTTTTCACATAGTTGATTCCACATTTGAAATTAAATTTATATTTTTATAATAATTACATTACCTTCTGACAATTCTATGTACTTTGCACAAATCTCATACCAAAAGTACCTTGGAAAAGATTTTATATATCCAGTAAAACTGTAATACGAACACATACTATTTTTTACAAATTCCATACCGAAAGTTCCCTGAAAAAGATTCTATAAATCCAATAAAATTATAACACGAACATATGCTATGTAAATTGCACTTGACACATCTGTCAATTAGAGTCATTTGAATATATCAGCAGTTTCCATGATTATAGTGAAGTTGACTGATTTATGAAAGTTAATCTGCTTTATTCTTTAACTCTATATCTATTAAATATGAAGGAAAATATGTAACCAAACTGTATAGACAATCAGATATTCTTTCATATTGATAATTACATAAAATGTCAAAAAATGATATTTAATTGCCTTTTATCAAGAAAAACTGTTAAGAATAAGAACTTCAAATAAGAGAATTTCCGGTTGACCAATTATAACCAATATTTAATCAGCTCTTCATATGGATGTAAAGAAGAGAAATACGAATTATAATCTTCAGGATAGTAGTGTAGGAGTTATCGTCGGAGAAATTTTTGTCACACACACAAACACACGAGCACACAAAACACAAACAGACATCATGGTAAAACTAGTAAAATCGTATTCTAGAGACCCTAAAACGTGTTTATTCATTAAAAACTCTGCCTTTCTTACCTGGTGACGAACGGTAAAAATAAAAGTAGTATTTTATGTACCCCCATAAAATCTAATATAGTTTTATAAAATAAAATGTTTAAGAAAACACTTGCCATGTTTTACCAGATTACAGCGTCTGAATTAACCTTTCGGCCATCAATAGACACCGGCCATGCTCAGCTAGTAACCATACCTAGACGCGTTTCGCTCTTGTTAGAGCTCATCAGTATGGTATAACTGCTGTCTCTTTGCAGAGACAATTCCCAACTGAGCATGGCGAGAGATGTAAAGCATCTTATAAAAGATAGTTGACTTAAGAGGGAATGTACCCACATGCAGAGCCATCTATCGAAGGAATCGCCAAAATGCGCTGGCAGCTATTTAAATATTATTAGTAAAATAGCAAACTCTAGGTGAAACAATGTTAGATATAATAAATTGTTTAATATTGTTTCACCTATTTTACTATTAATTGGGCTTCCAATATTAAAATGCGCCACTGGTGGCAGATTTCTGAACTGAGTGAAGTGTACATGTACAAAGATGGTTGTTTTATTCAGGGATTGTATTTACTTGTATACGAATTTTAATACGCTTTTATCTTCGGCTATTATTGTTTTATTCTTAGCAGGATCTGAATTACTGCTAATATAACAGGTAAGTTTTTGTTTTTTATAAAATTAATGAACAAATTAGGAGATATACAATTTATAGGTTAAAGTTACGATGGAGTTTTCTCCGAAAATATTTACCACATAATATTATGTGGCCACTATTTATTACTTGCTGGCCGTCCACCATATTTCTAGATGATACACTACAATTCCCAAATCTACAAATAGTATCTAAATCTAAGCAAAGAAAATTGTTCATTATGAAAGAAAAACAATTAAATAAAAGTAAAGCTATGTAGATAGAAATTAATATATGTACAGCTACGGCAATGAAATACAATCTAAATAAAGGAAATCAAATGTTTTTTTTTTTTTTATTAAAAATACCAAAATACTGTTCATTAAAATATAACTAAAATACGCTTAACCTACAAATACTTACTAAAATTAACCCTATTAACTAAAATATTATTAAAACTATCACTAAATTGTTATTATAAGAAAGATCAAACTCAATTCTACCGAAATTAACAAGAAAACACTATACTAAATCCGAAATTAAATTAAAAACTACGAAAATTAGTCTCACACCAATTGTTCTCTTATGGAAGCCCGCGAAAAATGAACCATTCGTTTGAATTTTGACGTTTGACGTCAGTGCCATCTCTTGATAATTTGGAAGCCCAATATAATCAATATAGTTTTATTCACGATAGTCTTTAGCTGCTTTTTTGTGCAAAACAGTGACAGTATCCAGTCTTATTATTTATGATGGTAAGAAGTTTTGTTTCTTTATGAACTTAGTGATGGGTGGTTAAATTTTAACAATAGATAGAAAAATATGATTAGTATTTATTAAACTTAATATTTACGTAGCCTTCTTGTTTGTGTTGGCTCGTTGAAATACATTTTTATTTATTAGCGCATTCCGCAAAGTTTACACGGTAAATTGAAACCCCCTGTTATTTACGCTCATCTCACGTAGCCTATATCCATCATGGCAGCATCTAGTGGATCGTTTTCGCTATAAAGTTCCTCGTTCGAAGCTCCTGAGGGACGTATCAATCCCGACGCCGAGCGTCGAGCGTCGGAAACCTGAGACTACACAAACACACAGACGCGAGGGAAGACGTAAGACATTACAGGAGGAGCAAGTTGGTTAGGCACACCTGAGGAAGATTTAGATTTCGGGAATACGTAAAAGGGATTCTTGATCATTGAAAGGGGTGGCAAAATGAAAGAAAATTGTAATTATTTTATCAGCAGATAGTACAATAATTACAGTATCCTATTTGATGTAGGTAATTGTAAATTTAATATACAAAAGCAGGCTGGTAACTAAATAATAACTGTAGCTGTACGATAATATTACCATATTGACATGTCAACAACAGTCTACAAAATGAAAATAAAATAAAAGTATAATGTTCTTCATTAATACATACACGTCATTAGAGCATCGTTCGTAACACGATTTACTTTATTTTAAAATAATAACCATGAGGAATAAACCACATAATTTGAATATTTGTCATATTGATATAATAATAATAATAATAATAATAATAATAATAATAATAATAATTGTTCTGTTATTCTGAAATTAGCATTAACGAGAGAATTTCAAAATATATTTATTATTAATGTTTTCATTTTCTGAAACTGATAAACTATTGAACAAACCACGGATTTTATGATTATGAATCATAACAAGCCTTAGATGTCTTCAACCTAACATCTGCGGCAGTTATGACACTCATAACCAATCCTAGGTATGTTATAGTAATTAAGGTACCAAGGGTTGTTATAAGGACAATAATGCCTGAGGTCAACAGTGTACTGTCGAGGGCCTCTGGCCCGAGGCGAGTACGTTGACGGAAGGCATTATTGTCGTTTAACACCCGTGGTGCCTTCAACGTTTTATGTCTTACTAGAAATTCTTAATAAACATTTTGTCTGACTATAATTTATCAAACAAAAATAATAAATCACAAAATTTTAATACAACTTAAAAAGTAGCCTGTGAATGCGGTATCTAGATAATATTTTGTTTCTGTCAACAAAGCATTTTCAAACAAAAAATATATTTCTCGTGGTATTTTTCTGTCAATATGGACAAGCAATGTTATTGCTAAGAATAAGAAGTATGCTGGTTTGTATTTGTGATGAAACAAATATGATTATAAACGACTACAATTCACAATACTTCTTAACCTTAACTGCACTTTAAGTTAGTATCAGTATTATTAACCTCAGTTTGTTGTCAACATTACCATAGCAACTTAATACGCCATAGGGCATTATTTACTCAATAACGGACCTAATGTTGAGGTTGTTATAAAACAATAACATACTAGTAAGACATAAATAATTATAATTTAATTTTGGGAAATTAATTAAAAATTTTTAATTTTATTCTTCTATGTAACCAGAGTGAAACGGAGAAAATGAAGAAAGAAAGCTTACTGAATTAAGACATATTTTAAGGAGGGATTGTATTCAGAAAATTATAACTAGGGGAAATTACACAGGCTAAGATGAAGAGGAAGAAGAAATTTTTAATTCATAAATTCTATCATTAATCAAAGAAAATTTGGAATGTATATGGATATCAAGAAAGAAAAGAATTGCGAGGATCTGAAGAGAAAGGCGCAGGACAGATTGTTGTGGAGACAACATTTCCCCTGAGACCTATTCAAAGACGTATTTTACAAATGATGATGAACGTTTCTATGGCCAATCAGTAAGTTTGCAAAATTTATATTTATAAATTTTTATCTCTAAATACATTGAATCTGCAGAAAAAGGTAGTCTACTCTATTCTCTAATATTCACATATAATAACAAAAAATGTCCCAAAACTAAATTGACCTAATAAAAACAGGTTGGTACACCCAGAACTGATGATATATTTATTTATATAAATAACTAATACTTTTGCTAGTCGAAATAATTTTTACCTTTGTTGCCCGGTTTGATTCTACTTCGTTACAATTTTCAACTTCCCTTGTGCTTGTGCAATATTTAAGTTTCTTATCAAAGTCCAGTTCCAGATTAGTTTCGTAGCCCATATTTACCAACAAACATTGTGGGGTTGTTTGTAGAGTTTTACTTCGGGTGGGTGGATTTGCGGAAGCCATGTTTGTAAAGCGCGCATTAGCCCCGTGATTCGTGACGTCATGAATCCATGCGTAATCTATTGATCCGCTTAATGGCCGGGACAATGAGGCCGCTGGTATTAGATCAGGATTTACTGCAGCGGTTTCACAAACGGGGAGGGGGAGGATCGATTTACAGAGAGGACTGAAATTATGTAATTAATATGGAGGTGCTGTAGATAAAGGATTATAATAAAATTGTAAATATGTATGTATGTAGTTCTTGAAATGGGATAAGATACTATAGTTAAATTTTAACAATCTGATGCCGTGATGCCCGGTTTCACCAACAACAAATAATCTTTGAATAGCTTATTCATTGAATAAGAGAAAAATATCCCATCGAAACCATAACAGAAATGCCGGTATTTATTCTAGCTGTGATATTTTGATGTGATATTTTTCACTTATTCGACGAATAAGCTATTCGCAGATTTATTTGATGTTGGTGAAACCGGACATTAGATAAGATAATAAAAATATACGTAAATTAATGATTATTAGTGATTTTTTTTGTTTAAATATTAATTAATTTGTAGACTACGCAAGAGATTGAAGTCGAGTAACAATTGGTCTGATGTAACATGTCCTACGCAATTTAATTGGTTGCCTGATTTAAAAGCGAGATTAGCGCGTCTTTTGGGCCGCTCACCGAGAAAACATCAATGGGCAAACACTAGCGCCATCTACCGCCATAGTTTAATCACAATATTGTCAAACAATGGTCGAACTGTTTCAATGTTCTATAATTTATTACGAAAAAAAAACATTTTATTTATGTTATTTATGATTAATAATAGTTTCTTCATGAATATAAAGTATAAATTTATATAGAAATGTTTCAGCTATGCGAACATGAAAAATTTGTACTTTCGATTAGGGATTCACCAAGCCAAGCTACTTGGCTTGAAATAAAAAAGCTTGGCTTGGCTTGAAAATTCAAGCTTTTTTAATGTTGGGCTTGGCTTGGCTTGGGCTTGATGGACACGAGGCTTGGCTTGGCTTGAAAATTTCAAGCTTTTCAATTTTTAGGCTTGGTTTGATTTTCAAGCTTTATCAAGCTTTTTCAAGCTTTTTCAAGCTTTCAAGCTTTATAATTCTCATGTGCAAACGCATTTTCACAAGCACATATAAATTTTTAATTCAATTTTGACGTTTTAAACTGTCATTATTAACTTAATAGCAACAACTATAAGTAATATTTTACGCATAAGTGAATTAAAATTTTTTGAATCACTCTTAAAATTTTTTTTAACTCACTTTGTAACAAAAATTATGCATTTAAAATAACATCAGACACAAAAATAACACTCACCACTCACCACGGTATTTATTAGATATTATCAGCCATTTTCATTATTTTTCACGACACAAATGACAGACAATAATGCTTTTTAAATAGATGACTTGACGTCTATCATCGACGATTGTCATGTACTGCCTACTAACTGATTAGTTTTTTATTTTGTCAAAATTAAATATTATAATGGTTTTTATTATTACGTCAAAATTGAATAAAATATTGTATAAACCACGTTAGCTAAGAATGTTTATTCACTCGAAGAATTTAACTCACTCGCCTTTACGGGCTCGTGAGCTAAACTTTCTTCTTATGAATAAACATTATCTTAGACACGAAAATAACACTCACCACAGTATTTATTAGATATTATCAGCCATATTCATTATTTTTCACGACACAAATAACAGACACTAATGCTTTTTAAATAGATGACTTGACGTCTATCATCGATGATTGTCATGCACAGCCTACTAAGTACTAACTGATTAGTTTTTAATTTTGTCAAAATTAAATATTACAATAGTTTTTATTATTATTTCGTCAAAATTTAATAAAATATGTGAGCTAAGAATGTTTATTCACTCGAAGAATTTAACTCACTTGCCCTTACGGGTCATGAGCTAAACTTTATTTTCACGATATGTACAATGGGTGTTGAAAACTTAAACTAGTGTAAGTATGGGAGGGCTGTTCAGTGTTAAGATTTGAATACCAATATTCGATGGATATTCAATATATCGATGTAAACTGATTATTCCGATGTATCGATGTATTGAAATATCTATCAATATATCGAGTGTACTGAAGTGTCAGTATGTTTCATTTTGTTGTTGTAACGATGAATAAATCACGCTTTGTTTTACATAAATTTATTGAGATACAATTGAAATATTTATTTAAGTATTAAGAGCAATAAGTGCTTCGTACCGGTTGAAGATGATTTTTAAGATCGAGACGAAATCGACATCTCCAATTTATCCGATACCGGTAAAAGATCATTTACTGACCGGAATGCTTGTTACATTTTTTGCACGATTGACGTAAAAAATTTGAAAATTATTTTCATACGTAACATAATACGTAATATAATTATCATCGATGATTTTTTCGAGTGGAACCGAGTTGCAGATATCACGAGTCCGAAGGACGAGTGAAATATGCTGCTTCGGTTTCATGAGCAATATCTTCGATTATTAATCATATCACGAGCTTATATTTAATGAGAGAATACAATGAATTTTTGTTAAAATTAACTGCCAATGTTGTAAAAATCCCTTGGTACGGAATATAAATAAAATGATAAATTCTTTGTTTTTTATCATCGCTGTGATAGACATGTACCTAGGGAGATTCTAAATACTGATTTGAGGAAAACGTGTCACGTGACTAATGAGTTATTTTCTCATACCTATATATATAAAAAAAATTTGGTTGTCATTTTTAAAATAAGCTTTGATCGTTGTTTTAAATTTGTAAATAAAGCTTTTTGCCTTGGAAATCGGATCGGTAAACAAAAAAAAATACGATCGTGCAAAAAATATCTATTCGTAAAGATAAACTAAAACGGTAAAATATAAAAATATTGAAAATTATATTTTATTGAATTATTTCATTTTTGAAAGTAAACAATCAACATAAATTTACGAGTATTATCTTTTATTAAAAAAAATACCCTGCAATTTTGATGTTACTTTTATAATTTTTATTGATTGCATTCATTCTAATAGGTTTATGCATTAGTTTGAGTTGGTTTTGTTGTATTTTAGTAACTAAAATGAATAGGATCTATTTTCCTAATGCCATTTTCACTCGAAATGACTTCCCCAACAAACTATAAGTTTGTAATAATATATAGTTCATATTTACCATGTTTAAATAGTAAAACAAACAATACTCCAAATACTCAAAATCTGTGTTCGAAGAAGTATATTATACATAATTCTGGAATATACCTATACAATGGGATAAAACTGACCTGTTAGTATCCCTTTTATCCTTCAAATACATCTGGAAATAATAAAATCTTACTGACAGGGATTTCCTAGAAATTTTGTTGTTGTTCGTTGGTGAGACAAAAATTTGTCTCTTTCTATTTTTAACACTATAAAATTTGTACTGATTTTTCAGAACAAAATCATGTAAAGTTAAGTAGGTACCTTGTATATATAATTACCGTAATTATTATCAATTTGCAAATAGAACAAAAGTGCCCTCAACAATACGGATATATTTTAATTACCAAAATTTGCAAATAAAAGCAAATTGGCACACTCAAAACTAGTTAATATCCCGTTATTTTATATGTATTTATTTATTTAATTCATGTGCATATAAACAAGGGAAACTTGAATCAAGGAAATATTTAAAAGAGAATAATCTCTTTGTCGGTTTACATTTTTATTATCTCTTATACCTGCTACAGGCAAGGCCGTTTATTACGAGTAATATTAGGGGCTGTGCTAACAATAGCATTGAAATCTTACATATATTTTCACAAACACAAACTCTCTCGTCTCTATGATTCGGAACTACTAGAAAAACAAAACATTGTAAATCCACTGCTGACAAAAAAAAAAAACATTTGCAAACATTTATTAAAATGCAACTATGATATTTATCATCATCATACGTAGTCACTCAATTTACCTTGTGGTGTTGAGTATATTATTATTTCTTTTAATTTGTACTCTGCTCCAAAATTATTTATTTGTAGTAAGTAGTGCAATATAGCTATGTATTAATATACGTAGGATTGTTATGTATCATAACTACCGCAGTTGTCAGTTTAAAAGCCGAGCTCTTAAAGCAAAGATTTTAAGACATCTAAGGATAATGATTCATAACATCCGTGGTTTATTCAATAGTTTATCGGTTTGAGAAAATGAAAACATTATTAATAAGTAATTTTCAGAAATTCTTTCATATATGCTACTTTCAAAATGCCATGATAAACAGAACAATTATTTTGACATAATATATCAGTATGACAAATATCCAAATTATGTACTTTAGTGCTATAATCATCATGTTTATTATTTTAGAATTAAGTAAATCGTGTTATGAACGATACACTAACCTATGAGCATTATACTTTCATTTTATTTTATTTTCATTTGTATGGTCTAATATATAATATCAGCCCTATTTTGTAAGAAAGTTGTTATGTCTTTAGCAACATGGCAGATAACGTATAATAATTGCGAACACTGAAAAAAATATGAAAATGACTGGCTTTACATTTGTTTTCATTGGTTGCTAAGACTTAACAGCTTCCTTAAAAAATAGGGCTGAATATTTTGTATATGTAAACAAAGGCTTAATATCCTGAAACCGGAATAATAAATATTATTTATTGAAGCTTGATGCTTGGTCTTTATAATCAAGTTATATACTTAAATTTTTAATGAATATTATTTAGTTGTGAAATATAATCAGATCAATTTAAAAAAAAATATTTTCGTTTTTGTACTTACTCTAATTAAATAGTTTTCATATAAAATACTTTAGTCTTAACAATAATAAGAATAAAAAAAAATACTTTATATTAATATATCATTATCTATTTAAAAACTTTTTCAATAACTACAAATTTATTTTGAACTTGATTATATGCGCGAATTAAAGTGTGCGATTAGGTAGTTCAGATCGTGAAAATAAGTGACCCGTGCATAACAAGGACGATGAAGGGTAACCTTTCCTATTTACAAATTATTGAAGCCTACTGAACTGTTGGGAATCCCAGTTCTTAGGAAACTGTGCCGTTACCTCCATAAAATTACGGTTTTGCCGGCCTCATCAACAATTCTTATGAAAAGCTTGAAAAAGCTTGTTTTCCACCAAACTACTTGACAGTCGGAGGCTTGGTTTGGCTTGAAAATTCAAGCTTTTTTTAATGTTAGGCTTGGTTTGGCTTGGGCTTGATGAAACAGAAGCTTGGCTTGGCTTGAAAAATCAAGCTTTTTTGAACAGTAGGCTTGGCTTGATTTTTCAAGCTTTTTCAAGCCAAGCCAAGCCAAGCTTTCAAGCTTCAAGCCAAGCCCGTGAATCTCTACTTTCGATCTAACAGTTTGTGGACCACTGGTGACAGGGTTACCACACGTAAAATTGAAAATCATTATCAAAATTTGAGAATAAAAATGCAAATTGGCATACCCAGAAATACTAAATAAAAAGCCGCTATGATGTAATTATTCATTTATTGAATTTAAAATGTATCTATAAATAAACCACATAATTACCTACCTTTCAGAAATTTTGTTATGTAAAAGATTCAATTATGTCAGGGAACGTTATGAAAATGTCAATCTTAGAAATTGTTGGGCTCCCTAAAGAATTAATTTATTATAAAAAACCACTTTAATCATTAAAAAAATAATTTTTGGGAAAAAATTTATGCGCATTGTAATGTTACGATTTTTATAAAACAAAAGTTTTAGAAATAATACCTACTTAATTACAATTTTTAGGATTACTAGATTATAATTTAATTTAATGGTGGTATATGCACTTGCAATAACCATGGTTGCCAAAGTGCCAAACATATATTTTTCTATTTTGGTTATTTAATATGTACTTTATGAAACTCATTTGGATGTCATAAAATTCTTTTTTAAAGAACTCAAACATAATTTCTGTTAGGTTGACAACTACATTTCAAAGTAAGTAAATATTATTTCTACAAGACCTGAAATGAGGTAATAAAATAATTAAATATACCTAATCAATGTTCATAAATTAGAAAATGAAATAACGAATATTTTCAAATATTCTTCGACAAAAGAACCAAAATATAAAAAATAGTATAAAATACATGTTTCATAATACATTTTAGGGAACATGTCCCTAAGCAAACCGCTCGTTTCTAACAAAAACACGTGCGCTAAAATCATTTTTTATGAAACTTGGATTTTAATGTACCCTCGAATGTACCTACTATTATACACCGATTTTTCACACTTGACCGTTACGTCATAGTTTGATGTTCGTATATTAGATATACGTAACGAAGACAGAATGTAGGAAATCATAAGTAAGACAGAGATAAACATACGATACAACGTAGGTATATCTAATATACGAACATCAAGGTATGACGTAACGGTCAAGTGTGAAAAATCGGTGTGTAATAATATGTATTTGGTATAAAATCATTTAAAATTAGATATATTTTGATAATTTGACCAAAAATATGCAATGTATTTTTTGTACCGGACGCCATTGTAACATATCAATAACAAATATTTATCTACGAGTACAAGACCTTCCCATCAGTACTTTTTTAATTTTCTTAAGTTTTTCTCAAGTTACCCCTGCGATTATCTAATAATATTCAAACCCTTTTAAATTATTCATGAGGTTGGTTTACCCCTGCCCTCTATCCTTCCAACTTGAAGTGAAGTTTTAAATCGCAATTACAGTTGCAACTTTTAATCTACATAATTCTCCGTAATGGCGCTATAAAAGTCGCCGTCCCTGCTCGCTGTGTAACTATGCAAAGCGCAGGAAAAAATCGCCATTGCCATGCCATCGCCGAATTCGCGCAAACGTACTGCCCATAACGGCGAGTTACGCGACAGGTACCTACAACCGAACCCAAAGCGACAATGTGGCAAGCCTATCCTTCATTCGAGTTGTTTTGCTCGCACAGCCGTTTTATCGGAATTAAAATGGCGTTGATGGCTATTTTCATGGATTTTATATCCATGTTTATTATCGTTTATCATACTTATATATTACCACCAATGCACATTATTGTAAATCTCCTTTACTGTATAGTTTTATTTGTTGCTGCATATTAAAAATTACCTACAGACCTAAACAGCATAAAAAATGGTTTTTTTCAACAAGAATGTTATTTTGTTTTAATGTAGGACTATTATAAAATAGCAGATGGCGTTTGAGAGCCGACCATTTTTACATGCATTAAACAAATAATTTAAATTCGTGAAACCAAACTTTGTCAATAATAAGAATATTTTTATCTGTAAAATGTACAAATCCTGAATATTAAAAATCTGATGTGGCCAACACAAAACCTCCCGCTATTTAATTTTTATTATTTTAAATACATACCTACGTATTTACTAACGCTGCAAACTGTTCCATTGCAAAAAACTATTGCTTTATTTACTATTTTCTTTTTAAAATGTCACTATTATTAATTTGAAGTGATTAGTCTTTTGACATTGACATTTAGTGTCAGTTACATTCATTTGAAATATGAACTGTGTAACAAAGGAATTGTGTTTATCTTAGCCTTCGGGACTAATAAAAAAGATAATTAATTTTATCTGTAAAATATATAGAAAAAGTATTAATGTATTCTTGTAGAAAATTCAATAATCTTTAATTTTCATAAGACATAAAATGCGAAAAAATGGCATTTAATGGTATTTTTTGAAGAAAAACCATTATGAGCTTCAGTTAAAGTGCCATTTCCGGTTATCCGATTTACACCAAAATCTAATGGCTTCTTTTCATATTAGAATGGGATGGAAATACAAGGTTTCAGAATTTTCTGAATGATAGTATTTGAGTTAGAGTGAAGACAAAATCCTACACATACACACACACATACACACACACATACACACACACACATACAGACATCATCGTGAAAATGTTAAAATTGGGTTCTAGGGACCTTAAAACGTGGTCATTTACTAAAATCTCGATATGTGATTTTTATCACGATCCCTATACCTCCCTTACCAAGGGTAGCGGGAGGTAAAAATTGGTTTTTTTCAACAAGAATGTTATTTTGTTTTAATGTAGGAATATTATATTTCATTTCACGGAAGAAAATAGCAGATGGCACTTGAGAGCCGACCGTTTTTAGATGCATTAAATGAAAAATTTAAATTCGTGAATCTAAACTTTGTCAATGATAAAAATATATTTATCTGTAAAATGTACAAATCCTGAATAATAAAAATTACAAACAACATAGTTAAATAACATAAAATTCTGTAGATTTTATTTGATAATTGACAGTTGACAAGTTATATTTTTTTCGCTTTTGTGAACTAGGTTAGCATTCTGACCAATCAAAGGGTAGAATTTATATCCCTATCTAAAAAAATCTGTTGTGGCCAGCACAAGACCTCTCGCCATTTCCATATTAGGCTATATAAGTATTGTATTGCATGCACTTTGCTATCGAACCGTCGTTTTATAACAAAATATTACATAACTTTACCCAAATTTTGTCTTTTATTGTATCTATTTTTCATTTTATGAGGAAGTTTCTAAATGTCACAGATTCTTCCAATTCATTAACCAGATTGGCGGTATTTCTGATGGATACATGCATATTAACTATAATTTCAAATATTTAATTAATAAAACAATAAGAAAGATTAAATGTACTTCCCAGAAAAAGCTATCAAAATGTCACTAAAACTGTTTATTTTTGACACTGAAATCTGTCATTTACAAATTATGTTAAAAACATTTGAATTTGTCAACTGGTTTCCTTAGTGTAGTTTCGCCTACTCGACTTGTTATATCCCGATATTCTATATATTATAGCGTCTTTATCTCTAAATTTATAGAAGATATAATAAAAAAATTAAATGTATCAGGTGTAGAATTTTGTTCTTCATAATTAGTAATATCAAAAATTTTTTTAAATTAATATTTGGAAGAATTTCTTTTAAAAAATACTACTTCCGGTTTTTCAATTGTTACCAAAACCTTTTCAGCTCTTCCCAGGAATGTCAGATTGAGGAATTCATAGTTAAACAGGTCTTATGTCTTATAGTTTTTGAGAAATCGTCCGTCCAACATCCAGCCATACACACACACACACACACACACACACACACACACACATACACACATCCACACACACACACAAACATCATTTTAAAAATATTATAATCGGTTTCTAGGGACCTTAAATCGTGCTTATTCAATAAAATCTGGATATGCGAATTTTAGCATATACCTCTCTTAGCGAGAGGTAAAAAAGTAAATAAATAATGACAAAATGTAAAGACACTCACCATTTAGTAGTTAAATTTTCCAAAGCTTCAATTTTTAAGGACACGCATATGGAAATTAGATATAATATTAATCTAGTTGAATACTTAGTATTATTTTTCGTTAAAAAATTCGATATACTGTTTTGTTCGATGATGCTTATATGATGTGTGTGCGTGTGTGACAATGAGCCGGTCACACATTTTTAAAAGTATTTTGAATGAAAGTTTGATGTGCAATAGTAATAAGAGAAATAAATGACAAACAATCCCCCGCCCTTGTGACGTCGGAGTACATACAGCACGTCATTCATAGCCAATAGAAAAACAGTATACGTTATTTATAAAAATAAAAGTAGGTGATAGTTTGTTCAATGTTAAACTATATATATACTCATCTGTTTCAGATCACGCAACTTTTTCAAAATATTACACAAATTTCAATATTTCATAATAAAATATTTAATGGATATTTCGTGATATTTTTAAATTTGAAGCTCTTTAAATAACAATATCTTTTAAAATTTAATACTTAGAAGTCATATAATAGTATATTATACGCTAAGGTTGAGAAGATAATCATTATTGACCCAGCGCCTATTGTAACCCGAGGGCGAAACCCGAGGGATATAAGGCGCCTGGTCAATAATGATTATCTTCTGAACCGTGGTTTATATACTATTTTTTTCACTACTAGCACATAAATTCTCTTTGATTTTTTTTTTTTATTGATAACAATAATTTTGACCTGAGTAATAACGTTACTTATTTGTTAATATTCACAAAAACAAAGTCGGCTGCATTTGTTTTTATCTGACGTTTTGCTCATTTCGCTGGTTTGATAATCTCCCTTATGGGCCTTGATTTGTATTTGATTTAATTATTTAATAAAAACACTTTGTGTTGTTACAGTCAGCAGCCTTATTAGTTTATTATTATTTTTTAATAAATCTATTGAAATGTATTTACCTACAAATACAAAAAAATAGTGTTTAATCCTACATCTACAAATATTTCACATTTTCACCAAAACAGCACAGTGGCCAGGCGAGGCGGCAGCGTAGGTCAATTTTTAATTATAGTGGCAAATTTAAATTATATACTTAACACCTTTCTTGAGTTTAATGAGTTAAATAATATTTGGATTTGGAGGCTTGAGTTTGATTGAAAAGTGACACTTTGCATTATAAACGTAGGTTAATAATAAATTATTATTGACCTAGGTTACCATGGTTACAAGCAAGCGGTAGTGAAAAACAATTTTTCGAGCTAGCTCAGTAAAGAAGGAATTTCCGGTGTAAAAAGTGATCAGAAACAACTTGTTTTCAAAATTTATTATTATTACGTTTTTAAAAAATTAAGCTTACTCAGGCATCAAAAGCGCAAATTTAAAAAAAATTGGCTCCCAAAAATTCAGATTAATAGTCTGTCTTTAAAATACCGCCTAAAGTTTTACAGGACAGTTAATATTTAAAAATTCTGTTTAAGTATTTATAAAAATAAAAAATAATTTTCTGAGGAATCTAATTAATTGAAAACAGAATTAATTTTGTTTAAATTAAACAGATTTTTTTGTTAGTTGTAATATCTGTAACAGTTGATGATTTCGTGTCATAAATTTAAATAATACAATCTTGTATGAATTCTAACGTACAAATTCCCATCCAATAACTCAAGTCTTCTTAATTGAGCTGTATGGCATGACATATCCCTATCTCGGCGTGCCACTAGGTAACTGTAGACAGCTAATTTCTACCCATTGGTTCGTCGACAAAGCCACTATAATTTACACAGCGACTCTCCCTCGGCACAAGGCTTTATTTACGTATTTATGTGTCTTGTATGCAGATGTCCTCAACGAAAAAATAATTTTTAATGTTTTATTTATTCCTCCTCTCCAAGTTATCTTACATCTCAAAGTTCCATTAAAAAAAGAACCAGCTCCTAGCGGGGTTCGGGGTTCGGTCCCCTCTACAGACCGGGGCAGCCATTCCGGGAAGACTCGAACACTTAGACGGTGAGGGGGCTCACATTCCTTTTTTGGGAATCAGCACAGTCTAAGCCGAGTACAACGTTATATTCCTATATCCCATTTTGAGCGTTTAGACTGTGAAGTCTTTGTGTAAGATTGCTTTACTCTGTTGGGTGCTAAGCTCGGTGGTTCACTTTCTAACCACGTGGCGGCGTTATGCGCTACTGAAATCAATAAAAGTAACAAAATGATGTGCTCATGCGCCACTCTCTGTAAGATTATTCTCCGGAGTGAAAAAATCTCTCAATGCCGTTTTTACGGCCAATAAAAAATTAAAATGTAATAAATGGTAGTTGGAATGGCACTTATGTATATTGTTATGGGAAGTTACAATTAGCAGCTCGGCGGTGTTTATGGGGATTTGATTGTCGTGAAGTGATTGCGGTGCAATTTTATGGAGAGCACTTCAGAAAGCTAGAGTACTAGAGGTGTTGTTATGAGCTGGCAAACTGATTCTTATAGCTACTTTACAAATTCAATTTGTTTGCTATTCTTATTGAAATTTTATTGATTGTTTTCAACTTTTACATCAAAAGGAATAACGATTTAAAGTACTATTTCAGTTGCCCGTATATTAAAAGATTATATTAATGCATCATTTTTATTAATAAATGATTTTAGTACGTAACCATAGAGACTACATACCATTGCTGAACAATTATCAAAACATGTGTCAGACGTTACTAATCTAATTTTTTTTGTTATGAAATAAAATTAGATTTTACAATTCAGTAAAATACGTCAACGGAAAAATATTGTAACTAACACGAGTGTTAATTAGCGATTAATGATCTCAACAATTAAAATATCTCACTCATTAATCACCCCCATTAACACACTTGATAGTTAAGTAACTATTTCATATTTCTTTTTCTTGAAAATATGATTTGTAGTCTTATATAATATTATTTTACGTTTTTTCACCTTCCGTCACCTTTAGGTAAAGAAGGTATTGTCTTTGGTCAAAAAATCGGAGGTGTTTTTAATGAATACACACGTTTTAGGGTCCCTAGAATACGATTTTACTAGTTTCGCAATGATGTCTGAATGCTTGTATGTCTCTCTCTCTCTCTCTCTCTCTCTCTCTCTCTCTCTGTGTGTGTGTGTGTGTGTGTGTGTGTGTGTGTGTGTGTGTGTGTGTGACTCCGGCGATAACTCCAATTCTACAATTCTAAAAATTATAATTCTGTCGTATTCCTCTTCTCTACATCCACATGAAGAGTTGATTGGATTCTAGTTATAATTGGTCAACCGGAAATTCGCTTATTTGAAGTTCTTAACAGTTTTTTTGAAGAAACGCAATTAAATATCATTTTTTTGACATTTTATGTGATTATCAATATGAAAGAATATCTTATATTCCATACGGTTTGATTATACATTTTTCTTCATATTCAATAGATAGGGGCTTAGTGCTAAGTACTTTCCAAAAATATAAAAATATATACAGGTGTTAGGTAATTAAAAAGAACATTTGAAATCAGTTTTTCTTTGCGCAAAACTTCCTATTTCATTTTAGACAAAAATGTTTCAAATAAAAGTTGTAGATAATTAAATTCTGCATCCAAATTTTACACTTTTTGTAACTTCTAAAATATGTAATGATATTTTATAATTATTGCTAATTTCTAGTGAAGGCCATTTAATTCAAATAAAATTATAAAGATGTGCATATCGTTTGAACTTGAACTGTTAGAATTGCAATTTTATTGTTACAAAATAAAAATAAATAAAATCTGTTCAGTGATTTAGATGTAGAATATAAAAACAAAATATGTTTAGTGACATTGTCATTGTCACATATGTGTAGAATATAATTATCTGTAATATTTATTTGAAAATCTGACAGTTCAAACGACATACATTTTTACCTTCCATCACCTTTAGGTAAGGAAGATATTATCTTTGGCCAAAAAATTAGGTGGTGAGTTTTTAATAAAAAAAAACAACACGTTTTAGGGTCCCTAGAATACGATTTTACTGGTTTTACAATGATGTGAGTGTGTGTGTGTGACGAAAAATTTCTCCTACGATAAATTCAATACTACAATTCTAAAAATTATAATTCTTTCGTATTCCTCTACTTTACATCCATATGAAGAACTGATTAGATTTTGGTTATAATTGGTCTACCGGAAGTTCTCTTATTTGAAGTTCTTAACAGCTTTCTTGAAAAAACGCAGTTGAATATCATTTTTTGACAGTTTATGTAATTATCAATATGGAAGATTATCTTACGGTTTGATTATACATTTTCCTTCATATTTAGTAGATATAGAGACAAAGAATTATACACTATTTGCTTTAAAATTAGTAATAAACCTGTACAAATTATATAGATGAGATGTGTTTCCTTTCAAATACTTATTAGGTATAAGATTTTACTAATTGTTGGCATTTTTAATAAAAAATCATTTTTTGGCAAGATACTATTAAATACCATACCACTTATAATTCTTGCAATATTTCAACATGGAAAAAACCAAATTTGAATCTGTGTTCTGCTAGACTTTCAAATCTAACTAATCGATTCTATATTGAAATTGTTGTTGTTGATTAGCATTCCGCATATTGAATGTATGCAGAACAGCTGTGTTCCCTTGTTCTCCACCCTCCCTGCCGCCCCAGGCCGTGTAAGGCGAGGAGGAAATGTATTCATAGAGTTAGAACGCGCGCTGAAACCATTTCCAAGATGCATTGTCATGACGCCAGGCTTCGCTCTCGCTCGCAGGCGCTCTGGGGGAAACTTTCCGTTTTATTTTTTCCCATCTAGATGCCTTGCCGGGTCTGTAGCCCTCTACCCCCCGGCCCGGCAGAAGGGGTGGCTTTGTTCGGAAGTTGGATTAGAAGAAAGGAAATGATGTGTTTTGTTTTCTGGTTACGGAGATATTAAAATGAGAAATGCGTGGAGATATTTTTGAAATTGGGATTTGGTGGTATCGTTCTTGAATTCTTATTTTTTGTAGAAATTTAAAGAAACGATAAAACAACATTTTTATATAGAAAGACGAATAATCAAAAGTTTTTTATATGATATTTTGTACAATGTACATTTTTTTAATAAAAATACAGAAGGTGTTAACGAATATGTTACAAATTTAAAGGGTATACAAAATAGACTAACTTTTACTAAAGAATCTATATGCGGAAACCATTTTCGAGATCACGTCTCGAATTTTTCGAATTTTCGAGACGAAATTAACCTCACTCGTCTCAATATTTCGAGACGGGACGAAAATAATGCCCTTGTTATTTGATCGAGACGAGAGACGAAATTCGAGATCTCGATTGTACGATTTTGTTTATATTACGTAAATATTTCTAATTAAAATATACAAAATAACAAAATATTTGTTGGTATAAATAAATATTTTAATTGCCTCTTCATTTACATTCATATTTTTACCATTCTAAAATTCGCATATCCAGATTTTAGTGAATAAGCACGACTTAAGGTCCCTAGAATCCGATTATAACATTTTTAAAATGATTTCTGTGTGTGTGTGTGTGTGTGTGTGTGGATGTGTGTGTGTGTATGTGAGTATGTCTGGATGTTGTAGACACGATTCCTCAAAAACTATAACACTTAAGAACTGTTTAACTATGGATTCCTCAATCTGACATTCCTGGGATGAGCTGGTAACAATTGAACAACCGGAAGTAGTAGTTTCTGAGAAAAATTCTTCTAAATATAATTTTTTGGAAATTTTTGTTATTAAATATTGAAGAACATAAAATTCTCCATCTAATACACTTAAAATTTTTATTATATCTTGTATAGATTTAGAGATAAAGACTCTATAATATACAGAGTAATTTAATCGCAGAGGCTAAGGCACTAAGGAAACCAGTTGACAAATTCCAATGTTTATAACATAGTTTTTAAATGACACATGTCAGTGTCAAAAATCAACAATTTCAGTGACATTCTGATAGCTTTTTCAGGGAAGTATATTTAATTTTTCTTATTGTTTTATTAATTAAATATTTGAAATTATAGGTAAAATGCATCCATCATACCATACCGCCAATCTGGTTAATGAATTGGAAGAATCTCTGACATTTAGGAACTTCCTCATACAATGAAAAATAGGTATAATTAGAATTGTATGTGTGCAGAAGACATGTTAAATACAATAAAAAACAGTATTTGGGTAACGTTTTGTTTTTTTTTTTTTGTTATAAAACGACGGTTCGAAAGGGAAGTGCAATACAATACTTATATAGCCTAATATGGAAATGGCGAGAAGTCTTGTGCTGGCCACAACAGATTTTTTTATTTTAGATTTATTGGGTTTTAGGAAAAAGAAAATGAACAAGAGTGATACCTATGGTATAGGTAGTCTTCACGCCAGCTTCATGTGCTCGCACTATACGAATATGTAATAATAATTACCAATATTACCCGTGGCCGCGTGCCTGAGAGTCTGGTCGCGAACTTGGGGAACCGGGTTCGATCCCGACAGGCGCCAAATATGTCCAAATTTACATGGCACAAAAGTGACATCTGTGGTGCACTCTCCACACCAGCTATGAGTGCCCGTGAGGTGACGCCTGGTAAGCGCCCAAACGGTAAAATATATCGTCATCATTACCGATGTCTGCATGTACTGTAGATACTGGCACACCCAGTAATGGGTAATATGCCGTGATGATATATTTATTTATTTATTTTATATTACCAATATATTAGCGTACACGTACAAAACAGATTGCTACACCCAACAATAGGTAATAAAGCCCTTATATTATAGAGTACCAATTTTTTACCTAACATTCAAAAACCAGACTTAGTAAAATAATGTTTTAATCAGTGGTACTCGTTTAACATATTCATGTTGCTTGTAATGTTAATTTATTTACTATTTTTAAATTTAATTTCGAGAAATTCGAGACTCTCTAGTCGAGATCAAGAAATAGTAAGGAAAAATATGTCGAGATGAGATGCAGAGAAATCCCGTCTCGAAAATTCTAAATATTGTGCACCTTGATTTAGTACCTATATGTACCTACTGTTTCGTGTTTCAAAACAAATAAATAAAAGTCAAAATATTTGCATTTCCTTTCTACTTCGGTATTTTGTTTTCTAGAGGTGATATATAAATAACATACAGCCTCAAAATTCTGTAAGTCAACAGTTAATTTAGCAGGAAGTGCTACCAACATAATTAATAAGAAGACCAAGTCATATTTTTGACAAGTCGCATTTTTAAAAAAATATAAAATTACCTCAATAGAAAAAAAGTATAAAAAAATATGTTTCATAAGGCCTGTTATTGCACTCGTCCTTTCTAAAACTTGGACTCGTGAGTTAACAAATTGCTTTATGAAACTTTGTTTTTAAATATACAATTATTAGTTTCGTTTTGAATACTTACAACTTATCTATTCTACTAACTCATAATTTAATTCAATTCTCTTTTTATTGGCAAGAGCCAATAAAGTGTCTGACATCTGGTGGCAAAATAAAACATATAAGTCGTAGGGAAAACGTTGTACTGTCATATAGGGTTATGAAGTAAACAGCAACCAAAAATGACCAGCAAATCGAAGAAATATTGTTCTGTACCGCGGTGCAAGTGCTGACATCCGTTCATTATTGCCCAAAAAGAGAAATATTAAAAAATAAGTGGAAAATCGCGTTAAAAATCGGAAAGGACGTATCACCATTCATGAACGTTTGTTTACAACATTTTTTACCTAAGCGATTTTATTCCATTTATTTATAAAATTTATGCTTCAAAATATTATTAGATTGTTTTTGTAGTTATTAAAAGAAAAATATTAAAAAGAAATGCTATATCAAGCCAAAAATTACCCAAAGAAAATTCGACAAAAGCCCTGTACAGAGAAGAAAAATAAGAGAGACGTTACCTGTAAATAGTAACTATTATTCTTTAATATTATATATTTATTTTAAATTGTTTATGGGAAAGATAAAGAAAAAGAAACTATAAAAATACCAGAAGTTGAGCGCAACAGCAAGAGGAAGACGTGCAAAACAAAGAACTTGATGTGCATTTGTATTTAATGCTATTACGATTGAATGAGGATCCCCTTTCAAAATAGATGTTTGAACACAAAGTCCATTTATTTCTATATTATTCTGTTTATCTGTCTTGCATCCTCACAAGCATGTCCAGCTAAAAATAATTAAATAAGTAGTTAACATGCAGATAACTTCAATTTTGAATCTTATTTTACCTTTATATACTGATTCTCCTTCGAACATAGGCCGCACAGCACCATTTAAATAAATGTATATGTCTGACATTGAGATAAACATAGTTAATTTCGATTAAAAATAACAAAATATCCTCAAAACATAGCATGAAAATACAACTAGCACAAATGTAAAATATAATGCTTTCTCTATAAGTCGGTCATTAGTGCTGCCATCTCTAGGATATGGCTCTCCCGGATACAGAAAATATATCCATCTGAATGTCAAATTTGACCGTTCTTCTTCTTAATTTTGAAGTAAATGAATAAACAGTTGCTACGGTTATATCCATTCTGCAGATGTGAAGCAAAGATAAGTTTTTACGAGTGTTACGCTGAAATTATTAAGAACAGGACAAATGGTGCATAATTTTTAGAATTTTATTTTTAATATGTTCAAAATAGTGCCCTCCACCAATTGTACTCTTTTCTTTCCATTTACTTCTTAAAATGAATTGAAACTAATATGTCAGGGATTTAAAATTTATGAAAGCTGTCAAATTAATTTCTGTTGTTTAAAGTTATTATGATGAATGCAAATTTTGTTTTCAATGGTCTACTTGTTTTACCGTTATCGATTGTTGTGCTTGATTATAAATTTCACATTGAAAATAATGAAATGTATAAGAAAACATTCGACAATTGAAAATCGTTGAAAGACATGTAGCGTATGTTTGTATCTCCATGCGTATCTTTCCCCTCTCTGTCTGTCCCTTACGTGACCCCTGATCCCCCACTCCTCCCCCTGATCCCGGATCCTGATCTCGATTCAGGCGTATACGAACCTATCTCCGTTATTCTTCCTTGGGGAACCCCTGAGGTAATCATCACAGCCATCGGTTTATTTCGAATGATGTTGCGTCCTGCTCGCACTCAACCAAATTCCTCATCTTCTTTCTTTTTTATCGTCGTTAATTCCCACAAGTATCACAAGTATCCATACCTTGTTTTCTATGTTCCAATTTCCCAAAAAAAGTTTCGCGTTATAGACGTTGTTTACATAGAGGCACCTTGGAGATTTTTTCTCAAATTCGAATGAAGGGAAGATTAAAAATTTTATATAATGGAAGAAATTAATTTGCAGTTATTCATGATGCGAAATAGAAAGTGTTTTACCACATTCATTCTTGTAATTCTTCTGATAATGGCAGCAATGCCGAAATTGCAATAAAGAATCTTATAAATTTTGTGAAATCTAGCAAATGTGTAATCTTTTGTTACCTACTTGGGAGTCCGATCTTCAATAGTTTTCGAGATATAACGCAATGAAAAATGAGTTTTTTCGGTGTTTACCTCTGTTATCTCGAAAACTGTAAGAGTTACAACTTTAATTAAATGAGATATTTTGTTTAGGTACATTAGAGGTATTTTTGTTTTTCAAAAAAAAAATCAAATAATTGTACTGAGACAAAAGTTTTGGCGCCCTTGGCCAATACTTAGTTTTCAAATAACTTCGTAACTATAAGAAAGTGAAAAAAATGTTTCGTATAAAATGTTATTGTTTTTTTGTAGTCTATTTACTGGCATAGACAAAATTTTGTTCAACCACTATCTTAGTCAGTTTTTCTTCGATTCTAATACAAAATGGCCTCTTTCTCAAAAACAGTTGAAGATCGGACCCATGTTGATTAAACTTTTTTTACTCATTTTGGTCAATACTATATGCCCTCATAATTTGTCACTTATTTTTTAACACCCTGTATATTCGAACCGTGCGAGCGTTTACCAGATGTAACCTCACGGGCACTCATTAAGGTCACTTTGTGCCATTTAAAATTCCAAATAATTTTGGCGTCGGTTAGGATAGAACTCGGTTCATCAAATTCGCGACCAGACACACTTCGGCACATATGTATACATTTTTTTGACAATTTATTTGTTTTAAATGTGTGAATAAAATAATGAACCTTAAATACGTGCCATATTTTTACCTTTCGTTACCTTTAGGTACGGAAAGTATGGGCTTTGATTAAAAAACTTGATGGTAAGTTATTATTATTATTATTATTATTATATATGTATGTGTGTGTGTGCGTGCGCGTGTGTGTGTGTGTGTACGTGTGTGTCGGATGGCATAACTCGAAGATCTGAATAGATTTTGGTTATAATTGGTCAACCAGAAGGGTCCTCATTTGCAACTTTTAACACATTTTATTGAAAAAACGCAGTTAAATATTATTTATTAACATTTCACATTATTATAAATATTAAATAATATCTTATTCTGTATGCAATTTGGCTAACACAGTTTGGGAAACACTGTATAATATAAATCGTTACTATAGTAGCCGGCAAATTATTATTTATTGATGGTCAACTTTTTCCTTCTTTGCACCCTGTCCCTTACTCTGCGGTGTTTCCGGTTTAATTTTCAACATTACCTAGGCAACAGTATAGAAATTTTCAGTCCATATTTATTTGACGGCTAATGTATAACAACGATCTGCAATAGTAATTTACGTAACAAGACCTGAAAGTGATACTTTACTGGGTGAGCAAGCATATTCCAGAGCGAGCCGTAGGCGAGCTTTGGAAGCTTGTGAGCCCAGTATAGACACTTTCAGGTCATGTTGGGTACAATATTTTTTTTGCGATCCTGAAAAAAGAATAAAAAAGTATTATTTTATTTTTTACTGCGAGCAAATAAGAAATAAATAAACAACTGATCTCCATGGAAACATTTAGCTTTACCGGTTCCGGGATCGGTAAAGTACTTTCCGATCCCTTATAGACAACTTTCCGAGCTAGCTCAGCAAAGAAGGACTTTCCGGTTTAAATAGTGATCAGAAAGAGCTCATTTTCTGGGCGATCGCAAAAAAAAGAAATTTGTTCTGCAATTATTCACTTTGTAAAACCAAATAACGTTCGAAAACCCTATTTTTGATGATAATTTGCCTATAACCCTAATTTTGAACGGAAGTTGCTAAGTCTTAGTAACGTTGCTAATAATTTTAAGCAATAAAAACAAATGTAAAGCCTGTCGTTTTCATAATTTATGTAGTGTTCGCAATTATTATTGGTTATTTGTTATAGCAATATTGCGAAGACTTAACTGTTTTACAAAATAAGGCTTTATTTAATATGTACAAGTGTCCTCGGTTTTACCGAAGAAAGAATCGTAAAGTTTTATTATTTTATGGTAGATAAATGAAAAATAATACTATAAAAATAACAATTTGGGGTATTATAATTCCGCTATTATAGGGAGGTAAAATGAATTTTGATTGCCGAATTAGGATGTGGAAGGCGCGAGCGTGGGATGGTGTCTGGCGTACGCGCAAAGAAGAATAGAATAATAATGAAAGAAGGAAGATAGAACAATGGGTGTTGGTCACTTCAGTGATTTAGTGTCGAATTGAATCGGTTTGGTTGAGAGTGTGCAAACAGCCCCGTGCTTTATGACGACTCCGCTCATTGGAAATGTCCATCACGACAGTTTCGTTCCTCATTAAGGGCTTTGTGAATCGCCTGTCGTTATCTCCGTCACACAACCCGCCTTTATATATCGCCATCCCATTTCAACTCGTTAGCTCTTTCTCCCGATGTTTTTAGTGTTTTGCTTCCTTTTTCCCCTTGGTATCTTTTCGACTGAGTTGAAATCGCTTTTATGTAGGGATTATTGCCTTCTTTGTTCCTCCAATGTCCGTAGAATGAGATAACGGGAGCTAGGTGGGTCGCAGCCCGGCGTAAGTCGTCCCAATGCGTCTAAATTGCTATCTGTAAATGGCCCGTATCTAATGATGCCAGAAGAAGGAAAAAAACACTTTGGACTCCCACGTACACGGAGAAGCCGGGACGGCAAAGACAAAATTAAACTTACGAAGGAGATGTAATGTCACATACACGCCGAGCCAAAGCTTTCTTATCTTTTCGCTAAATAAAAGTTTAGATAAATACAGAGATTGGCGGCCAGATCGTCTGGAAGTGTCCCCAAATTGATTAGAATTGCTCCAGCAGTCTTTTGCTGATGTCAGAGGACCAGGAACCCTTTGCTTTGCTTTGCTGACGGAGGAGAATGGAGCCTTTTCATTATTACACTATAATTAACATCCACATTCAACGGCCTACTTCATCTGCTCACAAACACTCGTTTTCGCCATTCTTTTATAAAGACGGATATTCTTTTCATTACTGTAGCACCTACAATAGCCATTCAGCTGTAATTTTAAATTAACAGTGCTGCTATAACTAAATTTCCTTCACCTCTACTAAAAGTTCGTGATTCTTCAAATTCATTGGCGAGATTAGCGGTATTTGTCACTCATATATGTAATATACGTATCTATAATTTTAAATATTTAATTAATAATAAAATAAGAAATATTAAATGTACTTTCCAGAAAAACCTTCAATAATGTATGTATTTGGATTTTTGACACTGACATTTTTCTGTTAATTACAAACATTTTAATTTTTTAACTGGTTTCCATGGAGTTATTAATTCTGTAGACGATATAATAAAAATGTTCAAGGTATCGGATAGAGAATTTTATATTCTTTAATATTTGTAATAACATAAATTTCTAAAAAATTATTTACAGTATGTCCCCGGATTGAGTTTACAAGAGGAAAAACAATTTTATTTTTGATTTTACGAAAAAATGCCAAGGGAAGAAAAATTTTTGCATGAAATAAAACGCATGTTTCAGTTATTAAAACTTTTAATTAATGTAAGGTTATTTTATTATTACGTTTTTTCGTATTTTGTCCTCCTAATAATACAGTTATTGCATTGAATCTAACATGATTTTAGTTAGCTTTGAAATATTGACAAATGATTATTAATTATAATTTCAGAAAAAAGGGCGAAAATCAAAATACTTGTAGTTTAATTAATTAAGGTCAAATTCGAATCAATTTCCATGTTCTTATAACATTTAAATTGTTGTTGTCAAAAATTCGCGTTGCATTTGTTCATTTAATTAAATTTACTATGGAACTAAATTTAACTGGACGTTTATAATACCGGCTCTAACTCTTTTTTATCTGAAATTAGAATTAATAATCATTTGTCAATATTTCATAGGTAATTAAAATCATGTTAGATTCAATGTAATAACTGTATTATTAGGAGGACAAAATACGAAAAAACGTTATAATAAATGAACCTTACATTAATTAAAAGTTTTAATAATTGAAACATGCGTTTTATTTCAAGCAAAAAAATTTTCTTCCCTTGGCATTTTTTCGTAAAATCAAAAATAAAAATTTTTTTCCTCTTGTAAACTCAATCCGGGGACATACTGTATACCTAGAAGATTATTTTTAAGATACTACTACTTCCGGTTGTTCAACTGATTTCAAAATATTTTCAGTTCTTCCCATTAATGTCAAATTGAAGAATACGTATAGTTAAACAGGTGTTAAGTATTATAGTTTTTGAGAAATCGTTTTCTCAACATCCACACACACACACACACACACACACACACACACACACACACACACACACGCGCGCGCGCCTCCGCATACACACACATCATTGTAAAAATGTTAAAATCGGATACTAGGGTTCTTAAAACGTGCTTATTCACTAAAATCTGCATATGTGATTTTTAGCATAAATCCAAAATCTCTCGTAGCGAAAGGTAAAAAATACGCTACAGGCTACAGGTAACCCACCTAAATATGAACCGTATTTAAACTTGCTTGATTTAGAAAAAAAGTATTAAATTTGTATTTCGTTTTCCTGTTCCGTGCTTCCAGCAATATTTTTCTGGAAGATTGCAACTGTTTATTTATTTTTACAGCTTGTATTAAAAGAGCTATAACCATGTATCATTCTCCGTTGAAGAGAATTTGATATAAAATTATATTTATGGGTCGTAAGGCAGTTAACAACATAATTATATTTACAGTGCGTCAAGCGACCATGAAATTTATATGAATTTTACACCGTCATAAAAGTTAGGAGGGGGCAAGTTTATACCCTGCGTTGTCTCTAGCCTATACCCAGCGAATAAAACTGTCCATTTCAATGACTATTTCATATCTCACGGTTGTTGGGTGATCGCTGTTTTGCTCGTCTGTCAGCGTGAAGGAGTAAACGTCATGGAAAAGTAATTGCGCTGTGTGAATAACTATACTCGTTCTCATATAGCTATAATTTCCCTTTAATATGACACATGTGAAAAATATACTTGCTGGTGGTAAACACTCCCATATTTCTTTCTAACTAGGAATACATTCAAGAGAAATATTGTTTATTGAACTGCTAATGCAAGGTAACGGAGATCCGGATCGTTTTAAATATTGAAAACATGTTTACCTAAAATTTTGTAAATCGTACTTCACAATTTCTCAATAGTTGTATTTTTCAACAACATATCAGTAAATCTAGGTGCAGTGTTAACTAATTTACCCCAACCTACTTTTAGAACACATATGGGCCTATTGTATAACTAAGTGATTAATTTTTAACAACTGGTTACTAATCAAGTATGTTGATACATAAAAAATTGAATTTTTAGTTGTCAAATCAATACATATTGGATAAAAATTTTAAGCAATTATTTAAAAATGAACCATTATTTAATAGGCCTGATAATATTTAAGGTATGATGCGGAATAATAATAGTAATAATTCAATGTCTATTGGCCGATATCACCACCGATTCCTAAAATTTAAGAAATGCTTATGTACCCGATGTGCACCACTAAACATTACCTACCAAAATTTCATTTTCACCAACCGCTAAGCATTGCCTATCTTGATTTAGGAATTACTCAGCTAGGTATACCCAAATCATTCAAGCAGCCAATGCACGTCATTAATAAAAATTGAATAAAAGTAACTAGATGTGTGACGTTATGTACTGGTACGTTTGCAGAGGTTTTAGAATCTTTATGAAAGGAGTTATACAGATTGCTATCTGTATTATCGACATGTTCATGAAATGTCACATCTATAAAATAAATACTATATTTTTGTCACTTTCCATTTCTATTTAAATTATTTTATAATACTAACCTTATTTATACTTAGTATGCCATATAAAGGCAGTAAATAAAAGTGAGCCGAATTTCAAAGAAATATACCGAATTCTTCTGATTGATTAGAAGTGCTACCTTTGGCAGATTCACAGATTTTGTGTTTGCGTTAACGGTCACGTTGCGTCGTTGCGTTGCGTTTAACATTACTTTATTATAAATAGGCCTTTACAACGCACAAAAATGTTTCAAACACGATACAAATATTTTTCAAATAATAACTTTGACAGTATGAACATACAAATTATCAATGTTGCCAACTATAGCAACAATTAAACGAATAATATGACGTTGATGTACATTATTTATATATTATTCATGTCATATACGATAAGTAATGAACTCTACTATTCATCTTAATAATAATTATACAAGGCCATACACTTTTTAACGGTTAAAAATGATTGAAACTTTATTTCATTTTTCACTATTAGTGATTTTAATGCATTAAGGTTTTTACACTAAGTGATGACGTGCATTGGCTGCTTCTGTGATGAAAAATGGTTTTGGAAAAGATGGCCTTTTCATTAGAAAACAGAATTTTTAAATATCTATACGAGTTTATATGACATAAAATTAATTCGTAAATACATAAATGTATCGTTTTATTCTTTGTTTTATATTTTGGGAAATGACATTGGGTATTCACATATAATTAAATTCAAATACGAAAATATTGACAGGAGCCCGTGTCAGAATGACAACTAGCAATTATGTAGGTACATAACTTACAAATGTCATAAATTTTAATTTAAATTAAAATTTCAAGATTTTCTAAGTTTTCTTTGTCACCAGGGATGTAGACTTTATTTAGAGAGTTAAATAAAACACATGAAATTTTAAAATTATGAAAATTGGAATGAAACATGATGGCATTTGACATCTGTATATAATTACTAGCTGTCATTCTGACAAGGGCCCTGCCCTGTCAAAAAAGAGCAACAAAGTCGCATGACTGCTCGCGCCTTATAAATTAGTATCCCACGTAAACGTAGTAGTATATGACGTCATTACTTTAGGGATATTTTTGATGACGTAAATCTTCTGCCATTTCATATTCACCATAGCTATCCTGAAGAAGAAGCAGTAGGCTACGATACGTCGATGTTCGTCAAAAAATAAAAATAACCTATATTTCTCATAATTTCTATCAGTCGCTTAGTATATTTCTTCGATAATATAATTATTTCACTGAAAAAGGTCGTAGATATATCTTATTTCCGTTGTACGCTATAGAATTCTATTCTGTTGGTGTTGTGTATCGGTCTCGCTCAACTCGATGTCGTATAAAGATATCCCTGTTGGTGCGGTTGGTTAGGAGCACGAGGCTACTTGATACTTTTGATGGGCTGTCAGGCCGTAAAGTTGACAGGAAGTGTGCTTACATCGCATTCAAACGTCACCGTAATGGAGTGTTTTACTGATATTGCCACTTCACACTGATCAAGTTACCTGCGACAGCGACACCTACCTATATTCCACTGTCTCTTGTTAGACACAACGTATCCGACGGAAACGAGATAGGTAGGGAGAATTTTAAAATTTCATTACCACTAAATGAAAGAGTTAAAATGAAAATATTTTTTAACTGATGATAATCTGGTTATAGATTTACGAGTTACAGTTAGTAATTTATTTTCTTATCTAAATAAATATATAGGCCATCCAGCGAATCAAGCGGTTTACGTCATACATACAATATCACTAGAAACAATGACGTCATATGTTAAAAAGTTTACATGAGCATGTAAAACGGATTAAAATCTGTGGGTTGCCTTCATAAACCCAAATTTTTCTTAAAAACACGTATAATATTTTTCCAGCGAAATCCAATTTTATTTAAAATATTCTGAACAATACTGCTCACGCCGTTATGAATACTTCATTCTTGTAGTATATGCAACAAACTATCTAGTATTATGTGAGATCCTTAAAAAAATACAGAATACTGCATACCATACAATTTCTCACTGTTTCTGTACATTGCGTACAGCGTTTGCCACACGCTGTACATATAGATTTAATTTTCAAATTATTACTAACAAATAGAACCAAATATTACCTCAATATTAGATTTCAGTGAAAGTAAAAACCCACCAATCTATTTTACATTTTCAAAATAAGTCAATAAATTAACTACAAGCTCTTGAATTTGACATGACAGAGCATTTGACATTTTGACAATGAACAACGAAACCAAAAACAAAATGTAATCACAATACACGTTGAAAAGTATAATATAGACATATAATATTTAGTAATATACATATTCAGAATTACCAATATTAAAAAAATATAATCAAACGTCATTTTGCAATAATTTACAATATTTTACTTAGTAATATCCAAATGTAATTATTTCTATTAAAGGTGTCAAATACATAATAATAATAATAAAAAAACCAATAAAATATATTAAAAAAAATAAAGAAAATTTCAAAAATTCCTAAACGATGACGTAAACCTCTTGATTCGCTGGATGGCCTATAGATAATAATTAATTGTGATCCTACCTGAAGTTTATAAACATGAAATGGCATTCCAACTTCAAAAACAAATAAGATAAAGCCAATGCCTGGAAAACTATTTCATAAACAGTTGGTTTAATTCGTAATTAATAAAGTATAGTAGGAAACCAGTGAAAATTAAATTGTGCGTCAACGAATTCTTATAATCAAATTTTTATAATGTTCTTGCTGCTTATAACTATTTAAGGGTCGAATTTTTTATCGTCGTTTTAGTTGTATTCTTTTAGATCTTTCTAAAATATTCACTGCAATTGCCATTGAACCAAGAAGAAAAATCTGTTGACATTTCTGATACACACAAAAACACATATCTTCTTTATATATTTTTTAATTTTTTAATTCATTCTATTGACTCTTATTCTACTGCGGGATATATGTAATATATGTATCTATAAATATAAATATTTAATTAATAATAAAATAAGAAATATTAAATGTACTTCCCAGAAAAAGTCTTCACTAATGTCTCTGGCTTTTTGACACTCACATTTATCTGTCAATTACAAACATTTTAATTTTTCAACTGGTTTCTATGGAGTTTAATTTTTACACTTTACATGAGCTGCGAGATACATTTACAACTTATTATTTCATATATTTATGTCTCTCTCTTCAACTTCATAGAAGATATACTAAAAATTTTCAAAAATAATATTTAGAAGATTTTTTAAAGAAACTATTACTTCCGGTTGTCCAATTGTTACCAAAATATAATCAGCTCTTCCCAGGAATACCAGATTGAAGAAAATGCAGTTAAATATTTTAAAGTCGTATAGTATTTGAGAAACCGTGGTTCCAACATCCATACATCCATACATACACACACACACACACATCATCGTAAAAATGTTATAATCGGATTATAGGGACCTTAAAACGTGCTTATCCACTAAAATCTGTATATGCGATTTTTAGCATGATTCCAATACCTCTCTTAGCGAGAGATAAAACACGCAAACTTCTCGTCTTTCATAATTTCGAATGTTTAGAATTACTGATAAATATAAACTTTTCAAAAGAAACAGATGACCTATTAAACGTTAGATTAGTTTAATATCTAAGAAACACTACAGAAATCAATTATCATTAACGGTTAGTTATGCACATGTGAAGTTGAAACTGATGACAGATGTCAAAATTACTTCTATTAATAAACGAGAAAATATTGACTATTGACTGTAGCATAGAAGAAATGATTAAGCAGAAAACTTACGTCATAGAAAAATATCCCTAAAGTAATGACGTCATATACTACTACGTTTACATGGGATACTAATTTATAAGGCGCGAGCAGTCATCCCAGGAAACACACATATATAGGATATATAACTATCAAGGATAAATCACAGCACAGTTCCATTGTGCTATGATTTATCCTTTATAGTTATATATCTTATATATGTGTTTCCTGGGATGTGACTTTGTTGATCTTTTTTGACAAGCAGATATGGGGACCCGTGACAGAATGACAACTAGTAAGGTATGTATTGACAAATGTAATCAGTTTTTATACCAAATTTCATGATTTTCCAATTTTAGGTGGTTTATTTTCTGACTAACGGTTCGAGTTTGCGCAGTTATACAATTTTGGTCAGCTGTGTTGTTAAGAATTAACCTTGTAATTTGGAAGTGAAAGCGTCATTTTTTGTTATATATAAGTGCAATTTAAATTAAAATGATTGACGAATTTTCATCTAAAGAGTCGTATGAATCGGGGGAATTTTCTTCTAGTGATGAAGACAATCTGGAAATGTTTAGCGAAAATCCGAGGACAAAGAATGAAAATTATTTAGAAGAAACAGTTCCCCAGTAGTCAAACCGTGTTTTATGGAACATTTTCGGTTAAATTGGAACACGGTGGGACCTTTCATGGACAATTATTTAAAAAGTAATTATTTTAAGCACCGTGTGGAACAGTTTGGGAAACTGGGTGCCAAAGAACATATCCTCATATATTTATAGTTTGTCAGCCCCTTCTAGTTTTATTGTTGTTGTCTATAACACACTCCACCTATTCTCAACATTATTTGACGTGGTAGTAGTTTTACGCTGATCCTTCGATATAAAATAAAATAATATCAGGTACATTTTTATACCATTAAGGCGAATGCTAAATCGTTCTGTAGAAAAGTCGCCATATTGGAAAACCATTATAAATAAAATTATCTTGTATAAAACTACTTAACATTTTTTCTACTTACCAAATGCTGGTTTCTGGAGATTTATACTTTTTCAATGCGTAATTTATAGTCTGGATTAACCAGCAAAAAGTAAAAGTAGTTAAAAGAAACGTTATCCTGTATCAGGCAATTAACGTGATATTTAAATTCCCGATTTGAAGGCACTTGACACACACATAGTACTTTCAAATCACATTAAAACAGCCATAACAATAATTTTTGTGTCATTAATTACATCGATAATGAAGGCTATAGCCGCGACCGACCGCGGTACAGTAGCTGTACAGTGACGGAACGAATAGCCGGGGGTTGAGTTACAGCAATGCATTTAGATAACAACCCGTGCCCGTACCCGTATATACGTACACGAACCCTAATTATTAGCTCGCAACGGCTCCGGGCAAGAACCGGAGCGAGAACCGGAATTGCCGATGTGGTTATCTACACCGGCATACGTCACTAGAACGACCACATCAACTTGCAATCCACGACACCTAGATGATGATGGGGAAAATGCAACAAAAAAGACACCACATAAGATATTTTTAGTAGATTCTTATTTATTGATTACCAATAAGTGACCGGTTGATATTCTGAAAACAAGAAATAATTATATTGTCTGACAAATCCATTTTTACCCAAACGGATGACGGATTCGTCTTAAGACTCATTTCCACCGAATGTTTTAATGCTTAATGCATAATGATTAGTGTATAAGGCTTAATGCATTATGATAATTTACTAGGACACTATTTCCAACTACTTTATTTAGTGATTCATTCAATAGAAATGTCACAATTTTTTCCCTTATAACTTGTTTAGCAGACTGCCATTGAAGCAGCAATTTTTCTTCTTTTAATGTTATATACATAATTTTCTGCATCCAAGCAAAAAATTAAAAATTTAATAATTATAAAGTAGACTAACAGTTAACAGTTAAGGTTAGATGTTTGCAAATTTTTGTTCTTACGCATTGCCCTTAGTTCCTATCTAAATCCTAAATTTATATGCTCTAAATCTAGTGATTATTTAGGACTTTAGAAATTAGATTTTCGGGTTTTGCAAGAGCACACTATGCTCTAAAGTTGACGCGCACTAATTAAACAAATCATATTCATTGTTATAATTTGTGCAAAACGTCAAATTTACTGTCAAGCATCAAATTGAATAATTGTATAATTCATTTTTGTTGTTAAATGTTCTAAAGTGTTACCATACAAACCAATGAATATCACTAGTGTGCCATTCGGAGTTGTATTTATTTGAAGAAGACCTAAATCCTAAATGCCAAAATGCGACATCGGACACAGACTTAAGCACTAATCGTTATGTAAAGCTGGAAATGGTAGCAATCGTTGCCATATGTGGAACTTTTTTACGCATTGTGCTTAGTTAATAATTATGGCTCTTACGCATTAGGACAAGCGATGGAAATGAGGCGTTTTTCTCCATAACTTGGTGTGTTGTTTACGAATCAAAACTCAGCAAACTCAAACGATATTTATGTTTAAAATATTAGGTTTGTTTCAAAACCTGACAAATCTGCAACCGGTTGATATTTGATGCAAGGAAATCCAAATTTTCTAATCAGAGCAGCGGTTTAGTCTCGCGGTCCTATTAAGTATACAGTTTATTTAATTATGTCAGTTGTTTCTTTACAATAATTATTAAATAAGGAAATAGTGCTCATTGGATTTTATTAACAGTATTATAAGTTTACATAAATTCAATAATTTATAATAATTGATCAATAATTGCAGAGTGTGGAGACGAAAATGGTACAATAGTATACAGTTTATTTAATTATGTCAGTTGTTTCTTTACAATAATTATTAAATAAGGAAATAGTGCTCATTGGATTTTATTAACAGTATTATAAGTTCACATAAATTCAATAATTTATAATAATTGATCAATTGCAGAGTGTGGAGACGAAAATGTTACAATTTAAAAAATCCGGTGGTTTAGAGCCTAACCAAGAAAAAATTAAAGATTTTAATATTCTATAAGAAAAACATAAAATATGCAATGATCCTTCAGAGGACGCTACTATAGGATTCTGTACGGAGTATCAACAGATCAACACGTGGGATGCAGTTGTCTGATATTCTTCAATTTTTATGGTGTAATTTGACTTATTGTTGTAATATCGTCGCGTTCAAGGCAAAACGACACAAGCGCCATTTACATAATAAGCCAGGAGACACAAAAAACTGTCTGCGCTTTTATACAAATATATTTTTAATGTCTTAACTGCATTAAAAGTAAGCAGATTTTTTAAAACACTTACTTTGACATCAATAACTCGGACCATTTCACTCTGCATTCACCCATAAGAAACTACGTAGAAATGGAGCTTATGCCATTTTAAGCCTGCGTATTAAAATTGTGACTGTCGCTTGCGCAACTTCAAAGTGAAATATCTACTTAAATAAATTTTTCGTACTTATGCCACTGTGTTTAATAGATGGAGGGTACGCCAATCTATCGAACGGTACCAAAATCGCAAATTACGATTTTTTGGCGCTTAGGCCGTTTTGCCTTGAACGCGACGATATAATGGAATAAAGCACTAATCATTTCATATAGGTCCAAAATAAAATATGTTTAGGAGGTAAGTTCAATGAAATCATTTATACTTTGGGTGTGTCCGATATCGCATTTTGGCATATACAATTTAGGATTTAGATCTACCTATTTTACATAAATACAACTCCGAATGGCACACTAGCGACATCCATTGGTTTGTATGACAACATTTTAGAACAACAAATATGAATTATACAATTCTACTTAATTTGATGCTTCAGATTAAATATTAATATTATAGTTTATAAAATAGAAGATAAGAAGCTATTCTTTGACAGTAAATTTGTCATTTTGAACAAATTATAGCAACGAACACAATTTGTTTAATTAGTGCGCGTCAACTTCAAGGCATAGTCTGTCCCTGCAAGACCTTAAAATCTAAATCCTTAAATCCTAAATAATGGCATTATTTAGGGCATATAAATTTAGTATTTAGGTATTGGGATGATAACAGTACAACATCGAATACATCGTTAGAAAGCGAACAATCCAATATTCTGACATTATTAATATTAGAGTTTCTTATTAAACAAAGTAGTTTCGAGTTCTGTATCATCAACATATTGGCTCGTAGTATGATCACGGTTTTAACTAAAACGCTGTTTTAAGAAATGTCAAATTTCAATATTTAATGACAATAATAATAAGTTTATTTAATAATAATAATAAGTTTATTTGCCCAACAGTATACACCATATAAAGGACAAAATATGATACATAATTACACAAAAAAAAAAAAAATTTTGATGGAACATAATAAATCGTAATATGAAAGAATATTTAATACCCACAAAAATTAATGTAAAAAATACTTACTTACTATACATTTTTAACTAAATTGATTATAAAAATCAGAGACGCAATAAAGATATCTATATCATTTATAATTAAATTTACATTGTTACACATATTATAAATTGGTGACCTGGTTTGCATATTTGTTCTGGCCCTAGGACATTCAAAATATAATTGTTGTCTTGATTCAAACCGAGGTACATGAATGTTAATTTTTTCTAACAGTGAAGGACAGTCAATTTTATTTTGCAACATTTTTGCTAGAAACATGATTGAATGACATGTTCGTCTTGTTTCGATTGACGTAAAATTAAAACGATCTAATAACATATTATAATCACAACCTCGTTGTGGATAGACTTGGTCACACTTGTAGTCTTGTAGATCAAATATTTCAAAAAACGTCTTTGTACATTCTCTATTCTAACGTTATATCGATCATAAATAGGAAACCATATTATTGATCCGTACTCTAATTTAGAGCGAACGTAACTATTAAAAAGTATGATCAAGGTATTCACATCATGAAATAACCTGCAATTTCGATATATAAATCCTAGTGTTTTTGAAGTTGACTTAACTAAATCAGTAATATGGTTTACGAAGGTCGTTTCAGGGTCGAAAAATAATAAAAATAAAAATAATAAATAATATCAAATTTATCAAAATATGATTCTAAAGCAGAACACAGTTTGTATTCAAACAAATATTTTTTAAAAAATCGTTCTTTAAACATACGATTGAAATTAAATATTTAAATTTGAATTTAACATTTCTAAAAACAGTGTTTTAGTTAAAACCGTGATCATACTACGAGCCAATATATGTACTGATGTTTTTACATATTATTAATTTGAAACATATCAAAGCAGTTTTTTTGTGAAGTCTAAAGATAGTTTTATTAATTTCTATAAAAATATAAAATTTAATTTTAAAGGTATGGTACTTGCAATTTGGAACAATGGTTTTATACCTTACAACTTTCGTATCAAACTTTGCGTGTTTTAAAAAACCATTCCCCATCCTCATAATTCTTTAACCACGCGTTCTCCCATAACTCGCTGGGCAGGTAAAGGCGCAGCGGATTGGTTTACACTGTGGCCGAGACAACTTTATAATGGCCGTTCCAGTGAGTTACGTTCTCAAGCTGGGAGCCAGCAGGTAGGCTTGGCGTGCTGTAAGCTATAGGCGGGGTGCAAGGGGGTAATTAATGCGTCTTCCACCAGATTAACTTGTCACGGGGGAGACAAAAGAAGTCGTTATTCCAAAGAAGACATGATGGATGGAGCAGGGTGGAACGACGCTTTTATCTTACCCGCCGTAACAGAGAGACATTCTTGCATAATGATCGGTTTTGGATATAATAAATTTATTTGAAACGCTCAATAAATACAACATTTGTTTTGTGGGCTGATTAAAAAGAACACCGCAATTTACTCCGCTGAAAAAACTTATAAATATTTTAGTTTGTTCACACTCGCAGTGACTAAGTTAACCAATTTTGTTATTTTTATAGAATTCACGTTATTTTCCAAATATATTTTTACGTCTCGCTAAGAGAGGTATAGTAAAATTTTTGAAAGAAATCCGATCAAGGCCATCTACGAATTGCATCTATGAATTAAGATTTTATGCACGGTAAAAAATTACATTGATATTCCGGACAAAATTTAGTTAGCTGTATTTTTTTTGTTATTTCAGCAATATTTTTTTGCCGTGTATACGAAGAACTTTGTATTTTAAGTTTCCAAAACTAAACAATTTTTGTTGTGTATAAAAAGTATTATTTGCTGTAAAATATTAGTCATGGTACCAATTATTATTCGTAGTACTAAGCAGTCATTTTGTTACTTTGTTCAGATTACAAAATCATTTTGCAACAATTACAGATATTTAATCTGTTACTGGGACAAATTTTATTTTTTTGTATCCTGTGACATTATATTTTGTAAAGATTACCAATTCTTCTTCCCACCATATACTTATTTGTACATGTAACTAAAACTTTTGTGTAGACAAGGTATTCCCTTGTATACAGCATAATTCACTGTTCGTGTTATCGTGTTATACAATACTATACTACGTCGTGTCTCATTTGCTTGCGCAGTTAAGTTTAACCTGTCGAAAATTGTGTTTTAAAAGTGCTTGTTTCTTGTGCCCGTCAATAAAAATGGATGATTTTGTAAAATATATTTTAAAACAATGGCAATTAGAGTGTCTTATTAAGAAATTTGAAGGTATGTATCGATTATTGATAAATCTATTATAATTTAAGTGATTATTGTTTCATACGTTATTTTGTTTATATAATATTTGTTACATGTATATAGATTATACTAATTATAAATAAATAAAATTATTATAATACGCATGTATTTAATTTTTACCTTACTACCTCATTAATGCATTTGTATATCTAAAAAAAAATAATTAGTTTCCAAAACAAAATCATAGTTATTAATGATAACTTATTTTTTCACATAACAAATTTATATTTCTTAATAGCAACTTAATTTATTTGTTCGTATAACAAATTTACATTTCTTAATGGTAACTTATTTTATTTGTTCGCATAACAAATATCTTTTGTTATATATAACAAAATTGTATTTGTTGCCACAACACTTTTTTACCAGCAAATTTACCTAGGTAACTGTAACAAATATATTTGCTGGTCCTATATTGACAAAAAAAATTTGCTGCTGGAACTCATTTTTGGTAATCACAACAAAGTTTTTATTTACCGTGTGCTGCCAAATTTAGTAGGATCGTTTATATAGTTGTTATGAGGTACACAAGATATTATGTACCCTCACAAAAACTAAGTAAAGACACTACTAAATTTGACAGCACAAAATCTTAATTCATAGATACAATTCGTAGATGGCCTTGATCGGACTTCTTTCAAAAATTTTACTGTATTGGATTCATGCTAAAAATCACATATCCAGATATAAGTGAATAAGCACGATTTAAGGTCCAATAAACCGATTTTAAGATTTTTACGATGATGTGTGTGTGTGTGTGTGTGTGTGTGTGTGTGTGTGTGTGTGTGTGTGTGTGGATGTGTGGATGTATGTGTGTATGTGTGTATGTATGTGTGGATGTTGGAGGGACGATTACTCAAAAACTATAAGACATAAGGCCAGTTTAACTATGAATTCCTCAATCTGACATTCATGGGAAGAGCTGAAAAGGTTTTGGTAACAATTGGCCAACCGGAAGAAGTAGTTTCTAAAAAAAAAATTCTAAATTTTATTTTTTGAAAAGTTTTGATATTACTAATATTGAAGAACATAAAATTCTACACATGATACATTTAAAATTTTTATTATATCTTCTATAAAATAGATAAAGACGCTATAATATATAGAATATCGGGATGTAATAAGTAGAGTAGGCTAAAATACACTAAGGAAACCAGTTGACAAATTCAAATGTTTATAACATAATTTATAAATGACAGATGTCAGTGTCAGAAATCAAAAATTTTAGTTATATTCTGAAAGCTTTTTCTGGGAAGTACATTTAATCTTTCTTATTGATTTATTAATTAAATATTTAAAATTATAGGTAACATGCATATATCCATTATAAATACCGCCAATGCCAATCTTGTTAATGAATTGAAAGAACCTCTGACATTTAGAAAGTGCCTCATACAATGAAAAATAGATATAATTAGAATTGTATGTGTGCAGAAGACATGTTAAATACAATAAAAAAATATATATTTGGGTAAAGTTCTGTAATTATTTTGTTATAAAACGACGGTTTGATAGCGAAGTGCAATACAATACTTATAACATAAAATGGAAATGGCGAGAGGTCTTGTGCTGGCCGCAACAGATTTTTTACTTCCAGTTAAGGCCTATTTATAATGAAGTATCGCAAGCGGTAATGCAGTTGCAAGTAAGGTAACGCAAACATAAAACATGAGAGCATGGTATTCCTATATGCTGATTTATAATGAAAAGTAGCGCAGCACCACAATTAGCTAACCAAATTTCTATATTGTTTTGAAAACCTTGCTTGTAGTTTCCTATTAGTTAAAAAAATTAACTGTGTATTGAAATACCGGCCCTTAGGAATAAAATTAATATTATATACTAATTATATCACTTACAAATTTAGGATCTATTGTTTCAATCTAAGCAAGAAATGTTGGTACAATTCAACTACCATTATTAAATATTAAATGCGCATGTGAAAATTGTTTTATTTAGTTTGTAGTTTTATTTGTATGTGCGATTTTCTTTCTTTTTTGGAAGCAAACAAAATTCCGATAATGTAGGTGTATTGTAAGTATTTGTTTACAGAATTTTTCGGTTTGTGGCATAAACTTTAATAAAACAATATAATGGGAACATAAAAATGCTTTTAGTTTCTTTTCGATTCTCTAAACAGTCTAAATGATATTGAACACCCATATTCACTATGTTGAATATTTCTTTCTATTAGAAACATTTACACTAATAGCAGTTTTTTCTCATTTTTACCTCTCGCTAACAGAGATTTTGGATCCATGCTAAAAATCGCATATACAGATTTTAGGGAATAAGCATGTTTTAAGGTTACTAGAATCCGATTTTAACATTTTTACAATGATGTCCCGGTGTGTGTAGATGAGTGTGTGTATGTGTGTGTGTGTGTGTGTGTGGTGTGTGTGTGTCTGGATGTTGGAAGACGGTTTCTCAAATTTTTAAGACTAAAGACCAATTTAATTACGTATTCCTTAATCTGCGACATTAATGGAAAAAGCTGAAAAGGTTTTGGTAACAATAATTATGGACAACCAGAAGTAGTAGTTTCTTTAAAAAAATCTTCGAAATATTATTTTTTGGAAGAATATAAAATTCTCTATCTGATGCATTGAACATTTTTGTCATATCTTCTATAGATTTGGAAAATTATAAATATATAAAATAATCCGTTGTAATGAATCTCACAGCCGAAATAACTCAATAGAATCCAGTTGAAAAATTAAAATGTTTATAGGTATTAACAGAAAAATGCCAATGTCAAAAATCCAAATACATTACTGAAGACTTTTTCTAGGAAGTACATTTAATATATCTTATTTTATTATTAATTAAATATTTAAAATTATATATAGGTACATATATTACATATGCCCATCAGAAATACCGCCAATCTCGTCAATGAATTTGAAGAATCTCGAACATTTAGAAGAATAGGTGGAGACTTATAGAATGAATTAAAAATATAAAAAATATGTTAATAATAAATGTAATTAGAATTTTTCTGTGGTACAGAAATTTTAAATACAATGTGTATTTATATAGTCTAATAGGTATGGAAATAAATTGATATCATATTAGGTATACGAATATATGATATTACTTTACGGAGTTAGACAAAGTTTTCCAACATATTAACAAATGTGTTTCTATAAAACAAGAAATCAAGAACGAAAAGTATAGAAACATGAATTGGTAGCATAAAAATATCAATTATTTATTTAATATAATTACATTTCAAAAATTATATTAAAAATTAGAAAAAATGCACTCTATTTATATTTATTGTATTACATTACTTTTATAGTAAGTCGAAAATGTTTTTATTAACTTTTTACTTCCTTGTACGAAGTAATGGAAGTATTGTAATCGCAAAAAAATTCGGTTTCCAGATTTCAACGGAAATATCCATTTTGACCATCCCTTAATCCATTTTGACTAATTTCGGCGTGACGTCTGTACGTACGTATCTCGCATAACTGAAAAACGGGAAGCCGTAGAAAGTTAAAATTTTGTATTTAGGACTGTTATAACATCTAGTTGTGCACCTCCCTTTTTGGTTATTGCATAACTTTTAGAAGTGGTACTTTACTTGAAGCCCATAATAGATTTTAATGGAAAACTGTATTATAATATAATCCAAAATTTTTCAAATTTGGTATATAAGACTTTTATATCAATGGGAATAACATAATACATTTTAGTAAAAATGGTCTACCCGGAAGTGGCACTTTACTTGAAGCCTATAGTAGATTTTAATGAAAACCTATATTAAAATATAATCCAAAACTTTTCAAATTTGGTATATAATACTTTTATATCAATGGGAATAACATAATAGATTTTAGTTAAAATCGTATACACGGAAGTGGTACTTTACTTGAAACCTATAATAGATTTTAATGGAAAACTATATTAAAATATAATCCAAAACTTTTCAAATTTGGTATATAATACTTTTGTATCAATGGAAATAGCATAATAGACTTTGGTTAAAATAGTCTAACCGGAAGTGATACTTTACTTGAAGCTATTATCAATTTTTCTTGAAAAAAATGGTGTTATTTTGAATTTAACAATAAATGCTTCAAATAAAAGTTTTAGAGAATTGAATTTTGCGTCGAAAACTTCAAGTATGGTTAAATTAGTTCTTTGTATAAGCGAGATATGTAAATTTAAACATTGTGTACTTTTTGGTTTCTGTAATTAAGTTTGCTATGAATTAGGACAAGAAATAACAAAAAAATAAATAATTTAATGTCAATGTCAAATTATGTCAAATACGTGCAATTTTATGATTGGGTCTCTTGTTATACATATTTTAGTTATTAACAAAATATGTATAGTGTAACAGGCGTACAAGGAAGTCATGTGGTGTCCACATCAGATATTTTATATTATAACATTGTAATTTTCACCAGCTGATTATGGACAAATTTATGTTCCGAAATGTCCAACTATTGTTATAAAAATGACGTTACATCAATTAATGGAACCTATGATCTATTTCTCCTTATGAAAAATTTAAAAAGAGTTCAGTCAATTAGCAAAATCTTAGCAATTCAATTATCAAACTGTCACCCTATTTCACTGTACCATAACACCCTTACAATTAATTGGGTATTTGGGATATTAGGTAACCAATTCCTTGACGAAATACGACCCTATAACAATCCGTTAGATGCTGAGCTCCGGCTTGGCTTGCATCTTGGACTGTACCGTCGTGGAGCTAGCAGGAAAGTAAGACGAATGTAAATGAGGGTCGGGTGCAGAGAAAAGGCAAAATACGAATAAATTGTGAATAACAGCCAAAGAGGATTTGGCAAGACGTATTGAAATAAGGCGATAAAGAAGGGTTATATGTGAAACAAGCACGAAATTTAACGTAGCGCAGCGGTGTAACGATCTACATAAACATACTACAACTTGATGCTAAAACCAGGGATATTAATATGACACAAACAGGAATTAGGGAATTGTCTCAAAATTTAGACCAGGTTACAAAGAACGATAATTAATTGTATGCATATACATATACTGTAATCTCTGTTTCGGCTTTCATTTACATTAATTAACGGATTTTTTGTTGCAAAATACGAGTAGTTAACTTAGTGACAGTGATATGTGTTTTACCTCCCACTACCCTTAGTAAGGGAAGTATAAGGATCGTGCTAAAAATCGCATGTCGAGATTATGGTAGATGATCATGTTTTAAAGTCCGTAGAATCCAATTTTAATATTTTCACAATGATGTCTGTATGTGTATAAGTGTGTGTGTGTGTGTGTGTGTGTGTGCGTGTGTGTGTGTGTGTGTGAGTGGATTTTGTCAACCCTCTAGCTCAAATATCATCATTCAGAAAATTTTGAAACCTTGTATTTCTACCTTATTCTAATATGGAGTAAATCAGGTAACCGGAAATAATAATACTTTTAATAATAATAATAATAATAATAATAATAATAATAATAATAATAATAATAATAATAATAATAATAATAATAATAATAATAATAATAATAATAATAATAATAATAATAATAATAATAATAATAATAATAATAATAATAATAATAATAATAATAATAATAATAATAATAATAATAATAATAATAATAATAATAATAATAATAATAATAATAATAATACTTTTATTTTCTGTAGATACAGTTACATGCGTATAGAAAACGTCGGAACATACAAAACATAAAATAATAAAAATAACATCAGATTAAAAATTAGTAGCAGTATGCATAAGTGAAATTTAAAATGATGTTATAACAGTTTTAACTAGTGGCCACTAAGAATAGCAAAAATACATATGGTTTTACCTAGCAACATTTTAAATTACCTTAGAAACCTACTTAGTGGCCACTAACAAATTTATGCATACGGCTGTAGGTAATTAAGTATTAATATATTCATTCAAATCATAAAAACTGTGCTGCATAATATATTCTTTTAATTTCTTTTTAAATACTTTAATATTATTTTCCGATTTTAAATAAGTAAGTGTTATTATAAATTTCTAGGCCTATTCTATTAGGAGAACTTTTAGGAATGTTTAGTCTTGAAGTAGGAACGCAAAAATTGTTTCTATGCCGGGTGTTATGGTCATGAACGTCGGATATATCGAAGTAACTGTTAAAAATTTTAAATCTTTAAAAGTAGATTTGCAAGATGAATTATAACTTAATCCTGCCATACAACGAATAATTCTCTTCTGAGCAATAAAAACAGTTTTAGCTGAATGTGAACTGCCCCACAGACATATACCATAACGTATTCTAGATTCAATAGTAGCAAAGTAAAACATCTTTAGTTGTTTAATATTTAAAATTAATCTTAGGTGACGTAACTGATAACAAAACGTATTAAGTTTCGTAACTATTTCCAAAATAGCACTGTACTTGAAGCTCAAAATAGTTTTTCTTCGAAAAACACCTTTAAATATAATTTTTTCGCGTTTTATATTATTATAAACATATAAAATTATTTAATTTTCTACAGGTATGCCATTCATACTTTTTCTATATATTTTATAGGTAAATACAGTCGAATCAACTTATAGTGAACTCGCTTATAATGTACACTCGTTTATAATGAACACATACACTGAGTCCCAACTAAATACATACTAATGTAAATCAAAACATGTATAATGAACTCGTATATAGTGAATTTTCGTCTATAATGGACCAAATTTACTTCTTGCGTTCACTATATACGGACTCGACAACGACTTTCTGCCCCTTTTGGTGAAATTTCAAAGTTGTCATCTGGCGATATTAAATGAAGTTTGTGTTTGTAAAGCTGATGCCTATATTCACAAGAGACTAGGTACATATTCTGCCATTTTCCATAATAGGATGTGTGCTAGTCCAGATTGTTTGTTCGTGTATTGTTTCAGTTTAGTGTTTGAAAAAAAAAAAAAAAACGTTCAAACAACAATTACTGATAATTTTAATTAATAATAAAAAAATTATTTTGTACATAGGTACATTAACCTGCATGAAAATATATGTTAATAAAATTTTAGAAAATAAAATGTGTACTCTTTTAATAGTGAACACTCGGTTATAGTGAACCAAATATCTGGTCCCTTGAAGTTCACTATAAGCGGATTTCACTGTATATAAAATAATCATATATTATACATAGAAAAAAAAAAAGAATTGAAATCTTGTCTAATTATAATTAGATATTATATTATTATGTCAATGTATCCCCTGAAGAAGGCACCAGTTTATGGTGCCGAAACGTTGGATTTAAATAATAAATACAGAACTTAAACTAAAAAAAATCTGTTGTGGCCAGCACAAGACCTTCCATCAATTCCATGTATTTTGTACAAATCCCATACCGAAAGGTCCTTGGAACAGATTCTATATAATATCATGTAAAATCGAACACGAACACATACTATTTTTTACAAATTACATACCAAAAGTTCATTTGAAAAGGTTCTATAAATCCAATAAAATTATAACATAAACTACACTAAGTAATGTCCTTCCATCTTCTCTTTGGCCTTTCTCTGCGTGTCACTTGCGAGCAACACTATGACATACCAATTTTAGATCCTATACTTTTTTCCATATTTGGTTTTGCACTTGCAATTGACATCTGTCAATTAAATTTTTTTGAATAATTATGTCAGCTGTTTCCATGATAAATAGCAAAGCTGACTAATTTTTGAAAATTAATTTCTTTATAATGCTTTAACTCTACATCTATTGAATATGAAAGAAAATGAATAATCAAACCATATAGAGAAGAGTATTTTCTTTAATAAATATAATGTCAAAAAATAATATTTAACTGCGTTTTTTAAGAAAAACTATTAAAGACTTCAAATAAGGGTACTTCCGGTGGATCAATTATAACCAAAATCTAATCAACTCTTCATATGGATGTACAGAAGAGGAATACGAAAGAATTATAATTTTTAGAATTATAGTATTGGAGTTATTGTCGGAGAATAATTTGTCACACACGGACACACATACACACACACACACACACACACACATACACACACACACGGACACACACACACACACATACATACATACAGACATCATCTTAAAAATAGTAAATTCTTATTGTAGGGACCCTAAAACGTGCTTATTCATTAAAAACTCACCACCGAATTTTTTGACCAAAGACAATACCTTCCTTACCTAAAGGTGACGGAAGGTAAAAAGGTAATATTATTCCAAAAACATAATTCCTTAGTTACACAGTTTAGCATTCAAATGCATGTAACTGACAGATAAATGTCACTGTCAAAGAACCTATCATTTCAAATTATTAATGGTAACATTTTAAAAAGAATAGTAATAGTAAATAAAACAATAGTTACATTATACGAATGCAAAGGAACATGATATAGTTCCTAGCATCAGTAAATATGTAGGCATGTATTTAAATTAATAAAAGGGGAAAAAAATAAATAACACTCGGCGTAGTTTTACAAAAAAGTGTATTTTTACATGCCGGGACCGGGGAGGTATAATGTTCGCCACAACAGATTTTTAAAAAGTAGAAAGAAACAATGATGAAATGTATTATTAATTTGAAACGAACTACTTTCAACATAAATAAAATTTCTAAAAAATATGAACCATAGGTCATATTCTTAATAAATGTATTCATTATACCCACAATATTCTGTCGCAATTTTTATTTGTTTGAAAATTACCAAAACACTTCTCATCATTTTAACCGCCATCCTCCACTTCCTTCTTGCTGCAATGATCTCCTTAATTAATTTTCCCGGGGAATGAGTTTAGCGTCGTTCTTGCACATTGCCACGGCTGTAGATCTGCAACTACAGCATCTAGAATCTAGAGTAGAGTGCGGAATCTATACAGATATAAACCACGTCCGTTGCGCCAGCCCGTCGCTAGAGTTGGAAACTTTGCAAAACTTATATCAACCGCATGCAGCGAAGAAGCGCCGGAACAGGGGCGTAGGAGGGATAATTCTCGTGGGGGTGATAGCAAAAGGGAAGAAATTAAGAAGAGAGATGAATCCTTTATGGGTAGTGCAATGCTTAACTTGCATAGTAAGTTGTGGGTTGTTACTTTAATTTTCAAACCCAAAAATTAAAATGCTGCTACATTATAAAATTCGTACGGTGCGGATGTTTACAGGGCGTCACCTCACGGCAGATTGGCACTCCCATCAATGGTAATTTGCTGTTTATGATTATATTTTATTTATTTCATATTATAAAATTACGAATAAATCTTAGCGCACTCATCACATATTCCTCTGGGCCTATAAGTTTTGTGCAATATATATAGAATTATTGAGAATAACATAAATGGTTTATAATTGGAATAATACTACCTTTTTTAGTTTAAGTTCTTTTTTTCCGAGAAGATACATGTTCGCCGTCCAAGTTATTCCCGGGCATGCATAGGTATATTGTCTAGAAAATTGTATACATAAAAAAGGTAACATTTACGTATTTTTCATGTTACCTTGGTTAATTGTTGTTTTTTGTTTTTTCACATTTTTATGTCAATTTCCCCTGAGGAAGGCACCCGTTTATAGTGCCGAAACGTTGGGTTTTAATAATAAAAATCTGATGTGGCCAACACAAAACCTCCCGCTATTTAATTTTTATTAATTTTTTAAATACATACTTACGGATTTACTAACGCTGCAAACGGTTCCATTGCGTAAAACTATTGCTTTATTTACTATTTTCTTTTTAAAATGTCACTATTATTAATTTGAAGTGATTAGTTTTTTGACAGTGACATTTAATGTCAGTTACATTCATTTTAAATATGAACTGTGGAACAAAGGAATTGTGTTTTTCTTAGGCTTCGGGACTTGTAAAAAAAATTATTTTTAAATTTATCTGTAAAATATATAGAAAAAGTATTAATGTATTCCTGTAGAAAATTCAATAATCTTTAATTTCCATAACGACAAAATGCGAAAAAATGGCATTTAATGGTATTTTTTGAAGAAAAACCATTATGAGCTTCAGGTAAAGTGCCATTTCCGGTTATCCGATTTACACCAAAATCTAATGGCTTCTTTTCTTATTAGAATAGGATAGAAATACAAGATTTCAGAATTTTCTGAATGATAGTATTTGAGTTAGAGTGAAGACAAAATCCCTACACATACACACACACACACATACATACATACATACATACATACATACACACACACATACACACATACAGACATCATCGTGAAAATGTTAAATTTGGATTCTAGGGACCTTAAAACGTGGTCATTTACTAAAATCTCGATAAGTGATTTTTAGCACGATCCCTATACCTCCCTTACCAAGGGTAGCGGGAGGTAAAAAATAGGGAACTTAAACTAAAAAAATCTGATGTGGCCAGCACATGACCTCCCGCCAATTCCATGTTTAAAATAGTAATGAGCTTTAAGTAAAGCATCACTTCCGATTGATTGTTTGTAAACAAAATATACTTTGTTCCAATAAATAGAAAAGTTTGTAATACGAAATTTTGGATTATATTTTATTATGTTTTTCCTGAAAAATCTGTGAGCAAATACCAACTTTACGAAGTTTTGGATCATTAATATATTTTAAAGAAAAATTGTCACACACATTATTGTCAAAATCAGCACCAACTTCCTTATGCTCTAAAACGCAATCTGTGTAAATTCTTCGCCGTACATGATCCATTTCGTAAATGTGTAGTTGCAAACTATTATTTGACACTTTGAAATCACGTTTTTATTGAGAGCTGTTTGATATATAATGCTGCAAACATCAAACTTAAATCGAATTATCCTGTATATCTAATATTTGATGGAAAATATATTATTTTTACAAACCTTAATTTCATTACAATTCTTCTTAACACGGTTTCATTATTAATTTTAATGTAATCCCTTCGTGACAGTGACATTTATTTAAATATGTCAAATTTGTTATTAAAGTATTGTTTTTGTTTGACGCAGAGGCAAAGTGATGTACAAAAATAAATTATTTTCTAATTCAATATTTAAAGTTATTTCAAGTTATTTACTAAATGCTTATCGTAGAATTGCAGATTGCGTCATTATATTTAATTTGTATTGGTAAAATACACACAGAGACACACACGCATACATACCTACAGACATCATTGTAAAAATGTTAAAATCGGATTCTGGGAACATCAAAACGTGCTTATTTACTAAAATCTCTATATCCGATTTTTAGCACGATCCCTCCCTTACCTAGGGTAGCGGGAGGTAAAAAGGTAGTATTTTTCCAATTAAAAATATGAGTTCTGAAAGATATTTTAATAATTCTTTTAATTTTCACAAATTTTCGATTTTAAATCAAATTTTATCACTCATATAGTTTATTTTCCTCGGCCTTACGCCCTCAGCAACTAAATTCCATACAAAAAAAAAAAATCTTAAGTACCTTGTTACATAAATTCTTTCCCATAGGTTGACCTTTGATCTGAATTATTTGCACCTACATATATCTTTTTCCTAGAGCTACCTACCTAATTTACTTCTTTATCTAGGCGTATCTCAGATATGTAAATTACGCATTAATAAAGGCATAAATTACACTTTATAGTGTGTTAGTACCGTAAGAGAAATTTACATTCTGCAAGGAAAGGCATAATGTCTACATTAATACATTGTATACTTGAATTATTACGGTAACATGTAGTAAAGTACAGAAATTACTAAGACTTGCATATAGTATCAGCAATACTGTCAGATATATTTATTATATTTTATCTGTATTTATATTTATGTGCATGATGTCATATGTTTGTAGGTATGTAAATTAATATTTTTTTTAAATTTAAATAAATTCAGTAGTTACTACTGCTGCAAATAAATTGTTTTCTTGTATATAAGTATAATTCAAATATGAACTGTATTATCCGTACATTTTACCATTATCAATTTATTTTGTGACGTTTCTTACTTATCATTTACAACTGATTTACAGATTAGATTTTTTAAATAAATTCATACTTCTAATATTTTCTTATTCTTATTAAAATTCTATCAGTATTAATTTAAAAAGATTTGAACAGAAATTAGCCCATCATCAACAAAGTAAAATGTTACATATCTTTAGTTGTATCATGACGTGTTTAAATTTAAATCCAAAAAGTGTTTCTGCTGTCACTATGAAGATAACATACATACATACATACATAAAATCACGCATTTCCCACTTAGTGGGTTAGCAAAAACCCGAAAATAATAAGAAAAGGGATGAAAGCAAGAGCTCCACAGAATCACTTAACTCTTTAAAAACAATAAATTGTTGGATTTAAATTTAAATAAAATGTATATATAAAGAAATATATACAGGGTATCTCTCAAATAGGAGGACATGGCTTAACCACAGATTCCTGAGGAGAAAAAATTAGATGTTTGGCATTTGGACAGACTGCTAGATAAAATTTATTTTAAAAAATTAGCGGTGCAGACACTCAGATTTTATTATTTTCTGTGTGAATCATAAGAGATACCTATCACAAATTTAACAGAGAGAGAAAAGTTTACTATTGAATGTATTTTTTTAATGAAATAATAAAAATAAAATTATACATAAAAATAAAAATAACGATATAAACAATAGTTTCTTATGAAAGTGTTCACAGCTCTCGCAAAAAAATTAAACCTAAAACATAAACACAAAGATTTGCAAATGACAAATATTTTACACAAACATAAACACATACATAATAACTGTCATTTGAGCTGTCAATTTACGTTCTGGCAAAAGGATTTATATTTAAATATAATTAAAAACGCTGTTTTAAGAATAAGGTTCGCATATATGATTGCGTACGGTGCGTTAAAAGGTATGAATTTGTTATTCTTGCTTGTTAATGGGGTCATTTCACATTTTCTGATTTATGAAAAAATAAGTCAAATTAAACATGTACGTGTATGTTTTACATCTTACAGAGATATGATTTTTTAAAAGTTGCGTTTAATTTCAAATATTTCAACGGCTTACGACACAGTTGCACGGATACGACAGTCGAGCTCAACTGGTTTAATTTAGAACTATTTTTATTTGGTTTGGTATTTATTTAAATAAATAGTTTATTTACATATCTTATACTGCATTAGTACTTTTAAAGAAATAGAAAGTAATATAATAATCTTCTCTCTTGTATATTTTGCTGTCAGCTGTCACACTTTCAGGTTAGATTACTATTCCATGTTGTGAAGCGTGTGTGTCAGAGAGAGAATTGTCTTTGTGTGAGTATGAATTTGTGTCGTCACAAATTTAGTCCGTGTTTAAAAGCGCGAAAATTTATTAGCAAATTTATGAATGAAAAGTCGCATATTTCAAATTATTTTCTATTACTGTATTTATTAAATGATATGGATTTCATGATTTTATAAAAAAAAAACGACAATTTTTTTTTAATGACCCCATTATGAATATACTAAATGACAGCTGACATTTATTTACGTTTTAATTTCGAAGCTATGAAAACCGACCATAAATTCTTATTTATAATTTTATTTACATTTCTTATTTTCGTAGCTGTAAATGAGCCTTAAGGTTTACTAAAGTTGTCAATAAATGGAAAATTTTGGAACCAATTACTCGGTAACGGAATCGATTTTCGCATCTAAATTGTAACAAACCAGGTTTGTTGAAATATTTCGTTTTAACAAAATTATTTGCAATTTGTGTCAATTTAATGTTATTAACCTTTTTGGCTATACGCGAGGGTATTACACTTGCCATTCAGCAAAATTATTGCAATCTTGCATTCTATTTATATTATATAAATAGAATGTTAAATATAATGAAAAGAGTCAACGATCGACAGTCAGCAGTCAGAGAGTCAACAATAGTCTTCGTTTGGATCAACCCCGCTGAAGATGATACCCTAGATCTTCAGGGGTAGTCTACCCCTAGGTATGAGAAGTACATTGCTAAATATCGTTCGTTAATTGTAATTTCATATAAATATGTTTGTATTTATTTTGTTTATTACTTAACTTGTTTTTATTAATACAAATATTTATTTTTTGTTTACTTTTGTGTTTAACTATTTTATAACCTATGGCCGCAATTCTGTCTTTTGTTTTATTATTAATAAATAATTTCTAAATTATTTCTTATTAATAATTGTGCCACCAATTCAGTGCAGTGATCAGCTAACCCGCTGACGCAACAGACAGCAGGGTTAGTACACCCTACTTAAATCGTTAACGTCACTACTTCTGTTGCACCCCAGTACGATTGTTACAAAATAGTGAAAACCTGAAAACGATCTTCGCTATAATTATTGTTCATAAGCTATGATGATATTTGTGTATATACGTATATTTTGGTTGACTGGCATTTTGAAATTATCCGCTGTTTTCTGCTGCCTATTTGGGACAAATCATTAACCTATAATAGTAAGTTTTCAGTCTTTTCCTATTCCCACGCTGGATATAACACTCTTGTATTTCGCCGCCAATGGTCGTACATGCTGCCATGTTTCAGCGCGGCTATACTCTAATTAAACAACCGTTTTAATTAACACACTAAATTATATCTTAAATGAAATTCCTCCATCGTACGGCGTTTGCGGTAACGCTAGCAACACAGAAGAGAGAGTACGCGACGCGTGCGGTAAACACGACGATGACGATGGGAACAGAATCTTACATTCAGGATCATTGGAATTTGTTGCGTAACAGTTTTGATGAACTACCTTAAGAAAAGGAAGGAAAGAATAGTGAATTGTATATTATTGTTGAAGGGAACTACTTTGCCTTTTAACATATTTAAAATAAAATCTTAAAACATATTAATCATGTGTCATTCCCAATAATTCTAGAGTAGTACAGATTATGATTATGCTGGATTTATATAGCGTAAGCCGTAACGTAACGTACCGTGCTCTAACGTAACGTAAAAAATAAAACAATGCAAACAAATGTGATAATTTATACAGCCGTAAGCCGTAACGTGACGTATCGTGTTCTAACGTATTAAAATCCCAAAGATCGCCAACTTTTATCTTTTTACGTTACGGCACGTTACGATACGTTGTGTTATTACAAAAATTATTATTTTCCTGTGCTACAGTTTGTTTTTATGTGGCTAATGTATGTTAAAGTTTACCTTAATACATTAAATGGAAATAAATATAAAAAATACTGCATTACTAACAGGCTTTTCTTGTGGATAGTGACTGACATGTGTGACATATGTCATGTGTCAAAGTTTATATTAATATTTTAAATGGAAATATATACGAAATATAGTGCATTACCAATAAACTAACTTATTAAATACAAATTTGTCGTACAATTATATCGACTGAGCATGAGCATACTTTTTACGACAAATCATCGTAAAAGGTCTGTATAAAATAGCTTAAAAAAATCATACGTTACGATACCTTACAATATGCCAAAGCACTGTACGTTACGTTACGGCTTACTCTGTATAAATCCAGCATTTTATCTTTCTGCGTTACGGTACGTTACGATACGTTGTGGTATTACGAAAATTATTAGTTCTCTATGCTATTGTTTGTTTTTATGTGGCTAATATGGGTTAAAGTTTAGCTTAATATATTAAATGGAAATAAATATAAAAAATACTTCATTACGAATAGTCTTTTCTTGTGGACTGTGACTGACATGAGTGACATGTGTCATGTGTCAAAGTTTATATTAATATATTAAATGGAAATATATATGAAATATAGCGTATTACGAATAAACCATCGACCTTTAAACTAATGGACCAAGTGTCTCCTATTCTTTTATTGTTAGAATGATGTTCCAACATAAAAGGATAGAAATATATATTTTGTCCTTCAACAGTACGGATGTTTTCAGTTGAAGTATACTGCGCATACATTCGTACTCATTGTTCATCTTTTTCAGCCATATGTAAACCTCTATACATCGCTCTCTATCACTAAATGTTGTCAAAATCTACATTTGACATTTCGTGACTGTATTATTTACTTTTTTGAAGAACATTTACAATTATTTCTGTCAATACATACATATATGTGTTGTGAGGTGTGTATGCGACAAAATAATGGGGAAACGGTGTATTTCGTGTAGTCAGCAATACGTACGCGGTTCAGCTGTGACATTTCATATGTAAGTTCTTATTAATTACTACTTATTCCCTATAATATAATATGTATACATATAATATATTGTATTAAAAATATATAACTAAGTATGCACAGAAAAATTAAATCTATACTCTCAGCGATTATGCACCAAGTATAACAAGTTAGGGACAAATAATTTTTTTAAATTTTGCCGCGTTTTCTTAACTTCCGTACTGTTGAAGGATAGAGATACTGTATCTGCACCGTTATGGCGGGACAAGCGTTTTGCTCGTACGCTGCGTCTATTAGTTTAAAGGTCGATGGAATAAACTAACCTGTGAAATAAAAATCTGTCATACACTTATATCGACAGAACATGAGCATACTTTGTACGACAAATCCCCGTAAAGGTTCTGTATAAAATACCTTAAAAAAATCACGCGTTACGATACGTTACAATAGGCCACGGAGATGTACGTTACGGCTTACGCTGTATAAATCCAGCAATATGCTGGATTTATACAGCGTAAACTTTGACACATGACACATGCCACTCATGTCAGTCACAGTCCACAAGAAAAAACTATTCGTAATGAAGTATTTTTTATATTTATTTCCTTTTAATACATTAAGCTAAAGTTTGACACATATTAGCCACATAAAAACAAACAATAGCATAGGGAAGTAATCATTTTCGTAATACCACAACGTATCGTAACGTGCCGTAACGTAGAAAGATAAAAGTTGGCGATCTTTAGGATTTTAATACGTTAGAGCACGATACGTCACGTTACGGGTTACGGCTGTATAAATTATCACATTTGTTTGCATTGTTTTATTTTTTACGTTACGTTAGAGTCGGTACGTTACGTTGTGACGATGGTCACTAGATTTGAATTTATTCTTCATGTTTAACGTTGTAGCCATGTGGTTAGCATGTCAGTTTTTTGCTAAAGTTTGATTATTTAAATCAAAGTTCAAATCCCACAAGTAAAAATATTATTTTTGCATTTTTTATTGGTTTGTATTGTTTTGAATTACGCATACAATATAATTGTGTGGTTATATTGTATGTCGTTTGTTGTAAAATGTATTGTTGTATTTTGGTTATAGCTGCTAATGTTTATAAAATTGTTGTTTATCTGTCAGCTATTGTGTGGTCGAGTGGCTAGTGCGCTTGACCAGCACGCTAGAGATCGTCGGTTCGATCCTATATGAAATTGTATTTTTTATATTTTTATTCAAACTTAGCGAGAATTTGCAGGATTACTAAAAACGTGTTGGAACCTTTTTTGATATTTTTAACGGTTTTTCGGGGTATAAATAGAAGCTCGAGCATTAGCTACAGGAGAAAGTGTGTGCTTTCTCAAGAGAGAGTGTGTGCTCTCTCAAGGGAGCGTTAGCTCTCCAACGAGCCTAAGATGGTGTGTGCCGTCTTCTGCGAACCTGGTGAGGGCCAGGTGAGCGGGTTGTGGATGACCTTGGCTGCCTCTGACTCAGTGCTGTTGGTGTGTGCCGGCAGCTCGTGAGAGAGTGCAGCAGGTGGACCGTACCGGTGTAGCCGGTTGTTTTGTGGAGTGGTGTTGGCCGCTGTACGCCGTAATCGCGATTGTCAATGAGTGTTGGTGTGTGCCAACATTGTTAGATTGAAATCGCGATTGTTGATGAGTGTTGTCAAAGTGACAACACTGTAACCGTACCGTGTTCCCGTAACTTTGGTGTGTGCCATTGTTACTCGTTCATAGCGTGTTCCCGCAACCTTGGTGTGCGCCATTGTTGCCCGTTCATTGTTGATCGTGCATAGTAGAGAAAATATCCTGCAAGTATCGCTGGTTCATTGTTACTTTGCTTTGTTACATTTATTACTTTCTCGTTTTAATATATTTTAATAAAATATTTAAAAAATTATTACAATTGATTTCATTGTCAAAAGCCGAACTCTGTCTCCACTAAGCTACCCGAGCACTTTTTGGCGTTCCAGCCATCCTTTTCAGCGACGCTATGAGAGCGTCCTTTACAGGATCGACCATCTCTCCTTATGCTGTGTTTCCGAATTATTGGCGCCCGAGCAAACCCTTTGACAGCATGGAGAACGAGCAGGGACGTCATTACAAAATGGCGACCGAATAGGGACAACAGCGTCCTTCATTCTTTTCGCCGTTACAACGTTACGACTTACGCTGTATAATGCTGGATTTAGATTCGCTAAACAAAAATCGTGTGTGGTCTCATGCTATGATATTCTTATTCTTGGTGTACCTAAAACCTAAACCTAATGCAAAAACTGAGTCGGAGAAAGACTACATAGCTTTAGTGTTTCATGTACAGTACATCTATATGTTAATTTTTGTCCTAGGCGCATTATAAAGATTCCTTTAGTGGAGTATCTCTCCCAGCGTCCTTGGCGTAACGTCGGATGCTAATAACATCACTCTTAAAGCTGCGCTCGCGTTGGAATTAATATAATGTATGTAGATCGGAGCATCGCGCGCAGGAAATTGAAGGGGGCTTTGTGGGCTTCACCCTCCTCCCACCACACCACCGCGTGCGAAGGGAAATTGCGTGCATAAATCAAGCCCCTTCCATCAGTGCCAAGACGGGCACACGCGAAGAAATGGAGGCGTAGAAATTTAATTATAAAGTAAAATAAAACACAAGTGATGGATGAAGTATGAAGAGGAATATTTTAAAGCCAATAATAGGACCGGTTGTGATTCGGAGAGACAAACTTGGAATTTGGAAATTATTTCCAATTTTCAAATAACACAAAAGTGGCCTCTGACAACAAAATGTTCTTCTCAATCAAACAAATTAGATAAAATATAAAATGAACTTGTCAGGAACTAAAGGGTTAACTTAGATAAAAACAAGTATATCTTCTATTGGAATATATTCAAAAAACGTAGGATTTAACCAAAAACATAAAATAAAAAATCTGTTATGACCAATACAATTTCTCTCACCATTTTCATTTTATTACATAGGTATTGAATTTAACATTTCTTGTACACGCGAACAATTCTAATTATAACTATTCTTTCATTCTATGAGAAATGTTGTTTTACTCTTCTAAAATAGTCAATATTGTTTCCATTCATTGGCGGGATTGGCAGTATTTCTTAAGGATAAAATTATGTAGGTACTATTAATATACACACCTACCTATAATATTAAATATTTAATTAATACTTCAATAAGATATCAAAAAATGTTTAAATCGGATTCTTGGAATTCTAAAACTTGCTTATTCACTTAAATTTGGACATGCGATCCAATACAGCTTAGCGAGAGGTAAAAAATATGTAAAATAGGCAAAACTGTAAAACAAAAGTAGGTACGTCACATCTGTCACAATTATTTAAAAAAAAGGTGTCTGCCACTTTTTAATAGTGTTAAAGTTTTTTTTTTTTAGAAAATTCCCGCTTTTTGAAGGTGAACAAAAATTCTTTTTCGTTCAAATGTTTTATTCAATTTTGACGTTTTAAACTGTCATTATTAACTCCATAGCAACAACTATAAGTAACACTTTTTACCTTCCGTCACCTTTAGGTAAGGAAGGTATTGTCTTTGGTCAAAAAATTCGGTGGTGAGTTTTTAATGAATAAACACGTTTTAGGGTCCCTACGATACGAATATACCATTTTTAAGATGATGTCTGTATGTGTGTGTGTGTGTGTGTGTGTGTGTGTGTGTGTGTGTGTGTGTGTGTGTGTGTGTGTGTGTGTGTCCGTGTGTGTGTGTGTGTCCGTGTGTGTGTGTGTGTCCGTGTGTGTGTGTGTCCGTGTGTGTGTGTGTCAAATTTTTCTCCGACGATAACTCCAATACTACAATTCTAAAAATTATAATTCTTTCGTATTCCTCTTCTGTACATCCATAAGAAGAGTTGATTAGATTTTGGTTATAATTGATCCACCGGAAGTACCCTTATTTGAAGTTTTTAACAGTTTTTCTTAAAAAAACGCAGTTAAATATTATTTTTTGATATTTTGTTATTATATATATTAAAGAAAATACTCTTCTCTATACAGTTTGATTATACATTTTCCTTCATATTCAATAGATGTAAATTTAAAGCATTATAAAGAAATTAATTTTCAAAAATTAGTCAGCTTTGCTGTTTATCATGGAAACAGCTGACATAATTATTCCAAAAAATTTAATTGACAGATGTCAGTTGCAAGTGCAAAACCAAATATGGAAAAAAGTATAGGATCTAAAATTGGTATGTCATAGTGTTGCTCGCAAGTGACACGCAGAGAAAGGCCAAAGAGAAGATGGAAGGACATTACTTAGTGTAGTTTATGTTATAATTTTATTGGATTTATAGAACCTTTTCAAATGAACTTTTGGTATGGAATTTGTAAAAAATAGTATGTGTTTTTACATGATATTATATAGAATCTGTTCCAAGGACCTTTTGGTATGGGATTTGTACAAAATACATGGAATTGACGGAAGGTCTTGTGCTGGCCACAACAGATTTTTTCACATGTGAATTAAAAATATCACTCTCACAAAATTTTAACTCACTCTGTAACAAATAATGCATTTAAAATAACATCAGGCACGAAAATAACACCATAATATTTAACAGACATTATCAGCCATTTTCATTATTTTTCACGGCACAAATGACAGACAATAAAGCATTTTAAATACATGACTTGACGTCTATCAGCGACGATTGTCACGCTCAGCCTACTCACTGATCAGTTTTTTATTTTGTCAAAATTCAATATTATAATGGTTTTTATTAGTATTTCGTCAAAATTGAATAAAATATATTGTACAAACCACATGAGCTAAGAATGTTTATTCACTCGAAGAATTTAACTCACTCGCCCTTACGGGCTCGTGAGCTAAACTTTCTTCTCATGAATAAACATTACCTTAGCTCACTTGGTGTGTAAATATCTATTATACCAGAAGTAAATTGTAGCCAAAGGGACACTTGATCATTAAAAACTGAATCTAATTTTTTTTTTCAATCATGAACTCTTAAATCTTATTTAAAATAAAAATAAATCGTTATTGGAAAATGCTTTTTTGTTAATTTCATACTTTCATTCACAATGATAATATATAAATTGAAAAACAATCGAAACTTACATTCAAATAACAGATAATTGCTTAAAATAAATAAAAAAAATTATGTTATCACGGTATAGGTATATATATATATATATATATATATATATATATATGACAGCTTGACAAATATCACACAATTACTACACACTTTCAACTCTCTATCTCCCGCCAACTATATTACATTCCACTACACCTGGGTACCCATTGCTGGGTCTGCCAGTATCTATAACTCATGTAGACATCGGTAATGATGATATATTTTACCGTGTGGGCGCTTACCACGCGTCATCTCATGGGCACTCATAGTTGGTGTGGAGTGTGCACGACAGGGATCACTTTTGTACGTTTAAAATAATAGTGCAAATATTGTTTTCAAAGGATTACCTGATTTTCTTATCGTCAGTAATGTAGCTTTTAAATAATTTGTATATTGTTTATTTTAATCAAATTAAATTATGTAAAATACTTGTTTAATACGTTTATAATTCAAGTACTACACTTCCCAATATATATTTCCACTTTTTATTGAGTCAGTTAAAACTGAAAGTAGCGCAATTTCCATTCAACAACCAATAACGTCTATTCTTCTTTCAGCATCCCTACGTCTACATCCCTTGCAGCTTACCAGCGTTACGGCTTGCGGGCCATCAGGGGTACGTGACGTACATACGGCACCTGACGCCCGACGCCGGGCGTCGGTGTGCGTCGACTAGGAATAGCAAACCAGAAAGCCTGAACGACAGAAAATAGAAAGAGGCTTTGATAGTAAGGTAGGGTTATTTTCTATTTCTCAATAAGATTAAGATAATGGTGGGAAAGTGTAAATCAGCTGATATCTTCACATTCAGATTGTACAGGGTGATCAAGCGAGAATGAACCAGCAAATATCTCCGTTATTAATAGAGATAGGCTTATCTACATATAAGGCATTCAACCGCGCAGTGGAAATGACTTAATGTGGTTGTTTCTTAAAAAAAAAATGTGTAACCTCCATTGTACTTCCATTTGCATTGTCGTATAAATATCAATTTGTTCGTTGCTCTTGTGAGTCCATCTTCAAAACTCACAGACTCACACCACCAACAGAAAAGATAGCTGACGGATGAAGTAAAGACTTTACCGCCATTTTAACAGTTCTCTCTAGTAATGTACATTTGGAAATATAAAATATAGTTACATTCCTAATCTAAATTTCTAGATTTGCAAATCGTTCATAAACCATCGTATGCATTTTAAGTATATTTATATTTTAAAATCTAAATTATAATAATTATAATTATTATTATCTAATTTATGGGGTCCCGTGGCCGCGTGCCTAAGTGTCTGGTCGCGAACCTGGGGGAACCAGGTTCGATCCCGACAGGCGCCAAATATTTCTAATTTTAAATAGCACAAAAGTGACCCCTGTGGTGCACTCTCCACACCAACTATGAGTGCCCGTGAGGTGACGCCTGGTAAGCGCCCACACGGTAAAATATATCGTCATCATTACCGATGTCTACATGTGTTGTAGATACTGGCACACCCAGAAATGGGTAATATGCCGTGATGATATATTTATTTATTTTATTTTATCACGAGCTTATATTTAATGAGAGAATATAATGATTTTTTGTTGAAATTAACTGTCAATGTTGTAAAAATCCCTTAGTAACGAATGTAAATAATGGGATAATTTCTTTGTTTTTTATCATCGCTGTGATAGACATGTAACTAGGGAAATTCAGAATGTTGATTGGCGGAAAACATGTCACGTGACTAATGAATTATATTCTCATTACATTAATGTCTTAGGAAATATTATGCAACTATGTTTTCGGAATTCGATGAGTCTAAAGAAGAATTTTTTGAAATTGATATTGGATTTCTGCGTAGAGAAAGAGTACCTATTCAGAAATCGAGGAAACCCTTTTGAATTTTTTGATGATGTCCAATTTAAAATGAGATATCGGCTATCTAAGGACACCGTTCTGTTAATTTTGGATCATATATATGAAAATTTGACATTATACACTGAAAGAAATCATCCAATTGATCCAATCAATCAGTTATTATTAACATTAAGGTTTTATGCGACTGGTACTTTCCAGTCTGTCAATAATGACATTTATTATTAATAACTATGAAATTGGTTCTTATATTACTAAAAAATGCAATAATTCCCTAAACAAATTTTAACATGCATGTTGACTAACAACACTTTAAAATTGATTTGCTAATTTCATGAAACATCATAAAAATTGAGCAAGTTGTTAATTTTGAAAAGTTGTTATCTAACACAAGATTTAACAATCGTATATGAAACCGAGCAATAAAATACAGAATTGACGCTAGGTTATGTGTCGGCCACATCAGATTTTTACCTCTCGCTAAGAGAGGTATTGGATTCATGCTAAAATTCGCATGTTCAGATTTTATTGAATAAGCACGATTTAAGGTTCCTAGAATCCGATTATAACATTTTTAAAATGATGTCTGTGTGTGTGTGTGTGTGTGTGGATGTGTGAATGTGTGTATGTATGTCTGGATGTTCTAGACACGATTCTTCAAAAACTATAAGACTTAAAAAATATTTAACTGCAGTTTCCTCAATCTGACATTCCTGGGAAGAGCTGAAAAGGTTTTGGTAAAAATTGTACAACCGGAAGTAGTAGTTTCTTAGCAAATTCCTTCTAAATATAATTTTTTGGAAATTTTTGTTATTCCAAATATTGAAGAACAAAATTCTCCATTTAATACACTTAAAATTTTTATTATATCTTGTATAGATTTAGAGATAAAGACACTATAATATATAGCAGATTCTAATCGCAGAGGCTAAGGCACTAAGGAAACGACTTGACAAATTCAAATGTTTATAACATAGTTTGAAAATGACATATGTCAGTGTTAAAAATCAACAGTTTTAGTGGCTTTCTGATATCTTTTTCTGGGAAGTATATTTAATCTTTCTTATTATTTTATTAATGAAATATTGTAAATTATAGGTAAAATGCATATATCCATCAGTAATACCGCCAATCTGGTTAATGAATTGGAAGACATATAGGAACGTCCTCGTACAATGAAAAATAGATATAATTAGAATTATATGTGTGCAGAAGACATGTTAAATATAATAAAAAAACAATATTTGGTTAAAGTTCTGTAATTTTTTGTTATAAATCGACGGTTCGATAGAGAAGTACAATACAATACTTATGTAGCCTTAGATGGAAATGACAAGAGGTCTTGTGCTGGCCACAACAGATTTTTTTATTTAAGGTTCATTCATCAGTATATAAGAACAAACTACAAGTATATTTTACGTAAAGAATAAAAATTGATTTTGGATTCATTTCTTTCATTTTGTATGCCACATGTCAAAGTCATTTTTACAGTAAGCCTCCCACTCCTGAAACAATTTTCGTAGTCGTGTGACATGTGTAACCCTTTTATTTGCGCCGTAAATCTCGTTTTACACCCAATAGAACGTTTGGAACAGAAATGGAGTAACAAGACACACAAAGCAAAATAAAACAAGCAATACCACAAGTAAAGTATTCATACAACGCAAACTTAGCACTTGAACAGACAATTCCAGCGGCAGTCGGCAATATGAAAGTGCCGCGCATAGCGCAATAAGCATAAAGTGCGGGCGAAACAAAAGCGACGCCATGCGACGCCAGCGACGCCGACGACCAGAATGACAACCGCGCCAAGAATGCCGCGTTATTACTGCATTTCCTCTGTTTATATCGGCCGACAACACTATTTACTGCCACTGCCCCGTTTTCAATTTAATCAGCCGACAGAGAAAAAACCAAATCACGCCGATTTACAACCTACACAAATTAAAATGTGGATGAGAAGCGACAAGCGAATTTTTTTTATTCGCAAGAGGATTAAATTTCTCTCGTAAAGATGCTGGCGCAAACTCTCATCTGTCATCAACACGGAATTTATTTGCACCAATAACTAGAAAATTAAAAATTTTCAGAACGACGGGTCTACTTGCGAGCAAAAAATCACGGCTAAATAAAAAAAATATTTTATCTAATTTCATTTTCAAAAAGGTGAATTTTACCTAACCTTTTGATGTTACGAAATGTCACTTTTTATATAATTGATACGAAATGAGTTTTGTAAAAATATTTACGTAACTAAAATACGTAAAAAATATTACACACTGACAATTGATAAAAAAGAAACAAGAATATATCAATAATGATTTCTTTAATATCTATTTATGCATTATTGACTTATACCCAATTCCTCTACATCAGCAGATATCGGTTTCACAAGACATTCAAAACTCATTTTCAATTATGATACGCATGCACTGACATAAGCATTAAATTAAAAAATCTGATGTGGCCAACACAAAACCTCCCGCTATTTAATTTTTATTAATTTAATTACATACGTATTTGCAAACGCTGCAAACTGTTCCATTGCAGAAAACTATTGCTTTATTTACTATTTTCTTTTTAAAATGTCACTATTATTAATTTGAAGTGATTAGTTTTTTGACAGTGACATTTACTGTCAGTTACATTCATTTGAAATATGAACTATGTAACAAAGGAATTGTGTTTATCTTAAGATCCGCGACTAATAAAAAAAAATATTTTTAAATTTATCTGTAAAATATATAGAAAAAGTATTCATGTATTCCTATAGAAAATTCAATAATCTTTAATTTTCATAAGACATTTTTTGAAGAAAAACCATTATGAGCTTCAGGTAAAGTGCCATTTCCGGTTATCCGATTTATACCAAAATCTAATGACTTCTTTTTATATTAGAATAGGGTATAAATACAAGGTTTCAGAATTTTCTGAATGATAGTATTTGAGTTAAAGCGAACACAAAATCCATACACATACACACACACACACATACGTACATACATACACACATACATTTACACACACACATACAGACATCATCGTGAAAATGTTAAAATTGGATTCTAGGGACCTTAAAACGTGGTCATTTACTAAAATCTCGATATGAGATTTTTAGCACGATCCCTATACCTCCCTTACCAAGGGTAGCGGGAGGTAAAAAACTGTTAAAGTAAAGTAAAGAGGTACTTCCGGTTGACCAATTACTACCAGATCTAATCAGCTCTTATATGCATGTAAAAACGAAGATTACGAAAAAATGTAATGTTTGCAATAGGGCTGTTATTAATTAAATTCTTTTATTTTCACAGCAACGCTTTGGTAAATTGATTTTGAAATATGTATATTGAGCTGTTAAAGAAAACCGTACAATTTTGAATATTTTAAATTTATTTTAGCGGAATTAGTTAAAATTATGATGATTATGATACCTGACATTGTTTGACTCATAATTTACAAAACTCACTTCGCTTGTTTTGGCAAATATTATGTTCATTTGTTCGTCAAACAATATCACTCTTTTCATAACTGATTATGTAAATAACTATTTCCTTGCGTCACTCTAACAATTATTTTACAACTGATGTCAAACTCGAAAATTGTAATTTGTTTTACTTTCCATGGCATACTGAAAATAACTCAAAAAAATTAATAATGAATTAGCATTGTTGTCGAGATACAAAAGCATATTACATTGCGAGAGTTGTAAGAATGTACGAATGGAAAAGTTACTCACGAGACGTCAGGCGATTGTATAGCAAAATTTGTATATTAGCTTTTATTTTTGCAGTAAGAGGTTATGTCAAGGTTATGACAGTTAATTATCTGTTAAACGTCAAATTAATTGAATTGATTGATGTTGCCAACATAATTCTAATAATAAACGGAAAATTTCCTACTAACTGACACATAATTATATACGTATGTCGCCGGATTGAGTTTACAAAAAAAATATCTTATTTTTGATGTTACAAAAAAATGCCAAGTGAAGAAAAATGAATTAAATGTTTTAGTTATTAAAACTTTTAATTATTGCAAGGTTCTTTTATTATAACGTTTTTTCTTATTTTGTCCTCCTAATAATACAGTTATTACATTGAATTTAACATTATTTTAGTTAGCTTTCAAATATTGACACATGATTAAATGTCAAAAGTAATTCTTATTATCATAAAATAAGAAGGTAGGTATTATTCAAAATAGAGAGAATTTGTTAAAGAAATGTTAACGTTAAAAAAAGAAAAAAGAGAGTTAATTGAATAAAATAAAAAAGTATTTTGATTTTCTGTTTCTTTTTATTTGTTTTTAGAAAATTGTCAATATTTCAAATATCACTAAAACAAAATTAGATTCAATACAATAACTAACTGTGTTATTAGGAGGAAAAATACGAAAAAACGTTACAATAAAAGAATATTGCATTAATTAAAAGTTTTAATAACTGAAACATGCATTTTAATTCAAGCAAAAAAATTTCTTCCCTTGGCATTTTTTCGTAAAATCAAATGTAAGAATTTTGTTCCATTTGTAAACTCAATTCGGGGACATTCTGTATAGGTACCTGGTTTTATGATTTTTAAATACAACTACTATGATAAGTCATATGACTACAAAAGATGCACATTCACACAGACAATAACAAATTTCATCGTTTTCGTTATCAGAATTTAGGAACCTTAAATGCTTAAGCACTAAAATATCTATATAAATACGATAGACGTTATGTAAAATGAAAAATGGAAAAAAGAAAAATATTTTTCAACAAATTGAAACAAAGTAAAATTATTTTTATGACACGTCTTCAGAATAATTAAATATAACAAATTCGTGTTTCATGTTACATATCTAGTACCACAATCAAAACTAAGTTACAGTATAAGTCTTCATAATTTTTATTTTTGAATGGTTTACAACTTTTCTTCTTCCTGTTTGCATTCCCCCTTAATAATTCATTCTAATTAGTAATTATTATATCTTCCCATATGCAGCAATATGTTGATCCGTATCTTATCCTTTGTGGTCCATCTTTACGAGTTTATAATGAATATAATATCATTTATTCGCGTTACGTGTTGTATGAAGTTTTATATGTATATGGCGGTGTCATTATTACATAGACGGCGCCTTTGTCATGTGAAGCATGTGTAAGAGTTAACAGAGTGAAACACATTAAATGAAGAAGAAAAATAATAAATATTTAATTTGACATTGTGTACAATGTACTCAAAAAACTTTGTTATAAATACTTTTGATGAGGGTAATTATTTTACTCTCTTAGTTTAGTAATTAATGAACGACATATATAATAAAATTATGATTTACTGAAATAGCAACGTTTATAAGTAATTAATTAATAACCAGTTAAAGACGTTCACCAAAAACCGGAGCAGACACTAAATAAAAAATTTAAAAATCTGATGTGGCCAGCACATGACCTCCCGCAAATTCCATGTTTAAAATAGCAATGAGCTTTAAGTAAAGTATCTCTTCCGGTTGGTCGTTTGTAAAAAAATCTAATTTGTTGTTCCAATAAATAGAAGTCTGTAATACGAAATTAATTTCGTGCCAAAAATAATCGATTATCATGTGCCTTCACCGTTTTCGAAAATGTAAAATTTTTCGGCATGTAATGGTACCTCGTAAATCACATGAAAATTTTCCTCTGCCCATATGTGGCAATTTTGCTTATTAACATACCCAGAGAGGTGAAAATGGTGCCTCATCACAGAAAAAGATAATCCTTAGAAAATTAGTATCAACTTACTGGTGCTCTAAAACGCAATCTGTGTAAATTCCTTGCTGTACCTAATCCATTTCGTAAATGTGTAGTTGTTAACCAATATTTGACACTTTAAATACACGTACTTATTGACAGCTGTTTGATTTATAATTCTGCAAAAATAGCAAAATTAAATCGGATCATCCTGTACATCTAATATTTATGTATGATGGGAAATATATTATTTTTACAAAACTTAATTTAATTAGAATCAAATATATTTCTACAAAATACTCCTTAAAACAGTTTCATTATTAATTTAAATGTGACAGTGACATTTTTTTAAATAGATCAAAATTGATATTAAAAAATTATGTTTTTGTTTGATGCATAGGCAAGATAATGTATAAAAATAAATTATTTTATAAATTTATATTTATAGTTATTTAAAGTTATATTATCGTAGAATTGAAGATTGTACATTATATTCAATTTTTATTAGTAAAAATTGCTGAAAAACGATATTCATTGCTTTTTTTTCAAGAAAAACTGTTAAAAGGTTGAATAAGTGATACTTCCGGTTATCTGATATACACTAAAAACGTAAAAACTAATCATCTCTTCCCATATTAGTATAGACACACACACACACACACACACACACACACACACACACACACACACACACACACATACATATACATACACACATACCCACAGACATCATTGTAAAAATTTTAAATTCGGATTCTGGGGACATCAAAACGTGCTTATTCACTAAAATCTCTACAAATATTATTTGTGTACCTATGAAAAGTACTTTTACGTTTCCTTTCGGCGTTTTGGCCATTAAATAAAACGTCAGTTATTCTGCTCACTGAAGCTCGACGGGGAGGGGCAAGAAAACAGCATGGTGCAGGTTCAGGATAGAAAGCATCCACTATGTATAAAACGCCCAGAAAAGACTATCACTACCATCAGGCCTGGAAATTATATAATTACTAAATTTGACGATGTTTATAAGAGTTTATTTTGTATATACGAGTATTATGCAGAAATTAATAATTAAAACAACAAGAGCAAAAATATTTCCAATTTTAAATGGCACAAAAGTAACCCCTGTGGTGCACTCTCCACGCCAGCTATGAGTGCCCGTGAGGTGACGCCTGGTAAGCGCCCACACGGTAAAATATATCGTCATCATTACCGATGTCTACATGTGTTGTAGATACTGGCACACCCAGAAATGGGTAATATGCCGTGATGATATATTTATTTTATTTATTTTAAAACAACAAAAGCTCATCTGATTTACTGGCCCGGATGCGGTATTTTGTATATTTCGAACAGTCTGTTTTTTGTACTTATTCTCTTGGGATTCTTTCTTTTAAATAATTCGTGCTGATGTATTATTTTTGTGTCATCAATTAATAATTTGTATTATTCAATTACTATTTTTTTTTTTTTTGTAATTTTTACTGAAATATTATCCTACGGTCCTGTTCTCTGTGCAGAGTCGTCTTTGCGTGTTATATCCTTAGTGCGTGCGCGGATTTTAATACAACCCTCGTTCTAATCATCCCGGGATGTTTGCGTCATAAGAATGTTTGACTTGAGCGCCCGCACGGGAATTAAAAGCGATAAGGAATTATACACTCGCGAAGTACCAAGGCGCTGTTAAGGTACACAGATTCAAATTTCTGTTAGCTGTTTGCTCAGAAAAAGGGGAAGCATTTTTATCGCCAGAACTTGGTTTTAATATGTAATAAATTTATTTGAAGAAACAAAGATAAATATCAGTACTTACAAAATTTATGCATATTGATTTTGATTTTTTAAGTAAAAATCTGTTGTGGCCAGCACAAAACCTTCCGTCAATTCGATGTATTTTGTACATATCCTATACCAAAAGTTCCTTGAAAAATATTCTATATATCCTGTATAATTGTAACAAGAACAGATTATTTTTACATATCCATACTGAAAGTTCCTTTGAAAAGATTCTAAAATCTAATAAAATTTTAATACGAATACGAACGTACATTATGTATTGCACTTAACACTTCCTCCTGCTTCAACTTTGCCCTATTTTATTAGAATTCGCTGTTTCTTACTCTTCTCTTCTACTCATTCCTGTCCAAAGCACCTTCGTGACACAGTTCTTCCTCTCTCAAATCTTCTGCTATACAGTCCTTCCATCTTCTCTTTTGCCTTTCTCGTACTTCTGGCATTATAAGTTCCTATCTTGAGGCGAGGCCGCAAATGCAAGTCACTGGCGAGGGACACTCTGTCACTTATATCACTTACAGATCATATACTTTCCACTTTGGTTTTGCACTTGCCACTGACATCTGTCAATTAGAATTTTTTGCTGTTTCCATATTTTTTGCAAAGCTAAATGATTTTTGAAAGTTAACCTCTCTTAATCTCTCTATAATTCTATATCTATTGAATATGAAGGAAAATATATAATCGAACCGTATAGAGAATAAGATATTCTTTCTATTGATAATCACATAAAAAGTCGAAAATGATATTTAACTGCGATTTTTCAAGAAAAAACTGTTAAGAACTTCAAATAAGGGTACTTCCGGTTGACCAATTATAACCAAAATCTAATCAGCTCTTCATATGGTTGTAAAGAAGAGGAATATGAAAGAATCATAATTTTTAGAATTGTAGTTTTGGAGTTATCGTCGGAGAAAAATTTGTCACACACACACGGACACACACACAGACACACACACGGACACACATACACACATACAGACATCATCTTAAAAATAGTACATTCGTAATATAGGGACCCTAAAACGTGCTTATTCATTAAAAACTCACCACCGAATTTTTTGACCAAAAACAATACCTTCCTTTTGACGGAAGGTAAAAATCTATTGTGGCCAGCACAATACCTCTCGCCATTTCCATTTTATGTTATATAAGTACTGTATTGCACTTCGCTATCGAACCGTCGTTTTATAACAAAAACATTACAGAACTTTACCCAAATATTGTTTTTATTGTATTTAACATACTTTCTGCACACATACAATTCTAATTATATCTATTTTTCATTGGATGAGGAAGTTCCTAAATGTCAGAGATTCTTCCAATTCATTAACAAGATCGGCGGTATTTCTTATGGATATATGCATTTTACCTACAATTTTAAATATTTAATTAATAAAACAATAAGAAAGATTAAATGTACTTCCCAGAAAAGGCTTTCAGAATGTCACTAAAACTGTTGATTTTTGACACTGACATCTGTCATTTACAAACCATGTAAAAACATTTGAATTTGTCAGCTGGTTTCCTTAATGCCTTAGCCTCTACGATTAGATTATTCTCTAAATTACAGTGCCTTTATTTCTAAATCTATACAAGACATAATAAAATTTTAAATGTATTATAGATGGATAATTTTGTTCATCAACAAAAATTTCCTAAAAATTATATTTAGAAGAATTTTTCAAAGAAAGTACTACTTCCGGTTGTCCAATTGTTACCAAAACCTTTTCAGCTTTTCCTAGGAATGTCAGATTGAGAAATTCATAGTTATCTCAGATGTAAGATTTTATGTTCTTCAATAATAGTAATAACAGAAATTTTCAAAAAATAATATTTAGAAGATTTTTTTAAAGAAACTATTACTTCCGGTTGTCCAATTGTTACCAAAATCTAATCAGCTCTTCCCAGGAATGTCAGATTGAGGAAACTGCAGTTAAATATTTTTTAAGTCTTATAGTATTTGAGAAACCGTGGCTCCAACATCCACACACACAAATACACACACACACACACACACACACACACACACACACACACACACATACAGACATCATTGTAAAAATGTTATAATCGGATTATAGGGACCTTAAAACGTGCTTATCCACTAAAACCTGGATATGCTAATTTTAGCATGATTCCAATACCTCTCTTTTATCGAGAGGTAAAAATAAGTATTTAAATACATAACAAAAAAAAAAAATTCTTTGTTACTTTTTCTAGTTTTATTCAGTCGAATATTTTTGATTATATTTGGGTAAGAGCACCAATTTCCCCGCTTAAAGAAGCGTTATATACTACATATAATCAAAAATTCAAATGCATTGTTTGAGATTTATTACAGATTTCGGTTTCGTTCATTAAATAAAATATTTATATTGCTTTTGTTTTAAAATAATTAAAAAAGTGCAACAACACCAACAGATCATAAAAAATCAAATAAATCATGATTTTTCCCAACCCTGATATATTTATTATTTATACTCTCAAGAGATACAATAAACCATATAGTCATTGATTATCGTATATAAATATTATTGCACAATATAATTCTTCATAGAGATTACTATAATCTTTACTTGAAACTATGATAGCTATTAAATTTTTGATGCAAGTATTTGTCATCCCAGCAATGAATAAAAGCTTGATATAGTTATTTATTGAAATTCCATTGAATTTGAAAAAGAAACGTGTTATTTCTTCAGTTTTTTCTTTTTTTACGTGGGAACCAATTAACATGTGTAAACCCAACCTTTAATTTCTACTTTTTGTGAAATCCACCATATATTCCCTTTAAAATATGTCTTCAACTTGCAAAATATTCCGAAATTTACGACCTATAAATATTAAAATATTCTAATTCGATATGAATAAATTAGCATAAGTTAGAGTCCGCCTCTGTCGCGAAACCTTTGGCTGAGCCTGGGAGTAACTCTGAGATCTCGCTCTGAGGCAGTTGGCAAGTTCGTATGAGGAAGTTTTAATGGCGCTCGTGTGTTTAGATTTGCTGGGAAGGCCCTGGTAATCAGGCCGAGGATGCTGCATGCAACTGCAGAGGGATCTACTTGTTTCAAAGTTTACGAATAAGAGGTGTTTTGGAATTAAGGGAAGATAAAGCCAAGCGACAACTTCAAATCATCATTTTTATCTCAAAAAGTTATATCCAGAAACCACAAGTTGTTGAAAATTAAATATAATTTTATCTTACTCTTTATTCAGTCTTAGACCTTTGTTGGAAATATTTAGAAACAAATATACATTAGATAAATGTCAAAATATTACCTCAAACAAAGAAAATAAATGTAGGAAAAATTTATCGACTGTGGTATGGATAAGATATTAACAATTCCTCGAAATCTCAAACAGCATTGATTCTTACAACACTGACGCACAGTTCAAAAATTTTACTCTTTAAAAGACTCTATATAAGTCCGAAGATTGTTCTACTCCTAATGAAACAATGAAAGAGTAAATCAAAAAGAGTACTTTATTTTTATTCTACAAATAAGTGATTTGTACTCCATAATATGAGTAAAATGTAATACCCTTATTAATAGTAAAAATATCCTATAAGAAAATAATAGTTTTTAATACTTTAGTTAGTAATATTATTTACTAATAAAAGCGTAAAATTCACTACTAATAAGTGCATTCAAATTTGCTGTATAAAAGGGTAATTCTGGATCTGATTAATTTTTGTTCTTTCTATATATTAATAAATAAAATTTTATTTAATGAAATAACTATTATAAAAATTTAAATATCAAATATAATAACTTAATCTAACAAAAATACATATTGAAAAACACATATACTTATAAGTTGGTACATATTAAATATAATAACTAATATACCATTAAGATTTGATGGTAGAAAATATCCTATATAACATTCTTTTGTTTGATCATCCCAACCTATAAAAAATATATTATACGTACTTACATAAATAATATATATTTATTTTGCTTTAAAATCAATTTTACCTGTTATAATCTAATGTAGGTACTATTTATACATAAACTCCTTCAGTATTTATATACCTGTAACTTTATTGGCAGTAATACTTCATAATAATATTTTAATTCTTCCTTTCTGTAGGTATCTAAATCTTATTAACTGTATCAACGGTGTAGGTTTAATGTTTCTCGTTAATGTAGGTAAATGCAAACTAAACAGTTAGCATAACGCATACATGTATGGCGTTCTCTGACATTCAGATTTATAAAATATGTTTATACTTGTGGTGAGTAAAAAGAAATAATATAAAGAGTGTTATTCTGATTTACTATAAAAGCAGTACTTATTACTCTTACTAAATTTTTACTCATTTAATAAAAGTAGTAAATGCAAAACGAAATAGTAAAATTTTATACTTAAAAGAATAAAAATGTAGTTACTCTAACAAAATATTTTACTTTTACTCTTTTTTTTTCGAACTGTGCGTTTCGCTGCACACTTGATCCTTCTTTAGGGTTTATAATTTTTCTTACCTTCCGTCACCTTTAGGTAAGGAAGGTATTCTCTTTGATCAAAAAATTCAGTGGTAAGTTTTTAATGAATAAGTACGTTTTAGGGTCCCTAGAATACGATTTTACTAGTTTTACGATGAAGTCTGTATGTGAATCTGTGTGTACGTGTGTGTGTGTGTGTGTGTGTGTGTGTGTGTCTGTCTGTGACAATACTACAATTCTAATAACCATAATTTTTTTCTATACGGTTTGATTATACATTTTCCTTCATATTCAATAGATGTAGAATTCAAGAATTATAAAGAGATTAACTTTCATAAATTAGTCAGCTTTGCTATAATCATGGAAACAGCTGATATATTCAAATAATTCCAAAGCATCGAACCCGTCAAAAACTTGGTTCGGTTTAGGATAATTTATTTTTTAACAGATGGGTTCGTATGCGGTTCTGGTTCAAGCATTTTTAAAATTTGCGGTTACGTTTCGGGTTCAAATTCGGTTCAACCTAATGAAAAATCATTTAACTTCACACGTCTGTAACTCAAGATCCGGTGAAGTAAAAAAAACAAGCCTGACATGAAAGAGAATTTCATACTGAATATAGTCTTTCATCGCCCGTTATTTTATCTTTAACCGTGCATGAATGGTGCATAAAAATATAAAATATGAACTAAATAATTTATTTCATTTTTCATATTTTTATGCACCGCTCATACACGGTCAAAGATAGAACAACGCACGATGAAAGTTTATATTTAGCATGATATTCTCTTTCTTTTCATGTCAGGAAAAATTTTTTTTACTTCATCGGATCTTGAGTTACAGACGTTTGCAGTTACATGATTATTCATCGAAATTTTGCGTATTTTCAATAATATACAATTTCTAAAATAAGGGTTCAAGAAGAAAAGCTTTGCTAAATTTCTAAATATTATTTTTTGAAAATTTATGTTATTACTAATATTAAAGAAAATAAAAATCTATATCCGATACATTAAAATTTTTATTATATCTTCTATAGAGTTAAAGATAGATAGAGACATATAAATACATAAAATAATAAGTTGTAAATGAATCTTGCAGCTCATGGAAAACAAGTGGAAAAATCTGTTGTATTGCACTTCGCTTTCGAACCGTCGTTTTATAACAAAATATTACAGAACTTTACCCAAATATTGTTTTTTATTGTATTTAACATGTCTTCTGCACACATATAATTCTAATTATATCTATTTTATGTCATTTTCATGTCAGAGATTTTTCTAATTTATTAACCAGATTGGCGGTATTTCTGATGGATATATGCATTTTACCACAATTTTACCTATAATTTCAAATATTTAATTAATAAAACAATAAGAAAAATTAAATGTACTTCCCAGAAAAAGCTTTCACAATGTCACTAAAAATGTTGATATTTGACAATGACATGTGTCATGTTATAAACATTGGAATTTGTCAACTGGTTTCCTTAGTGCCTTGGCCTCTGCGATTAGTTCACTCTATAAATTATAGTGTCTTTATCTCTAAATCTATACAAGATATAATAAAAATTTTAAGTGTATTAGATAGAGAATTTTATGTTCTTCAATATTTAATAAAAAAAACCTCCCAAAAAATTATATTTAGAAGAATTTTTCTAAGAAACTACTACTTCCGGTTGTTCAATTGTTACCAAAACCTTTTCAGCTCTTCCCAGGAATGTCAGATTGAGGAAATTACATATACCCTTCAGAAATACCGCCAATCTCATCAATGAATTGGAAGAATCTCGAACATAGAAGAATAAGAGGAAACTTGTTCACAGAATGAATTAAAAAATATAAAAATATATAAAGAAAATGTGTTTTTGTGTGTACCAGAAATGTTAAATATGTACAATACTTATATAGCCTAATATGGAAATGGCCTGCTCAGAGTTATAGGATTTTTTTAAACACACTGTACTAGTAAACCATTAATATCATACGAAACGACCATGGTTAGATAATAACTTTCTAATGACAACGTCAATAACGTCAAATTATTATTATTATTATTATTATTATTATTATTATTATATTTTTTTTCAGAAAAATATATTCAATAGTAAATTTTTCAGTTTTGTAATTTGTGGTATCTGTTACGATTTAGACAGCCAAAAGTAAAATCTAAGTGAAGTATTTTGGAGACAGGTTGTAGGAAGAATTTTATCCAGAATTAAGGAAAATTTCCATTCAAATCTATCTGGTTCACACTAAAATCTGACACCCTATCTCCCGTAGTGTTGTAGCCCATTTGCAATTTGCTAAATGACAATTTGGCAATCATCATGTGAAGGTTGGTGAGTGCGCTTGTGTTCGATGTGTGTAGTAGATGGCGAAAATGCACCCAGGGGCATTCGCGAGTGATAAATATGCCATCATACTCGGCGGAATCGACTTTTCCCCGTTTCAGTTTCTCATTGGTAGTTGCGAGTCCGTTACGTCACTCAGCGCTGAGTTATCATGTCGAGAGACCGCCTTTCCAACAACACGCCACCGGGACACTAGAAACAACGAGAAAATCGCCAAAGATCCATTAAAAACGATGATGATGATGATGATGATGATGATGAAATAATACTCGTAGTACTGCTTCTCAATACATCCGAAATTAATGTAGGTATTAATAATTTAAAGGCGAATCGAAAGGCTTAAATGGTCCACGTGTGTTGTAAAATTCTTTTCTGACGACCACTACGAAAAGTACATAAATTCACACGCTAAACTATTACTGAAAGTTGGTCATTGCACATCACTACCAAAGCTGTATGAAATGAAACCTCTTTAGCCAATCAGATGCGTCCGCAACTGTGTGAAATGATTTTATCACACACTGCGATAACTGAGCGAACTAACCTAAAAATTTGTATGTAAAAATTTGACAGTTGCTAAATTTACATGGATTAAGAAGGCTGGACCCTAATTTATCAGATTTTAACATAATTTTTGGTGAATTCTGATAGCAATGATGTAAACACACTGTTTTAATATTTTTATGAAAATTTTATATTGCTTTATTTTTTGTGATCGTCGGAAAAATATCGTGTACAACACGTGCTAAAAAGGTATTTCACACACACGTGATTAAACCACTCGCCTTCGGCTCGTGGCTCAAACTACGCGTTCGTGTGAAATATCCAACTTTCAGCACTAGTTATACAATATTCTATTATTATTATATCGTTAAAATAGAATAAAATATTGTACAAACCACGTGAGCTAAGAATGTTTATACACTCGAAGAAATTAACTCACTCGCCCTTAGCTCACTTGGTGTGTAAATATCTATTCAGCTATTGTTACAATAAAATTAGCGAAAACAGTTTTACAGGAAAAGTATAAAATATTTTTTACCTAACGGTGAATAAATAATAGTGATGCATTTTATTACAAAATTTTAAAATTGTATTGTATAAATTTTAAGATACTGCATTTCAACAAACTTCCGAATCAATTCGAAGTTGGTGAAATACTAAAGAGAAAAGTAGGAAGCATAACTCAACTAATGAAGTTATGCGTGAGGTAGTTAGTGACTTTTAAGTATGTCTATTAATTTGATTACCTATATATTTTAAGTTATGTTTAAAGTCTGTTTGGAAATTAACACATTTGTTTTTATTTAAGTAAATATGAATACAATATCTCTCTTAGCGAGAGGTAAACATGCTTAGATTGAATTGAAGCAATAGCTCAAGAAAAATGGAAAATATAAATTAAAATTAAAAATCTGATGTAGCCAACACAAAACCTCTCGCTATTTAATTTTTATTAATGTAAATATATATCTGCGTATTTAGTAATGCTGCAAACTATATTATGTTCCATTGCATATAACTATTGCTTTATTTACGATTTTCATTATTATTTAATATGTCACTATTATTAATTTGAAGTGATTAGTTTTTTGACAATGATGTTTACCTGTCAGTTACATTCATTTTAAAAATGAACTGTGTAACAAAGGAATTATGTTAATCTAAGGCTTCGAGTTTAAAAAAAAAAGATTTTTAAATTTATCTGTATGATAATAGAAAAAGTATTAATGTAGGTACCTATACCTGTAGAAAATTCAATAATATTTAATTTTCATAATGACATAAAATGCAAAAAATGGCATTTAATGGTATTTCTTGAAAAACCTTTATGAGATTCAAGTAAAGTGCCATTTCCGTTTATCCGATTTACACCAAAATCTAATGGTTTTTTTTTTCATATTAGAATGGGGTAGAAATAGAAGGTTTCAGAATTTTCTGAATGATAGTATTTGAGTTAGAGTGAAGACAAAATTCATACACATTCACACACACACAGAAACACACACACACATACATACATCATCGTGAAAATGTTAAAATTGGATTCTAGGGACCTTAAAACGTGGTCATTTACTAAAATCTCGATATGTGATTTTTAGCACGATCCCTATACCGCCCTTACCAAGGGTAGAGGGAGATAAAAATATAAAATACTTATTTATTGAGTAGTACTGTAAGCACAAAGCATATACATTTTATTATTTTTTGTTATGGTCGAGGACTCCATTGTGGCGGTTGTGAAAAAATATTGTGTGTGTTTCAAGCGCAAATGGACATTGTCGATTTCAAAAGAATGCTGCTCGTCTCCATCGACAATATCCCATTTTGCGCTCTATAGCTATTGTATTTTAAAAGTCTCTACTCTATTTTTATATTAGAGGAAATATAAATCCTCCCCCGTTAGTATTTTTATTTAATGTTAACCTCCCCACCGTCTTGTCTTAACATTAAAAGCCCGCAATATCTTTCGTGATGATTTACATCTCGTAACGGGAATCATATGGCTGTAACACGTGTTCGCAGAATGGTACCGGGTGCTAGAAAAACTTAGTTACGTCTTACATCCCTAGCAGCAACAGCACCCCTTCCTTCTTCCTTCCTTCCTTACATATAGGGGTGTCTAATGACGCACCCGGTGTATGGGATGTATTAGTGGTGAACCAACAGATATGGAGCGAAGAAAGCAGACATATGGTCAAGACGAATAATTAATTTACAACTATTTTTGTAGTAGTAAAAAGTATACTCGTATTATAATGTCTTATTACCTATTTCTGGGTATGCCTATTTGCTTTTATTTGGAGATTTTGGTTACGACAATTCGAACGTATATGGTACAGGGTACTTACCAAACGGATTTTCATATCTGTCATAAAAAGAAAATCACAGATCATAATCACTTTTGTACTGTTCATTTTATCACTCAAAAACTTGTGTGATTAGTGTAAAATTTCTCCATTGAGGTTAACATCGGTTTTTTACCTCTCGCTAAGAAAAGTATTGAATTCGTACTAAAAATCGAATAACAAGATTTTAGTGAATAAGTACGATTTAAAGTCTCTCTTAGACTGTGTTCGATGTCGCATTTTGGCATTTAGTATTTGGGATTCAGGTCTTTTTCACATAAATACAACTCCGACTGGCACACTAGTGATATCAATTGGTTTGTATGGCAACACTTTAAAACAACAAAAATGAATTATACAATTCGATGCTTAAGTGCACAAATTATAGCAACGAACATGATTTGTTTAATTAGTGCGCGTCAAATTCAAGCCGTAGTGTGCTCCTGCAAAACCCTTAAATCTAATTCCTAAAATCCCAAATAATCACTAGATTTAGGGCATATAAATTTAGGATTTAGATATTAGGGTGATAAAAGTGTAACATCGGACACAGCCTTAGTTTCCAAATAACTTCGTAACTATTAGAATGTCAAAAAAATGTTTGATATAAAATTTTATTGTTTTTTACCTTCCGTCACCTTTAGGTAAGGAAGGTATTGTCTTTGGTCAAAAAAATCGGTGGTGAGTTTTTAATGAATAAGCACGTTTTAGGGTCCCTACAATACGAATTTACTATTTTTAAGATGATGTCTGTATGTATGTATGTATGTATGTATGTATGTATATATGTATATGTATATGTATGTATGTATGTATGTGTGCGTCCGTGTGTGTGTGTGTGTGTGTGTGTGTGTGTGTGTGTGTGTGTCCGTGTGTGACAAATTTTTCTCCGACAATAACTCCAATACTACAATTCTAAAAATTATAATTCTTTCGTATTCCTCTTCTGTACACCGGAAGTACCCTTATTTGAAGTTTTAACAGTTTTTCTTAAAAAACGCAGTTAAATATTATTTTTTGACATTTTGTTATTATATTTATTAAAGAAAAAACTCTTCTCTATATGGTTTGATTATTCATTTTCCTTCATATTCAATAGATGTAGAGTTAAAGCATTATAAAGAAATTAATTTTCAAAAATTAGTCAGCTTTGCTATTTATCATGGAAACAGCTGATACATTCAAAATTCTAATTGACAGATGTGTGTTGCAAGTGCAAAACCAAATATGGAAAGCATGGGATGAAAAATTAGTATTTCATAGTGGTCCTCAAGTGACATGCAGTGAAAGGCTAAAAAGAAGATGGAAGGACTGTATCGCAGAAGACTAGAGAAAGGAAGGACTGTGTGAAGAAGATGCGTTGGACAGGAATGAGTGGAAGAGAAGAGGAAACAGCGACCCCTAATAAAATAGGGGAAAGCTGAAGCAGAAAGTAAAATGTGTCAAGTACATTTTTCTTAGTGTATGTTTATGTCATAATTTTATTGGATTTATAGAACCTTTTCAAATGAACTTTTGGTATGAAATTTGTAAAAAATAGTACGTGTTCGTGTTCGATTTTGCATGATATTATATAGAAACTGTTCCACGGTCCTTTTGGTATGGGATTTGTGCAAAATACATCGAATTGACGGAAGGTCTTGTGCTGGCCACAACAGATTTTTTAAGGTCTATTTACTAACATAGACAAAATTTTGTTTAGTCAGTATCTTTGTCTGTTTTTCTTCAATTCTAATACAAAATGTCCTCTTTCTCAAAAACAGTTGAAGATCGGACCAATGTTGATGAAGCTCTTCTTACTCATTTTGGTGGGTACTATACGCCCTCATAATTTTTGACACTTATTTTTTAACACCTTGTATATGGTACAGGAACACGTGGCAGCGTGCCTAGTGTCTGGTCGCGTATCTAGGGAACCGGGTTCAATCTCGACCGACGCCAAAAGAAATCTTTCGAATTAGAACAAAAGTGGTTCCTGTAGTGCACTCTCCACGCTAGCAATGAATGTCCGTGAGCTTATGCCCGGTAAAGGCCCGCACGGTACGAATATGCCTTCATCATTACCGAAATCTGTGTACAAAACAGATTAACACACCCATCTATGGGTAATATGCCGTGAAGATATATTTATTTATTTTATTTCTGAAAATACTGAACCTTCCGTTACCCGCGTGGCGTCTATCAGACGCCACTGTGTATATTTACTTACATAACTTTTGAAATCGGAAGGGTGGGACATTCCCCTCTTACATACCTTCCTTATACTGACCGAGGATGAGATACTACACGCCACAGCATTCAACTGTTATATGAAGTATAGTAAAGAGCAATAAATTTGGATCAGAGTCTGTCAGACGCCACGCGGGTACTTACGTTTTACGTTCATCAATTGTATTTTTTGTAAAAAACGTAAGTTTTAGTGATTGAAATATAAATAAAACAATATTAACCAAAAGAAAAAATAAACAGACGTAATTTCATAAAAACTATAGCTTTAAAATTAACTCAATAACATATACAAAATCGATCAAATACAACATGCCTACTTAGGAAACTAAGAAAACGCACTAGTGAACTAATTGTTCAAATCGATTTTGATGAAGCAAACACCAGTACAAGTGTTCCCCAGCAAAAAAAGAAAAAGGAAACCAGCGTTGAAGGTTCTGAAAATATAAGAAAAATGTGTTGCATCCGCGAAAGAAAAACAAATCGGATGACGAAATATAGATGTATAGAATGTAATAATTATATTTGTTTAGAGCATGCTAACAATGTTTGTAAAATTTGTAGTTGCAAAAATGACTAATTTGTTTCAATTAAAGTTCGTATGAAGGATTTACTTTTGTTTGTATAATAAATTTAATTATTGTTACTTTATATTTTAATTTTATTATTTTCTTTTAGTTTATTAGCATTTTTAGTAAATTAAATAAAAAAACATGTTTAAAAGTTAATATTATTTGTTTATTGTCCGACGAAAACATAAAAAAGTTTAAATTAATTATTTGTTATCGATATCTTCGTTGGAGTCTCTCAGACGCCATGCGGGTAGCGATGTAATGAACATTCGCGCGGGTAACGGAGGGTTAATCAAAATCGCAACCTTAGATTTTTGCGATTTGTATTTATTTTCAGTTTTCAAATTTACGTAAATGTGTTTTCAATATAAGTTTAAATGTTTAAAATAAAACTTTCACTTATGTCTACCTATTTAAAAACATTTTGCCTGCAATATATCCATGTAGCACCATTCTTAACCGTAACAAATTCCCCATATCTACCTCTTGTCGGCAATGCGATAGTCATCTGTGAGATTTCCACCTCATCCTCTTCGGCGGAATCCACATACTTGTAGAAAGACCCGAGTCGTAAAGTGGCAGGAAATATGACGTTACGGCTGTCGTAAAAACAGCGGCAACTCGCTCGCGCACGGCCGACTACGACTACTAAATTTGTATTAATTAAAAGCCTCTTCAGTTGCGCTAAATTTACCAACGTTCCACCATCACTTTAACGGCTTGTTTACAACGTCTTAACGTGTGATTAGCGAGTAAGAGATAATCACGGCCAACTTAACCGTTTTTATTATTGAGTGGTGATTTTACTCGCTATTACAGCTGTTATACTTCTCATAATAATCATAATATTATGCGCGTTAATATGGAAGCTACATTAATGAGAATATTTTGTTTATAGTATTGTTATTAGCACATCTCACAGCTCATATAATTATACATACACTATTTCACCGAGTTGATACGACATCAAGAATTGCTAAACTTTTAGCTAACATCTTTGTCATACACACATGATACGAGAGTTTATTTTATCAGTAAACATAGGGTATATCATTGCCATAGTTACGGTATGAATGTTTGACAGCAATGTATTGAAGCGTTTATTTTATGAGTAAACATAGGTGTTTAACATGAGAAGCAGTTTTTGGTAAATACAAAGGTCTGGCAATAAATCAAGCCATGCTATTGAACATGATAATAGTACATTACATCTTGTACATTATTTAATATTAATTACTTTAATAATATTGCAAAAATTGCAATAAATTACAAAAATTGTCAAATAAATAATTGTTTCACTTTTTACCTCTCGCTAAGAGAGGTATTGGATTCATGCTAAAATTCGCATATCCAGATTTTATTGAATAAGCACGATTTAAGGTCCCTACAATCCGATTATAACATTTTTAAAATGATGTCTGTGTGTGTGTGTGTGTGTGGATGTATGTGTGTGTGTGTGTGTGTGTGTATGTATGTATGTATGTCTGGATGTTGTAGTCACGATTCCTCAAAAACTATAAGACTTAAAAAATATTTAACTGCAGTTTCCTCAATCTGACATTCCTGGGAAGAGCTGAAAAGGTTTTGGTAACAATTGAACAACCGGAAGTAGTAGTTTCTTAGAAAAATTCTTCTAAATATAATTTTTTGGGAGTTTTTTTTATTAAATATTGAAGAACATAAAATTCTCCATCTAATACACTTAAAAATTTTATTATATCTTGTATAGATTTAGAGATAAAGACTCTATAATTTATAGAGTATACTAATCGCAGAGGCCAAGGCACTAAGGAAACCAGTTGACAAATTCCAATGTTTATAACATGACATATGTCATTGTCAAATATCAACAGTTTTAGTGACATTCTGATAGCTTTTCCTGGGAAGTATATTTAACTTTTCTTATTCTTTTATTAATTAAATATTTGAAATTATAGGTAAAATTGTGGTAAAATGCATATATCTATCAGAAATACCGCCAATCTGGTTAATGAATTGGAACAATATTTGACATTTAGAAACTTCCTCATACAATGAAAAATAGATATAATTTGAATTACATGTGTGCAGAAGACATGCTAAATATAGAAAGAAACAATATTTGGGTAATGTTCTGTAAGATTTTGTTATAAAACGACGGTTGGAAAGCGAAGTGCAATACAATACTTATATAGCCTAATATGAAAATGGCGAGAGGTCTTGTGCTGGCCACAACAGATTTTTAATTATGCAATATGAAATTATTTGCAAATGTTTCCGTGGCGCAGTGGTCATAACAGTGGCATCTGAAATTTTTGGTTGGGGTTCGATTCCCCATTGGGGTAATTATTTTATTTTTTTACATAAAAATTGTTGAACTTTTAAAAATCAGTTTATATTTCCATATTACAATCATTTAAAAATAATAACATTGTAATAAATAAAGAGAAAATGATTGAGAATAATTGATTACAATAATCAAAATATTGATGTAATAACAATGCGTTATTATTTATTAAACAAAATTTGTAAATACTAGCAATATTAACGTGTGACAAAACTTTTGAGAAGAATTTTACGCTCCAAACTTTATTATTAAATCAGGCTTATTCTAGTTGTCACTAGATACATAATAGTTGTTTTATAATATACCATATTAAAATTTTCAGAAAAAAATTTGAAAGGTGCTTTACAAACTTGAAATCAAAATATTGAACAGACGACTACTTTTGCGCAAGGAAAATTGTTAAACGCCTATGGCCGAGTTTTGGTGTTACACTCTGTATATACAGGTGTAAATTTTAAAACGGGTCATAGGGCTATAACATAGAAAAACAGTTTTTTAGACGCCAAATGTTTCTATATTAATTTATTGCAAAATTACTGCATATTATAAAGAAAAAATCTGTTGTGGCCAGCACAAAACCTTCCGTCAATTCAATGTATTTTGTACAAATCCGATACCAAAAGTTCCTTGGAAAAGATTCTATATATCCTGTAAAATTGTAACACGAACACACTATTTTTTACAAATTCCATATTGCAAGTTCCTTTGAAAAGATTCTATAAATCCAGTACAATTATAACATGAATGTACATTCTGTAAATTGCACTTCACACTTCCTCATTCCTATCCAACGCATCTTTTTGACACAGTTCTTCCTCGCTCAAATATTCTGCTACACAGTCCTTCCATCTTCTCTTTGGCCTTTCTTGTACTCCCGGCATTGAAACTGCAAGACATTTGCGAGGAACCCTCTGTCACTTAAATTACTTTCTGATCCTATACTTTCCACTTTGTTTTTGCACTTGACACTGACAACTGTCATGTCAATTAGAAGTTCTTGAATATTATCTGCTGTTTTCATAATTTTTGCAAAGCTGACTGGTTTTTGAAAGTTAACCTCTCTTAATCTCTCTATAACTCTATATCTATTGAATATGAAGAAAAACGTATAATCAAATCGTATAGAGAATAAGATTTTCTTTCATATTAATGATCACAAAATGAAAAATGATATGTAACTGCGTTTTTTCCAGAAAAACTGTTAAGAACTTCAAATAAGGGTACTTCCGGTTGACCAATTATAACCAAAATCTAATCAGCTCTTCATATGGTTGTAAAGAAGAGGAATACGAAAGAATCATAATTTTTAGAATTGTAGTTTTGAAGTTATCGTCCGTGAAAAATTTGTCACACACACACACACGGACACGCACACACACATACAGACATCAATGTAAAATTAGTAAAATCGTATTCTAGGTATCTTAAAACGTGCTTATTCGTTAAAAACTCACCATCGAATTTTTTGACCAAAGACAATACCTTCCTTTTGACGGAAGGTAAAAAATTACAAATTTTTTAATACCAAACACCTTACATTTGTTTCATATAAAGCCAGGAAATAAATTTAAAATGTGTACAATTAAGAAAAAATATCAGTAGCCACGAAACAGATAGTAACAAAACATTGTCATTTTTTACTAATATGATAGGGGACAATTAAAGATTAAAGTTATTAATTTATGAATTAATAGAAAATAACACAAAATAAAGTAAACACGCACGTTAGGTATTTACAAATTAAAGATGATCTACATGTAATAAGTAATAAGTTGTAAGAAACGAGAAAAACTGCAAACTACAAGGGAACAATTGAAACCATTTAATAATTTGTAATTTTTCTTCATGAGACAAATTATCCATGATTTCATCTTAGTAAAACGAAAATAATAACAATTTAACAAATAATGTCTATGAAACGTTTCTTAATGAGCGTGTCAAGTCAACAATTATTTTGTTTTGTTTCTGTCAGTTTCACGGCTATTGATATATTTTTTTTTAATTGTGCAAATTTTTAAATTTATTTTCTGACTTTATATGAAACAGAAATGTAATGTGTTTAGTATCAAAAATAATATGCACATATGCACTCATTCTTTTTTCAATAAATTAATAACGAAACTTTTGGCATCTAAAAAACTGTTTTTCTGTGTTATAGCCCTATAACCCGTTTTAAAATTTACATCATGTATACTTATTGCATAATGACGTCATTTTAATTTAGTTTCCTAATTAAGTGGTTTAATTTAAATTATTAAAATATCTTTCAGAACTCATATTATTAATTGGAATAATACTACCTTTTTTATTAAAATATCTTTCAGAACTCATATTATTAATTGGAAAAATACTACCTTTTTTTAGTTTAAGTTCTGTAATTTATTATTTTAACCCAACGTTTCGGCACCATAAAAAAATATGTCATTGTATCCCCTGAAGAAGGCACCAGTTAATGGTGCCGAAACGTTGGGTTAAAATAATAAATTACAGAACTTAAACTAAAAAAAAGGTAGTATTTTTCCTACTACCTTTTTTTTAGTTTAAATTCTGTATTTATTATTTAAACCCAACGTTTCGGCACCATAAACTGGTGCCTTCTTCAGGGGATACATTGACATTGTACATTGGATGTCAATGTATTCCCTGAAGAAGGCACCAGTTTATGGTGCCGAAACGTTGGGTTTAAATAATAAATACAGAACTTAAACTAAAAAAAGGTAGTATTATTCCAATTGGTTTAATTTAATTTTATAATTTACATGCAACATGTAAATAAACGCAGTATTAATGACAATTGACAACATTATTGGAACTAATGTTGTCAATTGTCATTGTCACAAAACTATAAGGAGAATTGCCTATCTCAATTCCTTCAAGGTGTTGCATTTTTTATGGCGAGCCTTGTATTTACATTTTCACTACAAATCGCATGCATGTATAACAAAATAAAAACTTGATATAGGTACCTTCTTACTATTCATAAATTCATATTTCTTTGTTACATACTAGAAAACATAAAAACTATACAAGAATATATCTAATCTCACCATTGCACTTCACGCGATGTGATAGAGGTTGTTTACACCTGGAACAAAAAGTTACATTAGTAAGTATTGCGCTAATGCATCTGATAACCAAGATGCATAAAGTTCATTTTATAACCCATAACATGTGCAAAAGTCTCCATAAGCTACACATGTAATTAATGCAATTTATACGAATTAAATAATTACATTTACACAAGAACGTCGTTACATTTTTTAATTCATTTTATAGCTCAACGTATTTATTGTCAAGATAATTTAATTGTTAATTAAATTCACTTTATCTGAGTAATATTGCAGTTAATTAAAGTTGCAGTATTACACAAATAAATTACCAGATCTTAAACGATGCCTCACGCTAGAAATATTGAGAGACAGATGTAATAGCTATTTGTGTAATAAGATCGTAAAATGCGATATAGTTGATTGAGAGGTTGTTGCCGCGCGACGAAGGAGCGCGGCATTCTCTCGAAATCGACAATGTCCATTTGCGCTCGAAACACACGCAAGATTTTTTCTACAGTCGCCACAATGGGGCCATCCACCATAACAAAAAATAATAAAATGTACACTTTATACTTACATTACTGCTCAATAAATAACGATTGGCTAATACAAAAGATACGGTTTAAACTTAAAAAGGCTTTTAAATGATTATATCGTTACATTAGCCATCTATTCCATAAAAAAAAAATTAGAGCGTGGAAGCAAGGATTTGTGATGATTTGATGAGTTTTTGTAGCAAAATGTGTGGTTAGTTGTCACGCCTGTCACTGCCTGTTAAAAAAATTATTTAAGTAACGAAATAACTAATAACTTTATTGTAATCAAAATAAATAGTTAACTAGAGATCAGATGTCAGTACGACTCGCAACTATCCTACCGCCATCTGTGTACAATCATTCCTATTACTAAACATAACTGTTCACACAATTTATTTTATATTTAATTTAATTTTATCGTTATTTTCCATTTTTCTTGAGTTTTTATTCAATCTAATCTAAGCATTTTATACTTTCGTTTTTGTAAATGAATGCCCTATTTCATTTTCAAAGCAAACGAAAAAGTTTGAAAATGTTGTGTGGTGTGAAACAATGCGATCTGGGTATCGCCTGTGGTACTCCGCAGCTACAGCACGTCCACCTCCATTGCAAAAATCATACACGAAAACCTTTTCCGCATATTCTGCATTAGTAAAATGCGGAATAATAGCTTAAATTAATAAGACAGCACAAAAATCATTCATTTGTCAAACATACGTTAATTCGTCAAGGATAACTCAATTATAATTTTTTTTTTTTAATTCATTCGATATGTCCAAAACTAAGAGGAATTCACCTGTAGGTCATATAACATTTTTTGATCGTAATGACCCCCGGAATATATGGTATAAGTTTGTCGGTCGAGTCGCGGAACACCCTGTATAGTAATCTTCAACAATAATATATTTCATCATTCTTCCCTTCTACTTATTAAAACTTCACAAGCAATCTTCTTTTCGAATAATTTCAAACTAATTTCTAGTCATTTAAAAACTGAAATAGTCTTCAAACTATAAGAACCAACATCTACAATTATTTAAATAATGAAGACAGATTTGTGAAAAATTCATAAATTTCACTGGGATTTGAAATCAAGTGTTGACGGCACAGAACAAGAAAGAATTATTTCTTGTTCTGTGGTTGCGGTGTTGTGCGGGTAACGATACTCCATGTCAGACTAACAGATACAAAACCTAACCTAATGTTTCTTTCATTTTCATAATTTTTCAATTTCAAATAAAATTTAATATGCACCTCAGCACTGAAGTTCCTTTTTATCCCTCATATGTTTTATTTTCCAGTTTCGTATAAAAAGTAGAACTTCATTGCCTTGTTACACAAATAACTATTTTCTGAATTTATTACAAATGTCGGAAATCAAATTATCAAATTAAATTATCCATTTTTATGATGATTTTTCATGTTAATATTTAGTGGATTAATATGGTGAAAATGTATAACCTAATATAGAATAACGATATTATGATAAATTTTTGTACGAATGCATATTGCAACGAATTAGATGGAATTTACTGTTCAATTGAGCTATAAATTATACTTTATATGCCTATTGTTATTGGGTTTGTATTAAATTTAATCTCGTATAATGAATTTATAGATATTAACTTGTCAATATATTTATCCGTTCAAACAATAACTAATAATTAATCAGATTGGCACAATAATTTTATATAGCATATATAACACATTCTGAAATTGACATAAATTATTACTCCCATAGATTATATACAAATATAAAATAGATAATAATGAAATACAAATAGTTTCAAAATTGAAGTTGGAAGAATAAATATAAATATATCTTCACTGCTTATTATTCATTGCTGGGTCCTCTTTTATTTACTTCGTTTTTTTTTTATTTAAAAAACCTGTTGTGGCCAGCACAATACCTCTCGTCATTTCTATTTTATGTTATATAAGTATTGTATTGCACTTCGCTGTCGCAACGTCGTTTTATGATAAAAAAAAATACAGAACTTTACCCAAATATTGTTTTTTTTTATTGTATTTAACATGTTTTGTGCACACATAAAATTATAATTATTTTTTCATTGTATGAAGAAGTCCATAAATGTCAGAGATTCTTCCAATTCATTAACAAGATTGGTGGTATTTATTATGGATATATGCATTTTACCTATAATTTTAAATATTTAATTAATAAAACAATAAGAAAAATTAAATTTACTTCCCAGAAAAAGCTTTCAGAATGTCACTAAAACTGCTAATTTTTGACACTGACATTTATCTATCATTATAACAAATATTTGAATTTGTCAACTGGTTTCCTTGGTGTAGTTTAGCCTGTGCGTTTATTACATCCAATTATACTATATAATTATTACAGAGCCTTTATCTCTAAATCTATAGAAGATACAATAAAAATTTTAAATGTTTCAGATGTAGAATTTTATATTCTTTAATATTATTAATAAAATAAATTTTCAAAAAATAATATTTAAAAAATTTAAAGAAACTACTACTTCTAGTTATCCAATTGTTACCAAAACCTTTTCAGCTCTTCCCATGAATGTCAGATTGAGGAATTCATAGCTAAACTACTCCTTGAGTCTTTGAGGAATCATCCTTCCAGAGTCCACACGTACACACACACACACACACGCACACACACACATACACACACACACAATCGTAAAAATGTTAAAATCTGATTGTAGGGACCTTAAACGTGCTTATTCTAAATCTAAATATGCGATTTTTGCATGAATCCAATCTCTTACCGAGAGTTAAAAATGTATTTGAAAAATTATATACCGGGTCTAACACAAACAGCAGGCCATAGGCGTTTAACATGGGAAAACAGTTTTTCTTTACGCAAAGGTGGCCTATTTATTTTAGTCAATATTGCTACAAAGAAAAGTTGTAGGTTGTAGGGAATCACATTCTTCATCTAATTCAACGATCATATTTTATTATTCACGTTTCATAATTGAGAAAATCGTATTTAAAATTTTATAAAAGTGATGTCTATATAGTGTTAGCCATAGCTATTTTTACTGGCAAAAAAAAACTGTAATAATTGAGCAAAGTTTGGTTTCAAGTTTCGCTAATTTAAATTGCTTTTAAAGTAAATATATTTAATCACTAACCTATTTCAGTTAATACCAAGAATATTGCCCAAAATAATTGAAACAAGTTTCAAATATTAAATTGAATTATACCATTTTGATATCCTCTTGAATTTCTCTCGTCCGTGTTAATTATTATAATGCCTAACTATCCTTCCCATAGATTATAATTCCAGAGGTGTTAGAGTCAAAATATGACAGGGACTTAGCTGCTAGTGCTGCCATCTCTCGAATGGAGTGTTAATCCCGTTTAAACTGAGCACTTTACCAGGATTTTCCGACTAATAAATTTACAGCTTTGTATAAGCCGTGGAGTGAGAGGATCTGGATCTGGATACTGGATATAGAATACGCATCCAGGCCGGCAAGATGACAAGGATTTGCATTTAGAGGGATGGAGACTGAAGATATGGGATACTCAGGGAGTTTAGCGGGAAAATTAATTTTTAAGGGTTGTTCACAGGGAGGGTTGCTATTTTTGATTTGTTTACAACATTTTGTATGCATTATTAAACACAAAATTAATTAATACTCTATGAAAAATATATAAATTTGAAGATCATTACCTTCCGTCACCTTTAGGTAAGGAAGGTATTGTCCTTGGTCAAAAAATTCGATGGTAAGTTTTTAATAAAAAAAGAGCACGTTTTAGGGTCCCTAGAATACGATTTTTCTAGTTTTTATGTATGTTTGTGTGTGTGTGCCTGTTTGTATGTCCGTGTGTGTATGTGTGTGTGTGTGTGTGTGTGTGTGTGTGTGTGTGTGTGTGTGTTTGTGGTAAAATTTCTCAGACAATAACTCTAATAGTACAATTCTAAAAATTAAAATTCTTTCGTATTGCTCTTCTTTACATCCATTGAAGAGTTGATAAGACTTTGGTTATAATTGGTCAACCGGTTCTCTTATTTGAATTTCTTAACTGCTTTTCTTGAAAAAACGCAGTTAAAAATCATTTTTTGTCATTTTATCAATGTGAAAAAATACCTTATTGTCTATACGGTTGGATTATACATTTTCCTTCATATTCAATAGATATAGAGTTAAAGAATTATAATGAGATTAGCTTTCATAAATCAGCCAGCTTTGCTATAATCATGGAAACAGCTGATATATTCAAATAATTCTAATTAACAGATGACAGTGTCAAGTGCAATTTACATAGTGTATGTTCGTGTTTTAATTTTATTGGATTTATAGAATCTTTTTCAAGGAAATTTCGGTATAGAATAATGGAATTTGTAGTAATTAATAATTTACGTAAAGAAAAAGAATTTTATGATAAATTTAGGTTAAGGAACAGTACATTTTTATTTATATTAGAAAAGATAGAAGAAATAATCAAATTACCAAGAAATAAATAAGTCAAATTTGTAATATAGGGTGTCTCAATAAGCTTGCTCACTATTGGTAACTTTTTTATTTGAAAAGGTATGTGGTTGGTTAAATGAGCAAAATTGTGCTATTTTATATTAGAAAATTGGTCATGTAGACAAAATAAAATTTGTGTCAGCGGTTCTCAAAATTTGGGACAATATATATATTTTTTAAATGGAACCATATATTTTTTATTATCTTATTGGAAAGAGTATTTTTTTCTCTTTCCAATAAGGTAATGTTGTTTATGTACAATTTTTTCAAATAAACGAGTTATTTACAGTTAAATATTTAAATTTTGTAAACTATTTTATTAGTTTTTTAGTCAAGTAAGCCATGGAAACAATTGATTCTTTAATACAGAACTTATACCCAAATATTGTGTTATCTTATTAAAATGAGTTCTGAAAACATCTTTCAATAAATTGATTCTTTGTTTTTTTGACGTTTAATAATTTCTCCCGTAAAGTTCTCTGTGTTTAATAATGTTTAATAACTTTACAAATGACGAAAAGTTAGATATGATCGTGCTATATGGAAAGTTATATCTAGACACCAGTTACGTAGAACGCTCGGCTCTCTTTCCAAAAAGTTTAAATGTGCAAAAGAAATAATGGCTTTCAATTTGAATATTTTCTTTGTTTTGTTATTACTGTAAAATAAATTAATAAAATAATAATTTTATAAAAGGCAATTGTTTCCATAGTTTACTTGACCAAAACTAATAAAAGATAATATTTATCTTTAAACGTAAATAACTCGTTTATTTGAAAAAATTGTACATAAACAACATTACCTTATTGGAAAGAGAAAAAATTACTCTTTCTAATACGATAATAAAAAATATATAGTTCCATTTAAAAAATATATATTCTGTCCCAAATTTTGGGAACCGCTGACACAATTTTTATTTTGTCTACATGACCAATTTTTTAATATAAAATGGCACAATTTTGCTAATTTAACCAACCTCGTATCTCTTCAAATAAAAAAGTTACCAATAGTGAGCAAGCTTATTGAGACACCCTGTATATTAAAGACATAATAATTTATGAACATTTTTAGAGGAGGTTAGTGTAAGCTTGGTAAAAATAAAATAACTAGATTTGTAACTATATAGAAAAAATATATAAGAAATGGCCGCTGCCAAAGATTGAAACTGGATATAATTGTTTTGTTTTCCTATCCCAAGTAATTGTTTAAATACGTAATTAAGAGTAAGAAAACACCTTACAGTTATATATTACATACATATATGAATATGCGTTTAAAAATTCCAAAGTGAAACCAATAAAGAATTGTCATTTGTTGTTGGCGTATCACCATATGTTCGCCGTCCAAGTTATTGCCGGACATGTATATGTTGTCTAGTAACGTACTTTTCATGTTACCTTGGTTACTTGTTTTTTGCTTTTTTTCACATTTTTATGTCAATTTTCCCCGAAGAAGGCACCAGTTTATGGTGCCGAAACGTTAGGTTTTAATAAAAAATACATAACAAAAACTAAAAAGGTAGTATTATTCCAACCACTAGTTTTCTTTACAATGTTATGTTTTTCCAAACCATGTTTTCTACCTGTTGTTTTTAAGTTATTTATTTTAACTACTGTTCATATCGATTAAATTTTTGCCAAGCCGAATCCTACAAAATCTTAAAAATAACCTAACCTATAAAACTGAACTCAACTTTTCTTGTATTATTCCAACAAACGAGAACTGCATGGATACGATTTCTTGAATTATATGCTTTTCTACTAGTACTTTCACATTTTATTTCGAGAATCCGAGGGTCAGTCTTACCACAGCATACGGTTTTTAACAAAACATTTTGTTCTAAAAGAACTACTTTACTTAAAGTAAAGGAAGATTACATTATGAAACGCACATATTTTAAAGTGTAATCACTTTACCATAAAGTTTTACTTTAGCTAAAGTTTACTCTTACAAATTATTATGAAACCGGCTGTAACATAAAGTTCTAAACCCGTGAAATGTATAACGTCATTAGTTTTTCGTAGTCATACAAATTTTCTCTTTTAAACTGTACGGAAAATAAAAACGGCACACTATTTCCATCTAAAATTACCAGTTTGATTAAAAAACAACCACCAGCTCATTGTGCTAATCCCATACAAACTCCTGTACTGAAACAAACTTCACATGTATCCAGTTCTTCATCCTTGGCGTTAAATGAAGTGTGCGGGTTTAGTCTGAGATACCGTATCGGAACTACAGGAGTAGTAGGAACAAGTTCTAAGCTCCTGGAGCCTGCAATTCCCAACCGGAGCGATGCCGGACCAGCAACAAAAACAGGACAACTCAACCGAAACTCCGGACTACAGGGATGCTGGCTTACAAAGTTTAGACATTGAAGAATTAATGTTTTATGAAATATTGACAGAAAGACGACAAATTTTCTTTTTCATTAATGGTTTTTTTAAAAGAGACTGTTACGAGCTTCAAATAAGTTTTATTCCTGATTCTGATTTTTTTCTGACCAATTAGCTTCCTCATATAGAGACAAAAATCTTAAATACAAATGTTCAAATATTTTAGTCTCATATTATTTCAGAAACTGTAATGGGGGATTCCAGCTCAATCGAATTAAAGGAAAATAGTAAAAAAATACGTATATATATGCTGAATAACGAATATTAATAACAAAATGAAATGGTATAATTGAGATATTTCGGAAATAAGGGATTTTTTGTTATAGCGCTTCGACACCAATATGAAATCTATATATAATATTTTTATTGGCGACCGAAAGACCACCTATACATGCATTACAAATAGCGTGTTAGGAGGTGGGGTTTAATACCAATGGAAGTTCAGAAATTCAAATTCGAAAGAAGGGGCTAACATTCCTATACTGCAGTTTCCAAACAGTTTTTATTTTAACATAAATTTCTTGCATTAAACTTAATAATTTAAATACACCTGTAATTATAAAGTATGTAGACTTATACAGTGTTATAATATTCATTTATTTTTATGTAAATATAACTTAAAATAGCATATATTTCAAGAACATTTAGATCCATGATGAAAACAGTTTGATATAAAAACACATAAATGTGACGTCACGTCAATCTTTTCAAAATTCGGGAGACCATAACTCGCTTATTAATAGGAATTTTTTCACCGGATTTTCATTAATAGTCTTAGTTTTCCTAATATTTTTAGATGAAATAATAATAAAAAAAAAAATGGTGGAATCCCCCATTGCACAATAAAGTATTAGAAAATACTCGTCATGTTTCATAAGATTTCTGCATCTGAATCAACCTCTCAGTCATCTTCAGATACGGGCCGTGCCCAGCTAGTAACCACAGACGCGTTTTGCCCTTTTTGGGTCCCATAAGTTTGGTATAAATGCTGTCAATATATACTCTCTTTTCTATGGCCGTCTCTTTGCAGAGACAATTCACCAGCTGGGCACGGCGAGAGTTATACATTTCATAAAAGATAGTTGGCTTAAGAGGTAAGTAACCACATGCAGAGCCATCTATCAAAGAAACGCCAAAAAGCACTAGCAGCTATTGAAAAACAAGATACAATAACGAACTCTAGGTGAAATAATGTCAAATAAAGTATTCACAAGATTTCAGCATCTGAATTAACCTCTCAGTCATCATCAGGCAAGTGTTTTCTAATACTTTATTAGACATTGTTTCACCTAGAGTTCGATATTGTACTTTGTTTTTGTAATTGCACACTTTTAAAAGTTCTGAAAATGGTAAAAGAAAATAAATTAGCTAGCAAATATTCATAAAGCTTGTTCGTAATAAATAATAGAATTTGTAGTTATATGATACATTTTAAAAATATACTGTTTATATTCCACAAGAGTAGGTCTCAGCTGCATTGTACCCGTAGTTATGAAGGATATTATATGGGATATACGAGGTTTGAATTTGCGAATATTTGCGTACTAATCCAATGTGCTTAACCCGAATAGCCACTATAACTAGATTTATTTTACTAGGTCGAAACAGTTTTCAAAAAATAAACGTAACAGATATATCATCACGTAATTTAATTACTATATTTACATCTAGGAGGAAATAACTTAAAATATCTAATACGAGTAAGAATATTAAAAACATCTTAAAAAAAGTGTACCAAGTTCGTCTTTATCTCTTCATTTAAAACACATAAACAGGCTATAAATTCACATTTATGTGTTCATAAATTTCAAAAGATATATAAATTGCGTCTTCATGGTTTTTTCCATTGCAATTGACAACTGATACGTCCGTTGGTGGCAGCACCGTTGCCGCGTTTGATTTAGTACTCTTAACTGTCATTGGTATTACTTCTACAGGTTGTGAAATTTTGCAATTATAACACATTTGTATAAAATTATTATATAAAAAACAAACGGGTTAATCTTTTATAGAAAATATTTTAATAAATTCAGCACTGACAAAAAATTAAAGTGATATATTTAAGCGAAAATGAGGACAACTACTGCCAAGTTTTGACCTCAAGATGTTTTTCAGAAGGTACGTTAATAAATTTAACATGTTAAATGTATCTATGTATATTTTTTAATTAGGCAAGACCGAAATAGACGCACAACACATAATTGGGATTTGTAGGAAAAGCAAGACCTTTTCTTTCATATATTTTCGGTGTTTACAAACTGGTGCACTATAATCGGTATCTGATAAAATTGAGCTGAATAGATTTTGGTAACAATTGGACAACTGGAAGTAATAGTTTCTTTAAAACAATCTTCTATATATATTATTTTTTGAAAATATCTGCTACTACTATTTTTGAGGAACATAAAATTCTACATCTGATACATTTAAAAATTTTATTGTATAGATTTAGAGATAAAGGCACTGTAATATATAGAATAATCTAATCGCAGAGGCCAAGGCACTAAGCAAACCAGTTGACAAATTCAAATGTTTATAACATAGTTTGTAAATGATAGATGTCAAAAATCAACAGTTTTAGTGACATTCTGAAAGCTTTTTCTGGGAAGTACATTTAATCATTCTTATTGTTTTATTAATTAAATATTTAAAATTGTAAATAAAATACATATATACATCAGAAATACCGCCAATCTTGTTAATGAATTGGAACAATCTCTGACATTTAGGAATTTCGTCATACAATGAAAAATAGGTATAACTAGAAACTAGAACTATATGTGTGCAGAAGACAAGTTGAATACAATAAAAACAATATTTGGGTAAAGTTCTGTAATTTTTTTTGTTATAAAACGACGTTTCGATAGCGAAGTGCAATACAATACTTATATATAGAATAATATAGAAATGGCGAGAAGTCTTGTGCTGGGCACAATATATTTTTTATCTTTAGGTGCATATATAAAGAATTTGAACGACCGAACAGCTGTTAAAGAAGAAAAAAACATTATTGTTGCTAAGAAAATAATCAAAGAAATCAATAAAGCCATTTATTTATCTATTTAAAAAAGTTGTCAATCATTTTATGCCACAACAGCTTTCTGATTTTCAAAAAGGAAGACGTGTACGAAATTATTAAGAAACTTTAACAGTAGGTACTAAATAATGGCAGACACCAATTTTAAAAATTTGTAAGATGATAAAACTTATATTTCTTTTTTCGTACTTACACGCAAAAAAAATCGTGTACAAATTCATAGATGGAAAAACACCAACAATATAGCAAAGAAGTGTTTATAGAGATAGGAAATATGTTACATCATGACAATCAGACCTATTCTGTAACTTATTGGTTAATTTTTAACTACTGGTTAAAAAAATATTCGATAGGTATATATCAGGGCCGTAACTAGGGTGGGGCGAGCGGGGCACTTGCCCCGGGCGCAGATGTTGCTAGGGCGCAGAAATAAATTCTTCATTTGTTAATTCTCCAAAAAAAAAAAATAATAATAATAATAATAAATAAATATAAATCATGCACACTCTTAGATTTCTTAATGTACACTTTGCGAATTAATATTTATTTCTATGCACTGTATTGCATTGACTTTCAAAATTCGCGCGTAAGGCGCCCCACCGCTTGACAGTACGATTCTTGGGCCATATAACTATAGACACGTATGCACGTAATACGGGCATTTGTTGTGAAGCAAATGGCCTGTTTTCCGGGGACAGGGAATTGTGGACTTATAAGGTAATAGTAATAAAACTAGTATCAATATAAATTTCATTTTTAAATGAATTGTAATTGAATAATATTTACAAGTTTCAAATAAATATTTTGTATTAGGCAGCCAACATTACTACCTATAGGGCACAGTCCTGTTTAGATACATGTATAAATAAATTTAATATATATATATATATATATATATATATATATATATATATATATATATATATATATAATCTGTAACCCTTGTTGTACCTTTCTGTGTAAGGGTGCCGGGCGCACCGAGCCGCAGTGTGATAAATTTTTGTTGCTGAGCGTTCACCCATCCAACATATCGCTGTATGGAGCCTGCTCGGACTTACCGATCACAAAGCTGACACTCTAATCACACTGCCGTATTGCCGGCTATATTTCATATATGGTTAATAATAGTTTTTAATAATAATTTTCAAAAGCTGGGAGGAGGGGGGGGGGGCGCAATTTTATATTCCGCCCCAGGCGCAAGAATAGCTAGTTACGGCCCTGGTATATATAGTATTGATTTGACAACAAAAATTCAATATTTCGTTATAGGAGTATGAGTATACCAATGTACTTGATTGGTTAAATTTTTTAACCAGTTGTTAAAAGTTAATAGTTAGGTACTTTAAATATAGAATTAAAATTTCTATCAAGACCCTTTACTTTTAGCACAATAAAAAGCACTTCGTAAATATCAAGTGCGTTCAGTAAAACTTACCTTACAAAACATTTGGGACAATACTCACATAAAAATGTGCAGGGCTTAGGAAAACAATGCCTAATAGAATCGAAACTAATATTACCAACAAAGGTGATGTAACCCAATATCAAATAATAACATATTCAGTTTTTGTAAGTAAAATATCTACATTTTAAACTAGTCGAAAGAAATTTGTAAAAAAATTCTCACCATTTGTGTATTTTTGTTGAAAATATAAACCGGCCGAACTATTATGTTTGAGCTCGTAGATTACTACCATAAAATAAATAAATATATCATCATGGCATATTACCCATTTCTGGGTGTGCCAATCTGCTTTATCACAGATATCGGTAATGATGATGACATATTTGTACCGTGCGGGCACTTACCAGGCGTCACCTCACGGACACTCACTGCTGGCGTGGAGGGTGCACCACATGGCTCACTTTTGTGCCATTTAAAATTCGAAATATTTGGCGTCGTTCGGAATCGAACTCGGTTCCCCAGATTCGCGACCAGACACTCAGGCACGCGGCCACGGGACCCCATACATTACTACAATGATACCCTAATTTGAAATTGCTTGTAAAAATAATTTCGGATATTAAAATTGGTTTAGCCGTTGTGCGACATTTGTTCCTCTTCTCCTACCTCCGCCTCTGCTTGCGTCTGCCTTGGAGAATAAGAAGAAACGAGGGTTGTTTCCACGCTCCTTGCGGGAGTTAGGTTAATGGCTGGTTGGAATTGCGCTTTCCATCTTGCCTGCGCGCTATTCCTTGCACGTAAGACGTTGCCATGGCTGCGCGTCTAATATTTGTGTTGGCTCGGGCTGTTCTTGTTCGCCATTCATATCCACCCGCCCATCCCAGCCTGCCTGCTGAAGAAGAAGGGTTGTTTAGATTATCTGCCGTTTCTTATTCCAGAGCGAAGCACGTGCGTAACAGCCCCAGGGTAATAAGACGGTTCAAGTTCGTGTTAAATACGCCAGCACAACGCACTTCAAATGCTCGATGAATATTTATCGATCAAACGCACACCAAATGGAAATTCCAGTTTTTATCCTGTATCTACCAAAATGTTCCTTTACAGATTTAACGGTAGATCATAGCAAAACATATTAAACATTAATAAATAATCGAAAAAGACATTGTTAATGGCTGAAGATGATAACAATATCCATATAGTTATTTATGTAAGAAGTGTGTGCAGTAGTTCTTTTTTGGTCGAGTGCGAAAACTAGCACGAGATAAAAAATACTATTTTCCGACGACCACTAAAAAAATTACATAAATTCACACGCTAAACTATTCCTGAAAGTTGGTCCTTGCAGATCACTAGCAATATTGTGTGATATGAAAGCTCGTTAGCCAATCAGATGCGTCTGCAACTGTGTGATATGATTTTATCACACGCTGCAATAACTGAGCGAACTAACCTAAAAATTTGTATTTAAAAATTGGACAGTTGCAGATAATTTGCTGAATTTACACGGATTAAGAAGGTTGGACCCTGATTTAACAGATTTTAAAATAATTTTTGGTGAATTCTGATAGCAATGATGTTAACATAATCTATTTTAATATTTTTATGTAAATTTTATATTGTTTTTTACCTCTCGCTAGTGTTGCCACAAGACCAAGACCGGTCTTGGTCTTGGTCTCGTCTCGTCTTGGTCTTGTCGAGACGAGACCATCATTTGGTCTCGATTAGAAAAGTCAAGACGAGACGAGACCAGCATCAAGTCTTGTCGAGAAAGTCTTGAAGTCTCGACAAGACTCTTGACTGCAGATCAAAGGTATTTTTTTAAACATTATATTCTAAAAGTGCTTCAAAAACTGAGAGTATTGCTGTAAATACTGTTTGAAAATTCGAATAAATAAGAAAGATATTAATTTTTCAAATTTTGTAATTTTCTACTTTCATAGTTGTGTTCAAGAAACATTAATTTAAGTAAATATCATGTATTCCTTATTCTTCTAAATAATCCAAATGTAAGTTTTAAATGAATTTAAATTACAATGTAGGTGGGATGAAATGAAAGAAGTATAAATTTAGAATTCTTGTGTTAATTTAATGCATTAATATTTTAATTAAATTAAAATTAACCTTTAATTTATAATATACATGTTTTGTACGTATAAATATGTTGATTTTATTTTCATTTTTGTTTAATTATCAATTAATATATTGGTACGACTGGGTATATGAAATACTGACTACATCTTGAAAAATATTTCCAATTTTCAAATAGCATACAAAAATTACATTTGTGGTGCACTCTCAACGTTAGCAATTAATTTATTACAACAAAAGTAACGTTCCCTGCAAATATACAGTATTTTTCTTTTATTTTTAAAGAATTTATTGTGATTCTTAGAATTTTACGAAAATGCAGACAAAGATTTTAGGATTTTACGGAAATTCCCGGTTTAAAACAACCATATTCTACATTTTCAACAATGTACTTTCTATTCATGGGCGTAGCCAGGATTTTTTCTCAGGGGGGGGGGGCGAATAAAAATATAGTTAGTCATATATGTTATTTATTTGCCAAAAAAATACACTTATTCCAAAAACTTAAGTAGGTAAATTATAACGTATTAAGAATAATAACGGTATATTTAATAAAAACGGTAGGTAGTTACATAAACACAATTCTCTAACAAAAAAATAGAACTCTTATTTGAAAAACATAGAAACAGCTGATTAATTCACAAAAATTGTAATTTCAGTGTCAAGTACAATTTACATAATGATTGTTCGTGTTATAATTTTATTGAATTTATAGAATTTTTTCCAAGCAACTTTTGGTATGGAATTTGTAAAAAATAGTATATGTTCGTGTTACAATTTTATTGAATATATAGAATATTTTCTGGGGAACTTTTGATATGGGATTTGTACAAAATACATCAAATTGACGGAAGGTCTTGTGATAGCCACAACAGTTTTTTATGTAGTTTTTATATATTGTAGAAGGCATGGCGTAAAAAAGGATAGAATTTTTAGAGATATCTAATAATTCTTCAAATGGTATTTCTTTCTCAAGAGGTTTCTCTTTCCACTTATGAAACCATAATAATGATTCCTCATAAAAATTGTCTATGTTATGTTTCATTTAATTCTTGTATCATACGTTTATACTTTTCTTTATTACATGGTTTTATATTTTTAGGATGCAAAATTGTTAGATTGACTAAAGTATTGTATTCTGTAATATTTGGATTTGGGTTGGGCAAACCTACCTACTTTTATTACTAGCAGATGTCTAAAAGTGGTTGTTATTGTCTGGTAATATGCAGCATTTATAGCAGAGGCCGTTGTAAAATTTATTGTTCCATTATTTGATTTTTTCAAGAAAAGAAATGTGTTATTTTTTACCAAATTTTTTTTTTATTTTATGTTATATTCGGGATTAGGAAAAACAGTTTATTTTACACATTTGTGCATACAAAGTTTTAAGGAAATTTTTAAGAAGGGCTTGTACATTACGACTTTTATATTTACATTTTCTTTAAGGCTTTAAGTCAACGTTGATTATTGTTTTCAATTTTTTCATGTGAATGAATTAGGTATTTATATAATGTATTTTAAGCGCAAACTTTTGAAATAAAGCAGAGGTTCTCAACCTGTGGTACGCGTACCAGGGGATACGTGAATGGCTAGTTTTGTTATCTGCCTATTTAACATTTATTTATTAAAATTTTTGTCTATTTACTTACTGCTTCATTTTAAACATATACATAACTGTTTAACTATTGCTAATAATTCTGTAGCTAAGGAATTGAAATTATATATTTTATGTTTAGTAATAACCTGGGGGAACCGGGTTCGATCCCGACTGACGCCAAATATTTCCAATTTTAAATGGCACAAAATGACCCCTGTGGTGCACTCTCCACGCCAGCTATGAGTGCCTGTGAGGTGACGCCTGGTAAGCGCCCACACGGTAAAATATATCGTCATCATTACCGATGTCTACATGTGTTGTAGATACTGGCACACCCAGAAATGGGTAATATGCCGTGATGATATATTTATTTATTTATTTATGTTTAGTAATGAGAAACAACACTCGATATATACGTATATTTTCATATTAATTATTTCAAAAGCTCAATTATCAAGTTGATGATATTCATAGAAAACTTAATAATAAATATCTCAAATATTATTTGGAATATTTGAACCGCGATTGTACTGGTGTTCTTAGAATTTTATGTCCTATTAGATACGATTATAAAAAAAATGTTAATGGAGGTAAAGTCGAGAGTCTTGTCGAGACTCGAGACGAGACGAGACTGACATGAAGTCTCGTCTCGACAAGACCAAGACGAGACCACTCTAATCGAGACCAAATCAAGACCAAGACGAGACCGACCCCAAGTCTCGTCTCGTCTCGACTTCTGGCAACACTACCTCTCGCTAAGAGAGGTATTGGAATGTGTGCGTGTGTGTGGATGATAGAACCACGGTTTCTCAAATACCATAAGACTTAAAAAATATTGAACTGCAGTTTCCTCAATCTGACAATCCTGGGAAGAGCTGATTAGTTTTTAATAACAATTGGACAACCGGAAGTAATATTTTCTTTAAAAAAAATCTTCTAAATATTATTTTTTAAAAATTTCTGTTCCTATTATTAAAGAACATAAAATTCTCCATCTAATACATTTAAAAATTTTATATATAGAATAATCTAATCGCAGAGGTCAAGGCACTAAGGAAACCAGTTGACAAATTCAAATGTTCATAACATAGTTTGTAAATGACAGATGTCAGTGTTAAAAATCAACAGTTTTAGTGACATTCTGAAAGCTTTTTCTGGGAAGTACATTTAATCTTTCTTATTGTTTTATTCATTAAATATTTAAAATTGTGGGTAAAAAAAAGAAATACCGTCAATCTTGCTAATGAATTGCAAGAATATCTGACAATTAGGAACTTCCTCATACCATGAAAAATAGATATAATTAGAAATGTATGTGTGCAGAAGACATGTTAGATACAATAAAAACAATATTTGGGTAAAGTTCTGTAATATTTTTGTTATAAAACCACGGTTCGATAGCGAAAAGGAACACAATACTTATATAACATAAAATGGAAATGGCGAGAGGTCTCGTGCTGGCCACAACAGATATTTTTTGTGGTCGTCGGAAAAGTATCGTGTACAAAACGTGTTCAGGGTATTTCACACTCGTGTGAAATATCCAATTTTCAGCACTAGTTATACAATATCGTATACTATACTATTGCACACGACTTGGATGCAATATTTTTCCTACAGCCGAAATGTTAGTGCTATTTCTAATAATACTGAGTGTGAGTGAACAGGCATCTTCAAATATTGTTAGTATTAGTTAACAAGTAAATTAACCATTAACCGAATGTGCATGTTGCTTAACAACGTATTTATGCCTCAATGTTTGAAAAGTGATACTTTACACATTAAAGGGAACAAATGGGGTCACTTTTATGCCATTGAAAAATTGGATATAATTAACGTCAACTTATTTCAAATTCGGGTGCAATGGCAAACTAATATTCAAAATCATTCGTTTAAAGAAAATTTTATTTGAAATAACAGCAATTATAAAAATATATTCGCTTATTATTCCCAATATCCAATACATTCTCTCTGCCATTTCGTTATTACTTCCTTTCCTTCACACCTAGTATATCTGCAGAAAGAAACCTAATTAAAAACAAATACTGCGCTGGTGGGGCATTGTAGGGTCGTTGGGGGGTCGTTAATGATGATTTGCTGCGTCGTCGAGGCGAGAATGGACAGCGACGCAGAGCGCCGAGTGCCGGCCGGGCGGACGGCGTCGGTTCATTTCGCTACGACTCCCTCGGCATTCCGCGATCCAATATCGCATGTCACGCACCAAAGGGTTGAGGTGAGGGTGGAGGGAAGATGGATGGAGAGAATGGACACTGAAAGGGACAGGGGTGGAATTACAATTTTGTCTAGAAAGCAAGATTAAAATGGGTGAATGTTTTGCAATTATAAAATTTTCGTTAATATTTGATAATATCAAAAATAAGGAATTGATTGTTAATGATATTCCAGAAAAAATATTTAGTTAATTTATATAAATATTATTACAATTAATAATATTTAATACCTAGTGCATGCTCTACATAGCTATTTTTAGTACAAATGAGCAAAGTATGCCTTTTTCTCACTTGTACTTTGCATCAACTGAACAAGTGAGAAAAAAACATTGTCACGTGTGCTAAACATGATTTTTTCTACAATCTTGAAATACAATTTTTCTAAAAAGCGAAACTGTACTTTTTACCTCTCGCTAAGAGAGGTATTGGAATCATGCTAAAATTCGCATACCCTGATTTTAGTGAATAAGCACGTTTTAAGGTCCCTATAATCCGATTATAACATTTTTACGATGATGTCCGTGTGTGTGTGTGTGTGGATGTTGGAACCACGGTTTCTCAAATACTATAAGACTTAAAAAATATTTAACTGCAGTTTCCTCAATCTGATATTCCTAGGAAGACCTGGGGTGGGATTCTGTAACTCGTCCGTTATTAAACGGTACCGTTATCACTATGGTTACATAGAAGATCTCATTTTATTTGACAAGTATGATGTAAATCTACCAATCATCTTATTAAAAATACGTTTCTATAGTGATAACGGTACCGTTCGATAACGGACGAGTTACAAAATCCCACCCCTGATTAGATTTTGATCCCATTGGGACAACCGGAAGTAATAGTTTCTTTTAAAAAAAATTGTCTGAATGTTATTTTTTGAAAATTTCTGTTATTACTATTATTGCAGAACATGAAATTCTACATCTGATACATTTAAAATTTTTATTATATCTTGTATACATTTAGAGAGAGAAAGGCACTGTAATATATAGAATAATCTAATGGCAGACGCTACGGCCCTAAGGAAACCTGTTGACAAATTCAAATGTTCATAACATAGTTTGTAAATGACAGATGTTTTAGTGAAATTCTGAATGCTTTTTATGGAAAGTACATTTAATCCTTCTTATTGTTTTATTAATTAAATATTTAAAATTGTAGGTAAAATGCATATATCCGTAAGAAATAGTACCAATCTTGCTAATGAATTGAAAGAATCTCTGACATTTAGGAACTTACTCATACAATGAAAAATAGATATAATTAGAATTGTATGTGTGCAGAAGACATGTTAAATACAATAAAAACAATATTTGGGTAAAGTTCTGTAATGTTTTTGTTATAAAACGATGGTTCGATGTTCAATAGCGAAGTGCAATACAATACTTATATAACATAAAATGGAAATGGCGAGAGGTATTGTGCTGGCCACAACAGATTTTTTTATTAATGAAAAACTCAACAGTACATATGTTTACAACTGAAATTAATGTAAAGTTAAATACAAAAAAATTTTGTTCCTTCATGTAGAATGGTAGATATTTATTGTACAATTTGTAACTCCATCAAATTATATGACTCCTGATCTAGATTATTATAGGCTGATTTATGAAAGTTAATCTCTTTATAATTCTTTAACTCTACATGTATTGAATATGAAGGAAGATGTGTAGTGAAACCGTATAGACAATAAGATATTCTTTCATATTGATAATCATATGAAAATAACATTTAACTGCGTTTTTTCAAAAAAAACTGTCAAGAAATTTAAATAAGAGAATTTGACGAATTATAACCAAAATCTAAGCAGCTTTTCACAAGAATGTAAAAAAGAGGAATACGATAGAATTATAATTTTTAGAATTGTAGTATTGGAATTACCGTCAGAGAAAAATTTGTCATACACGATACACGGGCATACAGACACACATATAGACATCATCGTAAAATTAGTATAATCGTATTCTAGGGACCCTAAAACGTGCTTATTCATTAGAAACTCACCATCGAATTTTCTGACCAAAGACAGTAGGTACATTCTTTACCTAAAGTTGACGGAAGGTAAAAATAGTGCCTTTAAAGTAATTACTACATTAAAACCGCTCCTCGCTTTCTGTATGATAATATGCTATTTAAATACCTTATCTAGATATTCGCATGGGGTCCCATGGCCGCGTGTCTGAGGGTCTGGTCGCGAACCTGGGGAACCGGGTTCGATCCAGACCGACGCCAAATATTTCAAGTTCTAATTGGCACAAAAGTGAGCCCTGTGGTGCCGTGATGATATATTATTATAATATTATTATCTAGATATTCATTTTCATACGCATAAGTACTACCACTCCGATTTATGTATAGATGCTCAAAAATTGTGAAGTACTTGATATTTCCCTTTATTTCCATTTAAACCAAAATATAATCCAATCCTTCCCTGCCTGTATCGTTTCCTCCCATGGTCATACACATACATCGCGCGTAACAACCCTGTATAACCTCTATGCAAACACCCCCCTCCCTGGAACCATATACCCGCAGTATCCCAACAGCTATCCCGAAGCGTCCTGCTGAGTTACGCCGATCGTTTGCGGACTTACCGGATTAAAATGTCTGCGGCGGGATGAACCGGATGAAGCTTCACATCCCCTGCCGTCCCCGGACACATGGATGGCAGGGGAAGGGGATGTTAGCGTTTCAACAACGGGAGGAATTTTTAAATTAATTTGTGCGGTACAGACAGGAATGTTTGTTTTTATGGGCGACACTAAATTGTGCAAATAAGAATGTGAGGAGTGTTGTTTGTTTTAGAAGTGTTGGGGGGGGAGGGGGTGAATTTATTGTTAAACTAAATTAATGAAATTGGACACAAATAAACATTACGGAAAGTTTCATTTTGGTGTGACATACAATTTAGCTTGGTGACAAATTACTCTTTACAAAATTAAATAAATAGATCACCTCGTTTTTTAAACTCTACTGAGTGTAACAAAGTGAATTTCGCAAATTTGATTAATAAAGAAAGATAACATTCAAGAATCTCAGAAAAGAAAAACTAAATATTTTATGTTCCAAATATTATGTTTTATTTTTGTTTTGTATTTCGTCTATGAGCGCCTCTGTAGGAACCAATAAAAAATAACTCACATATAGTTCTCGGATATATAATTCAACTGGAAATCTGTTGGGATTGGGAACCATTGACAAAAATATTGCAAAAGCAAATATAATAATTCCGATGAAATACTTAAAATTAATGAGTTTATTTATTTAATGGGCAAAGGAAAACTGCTGAAATTCAGTCAAAATAAATTTTCGGCCTCAATCCGACGATAACTAGCAAAACTAAAATTCTAAAAATTATTATTTTTTCGTATTCCTCTTCTTTACAACTATATAAAGAGCTGATTAGATTTTGATTATAATTGGTCAACCGGAAGTACCCTTATTTGAAGTTTTTAACAGTTTTTCTGGGAAAACCGCAGTTAAATATCATTTTTTGACACTTTGTGATCATTAATATGAAAGAAAATCTTATTCTCTATACAATTTGATTATACATTTTTTTATATACTTTTAAAAATCAGTTAGCTTTGCTAAAATTATGGAAACAGCACATATATTCAAAAAAATTCTAATTGACAGATGTCAGTGTCAAGTGCAAAACCAAAGTGGAAAGTAAAGGATCAGAAAGTAACATAAGTGACAGAGTGTCCCTCGCATAAGTGACTTGCAGTTTCAATGCCGGGAGTACGAGGAAGGCCAAAGAGAAGATGGAAGGACTGTGTAGCAGAATATTTGAGAGAGGAAGAACTATCTGAAGAAGATGCGTTATTGGATAGGAATGAGGAAGTGTGAAGTGCAATTTACAGAATGTACATTTGTGTTATAATAATATTGGATTTATAGAATCTTCCCAAAGGAACTTGCAATATGGAATTTGTAAAAAATAGTGTGTTCGTGTTACAATTTTACAGGATATATAGAATCTTTTCCAAGGAACTTTTGGTATCGGATTTGTACGAAATACATTGAATTGACGGAAGGTTTTGTGCTGGCCAGAACAGATTTTTTCTTATTGTTAATAATATACCTAAGTGAATGTAGTTTTTTTTTTTTTTGTTTGGATTATACTTTATGAAATCTTCAAAATATTTTATTGCGATTATATATTATTTATGTTTGTTGTTTTCTATTATTAAATTGTAATATATTAGTATAGATTTTACTGATATTTGCGCTGTCCGTTTTTAGATTAACATTGTTAGAATCATTATTAATGTGTAGCATTTCAAATGTGAATCTTTTATGTAAATTAACTGCTGTGTCCCGTATTTTAACGTTGTCAAAGTTGAACTTATGGCAAAGTGATTCCACATAACTAACTAGAGCGTATCACAGAAAAAAATATTTGAAATTTTGTCTAATTATAATTAGATATTATTTTATTAGGCAATATGTCTAATAAATTAGTATAATTTACAAATCTTAATTTAGCATTTTAACTAATCCGAAATAGATAATAAATATTTTGTAAAAAATCGTTAATTTAAATATGCACATAGTTATTTTAATTACTTAATTTATTTAATTTTACTATATTTCGGCTTCATTATTTTTGTCCTATAATTTTCGGTGATTTATCTAATGAATTAGGTAAGTAAATAGAAAGTTTAAATATACATTTAGTTAATTTCTCTATTTATGTTTAGTTCAATACTAAATGCAGTTATTTAATATAATTAATTTGTTACTACATATTTAGAAAATTTAACTAAATCAACTTAGACAATTTAATGAAAACATATTAGTAGGCTGAAAATTAAAGATTTGTTTAGTTAATTCAATTACAATTTAATGTTTTTTTTTTCTTTCTGTGTACAAATTAATTTTAAGATTTTTCAGCTGCATGGCCATGCCATCTATGTATGTCACGGAATAATAGCTTTTGACGTTTTGTTTATTTTCATTTGTCTTATTATTATTTTCATTATTTTTGATAATGTTGAATAATGGAAATAATAAAGATGAACACAAACCTCCAGATCTAAGCGTAATTCGAATCCGGAACCATTGGATTGCAAAGAGGCATTGTTGTCCCAACGCTATCCTAATTAGATTTAAGAAAATTGATGTTATACTTATATTGTCCCATTATGGTGATATCTTTCTTTTTTTATATGTATTGTATTATATTTATTGCTCCCTATTTCTATTCAAATCTTGTCCTCTCATACCAATTATGTATCCGATCGTAGCTAGATCGTCATTGGATCGTTTTCAATTGTCATCAGAGCAATCTAAACAAACTCTTGCAGTTGTTTCGCTTCATTAAAGGAGTCGTAATGGCATGGCCGCAACATGCGCTCTTTCCTTTCCCCGGGTAGCAGGCGATCCACCCTCGACACGAGGAAGAGCGCACCCGACGCAAGAAATAAAGCGGTAGGGTCTTAGGCCATAGAATCAAACGACCTGGGCTCCATTAAAGATACGCCACGCACTCAACTTTGCCCTACAAGCAGGACGAACAGTCAATACTTAAAAATCTATTATGGAAAAGAAGATGCTGTACTAGGGTATTATTGACAGAATCATATAAATAACATCTGATGTGTATTCTAATACGATTTGTAACATTTATATCAATTGGATTCTAATTTCAAAAGAGCAGAAAAGTGATACAGAGCAAATATATCGTCATTACCATTATCTGTGGATAATAAATTAAAAATATATTAATGGCATACCGGATATCACAAGCAAACCTTGACATAGGCGTTTAATGTTATAGTTTGGTATATAAATAAACAATAATAATAACTTGCACACAGTCTATATTGTTGGAAAAACAGCATTACATATTTTATACAGGACATGTGCTCATAAGCGGTGGTTAGCCGGAAGTGTCAACTCAAGTCAGGTTTTTAACTTATAACAAAAGTAACTAACTACTCTCTTCAGATGACACTAAAACGGCGGTAAATTCAAATACTTTGATCTATACATATATAACATTTAATATGGAAAAACAGTTTTTGTAAATAAATTGCAATAAATTACAAAACATTTCAAACGTAATATAACAAGTGATATGATTATCATCGATTATATTTTCGAGTGGAACAGAGTTGCAGATTTCACGAGTCCGAAGGACGAGTGAAATATGCTACTTCGGTTTCACGAGTAATATTTTCGAATATTAATTATATCACGAGCTTATATTTAATGAGAGAATATAATGAATTTTTGTTAAAATTAACTATCAATGTTATAAATGTGGCGGTTCAGTAGTTTAAATCAAGTAGACCGCCACGTTACTACCCAACCATAACAAAAATTTATTTATTATTATATTCCATTTTTATTTGCCGATATACACGTCAGAATTATAGCACAATATATATTATTATTATTATTTATTCTATTCTATCGTTGAAATAGTAAGCACAATAGAAAAGCTTACATAAAAATCCCTTTGTAACGAATATAAAAAAGGTGATAATTTCTTTGTTTTTTTATCATCTCAGACATGTAACTAGGGAGATTTTGGATGCTGATTGCCGGAAAGCATGTCACGTGACTAATGGATTATATTCTCAAATAAATATTTGTTTCACGCTTTTATTATGCAATAGGTATAAAAAGATTTTCAAATATCGTATTGGTTAGCACAACTACCTCCGAAATTTCAGATTGAGGTTCGATTCGCCATTAGGGTAATTATTTTATTTTTTTACACAAAAATTGTTGAATTTTTAAAAATATGTTTTATATTTTCTATTACAGTCATTTAAAAATAATAACTTAATAAATAAAGAGAAAATAATTGACAATAATTGATTAAGATAATTAGAATATCTATATCATAACAATTTGTGTACATTTTATACTTAAAGTACTACTCAATAAATAACGATTAAGAGAAAAAAGCATTTTTTTAAATAATTACTTTGCGAGATATTTGAATTTATTTCTAGTGTCACAGATGATGTCACACTATTGGTATCTTTCTCGCGCAGCCTACTATAGAAACTGGTGTGAGAAAGATAGCTATAGGTTTTTTACCTCCCTTTAGATAAGGAAGGTATTGTCTTTGGTCAAAAAATTCGGTGGTCAGTTTTTAATGAATAAGCTCGTTTTAGGGTCCCTACTATACGAATTTACTGTTTTTAAGATGATGTCTGTATGTGTGTCCGTGTGTGTGTCTGTGTATGTGTCCGTGTGTGACAAATTTTTCTCCGACGATAACATCAATACTACAATTCTAAAAATTATAATTCTTTCGTATTCCTCTTCTTTACATCCATATGAAGAGCTGATTAGATTTTCGTTTTCATTGATTCACAGGAAATACTCTTATTTGAAGTTTTTAACAGTTTTTCTTAAAAAAACGCAGTTACATATTATTTTTTGACATTTTATGTTATAAATATTAGAGAAAATGCTCTTCTCTATACGATTTGATTATACATTTGCCTTTATATGCAACAGATATAGAGTTAAAGAGTTATAAAGAGATTAACTTTCAAAAATCTGTCAGCTTTGATATTTATCCGGGAAACAGCCGATATATTCAAAAAATTCTAATTGACAGATGTCAGTGTCAAGTGCAAAACTAAAGATGGAAAGAATAGGGTAAGAAAATGTCATAGTGTTCCTCACAAGTGACATGCAGAGGAAGACCAAAGAGAAGATGGAAGGACTGTATCGCAGAAAACTTGACAGAGGAAGAACTGTGTGAAGAAAATGCGTCGGACAGAAATGAGTGGAAGAGAAGAGTAAGAAACAGAGACCCCCTAATAAAATAGCGAAAAACTGAAGAAGGAAACAGTGTCAAGTGCAATTTATATGTGTATGTTAATGTTTAATTTTATTGAATGTATATAATCTTTTCAAAGGAATTTTTGTTATGGGATTTGTACAAAATACATTGAATTGATGGAAGGTCTTGTGCTGGCCACAACAGATTTTTTTAAATTCAAATGCAGTTATACAAAAAACAATTATGACTTTTTGATACCACGAATTGCTTCAAAATTAAACGAACTTCTCTTTAAATTTTTTTAAAAATGGTTTATGGTCCCATTTATCTTCTTCTGGACTATTAATATTGACAACAAACGTCACTAATTCCCTTATAGTCAGAAAAATTGACTGTCGGGTCTAGCTACATCGTAATTATGACAAAGCGGCATATCGGTCATTACTTGCATTATAACATTGAGTGTCAACGGGCTATTATTTGCGTCGCTCTGTTGAATTGTAGACATACTCTGTATAATAAAATATAGCAAAATAATCTTACTGTTCCTTTAACATAAATGCTATTTTTGTTTGAAATAATTACTTATGAGAATGGAAACTGTAGTTCAAAAATTATTTCAACAATAGCATTTATGTTAAAAGAATAGTAAGACTATTGGGCTTCCAAAATTAAAATGCGCCACTGGTGGCAGATTTCTGAACTGAGGGAAGTGTACATGTAAACAAAAACAATGAAATAAAAGTAAGGCTATGTAGATAGAAATTAATATATGTACAACTACAGCAATGAAATATAATCTAAATAAAGGAAATCAAATATTTTTTTATTAAAAAAAACAATATAATGTTAATTAAAATATGACTAAAATACTCTTAACCTACAACTACTTACTAAAATTAACCCTATTAACTAAAATATTATTAAAACTATCACTAAATTGTTACTACAAGAAAGATCAAACTCGATTCTATCGAAATTAACAAAAAAAAACGCTATACTAAATCTCAAATTAAATTAAAAACTACGAAAATTAGTCTCACACCAATTGTACTCTTATGGAAGCCAGTGAAAAATGTACCTTTCGTTTGAATTTTGACGTTTGACGTCAGCGCCATCTCTTGATAATTTGGAAGCCCAATACAGAACAATCAGAGCAGGTAGAAGTTCCAAAAGAGCGGTGCAAATAATGGCCTGTTTTATCCAGTAAACAGTAAGCGATATGTCGCTTTGTCAAAATTACGATATTTATAGTTTTATTTCTGGACCCGACAGAGTCAATTTCTCTGACTGTATTGTAAAATGTCCGTAGAGTAGATGGTCCCATTTGTTGAACAAGCCCCCCTTATAGCTTGTTATACAATTATTGCTGGTCGTTGTTTACACGAGTGGACAGTAGGACATCCTCCCTTACCCTTTGCGCCCGGTGTGCGTAGTGAAACATGGCGGTGTTCGCGTTCGCACCACTCTAATCCGATTTTACTCCCGGAATAATCGTTATAAACGAGGGTAGTAGCAGCGTCTTAATTTCGTTATAGAGATTTATTGGATGTTCTTGTATGCTTCGTACCAACACTGAATCACGGACTAAATTTCAATTATGTGATGGAGGAACTTGGAGAGGATCAGCATATGAGGATGAAGATTATGGAGGGAAAATGGGTGACGAAATTGAAATTGGAAAGCGTTGCAATAAATATTAGTAAATATACCGATGCTCTAAGTAAGTTCTATTGTCCGATGCTGATATTATTATAAGTATTTTATGTAAATATTTCATGGAGTTACATGGCTGTCGATGTTATGTGAAAATTTTCTCCACTTTTTAAATAACGGAAAAGTAATCCCTTGTAATCTCCCTTTTCACGATAACTTTAAGGTGATGTATTTTATAAATTCATGTTTCTAATATTTTCTTCAAAACTAATAAATGGGCTATTCCATAATTATTTCCTTCAGTCACCTTTAGGTAAGAAAGGGATTGTCTTTTGTCAAAAAAATCGATGGTAAGTTTTTAATGAATAAGCAAGTTTAACAGTCCCTCGGGTACGATTTTACTAATTTTACGATGATGTCTGTATGTGTGTGTGTGTGTGTGTATGTGATAAAAATTTCTCCGACGATAAGTCCAATATTACAATTCTAAAAATTGTAATTCTTTCGTATTCTTGTTCTTTAGATCCATATGAAAAGCTGATTGGATTTTGGTTATAATTGAACAACCTTAAGTACCTTTATTTGAAATTCTTAACAGTTTTTATTGACAAAACGCAGTTTATTATGATTTTTTGACATTTTATAAATATAAAAAAATCTGTTGTGGCCAGCACAAGACCTTCCGTCAATTCGATGTATTTTGTACAAATCTCATACCAAAAGATCCTTGGAACAGATTCTATATAATATCATATAAAATCTAACACGAACACATACTATTTTTTACAAATTCCATACCAAAAGTTATTATTATATATAAATTATAACATAAACACTCGCTAAGTAAAATGCACTTGACACTTCCTTCATTTCTTCTTCAGCTTTCTCCTATTTTATTAGGGGTCGCTGTTTCCTCTTTTCTTTCACTCATTCCTGTCCAACGCATCTTCTTCACACAGTCCTTTTTTTCTCAAGTCTTCTGCGATACAGTCTTTCCATCTTCTCTTTGGCCTTTTTCTGCATGTCATTTGCGAGGAACACTATGACATACCAATTTTAGATCCTATACTTTCTATATTTGGTTTTGCAGCGTTCGGGAAATGCAGAATGGAGTCAAATGGAGCGAAAAGTGTTAACTCCATAAGCCCAACCTCGTTATGCAAGCATACATGGAGCTTTTTGTTTTATTTGACATCTGTCAGATCATTTTGCATTTTTATGTTGTAATATTTTCTTATACACAAATATTTTATATTTATAATATTTTTTTGTAATATAACACACAGCATATCGGAATGGTAAGAATTCTCTACCTTTTTACTTCCTTGTACGAAGTAAAGGAAGTATTGTAATCGCGAAAAAATTCGGTTTCCAGATTTCAACGGAAATATCCATTTTGACCATCTCTGAATCCATTTTGACTAATTTCGTCGTGACGTCTGTACGTACGTACGTATGTACGTACGTATGTACGTATGTACGTACGTATCTCGCATAACTGAAAAACGGGAAGCCGTAGAAAGTTAAAATTTTGTATTTAGGACTGTTATAACATCTAGTTGTGCATCTCCCTTTTTGGTCATTGCATAACTTTCAGAAGTGGTACTTTACTTGAAGTCCATAATAGATTGTAATGGAAAACTATATTATAATATAATCCAAAACTTTTCAAATTTGGTATATAAGACTTTTATATCAATGGAAATAACATAATAGATTTTAGTTAAAATGGTATACTCGGAAGTGGTACTTTACTTGAAACCTATAATAGATTTTAATAAAAAACAATATTAAAATATAATCAAAAACTTTTCAAATTTGGCATATAATACTTTTATATCAATGGAAATAACATAATAGACTTTGGTTAAAATAGTCTAACCGGAAGTGATACTTTACTTGAAGCTATTATCAGTTTTTCTTGAAAAAAATGGTGTTATTTTGAAATTAACAATAAATGCTCCAAATAAAAGTTTTAGAGAATTGAATTTTGCGTCGAAAACTTTAAGTATGATTAAATTAGTTCTTTGTATAAGCGAGATATGTAAATTTTTACATTATGTACTTTTTGGTTTCTGTTATTAAGTTTGCTATGAATTAGGACAAGAAATAACAAAAAAATAGAAAATATAATGTCAATGTCAAATTATGTCAAATACGTGCAATTTTATGATTGTGTGTGTTATTATACATATTTTAATTATTAACAAAATATGTATAGTGTAACAGGCGTACAAGGAAGTCATGTGGTGTCCACATCAGATATTTTAATATATACTTTCTTCAGAATCATTAATGAATAATACAAAACTGAATAACTTCTGTATTGTTTATTTTTTAGCAGTCAGTATATCCGATTGTCAAAAAATGAGGTTATTATATTGGTGCACAAAAATTTGAACTCTACTCGTTCGGTTAAAGACAAATAATGGTGTGTACCTTGTTTCCCCGATATATTCCAACTCCTGTTCTACTTCCACTCCACTCTAACACCGCTCCATAATACTCCAACTCCGTATAATTTACCGAACGCACCTGGTATATGTTCGTGTTATAATTTTATTGGATATGGATATATAGAATCTTTTCCAAGGAGCTTGCGATAGGCTATTCCACAGTAATCAAAAATAGTAAAAATTTATTAAAAATAATAATGACAATAGTTAAAGGATAAGGAAAACCATATTTCTTTTATTATAAATTATTCCGTCTAGAAAACACGGGGAGGTTTGCTTTTGATGATGTAGGACATGTGCACAAGTGTTTGAGCAAATAGGATCCAAGTATGATCTCCGATTTTGAGAAGCCTCGCCCTAACTAAGAATATACTTCTTTGGGTGTGTCGGATTTGGTGACGTTCTAATTTCTTTATTTTTATAAAATGAGAAAAAAGTGAAATAAATTAAGTGAAATAATTTATTTTATGTCTCTAATAATGAATTATAATATTACATTTTAAATATACATTATTTTGTAATTTGTTTAACAATTTTTCGTGGTTTGTGAACCACTGTTTGTTTACTTCTGGTATATCCACATTACCTACGTCACAAAGCAAATTTAAAATTCGGACCTTAATATCTCGCTTATTTGGAGGAATTTTTAACTCGGACTTTCACATGTAGTCTTATATTTTTATGTATTTCAAGAAAAAAAAAATTTTAAAATGTCGTGGAATAGCCTATTGACGGAAGGTAATGCTTAGTTGGCAGAAACGTTCATCAACTCGTTCAGTTAGCAGACCATCAAAATGAACAAATTCGAATCAGTTTCCTTCTTTCCTTATTCTTATAATATTTAAATCGGATGATTGATCAAGTAATTGATGAAAGTTTTTGCAAACTGACATTAACCTGATACCTAATATAAGTAAAATTAAGACTAATTGGTATCTGTGAAAATCCGATGGAAAAATCATACAATTTAATAATACAATTAACATTGAATAAGCAACTTGTATAATAATACATATTGCCATTATCAAAATCTATGTAAAACAGATTGCTCATCCAACAATGAGAAAAACTCTGTTAATATTCATTTATTCAAAAAATATCCACCACCGTACGCTCTGTTTAAAAAAGTAAATAGAACGATAGCAGAAATTTTGTATAAATTACTTTTGGAATGAATTTATTCGCAATGAAATTGATCTTAAATTCCGCTAGATGAAAAAACAGTAATGGCGGCCATTAGCAAATTTTATGGTTCAACAATTCGGCAGTAGAGCGAACCAATAATTTGTAAAAGCTTTAAATTAAATCGAGCACAAGTTAAAAACTGAAAATCGATATTAAATAGTCCATAAAACGCTCAATGGACAAGATTTACAGTTCTTTTAAAAGCGTAGGACTCGTAAATCCCAACCAAATTCAGTTGCGGATAACATAACAATAACAAACAACAGCACAGCAAACTATATTAAAAATGACGAGCAATAAAACTAATTTTGCGTAGTAAAATCGCCTTGTTGAAGTGGAACGCCTCTCAGAATGTGTTGACAGCAATCACTTTTACGACTGATAGTTATTAATAGCAACTGCACATTTACAACGTCGTAAAAGTCCCGGTTTTGGTCCTTTCCCATATATTATACCAGGCACGATCCTAAACATACACTGCTCTAGTTTTGCATAGCGAATGCGAAACTAATTGTAACTCATAATATTATTCAATATTTGTGTATTTTGTAATAGTTTATGTAATTAAATTTGAATATTCTTATTTTGAAATATCATTGCTCCAATTTAGTGTAGAGTTTCGCACATAAAATTATATCTCATTGCCGCGCAGAGCTGGGCTGTACTAAAGTACATACATTTACACTTAAGTACCAGAATAAGTACTAACACCAGTACTTGATACTTATACTTAAGTACTTCCAAGAAAACAGCCTGAAGTACTTGATTTTTCAAATACTGCATATAAAATACTTGTACTTAGTACGTAAAATGGAACTTAAGTCACCAATACAAAGTACTTAATTCCTTTCAGGGTACTTAAATACTTTTTAAGTAGATATTAAAGTACCTAATTCAGGGTGAACAGTGTTTTTTCATTAAACAAATTATATCAAACTAATAAAAATACTATATTACTACAAACTTTCAAGTATATGTAGACAATTTATATGTCAATAATATTTTTAAAAAATCTGATGTGGCCAGCACATGACCTCCCGCAAATTCCATGTTTAAAATAGTAATGAGCTTTAAGTAAAGTATCTTTTTCCGTTCCGGTTGATCGTTTATAAACAAAATCTAATTTGTTGTTTTAATAAATAGAAGTCTGTAATAGGAAATTAATTTCGTGCCAAAAATAATCGATTATCATGGGCCTATAGCGCTCACCATCAACTATAACAGTTCGACCTTCATCATTTTCGAAAAAGTAAGTTCCAATGACGCCACCTGACCATAGTGCGCACCAAACAGTCTCATTTGGACATGTAATGGTACCTCGTAAATCACATGAAGATTTTCCTCTGCCCATATCTGGCAATTTTGCTTATTAACATATCCAGAGAGGAGAAAATGTGCCTCACCAAAGAAAAAGATAATCCGCGAAAAATCATCATCAACTTCCAAGTGCTCTAAAAACGCAATCTGTGTAAATTCTTTGCCGTACATGATCCATGTCGTAAATGTGTAGTTGTAAACCAATATTTGACATTTTGAAAACACGTACTTATACTGACAGATTTATATTTACAAATCAAATATATTTCTACCTAATTCTTCTTAACACGGTTTCATTATTAATGTAAATGTGACAGTGACATTTGGTTAACTACGTCAAAATTTTATTAAAGTATTATGTTTTTGTTTGACGCATGGGTCAGATGATGTACAAAAATAAATTATTTTATAAATTTATATTTAAAGTTATTTAAAGTTTTTAAAAGTTATATTATCGTAGAATTGAAGATTGTACCATTATATTATATTTTTAATAGTAAAAGTTGCTGAAAAATTATATTCAATGCAATTTTTTCGACAAAAACTGGTAAAAGCTTGTATAAGTGATACTTCCGGTTATCTGATATACACTAAAAACTAATCAACGCTTCCCACATTAGTATAGAATGGGTGTACAAAATTTCAAAATTTTGTGATTGATAGTATTTAAGTAATCGTGTCCACAGGATCCACACACACATACACACACACACATACATACCCACAGACATCATTGTAAAAATGTTAAAATCGGATTCTGGGGACATCAAAACGTGCTTATTCACTAAAATCTCTATATGCGATTTTTAGCACGATCCCTATACCTCCCTTACCTAGGGTAGCGGGAGGTAAAAACTTAATGTGGCCAGCACAGTACCTTCCGTTAATTCTATGTATTTTGTATAAATCCCATACCAAAATTTCTTTGAAAAAGATCCTATATATCCAGTAAAATTGTAGCACGAACATATACTATTTTCTACACATTCCATACCGTAAGTTCCTTGGAAAAGATTATATAATTCCAATAAAATTATAACGCGAACATACACTATGTGAATTGCTCTTAACACTGACATCTGTAACTAATCTAAACTAGTAAAATTGTATTCTAGGGACCCTAAAACGTACTTATTCATAAAAAACTCACCACCTCAGTTTTGGCCAAAGACAATATTTTCCTAAAGATGACAGAAGGTAAAAATACAAGATTTACTTTCCATTACAGTTGATATCTGACGTTCATATATATAATTAAAAAAAAAAAACAGAAAAAAAAACATGTGCCACCGCTATTACAATACTTGCCGTCAAATAAATATGAACTGGAGATTTCTACACTATTACCAATTCCATTGGTCATGTTGAAAATGCCAAGTTATGAAGAAGCGGCAACACAACACCGCATTGCAAGGGACACGGTGGGGAGAAGGGAAAAAATTGAGCAACAGTTCCTATTTATTTGACGGTGAGTGTAATTGAAGGAAGTTTTTAAATTTCTTTTTGAAATTGTGAAGAAATCCAACACAAAATAAAACATGTAAAAACAGTTTTGCATGCGACTTACAATTCTGTAAAATTTTGCACTTGACAGTTTTTGACGTAAATTGAACGAGAGAGCAGGAAGACCATAAAATTTAAATCCCATGTTAAATCCTTATTACACCCCTAATCTTTGCCACCTTGTATAGTAATTTTTTAAAAATTTGGCAATGATTTTTCATTCATCATGAAATAGTTATTTATGTACCTAGGACAAAAAATTGCATATTACAGCAGAGTTTGAGTTTGCTTTCCGAGGCGAAGCCGAGGTAAAGCAAACAAGCGAGGCTATAATATGCATTTTTTGCCGAGGTACATATTACATTTTTCTGTCTACCTTACTTTACGTAATAGATCTAGAAATAAATACACGTTTTTTTAAATTCGTAAAATCTTATTATTTATTATATGAATAATGATAGGATAATATATATCTTCTGCCATTTTCACAAAATTTTAATTCTTAGCTCTGTTTTAGTTTGAAGGAAGACACACTACACTCATAGACACATCAACACTATTTGACAGGTGAAAATAAACAAAACCAACAAAATAACCCCGAAAACAACTCTATCCAGCGGCATCTTAGATTAACAATTAGTCATGTCAAAATTAATAATTTTTAGTATAGTTAATTTCATTATTAATTGCGCACACATTTAAATTAAATTTATCATTAAAATAATATTTTTATTTGCTCGTTTAATATTTGTTATTTACAAGTCCGGTAGTACACACAATTACAATAATCATAAAATCGTAGTAGACTTAGCGTACGAAAAAGGTTTGCGGACGAAAAAGGTTTGCGGACGAAAAGTGATAACGTTCAGAAAAGTGTCATTTTTCGTCCGAAAATAAGTACGTAAAATTTCACTTTTCGTACAGGTAGACAGAAAAAATATATTTTGCTATTATTTATTCGGTAAAAACTTCCCAATTTCAAATTCTCTCCCAATAAAACTTCATCCGATAATCAGACACTTGATATAAAATTTATTCCTATAATTGTCGACTGATCGCCGCCGTTCTTGTCGAGGCTTAGAAAACAAACAACGGGCGTCTTGTGGAGAGATTTCTTGGCAAACAATCCTGAATGCTGTCGGGAAATCGGAAAAAATAAGCGATATTTACGAGGCTGAAGCCGGAGGCAACGGCGGATTAAAAACTGCAGACGCGGTGTTTGCCAACGCAGTAAGTTGCGCACAATGAACTGAAAACTAATAACTCACACAGGTTTATTGTTTTGTTTTCGTATTGGAGCCAGAGTGCTGCAAGCTGCACTTCAGGGGTGCCAAACAACCCGAAAATCTTAGATTCTTTGATACGTTGTTAGAAGATGTGTTAATAACCAAGTCAAGACATGTGTGTAGGAATATTAAAAACCGAATTACTGGTTTAAGTTTTTGTCGAACACAAGCCGAAATTTGTCTTTTCGCTTCCGCCTTGTAAAGGTTTAAATGAGTAGTGGTGGACGAAATCGAGGGCGAAATACATTTTCGCTTCCGCGTTAGACAGTTTCCGACATCAGCAGGAATATTTCACTAATATTCTATATGGAACAATGAAAATTGCTTGTATAGTATGTCACGAGAAGTCGAGGGATCGCCATAAATGCCCTTCAAATATAAAAATACAAAAGTTCCTTTCAACACTGATACCGCAAATTACTATATGTTTTTCAAAATACTTCCAATGCACAGGGTCGGATTCAAAGAAAAATTATTCTTGTTTTTACAATACATGTTTTTTGTTTTCTTCATATATAATACATGTAGGAAACGATAATTCAAGTACTGAATCAGTAGAGTAATTTTTTATATAAATTATTTTTAATGTTAAATATCTGTATTTAAAAATTGTATGTATATAACTATAATAAAAACTGACAGCAACGCAATAAATAAATATTGTTGTATCAGGTTGAAAAGTTTAATTAAATTTCAATTTTATTTCTTATTTTTGTTAGGACGAGTCCAACTCTGTGCAAAACTTGAGAAAATAATAATAATGTTTACATTTTTATTTATTGCAGATAGAATTTAAGGTTTCTTCGTGAACGTAATTGGGGGATGTGTATTTTTCGATTTATAAAGAGTCAGGCTTTTCCATATTTTACTATATTGACAATTTCGGCAGACACATAGTAATTAATCGTTCTTATGATTATTGCTATATATGGCTTATTTGGTTCATGCAGAAGATATGAAATATATGATTTACGCATATCTGATATTGGTAGAGAGAGTCCTACTTTATTCACTAATATTCGTTCACCAAAATTATTGTACTGTAATATGTTTACATGGGGTCGCGTGTCAGGTTGCCAATCTGGTGACCTAGGTTCGATCCCGGCCATTGCAGACTTTAACCGATAAAAATATATCGTCATTATTACTGATGTCTACATGTATTGTAGATACTGGCCCACCCAGTAAAGGGTAATATGCCGTGATGATATATTTATTTTATTTAGTATATTTACTTGTTGTTAAGACTCTAAATTCACTTTTAAATACTTAATAATTTAAATACGAAGAAATATTTTGTGAAAAATACATGTACTTCACCGGGATTTGAACCCAAGACCCTCATATTGCCGGTACGATGCTTTCCCAACTAAGCTATGAAATCCCTGTACAGTCAATGTATTTTTTACCTGTGTTAATGCTAGGCTGTATCCAAAAATATTCTCCTTTCGGAGCATTGAGTACTTAACAGACAGCGCGACACACTTGGTGGTTTAGGAACCACATCCAGTAACTATATACTCAACTGTTTTTATATTGTTTTTATTATAACATTCACAACAGTGAACGATTCAATTATTTAAATAAGAAATATTTTGTGAAAAATACATGGACTTCTTAAAATATTTTTTCGTATTTAAATAATTGAATCGTTCACTGTTCTGAATGTTATAATAAAAACTGTATAAAAACAATTGAATATATACTTAACAATTTATTGAGAATATACCTATCACATATGCAATTTATAAATTTATGACCTAAAACTGAAATAACTAAACACACAGTAAAACTAGAAGGATATGGCCCTGTACGTAGTAATGCCATTAGAATTCGAAAATAATTTTGATAATAAAAAATATGTCACAAGTATGAATAACATAAGTAAATGATTTAAAATTTATCTTACATTTATATGAATAATACAACTATTGGAAAAAAAATTATTTGACTTCAAAGTCTTAAATTTTAAAAGATATTGGCTGCTAGCACAAGCTTTGTTTTAATTAAAACGCTGTTTTAAAAAACGTCAAAATTTATTACTAAGTAATAATAAATAATATCAATTTTATCAAAATATGATTTTAAAGCAGAACATAAGGGGTCCCGTGGCCGCGTGCCTGAGTGTCTGGTCGCGAACCTGGGGGAACCGGGTTCGATCCCGACAGACGCCATATATTACCAATTTTAAATGGCACAAAAGTGACCCCTGTGGTGCACTCTCCACACCAGCTATGAGTGCCAGTGAGGTGACGCCTGGTAAGCGCTCACACGATAAAATATATCGTCATCATTACCGATGTCTACAAGTGTTGTAGATACTGGCACACTCAGAAATGGGTAATATGCCGTGATGATATATTTATTTATTTTATTTAAAGCAGAACATAGTTTGCATTTACACAAATATTTGAAAAAATAGCTCTTTAAACGTAAGTGCGAAATAATAAAATTTGAATTAGACAATTTTTTAAAACAGCGTTGTAGTTAAAAACAAACCTTGTGCTACTAGCCATTGTTCTTTAAAGAGCCTCAAATTTGAAAATATCCATTAGATATTTTACAATTAAATATCTAAATTTGTGTAATATTTTGAAAAAGTCACCTGATTTGAAACAGAATGTGACGTCAGAGTACATTCAATTTAATATATTTATGACAATCTATCGCCTATTTTTACTTCTATAAATAACGTTTTCCTATTGGCTATGAATGATGTGATGTATGTACTCCGTCACAAGAGTGGGGTGTTGTATTTTATGACTACTTCTGGCGTCAATCTTTCTATTTAATTATTTACGAAAATAACAACAGATTATTATTTTTGTTATTATTATGAAAAATATTACATAAACTTTCATTTAAAATACTTTTTTAAAAATGTGAAACCGGCTCATTGAAGTAAACTAGTTTTAAGAAGGTAAAAACACTCGCTAAGTTTCACAAGTATAGAAAATTCCCTTTATTGCAATTTCAACTTACAAGGCCATCATCAGAAGGTGCTGTCATTCGTACTTTTACTTAGCGAGTGTTTTAATCTTGACTTGAGATTTTGTACGCTTTTTAGTACGCCAATCTTTATTACAAGTGTCGTATTAAACAGGTATTTATCTGACATTCATATTAAGTTAGAATGTTAAAATATGTCACATTCAGCCTGTATATCCTTAAATGAAAAGAGAAACAATATATGTATTTATTACAGAATAATACTGTACTTTGTATTCTTCTACATTTATCTTTGAAAATAACAAGACATATCCCACACTAATGAAGACATATTCCATGTGGGTTGTAGTATAAATCAATTCTTGTTGACAAGTTAATTTGGTCCATAGTCCTCGTTTCTATCCTTGGATTGGCCACCCCTGCAAGCTTTGGAGCTTTGGCGCAATACGTGTGAGTTAGAGCTTTCTTTCTAGCCCGCGGCTTATCTCGCCACTAAATTCCTGATTTTAATACGGCTGTGCAATTCCCCACCCCGCCATACTTAAGTTTTACGGCGGGGTTTTTAAATTAGGTCTATTGTTATGGGCCGTTTAAAGCAATTTAAGTGCGGGGAGGGAGGCTTATTATGAAGATGAAAGTTTTTAATAATGCGTTTCATTGGATTAATGATGGAAAGGTGCGAGGAGACGGTTTTTATGGCAGATGGAACGATATAATGGCGGATGAATGGCGCTTATAGCGATGATTAATACACATGAAGTTATGGAAGACGAGAAAGTAATTTCTTTCCGATATTACACACCTAAAAGTATTAGTAATCTGCTAATGAAAATATGATCAATAGTAATAGATACAGATATTATGAGAAATTTTCTACTTTCATTATTTTTTAATAGATTAGCCACGCTGTTTAAATTAAATTATAATGAAACCAAGATATCAGCCATCAAAAATTCTCTTCTTTTTTAGTTTTTATAAATATACAGAGTGTTGAAAAGGCTATATAGTACTAACCAAAATGAGTAAAAAAGTTTAATCAACATGGGTACTATTTTCAAAAGTTTCCGAGATATATAAGGCAGCGAAAAATGAGTTTTTACGGGGTTTACCTTGCTATGTCGAAAACTATATGAGTTACCACTTCGATTAATAAGACTTATTGTTTACCTTTCAGTGGTCATTTTCGATATGCTTTCGGTTTTCTAAAATAATCAAATAATTGTACTAAGGCCCGAGATATCCACCTCCTAATAACTTTATTTGGCGAATAATTTCTATGGTAATAATTGTTTATACAATGGGGTATTCCGACGTTTTTTAAGAATATTTTTTTACATTAGAACAGACCTGTAGGACTCTGACTATCTAACTTTGAGTAAGAAAATGTATGCATCACATGAAATATAAATTTTAAAAAATTTCATCGCAATTCAAATTTTCTTATCATGGCGCGCTTATGACGTCAACTCGATGGTGATATCTGCAACGAATTTCAGCGCCTAAATCCACTTGTTCATGACAGCCATTTGCTTGTTTACATATGATTTTAGTAGCAGCATGTATTTTGATGTTTGTCCTGTGTTTGTTTAGGTAGAAATAGGAGTAATAATTATAAAGTGGACGAAATGTCAAACAAGAAATATACCCGCGCGTGTTAACTATTGGCACCATCTGTGTTTTTAAACGAAAATATTTACTTTGAAATGAGCAACAGATTATCAACTTGACGTCGCAAATTTCAAGGACTTTTCTAGAGCTGTAAAAATTTCAATTTTGTAACATTAAATTATGAATTAAAACTTTTTATTAAACATGTTTTATTATATTTTTCTACTATATGAAGATGGAAACTATAGAAAAAAGTTATTATTTTGCATTAATTCCATATCACCGGAATACCCCATTGTATCAATAGTTATTATTCGCCAAATAAAGTTATTAGGAGGTGGATATCTCGGCCCTAAGTCAAATGTAGCGACCTTGGCCAATACTTAATTCGTAAATATTAGAAATTGAGAAAAATGTTTCATAAACTTCCGACACCTTTAGGTAAGGAAGTTATTGTCTGGTCAAATAATTCGGTGGTGAGTTTTTAATGAATAAGCACGTTTTGGGGTCCCTAGTTTTACGATGATATCTGTATATGAGTGCGTGAATGTGTGTGTGTGTGTGTGTCTGGATATGTGTGGAAAAAAAATCTCCGACAAATACTTCAATACTACAATTCCAAAAATTATAATTCTTTCATATTCCTCTTCTTTACATCCGTAAAGAAGTGGAATATAAAATAATTAGAACTGATTAGATTTTGGTTATAATTGGTCAATCTTATTTGAAGTTCTTAAAAGTTTTTCTTGAAAAAACGCATTTAATTTTTATCTAATTATCAATTGGAAAGAATATATTATTGTTTGTACGGTTTGCCTTTGATTATACATTTTCCTTCATATACATAGATTTAGAGTAAAAGAATTATAGAGAGATTAACTTGCATACATCAGCCAGCTTTTCTATAATCATGGTTTACCAACCGTCATTGCTATGTATTTTATACAAATATTGTAATTCTCGGAGAAAATTATTTTACGGACATACTATAAATAATAAATAAATAAACACTGACATCTGTCATTTAGTAAAATTTAAACCTTTTAACTTTTTCCAAGGTGAAGCAGAATATGTTACAAGAAATAATCTTTTTTTATCTCTGAATACATTGTATATTTAAAATTTAATAATAACGTAAAACGTCAAAAACAATTCTTAACAGTGTGTTTCTCAAGAAAAACTGTTGAGCTTTAAGTAAAGAGATATTTCCGCTTGACCAATTTTAACTGTCACACATATACACACACATTATAGTGAAATCGCATTCTTGGGACCCTAAAACATGCTTCTTCATAAAAAACTCATTAGGTGTGGATTTTTTTGACCAAAAACAATATTTTCCTTATCTGTAGGTGAACAGGTCTTTCCTTTTTAGGGTTCTTATACTCGTATTATGTTCCCATCATAAACTTTTTTTTGTCCTATCACTCTACCTCTGCTGTAGCGTATGCCGCATTATCTATGGGATATTTTTGCGGTGTTGGTTTGCTACCCTATGCTGCGTATACCGGAGCGCATAATGCAGTGGCATTTTGCGGCCACGAATGGCTGACACTATTTAATATTTATTACAGTGATTCGGAAAACCAAATAACGCTCTGGCTGTTTACTGTGCACGAATTATGTTGTAAATTTTATTCGCCTGAATGTTATTATGTGAAATGTATTTAGGGGAAATCGATACTTACATGATTTAAATCGTATTACAAACCAGTGTTACATACTATGTCCATTGAAAATTTAAATTTCGCACGTGGAATCTGTTTTATAATATACACAAACCGCAAACTAAAACGCAAGATCGAAAAGTTTTTCAATATAATTTTAATAAATAGTTACAGAGTTAAAGAATTATAAAGAAATTAACTTTCATAAATCAGCCAGCTTTGCTATAATCATGGAAACTAGGGGTTTCCAAGTTTTTTCATTTTTTAATATGTTAATCTCTATATAAAAATATTAGACCCGTGTTTTTTATTTTGGTCGAAAAGCGTCTAATAAGCCAGAAAAAAATTGTTAAAGTTTCTATAAATGAGGATCGAGAAAATCATCGGTGCGTGTGACGTCACCGACACCGCGAGAACATACGTTTCTAGAGCTGAGTGAGACGGATATATAATAAACATGGTGGGTATGTCGTTTCGCACATGAACATAGAACATGTAAGATCTGTAAGATGTAAACAAATGATACATAACCCAAGAAAGTTACCAGTTGTTAAATTCTGTTCCTCAACTTATTTTGTAGTACTTATCGAAGATATTTTTAAAGAAATTGTGATTGTACATACAAATCAGGTAAAACTTGAGTACTTATAGTAATTTTGGAGATAATTAAATATTATTTTTCTATTTTTTTGTGGTGGTGATGAAATACTGTTTCATACCGGGCTGCTCTAATACCTCAGCAAATAATCCAAAGAAAATATGTATATGTAACGGTTCCAAAAAATGAAGAAACACGTGCAAGTTATAATGACTAAATATAAATATTCCGTATTGTAATAGAGTTAAATCTAAACATGTTAATTAATTTACTAATTTAATTATTTGTGTATTCAATTTACAGCCAGAAAGTAAAAACGCTGCTCCTGATTCTTGTCCTATCCTGTTATCATTAAAATGATAAAATTAGCACATGTTTAAGTTTCTAATTAATAATAAATTATTGGTAAAATGATGTTTTATTTAAGACAAAAAATAACAAACAACTATTTATTATTTGATTTCATAAATTAATTTGGGGAATACTGCAATTTTCCAAAATGTTGTTGCTTCCTCCATCAACTGCTGACACAGTTCTTTGACGACTGTCTGCTTTCACAAATTCAGGATCCATATTCTAAAGAAAGTGAACAGTTTTAATATAAACAGCATTATTGGTTATTTACTTCACTTGTTTTTTCAAAAGATTCTTCAAAAAACTAACAGAAAATTCAGTAAAAATTTCTTGTAACCTTAAATTTCGTCAAAATAACACTTGTTCTTTGTTTAGGCTCGCTCAAATGTCTTGTCAGAACCAGCGCGAACATGATCTGCGCGCTCGAAACGCCATTAGCCAATCAGAATTTTCAGAGTGCCGTTGACGTCACAAAGATGGCCGATACTGAATTTTATGCACTCAATTTAAATGCATTACATTTTAATTTTGATTTTAGAGTAATAAAAATAAGCAAATTAACGATTTTATTCATCTTAATATTATACATGATGAACTCTGATATCCAATAAGTATTTCTTAAAAAGCTGTAGCCTTGGAAACCCCTATTCTAATTTACAGATGTCAGGGTCGAGTGCAATTTACATGGCGTATGTTCGTGTTATAATTTTATTGGCTTTATAGAATCTTTTCCAAGAAACCCTCGGTATGGAATTTGTAGAAAATAATACATTGTGTTCAAAAAAATTCTAACTAAGTAGTAGGTTATGAACAAAAAAAATGTATGCCAAGTTGAGGGTATTTAATTAAATGTCAGTTTGACACTAGATATTGTCAAAAATTTTATCTAAAGAAATCAAAGCTTTTCTTCTTGGATCCTTATTTTAGAAATAGAAATAAATTAGAAAACGGTGAATAGCAAAGCAATATTCTGTATCCTTCTTTATTATCTTTTCTCCTTAAAATTACATTTCACGATCAATTTTGACAACTTGACTTTTGAATTGAACGTGTTAATAGCCTACTCCGAATTAGGTTTTTTTCTAAACACGCTGTATAAGTTTGTGCTAAAATTTTACTTGATATATAGAATATTTTCCAAGGAACTTTTGATAAGGGTTTTGGACAAAATATATAGAATTGACGGAAGGCAATGTGCTGGCATCAGATTTTTACCTCTCGCTAAGAGAGGTATTAGATTCATGCTAAAAATCACATATCCAGATTTTAGGTCTCTATAAAAAGATTTTAACATTTTTACGATGATGTCTGTCTGTATGTGTGTATGAATGTGTGGATGTTGGAGGGACGATTACTCAAAAACTATAAGACATAAGACCAGTTAAACCATGAATTCCTCAATCTGACATTCATGGGAAGAGCTGAAAAGGTTTTAGTAACAATTGGACAACCGGAAGTACTAGTTTCTTAAAAAAATCATCTAAACATTACTTTTGAAAATTTGTTATTATAAATATTAAAGAATATAAAATTCTCTATCTAGTATGTTGAGAGTTATAAATATATAAAATATTCTATTGTATCCATCAAATAGCCCATGGAAACCAGTTGAAAGATTAAAATGTTTGTAAATGACATAAATGCCAGTGTCAAAAGTCCAGAGACATTACTGACGGCTTTTTCTGGAAAGTAAATTTAATATTTCTTATTTTATCATTAATAAAATATTTAAAATTATAGATATACAGTAAAATTTTTGAAAGAAGTCCGATCAAGGCCATCTTCGAATTGTATCTATGAATTAAGATTTTGTGCTAAATTTAGTAGTGTCTTTTACTTAGTTTTTATCTTGTGTACCTTATAAAAACTATGTAAACTACACTACGAAATTTGACAGAATAAAATCTTAATGCATAGATGGCCTTGATCGAACTTCTTTCAAAAATTTTATTTTGTTATTTCAAGTCTTTTGTTAAATAATATCAAAAAAGAGCATTCCAGTACTGGACGCTGCGGGGATTGATGAAGCACAGCCTAAAGAAACCATCTACGCAAAAATACCATACGAGGAAAATCTAAATTTTGCTTTGAACAACCTTTTTAAAAACACTAATATCACTTTAGCGTTTTGTAATAATACAACTACTGAAACCTTTTATTCGAAACTAAAAGATAAATTGATCTGAATAACCAAAAAGATGTTGTTTATCAAGTGTTTTGCGGGGCATGCAACGCCAGCTACATCGGAGAGACCACCCAACTTCTTAAAAAGGAATTGTACCAACACAAGCTGCACTGCCTTAAACTTAACGACCAACATAGTGCATTATGCAAACACCATGTAAGCACAGGCCACATCTTTGATTTTAATACCGCTCAGATTTTAGAAAAAGAACCTCATAAGCAAAAAAGATTGTTATACGAAACTCTACATATAAATATCAATAAGAAAACTACTGTAAACAATCAAACTGACTACAATAATAATCTTGAACACGTCAAGAATCTAATAAATGTCATTTAAATTTTAGCGGGCTTTTCGTATACTTTCGTTGATCAGCTGACATCTATATGTTTTCATATTATTTAGATTATCCCCTAAATAAAATTTTTTCTTCTATGAAGCACGTCGATTCTAAACACGTCTCTTTTACTTTTATATCGAGGTTGTTTCCTGTTGACAGCCGCCATGGCTGCTCGTGATTTTTAGTACAATTCATATTCGATACATTTTATCTAACGACATCATGTTTTACATGACAAGTTACACAAATATTTTAATTATTTTTATATATTAACAAAAATGTTAATGATTGCCACGCTATTATGGCAGATTGTTTTGTGGCTATTATCTCGCATGACGATATAATAAATTGTCATGATCATGTATCTTAACTTTTAACAAATTGGTGAGTGACCATTATATTAATAATTTATGTAAATCTTATATTGTAATATTTATTATAGCTGAAGATGGCCGCATGTTTGGCCGAAACGTTCAATTTATGTAACTAGTTTAAAAGTATGATAACCAAGAAACAGAAAGCCCAAATATATTTTATACAATAACAAACATCTGTTCCCATTTTACTTCCTATAAAATTTAGAAGAATAGTAGGAAACTTGTTCATAGCATGATTTGAAAAATAAAGAATAGATGTAATTAAAATATTTTGTGTGTACCAGAAAATATTTTGTGTGTACAATATTTATAGCCTAATATGAAATTGGCGAGAGGTATTGTGCTGGCCACAACGTTTTTTTTTTTTCTTTTTAACCGATTTTGTATGTCTTACAGGATACGTTTTCCTATATTTATACTGTTGAGGATTTTGCCAGACGTCATCTCTCAAAGTTGTTATAGAGACTAGAAAGGTTATAGAGTCACTTATATTTTTTTTGCTATGTCGATCTTTTTATTATAAAGCAAAGAAGGGGGGTAAATATTTGTCCTTAGTTTCTACTTCATAATTTACTTCTGAAGTTTGTATGCAGAATTAATAACAAAGGACATCATTCCGGAAATATTGACATACCTAATAACACAACTCATATTTGCAAATCTTCTAGACGGCCTTCGATCCTCGAACACATCGCATAAAAACTACATTCGCACGAATGGGAACGCCACAAAAACACTACATAACGATCAGACTGCTCCTTCACATCCCTTATCCATTTCCATCTCGCAACATTCTCTCGCACGCCCGATATTACAGCAATGCAATGGACCTCATGATTTGAAAAACTTACAAAACTTTGTTCACGGTAAATTGAGTTGCATTTGAGTTATTTTACTGCTTATAACGACCAAGTTGTGTTCTTTCCAAGCCCTTAGACTATTCCTATTCTCATAAGCTCTTTCTTTGGGCGAGACCATTCTAAGTTTTACATTCCACCTACGTATTGTGAAGAAATACACAGCCAAATAACAGGGAAGAATGGAGAAGATGATGGACGATGGCTTTCTTTCTTGTCCCCCAATAGCGATTGAGATGTACTCGTAGTCCTGAGGTGGTCCAGGTAGACTGGACGTCTTGATGAACGAGCTTCATGTTCTTGAGAACTGTAGAGTTATCTCAAGAAATAAATACTAGGAATAAAGGGGGCTTGATGGGCAAATGAACGACTCCTAAGTGGTAGTTTGCAGGTCGTTTGAATGTTGTTAGATCTAAGAACATGACAACATGAGATATTGGTTCAGGTGGGAATTTACAAAAAACATTTTGTGAATTTGTGATACAATACACGTGAAATATGGCTATATTTAAGATTACAATGTCAATGGCCGTCTCATATTTTTATACCTCTCGCTAAAAGAGGTATTGGATTCATGCTAAAAATCACATATCCAGATTTTAGTGGATAAGCACGTTTTAAGGTTTACGATGGTGTCCGTGTGTGTGTGTGTGTGTGTGTGTGTGTGTGTGTGTGTGTGTGTGTGTGTGTGGCTGTTGGAACCACGGTTTCTCACATATTATAAGACTTAAAAAATATTTAACTGCAGTTTCCTCAATCTGACATTCCTGGAAAGAGCTGATTTGATTTTGGTAACAATTGGACAACCGGAAGTAATAGTTTCTTTAAAAAAATCTTCTAAATATAATTTTTGTTATTACAAATATTGAAGAACATAAAATTCTCCATTTAATACACTTAAAACTTTTAATATCTTTTATAGATTTAGAGATAAAGACACTGTAATATATAGAATAATTTAATGTAGTACATCGCAGAGGCTAAGGCACTAAGGAAACCAGTTGATAAATTCGAACGTTTATAACACAGTAATGTTCATAAAGCCTCATTCACAGCTCCGAAAATAAAAATAAAATTATACATAAAAATTAAATTTAACGATATAAACAATAGATTCTTATGAAAGTGTTCACAGCTCTCGAAAATAAAATTAAACATAAGACATAAACACAAGGATTTGCAAATGTTAAATATTTTACACAAAAATAAGCACATACATAACAACTGTCATTTGAGCTGTCAATATACATTCTGGCAAAAGGATTTCAATTTAAATATAATTTTAAAAAGCTGTCTTAGGACAAAGGTTCGCATATATGATTGCGTACATTCCTTTAAAAGGTATGAAGTTGTTATTATTGCTTGTTAATTATGAATATATTAAATGACAGTTGATGTTTTATTTTTGAAGCTGTGAATACGAGCCATAAAGTCTTATTTATAATTTTATTTATATTTTTTATTTTCGTAGCTGTGAATAAGCCTTAACATAGTTTGTAAATGACAGATATCAGTGTCAAAAATCAACAGTTTTAGTGACATTCTGAAAGCTTTTTCTAGGAAGTACATTTAATCATTCTTATTGTTTTATTAATTAAATATTTAAAATTGTAGGTAAAATGCATATATCTATCAGAAATATCGCCAATCTAGTTAATGATTTGGAAGAATCTTTGATATTTAGGAACTTCCTCATACAATGAAAAATAGATATAATTAGAATTGTATATGTGCAGAGACATGTTAAATACAATAAAAAAAAATATTTGGATAAAGTTCTGTAATCAACGGATCGATAGCGATATGCAATCATAAAATGGAAATGACGAGAGTTATTGTGCTGGCCACAACAGATTTCTTTTTTATTATTCCAAAGGTATGGATATTGGTCGTATGTCTCCAGAAACTAAATTATTAGTTCTGATGACCATTTTTACCTCTCGCTAAGAGAGGTATTGGATTCATGTTAAAATTCGTATATCCAGATTTGATTGAATAAAAACGATTTAAGGTCCCTAGAATCCGATTATAACATTTTTAAAATGATGTCTGTGTGTGTGTGTGTGTGTGTGTGTGTGTATGTGTGTGTATGTATGTATGTCTGGATGTTGTAGACACGATTCCTCAAAAACTATAAGACTTAAAAAATATTTAACTGCAGTTTCCTCAATCTGACATTCCTGGGAAAAGCTGAAAAGGTTTTGGTAACAATTGAACAACCGGAAGTAGTAGTTTCTTAGAAAAAATCTTCTAAATATATTTTTAGGGAATTTTTTTATTAAATATTGAAGAACATAAAATTCTCCATCTAATACACTTAAAATTTTTATTATATCTTGTATAGATTTAGAGATAAAGACACTATAATTTATAGAGTAAACTAATCGCAAAGGCTAAGGCACTAAGGAAACCAGTTGACAAATTCCAATGTTTATAACATAGTTTGTAAATGACACTTGTCATTGTCAAATATCAACAGGTTTAGTGACATTCTGATAGCTTTTTCTGGGAAGTTTATTTAATTTTTCTTATTGTTTTATTAATTAAATATTTGAAATTATAGGTAAAATTGTGGTAAAATGCATAATACCGCCAACCTGGTTAATATTGGAACAATCTCTGGCATTTAGAAACTTCCTCATACAATGAAAAATAGATATAATTAGAATTATATGTGTGCAGAAGACATGTTAAATACAATAAAAAACAATATTTGGGTAAAGTTCTGTAATATTTTGTTATAAAAACAACGGTTCGAAAGCGAAGTGCAATACAATACTTATATAGTCTAATATGGAAATGGCGAGAGGTCTTGTGCTGGCCACAACAGATTTTTTTTTAAGCTTTTGCCAATGCACTGGCGTGTTATGTCTCTAAATGGCGCCAAATAATATAAATGCTTCATACTTTCACTGGCGCATTGTTTAGTGGTGCGAGTCCATTAGAGCCAGTTGAATTAGTATGTTTCCATATGCAACTAAATTGGCGCTAGTCTAGTGCCGCCAATAATCTTTTCATGTGGAAACCTAGCTTTATGTTGTTGATGATTTCATATGTTATTTATGCTCTATCAAATAAGATCTGAACTAATAAAAAGCAGAAAGAATTCCATACGTATGCAAATAAACCAGATAACCTATTTCAAGGAAACACTTTTACAGTTACCAGTTACGTGTAACCATACTTATAAAAACTCAGTTCATGCAGGTACGGCATGTTGCTCGTATGATGTATGGTGCAAGATGCCATCTGTATGACCCACAGAGATTTATATGGGGAGAGCGAATGCTGGGTGCTTGAAATGAATGCTATATAGAGCAATGGGACAAAGAAAATGAATTACATTGTGAGTGTAACAGTCGCATGATTTTTTTTATAACGTTTTAAGTGGTTGCTTGTATAATATGTTAAATTTAGCCATAACCGTGACAAATTCAAGATGGTTCTTTAATACGGTTTTTTAGTTTATGGTGAGATAAACTTTTGGGAAGACAGTTATTGGTTATGTGATAGTGTTTGTGGGAAATAAAATTGGGTGACGGGTATTTTGCTGTCTAAATAAAATTTGAAATTATGTAGTACAATCTTCATTTTTATATCTTTGATTTAATGCAAGAACAAATAGTGTCAACATTTTGTACTTTTGGGAACGAATGAATCATATGAGTGCCCGTGAGGTGATGCCTGGTAAGCGGCCACATTGTAAAATATATCGTCATCATTACCGATGTCTACATGTGTTGTAGATACTGGCACACCCAGCAATGGGTAATATGCCGTGATGATATATTTATGAATCATATTATACAATTATCATTAAATCTGCGTGATATATGCGACGATTTAAAGCATATGCAATATCGCCAACCTTATAATAATAATTATTGTATGCAGGTTATTTGGGAAGGTATACGATAAATAATAGTTAATTTGTACGTAAAATGACAAAAAATATAAGCAAGAAGAACGAACTAAATAATTCCGATTGAAAATATTGAAATAAAACATAATTTTGAGTCTTCTTTACGATAATCTCAATGTTCGGCGATAAGCAACATTGAGTGTCAGAGTTACATAAACATAACCTATAAAAATAAAATATTCCTTTCATTTTCACAATTTTTTGATTTCAAATAATTTTAATATGCAACTCGGCACTGAAGTTCCATTTTATCACTCATAGTTTGTTTTCCTCGGCCTTACGGCCTCAGCAACTAAATTCCATATTTGTGATAAAAAGTAGAACTTCATTAATTTGATATACAAATAACTATTGTTGCAAATATTTTCAATGGCTACAGCTTATACCGTATTTTCTAACGTGAAACATTGGATTTGTCATATCCATGGTTACGACTTGACATTTGATTGACAGCAATGTATTTGCGTGTCCCATTAAAATGAAACATAGGGAACGAATTTGACATTTGACAAGACGTCAGTTTCTAAATGTCACAGATTCTTCCAATTCATTAACAAGATTGGCGGTATTTCTGATGCATATAGGTATGCATTTTACCTACAATTTTAAATATTTAATTAATAAAACAATAAGAAAGATTAAATGTACTTTCCAGAAAAAGCTTTCAGATTGTCACTAAAACTCTTGATTTTTGACACTGACATCTATCTTTTACAATCTATGTTATAAACATTTGAATTTGTCAACTGGTTTCCTTAGTGCCTTAGCCTCAGCGATTAGACTATTCTATATATAGGGAATTTATTTTAACATGCAACATATGGTCAATCAGTTCCATGGTTACTCACTACTGTCAAAAAATGACAGCAATGTAATATTTGTGCATTTTAAAATGCAACATGCAAAATTTGTAGTTTTGTATTCTCAAAACTAATTTCCAATAAAGTAGCCTACATAGATTCAAAACATGAATGTTGCACATCTTAACAAATTTTAGCTTACAAAAATTTATAACTTTCATGTAATAAATGTTAAAAAATACCCCCATTCATACTGAGGTAATATTCTAGTCGGTCGTAATAAGAATTAACACCATTGGTGATGTGTTTTGGAAGTATCTCCTGTGCTGCAATACTATTTATAATATTGCATTTTAAAATGGACAAATATTACATTGCTGTCATTTTTTGACAATAGTGAGTAACCATGGAAGTAATGAACCATAATGTTGCATTTTAAAATAAATTCTCTGTATTACAGTGCCTTTGTCTCTAAATCTACACAAGATTTTTTAAGTGTATTAAATGGAGAATTTTATGTTCTTCAATAATAGTAATAAAAGAAATTTTTAAAAAATAATATTTAGAAGATTTTTTTAAAAAATACTACTTGCGGTTGTCCAATTGTTACCAAAACCTTTTCAGCTTTTCCCAGGAATGTCAGATTGAGTAATTCATACATAAACAGGTCTTAAGTCTTATAGTTTTTGAGGAATCGTCCCTCCAACATCCAGACATACACGCATACACACACACACATCCACCAACCACACACATACACACACAGACATCATTTTAAAAATGTTATAATCGGATTCTAGGGACCTTAAATCGTGCCTATTCAGTAAAATATGGATATGCGAATTTTAGTATGAATCCAATATCTCTATTAGCGAGAGGTAAAAATACGGTATTACAGAGTAAAAAGATATTTTCAAAAATCTTTTGTCTAACACCCAATATTTTTTATAGCTTATTTAAAAAAATGTCATTTTTTAAAATCTTCAATAATAACAACTATTTCTCCATTTTCAGTTCGTCTACATCTCCATACATCTTCCACCATCAATTCCCCATCTCAGCATCTTAAATCTAGCCTCCAGCGGGAAGAAGAATAAGAATCCTTGTGCTCTCCAGCTCAGCATCCTCGAAGGCGTTGTGAGTGAGGCCGCCTCCTGCGTCGGATTGGTCGGCTGGAGGCGCGCGCTCGACACCCGTTGCCTTGGTTACCCGCCCGGACAGCTGATCTATTGCTTCTTACACTGAGCGAACACCACCAACACAAGCAAAAGCAAACACGAAGGAAAAGATACGGAGATGTGGAGAAGTAGGGAAGGGAATAGGAGGATGAATTGGGGGTGGTAATTGATTGTTATTGATGTTATTGGGAAGATAAAGTTTTTCTGTAACTATTAAAATAAGAGAAATCATTAGGTTATAATTAAAGAAAATCAATTTGTGCCCGGTTTCACCATTGCCGAATAAATTTACAAATAGTTATCTGACGAATAAATTTTATTCATCGGTTAGTCAAAGTTTCGTTTCACCAACCAAAATCGTTAAATAGATAGTTATTCACGGAATATTATTTTTCTTTCCATTATTTTGCATTGAGTATACAGCTAACAAGTTCATCTCCCTGGCAAAACTGTCATGTTCGCTGTCAACGAAAATAATTTTTTGATTTGTGTCACTGAAATCAAATGAAAATGAGTGAAAATATAAATAAGAAGAGGGAAAGAAAAGAAGCAAAAAATTCCTTCATGAAGAAAAAAAAATGTTTAAAAATTTAGTGGAAGAATATTTGTATATTATAGAAAATAAGAAAACTGACGATGTGTTGTCACAAGAAAAAATTAAATGGAATATTTTTGCACAAAAAAAATATCCTTCATAAAAGAACTGGCATATTTCTTTCATTTATTGGCTCCAGATGATGCTGAATCATATTTAGAATTTTTTAAACGCATTGTTTTGATAATCAGAATCGCATGCGAAAATCTACTTCGTCAAATTGATTATAAATTATGATTATGTAATTATAGGGATCATTCCTTTTTCGCCTGAATAACAATTTCTTCATCAGAAGATGTCAACAATGATGAAGATGAGATTCTAATATTGACGGAAATATAAATAACAACTAAAGATAACTTCATTTTTCATATTTATCTATTATCCGTTTTAGATTGGTACCTTTTGTAAATATTCTTCTGATCGCCACTGAACAATTATATTATAACACGCACAATAAAAATGTCAAATGTCAAACTATTCGTTGAATAAATATTTAACTGGGCAAAAATCTCCAGATAATATAACTGACGATTTATTCGTCAAATAACTGCTAACTGACGTTGGTGGAACAAAAATATGCTATTTTATTCGACGAATAGCTTAACTGATGAATAAACTATTTATTCGTCGATGGTGAAACCGGGCATTAGAAAATCAGATGAAACAAAAAACTGTTTCCATTGATCAATAGATTTTATTTGAAATCGTCAGTAAAGTACACAAAAATATTCATTATAAACTCAGAAATCTACACTATAGTAATCCATTATGCGACGATTTAATGCAATTTCAGTGTTGCCAACATTGTTATAAATGCTGTACACGGTAGAATAAATTTGAGTTCCTTATATGAAAAACTTTCTTATTATGCACCCAACAGAAAATTGATGTAGGTCTTTATGGACCAACTTTTTGAAACAACTTTAATAGGCACAAGAATTTTCGTTCGTCTTGTTTTTGAGCTACAGGCTAAAACTTGTTTTTCTCTTATTTTGAAAATACCTAATATCTCGCTTATTATGGGAGATAGAGAAAAAATGTTTAGATCATTTTTTACGTAGAATAATGTGGTCTAATTAATTTTTTCAAAACTTTATAATTGTCGAGATAAAATACAAACATCATATTTTTTAAATAGAAACATATGTTGAAAATAGTCTCATCTTTTTACTTATTTTATAGGCTTTTCAACGATGTATAACAAGTCTACATTCTTTTGTTTTAAACATGAATAAAACTTGAAATATTAATTTTTGGTGTGAAAAACTATGAAATTTGTTAAGAAACAAATGAAAAAATCAAATACAGATCATCATTTGTTTATTTGCCAAATATTTCGAATTTTAACTGGCACAAAAGTGACCCCTGTGGTTCACTCTCCACACCAGCAATGAGTGCCCGTGAGGTGACGCCTGGTAAGCGCCCGCACGATACAAATATGTCATCATTACCGATGATGATATATTTATTTATTCATTTGTTTATTTTGATTATATATCTATTAATTAATAATAATATTTTATTTTTTTAAATTTCATCAGACAAATTATTGTACAATGAAATGCCCCAATAGTAAGGGTCTTGTTCAAAAAATAAGTTATATCCTAAAAATCCTATTTGGTCAATTATTTTCGAATTAGTTAATTTATTTTTTATTGACGTTATAGTTGTCTTCGACAAGATTCCAACAATGTGGAAAATATGCTCTCTAAAGTATATACCTAAATTAAGAAAATGAGTAGAAATAATAAAAATAACATAAAATAAACAAACCATGATCTGCAATTGATTTTATCATTTGTTCCTTAATAAATTTCCTTTTTTCACCCCAAATAATTAATATTTCAAGTTTTATTCATGTTTTAAACAAAAGAATGTAGACATGTACTCGTATGTTCATTATTAAAAAATATGATGTTTGTATTATATCTCGGGAATTATTAAGTTTTGAAAAAGATAATTAGACCACGTTATTCTACATAAAAAACTGTATAAAAATTATCTAAACACTTTTTCTGTATCTCTCATAATAAACGAGATATGAGGTATTTTCAAAATAAGAGGAAAACAAGTTTTAGCCAGTAGCTCAAAAACAAAAGACCACCGAAAATTCCTGTGGTGCCTATTAAAGTTATCTCAAAAAGTTGGTCCATAAAGACCTGCATCTATTTTCTGTAGCGTGCTTAATAAGAAAGTTTTTCGTATAAGGAACTCGAATTTGTTCCACCCTGTACATGTAAGATAATTTAAGTAGCTTTACGATATACAATAGTAAATTTGCACGTAAAATGACAAAAATATGTGCAAGAAGAATGAACTAATTAATTTCGATGAATAAGTTTGAAATGAAACATAATTTTTGATGTTCTTTACAATAACTTCAATGTACGAGGTTAGCAACATTGAATGTCACATTGACAGATTATATTCAAACATAACCTATGAAATAAATATTCCTTTCCTTTTCATAATTTCAAATAAAATTTAGTATGCATCTCTGCACTGAAGATAAAAAATAAAACTTCAGTGCCTCGATAGATAAATAACTGTTATGAATGTATAGAAAATCATTCATTAATAGCACATATTAATGTATGATTTTCTATTAATAAATGAACTATTTTTATTGCGTTCAACACACGTAACAGACCATATACGTTTTCTTTTATTTATAATTCTTATGTATAAATATAATATTAAGGAACTGGCACAAATAATTTTATTTAGCCGGTTCATTTTCAATCAAATTAAACTTTGTGGAGTGTTTTGTGGTTGTTGAAAGAAATATAACTATATACCTTTATTTCATTCTACGCATGTTATTATTGGTGCATTCCCAAACATAAACGTAAACGTAAAGTTTGAGGTCTGCAAACCTTAGTTTTAACTTTTAACTTTACACTACGGTGTGGAAGTGTGAATGCTCTGATATGATGGGCTACTTACGTACGTTTTTTTTATTTCATATTTTTGAAGAGCAGGTAAAAACTTGCTACCCCTATTTTTTTTTTGGCAAAATTTTTATTAATTAGCCAGAAAAAAAATAATGAAATTTGATTATTTGAATTACCGCCATGTAAGACGTAGAATTACGCCGAACCAATGAGTGATCGTAAAGCTATAGTTTGTTTGTACGGGTAATGTAGATGTCCTGTTTGACGTTTCAACAATAGTTTGGAGGTTAGTATTTTAGTTTGTCTTTTCCGTATCGATATTTTAAATTACATGTAACTACCTATGTGTTTATTTGTGAAGTAATTAATATATTTGAGAGCCCAGAGAGAGCAAAATGTCAAATTCAAATTAAAACTTTCTCGCACGTTATGCCATCTATAAGTTACATTCTTCAACATGGTTCTCTTCCTCAGTTCAATATAATGACGTCACAGAAAATTTTCTTTCTTAATTTACTAAAAAACAAACAACTTTTTTAAAATAAAATTTATATTTTTATATATGTTTTTAACATAACATTACGTATATAGTGATAGAAATCGGATTTTCAGTACCATGCAAGTAGCCCATTGTATGGTTTTATAAAATCTTACTTAAACATAAAGTCCATACTTATAATACTCTCAACAATGTCTCGTTTATTAATCGCCCTTACTAATATTAACGTACCTGTTAATTAAGTACAAATTAAAAGTAGATATTAATATGGAAGACAGATATCTATTTTTTATACCTATATTTATACAATTACGAAATGAATTTAATTTTAATTTTAGGAATAAAATTTGGTAATTCCATATTTAGATTAGTTTGTTCATTTTGATTTGATATAAAACCTCTACTCGAATTAATACACAGTAGTAAATAAATAAATAAATATTGTAAATAATGAAAACAAATGTACTCGTAGGTAGGCACAAAATATTAAAATTAATTTAATTTGAAATAAAATATGTATAGAATTTATTTTCCATATTTTCATTAAGTAATTTTATTTAAGTATTTTAATTTAACATTTTGACTTCCCATCCTTTTAGATGTATTCGTAGATTTTCGGTCACTCACCATACCTTCCAAGAACCAAGAACAAACTGACAGACTAAGAGACTGCCTAACATCTAAATTAATTCGTTATCTTGAAGACGCGAGACACTCTGACACATGACACTGCATGTCTTCATGTCTATTTTACTAACTTGTCTCGGACTAAGACCAAACATAGCTACCTCTACCTGTATCTTCTTTATGAAATCCTTCAACTGATGGACTCACACAAGAAAAGGAATGTTCTACGGTAAGTTATTGAAGCTATCTTTGAAATATTATACAAGAAAAATATTATTTAAAAACAGAATTATTGAGAATAAGACACAAGGTTAATATTCTTTAGAATTTTATTTTAAACATGTTCAGACTAGTATCTTTCTACAATAATACACTTCATCATTCTTTCCTTCCATTTCTTAAAAGTTCTCATTTTTGCCTCCCGCTACCCTAGGTAAGGGAGGTATAGGGATCGTGCTAAAAACCGCATATAGAGATTTTAGTGAATAAGCACGTTTTGATGTCCCCAGAATCCGATTTTAACATTTTTACAATAATGTCTGTAGATATGTATGTGTGTCTGGGTTTGTGGATCTTGTGGACACGATTACTCAAATACTATCAATCAGAAAAATTTGAAAATTTGTATACCCATTCCTATACTAATGTGGGAAGCGCTCATTAGTTTTAGTGTATATCGGACAACCGGAAGTATCATTTATACAAGCTTTTAACAGTTTTTCTTGTAAAAAATTCATTGAATATAATTTTTTAGCAACTTTTACTAATTCAAATTGAATATAATGGTACAATCTTCAATTCTACGATAATAACATTTAGTAAATAACTTTAAATATGAATTTATAATATAATTTATTTTCATGTATCACCTAGCCTATGCGTCAAACAAAAACATAATTTTATTAATAATTTTAACATATTTAAACAAATGTCACTAACAGGAAGCAATTACCGCAATTACATCAAAATTAATAATAAAACCGTGTTAAGGAGAATATAACAGTAAAATATTTAATTAAGGTTTGTAAAAATAATATATTTTCCATCATATATAAATGTTAGAGATATACATGATGATCTGATTTAAATTTGCTAATTGCTATTTTTAAAAATTAAAAATTACTTGTTTGACATTTGGATAGACTGCTAGATTAAATTTATTTTAAAAATTTAGAAGTGCAGACACTCAGATTTTATTTTTTTCTGTGCGAACCGTAACAGATATCACAAATTACACAGAGAGAGAGAAAAGTCTACAATTGAATGTATCTTTCTGAAGAAAAATAAAATCACGTTCTCGGCATTGCCATTAAAAAGTTACGGTCTAATTAATGTTGGGACACCTAAGTTTCATACACTAGTGGTTCACTAATAATAACAAGTATCACCTTAAAAGATGACTTATACCATATAAACTGTTATACCAAATTTCATCCAAATCGAATAAAGCGTCCGATTATTATAAGTAAAATTAATTTTTTTTCGAAGAACTTTGAAGCAGAATTCTGGCTAAATGGTACACTTTTCGGTAGAAGCAAGTTTGGTTAAATCGTCTTATTTTAGCCTCAGGAATCTGTGGTTAAGCCATTTAAGAGACACTCTGTATATATATATAATTATTATTATTATTATTATTATTATTATTATTATTATTATTATTATTATTAATTTTAGATCTACAAAATTGAAAGCACACATGTAGAAAAAGTCATACAAAAAACAAAAACTGGGTTATTTTTGATGAAAATGCAATTATTTGGCATAACTGTAAATCTAATTTAAAATACTTTTCAAAAATATAAAAACAAAATAATCTATCTTAAAAATTAACGAAAGCGGAAGTAGGATTCAAGTTTTTTTTGACAAAAAAGTGGCATTTAACTTCGTCCCAACTTTGTAGCTTAAACTATAGATCTAAAATTAAAAATAAAGAAAATAGTAATTTATCCCTGTTTTTTCAATCATCTGTATTTATTATACCAAAATCTCAATATGCGATTCGTATACAAACTTAGGTACCTCCTTTACATAGGGTGACGTGACAAAATGTAAAAATAAAAAAGTAATAATTTTGTGCAAAAATATGTTTAGTATGCAAATATCGAAAAGTGGAAAATTTTAATTATAATATGAACACATTTCGTCAGATAATCTTTTCAACTTAGGATTGTTTTGTCGTTTCAATATTTAAATAACATTTTAATAAATAAATATTAATATGCAGGTATCTTTTAAATTTATCGCCAAGAGCTCATTATAAAACATAAAGCAATGAACTGGTTTTGAAATGTAAATTTAAAAACGAAACGAACACCATTACAAAAGACCGACTTATATCTCTCTTATAATATGCAACAGGAAAATAATTCTTCTTTCGCAATGCATTCTGCAAGAGTTATTGCAACACAAACAAATCCATAACATAATTATTTCTTAAAACAGTAAATAAGAAACGAGTATTTTCAATGTCCTTTACGATTGTTGTAAATTTATGGAGCCATTAAGGTTTCGACGACGTTGTTAAGGCAATAATATCGTAATAATAATAAATATGTACAAAATGATATACGAAGGATATGGTATCATTTTTTGTGTCAACAAATCGAATTAATTAAAATAGACGGTTTTCCTTTGAAAAAATAATTAGTTAATAGAATTTTTATTGATTGGAGATGTTTAGGATGTACTTAGGACGTGAGAGAAATTAGTAATTAAATATTGTAAAAAAATCGTATGGAGAACATTATTTTAATTAAAATATCTGTTGTGGCCAGCACAAGACCTCTCGCCATTTCCATATTAGGCTATATAAGTATCTACATATTGTATTTAATATTAATATATTTTTATTTTTTTAATTCATTCTATAAATAAGTTTTCTCCTACTCTTCTAAATGTTCGAGATTCCTCAAATTCATTGACGAGATTGGCGGTATTTCTGATGCGTATACATATGCAATATATGTATCTATAATTTTAAATATTTAATTAATAAAATAAGAAATATTAAATAAGGCCTTCAATAATGTATCTGGATTTTTGGTGCCAAGGAGTTATTTGGACTGTGATATTCATTATAATGAATTATTTTATATATTTATAATTCTCTCTAAATCTGTAGAAGTTACTTATAATAAAAAATTTCCATGGATCGGTTAAAGAATTATACAGGGTGGTTGATTTTTCATTGTCCAGCTTATATCTTCTGAAATATTAAAGATACAAGAAAAAGATATATAGAAAAGTTATTTGATACAACCTGGTCTATAATTTAGAATAAACAATTTTTTTCCAAGAACTACCAATTTTCCAGAAAAATATTTAACTTTGATTGATCCTGTATATTTTTACGGAATAAAATTCTAAATAAATTTCTCTTTACAATGATGTATAACAAGTACGGGTTTACCTTTAAATTATGCCTAATAAAGCAAACAGAAATACGATAAAAGTAGGCTGTGATATTCTATTGTTTATACCAGTAACATCTGTCATAAATAAAAGTATTAATAATTTTGTAAATCATCAATGCTAGTAATTCTATTACTTGCTTTATTAGACATAATTTTATTCAAATGAAAACCCCTACGTAGCCAATGTTCATGTGTGACAGAAGTTAAAGGTATAAACAATAGAATATCATAGCTTATTTTTATCATATTTCTATTTGCTTTATAGGACATAATTAAAAAGGTAAATTCTTACTTGTTATACATCATTGTAAAAAGAAATTTATTAAGAATCTTATTCTTTCAAAATATAAAGATGTTCCATTTAAAAAATTAAAGTTAAACATTTTTCCAAAAAATTGGTAGACCTTGGCAAAAATTGTTTATGCTAAATTATAGATCAGGTTGTATTAAACAACTTTTGTATTTAAGTTTTTTTTGTATTTTTAATATTTCAGAAGATATAAGCTGGACAATGAAAAATCAACCATCGTGTATATTCTTTAATATTTGTAATAATATAAATTTCCAAAAAATAATATTTAGAAATTTAATAAACTTCCGGTTGTCCAATTGTTACCAAAAGTTTTTCAGCTCTTCCCATTAATGGCAGATTAAGGTATACGTAAATTGGTCTTTATTAGAATAGAATTTTAGAAACCGTCCTTCCAATATCCAGACAACACGCAAACACACACACACACACACACACACACACACATACATATATATATAGCGTTAAAATTATCTATATAGCAAATATGCATATATATCACAACTTGTATTTTAAAATTAAAATACAACCGGCATATAATTTTTAGGTTTAACTATTATATTAATTAGTCCATAAAAGATCTGATACATAACATTGTGTACATTTTATTTGTATCAATTTATAAATTGTAGCACTTAATATTGAAATTATCTCGCTTAATATCATCCAACAGAAATTTTTAATTATTATTCTGTCATTTGTGATACCTTTCCAGATAAATAAAAAACACTGTCATCCGAAAATAATTCGAATTAAAATATCGTCTATAAATATGTTCCACGGCACATAAAACCTACAAAATTATATTCATAACGCATTAAAAATTAATTGTAAATTCAAAATGGCCGATTATCTTTCTCTGTCTGGCAAGTGGCCGTTCGAGAATCTCATTATCCTCGTATCGTAAATCTAGTGAGCCATGGAAGAAAAAAGAAACTCTAAATTATGCACGCCTTAATAATGGAGCCGAACAGAGTTGGATCTTAAAGTCTTCTGGTTCTCCTAATGAGAATCGGGCTACTTTTCTTTGTTTCCGACTGATTAGTGGACGTTTCAAATCGAATTATGAGTTTGTTTGGTTTCTAGATTGTTATTTAGGATGTTTTTTTCCGAAAACAGAATGTTCAAGGCGGTCAGACTGACTAAACATACGGGAATTTTTTAATGTTGTACTTAATTGAGAAACAGAATGGTTTAGAGAAAGTGAAATAGGAATTTTTAAATGTTACTTGTACAAAAATATATCGAAGTTTACATAAACTTAGACTTATACAAATCATATTTAATTTTTACCTCCCCCTGCCCTTAGTAAGGTAGATATATAAACAGAATTGAAAGTATTCAAAATAAATTTTGCAGATATTTTTTCACAAAATTTCCTAATTATAACCTAAACCTACCATCGCTGTATAATAGGCGTAAATTATTGGACATTATTTTTATGTATAAATTACTTAATAACATAATTGATTGCCCACTACTTCTTACACAACTTTCTTTTCGCGTGCAGTCGCACACGTCAAGATCAAATGAACTATTTGTAATTAACTTTTACAAAACTAATTCTGCAATCAATTCGGTTATGAATCGCTTGCCTGTGTTATATAATAAGCTGTCAAATAATGTTCATCTTCCAGACATTTTTAACACTCCTTTGAATTCATTCAAAAAACAGATGCAGCTAATTTTTCGCAACATGTAATTTATAATTCATATTACTCTTGTTTCTCTAATTAATTTATGTACCTACTAATATTTTTCTAATTTATCCATGTTTTATATGTTCTTTATGTATATGTACCTACTACTTTTACTAAATTTATGTATTTTATATGTAATGTAATGCTTCTCTGTTATTGGGGCATTTAGCCCTGTTGAGAACGCTAAACGCTAAATAAATAAAATATAGGGATTGTGCTAAAAATCGCATATCAAGATTTCGATAAATGACCACGTTTTAAGGTCCCTAGAATCCGATTTTAAGATTTTCACTGTAATGTGTGTGTATGTGTATGCACAGTTCGAAAAAAAAGAGTAAAAGTAAAATATTTTGTTGGAGTAACTACATTTTTATTCTTTTAAGTATAAAATTTTACTATTTCGTTTTGCATTTAGTACTTTCATTAAATGAGTAAAATTTTAGTAAGAGTAATAAGTACCGCTTTTATAGTAAATCAGAATAATACTCTTTATATTATTTCTTTTTAATCATTTATTTTTTAAAATCTGCGCCCAAAAAGTGTAAAGTGATTCAAATTGCACTAATTTGAATAATTTTTACACTTTTCTTAGTAATATACTTTTTTAAAATAAAATATTTAGTGAAATATAAATTTCATAAGGATAAAATATACTACTTTCAATGTAGAATCTATTACGAAAAGAGTACTTTTATTATTTTATACTAGTTATGCTAACTGTTTAGTTTGCATTTACTTTAACAAGAAACATTATAAGTACGCCGTTGATACAATTAATGAGATTTATATACTTACAGAAAGGAAGAATTAAAATATTATTATGAAGTATTATTGCCAATAAAGTTACAGATTTATAAATACCGTAGGAGTTTATGTATAAATAGTACCTACTGTAGATTATAACAGGTAAAATTGATTTTAAAGCAAAGTAAATATATATTATGTATGTAAGTACATATAATATATTTTTTTTATAGGTTGGGATGATGAAACAAAAGAATGTTATAGGATATTTTCCTTCTGTTTCTACCATCACATCTTAATTGTATATTAATTATTACATTTAACATGTACCTACTTATAAGTATATGTGTTTCTCAATATGTATTTTTTTAGATTAAGTTATTATATTTTATATTTAAAATTTTATAATATTTATTTCATTAAAGAAAAATTTATTTAATAAGAAAAAAAAATTAATCAGGTCCAGAATTACCCTTTTATACAGCAAATTTGAATACAGTTATTAGTAGTGAATTTTACGCTTTTATTAGTAAATAATATTACTAACTAAAGAATTAAAAACTATTATTTTCTTATAGTATATATTTACTATTAATAAAGGTATTACATTTTACTTATGTTAAGGAGTACAAATCACTTATTTGTAGAATAAAAATAAAGTACTCTTTTTGATTTACTCTTTTATTAGGAGTAGAACAATCTTCGGACTTATATAGAGTTTTTTAAAGAGTAAAATTTTTGAACTGTGTGGATTTTGTCAACGCTCTAACTCAAATACTATCATTCAGAAAATTCTGATACGTTGTATTTCGACCCTATTCTAATACGGAAACAAACTATTAGATTAGATAAATCAGATAACCGGAAATGGCACTTTACTTAAAGCTCATAATGGTTTCTCATCAAAAAATACCATTAAATTTAAATGTCATTTTCTCGCAATTTATATCATTATGAAAATTAAATATTATTGAATTTTCTACAGGTATATATTAATAATTTTGCTATATATTTTACAGATAAATTTAAAAAATAATCTTTTTTATAAATCCCAGAGCCTATTTTTAAAGATAAATACAATTCCTTTGTTACCCAGTTCATCTAATCATTTCAAATCAGTAACAGTGACATATTAAAAAGAAAATAGTTAATAAATCAATAGTTATGTATATGCAAAGGAACTTTATATAGTTTGCAGAATTAGTAAATATGTAGGTATGTATTTAAATTAATAAAAAATAAATAACGGGAGGTATTGTGTTGGTCACATCAGATTTTTTATTGTATTTTCACACGTCAACAACGTTACTAACGTGGTTCCTAATTTTTTGAATTAGCTAGTAAACTAGTAAATATTAATTTTCAAAAGTAGTAGGCTATGTTAATAATAAATAAAGTTCTTTACCCATTTAATTTAATATATGTACTTGTAAGTACGTGTCATCTGTACTTGAATGACACTCATTCATTATGATAAAGATTTTCATTTCGATACAGATTATAATTATGATACAAATTTGCTTGTCATTTCGATACAGATTATTATTATGATACAGATTTTATTTTCATTTCGATGTGGATTATCGCTATAACACAGATTAATTTTATAAACAATTTTGGCATATAGTTTTTTTTTTTTTTAATTATGAATAGTCGTAGAAAAATTAGTGTATCTATAATTAATATATACCCTCATAAATTACGTATTACGATATTAGCCATGGCTTGTGCTCGTATCGTAATCTTCATGCTCGTGTATTAATAGCTACCATTATAAACTCATTGCATAATAAACTATTACAAGTGAGTAGGAAATAAAAAAATTAAACTGTAAGTTATTATCGTACTTTTCGGATGGTATAATAGCTATTTAAATTTAAGTATTAAAAATTGAAAAAAAAATTAATAGATATTTACACACCAAGTGAGCTAAGGTACTGTTTATTCATGAGAAGAAAGTTTCTTCGAGTGAATAAACATTCTTAGCTTACGTGGTTTGTACAATATTTTATTCAATTTTGACGAAATAATAATAAAAACCATTACAATATTTAATTTTGACAAAATAAAAAACTGATCAGTTAGTAGGCCGAGCATGACAATCGTCGCTGATAGACGTCAAATCATCTATTTAAAATGCTTTATTGTCTGTGCAGTGGAAAATAATGAAAATGGCTGATAATGTCTGATAAATATTATGATAAGTGTTATTTTCGTACCTGATGTTATTTTAAATGCATTATTTGTTGCAGCGTGAGTTAAAATTTTGTGAGAGTGATTTAAATTTTTTTTAATTCACATGTGAAAAAAGTGTTACTTATAGTTGTTGCTATGGAGTTAATAATGACAGTTTAAAACGTCAAAATCGAATAAAATTTATTTTCACATTAAAAATTTTTAATTGTCATTTTTAAAGTAAACTTTGATCGTTGTTTTTATTTACTTACCTCCCGATCGGTAAAAGTAATCTTAATCACTTATCGATCAGTAATTTATAAATAAAACCCATTGCTTTGGAAACCATATCGCTAAATAGAAAAAAATCTGTTGTGGCCAGCACAAAACCTTCCGTCAATTCAATGTATTTGTACAAATCAGATACCAAAAGTTCCTTGGAAAAGATTTTATACATCCTGTAAAATTGTAACACGAACACACTATTCCATATTGCAAGTTCCTTTGAAAAGATTCTATAAATCCAATATAATTATAACACAAATGTACATTCTGTAAATTGTACTTCACACTTCCTCATTTCTATACAACGCATCTTTTTCAAACATTCCTTCCTCTCTCAAATATTCTGCTACACAGTCCTTCCATTTTCTCTTTGGCCTTCCGGCATTGAAACTGGAAGTCACTTGCGAAGGACACTATCACTTATGTTACTTTCCACTTTGGTTTTGCACTTGATACTGACATCTGTCAATTAGAATTTTTTGAATATACATATCTGCTGTTTCCATAATTTTTGCAAAGCAAACTGATTTTTGAAAGTTAACCTCTGTTAATCTCTCTATAACTCTATATTTATTGAATATGAAGGAAAATGTATAATCAAATCTTACAGAGAATGGAATTTTCTTTCATATTAATGATCATAAAATGTCGAAAAATGATATTTAACTGGCTTTTTTCCAGAAAAACTGTTAAGATCTTCAAAAAAGAGTACTTCCGGTTGACCAATTATAACCAAAATCTAATCAGCTCTTCATATAGTTGTAAGGAAGAGGAATACGAAAGAATCATAATTTTTAGAATTGTAGTTTTGGAGTTATCGTCGGAGAAAAATTTGTCACACACACACACACACACGGACACACACACAGACACACACACAGACACACACACAGACACACACACGGACACACACACACACATACAGACATCAATGTAAAATTAGTAAAATCGTATTCTAAGGATCTTAAAACGTGCTTATTCATTGAAAACTCACAACCGAATTTTTTGACCGAAAACAATACCTTCCTTTTAACGGAAGGTAAAAAAAGATCGTGCAAAAATTAAAATAAAGACAGATCCACACACACAAATCACACAAACCTACCTATAGAGACATCAACCTTAAAATTTTACTTGGGGCTGCGAGATGTAAAATGTCGTATCTGGAAATTTACTAAATAGAAAAATAAAATAAAAATGAATGTTATTCGAATGACGAGAAAATTCTCTGTCATCTTATTTATTAGTCTATTCCGTCTTTGTTGATGTTGTAAACTAGTAAAACATCCTCAAGTTTTGTTTGTAGGGCAACGAACTATTTTGGACAAAAAGGGGTAGTATCTAGTTTCAAGTTTCTTGGTTTATTGTCGTCCTTCGGAGAAAGTTTTTTGTAGCAACTCTTTGACAAACTATTCATCTACTTCTCAATGTACAGGAAATGGGAACAATAAAATAGAAAGCGTTTGGGTGGACTGACGTAATAAAACAATTTCCATTCAGATATTTCTTGGGGTAGTTTCTTTACTTTAACCCTTATCCATCTAAAAATATGTTCAGGGAGATTTAGTTTTCTCTCGCGTTTCTGGCAACGCACTTGCAATGAGGTGTTACATTTTAGAGTATAACTAAATAATAAACAATATATTAATTGGTGAACAATTGTTGAAAAAAAATGTGACAGTGATAATGCAAAACAGTGCATCTTTTTGTTTAAAAGAGTGTATTCGTATTACGAGTATAAAGAATTGGAAAGTACATGTATACATATGTACAAGCACAATTTTTACTTATATACATGCATATGTAAGTATAATTTTAAATAATGTCATAGGAAATTCAATTTTTTACCTCCCGCTTCCCTTGGCAAAGGGAAGTAAAGGTATCGTGTTAAAAATCGCATATCGAGATTTTAGTAAATTACCAAGTTATAAGGTCCCTAGAAATATTTACCTATATAAAAAATAGTTTTCATCACTATTATAACTGTGCGTATTTCAAATATTTATTATCAATGTTTGTTAACTCTTGTTAAAAATATTTCATTATTTTTTCTGACTTGATTTAACCCTGAAGAGGATCATAGTTATGATCGAAACGTTAGTCAATAAAAGCGTACAGACTGCAGTTCCGAATATTTTCTTTTCTCCCATAAAAATTAATGATTATTAAATTTTCTACAGATATGCATTCATACATTTTCTATATATTTTATATATAAATTTATGAAATAATTTAATTCATAAGTCCAAGAACCTATCAAAGATAAACACAATTCCTTTGCTACACCATACACCATTCATAATTCAAATTTACTCGCATGTAACTGACAGAAAAATGTCATTGGCGAAAAATTAATCTTTTCAAATTAATATTCGTGACATATTAAAAAGAAAATATAGTAAATAAAGCAATAATTGTATCCAAAGGAACTTAATATAGTTTGCAGTATTAGTAAATATGTAGGTAGGTGTGAAAAATAGTGGCATGATCCAACGATGCCTAGCAAAAAAGTAGTAGTCGTAGCGGTCGTAGCATCGGTAAAAAAAAAGAATGAAGAAACTGTCATAATATTCCTGTAATTAATCTCATTTAGAAATACTTCAATTTATTGTATATTGAGTTGAAATATAGTGTTGTAAGGAGAACGGGGTTTTATTTATTTGAATGATATTTTTATCAGTAGGTATATATTTAAATTAATAAAAATTAAATAGCGGGAGGTATTGTATTGACCACATCAGATATTTTATTTTAAATGCTACAAGAGGTCACGCTAAAATTATGGAGAATTAGACAATGGTTTAATTCCTTTCAACAATAACATTACTTTTTCCTTCCACTTCGTAAAAGCTTATTACCAAATTTCTTTTTTGGAAAACTGAATGCTTTCAAAATAATCATGAATTGGATTATTGCATTTATCAATCATTTCTTCAGAAAAAAATTCGTAAATTCCAAAAATTAGCCAAACTCACATATTGCCAAATTGAGTATAATAGGTAGTCTATTATTTTTTTATTGTTTTCGTCAAAAATTGGAGAAAATCAGATACAAAGAATTTGAAACTCACTTGAAAATCAGTTTCTAGGAACGTTTTACAAATATAAAGAATGCGCATTGTTTCGAATAGAAAATTTAATACCATTAGGTAATTTTTATGGGATAAATGTTTATTTCAATAAGTATTCTCTTTTATTACAATAAACATAACTATTCAATATAATTTTTTAAATATTTAGTTGTTTTATTTCTTTTCCCGTAATAATCAATAATTTGAATTGTATAGGTAAAGTGTTTAGTATACTGAGTATACCCTTACAGTATTGTAAAGAATGAATTATGCAAATTAATATAGTAAATTAATAAATAAAATATTTGGCACATGCTATTAAGTATTATAATTAATATATATTTATTAAGTGAATGTGATAGGGAATTCAGTACAGTACGGAAAGTCAACAAGTGTTGATTTGTGAGTGTGAATTAAGTAATCATCAAGGTAAAGTGTATTTTTACATTGTTAGGGTGAACACTACCGTAATAAACGAGTTCGATTACATTCAACCATGACTTTATAGGAGTAGATATACTCATACAATCCGATTAACCTACATTTAATACGATAAATTTTTATAGTAGGAGGCCTTTACGGTTTCCAGATGTTACTTCGATACTATACTATTTGCTGTAATGGAGAAAGCACCATCTGAACAGACAATTGACATAGTTTGTAGTTATAAATACTTTTTTCCATATAATTCTGTTTTAATTAAGTTATGTTATAATATCGCAAAATTCGCACGTAGCTAGAAAACCTTAATTTACAGTTATAGTAGAATAGTAGCGAACAAAATAATTTTCAAATCTTATTTTTTTTTTTAATATTGTGCGTCGATCGCGCAAAAAACTTGTTATTCTTATTATTATTACCTCCTTGTGATTATAACAAATAACGCTTTAAACAATCTAGTTTATTATAATATATTCAATATAAATAAATTCTACTAATTAAATAACTTAAAAACCTTTCTTCTTAATACAAATTTCTCTGGCATTTACAATTCCTTCTACGTACTACAATGTACCAGCAGCTTTCCCATATAATTTTTTTGTTCGTTTTGCTCCAGACGGCGACCAGCTGCTGACATCTAGCCAGCAGAGGCTGCACTGCGTCCAGCGGAGCCCCCGACCGCCGCACTCCATCTGTCGGGCTGTAGCCCCGTATGCAGGCCCCACACGCAACCAGTGCACGCACTCTCACACAGATGGATATCTACTCAAGAGACTAAGGTAGGAAACATCAATTTCTTTAAGCGGATGCTGAAGAAAAGATGAAAGTGAGAGAAAAGGATAGCAGGATAGGAATAGGAGTATAGCAGGAGTAACAAGGATAAATTTTGTTGCAAGTAAAGTTGTATCGATAGATTTTAAATTCTTAACTGATGATGGCGGTTTATGGGAGTAAACAATTAAACATAATGATTTAATATGTAATATTACTTCTGAGCAATTGCCTCAAATGCCTGCTTTCCTGTTCATTTTATAACAAAAACTGAAGAGTGCAAAGATGTTTAAAATAAAAAGTTTCATGCAAAATTATTTTTATTATCGTTTTGTTTTCCAGCAATTTCAAAATTTATGTTAATTGGTAGTAAAAGCTATTGCATTTATTTTTCTATTTTCTGGATTCCATAATCATTTATAAACGTCTAGAACTATTTTCATCGTAAGCATTCTGTACCGTTGCCGTTAAGAGTTTTACCAGGCGTCACCCCACTAGCTCTCAAAGCTGTTGTGGAAAGAGCACCACAGGAGTTACTTTTATGCTATTTAATAATTTTTCAGTTTTTAATTTGACAACGGTTGGATTCAAATCTAGTTCCAAACAAACAGCTACTTTTAATAAATGTTGCTACACTATGTTTTGAATTTTTGATAAAAATGGTTAATGAATAAAATAAATCAAGCAAAGATCAACAGAATTACAAACGAGATGGGCTGCCGTTTAAAATAATAATTTATAATATACAGTGTGTTAAAAAAAACTAACTCAGAGTAGGCTATGAACAGAGACACGTATGTTTGATCATTATTCAATTCCAAAGTCAGGTTGTCAATTCAAAATTGATCTTGAAATGTACTTAGGTAGATACATGAAAACAAGCAGCAAAAGAATATTGTCATTGTCCATTTTTTAAATTATTTTTATTTATAAAATAAGGTTCAAAAAGAAAAGCTTTGATTTCTTTAGAAAACATTTTTTACAATATCTCATGTCAAATTGACACTTAAATTGAATACTTTTAAGTTAAGACATACGTTTCTTTGTTCACAGCCTACATACTACACTAATTTACAATAGAGTGATTGGAAAAGTCTTAATAAATAGCCAACTTTTTAATTGTTATTTCGATTAAATTATAATCATTAATAAGTTTCAAAAGTAATATTAAAAAAAAAACTGATATATTAAACCGAGTTGATGTAGGGAATTTTATAGGTTTAATAATTATTAGTAACATTGGATTAACATTTATTCAATTATTTGAATGGCAATTCTGAATTATGACGTTTGAAAATTTAATTAAATGCCATCTAGCACTAACCTTCTAAAACAAAAAATTGCGTACCGAAATGAAGGCTCTTTCAATAAGCAATTGGGTTTCGTTAAGACTTAATTATGAACGCAAAATATAAAAAATAAATATTGCATATCTAAATTATGTTAATTTAAATTTTTATTTTACTCGTTCTATATTAGGTTAGATATTATTTTACCAGAAAAATTAACTCTGCCAGGTCCAGAAATAAAACTATTAATTTTGTAAATATGACAAAGCGGCATATCGCTTACTGTTTGCTATATAATATTGAATACAAAACAGTCCATTACTTGCGCGCTCTTTTGGAATGAAAGCATGCATCACCTGCTCTGCTCTGAGTGTTCTGTATAGTAAAGTAATCTTACCATTCCTTTAACATAAATGCCATTTTTGTTTGAAATAATTTTTGGAACTACAGTTTTCATTCTCATAAGAAATTATTTCAAACAAAAATAACATTTATGTTAAAGGAACACCAAGGTTATTTTACTATACATAGCATGTCGCCATTTCAACAGAGCGGTGCTATAATAACCAGTTGACACCCAATGTTTATAATGCAAGCAGTGAGCGATATGCCGCTTTGTCATAATTACGATATTTATAATTTTATTGCTGGACCCGATAGTCAATTTTTCTAACTGTAACAGGCAAATTTTGAATATTAAACAGTGTTTAGTAGGTGTTAATGGTTGTACTTACCTATCCTATACCAAACGTAATATTTCAAAATTTTATTTGACATTGGTATTCCTTAAAAAATTATTCATTTAAATAATTTTATATACAACCGGTAAATAATGTTAAATAAAGTATCCGTAGGGCCCTAGGGCAATAAAGTGATCCAAGTCCTTTGTTAATTAATATTGATTAACAAATAAGGAATATTATCAATTAAAAAAAATAGTATTAAATATAGGGTTATTCTAAATGATGGACCCAGTTTTAAAAATTCGTATTTATTAAAGTACAAATCCAAAATTAACAACCATTATCCAAAAAAATTTCAAGAGTCTTAGTTTATAAGTTATTTAAAATTAAATCTAATTGAAAATTCCTGATTTTCTTCCGGGAAACAAAGTTAAGTTGCAAGGGCTGTATCTTTGAAAATAATTGAGATACGGACCTGTTCTAGGCAGAATTCGATTTACTGGACATTTTTCTATAAGTACACTTATTTTTATGTAATTGTTACAATTTATATTTAATTGACTAATAAAATTCCGAAATCAGGTTGTAATACCTATTACCGCGAGAACTCTACCGGCCGCTTCTGGAACCATCACCGCCTGCCGAAAACTTTGAAACTTCCTCTTTTCACTGGTATAAAGATTGTTAATTTTGGATTTGTACTTTAATAAATACGAATTTTTAAAAATGGGTCCATTATTTAGAATAACCTTGTATAATGATTCTTGTAAAATTAAATTTAAAATAAATAGTTTTTCTTCGTTTATAGAAATGTGCTTCATTCGTCTTCTTTTCCGTTTGTATATAAAATATTGTATTTTGTATATAACACGGGAGTAAAGTGTCATTATTTGCGTCAAGCGATTGCATCCAATAATGACGAACTTTACTCCCTTGATATATAAACTACTATTATTTCATATTTAGCATATTATCTTTATATTTCTGTAATGTAGTACGTTAATTTTATTTCCTATTTTTCCCAGTTCTATTTGTAGGTACAAAATATAAATAGCGTTTTTACGACCAAAACGAATGACTATAAAACTCATGAATTAAAACGTTATTTAAAGAATAAAATAAATTCTCACCGCTATTTATTGTCGCATTCAATAAAGCCGGCTATAAAATTACCCAAGCTAGTAAAATTGTCAAAAAACCTCAAAGATCATTCATAAATCTCTCGTCTGTGCATTTTTTGTTTTCAAGAAGCCGAGAGTCTAGCGGTCGCAATAAAAATATCGTTAAAACGACTTTTACTGCAGTTAAAATTGTAAAAGTGCGTCTGAAATGGCCAAATAAAACATCCCGGAGGGTTTCTCTCTCGCACTTGTGGGTAGGTGTATATATCCGTCTCTCTCGGGGCGCGTGCCTGACACATCAGACGGTGTTTATGCACTTGTTAGGATAATAATAGTCAAATTGATCGTTAAAATCACGCTAAAAGCGCCCATAAACGACACTGTGGCTGTGGCCACCTGTGAAACTATTATTCACCGATAGCCACAATAGCCAACAGGGGGAAATTTTTATTGGGTATCTAACTACCAAAACATTGTTACATAAACATTATTTTACATAAAAGATTAAAATCTAGGGTTTATTGTATCAACATATAGTAGAATAAAAGTTTTATTATAACAACATCTTTAAATATCCTGTGATATTTGGCAAATGTTCGTTTGAGCATAAAAAAATTAAGGTGGTCAACAAATTATTCCCTCGCCAACAATTTTCACTTTCCGTCACCTTTATGTAAGGAAGGTATTGTTTTTAGGCAAAAAATTCGCTTTTAATAATTTAGCAGGTTTTAGGGTCCTTAGAATACAATTTTACTAGTTTTACATTGATGTCTGTATGTGTGCGTGACAAAAATTTCTCCAACGAGAACTCCAATACTACAGTTCTAAAAATTATAATTCTTCCTCTTCTTTATATCCATATGAAGAGCTGATTACATTTTGGTTATTGCTCAACCGCAAGTTCCCTCATTTGAAGTTCCTAAACTTTTTCTTGTAAAACTGCAGTTATAAATATCATTTTTTGAAATTTTATGTAATTATCAATATGATAGATGGGGTCCCGTGGCCGCGTGCCTGAGTGTCTGGTCGCGAACCTGGGGGAACCGGGTTCGATCCCGACAGACGCTAAATATTTCCAATTTTAAATGGCACAAAAGTGACCCCTGTGGTGCACTCTCCACGCCAGCTATGAGTGCCCGTGAGGTGACGCCTGGTAAGCGCCCACACGGTAAAATATATCGTCATCATTACCGATGTCTACATGTGTTGTAGATACTGGCACACCCAGAAATGGCTAATATGCCGTGATGATATATTTATTTTATTTATTTTATTTATCAATATGAAAGAATATATTATTCTCTATTCGGTTTGATTATAAATTTTGCTTCATATTCAATACAGATAAAGTTAAATAATTTCAAAGAGGTTAACTTTTATATATCATCCAGCTTTGCTATAATCATGGAAACAGTTGATATTTTCAATTAATTCTAATTGACAAATATCAGTATCATGTGCAATTTACATAGTGTATGTTCGTGTTATAATTTTATTGGCATTACAGAAACTTTTCCGTGGAACTTTCGGTATGAAATTTGTATTTTTGTGCTACAGTTTTACTGTATATATATAGAATCTTTTCCAAAGAACTTTTGGTATGGGATTTGTACAAAATACATATAATTGACCGAAGGTAATATTTTTAATTTAAATTCTAATTATATTATATACAAAACCAGAAAAATAAATACGATAGTGTCAAAGAAAAATATTTATTTATCCAGTAAAGGGGTGCGACAATAAGGCTTTAACAAAACAATAGATCGGATAATTTTGATTTTGGATAAGTATTATTTAAATATTTATTCACCAGTAGGTATTGGAGCAAAAATATTTATAATCAATTATTTAGAAAACTATATTCCCTAAAACTTGTATCTAAAACAGCGTCACTATGCACTAATGCATTTGTTTATTTTTTGTCAAAAATCCATGGCTGCCTTTGCCTAGACTAAAAGTTCATAAAAACTGTAACTTAATAATTGATTTTTACGTTTATATGAAGAGCTAGAATAATAGTTTCACATGATTAAGATGTAAAATTTAAATATCTATAACTTTTGTTTCAAGTATTTTTGCATAAAATAATTAGGTAACATTTACACGAAGAAAAACTGAATTCCCATGTTAAACGCCTATGTTTAATTTTTCGATTTATATCTTGTACATATTTTATAGAAATTCCATATTATCGTAAAAACAGTAAAATCGTTTTCTATTCTAGGGACCCTAAAACTTACCATTGAAATTGAAACTCATTGAATTGACAAAAGAAAATACGTTCTTTACCTATAGGTAGGTGATGGAAAGTAAAAATTACACCTGATTCTCTATGAATTTATTATTTTCGATTTTCTGTTTATTTTTTGTTAATCCATTCCTTTCCAATTTTCTTTTGTAAAATTTCTTCCATCACCTACCTTTTTTTATCACAGCAAAAAATTGATTCCCAAATGACCTAATTTAAATTTATTAGATTACCGAATTTCCAGCAAAATTTTATCTAAATTTTACGTGAATTTTATCTTTGTTTTAACGCGATACAGACAATCTCGCCCTTGTGTGTTAGACCGCTCCTATATATTTACATTCCATCTTAAGTGTCTCACAGTCTAAGCTCCATGTCGAAACGTTGTACGTCGGCAATGTAATGTTGGTGTTAATTTTTTGCCGGCTGATATAATTCAGTGCCGGTGGTTAAATGGACCATTCTATGTTGTAGCGATAAGAAGAGAATGGTGAGGAAACCGCGCCAACGTAAAGTCACAATAGATGGCGCGATTCGCAAACCTACCCCTCCTACAGAGAAACAGGGTTGGCAAATGTTACAAGATAATGAAACAAGTAACAATATTTTATTTTATTATTAATTCAAAAGTTTTTATTTATAAACAGGGAATTACTGCATAACCTTTAATGGAAAAGTTTATGTACACTTTGTACTATGTTATAAATAATATACAGGGTGTATCAGGTCTAGTGTAAAAAAATTAATAGCATATTCCTGAGCTAATTTTGAGCAATAAATGTTATATGAAGGTATGTTCGGAAACTTTTCGTTGCAGAGTTACGGGCCTTTAAAAGTGCACCTCATCTGACATATTTTTATTAATAACTGTGAGACTAGTTGCACTAAAATTTTTAAACTTGATATGAGGATTTATTGAGATGCATATTTAAACTTTCTTTTGTTTCTGTATCTCAGCCAGAGGCGTCTCATATGGGGAAGTCATGAAGGTTTTTATCCTAATTTTTATTACCTATTAACATTTTTTCATTTTTAAATATAAACTATTACAAACTATTTAAAAATACACAAAAATGTACTTTTGATAAAAATTGATAATAGAAGTAGTATTTGAGATATTTTTACGTTTAGAAAATGTCACGTATCCAAAATAGTTAGTTAACAGTTAATAATCAATCAATTTACCATAGAAAATAGAACAAAATAGAAAAGCGACACAAAATCTATTGTTTAATTACCTTATTTTCAACATTAGTAATTTTTTTGCAAATTAAAAAAATCTGTTGTGGCCAGCACAAGACCTTCCGTCAGTTCGATGTATTTTGTACAAATCCCATACCAAAAAGTCCTTGGAACAGATTCTATATAATATCATGTAAAATCAAACAGGAACACATGCTATTTCTATTCTATAAATCCAATAAAATTATAACATAAACATACACTAAGTAAAATGCACTTGACATTTCTTCTTATTCTTCAGCTTCCCCTATTTTATTAGAGGTAGCTGTTTCCTCTTTTCTTGCACTCATTCCTGTCCAACAAATCTTCTTGACACAGGCATTCCTTTCAGTCTTCTGCGATACAGTCCTTCCATCTTCTCTTTGGCCTTTCTCTGCGTGTCACTTGCGAGGAGCACTATAACATACCAATTTTGTGATCCTACACTTTCCATATTTGGTTTTGCACTTGCAACTGACATCTGTCAATTAGAATTTTATTAATATATCAGCATCAGCTGTTTCCATAATAAATAGCAAAGCTGACTAATTTTTGAAAATTAATTTCTTTATAACGCTTTAAATCTACATCTATTGAATATGAAGGAAAATGTATAATCAAACCGTATAGAGAAGAGTATTTTCTTTAATATGTATAATAACAAAATGTCAAAAAACAATATTTAACTGCGTTTTTTTAAGAAAAACTGTTAAAAACTTCAAATAAGTGTACTTCCGGTGGATCAATTATAACCAAAATCTAATCAACTCTTCATATGGATGTACAGAAGAGGAATACGAAAGAATTATAATTTTTAGAATTGTAGTATTGGAGTTATCGTAGGAGAAAAATTTGTCACACACGGACATACATACACACACACACGGACACACATACACACACACACACACACACACACACACATACATACAGACATCATCTTAAAAATAGTAACTTCGTATTGTAGGGACCCTAAAACGTGCTTATTCATTAAAAACTCACCACCGAATTTTTTGACCAAAGACAATACCTTCCTTACCTAAAGGTGACGGAAGGTAAAAAGTGTAAAGTGTTGGTGAATATGTAAATATAGTGTTTATTTATAGATATTGTAAAAGTAATGGTTGTCGTAGTCCAGAGAATATCGACGTGGACATCAAAGAATGAATTTGTGCGAATTTCATTGTTTCTTAATTGTTACCTAACTTTTTTTGCATAATTGTTTTTTTCTAAAAATTAAAATATCTTAAAAACTACTGCGTTTATCAAATTTTATCGAGAGTACTTTTTTGTGTATTTTTGTATTGTATGCAATATCTTATAGGTAAAGTTGAAAAAATGTTAATAGATCAAAAAATAAGAATAAAAAACTTCATGACTTCCCCATATGAGACGCCTCTGGTTGAGATACAGAAACAAAAGAAAGTTTAAATATGCATATCAATAAGTAGTATCCTCGTATCAAGTTTCAAAATTTTAGGCAACTATATCAGAGTTATTAATAAAAATGTGCTTGATGAGGTGCACTTTTAAAGGCCTGTAACTCTGTAACGAGAAGTTTCCGGGCATACCATCATATGACATTTTTTACTCAGAAAAAAGTCAGGAATATGCTATTAAATTTTTTACACGAGTCCTGATACACCCTGTATATGAAAAATAATATTTTTAAAAAGTAAATATATTTTTATTTAATAAAGTAATACTTGCTGCTAAATAAAAAAAAACTAATGTGGCCAACATATTACCTTCCGTCAATTCTATTTATCCAGTAAAATTGTAACACGAACATATACAATTTTCTATAAATTCTATACTGAAAGTTCATTGGAAAAGTTTCTATAAACCCAATAAAATTATAATACAAACATACACTATGTAAATTACACTTGACACTGACGTCGCTGTTTCTATGATTATAGCAGAGCTGACTGATTTATGAAAGTTAATCTCTTTATAATTCTTTAAGTGAATATGAAGGAAAATGTATAATCAAACCGTATATGCAATAAGATATTCTTTTAGACTGATAATCACATAAAATATTAAAAAACAAAAAATGATATTTAACTGCGTTTTTTCAAGAATACTTGTGAAGAACTTCAAATAAGGGTACTTCCGGTTGATCAATTATAACCAAAATCTAATCAGCTTTTCATATAGATGTAAAGAAGAGGAATACGAAAGAATTATAATTTTTAGAATTGTATTATTGGAGTTGCCGAAGAATTTTTTGACATACACACACACACGCACACACACTCACACACACACACACACACACACACACACACACACACACACACACACACACACACACACACACACACACACACACACACACACACAGACAGACAGACAGACAGAGAGAGATCGTAAAACTAGTAAAAGCGTACTCTAGGGACCCTAAAACATGCTTATTCATTAAAAACTCACCACCGAATTTATGACCAAAGACAATGAGCCGAATTCAACATTCTTCACTAGTTTAGCGATCATCTCTAGTAACTATGGATACAGTTTACATCTTTTTCTTTTTATTGTATCAATGTATATGTCTCCCTTTATTTTGTTATTTTTAGATAAGCTTATTTAGTTAAAGAAAAGTGCTGAATTCGGCTCCCTATATCGTCCGTACCTAAAGGTGACGGAAGGTAATAGTATATTACATCCGAGGTGGGAGATGTTTCATTACAGCAGAGGGTTTATGTATATTACCGAGAGGCGAAGCCTCGAGGGGAGACAAAGCGCGAGGCTGTGACGAAACTCCCATCGAGGTTATGTATACTATTTTATTCACAATCATACTCATTTTAAATCAATAATTTCAAAATAAATGAATGAGTTATAAACTTTAATTTTATTAATATTTTTGAAAGCTCTTTTAAAATTTGTTTAGCTTATTTAATTATAGGGATCTATGGCAATGTTGCTATTCAACCTCCACATAAACATTTCCAACGCAAGAGATGGAAGTGAAATCTGTTATTTCCAGCCCAAAGGATTGTCATTAAAGTTAGGAATGACGTATTACCCAACCTCCAAAAGGTTAGGAATCGGTATATTACCAATTACTATAATGAATTGGAATAAAAATATATCATCATGACTTATTACCTATTACTGGGTGTGCCAATCTGCTATTTTTCTTTGCAAATTTAGGTTATGATATATTTTTATTATTTTTATTGTTGAGAGTTGTAATAAATACAAACTGTTTTATATTTTATTAAATGTTGACTACTTTTATGTTAATTTTTTTTTACCGGTCAATCAATTACACAACCGCCCCAATGGGCTACTTGCGTGGTACTGAAAATCCGATTTCTGTCACTATATCCGTAATGTTATATTGAAAACATATATAAAAATATAAATTTTATTTTAAAAATAATTATTTGTTTTTTACTAAATTAAGAAAGGAGGGAGGGGAAGCATGTTTAAGAATGTTATCAATAGATGGCATGGCGTGCGGGAAAGTTTTAATTTGAATTTGATATTAGTTCATTTTTCTCTCTCTCTGGTCTCTCAAATACATTAATTACTTAATAAATAAACACATAGGTAGTTACTTGTAATTTAAAATGTCGATACCAAAAAGATAAACTAAAATACTAACCTCCAAACTATTATTGAAACGTCAAACAGGTGATGTACATTACTCGCACAAACATACCGTTACTATGGGACGGCACCACGCTGGACTTACCGACTATTCATTAGTGCGGCGTAATTCTACGTCATACATGGCGGGAATTTAAATAATCAAATTTCATTATTTTTGTTCTGGCTAATTAACAAAAATTTTGTCAAAAGAAAAAATATGGGTAGCAAGGTTTTACCTTCTCTTCAAAAATATTAAATAAAAAAGGTACGCAAGTAGCCCATTCTATAAGAAAGTTGTTCAGAATTAACAACATTGCTCGAGCAAATTACCAATAATAATAGGGAACACTGAATAAAACATGAAAATGACAGGCTTTACATTTGTTTCTATTGGCTTTAATTTTTTGCAACGTTGTTAAGACTTAATAACCTTTTTACAGAATTCGGGTGAATAAGTGCATATGTAAGCAGTCATGGGTGAAATATTATTAAAACATTAAATGATTTTGAAAGTAATTACGATTATATGAAGTAAATATTGTTACAAGAGTAAGAGCAATATTGTAAATAAATGAAATAATTTCTAACTATTACAAAATATGCCATTTTAATAAGTATTTTAAAAGAAATATGTGATAGTTAAAAATATTAAAAAGTACCCTTTTAAGTTCTTATTATTTTATTTCTTAAAATAATATATAGCTTTGTTTTTCATGTAATAAATTTCAATATTTTATATTAATTACGGACCATTATAAATTACAAGTAAGTTATTTCAATGACTTTTAAGATATTTTAAACATGTAAATGATAAAATTTTATTAATAATAAAACAATACTTTTGATAAACTTTGCAACTTACGTAACTGTTACGTAATGCACATTGCATAATTGCAACAATAAGAGATCTCTATTCTAGATCAAAACAGTAACTTATTTATTGTTAATTGTTACAGAATAATTAAAATAATTTATTAGTACCTAAAACTTTTGAAACTTACACAGTTAGTAATATAAAATAAGCGATAAAGAAAATATTATGTACAAATTGTAAAAGAAGTGGCAGTGTTTATTTATGAATATAAAAATAAATCGCAATATCCCGTCGTAAATTTTGACACCCCTGTTAAACGCCCGTATTGAACCTACCCTTTCGCAGCGAGTCGTTCAGACTAAACCCGGTAGATGGTAGCACGGACACAGCAATTCACAAAATCACATTATTGATTTCTACTTAATTGCCAAACACAATGAAATAAAAACAATTTACATGTTAAACACTATTGCTATTCCCAGTATTAAAAGTAACAAAGAGCATAAAAATAATGATAAAAGTAAAGTTGTTTTAAAAATGCATAATCGTATGGGATCAGGCATTTAATGAAACGGAGATAAAATGTAAATGTCATTTATGCATTCAGCACCTCCACGCAACCTGCAATAGCTGTAATTGAATGCGTCCATTAAGATCATACTAAAGCACCCACATAAACTTTACTACGAGAAAATGAATATGAAACGGAGCCAAGGTGTATATCGTCAAACAAAACATATGCCCACAAGGATGGCTAATTTCAACTCTGAAAATTGTTATAGTATCTTAAACACGCCGCGAAATGCCGGAGAAATATACCAGAGAACACTTACACTATCATATATCCATCTTCCTTCAATATACTGTCCCATCCACTGTTGTTTTGGAACGTAAGTCGTTGACTATCTAGCGAAGCTGCAAGGGGACGACCAAAACCGGTTTCGCCGCTCTAAGAACAGACATACTTTCGACCGTTGGTTCACTTTCACTCATACAACTTATAGTTATCCCTGCTGGGAGCATGTCTCATTGAAAGGCGCGAGCATTTCAGCCAATAGCAGAATGGTAATGGCCTCCGTACGGTTCGTTACTTCACCACGAGATAGCAGTTAAATAGCACATCATAAATTTTATTTATTTCCCGCCCATTGCTCTGATGGGCGGAGCCAGTGACGTCACACCCCCACCATGGCATATTCCCCTCTAGACTCTACAGTCCACAGCACACTAAGATGAGAACAGTTCGAGTTATGCAGTTTTTTTGGTTTTATGGGTTTTTTATCGCTTCTCTTTTTTGTTTTATTGCTACGTGATATTAAAAAATGCGTTATGACCTATTTATAATCGACGGTTCTCTGGACCATGATTTACGCTGGTTGTAAAAGTTGCGTCGAGTCCGGCAACTCAGAAATAGACGAAGGAACAATGGGTGAAGTTCGCGCTTGGCGATCTGGGTTTACGACCAACTTCAATTCCAATTCCACAAGAAACCAAAGCCAAGCTGATGAATGTTGCCTCTAATTCATATCCGGGGAAAACAAACCCATTTTGTTGGGGATATATCAGAAGCAATTTTCACAATCCAAAAGAAAAAATATTATATACAATTAAAGAAAACAAATAAATAAAATTGTTATGGGATCAAGAAAATTTGAAATATTTAAAATATTTGTTGTACCTATATATGTATCATACGAAAGGGTGTTCAATTTAAATTTGTCATCACTACTAATTTGGTCCCAACTTTTTTATTTTAAATGGAAACATATATTTCTCATTTGTTTATCCATTAAGGAATTTAATTCTGAATTTAATGATATAATATTTTACTACCTTCACACTACAATTTTTATTACAAAAATTTATATAAAGTATTGTATTAATCTTCTTAAAAATATACAGCCCGATTAAAAAAAAAAGTTTAAGCTAATCCTCATTTTTGGATTAGCGAATTCTACTCTAATTTTAACAGTTTATTTCGTAAAATATAGTCTAATCTATTATGAAGATTAAATTTTAAAAACCAGAATAGAATAGAATTCACTAATCCAAGAATGAGGATTGTATAAATATGTTAAAATAACACTTGTGGTCAATAATTGGAAATATGGGTGGATAATAAGTAATTTGATGCGATAATTAATAAAAATCTACGTTTATATTATAGTCCAAGATTTGATTACCACTGGTAGCCTATGTCATTCAACATATCTTTTACTTTCAAATCAACGCTTGGTAATCTATCATCATAAATTTAAACTAGTATTATTTGGTTTATTTCTGTTGTTTTATTGTTGTTATTTTCTGCATTTATATACTTGCAAATGGATTCCGTATTTCAAAAAGGCGATAGCAGAAGGTTTGAAAGTAGTAAGAATTTGGAATAGAATAAATGTGTGACGTAGATATAAAGATGAGGAAATGGTAATAAAAACTCGATTATTTTAGAAACTAATAACTATTTTTAAACTTTGATAGTCCTTAATATACAGTTTTAAGGTCTAGTTTTAATATAACTGGCCCTTGCTCTAATTTGTTACTACGGTGGAGGACCCTATTTATTATGAAATGTAAAACAGCTATAAGAATATGCACAAGTAAATTTGCACTGAACATAAATAGCTCCAAATCTTTTTATTTTTTGCTGTATTTCCTTTCCACCTTTACAAATTTTCTCATTCCCATTGTCACTCTGTTTAGTAAGTATTGTTTAAAGGCAGATTTACTAGTCTGGGTTTGTGTACGTGTGGAGTTGCTCGCCGCCCAATTCGTTCCTTTGACTCACGTTTCCTCCCAACCCACGCAACACCAATGGAAATGGATACAAAGTTGCAGTTCAAGTTATCAAATGCCACTTACAATATAAACACAACCATCATCGTAACATACTGCGCTAACAGCTAGGTAAATAAGCCATTACAGTAATATCATGGTATTTGTTTTGAATTTAAATAGTGGCTAATGGCACCGAGATTGAAGTTATATGGAGATTAATAAGTAACTGTTTGGTTGTAAAAATAACAGGTTTGATATAATGTATTCAATGGAAAAATGGTGAAAATATTTAAATGAATCAATATATAAAAAATCTGATGTGGCCAACACAAAACCTTCCGCTATTTAATTTTTATCAATTTAAATATATACCTACGTATTTAGTAATGCTGCAAACTATATTATGTTCCATTGCATATAACTATTGCTTTATTTACGATTTTCTTTACTATTTAACATGTCACTATTATTAATTTGAAGTGATTAGTTTTTTGACAATGATTACCTGTCAGTTACATTCATTTGAAAAATAAACTGTGTAACAAAGGAATTGTGTTATCTTAGGCTTCGGGACTTATAAAAAAAATGATTTTTAATTCCTGTAGAAAATTCAATAATCTTTATTTTCATAATGACATAAAATGCGAAAAAATGGCATTTAATGGTATTTTTATAAGAAAAACCATTATGAGCTTCAAGTAAAGTGCCTTTTCCGTTTATCCGATTTACACCAAAATCTAATGGCTTTTCGTATTAGAATAGGGTAGAAATACAAGGTTTCAGAATTTTCTGAATGATAGTATTTGAGTTACAGCGAAGACAAAATTCATACACATACACATACACACACTCACACACACATACACACATACAGACATCATCGTGAAAATGTTAAAAATTGAATTCTAGGGACCTTAAAACGTGGTCATTTACTGAAATCTCGCTAAGTGATTTTTAGCACGATCCCTATACCTCCCTTACCAAGGGTAGCGGGAGGTAAAAAATGGTGAAAATATTTAAATGAATCAATATATAAAAAATCTGATGTGGCCAGCTCATTATCTTCCCGTTAATTCTATGTATTTTGTACAAATCCCATACCGAAATTTCCTTGGAAAAGATTTTATATATCCAATAAAACTGTAACACAACAATATACTATTTTCTACAGATTCCATACCGATAATTTCTTGGAAAAGATTCTATATATCAAATAAAATTATAACACAAAGACATGCTATGTAAAATGCATTTGACACTGACATCTATCATTTAGAATATTTGAATATATCACCAGTTTCCATGGTTATAGCATAGCTTGCTGATTTATGAATGTTAATCTCTTTAAAATTATTTAATTCTATATTTATTGTGTAATCAAACGGTATAGACAATCAAATATTCTTTTAAATGATATTTTAAAGTTCTAGGACGTTAAAGTGTACTTTTTACCGTACGCTAAGAGGTATTGGATTCATGCTAAAATTCTCATATCCAGATCTCCCTACAATCCGTTTATAACATTTTAAAAATACTATAAGACTTAAAACCTATTTAACTATGAATCCCTCAATTTGACATTCCTGGGAAGAGCTGAAAAGGTTTTGGTAACAATTGGACAACCGGAAGTAGTTGTATCTTAAAAAAATTCTTCTAAATATTATTTTTTGAAAATTTTTGTTACTATTAATATTAAAGAACATAAAATTCTCCATCTAATACACTTAAAAGACACAATAATATATAGAGTAATCTAATCGCAAAGGCTAAGGCACTAAGGAAACCACTTGCCAAATTCAAATGTCTATAACATGGTTTGTAAATGGCAGATATCAATGTCAGTGTCAAAAATCAACAGTTTTAGTGACATTTTCATAGCTTTTTCTGGGAAGTACATTTAATCTTTCTTATTGTTTTATTAATTAAATATTTGAATTATAGGGAAAATGCATATATCCATCAGAAATACCACCAATCTGGTTAATAAATTGGAAGAATCTCTGACATTTAGGAACTTCCTCATACAATGAAAAATAGATATAATTAGAATTATATGTGTGCAGAAGACATATTAAATACAATAAAAAAACAATATTTGGATAAAGTTCTGTAATTTTTTGTTATAAAACGACTGTTTGACTGCGAAGTGCGAAATACAATACTTATATAGCCTAATATGGAAATGGCGAGAGGTCTTGGGCTAGCCACAACAGATTTTTTCGGTTTATAAATCGTTCAAAAACGTTGTACTTTAGAAACCAGTATAAATAAAAGTATTTTAAATGAAAGTTTATGCAATATTTTTCATAGTAATAGAAACAATAATTAGTTGTTATTTTCGTAAATAATTAAATAAAAAGATTGGCCCGGAAATAGTTATGAGTAACAACCCCCCACTCCTGTGACGTTAAAGTACATACGGCACGTCATTTATAGCCAACAAAGAAACAATTTATCCATGACCTAAGTTATTTATATAAATAAAAGTATAGTTTTTCACATAAGCTGTATGAATTTTGAAGTCACGTTTTGTTTCAGATCACGTGAATTTTTCAAAATATTGCAGAGATGCCAATAATTAATTGTAAAATATTTCGTGATATTTTCAAATTTGAGGCTGTTTAAATAACTATATTATTTATTTCATACTTATAAGGCATATATAAATTCTTGCAATAGTTCTTAGTGTAACTTTTGTACATACAGTATGAACTATGAAAACCGTGACATAGGCGTTTAACATGGGAAAATTTAGTTTAAATTGGTTATCGCTTTTTAAAGACTAAAATAAGTAATGTACATACCAAATTTGTTTAATAAGAGGAGCAAGATCCAAAAATTTGTTTAAAATATATGAAATAAACTTTGAACCCAAATTATTTTCATTTAATTTATATATCATACATTTAGTCCTAATTAACAGTTGATAATATCTTTTTCGAGCTCTTCAAATTTATTTTCTTACGTTTTTAACAAATCATCTAATCATCTGCGTGTTATCCGTTAATTTATGTATTTGTGAACGATAAGATTCTCTCAATTTCTTGTCCTCTCGAGTGTTGAGTACGAGTAAGATGAGTTGAGAAAGATTTACACCGACACGTCTGAAAGACACTCAGTGATGTTGTTCTGTTCGACTTCGTTCGTCCCAGGCAAGTCAAGTTTCCAAACTCGTTTCTCGTCTGCTTTCCGAAGTTGAGAAAAAATTCCCTCGTTCTCCTGCAGACCTTGATGAACTGTAAACAAGGGGGCAACCATTGTTACATGGTAAAAGTTACAAAACTTGTTGAAATAAAGAAGACTATGTGTTGGGGACTTAAATTACTAAACTTGTAGCGTTGTCAAAGACGAGGATTGTAAATAAAAAATCGGTTGTGGCCAGCACAAGACCTCTCGCCATTTCCATAGTAGGCTATATAAGTATTGTATTGCACTTCGCTATCGAACCGTCGTTTTATAACAAAAAATTACAGAACTTTACCCAAATATTGTTTTTTATTGTATTTAACATGTCTTCTGCACACATATAATTCTAATTATATATATTTTTCATTGGATGAGGAAGTTCCTAAATGTCAGAGATTCTTCCAATTCATTAACAAGATTGGCGGTATTTCTGATGGATATATGCATTTTACCTACAATTTTAAATATTTAATTAATAAAACAATAAGAAAGATTAAATGTACTTCTCAGAAAAAGCTTTCACAATGTCAAAAACTGTTGATTTTTGACACTGACATCTATCATTTACAAACTATGTTATAAACATTTGAATTTGTCAACTGGTTTCCTTAGTGCCTTAGCCTTTGCGATTAGATTATTCTATATATTACAGTGCCTTTATCTCTAAATCTATACAAGATATAATACAATTTTTAAATGTATCAGATGTAAAATTTTATGTTCTTCAATAATAGTAATAACAGAAATTTTCAAAAACTAATATTTAGAAGATTTTTTTAAAGAAACTATTACTTCCGGTAGTCCAATTGTTACCAAAATCTAATCAGCTCTTCCCAGGAATGTCAGATTGAGGAAAATGCAGTTAAATATTTCTTAAGTCTTATAGTAGGTATTTGAGAAACCGTGGCTCCAACGTCCACACACACACAAACACACACACACACATACACATACATACGGACATCATCATAAAAATGTTATAATCGGGTTCTAGGGACTTTAAAACGTGCTTATCTACTTAAATCTGGATATGAGATGTTTAGCTTGATTCCAATATCTCTCTTAGCGAGAGGTAAAAATTGAGTATATTATAATAAAAAAGTGCTCATCAAAAGTACATACACTCAAACATAAAAATTGCAAAATTACGTTTTCGTCTATATTTAGTGACCTATGCATTTTGTAAACAATACATCGCTAAAATGGCCTCTTAATGGTGCAACATTTGTCTAAGTTAATAGTTAACCAACTACATATCTCATCGATTTTAAGATCCCTATATTGGCATGTTATCCTGCACATTGTATACCGAGAGTTTATTTTATCAGTAAACATAGGGTATATCATTGCCATAGTTACGGTATGAATGTTTGACAGCAATGTATTGAAGCGTTTATTTTATGAGTAAACATAGGCGTTTAACATGGGAAGCAGTTTTTTTGTAAATACAAAGGGTGGTTGTATGAACTTGTGATTAAGGCTGATTAACTAGGAGATGACTAGCAGTGTTTTAGCGCTGTCAATCGTTTATGGATTATTTTAGAGAAAAATATTTCTAATAAAAGTTGCGTACAATTAATTTTTCTATAACTGCTATTTGAAGTATTTTTCTCTAAAATTATCCATAAACGATTGACAGTACTAAAACACTGCTAGTCATCTCCTAGCTAATCACCCTTAATCACTTGTTCATACTACCACCCAAAGTGTTCGGCAGAGAATTAAGCCATGCTATTGAACATGATAATAGTACATTACATATTGTACATTACTTTAATAATATTGCAAAAATTGCAATAAATTACAAAAATTATAAAATAAATAATAATAAATAAGTAGCGTCTGAAATTTTTGGTCGGGGTTCGATTCCATGCTGGGGTAATTATTTTACTTTTTACACAAAAATTGTTGAACTTTTAAAAATCAGTTTATATTTCCATATTACAATCATTTAAAAATAATAATAACATTGTAATAAATAAAGAGAAAATAATTGAGAATAATTGATTACAATAATCAAAATATTAATACAATAACAATGCATTTTATTTCCTTTGATGTAGATATTATGTCTACTGTATTTATAAAAAAAAAATACAATGCATTGTTATTACATCAATATTTTGATTATTGTAATCAATTATCCTCAATTATTTTCTCTTTATTTATTACAATTTAATATTATTTTTAAATGATTGTAATATGGAAATATAAACTAATTTTTAAAAGTTCAACAATTTTTATGTAAAAAAAAATGAAATAATTATCCCAACGGGGAATCGAACCCCAACCAAAGATTTTATAAGCTACTGTTATGACCACTGCGCCACGGAAACATTTGTATATCTTTTCATATTGCATAATAAAAAAGTGAAACAATTATTTATTTGACAATTTCTGTAATTTATTGTAATTTTTGCAATATTATTATAGTAATTAATATTAAATAATGTACAAAGTGTAATGTACTATTATCATATTCAATAGCATGGATTGATATTTTGCCTGACACTTTGTATTTACAAAAAACTGCTTCCCATGTTAAACGCCTATGTTTACTTATAAAATATACGCTTCAATACATTGCTGTCAAACATTCATACCGTAACTATGACAATGATATATCCTATGTTTACTGATAAAATAAACTCTCTACTAATTGTAAAGTTAATAAAACTTGAACTTTCATATTTTTAACATTTTTAAAAAATCTGTAAATACCTATATTCCCTGTTTAATAAAAATTACACAAACATAATTTATAGCTTCAAATAAAAATCTGGCATGCCGTAAATATCGCGTCCGTCATATAGCATGTTTCATATGAGGTCAGCTCCAAACTCCAACAGCTTGTATTCCGTAATTAGCATTTTTTCATCATGCTATTCGGCATATTTACACCAATAAATTCTCCCAAACATGCCATTAACAACCTCCGTAACATTTTAAAATCCCGGTGGATTATATTGCACAAAAACACAGAATTTCAAAAACACCGAAAGCATAAATTATCCCTTGGACCTCCTCGATTAAACCCACCCCTAGACGGAGGCTCCGTATTGGTAGGGGCAGATTCTTCACCTTTCTTTGTGCTCTGACAGCGTAGCCGATGCGAAGCCCCAGATAATTTGTGACCCCCTGAAGAATGGCCACGAGAGGTAATGTAAAAGCCCTGAGAATTGGGAGTATGGTAAATAGTGATTTATAGCAACAAAAGACCCACCCCTCGACTCACTAGTGGCGTCTCCACTTTTCTAATAAATTCCCCGATTGTTTTGTTGAGATGTGGATGAAATATCACAAGGGCTTCTATTTTTTGATTAGCTTTTACACTAGGGGCACATTCCATATGGAATATGAAAATATATTGCCCCGACAAACAGCCTATCGAAATTGGATATGGATATTGTATTCCGAATAATAAATTTATTTTTTAATATTTTGAATTGGCATTGAGACGCCAATACTATAAATTTAAATCTGATGTGGGCAACACAATACCTCCCGCTATTTAATTTTTATTGATTTAAATACATACCTACGTACTTACTAATGCTGCAAACTATATTATGTTCCTTTGCATATAACTATTGCTTTATTAACTATTTTCTTTTTAAAATGTCACCATTACTAATTTGAAGTGATTAGTTTTTTGACAGACATTTATCTGTGAGTTTCGTATATTTGAAATATGAATTGTGTAACAAAGGAATTGTGTTTAGCAATTGCTCAGGAATTTATAAAAAAGATTATTTTTTAAATTTAGCAGTAAAATATAACGTAGAACAACTATTAATGTATATATACCTGTAGAAAATTTAATAATCTTTAATATTTATAATGACATAAAATGCGAAAAATGGCATTAATGGTACTTTTTGAATAAAAACCATTTGAGCTTCAAGTAAAGTGTCATATCCAGTTATCCGATTTACATCAAAATCTAATGGTTACTTTCAAATTAGAATAATGTCAAAATACAAAGGTTTCAGAATTTTCTGAATGATAGTATTTGAGTTATAACGTTAACAACATCCATACACACACAAACACACACACACACACAGCCATCATCGTGAAAATGTTAAAATTGAATTCTAGAGTCCTTAAAACATGGTCATTTATTAAAAATCTTGTTATGCGATTTTTAGCACGATCCCTATACCTCTCTTAGCAAGGGTAGCGTGAGATAAAAATATAAATGTGGGTAAATTTCTCGACTTTGGTGTAGATAGGGTGTTACATTTACTCGAAATCTCAATTATACGGCATTAATGCTCGTATTCATAAACACTCGTAAAAATTTTAAACGGTTCGTTATAATTTTTATCCAATAAAAACAGTCGACATTGAAAGAAAAATCGAAATTTTATTTGTCAAGTTTGATTCTATTTGTCAGAAGATATAACGAACCGTTTTGAAACTTTACGAGTGTTTATGAATATGGGCATTATTCTTACAAAACTGACGTTTCGACATAACATACATTTAAACCTTCTTTAGGGTAAGTGTATATCGAAACGCCGGTTTTCTAAGAATAAATGATGGTATGATTGAGATTTCTAGTATATGTCAATACCTAAAAATATAAAATCTATAGCTTAAATTTTAAATAACGGGGTCCTCCACTTAAAAATTACTTAAATCTGTTTTAAAAAACTATAAAATAACCTAACCATTCCTAATATTGTTCAATTCTGATTAAGTAATATCCGTTGAAGTGGTAAAATTCGGGTTTGTGAATTTTTAAGTGTTTAAAAATGAAAACTAGTTCTGAGCAAAACTTTTCGGATATTTCACGAATTCAGGTACGGAGTATAGCATATACAGAGTGTTAAAAAATAAGTGTAGCAAATTATGAGGGAATATAGTACTGATCAAAATGAGTAAAAAAAAGCTTAATCAACATGGGTCCGATCTGTAATAGTTTCGAGATATAAGGCAGTAAAAAATGAGTTTTTTCCGAGTTTACCTCGAAAACTGTATGAGTTACGACTTTGATTAAATGCGACTTTTTGTTTACCTTTTAGAGCTCATCTTAGATGTGATTTTTTTTTAAATCGTATAATTGTAATAAGATAAATGTTGTGGCGACCTTGACCAACATTTAGTTTTCAAATAACTTCGTAACTATTAAAAAGTGAAAAAAATGTTTCATATACAAATTTATTGTTTTCTAAAGGTCTATTTACTATTAACTATTAGAAAATGAGAAAAATGTTTAATACAAAATTTTACCGGCTTAATATAGTTTATAGACGTAGACAAAATTTTGTTTAACCGCTATCTTTGTCAGTTTTTCTTCGATTTTAATACAAAATGGCCTCTTTCTCAGAAACAGTTGAAGTTCAGACTCATGTTGATTAGACTTTTTTACTCATTTTGGGCAGTACTATCTGTTCTCTTAGTTTGTTCCACTTATTTTTGAACACTATTTAACATTATTTTTTCCATGATCGGGAGGCGAAAAATAATTAAATAAATTTGTTGTGTCACATTTAATAGCCTTTTACCCGAGACACACACACACACAAATTAATGATCATTAACGGTTAGGTATAGTATACGCACGTGAAGTTAAAATTGACGACAGATGTCAAAAATTGCGTCTATTAACAAACCAGAAAATATTGAATGTAGTAAGTACGTGCTTTTTACTGTATTGTACTCATAGAGTGAACAAAGCTATTGTAATTTAGCTCAGGATTCTCATTCTCCTTACTCAACTGTAAAGAACCGCAGAAATAGTTGATGCTTCCGATGTAAAATGGCGTTCTTACTTCTCTAATGACAACTTGTCGAAAATAATAAAATTTCCGTTACGGGAAAATGTCTACGATTAAGATTGAAATCAATTATTAAATAATGTCAAACAACAAAACCAGTAAATTGTAAAACAGAAAGTTTGAGCAAATTTTTACCTCTCGCTAAGAGAGGTATTGCATTCATGCTAAAATTCGCATATCCAGATTTTATTGAATAAGCACGATTTAAGGTTCCTAGGCTAGAATCCGATTATAACATTTTTAAAATTATGTCTGTGTGTGTGTGTGTGTGGATGTGTGTATGTGTGTTTGTGTATATGTATGTATGTATGTATGTATGTATGTGTGTCTGGATGTTGGAGGGACGATTGCTCAAAAACTATAAGACTTAAAAAATATTTAACTGCAGTTTTTTCAATCTGACATTCCTGGGAAGAGCTGAAAAGGTTTTGGTAACAATTGAACAACCGGAAGTAGTAGTTTCTTAAAATTTTTATTATATCTTGTACAGATTTAGAGATAAAGACACTATAATTTATAGAGTGTCAAAAATCAACAGTTTTAACGACATTCTTATAGCTTTTTCTGGGAAGTATATTTAATCTTTCTTATTCTTTTATTAATTAAATATTTGAAATTATAGGTAAAATTGTGTTAAAATGCATATATTCATCAGAAATACCGCCAATCTGGTTAATGAATTGGAAGAATCTCTGACATTTAAAAACTTTCTCATACAATGAAAAATAGATATACATATTTGGATTTGAAGGCTTGAGTTTGATTGAAAAGTGACAGTTTGCATTATAGACCAAGGTTAATAATAAATTACGTAGGTTACCATGGTTACAAGCAAGCGGTAGTGAAAAACAATTTCTCATGTCAAATAAAGGTACATACAATGAAAAATATATATAATTAGAATTATATGTGTGCAGAAGACATGTTAAATACAATAAAAAACAATATTTGAGTAAAGTTCTATAATTTTTTGTTATAAAACGACGGTTCGAAAGCGAAGTGCAATACAATACTTATATATCCTAATATGGAAATGGCGAGAGGTCTTGTGCTGGCCACAACAGATTTTTCTTTTTTGAGAATATGCTCGATCGTGTATCCTACATATAATTACATTAATTCCTCTTTTTGTGGACTCACAGACACTCATAAAGAATCCCCCGGTCTCGACCACACACGTCGGCACATTTGCAGATCGTGGAGATCTGCAATGTTGAAATGTCGGGCATCGGCTGTGCTGAAAAGAATGCGAATGCGACCGGCTCGTTGGTTTAGTCTTATGTGGTATGTTGTGAATGGAAATGTTCTTTATAATTGTCCTCGATGTATGAATGGTTGTTTATTGCGATGCTAGGTTACCAACAGGATGCTTGTTTACGAGAGAGCATTGTTGTTGTTTTGTTTAAATGGAACTTTAAACTATATATTTTCCGTAATTAAATTCCTATTTGTCGGGAGGATTCTTAAGAATTCATTTACTTGTTAAATGTTATACTTATTACTGTTTATATATAGAGTAAAAACTTCACTTCAATTTACTGTAGTGACATTGTTTTTTTTAAATACAGGATCGACCAAAAATATGGATCTACTTAATACAGTCGACTCTCTATAAATCGAATTCGCAAGGGGAATTTGAATTTGTTCGAAATAGAAAGAATTCAAACTAGAGAGAGTACAACAAAATTAAATAACAATTGCATAAATTCAAAGAGTATGTATGCAATGGAAAACAACGTTTATTTAGTTAATATAATAACCAAAAAAATACAGTTTTATTTTTTAGAACAATGAGATGTATATACCTAGTAAATATACAAAAATGAAACATTATACCGAGTGTCCCAAACAAACCTATTTCAGTTATCTAAATCTAAATTCGATTTATACTTTATAGAGAGGCGAATTTAATTGAAATTGAAGGCAAATGCTCAAAATTTAATTCAGTTAAAAGAAAGTTCGAATTAAAAAATTCTTTTTAAAAAATATTTTTTACATATAAAAGCATATACAGTTGAACATGTCATAAAATAATTCGATTCTGAGAAAAATTGAAATAAGGGAGAATTTGATTTAGACTGTCGACTGTAATAATAATCTTCGAAGAAAAACAGACAAAGATAGTGACTGAACAAAATTTTGCTTATGTCAGTAAATAGAACATAAAAAACAATAAAATTTTATATGAAACATTTTTTTGACTTTCTAATAGTTACGAAGTTATTTGAAAAGTAAATATTGGCGAAGATCGCCACAACAATTGTTTTAGTACAGTTAAGCTTCATTTCCACCGATTGTCCTAATGCGTAAGAGCTGTAATTAATGCTTAAGAATTAAGAGCAATGCGTAAGAACGAAAGGTTGCAAACTTCTAACCCCAACTGTCAACTGTCAATCTATTTTATAATTATTAAATTTTTTATTTTTCGGTATGGATATAGATACAGAAAATTATGTATATCACATATTTGAAAGAAGAAGAATTCCTGCTGCAATTGCAGTATACTACACAACAAGTAATAAGGGAAAAAATTGTGACATTTCTGTTGAATTTGTCACTAAACAAAATAGCTGGAAATGATAAATTGTCATAATGCATTAAGTCTTAAGACTCATTTCCACCGAATGTCTTAATGCTTAATACATAAGGCTTAATGAATTATAACAATTTACTAGGATACCATTTCCAGCTATTTTGTTTAGTGACAATTCAACAGAAATGTCATATCTTTTTTCCGAATAACTTGTTGTTTAGTAGACTGCCATTGCAGCAGCAATTCTTCTTTTTTTAATATGTTATACCTACACACAATTTTCTGTATTTATATCAATACCGAAAAATTAATTAAAAGTTAATAATTATAAAATAGACTGAGAGTTGACAGTTCAGGTTAGAATTTTTCAATCATTTGTTTTTACGCCTTGCTCTTAGTTCTTAAGCATTAAGCCTTATGCAAAGCTGGAAATGGTAGTAAACGTTGTCATATGATAAACATTTTTACGCATTGCGCTTAGTTATTAATTATTGCTCTTACGCATTAGGACAATCGGTGGAAATGAGGCTTTATGCACATTATGCATTAAGCAATAAAACATTTGGTGGAAATGAAGCTTTATTCGATTTATTTTGAAAAACAAAACACATCTAAGGTGATCTTTGAAAGGTAAACAAAAAGTCTCATCAAAATCGTAACTCTTACAGTTTTTGAGATAGCAGAGGTAAACCCCCAAAAAACTCATTTTTCATTGCCTTATATCTCGGAAACTATTGAAGATAGGACTCATGTTGATCAAGCTTTTTTACTCATTTTGTTCATTACCAAATGCTCTCATAATTTGTGAAACTTATTTTTTATTAACACCCTGTATTATGAGTATTAGTACTGACCAAAATGAGTAAAAAAAGCTTAATTATCATGCGTCCGATCTTCAATAGTTTCCGAAATATAAATAAGTGAAAAATGAGTTTTTTCGGAATTACATACATACATACATAAAATCACGCGTATCCCACTTAGTGGGAGTTTATCTCTGCTATCTTGAAAACTGTAAGAGTTACGACTTTGATTAAATGAGACTTTTTGTGTTTTTGTTTTTTGAAAAAAAAAAAATCGAATAATTGTACTAAGACAAATGTTGTGAGGACTTTGGCCAATATTTAGTTTTCAAATAACGTAAATATTAGAAATTAAAAAAATGTTTCATATAAAATTTTATTGATCTTTTGTGGTCTATTTACTGACAAACAAAATTTTGTCAGTTTCTCTTCGATCCTAATACAAAATGGCCTCTTTCTCAAAAACAGTAGAAGATCGGACCCATGTTGATTAAGCTTTTTTTACTCATTTTGGTCAGTACTATATGCCCTTATAATTTGTTACACTTATTTTTTAACACCCTGTATATAACATAACCTGCTCCTCAAAACTCACCGACATTAGAAAGATAAGTACGTACCTTAGTTATAAAATTAAGCGAAATGCATTATACCTACTATTTTTTATGATCAAATATATCCAAAACAAATAAATACTGACTAATACATTCTCCCATATTTCCAAACTATTTATTTGTTAATTCTCATTTAATTTCGTCCAATATTTTCAATTGACCACCTTGTTTTGTCTCTTAATATAAGCCCCGCTTTGTCTGGTGCAAGTTAACGAAGCTGTATGGTTTATTAACACATAGAGGATTGCATTGGTAATAAAAATACACATTGAGCTGTCTTCTAGTGGTCCCTGATGACATAAACATTCAGAGCATGTGTGGACACCAGGACACCACTGAGATACTAATTTCATCAAGATATAAACCAATGAATTATTGTCAAGGGGAAGAAGAAATAAGAAATGGTTATTGTTTTCAGCCAGTACATTGAAAATAAAATAATTCTGGAGATATAATAAAGTAATTAACAATTTTACAGCTGAAATCAAGTTATATACTAATTTCGTTTATAGCTAATGTAATATTGAAATAGCTATGTGATTATGTAAATAGTTAAATAGTTTATGGCAGATTTGAAAACTCGTATCTATGCATATTCATTTCATGAATGAACATTCTTTTGTTCACGTTTTGCGGCTGGTTAAAGATACAAAGGAGAACGAAATTAAAATGAATTATTTATTTTGTATTTTAAATAAAATACAAAAAATTAATGCAGATGAATATATTCGACTACATAAATTAGAAACTTCTTGTAAACACATTATTTAGAATAACTCGCAAGCATTAATAATACAATACATAATTAGTTTGTTGTCCTACGCAATTTCAATAAATATTCTAAATGGTAGGTAAAAACACTAAAAACAGTATCGAAAATAGTAATTTATGTAACAAATCCTGAAAGTAATACTTTTCTAGGGGAGCAAACATATTTCAGAGCAGTAAAGACACTTTCAGGTCATGTTGTGTACAATATTTTTTTCGCGGACCTGAAAAGAGAATAAATAAAATCTATCGCCATGGAAACATTCAGCTTTACCGGTCCCGGGATCGGTAAAGTTACTTTCTGATTCCTCATAGACAATTTTTTGAGCTAGCTCAGCAAAGAAGAAAATCTCGGTCTAGAAACTGATCAGAAACAGCTTATTTTTACCTCTCGCTAAAAGAGGTATTGGAAACATGCTAAAAACCGCATATTCAGATTTTAGTGGATAAGTACGTTTTAATGTGCCTAGAATCCGATAATACCATTTTTACAATGATGTCCGTGTGCTCGTGTGTGTGTATGGATGTTGGAACCACTTTCTCAAATAGTCAAATACTATAAGACATGTTTAACTGCGGTTTCCTCAATCTAATATTACTTGGCAGAGCTGATCAGATTTTAGTAACAATTGAACAACCGAAAGTACTAGTTTCTAAAAAAAATTCTAAATATTATTTTTTGAAAATTTATGTTATTACAAATATGAAAGAATATAAAAATTTAAAAATCTTTTACCGATACATTTATAATTTTTATTGTATCTTCTATAGAGTTATAGATTCAGAAATATAAATATATAAAATAATATATTGTAATGAATCTCTCAGCCTATGTAAACCAGTTGAAAAATTAAAATGTTTGTAATTGACAGATAAATGTCAGTGTCAAAAAACCAGAGACATTATTGAAGACTTTTTCTGGGAAGTACATTTAATATTTCTTATCTTATTATTAATTAAATATTTATAATTATAGATACAAATATTACATGTACCCTTCAGAAATACCGCCAATCTTATCAATAAATTGGAAGAATCTCGGATATTTAGAAGAATAAGAGGAAAGTATTATCAGTACACCTGATGACGGTAGAAGATACTTAGCTACCGAAACGTTGTGATATTATTTGTGTTTTTAGGTAATAATAATAAAAAAGATAATGGAAGTCCAAAATTCAGTTCTATTTAATAACTAGACATTATCTTATAAATTCAAAGTTAAAGAGAAAACTTGTTCACAAAATGAATTAAAAATATAAAAATATGTAAAGAAGATATGTGATTTTGTGTGTACCAGATATGTTAAATATGTACAATACTTATACATATAGCCTAATATGGAAATAGCGAGGGGTATTGTGCTGGCCACAGCAGAGGCTGTGTCCGATGTTGCACTTTTATCACCCTAATATCTAAATCCTAAATTTATATGCCCTAAATCTAGTGATTATTTAGGATTTTAGGAATTAGATTAGGACCACATGCCTTCAAGTTGACGCGCATGTTCGTTGCTATAATATGTACAAAACGTCAAAATTACTCGCAAAGAATAGCTTCTTAGCTTCTATTTTATGAAATATAATATTACATTTACTCTCAAGCATCAAATTGAATCGAATTGTATAATTCATTTTTGTTGTTATAAAGTGTTGCCATACAAACCAATGGTTGTCATTAGTGTGCCATTCGGAGTATTTATGTGAAAATGACCTAAATCCTAAATACTAAATGCCAAAATGCGACATCGGACATAGCCAGATTTTTAAATATGTAAAAGGTAATTTATTGACATGGGAGAAGAAAAAAATAATTAATACATACCTATTTCGATGCCTATGTTATTTCTAGTTTGATATTGCTTAATTTAATCTGCATCTCTGGATTTCGTCAGTTCTTTTGATAAGACAATCTTACTTGAAAATGAAGATAATTTCTTTATCATATATTACTGAAAAATTTGTTATTTCATGTGTTATATTTATTGTGGCATTTTGTAAATGTGTATGATGTTGTGTATTGCAGATCGGCAGGCCGTTCGGTGTGTGTCCCGCGGGGAAGGTGAAGGTGTCCGCAGTCCATGCTATGGCTCTGCCGAGTGCAATATCACCGTGATTACTTCCCGAGCCATGGACTAAACGCTTGCTACACCCTACGACACCACAGTGGCGCAGGTAGGACGAATATCGACTCAATATTATCACTATACGTAGCTTAGCTTATTATATGATATTGGTTATAACAAGATAATAGTGTTATGAATATAAATAATGTACCTAGTACATATATTAATAACGGAGAATATTAAATTATTATAGAGGTACCAATGGTACCATCAAGGCAGTAAAATAATACTCCTTACTATTTATAAATAGTTGTCACATTATTAAGTGATTATACTTAATTATAGAAATATAATTACTCTTTATAAGTACGTTTATAGTACATCATACAAAATTATAGAAATTATATAGAATAATGTGGAACGATTTGGTAAAATACTTAAAAATTAGGAATTTACAACAGAGCATCGCGAATAATTTTTATTAGAAATGGATGACCGGTCGCACGATTGACATTTTTTTTTTTGAATGTACGAATAATCCACGGCACGGTTAAACCGCGCACAAATAATCGAGGTTCCACTGCAGGCATGCCGGCATTTTATCAAGGCGCGGGCTACTTTAAATTTTTTTTATTTACCGTGGTCCACCAGTTCTGTAATGAGAATGACGGAAGTTTATAAAGGTGTTACAGAAATAAGTAAATTAAATTTAATCAGTGATAGAACTCGCCGAGAGTAATATTTATTGTAAACCTTCTAAATATTGTGTAAAAAATCTTTTGTAAAAAAATTCATTACCTGCCTAAAAATACTAAAAAAATTGAGAATTCAAAACCATGTTACTAAGGAAAATTGTTGCTTTCGACGAGTTCAGGCAATGTCACTTACTTTTTCTTGTTTCATCAGTATACAGGGTGTTAAAAAATAAGTGTCTCAAATTATGAGCGCATATAGTACAGACCAAAATGAGTAAAAAAAGTTTAATCAACATGGGTCCGATCTTCAACTGTTTTCGAGAAAGAGGCCAAAGTCACAACTCTTCCAGTTTTCGAGATAGCAGAGGTACACACCAAAAAAACGCATTTTTCATTGCCTATTATTTCGAAAACAGTTGAAGATCAAACCCATGTTGATTAAACTTTTTTTTTACTCATTTTGGTCAGTACTATATGCCCTCATAATTTGGGATACTTATTTTTTAACACCCTGTATGTCTCGAAATTGGAAATAAGATTTTCCAAAAAATAAATTACGATTTCGAAAAAATGTTAGTAAGACATATTGTTCTACTTACCGAGTTCTATCACTGGTAAAATTTAATGTCCCTTACTTCTATTACACCTGTTACACCTCCGCCCCCCTTAAAAATGTTATTTTATTGAAATAAATAAAATAAAAATAAATATATCATCACGGCACATTACCCATTTCTGAGTGTGCCACAATCTGCTTTATCGCGCTTACCAGGCGTCGCCTCACAGGCACTCGTTGCTGGCGTGGAGAGTGCACCACAAGGGTCACTTTTGTGCCATTTAAAATTCGAAATATTTGGCGTCGGTCGGTATCGAACCTGGTTCCATTGAAAATGTACATTTATTATAAACATAAAATAAGATAAAAATGTTAAATGTAAAAAAATTTGATGTGGTCAACACACCTCCCGCTATTTAATTTTTATTAATTTCAATACATACCTACATATTTACTAATCCTGCAAATTATATTAAGTTCCTTTGTATATATCTATTGCTTTACATAATCCATTTCGTTAATGTGTAGTTGTAAATTAATATTTGACACTTTGATAACACGTGTATATTGACATTTGCGTGATTTATAGTGCTACAAACAAAACAAACTTAAATCCGTTCCTCCTGTGCATCTAATATATGTGATGGAAAATATATTATTTTTGCAAACCTTAATTTCATTAGAAGCAATACTTCTCCTTAACACGGTTGCATTATTAATTTTAATGTAATTGCTTCCTGACAGTAACATTCGTTTAAATATGTCAAAATTGTTATTAAAATATTATGTTTTTATTTGACGCATAGGCAAGATGATATATAAAAAGAAATTATTTTATATTATATTTACTAAATGCTATTATCGTAGAATGAAGATTGCATTATATTCAATTTTTATTAGTAAAAGTTGGAAAACTATTAAAAGCTTGTATAAGTGATACTTCCGGTTATCCGATATACACTAAAAACTAATGAGCTCTTCCCACATTAGTTTCAAAAATTTCTGATTGATAGTATTTGAGTAATCGTGTCCACACGATCCCCACACACACACACACACACACACACACACACACACACATACACACACACACACGTACATATACAGATATCATTGTAAAAATCGGATTCTGGGGACATCAAAACGTGCTTATTCACCAAAATCTTACTTTGCGAGTTTTAGCACGATCCCCATACCTCCCTTTCCTAGGGTAGCGGGTGGTAAAAGTCAAGAAATTCATAACTTGTTGAAAACTTGCATTGCATACTGTCATCTAATAATAAATATTTGTGTATATAATTGCTGATCACTTAAATAATTTTCTAAGTGGTCGTCTCGGTGGTCGTCTGTGAGATTGGAATGAAATTTTGATTTATTAATATTCATAGTTGAATTGCTTGACGGTCCACCGCGATCGTCGTCTTGGACACCTCTGTTCTACTGTATATCATCACGACTTATTACCCATTTTTGGTATAACACAAACTACCTTTATTTGCAAATTCTCAAACGAATATATAGCTATACTGTTGAGGGCGATTACTATACGATATTTATACTTTTCATAAACAAATCTATAAATTAATATGTATTACATTTATGTCAAAACCCTCCTTGCAACTTGCAATCTTACCCGTACCGTAACAATAGAAAAATGCTGTGAATCTCTATTCCGCACGCCACTGCCGTTGGGTATAAAATGTGACACGGACGTTACCTGAATACCCAGGCAGGGCGTCGGTCGTCGGGACGCCGACGCCGGCGGTGATATGACGCTCGCTATGGACGCTTAGGTGAATTCCAATGGCGGATTCACTTAGATTTTACAGCGCGAACCTGCGATTCTATAAGCGATACGGCCAACTCCACACGTTCAATGTGGACTCAGATGGAAAACTGCACGAATAAACAGTCGAGAATAATTATACCAAATAGAAATTCAATTTCGGGTAAAATATAGTTATATTCACCAAGATTGGAGAGTATAGATAAAATGTTTGAAGTTTGAATGTCAATTTTAAAAATTCTAGGTTGAATTTAAGATTACAAATTTGTATTTCAACTGCTACCAAAATTTTCTAGATGCTATTTATTTTCATATCTTTTTAATTCTTGAGACATCTGCAAATCAGTTAATAATTAATAATTTTAAGTGTTGTGTGATGAAAATTAAATTATTTATTATTGAGACCGGGGTAAATTAACCTTGCAACAGGTCGGGTATTTTTGATTTTTGGATATGTTTTATATTTCGAGGCCCTATTAAAAAAATCTGTTGTGGCCAGCAAAATACATCTCGCCATTTCCATTTTATGTTATATAAGTACTGTATTGCACTTCGCTTTTATGACAAAAAAATCTGTTGTGGCCAGTACAAGACCTTCCGTCAATTCCATGTATTTCGTACAAATCCCATACCAAAAGGTGCTTGGAACAGATTCTATATAATATCATGTAAAAACACATACTATTTTTTACAAATTCCATACCAAAAGTTCATTTGAAAAGGTTCTATAAATCCAATAAAATTATAACATAAACTACACTAAGTAATGTCCTTCCATCTTCTCTTTGGCCTTTCTCTGCGTGTCACTTACGAGCAACACTATGACATACCAATTTTAGATCCTATACTTTTTTCCATATTTGGTTTTGCACTTGCAACTGACATCTATCAATTATTTTTTTTTGAATAATTATGTCAGCTGTTTCCATGATAAACAGCAAAGCTGACTAATTTTTGAAAATTAATTTCTTTATAATGCTTTAAATTTACATCTATTGAATATGAAGGAAAATGTATAATCAAACTGTACAGAGAAGAGTATTTTCTTTAATATATATAATAACAAAATGTCAAAAAATAATATTTAACTGCGTTTTTTTAAGAAAAGCTGTTAAAAATTTGAAATAAGGGTACTTCCGGTGGATCTATTATAACCAAAATCTAATCAACTCTTCATATGGATGTACAGAAGAGGAATACGAAAGAATTATAATTTTTAGAATTGTAGTATTGAAGTTATCGTCGGAGAAAAATTTGTCACACACGGACACACACACACACGGACACACACACACACATACAGACATCATCTTAAAAATGGTATATTCGTACTGTAGGGACCCTAAAACGTGCTTATTCATTAAAAACTCACCACCGAATTTTTTGACCAAAGACAATACCTTCCTTACCTGAAGCTGACGGAAGGTAAAAATTACAGAACTATACCCAAATATTGTTTTTACCTTCCGTAAAAGGAAGGTATTGTCTTTGGTCAAAAAATTCGTTGGTGAGTTTTTAATGAATAAGCACGTTTTAGGGCCCCTAGAATACGAATTTACCATTTTTAAAATGATGTCTGTATGTGTGTGTGTGTGTGTGTGTGTGTGTGTGTGTCCGTGTGTGTGTCCGTGTGTGTGTCCGTGTGTGTGTCCGTGTGTGACAAATTTTTCTCCGACGATAACTCCAATACTACAATTCTAAAAATTATAATTCTTTCGTATTCCTCTTCTTTACATCCATATGAAGAGCTGATTAGATTTTGGTTATAATTGATCCACCGGAAGTACCCTTATTTGAAGTTTTTAACAGTTTTTCTTAAAAAAACGCAGTTAAATATTATTTTTCGACATTTTGTGATTATCAATATGAAAGAATATCTTATTCTCTATACGGTTTGATTATACAGTTTCGTTCATATTCAATAGATATAGAGTTATAGAGACATTAAGAGAGATTAACTTTCAAAAATTAGTCAGCTTTGTTAAAATTATGGAAACAACAGAAAAATTTAGTTGACAGATGTCAGTTGTAAATGCAAAACCAAAGTTGAAAGTAGGGTCAGAAAGGGTCAGAAAGTTATGTGTGAATGTGATAGAGTGTCTCTCCAAAGAGAAGAAGATGAAAGGACTGTGTAGCAGAAGATTTGAGAGAGGAAGAATTGTGTGAAGAAGATGCGTTGGACAGGAATGATTAAAAGAGAAGAGTAAGAAACAGCGACCCCTAATAAAATAGGGAAAGGAACTTTCGGTATAGAATTTGAAAAAATAGTGTGTTCGTGTTACAATTTTATAGGATATACAGAATCTTTTTCAAGGAACTTTTGGTATGGGATATATACAAAATACATTGAATTGACGGAAGGTTTTGTGCTGGCCACAACAGATTTTTTATTGTATTTCCATGACTTCTGCACATATACAATTCTAATTATATCTATTTTTCAATGTATGAGGAAGTTCCTAAATGTCAGAGATTCTTCCAATTCATTAACTAGATTGGTGGTATTTCTGATGGATATATGCATTTTACCTATTTAGTTAATAAAGCAATAAGAAAGATTAAATGTACTTCTCATAAAAAGCTATTTACAAACTTTGTTATAAACATTACTATGTTATAAACATTTGAATTTGTCAACTGGTTTCCTTAGTGCCTTGCCTTAGCCTCTGCGATGTATAACATTCTATATATTACAGTGCCTCTATCTCTAAATCTATACACGATATAATAAAAATTTTAAGTGTATGGAGAATTTTATGTTCTTCAATATTTGTAATAACAAAAATTTTCAAAAAATTATATTCACAAGATTTTTTTTAAAGAAACTATTACGTCCGGTTGTCCAATTGTTACCAAAATCTAATCAGCTATTCCCAGGAATGTCAGAATGAGGAAGCTGCAGTTAAGTATTTGAGAAACCGTGGTTCCAACATCCACACATCCACAAACACATACACACACACACACACACACACACACACACACACACACACACACACACACACACACACACACACGGATATCATTGTAAAAATGTTATAATCGGATTATAAAGACCTTAAAACGAGCTTATCCACTAAAATCTGTATATGCGATTTTTAGCATGATTCCAATATCTCTCTTAGAGAGAGGTGGCCAGCGCAGTACCTCTCGCCATTTCCATACTAGGCTATATAAATATTGTATTTAACATTTCTGGCAAACACAAAAAATTCTAATTACATTTATTCTTTATTTTTCAATTCATTCTATAAAAAGTTTCCTTCCACTTTTCTAAATGTTTGAGATTCTTCCAATTCATTGACGAGATTGGCGATATTTCTGAAGGATATGTGATGAAATATATGTATAGCAAGCGCGTGATTAGTTGACATTGATCTGTACATACTTTGGCTTATAAATGAACCCATTTTCTTTTTAAACCAATTTTAGATTTCGTCGGAGTCTTTTCCTCGTTATAACAAGAGCATATTATAATTACTATTACATCTCGACTTGCCCAAGTACGAATTTTAGGTTTTCCGCATTCAAGGATAGTGTCAATTTGACGAAATACGAAAAAAATAGTGTACTCACCGCATCAGAAAAGTGATTTTACTGTACTCGTACGGTATTTAAGTACTCGCTATCGCTCATACTTAAACTTGCCATACTCGTCTGGTAAATTTTCACTTTTCTTAACTTGGAACGTAATATACTATTACGTAACTCAGTTACGTGAAGATTTTTACAAAACTCATTTCGTATCAATTAGGTATGTGAAAAGTGACATTTCATGATGTCCAAGGAGGTTAGGTAAAATTTAACTTTTTAAACCGAATTAGATAAAAAGCATTTCAGGAAATCATAGTCTCAGATGTAGTATGCAGGTAATTTCTTAATTTATGCATTAATGAATGTAATGATTAGTAAATTAGTTGCTGATCGTATTCAAACATACACATTAAGATCGTTTTACAGTTACAGTACTGTCTCAATTTTCCCATACGCATCAGCACCAATAACAGCATATTATGCAAGTACAGGTGAAACCAAACCAGCAATAGCTAATCACATGTACAATTAATCTGATTAACAACAATTAGAGCACGAAATAAAATCTCAATCAAGCAAGTCTGAGAAGCGAAAGAGATATTTAAAAGCAGGTAGCAGGGAATGTTTACATTTATAGCGGCCATTAATTTACGAGCAAGTAGAAATTGAATGCCACAACTAAATAATAAACTACTTTACGACCAAGCGGCGATTTACTGATCAACGGAGACAGTTAATGTTTTTCTGGGGCTAATTGCGTACAGGAGACTATCAATCAAATAAGAAAAAGAAAGCAAAAAGAAATAAAACATTTTCGAAAAACTATATGTGATTCCGAAGGAATCAAACAGGAAAATCTGGATATGCTTTGCCTATTTTTAATGGAATATTTTACTTGCATTTTGCAGTGCTTGTTGCCAAAATCTTAAAAAGAATTTCAAACCATAGACTGTGGATTTCGAGCCCCAATTTTTTTAGCTTTTATTCAGTATGCGAGATGCGAGCCATTATTATCGTGGAAACTTACAGTATTGGGTTTCAAAATAAATGAACGCTGAAAAAGTATTTGAACAAATTATCCTATTTGTAAAGAAACTTAACAGGTTTACAAGAATGACAGAAAGTAATTTGATGGCCACATCATATTTTTTCTACTGAGTAATATCGGGTTCGATGTACAGTCGCGTGCAAAAGTTTTGTGCCAAACAGATCTTTGAATCATATCATGTAGTAGGTACTGTAAAGGTGATACAAAAATCATATAATTATAGTAAGAAACATAATGCATTTGTGCATAAAATATTTTCATATAAAAACCAGAAAATATATATAAAATTATGTAGTAGAAAAATAATTTATCGTGCTGTGCAAAAATATTGCACCAAAGATATACGAGCACGTATTTGAAAACTACTAAAAAATCGGTTCAATCTCTTTTGATTTGTGATTTTGTACTCCATAGTTGTTTAATTTTATTTCTTTTGATACAATCACAATCACTGCAGAATACCGTCGAGGGACTGATTCAATTAAATTTGTAATACCGTCTTGTACATTTTGCCATTTATTTTCTAAATGGTTCCATAATTCAGGCTCTTCATTTTCTTTTCTAACGCTTATTTTTAACTTCTGCCATAAATGTTTCATTCGATTTGGTTAGACAAAAACTCGGACTTTTTTGACCTAAAAATTATATTACTACTTTCAAAGTGTGTTTAGGATCATTGTATTGTTGAAAATATAATCCCCGCGGCTATGCGTTGCTAAAATGTTTCTATATATTAGAAAATTCATAGTACTCTTATGCCCGGTTTCTCCAGAGCAACTTAAGACTTAAATCGTTGCTTATTCCTAAGTTCCACCTTAAACCGTTGCACCAAGCTAAAATGTCAAAATGTGAGACGTAAGTAAATTCATATCGAATATTGTAGAATGAATACAAACATAAACCCTGATAAACACAATGGCAGCTTTGACGTTTGACAGATGGTATTTTATTTTGAATCACTAAATTTCAAATTGACTAATCATAGAGCAGCATTACACTGTTGCCAATGTAATTTGTGACATAAGTTAAGTTCGCATTTAAATTTGCTGGTGCAACGCAATTGGGATATAAGGCCTATTTACAATTAAGTAACACTTTAATAATCAACAACTTAAGTTGCTGTGGAGAAACCGGGCATTACTTACTCATACCTAGCTAGTTATTTGGTATATAGAATTGTGTTTTGCACTTGTTGGACGCTGAACATACTTTTACTAGTCGCCTATATTCTAATGTTGGCTGTTGGTATGTTTTGCAGAATTCAGTTTAGCTTTTTGATTTCTTGAACTAATTAAAGGTTTTTTTAACACATACGTCCAAATTGTTTAAGACGTCGAGACACAGTACGACAGTACCTACTTTGGATGACACTGACAATATTTTCAGTTCGATTTCGAAATATTCTCAGTAGTTTTCTTGGATCCGCTACAGATTTTAGTTTAATTATTTTGTCTGTACGCTTTATTGGTTTAAGATTAAGGGGTCTAGGTCCATCGCATCTTGGCTTGTCAGCTAGTGATTTTGTTATCTTATATTTGGTATTAATTCCATTTGCTGTGCTTTTATCGGTCGCCGGTTGTTCAATGAGAAACCTTACCTTGCTGAGAAAGGTTTATTACGGATTCTCGTAACTAAAAGTGGGTAAATTTCACAATTTCGTTAGACAATAACTTAAGTTAATATTAAATTAGGAATTTGAAGACAAATATAAATAAACAAATTATAAAAACTATGCACAATAACTTTGATTGATATTTTTGAACACGCACAATTTCGTTTGTGCTATAAAATACTATGTAGTAGTATATTGTGCAACTAGGGACGAAAGAGGCATTTTGCGACGACAGTGGGTTGCCACCACACGAGCCTCGAAATGCTTTTGTCCCGTAGCTCACACGATATTTTTTTCAATACCTGCGCCGAAAATGCCACCTTGGGTGTCATACATCCTATTGCATCCCGCTACGTCATTACTTTGATTATTAATTATAATGAAATGAGCATTCCTAATAGTCGTGTAATATGTAAATGTATTACAAAAAAAAAAAAATCTGTTGTGGCCAGCACAAAACCTCTCGCCATTTCCATATTAGTCTATATAAGTACAAATTGTATTTGACACAAAAATACTAATTACTTCTATTATTAATCTGTATTCATATTTTTTAATTCATTCTATAAATAAATTTCCTCCTACTCTTCTAAATGTTCGAGATTCTTCAAATTCGTTGACGAGATTTCTGATGCATATATGTAATATATATGTATCTATAATATTAAATATTTAATTATTAATAAAATAAGAAATATTATATTTACTTAACAAAAAAAGTCTTCAGTAATGTAAATGGATTTTTGACACTGACAACTCATATTTTTCTGTCAATTACAAACATTTTAATTTTTCAACTGGATCCTTGGAGTTACTTGAGTTGTGAGATTCATTACAATACAAGGTAGAGAATTTTATATTCTTTAATATTTGTAATAACATAAATTTTTTAAGAAACTACTACTTCCGGTTGTCCAATTGTTACCAAAACCTTTTCAACTCTCCCCATTAATGTCAGATAAAAGAATAAGTAGTTTAATTGAACAGTCATAGACTTTGGGAAACTGTCCTTCTAACATCCAGACACACACACACACACACATCCATCCACACACACACACACACACACACACACACACACACACACACACACACACACACACACACACACACACACACACACACACATAGACACAGACATCATTGTAAAAATGTTAAAATCGGATTATAGTGACTTTAAAACGTGCTTATTCACTAAAATCTCAATATGCAATTTTTGGCATGAATCCAATACCTCTCTTAGCGAGAGGTAAAAATATATATTATTTTATAAGAATTTGCACGCAACTATAGGTGTTACTTTCATTTCGGTAATGGTTCATTCGTTCACCAATTTGAAAAATGTGTGCCCCATTTTAAAGACGTTTGACGTTTAAGTAAAACAGTTTTAGTAAATTAGTAATAAACTGTTAAAATAAATAATAAAAATAAATGAATTTTCTTACCTAATAATTAGTACATACTCGTATTACCTGCTGAAAATATATAAGAAATAAATTTTTGCATCCCATTAGAAGATTGATGTAATCATCCAATTTTTATTTTAATATCTTGGGGAAAAAATAAATAAAGGAGCTGGGTACGAAAAGCCAGAAATAATTTTCGAAAGAGATTTATTCAGTTCAGACATACTGTACATATTACATTTATATATAATAACGATACACATTTATCATTAAGGTATAAGAAACACTATAATTAGCTGATGTATGGCAGCGAAGCATTGTATGACGTCACCATGTTACAGTCAACTCTGTTTCATCCCAATTTAATCAGTACAATCCCATTATTAATAATTCGGAGTCGAGAGTCGCTATGACACAGTAGCGTTGAATTTAACATGGAATTTTGCTCTTAAAAACCTAATTATATCATATATCTACACAGGGGATAGAATTCCCATGACGTATACAGGGTGTTTATTTTAAATAATCAGCCATTACTATCTCAAGAACGATAAGCGATACAAAGAACGTTAAATTGACGAACAATATCTATTTTACAAGACTATGTAATGAACAGAAAAAAAAATTGTTTTAATTTTCAGGGCACGTAAACAATAATTTTAGACTTATTAGACGCAGATTTTAATTTTGAACATTTTTTTGTATTATTCTTTTCTTCCGAAAAAAAGTAGATACCCAATGTGTTCCTAACGTATGTAAAAAAAGTTTTGAGAAAAAATTTGTGCTCCAAATTTTATTACTAAATAAGATTTAATCCAGTTGCTACTAAACATAATAAATACATAATATGTAGTTGTTTTACAATGTTAAAATTGCCAGAAAAATTTAAAAGATGTTTTACTAATTTTAAATATGTGCGCAAATCTATCTATAGATTAGTTGGAACAGATAGCCGAAATATGAAATTGTTAATATTTTTGGGGATCAAAATATTGGACAGACGACTATTTACTGAACTATACGGGAATGTTAAGAAAATGTAATATGTATTAATTTACCAAAAAGTGGGCGACTCGAACTTTTGCCCCCAAATCGATTTAGTAGACTCATTCAAGCTCAATACAAAGTTAGAACGCCATCGCGTACATTAACTGCACAATTTAGAATTTTAAAGATGGTTGTTAGTATAACTTTAGACAAAAATGATTTAAAATTTCGAAAAAGAATTAATGTAACGAATTAGAAAGCGGCCCAGCTTGAGTGAATCTCCAGATACTGTAGAGCATTAAGGAGACAATATTTTATAGAAACTAGAGAGAAATGTTTCTCTGGAGCGACTAATGGAGGGTTACACTTTTGATGTCACACGCAAGAAAGAGATAGTTGATGCAAAAGTTGAGATGCAAGATCATAATACAAACAAGCCATCGTTATTTTTAAAGTTTTGTCTTTTGTCATTTCTGTTTTGACATTTGAGTTTTACATAATGGGGTACTCCACCATAACAAAAAATTATAAAATGTACATTTTGTACTTCAAATACTACTCAATAAATAGCAATTAAGATAAAAAAAATTAATAATTACTTTGCGAGATATTTGAAATTTGTTGTCAGTGTCACTGTGACGTCACACTATTGCTTTCTTTCTCTCGCAGCCCACTATAGAGTCTGGTGCGGAGCGAGAAAGATAGGAGTACCGCCGTGACGTCATGCTGACTTTAAAAATCAAATGCAGTTAAACTAATGGCATTTAAGAAATTTTAGTACTACGAATTGTTTTAATATTAAACGAACTTTCATTTAAAATAATAAAAAATTAGACTGGAGGACCCCATTCAATGTCTTTGGATGGCTGTGGAAACTTAAAGAATTTAACATTTGTCTTGTATTTTTATAACCATAGCAGAAGTCACTGTTGCAAAGACCTTACACTCACTTCTATTTTGGCACCATCTTGTTTCGACTATCATGACAGCGATTTGTTTGTATTATAGTGTAGTTCACGGAATATATCAATAGATAGCAGCACGAAACTATGTCACTGTATAACCCTCCACTGAAAACTTTTGGCAAATCTTAGCATGAAAATATGTAATAGTGGCTGGGAATAACAAAACAAACAACAGTTACAAACAAGAATATTTCTGACGATCCGAGAAGTAAATAGAGACAAAGTATTAAAAAATGGAAGATCAGTGTTGTAAAATTAGATTTTTGTCTCCTTAAGGCTCATTCACATCTACGAAAATAAGAAATATAATTAAAATTATAAATAAGACTTTATGATTGATGTTCACAGCTTCGAACATAAAATATCAACTGTCATTTAATACATTCATAATTAACAAGCAATAATAACAACTCCATACCTTTTAAAACACTATATGTAATCATATTTGCAAACCTTTGTTATAAGACAACTTTTTAAAATTATATTTAAGTTGAAATCTTTTTGCAGGACTGTAAAATGACAGTTATTATGTATGTGCTTATTTTTGTGTAAAATATTTAATATTTGCAAATCCTTGTGTTTATGTCTTATGTTTAATTTTATTTACGTAACAAGACCTGAAAGTGATACTTTACGGCTCGCTCTGGAAGCTTGTGAGCCCAGTATAGACACTTTCAGGTCATGTTGGGTATAATATTTTTTTTGCGATCCTGAAAAAAGAATAAAAAAGTATTATTTTATTTTTTACTGCGAGCAAATAAGATATAAATAAACAACTGATCTCCATGGAAACATTTAGCTTTACCGCTCCCGGGATCGGTAAAGTACTTTCCGAACCCTTATAGACAACTTTCCGAGCTAGATCAGCAAAGAAGGACTTTCCGGTCTAAATAGTGATCAGAAAGAGCTCATTTTCTGGGCGATCGCGAAAAAATTACTATTTCGAGCGCTGTGAACACTTTCATAAGAATCTATTATTTATATCGTTATTTTTATTCTTATGTATAATTTTATTTTTGTTTTCGGAGCTGTGAATGAGCCTTTAGTTTATAGGAATAACCCCTTATGTCAATATTTCAATAAAAAATTCTTTCTCTCTGATAAAAGAGGTCCAACTTTTTCTCAAAACTTACGATATTTAAATTTTAAAGAGTTGGGTCCCGTATAATGAGATTTTTTTCTGTTCATTGAATTAGTAAAATAAAAATTGCCCATTTAACCTTCATTACAGCACATATTTATGCACTTAGCAAGTGGCTCATTTAAATGAACACCCTGTATACCATAACATAATAGTAATTCTACCCCCACTACGAATACTATCCAGCCTTATTTGGATGTTGCTTTATTTTTGTCATTTTCAAACACAAATGATATGAATAAAAATTTATACAATAATTACAACTACATCAAAATTTACGTACAATATTAAAGCAATTTCCCAATTCTGCGTTATTTACACGAATTTTTGCGAGTTTGAAAACTGGACAATTATCATACAAGGTAAATGCTACGAATGAATCATTCGCATACGACAATGGCTCGGTTTACACTGAATGGCAATTTCTACATTCTACATAACAACTTAACAAACATTCCTATTCCTTGTACCAAAGCATGCTCCGAAAACCGTCTCCCAGAAAGAAGAAATCGATTTAGATATTGCACTTCTGTTTCACAGAATACACTTAATTTTAAATGGTTTTGAAACGAGATTTTGACGTTTATTGCACTTTGAAGCCGACGAGTGGATTTTCAATTATTTTAATAATATACGGCCATCCCTTTATTTTTTGATTAATATAAAACAAATAGTTAACCACCTTCCATTACAAAACACATTTAAATAAACAATGTAAATGTTATAAAATAATTTAAATTGCATAGTGTAAAATTAAAATTTGTATCAAAAATATGATCATATTTAAAATTATCGAAAATGTGTCAACGGTATATGAACTATTTTATATATTTTATATGATTACCAAACAGAATTTTACACATTAAATTATTATTTAAATTTGTAAAATTCTCGATAAATTTACATTCTGTAGTAGGTAGCGTTACTCGCTACAGGCTATTAGAACTAGCGTAAAAAAATAATAGCGTATTCCTGAGATCATTTTGAGTGAAAAATGTTCTAAGAACATAGGTCCTATTCGTTTTAGTTACAGAATTACAAGGAATCAAAGTTTTATAAATAAAAATAATTAAAAATAATAATCAAGCCACCTTTCTTAAAACAAAAGAACAATATATGGAAACATTAAATATATTTATTTGATTTTATGAAATAAGTGTTCAAAATGTGCCCGTTGAACTCCAATGCAAACTTATATAGACGAATCAGAGTCAGAGAATTATGAATTTTATAAATTATTATTGTATTGCACAGCCCTAAAAAAAAAAAATGCAAATTCTAGATTAATTTTGCATTATTGTTCCATTGTTTGCTTGTTTTTTTGTTTTGAAAGGAAGTATCTAGATTTAAATTTAAAAAAAATGCAGCTATTTATAAAATTTTGATTTATTGTAATTCCGTAACCAAAAGGAATAGGGCCTATGTTCATATGACTCAAAATGATATCAGAAATACGCTTTAACATGGGAAAACAATCTTTCCCAAATATTCGCCGCAATTTTGTAAGAAAATTATTAAGTCTTAGCAACATTGTTATAGGAAATAGACAGTAATAATTGCGAACAATGAATAAAACATGAAAATGACAGGCTTACATTTGTTTCATGTAGTGATTTAAAAATAGATATTTAGCGAATAAAATTATGAAATTTTGAGTGATATTTTTTTTTAATTTACGCTTTTGATGCCCAAGTAAATTTCATTTAACGACTTGGTAGTAGTGACATAAAGGTTAAAATAATTATAAAGGAATTGATTATTACCTAATTTCAATATAAAATTTAGTTTGCTTGTTGTGCCTGTTTACGTGCTGCAGGTGAACATTTTGAACAAATTTTATAAAAAAAATAGTAGATGATACGTTATTGCTTTATTGTAAATAATAAATTTGTTTGAATTCATCACTGAAATATATACTATAGTAGATGATACGTTATTGCTTTATTGTAAATAATAAATTTGTTTGAATTCATCACTGAAATATATACTAACTGGAACTCGCATACTCTACCCTTAGTCTACCTATCAGCGTACGCTGCACTGAAGCCTCAAGCCTCATTGAACAATAATGGCTTGTCCTGTTCGCGCACGTTCGTGCCGAACCGAACCTAGCCGAATAACTAGTATCATAGCTGATCGCTTTGTTTCCATATTATGCTTCATTTATTTAAACATGCGCCACACGAAATAATTTCCGTCTACTCACGAACTGTCTCGATGTTTGCCGACTACTCCAGCAGCAGGCTTTCAATATGCTTCACAGTCACGGTTCGTACGCGCATTCCAGTTAATATATATTTCAGTGGAATTCATCAATAAATATCATTTTTACCCTGACATCAGTGCGAGCAAACTAAATTTTGTATTGAAATTCGGTAATAACCAAATCATTTTTAATTAATTTGACTATTATATCACAACTTAATTAAGATAATATTTGATGTCTCGTTATGAAGTTGATTTTTTAAAGTAGCGCTGCTCCAATAAAAAAAAAACAACAATATCTTTGAAACAAAGCATTTACGGACATTTGCTCAAATGAAATTGTCGCCTAATTTTTACGTGTTTAGTCCATGGTTTAAGTTAGGCAGTTTAAATCTGAGACATCTTTATATAAAGTTCTACATAGGGAATGTTTTTCGGGACAGACCTCTAGGAAAAACTGTTCCCATATTAAACACCTATGCCTATAATAGTGTTCATCCTGTATAAGATTTATAGTTATCAGTACTTAATCTTTTTTGTGTAGAAATGATTTACTATTTAATGACATTACTTCCTTTTAACATTTTCAACGAATGTCAAAAAGTAAAAATCTGGGATCGGCTGTATTTTTATTTTTATCTTCGTCGGCTTCTGGTATATGCTTTCGCGAAACAAACAATAAAGACTGGTATACACTTTCCTATATAGTAATGAAACTTTAACAAAGCTTAGAGAATAGTCGTATAAACCTAACCTATAAACGTCAATGTAAACCAAGCACACTGCAGTGTATAGTAATTTATCGATTACAATATTTAAACATGAAAATTTGAATTTGTAACGATCGTAGCGTATACGAGCCTAGTAGACATGCTCTGGGTGTTAGAGTGAGACAGGTCTATATTCTATCACAGGCTAAGAGAGCTAGTTAGACATAACGCGTAACTTAGTTCAGAACATTTAGTAGTGGCCGAAATAATATTCCTAAGTATTCTTCGAACGTCCAAAAATACTTCGTTTCTCAATAAATAACTGGCAAGTAAAATGGCTGGTTGTACTGCTAGTGAACTAGGGAATCAATGATATGAATTCTAATCTATTTAAATAACTCGTCAATCTGCGATGGATTATGTAACTTAAGTTTCAGTCGGCTTCCAAGGGAGGAGAGCATACACTACTTAATTTTAAGCACGCTCTTCACAACATACACTGCTTAACAGTAGGTAATTCATTTTTTAGATTTTGCGTTCATAATAAAGTCATACGATACGCAATTTTTTGTTTTAGAAGGTTGGTAGTAGATGACATTTACTTAACCCTTTTTTACGTAATTTATTTTTAGTTAATTGATTTTTTTAGGAGGTAGATTATTTACAGTGGTCTGAGCTATATAAAGTACCTCAGACGGAGTGCAATTGATTTTATCTTCCATGATTACACAAATATTTTCAATTTGTAAATATGAAATGATATTAACCTTTAAATAATAATTGAATGTGGTCAATTCAGTGTTACTAACTATAACATTTCACTTACAAATTTCCCGAAATTAACTCGGTTTAATATTAGTAGTTTTTTTAAATTATTTTAGTATGTAGAAGGCGCAAAATATAAAAAATAGTATAAAGAACTCATTTTATAAGACTTTTTTCGCATTTGTCAATTAGAAAACTCGCCAAGGCTCGTTTCTAAATTTTGACGCGTGCGAAAAAACATGTCTTATAAAACTTGTTCTTTAATATACTATTGTCTAATACTCGAGACACACTAAAAAAATTAATGATCATTAATAGGGTGACCAGACGTCCCGGTGTTCCGAAAATACTTTCCGGGACGGGCATTTGTCTCAATTTTTGTGAATGTAGTTTTTCAGTCAGATTTTATCGAATAAAATGTTAATAGGTTATAGAGACCGGTAGTATTTACTCTTAATCAAGGGTGATTAAGATATGACTAAAATAACAAATTCATTTGTTTTTTAATCATTTGATTCCGTTATTAAATGGAGACCATGGTAGTTAATTAGTTAGGGTGACTAAAATTTTGAGAAAATACTACCGGTCATTATTTTTATAACACGGCCAATTTTGATATATTTTTTTTTTTACTTGAGTAGCTAGTAATTGAGTTTCCACTCTAATTTTTTTTTATTAGTTTAATGATACTACGTTTAATTTTGAAGTTAAAAAGTCTCAACTTAACTGCGTTTGATTTTTAAAGTCTGTACGAGTACAATACAATAAGTAGAACGTGCTTACTACATTCAATATTTCCTGGTTTGTTAATGGACGCAATTTTGACATCTGTCAGCAGTCTCAATTTCACTTGCTCATGCTATATCTAACCGTTAATGATCATTAATTTTTGTAGTGTGTTTCGGGTCTTACGTGCATAGAAATCAACAACTTCGCATTTTTGAATTTAATTATTTTGTTTTTTTAGCAATTAGACGTCAGAGCTTAGATTAAAATAAAACTTATATGCTGTTTGAATGATCTTTTCTTACACTTTACATGAGACCAAATTTATCAAGAGTGCTTATTTTTATCAGGTGCAGAAACCGATATTAAAAACAGCGCATATTTACATAGTTGCACAGTTCATAATTACGTGGTTGCTATCACGAATATAACACAGTTTTTTGACAGATTGCAAACATTGTCTGCATTAATTTACACATAAATTAATTTTTCAGGGTTGTAATAGTTTCTAAGTGAAAATGTTAATTTCATTTTAGAACTTTTCGTTTGAGAACACGAAAGGAATTCTAATTAATTTAGGCTTATGTTAAAGCGTATTAAATGATCTTTCAAATACAATAAGTTTTAATTTAATCCGAGGTCTAGATTCTAAAAAAAAATCTGCGAAGTGGTAGTTTTCTATGCACGTAATTGTTTTTAATTCCTGTAGGGGGTTCTAAACCATTTTTTTTCTAAAATTTTTAATGTAAACGCGTCTAAAAAATTGTACGTAATAAGTGAGATATTAATTTTTTAAAGTTCAGAATTTGGTTTGTGACGTAGCATGTTCTCACCAGTGGTCGACAAACTGTTAAGTCTAGAGAGGATACAAATTGTTTATCTTACGAGTAGCATAGTTGAAATATTTTTACATATAAACTAATACGTTATATTCATGAAGAAATTGTTTTTATGCATAAATAACATAAATAAAATGCATATTTTTCCTAATAAATTATAGAACATTGAAACAGTTTGACCACTAACAATATTGAGACACAAATTATTGCGGTGGATGGCATCGAAAATATTAAAATTCTTCTTGTGCATCGCATTGTTTTGTGAAGGGGTATTTAAAATCCAAGTGTGCTTTCCTACCCTTGTTGGAACACGGGACGAATTATGAATCGGGTTTCCGGCTGGAAATGGCCACTATGCAACGAAATAACAATGACTATGTACAGAATACTGTGTAATACTGAGTCACGGGTAGCTCTTCTACATCCACAATACGTAAACTAAACTCTTAACTAACAATAAGACGCCTACAAACACAAACAAACAATTCGTGGTGAATTTGTACTCGTAAACGATTCTGGAATTAGACAGGTTTGAATTTCGCGCGCTGAGCTACCCGCTGCGCAGTATACGAGGCAGTCACACGATCACGCACACGGACACTACAAGAAATCAGACAACATCGACCTATATCTAACAGCATATTAAGATATTACGTAACATTATGATGATATTATATGAACAGTGACGTCAAATCGAGGAGCAACCACAAGGTAATGTTCTACCACTGATTAACCTTAAAATTGCATGGAAAACTTTTAATTCGAAAAAATAGGATATTCAAAATGGTGAATTCAGCATGGACAAAAACTTACTACATTTAATCAGGCATGATTTTAAATAAAAAATAAATTAAATAATTATAATTAACATTGCAACCTACATTTAATAATTAAAATGTCATATTATTAAATTAATAGTTATTTATATACAAAAATAGGTAAGAACTTTATATCCAATGGACCATTTTCATTGAAAATGAGACATCAATTAATATTTTCGTGAACTAAAAATTATATTCCTAAAATATGAAGTTCACGGTTACAATGAGACATCTGTCAACATTTTTGTGAACTAAAATTTATATTCCTGACACAAAGTTCAAGGTTACAACTGTCAACTGTTTACAAGTGGCGACGCAAAGGAATGGGGACGTATTATTTTATCTTTGCTTTACATAAATTAATATTAATCAGGATAATAACAACTGCTGGACATGGACAACATTTTTACTAAGTTTTCTGACAACTGTTAGCTATCACAAACTAGTGTGAAGTTAAAATAAAAGCATACCTCGCACTTCACAAGGAACATCGGATCTCTCACTCTAAATACGTAAGCACGCGCACATATACAATGAAAATGGTCAATTGGTACAGTACTTTTCATAATTTTCAGTATAAAAACTAAGTGGCGCCAGTTTTCCCTTTTTTAGAACTTTTCCTTTGGTTTCGACCCCACCCGTCTCCACTGTATAAAGGCTGGCGGCTGCACATTTGATAACTAGAGTGCGCTGGTCACAAATCCCTGTTTTATAAACAGATACATTTACTTCCAAAGTAAATAAAATTTATTTCTTCAGAAGAAAGTCAAACTTCTGACAGTAATACATGGCATAAAATGAACAATAATTTGTTAATGTAAATAAATTTACTAAGGAAGTAAATTTATTCTGCCCTACACCGGTGATAAGACAATTACATTTTGACTGTGGTATACACCTTAATTAAATAACCCGCCAATTGTTGTATTAGGTTTGTGTCCGTGCTAAATCCGCCATTTTGATAGCCCTGCATTTACCGATGCAAAAGTTTTCATTTTAAAATGCAATATTAAGATTTTCCAATAGTAAAATTATTATCTTGTTGTTGGCATTCCCGTGAAATTGCAGTACACGAAGTGTATTGCTGAGGAGATAAATAATTTACCATGTGTAAGGATATTCAATATTATGTACTTCTAAATAGGTTATATGCTTGTAAACTACTAAATTGTTAAGGTTTACTACCCTGACACCAAATTACGTATAAAGTACTAAGAGTTAATACTCGGCCGTAGTTTCAAATTGTTTTGTGTTCACTGATCATCGCTCGACGGTGGATACGACTTCGACATTCGACTGTTTGGCGTTGCCTAGCAACGCGTGTTAATCGTTACTCTTCGAATCGACCTGCTATGCTTTCCGTCAGCTTCACGTTACATTTGCATATATTTTGTATTTTTATTTTGGACAAGTTTAGGTATTTTGTTTCAGTATTGTTGGCACAATTTATTTCACGGAACTAGTAAATGACAGGGGTGTAACCGTACCTAATCAAATCAAAATGAAAGAGTGCCTCGAAATTAAATTAACAGAAAACAAGTTTTGCAGAAGTTTTACAAACATCTACAAAATCACAACAAACACAACAGATAAAAAATAGTTGGGGGTTATTTCCGAAAACTGCCCAATATAACGGTTAAAAAAACGTTTGTTTCATTGAAAAAATATGAAAATATTGAATTCATTTCAAATAACAATGAAACTGACGTAAAAAATATAGAAATAAAACTAATTAACTTTTTAGGCAAAAGTATACAGAACCGTTCAAAAATGTCGGTACACCTGCAGTTTTGTAAAAACTAATGAATTAAACTCTTTTAAAAAATATATAAAACAATAATATTTTCTTAAAGATTCTAAAATTTAAATTTATTAATGCCTGGCTGCATCAATCAGGCTTAAATGTTAAGTGGCCATTAAACAATAAATGAAAATCGAATTTAAGATATCAATGCATAATTCATTTGACATTTCATTTCTGTGCAATATTATCAATTATTTAAGGAACGTTTAAAATTTAATTTATGTTGCTGCAACCAGCCATAAGTATTTTTTCTCGGTCAAATGTCTACAACAGTTTGCCATTTTGTTAAAATAATCATATTTATTTCGATTTTATAATTGGTTGTAGTTTTTTTCTATTGCTATGTTCGTATTTATCAGTTGTACCTACATTTTCAGACGGTACTATGTTTCATATTATCTACTATAGTCTGTTTTTAAACTAGAAAAAATAATTTTAAAATTTCCTGATACGAATTAAACACATTTACGTTTACTAATGGGGTATGTAACTAAATTTTTGCATAAAATAATATATAGTTTTCTTCACGAAGATGACTATTTAAGGTCATCTATAAGCCGTCTGATATTATATATAATATTAGTTGCAGATAACTTCCATTGGCTTGCAACATGTAATATTATAGACACCTACATTTCAATTGACAAAAAATGTCACTTATTTGAAAATTATGCTTCTTGTCAGATAATTTTTTTCTCAAAGTTTTATTTTCTTCGCCTATTTTATGCACAAAACAAAAATGTAAACTTGACGTAAACCATTGAATAATATTGTGATTTAAACGTCAATGTCACTGGATAAACAGAGGGCATTGTATACTCTGTTTGGTTGCTATGCGTTGTAGTCAAGTACGGTTTACACAATTTAAATATCATGTCAATTATGATTTCATTATTGGTAAGTGCTGAGCGTTATTTGTTGTTATATTGCCGTTTTTAAGTTCCATTTGGATATTTTCCTTATTTATTTATACTAATACGGTTTTGTATAATTAGCGCTTGTTTTTAAACTCCGAAAATGTTTTGGTGTTAAACAGATTCGTAAACCCGTCTCAATTAACTGTCAAAATTCTTTCGTTATTTCAAACATACAATAGCAGATAACTAAATTTCTGTAAGTCTACGACATACGTCACTGCTACTTTTAGTGTGTTAGAGAGTAATGTGACCATTTAACACACAACATAAATTAAATAGTCATACGTCGCATAATCTTTATCTTTCTAATACGAAATGTTGCTAAGCTACTGTTTTATAAAGTGTTTTGTACGTATATTCTTTCTTCGAACCTTGAATAGTCATTTTTCGTAAATCCAACTGTACCCGTATTTTTTAATCGATTAATTAGTTGTAGTTTTCGACAAAAAATTACTAAAAATTTGGAGAAGAGGCAAACAAAGACACACAATTCGTCGGCGAGTATTGGAAAGTACCATGTCCACAAATATTATTTTCAAGAAATGTTTCAAACAATTAGAATTTTATTGTAAAGAATGGATAATGAATACAGATGTTGAAATTTTTTGTTTGTTTAGTTTCATTTTCCCTAACTTTTAAATTTATTAAATTATAATTTTTAAATATTTTCGAAATATAAAAGAATCTAGTTGCACATAGTTCAAAATAACATAGTAAATTTATGAAAAAAAAATCCAATACAGAGACTTTTTGTATCATGTCCATACTTTTTATTATTATTTTTACTGTACTATGTGCAGACGCACGTGACAGAATTATGAAATCTGATTGGCTCTGGATTTGATTGAAAACAATTCTCAGTGTATGTCATTTTAAGGGACACGGTACAAAACTATGTCTGTTTAAAGTACAAGCACTGAATTTGATGTTCTTTCTACTGGCCATGGTACAACAAAATACCGGGAAACTGAATTCGACTATATCTATTTTTTTTTTTCAAAAAGTGGACTTGGTACGTTCCAATAATCAGCCGACGAATTATGTCAAAACAAAAGAAAAAATATTCCAGTAGTGGTAGCACGCACTTTAGAATTCTATCAAAAGAGGCATTTGTTTTCGCTTTTCGCCACGAAGCGAAAATTTGGTAGCATGCGTATATCAAAATATTCGCCTGCAAGCGTACGACTCGAGGCGAAAATGTCAAAGTAACGTCATTATTTTGTCACAATTCTATTCAAAGCCAATCTACATATAATTTATACATTTATTAGTTACAACTGTTATATTTTTTATTTTAATACTATAAAATCCAATTATTTCCGAATCAAAAAACCAATATAGAATTCTAAAGTGCATGCTACCAAGATTCGTAAAAGTAAAATCGTATTCGCCTGCTTTCTATGATAGAATTCTAAAGTGCGTGCTACCACTACTGGTCATAGTGACGTCACAATATCTTATCCCTTCTCCAAAACATTATATTGCAAATAACAATATTATTAAAAATAATGATTAATTTTTATTAATATAATCAAAAAATATGGTGATCAATTTTTATATTTTGTCATACGTTTTGAAATTCAATTAGGGTCACATAACTCATTTTGACATTTCGCGGATAACCTGGCAATATCTTCTAAAGTATACAGGAGACTTTTAAATTATAAAAATAAAAATTACGCAGAATTAAAACCTCCTAGTCCTAATAATAATTTATTTTCGTTAAAAATTGCAATATTGTCAAAAAAAAATTACTCTGTCTGGTCTAGCAATAAAACTGTAAATATTGTAATTATAGCGAAGCGGCATATCGCTTACTGTTTGATTTATTATATTGGATACAAAACAAGCTATAACTGCGCCGCTCTTTTCGAACGAAGACATGGATCATCTGGTACTTCTACTTCTACCTGCCCTGAGTGCTCTGTATAGTAAAATAATCTTACTATTCCTTTAATATAAATGCCATTTTTGTTTGATATAATTTTTGGAACTACAGTTTTCATTCTCAAAAGAAATTATTTCAAACAAAAATAGCATTTATGTTAAAGGAACAGTAAGATTATTTTACTATACAGAGCATGTATGCATTTCAACAGAGCGGCACAAACAATGGCTCGTTGACACCCAATGTTATAATGCAAACAGAGAGCGATATGCCGCTTTGTCATAATGAGGTCATGCACGACTTTTTTTATAATTTTAATCGATAGAGTAGTGAAAAATAATAGACTCGTATTTTTTATTTTTCCTCAAATCGATCTTTAATCATGAAAAAATTTTAATTGAAAATGACATTCTTTAAAATGAGGCTGCTAGACCCCCGCTTCGTCCCTTGTCCCATGACGTCACATAGTGAAAGGCACGACCATTTTGATTTTCATATTGTCTTAAACGTCAAAGTGACATTTAAAGATAACCTAAAATTTATGAATGTAAACATGTCGATGCAACGTTGTTTCGCGCCAAAATAGAGAATAAAATAATATTCTGCAATATATTTAATGTCTCACATGCGTTTATAACCTTCTACTATCTAATTCAAAGATTCAAAAGTGAAAGAAACATCTGATGTAACGTAGATAATTTCACGCCAAATGAAAATTATATTTATAAAAATAAATAGAACGATATTATATTAATATATTATAGCATATTCAGATATGTAATCCTCAATTTATAGTTTATATATATTTTTCTTTTAGAAATTATGTGTCCATATAAAATGTCTGTTTGAAATGAGTCTGAACTTGGTTCGTAACGTTGTGACGACAAAACATGGCTGGTTTTTGCAACTTTTGAAAAATATCATAATTTAAAACGATTTTATACAACAAAAAATATAAATAAAAAATAATTTAATCATACTGATCGATGAATTAGACTATCCTTTTTCGATTTAAACAGAAAAAAGGCACAATAATTTTTTTTTGCATGACATTACAATATTTATAGTTTTATTGCTAGACCCGACAGAGTCAATTTTTCTGACTATAAGAGATTTTGCCAGTACATCATCTTTTAACGAATTATTCATATGCAAATTTATTTCGTTGATAAACATTATCATATTAGTTGTTTTAAAATTTCACAATTTAAATTTGTTGTACATTTCTTTGGGGCGTAAATATCAATTTATAATTTGCTCCTTCTAGTTAAAAAACAGACTGTAGTATTCAATATTTAATATAATACATTCAGGTGTAATCATTAATGATTTTTAAGTAAAGGGCTCACTTATTTTTTAAAATTCCAGTGTAATTCCTGTAATTATTAAAATATAAAGTTCAACATTGAACTTTTATTAAATCATCGACGTTATGCCGTTTCTATTGATGTTCCGAGTTTTGGTATTTTGGAAGATCACTTTTCTTTTGTTTCTTGTACGATTACCTATCAACCATTTTGAAGATAGTTTTTAAAGTTCGTGTAACTTCATTTATTTATCATCTTTGTTTATTATTTATACGTATCAGAAGATATTTGTGGGACATTTTTTTTTCTTTGGGATGTCAGTTCCAGCATTAAATTGACTTTTGTAGAATGCTAGCACTTTCTTCTAACCGCTACCTTGGGCAGTTTCAGCGAAAATATACTTCAGAGTCCATAGTTTTCCACAGTATGACTGGACGACAAGATTCAGTAACGAATTTCAAAATTCACATTGATATAAAACTTAAAAATAACAACATACATAACTATTTACAAATAAAAATGTGTAATGAGTAAAAATAAACGCAAAACGTACACTTGTCAACGTAACATCACACGTAACAATAAGAAGATAATAGATGAGTTATCGCGCACTGAGCACTATGCGTCTGTTTTATGCTTAGTAGAGTCACTGGGCACTATAGGAATATTAATATACATTTGCTTAACCTAGTACGTATTTGATCCGACGTGTTTTGAAGCCTGGATGGTTTATGTGGGTACTTTGCTTACAGCTTTAAGGAGATCAGAAGTGGGATTTTTTTCCAAGGACATCTTCATAGGGTCGTGATGGTGCTGGTGGTGGCTGTGCTGTTCTAATTTCTGTTGCTTTTCTTGCTGTTGTTGTTTGAGCCGATCTTGCTCTTCGCGTTCCCTGCGAGCCTGTTCGTTGATTTCTTTGACGGCCCGCAGTTCTTTCTTGAGCTTCATACGACGGTTTTGAAACCAGATTTTTATCTGGCGCTCGGTGAGGCATAGCGCATGCGCGATTTCAATGCGCCGTCGCCGCGTTAGGTAGTGGTTGAAGTGGAACTCCTTCTCCAGCTCCAAGGTCTGGAAGCGGGTGTAGGTTTGCCGGCCGCGTCGTCTGGGACAGCCGTTTGGACCTGAAGCAAAGAGATCTATATTAGAAATTAGCATTTATCTCATTCCATACTGGGGCAATGGTACCACATATTGTGGTGTTTGTTTTCTAAATAAATTAGAATAAATGATTTCTCTTAACTACCTTACTCAACAAGAAACAGTTTTTCTTTACATTATATGAAAGGTACTATAGTTCTACAAAAATTGTACAATATATTTCAATTTGCTTTTGACTTTAGTTGACCTTGACATTGGTACTCCAAGTTCCACTTTTCGAGATAGCGACATGTTTTATGTATATTTTGTACCTACATCCTTAGTTTCGTTTGCTTATAACATTTATATTATTAAAACATTAAAAGGTAGGTCGTTTAATGAAGAGCTTAGGAATTTTATAAATCATCGACATATTACGTAAACATAATTTAAGGATAAATAGAAATTTAGACACGGTTGCTGACAATTTGAAAGATTGCAATTGGGAAGTTTAGCGATTTTTTTTTTATTCTTTTATTCCACGGGAAATGACTTGAAAAATGATGTAACATGTTTTATTTTTTTCAAAAATGCCCAGATTTTCCGGAAAAGCCGATTTTAAGCTGTGATGACAGCAGAGGCTTGGTACAACGTATGTCCCTTATACACTGACGCACGCGGTTGCGGTTACCAGTCACTTGAGACTGAGGTGTTGTTCGACCTACGTTCAAGTGGTTCGCTTTCACCGTTCTGTCTGAGTTTGAGCAAAACAGACTTGTGACGTACTTAGAGTTTACCCAAAAAATATTAATTATAAATAAATGGAGCAATAATTTTAATTTTTAATTTCAATTTCAGCAGTCATTTGTGTTATATTTGTGAGAGAATATAATTCATTAGTCACGTGACATGTTTTCCGCCAATCGACATTCAGAATTTCCCTAGTTACATGTCTATCACAGCGATGATAAAAAACAAAGAAATTATCACCTTATTTACATTCGTTACTAAGGGAATTTTACAACATTGACAGTTAATTTTAACAAAAATTCATTATATTCTCTCATTAAATATAAGCTCGTGATATGATTAATAATCGAAGATATTGCTCGTGAAACCGAAGCAACACATTTCACTCGTCCTTCCGACTCGTAAAATCTGCAACTCGGTTTCACTCGAAAATATCATCAATGATAATCATATCACTTGTTATATTACGTATGAAAATAGTATGTTATGTAGAATTTTTACCATGCTAAACTTCCTCATTCCTTCACCTTTCCATGCCTTCTTCCCGACAAAATTTACGTTTTCGTTCATAACTCAATTTCTTATAACTGGTTTGGAAAAAAATATGAAAAAAGATAAATTGTCTCTACTTTAAAAAAGAACAACAAAACAAAAAATATTTTCCCTGACGTTTTGTCGATTTTTACTGGAAATACTAAGTTTTTTTTTCTTTCCTTAACTGTTGGCCTCTTCAAAGATGATGAATAAATTTTAGATGAAGAGAAAAGAATATGGAATGAGAATAAACAAAAAAATCTGTAGTGGCCAGCACAAACACTCTCGCATGTCGATATTAGGCTAAGTAAGTGTTGTATTTAACATATCTAGTACCCTTAAAAAATTCTCCTACTGTTCTAAATATTCTTCCAATTCATTGACGAAATTGGTAGTATTTCTAAATGGTATATATTATACACATTGGCTGGTAGCACAAGCGTGGTTCTAACACCGGTATTACTAGAACCGTGTCAATGACTTGGCACATACTTCAGGGTTGTTAACAAAATAAGAGTTGCCAATATACTGAATTAAGTCGAAAATGTACTGAAAGCCATATTCAATAAATTTGATCTCATTATTTAAAACTGTTTTTCCGAGAAACAAGTTAAAAAACAAATCATATTAAATAATTTTAAATAGTGTCGGCAGATTTATTGAATATGGCTGTCAGTAAATTTTCAACTTGATCAATATATTGGCAACACTTGTTTTCTTAACAAACCTGAAGTATGTGTCAAGTCGTTGACATGGTTCTAGTTAACACCGGTGTTAGAACCACGCTTGTGCTACCAGCCATTATGTACCTATAATTTTAAATATCTAATTAATAATAAAATAAGAAATATTTAATAAACTTTCTAGAAAAAGCCTTCAAAAATATCTCTGCATTTTTTTCACAGACATTTCTCCGTCAATTACAAACATTTACATTTTTCAACTAGTTTCTATGAAGTTGTTTGGGCTGCGAAATTCATTACAACAGAATATTTTATATATTTATATTTCTTAATCTGTAAATCTATAGAAGATATAATATTTTTTTTTTAAATGAATGGGATAAAAAAATTTATACTCTTTAATATTTGTAATAACATAAATTTAAAAAAATAGTATTTAGAAGATTTTTCGGTTGTCAAATTGTTACCAAAACCTAATCAGCTCTTCTCATTAATGTCAGATTGAGGAGTCCGTAGTTAAGCAGGTCTTAAATCTTATATAATTTGAGAAAACGTTGATACACACACACATATACACACACATACACACACACACACACACACACACACACACACACACATAAATAAATACAGACAGACATCACCGTAAAAGTAATGGGTGACCAGTAAATAAGTGGTTGGAAAGAGAGATTGAAGAACAAGTTCCTTTAAATATCTAAGAAATATAGTAACTTGAATAGGCATTTTGGAACAGATCAGAAGAAGAAGAAGAAGAGTTGCCCATGTAGTATTGTGCTGAATGGATGTGAAACGTGGACGCAAAGCGAAAAAGTATTTGGAAAGTGGTTGTGGTGATGATTGGAGAAGTTTGTGTGGAAAGAAAAAGTAAACAATGAAGAGAATTTTGCGAGAAATAAGAAAAAGGAAAACCAACTGGATTGGAAATATTTTAAAGAGGGATTGTCTTCAGAAAATTATAACTGAAGGGATAATGATGATAAAAATTCTTAAAGCATTATTATTTTTTCGATATTGGAGGATAATTATTATGGCGTACCTACAAAATTTTGAAAAAAAGTATATAATTCTTCAGGTTGCGTTAGGGTAGTTTAACAATAATAAATCATGAAATTGCAGTTGTGATCATCAGTAAATGTTTAAATAAAAATTATATTTCAAGAAGACAATAAATTTATTAAGATTGACAAAATCTACGGTGCATCCGAACTGCGTACCTGCCGAATCTATTCTGTTTAAAATGCGGTAAAAAAAAATATTATAACGGCCCAAGTTTTCTACGTTAGGTCAGGTTATATTAAAGTTTGTTTAGAAAAGTTGCAAGTGAAAAATATTTACAAAAACAGTAAATAAAAATAAACAATAACTTGATAAAAATAACAATTAGAAATTTTTCTACTCTACGTTACTTTTGAGACATCGTGAATAATTAATAAACCAATATGAATTTATTTTCGCTATACTCATTTATTTCATTATTATCGGTGTTTGTAATCTATTTTGACTCTTTTAAAACTAATATTTGGGCATATCCGAACTGCGTACAAGATTTTACCTCACAGCATTTTGTTCGCAGTTCGGCCAACAACCTAATGATCTCTAATTACCTTTGTACCCGGCAAATTCTTGTACGCAGTTTGGATAGCACCTACATATCTGTAGATTTCTTGCTTCGGCTATAGTCAGACAATAAGTATTATTAAAAGACAATTCAATTTTTACAGTAAGGTACAAATATTTATAACTTTACTCAATATCGTTATTGATTAGACATTTTCGCGATAAAATTTAAAAAAAAAACAACGCTTGTATGTAACAAAAGTTCTGAAAAAAAAAATTACGCTCCAAATTTTATTACTAAATAAGATCTAATCCAGTTATCACTTGACATAATAAATATGTAATATACCATGTTAAAATTTCCGAAAAAAAGTTTTAAAAGATTTTATACAAAAAAGAGAAATACATTATCAGTTAAAGTGGAAGATAATGTGAGCCATCGTGTTAGATCGGCCATATTGAGACGCTAATTCTAGTGTAAATTCTACAACATAATGAAAAAAAAGTAACTATGCAGTAACTTAAAATACGTATGTTACATCATTTCTTCATTTCAAAATAATAAAGCTCAGTCGCTCAATAAAAAATACGAACAATATTTAATTTACATTATTTTTACAATAATTATAATAAATATTTTTTTCAGTTCTAGTGAATTTTATTTATTTATGTTGGCAGCCCAGCAATCTGTCATTTCTGTTAATGAGAGTCTTTCAAGTTTATTTCTTTGGTTAGTATTTGTTTACAAAGCTTGTTTCGCTATTTTTTTTCATGTACAAATATATTTTATTATTGAATTTGATTGTTTTCACCCTTTACATACATATGTCTATATTTTGTTAGTTTCAGAAAACATATTTTTCCTATTTTTAAATTTCCCGCCTTTCTATTAGCGTCTCGTTATGGCGCCTATCGATTCTATTTGGCACAAACTCCTATTTGTAAACTCGGTCTAGTGTATATTTTTCCTTGTCTATGAGTGGTACTCCGGCAAAATTTAGTCCCAGGTCCAGGTTCAAATCCCGATGGCTGCTATTATCTTTTCACTCTTTCACAATTTATATTGAATGCTATACAAAAGTTAATAAGAAATACGCAAATTTATCTATCTATAGGTTAGTTTGACAGATAGTCGACACGTGAAATTGTTAACGGTTTTGGGAATCAAAATATTGGACAGACTACTATTTACCGAACTATACGGGAATGTGAAGAAGGTAGATTTTGTATTAATTTACCACAAAGTGAGCGAGCCGAAGACAAAGTTATAACATCATCACGCAACTTAACTCGGCAACAGGGTAGTTGCGCATATTTCAATTTATTTTTTTTCTGAAAGAATTGTTCAAGTTATTCACTTTAATACATATTTTGCGTCTGGCAATTGTACCTATATTTTTCAAAATATATTTTTTTTTAAATAAATTCTTATTTAAAATTTTCCCGTGTGTGACGTGTACTATTAATATCAATCACAGTCTTTCTTGCCCAAGCGGTACACTCTCGGTAGTACACTCTGTAAACAATCACAATACTACTATTTTTATCTCAAATATTTATATTTTTGAGAGAAGCACTATTTGAAAAGAAATTATTCATTTTTACACAAATTCATTTGTTTTATTACTTTGTCTTAAATTGGCTGATATAAAAAAGGAAAATAAAATATGATTTTAACACGCAAAACATGGGTTAAATGTCACTAAGAATGACACGTACATTCCCTGAAGTGTCTATACAGTGTGTCCCATTTAGAGGTGCCACCATTGGGATTTCGAAAACTATAAGAGATACGATGTCGGTTAAATGGAACTTTTTGTGCGTCTTTGGGAGGTCATCTCAGATGTGCTTTTGTTTTTCCAAAAATTCTCATAGGGCACTAGATAATGTCGAAAAACTGAATATTGTTGATTTTTTCTTTTTTAAATAACTTCTGATCTATTAATAATTGAGAAAAAAGTTTCAAATATAAAAGACAGATATTTTTATTAACTAACCAGTGGCGTACGAAATAAATTTTTATATCCGTAAATTTTCGAGATATAACACAAACTTATATTTTTTTAAATAGAACTCATCTGATTTTAGTCTCAAAAAAATAATTATTTTTTTCTCTTTTCAATGATGTAAGGGTTATTATGTATTATATTTGTTTTGCTCCTAAAATTTAATTTATCTCTTTATTTTCCTGAATTTTCTTTTATTTCCCAAAAAAACATTATTATTTTTATTAATTATATTGTATTTGATCAAAATAATTTGTTTTATGCCTTTATTACTTAATATTTTCATTCTAGACTCATAATTACAAATTACACTATGACGTGCCAAGGGCGACCTGATACAAAATTTTATAAAAATTAATTTGATACGAGTTTTGAGCAAAATTTTTTAACGAAATAAATTATTTATATACAAGGAGTATTTCCAAATAGAAATCTACCAATATTTTCAAAATAATTGTAAATTTAATACAAAATAAGGAAAAAATAATAATTTTTAAGGCAAAACAAATATAAAACATAATAACCCTTACATCGTTGAAAAGAGAAAAAAATATTTATTTTTGAGACTAAAATCAGTTATGGGTTCCATTTAAAAAAAATAAAGTTTGTGTTATATCTCGAAAATTTACGGATATAAAAATTTATTTCGCACGCCACTGATTAGTTAATAAAAATATCTATCTTTTATATTTGAAACTTTTTTCTCAATTATTAATAGATTAGAAGTTATTTGAAAAAGAAAAAATCAACAATATTCAGTTTTTCGACATTATCTAGTACCCTATGAGTATTTTTGGAAAAATAAAAGCACATCTGAGATGGCCTCCCAAAGACGCACAAAAAGTTCCATTTAACCGAAATCGCATCTCTTATAGTTCTCGAGATCCCAATGGTGGCACCTCTAAATGGGACACACTGTCTAAGAATTAAATATCTTGAAAATATCTGGTATTCAAGTAAATAATTATAAAATATACATACTGTTAAAGAATACTTTTATATCTGTTATTTTACTTTTAGAATTATACTGTAAATATTTGTATGTACAATTAAAACATAATTCAACTTCTTCGCTTTGTCGTAGTATTACAACAAGCTTGTATGAGTCATACAGACTTGGTCGAACTATATAATTATTAATAGTCTACGTCACAAGAATTCCACCCCAAACTTTATTTATGGAAATTATGAATGAAAAGTTTTATATTTTCTAATAATTTTTGCATTAATATGTTTAGAATTAGTTTATATTTCATAATTAATAGAAAAAAATAACATTTATTTTTTCCGCAACTACCCTATTTTAAATTTTAAAGATTATTGTTAGCAGAACTTTGGTCATAAATAATCGAAGACTTTTGGGCATTTCTTAGCAGACAACATTTTTGACGATACGGGAAGTACATAGATTTAACATCGTCCAGAGACTAATGAGACAAGATATTAAAAACCTGCGCCACGTTAAGATAATGGTCCCCTATTAGTGTTGTAAATTCGATTTCTTATCTCCTTAATAAATAGAAACAACTCTTTATGTTAACGTTTCATTAAAAAAATCTTTCTATTCGATGAAAAGGTCTTACTTTTTCTCAAAACTTTTGTTACGTACATACCTTACTTATAATAAATATCAATTTTGTTTTGTGAAATTGTGGATTGTAAACATTTTCGGCACCAATCATGGAATCATGCACGGAAAGATATTTAGTGAACAACAGTAAAGAATGTTCGACGGGATAATAAAAATAAAAATATGTGAACAAAACGGAATATAATATTGTAATTTACGAACATGCGTGGTAATGAATTAAAACGTCATTTGGGTCGTAAAAGCAAACATAAAGAAACATATCAGTCACGAACAGGGCATTTCCATGACAAACAGTGAAAAGGACACGTTTTAAAAACTATAAACTAATGTGTTACATTGCATGTTATGACTCCGAGCTTAGGACCAGCGAACCCATAAATTACTAGATTTATTATTTCGCCATTAACATGATCTCAATTTTTCTACACGCGAACAACTTTCGAAAAATTCAACGTAGATGATAAAAAATTATTTACTGCCGTGTAATACACACGGTTTTTTACGGATATTGCCTGAACAACTGCTTGTTCTCTCAGTTTTTATTGTGGAATAGAAATATAATTATTTATGTGCAATAAATTCGCCTTAAAATACACGGCAAATGAAGACATTCAGCAATATTCAGCCCCATCTTAAAGAGAGAATTATTTTTTCCTGTTTGAATCAAATCTGTATTGTGAGTACTTAAGTTATATTACAATATTTATCAGATTGTATTTACGGATTATAAATTACTTAAATTAAGATATATTTTTATACGGTTGAAGTTTTGTTGTATTTTATAATTTAGCTGCATTTTTATACTCTTAGTGTGTTTTGTTGTCTTTTAATTTTTACGGTTTCTTTGAACTTATTTCATATTTATTGTGTTTGTGTCGCATTATGCCATTTAAGTTTTGCTAGGTTATAATAGTTTAGATTTTGACTTTTTAAATAAACCATGTCCTGTGTTGTGGGTGTGTAGTTTATATACATTGACCGCATGACCGCCAAAATATAAAAAAATCTGATGTGGCCAACACAAACCCTCCCGCTATTTAATTTTTATTACTTTAAATACATATGTACGTATTAACTAATGCTGCATATTGTTCCATTGCATGTAACTATTGCTTTATTTACTTTTTTTTTAAATGTCACTATTATTAATTTGTAATGATTAGTTTTTTGACAGTGACATTCACCTGTCATTTGAATTCATTTGAAATATGAACTGTGTAACAAAGGAATTGTGTTTATCTTATGCTTTGGGATGTATAAAAAAAATTGATTTTTAAATTTATCTGTAAAATATATAGAAAAAGTATTAATGCATTCCTGTAGAAAATTCATTTTCATAATGACAAAATGCGAAAAAATAGCATTTAATGGTATTTTTTGAAGAAAAACCATTATGAACTTCAGGTAAATTACTATTTCCGGTTATCCGATTTACACAAAAATCTAATGGTTTCTTTCTATATTAGAATAGGGTAGAAATACAAAGTTTCAGAATTTTCTGAATGATAGTATTTGCGTTAGAGCGAAAACAAAATCCGTACACAGACACACACACACACGCGCGCACACACACACACACATACATACATACATACACACATTCAGACATCATCGTGAAAATGTTAAAATTTGATTCTAGGGACCTTAAAACGTGGTCATTTACTAAAATCTCGATATGTGATTTTTAGCACGATCCCTATACCTCCCTTACCAAGGGTAGCGTGAGATAAAAATCTGTTGCGGTCAGCATAATACGCACTTACGGTACACACAATAATTATAATTACATCTATTCTTTACGTTTCAATTCATTTTCTAAACAAGTTTTCTCCTACTCTTCTAAATGTTCGAGATTCTTCCAATTCATTGACGAGACTGGCGGTATTTCAAAAGGGTGTATGATGAAATATATGTATAGCAAGCGCATGTTTAGTTGACACTGTTACTGTACATACTTTGGCTTATAAATGAATCCCCTTTCTTTTTATACCAATTTCAGATTTTAACGGAGAATTTTCCGCGTTATAACAGTAGCATGTTATAATTACTATCACATCTCGACTTGTTCAAGTCCGAATTTTAGGTTTTCCGCATTCAAGACAGTGACAATCTAACATGTGGCAGCTATATCTATAATTTTAATTATTTAATTAATTATAAAATAAGAAATATTAAATGTTATTCCCAGAAAAAGTCTTCAGTAATGTCTCTGGATTTTTGACTCTGACAATTATGTCAATTACAAACATTTTAATTTTTCAACTGGTTTCCATGGGCTGTTTGGTTCATTATACAATGGATTACAATTTTCTATCTATAAATCTGTAGAAGATATAATAAAAATGTTCAATGTTTGGATAGAGAATTATAACTTCCGGTTGTTCAATTGTTACCAAAACCTGTTCTGCTCTTCCCAGGAATGTCAGATTGAGGAATTCATAGTTCAACAGATCTTAAGTCTTATAGTATAGCGAGAGATAAAAATATTAACAGTTGCTTGAAGCTCATTTTTTATAAATTTAACTGTAATTTAAAAACATTTCTTTTAAAATACCGACATATTTTACTGTAGTAAATATTTACTAAACGGTACACAATTTGTTACAGTTGTCGTCAACACCACGAATTTATCTGCAATAGATCAAAAATAGTAAAATATGTGTATCATAGATCATATTGAAATGTGCCAACAGTATTCTTGCAAATATTTTCTCCGTCGCGTTGGCGCTGTGGCATCTCTATCGTATCGGTTCTTCCACGAAAGTCTGAGTATCAGTAAATTTAGTAAATTGACACATTAGAGGTTTGTTTTCCGCGCGTCTAGATAATTTACGTGGCCGGTTTGTGTGCGATTCTTTAAAGTCTTCGCAGTCTGAAATGTTTTATTGCCCTTTCTTGCCGAATAAACAGGACTTAGATGTCGTAACGGTTATTTTATGGCCGTGGAAGAATGCGGACCCTCGAGAGAAAGTCGAGTTTTTTTGCTCCGAGACAATCCGCATCCACACGAAAGGGTGGAAAGGGTGAACAATTGGGAAAGTTGCAGTTTTTTATGGCACTTTTTGTGCACATGTAATTGAGGTAAGAGAAAGTTTGCAAACTTCAATGGCTTTATGGCAAGGGTTGGAGTGATTTAGAGCACGAATTAGAAAGTTAGTTTTTTGCACGTGGAATAGCTTTTCAATAGTAAGGGGTAAAAAGGGCTATTCACAAATTCGATACGCTAGATCACTCCAAATTCGTTCGAAAGGTTTTTTAAGGCGTTCTGTATTTGACATAAAATAAGTCCTACAATGTTTTCATTTTAAAACTTGCTTTAGAGATTTTGCAATAATTACCCCAATTATCTAACAAATACTTTCATATAAATAAATAAATATATCATCACGGCATATTACCCATTTCTGGGTGTGCCAGTATCTACAACACATGTAGACATCGGTAATGATGACGATATATTTTCCCGTGTGGGCGCTTACCAGGCGTCACCTCACGGGCACTCATAGATGGCGTGGAGAGTGCACCACAGGGATCACTTTTGTGCCATTTAAAATTGGAAATATTTGGCGTCAGTCGGGATCGAACCCGGTTCCCCCAGGTTCGCGACCAGACACTCAGGCACTTTCATATTCTTGTCTAATCTATTCTGCATAAAACTAGTATCCATATCAGAGCTGGTGCGAAATATTTAGGTATATTTAATATTACACAGCCTTTATTAGTAATACCAGATTTAATTCTATTAGGTATTGCCTTGCACATTTTTCTGTGAGTGTTGTCCCGTATGTTTTACAAGGTAGGTTTTATTTTACTGTACGCACTGGATTGTTACGAAGTAGTTTCCCTTTGTGCCAAACGTAAAGTGTCTCGTTAGATATAGAAACCAAATCTGGAGTCTACTCCAGATCTTCTAAGATGACCCCATTTTTACCTTTCGCTAAGAGAGGCATTGGATTCATGATAAAAATCGCTTATCCAGATTTTAGTGAACAAGCACGTTTTAAAGTCCCTACAATCCGATTTTAACATTTTTACAATGATGTCTGAGTGCGTGTGCATGCGTGTGTGTGTGTGTGTGTGTGTGTGTGTGTGTGTGTGTGTGTGTGTGTATGTGTGTGTATGTATGAGTGTATGTATGTGTGTCTGTGTGTGTGTGTGTATGTAGGAGGAACAATTCCTAAAAACCTATAATACTTTGGATCAATTTAACTACGTATTCCTTAATCTGAAATTAATAGCAAGAGGTGAAAAGGTTTTGGTAACAATTGGACAACCGGAAGTACTATTTTCTTAAAAAAATCTTCTAAATATTATTTTTTGGAAATTTATATTATTACAAATATTATAATAATAATAATCTTTATTAAGAGCCAACGGGCTAAACAATACAAAAATATATAACGTAAATAATAAAGTAACACAGGTAATAAATTATTTTTAATTTTAAATATGAAAATCAAAGTATTTAAAGTAACATATCTAGCCATCCTAATGTATTTAACATAAACTGCACATTTGTGTATTTATTACATTTTAAAATAACCCTCATTGCTTTATTCTGTATTAAAGGATATAAAATTCTCTATCCAATACATTGAACATTTTCATTATATCTTCCATAGATTTAGAGATAGAGAATTATAAATATATAAAATAATCTATTGAGTAATAAATCAAACAGCCTATGGAAACCAGTTGAAAAATTAAAATGTTTGTAATTGACACAAAATCAGTGTCAAAAATCCAGAGACATTACTGAAGACTTTTTCTGGGAAGTACATTTAATATTTTTTATTTTATTAGTAATAATTAAATAGGTATTTAAAATTATAGATATCCCAAGGAACACAGAGTTTTTATTAAGACATTATAACTAATAATGTTGTTACTGCAACTTACATTTAGCGGAATTATAACACTTTTAAGTTATTTTGCCTTGTACAACTTTTTTCTAGTCTTTTAAACTACAATGCGAAGTTATGATGTGTGGTACTTATTATTTGGTTCCATAGTAGTTATTAAAACGTTTTATATTTAAGTTTCATTGGCGTCGATTCTTTTAGTTTTATTAACGTCTTTCGCACTAAATTAAAGGAAGTGTTAGAAACGTAATTGACAGTTATTTATAAATACATTTTTTAAAGTTTTGTAATACAGTTTAAAAATAATTGTTTGGTATAGATGCATTAAAGTTTACATATATTACATATATTAGTTAGTTTACAGTTTTCTAAAAGTTTTATAAATTTATTTAAAACTTTTAAATAACTGCAAAAATAACAGTTTTATTTTAAACAGAAGAAAGTGGGAGTATAGTTTCTCAGTAACTTAATGCATCAACTAAAAAACTGATGTAAAGTAGTTCTTAGGAAGTCATTATAACTGAAATATCGAATTATAATATGTACGGCCATATTTATGCATTTAAACAGAAACTTGTTTAGAAGCCATTTTGTAAAATTTAGTATAAATTAATTTTATTGTGTTTTTAATTTAATATTCTGAAAGTAATCATTCTTCTATATGGTTTATTATAATATACTTTATTCATTATAATATCGAATGATTTAAAAAAAATACAAAAATCTATTTTTCATAAAAATTTAATAAATGTTCTTTTATTTATTTTAGGATATTATAATGTCCCTTGAATTTTTTTCCAAGTATAATATAATATTTCACAGTAAAATTAAATTTGTTTATAAAATGAGTTCAACAGATATGTAAAAAATATGATCTTTATAAAGATGATCTTAGATTTAAATAGTTGCAGAATACATTACAAGTCTCGGTACATATAATTATACAACATAGTCATGCTTAGACTACTTATACGACTCGTGATATGATAAAATATGAATTTACGGTAGAAAATAGTTTGCTGAGAAATCTGTATTGTAGTTTGAATAGTAACCCATATTATAGTTTTATTAGTGAATATATCTCTTATCAATTAGCTTTAATGAAACCAACATATTATAGTCCATGCAAAATACATATGCAACTATTGCGTGTAAGTGATAATAGAAAGTTATATAGTAGTTAAAAAAACGTTGTATATTAGTTGAATAGATTCCCCACCCGCCTGACACTAACGTCGTATAAACGTTAGAATCAGTAAATTATCGTTGCATAAAAGGTATAATACAAGTTAAAAAGTTTTAAGAAAAGTTTTTTTAAAGTTAATAGAACTAATAACAAACTAATTTGTGCTCCTTGGGATAGCTGCCGCACGTTAAATCGACACTGTCCTTGAATGCGGAAAACCTAAAATTCGTACTTGGACATGTCCAGATGTAATAGTAATCACAATGTGGTATTGTTATAACAAGGAAAGACTCCGCTAACATCTAAAATTGGCATAAAAAGAAAGGGGATTCATTTATAAGCCAAAGTATGTACAGTATCAGTGTCAACTAAACACGCGCTTCATCATATACCCTTTAGAAATACCGCCAATCTAGTCAATGAATTGGAAAAATCTCGAACATTTAGAAGAGTAGGAGGAGACTTGTTCAAAGCATGAATTGAAAAGTAAAGAATAGATGTTATTAGATTTTTTTATGTGTACCAGAAATGTTAAATACAATACTTATATAGCATAATAAGAAAATGACGAGAGGTCTTGTGTTGGCCACAAAAGATTTTTTTTTGAGTTTTAACCATTTGTGTAGATTTTATAATTTATTGAAAATGTATATACTACTTATTATTAGTATGGGCTCGTATATTTGAATTTGAAGAAAACATCAACTTTATTTATTTAGTCTATATTTTATGAATAACATATTACCCACAAAAAACTTGTTATAATATTTCTTGGGTTAAAATAATTCTATGTTTACTACAACCAACAATAACAATTTCATTATAGCTATAGCCATAATAGTATGGACCCAAGCTTGTTTCTGTTCTTGGCAGCTTGTTTATGCGGTCCGCGTAAACAGTTCGCACTTGAAGTTTATCGGTACTTTACGTCTCGTATTTATATATTGCGGATAAAAATGATAATTCCAGTTCAAAGTTGGTGGTAGCTGAGGAATAATAGCTGCTTTAAACAAGACTTACTGGCAAGAATAAACGTCCAGCTGTAATTGTTTGCATGCCTGCAAATTATTTTTATGCTTTTGTGCTCATATGCGTAAACGCAGTTATTGAAATTAGTAATGTATGAGAATGAGCGCGGTTGGAAGTAAAATATTGTGGAGTTTAAATCTATTTAGTTTGCTATATACCTAGCCATTCTACTATACAAATGTACGCATTAACATACAAGTAAATTATATTTAAATACATAACACACATTCATTTAAATAACTTGCAAAATAAATTACAAGTTTTTTAAACACTTTTTCATTAAATATGGATCATTTTCTCGACTTTGATGCAGATTAGGTGTTAACAAATATTCGAAATCTCATTCATATAGCAGTTATTCTTAAAAAAAAAAAAATCTGTTGTGACCAGCACAATAACTCTAGCCATTTCCATTTTATGTTACATATACTTCATTTCACGTAAGAAAATAAAGTTTGTTTAAATAGGGATAATAGAGTTATTGCAGTTTCAACGCAAAAATAACGTGCACTTTAAAGTCACGTGACAGCCCGAGTGCGCATGCGTACTAATAAGGTTCATGTTATATGAATAAAACGACACGTGCAATGGAATAGCGAGCGTTTAACGTCACACGTTCTGCATCTTTTGAGGTTATGTTTCGGTGTAAAGTGTGGATGTGATGTAACTTCGTTTGTGTTGCTTTTAGCGTTAACGTTAGTGTGAATACACTAAATAAATGCGGTAAACATTGAAATTGAAAGTCCTTTATTTCTAAAATAAAGTGTTTTCTACATAAGGTTAACGTTTACGTTCTTTCATCTTAGAAGTTGCAATAACTCCCTATTGGTTCGTACCACGATACCGGTTTTAACTAAAACACTGTTTTAAGAAATGTCAAATTCAAATTTCAAAATGTTATTTCATCCTTATGTTACAAGATAGATTTATTTAAAAATATTTGTTTGACTACAAACTATGTTCTCCTTTAAAATCATATTTTGATAAATTTGATAGTATTTATTACTATCATTAAATAATGAAATTTGACATTTCTTAAAACAGTGTTTTAGTTAAAACCGTGACGTGGTACGAACCATAAATTCTACCCATTGAATGATCAGAATGCTAACCTAGTTCACAAAAGCAAAAAAATTATCACTAGTCAGCTGTCAATTACCAAATAAAATAGTTAGAATTAAGTAATATTTAACCTAAATTTTGACACTACTATACTTCATTTCACATAAAAAAAAATAGCGTTTGTCTAGATAAGGATATAAATTCTGCCCTTTGATTGCTTAAATTTGCTAACCTAGTTCATAAAAGCGATAAAAAATAACTTGTCAGCTGTCAATTATCAAATAAAACCGACAGAATTAAGTGACATTTAACCATGTTTTGATGTAATTTTTAATATTCAGGACTCGTATATTTTAAATATAAAAATTATTTTATTATTGACAAAGTTTGGTTTCACTATTTAAATTATTAATTTACTGCATGTAAAAACGGTCGGCCCTCAAACGCCATATGCTATTTTCTTACCTGAAATTAAGTGTAAGTATTGTATTGCACTTCGCTGTCGAACCGTTGTTTTATAACAAAAAAATTACAGAACTTTACCCAAATATTGTTTTTTATTGTATTTAGCATGCCTTCTGCACACATACAATTCTAATTACAGTAAAATTTTTGAAAGAATTCCGATCAAGGCCATCTACGAATTGTATCTATGAATTAAGATTTTGTGCTGTCAAATTTAGTAGTGTCTTTTACTTAGTTTTTATGAGGGTACATAATATCTTGTGTACCTCATAAAAACTATGTAAACGACACTACTAAATTTGACAGCATAAAATCTTAATTCATGGATGCAATTCGTAGATGGCCTTGATCGAACTTCTTTCAAAAATTTTACTGTATATCTATTTTTTATTGTATGAGAAAGTTCCTAAATGTCAGAGATTCTTCCAATTCATTAACAAGATTGGCGGTATTTCTGATGGATATATGCATATTTACCTATAATTTTAAATATTTAATTAATAAAACAATAAGAAAGATTAAATGTACTTCCCAGAAACAGCTTTCAGAATCTCATTAAAACTGTTGTGTTGATTTTTGACACAACATCTGTCATTTATGTTATAAACATTTGAATTTGTCAACTGGTTCCTTAGTGTAATTTAGTCTCTGCGATTTATTAAATCCGACTATTCTATATATTATAGTGAGCCGCCTCGGTGACCGAGCGTGTTGAGGCAGCGCGTCTCTGGCAGCGCTCGAAGCGATCTTCACCGCTCGGACCCTGAGCTCGTGGGTTCGATTCCCACCAGGGGCTTGGATGTTTGTGTGTGTCTCAATACTTTATAATATGTGAAATGTAAAAAATTGTAAAAAGTAAAAATAAAGTATTTGGGCTATGACGAATAGTTGAAAGCCGACAAAATATTATTTTGTTATTATTATTATACATTATAGTGTCCAAATTTATAGAAGATTTAATAAAAATTTTGAGTGTATTAGATGGAGAATTTTATGTTCTTCGATATTTGTAATAACAAAAATTTCCAAAAAATAATAGAAGAATTTTTCTAAGAAATTACCAGTTATCCATTGAGGTCATCCACGACTTTGTAAACTTCATTTATTGATACAGCCCACTACTTTTGAAAATTAATGTTTACTGGTTACTAACTTGTGAAATTGGTTGCTAACTTGTATAAATTTTACAAATTAGTTACCGCGTTAGTAACGTTGTTGACATGCGTTTTGTTACCGTTATACGTATTAAAAATAAATGTCAATTGCCGCTCATAGATTTTGGTTATAATTTTAAATTTGATTTACAAGTGAGTACGAAATAAAATATTATACAATACACGCCAAGTAAATATTTTACTGCCTCAAGGATGTGACAGGTTCGCCAGTCATTTCCTCCTTTCAGAAGTAAAAACAATTTTACCTGTCTTGTAATGTAAAATACTATTATACTTGCCGTCAAATAATTATGGACTGGAGATTTCTACACTGATGCCAAATTTTTTAAGTATCTACATGTACAAATATCTGTAATCTGTCAATGTCATTTTATATTCTTCCCTATAAATTGCATTATATTTAGACTTTTGAAAAGTGAAGAGTGAAACTCATGAATTAAATATTCCTGGTTCTTATAATTTAGGAAAACAAGATTTAAATGGGCAGGCAAAACAATTATTGCTAATATACACATTTTTTTTTTCAAAAAATAGGCGTTACATCCTGAAAAAATTTATAATTTATTAAATAACAAGAAAACTTTAGATTTGACTGCAGAACCATGTTGTGTTGGCAGATCTACTGTTCACCTAATAATAAATTATTCTTCCCTTTTATTTAGATTTCACCGGTTATCGTATTTTAACGCAAACGCGACCTTAGTTTGATGTGTGGAAACTGTGGTTAAAATATAAATATAAATTTTCCACAGAGACAATTTTTACCTCCCGCTACCCTTGGTAAGGGAGGTATAGGAATCGTGCTAAAAATCTAATATCGAGATTTTAGTAAATGACCACGTTTTAAGGTCCCTAGAATCCATTTTTAACATTTTCACGATGAGGTATGTATGTGTGTGTATGTGTGTGTGTGTGTATGTGTGTGTGTGTGTGTTTGTATGTGTGTATGTGTACGAATTTTGTTTGCACTCTAACTCAAATACTATCATTCAGAAAATTCTGAAACCTTGTATTTTTACCTTATTCTAATAGGAATAGAAGCCATTAGATTTTGGTGTAAATTGGATAAACGGAAATGGTACTTTACTTGAAGCTCATAATGGTTTTTCTTCAAAAAATACCATTAAATGCCATTTTTTCGAATTTTATTTCTTATGAAAATTAAAGATTATTGAATTTTCTACAGGAATACATTAATACTTTTTCTATATATTTTACAGATAAATTTAAAAATAATTTTTTTATTAGTCGCGAAGCCTAAGATAAAAACTATTCCTTTGTTACACAGTTCATTTTTCAAATGAATGTAACTGATAGTAAATGTCACTGTCAGAAAACTTATCACTTCAAATTAATAATGACATTAAAAAGAAAATAGTAAATAAAGCAATAGTTTTCTGCAATGGAACAGTTTGCAACGTTAGTAAATACGTAGGTTGGTAGGTATGTATTTAAATTAATAAAAATTAAATAGCGGGAGGTTTTGTGTTGGCCACATCAGATTTTTATACTTTATATTATGTATTACTGTCTTACCTTACTTATTTGTTATAATATTTTCTTCATTTACGATGTATTAAAATTTTAATTAGTTTTAAATGTATTATATGGCATTTGCGTTCATTCCTGGTTATATCAAGTTACAAGCGGCAACACCGCTGGGCAAGGGACAGGGTGCGGAAAGGTATAAAAGTTAGTAGAAAATAATAGACCCATATTTTTTATTTTTCCTACAATAGACCAGTATTTTTTATTTTTTCCTTAAGTCGTTCTTTAATAATAAAAAAATTGATTAAAAATGACATTATTGAAAAGCGAAGCGAATGTCTACTATGTATAGATTTTATCATTCAGCTACTAGTTGCTGCAATACTATTTTAATTATCTCTATTTCTTTTTGATATCTTGGCTATGCGTTTGGCATTTCGCAATTTAAACTAATTCGTTCCTCGCATAACCATTGCAACAAACTGCAAATCCGAATCGTTGAAGAAACTACTCGGAGCAATCTCGATAACACTCATAATTTCCATCGGAACAAAGTTTCCACACATGAGCCGGGCTGTAATACTCTGTTCGTCCTACACCGCTCTGCGGAACGCATTCCGGGTATCAAGATCCATAAAGCTGCCATCGGCAGGTAAAAGAACTCAGATAGAAAAGCCGGTAACGGCAACAAGAAGTTGTGTACTTTTCGTGACGCGAAGGCTTATGTTTTATTAAAATTATACGGGTTGCAGGAGATGGGCAGATTAAAATGATTTTGGGAGGTGAATTTAAAATTGTAATAAGAGTCAAATTTAGGATCTAATCTAGATCAACATTGTAATAGATTATTTTTTCACCTCAACAAAGCAAGAGGCATGAATTTATTTATTTATTGTGACAGGATATTCCATATGTATATTCTTCTGTTATAACTATGGAATATTTACTATTTTCAATTTTTTTTATTTGTTTATTGCAATAATCAATAATTTCCAAAGAATATTTACTGGGTGTATAACGAAAAAAGGCCATGGGCATTTAACATGGAAAACAGTTTATTTTACCCAAAAGTGACCTATTAATTTTATACAATAACATGTTTCAGTTATTAAAACTTTTAATTAATGTAAGGTTCTTTTATTATAACGTTTTTTCGTATTTTGTCCTCCTAATAATACAGTTAATACATTGAATCTAACATGATTTTAGTTAGCTTTGAAATATTGACAAATGATTACTAATAACTAATTTCAGATAAAAAAGAGTTAATTGAATAAACTACAAGTATTTTGATTTTCGCCGTTTTTTTTTTTTTTCTCTGAAATTATAATTATTAATCATTTGTCAATATTTCAAAGCTAACTAAAATCATGTTAGATTCAATGTAATAACTGTATTATTAGGAGGACAAAATATGATATAATAAAAGAACCTTACATTAATTAAAAGTTTTAATAACTGAAACATGCGATTTAATTCAAGATTCAAGCAAAAATTTTTCTTCCCTTGGCATTTTTTCGTAAAATCAAAAATAATTTTATTTTTCCTCTTGTAAACTCAATCCGGGGACATACTGTATAAATTGTAACACGAGCATATACTATTTTCTACAAATTTCATACCGAAAGTTCCTTGGAAAAGATACTATAAATCCAGTAAAATTATAACACGAATATACACTATATAAATTTCACTTGACACTGACATATGTCAATTAGAATTATTTGAATATATTAACTGTTTTTATGCTGGCTGATTTATTTATGAAAGTTACTCTCTTTATAATTCTTTAACTCTAGATCTATTGAATATGAAGGAAAATTTATAATCAAACCGTACCTTTAGACAATAAGATATTTTTTCATATTGATAGTCACATAAAATGCCAAAAATGATATTTAACTCCTTTTTTTCAAGAATAACTTTTTAAGAACTTCAAATAAGAGAACTTTCGGTTTCCAATTATAACCAAAATCTAATCAGCTCTTCATATGGGTGTAAAGAAGGGGAATGCGAAAAAATTATAATTTTTAGAACTGCATTGGAGTTATCGTCGGAGAAAAATTTTTCGCACACACACACACATACATACACACACGACACACACACACACACACACACACACACACACACACACACACACACACACACACACACTGCCACACATACAGATATTATCGTAAAACTAGTAAAATCGTATCTACGCACCTTAAAACGTGCTTATTCCTTAAAAACTCATAACCGAATTTTTTGACTAAAGACACAGAGCACAAATAGATATTAATTACATAATGTAATGTATGTTAATGTACTAATCTGTGCCAAAGACAATACCTTCCTTGTCGTTAACAGATTGCTTTATGATACTTGTTTTTTAATGTACTGTTAGAGAATTAAATTTTGCACCCAATTCAATAATCACATTTTATTTTTTACGTTTTTTAACTGAGCAAATCGAATTTGAACTTTTATAATAGTATATTATGTGGCAAGTGTGTGAAGTTGAAATTTTTGCGAGTGTTGCAAACCACCCGAATGTAAAATAGGCTTCATACACGTGTTACATACTATACTTTTTCTACAACCTTGCAATAAAATATATTTTTTCTTCACACTGTCATTCTTTTAACGTAAAGCCTCTGTATTATCGCCTTGTGTAACCATGGTTACCAACGTTACGGCTGTTTAACAGCTTTGTTTTATTAAAATACAATTCAGTTTGTAATATCTAAAAGTAACACTTCACGCACTATGTGCAAAAAATCAAACTTCACACATAAAAATTGATACGTGAAGTACTCACTTCACGCATGGGAGTAGAAAAAAGTTATTTCTTGTTGTTAGATTATTATTTATATTGAACCCCCACAAATGTATCCAACATAAATAAATAAATATAAAATTACGGCATATTGCCCATTACTGGGAGTACACAGATTTAGGTAATGATGATGACATATTTGACTAAAATTACATATATAATCTCTTGGAAAGCAATGGCACAGATACACTAAAATCGGTTATTGGATCAATAATAATTCTGATATAGATGGATAATGGAAGGTATTCAATTTCTTATCATGTTCATTTTAACAGGCTGTTTAAATTAGGGAACGAAAAAAAGGATGTTAAAATTAAGAATACACTACAATATTGAGAAATATGAATATTTTGAGAAAGAAATCAAACATATCAATAGGTATTATTCTATAGCTAGCAATTAATATCCTTTTCTTTCTAGCTAAAATGAAACCCTATAAATCACCATCGTCTCTAATTACCCCTTTGCTGGTGGGGTTATAAATCTTCCGAAGACAGCCGAAGTGGTCGGTTCTGCGTGTGTCGGGTGATTTACGACTCCGGCTCCTGAGAACATGTCTGCCATCAGGATCAGAACAGTGTTGGGGAGTGCACAGGGGTAAGGGGAAAGGGAAACGCAGGGCGCAGTTACCATGGCAACGGAGGTAGGAGCCATGTTGAATCTGGAAGGTGAGGGGTGGGGTATTGATTATAGGGATAATTACACATTGCAGGAAAAGGGTGTGAAGATAAGGCAGGATGTTATAGAATATTTAAATGCTTTTTAATGGTATGTAATGAGGACGCGTGGCTGAGTGCGTTATGTAATTAGATGTAGTTCAAAAGTGATCGACGTCAAACTTAAAGCTATAAATTTATTTTGCAAAATTTCAAAAACTCAAAATGATGTCCTTTATGCTATAAGCAAGCATTACAACTCTGTTTTAGTGTTATTTTATTGCTTCGTAGGCCTGAATTAACGCAAGTCGAGTTCTACGGGCGTGAGTTTTGTGCGCTAGGTTAAGGTATGTTTAGAAAAATATTCTTGTAATTAATAGACTTAAAATTTATTACTTTAATTAATGTGATCTGACTCGAATAATATACTTCCTATAAAAATTAAATCTAATGTTATTATTTGAAATTTCAATTTAAAGATAAACAGTAGCGAAGATAAGAGAGTTTGTTATAAAAACCACCTATTCTAATAAAAACCAGATCAGTTTAAATTGGTTTAAACCGAGAAATGTCTCAACGATTAATCGCCTATTAACACACGACTCCACTGATCGTGTATTATTAAGCTCCATGACTTTTTTTCTTAATAACGTTTGTCACTTATCAGTTTTTGCATTGTATAGTAACAGTATGTATCTATTGTTATTTCTACCAAACTCGTTTATTAATAGAAAATCATTTATTAATGACAGTATTAACAAACTATTTACTATACATTAATAGAACGATTAACGGACAATTTTATTAAATAAACAATTTTTTATTTATGTTAAAAACTATAGTGACTGTTTACTTTTTTTACCTCTCGCCAGGAGAGGTACTGGATTCATGCTAAAAGTCGCATATCCAGAAATTAATGAATAAGCACGTTTTAAGGTCCCTAGAATCCGATTATAACATTTTCCGATGAAGATGATGATGAGGATGATGATGATGATGTGTGTGTGTGTGTGTGTTTGGATGTTGGAAGGACGGTTTACGGTTTCTCAAATTATATAAGACTAAAGACCAATTAAACTACACGAATTTCTTAATTTGACATTAATGGTAACAATTGGACAACCGGAAGTAGTAGTTTCTTCTAAATATTATTTTTAGGATATTTATTTTATTACAAATATTAAGGAATATAAAATTCTCTCTCCGAGACATTGAATATTTTTATTATACCTATCTTCTATAGATAGAGAATTATAAATATATAAAATTATCGGTTGTAATGAATCTCACAGCCCAAATAACTCCTTGGAAACCAGTAGAAAAATTAAAATGTTTGTAATTAACAGAAAAATGTCAATATCAAAAAGCCAGATACATTACTGAAGGATTTTTCTGGGAAGTACATTTAATATTTCTTATTTTATTATTAATTAAATATTTAAAATTAAAGATACATATATTACATATACGCATCAGAAATACCTCCAATCTAGCCAATAAATTTGAAGAATCTCGAACATTTAGAAGAGTAGGATGAAACTTATTTATAGAATAAAATAAAAAATATATTAATAATAGATGTAATTAGAATTTTTGTGTGTGCACCAAAAATGTTAAAATACAATATGTACTTATATAGCCTAATATGGAAATGGTGAGAGGTATTGTGCTGGCCGCAACATATTTTTTATATATGTTGCCATGTTAGTGTAAATTGCATTCTGAATAAAATGTAAACATGTATTAATGTGTTTATTGGTAGCCAGCATGAATCCAATATAATACGATTCCCACAATATAAATACGCAAACTTATAGATAGAATAATTGGCGTTGTGCGTTAATTATCTATCCTAATGTGGGCAATATAATGTTGATATTTATGGGTGGGATAAGAGCACGGAACAGAAATCGTGCATTCGTCCGGCATGTGCCGTAAAGCTAAGTGATCCTATTACCTTACGTCACATATGCAACAGCGCATGAAATTGCACAAGCACAAACTCCCGTGCCGTGTCTCCTACGTGAGCACCGATCCAAAAAATTAACTCAATTACACAGATATTCGCACTGGGGCTACAAACTACCAAAACGCTAAGCTACTACGGAGATAATACCTTCAATTTTAATGAGAATAATTCATAACAATATAATAAGAATATTGTACAATAGCTTTCAAAAATATAGAAAGGTACACACGTTGTAAAAATCAAAGTAGTTACTAAATTTTTATCTCATTTAATTATTAATGAATACTACAAATGACAACAAAACTGAACATACATATATTCAGGGTTGTTAAGAAAAAACCACACTGGTTTAAACCGTCCTAGTTTTTATCTAGTTTTAACCAATAGTTTTTATTAAAAAAAGAAATCAAATAGACAGACCCAAATAAATATTAATTATGAAGTGTACTATAATATGAAAATTAATATTAAACACGATAATAGATATTTACACACCAAGTGAGCTAAGGTAATGTTTATTCATGAAAAGAAAGTTTAGTTAATTTCTTCGTGTGAATAAACATTCTTAGCTCACGTGGTTTGTACAATATTTTATTCAATTTTGACGAAATACTAATAAAAACCATTATAATATTTAATTTTGACAAAATAAAAAACTGATCAGTGAGTAGGCTGAGCATGACAATCGTCGCTGATAGACGTCAAGTCATGTATTTAAAATGCTTTATTATCTGTCATTTGTGCCGTGAAAAATATTTAAAATGGCTGATAATGTCTAATAAATATTATGGTGAGTGTTATTTTCGTACCTGATGTTATTTTAAATGCATTATTTGTTGCAGAGTGAGTAAAACATTTTTTGAGAGTGATTTAAAGTTTTTTTTAATTCACATGTGAAAAAAGTGTTACTTATAGTTGTTGCTATGGAGTTAATAATGACAGTTTAAAACGTCACAATTGAATAAAATATATCATCATTACCGATGTCTACATGTGTTGTAGATACTGGCATCCTAGTAATGGTAATATGCCGTGATGATATATTTATTTATTTATTTAATATTAAACTTTTCATTTGTAATTGTAATATTTTTAATAAATAAATCTCTGTAAAAATTTAAGAAACCCAATCAAAGTCATAGCATTCAAACAGCTTAAAATGAAAATTTTGTATATGTACTTTTATCTCGTGACAGGAATGTACTACAGCAATAAATTTGGACTCATTGAAAGGTTTTTAAATTCCGAACATCTTTTTTATTCACACTTTTGTTGCAAAATTAATAGGGAAGCAACTATCGCGATATGAAAATTTTACCATCTGATGTGCCAGCACATCACCTTCCGTCAATTCTATGTTTTTTGTACAAATCCCATACCAAAAATTCCTTGGTAAAGATTTTATAAATCCAATAAAATTGTAACATGATCATATACGATTTTCTACAAATTTCATACCGAAAATTCTTTGGAAAAGATTATTCTATATCTAATAAAATCTATAACACAAACATATATTATGTAAATTGCACTTGACACTGACCTGTCAATTAGGATATTTGAATATATGACCACTTTCCATGGTCATAGAAAAGCTGGCTGATTAATGGAAGTCAATAACTTTATAATTCTTTAATTCTATATGTATTGAATATGAAGAAAAATGTATAATCAAACCGTGTAGACAATAATATATTCTTTAATTCTTCCATGGGGTCCCGTGGTCGCGTGCCTGAGTGTTCGGTCGCGAACCTGGGGAACCGCGTTTAATCCCGACCGACGCCAAATATTTCGAATTTTAAATGGCACAAAAGTGACCCCTGTGGTGCACTCTCCGCGCCAGCAATGAGTGCCCGTGAGGTGACGCCTGGTAAGCGCCTACACGTTACAAATATGTCATCATCAGTAAAGAAAAAGATATCTGTGATAAAGCAGATTGGCACACCCAGAAATGGGTAATATGCCGTGATGTTATTTATTTATTTATTTAATTCTTTTATTCAGAAAATGATATTTAACTTTGTTTTTTTTTCAATAAAAACTGTTAAGAATTTCAAATAAAGATTCTTCCGGTTATTTAATTATAATCACAATCTAATCAGATCTTCATATGGATGCAAAGAAGAAGAATAAGAAAGTATTATAATTTTTAGAATTGTAGTAAGTATTGAAGTTATCGTCGCAGAAATTTTTTGTCGCACACGCACAGACCCACACAAACATACAGACATAATCGGAAAACTAGTAAAATCTTATTCTAGGAACCCTAAAACGTGCTTATTCATTAAAAAGTCACCATCGAATTTTTGACCAAAGACAATACCTTCCTTTTCTACATATAACAGAAGGTAAAAACCGATAAACTAATCAATATATGATTTTATATTCCACAAACGTTTTTCCTAAACAGAACGGTTTGCCCTTATACGGCAGGGTAGAAGTGAAAGCTTCCTCTATCATGGACAATAAGTTTTTACTTTTCGTTTCTTCGGGACCATCTGAGCAAACATTTTCCTGATTGGATACTCCTGGAATGCACATTTTATTCACTTCTATTAAGATTTTCCTCGTTACGTTCACTTCATTTCATTTAGAATTTTCATTACTATTCACTATCTGAGGATAATACCTTCTCCACGCTTTTAGAAGTTAAACTTAACGAGTATTCCACTTGTTTTTTACTAATAAATAATATACTTTTGCATTCATTTACATTAAATTTGGATTCTAATTTCGTACAATAAATAAAGATAGCACTTTTAGTAATCTCCTACTGAGTTAGAAATTTATGACTGGATTAAGATGTTATTTTAAGTACAATGTAGTCATAAATTTGTTAGTTACGGTATAATATTTAAATTTTAATATGTTTATATGATTTTAACATATCATTCCTACAATATGAATAGAATAATAGAATTAATATATACGAAGTAAATTCCAAAGTTTTCGATAGAATATACAAAATTCGCGCCAATTTTAATATGTCATTAGTTGCAGATAGAGTCATCTATGAAATGGTTAATGTACCAGTTCAACTGTCTATCTTTATCAGTAGGTTGGTGACATTTATTTGAAGGTACTGTTGCATTTGAATTGATTAGATATTTTTTTTGACAGTGACATTTATCTTTTAATTACATACATTTGAGATCTGAACTATGTAACCAAGGAGTTGTTTTTAAAGCGTAGGCTCCGTGATTTAAATTATAGAATATTTTATAAATTTATCCATAAAATATACAGAAAAAGATTACCTAATTAATGCAAACCTGTAGAAAAATAAATAATCTTTAATTTTTATAATAAATTAAATTGCGAAAATAGAGGTTCGCAAAATCTGTTCATTCACGGAGATCACTTCTTCTTTTTTCTCATCGGCTTTATTTGAAGAGTATTTTCTTTTTCTTAAAATGAGCCAGTTCACATTTTTACCTTCCGTCACCTTTAGGTAAGGAAGGTATTGTCTTTGGTCAAAAAATTTGTTGGTGAGTATTAAATAAATAAGCACGTTTTAGGGTCCCTAGAATACAAATTTACTATTTTTAAGATGTCTGTATGTGTGTGTGTGTCCGCGTGTGTGTGTATGTGTGTGTGTGTATATGTGTGTGTGTATGTGTGTGTGTCCGTGTGTGACAGATTTTTCTCCGACGATAACTCCAATACTGCAATTCTAAAAATTATAATTCTTTCGTATTTTTCTTCTTTACATCCATATGAAAAGCTGATTAGATTCTGGTTATAATTGATCCACCGGAAGTACCCTAATTTGAAGTTTTTAACAGTTTTTCTTTAAAAAAAACGCCGTTAAATATTATATTTTGACATTTATGTTATACCTATTAAAGAAAATGTCCTTCTCTATACGGTTTGATTATACATTTTACTTCATATTCAATAGATATACAGATAAAGCATTATAAAGAGGTTAACTTTCAAAAATCAGTCAGCTTTGCTATTTATTATGGAAACAGCTGATATATGCAAAAAAATCTAAGTGACAGATATCAGTGTCAAGTGCAAAACCAAATATGGAAAGTGTAGGATCAGAATGCCGAGAGTAAGAGGAAGGCGAAAGAGAAGATGGAAGGACTGTATTGTAGAAGACTTGAGAGAGGAAGAACTGTGTGAAGAAGATGCGTTGGACAGGAATGAGTGGAAGAGAAGAGTAAGAAACAGTGACCCTTACATATTTTATGTTCATGTTATAATTTTATGGGATTTATAGAATATTTCAAAGGAACTTTTGGCATGGAATATGTAAAAAATAGCATGTATTCTTGTTACGATTTTACATTATATATACGAGTAGAATCTTTTCCAAGGAACTTTTGGTATGGGATTTGTACAAAATACATCGAATTGACGGAAGGTTTTGTGCTGGCTACAACAGATTTTTTAAAAATTATTTTAAATAAAAGTTTACATATTATTTTTCACAGTAATAAAAATAATAATAATTAATTGTTATTTTAGAAATAGTCGTGAAAAACGACCCCCTCCCCCATTCCTATGACATCGGAGTATATACAGCACGTCATTCATAGCCAATAGGAAAACTGTTTACGTTATTTATAAAAATAAAAGTAGGCGATAGTTTATCACATGTTAAACTGTATGTACTCTGGCGTCACATTCTGTTTAAGATCACGTGATTTTTCCAAAATGTTGCACATATTTCAATATCTGATTGATAAATGGTGAAATTTTCAAATTTGAGGCTCTTTAAAGAACAATATCTTTTAAAATTTAATACTCAGAAGTCATATAAAAATTCTTGCAAAAGCCCTATTCTATAAATGTAAGAAATAACGATTTCTTGCAATAAACTAAAAAGAAAAAGAAAGCTTAGTATATTTTTAAGATTTTATTTGAAATTAATCTTCAGAATCTATATTAAAGTCATATGAACTAGGAAGAAAATAATCTTTTATCATAAAATCCATGCAATTCAAAGTTAGGAAACTTCGTTCATATGTAAATTATATTTTACATCTTAACCCAGTAAGTAAGTTTTATCTGTTTGCAACACTAGAGCAATGCGAATTGAAGTTTGCGGACAAAACCCGATTTATCCATTTAATCTTTGCGTAATTCACATGAAAACAAGTACAGAGAACTTCTCCAGAAAGAATAAAATCCGCAGTGCCATTTTCAGTTCACAAACAATGCAGTAACATAACCCGAAACTGTACGGCTAGATAAACCCTACTACACCAGCCAGCGGAATAAATACGGTAGGGGTAAGTCTTCGTATTGGTAGTCGAAAGGCGAGAAGCATTAGGAGAAATGCGGTATAGGGAATAAACCCGAGAAATATGTTAGTTACGTGTGCTACACTCAATTGGGCTTTAGGGTTATAGGAAAACTGGAAACCATGAGTATGTAAATCTACACAATTTTCAAAGGGATTCCAAATTCAAACGAATTGCAATGGAAGGGAATTTTTACGTCTCGCTAAGAGAGGTATTGGATTCATGCTAAAATTCGCATATGCAGATTTCATTGAATAAGCACGATTTAAGGTCCCTAGAATCCGATTATAACATTTTTAAAATGATGTCTGTGTGTGTGTGTGTGTGTGTGTGTGTGTGTGTGTGTGTGTGTGTGTGTGTGTGTGTGTGGATGTGTGTATGTGTGTATGTCTGGATGTTGTAGACACGATTCCTCAAAAATCATAAGACTTTAAGAATTGTTTAACTATGGATTCCTCAATCTGACATTCCTGGAAAGAGCTGAAAAGGTTTTGGTAACAATTGAACAACCGGAAGTAGTAGTTTCTGAGAAAAATTCTTCTAAATATAATTTTTTTGAAATTTTTGTTATTAAATATTGAAGAACATAAAATTGTCTATCAAATACACTTAAAATATTTATTATATCTGTATAGATTTAGCAATAAAGACACTATAATATATAGAGTAATTTAATCACAGAGGCCAAGGCACTACGGAAACCGGTTGACAAATTCCAATGTTTATAACATAGTTTTTAAATGACACATGTCAGTTTTAGTGACATTCTGACAGCTATATCTTATTAATTAAATATTTGAAATTACAGGTAAAATGCATATATCCATCAGAAATACCGCCAATCTGGTTAATGAATTGGAAGAATCTCTGAAATTTAGAAACTTCGTCATACAATGAAAAATAGATATAATTAGAATTATATGTGTACAGAAGACATGTTAAATACAATAAAAAACAGTATTTGGGTAAAGTTCTGTATTTTTTTGTTATAAAATGACGGTTTGAAAGGGAAGTACAATTCAGTATTTATATAGCGTAATATGGAAATGGCGAGAGGTCTTGTGCTGGCCACAACAGATTTTTATTATTGCTTTTAAGATTATTTGAAAAAGTTGAATTTATTGAACGGGAGGTTCCGAGATTTAAACACAATATTTCTGCAACAGAAGCAATTTTCAGCTATAATATCCTGAAGACATTGATGATTACGGTATCATTTTATGACAGTTACCGAAAGCGCGTTGCTTACCTAAAATCAACGTGCTTGAGGAAGTTGTGATAAAATTATAAGTATTTATCAAAGATCGAGGGAAACTCGGTGAGAATTTTTTTTGCAATTTTAATTAAATTCATGAAGAATTTGTATTTAGCAGAATTTTAAATTCACCCAATAAATGTCAGTAGTAGTTATGAATATTGCTCAGCGTGAAGTGTGTAACAATAATAAGATTGACATTGAAGAGACGTTCAGTTTTATTATATAAACGTTTAATAGTAATAATAATAGATTTTTTTTTTGCGTACATATTTTGGCTTATAATTGCATCCCCTTTCTTTTTATACCAATTTTAGATGTTGACGGTGTCTTATCCCCGTTATAACAATAGCATGTTATAATAACTATTACAACACGACTAGTCCAAGTACCAATTTTAGGTTTTCTGCATTCAAGGATAGTGTCAATTTAAGGTGCGGCAGCTATATCTATACTTTTAAATATTTAATTAATGATGAAATAAGTAATATTAAATGTACTTCTTAGAAAAAGCATTCAGTAATGTCTCTGAATTACAAATATTTTAATTTTTCAACTGGTTTCCATTCCATGGGCTATTTGATGGATACAATGGATTATTTTATATATTTACAACTCTCTATCTCTAAATCTATAGAAGATATATTAAAAATGTTCAATATACTAGATAGAGAATTTTATTTTCTTTAATATTTGTAATAACTTGCAATAATATGAAAAGTTACCGCCTTCTCGAGGTGGGGAAATGAAGAACATTTGTATTTTTATAAACACATATTCAATGTATTGGAACGTTTCGGAAGTTAGAAAACTTCCATCATCAGCCAATGTTTAATCTTGAAAACTTTTTAAATTTTACGTCTATAATACAAGAACAGAATTTTTTTTTGATAATACAATAACGTTAATTGTCCTAAACTACTTACAAGACAATTATAAAACGTTATTGTATTATCAAAAAAAAAATTCTGATATTTTATGATAGATGTAAAATTTAAAAAGTTTTCAAGATAAAAAATTGGCTGATGATGGAAGTTTTCCAGCTTCCGAAACGTTCCAATACATTGAATATGTGTTTATAAAAATACAAATGTTCTTCATTTCACCAACTCGAGAAGGCGGTAACTTTTCATATTATTTCAACTTAATTGTACTACGAGGTATTTTAAAAAACTACAAACTATTTGTAATAACATAAATTTCCAAAAAATAATATTTAGAAGATTTTTTTCAAGAAACTACTACTTTCGGTTATCCAAATATTACCAAAACCTTTTCAGCTCTTCCCATTAATGTCAGATTAAGGACTACGTATTTAAATTGGTCTTTAGTGTTTAGAATTTCAACATCCAGACATACCTACACACATTCACACATCCACATACACACACCCGCACACACACAAACACACACACATACATACACACACACACACCACACACACACACACACACACACACACACACACACACACACACACGCACGCACGCACATACAGACATCACTGTAAAAATGTTAAAATCGGATACACGATTTTTAACATGATTCCAATAATTTTTTCTCACTTAGAGAGGACAGAAAAAAAACCTTCTAAATTGTAGTTAAGTTAACTAAAAAAAATTCTTTAATTTTTAGCCTATTAATAATTATTATTATTAAATTATCTAAGTTGATTTAGTTAAATTTTCCAAATTTGTAATAACAAATTATAATAAAATAAAATACAAAATTAGATTAAATGACTACATTTAGTATTGAACTAAACATAAATAAAGAAATTAACTAAATATATGTTTAAATTTTCTATTTATACTTACCTAATTCATTAGATAAATTACAGAAAATTGTAGGACAAAATTAATGAAGCCAAAATATACCAAAATTAAATAAAATAAGTAATTACAATAACCATTTGTATATTTAAATTAACGATTTTTTACAAAATATTTATTATCTATTTCGAATTAGTTAAAATGCTAAATTAATATTTGTAAATTATACGAAATTATTAGACATATTGCCTAATAAAATAATATCTAATTATAATTAGACAAATTTCAATAGACACTTACAAAATTGCAATTTGCACGAGCGCCTCTAACGGCGAAGCATAGAAATCAAGGTTGCTATGGTTACCCCGTACAAACAAAGACCTATCATCAGCCGTAGACTTTACACTCTAGCCATCGTTTTAGTTGAATAATCGAATGATCTTCAATATTATCAAACAAAAAAGTTGCCCCAGACACATCTTCTGGTTTTAAACTCATTTTTATTAAACACAACATACACATCACAATAAAGAATTAGGTTTAACACTGAAGAACAGATGCGAATACAATGACAGATAGGAACAGGGAACGGGACGCAAGACAACGAGGGGAGGTTTGTTTGTATGCATGACCTTCTATATCTCTCTTGCAGTGACGTCAATTTTGTAAGTGTCTATTCAATTTTTTTCTGTGAGAGGTAAAAATGTAAAACAGGTTCATTGCGAGCTCATGAGTTGACGCCTGGTAAGCGCCCTCTTTGGTACAGATATATCGTCATCACCGAAATTTGCGAATATAAATGCAGAATGACACACCCAGAAATGGGTAATAACACGTTATGATATATTATTTACTGTTTATTTTCTCGCACATTTTGAGAATCTCTGAGTCGTCGGTCGTCGTTAGAGGTTAGCATCTCGTTAGGGTGAGTGTGTTTACGGCATAAGTCACCCCCAGTCTGGCCGTGTCTAGCTGATGGATAACGACCCCACAGACAGCCATTGCCGGGATGGATGGCCTGTCTCTTACAGCTTGCTTAGGGTTGGTCGGGGTCGGTGTTAGCAATAGCTATTGCTGGTATGGTCACTACACATGCCATAGGTACATGCTTTACTTACATAAGGGAGTGTGAAATATTGCCCAAGGAATTTGTAAAAAGATGAAAAGGGTGACAATGAAAAGGGAGCATGGGAAATGCAATTGAGGAAACTCCAAGGGGTCAGCTGTAAATGTAAAGAGGAGTATACAACTCATCGGAAAATAGACCAACTAATTTTTCTTGGTTACGCTGTACAATATCGGTTTTTCAATGTACTGGCAAGTGTCTGTTAAGTCTCTATAAAATTTATCCTCATGGTAAACACCTATTTCAGTTTTTCAATGTCATGTTAGCGTTACCAACAGGATAAGTCTTATCTAAACAAGAGGATAACGTAACAGACACTTTGACCTACCGATAAAATTTTACCAGTAGGATAAATTCAGCTGTTCCGACATATTGACATTGACAGTTAAATAATATTCGTAGAAAATTGTAGAAATATGTATATAATAGACGTATGTAAATGTGTTTTTTGATAATAAAGACAAGGACAAGGAAAAATTGGAAGATTTCGTTTGTTAATATAATGCTAGTGAATCGAAAACCACAAATTGAAAGACGTCGACCAGATTTCGTTAACTTCTAGTGACGATAAATATTTTAAAAGGTTCAAATTTAGCAAAAAAAAAAAAAATACTGCTATGTATTCAGAAAATACTGATATTTCCAATGGTATAAACATTTGTTCTAAAAATGTCTTGTATACTAATGAATGTGGCAGTGTACTTTGTACGGCTTATTAAAAAATGTATAAATTTCATTCACATAATACAATGAAAATGATTTCCACTTTATAATAATTTATTTTGATTACAAGAATGAGAAGAATTAATAACAAGCAAAACGTTGATAACAACAATGTTGCGTCAATATACAGCAAAGTTATTGTTTAATCCTAATAAATTATATAAAATATATTGTGTAGTGTTAAAAATATAATGTATAACGCAATGTTGTACTGATCACTTCGAAATTGAGAACTGCCAAGAAGACATTAACCAAACCTGCTCTTACAAAATATTGAACTTTTGAAATTCGCTACCTTTTCTAATTAATGTCCAATGAGACAGTATATTTTTTAAGACACAGAACATATGTGTACATTTGTAGGCAAAATCCCAGTACAAATTTACAACTGCTTGTAGCCCGAATGATGCATATATGTAATAAAATAAAATCCATAATGATATGACAGTCAATAGTAAAATAGTTTTTTCCAATCTTCAGTTTATGTATTCTTACCACATATTGCTACGAACTAAAGCAAACTTTAAATTTGCATGAACGTCACAGATTCAGTGCTGTCAACAACTGCGACTGTCAATCACATTCGAAACGAAATGTATGGAAATATGTTTAAAATGACATGTGATTCCTTATGAACATAGCAAATATCAGATTACAATTATTGCCAACCTTAAAGTTGACAACCAAATGCGACTGTTACTTACCGAATAGACAAATTCGTATTGAAAAACGCATTTTTATTACCATGGAGTTTATCTGATGGATAAATTTAATCTGCTAGGTAGTTAACAAACACTTTAACAAGCGATTGAACAACCGGCCCTAAGTTGGTGTATTTTCATCGCAAACAAATGAATCATATGTAATCATATCATCCATAGATTTAAATAAACAAGTAATATTTTTGATATTTCGCAAAAATAATTGGTTAATTCTTTGTATAGTCTTAAAATATTATACAACTAGAGCTTCGAAAATAATCTGAATATACAGTTTGCGGTGTCGTTGTGTTTCTTATGCCTTCTCAACTATATATTCGATTATTTTCGAACCTCTTGTTGTATAACTAATGAGAATCACATTTAGAATGATTTACACAGTTCATATTTTTCAGAATTTTATTTTAAATATGTTGAAAGTAGTTCCCTTCAACAATAATACACTTTACCATTCTTTCATAAAAGCTTTCCATCAATTTTCTTTTGGAATGATGAACTAATTTCTGGCAAACTTAAATACTATCAAAATTGACAAATTAATTTATTTTGATTTTAAAACTGCCAAGGCAGATAAACTAATTACCAGGGGACTTAAATTTGTGGATTTCATTCAGAATAATCACGAATTATACGATTGCAGCCAATGCAATACCAGTCTCCTTTTACCTTCCCTCACCTTTAGATATGATAGATTAGGTATTGTTTTTGGTCAAAAATTCGGTCCTTAGAATACTAATTTTACGAATGTATGTCCGCATGTGTGTGTGTAACAAAATTTCTCCGACGATAACTCCAATACTACGATTCTAAAAATTATAATTCTTTCATATTCCTATTCATTACATCTATGTATATGAAGAACTAGGGCTAGACTAGCCCGGCTAGTTATATTACATAATTTTTTGTTTTACTTGTAACACTGTTTTATTATTTCTCAGTAAATATAAAAAAAATGTATTCTTCATATTCGAGTTTTTACATTTTAAGTATTTGGAAAACTTGATTTTAAAATTCTAAATAGTTCTAACAACTAGACACGTATTTAAGTGTACGTGTTTGTCATTCTGGTTTGTGTTTCTCAGAACTTATAAGTGGGAGAATATTTTTTTAAAATGTTAGCGATATCATCACTGACATACCGTTTAGGCTTTGAAATATGTGACTTCAAACTTACAAGTACTGTAAATTAGCACTTAAAATATCAACCACTTGAAATAATATCAACTTCAACACGAAAGATAAACAAATTATCAACATATCTATGAGTTATTACATCTTATTCCGTATTTTTTGTATATCTTCTCATATATCTTTGTTACGTTTTACGTTCAAATTCCACTTCAAAAACCTTCATAATCTCAAATGTGATCTATTACGCATGATCGTTTTTATTGATTTTTCGATCGGGGTACATCACACTTAAAATATCCATGCCTGTCGGTACATATTTTTTACTGTATACTTGTATAAAATGTATATACGTTTAATGGTATATTAAAATTATGCCCCCTAAACTAAACGCCAGCACTGGATAATCTACATTGTGTAGATTGTAAGAGCTACAAAAGTATTGCTATCTCTAAATACTTGAATCAATACATAGAACAAATGAATTTATTTTATATAGATAATTTTGGGTATGTTTATTATATGTATATTCTATTTATTAAGAATTAACGAAAAAATTCACTTCACTGCATCGTCAGGAGTCCCTCAGGGCTCTAACCTAGGCCCTTTACTTTTCCTCCTTTTCATCAATGACATCGCCAATGTTATCGAGTGTGAGAAACTTTTATTTGCTGATGATTTAAAAATCTTTTACAACATAAATACCATTGATGATAATGTGAAACTTCAGAATGGCCTCAATAAAATATCAGCGTGGTGCACAATTAACAATCTCCACCTGAATCTTGCTAAATGCTCTATCTTATCTTTTACTAGAAAAGTAAAACCCAAACTTTACAATTATTCATTTAATGGTACATCACTCACTAGAGTTAATTCAGTTAAGATTTGGGTGTGATTTTCGATGAAAAATTAAATTTCGTATGTCATTACAATATTATCCACAAATCTACTATCAGAATGCTGGGCTTCGTAATTAGGAATACGAAATCATTTAACAATATACATGCCATCATATCTATTTACTTCTCTTTTGTGCGGTTGAAGTTAGAATATGTAATATAGTGTGGCATCCGATCTATGAAGCTCATCAAAACACTATTGAGGCAGTTCAAAAAAAGTTTCTGAAATTTTTATATTTTAAGGTTTTTAATCTCTATGCTGATAGAATAATCTCTTATCTAGAACTTTTGTCTATGTTTAATGTGAAAAGTCTTTATGAACGGCGTGAACTTAATGTAGTGAGTTACCTGTCTAAGTTGATAGGTAGTACCGTTGATGACCCTCAATGCCTGTCCCTTCTTAATTTCCAGTTTTCCTCTATTCGAACTAGATCAACTGTAACATTCTATTTTCCTTTTACTCGCCCTAATGTTCTGATGATCTCTCCTATTTACCGTATGTGTTTCTTGTATGAACATAGGTACTCACATGTGGATATTTTCCTTCACAAATCTAGTTACTTTAAAAAATTAATTGCTTAATTTCTAATGTTTTTTTTTACTCTAATTTCTATGTTTAAATTTATGAAGTTTTTACTTTCAACCCTATTATTGGGCTTTGTCTGTTGGGTTTTGTATTTAAATAAATAAATAAATAAATAAAAAATCCGAGAAGAAATCTAATGTAGCCAGCACAATACCTCCCGCCATTTAATTTTTACCTTCCGTCACGTTTGGGTAAGGAAGGTATTGTATTTGTTCAAAAAATTAGGTATTATTAATGAATAAGCACATTTTAGGATCTCTAGAATACGGTGATGTGTGTTTATGTGTGTGTGTATGTACGTGTGTGTGTGCGCGCGTGTGTATATGTCTTTCTGTCTGTTTGTGTGACAAATTTTCATCGTTAACTCCAATAGGTACTATAATTCTAAAAATTCCTTTTTTTTACATCCTTATGAAGAGCTGATTAGATTTTGGTTATAATTGGTCAACCTAAAGTTCCCGTATTTGAATTACTTAACAGTTTTTCTTGAAAAAACGCAGTTAAAAATAATTTTTTGACATTTTATGTGATTATCAACATGAAAGAATACCTTATTGTCTATAGGTTTGATTACACATTTTCGTTTATATTCAAAATTGACGAAAGGTAATGTGCTAGCCATATCAGATTTTAATTAATTTATATACATAACTATATGTACCTCTTTACTAACTGTATTAATTTTCTTTAAATAATTATTTTTTTCTATTTTTAACATAGGTACCTAATTAATATTTTCTTTTACATAATTTTACCGTTATATTAATTCAAATTTATTTAGTGATATTGACGTTAATTTATTTACAATTACAAATACATGAAAATTGATTTATTGATTGGGTGTTTCAAACATTCAAATTTTAATATGTTTTTCTTAAAATATTAGGTTAGGTAGGTACCATTATTAACAGTACGACACTCAAGACATACTCGTAAAATGGTAAATTTGATTAATTAACCTAGTTGTAACTAATCTTTGCCGATTTAATATTTAATTTCAAGTAAAAGATAAATGATTGTTAAAAATGAATGGTAGTCTTGTATTAATTCACAAATAAATAACTGTCAGGTCTAACAATAAAAATTTAAATAAACCAGTTCCTAAAACAGGTGAAATACATACATATTTCATGTTTCCCAAAAAAAGATAAGCGGTTTAGGTATGTATATCATAAAAACATTATACAGTGTACATCACAACAATAACCATATTCCAAATCTCCCTATCCATTTAAAAAACGTCTACACCATCCTCAGACTAACTCATCAGGGTAATTGTCTTGCCGCGTGTTCCGTTAGCAATTTCATGCAAATCAAACGGCGTTAAGTTCCAAGACTGTGCCTGTGCCCTCTCATTCTGTGCTGTATGCCTCACAGTCTCACCCCCTGAAGTTACAGTAATGGCCGCCAGCCGGCGCGCGATTCGTGACTGCGCGGATATTGCAAGGGAAGCCACCCTCCATACATTAGCACATTCTGCAGGAGCTTTAGATTAAGAAAATGCCGAGTTATGGGAGCTTCTTTGTGTTTTATGTTATTTCCTTTGGAAATTGCGAACAGTTTGTTGATACTGTTTATATTAAAAGTTACCAAAAACTTGGGAAAATTACTAAATTAACAACAACAACAAAGGGAATGGATCGTTATCACGCTTTTAGAGAAGCAAAATGTGTGTTGTAATCTTAACAGTTATTTAATTATTTTGTTAATAATGGCATTAATTGTAGAGATTAGTCGCCGATTAACACGACATATGGTGGATACCTTCGAGCATATACTGACTAGAGAAATAATTCCCTATACCAGTGCATAGGATGTTGTGATCGGAAGATATATAAACGGGGGGCTGGAAGTCATGGTGAATTGCGGGCAGTGTTTTGTTGTGTTATACGTTATACTTTTCATTTTACTGTAACCAAACCTTATTTTTTACGTGTAGTTTGTGAGTATATCTCGGAGTATATCAAATTGTAATGAAAAATACAAAGAAAGTAAGGATATTTCATTTCATGTGTAAGTAACTGGGATTTTTTTTTTACAAATAATATATTAAATAAAGTGTAACTTATAGGTTTCCTACTAATAATGACGTAAGAGTAACGAGACTGAAATTTATTGGAAATAAAGGTGATTTACATATTTCAAAAACAGCAATTAGTCATTACTTTGTAAACAAGGTAGTTCAAATATTAAGATAATATGCAATCCACAATACACCACGGCTTCAATACGCAGTCCGCAATACACCACGGCTTCCGCATGTGTTCCGATCACAACACCATAAGGCGGCCTCTAATCAGTATATACTCGAAGGTGGATACAATATACTTTTTCTACAGTCTATATACGAAGTAGGCATTTGCGCTCGCTTTTGTCTACGCAAAATGTCAGTGACTGTTCTGCCAGTAGTGTCGGTATATTACATAACCAAACACAATGCCGTACTACTGTGTAAAGGAATACAGAAATAAAATAGGATATACATTTACAAAAACGAAAGTAAAAAATGCTTAGATTAGAGTGAAGCAATAGCTCAAGAAGAATGGAAAATAACAATAAATTAAAATTAATAAATATAATTGTTATATATTGAATATCGGTGGAGGACCCCATTGTGGCGATTGTAAAATAAATCTTGTGTGTGTTTCAAGCGCAAATGGTCGATTTCGAGAATCTCTCAATCGACAATATCCCATTTTGCCCTCTTAATATACATATAGTTATTTATTTTCTACAACTGTTAAAAAAAGTTGATATTTTTGCACTGATATCAGTATGCGACATATGTCATTATTTCATTAATTACTTAAACATAACAACGTATATTTCACACACTTTTTACCTCTAAATTTATAGGATATAATAAAATTTTTAAATGTATCGGATAAAGAATTTCATATTCTTTAAATAAATAAATAAATATATCATCACGGCATATTACCCATTTCTGGGTGTGCCAGTATCTACAACACATGTAGATACTGATACATGATGACGATATATTTTACCGTGTGGGCCCTTACCATGCGTCACCTCACGGGCACTCATAGCTGGCGTGGAGAGTGCACCATAGGGGTCACTTTTGTGCCATTTAAAATTGGAAATATTTGGCGTCAGTCGGGATCAAACCCGGTTCCCCCAAGTTCGCGACCAGACACTCAGGCACGCGGCCACGGGACCCCATAATTCTTTAATATTTTTAATAACATAAATTTCCAAAAAATAATATTTAGAAGACTTTTTTAATAAACAACTACTTCCGGTTGTCCAATTGTTACCGAAACCTTTTCAGCTCTTCCTAGTCAGAGTAAGGAATACATAGTTAAATTGGCCTTCACTCATACAGAATTTGAGAAACCGTCTCTACAACATCCACACATTCAGACACACACACACACACTTGTTAAATCTGATTCTAGTGACCTTAAACCGTACTTATTCACTAAAATCGGGATATGCGATTTTTAGCATGAATTTAATACTTCTCTTAGCGAGAGGTAAAAATACTAGATAACTTAATTATTACAATAATGAGATTAAATCGGCTCTCTAATATTTGAAATATTTTCTCTATCGCCACAAGAACACGGTTAAAGGAACGATAACGGGGTTGGAAAATTTGAATTAAGAATGAAATTCTCTTTCATTTCAAGTGTCTCATATTTATTGCGATAACCGGTTCGTTAAGCACACTTACACTTAGATGAAAACTGCTCAAATCTCATTTTTTTATTTACCACTCTCTCAAAGTTATAGTTAGCCACTTATGTTTAGTAAATTTAATATCTACTATCTCCATACAATTCTCTACTAGGTATGTTATAAAACAATTTTCTCCGTTCATACTTCATAGTAATAAAGAGTAATTGAAACCTGTTTGGTGTAATATCTTAATTCTTTGCTATTCTCTCGTTTTACATTTCTATTTACCGAGCAGTAAGACAGTATTTACTTTTTAAAAATTTTAAATTACTTAAAATTTGAAAATTGTAGTGCTGGCATCGAACAGCAAACCGGTGAACTACGGTAGCATGTACCTTTTACCTTCAACTTAAATGGTGAAGTCAAAAAGTTCATGCGATTGTTGTTATAGTTATTATTATTTGAAATCATTTTATACACCTAGGTACTTTAAAACTTCATATTTGATTGCAACTAAATTTTAATAATTATTCTTTTACAAATTATTATTTCACTTACAGATGAGACGCAAAGAAATTTGAGGAATATAGTTGCAGATTTCGAGCTTTCAATTTCAAGCAGAGAGATCTTCTAAGAGTTCGACCTAGGCGGCCATCGATGGATGAACTGGTAGGAAACTTTATTTTTCTCATAATTGTAACGTTTCAATTATGAAAACTTATAGTCAAAGGTATATGTCTATTTATTAACTTTTCATACTCAACAATGAGAACTTATAGTTAAGGGAATATGACCATATGCCTAATTATTATTTTGTTCTCATTTCAATTTTCTAACGTGTCAAACAGGCTTTAGTTGTAAAATTGAAATGTTTGTTACCAAGTAAAATATCATTATTTTGATTGTAAATATTATTAATTATTTTCTATCTTTATTTTCTAATAGAAGTTACTTCTATTACAATATAAAGATGCAAAACAGTTCATTATATTTACAATGAAAATAATAGTAATAAACATTTCAATTTTACAAATAAAGCCTGTTTGACACGTAAAAAAATTGTCACCAAATTTGTTAACAAAGTTAGTGAAAAATAATTATGAACAGAATTTTTAAACTCACTATGTCTTCTTCTACGTTTCTTTTGTGTTACAATTCTGTTCACAATTGTTACTAAATTTGTCAAAAAATATAATAACAATTTATTATGTCAAATAGTCTTTTGTAATGTAAATAAACATTAATATTTATAAAAAAAGTTTTGTAATTCGATATAATACAAACACATTTTTATATTTAAAAATAGATTTTTTTTTCGTGTATGTAGTTTTAAAAACGGCCACCACGGACAGTTTCAACAAAAGTAAATTTAAAGCAAAAAAATTCATTTGTCAACATACGTACGTATACATAATTTTTAAGGGTTATACTTACGGAAATTTAATAACCTATATTTAGTATGACGTATACCTATTGGGAATTTAATGCCATGAACATGCGATAACATAAATCACTAATGAAAATTTTTCATCAAATTTTTCGTCCAATTTCACATTTGACAGGTAAAGCTACCCAATTTTGGGTCAATTTTCAGTTTCCAAAAGTAGGAGGAGATAAAAATCTGAAGCTTCCATTTTTGAAATCTACGGGTTGAATTATGTACATACTCAAATTTTGTAAGCAACAGCTTTCTCTACAAGGGCGCTATGAATTTTTGAAATATCATTATTCGCGAATTACGTAAGATCTAAGCGTCGTATCCAAGTTGGACTTCAGATTCGGATTGTTGAATTAAGGGGATAACAAAATTTCAATGAAAAGACGTACGTACATAATTCACAACATAGATATTAGTTCACTCACCTAAAAATTTCCAATAGTTACGCTAAAAATTCCTAATTATTACGCCAAAAATTCCCAATAGGAAGGCAAAATTCCCAATAGGTAAGCTAAAAATTTCCAATAAGTATTAGACAAATTCCCAATAGATCCGCCAAAAATTTCCAATAGGTACACTAAAAATTCCCAATAGGTATAAGTCCATACTAATGTGTCAAATTCCCGATAGGTAAAAGTAAAATATTTTCTTGTTGAATTCTCAACAAATATAAATTACTCTTCCCAAATAAAAGTGTACGTAATGTATGTTAAAAGCAGTATTTCTGGTTGCCTATAATTGGGCGCAGAGCATTTTTTAACAGGTGCTGCCATATAGCGGCCGTTCTAAGAACTATATACGTGTATGGACAGTAAAATGCGCTAAAAATTAACAAATTATAATGTAATTTGTATTTTATTGTATAATATATTGTACATTAAGGGAGTTACATGAAATATAAGAATGTAAAATACAAATAAACAATGAATACAAGTAAAATTTATACAAACTATTATTTAAACATCCCTATTTCAAATTTTTAAGAACATGGGTAAGTACATTTATTTATAAAATACAAAAAATAAAAATAAATACATTTTAAGCTATGAATATAATAAAGTGTTAGTGTTATTACTTTTGTCATCTATTACGTAATCCAACATTATACGATTACTTAATAATTAGTAACACGTTCACCAGCTATTACGTTACTCTTTTATTTATATATTCTTATAAAAAAAATCATCTATTATCTTCGACCAGTTTCGTGGATCGTATTCTATTGCAGCGAAGTTATCTGCAAGTAATATTATCAGACGGCTTATAGATCCTGAATAATCATCTTTTGTGAACCAAACTATACCCTTCGTATGTATACTTTACACTGTAAAGTTTTGAGGTAGAAACAGGGACGATGAATCTACAAACAAGTCGCTGAACCTTCTTTTGGGTCGGTTTAGGGTAGGGAGGTAGAAAGATGGTAAGAAAAGGGTAGGAAATTTTGGACAGGCCGATCAAGGTCACTTACAGGCATCTGAGTTGCACTGTAAGTAAGTCAGGTAGCCGATTCCACCCATTTTGCATGTTTAGACCTTTAGAGTTGATTCTGCGAATTTAAAATACAGTCATACCAAATATATGGGTTCGCCATACACAGATTTGAATAATAATCACTTTTTTGCTATTTGTCGCAAGCTTTTGACTTTTCACTGAAAATATTTTGTGATAAATTACTTTTCTTGGTGCCATTTTATTTAGGTACTTAATTTTTATAATTAGGAATAGATTCGGTACTATCAATAATTACTCCATAATGAGAGTAAATATTTTGTTAATCAAGAAATTGACATTGGAATATCGAATAAATTCAACTTCACATTAATAACACTTAACAATGTAATATATGTTGAGAAGAAAATTGGACTGTAAACTAATGTGTTGTTAACTGTAAGCTAATGTTTTGTGATTATGTAAAATTTTAAATGAAGTAAAGGGAAAAGGGGCAAAATAAGATATATGTGTTTTATTACTTTTACTGAAACTATATGGGAGAAAAACACGTACTGCATATTGTTAGTATACATAATAGTATATTATGTGGCAAGTGTGTGAAGATGAAATTTTTACATGAGGGTGGAGATTGTGACACGAGCCGAAGGCGAGTGTTGCAAACCACCCGAATGTAAAATAGGCCTTACACACGTGTTACATACTATACTTTTTCTACTACCTTGCAATAAAATACATACGGAGCGTGAAGTAGCACTTCATGCACAGTGTGCAAAAAATCAAACTTCACACACAAAAATGGATACGTGAAGTACTCACTTCACGCATGGGAGTAAAAAAATTAAATTTCTCAATTAATACTAATATATTTTATAATTCAACAATGCATACATCGTGTTCCCTGTTAAAAAAGATTAGTAATAAATTCTTGAATAAAGATAGAACGTTACAGTATAAACAAATGTGTGAAATAGAAAAAACGAATGTAACAAATTACAATAGAAATTAAGTATAAATTACACGTAGGTATTCAACAAATTATATGAAAAATTAAAGTTTGTTTGAAACATAATTGGCGATGTCGATGTGTAAAACATAATATAAACAAATGGTAAATTATATTAGTTATCTGTAACATTTTGGAAATGAAAAGTGGTTAAACAAATGACGTTTAGCATTTCTCAGAAATTGTCATAGCATTTGCACGTGCATGGCAAGGACAAAGCACCCGAATGGGTTTTTCGGCTAGGTCGGAATAACCGAATATTTCTGGGGTAAGAGTAGGGGGTGTCAAGAGTGTGTGTCACTCTATCATATTAACGGCAGTGAAACTGATCAATTGTTCTATAGCGGCATTGTGCATTTATTCCTCTGGTAAGTTTTAAAATATTATTTTGCATGATTTCGTAGTATTTATTCATTTTTAAATACTTAAGTAATATAACGCATATTCTAGAAAATTCAATATGGCTGTTTTTAAGTGTAGTATTAATAATTGCACTAAAACTTTTACGCAACTTAACAATGTTTTAAAACATATGAGATATGTTCATCATTCAGATAAAAACATAAATATTATCTGTTGAGTAAATGATTGTAGAAGATCATTTTATACATTCAATTCGTACAAAGCACATATTACAAGACACCATCAAATTGAATTGCATAATTACAGAAAACGTGGTAAGGAAAATAGTTTGAAAAATGGCGCGCACAGTTATAATGTATTCAATAGCTCCGATTCTGAAAATATAAATGAAAGAAAAAATATGTTTTGTTCACAGATCTTTCGTTAGACACGGCCATGATAATTTTACCGTGCCTACTGCAAGAAGATACACGGAAGATCATTTTGGTTACTGATGATGTTCCCCCAGGACCTGCAATCGTTGGAGCAGTAGCCAGCAACAATGATCTTTTTTTAAATAATTTGTTTTACGTTTGCGTAGATAAAATGAAAATTTGCGAAAGTAAAACCATTACTGATGCCATCATCGATTTGATAGCCGCAGTATATATTTTTAATTTAAAATATCCTCCCGCTTTTAAAAAAACACTTACGTTTTTAAGTGAATTTATTATTAAATTAATAAACCCTACTAAAAATATCGCAATCCAGAGATTATTAAATTCGTTATCTGATTAAAACTGAATACCATGTATATAGTTTCTTATTATGTAAAGTTTTTTTTTATTTATGTTTTTTTTAATTTTCTTTTTATATAAAATATAGTGACTAGAACTCCCGAACATAAGACTTTAACATGTAAAATCATATTTTTATTATTTCTTGCTTCCATAATTAGTTTTTAAAAAATTCTACATCTGAATTAATTAGCAAAATTAATTTTACAGGCCTTCAAATGGCAGAAATTTGAAATGTCGAAAATCATCGCAAAAATGGCGATAGCCATATGGAATTGAAACAAATAAATTAACAAATATTTAACAGTTTATCTATCAAGTTATGTTTATTAGGTCTAATTTCTAATTTCTGTTCAAGTGAAAAATGATCTATTAATTTAAATAGATAATTCTTCACTCGAACAGAAATTACAAGTAATAATATAAATAAATTAAACAAACTTGACAGATAAATCATTAATATTTATTAATTTTTTGTTTCAATTACATATATATTGCTATTTTTGGGGCGATTTTCGACATTCATACAGTTTACAAAATTAATTTTGCTTATTGATTCAGATGAAGAATTAAAAAAAAATAATTATGGAAGCAAGAAATAATAAAAGTTTACATGTTAAAGTCCTATGTTCGCATGTTTTTAATATGTACCAACTTTATTTATTTTATTTGTTTTTTATAATATGTGGTTTTTAATATGTTTTTTGTTTATTATAACATGTTTTTTTACTGTTTTTTTATTATCATATATTTTTTTATTATTAATATATTTTTTATTATTATAAACAATTTATTATTTTTCCTGAATCCTAATAATATTTTTTTAGGGAATTTGCATCGTCCTCATGTGGAGGATCATATAAATCACTATAAAGCATTTTTAACAACCATACAGATATTTCCAAGTACATTGTGTTACGTTATTTACAAATCACTATAAAACATTTTCAACGACCATATAAGTATTTGCAAGTACCTTGTGTTACGATATTTAGAAATCACTTGCAAGCATTTGTATAAACCTCTGTAGGTATTTCCATCCCACTATATAAAGGGTCGGATCGTGCCTACCTGGGCGTAAGGCAGGTTTTCCTACCCTAAGCAGAGATTGGTGCATCGACCTTTTAATAAGGAAGGATGGTTCTACCTTGGGGTTGCATATAGTTTCAACCCAAAAAGGTAGGTCCAGCTACGCCAAAACTTTACAGTGTATATTATAATACCTCATCTAAATGCCTCCGTAGGTACGAATTAAATAAATTTGTTTATTATTCATAATTCCCGCCAGTGTTTACATCTCGGTAATGAGATAACCACCGCCCCCACCCCTCGTTTGACTAAACTTGTATTCCGAGGCGGCATTTCATTTAAATGAATTTATATTTAATTTAAATGGCAACCGCATCCCGACCTGAATCTTGACTGCTGTTTATGATAAAATCGCGAGTTTAATGAACGCAAGAGCCAAGATGAATTTTAATCCTGCGGCAAAGCGCCCTCTTCCTTGCAAGGATCCTGCGAGGAATTTTAACTATTTCAGCGCTGTTGACTAGAGCATGATCTTATCAACGTTGGAATTTCTAATTGTTATGAGGTGCAATGTACCAATCAAATAGGCGCCATGCTATTTTAACTGTATGTTACAGTGCATACAGCATACAGCATAATAAAACTAACAATATTATTCTTAAACTTACCATTTCCAAAGTACTTCTAAACTATCATCATTACAATAATTAAACTTTACCACAAACAATGTTTTTTATAGGTCGATTCTGTTCACATCTGTAAAACTTACAGACATGTAAATCTGTAAATAATGAACAATATCGCAACGATAGCTTCCACTCTTATATAGAATTTTATATTAATAAACAAAAATAGCCAGTTTTTTGCGGACGGTTTTTTCCTCTGGCATACAGAGAAGTTGCATCCCCGCCGTCCAAGTCATTGCCCGGGTTTTGCATTTTCACAGAAAACAGTTTGTTTGCTGTTTTCTGTTTTTGTGCCAAAAAATTGCATAATTTTTCTAAGTTACTTATGATTTGTATTATATGTTTTTCCATTAATCATTGTACCTTTGAATTGCTAGTTATCTTGACTACATGTTTATTTTTATTATAATTTTTTACCTGAAGAAGACAGCACCTAGCTGTTGAAACGTTGTATTTTTTCAATAAATAATACAGAACTTATACCCAAATATTGTGTTATCTTATTAAAAATAGATGAGTTTTTGTCAGTTTTTCACGGATTTACAGATTTGTAAACGTCAGCAAAACGTTAATTATTAATTTTTTGGGTTATAAAAATGAAATTTATTAAGAAACAATTGAAAAACTCAATTACAGAGATTGCCATTTATGTTTAAACACAAGAATTAAGACTTGTTATGCATTGTTGAAAAGCATATAAAATAAGGTAAAAGATGAAATTATTTTCTACGTATGTTCTCATTTAAAAAATATTATGTTTATTTAACTCGAGAATTATTAAGTTTTAATATATATTTATACACCAAGTGAGTTAAGGTAATGTTTATTCATGAGAAGAAAATTTTTGGGAGTGGTTAAAAATCTTTTTCTATTCTACTCCCATGCGTGAAGTGAGTACTTCACATATCAATTTTTATGTGTGAAGTTTGATTTTTTACTTACTTCACGCACCGTTCATTATTTTAAATATTACAAACTGAATTGTATTTTAATAAAACAAAGCTGTTAAACACCCGTAACGTTGGTAACCATGGTTACATAAGTCGATAATACAGAGGCTTTACGTTAAAAGAATGACAATGTGAAGAAAAAATATATTTTATTGCAAGGTCGTAGAAAAAGTATAGTATGTAACACGTGGTGTGAAGCCTATTTTACATTCGGGTGGTTTGCAACACTCGCTTTCGGCTCGTGTCGCAATCTCCACCCTCATGTAAAAATTTCAGCTTCACACGCCACACAATATACCTACTATTTTACATCTGTTAAAAAACTACACTTTTTTCATTAAAATGGTTTTATAAGGTATGACTTTTTTAACACAATAAAAGAGTGACAAAAAGTGCCCTTTTTAATGCTACGGAGTGAAATAATGAAACGTTACGGCCCTTTTTTCACACTTTTATTGCAGATGTAAAAAAATATTTGTATGTAACTCGAGTAAAAAGTGTCTTATTTCACCCATAGGATTTAACTTTCCTGTTCGTGAAATAAGACTATACTTTTTACACTTGTTGCATAAATAACTATTAATTCACTTGTGAATAAAATATTACTTATTATTGTTACGTAGTTAATAATGACAGTTTAAAACGTCAAAATTGACTAAAAAAAAATTAATTACATCACGTTATTCTATGTAGAAAACAGTATAAAAATTATTTAAACATTTTCTCTTTATTTTTTATAATATCCTGTCCAAAAATATAAATATGAATAAATTTATCTCAATCGTGCGAAGTATAACAAAAAATAAAGCCAAATAAAAATGGGATAAATTTAGATCTTTACAATATTTAAATAAAAAATTTAAAACATCAAGACGACACAATTACGAAAATAATTTTGAATGGTCAAAGAAGCAATTTAGGAAATAATACAGCAGCAGTAGTTTCAGGACGAATCTAAAGTGACAATAATTTTGAATGCAGCCGAACGATTTGGTTTCGAATTTTGATGTCCAAGCGGTATCAGATTTCACAATTTTATAGCCGAATAAATTATGATTGTTGGACCAAATTTTCTAACCTACAAAACTAAACAAAAACAAAAATTAAAAATCATAATTCCGCTATAATTTATAACGACCAATACGAGGTGAAATTTTGTTGATAAGACAATGATATTGCATGAATTCACAACCAAATTACACAGTGTTTAGAGGTATGATGTGTTTCACACATAATAGGTGTAATGATCGAGGCAAAGAGGCAGTTCGCGTGTCCGAATGAAATTTTCTCTGCTCCATGGGAAACAAGAATTCTATCCGTTATGGCTTGGAACACTATAACACGCTGTAAAATGGCGTGATAATACTTTTCAGTTACACACGAATTGCAAATCATAAAATTATCATAAAAATCACGATTTGCGAACGTATTTTTAACTTGCTTTTTTTATTAACCTTCAAAGGTTCAAATTCTTTCCCAAAGAGATAAATTTACTTTAAAATAGAATATTTTTAATGTACTTATATTTAAGTATATAGTTGTATGAAGCGATCTATGGAACTCATTGAATCTGCCAATGAGATCATGTAAAAAAATAATTGTACCTTTTTTTGTTTAAATCGAAGGATAGTCTAATTTATCTTCAGTATGATTAAATTATTTTTACCTCCCGCTACACTTGGTAAGGGAGGTATAGGGATCGTGCTAAAAATCACATATCGAGATTTTAGTAAATGACCATGTTTTAAGGTCCCTAGAATCCAATTTTAACATTTTCACGATGATGTCTGTATGTGTGTGTGTATGAATGTGTGTGTGTATGTATGTGTGTGTGTATGTATGTATGTGAGTATGTGTAGCGATTTTGTCTTCGCTCTAACTCAAATACTGTCATTCAAAAATTCTGAAACCTTGTATTTCTATCCTATTCTAATATGAAAAAAAGCCATTAGATTTTGGTGTAAATCGGATAACCGGAAATGGCATTTTACCTGAAGCTCATAATGGTTTTTCTTCAAAAAATACCATTAAATGCCATTTTTTCGCATTTTATGTCTTATGAAAATTAAAGATTATTGAATTTTCTACAGGAATGCATTAATACTTTTTCTATATATATTTTACAGATAAATTTAAAAATAATTTCTTTAATAGTCGCGAAGCCTAAGATAAACACAGTAATTCCTTTGTTACACAGTTCATATTTCAAATGAATGTAACTGACAGTAAATGTCACTGTCAAAAAACTAATCACTTCAAATTAATAATAGTGACATTTTAAAAAGAAAATAGTAAATAAATCAATAGTTTTATACAGTGGAACAGTTTGCAGCGTTAGTAAATACGTAAGTATGTATTGAAATTAATAAAAATGGATAGGGATGTGTGTGGAAGGATGATTGTTGCGTAACTATTATTGTGGTCCAGATGCGGTTATTCGCTACCGAAAATCAGTCACTTTAATATGTTCTTATGTATGAATGCTATGATGATTGTGGACAAGGCGAAAGAAGAATGTTGTTAAAGAGTGAAGTGAGTCAGCTGAGCTCTTACTCTTATCCCTTTTCTTATTGTTACTATTGTTTCCGGATTTTTGCTAACCCACTAAGTGGGAAACGCGTGATTTTATGTATGTATGTAAAAATTAAATAGCGGGAGGTTTTGTGCTGGCCACATCAGATTTTTTATTTACATTTTTTGTTGTATAAAATCGTTTTCAAGTATGATATATTTAAAAAATTATAAAAACCAACCATGTTGTGACGTCACAGGTTCCGAACCTAAGTTCACACTCATTTCAAACGGACATTTTATATGGAGACAGAATTTCTAAAAAAAAAAATAATATATAGACTATAAATTGAGGAGTACATATCTTATGTATTTAAATTAATAAAAATTAAATAGCGGGAGGTTTTGTGTTGGCCACATTATATTTTTTTTTATAAATTTTACTAACAAAACTTATCGACTTTGATAAATATCTTTAACTGCAAGAAATGTGTAATGAAGCGAGCAATAATAATAACTTTCAGTATGAGGCTTGGCAACAATGTAGTGCACTTGTGCATCTGATTCAATTGATACGGATGTCTTTATTAACAGTGCAACGTTGCAGCCTTCGGGTCTTGTTTATAGAATTGGCCGTAATGAGAATAGATCAGGTTATTATACTTTATAGCCGTGGCTACTGCTTTACTACGACTTACTACATGCATTCATTGTTCTATTTTTCAATTTTGTCAGAGTAGCCATTAAATCATTTTTTTTGTTAAAATAAATTTTACAATTTAAATTTACACTTAATTATTATTTTTTTGTGTGTATTTGGAGCTAAAAGAGCGTAACAACTAATTATAATTAAGAGTAATTAGTGTAAAATTGCGAGCATTATCTTATCTGATACATGAATAATTACTATTGTGTACAAATTAAATGTATTCGGTCACGCAAAAAAATTGTGCGCTAGCGATTTAAATTCGAATTTGCATATAAATAATGTACGAATGGAGATAACACTAATAAAAACAGTTCATTAACTTTCAATTTAAAATTAGAAATATATGAACACGAAAGAATACGTCAGATTCAGTAACTGTAAAAAGATTATTTTCCGACACAAAACAACAAAAAATCTGTTATGGCCAGCACATTACCTCTCCCCATTTCCATTTTATATTATATAAGTATTGTATTCAAAATTTCTTGTACCTACAATAATTCTAATTATATCTATTCTTTCATTCTACGAGAAAGTTTATAATGTTAGAGAGTATTTAGGCATTTTTAAAATTTTAAATTCATTCTATAAACAAGTTTTCTCCTACTCTTCTAATGTTCGCGATTCTTCCAATTTAAAAACAGATTGGCAATATTTCTTATGGATATATATACAGGGTGTAAATTTTAAAACGGGTCATAGGGCTATAACATAGAAAAAAAGTTTTTTAGTCGCCAAAAGTTTCTATATTAATTCATTGAAAAAATAATTGGTGCCTATTATAAAGAAAAAAATTACGAATTTTTAATACCAAACACATTATATTTCTGTTTCATATAAAGCCAGAAAATAAATTTTAAAATTTGTACAATTATGTAAAAATATCATTAGCCATGAAACTGACAGTAACAAAACATTGTCAACTGATACAAAATAACACAAAATAAAGAAACGCTAGTATATTTATTTAAGAAACTTTTATTATTTATTGTAATAGGTATTAACAAATTATAGGTGATCTACATGTAACAATTAAAACCATTTAATAATTAGTAATTTTTCTTCATGAGACAAATTATCCATGATTTCTTCTTATTAAAACGAAAATAATAATTTCCAAAAAACGTTTATTAATGAGCGTCTAAGTCAACAATTGTTTTGTTTTGTTTCTATCAGTTTCACGGCTAATGATATTTTTCTTAATTTTGCAAATTTTTAAATTTATTTTCTGGCTTTATATGAAACAGAAATGTAATGTGTTTGGTAGCTAAAAATTCGTAATTTTTTTCTTTGTAATATGCACCAATTATTTTTTCAATAAATTAATATTGAAACTTTTGGCGTCTAAAAAACTGTCTTTCTATGTTATAGCCCTATGACCCGTTTTAAAATTTACACCCTGTATATATATATATATATATATATATATATATATATATATATATATATATATATATATATATATACACTGGCGAGCAAAAAATTGAGGTCAATTATTAATTATTATGTATTTTTCTAATTTTCTGTTGTAAGCTTATATTTGTAAATTGAAAACCATTATACTATATTTTATAGGCTAAATTAATAATTCAATATTGAAACGCAAAGCATATTTTTTTGGTTTTATAATTTATTATGAAAAAACAATAAATTTACATTTTAAACGTAGTTTGACTTTTTGTTGTTAGGAGTTATGTGGAATGAAAAAAATTTAAAAAACTTAGTACTAATATTGAGTATTCCCTCCTCTTGCGTTAATTACTGCTTGAACTCGACGAGGCATACTTTGAATTAAGTTAAGGATCATATTCTGGTCAATATTACCCCATTCCTGCAATAGCAACGCTCTAAGCTCCTGGGCAGTTCTTGGAGCTGGTGTATGCTTTCGGATACGCCATCCCAACTCATCCCAGACATGTTCGATGGGATTCATGTCCGGACTGAGGGCTGGCCAATCAAACCGTCTAATTCCCACTTCAACCAGATGTTCTCTGACAACTCTGGCTGCGTGAGGTCTAGCATTATCTTGCATGAAAATGCTACGCTCGCCCATAGTGAGCAAGAAAGGCATAGCATGGTCTTCTAGAACCTCCGTAATGTACCTTTGAGCTGTCAGGGAGCCATTCTGTATGAAGACCAACTCTGTGCGTGCTTGTGAAGAGATTCCTGTCCAAATCATAACCGACCCACCGCCAAATGGAAGTCGCTCGTCAATACAAACTTAAGCCGTATCTTTCTCCGGGTCTTCTCCATACTCGTCGACGTCCATCTGATCCATTCAGGCAAAAACGCGACTCATTGGCAAAAGTACCCTGCCCCAGTCCTCACCATTCCATGCCGCGTGATTTCGGGCAAAAACCAATCTTGCAATTCGATGCCGGTGTTGCAATGGTGGACCTGTAGCCATCCTTCTACAAGACAATCCATCAGCATGAAGCCTTCTTCTAACGGTCCATTCACTAACATTTACATCTCTAACTTGTTGGAGTTGATTTCGTAGCAAAACCGCAGAAGCTGTTCTATTCCACAAACTTGCGGACACCAAAAATCGGTCATCTCTTCGACTGGTGACCTTTTTACGCCCGGATCCTGGTCTTCGGGTTATCAGGCCAGTCTCCTCATAGCGCTGATACACCTTTTGTACAGCACAAAGGCTCCGACCAACAATTCTTGCAGTTTCACGTTGTCCTCGGCCATCTTGTATCAACGCTACAATTCTTGCCGCAACAATAGGATTTACAGGCATTATGAACTGCTAAATAAACAATACGAATACTACACCATGTAACTGATAGATTTTACAAAGAGAAATCAATGCTATACCGAAAAGAGACATTGAAATGCGAATTTTCAATTACAGCGAATGCACGGTATTTCATAAAAATTGTAAAAAGAGTGATATTACATGACAGATAACAAAAGAAAACAGATGATATTTCTCAAAAAATTTATTATTAAGAGCCTTCTATGATTTACAATTTACAAACATGAGCTTAAAGCAAAACATTCCAAAAAAATATCATAATTAATAATTGACCTCAATTTTTTGCTCGCCAGTGTATATATATATATATATATATATATATATATATATATATATATATATATATATATATATATTATCTATAATTTTATTTATTTAATTAATAAAATTATAAGGATTATAAAATATACTTCCCAAAAAAGCTTTCAATAATTCCAATAAAATTGTTGATTATTGACATTAACATTTATCTGTCAATTACAAATATTTGAATTTGTCAAATGGTTTCCTTGGTGTAGTAGTTTGGTCTGTGCGATTTATTACATCAGATTATTCTATTTTCTATATAAATATTTTGTAATAACATACATTTTCACAAAAATAATATTTAGAGGTTTCTTTTACGAAACTACTACTTCCGGCTGTCCGATTGTTACCAAAACCTTTTCAGCTCTTCCCATTACTGTCAGATTGAAGAATACATAATTAAACGGGTCTTAAGTATTATAGTTTTTGAGAAACCGTCCCTCCAATATCCACTCACTCACACACACACACACACACACACACATCATTGTACAAATGTTAAAATCGCATTCTAGTGTATTATGTTTGTATCCTAGTAATCTATGCATTTGTCTGGAAAAACAAATACACATCTATGTAAAATGGCCTTGTATATGTGGCAACTTCTGTTTAATTTAACCGTCTCCATATCATTTATAGTGTCCGAGATCCTAATATGTGGACCATTACTAATTCTTAACACTCAATAAATATTCCTTAACTTCTAAATAAGCTAATCCGTTCTCGTGCTAACACATTTCCTAATCTTCTTTACAGGGGAAGTCTACATCTTGTATCCCCCATGTTCTATCGTCATTCTATGTCCCCTATATATTCTCTATTTCTGTTCCCCTAGGCCTATAAGATGTTCAGATGGAAGAACACGAATAGCGATAGCGACACATCTGCCAAAGAAAGGCATTCAATAGCTACATTGAAATGGGAATCATTTCATTGAATAGTCTTGTCTTTAGAAAAAGATGATCGGAGAGAGATAATAGAACAACAAAGAATATTTGAAAGGATAAATTTAATTTAAAAAATCTGTTGTGGCCAGCACAAGACCTTTCGTCAATTGGATGAATTTTGTATAAATTCAATACCAAAAGTTTTCCTTGGAAACGATTCTATAATTGTTTTTACAAATTCCATACCGAACGTTCCTTGGAAAAGATTATATAAATCCAATAAAATTATAACATGTACATACATTATATAAATTGCAAATGACACTGACATCTGTCAATTAGAATTATTTGAATATATCAGCTATTTGCATGATTATGGTAAAGCTGACTGATTTTTGAAAGTTAACCTCTTTATAATTCTTTAACTCTATATCTAATGAATATGAAAGAAAATGTATAATCAAACTGTACGGACAATAAGATATTCTGTCACATTGATAATCACATAATATGTTAAAAAATGACATTTAACTGCGTTTCTTCAAGAAAAACTGTTAAGAACTTCAAATAACGGAATTTCCGGTTGACCAATTATAACCTAAATCTAATCAGCTCTTTATATGGATGTAAAGAAGAGGAATACGAAAAACTCATAATTTTTAGAATTGTATATACACACATAACGTATACATACGTACATATACACACACACACACACAGATACAGACAGCATCGTAAAACTAGTAAAATAGTATTCTAGGGACCCTAAAACGTGCTTATTCATAAAAAACCATACTACTATGGAACGGAAACGAACGTTGCTGACGTGGTACTTCAAATTTCTAGGCAACCCGCAGTACGAGTAGATTTTCGCAAAAAAAAATTAAAACGAACGCAAAGTACAACCAAACTGTTCAAAGAACGATGTTTTCATAACCACTGTTCAGTGAATAATTAGTAAAAGTACCCATTCCGAAATATATTAAAACCTCTGGAAAATCATGAGCTGTGACCTGCGCATGCGTGAAACTGGTGGAATTTGTGACAGTTCGCGTGACCAGCCCCTTACAATGCTACAGGTATACGCGTTTCCATTCCATGTACGTAGAATAGAGGTCACTGTTAAAAACTCACCACCGAATTTTTTAACCAAATACAAAACCTTCATCACCTATAGGTGACGGAAGGTAAAAAATCTTTTTATTTGATGAAGAGGTCTATGTTTATTTTTTTCTAAAAACTTTAGCTACTTGCATCTTTTGGTAATGGTATGGTAATGACGATATATCTATCTTATATTTTTAATATATTTAATTTTTCATTGATTTCCGCCAGCAGACATAATTTTATATGTAATTCGGATCGTAACCAATAATTAATAGGAACTCGGCCTCTTCTAGTATCTATCTCTATATAGAACGATAATCTTTACGAGGAGAATACTATAATGACTGACATTACGATCTTTACAACATAAATAACTATTATTAATTATTGAGCGCTAAAGGAATTTTACGGAAAAGTCAAGAACAAAATAAATAATTCGATGTTTATATCACCACATTCTCGTAAGTTATAGATAAAAGTTATCAAGGATAATTTTTATGTATATAGTCTATTTGAGAATGACTGGCAGTAATAAATCATTCTGTCAAAGACATTCCAGTGGCGCGCCAATAATTGTTTGCACAGGGATAGTCAAAATGACTAAATTCGGTAGAGAACTATAGTTTTAGGTCTAAGTTGTTTTTCAGGGTCAGGTAAAGTCATTTAAATAATTAAGATGAAACTACCTGAATATAATGTAAAATATGGTTTTCCTAAGAGATAATTGGAAAAACTGTATTCAACATGTCATAAAGGAAGAAGACCAAATGTGTAAACTTGACCATCTGATAGACGAAACGATCGAGCCATTTATAATTTCAGTAGGACAAGATTCAGAATCAGATTCTGATTTTTAATAATTTATGTATAAATATATAAGTATATGTAATGTAATATGTATATTTAATAGAAATATGACAGGTACCAATATCTTGACAACACACATGAAATAAGTATAAATTTTAGTATGTAACAAATAAAAATGTAAATATTGAATGTATGTATGGAAATATTAAATGTATGCAATATAATAATAATGACTGAGACAGTTATATTTAAATATTAAAAACTTTTATTTTTAGTAAATGTATAAACAGATCACTCTACAAAATCCTATCTACGTCTATGACACAGTCCGACGGGGATTATCGGACGGCATTTCTATTGTTCGACAAGTAAGTTTCGTTCTAGGTACAAAGCGTGCGGCTTATTTTGACCATCCTAGTGTAGTTACAACTGATTTTTCTGGTAGTTTTATTTGCCGCATTGCTGGCAAAAATCCAATACTACTCTTGCAAATAATGATTTATTACTGCCAGTCATTCTCAAATAGACTATAACCACATTTAGCTATTTATATTATAGATTATACTCGTAGAATTGCCAATTTGGAATTCATTTAACGTCTCTTCCAATCCAGCAATCTTTCCATTCTCATTACAATTCCTCGGGAATAGAAAACTAAGTAGTGTATGTGGATCTGGGAATATATAATTTAGGCGGCAGAGGCGTTGGCGGATGCGTGCAAAGTGTACGAAATGGAAAATTGAGATCAACTAGCTACACCCCCACCCCCATCCCTGCTCGAGCGAGCGCGCCTTCAAAGCGATAACTATAAAAGAAATGGGAAGTAAGGAAATGAAAAGAACTCGGGCAATGGAAAGGTGCAGACCCGGACGAGGCCCGAGGAGAAACCAGAGATTCTCAACAATCGCAAAAAGAAAGGAGGAAATTTTCTTCACCTAATATCTAGAACACATTGTCCAATGAGGAAAGTTTCCAATAATGGTTAAAGATTTTCTCTATTTTGGAATAATACTAACATATTCTACAGTATTCTTCACGTAAGAATAGGGTAGTTGCGCATTTTCCAATTTATTTTTTTTCTGAAAGAATTGTTCAAGTTATTCACTTTAATACATACTTTATGTCTGGCAACTGTATATTTTTCAAAATATAATTTAAAAAAAAATTCTTATTTCAAATTTTCCCGTGGTGACGTGTTCTATTAATACCAATCACAGTCTTTCTTGCCCTAGCGGTACACTCTCGGTTGTACACTCTGTACACAATACTACCATTTTTATTTGAAACGATTTATATGTACCTATATGAGAGAAGCACTATTTCAAAAGAAATTATTCATTTTCACACAAATTCATTAGTTTTATTACCTTGTTTTAAATCTGCTGATATAGAAAAGAAAAATAAAATATGATTTTAACACGTAAAACATAGGTTATGTCACTAAAAATGACATGTACATTCTCTAGAGTGTGCAGCCACCTGGTGGCAAAATTATGGAGTTGTCTATATAAGAATTAAATATCTTGAAAATATCTGGTATTCAAGTTAATAATTATAAAATATACGTACTATTAAATAATACTTTTGTATCTGTTATTTTTCTTTTAGAATTATACTGTAAATATTTGTATGATACAATTAAATATAATTCAATATCTTCGCTTTGTCGTGGTATTCTAACAAGCTTGTATGAGTCATACAGACTTGGTCGAACTATATGATTATTAAAAGTCTACGTCACAGGAATTCCACCGCGAACTTTATTTATGGAAATTATGAATGAAAAGTTTTATATTTTCTAATAATTTTTATATTATTATGTTTAGAATTACTTTATATTTCATAATTAATAGGAAAAAATAACATTTATTTTTTTCGCAACTACCCTATTACGGAATGTTTGATTTGATTATAGGTTCAATTCGCTCTGTAATCTGTGCTGATACCATTTAGGAAACTATATTTTTCTGCGTCAAAAACGCACATGCAGATAAGACCATTATTCGAACCCTTCTCGTTAGGTTTTTTGACCTTACACACAAAATTTGCAGGATAACTTATGTCCCATAAGTTTAGATACAAATTTCAGCAACATTTTTGTAATAAAAAATTAATTTACTTAAAGTTTTGTAATACTTAATAATTAACTGTTTCATAAGCAACAAAATTATGAACTTAAGTTAAATAAAAATGGGCGTGTTTTAACCACAGGGCGCAACTTTCTACGGACACCTAGCATTAGGTTTTAGACGCAATTTACATTGATTTTTCGGACATTCCTAATTCCTGTATATTCGTTCTCATTTTAAACTTCCCATCCTCCATCGTAAACTTCTCGAGATAAAAGAGCTCAAAAATATTCTATCGGACGAGCCTGAGGAAGGTTAGTGGATTGTCGTTTCATATACGAGCCCTGCGTCAAAAGAATTCGCCCACATCTATTTATTATCATTATTCATATAAAAGGAAATTGTTTACACTTATTCAATTATTATTCCTAAACTTACTTTTACGTTATTAGAGTTAATTAATAGCTTACATAAAATGCGCTATCATAATTAATAAATGTGTAGCTACCTTGTAAAGAGAAGGGATGTAGGCGAATTTTTTTGACGCAGGGCTCGTATTAAATGATGCGTTTTAGTTTGTTAGCCAATTTTGAGTTTGCCTTACATAGCGCAAGGTCTGGCCAGAATAAAAATCGTCCTCAGCGTGTTCTTATACTTCAATAAAAAAATAAAGTTAATAAATTTTGTTATCGATATACTTTTGACTATTCAGGGCTTCACCTCATTCAGCCCACATAATGAATACACCCCTTGTGGAAATAGTGCACTATAGCAAAGAAAACCTTACCTACGAATTTGGCTTTTTGTTTATATCTGATATTAATAGGAATCTCTACAATAATAGCCGTGTCCTTTTGGGCTGTGATTCGCAATTTAAATTATCGTGATAATGATTAACAAAAATCATGTACCTTCGTTTTCTGTTTGTTACCCCCACTCTTTCATTTTGTGATCACGTTCCCCTTTCTCTTATAAATCAGCCTTTTTGAATAATCACACGGATCCAATATTCAATTCAATATCCACCAATAAAAACCAGCACTTCTGTTCATTTCGTAGTTGCTCAATGTGAAATCTGAGAAATAGATGTAAATGTCGTTCAAAACCCAATGTTTGAGGTGTCTGGAGAAAGTTCCTTGCGAGCGAACATGCCCATCTTTATTTAATTTAAGTTCACAATTTTGTTAGTTATGATACAGTTAATTATTAACTATTACAAAACTTATGTGACATATGTTAATAAATAAAATAAAAATCTGTTGTGGCTAGCACAATACCTTTCGCCATTTTCATTTTGTTACGTAAGTATCGAATTTATTGTACGCACAAATAATTCTGATTATATGTCCTACTCTTCTAAAATGTTCAAGATTGTTCCAATTCATTGATAGGCTTGGCGGTATTTCTTAGGGATATATGTACTATTAATATACATACCTACATATAATATTAAATAATAAATTTATAATGCAATAAGAAATGATAATGGATTTCCTAAAAAAGGTTCCAATAATGTCAGTAAAACTGTTGGTTTTTGATAATTACTAACATTTGAATTCATGTAACTTGGCCAGTGAGATTTATTATAACATTATTTTATATTTCATTTTTTCTTTATATCTAAATCAATAAGAGATATAAGAAATTTTTTAACGTATCCGACGTTCTTCAATATTTGTAATATTAAAAATTTTCAAAATTTTTTTTTAAGAATCTACTACTCTCGGTTGTCCATTTGTTACCAAAACTATTCAGCTCTTCCCATTAATGGCAGATTGAAGAATGTATGTAAGTCTTATAGTTTGAGGAGTCGTCTTTCCAACATCCACACACAGACAGATATGCACACGCATACACACAACATAAACGGACATCATCGCAAAAATGATTAAATCAGATTCTAGGGTTCCTAAATCGTGCTTATTCCCTAAAATTTGGTTATGCGATTATGACGAATTCAACCTCTCTCTAAAAATGTAACAACTGGAATGGTTTTGCAAAAAAAGTATCCCATTCCCAACTTGTTGTTGGTCTCTGTCGAGGGGAAGTCGAGGCCATACCGACGAGCTGTTCACCGGAGTTTACGATCGCGAAGATTGCCTAGGGGATGCAGACAGGACTACAGGAGTCCTGCCCGGAGAAATTGCGCCCTACACCCTGATAAATCATGCCAACATAAGTTCCTGATAACTTCTTCACACGCACACTGACTTTTCACCTCATCGCGCAATATTCCATATGCACAATCGATACGTGTCGCACAGCAAGCAAACAAACGATACGACTACGGTGCTCGTTCTTGTAAACTCGATGTTGGGAATAATCGGAAGAGGATCACGGAAGCGAAAGTCGACGGTGTTCGTGAGTCGTGATCGTGTTGTGATCTAAATAACTATACTCAAAAGAAAAGCAAGAGAAGACAAATATCGCTGTATTTTAGGAAAATGTCAAAATCAAATGTATAGACATGATTCATACGAACTTTCAAAAAATATATTGTTGCATCTTTATACGAAGGGAAATTGTCAATTGTAATATTGTTGTTTTTAACATTATTTAGCAGTCGCACTAGAGCTCCTAAAATATTTCTTCGAAGTATTCATAGTTTTGTCTTATCCACCAACGCCTCTTTTTCCTATTCCTCTTTCTCTCCACAAAATTTTCACGTTCAGCTTATAAATTATTACAAATAATTTTGTTTCCAACCTACATTGCATTATAATTTAGAACCATTTTATAATGAATTTATTATTTCACTTTCGCTGAGACGTGTAAATAAACAATATTTTTATATTAACATATTAAAAAAAAAGATGCGGCCAACACAAAACCTCCCGCTATTTAATTTTTATTAATTTAAATACATACCTACGTATTTACTAATACTGCAAACTGTTCCATTGCATATAACTATTGCTTTCTTTACTATTTTCTTTTTAAAATGTCACTATTTTAATTTGAAGTGGTTAGTTTTTCGACAGTGACATTTACTTGTCAGTTACATTCATTTGAAATATGAACTATGTAACAAAAAAATTGTTGTTTTTTCACATTTTTATGTCAATTTCCCCTGAAGAAGGCACCAATCTATGGTGCCGAAACGTTGGGTTTTAATAATAAATAAATACAGAACTTAAACTAAAAAGGTAGTATTATTCCAATTATTAATATGAGTTCTGAAAGATATTTTAATAATTTGTGTTTATCTTAGGTTTCGGGATTTGTAAAAAAAAAAGATTTTAAAATTTATATGTAAAATATATGTATAGAAAAAGTATTACTGTATACCAATAATTTTTAATTTTCATGCCATAAAATGCGAAAAATGGCATTTAATGGTATTTTTGCAGAAAAACCATTATGAGCTTCAAGTAAAGTGCCATTTCCAATTATCCGATTTACACCAAAGTCTAATGGTATCATTCCATATTAGAATAGGGTAGAAATACTAGGTTTCAGAATTTTCTGAAAGATAGTATTTGGGTTAGAGCGAAGACAAAATCCATACACATACACACACCCAGACATCATCGTAAAGATGTTAAAATTAGATTCTAGGGACCTTAAAACGTGGTCATTTATTAAAATCTCGATATGAGATTTTTAGCACGATCCCTATACCTCCCTTACCTAGGGTAGCGGGAGGTAAAAATCAGATGTGACCAGCCTATAACCTCCCGCTGGGTATTTAACCCCGCAGTATAAATAAAGCAATCATTTTGTTCAAATATTTTTAAATTCACTCATAACAATTTTTATTTTACATTTAACAAATATATCATACATAAAATAAATTTCACAAATATTGACAAAACTAATAGAAAAACTAAACAAAAATTAAAATAATACCTACACGCATCTTTATTCAAAGTCTTTTCAGAACCGTACCCCGGGAGACAATGAAACAAATCAATAGTACTTCTAATATTTATGTATGATGGAAAATATATTATTTTTACATACCTTAATTTCATTGAAATCAAATATATTACTACTTTATTTTCCTTAACACGGTTTATTATTAATTTTATTGTAATTGCTTCCTGATCCTGACAGTGACATTTGTTTAAATATGTCAAAATTATTATTAAAGTATTTTTTTTTGTTTGACGCATAGGCAAGATGATGTACAAAAATAAATTATTTTATAATTTTGTATTTGAAGTTATTTATTAAATGCTATCATCGTAGAATTGAAAATTGTACCATTATATTCAATTTTTATTAGCAAAAGTTAATGAAAAATTATATTCACACATTAGTAGGTATAGAATTTCAAAATTTTCACACACACACACAAGCGCGCGCGCATCATTGTAAAAATGTTTTAATCGGATTCTGAGGACATCAAAACGTGCTTATTCACTAAAATCTCTACATGCGAGCACGATCCCTATACCTCCTTTACCTAGGGTAGCGGGTAAAACTGAATAACTTGGAAACCCCTATTTTAAAGACAGTGGCCTTTTTAGCACCAAAGTACAGAAATAAAAACAAATGAATTTTTATTTTTATCATAGTTTAATTATGCCTTATTATAAGGAAATAAGTACTATTAGTCATGTTTTGCTAGATATTTTCTGTATGGAATTTATATAAACAATTAAAAGAAGGTATTAAATTCTGCACAAACTAAAAAAGTAATACCTATGTACTATGTTCGTTATTTTAAAAATTCATTCTAAATCAACGCAGCAATAAAAAAAATATGTCCGTATGGCACGGTGAGAATTGTAGTGCAGAGTAATCTAATATGTAATGAACGAATAATGAATTAAGCCACTGTAACCAGAATATACGAGCACGTGTGTCAGCCATAAACAAAATAAAATCTAATTCCCTGTTTATTCCCCCTATTAATTTTAACAACAAAGATAACAAAGTAATTAGCACTAGAAAATGCATTGTGCATGTCCATAGCCAAATGTTAATCTACACCAACGACGCCATATTTCATTTGGGAATGCATGCAATCTAGACTGGCGTTAATTAAAAATTGACAAAATCTGTCTGCATGGGCTTCATGTATGCATGCCCTGGCTGCCCCGGTGGGACGCCACTGTAGCCGTTCGATCCAGTTGCTGTGGTTACGAGAGCGTTATCTTCATGTGCTGCAGTTTGCACCAGTGCCTACTGGGATGCACACTGCACCGTTGTTTCTATGAAAATGGAATGAAAAGATGGGGGAGTTATTGTAATGGCAACGACACGCCGCACCTGCAGCACAAATATCTAATTCCAATTTTTACTACTGATATTTTATCCAATAACGCTGTGTAGAAATACAGTAGCAATAAAAAATGTAAAATGTAAATAAAAATATCATCACGGCTTATTACCTATTTCTGGGTGTGCCAATTTACTATGTACCCAATTCTCAATTTTCGCATTCGAGCTTTGGCCCGGACCGAAGCCGGCTCGATTTCGAATCAATCATGGAGCCGGGCTGAAAATACTTTTTTACCTTCCGACAAAAGGAAGGTATTGTCTTTGGTCAAAAAATTCGGTGGTGAGTTTTTAATGAATAAGCACGTTTTAAGATCCCTAGAATACGATTTTACTAATTTTACATTGATGTCTGTATGTGTGTGTGTCTGTGTGTGTGTGTCCGTGTGTGTCTGTGTGTGATAAATTTTTCTCCGACGATAACTTCAAAACTACAATTCTAAAAATAATGATTCTTTCCTATTCCTCTTCTTTACAACCATATGAAGAGCTGATTAGATTTTGGTTATAATTGGTCAACCGGAAGTACCCTTATTTGAAGTTCTTAACAGTTTTTCTGCAAAAAACGCAGTTAAATATTATGAAAGAAAATCTTATTCTCTATCTCTATACGATTTGATTATACGTTTTCCTTCATATTCAATAGATATAGAGTTATAGAGAGATTAAGAGAGGTTAACTTTCAAAAATCAGACAGCTTTGCAAAAATTATGGAAACAGCAGATATATTCAAAAAATTCTAATTGACAGATGTCAGTGTCAAGTGCAAAATTAAAGTGGAAAGTATAGGATCAGAAAGTAACATAAGTGACAGAGTGTCCCTCGCAAGTGACTTGCAGTTTCAATGCCGGGAGTACGAGGAAGGCCAAAGAGAAGATGGAAGACCTGTGTAGCAGAATATTTGAGAGAGGAAGAACTGTGTGAAGAAGATGCGTTGGATAGGAATGAGGAAGTGTGAAGTGCAATTCACAGAATGTACATTCGTGTTATAATTATATTGGATTTATAGAATCTTTTCAAAGGAACTTGCAATATGGAATTTGTAGAAAATAGTGTGTTCGTGTTACAATTTTACAGGATATATAGAATCTTTTCCAAGGAACTTTTGGTATCGGATTTGTACAAAATACATTGAATTGACGGAAGGTTTTGTGCTGGCCACAACAGATTTTTTTCGAAACGAATCAAGCTAATCATTTGCAAAAGCTGCGGCGAATCGAACTTTCAATTTTGGCCCGACCCAAAAAATCGAGCATTTTGGGTCCGATAAAACAGTCTCAATAATATTTTAATGAAAATGAAAGAAGGTAAAAATGATCAAAATGATTTAATAACATCTTTCACATATTAATACATTAAGAAAACAATTTTAAGGAAAGATATGGGCTTAACACCCGAGACAGACGACAAAAATTATTGATCATTAACGGTTACATATAGTATGCGCACGTGAACTTGAGACTATTGACAGATGTCAAAATTGCGTCCATTAACAAACCAAAAAATATTGATTGTAGTAAGCACGTGTTACTTATTGTTTTGTACTGCACGAATACAATATTTTCTGGTTTGTAAATAGACGCAATTTTGATATCTGTTAGTTGTCTCAAGTTCATGTGGGCATACTATATCTAACAGTTAATGATCATTAATTTTTGTCGTCTGTCTCGGCTATAAGGATCATGGAGAATTTTATATAAACGACGAAAGAAATTATGAAAAATTCAATGACTCTAAATTTCATTTGAACCCCGGACCTTCTCGTATCTAGCGAGACGCTTTACCAACTGAGCAACGGAGTCCGTTTCAAGCAGAGACATTGAGTCTTCCACAATTTCTTTTTACAAATGTTGTAGGTGAGTACACCATCCTAAATGTTCACAAAACAATTTTAAGTTTTTTTTACTTCAAGAATGTTATTATTATTGTTACTACCCGTATAAATTATACTTTATACTCACTGATAAAAGTGATTCTTGTCTTATTTTTGAGCAGAAACATAAAGTTAGATAAACTTTTACGGTAATGAACAAGATTTGTTAAAACTTTTGTAAAATTTTGAACGCTTTTGGTATACAAAATGTTAAATACTCGTACGTCCGTAATTTTTATAACAAGCTTACAATAGAAGCGTCTCTTTTTTAACAACTTATGTTAACCAATGTTGAACGTTTTAAAGAAGTAGACTTTTTTTTTAGTTTAATACGGAAAAAGTTAAACATTTCTCCTCATATCAAAATTAAAATTAGGAATACCGGACGCACTTAATTTCGAGCTCTACCAATGTCATATGAAATGATAACTTTATATCACATCACTTGTCAGTGTCATGATATTATTTGTCAAATGTCAACAAATCCATGCACCAAATTATTGTCAAAATACAGTAAATACATATAATATCACACTTTCTCATTCATTTATATCAGATTACTTTGCAATTGAGAATACTTCAAGTGATAAAGTGAAAACTTTTTACTGTACGAGGGGTCGTTTTTATATTCCCGGACTAGGCATGAAAAGAAAAGATTAGAAATTAGTACAACAAAAATTTATTTTTAAAAATAGACCGCTTGCTGTTGGATGCAAGTATTACATCGTTTCAATAACATCTTTAATCTGTTATAAAAATATTCTTTTGTTTTGCCCGCAAAATGCCTGTCAACAGCCATTCAAGTTCGCAATCATCCCTTAATTATTTCCCTTTACTGTTTTTTTTTTTACCTCTCATTAAGAGAGATATTGGATTCATGCTAAAAATCGCATATCCAGATTATAGTGAATAAGCACGATTTAAGGTCCCTATAATCCGATTTTAACATTTTTACAATGATGTCTGTCTGTATGTGTGTGTGTGTTTGTGTGTGTGTGTGTGTGTGTGTGTGTGTGTGTGTGTGTGTGTGTGTGTGTGTACGTGGGATGTTGGAAGGACGATTCTTTATAAACTATAAGACTTACACCAGTTTAACTATGGATACCTCAATCTGATATTCCTGGGAAGAGCTGAAAAGGTTTTGGTAACAATTGGACAACCGGAAGTAGTTCAAATGTATGTAACTGACAGATAAATGTGACTGTCAAGAACCAATCATTTCAAATTGGTAATGGTGACATTCTAAGAAGAAAAAAGTAGATAAAGCAATAGTTATATGCAAATGAAAATGAAATTAATATAGTTTGCAGCATTAGCAAATATGTAGGTATGTGTTTAAATTAATAAAAATTAAATAGCGGGAGATATTGTGTTGGCCACATCAGATTTTTTAAAGTAGGTTTGCCCACTGGTAATAAAATTTCGAAGCCGTCTACTTTATAAAAATAATTGTATTAGAATCTCTCAGACATCTAAAAAATCCTCGTCGCTATCTAGTAGCCAATATTCATTCAAATACAAGCCAGCTATTAGCTCTTAGTGAAATTTATGCTCAGATTTGCGCCCTTCAGGCTGAAAGCATCTGCAATATCCATAACTATCTCGGCTGCTCGCTTATTGACAAAGTTTCGGTGATTAAATTTTGCACAGCGCGGCGCATCGGTAATGTTTGGCGCAGGCGCACTGCCCGGCCGCCATTATTGTTTGCAGGGCGTCGCGACGGAGGATGGAGTGGAGACGTCAAGTGAATGCAAATTAATTGCAACCCTGACGAATTTGGAATCAACCCACCATGGGCATATTAGAAAGTAAAGGGTAATAGGTACTCTGCATGATTTTATATTTTAGATGGGGTCCCGTGGCCGCGTGCCTGAGTGTCTGGTCGCGAACCTGGGGGAACCGGGTTCGATCCCGACAGACGCCAAATATTTCCAATTTTAAATGGCACAAAAGTGACCCCTGTGGTGCACTCTCCACACCAGATATGAGTGCCCGTGAGGTGACGTCTGGTAAGCGCCCACACGGTAAAATATATCGTCATCATTACCGATGTCTACATGTGTTGTAGATACTGGCACACCCAGAAATGGGTAATATGCCGTGATGATATATTATTATTATTATTATTATAGATTTGGTTTAAAGACATTTTATTCTAACGAATACAAATGTACATAGGTAAATATTTCTAAACTAAATAGTTGAGTAATATATTCAATAAATAAAATAAACGGGGGAGATTTTTATTGATTCCTGTAGAGTCGCTCTATTTATGTTCGATCGTGATCCTATAGGTAAAAATTCCTAATTTCTTCTTCTTTTCTTCTTCTTCATCTTCTTCTTCTTTTCCTTATACCCAAGATGGGTGTCGGATTAAATTTCTAATTTAAACAGTTACATGTTAAAACTAAAAAAGAAAAATCCCTTAACCTTAATAATTTTTAAAAAACTATATAAGTATTTCGAGAACTACTTTCCTATCCAAAGAACTACAAAATGAGACAGAGATTACTAAGCATGTAAACCATGCCAGGAATCAAAACAGCTCAGAGGAAAAAGGGAAAGAACTCAGATTATACAGGGTGTTCCGCGACTCGACCGACAAACTTATACGTTAAATTCCGGGGGTCATTACGATCAAAAAATGTTATATGACCTATAGGTGAATTCCTCTTAGTTTCAGAGATATCGAATGAATAAAAAAAAATGATAAAAGAAAATTTATTCATCAATGGATAGCTAATTAACACAAAATTACAGCAACCGCTCAAAATGAGAACCTCCATTTTCTAAACATTTAGGTATCCTTCGAGTCATAGAATGTTGCCAGTTAATTACTGCTAATTGATTCTTTAGAGAATTAGTAGCTTCAACTATACGGTCAGTCAACTCTTCGCGTGTATCTGGTTTACCATTACTATACACACAAGATTTGAGGCAACCCCAGAGAGAGAAAAAAAATAAAGGCGACAAGTCAGGTGACCGAGCTGGGTAATGTATAGGACCATCTCATCCTATCCACCTTCCCGGAAAATTTTCATTAAGAAACACCGTCACTAGTCTCCCAAAATGTGGTGGTGCCCCATCTTGCTGGAACCACTGCATTTAAAACTATTTCAGCGTACCCATCTCTATCTTTTTCTACACGACGACGTGGGAAAAATTCTGTCTCTCTCAAGCAACGAAAAAGTTTGAAAATGTTGTGTGGTGTGGAACAATGCAATCTGGGTATCGCTTGTGGTATTCCGTAGCTATAGTACGTCCACCTCCATTGCAAAAATCATACACGAAAACCTTTTCCGCATATTCTGTATTAGTAAAATGCGGAATAATAGCTTAAATTAATAAGACAGCACAAAAATCATTCATTTGTCAAACATACGTTAATTCGTCAAGGCTAACTCAATTATATTTTTTTTTTTAATTCATTCGATATCTCCGAAACTAAGAGGAATTCACCTATAGGTCATATAACATTTTTTGATCGTAATGACCCCCGGAATATATGGTATAAGTTTGTCGGTCGAGTCGCGGAACACCCTGTATAGAGAGAAGAGTCATAGGAGTTTCAACAAAATTATTAAAAATAAAAAATAAAAATTAATAAAACAATTATTAAAACATTAATACGAGAGTTTGATAATACATAAATTTAAAGATAAATTGTTAAACGCGAATCTAGATCCCATCCCAAATTTTAAATTATATGAGTTAATATAAGACAGTTACTTTGTTTAATCTTAGTTACCCAATTATGATTCCTTTCCCTACATAATCCAAAAGGTTCCCTCTGTTATTCCTCAGAGCTGTTTTGACCACTGGCATGGTTTTCATGCTGAGTAATCTTAACTTCTCTGTCTTATTATTTACTAGTTTCTACTGATGATGAGAACGTAGTTCTCAAAAAGTGTACCTATATAATTTTTTTAAAATTATTGTTAAAGTTAAGGGATTTTTCATTTTGTTATAATTTAATCTTAAAACTCCATTTCAGTTTTAATTAGTTAAATATTAATATAAGCTATTATATAAATAGTTGTTTTACGTATCCTTTGGCAATCATATTATCTTTTTTATAAAAAATATGAAAGCCTGTGTTTACCATTCGTTGTCATCTTGTGATAATAATTTTGTGCAGTGCATTTAAGCGTACATTAACATCTTCATTCTCCACATATTGGCTCTTTCTCACCCGTTTATCGTTTATTATATAAGTGAATGCGGACATATAAAATATAAGAGTGCGCATCTTTGCGATATGTACAACACAATATATTTTATAGTGCTAGTTATAAATTTATTACTTGTATATTTTAAAAAGGCAAAATTACATCTTTGTTGTGTGGATGTTTTATTGGTGTTTAGGTGTAAAAACTTTAACTCATAAATGTTTTAATGGCCTGTAAAACTGCTGTGAATGAATGTCGGTAGCTTTAAACATAAGCATTAAATTCATCGTAAAAGACACTGACTACGGACAAATCTGTTTGCACTTGTGACAAATGTTTTGACGTTTTGGTTATTTCATTGCTTTAATTGCGCTCACTAAAAATTTTATACGGATCAGTCTCTTTCAATAAACATTATAATAAAGTATTGAAATTCATAAACACGTTTAACAAACTTGTTTATCTCTATCAATTTTCGTAAATATTGCAATAATTATTTAAGACTTTTATATGCACAGACGTTTTACTGCATCTTTTGATGTTGCATCTTAAAATCACAAAACCATTTATTCATTCAATAATTGGTCTACCCAGAATAAAAATTTTATTTTTACATAAGAGAGCTTACATGATCTAAATATTTTACTTTAATTAAATATGTTTTTCTTTTATTTTAAATGGACTATGAATCTGCAAAAGTTATAATTTTTTCTACAGAATGTACATTTTGACAGAGTGGTTTATGTACATATTGTAGTTTTATATTTTCAAATATAACCTCCCTAACCATATGTTTTATTATTAAAAATCTATAGTGGTCAGCACAAGACCTCTCGCCATATCCATATTATTGTATTTAATATTACTGATACACACACAATAATTCTAATTACATCTATTTTTAATATATTTTTAAATTTATTCTATAAATAAGTTTCCTCCTACTTTTCTAAATGTGCAAGATTTATCAAATTCATTGACGAGATTGGCGGTATTTCTGATGAGTATACATATGTAAATGTATGTACCAATAATTTTAAATATGTACGTAATTAATAATGTAATAAGAAATATTAAATAACGTATTTCCCAGAAAAAAGGATTCAGTAATGTATCTGGCTTTTTAACACATTTTTCTGTCAAATACCTACAAATATTTTATTTTTTCAAATGGTTTCCATGGAGTTATTTAGGCTGTGAGATTCATTATAACGTGTTCTTTTATATATTTATAATTCCCTAATTTTAATATCTATAAAAAATATAAAAATGTTCAACGTATCGGATAGAGAATTTTATATTCTTTAATATTTGTAATAATATAAATTTTAAAAAAATAGATTTTTTTTAAGAAACTATTACTTCCGGTTGTTCAATTGTTATCAAAACCTTTTCAGTTCTTCCCATTAATGTCAGATTAAGGGATACGTAGTTAAATTAGTCCTTAGTCTTGCACTATGAGAAACCGTCCCTCCAACATCAAGACACACACACACACACACACACACACACACACACACACACACACACACACATAGACATCATTGTAAAAGTGTTAAAATCGGATTCTCAGTGACCCCTAAAACGTGCTTATTCACTAAAATCTGGATATGAGATTTTTAGCATGAATACCTCTTTTAGCGCGAGATAAAAAAAGCAATGGCGAATGATTAAAATATTACATTTTTATTAAACACAGGAAGCTTTGTATTTCATTTATTTTATATTACACTTCACAATTTTATTTTTACCTACCCTTGGTAAGGGAGGTATAGGGATCGTGCTAAAAATCACTTATTGAGATTTTAGTAAATGACCACGTTTTAAGGTCCCTAGAATCCAAATTTAACATTTTCACGATGATGTCTGTATGTGTGTATGTGTGTGTGTGTATGTGTGTGTGTATGTGTGTGTGTATGTGTGTGTGTATGTGTGTGTGTGTATGTGTAGGGATTTTGTCCTCGCTCTAACTCAAATACTATCATTCAGAAAATTCTGAAACCTTGTATTTCCATCCCATTCTAATATGAAAAGAAGCCATTCAATTTTAGTGTAAATGAGATAACCGGCACTTTACCTGAAGCTCAAAATGGTTTTTCTTCAAAAAATACCATTAAATGCCATTTTTTTGGATTTTGTCGTTATGAAAATTAAAGATTATTGAATTTTCTACAGGAATACATTAATATTTTTTCTATATACTTTACATATAAATATAAATTTTACAAGTCCTGAAGCCTAAGTAAAACACAATTCCTTTGTTACACAGTTCATATTTCAAATGAATGTAACTGACAGTAACTGTCACTGTCAAAAAACTAATCACTTCAAATTAATAATAGTGACATTTTAAAAATAAAATAGTAAATAAAGCAATAGTTTTATGCAATGGAATAGTTTGCAGCGTTAATAAATACGTAGGTATGTATTTAAATTAAATAACGGGAGGTTTTGTGTTGGCCACATCAGATTTTTTATTTAATTATTACACATGTTATTTAATGTCAAATAATATTACGAGTATTAGATAATGTTTAATTTAAAAAAATGTATTGCAAAGTCTTCTGCTTTTAACAAAAATATTCAGTATTTTTTTTTCTAATTCAGTTTAAACTTTAAATTGAACAAGAAGTAAATAATGAATTGTCATAAATTAGAGGTTTGTTTACTTTGTTATGTTTATAAAACAAGTATATATTTAAGGCTGGTTTATGTAATCTGTAAACTTAAAAATTTACCTTAGCATTAGCATTATGACTTTGCATTAATAATTCAAATATAGACAAATGCGTGCTGCGGTACATGTAGCTATAACTTTAACCTTAGCATTATGCCGTTACCCTAGAATATGACAATTTCTAATTTTCAAGTCATAAGTCATAATGCTAATGCCAACCAATCAGAAGAGTATATGTTCGTGGACGACAGCTTGATTCTGGCGATATTTACGACAGTCAATTGACATCTGTCATCATTTTGTTATTTTTGAATATTTCTGTCACATTGCTTGACTAAAAATGAGTGTCAATGAAAAAGATGTCCAACTAATACAGTTAATTGAACAATATAGACATATTTATGATAAAAAAGACGTGTCTATTTTACAAAAAGTGACATTACCGGCCTGATCTTATTGGTTTGCCCTAAGAAGTAGATGAACCGGACAGCGTAATGTAAAGTTTAATGCAAAGTCATAAAGCCAATGCTAAGGTAAATGTATAAGTTTACAGCTTACATAAACCAGCCTTTATTCATCCATTTATATAAATAAAAGCAGAAATGAGCAGAAAAATTTCAAGAAATGCAAAGTAAATACCGCGAATCTGGATTTGAAAAATATATATTTGCGTGGAAAGAATGCAAAAACTATAACATCCACGATAATGGCAACGACATATTTATGGTTATTTTAATCTTGATGCAGATATTTGCATGCAAAGATCTAGGTCGCCTGCCGAGAAACAAAAGAAAACCGCTCGGCAAGACCGTCTACCGAAAATGCCAATTTCCAAAACGACCACATTCGCGGCGATAAACAAAAGCATGCCACGCCGTTGCTTTCGCGACAGAAACAACAATACATTAACAAGAGACAAAACCGGTGTTGCCATTTAATTTTATCTCTAGGCGAGAAAGGCTGTTATCACAAGGATTTTGTGGTGTAGACGGGCTTTGGACGACCGGAGAGTTCAACTTTCACTAGCCGCGAAAGGGGAACGTTAAGCCGAACTTCGTAAACTGAAAATTCTTACTAAAGAATAGTTAAACTATTATTTAAGTTCGAGAACTATTAACCACGAAGACGATTGAAAATTCTCGATAGTATGAAACGTGTTGCCTGGAAACACCGAGAGACCGAAGAATTTCCAAAAGGCAACTCATTGAGTATGTCGAGAATTTTTTTATTGTCGAGTTGTATACAGGTAGACTGTATCATGAATAATGGAACGTCGAACTGTACACCACATAACCTATCTTTTTAAATATAGCTATGTAATATAGTAATATTATATTATATTGAAATGCTCGTATTTCTAAATAAACTCGCAGTAGCAACAGCGCAGTTTCTGGACTTAAATAATTAAATAATTAAATGTTTTCTTGCCAAATTATTATTTCAATGATGCTTTGCTGTCAAACAATAGGTGCGTTTAATTATTAGATTTGATGCACTCGAAGCTGTCATTGATTTTAGTGCTTTAAATTAGATAAAATATACAAGTATTTAGTTCACAGATTTATAATTTTTTTTTGTGCAAAATAGGTTTTCTTTTAAACATATTTACAGCTTCATACTTCACAATTTCTCATAATTGCATATTGCATTACAGCAAAAGACATATACTAAAGACGGATAGTTGAACAGTTTTTATATCACTAAATTGTTTCATAAATGAAATTTGTCATTTAATTGTTAAAAATATAAGGATTACTAACAATGCTATCTACAAAACATTATATAATATAATAAAAATTATTACTTTTCTTTTTATACATTTTCAATATAAAATTTAATTTCTCTGATTCTATGTTAAACAAAATAAATCAAAGTATTCTATTGTCAAGGCAGGTCATATTTTTTAAATAAATAAATAAATAAATGGTGTAGAAAACTGTCAGGTACCACTGCATTTTTCATTTTGTTCCAATTAATTTGCACAGGACCTAATTTGAAAATTATCTCCTGTAAAATTGGCGTAATAAGATGGAGTTGGATTCCATTAATTCTTAGCCAATTTCAACTAATTCTCACGTAATTCCATTACTTCCCTGGTAATTCCACTAATTCCCAATTCCGCTAATTCCCAGATAATTCCGGTAATTCCCAAATAATTCCAAGTAATTCCGGTAATTCCAGTAATTCCCAAGTAATTCCGGTAATTCCCAAACAATTCCAAGTAATTCCGGTAATTCCAAGGTAATTCCGCTAATTCCCAAGTAATTCCGGCAATTCCCAAACAATTCCAAGTAATTCCGGTAATTCCAAATTAATTCCGGTAATTCCCAAGTAATTCCGGTAATTCCCAAACAATTCCATTAATTCCGGTAATTCCTAAGTAATTCCAGTAATTCCAAGTAATTCCAAGTAATTCCGGTAATTCCCAAACAATTCCAAGTAATTCCGGTAATTCCTAAGTAATTCCAGTAATTCTCAGGTAATTCCAATTATTCCCTAGGAATTCCGGTATTTCCTAGGTAATTCCATTAATTCCCAAGTAATTTCGATTAATAATTTTCAATTTTTTCACCCCAAATAATAAATTAATCATTTATCTTTTATTCATGCCTAAAACAAAAGAATGTAGACTTGAAAAGCTTATAAGATAAGCAAAAAGATGAGACTATTTTCAACATAGGTTAAAAAAAACATATGTTTTTGTTATATCTCGAGATATATTACGTTTTCAAAAATCTTACCTAAAAAACAGTACAAAATTTGTTAGACCAATTTGTCTCTATCATAATAAAAAAGTAAAAAAGAAATGAGCGATATTTTGCTTGTAGCTCAGTAACAAAAGAAGATCAAAAATTCCTGTGGTGCTTATTAAACTTTTCTCAAAAAGTTGACCCTGGAATGTGCAAACGATTTTGCTCAGTCTTTAATATTACGTGAGATACCTTAAAAAAAAAAAACATCGAAAATGACACACTCTGTACACATAATTTCAATTCATTTAAATCTGATAATTCATTTAATTCCATTTAATGCATGTTCATTCTTTTAATTCACATTAATTTTCTTTAATTCACGTTAATTCCAAAAAATTCCAATTACACTTAATTCAAAATAAAACTATTTTTGGGGTTTTTGGCCAGATTTTAAAATAAAATTTGAGTTGTTTCCCACCCTTCTCCATGAACATTAAAATTCTTCCTTGAAAATTTTGTTAGAATTTGGTTAGAATGCTCACATTTTGACATCTTACAAAAATATATGAATATAAACCACAGCACACTTAAACATTTAAGTTTATAAAGATTCCGGGAGAATTCAAGAGAAGGCATTTCTGTACGATCCAAATGTCAACCATTTAAGTTTCTGAACCCTGAGAAACATTCAAAAAACGGCAGAAACCTATGCGATTTGCTGAATCGTGAAAAATATTACTGAAGAGTGATTCAGTCATTGCATTTTGTTTATGTAGGTATTGTTGAATAATTTACATTGTTTAAAAAAATATGAAATCAAAATGAAAACAAGCAATTTTTACAGTAATTAAAATATCAAGTACACATGAAACATAAGATATACTTCATTCCACGTAAGAAAATAGCAGATGGCGCTTGAGAACCGACCGTTTTTACATGCATTAAATAAATAATTTAAATTCGTGAAACCAAACTTTCTTTATGAATGTTATAAAAATATTTTTATCTGTAAAATGTACGAATCCTAAATATTAAAAATTATTAAATATCACTTAACTCTATCGATTTTATTTGATAATTGGCAACTGACAAATGATATTATTTTTGCTTTTGTAACCTAGGTTAGCATTCTGACCATATAAAGGGCACAATTTATATTCCTATCTGAACTAACGCTATTTTCTTACGTGAAATGAAGTAAAGTTGTTATGATGTTTTTGAGATGTCATTAATGGGGTCATGCCACATTTTCTGTTTTATTTTTTTCCTGGAAGTCTACCGGTCACAGTATATGTAAATAATATTTTCACGCCATTTGTGTGTATTGTTTTGTAGATATCACTTTTTAAAAATAGGGGTCAATTTCAAATCTCAATGAGGTCACGTGAGCGCATACGTCATGTATCTGAATGATTCCAGTTCACCCTGGCGTACAAAATGTAAATTAAGATTGTTTATAAATAGTTTTTTTTTGGGTTTTTTAATAAATTGTTTCCACAAGTTGAAACTGCACAGTTCTTCTTTACTATGTTTTATCATTATTATCATTATAAATATACAATTATTGCACTTTTATGTATTAAATTATATATCAAGCACACAAACCTGCAATTAAAAATAATATTTCTCTAATAAAATAATTAAATCTTTATGAAACAAAAAAGATTGAATAGAGCGCACTTTTCCTCTGACAGCTTTATAAATGTTTGGTTAGTTTACTCTGATCTTACGTTTAACTTCGCGTTTGAAATTTGTGACATTGTGACCTTCATGTACGTGTGACTAGTGTCGTTGTGTGAGTAGCCGATACATGACGTCACAGAAAATCGTAGGGCGAATATTTTTTAAGTAAATTATAAATGAAAAGTATTATATTTTGGAATGTTTTATGTTGCAATATGGATAATAAATGTCAAAGATTCTATTTTTATAAAAATATTAGCAACATTTTTTTTTTGCATGACCCCATTGCATGAAATATTACACGAAAATAGCAATTTTCAATTCGGACGTGCGGTCTAAACACACAATTTGTTTATTAAATCCATGTCACCCTATTTCATAGACACCTGTACAAGATATCCAATTTATTATTTAAATATTTTACCAAAATCCTCTCGCCCCATCTGTACTTTTACTAATTACCTTTTGTATCCTCCATAAATTTAACTTCCCACACCTAATTTCTCTCCTACCCATCCCAAAGCAGTGTCCCGTGGGCGAATCGATATCCAGATATCCAGATACCCGATAGCGTTCTGGAAACGAGGTACGGGGGACTCGTAAACGCCAGAACTCTTTGTTTCCAACCCTGGTCGCAAATCCCGACTGAGATAGGGCTAGGGGATGCAATTACCCCTGGACCAGGGCAGTTAGCGCACCTGAGATTAGCAGGGGATCCTAAGGGTACTTTATTTATGGGAATCAATTGTTGTAAATATTCGGAAAGTGTGGAGGAATGGGGTGGTTGGTGTGGAGAAACAAGCCATTTTGGAACAATGTAAATTAAGTAGGATAGTATTCAAAATATATTGAAATACATCAATTATCCACATGGTACATTGGTTAGCATCACTTCGTTTGAAATGTTGGATTGGGGTTCGATTCTCTATTAAGACAATTATTTTTTTACACAAAAATTGTTGAACTTTTAAAAATGTTTTATATTTCCTATTACAGTCATTTAAAAATATTAGTAACATGGTAATAAATAAAGGCAAATAATTGATAACAATTGATTACAAATCAAAATATTGATATATTAACAATGCATTGTATTTTCTTTTCATATTAATAAAAATAACTGAAAGATAATAAATTTGTGTATGTATTATATGTTTTTACTGAATTTATAAAAAAAAATATCGTTTACTAATATCAAAATACGATGCGCTGTTATTATATCAATGTTTTGATTATTGTAATCAATTATTGTCAATTATTTTCTCTTTACTTATTACAAAGTTATTCTTTTTAAATGACTCTGATAGGAAATATAAAGCAGATTTTTAAAAATTTAACAATTTTTGTGATAAAAATAAAATAATTACCCTAACGGTGAATCGAACCCCAATCTAATATTCCAAAGGCAGCGGTACTAACTAATATTTTCATATTGCATAATAAAAAAACCTGTTGTGATCAGCACAATACCTCTCGCCATTTCATGTTATATAAGTATTGTATTGCACTTCGCCATCAAACCGTCGTTTTATAACAAAAAAATTACAGAACTTTACCCAAATATTGTTGTTGTATTAAACATGTCTTCTGCACACATACAATTCTAATTATATCTATTTTTCATTGTATGAGGAAGTTCCTAAATGTCAGAGATTCTTGCAATTCATTAACAAGATTGGCGGTATTTCTGATGGATATATGTATTTTACCTATAATTTTAAATATTTAATTCATAAAACAATAAGAAAGATTAAATGTAGTTCCCAGAAAAAGCTTTCAGAATGTCACTAAAACTGTTGATTTTTGACACTGACATCTGTCATTTCCAAACTATGTTATAAACATTACTATGTCATAAACATTTGAATTTGTCAACTGGTTTCCTTAGTACCTTAGCCTCTGCGATGTACTACATTAAATTATTTATTTTGACTTTATCTCTAAATCTATACAAGATATAATAAAAAAAATTAAGTGTATTATATGGAAAATTTTATGTTCTTCATTATTTGAAATTACAAAAATTACCAAAAAATTATATTTAGAAGATTTTTTTAAAAAACTATTACTTGCGGTTGTCCAATTGTTACCAAAATCTAACCAGCTCTTCCCAGGAATATTAGATTGAGGAAACTGCAGTTAAATATTTAAAAATAGTTAAGTCTTATAGTATTTGAGAAACCGTGGTTCCAACATCCACACACACATCCACACACACACACGCACACGCACACGCACGCGCACACACACACACACACACACATTCACACTCACACACTAAAATCTTGATATGCGAATTTTAGCATGATTCCAATATACCTCTCTTAGCAAGAGGTAAAAAGTGAAATAATTATTTATTTAAAATTTTTATAGGTAAGTTATTACAATTTATGCAATAATAACACAATTATAATGTTTCATTTAATGGTTTAATTTTTTGTTGGGCACTTTTTATTTACAAAAAACTGTTTTCCCATGTTAATCGCCCATGTCAAGGTTTTCTTGGGATACCCGGTATAATTTTATAAAGTATAATAGTATTTTACAATTTTGAAGTCCCTCAATAAATAGTTTGACAGCTTTCAAGTCACTAGAAATTAATTTGACATCTTTGACATTATTTATGTCTCCCAGAAACACAAAAATTGAGAATTCATAGAACAGTGAAGCCAACTTCAAAAAAGTCCCTACTTTTGCCGACCCAGTTTGGTAAAACTAACCATAACTAAAACTAAAATTTACACTAAAACGTAATAGATAATAATCAATAACTCATAATACAAAAGAAACTAAGTAAAAGTAACATAACGACTAACAGTACCTAATTATCGAATAGATATTATTTGCGTATTTTTATTATTTGTATAAGTGGGTTAAACAATCTATAAAAATATATTTTCCGTTAAGAATATTGTTAGAAATACATAAAACAAAGTTTGCCAATAACTAATATATGTTTTTAAACAATAGTAGTAAAACAACATGGTCTGTTCATAATTCACATTGTTAACTGTCCATTAACATAATTCCATAATTGCAGCTTGCAATTACGAGGAAAAATAAATCGTACAATCTTTCCACAACGTTGCAGATAGCTCCACAACATGCAACAGACTCTGATTGAAGGTAGTTAATGCACCTAACGAAGTACTACTTATCGTACGAGTAAATAGTGGTAATGTAAAAACATTGACTCAAGATAAAATGCATATTTACTTATACTCGTATACATAGTTTAAAGAATATTATAAAAGCTAGGTTTGAAGACATCGGTTGGTAGTGGATATTATATAAAATACTCGTATCATTTAAAATCTGTAGTAGGCTACGTATTCATATACATAAAAATTAATAAAATTTCCAATTTTTAACAAAAAAAAAATTATGTGAAGGGTTAGTATAAAAACTTGTCTCAGCTTAAAGTGAATTGACTTGAAACGGTCTGTAGAAGTAGACGCTCACACAAGTGCAATTTGCACATACCACATTTAGGGCCGGTTTTTCAATCTCTGGTTAAAATATTAACTTCTAGTTAAGTAAACAATATTGCATCGTTTTGTTGGCAGCAATAATAAATCTGTCATTTGATAGTTCATTTCGTTTCAATTTTGTTTATTTAACTCTTAGTTAAAAATTTAACCAGATATTGAAAAACCGGCCCTTAGCGACATGGTAATGGTAATTATTGTTGTGGTTACGGCAATACAAACAAAGAACTGTCATCAGCCATTCATAGTACAAATTTAAAGTTGTAAACGTAGTAAATGTTATTCCATAATTATTATAGAGAATGAGGTCATGCAAAAAAAAAATTGTACCTTTTTTCTGTTTAAATCGAAAAAGGAGTCTAATTCATCGATCAGTATGATTAAATTATTTTTTATTTATATTTTTTGTTGTATAAAATCGTTTTAAAGTGTGATATTTTTAAAAAGTTGCAAAAACCAGCCATGTTTTGTCGTCACAACGTTATGAACCAAGTTCAGACTCATTTCAAACAGACATTTTATATGGACACATAATTTCGAAAAGAAAAATATATAATATAAACTATAAATTGAGGATTACATATCTGAATATGCTCTAATATATTAATATAATATCGTTCTATTTATTTTTATAAATATAATTTTCATTTGGCGTGAAATTATCTACCTTACATCAGATGTTTCTTTCACTTTTAAATCTTTGAATTAGACGGTAGAAGGTTATAAACGCATATGAGACATTGAATATATTGCAGAATATTATTTTATTCTTTATTTTGGCACAAAACAACGTTTCATTGACATGTTTACTTTCACAAATTTTAGGTTATCTTTAAATGTCACCTTGACGTTTAAGACAATGTGAAAATCAAAATGGTCGTGCCTGTCACTCTGTGACGTCATTGGACAAGGGACGAAGCGGGGGTCTAGCATCCTCATTTTAAAGAATGTCATTTTCAATTACAATTTTTTCATGATTAAAGATCGATTTGAGGAAAAATAAAAAATACGGGTATATTATTTTTTATTTTTCACTACTCTATCGATTAAAATTATAAAAAAAAGTCGTGCATGATCTCATTAGATTAGTTGCTCCAGACAGATCTTCTAGTTTTAGACTAATTTTTAATGCAATAAAATAATTTGGAATATAAAGCTAGGTTATAACCTAGAATGACAGATGGAAACACAACGGGAGAGGGTTTGTTTGTATTAAGATGTTCTATCTCTCTCTTGGTGTGACGTCAATTCTGTAATGTCTACGCCTTCACAGCTGGAAATTTTCTTTTCTACCACTCAGAGTAGGATAGTAAAAATAAAATAATTATTATTTTGGTTAATTTAACGAAGAATGTGTATTATTTTTTTATAAGTTTAAACTGAACATTAATTGTGGCCAAATTTCATCTCGAATAGTTAGACAAATGAGAGCTAAGTATAATTTAACATCTGCACTAAATAAAATTTTGAAAAATTCTAGGACAAATAGAAGCCTTTATTTAGAAGAAGCCTATTAAGAAATTGCATGTTGTGAGGATCGGCAAAAGCCAGTTAAACTTAAAGGATCGTCATAAAATAATGAAACACCTCTCAGAACCAATTGCCAATTTTTTATAGTTGTCTAATATTATGATCTTATATGAAATTATATTATTCAGTTTTTGCTTTTGTATTGTTTGCTCTATATTTTCTCATTTATGTTTTTTTTTCCTTGATTATTTCTCTAATACAAATTTTAAAATATAAATGATACCCCTATTTTATTAAAAATTTAATTATTTTTATATACGCCAATATAATATCCATTAATAATTTTTTCAATATATCAACGTTGACAAATACAACGGGATGTTACTAAATTTTGATTTTTACGTATGTACATAATACACAAAAAATAAAATACACCTGTTTTATTTTTTAAATCGATTAAGTATTAGTAATTTACGAGATGAGTATAGTGGCAAGTGACGTCACTATGGTCCGAGTGTGGTACACAAGATATATGCAATATGATACAACAGTGGTAATATAAACTCAGGCACATGCTGACGTCACCAGTTCCTTCTTCAAACAATCACTTGCAAATAACTACCTATAGTACTACGAAATATGTTTTATTGTTATAATGAGAAGCTATTGTGGTTAATTTTTATATTTTATAATCCATATATTTCCATTATTGGTCACATATTATCTAACAGACAAATGACATAAATTATTTAAAAAAATATTACATTAATTCATTGTGCAAAAATACCCTAATACCACAAAAATAACAAATATTGTAATGTCTATGGAAGTAATTCCTACTTAGGCATTGTTCAGTTTGATAAAATTTAAGAAATTCCTAGTGTGTGATAAACCCGACAGATTTGATAGCATTCGACACACACCCACCCACACACACACACACACACACACATACGCACGCACACACACACACACACACACACACACACACACACACACACAGAGAGAGAGAGAGAGAGAGAGAGAAACAGAGGCCATCGTAAAAATGTTAAAATCGGACGTTAAAACGTGCTTATTCACTAAAATATTGATATGCGATTTTTAGCTTGAATCCAATACCTCTCTTAGCGAGAGATAAAAAGGTTCAATGGGGTCCTCCACCATAACAAAAAATAATAAAATGTACACTTTATCCTTAAAGCACTACTCAATAAATAACGATTAAGATAAAAAACATTTTTTAGACGACCATTGTGATAAGTATGACATATCAACGTAGTATCCTAACACTGAAAGTTGAACTTATCACATTAGTGTTACGATATATTTCATATCGTAATAGTTGACACGGTTGCTAGGTTACTATGTCATTATTTTCTGGCTATATGTATACATTATTCATTTGTCAGCTGTCCGTACGTTTGAACCTAAATTTCAGTTTTGTAAAAAAAGTAAAATTTATTTAAGCTCGTCTAAAAAATAATGTTCATAAATTGTATGAAATACAAATATCTTAGCTCGTGTGTATTGACTTGCACTCCGCTACGCGTCGTGCGTCAATTTACACTCGCATGATATTTGGTATATTTCATAACTTGTTACGAAAATAACTATTTTTTTAATAAATACTTTGCGAGATATTTGAATTTGTTTTTCAGTGCCACAGTGACGTCAAAGTATTGCTATCTTTCTCGCGCAGCCCACTATAGAAACTGGTGCGAGAAAGATTGTAATGGTTTCGATAAAAATTAAATGCAGTTAAACTAAGAACAACTATGACTTTTTAATACTAAGAATTGCTTCAAAATTAAATGAACTTTCATTTAAAATGATAATAAATAAGAGTGGAGGACCCCATTCAAAATCTCATATACCATAATTTTGTAACAAAAATACGTCGGTAGTAATTTTTAACATGGGTCTCTTAGACACGTCTCCACCACCCGTATAAAAGACAACGGCGCCACTTTCGAAAGATTAAAAAACTGTGTTATAATTATGTTAGCATTAAAATTGTTGAAGCCATCTTAAATTTTATTAGTGAATGTAAGATTTTTCTTGAAAAATAATAATTTTAGACTATCTTTGCACTAGAGATATAGAAAAGACTATAATTTCTAAAATACGGCATCGATAAAACCGAATAACAATGTAGAAAGTTATTGTTTATTTTGCAGAGACGAACACGAAACGAGAGAATATCATTGAGTGTTACTCCTGTAACAGTCGTGCGTCGCGACGAAGAGTGCCAAGTACGGGAGGAATACCCTGTTAAATCAAACCATTGCAGCGCTGCATCTCCACTCGCTATCTAACTAACAAAAATATGTAGCAATACATGCCAGGAGAGAGATATTTATAGGGGCAGTTTACAGTGGGGTAAGGCCAAACGGGCGCTCGAGATTAAAACATATAACTTATATTTTATTCCTCTCCCCTTTCGCTTCTTTATCGCTCTTCCTCGCGCAGGAGAAAAGGAGAAAAATTTTCTTCTTTCTCTCGCCCCAAATGAGTTTAGAAAGTTGGCGAACTTAGACTGTACGAATACGAACGAGTGCTTGTAGGGTGTGTGGTGTGCGTCTGACACTCCCGGTAGATAAATTAGGATGCAAGGGCCTTACTAACGCCGTGATTCCCGTATTGGTGATTCATAATTGAATAGGAGGGTGAATGGCTAATTTACTAATGTAATTGCTACCAATCTAATTTACTGCTTGCCACTGATGCTATTTGCAATTAAGAAAATGCAAAGTTTGGCGACGTAAACTGCTAAACGTCGTATACGTAATTTAACGATGGATATTACAAATAAATAAATAAATCAATAAATAAATAAATATATTTTTACAAAGATTTCTAGAGGCATCTGATAATATCCCTTTAAATACCCGCGAATACGCTAGCGAAAATAAGATCAGATAGATCGCGAAAAACAAACAATTATCATTTAAAATTAAATTGCCATGTTAAGTATGTTAGTCTTTTTATCGATTCATATGGAAATAAAGAATTAACCAGAGAATATGTGCAAATTTTGGTTATTTTTTGTGCTAAAAAATACAATGTAGAAGGTTTTTGTCTGAAAAATAGATTAATACTGCAATAGTGGAATTCTTGATTATTTCGAAAACATTACAAAAAAAGATTGGTTGGAAGCATTTAAGAAGTAAAAAATCTGATGTGAGCTTTAAGTAAAGTATCATTTCCGGTTAATCGTTTGTAAATAAAATCTAATTTGTTGTCCAATAAATAGAAAAGTCTGTAATACGAAATTTTGGATTCTTTTATTGTTTTTCCTCAAAAATCTGTTAGAGCTCCAAATTAAGTACTACATCCGATTTATCATATATGGTTAAAATCTAATATGTTGTTTCAAATTATATATGAATTTTAAATACCAAATTTGAGAAGTTTTGGATCATATTTTAATAGGCTTTAAGGAAAAATCGTCACACACACATTCTTATAAAAATCAGCATCATCTTCTAGGTGCTCTAAAACGCAATCTTTGTAACCTGATGTAATGTGTTATTCTTGAGGGGATTTACTTTAAACTTTTTAAAAATAATATTCTAAAAAATATGAACCATGTGCCTTATACTCTAATGCACTCAGGTGCACCTCTTATTTAAAATTTAAACTTGGTTTTATTTAGTTAACTAAATAAATTAATATTTAAAAATAACACTTGACATGTTTCACAAGATTTGAGTCTTGTGAAACATGTCAAGTTTTGTTTTTTAAAATCTTATTTAAACTGTTTCACCAAGTGTCGCCATCATTCTTTCATGTACTTTGTTGTACTTTTATTATCAAATAAATTAATGTTAACTCCTATTGAATATTTTTTTTAATTACAGTATAAAAAAGAATTTGATATAGGGCCGGTTTTATAAACGACAGATAAATTTACTTCCAAATTAAATAAAATTTATTCATTCAAATGACAGTCGAATTTTTGACATTAATGTTACAAATGTCATAAAATGAATAAAACTGATTTGAATTTGTTAGTTTGAATAAATTTACTATGGGTATAAATTTATTCTCCTCGTATTTGTAAAAAAAAAAATTAAGGCCGGTTTCACGAACGATTCCTCAACTGTTATCTAGCTAGAAATATCTTAAATTTAAGAACTACCTAAAGTGATATTTATACATAAACTTATTTAGTTGTAATAGGAGAAATAGATAATATAAATTAAAAAAAAGATAAAAATAAGCAAGAAGGAAAAATGTACATGGCAAAATATAGAATAAATAGGTAATACAAAAACTGTCAAACGTTAGGAAATGTTCTGTGATTTGGAAATCGAAAATCAGAAACCCAACAATTCTTAAATCAAGACAGTTAATGCTTAGTCGTTGGTAAAAACGAAATATTGATTAGCTAAAGTCAAATATGTGATAAACGTCAATTTAAATTCGGTAGTCGTACTATACATACATATTTACATAGGCTTTATTTAAATTTTGGGTAATGTTGTTGAAAACTGCCATTAGAAGAAGTAGTTCGAAAATAAAGTTGTAACTTTAGCAATAATACTGATTAGTTACAAATCAAATTAAACTTGGCTCGTTTTAATAATAAAGTTCTCATGCTGTCGAAAAACACTAAAACGGTCCATATATCAATGCCTGGGGCTATTCTCGCCAACTAAAAACATTTGAAAACACATAAAACAATACAAACACTCATATTCATAACAAGTCCATTCCGAGCAGTCAATAAAGGCGACCAACTGCACTGTCGTAAAACCAAAATCCCTAGCCCCTGCATGCCGATACAAATGCAGTGTTGCCAACATAACCAATCTAAATGTCAACAGTCGACCGGTCGACAGGGGGCCTGGCATTATTGAGCCATTCAAAATTACTGCGCCATACACTGCACATCAAAAATGTTAGGGCGGTGTAAACTTCGCACCCCCAATGGAGTAGGATTGGGGTACTGTAATTATTCCTGCCATTTGGATGTGACGATGACGGTAGTAGACTCAGTAGATGTAAAGTTATTTTACAACCACTTAAATTACAGAAAATCTTTCGTATAATTATTGTCAAATTATAATGGCTTGACTTTATAACTTTGTTCAGAAACAGTCAACGAACGAATATGTGAATTGCCTAGTTTCAAAACGGACAACACCACTTGGGTAAATTTTGAAACAGCAAAAACTATTTTGAAATATTCCAACCGAATAATTATATAAATACATCAATAAGAAAAACGACAAAATAATGTCAGAATTTAAATTTAAAATAATCTGTTTTGGCCAGCGTAAGACCACTTGCCATTTCCATATTAGGCTATATAAGTAGGTACAAATTTTAATTACGTCTATTATTAATATATTTATGCATTTATTAATTCATTCTATAAATAAGTGTATTTCTACTCTTCTAAATGTTCAAGATACTTCAAATTCGTTGACGAGATTGGCGGTATTTCAGATGCGTATGTAATATATGTATCTATAATTTTAAATAATATAATTAATAATAAAATAAGAAATATTAAATGCACTTCCCAGAAAAAGCTTTCAATAATGTATCTGCACCTTAGACATTAGACATTTTTCAGTCAATTACAAACATTTTAATTTTTCAGCTGGCTTCCATGGACTTATTTGGGATGTGAAAACCATTACAAACCATGCAATTATTTTGTATATTTATAATCACTAAACCTATATGTAGAAGATGTAATAAAAATGTTCAATGTATCTGATAGAGAATTTTATATTCTTTAATATTTGCAATAATATAAATTTCAAAAAAAAAAATAAGATAATTTTTTTTATGAAACTACTACTTCCGGTTGTCCATTTATTACCAAAACCTATTCAGCTTTTCCCATAAATGTCAGATTAAGGAATACGTAGTTAAACTGGTCTTTAATCTTATAGAATTTGAGAAAGCGTCCCTCCACATCCAGACACACACACACACACACACACACACATTAAAGTGACCTTAAAACGTGCTTATTCACTAAAATCTGGACATGCAATTTTTTCCGATACCTCTTTTAGAGAGAGGTAAAAATGGATTTGTTGACTTCTAAATTTCCCTAAACTTCTTTTATTTTGAATTTATATGAAAACATTAGGGGTTTATTCCATTATATTACAAAAATAAGTCAAACACTGGCAAAAAATTGAAGACAATAAGACAATTACTTTAGATCGGAGATCTCACAAATGTATTTTGATTTAAAATTTACAATTTTTTCTCTGATTTCTGTTCGATTTTGAAATTCTGGATTTGAGCAATCAGTATCTATCACGTGACTGGTCACTGTCTGTCATTTGACGTTTCACCAGTTATCAGTTCAGATTTTAGGTTATAATTTTATTTTCATAGTCAAGAATTTGTTTGAGTTTTTAATAATATCGGGAATGTTTTTTATTGTTGATATATATAATAAATAAATAAAACAAACACAGTATCATAATTTGTTTCTGAACAAGATCATAAACAATAATTCTTAAAATTTACTCGTATGAGTGTGCATATACAGTGAAAGTTCCCTTTGCGAACAGCTCCCACAAGCGGACATCTCTTATAACAGGACAGTTTTTCTGGAACCATATTTTTGGGTATCAATTCCTATATAAAACACGCTCTCATAAGCGCACTCTCTACCGGACGGACGCGGACAACATAGTTTTTTCCCGACAGGCCCGAGACGCTCTCATGAGCGGACGCGAAAACTCCGAAACCGGACATAAACAGCCTCAGTATTTCCTCTCAAGGTAACATTAACACAGGGGGTTTCCCTATTTTACAGAAATGCAGTATTTTACGTGTCTCCGAGATTCATAGTTTGAAACTTTTGTGACAATGGCATCCAGGAAAACGTCTTTTACATTAAGGCAGCAAATGGAGGTATTAACCTTGCAGAGCATTAATTTAGATGAAAGATTGTTAACTGAAGAAAAATTTGACGAAAATAGAGAAGAAAATGGGGAGAAAAACGAAAATGATGTAGTTGAAGAAATAAGTGTTGTTCGGGAGAGTGATGATGATGATGAAGAAGAAGAAACAGAAGAAGAAGAAGATACTGGTCCCATAACTTCCTATGCCGATGCCTTGAAGTTGTTGAAAACCTAAAAAAGTTTTCAAAAGAAGATTTTATTGCGTTTGAACATCTAAAAAATATTGAATCGCATTATCAATATTATTTTTTATAGAAAATTGAAGCATTTAAAAATATTAGATTTTTTAAAAAAATAATCTTTTTTTCGATATGTTTAAATATGTTGTTTTGCTTTGTGTTCAATCTTAAGTTTTATGTACGTACATATTATTATTATTATTATTATTATTATTATTATTATTATTATTATTATTATTATTATTATTATTATTATTTTTAGACATACTTTAACTATTTTGAAGTATGTACATATACATATTCTTCAAGTGCATATTTTTCCATAAAAAAATTCCTAGTAAATTTTATTAATTTTTTCATATCTTTAAATAGAGCTTTCTTATAAGCGGACACCTCCCATAAGGGGACAAAAAAGTTGGAACCATCGGTGTCCGCTTATGAGAGCTTTCACTGTATTTAATTTCTTGCTATCCCTCGTTGGATTAAAATTACGCAAACTTTTTATTTTCGTACAATTCATTTGCTTTGTTGTATAAATTACGATGTTCGCGAATACTGCTTATTAACAAAAAACAAAATATCAATTGTGAATCCATCTTCAAAATGTCAACAATTCACAAACACAAAAGACAGCTGACGGATGAATCAAAGTTATACCTTACCACCATAATTAATAGTTTTCTCTTGTGAATGGTCGATTTTGAAATTTACATTTGCAATTTAAAATATAGTTATACTCCAATCTGAATTTCAAATTTCTAAATTTGTAATCGTTCATAAACCATCGTAAGCGTTTTAAGTGAGTTTATATTTTAAAAAATTGTAAATTTGTAAATTAAATTCGTCATAAAGCAGCCTTAATTTGTATTTTCTAGCTTTAGATCCCAACCGATTGCAGATTTTTCGGGTTTTGAAACCAATCTGATATTTTAATCGTAAATATTATATTTGATACCTACGTAACATCACACCAAGTTAAGGAAAATATGAAGACGAATCCGTTGCAGTATCAAACTCATTTTTGGCCGAAAATAAATGTCAAGTTTTGAAATTAGGCGATTCATATTTATTTACACCAACAACAGGTTGGTCAACAAATTCAATTCATATTTGTGGTGGAGCAACCTAAATCTTATTATTAGGGTTAACGAACTGCTGATGATGTTTTGCAAAGAACAATAGATGTTGGAAAGAATTACGCATTTATAGAAAATGTTCTGTAGAGATGTATGTATGTACTACTTTCTGTATAATTTATTGTACAATGTAATATATTAGCAATAAAATAAAAATCGTCATATATGATGTATGTATGTAACTATTGTATATCTTTTTTTCTTCTAGGAAAACATCTTTTTTGCAATAAACCACGTTTTTAAAACTTTCCAATAATAAAATATTACCTATGAAGCAAATTATAGTTTATGTCTGCAACAATCAAATGTGATGAATTTATGACTATCCGTTCAAAATGAACAAATACCAATTACGTTATAACTATTCTCTTCCTTAAATTATATACTGTCACTATGATGAATTATTGTCTATTGTAAACAACACATGACATTTCATATTCTTCCGTCAAAGAGAACGTGATTTTCCATCATTGTGCGCAATTAAAAACAAAGAATTGAAAAGAGAAAAAATCAAAAAGATATAAATGTATGATAGAAATCTTTAATTAATATTGACGTCAACCTACTCATTATTCAAAGTTGTCAAAAAGAACACATCTGTTGTGGCCAACACAATACCCCCGCTATTTCATTTTTCTTAATTTAAATACATACCTACTAATCCTGCAAAATATATCAAATTCTTTTCATGTAACTATTGCTTTATTTACTATTTTCTTTTTAAAATATCAACATTATTAATTTGAAAAGGTAAGTTTTTTGACAGTGACATTTGAAATATGAACTGTGTAACAAAGGAATTGGTACGTAGGATCCTGAACTTATAAATTAGATTACTTTATAAACTTATATACAAAATATATAGAACATGTATAGACGCATATCTATAGAAAATTTAATAATCTTTAATTTTTATCTCTCGCTAAGAGCGGTATTGGAATCATGTTAAAATTCGCAAATCCAGTTTTTAGTGTATAAGCACGTTTTAAGGTGCCTATAACCCGATTATAACATTTTTACGATAATGTCCGTGTGTGTGTGTGTGTGTGTGTGTGTGTGTGTGTGTGTGTGTGTGTGTGTGTGTGTGTATGTGTGTGTGTATGTGTGTGTGTATGTGTGTGTGTATGTGTGTGGGGATGTGTGGATGTTGGAACCACGGTTTCTCAAATACCATAAGACTTAAAAAATATTTAACTGCAGTTTCCTCAATCTGACAATTCTGGGAAACAATTGGACAACCGAAAGAAATAGTTTCTTTAAAAAAATTTTTCTAAATATTATTTTTTGAAAATTTCTGATACTATTATTGAACACATACAATTCTACATCTGATACATTTAAAAATTTTATTATATCTTGTATAGATTTAGAGATAAAGGCACTGTAATATATAGAATAATCTAATCGCAGAGGCCAAGGCACTAAGGAAACCAGTTGACAAATTCAAATATTTATAACATAGTTTGTATAAATGATAAATGTCAGTGTCAAAAGTCAACAATTTAAGTGACATTCTAAAAGCTTTTTCTGGGAAGTACATTCAATATTTCTTATATATCTATAAGAAAAAACCGCCAATCTTGCTTATGAACTGAAAGAAACTCTGACATTTAGAAACTTCCTCATACAATGAAGAATAGATATAATTTGAATTGTATGTGTGCAGAAGACATGTTAAATACATTAAAAACAATATTTGGGTAAAGTTCTGTAATATTTTTGTTATAAAACGACGGTTCGATAGCGAAGTTGAAATACGATACTTATATAACATACAATGGAAATGGCGAGAGGTATTGTGCTGGCCACAACAGATTTTTATATTAACAGAAAAATGCGAAAAAATGACAAATGTAATTTTAAGTAGAAAAGATATTAAAAAAAGATATATGTAGAATATGGCCATTCACAGTTTTCTAATTTATTTCTATTTATAAAATAAGGATTTATGAAGAACATCTTTGATATCTTTAATTACCTTCAAATTGACGTACGTTTTTTTGTTCACAGCCTACACCGAGTTAAGATTTTTTATACACACTATTATTGTGTAATGCTATTCTTACGTGACGAATAACTTTGTATTAACTCAAACAATATAATCCATTTTGTTTCAGTTTAAAAATTTAATTCCCCATTTCAATTTTAATTATTAACTATTTAATCCATTTCTGAAGTGTCTGTGCGAGGTTCTCACATATTTTACAGTTCCCCTCATACATCTTCCAACAAATCCGTTTTATTTTCGTGGCAGGAAACTTGTAAAAATAATTCGTGTTGTAATTTGGGCCTGTTTTTCTCTAGCAATATGAATCCAGCTCCTGTTTCTGTTCCACAATGCATAACTAGTTCGGTTGGAGCCGCGTGCCACCGGCTGAATTTTTCATCAGAGCAATTCGCTCACCATGAGCACTACAGTTTATCTAGTTAAGAATTCTTCAGAGCGGCAAGCAATTTACATACATAACGAAACCACCGTCATCATAAATTCAGAGTTTCCTTTTTCATACAAGTTTCTTCCTCAACAAGGTAAAGATGATGGACGAATGAGAATGACGAAATTGACAGAGGAACTTTGGAAAGAATTTGCAGTTTGCCGGCTTTATACTCAGTATATGTATCATCGCATACAGTTTCACGGAAAATAGAATAGTTTCTATTCTCACCACTACACAGAACAAATTTCAATGAAATATTTTTAGAGATAACAATAAAATAAAGACATAACTGGATAGCGGACGCAATGTTAAACCTTTGTGACTAATTGAACGCCGCCATATTGGAGGATTTCGGCATAATTTTAGTTGGAGGTTGAAACTACTGAAATATATGTATTGACAACTGACAAGCTGTGATACGCCATCTGCTGGGAAAAATATTAACTTTCCGGTTTAGTACTGTATTGTGACTGTATGCTTGAGTTACATGTGGTTTAATCATTATTTGATGTGAATAGAAATGGGGAAAAGTCGTACTAGGTAATTGTTGTGTATTCGGATGCAACTCAAGATCTGGTCGAGACACAGGCATTGGGCTTTATAATATTCCGAAACATGGCTAAAATAAAGTGTAGGTGTTGAAATGGATATGAATTGATGAAAAGCATGGGAATATGAAATTCCTAGTGCAAAACAAATAACGAAACATATGAAAGTTTGTTCTCGTCATTTTAAATCGGATGATTACATATTTCCCAGTGAGTAAAAAATTCAATGTTCAGATTTTGTCTTAGAATAAAAAGTTGTGTTCGTTCTAATTATTTATGTATTTTTCTATACAATTAAGCGTAAAATTTTACATTACAAAGAACTGCAGTACCATCACTTTGTCTTCTCGTATTTCAAGTAAAAGTTCCTAATAATAAACGTTTGCTACGAAAAACCAAACGTGTAAAATCAAAAGCAGTAAACGCCAGTGACATTGCAATGCAGTAAATGAAGTAGTAGAGGATAATATTAATAATACATCAGCACCAGCATCTAAATTGTCTGAAGAACTCGCTAAATGTATTTTGATTTCATGTGGCTTCGCAGTAATTGCTCTAGTTATAAACAGTACCTATGTGGTTAGCGTTTGCGTTTATAACTCGCTCACCTGCAATCATCAATTTCGATTGATTAAATATATATAAAATTATAAATACCTTCTATACACATATAGAATTAGCTGTTGCTTCCAGATATCTAAAATGTTCCATGATACCTAGCCTCATTTTAAATGAAAAAATTGTTCTTGTTGTTTGCGTTCATATGTCACAACATTGCGAGTACCAATTCAGAAACAGCTGATCGGTCCGATGGTGCTGCCGCCATCGGATATGTCAGTTCTCAATACTAAATGGAACTCGCATACTCTACCTATCAACGTACGCTGCACTGAAGCCTCATTGAACAATAATGGCTGGTCCTGTTCGTGCACGTTCGTGCCGAACCGAATTTAGCCAAATAACTCGCATCATAGCTGATCGCTTTTTTTTTTCATGATATGCTTCATTTATTTAAATCTGCGCCACACGAAATAATTTCCGTCTACTCACGAACTGCCTCGATGTTTGCCGACTACTCCAGCAGCAGGCTTTCAATATGCCTTCACAGTCATGGTTCATACGCGCATTCCAGTTAGTATATATTTCAGTGGTTGAAACCTTCCTACCTACTTTAAAGTTAAAAGTTACGTGATCTTATATGAAATTTTCCGACTAATTTGATGGTATTATTCAGAATGTTCTATCTCATTACGAACATTTGAAAATTCACATTTCTCGAAAAAATCATCTCATTTAAATGTCTTCCAAATTTTTAACTTTAACTGCTCAAATCTTTGTAGCTGTTGAATATATCGTTCTGATTTTTTCAGATTATTATTTATTTATGTTTTGAGAATGTGTTCATGTAATAAAAATATCATATTTGTTTCTAAAATGATAAGAAAAATAATAAAAACTAGCATTCGAACACGTTTGTTTTGGATTTTGTAACTAAGCGAGAAACTTTTCGTCCTTACGAGATAGACTCTAATATACGAAAAAGTTGTAAATGAATTAAAGAAGATTTTTTATTTGAAATTTTTTTCCAAAATCTTCACCGGTTTTTCTTTTCCAATTTTGATACAATAGAGATTAACATTAACTACTGGTCGAAGAATTTTTTTTTTAATTATTAAAAAAAGTAAGCTTTATATCGCACGCTAGAAAGGTATTGGATTCATGCTACAAATCGCATATCCAGATTTTAATGAATAAGCACGTTTTAAGGTCACTAGAATCCGATTTTAATATTCTTACAATGTGAGAGTGTGTGTGTGTTTGAATGTTCTAGGGGCGATTTCTCAAATTCTATAAAAATAATGACCAATTTAACTACGTATTCCTTAATCTGACATTAATAAAAAGAGCTGAAAGATTTAGGTAGCAATTGGACAACCAAAAGTAGCAGTTTCTTTAGAAAAAATTTTTAAATATATTTTTTGGAAATTTATATTAATACAAATATTAAAGAATATAAAATTCTATATCCGGTACCTTGAACATTTTTGTTATATCTTCTAAAGATTTAGAGATATAAAATAATCCGTTGTAATGAGTCTCACACAGCCCAAATAACTCTACGAAAACCAGTTGAAAAATTAAAATGTAATTGACAGAAAAATGTCAGTGTCAAAAGGCCAGATATATTACTGAAGGCTTTTTCTGGGAAGAATATTTAATATTTTTTATTTTATTATTAATTAAATATTTAAAATTATAATAGATACATAATATTACATTTACGCATCAGAAATATCGACAATCTCGTTAATGAATTTAAAGAATCTCATACATTTAGAAGAATGGGACTGGGAGGAAACGAATAGAATAAACGAAAAAATATAAAAATGTATTAATAATAAATAGATGCAATTAAAATTTTTGTCTGTGTACCAGATATTTTAAATACAATATGTACTTATATAACCTAATATGGAAATGGCGAAAGGTCTTGTGCTGGCCACAACAGATTTTTTAATATTATTTCTAGATTACTGTGTAAACCGCACAATAGATTTTCAATCGTGCAAATGCCAGAAAACCGAACAGGCTACTTCAGAACAACAATTTTATTTCTTTGGGGTCATACTTTGAGTCATTATTGTGATTAAAGTTTTTACCCAAAAACAATCATTATTTCTTGAACCTACCTAGTTTAAAAGCACCTAATAATTTTCTATTATTTCAAAAATATAAGTATTCATTTGTGAATTATTTAACAGTGACAGAACGCACTTTAGAATTCTATCGTAGAAAACAGGCGAATGCGATTTTACTTTTACAAATATTGGTAGCATGCACTATAGAATTCTATAGTGATTTTTTGTTTAGAGAATTTTCGGCTTTTATACTAATAAAATAGAAAATATTACAACAGTCGTATAAAATAAATATAAGAATTGATTTTAAATTGAACTGTAATAAAATGACGTCAGTTTTATACTTTCGCCTCGAGTCGTGTGCTTGCAGGGGAATATTTTGAAACACGCATGCTACCAAATTTTCGCTTCGTGGCGAAAAGCGAAAACAAATCCCTCATTTGATAGAATTCTAAAGTGCGTGCTGTCACTACTGGTAACGTCTGATAAACTGTCTCTCTCTTCAATTCAAAAACAATGTCTAAAGAACTCCATATCAGCACCCTATCTATCCTGCCACACATTCATTTTGATTTGCATATCTCTTCTTTTTTCTCATCATCCCTCCCTATTTAAAATGTAATTAAAAATCCCTCCCATGAATCAGCAGGCCCAGAAGTTCCATTAGAGTTGTTCCGCTTGCAAAGTTAAAGCTATGTTACATCCCCTAATTGCAGAACCAACCCCTGGCTAGACCGAGCGTTCCCCATTGTTCCATAATGCATGTAAGTTAGTGCGATGGTGGGTGGAAGGCGGTAGATCACCTGTGAACGCTCTGGAAAGAGAAGGGAACGAATGGTATTGGAAGGAAATAAGAATGGATAGTTCTTTTGCCCCAAAACGACCATAAAGATTTTTCTTGGCAATTCTTTTGGAAATTAATGGGGCAAGTTGATACTTTGCTATAATTGAGAAGGGCTTAAAGTTTTAAATAAAAAGATCTGATGTGGCCAACATAATACCTCCCGCTATTTAATTTTTTTTAATTTAAATACATACCTACATATTTAGTAATGCTGCAAACTATATTATGTTCCTTTGCATATAAATATTACTTTATTTACTATTTTTTTTAAATGTCACCATTATTAATTTGAAATGATTAGTTTTTTGCAGTGACATTTATCTGTTAGTTACATTTGAAATTTGAACTGTGTAACAAAGGAACTGTATTTATATTTAAAACACACGCTCCGGGATATACCGTGAGTATTTTTTAACGTGAAACATTGGGTTTGTCATATCCATGGTCACGACTTGATATTTGATTGACAGCAATGTAGTTGCCCGTTCCATTTAAAATGAAACATAGGGAACGAATTTGACATTTGATAAGACGTCAATAGATGTTAATTTTGTTTAAATAATTATAACTGCATTCTAAATTAAAATTAGTTGTAGAAAAAATTTAATGTGCACCTTGTGCCCGAGTGGTTTTCTGACTCGGCTAAACTTCTTTTAATATTAAAATATAATACTTCTGTCAAATTCATTCCCCATGTGTCATTTTAAATGAGACAGTCAAAACATTGCTGTCAATCAAATGTCAAATCATAACTTATAGGAAAATTCAACAGTTATCTGTCATATTGATAAGATGTCATTAGAGGTTCATTTTGTTTAAATAATTATACCTGTTTTCAAAAAATTAAATTTAGATGTAGAAAAAATACTGTGTGCACCTTGTGCCCGAAATATGTTTAGTGCTCTCGAGTGGTTTTCTGACTCTAAATTTCTTACAATATTTAAATATAATACTTCTGTCAAATTCGTTCTCTATGTTTCATTTTAAATGGAACGGGCAAATACATTGCTGTCAATCAAATATTAAGTAACCATGGATATGACAAACCCAATGTTTCACGTTAAAAAATACTCACGGTATAAATTTATCTGTAAAATATATAGAAAAAGTATTAATTGTGGACCTGTACGAAATTCAATAATCTTCAATTTTTTCATGCAAAAAAATGACATTTAATGGTATTTTTTGATGAAAAACCATTATGAGCTTTAAGTAAAGTGCCATTTCTGGTTACCCAATTTACACCAAAAATGTTTTTTGTTTTTCATAATAAAATAGGGTCAAAATATAAGGTTACAGAATTTTCTGAATGATTGTATTTGATTTAGAGCGTTGACAAAATCTATAAACATACACACAGACATCATCGGAAAATGTTAAAATCGGGTTCTAGGGACCTTAAAACGTGATCATTTACCAAATCTCGACATGCGATTTTTAGCACGATCCTTACACCTCCCTTACCAAGAGTAGCAGCAGGTAAAAAACTTCATGCGTATAACATAACATTTCTTACAAAGAGATTTGTTTATACATATTTTCATTAGAAAATATTTTCTAATTGTATTACGCTTTCTATTTCCATTAAAATTTTATCACAAACCTAATAAATAAACAACTTTTGATATTTGATATCTATGGTATTTATCTATCAAATATAAACATTTAATTTTTTCAAGTTTCCTTTGAGTTGCTTTTTTTCTCAAATAACAAAACTATTGGGACACGCAGAATCCACTGGCGGCGTTGTATGTGCAAATGTTATGGCGGATACTAGAACATGTCTATTTGTTTACGTTTTGAATGAGGGTTTTCTGATCCAAAATATTGTTACAGTTCAACTCCATACGATTTTTAAGTTTGTTCAGTCGAAACCTTTATCAAGAAACATACTTGAGGGCCAACAATTCGTAATTTCGGGTTTAATTACTACTTAACTTATGGCCATTCTAATTTGGAATTGCAGTGTATAAATAAATAAATATATCATCACGGCATATTACCCATTTTTGAGTGTGCCACAATCAGCGTTATCGCAGATGTCGGTAATGATGATGACATATTTGTATCGTGCGGGCGCTTATCAGGCATCACCTCACGGGCACTCATTGTTGGCGTGGAGAGTGCACCACAGGGGTTACTTTTGTGCCATTTAAAATTCAAAATATTTGGCGTCGGTCTGGATCGAATCCGGTTCCTTAGGTTCGCGACCAGACACTTTGGCACCCGGCCACGGGGGATAAAATCAATGAATCTACAATTTTGATTTATCAATAAGTACCGTCAGTAGTAGTATTAAATAGCTATTTGTGTATTAAGAGCGCAAAATGCGACATTGTCGATTGAGAGGTTGTTGCCGCGCGACGAAGGAGCGCGGCATTCTCTCGAAATCGACAATGTCCATTTGCGCTCGAAACACACACAAGATTTTTTCTACAGTCGCCACAATGGGGTCCTCCACCATAACAAAAAATAATAAAATGTACACTTTATACTTACAGTACTGCTCAATAAATAACGATTGGCTAATACAAAAGATACGGTTTAAACTTATAAAGGCTTTTAAATGTTTACATCGTTACATTAGCCATCTATTCCATAAAAAAACCAAAATTAGAGCGTGGAAGCAAGGATTTGTGATGATTTGATGAGTTTTTGTAGCAAAATGTCTGGTTAGTTGTCACGCCTGTCACACTGAAAAAATTAACAAATATTTCAAGGAATTTGTGATTATATAGACATGTATGTGCATTGACTGACTTCTCGCAATTATTTAAGTAACGAAATAACTAATAACTTTATTGTAATCAAAATAAATAGTTAACTAGAGATCAGATGTCAGTACGACTCGCAACTATCCTACCGCCATCTGTGTACAATCATTCCTATTACTAAACATAACTGTTCACACAATTTATTTTATATTTAATTTTATTTTATCGTTATTTTCTATTCTTCTTGAGTTTTTATTATCTAATCTAAGCATTTTATACTTTTGTTTTTGTAAATGAATGCCCTATTTCCTTTTTTACAGCAGTGTGGCATTTTGTTAGGTTATGTTAAATACCGACAGAACATATGTCAAGTTGACTTGTGAACGTGATAAATGTGTAATTACAGTGCCATTAGTTCCTAACTAAACATTTTCATTAAGAATGTAGACAAGTTATAGTTCTCAACATTGTATACTTAGAAATTTGGACAGCGAGCGTTTTTACTACTTTGTCGCGCATGAGCGGCAAAGTGACATTTTGCGTTGACAAAAGAGAGCGCAAATAGCTACTTTCTATAGTGACTGTAGAAAAACTAAATAATGTACCTGCAAATTTTATTATAATCTCTTTTTGTGAATTGCAAAGAGAAGACATATGTATTTATCAGACTGAAGTTTTGCGGTACATTTCTTTTCCATATGTTCAATCGATCAACTTTTATCTTCTCTGACAAAAATTTTATGGAATGTCTTGAATCAGTATCCAGTTAAGGGCAGTAGAGATATGTAAAAATGAATGTATCCCAAAAGATATTTTCTCTGTAAATCTTACAGCTCTTTAAATCAGTAAATAATAAATGGACCTAAAAATTTATGTCAGGTTACACATCCAAACATTAACCATTATTACTTATTCAAATCTATGTAGGCACCAACAATCGAATTATATTCTCCGTATAATTATAAATTAAAATGATCGTTTTTGTTGTCCAGTGTAAAAATCCTCCTGCTATTCTCTTGTAAATTATACGCCAGCTCCGCGGTGTATTCCATTAGTCTCACATCCACAATGGTCTCTGGCCTGAAGCGAAGCCTTCTAGATCTTGATTGGTTGGCCATACCGTAGGGGCTCCAGCCATCCCATGTTTCAGCTGATTAACGTTGCCTTCGTCTGTCTTATACAATGAGAATAAAACGCTGAGAGGGCAGGTACCCTGAGATTTATGCGACGGACACGGCGAGGTCTTTCTTGGAAAGCCGCCGAAGACGAGAATTGTCAGTTAACTGGTTTGATAAACCGCAAATACAAGTTTCACAACACTGTTCTATTCAATTTGGAAGAAGTTATTATGTAAATCAGATGAGGGCACTTTATGTACTTTGGAACTTGTATGTTGTCTATTCAAAAAGGTATTTATAAGTGAAATAATATACTGGCTGTTTCTGTCGCACAAATTTTAAAGGTATATAGTACTGACCAAAATAAGTAATAAAAGCTTAATTGACATAAGTCTAGTCTTCAACTGTTTCCGAGAAAGAAGCCATTTTGTATTAGAATCGAAGAGAAACTGAAAAAGATAGTGATCGAACAAAATTTTGTCTCTACGGTTTAGGGACTCTAGAATACGAATTTACTATTTTTAAGATGATGTCTGTATATGTGCCCGTTTGTATACAGGGTGTTATGTAAGTAAGTGATCAACGCTTAACCAATGGTAGAACTGACCCTAAAGATAGTAAATCTGGCAATAATTTTTGTTTAACATACTTTCTACAAGAATTAGAGGCCTTTAAAACTGACCAATCACGTCATAGTTCAAAACTTTATAAAATAGTAAAAATCAATGTGTTCTCTGGAAAAAATATTGATTGTCAATATGACGTTAAATGTTTTTTTGCATAGACGTACAATTTATATTGTGTTTCGGATAAAAACAGAGTAATGCGATATACGTCTATTTGGAAATAACTCTCTGTACCGTCTTATAGCAGCACGACTATTTTGTAATGTCTCGCCATAAACCATATGCTTGTCTGCGTACTCTTGGTTGGTGAAGGTAAATCGCATTTTGAGAATATCAAAAAAACAGAATATAAACTGTACGCCTATGCAAAAAAACATTTAATATCAGATTGACAATCAATATTTTTTCCAGAGAACACATTGATTTTTACTTTTTTATAAAGTTTTGAACTATGACGTGATTGGTCAGTTTTAAAGGCCTCTAGTTCTTGTAGAAAGTATGTTAAACAAAAATTATTGCCGGATTTACTATCTTTGGGGTCAGTTCTACCATTGGTTAAGCGTTGATCACTTACTTACATAACACCCTGTATGTGCCCGTTTGTGTGTGTGTGTGTGTGTGTGTCCGTCTGCGATAAATTTTTCTCCGACGATAACTCCAATACTACAATTCTAAAAATTATAATTCTTTCGTATTCCTCTTCTTTACATCCATATGAAGAGCTGATTAGATTTTGGTTATAAATAATCCACCGGAAGTACCCTTATTTGAAGTTTTTATCAGTTTTTGTTAAAAAAAACGCAGATAAATACTATTTTTTGACATTTTATGTTATTATAAATATTAAAGATGAGTTGGACAGGAATGAGTGAAAGAGAAGAATAAGAAGCAGTGACGCCTAATAAAATTTGAGAAAGCTGAAGAAGAAACAAGGAATTGTCAAGTGCAATATACATAGTGTTTAGTGTATGTTCATGTTATAATTTTATTGGATTTATGGACTCTTTTCAAAGGAACTTTTGGTATGGAATTTGTAAAAAATAGTATGTGTTCGTGTTACGATTTTACATGATACATAGAATCTTTTCCAAGGAACTTTTGGTATGGTATTGTATTGGTATTTGTACGAAATACATCGAATTGACGGAAGGTCTTGTGCTGGCCACAACAGATTTTTTTAACATTGTGTATATTTTATAAAGATACGTTTTCAATAAAACTTCTATCAATAACAAACTTATTACTTTTACTTCCATTGTACTTACAGATACTTTTTACAACTCAAAATATAATATGAATTTGGCAGACTGGACTTTAAAGAATTGACGATCGTAGTGCGCACACAGTACGGTTCAGTCGTTCAGTTTACTCAAAAAGAATAAATGAAAGATGTAAAAGTCAACTAGTGCGCACTAATTACATAAATGGAAAACGAATTAAGCACTAAACGCAAAAAAGTTTTAAATATATAAATGGAAAACGCTAATACATTCGGAAAAGTGCAATTTGCAGAAGCGTGATACAAATAAATATTAGTTTACAAACAATTTAGAATCGCACTTTAAAATATAAGATATACATTTATTGGTGGCACTTCAAATCAAAAATGGCAAAATATAGGTATAGTATAGTAAAAAAAATCTGTTGTGTCCAGCACAAAACCTTCCGTCAATTCGATGTATTTTGTATAAATCAGATACCACAAGTTCCTTGGAAAAGATTCTATATATCCCGTAAAATTGTAACACGAACACCCTATATTTTATAAATTCCATATTGCAAGTTCCTTTGAAAAGATTCTATAAATCCAGTATAATTATAACACGAATGTACATTCTGTAAATTGCACTTCACACTTCCTCATTCCTATCCAACGCATCTTCTTCACACATTTCTTCCTCTCTCAAATATTCTGCTACACAGTCCTTCCATCTTCTCTTTGGCCTTCCTCGTACTCCTGACATTGAAACTGCAAGTCACTTGCGGGGGACAAACTGTCACTTATGTTACTTTCTGATCCTATACTTTCCACTTTGATTTTTCACTTGACACTGACAACTGTCAATTAGAATTTTTTGAATATGAAGGAAAACGTATAGAGAATAAGATTTTCTTCCATATTAATGATCATAAAATGTCGAAAAATGATATTTAACTGCGTTTCTTCCAGAAAAACTGTTAAGAACTTCAAATAAGGGTACTTCCGGTTGACCAATTATAACCAAAAACTAATCAGCTCTTCATATGGTTGTAAAGAAGAGGAATACGAAAGAATCATAATTTTTAGAATTGTAGTTTTGAAGTTATCGTCGGAGAAAAATTTGTCACACACACACACACACACACACACACACACACACACACACACACACACACACACACACACACAGACAGACACACACACGGACACACACACACAGTACATACATACATACATACATACAGACATCAATGTAAAATTAGTAAAATCGTATTCTAGGGATCTTAAAGTGCTTATTCATTAAAAACTCACCACTGAATTTTTTGACCAAAGACAATACCTTCCTTTTGACGGAAGGTAAAAATGTCATATAAACATTATTAAATGTAATGGACTATTTACGATCAGATTTTCGCTGTAACGTACAACGTTACGACCATGTAAATCATGCAAACATGTTAGTTATACTTTGTAATGACTAGGTGCGGTATTCAATCCACTTTAAACCAACAACCCCACCTGGACACACGCCCTTTCTTCCTGTATCCAGTTCTACTTTGCCGACAGTTTTACAGCGCTCTATTTCTGGCATTGCAAACATTCCATAAACACCGACACATACGTTCGCGTGAGATATGTAGATGTAATCCCAGGATTAAATCCGGTAGTCACGCCAGTGGCGGCTCGTGCTACAAAGCCGTGTGGGGTAAGGATTTGGATTAGGGGCGGACGGTGTTGGTAATTGCACCGATGCGTGTGTGACGACTGCCGAGAAGGATCAAATGGCGTGTTTACATGTTAGATTATGTGGAGTGTAATTGGGGCTTTTTCGACACGACGATATTTCAGTATAAAGAAAAGAAAAAGAAAATTCGTTTACTGTTTTTGTTGATTGTATGGACAATAACAAAAATAAGGTGATAACAATTTCTCAAAATCTCAGTCAAACATCATTTATTCTTACAGCCCTGACGCTTCGAAGCAACTTCAACTTACAGCGTCTTCAGAGTCTATAACATCCAATAAAATACAAAATAATATGGACATTATCACACTTATAACCGAGACAGACAACTAAAGTTAATGATAATTAACCTCTAATTATTAATTTAACATTTCGTTTTTCAAATTTCAATTACGTTTCAATTGTAATGATTATTAAGTCACGATGATCTTTTGAGAAGATGATCGTAAGTATTCGGGAATAATTACCACTCTGATACTGTCAGAATCTTGTTATAATTTATTATAACCTCAAATACCTACATCAAATAATATTTAATGATGTGACAACTGTAATGACAACATTGAAGCCAATTGAAGTTGTATAAAAAAAAAAATTCTGATGTGGCCAACACAAAACCTCCTGCTATTTAATTTTTACGTACATACATAAAATCACGCGTTTCCCACTGAGTGGGTTAGCAAAAAACCCGGAAACAATATTAACAATAAGAAAAGGGATAAGAGTAAGAGCTCAACTAACTCACTTCATTCTTTAACAACATTCTTCTTTCGCCTTGTCCACAGTCATCATAGCATTCATACATAAGAACATATTAAAGTGACAGATTTTCGGTAGCGAATAACCGCATCCGGACCACAATAATAGTTACGCAACAATCATCCTTCGCCACACATTCCTATCCATTTTTATTCATTTAAATACATACTTACGTATTTACTAACGCTGCAAACTGTTCCATTGCATAAAACTATTGATTTATTTACTATTTTCTTTTTAAAATGTTACTATTATTAATTTGAAGTGATTAGTGTTTTGACAGTGACATTTACTGTCAGTTACATTCTTTTGAAATATTAACTGTGTAACAAAGGAATTGTGTTCATCTTAGGCTTCGGGACTAATAAAAAAAATTAATTTTAAATTTATCTGCAAGATATATAGAAAAAGTATAACGTATTCCTGTAGAAAATTCAATAATCTTTAATTCTCATAAGACATAAAATGCGAAAAAATGGCATTTAATGATATTTTTTGAAGAAAAACCATTATGAGCTTCAGGTAAAGTGCTATTTCCGGTTATCCGATTTATACCAAAATCTAATGGCTTCTATGAATAGGATAGAAATACAAGGTTTCAGAATTTTCTGAATGATAGTATTTGAGTTAGAGCGAAGACAAAATCCCTGCACATACACACACACACATACATACATACATACATACGAGGTTTGTTCAAAAACTATCGCGAATTTTGAATTTTCGCGGGTTACGTATATTCGAATTTCGATCTTTTTGTGGCTTTATGTTGGTACTCATGTCTCTCACTTATGTCGACAAGCTCGGCCATTTTGAATGTTCACTTAATTGTTGACAGCTGTTTTGCTTGCACGTGTTTTGGATCGTCTTCGATTTTTACCTATTCAAAAAAATGGAACAAAGAACCTGTATCAAATTTTGTGTGAAAAACGAAATTAAGTGCGCGGATGCATTCCGAATGTTGACTGTGGCATACGGAGAAGCTACCTTGGACCAAAGCAACGTTTATCGGTGGTACAAAATCTTCTCAGAAGGCCGAGAAGATTTTGTACCACCGATAAACGTTGCTTTGGTCCAAGGTAGCTTCTCCGTATGCCACAGTCAACATTCGGAATGCATCCGCGCACTTAATTTCGTTTTTCACACAAAATTTGATACAGGTTCTTTGTTCCATTTTTTTGAATAGGTAAAAATCGAAGACGATCCAAAACACGTGCAAGCAAAACAGCTGTCAACAATTAAGTGAACATTCAAAATGGCCGAGCTTGTCGACATAAGTGAGAGACATGAGTACCAACATAAAGCCACAAAAAGATCGAAATTCGAATATACGTAACCCGCGAAAATTCAAAATTCGCGATAGTTTTTGAACACACCTCGTACATACATACATACAGACTTCTTCGTGAAAATGTTAAAATTGGATTCTAGGGACCTTAAAACGTGGTCATTTACTAAAATCTCGATATGTGATTTTTTAGCACGATCCCTATACCTCCCTCACCAAGGGTAGCGGGAGGTAAAAACGTAAAGTGTGGTAACCTATAAACCCAACAGTAGAGCAAATTTAAGTTATTCTGCGCATGTTCACCAAATTTTATTTATGTATATAACGTCTGTTAGGTATATTGATAATTAAGAATTAAGGTAAATTACAATGTTTACTAGTGATCATTAATATTTGTCGTTTGTCTCGGCTATTGTTTGAAATTTACATTTCGAAATATAAAATGTAGTTAGGTATGTTCCAAATATAAATTTCAAATTTATAAATTTATAAATCGTTCATACAATATCGTATGCGTTTTAAGTGAGTTTATATTTTAAAATCTAAATTATAAATTCGTAAATTAAATTCATCATAAACCAGCCCTGAGACGTCAAGTAACTGTTAAATTAAAACCTTATCCATAAACACAGTCGAGATTTTCTCGCAAAAATAAAAGTAAATATAATATGAACGAACTTATTTACACTGTAATTATGATCAATTTTGTTGCATTACCTTCCATTTTTCACCTTTCTATAACCCATAATTATCCCCATGATTCCGTAGTATATTTCCAAGTTCCACCAATACCATAGCTCCAATACCACATCCAATAACCATTGATCTTGCCGTTGGGCTATCCCGACTTCAGCAATTACAGTCATGTGCAGATTCTCTGCTGTAAATTACACGACTGAAACTGAACAATGGCGCCGACTAATTGCAAACATTGAATGTTGAAAACTCCGCTTTTAAACGGGACTGCGGATGAACTCAATGGTTATAGATGGCGGGATTAGGAGTGGTTATAGAATGTGGCTGACAGATATTGGAGGGTGGATAAATGAAAAGAATGGCTAAATGGGGAGGGTAAATAACCCTTTGTTGCCAATTGGCCAATAATAATATGCTAAATTTTAGCAGAAATGTAGACTTAAAAGAAAAAATTGTCAGTTTTTCTTTGGAAGGATTAGTGTGTGAGTTCATAGGAAAATAATTAAAAATGAAATTGTTTTAGAGTTATGAGGAAAACAATTTTTATGTTCAATTTATATCTTAATTAATTATCATACTGAAAATACCGATCAACTTTCAATTAGTTACTTATTTTACGACTTAATTGAACTTTCATTACGAGTCATAAAATCCCTACAATGTTTAAGAAGTTTCACCGAGTAATTTTAAAGTTCTACACAGTTTTTACCTCCCGCTACCCTTGGTAAGGGAGGTATAAGGATCGTGCTAAAAGTCACATATCGAGATTTTAGTAAATGACCACGTTTTAAGGTCCCTAGAATCCAATTTTATCATTTTCACGATGATGTCTGTATGTGTGTGTGTATGTGTATGTGTGTGTGTGTGTGTATGTGGTGTATGTGTGTGTATGTGTGTATGTGTACAGATTTTGTTGGCATTCTAATTCAAATACTATCATTCAGAAAATTCTGAAACCTTGTATTTCTACCCTATTCTAATATGGAAAGATCCCATTATATTTTGGTGTAAATCGGATAACCGGAAATGGCACTTTACCTGAAGCTCATAATGGTTTTTCTTCAAAAAATACCATTAAATGCCTTTTTATCGCATTTTGTCATTATGAAAATTAAAGAATATTGAATTTTCTATAGGAATACATTAATACATTTTCTATATAATTTACAGATAAATTTAAAAATCTTTTTTTTTTATATACATCCCGAAGCCTAAGATAAACACAATTTCTTTGTTACACAGTTCATATTTCAAATGAATGTAACTGACAGGTGAATGCCACTGTCAAAAAACTAATCACTTCAAATTAATAATAGTGACATTTTAAAAAGAAAATAGTAAATAAAGCAATAGTTATATGCAATGAAACAGTTTGCTGCATTAGTTAATACGTAGGAAAGTAATTCATATATAAATAAAAAACGACTATCTATTTGTACGAATCAGGGCCGTTGCAAAAATTTTTATGACTTCTAAATATTAAATTTTAAAAGATATAATTCTTTAAGAGCTTCAAATTTGAAAACATCACGAAATGTCTATTAGATAGTTGACAATTTAAATTTTAATTTAATTTTAATTTTAAAATTTGTGTAATATTTTGAAACAGAATGTGACGTCAGTTTACATACAATTTAATATATGACAAACTATCTCCTACTGTTATTTATATATAACATAAACTGTGTTTCTATTGGCTATGAATGACATGATGTATGTACTTTTAGGTCACAGGAGTGGGGGGTTATTTTTCATTACTATTTCTGGCGCCAATCTTTTTATTTCATTATTTACGAAAATAACAATAAATTATTATTTATGCATCTTCTCAGGAAAATTCTAATTTTGCCAGAGGAAAAACCGTCCGCAAAAACTGGCAGAGAAGTGATCTGTATAAAGGCGGCTCTAAGTTATACAGATTACTTCTCTGCCAGTTTTGTCTATAACTTTTTAATGGCAAAGTCAATAACATAAAATTATTGTTTTTCACAAAGATACATTCAATAGTAAACTTTTCTGTCTCTGCGTAAATTGTGATATTTGTAACGATTTAGACAGAAAAAAATAAAATGCAGACGACTGCGCCGTGTAATTTTTAAAATAAATTTTATCTAGCAATCTATCCAAATGTAAAACAACTAATTTTTAATGACAGTAACAATTTTTTTAGGGGTTGTCAAATATTTCCTCCGCAATATTCTAAAACTAATAATACATCCGTTTATTCGACATAATATGATTTTTCACTACTAGCCTAGAAAACCACTATTATTTACCTTTATTTGACATGAGAAATTGTTTTTCACTACCGCATGCTTGTAACCATGGTAACCTAGGTCAATAATAATTTATTATTAACCTAGGTATATAACGCAAACTGTCACTTTTCAAACAAACTCAAGCCTCCAAATAAAAATATTATTTAACTCATTAAACTCAAGAAAGGTGTTAAGTATATAATTTAAATTTGCCGCTTAATTTTTTAAATTGACCTACGCCGCCGCCTCGCCTCGTCTGGCCTCTGTGCTGTTTTGGTGAAAATGTGAAACATAGATGTAGGAATGAATAATCACTTTTTTTGTATTTGTAAGTAAATATATCTCAATAGATTTATTTAAAAATAATAATAAACTAATAAGGCTCCTGACTGTAACAGCACAAAGTGTTTTTATTAAATAATTAAATCAAATACAAATCAAGGCCCATAAGTGAGGTTATCAAACCAGCGAAATGAGCGAAACGTCAGATAAAAACAAATGCAGCCTACTTTGTTTTCGTGAATATTGACAAATAAGTAACGTAATTATTCATGTCAAAATGATTGTTATTATCAATTAAAAAAATTCAAATAGGATTTATGTGCTAGTAGTGAAAAAAAATAGTATATAAACCACGGCTGAGAAGATCATTATTGACCAGGCGCCTTGTATCCCTCGGTTTTCGCTCTCGGGTTACAATATTGGCGCTGGGCCAATAATGATTATCTTCTCAACCTAATATACTATTTACTACCATTATTATAATTCGACGATTAAATAAAGTTCGAATACTCTTAAACAACTTGAAAAGATTGACAATCACTATAGACAAAAATTATCAGTCGTTTCCTCATAAGGTGTGATAGTACATATTCCCAATCTTCCTGCAATTTATACTATTAGATTCCACTCATAACCATTTCTATGCTGACGATAACAACCCGCAAATTCCTCATTACAACCCTTAAATTCCTGATCAATATAAAATTCCTAGCGCGTCTGGTTATCTGTACGGCGCATTCTTTATTAATTACATTCCATGGCGGCAGATGCGGCACAGCAGTTTCTAATTAAACCGCTGCAGCATCGCTAGTTCCCTGCACGTCCGCTTAACATCGACCGCAACATGGCGCTGCAAACCGGCCAAGGATATTTCGTCAATCGGTGGGCAGAAATGGTCGTTTGACAAAGAATAGGATGGAGGAACAATGATGAAATAGAGGAAAGAACAAATTATGGAATTGAAGGAAAATATTTATTGCATTAAAATGGAACTATTTATGGTGCAATCTTCATAGCAACCATGAGAGCAACCCTTTAGATACCTTTAGGTACAAGTGAGAAGAAATTAAATTATTCAAAAATGTATAGGACAGTCACGGCTAGAATTATTGTTTTTTTCTTTAAAAAAGCAGGTAAGATGTAATAGTACATTACTAACCGACGTGGAAAGTGTTTCATTGTTGTCGAAGACGAAGATAGCTAACCAAAGTGAGAAGCGCCGAGGTTTGCTATAGCCCGTCACAAAATTAAACTTTTCCTTTTGTTTGTATACTATTTTATTCATAATCGGAAATTAATAATAAGCAATTGATATTTAAATAACAATAATAACCTAACATAAATAAACGAATGGTCTGAGCTTGTTCAGTTGCTACATATATCGGTTCAGTTTGATATCTAACTTTAAATTTAAATTTCTCGTATATCTACAGATGGGCTTCCAAAATTACAATGCGCCACTGGTGGCAGATTTCTGAACTGAGTGAAGTGTACATGTACAAAGGTGGTTGTTTTATTCAGGGATTGTATTTACTTGTATACGAATTTTAATACGCTTTTATTTTCGGCTATTATTGTTTTATTCTTAGTAGGATCTGAATTACTGCTAATATAACCGGTAAGTTTTTGATTTTTAAAAAATTAATGAACAAATTAGGAGATATGCAATTTATAGATTAAAGTTACGATGGAGTTTTCTCCGAAAATATTTACCACATAATATTATGTGGCCACTATTTATTACTTGCTGGCCTTCCACCATATTTCTAGATGATACACTACAATTCCCAAATCTACAAATAGTATCTAAATCTAAGCAAAGAAAATTGTTCATTATGAAAGAAAAAAAAATTAAATAAAAGTAAACCTATGTAGATAGAAATTAATGTATGTACAACTACGGCAATGAAATACAATCTAAATAAAGGAAATCAAATGTTTCTTTATTAAAAAAACTAATATACTGTTAATTAAAATATGACTAAAATACTCTTAACCTACAAATACTTACTAAAATTAACCCTATTAACTAAAATATTATTAAAACTATCACTAAATTGTTACTACAAGAAAGATCAAACTCAATTCTACCGAAATTAACAAGAAAACACTATACTAAATCCGAAATTAAATTAAAAACTACGAAAATTAGTCTCACACCAATTGTACTCTTATGGAAGCCAGCGAAAAATGTACCATTCGTTTGAATTTTGACGTTTGACGTCAGCGCCATCTCTTGATAATTTGGAAGCCAAATATTCGTCTCTTTAAATAAAAAATGTAAAGAAGCTTTGTTTATAAGTCACTGATTTCTCACGGTGGAAATGGGAAATAGCCCCGAAGTTGAGAAAGTATAGCGTGAAGTATCAACTTCCCATCCTTAGCTATACTCTTGCTATACTTTCCAACTTCTTGGAAAATGAGGTTAACAATACCTAACTTCCCAACTTTTTAAAAGTCGGAAATTGTCATATTACTAACAGACTGTGATTAAAAAAAATTGCATTATCACTGTAAACTGTTATTTAGCTTGTTATTCAGAAGTTAGTTAATCAATTGTTTAAGATTGAAAGTACTGCTAATAATGAATACATAAAATTAACCAAAGACCATTTTCTAATCATGATTTATAATTTGAAAGCTTTCACAGTTTGTAAGTCAAACTGAAATTAATTTGATAAATTTCAACGACTAGTTTTTAACCAATCATGATGCAAAACACTTGAAAATTCAACCAATGGGAACAGTATTATACTGATAAAACCCCGTTACCCCGATAATTTTCCGTTACCAAGTAAATAAACAGTTGTTATTGTTTATAACTGTCAGTGTGACAATGAATGTGTCAAGTTTCATTTTGCGTTGTCTTTGGAATTTATCTCACCAAATATCACACGACCTCTCATATTTTCTCAGATAAACTTTTATTTTTAAGCACTCATTTTTTTGCTTTTAAGCAAACTCACTCAAGCAAACTGACATTAGGTAAAACCCCTCCTCCTTCGGAATCGGGATTTACCATGCAGTTCGCTTTCGTGTTTGTTGCTAAGCAAAAAAAAAAATTCGTGCAAAATAAAAATTATCGATAAAATCAGGAGGTCTTGTTATATTACTTCTAAAAATTTTTGAGTCATTTCGAATTTTGCTAGCTGTCATTTGAATAAACCTAAGAACCGTCTTCTTTACGTTCACCGAACAAAAATATGCTTCAAGAATAAAATTTGTCATGCCATACCGCTCTTCATTAAAGCCATAAGGAAGAAATTTTTTTCACGAAGGTATGCAAAACAAATATTAAATGAAACAACGTACGGCAATTATATTAATCAAATATCATGCACCTGTTATCATCTGTCATATGTGGAGTATAGTTTTGATGAATTATGGAAAAGTTAAACATAATTTTGACATTGTTTTGAAACCTTTTGCCATTATTGATCCCTCCGTATAATTTTACTGGAAACAAAATATTGTACTGAAGAATGTGTTAATCGGCGGTTAATAATTTCAACAACTCATTAAATTGTCCCGATTATTAATGATCCTTAGTAGTACACTTGATAGTTAAATAAGTATTTATACGTTTACATTTTTAGAATGTTGCTTTAGTAACGAGATTTCATTAGATAAAGTGTTATTGTAAACACTAAAGATAAAAGTAGTAAAAAAAGTATTCTTATAAACTTTTAAAACTATATAAATTTTGAATTAATAACAATGTTCTATACAAACAAACTACATATTATGAAAATATTTATTAGGAAATAATTATTTATCATCAGCATTAAAATGTCCCATAGATAAACACTCCAAATAAAAAACAAGTATCTCTATTCTCCATTTATATTTCAACACAAATTACCGATATAATACCTCCACAATAACGGGCATTAATTATGCTTAGCTCTTTATCGACATAGCCGGCCATGTAAATATGACATTATGAAGAAAGCAATGGACTTAATCCGGTATAATGCGACCATAGTCTGCGTCGTTTCCAATCAGCACGCCTGCAGCGCCACAGCGGCGATATTTGCAATAACGCGCTGGAATTCAGCATATTTATAAGCAGGGTAGGCTGTGTTGTAGCAGTTGTTTAGCAAGAACTATAATAGCGTTGTAGCTTGACTGCTGACAGATTTATTGCTAGCGGGAATTGGGAAGAAATTCTAACAATGCAGAAATAAAAAAATTTATACAGTGAGTTTTTTTTTTTTTTTTAGTTTACGTGCAATAGAAACGAAAATAAAGCTTTTGAATTTTGTGGATTTAAATTTAGAAATCTTGTTTTGAATTTTTTAATGGTGCAATAATTCATAAATAACATGTTCTGAAAGATCAAAGGAATATATACAATTTTTAACGAAGGTTTAAAGAGCAACAACTTTCAATAAATGATTTGAAATATTGAAAGTAAAGTATTGCGCAGGAGAACTAATTTGACACAATAATAAGTGAGTAAGGTGAACGCCAATGTTCTCCACATAAAACCTGCATATTGTTTGGATCCACATTTTACAATTTTAACTGCACAGGAAAAAAACATCTAAATTGTAGTTAAATTAACTAAACAAATCTGTAATTTTTAGCCTACTAATATGTTTTCACTAAATTGTCTAAGTTGATTTAGTTAAATTTTCTAAATATGTAGTAACAAATTATAGAAAAATTAAATACAAAATTAGATTAAATGACTACATTTAGTATTGAACTAAAAATAAATAAATTAACTAAATGCAGTGAAAGTTCCCTTTGCGGACAGCTCCCACAAACGGACATCTCTCATAATCCCAGCTAACACAGAAATAATCCCTGCATATTCTTATAATATATGTTTGGGATATGTCGAATATTCCTACAATCGATGTAGATATACAGAGAATATTCCTTGTATTTTCCGATGTCCTACTTTACAATATTCTAGGAACATTCCAGGAATATATGGCGGAATATTCTAAGGATATTTTTAGAAATTTCTCGAGCAATTCTATAAATATTACATATATATTGAAAACAGATATTTCAAATGAATAGGATTATTTAAGGAATATTCTCAGGATATATAATTAAGAAATAATAAAATATTTATTTCAATTAATATTTATTTATATAAGATTGTACATCTTTCAAACAACTAAAAAAAAAAGAAACAGACATATATATCATGTAATACTAAAACAATATTTGTATATACCTTTACACAAGAAGTAAAATAACGAGTATATTTCTATTTTCAAACCAAAATCAGTGTGTCTTCTCTGGCACTTGCGTCTAGGGGAAAATGGAAAACTGGAAATAAAAATTTTTTAAATTAGCAATAAAACTCGGAAGTACATTGTACTTGTAAATTTTCATTGTTTATCACTCTTAAAATATCTGTAGTTTGTTGCTGTACAACTCTATTGAAGTGACGATAAGAAATTCGTCTACGTTTCATCTTTTTAGCAACTAAAATGTATTATAAAGAAAGAAATATACATTGAATAGTTTCATAAAAACAAATTTTAAGGTTATGTTTACGCTACATGTGTAATATGTCCTTATTTTGCTATTAAGTGAATTAATTAAAAGTACTTACAATAAAGTATAAATTCTTCTTTTTATTTAATATTAAGAAAGATTTGCCCACGTCAAAATGAAGCACAAAACACAAAACAGCAGTCTTCGCAGCAGCAACAAATTCGTTCACTTCTCTTGACTTTGTTATCAGATGACAACCCTGATGACAACATTGACGACTAGCCTGACATCTGGGCGTGAAATTGGATGCATATTTTTAATGTAGATGTGCATTAAATTTATTATAATTTTCAATTTATATATAAACAAATACCGTGTATAATTATTTCAATAAAATAATTTACTGTTAACTATTATAATATTTTTGGTTGCAATGTCAAACTAATATATCTAACTTCACACCAATTTTACAACAAAAAACCACATCATAAAAATTTTATTTTATAAATTCGCATATTCGTTTTTCCCTTTCTATTTAAGCACTAAAATATTAAAAACAAAATTTTTTCTAATGAATAATAAATTTTTAATTCGCATAATTGATGTGAAGTTTGTTCATTCATTTATTTAAGCCAACCGAATTTTATTTTTCTTAAAGTTAATATTTCAATTATATAGACTATAATACAGAAGTGAAACTACTAAAAAAGTAAACAATGAAAACATTTCTGGGAAAATGATTCAACAAATATGCATGGAATATTCATAAAATATAATGCAGAAAAATATTCCCAAGAAAATATTCTAAGTATATTTATGCTAGAATTTCAAAAGAATATTCCAAAATAAATATACGTAGAATATAAATCGGAAAGCAGAATATTTTATGAACATTCCCGAAATATATATATGACGAATATTCACTATAGACATTTATAAAATATTCTTAGAAGATTGTGTGTTTGTTGGGATAGGACAGTTTTTCTGGAACCATATTTTTTGGAATCAATTCCTATATAAAATACGCTCTCATAAGCGCACTTTCTACCAGACGGACACGGACAACACAGTTTTTCCCGACAGGCCCGAAACGCTCTCATGAGCGGACGCGAAACTCCGAAACCGGACATAAACAGCCTCCTCAGTATTTCCTCTCAAGGAAACATTAAGCCTATTTTACAGAAATGCGGTGTTTTACGTGTCTCCGAGATTCATAGTTTGAAACTTGTGTGACAATGGCATCCAGGAAAACGTTTTCTACATTAAGACAGAAAATGTCGCATTATCAACATTATTATAATCTTTTTTTGATATGTTCAAATATGTTGTTTTGTTTTGTGTTCTATCATAAGTTTTATATACGTATATATTATTATTATTATTATTATTTTTAGATATATTTTAACTATTTTGTGTACATATACATATTCTACAAGTGCATATTTTTCAATAAAAAAATTCCTAGTAAATTTGTACTTTATTTATTAATTTTTTCATATCTTTAAATAGAGCTTTCTTGTAAGCAGACACCTCCCATAAGGGGACAAAAAAGTTGGAACCATCGGTGTCCGCTTATGAGAGCCTTCACTGTATATATTTAAATTTTCTATTTACTTACATAATTCATTAGATAAATCACCGAAAATTGTAGGACAAAAATAATGAAGCCTAAATATAGTTAAATTATATAAAATAAATAATTAAAATACCTATTTGTATATTTAAATTAACGATCTTTTACAAAATATTTATTATCTATTTCGAATTAGTTAAAATGCTAAATTAAGATTTGTAAATTATACTAAATTATTACACATATTGCCTAATAAAATAATATAATAATATATAATTAAGACAAAATTTAAAATCTTTTTTTTTTCTGTGTGGTCAAGATCTTTTCGATAAAATAAAAATAATAAATGTACCCTAAACTGTTGAATCCAGTTTAAAATAGTTTAGTTACTGATAACATCATATTTTCTTATTTCATTGGGTCTAGGGCACCCATGTGACTTTTTGTGTTAGCCAATCATAGCTTGGTGTGTAGGCTTCTATCATATTCAAAGCAAGATGTTAAATAACCAATTGCATAATGTAAAATTTTGTCGTTATACATATATTTTCCTAATTAATTAATATTAATTTTATATTATTGCTTATGGTATTCAAATAAGTACTCTTTTACTATTACTAGAAAGTTTATTTTACTTTGACAGTACTATTGTCTAATGTAGAGAAAATACAATGCAGTAACATGATACAAATAAAACCTGTAAGATGTGTCAACAACAATTTCATATAGAATTCTTTTGAGGGTTTTTCGTTGTATTCTTGTTTTGTTTTAGAAGAAAAGTATTGAAATCAAATTTGAGAAGATTTAATTTACATTTACAGTATTGTCAAGCAGATAATTTAAAGACTTCTAACATCTTAAATTCATTGAATTATCAAAAGAAAATAGAATTTATCACAAGTTTTTAAATCTCAAAAATTTGGACAGAATTATTGGATTATTGATAAATTAAAAATTAATTTACATACTTAAAAAAAAATATTTATTTTTTTTTATTTTGAAATTTTCGTTGAAGGTGACCAATTTTAGCTTCAATTGATAAAATCCAAATGCTTAGACAATTTTTAAAATTATTTTTACCTCTCGCTACCCTTGGTAAGGGAGGAATAGGGATCGTGCTAAAAGTCACATATCGGGATTTTATAAATGACCACGTTTTAAAGTTCATAGAATCCAATATTAACATTTTCATGATGGTGTATATGTGTGTGTGTCTATGAATTTTTTCTTCACTCTAACTCAAATATTATCATTCAGAAAATCCTGAAACTTTGTATTTTTACCCTATTCTAATATGAAAATAAACCATTAGATTTTGGTGTAAATCAGATAAACGGAAATGGTACCTACTTTACTTGACGCTCATAATGGTTTTTTTTTTATGTCATTATGAAAATTAAAGATTATTGAATTTTCTACAGTTATACATACAGGTAAACGTCATTGTCAAAAAACTAATCACTTCAAATTAATAATAGTGAAATATTAAATAATAAAGAAAATCTTAAATAACCCAATAGCACAGACAATAGTTATATGCCATGGAACATAATATAGTTTTCAGCATTACTGAATACGTAGGTATGTATTTAAATTAATAAAAATTAAATAGAGGGCCACATCAGATTTTTTTTATCATAAGTTCTATGTATGATTTCAATAGTATCTTAATGAAAAATCCAGCCGAGAGATACGGCAACATCGGTTTTTATATAAAAAAGGCTTAATTTTCTACCATTTCATGTTAGCTACACATTTTTTTACCTCCCGCTACCCTTGGTAAGGGAGGTATAGGGATCGTGCTAAAAATCTCATATCGAGATTTTAGTAAATGACCACGTTTTAAGGTCCTTAGAATCCATTTTTAACATTTTCACGATGATGTCTGTATGTGTGTATGTGTAAGAATTTTGTTTGCACTCTAACTCAAATACTATCATTCAGAAAATTCTGAAACCTTGTATTATTATTTTATTCTAATAGGAATAGAAGCCATTAGATTTTGATGTAAATCGGATAAACGGAAATCGTACTTTACTTGAAGCTCATAATGGGTTTTCTTCAAAAAATACCATTAAATGTCATTTTTTCGAATGAAAATTAAAGATTATTGAATTTTCTACAGGAATACATTAATACTTTTTCTATATATTTTACAGATAAATTTAAAAATATTTTTTTTTATTAGTCGCGAAGCCTAAGATAAAAACTATTTCTTTGTTACACAGTTCATTTTTTAAATGAATGTAACTGACAGTAAATGTCACTGTCAGAAAACTTATCACTTCAAATTAATAATAGTGACATTTTCAAAAGAAAATAGTAAATAAAGCAATAGTTTTCTGCAATGGAACAGTTTGCAGCGTTAGTCAATAAGTAGGTAGGTATGTATTTAAATTAATAAAAATTAAATAGCGGGAGGTTTTGTGTTGGCCACATCAGATTTTTCTTATATAATTTACCATATTTTGAGTGAAATAAATTTCTGATCGTGCATGAATTAAATCTCACGCTGAATAGTTGATTGCAACGTTGCCAGTTCACTTATGTGCATATGCGTAATAACGTCAAAAATATATTTTTTCTTGAAACTGCAACCTTTTACGTGCGATTTCTCAACAATGATAACGGTGGCTCATAGTTTTTGTTTTTAATAAATATCTCAGACATCAAAGAATAACATATTCGTTTTTCAAACATGTGTTAATATGTTGTCATATTAATATTTTTTACCAGTTGTGAATTTACTGCTAACCTCAATAAACGCCATGTATTCTAGTGACAACTTTAAATTCAATTATCTTCGTTATTTCAACTGTTACCTATGATTTCTAGTTTACGTACAAATTCTACGACTTTTAATGAATATTATGTATATTTTATTTGAGTCACATTTCGAATTGTGGCCATCAACGGATGAACTACCTTAACAGGTTGAAATGTTATCAAAACAAATGCATATTAATAATACACATATTTCGAACTTTCATCGTCTTTATTTTTGAGTTACACAACTTTTCGATTGATAAACATTTTATCTTCAATCGTTATCAAGTGAATACTGGATGCATATTATTCTAAAAATAGTCATTTTTAATTAAATTCCAATAGCTCGTATTCTCTTGTTTGTTCCTAAAACACTACGCTTTGCTTCCTTGGGGCCTGATTAAACCCGTTGATAGTTCCGGCTTAGAGGGGATGGGCCGCGTACATAAACACGCGTAAAGGAGCAATTCCGTATAAGTTTATCGCCATTCCAGAGCGCGTTACGCAGTAGCGTACACGCGAGGCTGTAGACGCAGCTATAGCAGCGCGTTTGAGGTGCGAGATAATGAGCTTGATAGCACTCAGACACTAAAGATACACCAATGGGGATGTGGGATGAATTAAGGACAGTATTATCTTACATGGAGCAACTTTGAATTTTTAACGAACGCAAGAGGAAAGATACTGTTAAAATGATAAGGTTTTCCGTTATTTTAATTTCATATAACTATGATAAAAATAGTGGATAAGTAATCATAATTATTTGGCTACTGTAAACGTACATAAATATCAGGAAGATTACATTCCACAGATCTTACAGTGATTAACGTTTTAAGTGTCATACAGGGTGTTAAAAAATAAGTATCTCAAATTATGAGGGCATATAATACTGACCAAAATGAGTAAAAAAAAGCTTAATCAACATAGGTCCGATCTTCAACTGTTTTCGAGAAAGAGGCCATTTTGTATTAGAATCGAAGAAAAACAGACTAAGATAGTGGTCGAACAAAATTTTGTCTATGCCAGTAAATAGACTATAAAAAACAATAACATATTATAAGAAACATTTTTTTCACTTTCTAATAGTTACGAAGTTATTTGAAAACTAAACAATGGCCAAGGGCGCCACAACTTTTGTCTTAGTACAATTATTCGATTTTTTGTGAAAAACAAAAACACATCTAAGATGACCTCTGAAAGATAAACAAAATGTCTCATTTAATCAAAGTCGTAACTCTTACAGTTTTTTACTCATTTTGGTCAGTACTATATGCCCTCATAATTTGGGACACTTATTTATTAACACCCTGTATATTGTCGGCTCCGTTGGCTCAATGGTTAGAGCAACGTCATGAGTGTGCTCGGGGTTATGGGTTCTGTAATTGGGATTTAATCCTGTTGAAAGGCTTTAAAAAAAAATCATGGTATCACTTTAATAACAAAAGTTACAGCGAAAATCTTGGTATATACCTATTAGTAATTGATGTCTATTAGGTAAGTGATAATTTAGACAAAAAAAAAAATAGTAAATGCAAGAAACATGCTAAATGTCTTGGTGGGCACGCCATATACATTTTTAGTGCCACTGGTGTTAATGTAGCATAATTAATAAGTAATACTTCTACAAAAAATCTGATGTGGCCAACACAATCCCTCCCGCTATTTAAATTTTATTAATTTAAATACATACCTACATATTTACTAATACTGCAAACTTCTTTGCATATAACCATTGCATTATTTACTATTTTTTTTAAAGTCACCATTATTAATTTGAAATGATTAGTTTTTTGACAGTGACATTTATCTCTCAGTTAAATACATTTGAAATATGAACTGTGTAACAAAGAAATGAAGTTTTTATGGAGCATTTATTGGAATTTTTTGAAGAAAACCAAAACCATTATGAGCTTCAAGTAAAGTGCCATTTCCGGTTATCCGATTTACAACAAAATCTAATGGTTTCTTTCCATATTAGAATAGGGTGGAAATACAAGGTTTAAATTTTTTCGATTGATAGTATCAGAGGCCCGTTCAAATCACAAACAAGGACCTAACACACAGACACGCGACCCTATAAATTAAATATTAAAACTATAATTCACTTTATAAATTTAAAAATCCAAAATATTTTGGTAGTAATTATCTTTCAATTATAAATAACGGTCTTCCGAAACACCATTTTTATACTGTATCTTTCCAGGCGAAGTACTAGGAAACTTTTCAACTTCACAAGCACTATTCTCTTTTCAACTTTATTCTCCAAATCTGTTTTATTCGTTTTATAAATTGGACATAATTTTAGATTCTGACCCGTGCCATTAAATATATGACTAAAGAACCTACAGGCCTATTCTGTAACTTAGTGGTTAATTCTGAACTACTGGTTAAAAAATTATCCAATAAATATAAATTTGACAATTAAATACCCAATTTTTTGTTATATACCTACTAACATACTTGATTGGTTAAAAAAATATCCAATAGATTTTGATTTGACAACTAAAAATCCAATTTTTTGAAGGTGTTTTATACTTCAAGGCTACATAGTACTGACCAAAATAAGTAAAAAAAGGATCTTAATCAACATAAAGAGGTCATTTTGTATTATTTGCATTAGAACTAAAAAAGAAAATGATAAGGATAGTGATCGAACAAAATTTTGACTATGCCAGTAAACAGACTATAAAATTAAAATAAAATTTTATATGAAAAAATTTTTCAATTTCTAATAGTTAAAAAGTTATTTGAAAATTGAATATTGGTCAAGGTCGGCATAACATTTAACTTTGCATAATTATTTGATTTTGTTTTTTAAAAAACAAAAGCACATCTAAGATGACCTCTGAAAAATAAACAAAAAGTCCGATTTAATCGAAGTCGTAACTCTTATAATTTCGAGATATCAGAGATAAGAGTTAAACCCCGTAAAAATGATATTTTCACTGCTTTATATCTCGGAAACTATTGAAGATTAAGCTTTTTTACTCGAAGTATAAAAACACCTTGTGATTGGGTAAAAAAATTATATAACCAGTTGTTAAAATTAACCACAGATTTACTGAATAGACCCGTAAGTGCGTTAAGTGACCAGTTGCGGTTAAAATAAAGCAATTTCCCATTATTAATTGCGTTCTTTTCAAATCCCTGACTTCAGCATAATTTGAATAGTTCAGTTCACTGACCAAGCTTGAGTCTCCCAAGCTTTGAACTCCCAAACCGTAAGCCCCCTGCCGTAAAATCGATAACTTATGTCCATGGGCGTCCGTGGTGGTGGGGATGAAATGTGTGCACGAATCTTTTGTAATTTAACTGGCCTCGCCGTAATATTTCTATCGAGATAAGATCGCTAAACGACACGTCCTTATCTCGCAGTGAAGAGGCGGCTCGACTCGACTCGGCTCGGACCCGTGATTTGTGGAGAATGGATAATGGCGTCAGGTGGAATATGTGCAGGCTATTTGTGGGACTTTATTGCAAACGCAAGCTGTATTTATTTCTCCCCGCTTTATTTCCATGCCATTTACTGCGAAATAATGCTCCTCTAACTACTAATTCTTTCTGCAGGCGACATTACTCCACTCTTGTGTTTGTGTTGTGACGGTATTATTATAATGGTACTACTTATCGCATATACAAATGGCTCTTTTATATGCCAGCAATCAAGAAAGATGTATTTTTCATTTCATGTATAAATAAATAATAGTTACATTATAATTTTTGTACAAGCACGGTACGAGTAAAACTTTTTGAACAAAGAAGTCTCGTAGGATTTAAATATGAGATATCAATTTCTACTTAGTAAAAAAATAATTTTTTTTCTTCAAACGTCATAATAATGGCAACTTTTGTGACTTGATTCACAACGTAGAAATGAAGTAAATAAATATCCATAGCAACTATATAAAATGAGCGAATAAGAAGTAACTTGTAAAATAGAAACCTGTCATATCGCCCCAAGTTGCACTATGCAACTAGATATCCTAAGAATAAAGTTACTAAAAACGTCCAACAGCTGTTAAATTTAAATTGATAACCTACAAATTGAAATATAAACAGTTTATATTTAACGAAATAACATATTATAAAATAGCAAACTTGCATATTCGTAATGACGGCAAGAATAATTAGAATTGATTGAATTGAAGTGATAAGAAAAGTTCATATTGTTTTCCAGTAATTCCTCGATATATCACATCCTTGAGCAATATTGTTGAACAACTTCAAGGGCCGTACATGGCAATACTTCTAATTCTGATATAGTGGCCTATTCAGAGAAACACAGTCATAAAGGTTGTTACGGATATAAAGATTGTTATCGTAAAGACATTTGTAACAATCTTTATGAATTTGTCAATTCAGAACTTACGTCGGTATTATTGACAATCTTTACAAAATAATACTTGTGAATGAATCAGATTATTTGACAATAGCTAACATTATGCATATATGAACTTAACCTAACCTTATATGTCAACGCTTTATTCTTTTAATAATGTGTTGCCAATTATAATTAAAATGCAAACGTTCTACCCAAAACAACTAAAGAAGAATATGACATTTCTGTCATATTTAAAAACTTCTAAATTATTTAGAACGGGTATGTTAATTCCTACCACTGATCCCAACGTGACTGAAAAGATATGGAAAGATTTTTTTAAAATTTTGATTGAAGAAAAAGCACACATTAGCACCTGAATAAATAACTAGATTTTCACGAATACCTACCACAGAATACAATATTTTCAAAGAAATATGTATTTACGTCAAAAATAACTTTTCGTCCACGACGGTTTTTATCGTTCTTATTATCATTATTTAAGTCGGAGCAGGATCCATGCGATGATCAACTGCATCCTGCTAATATTTAGCAGAAAGGGCATTATTAATAATATATGATTGATGTAATAATCTGTCACATGTCAAATATTAGAAATAACGTGATAACCATAAATACATAGTTTTAGCAGTCGTTATGATAAAAACTGTCAAAACACGTAACAATTGTTGACGGTAACCACCTTCAGGACTTTTGATTTTAACAATCTTTACAGTATATAACAACCATAAAGACCATAACGACTATGCAAATATTGAGTTCTGAATAGGCCCCATAATTGCACATAAGGAGAATATAAAATAGCATAGTTTTTATTTAAACGTCAAAACGTGAATATTTTCACTTGAATGTTTGTAACAAAAAGTGAACAAATACGAAAGTATCCATAGCAACAGAGCAATTGAAACCAGCAAACATCCCTCGCGTAAAATGTTTATAATTATTGTAACGTCAAGTTGTAATTATTTTATTTATATACGTATGTTTGAAGAAAAAATATTGTGTCACTCGAAGTAAAAGTGTCATTCTATCATTGTGTGCCTTGCATGTTATTGTCCGACTCGCTACCTCTCGTCGTGCAAACTTACATGCTCGCCATGCAAAGAATCACTTTTACTCCTAATAACACAATATACTATTATCCAACACTGACTCATAATATTCTTGTTACTATGGTTATTTGAAATAACTAATGTACAACATTACTCACTCCGTGAGAGAATATTTAGGAAATCACGGAGAAATTATTACTGATTTTTGCGTTTTTTAATATAAATAAAAAGCAAGTTTACAAAATTATTTTATTATTGAAATAATTTAACATTATCAAACTTATTTATTTAAACCAATATTAACATTTATGTTAAAAGATACTTACGTTACTTATCTTTAAACAATGACAGCTGTCATTTACAGCTGAAGAAACGAGTTTGTGGTTACTAGCATCGGAATTAATTCAACGATACTGCTTAATGCTTGAGAGTGAATATGTTTTAAAGGAAGGTCCTAATTTTCACCTATTTTAATTTATTTTTCTTTCAAATAATTCCCAATGACGGAAAATAATTATTGCTGAATTTTTTCAATAGCAAAATAACATGACAACAACAATTCAATGGCAACTTTATAATTTTAAATATGTGTCTATTGACATGTTAGTACCAAACGATGAACGAAAATGTACACACAATTTTAAAAAGTTTTAAAAAAAGTGCTGGATAAAATGTTGTACTCGTGACTAATATGTTACATTCCACACTCATATAATAAATAACTATTAAATCTAGTTTTGTCCGTTAAAATATAGTAATCCGTTATTATTTCTTATCCTGAATGTATCAATTTTATTTACGTGGGATTTACGGTATTTATTTATGTATTATTTATACATTGCTACGTTAGCAAATCTCACGACAGTCGCTAGTTGGAAAAATAAATAATATTAAAATTGCTTTTTATCTATAACTGTTTATCCTCGTGTATATTCACTATTAATGTTGATTTGTTGAATACAAATGTCACTAATTCTGTTAGTTAAACTATCTACAGCATTAATGCTCAGGTGTATCACCGACACTTAAAATTTAAACTTGGTTTTATTCAGTTCACCAAATAAATTAATGTTAATTTCTATTGAATATTTTTTTTAATTACAATATAAAATTGAATTGACTAACTGAATAAAACTAAGTTTAAAGTTTAAACGTTAGTGGTGCAACTGGGCGTAAGCCCTGCAAGTTTCTACTGACATGTCAAGTTAAATACTTATTCTTTTAATTCTTTTATGGTCAGATTTTGTTTGTATGTTTGTATATATGAGATGTGTCATTACTTCAGGAAATTCATTAAAAAATTGTAATGTAAAATAATACTATTTTGAAATTAAAATAGTGGTCTTATGGTCAGTTGCACCGACATAACTTAACATAACTGTAAAAATATATCTCATAAACTTCAATTCAATTTGTCTATGTACAAAACTAGCATAAAAAATCTGTTGTGGCAGCCAATCCCTCCCGTTAGTACTTCAACTGGCGAAATTGTACAATAAAGTAAAAATATACTTCTAAACTAAACTAAGTGTTATTATTATTTTTTTAACTTTTATTAATTTACAGCCCGATTGACAAAGAAGTATAGGCAAGCTAATCCTCATTTTTGGATTAGCGAATTCTACTCTAATTTTGACAGTTTATATCTTAAAATATAATCTAATCTATTCCTAGTATCTACCTTTATTAATAATATCATGAAAATTAAATTTTAAATACCGGAATAGAATGGAATTCACTAATCCAAAAATTAGGATTAGCTTCAACTTTTTTGTGAATCGGGCTAATAAATACATACCTAAACTATACGAGTATATTACGTTCCTTTGCATTCGTATAATATAAGTATTGTTTTATTTATTATTACAATTTTCTTTTTAAACCGTTACCGTTAATAATTTGAAATGATAGGTTCGTTAACAGTGGCATTTATCTGTCAGTTACATACATTTGAAATCTGAACTGTGTGACAAAGGAATTGTGTTTATCTTTAAAACATAGGTTCCGGAATTTATAAAATAGATTGTTTTACATATTTATCTATAATATATATATATATATATACAAAGTATGAATGCATACCTGTAGAAAATTTAATAATCTTTAATTTATACAAAAACATAAATCGCGAAAAAATTACATTTAACGATATTTTTCGATAAAAATTGTTTTGAACTTCAAGAGAAGTGCCTGATTTACACCAAAATCTAATGGCTTCTTCCCATATTCAAATAAAGTAAAAATACAAAGTTTCAGAATTTTCTGAATGATAGTATTTGAGTTAGAGCGATGGCAAAATCCATAGACACTCATACATACACATGCAGACATCATTGTGAAAATGTTATAATTGGATTCTAGGGACATTAAAACGTGGTCATTTACTACAATCTCGACATGCGATTTTTAGCACGATCCCTATATCTCCCTTACCAAGGGTACCAAGCGGTAAAAATAGTGCAAATGAAAAGAAAAATGCTTTAAGTTTTCCACAATTTGCGAGTGCTGAACGAATTTTTTCCTTTTTTGCTGTCTGCCAAATCTTCATCGTGGCATAATCTCTGGAGTAATACCTTGCGAGAGCAATAAATTTTCATTCCGGGAAGTAAAATTTAATACGAAATTACCAAAGTTGTTTAATGCAGTCGAGAACAAAGTGGAACAAACTAATATGGAAGTCCTAATTTAATTATGTCCCTTTACAACTATAAACATTAGTGATGTGTATGTGCCGCGAGGGACGGCGGCGTCGCTAGCGTCGGGACGCCATTCCGCCACTAGCGTCTCACCACTTACTACCATTTCGCGCGTTTTGTTGCAGTCTTTATCTCCCTGGTTTGTTCTTTTTGCCCAGACCAACGGGATTCTACAGAACTTGCAAGACCGCATTCGCACAAGTAAGAAGTTTACAGATTGACAAAGAGGGCTATATTTTGTGAAATGTACTCCTCCTTACACACACAAAATATTAGCAAAAATAATTCTATTTTGATACCTATATTGAATACGAAATTTATATCATCTATTGGGATATTTCACTACTGAAATAATAATAACAGTACAATAGCGAACTTTAGGTGAAACAATATTTAAATAAATATTAAGAAAACAGTTGCCATGTTTCACAAGATTTCAGCGTCTGAATCAACCTTTCGGCCATCATCAGACACCGGCCATGCTCAACGAGTAATTGATGGTCACTAGTTGAGCATTGCCGGTGTCTGATGATAGCCGAAAGGTTGATTCACACGCTGAAATCTTGTGAAACATGGCAACTGTTTTCTTAATGGTTGATTACGATGATCGACTGATTTCAGAATGTAAAAATGGAAAATAATCAGACATGCAGTCGTTTGTAAATTATTTATTTCCTGGCCGACGTTTCGACTTTAACAAAAGTCTTCTTCAGGGCTAGAAATAGTCAAAATTGTTGCTACTTTACAATTTTGACTATTTCTAGCCCTGAAGAAGCCTTTTGTTAAAGTCGAAACGTCGGCCAGGAAATAAATAATTTACAAACGATTGCATGTCTGATTATTTTCCATTTTTACATGTTTTCTTAATATTTTATATTTCACTACGTAGAGATGGCGTTATGCGCCAACGTCAAACCTTCGACAAAGCAGCACTTTTGTTTAACTTCCAAAAGCGAATCATTGCTGTTAATAGTTTTTCTTTGATTCTTCTTATATTTTGACTTTTTTCAGTGTTTATTATTATTATTATTATTATTATTATTATTGTTATTATTATTATTTTAGATAGAGTATATTTCCTTATTTCCTATTTTATTAGTTATAGCAGTAGATTAATTATTAATTTTTGTATTAAATACTTTAGTTAGTAGTTTGTAGGTTATCTTCACAGTTTAGATTTTTCTTAAGGCCAGTTTTACAATATATATTAGATAATAGTAGTTTTATTAATTGTAAATATTAGTTCTATTATCTATTTTCCATTAAATAAACTGTACGCGTCTATGTAAAATCAACCGAATAAAATAAAATTGCTCCCTCGTTTTAGTTCCAAATTTCACCACCAGGTTCGCATTCTTATTTACATATTCCAATTAGGGAACAATACTTTTCTGATTTCAATAACATAAAAGAAATCATCGTTAAAATAGATCATTATTCTAAAAATCTTATGAAAGATAATAGGAGTAGTAGATAATCTTGTAGACAAGGGAAATATACAGGGTTGGGCAGGAAAAACGAAAGTTTTTTAAAACGTAACAAAATTGATAAGAAAAAAATTATTGACAGATTTGAGTTCGTAATGAACATTTGACAAAATCAAGTGCGGAAAACAATATTTTGCATGTGGTGTCCGTTATCATTAATGCATTTCTGAAGGCGTTCTACGAAGTTTGCAAACACACTTTTCAACATCGCTCTGCCAATTTGAGCTACTTCTATGCGAATAACTTCTTTCAATTCTTTCAATGTGCGAGGTTTAAGAACTGCAAGAAACTATAGACAGCAGTGATACTGATAATTAAAATTCAAGATCAACTCAATCTAGCAAAAAATAGATTTCCCAAACTACATTCTCGACCTACGATTTACAGTGTATGGTACGTAATATACTATTTAGTCATTTTTATTTTTCTCATAACTTTTAAATTATTAACAATAGAAACAAATGTTAATATCCTAATTAGAATCCAAACTTATACTTATATTTTTAAACACCTAATTGACTTTTACTTTAAAAAAATTCACTTATTTTTGCATTTCACTGGATAGGTACATAATAAAATTATCTACTTTGGGTTTTGATACATTATTTGCGGTTATTAATAATTAAGAAATTAGAAATTATTTGAAAATGAAAATATTGATCAAAATTAATTTTTTGATAGCCTGTGAGTCATAGGCTGTGACTCCTGTGAGAATATTTAGGAACACAAAATATATCTGAGATGATCTCCCAAAAGCGCACAAAACGTTATAAAATTAAATTATACAGAAGTGATAGCTATTATAATTTTCGAAGTTCCAGTGATGGTAGTTTTAAAATTTATTCACTCTTTTGTTAAAAATAGTTGCACTTCACAGAATATTTCAGATATTTTAATGACAAGTTGTCAATTTTAAAAAGAATCAACAGTTTACAATAGAATATAAATCGTTGAATTACATAAATATAACTATAAAAATGTAGTTTTCGTTTATAGAGTACTATTGTAAAAATTGGTGCGAAACATAACCTAATCGCAATCGGCAAATGGCCTAATAAAACGGCCTGTCTATAGAAGTTAATTTTATATTGATGCGAAATTGGCACAGTAAATAAAGTTTCGTTGACATGACAACATAAAAATCGTCGTTAAAATCAATTTTCACACGTTGAACCATCCCTACCATCAAATTTACAGCCCATGCTACTAATTTTAACAGCTGTCATAAAACTTAACCTCAAAACTTGTTAGCTATCAAGTAGAATTGGTCCCAGAAGTCCAGAAGCAATTCCTTCTCATCAGAAATTTTGATAAACAGTTAATTCTCACCCTTACTGGACACCCCTGGAATTATTCCCATTGTCCAATAAACACGTCCCACAATAAGAGCGAGCGAATGGAGCCGAACGGCGGCGGAGATGGCCGACTGGAGCCGACACCTAGAGGTGGCGTGCACTTATCGCCTTTAACAAAATGTTACGAGGCTCAAAGGAATATCTACCCCTATATGTAGGTATGTAGACAGAGCTGTTGGCTTTGGAAACGTCCGCTTTGCTTACTCTTATTTTTGTTAAAAAAAAAACTCCTGGATTTTACGGTCAGAAACTGCTGGACGTTCAGTAAAATCCTGGAATGTGGGGTGATAAAATGTAATGATTATATTTTCTACTATATTTTCCACGTTTTAACACGGGGAGATGTCGTTTCATTGATATTTTCCTCCAAATGCACTATGTTGCGGTATTTTATTATTTTACTGTACATGGAACACATCATATGAAGTATAACTATATTATGTTGAATATTACACCAAATGAAATATTTAAAATATAAAGATTCATTTCCACAGAATATTTTAATGCTTAATGCATAATTTAGTGCATAAGGCTTAATGCTTTATGACAGTTTACTAGGATACCAATTCCAGGTACTTTGTTTAGTGACTAATTCAACAGAAATGTCACAATTTTTTAACTTATTACTTGAAATAATATCGACATTTATAAATATTATGTTTTTATTTTTAGTACAACTGATGATTGTTTTGCAGTTAAAATGTACATATTAAAATAAAAATATTTTGTGAAGAAAGATTATTTATTATTAATATTTTTTATTAGGTACTTGTTGTTTAGCAGACTGCCATTGCAGCAGCGTTTCTTTTTTATTAATATGTTATATATACAGGGTGTTCCATTTAAGGTACGAATGCATTGGTATCTCGAGAACCGTAAGAGCTACGAGGTTGGTTAAGTTAGACAAAAGTTGCCCCATTAGGAGGCTATTTTAATGGTGTTTTGTTATTTGCGAAAAAATGCATAGGTCACTAGATACAGGTGAAAATGTAAATTTATCGATTTTCTTTTATTGCTTATAGCTTTGTTGTATGAAATAATACGAGATTCTGGTTTGCACTTTCTTAAGGCACTTTTGTATGATGAATTTGCAGAAGTTCTCATTTTTTTTTATATCTAACCATTTACGAGTTACTGATAGCAACTTTTATTTTTCATATGGAGGTCATATTAAGCTATGGCATTTTTAAATAGAAATTTTTTTTTAGCTTTACAATGATATAAAACAATAATAATTTATTTTTATAATTAACAGAAAAATTAACAAAAATTGTTATTTATACTAAAATTAAATTGAAAAAGTCTGATGTGGCCAACACAAATAGCAGTGAGCTTTAAGTAAAGTATCATTTCCGGTTAATCGTTTGTAAACAAAATCTAATTTGTTGTCCAATAAATAGAAAAGTCTGTAATACAAAAATTTGGATTGTTTTATTGTTTTTCTTCAAAAATTTGTTAGAGCTCCAAATTAAGTACTACATCCGATTTATCATATATGGTTAAAATCTAATATGTTGTTTCAAATTATATATGAGTTTTAAATACCAAATTTGAGAATTTTTGGATCATATTTTAATAGGCTTTAAGGAAAAATCGTCACACACGTACATTCTTATAAAAATCAGCATCATCTTCTAGGTGCTCTAAAACGCAATCTTTGTAAATTCTTCGCCGTACATAATCCATTTCGTAAATGTGTAGTTGTAAATTAATATTAATTTATAGTGCTGCAAAAATAGCAATTAGCAAATTTAAATCAGATCATCCTGTACATCTAACATTTATGTATGATGGAAAATATATTATTTTTACAAACCTTAATAAAATATTTTACTATTATTTTCTCATTAATACGGTTTCATTATTAATTTTAATATAATTGCTGCCTGTCAGTGACATTTGTTTAAATATGTCAAACCTGTCATTAAAATTATGATTTTGTTTGACGCATAGGCTAGGTGATACATGGAAATAAATTATATTATATATTCATATTTAAAGTTATTTAGAGTTATTTACTAAATGTTATTATCGTAGAATTGAAGATTAAACCATTATATTCCATTTTAATTAGTAAAAGTTGCTAAAAAATTATATTCAATGAATTTTTTACAAAAAAAACTGTTAAAAGCTTGTATAAATGATACTTCCGGTTATCCGATATACACTAAAAACTAATGAGCACTTCCCATATTAGTAAAGAATGGGTATACAAAATTTCAAATTTTTCTGATTGATAGTATTTGAGTAATCGTGTCCACAAGATCCACACACATACACACACAGACACACACACAGGCACACATACATACCTACAGACATCGTTGTAAAAATGTTAAAATCGGATTCTGGGGACATCAAAACGTGCTTATTATATAAAATCTCGATATGTGATTTTTAGCACGATCCCTATACCTCCCTTACCTAGGGTAGCGGGAGGTAAAAAGTAAATCGAAAGCTGCTATGGAAACAACGAACAACGAAAAAGTGCAACAATTGAATTTCTGAATTTTACTTAACAATAGTAGATTATATCTTTAAATTTATGTATTATCAAACTCTCGTGTGCGTCTAAATATCTATTATTATCAACATATTTTAATAAATGTATATTAGAATTGTTAGTTGAATTGACTCTGTTGCGTCCAGCAATAAAACTACAAATATCGAAATTATGACAAAGCGGCATATCGCTCAATATTTGCTTTACAATATTGAATACCAACAGGCCATTATTTGTACCGCTCTGTTGGAATGAAGACATGCATCGCATGGTACTTCTACCTGTTCTGAGTGCTTTGTATAGTAAAATGATCTTACTCTTCTTTTATCATAAATGCTATTTTTGTTTGAGGTAAGTTTTGAAACTATAATTTTTATTCTCATACGAAATTATTTCAAACAAAATAACATTTATGTTATAGGAATAGTAAGATTATTGTACTATACATGCATGTCTTCATTTTAACAGAGCAGCGCAAATAATAGCCCATATGCAATGTTATAATGCAAGCTGTGTCAGTGATTGATACGCCGCTTCGTCATAATTACGATATATATTATATATATTTTACTTTAACTGCCGCCCGCCAAACCATTATTGCTTAGTAACTGTCGATAAAATCGCCCTTTTAGTGCAAATTAGCGAAAAATTAATATCGTATAAATAATGAATAATACAAAACATTAATAAAAAGCTGTATTTTCCTTTCTGAAAAGGAAATAAGTTGTAAAAAATACAATTTATTCAATAGAAGATATGCAAAGTTTTTTTTATACTCATATATACAGCAAAGAAAAGAACAGTAATAAATATGTTAAATAAATTAATAATATGAGTATAACATTTATTGACCTATAAAACTGTAGGAATTCAACAATTAGAAATAGTTTTTGCATAATTTGAATAAAGTTTCAATTCACACCTCTGCGAATTTTAAGTATAAACAAAGTGTATAATTTGCAATATTATTAACAACATTTTTATTAACAATTTAAACATTTTTATTATTATTTTATTAGCAAGAACGTATTCACATTTTTTCTACGTTTTTCGAAGTGATAAAATAACTAGTAATTTTACTATGAAAGAAAATGACATAAGCATTTTTACATAATATATACATACTTCACATATACCTACATATTTAATTGCACATCGCATGGTATTTAGGTATTATTTATAATTTCTGTTCAAGTGAACTATTAATTAACTATTTTTTAATTGAAATAAATAGAGAAGCAGGAAATTACGAATGTGTAATTTTATATGTTAAAGTAGAGTGATCAAAGAAGACTAAAGGTCATGTGTCAACTCTTGTTCGAAAATAATGCCAAAATTATATTTCAATTTTCCTTAATTCATCAAAACTATATTCCTTATACGACATATGAAGACAGGTGCATGACATTTGATTAATATCATTACCGTACGTTGATTCATTTGTTATTTGTTTCTCACACCTGCGAAAAAAACTTTAAGTACAGTAAAATTTTTGAAAGAAGTCCGATCAAGGCCATCTACGAATTGCATCTATGAATTAAGATATGGTATAACATATAACAGTTGTCCAAACAAGTTTTAAAGCCACGTAGCCTTTCTTATATTGGCAGTTGATCTATGCAATTGCTGTTTGTTTAAGTTCCTGTCTTGTTTATATTCGGATTCATTAGGATCATAAGCATACACAAATGAGTTAGAAGCAACTGTAATAATTATTATTTGACGGTGTTTGCGTTTATCAAATATCACGATTCACGATTTGAGCATTTCTTTCCCTTACCCCTCAGGTCAAGATTCGTGTCTCGCACAATATTCTTTATAGTTATAGCGGGACTGTAGCAAAGATCATACACTCACTTTGTATTTGGCACCATCTTGCAAGTCACCATGAAAGCGATTTGTTTGTATTATAGCAATGGAGTGAACTTAGTCACAAGTGCAGTTCAAGGAAAATATCAATAGATGTCAGTACGAAAATATACCTATGTTATAACCCTCCATTGTAAAACAGGCTTAAATTCCATCATCGTATATCATCCTTCATTTTTCCAAAACTAAAATTTGTCCTGCACCCTTGCATTAATCACCCTCCCATTCCCCCAATTAACCCCTTCTCTTGCATCCCCTAAAGAGATCTCGTTATAAAAAGCCACGACGAGCCGGACAATGGCCCATGTGGTCATTATCCCCGGGCAGTTATGCAATTACGACCGCCACTATCTCCCCGTGTGATTGTCTATGAAGCCGTGAGAGGATGGAAAATGGCAATGGCTACTGACCAACAGCCCCCAAAGGGTGGATGAATTTTTCTGGATGCTTTATAGGGGTGTTCTTTGCTCGTACGAGTTAATTCGTTATCGGGAGTTGGGAAAAATGAGAATGCGAAGTATGAAGTATAAAATTTAACAAATGGGGTCCCATATTAAAAAAAGGTTGCACATATTTTGTCATATGAAAATATGACTAATTTTATATGATTTAGTACCAAAATATTTTTAAAATATAAAACTTTTCATTCATAATTTTAATAAACTATATGGACGCTATGGGGAAGTTTAGCGATTTTTTTTTATTTTTTTATTCCATGGGAAATGACTTGAAAAATGATGTAACATGTTTTATTTTTTTCAAAAATGCCCAGATTTTCCGGCCAAGCCGATTTTAAGCTGTGATGACGTCGGTAGAGGCTTGGCGCAACGTATGTCGACTTATACACTGACGCACGCGGTTGCGGTTACCAGTGAAGCGCTTTTACGCTTTGTTACGACGTACGTTCAAGTGGTTCGATTTCACCGTTCTGTCTGAGTTTGCGCATAACTGACTTATGACGTACTTAAAGTTTACCCAAAAAATATTAATTATAAATAAATGAAGCAATAATTTTAATTTTTAATTTCAATTTCAGCAGTCATTTGAGTAATATTTGTGAGAAAATAGTATGTTATGTAGAATTTTTACCATGCTAAACTTCCCCATTACAATGTAGTTATAGGTAGCACTCTAGTCTACTAACCACAAGAATAATATTTTATATTTTTCAAAATTTGTGAAAATAAAATCCATATATGTATTTACATATATAATTCTATATTAACAGATTTTGTATTTGAAAAGGTACTACTATAGTTTTATTTACTAAATGCTATTATCGTAGCATTGCATATTGTACCATTATATCCAATTTTTATTAGTAAATGTTGCTAAAAAAAATTATATTCAATGAATTTTTTACAAGAAAGACTGTTAAAAGCTTGTATAAGTGATACTTCCGGTTATCCGATATACACTAAAAACTAATGAGCCCATCCCACATTAGTATAGAATGGGTATACAATTTCAAATTTTTCTGATTAATAGTATTTGGGTAATCGTGTTCACAGGATCCACACACAAATACACACACGTACATACCCACAGAAATCATTGTAAAAATGTTAAAATCGGATTCATCAAAACGTGCTTATTCACTAAAATCTCTATATGCGATTTTTAGCATGGTCCCAATACCTCCCTTAACTATGGTAGCGGGAACAAATGACAAACAAAATGACAACTCACACTGCTAACACATGAATGAATGACAGCTGACAGATGTAATTGAAGATCTGACGTCACATACAAATTTAAAATTCAGAAAAAATTTAAAAACTATATTTCAAAAACCCGACACATTTAAAAAATGTAACAAACGCTAAAATTCGCCATTTTATGCAATCTTTCAGGAAAAGAAAAAAAAACTATTGGGTGAAGGATGTTTGGTAATTAAAAATTGATGCGAAACGAGTAAATGAGTACTTATCCTGGTGAATTCAAGTATTGTCCCCAAAATGCTTTTATGAAGTAAACTATTTTCCTGTTATGAATGAAGTCTTTGAAACATTTTAATAAGTATTTATCTTTGCATTAGGTTGTCCGGTTCATGTACTTCTTGGGGCAAACCAATAAGAGCACGCCGGTAATGTCATTTTTTGTAACAGCGACATATCCTTTTTTATCATAAATATATCTACATGTTCAATTAATTGTATTTGTTCGACGTCTTTTCAATCACCTATATTTTTCAAGACAATGAGACAAAAATCTTCAAAAATAACAAACGTCAAATTAACAGTCGCGAATATGGCCAGTATATAGTACTAAGCAAAATGAATAAAAAAGTTTAATCAACATGGGTCCGATCTTCAATAGTTTCTGAAATATAAAAAAATCTGTTGTGGCCAGCACAAGATCTCTCGCCATTTCCATATTAGGCTATATATGTATTGTATTGCACTTCGCTTTCGAACCGTCGTTTTATAACAAAATATTACAGAACTTTACCCAAATATTGTTTTTTATTGTATATAACATGTCTTCTGCACACATATAATTCTAATTATATCTATTTTATATCATTTTCATGTCAGAGATTGTTCCAATTCATTAACCAGATTGGCGGTATTTCTGATGGATATATGCATTTTACCACAATTTTACCTATAATTTCAAATATTTAATTAATAAAACAATAAGAAAAATTAAATATACTTCCCAGAAAAAGCTATCAGAATGTCACTAAAACTGTTGATATTTGACAATGACATGTGTCATGTTATACACACTGGGATTTGTCAACTGGTTTCCTTAGTGCCTTGGCCTCTGCGATTAGTTTACTCTATAAATTATAGTGTCTTTATCTCTAAATCTATACAAGATTTAATAAAAATTTTAAGTGTATTAGATGGAGAATTTTATATTCTTCAATATTTAATAAAAAAAAAACTCCCAAAAAAATATATTTAGAAGAATTTTTCTAAGAAACTACTACTTCGGGTTGTTCAATTGTTACCTAAACCTTTTCAGCTCTTCCCAGAAATGTCAGATTGGGGAAACTGCAATTAAATATTTAAACACACACATACACACACACACACACAAACACACACAGACATCATTTTAAAAATGTTATAATCGGATTCTAGGGACCTTAAATCGTGCTTATTCAATAAAATCTGGATATGCGAATTTTAGCATGAATGCAATACCTCTCTTAGCGAGAGGTAATAAAAAATCATATGCTAAGTAAAATGTGGAAATATTGACCAATATTTAATTTTCAAATAACTTCTTAACTATTAGAAACTGAGAAAAATGTTTCATATTAAATTTTATTGTATTTTATAGACTATTTTTCGCTTCTAATACAAAATTACTTCTTTCTCGAAAAGACTTGAAGATTGAACCCCTATTGATTAAGTTTTTTACTCATTTTGGAAAGTACAGTATCAGGCCTATTCTATAACTCAGAGGTTAATTTTTAATAACTGGTTAATAATTTTAAACAATAGCTATTGGTTCTACAACTAAAAATCCAATTTTTTGTTATGTCAACATACTTGATTAGTTAAATTTCTTAACCAGTTGATAATAATTAACCACTGAGTTGCAGAATAGGCCCGTATACCCTTAAAATTTGTAACACAAGTTGAGGACACTTTTCAGGTGTCATCTTCGGGCTCCCAAGTTGTCGTGGAGAGAACACAAGTGTCATTTTAATAATATCAAATAACAAAGTCTCCCTGTTTGAATCTGTACTGTTATTTTGTGTGCCCCTACAATCCCTCTCGCCCCAGTGTTAAAATTCCGCGTACGCCACTGGCGTGGAAGAGTGCTGGCAAGCGATGATTGCACAACGAGCAGCAAGAGCACCGCGCGCCATGTTGCAATCCCTACCTATTGATCGCAGCAGCCTTTGTCCTGCACCGAATGGCTGAATGCTCAAGCTCTAGCCTCTAGTGCTGACTGCACAGCACAGCCACAGCACCAAGGAAGAATGGAGATGCAGCAACATCAGCCGAAAAGATAGGAGCATTGAGCAGAATGATTTGATGATTGATTGGGGGATGGCGGATGGCAATGGGAAAGCAATAATGAAGGATTGTTATTGTTATGAAGTAATAAGAAATAGAAAAGATCCTATGTTGAGGGAAATGATTCGGAGATAGATTATGGCAATTTAATAGCAGTAAATGTATAAATAATAACCAGTAGTGTGATGAAGCCTGAATTATTTTTTAATAGTAATTACATATGAGTTAGGATAATGGTACATTACTGTCGAGGAGCCATATTGAAATACGAGGTACGAAGTGCCGAATATTTTACGGCTTCGAATCAAGTACAGACATTTTACTGACGAGTAATGTATTAATTTTTTTCTGACACCTTTGATTATAATAAAAATAATTTTTAAATTTAATAATTTAATCTGATTTTCTATAAATGTTTAGTAGTTCTTCTCTCGTACTAAGATGACAGAAAAAAAATTAGTAAATAAACAAAAACAAATTTACTGTCGGTTCTGTATTTCTGGTGCGTTTTAATTTTTTCGTGACTAATCAGGGAAATACAACTTTCGCTCCACATTTTAAGAGGAAAATTTTTGGGTTAAAAAATTATCCAATTAATCCCTTTATTGCTGACCACGTGTGCGAAAATAACCATCAAAACAAACTTACACTGATAATTATCCTAAGACAATTATCACTTATGTCACTAAGTTGCTAAGTAACAAACACTCTTTTTGACATATAATTAAAGATTAATTGTTTTAATTTGAAAATGTCATTTTCACGCTGTCAATGAAAATTACGATTTAAACAACAAAATTATCGAAGAAAACACATAAAAAAATACTGTATTAAATAAAATACTAAATGTGGAGAATATGTATGGACTTTTGAATGTCTAATCTTCTTCTCTTTGGTCTCACTCAAAGAGGTCTCATTCTCATTGCACACTTCACACTGAACATATTCATAGCCACATTCATGTTCATAGCTACTAGTGACATCTATTGGACAATGTTAGACACAAAAATTCTGTCAAATACAAATTTTGGGCAAATTTAATATTAAAACTGCAAAAAATTTTCTCACCGAATACCCCTCGATCATTGATAAATACTTATAATTTTATCACACTTCCTCAAGCATGTTGCTTTTAGGTAACACCACCTCCGCCTTCGGCGTCGAGCTGTTACCAAGCAACGCGCTTTCGTTAACTGTCAAAATTATTTCGTAATTATCAATGTCCTCGGGATATTATAGCTGAAAATAGTTCTTTCGCTCTGGTTATGTTAATTATTGACAAAAATGGCCCGTTTTACAAGCACATTTTTTTAATAAAAGCGCTTTTATGGAGCACGCTTTTACATTATATTCTTATAGGTGTGTTTCTTAAAAGCGCTATTATTATAAAAGTATGCTCGTAATACGGGCCTATATTTTTATATACAAGAATAACCAAAATCTAATTTGTTAGTTTTGTGTCAATTTTAAGCCGGTGAATAAGCTAGAAATAGAGCATGTACTATTTTGCCTTCAATTTTTTCGTGTTTTCTAATAATTTTAATAACACACCAATATATCAATTTAATTGTATGACTGTTACATGTCGATGTCATTGGTATTACTTCTGTAAGCATGTAAATATGCTTAAAGTTATTATACAAAAAACCAACGTTTAATCTTTTTGTAGAATGTATTTTAATAAATTCAGAACTGAAAAAAAAACTAAAGTGTTATATTTAAGCGAAAATGAGGATAACAACTGCCAAGTTTAAATTTCTAAATGCAAATCCGACCTTTAGATGATTTATAGGAGGTTCATTAATGAATTGAACATTACTAATTTCTACGCATATTTATTAATTAGCTGAGAACGTAATCAACGCACAACACATAACTTTTATCACGCGTCACCTTAAAGCTTTCATGGAGAGACAACCGTACTGGATACTTTTAATAATTTTAATATTGGAAATGTAGTATTAAAGTTTCAAGTTTGCCGGCATCGAACTCGGGTCCTTCGAGTTACAACCAGTTACCTAATATTAAATATAAATACATTCAGATTTAAACGTCAAAATTACTTTTAGTTTTTTTAAAAAAACGTAATTTTTCCAAAATTCATGTAAATTTTTGAATTTTCATTTCTTTTTAACGATACTTTTGACGTTTTTGAAGAATTTGTAAAGAGAATATAAATCTTTTTAATTGCAAAAAACACTGTTTGGAATTATAAGAATTAATATATGCAACAAGTAATTACACCATAAATTATTTGAAGGGCAAATAATATTTTATTAATAAAATTATTGCTTTTTGTGTATGAATTAATCATAGCTTTTTAGCTCTCCGTTTCTATATTTAACCGTTAGGCTAATTTAGCGACATTAATACCACAGCAATTAATTTAGTGAATTTATAACTCTGGTTTCTCTCCAGCCCATAATTTTCCTTCTGACAAGGGAATTGTTCTCGGAGTTGTCTGTTTCTTTCGCGAGCGAAAATTGATAACCGAAACGCAAAGGGAAGCCGTTATTCATCACTTTTACGAGGCATTAAATCTCGTTTACTGCCCTCAGAAACAAAACCTAACGTGATCATGTAAATTCCAATTCCACCGAATATTTTTATTGGGGTTATTATCATGTTCCGCGATAAGATCCCAGTGTGTGAATTTTTATTTATTTTTCAAAAGCATTTACAGATGATGTGTTTACGACAACACTTTATGTTTTAGTGTTCGTAAAAGTTATATATCTGGTCGTATAACAATTAGCTGCAGGGAACTTGTAACTTAGACGTTTATTACTTGTTGACACAGTGCAGTTATGGTCGGGTGTAAATTCATCTACGACCGGGTTCAACCCTTGGAATTTTTTACCAGGGAGAAAGTTTGCTTTCAAATACAATCCTTTGTACGCATACCTTTTTAGAAAGTTAAAAAAGTTGTACGGTTTATTTTCTATCCCTTTACTCATTTTTAACTTGCTTTAACAAGTTAAAAGAATTCAAGAGAAAAAAAATTGGATGCAATCCCGAGTATGGGATAGTTTACACAAACTTAAAATCCTGAAGAAGCATGGTGGTTCCCGCAAGTCGTCATCATCAAAATACGGGTTTTATTAAATAAAAGCGGGTTTTATTGACAAACATCGAAATATATTAGCTTTGTTCGATGACATGTACTACGCCGCCCTAGTGTTAACTTTCTTACACTAACATGTTTTATGAGAAACGGGCAGCTTCTGGCAGGCTGTTCGATGACAAAAATTTTAAGAACTAGTGCTCACGTTTCTGACCTGGCTCGCGAGGTGGTGTAGAAAGTGCAGAGTAGGAGTGGGGGTAACTAAATGTTGTTCGGTAGACATTTTAATTATATCCTATCTACACATCTGTTTATTAACCTAAAATTTTACACATTGAGAAAATAAAATAATGGTATATTCTCTTTGTTTTGTTATATAAAGAATTAATTAATATATCTGTCTCTGAATCTGATGAAGAATCAAGTGATGACTGATCTTCGTCAGAATCGTTTATTAGTTCAAACATTATGCTCTTTAAAACAGACATTTCTGCAGTCACTTCTTTGCAGCTTTATGATATGACTGTGTTTATAAACAACCTAACCTTTTACACCTTTGGCTACGCTTGGCTTGATTACTCACAACTGAGCAAACTTGCCCAAATATACACTAGTGTGTTTTATGAAACCACAAGAATTAGACTGAACTAGTGTACACTACACTGCACTGCACTATTCTGCTCTGCACTTCAAGCACTTCTCATCGAACAGAGCTAATATGTATCATTTTTTTTTTTTAGTTTTATAAAGTATCTTAATACAGATACACAAGTCGGTATAATAGATAACTAATATTATTATTATTTTTTTTTTAAGACTGTAATGTAATAAACAATAAATTAACTAGAGAGTGTACATGCGTACACGAATTAATATTAATAGTTGCAAGTCTGTGCAATGCAAATGTGTACAAGAATTACAACTAATAGTAGTAAGTTTAATACACAACTCAAAAAATAATGAAAATGCTGACACCAGGATTGGAGATGTTCAAATATAAAAGAAACACTGTGTTCAGTTCGAACAGCAATAAAAAATATATTAAAAATGATCAAACCCTATTACAAAATGAAATTGATTGTAAAATGTTGCCGGTGACAAAAATTTATGTATATATATATATATGTGTACCATATAAGTATGTACGTATTTAATTAATAAAAGTGGGTTTTTTAGATGGGTTTTTTTGGGTTTCTTTAGATGGTTTTTTTTTGGGTCGGGCAAAATTACAACAACCCTGTTTTTGCTGTGCTTAGCGTCATGATAGAGGGCAGTTCTCTATATACAACAATAAGCTAACGCACCAAACTCGACTAAGTTTTCCAAGCGTGACTTTTGTGTAAATATAACAACAATAACCTAACTTAACGCACAAACCTCAGCCCGAAGCCTGAATTTCCCAAAACTTTCGTGCGTTATTTGTAATTTATGACTATTTGTTACAAACAATATTATTTGTATGCATCAATATCCCGTCGATCATTTTTTTGGAGTTCAAATTTTTCCATGAGATCAATTTACCGGCGATCATTTTACCTTGCGATCAATTTTCCTCGTGATAAATTTTCCATGCGATCAATTTACCGGCGATCATTTTACCTTGCGATTAATTTTCCGGCGATCAATTTATCGGCGATATATTTTCCAGGCGAAAAATTTACCGGCTAAGAATTTTTACCCGAGATCAATTTACTGGCGATAAAATTTCCGGAGACGGGCATGGTTTAGTATAAAAAAAGCTCGACTTGAGCAACATAAAAACAAAAACCGAACGTGGGAAACTGCAGATTTAACTTGTATATTGTTCTAAATACAACAACCTAACCTAACCCACAAAACTTAGAGAATTTGAGTAAACTATGCCTCATCGGGATTTTTTTCTTCTTGAAAATAGCGCTAAATCATTAAAATCATCTTTACAAATATTCGTGCTCAATATTTCCAACAAAATTCCATAAGACTTCTGTAATATTTTGAAATATTTCGCTATTATTCATTCTTATATTTCAGTGTGCAACAAAACAAAGCTTTTTGCAAGATATGCTACAATGTTGATTAACAAAAAAAATATTAACGCATCTGCAAATTTGTAAAAATAAGATTATTTTCCTCATATTTTCGTACCTTCTTCTTAAGTTTAGTTGCATCACGCATAGTTAACAAAAAAAGTGCATATCGAAATTTTGACAGTAATATTAAATAACTATTTTGACGTTTCGTTTCGATACGATATTGTTAATTTAACCTAAAGTTAAAATTTAACTATAAGCGGTACAACTGGGCATTAATGAGATTTAGAAAATTATAAAAAATAAACATTTTATCTTATTATATATATACATAACTTTAATTATAAATTGCATTATTTTTTGTAATTCCTTGATGAAAAATTTATATATTATAACTGTTTTTATTCGTGAAATAATACAAAAAGAGAAATAAAACAAAAAACACGTGCAAATTCAACAAGTGATTTGACAACTACTGAGGATTTGACGTTTCAATTACGTTTGAAGGTTAACTTAAAATTTCGCCCGGTTAAATGCGCTTCACGAAATAGCGCAGCAGCCAATGACTGGCTTTGATTTTCTCACTAGAATTTCTAGTTACTGTCCATAGTTTAAAAACAGAGTATAATAAAATGAATGCCTAGAGATTGCCAAACCATTATCAAAACCAAAAGCGATTGTTTCAAAAAATCAAAAAATTTAATTCACTAAGGACCAGTACGTACAATTTTAACTGTCAGGTGAATAAACAAAGCCGAAACGAAATGCACTGTCAAATAATAAATTTAACTCTGCTGTCAATAATAAATAAAAATATAAATAAATATATCATCACGGCATATTACCCATTTCTGAGTATGCCACAATCTGCTTTATCGCAGATATCGGTAATGATGATGACATACTTGCTGTCAATAATCCGATTTAATATTGTTTTTAGTTGTTTTTACCTTCCGACACCTTTAGGTAAGGAAGGTATGGTCTTTGGTTTTAGGGTCCCTAAAATACAAATTTACTATTTTTAAGATGAAGTCTGTATGTGTGTGTATGTGTGTGTGTGTGTGTGTGTGTGTGTGTGTGTGTGTCCGTGTGTGTGTATGTATGGCCGTGTGTGACAAATTTTTCTCCGACGATAACTCCAATACTACAATTCTAAAAATTATAATTCATTCGTATTCCTCTTCTGTACATCCATATGAAGAGTTGATTAGATTTTGGTTATAATTCATCCACCGGAAGTACCCTTCTTTGAAGTTTTTAACAGTTCTTCTTAAAAAAAAACGCAATTAAATATTGTTTTTTGAAATTTTGTTATTATACATATTAAAGAAAATATTCTTCTCTATACAGTTTGATTATACATTTTCCTTCATATTCAAGAGATGTAGATTTAAAAGCATTATAAAGAAATTAATTTTCAAAAATTAGACAGCTTTGCTATTTATCATGGAAACAGCTAATACTGATATATTAAAAAAATTCTAATTAACAGATGTCAGTTGCAAGTGCAAAACCAAATATGGAAAGTGTAGGATCACAAAATTGGTATGTCATAGTGCTTCTCGCAAGTGACACGCAGAGAAAGGCCAAAGAGAAGATGGAAGGACTGTATCGCAGAAGACTGAAAGGAATGCCTGTGTCAAGAAGATGTGTTGGACAGGAATGAGTGGAAGAAAAGAGGAAACAGCTACCTCTAATAAAATAGGGGAAGCTGAAGAATAAGAAGAAGTGTCAAGTGCATTTTACTTAGTGCATGTTTATGTTATAATTTTATTGGATTTATAGAATAGAAATAGTATGTGTTCGTATTTGATTTTACATGATATTATATAGAATCTGTTCCAAGGACCTTTTGGTATGGGATTTGTACAAAATACATCGAATTGACGGAAGGTCTTGTGCTGGCCAAAACAGATTTTTTTTTATTGCTTTTCAGGTAAAAGATTTTTTCAATTTAACAACTAAAATGGTTCTTGCAACTGTCAGCTGGACCGTCAAATGGAACGTCAAGCATATTGCAGTCACTACAAATTTGCATCCTTTGATATTTTAGGTGCTATAAAAGCTCTTGTGCTATTTTGATAAGTTTTGTAAGGTTGGCAAAGACTTTTTTTCTAAAACTTGAAAAAAACAAACGCAATGGATCTCGCATCACAAGCACGTAAAAATGACTCCCGCCAGTTGTTGGCTTATTATGTACAGATCCCATAGCACATATCTCTCTAAATTGAAAGGTCTATTATCAGGTCATGTTCAAAAACCAAATTAACAGTTATAAGTAATGTCTTAATGATATTTTATTGATGTTACATTGTAGGAAATGTCAAAGATTATGCATATTTTTCGAATTGTAATGGCTTGTCAAGTAGGAAAATTACAAGCCAATCGCTATAAAATTAATGTCTTACCATAATCACCCATTGTTTATAGCCTACAAACATACACTACGCTCATATCCAATTATGTCATAACTGGAAAACAGACAATAAACTTTAATGCCTTCTAAGTTATAATTTCTTCTAAGCCTCTAATAAATTAACACGGAAAACAATAAAATTCGCGAAATCTTTAACAAATAGGCATTAAATTAATGTATGCTGCAACACGAATTTTTAACGAGATATAAAATTTTATTAGCATTAAAAAAACAGATTTTTATGGTAGGAATATCTACAGCACGATAGAATGTGATGGTCCATATTGTAATGGGTAGTAAAGTCTCACAGTCTGTTGTGCGAGTTGTTAAAAACTTACCCAAAGTGGCTATAAATGACAGAGAAGTGCCACTGTGCGTCGCTTAGGCCTTACGGGCTTTACCTAGTTTCCAAGGATAATGGCAAGGGGTTGACATTATACACAGGACACAGATCATGTAGATAACCTTACAAGACTCGTATGGCATTTCACGAATGCAGAAGTTAGCATTCGATAAGAATGTTATAGTTGCTAAATTGATGACAACGTCATGGTATTCTTCATTTAAGATTTTACGTTTAAAGAGGACTAAATGGCAAATTTTAGGTTAGTTTTATAAATAATATCAAAATGAGTAAAAAAAATTAATCAACATGGGTCCGATCGTCAAGTGTTTCCGAGAAAGAGCTCATTTTGTGTTAGAAGCGAAGAAAAACTGACAAAGATAGTAGTTGAACAAAATTTTGTCACTGCCAGTAAATAAACTACGAGTATAAAAATATAATAAAATTTAATATGAAACATTTTTCTCAGTTTCTAAAAATTACGAAGTCATTTGAAAATAAAAACACATCTAAGTTAACCTCTCAAATTTAAAGAAAATGCCTCATTTAATCGAAGTCGTAACTAATAATTTTCGAGATACGCAGAAAAAAAATCTGTTGTGGCCAGCACAAGACCTCTCGCCATTTCCATATTAGGCTATATAAGTATTGTACTGCACTTCGCTTTCGAACCGTCGTTTTATAACAAAATATTACAGAACTTTACCCAAATATTGTTTTTTATTATATTTAACATGTCTTCTGCACACATATAATTCTAATTATATATATTTTTCATTGTATGAGGAAGTTTCTAAATGTCAGAGATTGTTTCAATTCATTAACCAGATTGGCGGTATTTCTGATGGATATATGCATTTTACCACAATTTTACCTATAATTTCAAAAATTTAATTAAAAAATAATAAGAAAAATTAAATATACTTCCCAGAAAAAGCTATAAGAATGTCACTAAAACTGTTGATATTTGACAATGACATGTGTCATGTTATAAACATTGGAATTTGTCAACTGGTTTCCTTAGTGCCTTAGCCTCTGCGATTAGTGTACTCTATAAATTATAGTGTCTTTATCTCTAAATCTATGCAAGATATAATAAAAATTTTAAGTGTATTAGATGGAGAATTTTATGTTCTTCAATATTTAATAAAAAAAACTCCCAAAAAATTATATTTAGAAGAATTTTTCTAAGAAACTACTACTTCCGGTTGTTCAATTGTTACCAAAACCTTTTCAGCTCTTCCCAGGAATGTTAGATTGAGAAAACTGCAGTTAAATATTTTTTAAGTCTTATAGTTTTTGAGGAATCGTGTCCGCAACATCCAGACATACACACATTTTATTAGGCAACATGTCTAATAACTTAGTATAATTTACAAATCCTACTTTAGCATTTTAACTAATCCGAAATAGATAATAAATATTTTATAAAAAAAATCGTTAATTTAAATATGCTAACGGTTAATTATGTTTATAAAAAGGTTACTTTAATTAATTAATAATATTTAGTTGAATACTTATTACTATATAAATGTAATCATTTTATCTAATTTTGTATTTAATTTTACTATAATTTACTATTACAAATTTAGAAAATTTAACTAAACCAACTTAAATATTTTAATGAAACATATTAGTAGGCTAAAAAATAAGGAATTTATTTAGTTAATTTAACTACAATTTATTGTGTATTCCGAAATTGAACCACGTTAACCGCGGTTACTTTTTCAGTAACTGGTTATATTTTCGGAACGCGATTACTGAAAGCTGGTAACTTTTCTGTAACCACGCTAACCGTGCTAGATCGGCCGTTGTGGTGTGGTTACATTTTGGCGCAGGACAGATGGGCAGTCGTAGTTTGTGGTGTGGTTACATTTTGGCGCAGGACAGATGGGCAGTCGTAGTTTAAACAGCTATTTTAAATTTGTCACGTTGAGGTTAGCTGTTAGCTAGTCCGTTTTTCCAGTACGGTGTCGGTAACATAGTAACCGCGGCTAAACCGTAACCATTTTCAGTAGTTACCGTGGTTTAACTTCGGAATACACTATTAGATGTTTTTACCTCTCGCTAAGAGAGGTATTGCATTCATGCTAAAATTCGCATATCCAGATTTTATGTGTGTGTGTGTATATGTGTGTATGTGTGTATGTGTGTGTGTATGTGTGTATATGTGTGTGTGTATATGTGTGTGTGTATATGTGTGTGTGTGTATGTGTGTGGATGTGTGTATGTGTGTATGTATGTATGTATGTATGTATGTATGTATGTATGTATGTATGTATGTATGTATGTATGTATGTATGTATGTATGTATGTATGTGTGTCTGGATGTTGGAGGGACGATTCCTCAAAAACTATAAGACTTAAAAAATATTTAACTGCAGTTTCTTCAATCTGACATTCCTAGGAAGAGCTGAAAAGGTTTTGGTAATAATTGAACAACCAGAAGTAGTAGTTTCTTAAAAAAAATCTTCTAAATATAATTTTTTGAGAGTTTTTTTATTAAATATTGAAGAACATAAAATTCTCCAACTAATACACTTAAAATTTTTATTATATCTTGTATAGATTTAGAGATAAATACACTATAGGTAATTTATAGAGTAAACTTATTGCAGAGGCCAAGGCACTAAAGGAAACCAGTTGACTAATTCCAATGTTTATAACATGACACATGTCATTGTCAAATATCAACAGTTTTAGTGACATTCTGATAGCTTTTTCTGGGTAGTATATTTAATTTTTCTTATTGTTTTATTAATTAAATATTTGAAATTATAGGTAAAATTGTGGTAAAATGCATATATCCATCAGAAATACCGCCAATCTGGTTAATGAATTGGAACAATCTCTGACTTTAGAAACTTTCTCTTACAATGAAAAATAGATATAATTAGAATTATATGTGTGCAGAAGACATGTTAAATACAATAAAAAACAATATTTGGGTAAAGTTCTGTAATATTTTGTTATAAAACGACGGTTCGAAAGCGAAATGCAATACAATACTTATATAGCCTAATATGGAAATGGCGAGAGGTATTGTGCTGCCCACAACAGATTTTTTTTTTCTGTGTAGCAGAGTTAAATCCCGTAAAAAATATTTTTCCTTGCCTTGTCTTTAGGGAATACCTTGTATATGCTAAGGTCTATGTAATTATTAGGGTTATATTAATAATTACCGGGTATTATTAATGTAAACGTTAGTTCAGGTTTGGTTAGTATTAATAATTTCCTACATTAGTACTAATAATTTGTTCTCGGTAACTAATACAAACCGAATATATTAGATAACCGTAACATAAATACAAATAAAGACATAAATTGGTAAATTTTTAATTCGTAAATTAGTAAAAGAACAGTACAGTGTTTGTTTTTATAATCATGGTACAGCTATTATACTTAAAAAGAAATTAACTTGAATGAAAAAAATTAAAACAAAATATTTTCGCCTCATAAAACAAACAAAACAAATTGTCCTTCCTTTATCCTGGCATCCGGCTGTCATTTTAATTAGCAACATATCTCCGACCGGCCCTATAAACAAGTCGGCATGCGCATGCGCGGTGGTCCGTACGGTGAGTACCTACCTACCTGCCTAAATATTATGCGTTAATAAACACATTTTTAAATGCGCACATGTATGTGTGGCAGCTCATTTACTGCGTTTAATACTACCCACAAATTATTTAATCGGCCCATAAGTGTCAGCGCACACCGTAAAATGCTCTAGTGAAATGACAGTCGGTAGTTGGGAGTTATGCCGCTAGGAGCGTTGAGAACAGAGAATGAAAAAGGGGAGAGAATGTTACATCTGTTTTATCTATGTACTTAAAGAAAGTATCTACTTTCATAGTAGTTTGTGACACTATAATAATAAATAATTAATTCTTAAAATCTGTAGTTTTTTACCTTCCGTCAAAAGGAAGGTATTGTTTTTGGTCAAAAAATTCGGTTGTGAGTTTTCAATGAATAAGCACGTTTTAAGATCCTTAGAATACGATTTTACTAATTTTACATTGATGTCTGTATGTGTGTGTGTGTCCGTGTGTGTGTGTGTGTGTGTGTGTGTGTGTGTGTGTGTGTGTGTGTGTGTGTGTCCGTGTGTGTGTGTGTGTCCGTGTGACAAATTTTTCTCCGACGATAACTCCAAAACTACAATTCTAAAAATTATGATTCTTTCGTATTCCTCTTCTTTACAACCATATGAAGAGCTGATTAGATTTTGGTTATAATTGGTCAACCGGAAGTACCCTTATTTGAAGATCTTAACAGTTTTTCTGGAAAAAACCCAGTTAAATATCATTTTTCAACATTTTATGATCATTAATATGAAAGAAAATTTCATTCTCTGTAAGATTTGATTATACATTTTTCTTCATATTCAATAAATATAGAGTTATAGAGAGATTAAGAGAGGTTAACTTTCAAAAACAGTCTGCTTTGCAAAAATTATGGAAACAACAGATATGTATATTCAAAAAATTCTAATTGACAGATGTCAGTGTCAAGTGCAAAACCAAAGTGGAAAGTATAGGATCAGAAAGTAACATAAGTGACAGAGAGTCCTTCGCAAGTGACTTGCAGTTTCAATGCCGGGAGTACGAGGAAGGCCAAAGAGAAAATGGAAGGACTGTGTAGCAGAATATTTGAGAGAGGAAGAATTGTCTGAAGAAGATGCGTTGGATAGGAATGAGGAAGTGTGAAGTGCAATTTACAGAATGTACATTCGTGTTATAATAATATTGGATTTATAGAATCCTCCCAAAGGAACTTGCAATATAGAATTTGTTAAAAATAGTGTTCGTGTTACAATTCTACATGATATATAGAATCTTTTCCAAGGAACTTTTGGTATCGGATTTGTACGAAATACATTGAATTGACGGAAGGTTTTGTGCTGGCCACAACAGATTTTTTATTTACTTATAGACAATCATTCGATAAAAATTATCAATTCTTAGTTTTAAATAAATTTTACAGTAGTTATAAAAATACTTGTTGGAAAATTTATGTTTATTTATTTATTAAATTCAAAATTGCAAATTAAGAAATTAAACAAATAAGACAAATGTTAATGCCAAAATGCAAATTTTTATTGCGTTATTATGTGTTTATGGCAAAAATAAGCATATTTAAATTTTGTACTTATGTAGTACGCACAGCACACAGCCACACAGGTACTTTCTACTTTAAGATATTGAATTTAACATAAACAGCTATAATGCTTAATTAATATATAAATTTCAATATGGTGCTTTAGTTTAAATTTTATATCTTATTTGTCGTATTAAATAAACATTATTTCTAAGACTATACAGGGAGAGACTATATAAATATTAATATAGGAATGTAACAGTTTTAATAATGTAATTTACCATTTCTAAAACTATATGTTAATAATTTTATGTGTTCTTTGACAAATATTATATCTTAATATTTAATAGTACAATAAGTACAGTTTATTATTACTCTTAAATTATTTATATCTACTTTTGTGCTATTATTTATATTCATAATTTGCTTGTGTATTATTTTACTATTTCCATTTTTTTTTTCCTCATAATTCCTTCTGTTTGTAGGAGTGCCAACATTGCAAATATTTTAAAATGCTTTTACAACTAACTTAATCATAATAAATAACTGTTAAATAAAATAACAACTATATTTAAGACTTTGTAAAGTAAAATAAATTACAACGAAATTACAGTTTGGAATAAAGAAATAATCTTTGATTCATCAATAAAAATATGTTAATTTTTTAACAGAGATTTTGAATAGATAATCTTTAATTTACGAATGTAAGAAAGATTGCTTCATGTGACATTAATTAATTTATTGAAATTTATTCTGTTTGGAAATTTTTAAGAAGAAATTTGATATGCTACAAAATTATAAAACGAGTTTTGAATTAGCAATTAAAATTATAAACTAATTAAATCTAGTATTAAATTGATAATGTTTTTATTTTATCAGGCAAACGTTTTGAATGGTAAAGAACTGTTACTTCCAAAATTTTAAAAATGAATTATAGTGAAAAAAAAACATACAATTATACGAAAAAGACAAACAAATATGTGATGTTTTGCAATTTATTTTTTAGTAAAGTTATGGTATTATAAAATTAATAAATAAAATAATAATTTAATTTTATACTGTTCAAATAGGTACTTACTTTTAATTTTTTTTAATTCCATGGCAACCACTATTAAATTATAATTTTCGAAATTTTCATATAAGTGTATTTGCTGTTCTTACAAAAAATATAAAATGAAATTTGTTTAGAAATTTATATGCAGAATTTTAAGTTCTACAACATTTATTTGAAGAATATTTTTCTAAAATAATTTAAGAAGCAACGCGTAAGGAAAAATTGTTTTTCCATGTCGAGCGCCATCCGGTATACGTAATAATAATAAATGTTTCAATATATTTATTCTAATTTACTTCTCGTATGTTGAAAGCGTAAATCTAAGAAAGTAGAACAAATATATCACTTTAAAAATTTCTTTTTATCTTCCGGAGATAAATAATGGCAGTTATTTACATTTCGGGCTTTTTGTATTATCATAAATTTCCTATAATTAATTGTGAGCCGATAGCATTTATCTATTAGCCACTAAATTATCAGGACAATGACTTTCAGATTAAAAAAAACTTTTCATTTTTAAAACAATTTATTAAGAGAAAAACCTGGCATAACAGAAGTTACGCAAACATGCAAGATGATGAAAATCGAACATTTGTTACTTCTCAAAATTTTAATAGCATAAATATTAATATACAAGTGTTAATTTTTATATAATCAAAATTGCCAATAAAAAAATATAAAAGATACAACGAACGGAAATAAAATTGCACCTAACGCGTTTGTTAATCAATGATTAATAATCGAGACATTTTAACACGTTAACACATTTAATAGGTAGTTCAATAAGACTGTTGCAAGAATTTTTAGATGACTTCTGAGTACTAAATTTTAAAAGATAGAACCTCAAATTTGAAAATATTATGAAATATATATCAGATATTTTATAATGAAATATTGAAATATGTGTAATATTTTGAAAAGTCACGTGATCTGAAACAGAATGTGACATCAGAGTACAAACAGTGACAAACTATCGCCTACTTTTGTTTATGTAAATAACATAAATTGTTTTCCTATTGGCTACGAATGACGTGCTGTATGTACTCCAACGTCACAGAAGTGGGGGGGGGGGGGGGGGGTTGTTTTTCATGACTATTTCTGGCGCCAAAGTTTTTATATAATTATTTACGAAAATAGCAACAAATTATTTTTATTTCTGTTACTATGAAAAATACTATATAAATTTTCATTTAAAATACTTTTTTAAAAAAGGAAACAGGTTCATTAAAGTTTAAAAAAAGTGTCACTTTAAAAGTAAGTGTTAAAAAAAATATAAAAAATATACGATCCTTGAATGAAACTATGGGGTCCCGTGGCCGCGTGCCTGAGTGTCTGGTCGCGAACCTGGGGGAACCGGGTTCGATCCCGACTGACACCAAATATTTCCAATTTTAAATGGCACAAAATTGACCCCTGTGGTGCACTCTCCACACCAGCTATAAGTGCCCGTGAGGTGACGCCTGGTAAGCGCCCACACGGTAAAATATATCGCCATTATTACCGATATCTACATGTGTTGTAGATACTGGCACACCCAGAAATGGGTAATATGCCGTGCTGATATATTTATTTATTTATTTTATTTGAATGAAACTATGATTCATACAATTTGAATTTGAAACTGCAATTTGCTATTTGGCATTTTTCGTATCTTTGTGACCTTGGTAATGTATTGCGCCATCCTCTTTCATGTAAACAAAATGAACATCGTACTATTTCAGAGACAAATAGTTTTGTTCCGGTTCTAGCGTACGATACACTACGGTACGCTAGTGTTAGTGTATACGTATATGCATATATAGTATACATTATACAATACATACACATGGCTGGCATTTAGATTATGTGTTATATGTTTACTACCAACTCGCATGATCGGTACTTATAGCACATGTCATCAAATAGTACAGGGATCTATTTTTAATGTTTTGTTTGTGAGGTTCACAAATATTTGCAATAACAATGGCCTTGCTTTAACTAAAACGCTGTTTTAAGAAATGTCAAATTTCATTATTTACTAATAAAAGTAAATAATATCAAATTTATCAAAATATGATTTTAAAGCAGCACATAGTTTGTATTAAAACAAATGTTTTTTAAAAAAATCGTCCGTTACATATAAGGGTGAAATTAAATATTGAAATTTGAATTTGGCATTTCTTAAAACAGTGTTTTAGTTAAAACAAGGCTTATGCTACCAACTATAGTAACTGTATATACATAGTGTGGCCAATAGGGGGGATCGATTTGATTGGTCGGCGCGAATTTGCCTAAATATGGCGGATATTATGCCGACAAAGTGATATTTTCAGATTTGTTACATGAATTATATGTGAATTGAAGGTAATTATATTATATTCATATTTTAGATAGTGCAAATAATTAAATTACACGTGTATTTGTATATTTATAACTCAAAGTAATATATATATATATATATATATATATATACAGGGTGTCCCATTTAAGGTACGAATGCATTGGTATCTCGAGAACCGTAAGAGCTACGAGGTTGGTTAAATTAGACAAAAGTTGCCCCATTAGGAGGCTATTTTAATGGTGTTTTGTTATTTGCGAAAAAATGCATAGGTCACTAGATACAGGTGAAAATGTAAATTTCGCGATTTTCTTTTTTTGCTTATAACTTTGTTATATGAAATAATACGAGATTCTGGTTTGCACTTTCTTAAGGCACTTTTGTATGGTGAATTTGCAGAAGTACTCAAATTTTTTTTATATCTAACCATTTACGAGTTACTGATAGCAACTTTTATTTTTCATATGGAGGTCATATTAAGCTATGGCATTTTTAAATAGATATTTTTTTTAGCTTTACAATGATATAAAACAATAATAATTTATTTTTATAATTAACAGAAAAATTAACAAAAATTGTTATTTATACTAAAATAAAATTGAAAAAAGTAAATCGAAAGCTGCTATGGAAACAGCGAACAACGAAAAAGTGCAACAATTGAATTTCTGAATTTTACTTGACAATAGTATAGATTATTACGAGTAATAAACGAACTTTGACAACGAATGTAACAACTCAACATATCATATTTTTCCCAACGAGAAAAATTTAATTTTTATTACTCGTAATAATCTACTATTGTCAAGTAAAATTCAGAAATTCAATTGTTGCACTTTTTTGTTGTTTGTTGTTTCCATAGCAGCCTTCGATTTAATTTTTTCAATTTAATTTTAGTATATATATATATATGTATATATATAACTTTTTTACACCAATATAAAAAAATCTGATGTGGCCAACACAAAACCTCCCGCTATTTAATTTTTACATGCATACATACGTACATAAAATCACGCGATTACCACTTACGGGGCTAGCAAATACCCGGAAACAATAGTAACAATAAGATAAGGGATAAGAGTAAGAGCTCAGCTGACTCACTTCACTCTTTAACAACATTCTTCTTTCGCCTTGTCCACAATCATCATAGCATTCATACATAAGAAAATATTAAAGTGACCGATTTTCGGTAGCGAATAACCCCATCCGGACCACAATAATAGTTACGCAACAATCTTCCTTCGCCACACTTTCCTATCCATTTTTATTAATTTAAATACATACTTACGTATTTACTAACGCTGCAAACTGTACCATTGCATAAAACTATTGATTTATTTACTATTTTCTTTTTAAAATGTCACTATTATTAATTTGAAGTGATTAGTTTTTTCACAGTGACATTTACTGTCAGTTACATTCATTTGAAATATGAACTGTATAACAAAGGAATTGTGTTTATCTTAGGCTTCGGGACTAATAAAAAAAATTATTTTTAAATTTATAGAAAAAGTATTAATGTATTCCTGTAGAAAATTCAATAATCTTTAAGTTTCAAAAGACATAAAATGCGAAAAAATGGCTTTTAATGATATTTTTTGAAGAAAAGCCATTATGAGCTTCAGGTAAAGTGCCATTTCCGGTTATCCGATTTACACCAAAATCTAATGGCTTCTTTTCATATTAGAATAGGATAGAAATACAAGGTTTCAGAATTTTCTGAATGATAGCATTTGAGTTAGAGCGAAGACAAAATCCCTACACATACACACACACACACACACACACACACACACACATACATACATACATACACACACACACACATACACACATACAGACATCATCGTGAAAATGTTAAAATTGGATTCTAGGGACCTTAAAACGTGGTCATTTACTAAAATCTCGATAAGTGATTTTTAGCACGATCCCTATACCTCCCTTACCAAGGGTAGCGGGAGGTAAAAAAAAAATTCCTTGGAAACGATTCTATACATCCAGTAAAATTGTAACATTAACATAACTATTTTCTACAAATTCGGTACCCAAAATTCCTTGGAAGACTCTATATATCCAATAAAATTATAGCACGAACATATAGTATGTATATTACACGTGACACTGACATCTGTCAATTAGAATATTTGAATATGAATATATGTATATTATCAAAGTTAATAATCTCTTTATAATTCTTTAACTCTATATCTCTTGAATATGAAGGAAAATGTATAATTAAACCGCATGATGTATATTGATAATTGCATAAAAAGTAAAAATATGATATTTAACTGAGTTTTTTCAATAAAAACTGTTAAGAACTTCAAATAAAGGTACTTCCATTTGTTCAATTATAATCAAAATTTAATCAGCTCTTCTATATGGATGCAACGGAGACAAATGTGTAAGAATTAAACTTTCTAAAACGTGCTTATTCATTAAAAACTCATCACCGAATTTTTTGACCAAAGACAATACTTTCCTTACCTAAAAAGGTGACGGAAGGTAAAAAGCAGACTAGCAAAAACATTGGAACTTGGAACACATCTAAAGAAACTATTATAGTTATTGCTATATTATTCTGGACGGAACAACGAATCTTTCATTTATTTTGCCAAACATACCATCTCGAAATCTGTTTCGAATGAAATAAACCTTTAAGCATGTCCATAGTCATTCTTGTCTTTGAGGAGTCTTGTCCTCTTGTACAATTATTTCCTCAACGTATAAATCATGTGGTTTTGCATTCTGTTTGCGTATGCGCCGCATGTGAGGTGGCGCCTCCAAGAATTTACATGCACGCCGTTAGTATTTAGTACCTCTTGCAGTCGTAAACTCTGCACTCTTCCTGTGTGAGCGACGAGAACTACGTCTACTTCCTAGTTCATCCGCGCCATGTGCGAAATACCAAAGAGGTGATTTATGCACCGATAGAGATAAGACTGATAAGAAATAGGTTATAAAAATAACGATGTGGATATAGACTCTATCCGCGGTTATTAAAAAAAAAAACCCGATGAGAAGTGGTTTTGCACGAGAAACATTCGGGACTTGTGCAAAATAATAGAAAACCCGAACGCGAGATTGTTGTTGAATATCTTGTAACCCTCAATATAACAACAATGGGTGCGATTCAGTGGGTTATATTAAAGTCTGTACTAACACTTGTATTAACTAAAACACTGTATTAGCTTAAAACACATTTTAAAACAAAGGTGATTCAGTGGTCTGTATTAAGCTGTTTTAGTTAAAACACAAAATTATACTTGACAACACTGTAATAACTGTCAAAGTGCGAAATTGGCGGCATTTGAAACGTCAATATTTTGTATTTGTGTTGTTTTAGGTTATGTTACACTACTTTATGACCTATATTTTAAATTTTAACATATTAAAATGTCAGGAAAAAGAATTACAGAACCGATTGGTTTAATTAAGAAAAGATAATTTTAATAAGAGGCAATTACTGAACGGAATGGTATTATTGAAAATAAGAGAAATGACATTAAAATAATTAAAAATAAAAAATCTGTTGTGGCCAGCACAAGACCTCTCGCCATGTCCATATTAGGCTATATAAGTATTGTACTGCACTTCGCTTTCGAACTGTCGTTTTATACCAAAATATTACAGAACTTTACCCAAATATTGTTTTTTATTGTATTTAACATGTCTTCTGCACACGTATAATTCTAATTATACATATTTTTCATTGTATGTGTAAGTTTCTAAATATCAGAGATTGTTCCAATTCATTAACCAGATTGGCGGTATTTCTGATGGATATATGCATTTTACTACAATTTTACCTATAATTTCAAATATTTAATTAATAAAACAATAAGAAAAATTAAATATACTTCCCAGAAAAAGCTATTCAGAATGTCACTAAAACTGTTGATATTTGACAATGACATGTGTCATGTTATAAACATTGGAATTTGTCAACTGGTTTCCTTAGTGACTTAGCCTCAGCGATTAGTGTACTCAATAAATTATAGTGCCTTTATCTCTAAATCTATGCAAGATATAATAAAATTTTTAAGTGTATTAGATGGAGAATTTTATGTTCTTCAATAAATTATAGTGCCTTTATCTCTAAATCTATGCAAGATATAATAAAATTTTTAAGTGTATTAGATGGAGAATTTTATGTTCTTCAATATTTAATAAAAAAAACTCCCAAAAAATTATATTTAGAAGAATTTTTCTAAGAAACTACTACTTCCGGTTGTTCAATTATTACTAAAACCTTTTCAGCTCTTCCCATGAATGTCAGATTGAGGAAACTGCAGTTAAATATTTTTTAAGTATTATAGTTTTTGAGGAACCGTGTCTACAACATCCAGACATACACACATACACACATCCACACACACACACACAGACATCATTTTAAAAATGTTATAATCGGATTCTAGGCACCTTAAATCGTGCTTATTCAATAAAATCTGGATATGCGAATTTTAGCATGAATCCAATACCTCTCTTAGCGACAGGTAAAAAGCTGTATGGGGAGACAAAAGCTATAATGGACACAAGTGGTTTTAATAGAGAATTGGGCCGTATAAAAGAAATGTGGCGGAGATTTTAATCAGTGCCGGATTAAATCATGTGGAGGTCCTGAGGCAATCGAAATCTTGAGGCCTCCCTAAATTTACTAATTTATAATCCAACAATTTTAATAAAATAATTTTAAAAGTAAAACTTTACAGACTAGTATGTCAAAATTTAACTTTTCGTACTCATCTATCAAATTTGAATTAACCTTAATTTCTAACTTCTATAAAAAATTCCAAACTTTCTTTCACTGGATATTCCAAATTCACTTACTAATTAACTCGATGAAGACTACGTCTAACTAATCATTTTTAAGTGGTAAATTGGAATGTCCAAAGAAATAAGTGATGTTTGTGCTGATTGATATATTTTATTATTGTAATCAAGTTTCCATTATTGTAAATAAGTATTTCTTTGTTGTAATCAAAATTTCTTTATTTAAGGATTTCTGTGTTTGCACTAAAAAAAATCAAATCAATATTATTTTAATTCAATGTAGCGGGGGGGGGGGGGGGGGGGGCTAAAATGTGAAGGGCCCATAGGCAATTGCCTACTCTGCCTAATGGGTAATCCGGCACTGATTGAAATGCAATTCAAAGAGTAAAATTGCACATTATTTAAAAGAAAAACTAAAAAAAAACATCACCGCCAAACCCAGATTTTAAATATTTAATTAATAAAACAATAAGAAAGATTAAATGTACTTCCCAGAAAAACCTCTCAGAATGTCACTAAAACTGTTAATTTTTGTCTTTGACACTGACATCTATCATTTACAAACTATGTTATAAACATTTCAATTTGTCAACTGGTTTCCTTAGTGCCTTGGCCTCTGCGATTAGATTATTCTATATTTTACAGTGCCTTTATCTCTAAATCTATACAAGATATAATAAAAATTTTAAATGTATCAGATGTAGAATTCTATGTTCTTCAATAATAGTTATAACAGAAATTTTCAAAAAATAATATTTAGAAGATTTTTTTAAAGAAACTACATATTACTTCCGGTTGTCAAATTGTTATCAAAATCTAATCAGCTCTTCCCAGGATTGTCAGATTGAGGAAACTGCAGTTAAATCTTTTTTAAGTCTTATAGTATTTTGAGGAACCGTTGTTCCAACATCCACACACCAATTCACACACACACACACACACACACACACACACACACACACACACACACACACACACACACACACACACACACACACACACACACACACACACACACACACACACACACACACACAGGCATCATCGTAAAAATGTTATAATCGGATTATAGGGACATTTAGCACATCAAATCAGTTTACACTTAAAAATTTATAAACTTTAGTGATCGACGCCAAGAAATTATATATCTAAAATATATTAAAGGGCAGATATAACTAAATATATCTATATAAATAAAGAACAAATAATTCCCTTTAAATAATTCAAATTGGTTTACATTTAAAAATTTATAGGTTAACTGTATAAGTTCTGTCATTTACCTACTACGCCGGCCATATTATAAACACGGTGCTGCCTCTATCGGTCATTTTCGTTACCAATAACCATTTTTCAAATAATTCTCCATCCCCACTTTTTTGCTCAGGTGCAAGTCGGGATTGAAAATCGTATACCCCTGGCCAGATGAATCAAGCAAACCAAGGATTCGTGCAGGGTGAAGGGGGGTAAGGAAAGGGAAGATTTAAACGACGGATCCTAGATCGCCGCGCTTGAAAGACGCGAGGAGGGAAGTCGTAAAATAGTTTGAAGAGCGCTCCAGGGACATCCTACAGCGCATGCGCATTCACAAACAATCAGTTAAACATTAATGGAAACGATGGGATGGATTCCACAACAGAATTTTTGACGACGAGGCAAAAAAGTTGGAAAGAAAACAAGATGAATATAAAAGAATAATGAAGAAAGATGATTAAACGAAACTCGGAATCAACAGATTCTAAGAATACAACTCTCTGTAAATCTAATTCCCAAAGGGTATTTGAATTTGTTCCAATTAGAGAGAATTTGAATGTACAGTGGTGGACAGTAAAAAATAGGACAAGTCGAAAAATCTAGTAAACTTTATTCTATAAGATTTAGTTGCTTGAATTTGGCTTTACAATTATGACATTTTTGTCACTTTGATTTGTCAAAAAAAGAATTGTTGGGTCAAAATAAAAAAATAATTTGATTAAATCGTTTGCTAAATTGATTTATTCTGTTTAATGTTGCTCAATTATTTACTTGCATTCAAATTACACTTCTGAGGTTGTCAAGGATCAATTTACACTAGAAAAAAAATACTGTCTTATCTTTTCTGCCCATTAGGGTGGAGTGAAATTGTTTAGTTGGAATTTATAGTTGGCCTGGTGACTTATTAATTATAGAGAAATTCAAAATTTTTAGCTCAATTCTTTGAACTGCCACAAAGCTATTGAAATAATAAAAAAATAAAAGCAAATGTAAAAGATGTCTACAATTTGTTTTATTTATTAATACATAAAATTAATCAAGACACTCAGAAATACATTTTAAACATTTTTAAATAAGACATATTCTTTTTCTTTTTTAAATTTAGGTATTATTTTTCGGAATTCGATTCTGGTCCTTCTAAATTTGTCTCGATTGAATAACTCACATAAAGTAGAAAATGCCTCAGTCACAGTTTTCAAATGAAATTTCGATTGGACGTGAATTTCATTGAAATTGATGACAAAGGCCAAATAATTTAATTCGTTTAAAGAAGAGTTTGAAATAAATTATTCGATTAAAGGAATAATTTTTACATATAAAATCCCATATACTTATGTCAAAAAATAATTCGATTTGGAGAAAAAAATCAAAATACAGAGAGGTCAATTTAGAAAGAATCAACGGTGATAGTTTATTGTCAATACGTATGTAAGATAATCAATTAAAAATAATTTCCCTATTTTGGTCTCTTTTCGGTTTACATACTTGAATTATGCTTGTGCATCATCTCTCCATCTTTGTAATATTAGATCATCGTTTTTGCGTTGGAAGTTGGAAGTGCGCGCAAAGCAATCACAATATTTAGATTTATACAAGTTATGCGTATCTAAATAAACAGAACTACGTCAACTTGAACTCAGCATGTAAAACAATTAGAGATAATACAGACTTACTTACATTGCATAAACAATCTCCTTACATGCAATATACAATAACAAGGAAGATTGCAACGGATACGTAACAACTCGCAAATAGGTAAAGTACCGAGTATAGTAGGAGTAGGCAGGAAGACATTGTTAGCCTACCTACATGCATACTTACCAATTAGGAAAGATACCGATCGTAACAACAATTTTTACCTTCAGTCACCTAAGGTAAGGAAGGTATTGTCTAGAGATGCATTCGGGCCGGGCCGGGCCGGGCTTTGAGGTTTGGATCGACTCGGCCCGAAAATAAAAATTACCGGCCCGACTCGAAGATCGACTCGACAAAAAAATTAGCTAGCCCGGCTCGAAAATTTACACGAAATCGGGCCGGGCCAAAGCTCGAAATTGGGTGCATCCGGCATTCCTAATGTTGATTTTTATGTTAAAGCGAAATGTTTAACTTTTTTCGTGTCAAATTTATAAAAAACCTCTACATTCTTATAACTTTCAACATTAGTTAACATAAGTAGTTAAAAAGAGATCCTTCTAGTGTAAGTTTGTTATAAAAATTACAGACTTACGAGTATTTAACACTTTGTTTACCAAAGCCGCTCGAAAATTTAAACAACTTTTTCACAAATCTTATATATATATATATATATATATATATATATATATATATATATATATATATATATATATAAATAATTTACATAAAGATTTTTTATCTAACTTTGTTTCTGCTCAAAAATAGTACAAAAAATCACTATGGTAGGAACAAAAATAATTTTTATTTAAGTATACGAGTAATAACAATAATAATAGCAACATCACAACATAATTATTATGCCTTAATGAATAAACTTGAATTCTTGAAGTAAAATAATACATTTTTATTTATTAATATGTGAAGTATGTTGTTATTAAATCATTTTGATCCTTTTTAACTTCATCCATTTTCATTAAAATATTAAGGAAACTGTGAATTTGATTGAAAAGATTTTTCGGGCCGTCCCGAAAAGCTCAAATTTTCGGGCCGGGCCAAAATCAAAAGTCCGACTCGCCTCGATTTTTGAAAATGATTAACCCGATTCGGCCCGATAAAAAATATCTTCGGCCCGGCTCGATGATCGACTCGAAATCGAGGCGGGCTTCGAGCCGGACCGGGCCAAAGCTCGAAATCGAGTGCATCTCTAGTATTGGTCAAAAAATTCGGTGGTGAGTTTTTAATGAATAAGCACATTTTAGGGTCCCTACAATACAAATTTACTATTTTTAAGATAATGTCTCTCTGTGTGTGTGTGTGTGTGTGTGTGTGTGTGTGTGTGTGTGTGTGTGTGTGTGTGTGTGTGTGTGTGTGTGTGTGTGTGTGTGTGTGTGTGTGTGTGTGTCTGTATGTGTGTCTGTATGTGTGTCTGTATGTGTGTCTGTGCCTGTGTGTGTGGCCGTGTGTGACAAATTTTCTCCGGCGATAACTCCAATGCTACAATTCTAAAAATTATAATTCTTTCGTATTCCTCTTCCATACATATATATGAAGAGCTGATTAGATTTTGGTTATAATTGATCCACCGGAAGTACCTTTATTTGAAGTTTTTAACAGTTTTTCTTTGAAAAACGCAGTTAAGTTTTATTTTTCTTCTCTATATGGTTTCATTATAGATTTTCCTTCATATTCAATAGCTACAGAGTTAAAGCATTATAAAGAAATTAACTTTCAAAGTCAGTCAGCTTTGCCATTTATCACGAAAACAGCTGATACATTCAAAAAATTCTAATTGACAGATGTCAGTGTCAAGTGCAAAACCAAATATGAAAAGTATAGAATCAGAATGCCGGATACATGAAGAAGGCGAAAGAGAGAAACTTGAGAGAGGAAGAGAGGAAGAACTGTGTGAAGAAGATGCGTTGGACAGGAAGGAGTGGAAGAAGAGTGTAAGAAACAGTGACCCCTAATAAAATTGGATTTATAGAATCTTTTTCAAAGAACTTTTGTTATGGAATTTGTAAAATATAGTATGTGTTCGTGTTACGATTTTACATGATATATAGAATCTTTTCCAAGGAACTTTTGGTATGGGATTTGTACAAAATACATTGAATTGACGGAAGGTCTTGTGCTGACCACAACAAATTTTTTTATAGGTAAGGAAGGTATTGTCTTTGGTCAAAAAATTCGGTGGTGAGTTTTGAATGAATAAGCATGTTTTATGTTCCTTAGAATACGATTTTGCTAGTTTTACGATGATGTCTGTACGGGTGTCTGCGAGGGTGTCTGTGTGTCCATGTGTGACAAATTTTTCTCCGACGATAACTCCAATACTACAATTCTAAAAATTACGATTCTTTCGTATTCCTCTTCTTTACATCCATATAAAGAGCTGATTAGATTCTGATTATAATTGGTCAACCGGAAGTGCCCGCAATTCAAGTTTTTAACAGTTTTTCTTAAAAAAATTCAGTTAATTATCATTTTTTGACATTTTATGTTATTATAAATATTGAAGAAAATTGTATTCTCTACAAGATTTAATTCATTTTTTTCTTCATATTCAAAATATTTGGAGATAAAAGAATTATAAAGAAAATCTTGCAACCCATGCTGCTAAAAGCTGCACCATGGAAGCAGAATACAGTGTGTTCAAAAAAATCCTAATTCGGAGTAGGCTATGAACCATAAAACGTATGTCAATTTGAAAGTATTTAGTTACATGCCAATTTGACATGAAATGTCAAAAATATAATCTAAAGAAATCAAAGCTTTTCTTCTCGAATCCTTATTTTAGAAATAGAAATAAATTAGAAAACTTTTAATAGCAACATTCTGTTTTCTTTTTTATTATCTTTCCTTCTTAAAATTACATTTGACGATAAATTTTGACAATTTGACTTTTGAATTAAAAAATAATCAGACATACGTTTCTGTGTTCATAGTCTACTGGGAATTAGGTTTCTTTTAACAGACTATCAGATCTATTCTGTAACTCAGTGGTTAATTGTTAACAACTGGTTAAAAAAGTTAACCAATCAAGTATGTTTATATATAATAAAAAATTGGATTTTTATTTGTCAAAATAATTTCTAATGGATAAAAATTTTAACCAGTCGTTAAAAATTAATCACTGAGTTACAGAATAGACCCGTATATCAGTGTAGTGATCTGTGCAGAATATTCAAATATTAATGATTGACAGATGTTAAGTGTATTCCTCTTTTTTACATCCAAACGCAGTTAAATATCATTTTTTGACATTTTATGTATTACTACGAAATAATATCTTATTTTATATACGGTTTGATTATACATTTTCCTTCATATTCAGTAGATATAGAGTTAAAGAATTATAAAGAGATTAACTTTCAAAAATCAGCCAGCTATGCTGTAATCATGGAAACAGCTGAAGTATTCAAATAATTCTAATTGACAGATGTTAGTGTCAAGTGCAATTTACGTAGTGTATATTCGTGTTATAATTTTATTGGATTTGTAGAATCTTTTCCAAGGAACTTTCGGCATGGAATTTATAGAAAATAGTATATGTTCGTGTTACAATTTTACTGGATATATAGAATCTTTCCCAATGAACTTTTGGTATTGGATTTATACAAAATACATAGAATTGACAGATTTTTTGTTATATGAAAGAGAATCAACTTCCTACAATATTTCTTTATTTTACTTCCCCGGAATTTTAAAATTCAAGCTTCGTTTTCCACCCATTCCCAACTTTCTCTGATTTATAATGACTTCTCTATTCCTTTCCATGCTTCCACCCCTAATTTATCTTGTGCCCCTTCTCGTTCTGGTCACGTACGCCAGTGGTGGGATTGACGAGACGCCCGTGTCTAGCATATCTGATGGGCAAATGCCAACCAGACCCAGACGGTGGATATGTACGGCTTATGTATAAATACGAGATCACACGCAGTACATTTCGAGAATTGCAAATAAACAAAAATCAGAAAGGATATTTGTTCACTTAAAAGAGATAGAGAATAGTTTATAAGAAATAGAAACTAGATAATGATTATAGATTAGTTCGCTGGCAAGTACCTAAAATTATTGTAAAAATCCAACAACGAGAAATAAACAGTTTCATAGATCTCCAATCAAAGCAGCATTAGTATAGTTATAAATGTGAAGTGGCCAACACAATACCTCCCGCTATTTAATTTTTTATTAATTTAAATACATACATATTTACTAATGCTGCAAAATATAAAGTTCCTTTGCAAATATCTATTTCTTTATTTACTATTTTCTTTTTAAAATTATTAATTTGTAATGATTAGATTTTTGACAGGCATTTATCACTTACATACATTTGAAATATGAACTGTGAAACAAAGGAGTTGTGTTTATATTTGATATATAGGCTGCTGGACTTATAAATTAGATTATTTTATAAATTTATATATAAAATATATGAATGCGTATATGTAGAAAATTTAATAATCTTTAATTTTTATAATAACATAAATTGTGAAAATATGCTTCAAGAAGAAATTTGTCACGCTCTTCATTAAAAGCCATATTGAGAAAAAAATATTTCAAGAAGGTATGCGAAACAAAATATCAAATGAATCTACGTGCGACACTAATATTAATCAAATATCAGGCACCTGTCATTATGTGTAATATGTGGAATACAGTTTTAATGAATTATGAAAAATTTAAATATAATTTAAACATTATTTTGGAACAAATGTTGTTACGTGAGCTTCAGCCATTTTTGACCACTCTGTACATAAATGTAATATTTAAAATATGTATCTGTTTATATTTTTTTATACACAAAAAAAACTTTCTAAATTTTTGTTAAATTAACTAAACAAATTCTTTCATTTTCAGCCTACTAATACGTTTCATTAAATTATCTAAATTGATTTAGTTCAATCTTCTAAATTTGAAATTACAAATTATAGTAAATTTAAATACAAAATTAGATTAAATGACTACTTTTAGTATTGAACTAAATATAAATAAAGAAATTAACTAAATATACCTATATTTAAATTTTCTATACACTTAGATATCTAATTCATTAGATAAATTACAGAAAATTGTAGGACAAAAATAGTGAATCCAAAATATAGTAAAATTAAATAAAATAAGTAATTAAAATAACCATTTGCATATTTAAATTAACGATTTTTACAAAATATTTATTATCTATTTCGGATTAGTTAAAATGCCAAATTAAGATTTGCAAATTTTACTAAATTATTAGACATATTGCCTAATAAATAGGTAATATCTAATTATAATAGACAAAATTTCAATTCTATGTGTACGAATTTTGTTTGCACTCTAACTCAAATACTATCATTCAGAAAATTCTGAAACCTTGTATTTCTACCCTATTCTAATAGGAATAGAAGCCATTAGATTTTGGTGTAAATCGGATAAACGGAAATGGCACTTTACTTGAAGCTCATAATGGTTTCAAAAAATACCATTAAATGCCATTTTTTTGCATTTTATGTAATTGGAAAATTATAGATTATTGAATTTTGTACAGGTATATATTAATACTTCTTCCATATATTTTACAGATAAATTTAAAAATCATTTCTCTTTTTTTAATCCCGAAGCCTAAGATAAACACAATTCCTTTGTTACACAGTTTATTTTTCAAATGAATGTAACTGAGAGGTAAACGTCATTGTCAAGAAACTAATCACTTCAAATTAATAATAGTGACATATTAAATAATAAAGAAAATCTTAAATAAAGCAATAGTTATATGCAATGGCACATAATATAGTTTGAAGCATTACTAAATACGTATGTATGTATTTAAATTAACAAAAATTAAATAGCGGGAGGTTTTGTGTTGGCCACATCAGATTTTTTTCTGTACAGGTTCCTAAAAATTTGCTTTATTTTTGTCTGGTAATTAATAAAAAAATAGATATTAGCTCGCATCCTCGTTTGAGGTAGTAGACTCTACTTTACTTTAAAAAAAATCTGTTGTGGCCAGCACAAGACCTTCCGTCAATTCCATGTATTTTGTACAAATCCCATACCAAAAGGTCCTTGGAACAGATTTTATATAATATCATGTAAAATCGAAGACGAACACATACTATTTTTTACAAATTCCATACCAAAAGTTCATTTAAAAAGTTTCTATAAATCCAATAAAATTATAACATAAACTACACTAAGTAATGTTCTCTCATCTTCTCTTTGGCCTTTCTCTGCGTGTCACTTGCGAGCAACACTATGACATACCAATTTTAGATCCTATATACTTTTTTTCCATATTTGATTTTGCACTTGCAACTGACATCTGTCAATTAAATTTTTTTGAATAATTATGTCAGCTGTTTCCATGATAAATAACAAAGCTGACTAATTTTTGAATATTAATTTCTTTATAATGCTTTAACTCTACATCTATTGAATATGAAGGAAAATGAATAATCAAACCATATAGAGAAGAGTATTTTCTTTAATAAATATAATAACAAAATGTCAAAAAATAATATTTAACTCCGTTTTTTTAAGAAAAACTGTTAAAAACTTCAAATAAGGGTACTTCCGGTGGATCAATTATAACCAAAATCTAATCAACTCTTCATATGGATGTACAGAAGAGGAATACGAAAGAATTATAATTTTTAGAATTGTAGTATTGGAGTTATCGTCGGAGAAAAAATTGTCACACACGGACACACATACACACACACACACGCACACACACACACACACACACACACACACACACACACACGGACACACACACACACATATACATACATACAGACATCATCTTAAAAATAGTAAATTCGTATTGTAGGGACCCTAAAACGTGCTTATTCATTAAAAACTCACTACCGAATTTTTTGACCAAAGACAATACCTTCCTTACCTAAAGGTGACGGAAGGTAAAAATACTATAACAGAAAAACATACCTAAATTAAATATTTAGGTATTTATTTTTATATTTAATGGGGTCCCGTGGCCGCGTGCCTGAGTGTCTGGTCGCGAACCTGGGGGAACCGGGTTCGATCCAGACAGACGCTAAATATTTCCAATTTTAAATGGCACGAAAGTGACCCCTGTGGTGCACTCTCCACGCCAGCTATGAGTGCCCGTGAGGTGACGCCTAGTAAGCGCCCATACGGTAAAATATATCGTCATCATTACCGATGTCTACAAGTGTTGTAGATACTGGCACACCCAGAAATGGGTAATATGCCGTGATGATATATATATTTAAATTAAATATTTGAAATATAAAGAGTAATTCATATATTATTAATTTTTATTTTCAATAGTTTAGAAAAATCAGATTATAGAAATAACCCACAAAAAGTTGTATAATTAAATTTTTTAACTAAATGATTAGTAGAAAAAAATGAATTATGTGTGCGAAATGGAATGACTTTTTGTATATTTTTTATGTATTAGATGTTGATGGCGAAAATAAAGTCAAGGCTATACTTCTGAAAAAAGTTTATAATTAACATGATATATAACATAAAATCAGTGAAGATAATAATTCAATCATAGCCAAAATAGATCTCTCGCTGTTTTCGTTTCTGAAACTTGTTTATCGCGATTACATTTTAATTGCTTTGATCGAAAGAAAGCAACTATAAATTAAATGAAACATAAACATCAGTTCATTTATTTTTTAGTCCGCCGTTGAAATTTATAGGTTACGTTTGACAGTTGTAGTCGTCGAAATTAGAAAGCAAAAAATAGCTACACCGATTTCTCTGATTCTTGTTCTGGTCCCGCTAGAGGGTAAAAGGCTTAAAAAGAATCCAACAATACACAACTTTCACGTAAGGGTTGTAAAGTCACAAAAGGGTGCGAACTTTTTTTTTTATTACTCTCTTAACGAATTTCGGAGAAATACCTACCGAGCGAAACGAAAACACGAAACAAGTGATTTCGAATAAACAAAAAAACAAAACAGAGAAAACGAGGGATACATTTTTAAAAAGATTTATATTGAAATTTCCATATGCGGTACCACACTGCGAACAACAAAAACTCCAGAAGATTAATTCCAGGGCTTCCAACCAAACAAGCTTTGTTAACTAAATGCATAAATCCAGGTCTCAGGTTGAGCGTGTTTGGGGTATTATTCATCCGCCATATTGCCGCCTTGATATACAATTTTCGTCTTTATAAAACCTCAACACAAGAACTATAATGGCTTGTTTAGTTTTATTTTTTGTTCATTAAAAATTAATATTTGCAATATGAAACTGCAAGCAAATTATGCTAGTATGTAAAGCTGTTGTTTTATTCTTATAAACGACATATGTTTATTGTTTATATGCTATAGCTAATTGAAATGCACAATTCCCTTATCTGCGAACTTTAATACATTGTTGTTAATGGTAATAATGTCCGTTAAATGACAGTTATTATTATTTTAAAAGAATAAAAAAAGTTAAACGGATATAAACAAAAACAAGCATATCTTTAAAACCTATGCCGCTTGTCGATTATTATAATTCATTTCATATTTTTAAATGTTTTGCAAAACGATTTTTTTCTTTCATGTTAGTTATGATTATGAAAGAAGAATTAATATATCCTGTCGCGGCCAAAAAATTATGGAACTTTTCAGCTACCTATATTATATACATAAATACATATACTTATAGTTTTTTTTTTTTTTTTTGAGATTAAAAAGTTGCTTATAAATGGAAAGGAAATTGAAAGTTATTACCTGCAATAAAAGGTATATCTTTCTACTAAAATACCAAATGGTTTATCCAAGAAAATACCTTCTTTTAATAATTATTAAATAACAAATTTATAGAGGTTTTTATACTGGGTTTATTAAAATGTAAAACTGAAGGAAACAATTAGAAATAATTGTCATCAATGACAGCGTTTATGCAACTAAACTTAAGGATTAAACCGCAATGAAACTAAAATAATAAATTGCCGATTTTCAACTTACTAGTTTGCGTCATAACGCAACCTACAAAAATGTATTTTTTGCAAAGAAAAACTAAGAAATGCTAAATTAATATTTTCAATAATACATATGTATATCTATATTTTTTTATCTATTTAATATAAATATTTCAATTTCACCTTTTAAAAATTAGATTTTACGAAATGTCAATTATAAAATTCTTTTAATTTGCTGCATTTTAATTTAGTTTCATTATTACTAACGTTATATTAATAATTGAAAAATTTAAATTCCAAAAGATCAAATTGCCATTTTGTAATATTTAACAATAGTTATTTGCATAATCAGTTATGAAAAGAGTGATATTGTTTCATGACCATAACATCTGTCAAAACGACCGAAGCGAGTTGCAAATTATGTGAGTCAAACAATATTACGTTTTCTTAAACGTATATACAAGATTTTATCTAATTCCGCTAAAATAATTTTAAAATACTTAATATTCTAGGTTTTTCTATGACAGGTCAATATACATATTTCAAAATCAATTTACCAAAGCGTTGCCGTGAAAATAAATGAATTTAATTTTATTACGTAACTCAACTACGTAAAGATTTTTACAAAACTCATTTCGTATCCATTACGTAAAAAGTGTATTTCATAACGTTAAAAGGTGAGGTAAAATTCAACTTTTTAAAACGGAATTAGATAAAAAATTTACAAGGCACAAAAAAATATTTAAAGATTTGTAATGAAATATGATGGAATAGAGAAATAGTCCTATTTGTCGTGACGTTCATGACATTCGTTTCCAATAAAACCAGTTTGTTACCGCATTAATTACTAGTTATTTTAACAAATTTGATATAATTTATGATTGTGGGAAACAGGCCTAAAGCATTCGACTTGGCGCATAGAACATTTTCAAATAAAAATCTTATACATTTTCGTAGCATTTAAACCATTTTGAATTACCAATACAATGAAAGCCAGAGGGTTCATACTTTTTAACTACATAGCTTTTTTGGTGTTCCCTAAGTTTACCGGTGTGTGTAATATACGAAATATATTTCTCGTTGTAAAATTCTATCCTCCTCTGGTTGCTTAAGACCGAAAATACATCATCTCATTTATGTTTGGGACCGCGTAGGCTGGATGTAGACTAAATATAAATAGTGTCGTGAGTTAGAGAGAGGAATGCAACGTACTTTTCGACACACCAGCACGAATGTACAGTACAAACGACGCATGCGTAATACACTGTAATATGATAAACTACATCGCTTATCATGGGTCTTTGACTCAAAGACTGGACAGCACTAAATAAAACATGCTCGCAAATTCGACAAACATTTTTTAAGTTGCTTTTTTTATTGTTTAATAGATATAATTTTGACATATGTTGCTGCTATTGTTATTCATTAAAAATGTGCTGTCTACATATTAGCTTTGAGTACAATATTATTTTGGACGTTAGAGCAAATAAATATAAAAGTCACGAGAAAAGTCAGCTGACAGCTCTTTTAATGAACAAAACAGAATGAATGTAGCAAATACATAAGTATTTGAAAATAATTGAATCTGTTGTTGCTTCCGAAATTGCACCACACTTCATTATTTTGTCTCAAAACTTAGGCTGTGTCCAATGTTGTACTTTTACCAGCCTAATATCAAAATTCTGAATTTGTATGCCGTAAATAACGTCATTATTTAGGATTTTAGGAATTAAATTTAGGGTTTTGCGAGAGCACACTTGCACACTGTACCTTGAAGTTGCCGCGCACTAATTAAACAAATCATGTTCGTTGTTATAATTTGTAGAAAACGTCAAATTTACTGTCAGAGAATAGCTTATTAGCTTTTAGTTTAAGAAATATAATATTAACTTTTAATCTGAAGCATCAAATTAAATCGAATTGTATAATTCATTTTTGTTGTTCTAAAATCTAAAGTGTTGCCATGGATGTCATTAGTGTGTCATCCGAAGTTGTATTTCTGTGAAAAAGACCTAAAGACTAAATGCCAAAATGCGACATCGGACACAGCCTTATACTTCATTTCTCGTAAGAAAAAATGACGGGAAGATCCGTGCAGTTTGATCTTGTTTTTTTGATTAGATAATACTTCGATATTATCCAATTAAACAACAAGATCAAACTGCATCTAACTTCCCACCACTATTTTCTTACGTGAAATGAAGTATAGCCTTCATTTTAAATTCTATATTGATACTTTTTGGGCGTTACTAAGATATACCTACAAACAATCTGTAAGAGCATCAAAACGAAAAGAAGAAGGATTTAAAAAAGGTTAATGCTTAAGCTATGTTAATTGTTGTAAACCACAGTATCGTCCATTCAAATTTTTTCCGAAAATTTATATGACACATAAGGAGAGAGCAATGCTAGGTTTATATTGTAAAATTAAATTAAACTACTAAATTAAGAAACTGAGAAATTTATAAGCAAAGTAAATGTGTCGGTAAATATATTAAATTGATGGCACATATATCTAGGTACTTCTATTTATGTAAAGTTATCGGCTCATATTACGAGCGCACTTTCATAATAAAAGCGCTTTTATGGAGCGTGATTTTACATTATATTCTTACAGTACTTATTGGCAACATTTTTTTTTATCATTTAAATTATATTAAAATATTCATAAAGTTATACATAAAGCTTTCTTTTTTAAAACAACCATATGTGTACCTATTTAAGTACTTATAATTTATATAACATGTACCTACCCTAAAAACAATGAATTTATATCTAAATTATAATTTATTAATATTGCAAAATAATGTGCAAAACTAATACTTGCTTTTAATGAACAGGTACGTTCTATGTTAAAAAAGTAACAAACTAATTATTTACTAATAATAATTTTAAATTTATACCGATATCTAATTACGACTGTAATTAAAATTTGTATCAATATCAAATATATTTGTTGGACGTTCAATAATCGTAATCGTATATATCTACGATTTAACACTAAATATATTCCTATTTATATTAACGGAAATGTTTATTGTGAAATTAATTTAAATCTACTATTCATACGCGACAAGTAAAGGAATTAATTTATTATTATTCATACTAATGCGATATATTAATAATAATTATTATTCATAAATAAGATTTCCCATAGTGCATATATGCTAATTCCCACATTGTATGAGTAAGGCGTATAATATGTTACAATGTAGAATATTAATAGTTTGATACTTTCAACAAGTGAGTATTTATGGGTTGCTGGGCTGGTACGATTAAAATGTAATAATAATTTTACTCAATGGAAACAAGAATAAAGTATATGTATATATAAACATCCACGGAAAATTGGAAAAATAGAAAATATATTTTAAAAATGTAGAAGAGAATATAATTTTTAAATATGTATGTAGGTATTTATAATTTATTGATATTTAAGATACTACCTCTGTCCGTATAAATGATCATTTTGTCTTACAACCTATATTTTTTTTTAATAATAATAAATCAAAAACAAATATTGTCCAATTTAATAATAATTATAATAATACAATAACTTTCTCATTTTTAGAGCAAAGTAACAAAACTGAAAAATAGCATTTCGAAAGTAATTTGGCATTTCGTGTATTTTATTGATTATTTTTTTACTTACATTCATTATTATAAGTCTGTTTTTCATAAAGTTAATTCCCAATAATCAAAATAAAATGGGCCCTCAAACTACTTTTTATTGCTTTTTTTGAAACTTTGTATAAGATATGACGATTTACGAAAACCCGATGTGAAAATTCCTTATATTAAGAAAGATATGATTTTTTAAAGTTTTACGATGTGTTCGTAACGTCACCGGTGTTTGGCCAGTGGCACTGAAACTGTGTTCTTTGATGAGATACACTGTTAATTAAAAATCTGACCATTGGCGTTTGATTCTGAAAATCAGTTTTTCCTTGCACAAAAGTTCCCAATTAATTTTAGACAAAAATGTTTCAAATGAAAGTTATAGATAATTAAATTCGGCGCCACAATAACTTAACAGATTTAATTTTGCACCTTTATCATCCTTTAAAATCAAATTTGAAATTATATAAATATTGCTCATTAATAGGGATAGCCATGTAATTTAAACAAAATTACAAAGAATTTATATCTTTGGAACTGTCAGATATTTAGTTTTATAGGTTACAAAACGTAAAAAAAATATAATAATAATAGTGTTAAGGCGGATTTATGCAGCCATTTTCATTTACATTTAATTTAATTTTCATTTAAAAGATAAATGTATGTAAACCAATGTAGCCATGCATACACCATTTTCATTTACGTTTTCATTTATCTCTCATTTTCATTTATTTTTAAAGATGGCCAACTTTTATCTAATAAATGAAAATTATAAATGGCGCATGCGTGTACGACATGACAGGGACGAGAATTTGAGTTGATCAGCTGCTTGTCATTATGTATCTCCGATATCGTTTCTTTTTACGGTTTTTTATTGCAATAACACGTTTAAAACTAAACTCGTAACTTCTTCGCTGTCACTATTGTTGAATATTTTTATTAATAAATTTTATTCCAATGAAAGTCGGGTTATAACGTTAATCATCTGTCAGCGTATTTTTATATGTGCGCATGCGTTCATTTTCATTTATTTTTGTTATATATTTTTGTGTGAATAGGTACATTTAAAAATTATAAATGAGAATTAAATGAAAATTAAATTAAAATGTAAATGTAAATGAAAATGGCTGCATAAATCCGCCTTTAGATTTTTAAAATAATATCTGTGTAGTGGTTTAGGTGCAGAGTTGAATTATCTGTAACTTTTATTTGAAAACCGAATATCTGACAGTTCAAACGATAAGCATTTCTTTGTAACTTTATTTCAATTCCATGGCTGTCGCTGCAAATAAGCAATATTTATACAATTTCAAATTACAGGTTTCCAAAAGAGTAAAATTAAACCTGTGTAGTGATTTAGGCGTAGAATTTATTTATATACAACTTATATTCACAACATTTTTATCTAAAATTAATTGGTAACTTTAGCGCAAGGAAAAACTGTTTTTCCATGTTGAACGCATATGGATTTTTAGTTAACACCATGTATATTTATTTATACAAATAAAAATTTCGTTTTACATATTGCAAGTCTTAATTTATATTAACTAAACTTAAAATATAAACGAATCCATAATTATTTTTTCAATTTTATGGTATTTATTTAACATTCGAGTAAGTGCTACACAAAAGTTTGAGGTAATAGTAGCGCTATAGCGCTAGTGATGGAAACCAGAACTGCCAAAGGGCGGGGCGCTGTGGAATTATACGCGGGATTCTCAGCTTTCATATTTCTGGCCAATAGAATCAAATCGATACCCATCGCGTCATAAAATGTTTAATTCGTTATAACTTTAAATGAAGAAAGTTTTTTTTTTACATAATTTAGCATTTCTACTTATTAATAACTACCCTAAGTAAATGTTTTACGAATTTTATAAAAATTTGTTGTATTACGATTATGGGCCCGATTGCTTAATGTGCCAATTGTTATGGTATTTTTATATGTAACCTGTAAGTGTCAAATTTTATTTCTCAAAGTTGCAATTAAATAACGGAACAGCAAGAAATGAAGATTGTTTCTAATTAAATATGTGTACCTTAGGTAGGTACGAGAACCAATACTACCAATAGGTATAAAACGTATTTAAAAAAAAGTCATTAATGATGTTAATACATGTTTAAAATTTTCCGTGAATGTATTATAAGTGAAACTATTAAATTGAGTAAAATTATAAATGTACGAAACTTAAAACTAAAAAATAAAATAAAAAAGTGTCTGTACCATTGTACTCACCGCAGACGACTCGGTCAAACGGGCTCATCCAATCTGCAACAAAGAAAAATACATATTAATAAATTAGTTATATACATGCATATATTTGTGATTTTTTAGCAAAATAAAATGTCACTTATGCTGAACGTAAAAACAAAATTATATAATTTATCAATTTCAATTTTGTAACTCTCAAAATTCGTTGAAACATATTTCAAAATATGTTTTCTATAAGCCGACAAATTTATTAAATATTAGAAAAAGTGACAATCTATTTTTGACAAATAATAAAATTATAAACAAGATCAAATAACTACAATATACGGGTATACATAAAAATATGAATTTATCAACTTTGTCCTTAAAATTTTCAACAATTGTAGTAAATGGTATTTTAGCGTTAAAAACAAAATTTCTAGGTTAAAGGTTTAGATAATAGGTAAAGAGTGGTGGTGGTAAAAGGTTAACATAGGGTCTAACATGGAATTTTAGTTTTATGGAATTTCCTGCTCTCCTATATTAATTTTTCTGCAAAATCTGTACAGTGCAAAGATGTTTAGAATAAAAGTTGCATAAAAAAAAGTTTTTTGAATTTTTTATGTTTCTTAGCAATTTGAAAAACAAATTTCAAAACTTCTGGTACTTCGTAGCAAAGCCATGAAATTTATCAATTTGATTTATAGAAAATAAATTCCGTATTCTTCGATAACCACTTCCATCATAATATTTTTTATTTGAATAAACATTATGGGCCGGTTAAAAATTTAACTTCTAGTTAAGTAAATAATATCCCATCGTTAAGAGCAATGATAAATCTGTCTTCTGACAGTTAATTTCGTTTCAATTTTGTTTATGTAATTCTTGGTTAAAATTTTAACCAGATATTGAAAACCCGGCGTTAAGTATTTAATTTAGTTCATAAAAAAAAATATCAGAGTACTGATATTGTTTTTTTCGTTGTCATAAGTCATGGCTATTATTATCATTTAAAAGAACTTTTGAAATTTCTTTTCAAAATGTGAAGAAACCAAAAACATAAATAAGAAATGTCAAATTAAAATTTCTATGTTCATCCCTAACAGCCAACACCCGGTAAAACAAAAAAAAATCAAATATGCTAAACAGCAATAATTTTAATAATATAAAATTATTATTTACGTACATAGAGCATAAAATGATGTGATTTTAGGCCATAAGAAGTTGCGCATGAAGTGTATACTAAATTTTATAGATAGAAAAGCTATTTTACAAAAATATATGCCGGCCGTGCTCATCTCAGAAACATGGCAAGTGTTTGCTAATTCTTTATTAGACACTGTTTAACTTAGAATTCGCTAATGTACTTTTATTAAACTGCAAGAATTTTAATTTTGATTAGTTCTTCTGATAGGAATGTATTTTTAATTAAAAATAAATATATAATCCAAATAACAAACTTTAGCCAGATTGTATTACATTTATAGCCCTAGGTCTATAAAGTAACACTTTGTGCTTTCAAATGAAGTAGGTATATTAAATGATAACTTATGTACGTATCTACATAAAAATTTACTAATACTAAAATTCATGGAGAATATCAATATATGTAGATACATTTTGACATAATCATTTATGTACATTTAAGTGCCATAAATAGTGACTTTTAATTATCTATGAATTTTCAGATAGTACTATGAACTTATAAATGTGCTAAATTAGAATAATAGAAATAAAATTTGAATTTAGATATGTTAAAATATTTAAAATAAGCTAAATAGCTATTACATATCTTTAAAAGGAACAAGTGTAATGTATACACTTTTGTTTGCAATTTAAATAGTTCGTTTAAGATTTAGTTTAATAAATTATTCAAATGAGGAGTATAAACTCATTATAAGCCATTTATTTATTTATATAATGCGTGATAATGTCGCAAATGTATATTTATGTTAAATTTAATCACATGTTGTAAATAAATATTATCACATAATCTGAAATATTTAAAAACAATTCTTTAATGTAATTTAATTATATATAAACTAATTATTTCCATAAAATAATATTTATATTGCCGTTAGAGATAAGTCACATAACTATTTGCAATAATATGCAAATAAATACGAGTGTTTTAACAACAAAATGAACCTACATAACCTAAAATTATATCTCAGATTTCGTAAACCATTAGTGAAAGCCTGTAGTGGTGATTTAAGAAACCAGAGTCGTGTCATACTCATACATAGTAATAAAAATAAATATCATAGCCCGGTCTCGCTTGGACGAAATTTGTGTAGGCCGTCGGTGACGTCATCAGACACAACAATGGATTCAGAGTGCTGTGACACGCCGTTTTGTTTTTATTATGATGTCACAGTGATCTTAACCGTTTTTACAATGATGCTGTACTGTTTATTTACTATAAACTTCGTTCATTTCATCATAATAATTTAATATTCAATGTTTATGGGCGAATAACAGTAAAGAATATTATTTGGCACTTGTTTTCATGGTTATTATATTATATTTCAATTGTTTTATAGATTACTAGATTTATAAATTAAAATAAATTATTTTTTGTATATAATGCTATGCAAATAATACATTTAATGTAAGTTTCTTGTATTATAAATTGATTTTATGACATTTATGCTAATATTTGTATACAATGTTCCTGTTTAGTTATTTTAATTGTTTTATATACCATTATTGTATATTATGTATTATTTATTAGTACAATGTTTTCAGAAAAAACCTAATTCATAGTAGGCTATATTCAAAAGTCAAGTTGTCAAAATTGATCGTGAAAAGATAATAAGAAGGATACAGAATGCTATTCACCGTTTTCTACTTTATTTCTATTTCGAAAATAAGGATTCAAAAAAAGCTTTGATTTCTTTAGATAACATTTTTGACAATATCTTCTGTCAAATTGACATTAAATTAAATACTTTCAAATTGGCATATGTTTTTTTGTTCATAGCCTACTCCCAGTTAGGATTTTTTTAATACCTACACTGCATTTATTATTATGTAATAACGACTTCAAGAAAAATGTGTAATATGTTTGTTATGTATGAATTTAATAATACAGAAATTATTTGTTTTATAGGTATATATGAGTAATATAGTATTTTTGGCCAGTTATATCGTTTATAGTTAAATTTTTAATTGTTGCATGGTTAAATTGAAAATAACTAATCGAAACGAAATGTCAAATGAGTTATTAAATATTACTGACAAAATTTCGATTCGCACTTAACCTATAGTCAAAACTTTAACTATTAGCGGTGCAATTGTCACTATATAGGTAGTTAAAGTCTTAACTATAGGTTAAAAAAAGTGTGTATAGAATTTTGAAAGTAACATTTAACAACTCAGTTGAAATTTCGTTCAGATACAATATTGTCAATTTAACCAACAATTCAAATTTAACTATAAACGGAGCAACAATTCAAATAGGCGTCTTGTTTGACTTTGACAGATAAAAATTTAATACCTAATTGATACTTAATTGTTAATATTGTTCTACTGAGTTTTCCTGCGATAGTAAATGTATGATTATTGATAAATAAATTAATGAATTTAATAATTATTAAAACTTTACGACAGATGTCATCCGTCAAACTCAAGTAAAGAGCTAAAAATTATAACTTTTATTTTGCCTTTATTTCGTGAACGAAACACATTTAAATTTAAACAATAATTTTGGACTAGTTAGATACAGCAAATTCTGAACAATTTTTTATTTTAACTTTTGCTCAAAAATTAATAGGGAAGAAATTACAGTTACATGAATATTTTATCCTTATATTCCCTATGGTACACAATAAACTAGACCCCGGTATATGTATTATTTTCCGCTACTAGCAGATAATTATAATATAATTATTTATGAAATTTATTCTATCGTAATAACTGATGAAATATTCAAATGATATTTAGATATGGCTAATTTAGTTAAATATGCAATGAAAGTTAATATTTGAAAGTCAAAAATAATATAAATTTTATTTTTTGAAGCTTGCTTCAGCATTACAAAAAGACTTTTATATTATTTATTATTATTTAGAAAAAATACTGTAGTAAATTGATGTTAATAATTTTGGATTTAGGTACCTACTATAATCCTTGATTTATAATAATTGGTAATTAAACATAGAAAATTAATTTCTCTGACCAATAATGATATTTCAGGCTAATATAGTAAATATATTATTATTAAATATTAATTGTAGTTATTAATATTATTATAAAATTGTAATAAATGTTAAAATAGATGCAATACTGGTATAAAAAAAATTAAATGGTGTATAATGAAATGAAAGGGATATAAAAATAATTCATGAATTTATTATGGAAATAATTGAATATAAATAAATAATTATCGATAATAAAAGCAATAAAAACAATATTAATATTTTATTACCCCTTTTATTGTTTTAATGTGCCAATTTATAGTCCATAAAAACAATAAACAATTACTTGACAGGATTTGAACGCATGTAAAAAAATCTTGAAGCGTCCAGTAGGATTAGTGCAATTTAGAATGTTACTTGTCCTTTAATTGAAGCGATTATGCGCGATGCAATTGTAAGAAGTTTGCATCTGTGTGTTGCTCTCATGTTTATGGCCATTTTTATTATTATAGCCCACTAAATAGCCATTAAATCCGTGTTTTATTGATATTTTTGTGTGCGGAGCGCCATAGTAGCACAGATAGGCTCAATTTGCCGCCGTCGGGAAAGGACAAGCAAGGTACTATTATCTATTGACATTTGTACGTCCAAAACATAATTTAAAATAAGAAATTAATTGATATTTGATGGAAATGTGGTGAAAATGAAGTTGTAATAGTGTTTTTATGACAGGGAATGTTTTGGCAATAAAATTTTTAGTGTGGTTAGGAATGCCGCAACAATTCTATTACCACAACAAAATTTAGGGCGTTACAAGTTCAATTTCCAAATAAGTAAACAATATTAAATTGGCTTACTGACAGCAATAATAAATTTGTCATTTGACAGCTCATTTCCTTTCAGTTTCGTTTATTTAACTAGATATTGTAAGACTGGTTCACTAACTATTGTTAAAAGTGATGTTTAACCTCATAATGTAACAAAGCTATTTTTATAATAGTGAGCTCGTAATACAAGCTATAGTATTTAAGCACCGATTTATATTGTAATATGATAAAAATTAATAATTTGTGGACCGATCTTACAATTTTAACTTCCAGTTAAATAAGCAAAACTTAAGGCCAATACAAGTTGAATTTCCAGATAAATAAATAATATTAAATTGGCTTATTGACAGTACTGTTAAATTTGGCATTTGACAGCTCATTTCGTTTCAGTTTATTGTAATATAAGGAACACTGGCACCTATTACGAACTGACTTTTATAAATGTAACAGCGCTATTATTATAATAGTACCCTCGTAATAATAACCAAATGCCCGGTTGCAGAAACGTTCAATTTCTTGTTTCTGGAACCGAGCAATAGTATTTAAGCACCTATTTATATTGTAATTTGATAAACATTGAGAAAATGAGAAAGCCTACCTGTGATGGACATCCAGGGATAGCGAGGAATGTCCGGCAGAGGTTGTCCGGCGGCCGCAGAAGGCTGCGAGCACGAGGTGAGAGGGTCAACCACAGCAGACGCGGCCTGGTGGTAAAACTGCGCGGCTACAGCCATGGAAGCCGAAGCAGCGCTCACAGAACTAGCCGCCGCAGAAACAGCCGACGCTGCCGCTCCATTATGCTGGTGGTGGCCCAGGGTGTAATTGACCATAGAATCAGCTGGTGGAACATTAGCCGCCAGGCCAGCTGTATACCGGCAACTTTTATCTGCCGCTGCCGCGTCTACAGCAGCGGCTGCTGCCAAAGCCGCAGAAGAAGCAGCGCTGGAGGAGAAGGCCCCTGGGACCATGGAGCCCGCGGAAGCTGCTGCCGCCCCGAAGGCAGCGGCCGCAACTGCTTGTTGTTGTTGGTGATGGTGGTGCGCCGCTGCCGACACGTAGGGGTACATTCTGGACGGCGGGGACGCGCTACTCCCTGGTGACGAGCTGCTGGAAGCCGGGCTGCTGGTCAGGCTGTAGTTAACGGCTACGTCCGATGAACTCACGGACGGGAATAACTGCTGCTGCTGGAATTGGTGCTGGTACTTCGGGAGCATGCTATCGATGATGAATTTGGAACTCATTGCTCGCCGGCACTACACACACGGTGCACTGTACCCCTGCGCGTCATTATATTCGCACAAAGTATATAGTACGAGAGTATATTCACTACACTACGTTTAGTACGTTACGTTACGCTTACGGGTTGTGTTCTCTATACTTGTTCGAATCCTTTATGACCCATGTATGTTCAGTCTATAGCCCTCTATGCCTTATCCATGGTACTAGCCTGGCCAACTAGCGCGGTGTAATGGCGCAGTCGGACGCACCCCACCCCCGGCGCGTGCCAGCCAATGGCAGGCCGGGTGCGGGGGAGGCCGCCCAATCACACGCCGCCGGCCCAGCGGCATGAATGAGAAGGAGACACGCGCCCAGCTCAGCACCGCATGCCGAACACCATACAAAGCGGCACGGAACCCGCGAGCAACATGTGCCACACACGGCAGATCCTGGTCCCGATGCAACACAAACCGTTCACCAACTTACAGCACAACACACATACCTATACACAACATTTGTGCAATTGCTTTCATCGGCCCGTTTTCTCACTATACGCACCACTAGTAGCAACAATTTCATTATTTTTATTATTCGGATATTTCACTACGTAGAGATGGCGTTGTTCATCAACGTCAGACCTTCGACAAAGGAGCACTTTTGTTTAACTTCCATAAACGCATTGTTGATGTCAGTAGTTTTCCTTTAACTTTTATTGTATTTTGACTTTTCTTTCAGTGCTTATTATTATTTTACGTAAAGTATTTTCCTTATTTCCAGTTTCATTAATTGCAGCAGTAGATTAATTATCATTTTCCATTTTAAATACTTTAGTTAGTGGTTAGGGCCAGTTTTACAATATTAGAAAATGGTAGTTTAATTAATTTTAAATATTAGTTTTATTATCTATTTTCCACTATATAAACTATTCGCGCCTATGTAAAAACATACAAATATATAGTTCCTTTGTTTTAGTTCAAAATTTCACCACCAGGTTCGCATTCTTAAATATCAATATGGTTTCTATTTGATCAGCCTATTAAAACCAGCTAGAATAATTTTTTGTTGTTTCTGTTCAACATCATTCATATTTTATTCATTAATAAAAATTGTAAAAAAATATTAGAAATAAACAAAATTGTGGAATATAGAGGAGCGATGAAATTTGAGCTCAACAAACCAATATGAAATATTATTTCACCAGAACAATTTTAGTTACAGTTATATTAGGTTAGGTTCTATTTATCTTCTATTGGTCAAAATATTTTCTGGCGTGTCCATTGGACACTTACACAAGTGCATTGCTTAGAAGTACCCAATGGTTGCTAGGATGCGACAATACAAATTTGTCATCAGCCATTCACAGTACAAAGACAACGGGAGGGGGTATGTTTGTATCAAGATGTTCTATCTCTCTCTTGAATTTTGTAAGTGTCCATTTCATCTTAAAATGCGACACAAATTATCAGTTCGGCAGACTAATTTTTAGTTACGGTTTAGTTAGGTCAGATTTTATTGGTCACACTATATTCTTTCTGACTTTGAAATAGAAGCCTTGATGTAAAACATACATAAATTTTCTCCAAGAATTGAGCTCAATAATCTAACATAAAATATCAAACAGGCAGACGAATTTTTAGTTAGGTACGGTTTAGTTTTGTTTATCTTCTATTAGTCTATTGGCCGCAATATATTCTCTCTGACCTAAACTTTCTCTAAAAAGTAGCGAAATTTGTGCTCAACAATCCAACAGAAAATATCAATTCGACAGCAAAAATTTTAAGGTTAAGTCAATATTAATAATCTTCTGTCTATCTTCTATTTGTCGAAACATTAATGTAAATAAACTTAAATAATATATTATTTCGGCAATCCAAATTGTATGAGTGGGTTATGTTCTGTTTATCTTGTATTAGTTACAATATCTTCTTTCTGATTTTGAAAGCGAAAAGGCGAAATCTCCCGATGTAAACAAATCCTAGTATGAATTTATCCCTCGTAGTGCCATCTCTGGTCTGCTGTGTGAATCTTCTTCATCTCTCTCTGTCTCTCCTTGTCTACTATCTCCATCCTTGTCCGTAGTACGCGCTGTTCACACTGTTTTCCCTGATCGTTGTTATATGTTATCGACACGTAAAATTTTTAGTATTCTAAATAATCTCGAACAACAAATAGGCTCTACGGCATTTCGACAACAGCTACGGGCCATCTACGGCCGTAAAATATCGTAGATTGACTGAATCAACTTCACACTTCTTGAAGTCGACGTGGCGTTCCTTGGGGATGAGGAAATGACTTACCTGAAGAACTTCTCTCATCTGAAACAATAACGAATAGTGAGTTTTCGGCATAAGAACGCTGAAATAAAAGTATGGTGCGCTATTCTCTATTCTGTTACCCTAATCAGAGAAATTTTATTTACGACATCGTAAAGATAAACCCGTGTGAATAACTTAAATGTTCTCACGTTAATTTTTTGACGAGATATGAGTTTGTTTATGTTGGATAAAATCACTGCGAAATTACTAAAGTTTAGTATCATGTTAATAATATTACAGTGAATTAAAATTTTATTGTATAATTCTTTTTATACATAGTTATCATGCTAGTATTCATTTTTATTCTTCATTTCCATTATTTTTATTCATGGTTTATATATGAACTACAACTATAAAATTATTTTGCACACAATTCTTATTCATTGTTCATTGTAATACAAATTTTATTTGGATTTCAAGCATTCCTAAATTATATTTCCTATTTCCTGCAACTGTGAGTAAAGTGCATACTTTACGCAATTAGGTAGTAAATAATAATAAATTTAATAAAGTCTATGAATATACAAACTATAAATGAAACAAGTGCAATAATTTTTATGAACAAATTTAGTACTAATCTAATAAGGTTCCCAAGTTTTCTTCATTTCTACCTCCCGCTACTCTTGGTAAGGGAGGTATAGAGATCGTGCTAAAAATCGCATATCGAGATTTTAGTACATGATCACGTTTTACGGTCCATACAATCCAATTTTAACATTTTCACGATGATGTGTGTGTGTGTGTGTGTGTGTGTGTGTGTGTGTGTGTGTGTGTGTGTGTGTGTGTGTATGTGTGTGTGTGTGTATGTGTGTGTGTATGTGTGTGTGTGTGTGTATGGGTTTTATCTACGCTCTAACCCAAATACTATCAGAAAATTCTGAAACCTTGTATTTCTATCCTATTCTAATATGAAAAGAACCCATTAGATTTTAGTGTAAATCGGACAACCGGAAATGGCACTTTACCTGAAGCTGATAATGGTTTTTCTTCAAAAAATACCATTACATGTTATTTTTCGCATTTTGTGTCATTATAAAAATTAAAGATTATTGAATTTTCTACAGTTATACATTAATACTTTTTCTAGGTATACATTTTACAGATAAATTTAGAAAATAATCTTTTTTATAAATCCCACAGCCTATATTTTAAAGATAAATACATTTTTTCTGTTACACGGTTCATATTTCAAATGTATGTAACTGACATATAAATGTCAAAAAACTAATCACTTCAAATTAATAAATGGTGACATTTTAAAAAGAAAATAGTATAAAGCAATAGTTTTATGCAAAGGAACTTATTGTAGTTTGCAGCATTAGTAAATATCTAGGTATGTATTCAAATTAATAAAATTAAATAGCGGGAGGAAATGTGTTGGCCACATTAGATTTTTTAATGTGAATCTTTACATATGGGGTCCCGTGGTCTTGTGCCTGAGTGTCTGGTCGCGAACCTGGGGGTACCGGGTTCGATTCCTACCGACGCCAAATATTTCGAATTTTAAATGGCACAAAAGTGACCCCTGTGGTGCACTCTCCACGCCAACAATGAGTGCCCGTGAGGTGACGCCTGGTAAGCGCCCGCACGGTACAAATATGTCACCATCATTACCGATATCTGCGATAAAGCAGATTGGCACACCCAGAAATGGGTAATATATCGTGATGATATATTTATATTTATTTATTTTTACATAAAAATATTAAACCCGTTTTTTTTTATTTTCGCTGAAAAGTTTCTAATACGCCTGATAATATTAAAGTTTCAATAAATGAGGCCCGAGAAAATAGAAGGCGCGTGTGACGTCATCTCCACCAAGAACGTAGAGCTGAGTGAGACGGATCTATGACAAACGTGCTGGGTACGTTGTTTCGTGTCACGACACAATATGGCGGAATCAGGCCAATCAGGGTCTAGTTGTAGTTGGCTGTGCCTATAAAAGTCACTACATCTGGGGACTTTAGCGTCAATGCTGTCATCATGTCAATCGACCTGAAGAAAATTAACCTTAATTGTACTTATTTTTTATTATTTTCTTTATAATTTTGATCAGTTATGTTTTGTATTTATATGTATGCATATTATAAAAATTATGAATATAAAATCAATATTAATTAATTACCTTCATAGTTTTATTTCACTGCCGATTATTTTTCTTTGTAATAACGCACTCGTTTCAAGATAATCCATTTTAAATTTGGCGCCGCAGCTCGACACAATATGGCGGCCAATTGCGGTACTTTATATATCTAGCGTGATATCTAGTGACTTTAGTTCTACCGTAACCTAATTTTTAATATTAAATGTACAATTTGCATAATAGGACCGTTGCAAGAATTTTTTGTATCTCTAAGTACTAATTTTTAAAAATGTATTGTTCTTTAAAGAGCCTCAAACTTGAAAATATCACGAAATATCCATTAGATACTTAACAATTAAATACTAAATTTGTGTAATATTTTGGAAACGTCATGTGATTTGAACAGAATGTGACGTCAGATAAAATTTATATAAAATATCTGATGTGGACACCACATGACTTCCTTGTACGCCTGTTACACTATACATATTTTGTTAATAATTAAAATATGTATTATAACAGACACAATCATAAAATTGCACGTATTTTTTGTGTTAATAGCAAACTGAATTACAGAAACCAAACAGTACATAATTTTTAAATTTACATATCTCGGTTATACAAAGAGCTAATTTAATCATACTTGATGTTTCCGGTGCAGAATTCAATTCTCTAAAACTTTTATTTGAAGCATTTATTATTAAAATCAAAATAATACTATTTTTTTTCAAGAAAAACTGATAACAGCTTCAAGTAAAGTATCACTTCCGGTTAGACTATTTTAACCAAAATCTATTATGTTATTCCCATTGATATAAAAGTATTATATACCGCATTTGAAAAGTTTTGGATTATATTTTAATATAGTTTTTCATTAAAATCTATTATAGGCTTCAAGTAAAGTACCACTTCCGGGCAGACCATTTTAACTAAAATCTAATATGTAATTCCCATTGACATAAGAGTATTATATTCCAAATTTGAAAAGTTTTGGATTATATTTTAATATAGTTTTTCATTAAAATCTATTATAGGCTTCAAGTAAAGCACCACTTCCGGGTAGACCATTTTAACTAAAATCTATTATGTTATTCCCATTGATATAAAAGTCTTATATACCAAATTTGAAAAGTTTTGGATTATATTTTAGTATAGTTTTGCATTAAAATCTACTATAGGCTTCAAGTAAAGTACCACTTCCAAAAGTTAGGCAATGACCAAAAAGGGAGGTGCACAACTAGATGTCATAACAGTTCTAAATACAAAATTTTAACTTTTTACGGCTTCCCGTTTTTCAGTTATGCGAGATACGTACGTACGTACGTACAGTCACGACGAAATTAGTCAAAATGGATTCAGGGATGGTCAAAATGGATATTTTCGTTGAAATCTGGAAACCGAAATTTTTCGCGATTACAATACTTCCTTTACTTCGTACAAGGAAGTAAAAAACGTAAACTATTTTTTTTCCTATGAATGACGTGCTGTATGTACTCATGTATGTTTTCATGACTTTCTGGCGCCAATCTTTTTATTTAATTATTTACGAAAATAACAAAAAAAATGTTATTACTATTATTATTTTATTACTAAGAAAATTAGTGCATAAATTTTCATTTAAAATATTTTTAAAAAATGTGAAATCAGCTCATTCTAAGACTATTTATATCCACGTGTCTGAAATTCTTCCGAATGTTTAAGTTAATTTTATACAATTATAATATGGAAATAATTTTCAAGACCAATGACACTTGCATTCGAACCCAGACCGCCAGAATCTCACTCAGTCTTAAGTCTAAGTAGAATTAATTATTCTTAAATTGCAAAATATTTACCCTCCAATATCCATAACTTGCAAAATTCTTCTCTTTTATGTCTCCTACAACCTTTAAAATCTTTTTAAACCCCCAATCACCCAATTACGTATTCAGGCAGGGCGTGAGTGTGCAGAAGGGAAAAATGACAGTCGCTCGTCTGCTCCTTGGCGGAATCTGTGTGGCAAACGGCCCGCTACGATCCCGTAAAACTGTAAATGACCATTGAGCGGTTATTTTACTAAGTATGGAGTCATCGGAGCGACCATACACCCGACAGGCCCTTAGTGCGTGTCGCGGCCGTGGGATGTGGAATGGCGCTGGTGTACACACCACCAGGAGTGGACAAAGGGGGAGAAATTTTCAAGAAAATATGCGAAACTTTTTCTTAAAACAGCTTTTTTACTTCCTTGTACGAAGTAAAGGAAGTATTGTAATCACGAAAAATTTCGGTTTCCAGATTTCAACGGAAATATCCATTTTGACTATCCCTGAATCCATTTTGACTAATTTCGTCGTGACGTCTGTACGTACGTATGTACGTACGTACGTATCTCGCATGACTCAAAAACGGAAAGCCGTAGAAAGTTAAAATTTTGTATTTAGGACTGTTATAACAGTTGTGCACCTCCCTTTTTGGTCATTACATAACTTTCGGAAGTGGTACTTTACTTGGAGCCTATAATAGATTTTAATGAAAAACTACATTAAAATATAATCCAAAACTTTTCAAATTTGGTATATAATACTTTTATATCAATGGGAATATCATAATAGATTTTAGTTAAAATGGTCTGCCCGGAAGTGGTATTTTACTTAAAGCCTATAATAGATTTTAATGAAAAACTATATTAAAATATATTCCAAAACTTGTCAAATTTGGTCAGATAAACTGTTATTTTTAAGCACACATTTTTTTTGCTTTTAAGCAAAATCACTCAAGCAAACAGACATTAGGTAAAACCCCTCCTCCTTTGTAGTCGGGATTTACCATGCAGTTTGCTTTCGTGTTTGTTCCTAGGCAAAAAAAATTGTGCAAAATAAAAATTTATCAATAAAATCAGGAGGTCTTGTGATATTACTTCTGACTGTTTCATTCATACATTTATAAACCAATCCAAATTCAGGATTCTACCTAGTTACCAAGTTTCATTTTGACAAAACAATCTCTCAAAAAAATTTTCGCACCCTTTCAGCCAATAAGATGCTGTATTTTTACAAATGAGTTTTGATAAGTGAAAATTTTTGACGTTTTAAGCGTTTTGAGAGTGCCTAGGAAATATTGTTTATATATCTGTCAAAGTCCTGTCCGCTTATTTTTATTTTTGAAATAGTCATCCGAATACCATTCGTGGTTAAATTTTATTCTGGCAAAATTTTCAGATTGTTACTCGAGCCTTTTGCTAATTTATCTAGTGACATTGATCAAAAATCACTCGCTTGACAGCTCGCGATTTTTTTGTCAATGTCACTCAATAAATTGCTACGCAACCGGCTCTCGTAACAATCTGAAAATTTTTCCGGCAAAAATTTACCACTTATGGTATTATATATGATAAAACCCCGTTACCCCGATAATTTTCCGCTACCAAGTAAATAAACAGTTGTTATTGTTTATAACTGTCAGTGTGACAATTAATGTGTCAAGTTTCATTTTGCGTTGTCTTTGGAATTTATCTCACCAAATACCACACGACCTCTCAGATTTTTTCAAATAAACTTTTATATTTAAGCACTCATTTTTTTTTGCTTTTAAGCAAAATCGCTCAAGCAAACTGACATTAGGTAAAACCCCTTCTCCTTCAGAGTCGGGATTTACCATGCAGTTTGCTTTCGTGTTTGTTGCTAAGCAAAAAAAATTCGTGCAAAATAAAAATTTATCGATAAAATCAGGAGGTCTTGTGATATTACTTCTGATAAAACCCCGTTACCCCGATAATTTTCCGCTACCCAGTAAATAAACAGTTGTTATTGTTTATAACTCTCAGTGTGACAATTAATGTGTCAAGTTTCATTTTGCGTTGTCTTTGGAATTTATCACACCAAATACCACACGACCTCTCAGATTTTTTCAAATATACTTTCATATTTAAGCACTTATTTTATTTTTTTTTTCTTTTAAGCAAAATCGCTCAAACAAACTGACATTAGGTAAAACCCCTTCTCCTTCAGAGTCGGGATTTACCATGCAGTTTGCTTTCGTGTTTGTTGCTAAGCAAAAAAAAAAAAATCGTGCAAAATAAAAATTTATCGACAAAATCCGGAGGTCTTGTGATATTACTTCTGATAAAATAACTATGGTATTGACTCCGAAAGCGTGACGTCAAAATCGACCGGGAATTACAAAACCTGAAAGTAGGCTTCCGGTTTCTTGACTGCATCTTTGAAAGAGTTTATTGTGAACGAACCGAACTGCGCCAAATTTAAATAGCTGTCATTTGTCTTATTTGAAAACTAGAAAATGTAATGGTGTTATTTTGTTACATATTCCTGTTTTATGTATTTAAAGTAAAAAAATAAATTAAAATATATGCGTAATTTGTTTTAAGAAACCTTATATTGAAGTAAATTTTAATATATTTCAAGAAATAATGTTATTGTGGCTCTTGTCATTCTTCAGCGAGGACGAAAAGATTTTCCTCTGATTCTATAGTTATAGACCTAGCTATTGTTTAAAGGATTGGTATTCTGCACCTGATCACTTATTTATTTTGTCCGTTCTTACTTTCAATTCGGTTCGTAGTGTTTTAGTCGCGCTTGTTATCTCATCTGGTACGATTTTGAACTTTTGCAAATTACAGTGGCACAAAAAACAAAAACAAGTGATTCGTTTTTCTTAAATGATAAGTTTTTTTGTGGATGAAAAGAGACTTATTGTTCGTGGTGAAAATGCAGTGGATTGAAACCATGTTCATTTGGTCTGTGATGTCCATGAAATAGTTTATGACGCAGACCTTAATATTATAAAAGGAAAAGTAATTCATTTATAAATTAGACATAACAATACATTATCTTTTTTAATTTTCGTTGGCTGTTACGATCTCTCACTACAATTACTAATTTTGTTTATTTTATTTTTGCATCCCCTACACATCCTATAAATTTGTAACACGTATTCATTAACACTCTTTATATTATTTATACGTATGTGACGAATATATTTTTTTATATGATAATCTACTTTTCAAATTTTTCTTACCTACTTCTTTTATTTTCCATGTCCAATATTTGTCATATGCATTATTCATTTTATTAATTGATTATATTGCAAAATATTGTTATAAAATTAGCTTTATAAGAAACAATTTTTAATGCTAAAAAAGTTTAATTTCACTTTACAGATTACAGCTTTGATGACAGCTATTTAAATTTGGCGCTAGTACGGTTCGTTCACAACAAACTCTTTCAAGATGCAGTTAAGAAACCGGAAGCCTACTTTCAGGTTTTGTAATTCCCGGTCGATTTTGACGTCATCACTTTCGGAGTCAATTGTTCATAACATTCGATTAAAAAGATTATAGATCTAGCAAGTTATAGAAAGTTGTCTAGGATACCATGTAACTGAATTCTATAAGACATTGATTTATAAGTTTTCTATAAGCTGAAGATCTATAATAGAAATTTAAGAGTATGTCTAAAATCCCACTATTAGTGTCTAGTCCGAAAATGATAAAATTTCATTTTTTTTCGAATACACCCCTGTGGTGGTGCGGGGGTGAACATCCACCGCTCAGACCGCCTGTCGGTTCCTCCGCACGCAACACAGCCGGGAATTGCGTTGCGGAGTCGCCAGGCAAATTTTTATTTCGCGATATTTGCACACGCCTAAAGAACACGACACTACACAACAGAACACATGCTGAGACATCTACGGCACACCCACGCATATATTTTCTCTCTCCCTTCTTGCAAAAAACACACCACTCAGGAACAGAATATAATATTCACCCATTCATTACAAATGGTAATTTATGCTCTCAGGAATATTATATGTGGGCATATAAGGTGTCAAGTAATGAATTACATATTCTAAAAGTTATTATGATTTTTATCGAATTTTTGCTACATATTATCTTCATGCTATGAGGCTAATTAAAATTATGCTTTGGGCATAAATACTAAGTTTAAACGCTATTAAATTTTAATGCACAGATCCCTAAATACAGATTAGATGAAAGTTATACACGCTATATATTTTAGTTCACTACGCATTAGACACTTGTTAATAAGGATAGGTAAGTTCAATTCATGAAGATTAAAACAGATGAAATATTTAATTAAAAGTATCCAATTGAGTTTAATGGGTCTATTCTGAACAAATCTGTAAGTCTTACAGATTTGTAAATCTATAAATAAATGAACAAAATCGCAGCGAAAGTTGCCACCCTAATGTATAATTTTATTTTAATCAACAAAAATAGATGCGTTTTTGTCAGGTTTTTCCAGATTTACAGATCTGTAAGACTTACAGATTTGTTCAGAATTGGCCTATATGTACATTTTTTTAAATTCTTCTGACCATAACGTACCATGTTCAATTCTGAGTTGAGGATTATTTTGTTCCTGATTTTTTAATTGACCGGGAGTAGAGAAACGATTTGCAGCTTCAAAATCTTCTTCAGCGTTGCCGCGCGAATTGGGACTTTCCACTATATTTCAAATTATTATGCAACGTTATCTAGAAAACGGTCTGGAGTACTGTAGTTCTAGTCTTAATTGTTATTCGTTAAGCTGTAAATTTTTCTCAAAATCTTAGGTTCACAAAAAATTGTAAACATATAAATTGATCTTTCTACCGTAATAATTATTAAGTTCAACCCCCGCCTGGTTTTGTTATACCTAACAACACCTTTAGGTAAGGAAGCTATTGTCATATTGGTCAAAAAATTCGGTGGTGAGGTCCCTATAACACGATTTTAGTTTTACAATCATGTATATATTTGTGTGTGTGTGTGTGTGTATGTGTCCGTGTATGACAAATTTTTCTCCGACAATAACTCCAATAGGTATTCGTATTCCTCTTCTTTACATCCAAATGAAGATTTAATTATATTTTGGTTATAATTGATCAACCGGAAGTTCCCTTGTTTGAAGTTTTTGACAGTTTTTCTTTTATGTGATTATAAATATGAAAGAATATCTTATTGTCTATACGGATTGATTATACATTTTCCTTCCTATTCAATAGATATAGAGTTAGATATATTCAAAAAATTCTAATTGACAGATGTCAGTGTCAAGTGCAATTTAAATAAAGTATGTTTCTGTTATAATTTTATCGGATTTATAGAATATTTTCCAAGAAACTTTCAGTATGGAATTTGTAAAGAATAGTATATGTTCATTTTGCATTTATACTGGATATATAGAATCTTTTCCAAGGAACTTTTGGTAAGGGATTTGTACAAAATACATCGAATTGACGGAAGGTCTTGTGCTGGCCACAACAGATTTTTTATTTTGTAAAACATTTTAAATAAATTACAAAATTAAAACATGAATTATTTGGTAAATCAAATAATAGATTTTTTATATTGTCAATTTTTGATAATCCAATGAATATTTCATTAGAAGGTAGATTTAATGAAATTAAATTACATATTCAACTGTTTTTATACAGTTTTTTTATAACATTTAGAACCATGAACGATTCAATTATTAAAATATGAAGAAATATTTTGTGAAAAATACATGGATTTCATTGGGATTTGAACCCAGGACTTTGGTAACAATTGGACAACCGGAAGTAATATTTTTTTTTAATCTTCTAAAAATTATTTTTTGAAAATTTCTGTTATTACTAATATTAAAGATTTTAAAAATCTCTATCCCATACATTTAAAAATTTTATTATATCTTCTATGGAGTTAAAGATAGAGATATATAAATATATAAAATAATAAGTTGTACATGAATCGCGCAGCCCGTGGAAAACAAGTGGAAAAATTAAAATATTTGTAATTGACAGATAAATGTGAGCGTCAAAAAGCCAGACATTACGGAAGACTTTTTCTGGGAAGTACATTTAATATTTTTTATTTTCACCCCAATTCTGCAAGGAAGTTGTTAAGTCTTAGCGACATTGTTAAAAATTATAACCAATAGAAACATATGTAAAGGCTGTCATTTTCATGTTTTATTCAGTGTTCACTATTATTATTGGTTATTTGCTGTAACAATGTTGCTAGTCTTAACAACTTTCTTACAGAATTAGGGCGTTTATTATTAATTAAATATTTATAATTATAGATACATATATTACATATATCCTTCAGAAATACCGTCAATCTCATCTATGAATTGGAAGAATCTCGAACATTAGAAGAATAAGAGTGAATAGAATGAATTAAAAAATATGAAAATATATAAAAAAAATCTGTTGTGGCCAGCACAAAACCTTCCGTCAATTCGATGTATTTTGTACAAATCACATACCAAAAGGTCCTTGGAACAGATTCTATATAATATCATGTAAAATCAAACACGAACAAATACTATTTCTATTCTATAAATCCAATAAAATTATAACATAAACATACATTAAGTAAAATGCACTTGACACTTCTTCTTATTCTTCAGCTTCCCCTATTTTATTAGAGGTAGCTGTTTCCTCTTTTCTTCCACTCATTCCTGTTCAACAAATCTTCTTGACACAGGCATTCCTTTCAGTCTTCTGCGATACAGTCCTTCCATCTTCTCTTTGGCCTTTCTCTGCGTGTCACTTGCGAGGAGCACTATGACATACCAATTTTGTGATCCTACACTTTCCATATTTGGTTTTGCACTTGCAACTGACATCTGTCAATTAGAATTTTTAAAATATATCAGCATCAGCTGTTTCCATGTTAAATAGCAAAGCTGACTAATTTTTGAAAATTAATTTCTTTATAATGCTTTAAATCTACATCTATTGAATATGAAGGGAAATGTATAATTAAACTGTATAGAGAAGAATATTTTCTTTAATATGTATAATAACAAAATGTCAAAAAACAATATTTAACTGCATTTTTTTAAGAAAAACTGTTAGAAACTTCAAATAAGGGTTCTTCCGGTGGATCAATTATAACCAAAATCTAATCAACTCTTCATATGGATGTACAGAAGAGGAATACGAAAGAATTATAATTTTAGAATTGTAGTATTGAAGTTATCGTCAGAGAAAAATTTGTCACACACGGACATACATATACACACACGGACACACACACACACACACACACACACACACACACACACACATACATACATACATACATACAGACATCATCTTAAAATTAGTAAATTCGTATTCTAGTTCTAGGAACCCTAAAACGTGCTTATTCATTAAAAACTCACCACCGAATTTTTTGACCAAAGCCAATACCTTCCTTACCTAAAGGTGACGGAAGGTAAAAAGATATGTGTTTTTGTGTGTATCAGAAATGTCAAATATGTACTATACTTATATAGCCTAATATGGAAATGGCGAGAGATCTTGTGCTGGCCACAACAGATTTTTGTTATAACATTCAGAACCGTGAACGATTCAATTATTTAAACACGAAGAAATATTTTGCGAAAAATACATGTAGTTTTCCCATGATTAACGCGTATCTGTCACGGATTCCAGTGTTCATTCTGTATAATAATAGAACAAAATATTAATAATAAATCATAAGATATTTAATGGATATTTCGTGATATTTTAAAATATAAAGATAAACAATATTTTTTTAAAAAAATGATACATAGAAAGGTATATATTTTTTAGCATCAACCCTATTATTTTCATTTCTTTCTACATCAGTCTCATCATCACTTCCCATTCCCATTTTTTATCTTGTATGTCCGGGCCATAAAATGCAGACACATGCCATGAGCGTCCATTGCACGAGCATACCCGGGTCCAAGTGGCCATCCAGAGCACGGACTCCAAGTGACCATCAACTGGACATAGTATCTGCAGCTGACATTCAACACTCAAGATAGCAGATGATGAGAGGCGCACTGTGCTGACCCAAACCTGATAGCGGATTTATATCGCCAATGAGGAATCGAAAAACGTTAAGAAGAAAGGTTAATTGAGGGATTGTAATGGCAACGGTAGTTTGTTTAATGATTATTTTATTAACGTCTATTCTAAAGATACAAAAGCAATATAATTTTAATATTTGAAAGATAATGCCAACATTCAGTTGCGTGCAAAAGTTTTGAGATACTCACATTTTTACACTGTGTTACATTGTAAAAGTGATAAAGAAATGAAACAGTTATCTATATAAACCTATGTATTTGTACATAAAATATTTTCAAATTATAAACCAAAAACTATATAATAGTAATTAAGGTACCAAGGGTTGTTATAAGGACAATAATGCCTGAGGTCAACAGTGTACTGTCGAGGGCCTCTGGTTTAACACCCGTGGTGCCTTCAACTAAGGTGACCATACGTCCCGAATTTCCCGGGACAGTCCCGAATTTTCAGACCCTGTCCCGATTTTTTACAACTAGTTTTTTGGTCCCGAATTTATAGCATTTGTCCCGAATTGTCCCGAAAAAACAGTAATGTGAGAATGTAAAAGTATAAATGCATATACTTATTTAAATAGTGTAGATTGCAAACTGAAAATACAATTATTTATCGGTATCATATTAAATGAAATCCCTTTTGGAGTCAAGTTGAACAGCCTTTTTGTTAATTAATAAAATGATACCAAATCGTAAATTATTGGAAATTGATATATATGAGGAATATGTTTACGTTAAATAATATATCACGGAAGACAAAATATAGGAATGGTCAAAAAATAAGTCATGCCCAGTTCAAAGGTGAATGGAAATAACTACATATTTTAATGAACCAGATTCCTTATTCAAATGTTTTAAAATTGCCAGAGTTTTACTTTTGTCTTCCCGGCCCTAATGCTGCAAATGAGCGAAGTGCGAGTATTTAACATTATGAACAGATTTTAGACTAGTGATAAGACACAGCTTAAAGTGAACACTTTGAAGAGTGTGTTAATCACTAAAATACATTTTAATGAAAATTGCGCGGAGTTTTATAAGAAAATCAAAAAAGAAAGAAATATTCATGCTTCAGAGAAATATAAGGCTACTTCATCAAAATAATTTGGAAGGGTTCCAAATTTATTATTATGTTTAAAAATGAATACCGTGTTTTGATTTAATCTTTATTTTTTTAAAAAAATATATATCATATACCTATTATATCAAAAATAAAACAAAAAATTATTTATTTTGGTATATATAATATATCGTCCCGAATTTCTAACTTCGAAATCTGGTCACCTTACTTCAACGTTTTATGTCTTACTAGAAATTCTTAATAAACATTTTGTCTGACTAGAATTTTTCAAACAAACATAATAAATCACAAAATTTTAATACAACTTACAAAGTAGCCTGTGAATACGGTATCTAGGTAATATTTTGTTTCTGTAAACAAAGCATTTTTTTCAAACAAAAAATATATTTCTTGTGGTATTTTTCTGTCAATATGGACGAGCAATGTTATTGCTAAGAATAAGAAGTATGGGGTCCCGTGGCCGCGTGCCTGAGTGTCTAGTCGCGAACCTGGGGAAACCGGGTTCGATCCCGACAAACGCCAAATATTTCAAATTTTAAATGGCACAAAAGTGACCCCTGTGGTGCACTCTCCACACCAGCTATGAGTGCCCGTGAGGTGATGCCTGGTAAGCGCCAACACGGTAAAATATATCGTCATCATTACCGATGTCTACATGTGTTGTAGATACTAGCACACCCAGAAATGAGTAATATGCCGTGATAATATATTTATTTATTTAAGAAGTATGCTGGTTTGTATTTGTGATGAAACAAATATGATTATAAACGACTACAATTCACAAAGCTTCTTAACCTTAACTGCACTTTATGTTAGTATCAGTATTATTAACCTTAGTTTGCTGTCAACATTACCATAGCAACTTAATACGCCCTAGGGTATTATTTACTCAATAACGGACCTAATTTTGAGGTTGTTATAAAACAATAATATACTAGTAAGACATAAATAAACTTATGTGATAACAAAATAATTTATGATGTTGTTCAAAAGTATTGCTCCAGAAATATGCATACCTTAAAAGTAATCAAAAAGAATCTGTTGTGGCCGACACAAAACCTTCCGTTAATTCGATATATTTTGTACAAATCCGTTACCAAAAGTTCCTTGAAAAAGATTCTATATATCCTGGAAAATTGTCTACGAACACACTATTTTTTACAAATTCCATACCGAAAGTTTGAAAAGATTCTATAAATCCAATAAAATTATAACAACGTACATTATGTAAATTGCACTTGACAATTCTTCCTTCTTCAACTTTTCCCTATTTTATTAGGGGTTTCTGTTTCTTACTCTTCTCTTCTACTCATTCCTGTCCAACGCATCTTCTTGACATAGTTCTTCCTCTCTCAAATCTTCTGCTACACAGTCCTTCTATGTTCTCTTTGGCCTTCCTCGTACTCCCGGCATTAAAAGTTCCTATTTTAAGGCGAGGCTGCAACTTCAAGCCACTTACGAGGGACATTCTGTCACATATCTTTTTCTGATCTTATACTTTCCACTTTGGTTTTGCACTTGACACTGACATCTGTCAATCATAATTTTTTGAATATATCTGCTGTTTCCATAATTTTAGCAAAGCTGACTGATTTTTGAAAGTTAATCTCTCTATAACTCTATATCTATTGAATATGAAGGAAAATGTATAATCAAACCATATAGAGAATAAGATATTCTTTCATATTGACAATCACATAAAATGTCGAAAAATAATATTTAATGCGTTTTTTCAAGAAAAACTGTTACCAACTTTAAATAAGGGTACTTCCGGTTGACCAATTATAACCAGAATGTAATCAGCTCTTCATATTGTTGTAAAGAAGAGGAATACGAAAGAATCATAATTTTTAGAATTGTAGTTTCGGAGTTATCGTCGGAAAAAATGTGTCTCACACACACACACACACGCACACATACATACATACATACATACATACATACATACAGACATCATCGTAAAACCAGTAAAATCGTATTCTAGGGACTCTGAAATGTGCTTATTCATTAATAACTCATCATCGAATTTTTTGACCAAAGGCAATACCTTCCTTACCTAAAAGTGACGGAAGGTAAAAATGGTACAATCTTTTTGGATTTGCGATTTTGTATTCTATTCTTTTTCCAAATGGTTCCATAATTCTCCGTCATAGGAGTGTTTTTTTTTACCACGCGTATTTTTAAGTCTTGCCATAAATTCTCTATTAGATTTAAATACGGATATTGGTATGGCCAGTCAAGAATTCGGACCTTTTGACTAAAAAATTCCTTTATTAGTTTTGAAGTATGTTTAGGATCGTCCTTCTGAAAAACCCAGTAGCATATTTCTTCTTGCATAAGGTAGCATATGCTTTGTTAATATGTCTCTATACATTGGAGCATCCATGGAATTTGTAATCTGGACTAATGGACCTACACCATCGTGAAAACATGCACAACATAAAATCACATTTCCCCTGCAATGCCTAACTGTAGGGACTTGGTACCTAAAATTGTGTCTTGCACTTGTTAGTCATTGAAAATACTTCGTACTCTCATTTCCAAAAAAAATCTAATTTTGGTTTATTCAAAAATAACACTTTTCTTAAGGACATCGGGACACAGTACTACGGCCGACATTGGCAAGGTTTTCTATTTGAAATATCCACAGTAGTTTTTTTTAGATCTGCTATAGATTTTAGTTTAATTATTTTATCTCTTCGCTTTGTTGGTTTATGGGGTGTATAACTAGAGATGCATTCGGCCGGGCCGGGCCGGGCTTTGAGGTTTGGATCGACTCGGCCCGAAAATAAAAATTACCGGCCCGACTCGAAGATCGACTCGACAAAAAAATTAGCTAGCCCGGCTCGAAAATTGATTCGAAATCGGGCCGGGCGTCGGGCCGGGCCGGGCCAAAGCTCGAAATTGGGTGCATTCGGCATTCCTAGTGTTGATTTTTATGTTAAGGCGAAATGTTTAACATTTTTCGTGTCAAAATTATAAAAAAACCTCTACATTCTTATAACTTTCAACATTAGTTAACATAAGTAGTTAAAAAAGAACATAAGTAGTTATAAAAATTACAGACCTACGAGTATTTAACACTTTCTTTACCAAAGAATTTAAACAACTTTTTCACAAATCTTATATAAAAAAATATAATTTACATAAGGATTTTTTATCTAATTTTGTTTCTGCTCAAAAATAGGACAAGAAATCATTATGGTAGGAACAATAACCACTTTTATTTAAGTATACGAGTAATAATAATAAGAATAGCAACATCACAATATAATTATTATGCTTTAATGAATAACCTTGAATTCTTGAAGTAAAATAATACATTTTTATTTATTAATATGTGAAGTGTGTTGTTATTAAATCATTTTGATCCTTTTTAAACTGTGCATTTGACTGAACTATAAGATTTTTCGGGCCGGGCCAAAATCAAAAGTCCGACTCGCCTCGATTTTTGAAAATGATTAACCCTATTCGGCCCGATAAAAAATATATTCGGCCTGGCTCGATGATAGACTCGAAATCGAGGTGGGCTTCGGGCCGGGCCGGGCCAAAGCTCGAAATCGAGTGCATCTCTATGTATAACATCTTTGCTTGTCCGCTGATGATTTTGGCTAGCTAGAAAGCCAGCTATCTCACGAGAACACTTTCCTTGTCAAAAAAGGTTTATTACGGATTCTCGTAACTGAAGATGGGTGTTTTTTTACCAATTTGCTAGACAAAATCTAAATCTAATACGTGCAATTTTATGATTGCGTCTGTTATAATACATATTTTAATTATTAACAAAATATGTATAGTTTAACAGACGTACAAGGACTTCATGTGGTGCCCGCATCAAATTTTTTAATCTAACACTGCATTTCAAAAATAAATTTTCTGATAAATACTATTAATATTCAAGTCCTCAAATCTTATTTTAGAAACAACATTCATACACATTGTTTCTTATCCTTCAGCTTCAAATTATAGAAAATAAGGAAGTAATAAATCTATACTTCTAAGAAATTACAGATTCCTAGAAATGTAAAATCTTAAACTCCTCCCAATAATTGCCATCTAGTTTGTGGAAGATGTATAATCATCGAGAGATAAAACACAGTAGTAAAACATTACAAGAACATGGTGAGCACAGCGCAGAAACTATAAACTGGTTGCAATAGGTATCTACAAACTATGATTTAATGTTGGAATTATTATTTACGGCTTGTGCATGTGTTTGACATTAGCGGGCGCTGAAAACAAGAAGCCGAATCAATCTTACATCCGTCATAAAATCATTTTAACAGCCCATAAAGCTGCATACAGAGGAAAAACCGTACTGATAATGTGTTACGAGCTTTAATTGTTGTTGTGTGGATGATAAGATAGATTTCTCGACCCCGCGATCTGATAAAGGATGCTGCATCGTAAAACTCAACAGTAAAACAGTTTTAAGTGTCAACATCTGTAAAACAATTAAATGCGTGTCGTATATTATACTTGGATAGTAAAGCTCCACTTTACATTTTATTTATATAGTGTTAAAGTTTACATAAAGATTGGCATCACTATACTAACAATGTGGAGTATTCTCAGATTTAAGGACCTTTTAGTGATTGTTGTTTTTCACTTTCTATAAGGAGGCGTTAAATGCATCTTTCACATTACAAATGACACATTTATCTTTTAACAGTTCTTGTTTTTAAACAGAATTTCTCAATTTCTAACGTGGTGTAAATAAAATTCATATTACATGATAAATCCTGTTAGATACCTATGAGTTCAAGTTTATATACAGATGTCTCAGACAAAGTGGACATATATTGGGATCTCCCTATCACCTAAACCCTAAACTATACAAGATGCAAAATCGGACAACTTAAACAAAAGTAGTCCAAATTTTTATTTGATCAAATAACTTCAGTCATCGATTATTTATTTTTAATGTTACTTGCTTCATTTCTGCATAATCCTTAAACTATTAAAAACTCTTACCAAATTAAATTTAAATAAAAGTATTAAAAAAATACCTACGAATAAAAGTCGAGAGTCTTATTCAAGACTTGTTCGACAAGACTCGAGACTGGTCTCGTCTTGACTTTTTAGTTGAGACCAAAATAATGGTCTTGTCTCGACAGGACCAAGGACGAGAGGAGACGAGACGAGACAAGACCAAGACTGGTCTTAGTATTGCGGCAAGAATATATTGAAAGTTAGGTATTTAAAAAACAAAAATATATCGCGACCTATAAATTTTCTCTACTATACAAAAATGGCCTCTTACTTCTAATGTCATATATGTATAAATAATAAATAAAAGTACATTTTCAATCTTTCTTATTGTTTTATTAATGAAATATTTATTGGTAACATGCATATATCCATTAGAAATACCGCCAATCTTGTTAATGAATTGGAAGAATCTCTGACATTTAAAATCTTCCTCATACAATGAAAAATAGATATAATTAGAACTGTATGTGTGTAGAAGACATGTTAAATACAACAAGAAACAATATTTGGGTAACGTTCAATAATTTTTACCTCCCGCTAACCTTAGTAAGGGAGGTATAGGGATCGTGCTAAAAATCTCATATCGAGATTTTAGTAAATGACCACGTTTTAAGGTCCCTAGAATCCATTTTTAACATTTTCACGATGATGTCTGTATGTGGGTATGTGTGTGTGTATGTATGTGTGTGCGTATGTATGTATGTATGTATGTATGTATGTATGTGTGTGTGTGTGTGTGTGTATGTGTAAGGATTTTGTCTTCGCTCTAACTCAAATACTATCATTCTGAAAATTCTGAAACCTTGTATTTCGATCCTATTTTAATATCGAAAAATTAGATTTTGCTGTAATGTGGATAATCGGAAATGGCACTTTACTTGAAGCTCATTATTATTTTTTCGCTATTTATATCATTATAAAAATTAAAGATTATTAAATTTTCTACAGGTATACCTTAAAACTTTTTCCATTTATTTCACAGATAAATTTAAAAATAAACTTATAAATCCCAGAGCCTATGTTTTAAAGATAAACACAATTTCTTTGTTACACAGTTCATATTTCAAAAAATACTATTAAATGTCAATTTTCACATTTTATGTCATTATGAAAATTAAAGATTATTGAATTTTCTACAGGTATAAATTAATACTTTTACTATATATTTTACAGATAAATTTAAAAACTAATCTTTTTTATAAATCCCGAAGCCTATGTTTAAAAAATAAACACAATTCCTTTGTTACACAGTTCATATTTGAAATGTATGTTACTGACAGATAAATGTCTCTGTCAAATAACTAATCAATTCAAATTAGTAATGGTAACATTTAATAATGATAATAGTACCTAAATAAAGCAATAGTTATATGCAAAGGAACTTAATATAGTTTGCAGCATTAGTAAATATATAGGCATGTATTTAAATTAATAAAAATTAAATAGCAGGAAGTATTGTGTTGGCATTTCAGATTTTTTCATAGTAGGAATACATTTCTGAACTATGGTCTTAAATTCAAATTTTAAATTATTTAAATACATATAATTCAATGTATAATGTTCAATAATTATTTTTTCTGTCTACCTATACGAAAAGTGAAATTTTACGTACTTATTTTCGGACGAAAAATGACACTTTTCTGAACGTTATCACTTTTCGTCCGGAAACCTTTTTCGTACGCTAAGCCTACTACGATTTTATGATTATTGCAATAGTGTGTATTACCGGAGTTGTAAATAACAAATATCAAACGAGCAAATAAAAATATTATTTTAATGATAAATTTAATTTAAATATATGCGCAATTAATAATGAAATTAACTATACTAAAAATTATTAATTTTGACATGACTAATTGTTAATCTAAGATGCCGCTGGATAGAGTTGTTTTCGAGGTTATTTTGTTGGTTTTGTTTATTTTCACCTGTCAAATAGTGTTGATGTGTCTGTGAGTGTAGTGTGTCTTCCTTCAAACTAAAACAGAGCTAAGAATTAAAATTTTGTGAAAATGGCAGAAGATATATATTACCCAATCATTATTCATATAATAAATAATAAGATTTTACGAATTTAAAAAAACGTGTATTTATTTCTAGATCTATTACGTAAAGTAAGGTAGACAGAAAAATGTAATATGTACCTCGGCAAAAAAAGCATATTATAGCCTCGCTTGTTTGCTTTACCTCGGCTTCGCCTCGGAAAGCAAACTCAAGCTCTGCTGTAATATGCAATTTTTTGTCCTAGGTACATAAATAACTATTTTTTAAAAAAAAAAACGAACATTTTTATCCAATATTTTTCAAGATAAACGTTAGAAAAAATTATATTGCAATAACAACGAAATAAAAATGAATACACATTTTTTTCGGTTCTCTTTTGCTTTGTCAATATCATCATTTACCATTCTCAGTCTTTATATTTGACGTTCCGTTCGTCTAGCATTGTCATCGCATATGAAGAGAATCCGCTTGGTCAAGTGTAAAATTCCCAATCGATATTTTGGGTAGTGGTGTGAAATTTTGCGGATGATCGGGGCTCTTTGGTGGCACCCTCTGTGTTTGAGGGGACAAAACCAAGGGAATTGTCACCCTGGACCCCTGGCCGGGGGATGATGGGATGGGGTTGCGAACCACAGTGCTGACCTGCGCAACACCAGAGACACCTACCAAGTGCGCACTTTTGCCGCCAACGGAATAATGGACGGAGAATACTACGGATAGGAATGATGGAGAAAATCGTTAAACATTACACAAAATTCAGGATTTGTTAAACTTTTTAAATGTAAGAAAAAATGGAAAGATGAGGCATAGAACCATTGATATAGTGAATTCAACGTTAGAAATAAATAAAACATGCGCCTATTTGTTATGTATCGTTCAAAAGGGCGAAAGACTTTTACCACACGATTTATATGAAATGTAATATACTTGTTCCATAAAAAAACTGATGTGGACACCACATGACTTCCTTGTACTCCTATTAAACTGTACATATTTTGTTAACAACTAAAATATGTATTATAACAGAACCAATCATAAAATTGCACGTATTTGACATAATTTGATATTGATATTAAACTTTTTATTTTTTGTTATTTTTTGTCCGAACCCATAACAAATTATTACAAAAACAAAAAAGTACATAATTTTTAAATTTATACAAAGGGCTAATTTAATAATACTTGATGTGCTACACGCAGAATTAAACTTTTATTTAAAGCATTTATTTCTAAAATCAAAATAAAACCATTTTTTTACCTCCCGCTACCCTAGGTAAGGGAGGTATAGGGATCATGCTAAAAATAGCATATAGACATTTTATATAATAAGCACGTTTTGATGTCCCCAGAATCCGATTTTAACATTTTTACAATGATGTCTGTAGATATGTATGTGTGTATGTGTCTCTGTGTGTGTATCCGTATGTGTGGATCTTGTGGACACGATTACTCAAATACTATCAATCAGAAAAATTTGAAATTTTGTATATCCATTCTATACTAATATGGGAAGTGCTCATTAGTTTTTAGTGTATATCGGATAACCGGAAGTATCATTTATACAAGCTTTTAACAGTTTTTCTTGTAAAAAATTCATTGAATATAATTTTTTAGCAACTTTTACTAATTAAAATGGAATATAATGGTTTAATCTTCAATTCTACGATAATAACATTTAGTAAATAACTCTAAATAACTTTAAATATGAATATATAATATAATTTATTTCCATGTATCACCTAGCCTATGCGTCAAACAAAATCATAATTTTTAATGACAGGTTTGACATATTTAAACAAATGTCACTGACAGGCAGCAATTATATTAAAATTAATAATGAAACCGTGTTAATGAGAATATAATAGTAAAATATTTTATTAAGGTTTGTAAAAATAATATATTTTCCATCATACATAAATGTTAGATGTACAGGATGATCTAATTTAAATTTGCTAATTGCTATTTGTGCAGCACTATAAATTAATATTAATTTACAACTACACATTTACGAAATGGATTATGTACGGCGAAGAATTTACAAAGATTGCGTTTTAGAGCACCTAGAAGATGATGCTGATTTTTATAAGAATGTACGTGTGGGACGATTTTTCCTTTAAGCCTATTAAAATATGATCCAAAACTTCTCAAATTTGGTATTTAAAACTCATATATAATTTGAAACAACATATTAGATTTTAACCATATATGATAAATCGGATGTAGTACTTAATTTGGAGCTCTAACAAATTTTTGAGGAAAAACAAAAAAACAATCCAAAATTTCGTATTACAGACTTTTCGATTTATTGGACAACAAATTAGATTTTATTTACAAACGATTAACCGGAAATGATACATTACTTAAAGCTCACTGCTATTTTAAACATAGAATTGGCGGGAGGTCATGTGTTGGCCACATCAGATTTTTTATGAAAAACTATTAACAGCTTCAGGTAATGTATCATTTCCGGTTAGCCCTTTTTAACCAATGTTGTGTTACTCCCATTCATATAAAAGTCTTATATACCAAATTTGAAAAGTTTTTGATATTTTAATATGTAATCGCATAGAATATTTATTTATTTATTTCTTTAGTGTGATTAAAACTGATACAATATTTTTTTAAAACAATTTAAATTAAAGGTTAAATTTTCTACATATTTGGTTCACCTTTACTCCACTTTAAATTAATTAATATTGTCACATTTGCGCGATAAATTTAATTTATTATCAAATACCCACTTACAGTTTTTTATTAATGATCTTGAATCCTACATTGCGATTTACATTCTGAACTTTTCTTCGTGATCGTATTTTAATCAGATCCGCCTCAACTACACGACTTTGGAATTAACATATTGGCTATCTGGCTTGTTTCTCTAGTTATTTATTTCGTCTCGGGACTTTCTAATTTAAAGATTCTGTTTGAAGCCGTGTGAGGCACAGTCTGTCTTACCTCATACTCACTAAACATAGCCACATGCGTGCGTCAGAGAGAGATGGACAGAGTACTCTGTGAGGTCACGAAGTGTTTCAACTTCTCAGTGAAGGATTCGATAGTTATAGAATTTATATGATCGGTTTAAGCTTTGTTTGATTTGTCTAGGGTCCTCCATTATTTTTTATATGTCTTATGAAATTATCTACAATGAAAGCGATATGTGGATCTAAAACGTATTTTTCTTACAACCGTGCGTAATGTACATACTTTACGCACTTCTTACGATATGTAAATTGTAACTTTTCAAACACTAGTGCATGAAATAGTATATTGTATAACTAGTGCTGAAAGTTGGATATTTCAAACGAACGTGAAGTTTGAGCCACGAGCCGAAGGCGAGTGGTTTAATCACGTGAGTGTGAAATACCCTTTCAGCACGTGTTGTACACGATATTAGAGATGCATTCGGGCCGGGCCGGGCCGGGCTTTGAGGTTGGATTGACTCGGTCCGAAAATAAAAATTACCGGCCCGACTCGAAGATCGACTCGACAAAAATATTAGCTAGCCCGGCTCGAAAATTGACTCGAAATCGGGCCGGGCCGGGCCAAAGCTCGAAATTGGGTGCATCCGGCATTCCTAATTTTGATTTTTATGTTAAAGCGAAATGTTTAACTTTTTTCATGACAAACTTATAAAAAAACCTCTACATTCTTATAACTTTCAACATTAGTTAACATAAGTAGTTAAAAAAGAGACCCTTCTAGTCTAAGTTTGTTATAAAAATTACAGACCTAGACCTACGTGTATTTAACACTTTGTGTACCAAAGCCGTTCGAAAATTTAAACAACTTTTTCACAAGTCATATAAAATAATATAATTTAATAAAGATTTTTTATCTAACTTTGTTTCTGCTCAAAAATAGGACAAGAAATTATTATGATAGGAACAAAAATCACTTTTATTTAAGTATACGAGTAATAACAATAATAATAGCAACATCACAATATAATTATTATGTTTTAATGAATAACCTTGAATTCTAGAAGTAAAATAATACATTTTTATTTATTAATATGTGAAGTTTGTTGTTATTAAATCATTTTGATCCTTTTTAACTTCATCCATTTTCATTAAAATATTAAGGAAACTGTGTATTTTAATGAAAATGGATGAAGTTAAAAAGGATCAAAATGATTTAATAACAACAAACTTTACATATTAATAAATAAAAATGTATTATTTTACTTCTAGAATTCAAGGTTATTCATTAAAACATAATAATTATATTGTGATGTTGCTATTATTATTGTTATTACTCGTATACTTAAATAAAAAAGCTCGAATTTTCGGGCTGGGCCAAAATCAACAGTTCGACTCGCATCGATTTTTGAAAATGATTAGCCCGATTCGGCCCGATACAAAATATCTTCAGCCCGGCTCGATGTCGACTCGAAATCGAGACGGGCTTCGTGCCGGGCCGGGCCAAAGTTCGAAATCGAGTGCATCTCTACACGATATTTTTCCGACGACCACAAAAAATACAACAATATAAAATTTCATAAAAATATTAAAACAGATTATGTTTACATCATTGCTATCATAATTCACCAAAAATTATGTTAAAATCTGATAAATCAGGGTCCAGCCTTCTTAATCCGTGTAAATTTAGCAAATTATTTGCAACTGTCAAATTTTTACATACAAATTTTTAGGTTAGTTCGTTCAGTTATCGCAGTGTGTGATAAAATCATGTCACACAGTTGCGGACGCATCTGATTGGCTAACGAGCTTTCATTTCACACAGCTTTGGTAGTGATGTGCAATGACCAACTTTCAGTAATAGTTTAGCGTGTGAATTTATGTACTTTTCGTAGTGGTCGTCGGAAAAGTACTTTTATCTAATCCCGTTTTAAAAAGTTGAATTTTACCTAATCTTATGACGTTTTAAAATGTCACTTTTTACATATTTGATACAAAATGAGTTTTATAAACATCTTTACATAACTGAGTTACGTATTACACAACTGAAAATTGATACAAAAAGAACCAAGAATATAACAATAATGATTTCTTTAATATCAATTTATGAATTATTGACTCACACGCACACCTAAAACCCAATTCCTCTACATCAGAAGGAAGATCTACATCGGTTTAAGAACACATTCAAAGCTCATTTTCAATGAAGATATGCATGCACTGATATGCATTAAATTAAATAATGAAATTCATTTATTTTCAACGCTTTGGTAAATTGATTTTGAAATATGTATATTGAGCTATCAAAGAGAAACTTACAATTCTGTGTTTTTACCTTCCGTCACCTTTAGGTAAGGAAGGTATTGTCTTTGGTCAAAAAATTCGGTGGTGAGTTTTTAATGAATAAGCACGTTTTAGGGTCCCTACAATACGAATATACCATTTTTAAGATGATGTCTGTATGTGTGTGTGTGTGTCCGTGTGTGTGTGTGTCCGTGTGTGACAAATTTTTCTCCGACGATAACTCCAATACTACAATTCTAAAAATTATAATTCTTTCGTATTCCTCTTCTGTACATCCATATGAAGAGTTGATTAGATTTTGGTTATAACTGATCCACCGGAAGTACCCTTATTTGAAGTTTTTAACAGTTTTTCTTAAAAAAACGCAGTTAAATATTATTTTTTGACATTTTGTTATTATATATATTAAAGAAAATACTCTTCTCTATACAGTTTGATTATACATTTTCCTTCATATTCAATAGATGTAAATTTAAAGCATTATAAAGAAATTAATTTTCAGAAATTAGTCAGCTTTGCCATTTATCATGGAAACAGCTGACATAATTATTCAAGAAAATTTAATTGACAGATGTCAGTTGCAAGTGCAAAACCAAATATGGAAAAAAGTATAGGATCTAAAATTGGTATGTCATATTGTTGCTCGCAAGTGACGTAGAGAAAGGCCAAAGAGAAGATGGAAGGACATTACTTAGTGTAGTTTATGTTATAATTTTATTGGATTTATAGAACCTTTTCAAATGAAAATTTGGTATGGAATTTGTAAGTAATAGTATGTGTTTTTACATGATATTATATAGAATCTGTTCCAAGGACCTTTTGGTATGGGATTTGTACAAAATACATGGAATTGACGGAAGGTCTTGTGCTGGCCACAACAGATTTTTTAAAATTATTTTAGCGGAATTACATAAAATTTTGTACATAATACGTTATGAGAACGTAAATTTTGGCAAATATTATATTCATCAAATAATATCACTCTTTTCATAACTGATTATGCAAATAACTATTCAAACAATAGTCCGTGAAAAGTAAATACGTTGCTAGGCAACGGTTAATTTATGAGAAATAGCACTAACATTTCGGTTGTAGGAAAAATATTGTATGCAACTCGTGTGTAAATAGTATTTTTTATCTCGTACCAATTTCGCAATCGACCAAAAAAGTACTAATTTACACACTTTTAACATAAATAACTATTTTTTAAATATTATGTGACGTAGATGTTGCTCATAATGGGAGACCTATATTAGTGAGTATAAAGTATACTTTATACTCGCTGTCTATACTTAAATTGATCTTTGTTAACACTTAAAAAAATATATTTTTTAAAACGTTTGTGTTCAATAATTCGAAATATGCATGAATAATACGCAATTTAATAAAATAATTTATAAAAAAGTTTTAACTGCCACTGTTATGTCAGTCAACACATCTTTCATAATTACAGTATTCCAGGTTTTAAATGACGATAGCAGAAGGCTGGAAAATAGTAAAAATTAATAAATAGGTATATGTGTGAAGTAGTAAGGAATTTAAAAACTCTGGCATTTTCAGAACCAATAACTTTTTCTAAACTTTGATATTTGAATTTAGAAGTCAAATAACAAAATTATGATTAATATGACAAATCCAGGATGTTCCAAATTACGAGTTGATTAAATTAGATAAAAGTTGTTTCCTTAGAAGGTCACATTAATGGCATATTTTTTTTTCGGAAAAAACCGTAGATTAGTGTCTATGTAAATGAAGATGTATTTTTTTCCAAAATTAAAATTTCGATTCAGATTTATCATTTGTATCTCTCGCTAAGACTGGTATTGGATTCATGCTAAAACCGCATATCCTGGTTTTAGTGAATAAGCGCATTTTAAGGTCCCTAGAATCCGAATATAATATTTTTAAGATGATCTCTCCCTCTCTCTCTCTCTGTGTGTGTGTGTGTGTGTGTGTGTGTGTGTGTGTGTGTGTATGTGTGTGTGTGTCGTTTGTGTGTGTGTGTCGTGTGAGTGTGTGTCGTGTGAGTGTGTGTCGTGTGTGTGTGTGTCGTGTGTGTGTGTCGTGTGTGTGTGTGTCGTGTGTGTGTGTCGTGTGTGTGTGTCCGTGTGTGTGTGTGTATGTGTCCGTGCGTGCGCGTGTATGTGTGTGCATGCGCGTGTATATGTGTGTGTTTGTGTGTTGTGTGTGTGTGTGTGTGTGTGTGTCTGTTTGTGTGTGCGTGTGTGTATTTGTGTGTGGGTCTGGATGGAGGAACGATTCCTCAAAAACTATAATATTTAAGACCTATTTAACTACGTAAAGCATTCCTCAATCTGACATTACTGCATTGGAAGAGCTAAAAAGGTTTTGATTACAATTAGGCAACATAAAGTAAAAGTTTCATAAAAAAATCTTCTAAATATTATTTTTTAAAAATTTTTGTTATTAAAAATATTGAAGAACCTAAAATTCTCCATACAAAATATATAAATAAATAAAATAAATAAATATATCATCACGGCATATTACTTATTTCTGGGTGTGCCAATTTGCTTTATCGCAGATATCGGTAATGATGATGACATATTTGTACCGTGCGGGCGCTTACCAGGCGTCACGGCTTACCAGGCGTGGAGAGTGCACCACAGGGGTCATTTTTGTGCTATTTAAAATTCGAAATATTTATAGGTCGGGATCGAATCCGGTACCCCTAGGTTCGCGACCAGACACTCAGGCACGAGGCCACGGGACCTCCCCACAATATATATATATATATATATAATTTTTTATTATATCTTCTATTGATTTAGAGATAAAGACATAATATTAAGAATAATCTGTTGCAATAAATTGCACAGTCCAGAGTATACCAAGGAAACCAGTTGTGAAATTAAAATGTTTGTAATTGACAGATAAATGTCAGTGTCAAAAATCAACAGTTTTAATGACATTACCGAAAGCTTTTTATGGAAAGTACTTTTAATATTTCTTATTGCATTATTAATTAAAGTACATACATTCTTAAGAAATACCGCGAATCCCGTCAATGAACTGGAACCATCTTGGACATTTTAGAAGAGTATGACAAGATTCCTTATAGGATAAAAGAATAGATATTATTAGAATTAGAATTAATTATGTGTAAACGAAAAGAAGAAATGTTAAATTCTATACTTATGTAACAGAAAGAAAATGGCGAGAGGTATTGTACTGGCCATAACAGATTTTTGACAAGCCATGATGATCCATAAAAAAATTCTCAAAATATTTTGAAATATTTGGTGATATCTGTAACATCATTTACTCTATCGTTAAAAGCATGATACAGAATTTATTAATTTATTTATAAGTGCCTTTTGTACTTTATATTATAACAATAGTAATTTTTAATTCCTTAGTATAGATAAATACTCGTTTCAATAAAAATCTCTCATAATTAATACGAGCTTTAAAGAACGATAACCAGTCAAAACTGTTTGCACGATTTCCATCATTCTATTCGACGCAAAATCATACTCTATTTTCTCACCCTAGCGGCAGATTTTAAAACCACTCCACGCGTCAATACACGTGGTCCAGCCTGGAGGGGCGAAACTGGAAAACTGGATGCTGGCAGAGACATCTCTGCTACACATGCAAAACTCGACAAGGGATGACACTGGGGTTGCAGATAGGGTAGTCAGCTGCACTGTGGTGTGAAAAAAGGGTAAAAAAGGAAAATGGATAGAAAGGAATAGTGCACGTTGACATGCAATCGTATATACATATCTATAAAGAAGTTAAGAGATCACGGTAGCGATGATAATATCAATTAAAAAAAAAAAATGTTATATTTTTGTATTGTTGCAAATAATAATTGTAATATAAATGAAGAAAGAAAAATCTGATGTGGCCAGCACATTACTGCGAGCCAATAGCAAATGTATTAAGTTTCTTTGTAAATAAATATTGATGGTAGAAGAAAGGGATGAATATTGGAATTTAACATGTGATATTAGTTTTAGGTACGCAATTTTTTACTTTCGTGTTTATTTTACGAAAAAAAAAACTGTTGAGTGCAAAGTTGTTCAGAATTATGAATGTAAATATATACGCCCAGTGCCGAATCTCAGATATACGAGTATTTTTCAGGCTGTGTCCGATGTTGCACTTTCATCAGAAGTAGTATCACAAGACCTCCTGATTTTATCGATAAATTTTTATTTTGCACGAATTTTTTTTTGCTTAGCAACAAACACGAAAACAAACTGCATGGTAAATCCCGACTCTGAAGGAGGAGGGGTTTTACCTAATGTCAGTTTGTTTGAGTGATTTTGCTTAAAAGCAAAACAAAATGAGTGCCTAAAAATAAAAGTTTATCTGAGAAAATCTGAGAGGTCGTGTGGTATTTGGTGAGATAAATTCCAAAGACAACACAAAATGAAACTTGACACATTAATTATCACACTGACAGTTATAAACAATAACAACTGTTTATTTACTTGGTAGCGGAAAATTATCGGGGTAACGGGGTTTTATCAGTATAATACTGTTCCCATTGGTTGAATTTTCAAGTGTTTTGCATCATGATTGGTTAAAAACTAGTAGTTGGAATTTATCACCCTAATATCTAAATCCTAAATTTATATGTCCTAAATCGAGTGATTATTTAGGATTTTAGGTATTAGATATTAGATATTGCAGAGGCACACTTTGCCTTGAAGTTGACCCGCACTAATTAAACAAATCACGTTCGTTGCTATAATTTGTACAAAACATCAAACTTACTGCCGAAGATTAGCTTTTTAGCTTCAATTTTATGAAATATAAAATTAATGTTTACTCTCAAGCATCAAATTGAATCGAATTGTACAATTCGTTTTTGTTCTAAAGTGTTGCCATACAAACCAATGGATATCCCTAGTGTGCAATTCGGAGCTGTATTTATGTGAAGAAGACCTAAATCTTAAATACTAAATGCCAAAATGCGACATCGGACACAGCCTCAGTTTTACCCTAGTTGGAACCGAACCCAATTTTAAAATTCGGGTTTAGGGTCCAGCTCCGGTTCAGGTTCATTTTCAGTTCGGAACGTAAGAGTAATCGAAATACAGCTTATGAGCGAGGCGTTCAGCGTTTTCGTTGTTGCCATGTTGACTGTTCGTAAAAATGTTTTTTTCTTATGTTGCATCATAAATTCCGAATCGTATTTTAATTATTTCTATATAAAGATTGCTATTCAAAACACTAATTCAATTTTTATTAGGTTGCACTGATCCTAAACCCAGTACCTGAACCCGAACAAACCCGCAAATATTATTAATGCTTCAACCAGAACAGTACACGAACCTATTTCTCAAAAAATAAATTAACCTGCACCTAAACCGAACCCAGTTTTTAACGGGTTCGATGCCCTGCTTATGGGGCGAGTAAACATTAATATTCGTCGTATAGAAAAAAACGGGCCACTATTCTAATTATATCTATTTTACATTATATGAGGAAGTTCCTAAATGTCAGAGATTCTTCCAACTCATTAAAAGATCGACGGTATTTCTGATGGATATACCTATGCATTTTACCTACAATTTTAAATATTTAATTAATAAAACAATAAGAAAGATAAAATGTACTTCCCAGAAAAAGCTTTCAGAATGTAACTAAAACTGTTGATTTTTGACAGTGACATCTGTCATTTACAAACTATGTTACAAACATTACTCCGTTATAAACATTTGAATTTGTCAACTGGTTTTCTTATTGCCTTAGCCTTTGGGATGTATTACATTAGATTATTCTATATATTATAGTGTCTTTATCTCTAAATCTATACAAGATATAATAAAAATGTTAAGTGTACTAGATGAAGAATTTTATGTTTTTCAATATTTGTAACAACAAAAATTTCCAAAAAATTATATTTGGAAGATTTTTTTAAAGAAACTATTACTTCCGGTTATCTAATTGTTACCAAAATCTAATCAGCTCTTCCCAGGAATATCAGATTGCGGAAACTGCAGTTAAATATTTTTTAAGTCTTATAGTATTTGGGAAACCGTAGTTCCAACATCCACACATCCACACACACATATATATACACACACACACACTCACGCACGCACATTATTGTAAAAATGTTATAATCGGTTTATAGGGACCTTAGAACGTGCTTATCCAATAAAATCTGTTTATCGATCCAATAACTCTCTTATCGAGAGGTAAAAATAACAAACTGCATCTTTCCTAAAAAATTGTCAATCCCTTTTTTTTTGTAATAGCTGTACCCTATTCGATCACCAAAAAACTCATTCTTCCCAAGGTCTGTTATTGTTGCGTTGCATGTTCAGTAGGTGTCCTGAAAGGGTTATCCGTAGCTTGTGTTTATTGTCGACACAGAACACTTGGTAACTGCAGCAGTGGTATTCTTGTCGTCAGACTTATTTTGTCTCGTGTAAGTTGCCCTTGAAATAGGTCAAACGCTCTGTAATGCTCTACGTGGTTGGAGTAGCTGAACAACTGAGGTTTACAACACAGAAAGGACTTTCGAAGAAGTTTGCAAGAAAACAGGACATAATTATTGGGAAGAGCAACGAACAGTAATTATTTAAACTGTTAAACACACTTATGTTGCAAGAGAGTAATTTTGATATTTGAATATGCCCCAAGAACAATTATTATTTAGAACGCAGTAAAAATGTATTCCAGTAAAATTATATACGTAAATAAATAAATATATCAGCACGGCATATTACCCATATCTGAGTATGCCAATCTGCTTTATCACAGATATCAGTCATGATGATGACATATTTGTACCCTGCGGGCGCTTTCCAGACGTCAACTCACGGGTACTCATTGCTGGCGTGAAGAGTACACAGCAAGGGTCACATATAAATATATTTTTTTTACCTTCCGTCACCTTTAGGTAAGGGAGGTATTGTCTTTGGTCAAAAAATTCGGTGGTGAGTTTTTAATAATAAGCACGTTTTAAGGTCCCTACAATACGATTTTACTGGTTTTACAATGATGTCTGTATGTGTGTGTGTGTCCGTGTGTGTGTCTGTGTGTGTGTCCGTGTGTGTGTGTGTGTGTGTGTGTGTGTGTGTGTGTGTGTGTGCGTGCGTGACAAATTTTTTTCCGACGATAACTCCAAAACTACAATTCTAAAAATTATGATTCTTTCGCATTCCTCTTCCTTACAACCCTATGAAGAGCTGATTAGATTTTGGTTATAATTGGTCAACCGGAAGTACCCTTATTTGAAGTTCTTAACAGTTTTTCTTAAAAAATCGCAGTTAAATATCATTTTCGACATTTTATGTGATTATCAATAGAAAGAATATCTTATTCTTTATACGGTTCGATTATACATTTTCCTTCATATTCAATAGATATAGAGAAAACATAAAAATTATTTAAGAAGTTTTAAAAAAAGGTTGGATAAAACATTGTATTACACTCGTCACTAATATAATAAATAACTATACTTTACATATTATGGCATCTAAATTATGGACAAAATATTAAATTCTCCAATTATAAGAACAATAATTCATTTCACAATTTCACATGGCATAAATTAAATTGAATAATTAAAAAATCTGTTTGTCTGCACGTCCAATTCTCCACAGAATCTTAAAATAGTCGTGATATGGATAAAAATATATACACGTATAATAAATAAATAATGCAGACAAACACAATTTTGTTTTACTAATCATGCATACATATTCACGGATATAGTAGATGAATATTAAAATTGCTTTCTTAAAATATACAAAGAAACAATTACTATTACAATATACAATTAAACGTCTGCAAACAGACAGCAATAATTTTCATGCATGAATAAAATATCTTCAAAGAGAATAAGATCATAAATATACTGATTTTAACACCTTTAAATAATTTATTGTTTGAAATCAATAGCAAAATTGCTAATTTCAAAACTAGCACAAATCTATTGCAAGACCAAATAGATTTTCATACAAAGGATAGTAATACATACGAAGTTGTTAGTTCTGAAGACGGTTGTTCCTAGAACTGCATATAACAGTTAGTGTTTACAGAAGTATTAAAATCGTCTTTATATACCTAAGATTCTCAAGAGAATATTTGCTTAATTATACATAAATAATTTTATGTTGTAATAAAATCTGTAACTATTAGAAAAATTAACGTAAAGTATTTTTATTAACGTTACAGCTAACAGGAAATACATACATTCACAAGTGTTAATAGTAGGGCAGTATTTTTTATTACGAGTGTTTGAATTATTTGAAATAAATATTATTAATACTTACGACTAAGTTATATTTCAAGAAAATATGATGAAGTAACTGTAAATACAATTTCTGAATATTTGTGCGATATGAAGTCATTTGTATGTAACGATAAAAGATGATTAAAATATTTCATATGTTTATGCATGTAAGTAATATTAGATATGTTTTATTTTAAATAGATTCAACAATAATACAATTCATTACCATTCATATATTAAAAGTTCCCAACCCAGTGGCGTAACTAGGAAAATCCACAGGCGGGTTTTTTCTCAGTAAAAAGGCGCCATAATAAATTCGTAATTTATTTAAAGTAAAATATAAAAAAAAATCAACATCAATTTAATAACTTTAATAATAAAAATAAAATTGTTTTACAAAAAATGTAAGAAATAATTGGTATAATATAATTAAAAGTTTAATCTACGAGTTTTGAGTTTCTTAAATTCATCCAACACCAGGGTTAAGGCCCATTCCCAGTGCCTGTCATAGTCATAGTTTTTTGTCATAAATTTTTGTTTTAATCATAAACATACGCAGATGATTATGCCTAAACACTATGACTAAAACAAGCACTGGGAGTGAATATATGTATTTCGCTTTACCAAACTGTTTGAAACTATGACAACTAACAAAAACTATGACTATAACAGGCACTGGGAATGGGCCTTTACTCGTTACTCTTTTTACAAACTTCTGAATTGTCTGAATTATTACTAATAAAAAAGTATTTATTTTAAGAACATCTTTTGTACTCTCTTTTAATGCATTTGTTTTTCTTCTCTGCCATTCGGACATCTTTTTCTTAATTGAACTCATTATTAAAATGATATTTTGAAATTAATAAAACAGCACAGAAGATAGTACACAGACAGTACAAGACAGTAGCATAGAAAATACGCCAGATGCCTGTATTTGCAACTTGTCGATGTGGCGATATGAAAAAGAAAATAGTATTCAACAAATAAAACTAATAAAACTTACTATTTAATATATTTATGTTAAAATTAATAGGTATATTAAAATATTAAAAATATTAGGATGAAAAGGATTGCAGATTGTATTAATATTTTTTTTATTTATAAGATCAAATTTAAAAAAAATATTAATGACTTTAATTAAATTATTGAAAAAGGCGCCTATATCTTGAAAATCTTCACAGGGGGGTGAGCGCACCCACAGAACCCCCCCTTAGTTACGCTACTGTCCCAACCAGTCTTCTTTTGGAATGCTATCAAACATTTCAACTAATTTCTGAGAACCTTGAAAACTGCCAAAGCTGTCAAAATAATATCTACTTAAAACTGCCAAAGCAATCAAATTAATGGCTGCGGGACTAAAAAACTGGCAAATTAATTACAGGCTGACAACTGTTAAATATTATTAATGATTTTATTAAGAACAAAATAATATGTAGGTAGGTACAGTTTAAAGTAGATATTCTTAATTATAAATTAGAAATATACAGGCTGGTTTAATTTTTCCCCAAATAAAAAAAAAAAATTAAAAACCCATAAAACACCTACCCGGGTTTCTTTTTAAAAATACACTTAAAGACTAAAAATAATTAAGCCAAAATATTGTTAATAGGTTCAATAAAAATTAATCAACTCAATTTAACCTAATAAAACAAAAAAAAAAAACCAATAAAATCAATTAGGCAGCAGTTTTTTTTTAATCCGTATACTTTTGCCATAGACAAGGAAAAATAACAAAATAAGTGTCAATAAAATTAGGTCACGTGGCAAACAAAAATTAGAGTAATTGGAATCATGGAAAGATATCTTTCCATAATTTGGGAATTCAAAATCGACACAACTCGAAAATCATAATTTGTTTTACTTTCCATGGCAGAGATACTTTCTATGACAATTGACAAGTGTATAATGTAAATGTTTTAAGCTCGATTTTTATAACTTGGCCAAGTTCTTAAAAATTACAAAAAAAATAACAAATCGCGGATCTAGAATGTTAAAGTTGGAAACTGATTTGAAATTTTAACTCGCTATTATTTGAACATCTTGTTATTGGATTAATATTTATTAACTGTAATAATGGATTTAACTCTATTGAATATGGAAGAAAAACAACAATGTATGGTTAGTCATCGAAAAAAAAAAATATTGCAAACTAGGCAGTTAGATCACGGGATCAAAGTTCTATCTGGACATGTTTAAAATATGTATATTCAATGTGACATAGAAAATTCTAATTTATTTTTATTAATAAAACATGAAAACAATAAATTTATGAGCTATAAATAATAGAATAAATCTAAAAATAATAAATTTCTCCATCACAAAAAAATCTAATTTAATTTTAATATTATTTTACAGTATATTTGCTATTGCTCAGTCATTAGAGGTATCATTGTTTTCAAAGCATTCCGCATCTTGACGCTAATTTCTGAACCTGTTTTTAGCTTCTTTGGCTCAGAAAATACTTGTTTTAAAGTATTTCTATCTGTACTATGTTGCAGATAGAACTTCGTCTCTACACGTTTGATTTAATTTTTGGCAGATTTAATTTTGAAATAGACAACAATCTCTAAAAAATAATATGGCTGATACAGTGTATTAAAAAAAATTCTAACTCGAACAAAAAAAGTCTATCAATTTGAAAGTATTTAATTAAATGCCAATTTGACATGATATATTGTCAAAAATTTTATCTAAAGAAAACAAAGCTTTTCTTCTTGAACCCTTATTTTAAAAATAGAAATAAATTAGAAAACAGTGAATTGCAATATTTTGTATCCTTCTTTATTATCCTTTCTCCTTAAAATTACATTTCACGATCAGTATTGACAACTTGACTTTTGAATTGAATAATGATCAGACATATCGTCGGCCGATTATTGGAATGTACTATGTCCACAAATATTACTTTCAAGAAAAACTGCTTCAAACATTTAAAATTTTATTGTTTTTTTGTTTGTATAGTTTCATTTTCCTTAACTTTGTATGAAATTTGTTAAATTATAATTTTTAAATATTTTCGAAATATAAAAGGATCTAGTTTGACATGGTTCAAAATAATATAGTAAATTTATAAAAAAAAATCCAATAAAGAGACTTTTTGTACCATGTCCATACTTTTTACCTCCCGCTATCCTTGGTAAGGGTGGTATAGGGATCGTGCTAAAAATCAAATATCTAGAGTTTAGTAAATGACCACGTTTTAAGGTCCCTAGAATCCAATTTTAACATTTTCACGATGATGTATGCATGTGTGTGTGTGTGTGTGTGTATATATATGTGTGTGTGAATTTTGTCTTCGCTCTAAATCAAATACTATCATTCAGAAAATTCTAAAACCTTGTATTTCTTCCTTATTCTAATAAGAAAAGAAGCCATTAGATTTTGGTGTAAATCGGATAACCGGAAATGTCACTTTATCTGAAGCTCATAATGGTTTTTCTTCAAAATAATACCATTAAATGTCATTTTTCGCATTTTGTCATTATGAAAATTAAAGATTATTGAATTTTTAACAGGAATACATTAATACTTTTTCTATATATTTTACAGATAAATTTAAATTTTTTTTTTTATGAGTCCTTTGTTACACAGTTCATATTTCAAATGAATGTAACTGACAGTAAATGTCACTGTAAAAAAACTAATCACTTCAAATTAATAATAGTGACATTTTAAAAAGAAAATAGTAAATAAAGCAATAGTTTTATGCAATGGAACAGTTTAGCGTTAGTAAATACGTAGGTATGAATTCAAATTAATAAAAGTTAAATAGCGGAAGGTTTTGTGTTGTGTGACAGAATTATGAAATATGGTTGGCTCTGGACTTGATTGAAAACAATTTTTGTGTATGTCATTTTAAGGGACATGGTACAAAACTATAAATCTGTTTAAAGTACAAGCAGCATTGAATTTGATGTTCTTTCTACTGGCCATGGTAAAAAAAAAATACCGGGAACTGAATTTGACTATATCTATTTTTAAGTGGACTTGGTATATTCCAATAATTAGCCGACGATATGTTTCTGTGTTCACAGCCAACTCCGAATTTGGTTTTTCTGAACACACTCTAGAACCCAGTCGTTTAAAAATCTCATTTTACCAACAACTTGCAACCTTGTAATTCAAGTTTTAGATCAGTACAAATAAATTTCAATTTTGGATTTATATTCCTTCTTCAACCTTTTCTTAAATTTCACAAACAATACCAACAATTTTCCCCATTATCATCACAAACTCCAAAACCAAACCCCAGCGTCTAACTAATTCCCTCAACATCCTACCATCACATCTGTTCTCCTCGGGGTGCGGGGCAGGGGAACACTAGTCTCCGCCGGCTGTTGGTCGATACGCCACGATGGCCGCCTCTCAACATGGCAGCGAACAAACAAAATAAAACCCACAGTGCAGTGTCCCGCACCCGTGTCCGAAACCGGCCTACTGCACCAGGAGGCAACCTGAGCCACCAGGAGATGGTCTCCACCAGAAGGAAGGTGTGGGCATGGTGGAGGAGTTTGAAGGTAGGTGGATGTTGTGGACGGATTGTAGTAGTGTGAGTGAGAGAGAAGTGTGTGTGTGTGTGTGTGGGAACGTGTGAAGGAAATGAATGTGTGAATGAAATACCTATAAAATTTGTGGTACAATGTTATGGTTTGTTGGAGTGTTATGTTTTAAATGCAACCTAAACCTGAAAGTTAAAGTTCCCGCCATTTTATAATAACTGTTGCATGTATTGTGTCCTCGGAGTCGGACTAAAATCAATATTTTGGTACAGTTCTTCTAAATGATTTTGGTTATATAACTTATATACATATGTACAGACGTATCCTATACCTATTATTATATAGCAACTGGATATATGTATTATATTAATGATTATAGAAAAGTAATACTAATTTTTTCGCCTAAATCTAAACAAATTCCTGCAATTAACTTCCAATATAGTTATTAAAATATAAGATAAATTAACACATTGTTAAGCATGTAGGTAAATAATAAAATAGGTTTAAAAATAAATAACAATTATAATGAGATCTTCGGATTTTATAGTTATAAATAGAAAATGTGATAAATCCTCAATTTTTGTTGACATATTGATGTTGGCAATTAGTGGACCGAGATTCTAACCTTACACGCAGCGCCTCTCAATATGCCGAACCACATAACATTCTGGAACTAACATGACAAATGTCAATCCGGGCCTAATCAAAATTACGACCAATTTAAAGATGATATGCCTCCCGAAATTCGAAAATAATTTACATTTTTACCTCTCGCTAAGAGAGGTATTGGATTCATGCTAAAAATCGCATATCCAGATTTTAGTGGATAGGCAACTTTTAAGGTCCCTATAATCCGATTATAATATTTTTTTTTGATGTGTGTGTGTGTGTGTGTGCGCGCGCGTGTGTGTGTGCGTGTGTGTGTGTGCCTGTCTGTTTGTGCGTGTCTGTTTGTGCGTGTTTGTGTACGTGTGTGTATGTGCGCGTGTGTGTGTGTGTGTGTGTAGATGTTGGAACCACGGTTTCTCAACTACTATAAGACTTAAAAAATATTTAACTGCAGTTTTCTCAATCTGACATTCCTGGGAAGAGCTAATTAGATTTTGGTAACAATCGGACAAAGGGCAGCAATAGTTTCTTTAAAAAAATCTTCTGAATATAATTTTTTGGAAATTTTTGTTATTACAAATATTGAAGAACATAAAATTCTCCATTTAATACATTTAAAACTTTTATTGTATCTTGTATAGATTTAGATAAAGACATAAAATATATAATAATCTAATCGCAGATGCTAAGGCACTAAGGAAACCAGTTGAAAAATTCAAATGTTTATAACATAGTAATATTTATAACATAGTTTATAAATGACAGATGTCAGTGTTAAAAATCAACAGTTTTAATGACATTCTGAAAGCTTTTTCTGGGAAGTCCATTTAATCTTTCTTATTGTTTTATTAATTAAATATTTAAAATTGTAGGTAAAATGCATAGCTATATATCCATCAGAAATACCGCCAATCTAGTTAATGAATTGGAAGAATCTCTGATATTTAGGACCTTCCTCATACAATGAAAATATATATAATTAGAATTGTATGTGTGCAGAAGACATGTTATACAATTCAATAAAAACAATATTTGGGTAAAGCTCTGTAATTTTTTTTGTTATAAAACGACGGTTCGATAGTGAAGTGCAATACAATACTTATATAGCCTAATATGGAAAAGGCGAGAGGTATTGTGCTGGCCACAACAGATTGTTTTTTGTCTAATGCTAGTGATTTACGCATTTCTTCCGAATAATCAATATATCGTGAAAATGGATTCCTAAAATGGAACAACTTTTCCCTACATTAAATTGTCGGCAGCTCTTATAGTTCAAGAGATACTATTAATATTTTTTTTTTAATAAGTAAACCACTTTTTTTCATCTGAATACAAATATGCATATTGAAAAATTTGGTCGAAATACTCCGTTATTTGTAGGTATAATTTTGAAAAATATAATTGCCAATGTAAAAGAAAATTAATGATTGGAAAACATATCTATGTAAATTGGAGCTTAGTTTTAATGCTGCTACAATTTTTATTTTGGTAGTATGCGTCCTACTTCCCGGCCGCACCGATTGAGCCTATAGTTCATTTATTCATTTACTAATAATTTCCTGCAATAAGTACCAATTTCCGGCCACAAGAACAAGCTTTATTGCCAATTATCTTTTGTCTGATACACGATTACGATTTTTAAATTGCTCCCATTAATTAATTAAGAGTTTTAATTGTTCTGTGAACACATTTATATTTTTTCTAAACGAAATCTGTTACCTACCTATGTTAGCTTATTTTTACGACAAGGGGATTAAAGATAGTTTAATTAGTAATTTGATTAGCAAAATTAATTAAAGTTTTGTGTAACGTGAGAATTATTTCATAAACCGTAACATGAGACTCATAAATCTTTTTTACGTGTGTTTTATTGTAGAATTTCCTGTTTTATCACAAAATTTAAAATATTAATGTTAATTAGGTATTAGTAATTGTTTATAAACAGTTTTATGGCTTTATTAAGTCTTGCGAATACGGTTTTTGCAAATAAATCAAAACTTAACTATACTTATATGTTGTTTTAAAATGTAAATGTTCAATAATTACTCCATATAAATGTAAATTGTTTATTTGTTGAAATTAATAACCTCATTATTCTAAATCATAAAACAGATCAGTTATTTCTACTACTAATATAGTAAAACAATTAAAACTATAATGTAATGTATAAAAATAAATATATAATACACGTAAAGCCGCTATAAGCGTGAAATATTTTTGATTATAATCATAATTAAAATTGCAAATTTACATAGCATCGTGCTATTTCTTCAGTATGTCAGATTTAATCGAAGAGCATAAAATGTTAGATTCATTTGTGTAATATTTTTGACATGGTGACAGGTTTTATACACGTATACTTCTATTTTTGTGTGTCGTTTAATATGTTAGGTACTCTAAATTAGTAGAAAAGTATAGTCTATGAAATTGGCCCTAAATGTTTTCCACGGCCTACCTGTTTTTTTTTTTATTCTCACTAATTCTAGCATGACCCCTTATTTTCTTATTACAAATTACAAAGACATAATTATATCTTTTTCCATTACTTCTTATAATTATTCTGTGGTATAAAAAAGTAAACGTAGGTAGGTACAAAAAGTAACATTTTTGAAAGAAGTCCGATCAGGGCCATCTACGAATTGTATCTCTGAATTAAGATTTTGTGCTGTCAAATTTAGTAATGTCTTTTACTTAGTTTTTATGAGGGTACATAATATCTTGTGTACCTCATAAAAACTATGTAAACGACACTACCTACTAAATTTGACAGCACAAAATCTTAATTCATAGGTGCAATTCGTAGATGGCCTTGATCGGACTTCTTTCAAAAATTTTACTGTATGTATGTTACTTTTTCAAATATTTTAGCTAATAATTTTTTTTTTTTTAATTGTCAGTTTATACCGCACAATCAGATTTTGTAACAGTAGATAAAAGCAAAAATTTATCTAGAAAAATTGATAAATCTATATTGTATCCCAAATACTTACGTTAGCCAGAAGTGACAAATTTGGTTTTGCCACAAAACTACAGAATTAGGTAATGATAAATATACCTATAGAAGATATTTACCTATAGCAATGCTTCAAAGAGACATAGTCTGTGTACGATGTTGCACTTTTATCACCCTAATATCTAAATCCTAAATTTATATGCCCTCAATCTGTGTCCAATATCGCATTTTGGCATTTAGTATTTCGGATTTAGGTCTTGTTCACATAAATACAACTCCGAATGGCACACTAAGGCTGTGTCCGATATTGCACTTTCATCCGCCTAATATCTAAATCCTAAATATCTATGCCCTAAATCTATTGTTTATTTAGAATTTTAGAAATTAGATTTTAGGGTTTTGCAGGAACACACTCTCTTGAAGTTGACGCGCACTAATTAAACAAATCATGTTCGTTGCTATAATTTATGCAAAACGTCAAATTTACTGTCAAAGAATAGATTCTTAGCTTATATTTTATGAAATATAATATTAAATAGAATAGCATAATATATATTTGTTATTCTAAAGTGTTGCCATACAAACCATTAGATTTCATTAATGTGCCATTCGGAGTTGTATTTATGTGAACAAGACTTAAATCCTAAAAACTAAATGCCAAAATGCGACATCGGACACAACCTAATAACATACATTGGTTTGTATGGCAACACTTTAGTACAACAAAAATGAATAGGGCTGTTGCAAGAATTTTTCTATGACTTCTAAGTATTAAATTTTAAAAGATATTGTTCTTTAAAGAGCCTCAAATTTGAAAATATCACGAAATATCCTTTAGATATTTTACAATTATTTTTTGAAATTTGGATAAAATTTTGAATAAGTCACGTAATCTCAAACAGAATGTGACGTCAGAGTACATCTTCAGCGGTTCTAATTGGTCCGTTTATAATGTAAAAATTTTTGTTTGGTGTCAAGCATATTGTCAAAGTTGTCAAAAAAGTGTCAAATTTTTAAGATTGGTTCAAGTTGTATAATATATAGGTAATAAAAAGTTCAAAATAAAATGAGTAATTTACAATATTGTACTGTGCCTTCTTACAAAAATACTGTTAGGAACAAACCTACTATAGAGTTTATAAATTTGCGAAAAATAGAAAATTGTGGCTAGAAGCAGTAGATTGAAGAGCTGATAATTTGTCAGAAAAATCGTGTTTTCATGTTTGTGAAGATCATTTCAACTTTCATCCACCTTCACTTTATGATCAGGGAAAACTTTAAATGTGACTATACAGATATTTTTTTCTCGACATAGATCTACATATCCTATGTAAGAATCACGAACAGAACTTTAAAGTAAAATATATTATCAATTTATATAGTAAATTCAGTTTTTATATTTTATTTCACCTCAACTCTTTAACATCCCTTATTTCGGTAACAGTAAAACAATTGTTCTCTGATATAAATTCAGCCACCATCCAGTTATCGACCTTCGGTAAATTGTTCGACTTAGCTTGGGTGTAATTTGAATTAGCCATTATTACTTTATTATTCATTTAAATGAGCAATGTCAGCGTCCCGTCAAATGTCAAATCAAAAGATTTTTTCATTAACATATGACAAACCATAGCCTACGTTTATTTATATAAATAATATGAATAAACGTAGGTGATGGAAAAACTATTTTCCTATTGGCTATTAATGACGTAATGTATGTGCTTCTACGTCACAGGAGTGGGGGGTAGTTTTCAGGACGCCAATCTTTTTATTTAATTATTTCCATAAATAACAACAAATTATTAAAATAAAAATTATTACTAAGAAAATCATTCCATAAACTTTCATTTAAAATAGTTTTTGAAAAATGTGAAACAGGCTCATTGTACAATTCGATTTAATTTGAGGTTTCAGATTAAATGATATTATATTTCATAAAATAGAAACTAATGAGTTATTCTTTGACAGTAAATATGACATTTTGCACAAATTATTCCAACTAATATGATTTGTTTAATTAGTGTGCATTAACTTCAATACATAGTGTGCTCCAGCAAAACCCTAAAATTTAATTTTTAAAATCTTAAATATTGACATTATGTAGGGCATATGAATTTAGTTTTTCGATATTAGGGTGATAAAAGTGCAACATCGGATACATCCAAAATAAGGTCATTATTTAGGACTTTAGGTATTAGATTTTTGGGTTTTGCATTTTTATCACCCTAATATCTAAAACCTAAATTTATATGCCCGAAATGATGTCAATATTTAAGGTTTTAGGAATTAGATTTTAGGGTTTTGCAGGAGCACACTATGTCTTGAAGTTGACGCGCACTAATTAAACAAATCATGTTTGTCAAATTTATTGTCAAAGAATAGTTTCTTAGGTTCTATTTTATAAAATATGATTAAATCAAATTGTATAATTTATTTTTGTTGTACTAAAGTGTAGCCGTACAAACCAATGGACGTCATAAGTGTGCCATTCGGACTTGTATTTATTTGAAGAAAACCAAAATACTAAATGCCAAAACGCGACATCGGACAAAGCCATAATTTTATATTCTATTATAAAATTTAGATAAGTATAGGCAACGATTCAACATATATTATTTACAGTTTAACTGTTATGGAATATTTTATCCGCTTGAATGTGAAGCTAGATAAACCGCGCAATCTAAAAAGGATTTCCTCATTTTATATAAATGTATTTGTATGCTGGTTTGTGCAGTATCAGTGTTTGTTCTGATGTTTGTGACGTACCGTACCGAGAGTTTGAAGTCCTCGTGTGCTTGTAACCCTGACCTATCCCAATGTATCGTCTCTCGTCTCGTCACTCGTCACCCGTCAGTCTGAGTCTAGCGGGGGCGACGGACCGACGAGATGACACGACACGGACATCACAAGAACCGGGTTATTGGACTACCAACAAAGTCAGGCAACCATGGCCTTCACAAGGGTACGACTTTAAAAAGGAGCAGGAGGAGAATTATTTTTTATAAAAATATTTAAGCTGTGTCCGATGTCCCGTCAGTTTATATGGGAACATTTAGAACTACAAAAATGAGTTAGACAATTCGAATTAGTTTGATGCTATAGAATGTTAATATTATATTGTGTGTGTGTCAAATGCCAAAATAAGGTCATTATTTAGGATTTTAGGTATTAGATTTTTGGATTTTGCATTTTTATCACCCTAATATCTAAAACCTAAATTTATATGCCCGAAAAGATGTCAATATTTAAGGTTTTAGGAATTAGATTTTAGGGTTTTGAAGGAACACACTATACCTTGAAGTTGACGCGCACTAATTAAACAAAACATGTTCGTTGCTATAATTTGTACAAAATAACAAATTTACTGTCAAAGAATAGCTTCGTAGCTTCTATTTTATGAAATATAATATTAAAATTTAATCTGAAGCATCAAATTAAATCGAACTGTATAGTTCATTTTTGCTGTTCTATAGTGTTGCCATTCAAACCAATGGATGCCATTAGTGTGCCATTCGAAGTTGTATTTATGTGAAGAAGACCTAAATCCTAAATACTAAATGCCAAAATGTGACATCGGACACTGCCTTAAATAGTAAATTTGATACAAATTAGACCAACGAAAATGGTTTGTTTAATAGTACGCGTCAACTTCAAGCCACAGTGTGTTCCTACAAAACCTAAAATCTAATTTCTAAAACCTTAAATATTGATATCATTTCGGGCATATAAATTTAGGTTTTAGATATTAGGCTGATAAAAATTCAAGACCCTAAAATCTAATACCTAAAATCCTAAATAATGACCTTATTTTGGCTGTGTCCGATGTTACACTTTTATCACACTAATAACTAAATAATGACGTCAAGTAGAACATACAAAATTCGGATTTATACATTACGATGAAAAGTGTGCAGCCCTAAGACTGTGTTCGATTTCGCATTTTGACATTTATAATTTAGTTCTACCCCACATAAATATAACACCAAATGACGCATTGTCAGCTGTTGATCTACGAGCTTTAAAAATTGAAAAAGTTATAGAATTAATTTCTGATGATTAAAAATTGTCAAAGCTTTCAAACTATTTACTGGAAGACTTATGAACCGTATTCATAAACACCCGTAAAAATTTAAACGGTTCATTATAATTTTTAAACAATAAAAATATTTGACATTGAAAGAAAAATCGAAATTTTATTTGTCAAGTGTGATTCTATTTGTCAAAAATTATAATGAGCCGTTTTGAAACTTTACTAGTATTTATGAATATGGGCATTAAACTTTCAAATCAGTAACGTTATTTCAGAAATGAGAGTCAATTACCTGTTAATTAATAGGCAGTTTGCGAACCCTAGTTACGTAGTGTACATTTCAACGTTATGATATTACCAGTTATTTAAGTCACTATTTGAAACAAAATAATCTTGGCAAACTATTTCTAATATAACGTAACGACATCTATCTATAATAGAGAGTTATTGCAGCTTCAACGCAAAAATAACATGCACTTTAAAGTCACATGACAGCCCGAGTGCGCATGCGTACTAATAAGGTTCACGTTATATGAATAAAGAGATACGTTATGTGCAATGGAATAGCGAGCGTTTAACGTCACACGTTCTGTATCTTTTGAGGTTATGTTTCGGTGAAAAGTGTGGATGTAACCTCGTTTGTGTTGCTTTTAGCGTTAACGTTAGTGTGAATACACTAATTAAATGCGGTAAACATTGAAATTGAAAGTCCTTTATTTCTAAAATAAAGTGTTTTCTACATAAGGTTAACGTTTACGTTCTTTCATCTTAGCAGTTGCAATAATTCCCTATTGTCACGTTACGTTATAAGTAACTAAATTACGCAAACTACCTAAAGCTTCATTTCCACAGATTGTCCTAATGCGTAAGAGCTATAATTAATGCTTAAGAATTAAGAGCAATGCGTAAGAACAAAAGATTGCAAACTTCTAACCTAAACTGTCAATCTATTTTATAATTACTAAAGTTTTAATTTTTTGGTATGGATAAAGATACAGAAACTTATGTATAACACATATTTAAAAAAGAATTGCTGCTGTAATTGCAGTCTGCTAGACAATAAGTACTAAGGGAAAAAATTGTGACATTTCTGTTGAATTAGTCACTAAACAAAATAGCTGGAAATGGTAAATTGTCATAATGCATTAAGTCTTATGCACTAATCATTATGCAATAAAACATTCTGTGGAAATGAGGCATAATACTTACTACACCTAAAGCATAAATTAAAATATAAATAATAATAATAATAACAATAATAATAATAATAATAAATCTGAGCAAGTACAGTAAATAAAATACTGCCCAGCTCTGAATAATTAGATATAATTATATATAAAAAAAAAAAAAAATAGACATGTTGTATAATGAATGGATTAATGTTATTCGTTACTATCAATTTTAAATCATTAATGGCCAGTTGCACCGCTTTTAGTTACAGCCTTAACTACAAGTTAATAAAAAAAGGTACATATCGATATTTTGACAGTAATATTTAACAACTCAATTGACATTTCGTTTCAATACGATGTTGCCAAATTAACCAAAAATTAAAATCTAAAAAGAAGTGGTGCAATGACCATACTGTGTCTATTTGTGGTAATAGTTGATAGAAAATTCAAGTATGGAAACTGTATGCGATCACACAATATGCAAAATATATTAATATTTATGTGTGTAGGTAAGTTAAATTTAATCTCTTTGTCAAAATCAAATTGCAATCATAAATTAAACGTTCTAAAAGGTTTTATGTTTTAAATAATTTATTTGCTTTAATTTACAATATGTCAAATATTTCAAGGATACAAAAAATATACAATCTAAATTTTAAATACTTATATAATTATTAAAATTTCACACATAATTCTACGGTTAATATCAACATCTAACACATATATCAAGTTCTTCTAAGCCGATGTAAAAAAATATTTACATTGTAGCATGAACCAATCATCGCGTTATTTAAACAAACAGACCATCCTATAAGTTTGCGTTACAATTTACAAAGGCTTTTCTGTGGTGCGCTTGTTTATTTGATGATGCCATAAAATCCATTTTTATGCTCGTGCGGCTGAGTTCCGACAGAAGCCGCGAGATGTCACAGACGGCGGGTAATAAATCAACATGTCGGCGAAATAAGTGAGGTTAAAAAGAGCGGGATGCTTAGAACATGTAAGAATTTGCCACGATTCCAAGAATGCGCAGTAAATCTAGTAGACTGTGAAGAAGTATAATAATATACTCAATTGTTTTCTGCTGTGCGGTGACTCGAAAAGATGTTGCACATCGTAACTTTGAACGTCAAAAGTAATTTTAAATAGTAACGACTTTAATCTAAATATAATCATACTGTAATAGATTTTAATTTCATAATACTTTTGTTCTTTCTGGAAATTTCAATGATTGTTCGTGACTTCGAACTCTGAAAGAATAAACTTCTTTTTCATTTTATGCTATTTGTAAATTGAAATTTATTTCACTCCAGTCGATTTTTTTTAATAGGGGTCTTGTACAAGTCTATTTACCTTCCATCACATTTAGGTAAGGAACGTATTGTCTTTGGTCAAAAAATTCGGTAGTGAGTTTGTAATGAATAAGCACGTTTTAGGGTCCTTTTGTTCTGATTTTACTGGTTTTACAATGATGTCTGCATGTGACAAATTTTCCTCGGGACGATAACTCCAATACTACAATTCTAAAAATTATAATTCTTTCGTATTCCTTTTCTTTATATCTATACGAAGATTTGATTAAAATTTGGTCTGAACAGTTTTTCTTGAAAAAACGCTGTTAAATATTATTTTTGACATTTATGTGATTATCAATATGAAAGAATATCTTATTCTCTATACGGTTTGATTATAGCTACATTTTTTACATTTTTCTTCATATTAAATAGATATACAATTACCGTTTGATTATACATTTTTCTTCATATTGAATAGATATACAATTAAAGAATTATAAAGAGATAAATCAATCAGCCAACTTTGCTATAACCATGAAAACAGCTAATATTTTCAAATAATTCTAATCGACAGTTGTCAGTGTCAAGTGCAATTTACATAGTGTATGTTCCTGTTATAATTTTATTAGATATATAGAATCTTTTCCAAAGAACCCTCGGTATTGAATTAAAAATTATAATTCTTTTGTATTCCTCTTCTTTACATCCATATGAAGAGCTAATAAGAGTTTGGGTATGTTATAAATGAACAACCGGAAGTACCTTTATTTAAATATCTTAACAGTTTTTATTGAAAAGACGCAATTAAGTATCATTTTTTGACATTTTATGTGATTATCAATATGAAAGAATATCTTACTGTCTGTTTATACGATTTGATTATACATTTTCCTTTATATTCACTAATTCACTACATATAGAGTTGAAGAATTAGAGATTAACTTTCATAAACCAGCTAGCTCTGCTAATCTTGGAATCAGCTGATATATTCAAATAATTCTAAATGAGAGATGTCAGTGTCAAGTAAAATTTACATAGTGTATGTTCGTGTTATAATTTTATTGGATTTATAGAATTTTTTCCAAGGAACTTTTGGTATGGAATTTGTAGAAAACAGTATATGCTCATGTTACAATTTTACTTGATATATAGAATCTTTTCCAAGGAACTTTTGGTATGAGATTTGTACAAAATACATGGAATTGACAAAAGGTAATGTGCTGGCCACATCAGATTTTTAAAATTTAATTTAAAGACGTCCAAAAATAGGATTCAGTATACGAATATTTAAAAAAAAAATCTGTTGTGGCCAGCACAAAACCTTCCGTCAATTCAATGTATATCGAACAAATCCGATACCAAAAGTTCCTTGGAAAAGATTCTATATATCCTGTAAAATTGTAACACGAACACACTATTTTTTACAAATTCCATATTGCAAGTTCCTTTGGGAAGATTCTATAGACCCAATATTATTATAACACGAATGTACATTCTGTAAATTGCACTTCACACTTCCTCATTCCTCCAACGCATCTTCTTCAGACAGTTCTTCCTCTCTCAAATATTCTGCTACACAGTCCTTCCATCTTCTCTTTGGCCTTCCTCGTACTCCCGGCATTGAAACTGCAAGTCACTTATACGAGGGACACTGTCACTTATGTTACTTTCTGATCCTATACTTTCCACTTTGGTTTTGCACTTGACACTGACATCTGTCAATTATAATTTTTTTGAATATATGTGCTGTTTCCATAATTTTAGCAAAGCTAACTGATTTTTGAAAGTTAACCTCTCTTAATCTCTCTATAACTCTATATCTATTGAATATGAAGGAAAATGTATAATCAAATTGTATAGAGAATAAGATTTTCTTTCATACTAATGATCACAAAATGTCAAAAAATGATATTTAACTGCGGTTTTCCCAGAAAAACTGTTAAAAACTTCAAATAAGGGTACTTGCGGTTGACCAATTATAACCAAAATCTAATCAGCTCTTCATATGGTTGTAAAGAAGAGGAATACGAAAAAATCATAATTTTTAGAATTTTAGTTTGCGAGTTATCGTCGGAGAAAAATTTGTCACACACGCTCACACGGACACACACAAAGACACACACACACACACACACACACACACACACACACACACACACACACACACACACACACACACACAGACAGACACACACACATACAGACAGACATCAATGTAAAATTAGTAATATCGTATTCTAGGGATCTTAAAACGTGCTTATTCATTAAAAACTCACCACCGAATTTTTTGACCAAAGATAATACCTTCCTTACCTAAGGGTGACTGAAGGTAAAAATTGGCAAATCAAGTAACATGTCAATATTCATTTCTTGAATTAACGCATACTAAATATTTTTTCTACATCTTTAAAATAAGTAAGCGCTGTAAATTATTTTATTATTTTTATTAATTATTATTTGGAAATGAAAGATTTAGAATTTTATTCTATAAAACTGTTTGTATAAAAAAAATCGTTTCATAAAGTTGTACGAGGTAGTTAATATTTGAAAAAACTGCGGACCAATTTCTAGAACATTCATTAGGCGCCTTTTGTAAAAAATGTCATAATCACCAAAAACTGATTGACTCACCTGGTAATAAATAAATTCTGAAATGATGTACCTGTATTTAGTTATTAAGATTTAAAACTGATTGCATAGGTACTAATTATATTTTATAATGCGGGTACCATTTCAACGTTCCGTATTGCTGGATTATTTGATTTTCTTTCTACCTACAACACTAACTCAGAGAAGAAACAGGTTCATTTCAAAAATAACTTTCTATTTATTTACTGAGAGAAAAACGACCAAAAACTCTATTTCTAGATCAGGTTTCTCCATAAAACGCATTCGTAACAATTAAGATAATATATTAATTGATTTCCTGGTACCTGTTCTCTGATTAATGGGCTAAATTGATAGAAAATTGTCTGTGTTTTTTTGTCCAATACTAATTTATGACTATCCGATCCGGAATTCGTAACAGTTACGATGGGAAACTATTTCATATATTTAATTTTATTGACAATTTTCACATTATGTATCAATATTCATAAATGTAATAGGAGAATATATAGGATAATTGGAGTAATTTACAGTCTATTACAACTGTAATATTAATGCTGTAAAAAACTGTGGGAAATAAAGACACTATTGATAACGATTATAGATTGACAAACATGTCAATTAATATAATGTGACTTTAATATTTAAATAAAAAATAAATGATTGACTTTTTATCTAAAGTATGAACTTAAATATTAAGTACTCTAATCTGTAGAAAGTTATCTAGCGTTGAATATTCTCAGGAAAATATACAGCAATTTTTTTTCACATTTTTAAAATAGTCGTGTCCGTAAAGGTTTTTTTTACCTTGAAAAAGGTGGAGTAGTTTTGTTTTTAATATATATGTTGTTTATGTCATGACTTATGAAAAATTCAAGCTTCTGACCTTGGCTAGGGTCGGCGTGAGCCATCATCTTTTATCAAAAGTGCAAAAAAGTGTTTTTAGATTTTGCATTCATAATGTAAGTAATTACGATACGCAATTGCTTATTGTAATGGCCTTCATTTCGATACGCAATTTTTTGTTTTAGAAGGTTGGTAATTAGATGACATTTACTTAACACTTTTTTACGTAATTTATTTTTAATTAATTGACTTTTTGGGAAATAGATTATTTACAGTGGTCTGAGCTATATACGTAGCTCAGGCGGAGTGCTATTGTTTTCATCTAAATTCACTTAATTTCTTTAGAATTTTTTTTCAATTTTTCAACTTTCAATTCACTTAAATTTGTTCGTAAATATGAAATGACATTAACCTTTAAATAATAATTGAATGTGGCCAATTCAGTGTTACCAACTATAACATTTCACTTACAAATTTCCCTAAATTAACTCGGTTTAATATTCGCAGTTTTTAAAAATATTTTATTATGTAGAAGGCGCAAAATATAAAAAAATAGTATAAAGAACTCATTTTATAAGACTTTTTCTCGCACTTGTCAATTTTGACGCATGCGGAAGAAACATGTCTTATAAAACTTGTTCTTTAATAAACTATTTTGGCAATTTTTTGTTAAATTTTATAAGAATTCCATATTAAGGATCGTCATTTTCTGCATAAAAAAGTGTTCTTACATTTTTACCTAGGATGAACTGTCAAAGAGTTATTTTAAAAAATAATAAACCGGAATAACAATTTATAAAAGAAATTTAAATTAATCAAAATAAAATCTGATGTGGCCAGATGTATTTTGTAGAAATCCCATAGCAAAAGTTCCTTGGAAAAGTCTATATAACCAGTAAAACTGTAATACGAACATATACTACTTTCTACAAATTCCAAATCGAAAATTCCTTGGAAAAGAACTTACACTATGTAAATTGCACTTGACTAACCGGAAGTGATACATTACCAGAAGCTGCTACTGTGTTATTGTTAACAGTTTTGTTTTCTTTTTTTGAAAAAAATAGTTTTATTTTGATGTTAGAAATTAAAGCAACAATAAAAGTTTAATGCCCGTATTAATAAACAAAAAATTTTAAACGTTTCGTTATAGTTTTTATCCAATAAAAAGGGTCGACTTTCCATTTGTAAAAAATTATAACGAGCCGTTTTGAATCTTTACGAGTGTTTATGAATATGGGCATTAGAGAATGGGGTCCTATACCATTCTTCTTTTATTTTTTTTTTCTGTAAGAACAGGATAAAATAAGAACTTCAGTGCAAACGCGACTTAAAAATTTTACGTAATAAGCGAGATATGAATTTTTAAAGTTTAAGAATTTGTGCGTGACGTAGCAGATACTAACAAGTGTTCGACAAACAATGGGACAACTGTTAGTTATACTGGAAACAATTTTTTTCATGTTTGCATAGCTGAAATGTTTTTATATAAAAACTTATACGTTATATTCACGAAGAAATTATTATTAAGTATAAATAACATAAATAATAAGCATTTAACAAGGATTTCTTCCTAATAAATTACAGAACATTGAAACAGTTTGACAATATTATTACACAAAGTATGACGACGGATGGCGCTAATGTTTGCCTGTTTTGAAGTTTCAATATTAATTTAGTTAATATTATTATTAATTTAATTCATATTACAAATTGATTTAATTATAAATACTTGATTATTGTTAATATTACTAGATGTTATAATTAAACAAATTCATCAAACACAAAATTGTTAAATATTTTGTTAGGTTATAGAACAACATGACATTTCATATTCTTTCAAAGGTGACCGCTACAGACGCGCGAATTTTCTTTTTAAAATCAGGAGACCAATCAAATTCTTAGTACCTAACGTGTCATACCCAATTAGTAATCAGCTTCAATCGCTTGTAGTTTGTGACCTAGTTAATATTTAAAGAATTTTTTTTCACTAATACTCATTAATTTATGTATATTTTCGTCTTCTTATTTAAGATAGTTAAAATATGACTATGGTATAGGACCCTATTAAATTCTGCGCCTAGCACATCAAGTATTATTAAATTAGCCCTTTGTATACGCGAGATATGTATATTTAAAAATCTGATGTGGCCAACACAACACCTCCCGCTATTTAATTTTTATTAATTTAAATACATACCTATGTATTTAGTAATGCTTCAAACTATATTATGTTCCATTGCATATAACTATTGCTTTATTTACGATTTTCTTTATTATTTAATTTGTCACTATTATAAATTTGAAGTGATTAGTTTTTTGACAGTGACATTTACTGTCAGTTACATTCATTTGAAATATGAACTGTGTAACAAAGGAATTGTGTTTATCTTAGGCTTCGGGACTAATAGAAAAAAATATTTTTAAATTTATCTGCAAAATATATAGAAAAAGTATTAATGTATTCCTGTAGAAAATTCAATAATCTTTAATTTTCATAAGACATAAAATGCGAAAAAAAGGCATTTAATGATATTTTTTGAAGAAAAACGATTATGAGCTTCAAGTAAAGTGCCATTTCCGGTTATCCGATTTACACCAAAATCTAATGGCTTTTTTCATATTAGAATGGGATGGAAATACAAGGTTTCAGAATTTTCTGAATGATAGTATTTGAGTTAGAGTGAAGACAAAATCCCTACACAAACACACACATACACACATACACACACACACATACATACATACATACATACAGACATCATCGTGAAAATGTTAAAATTGGATTCTAGGGATCTTAAAACGTGGTCATTTACTAAAATCTCGATATGTGATTTTTAGCACGATCCCTATACCTCCCTTACCAAGGGTAGCGGGATGTAAAAATTAATATCAATGTAACTGACAGTAAATGTCACTGTCAGAAAACTAATCACTTCATATTAATAATAGTGACATTTTAAAAATAAAATAATAAATAAAGCAATAGTTTTCTGCAATGGAACAGTTTGCAACGTTAGTAAATACGTAAGTATGTATTTAAATTAATAAAAATTAAATAGCGGGAGGTTTTGTGTTGGCCACATCAGATTTTTTAAATTTTGATAGTTACTCTCAGTCAGTTTTAAGGTTTGAAAATACTTTTCAAGTTTGGATTACATATAAAGAAAATTTATAGGGTCCGCAAACTACACGTCTATTTTGTAAAATCTTCTTTTTCCGATTTTCCTATTCTTATTTTGAAACCGAACAGCACTTATTTATTCATAGTACACACTGAGTTCGATGCTATTTTTTGTATCTACTACATTCTTAAAAAGCTATATAGTTCTCCAAAAATAAAAAACAAATTTAAAGAATGGAATCTTATTGTTCGTTTTCTCTATCGTCTTGTGCAACCTACTTGATTCCCGATCGCATTGCAACAAGACCAACAGACAAAGCGGGCCATTCCAAAAGTCGTAAACCTTGAGCGTACTTCGTACTCTAACCCCGAAAGGGGTATTGTCATCTATCGGTTAAAAAACGGTCAGGCGGAAGGGTTGTGTTGACCTTGCTGGGATGTCAGAGCTAACCCTTTGTCTGTTTATGGGGGTGGTTACAGGTACGACAATAAGGGCTGTATATCTTGTGACATAATTTGTGGCACTTTTTTCCTGCAAGGGTTATAAACAGATAAATTTTATGGGGCCTATTACCTAACAAGATACTGGGAAGTGTGAGCTAACGGGACACGCTAAAAATTGAGAACGAAGTTGTTGTGAACATTCTTACAGAAAAATATTTCAAAAGTGATATCATACAATTCTTATTAAGATGAAGTCACGTTAGAATTATTGAGAATAAGCGGAAATCAGGTAGGCAGTGGACAAAACAAATCTCCAATATATCTCGCAAAGTAATTATTAAAAAAATTATTTTTTTTATCAATCGTTATTTAATGAGCAATACTTTCCCGATATAGTGTACATTTTATTATTACCTTCCGTCACCTTTAGGTAAAGAAGTTATTGTCTTCGGTCAAATTAAATGGTGGTAAGTTTTTAAGCACGTTTTAGGGTTAGAATACAATTTTACTAGTTTTGCAATTATGTCTGTCTGTTTGTATGTATGTATGTATGTATGTAGGTATATATGTATGTATGTATGTGTGTGTGCGTGTGTTTGTGCGTGTGTGTGTGTGTCTGTGTGTGTATCAATTTTTTTCCGTCGATAATTCCAATACTACTTACATTTCTAATAATTAGGTATATTTCTTTCGTATTCTTCTTCTTTACAGCCATATGAAGGGCTGATTAGATTTTGGTTATAAATGGTCAGCCGGAAGGTCCCTTATTTGAAGTTCTTAATAGGTTTTCTTTTTGAAAAAGTGCAGTTAAATATCATTTTTTGACATTTTATGTGACTATCAATACGAAAGAATATCTTATTGTCTATACGATTTGATTATACATTTTTCTTCATATTGAATAGATATTTATTTATTTATTTATTTATTTATTTATTTATTTATAAGAAACCAACAGTATACATATACCAATAACAGGTTCCTATGAATTATTAAATAATACATACTTTAGTTCACAAATCATATCAGAGTGCAATTTTCAAAATAAAGTAAGTGTAAAAAATGATAAAAAGTTTTATAAAATTATGAGAGTACATTAACTACCTCTTTTTTAATTAAATTAAATTAAAAAATTATAAAGAGATTAACTTTCATAAATCAGCCAGCTTTGCTATAACCATGAAAACAGCAGATATATTAAAATAATTCTAATCGACAGATGTCAGTGTCAAGTGCAATTTACATAGTGTATGTTCCTGTTATAATTTTATTAGATTTATAGAATCTTTTTCAAAGAACCCTCGGTATTGAATTAAAAATTATAATTCTTTTGTATTCATCTTCTTTACATCCATATGAAAAGCTAATAAGAGTTTGGTTATAATTGAACAACCGGATGTACCCTTATTTAAAGTTCTTAACAGTTTTTATTGAAAAGACGAAATTAGGTAAGTATCATTTTTCATTTTATGTGATTATCAATGTGAAAGAATATCTTACTGTCTGTCTATATGATTTGATTATACATTTTTCTTTATATTCAATAGAGAAAGAGTTAAAGAATTATAAAGAGATTAACTTTCACAAATCAGCCAGCTTTGCCATAATCATGATTACAGCGGATATATTCAAATAATTCTGATTTGCAGATGACAGGGTCAAATATATATTATATATATATAGAATCTTTTCCAATGAATTTTCCAAGTGAAATATGAAGAAAATTGTAATGATTGTGTTACAATTTTACTGGATATATAGAATCTTTTCCAAGGACCTTTCGGTAAGGAATTTGTACAAAATACATAGAATTGACAGAAGATATTGTGTTGGCCATATCCGATTTTTTCTTAATAACTTGATAACGAAGAACAAGAAAAATTTCCTCTCTTAATTTTCGATTCGTTTGCCCTCTGAATCAAATTCCATAACCACGGGCATCTTTTTTGAGACACCTTATATATACGAATATACCAGATGAAAAATTATGTTTAATAAATTATTATTGTTGTGAGGAGCATATACATGATTTTTTTTTAATAATTTGATTAAGGAACTTTATCAAATAATATTTATTTAAAAATTAGCTACTGCTTCTACCCTTTTTAAAATTTCCTCTGTTTAATAAGCCCTTATCACTTCTGCTAATCCCCACAATAAAAAATGCTGCAAGTTAACTTTTTACAGCCCTTATAAAAAGGCAGCTCCGGTTGACCAAGGGCTAAGGCCTTAGTAAAGGGGTAGGTAATAAACCGAAGGTAACGGGGTGAATAGATGCATTTCTGGCTTCCGAGGTCGTCTGGGTAATTTAGTTTATTGGGCTGTTTGCGGATATTTGCACAATTGCCAAAGAGGCTAAAAAATAGAAGTAGAGTTAGTTTGTGCATAGGCGTTGAAGAAGAAGGTTTAGTTTGGTTTGGTAATATTGCAACATCATTTTTAAATGGTAAGTCTCATTTTGATTTATTTTTCATTCATATAAGTAAATTTTTCGACCCCACGCGGAATAATGATAAGGACATAATAGTCTTCTGCACCAATCAGAATCTTTTTAATGAAATCGATTTACAAATTGACCTTTCAAAATGATATATCACACACCCGCGAGAAAAGTGACAAAACCAAATTTACAAATATTTAGTTTTTTATGTGAATATTGTAAAAATAATATATATTTTCAACGACAAAAATTTCACAGCTCATACTTAATAATACCATAATAATTATACAAGGCTAAAAGTGTAGTTTCTGATTTAGTTATACTTGTGCTTGCTCAGTCGGTAATAGTGACATATTTGCTTGGAATAGTGAATTTCTTTGTCAGTTTATTACCAGCTTCCTATATAGTATACCAAATTAGAGGATGGTATATTTGTTTCAGTTCAAATGGCAACAGTTTAGTTTTACATTCCGTCACCTTTAGATAACGAAGTATTGTCAAAAAATTCGGTGGTGAGTTTTCCTCTTCTTTCCATCCATATAAAAAGCTCATTAGATTTTCATTATAATTGAACAACCGGAAGTTCCCTTATTTGAATTTCTCAATAGTTTTTCTTAAAAGAACGCGGTTAAATGTCATTTTTGATATTTTATTAATTATTAATATGAAAGCGTATCATTATTTATACGGTTTGATTACACATTTTCCTTCATATTCAACAGATATAGAGTTAAAGAATTATAAAGAGATTCTTTCATAAATCAGTCAGCTTTGATATAACCCTGATACAGCTGATTTATAGAATCTTTTCCAAAGAACTTTCGGTATGAAATTTGTAGAAAATAATACTTATCAGCCCGATTCACAAAAAAGTTTAAGCTAATCCTCATTTTAGGATTAGCGAATTCTACACTTATTTTGACAGTTTATATCTTAAAATATAGCCTAATCTATTCCTAGTATTTACCTTTATTGATAATATCATGAAAATTTAATTTTAAATACCGGAATAGAATAGAATTCACTAATCCAAAAATGAGGATTAGCTTGAACTGTTTTGTGAATCGGCCTGTATATGTTTTAAAATTTTACTGGTTATATAAGACTTTTTCCAAGGAACTTTTGGTACGGGATTTGTACAAAATGCATAGAATCGACGGAAGGTAATCAGATATTTTCTATAAAATTTTAAGATTGATTTTCTAAAATCTAGTTATTTTTTTATGTCACATTTTTTGCGGTGCTGCGAATATGATATTTTTCACGTAAGAATATCATTGCGCAAGAATGCTTTATACTCCCTTTTCGACAGTTTTTCTCTGACATTATTGACAGAATAATGGTAAAATATACACCAATGTATACACTATGTTGACAATTCCAAATTATTTCTTGAACAGATTTGCGACATGATATACGTCGCCTATTCTATAACTGTGTGGCAAAAAAAAACTACATCAAGAACCGTACACTCTTCATTGCGCAATGCCATTCTTACGTGAATAATAATAATAATAATAATAATAATAATAATAATAATAATAATAATTTATTTCCGTAGACTACAAATTTAAATACCATGCTTCTCTTACTTTCGGTGGTGAGAAGTTAAAAAATTTCAAAAAGAAAAAGATGAATTTTCCAGTGACTATGCTTTATTATAATGATTAAGTATAAATTTAAAATGATTTATTTTTTTAATTTTTATATTTTAACGCGTTACTATAAAATTACCATAAAACAGTGTTGAATTCCTCACTGTCAAATATTTAAAACATTCAAACAATTTAAAAAAGAAATAATCCAGCTTCGTCAAGTACATTGTCAACTCATACAAATTCATAAAATATTTAATGAAATATCTCAAGCGAGTTATGCCGTACAGTTCTTGAGGCAGTATATTATCAAGTGCAGTATAAAGGCACTTTAAATTTTTACTACACTTTATCAAGTTCCTGCATACATAAACAAAATGAAGTAGGTGGACTCAGATTCCATGGCCAGCCGCTATTAACTTCACAATCGATGCATTTAGTAAAAATAACGCTGGGTTTATATATACATCTTAATTATGGAGTGATTTAATAGCTCCATAAAGCAGTTTATCGGTTTTATGAATAATAACAACAATTCTCTTTATTCGTGTAACTTCGGGTCAAGTTTTTAACGATTCGGGTCGTCGTAATTGGCAATCCCTTCCATCTTTCTTAATTTAATTAGCTTGCGAAACTGTTTGGCTATATACAAGGAAACCAAAAACTTCATATCTGTTTATAATTAATATTATATTTAGTGAGATAATAATAATAGACCACACATTGCGATATTTTGAAATACAACAACGATAGTAATAATAATTTGTGATTAAATTTAATTGCACATAAAACTAATTTAGATTAGAATTTCTAATATTGAACCCATTAAAATGATATTAAATAATAACGTTTTGTAAAAAACAATCATTATATTTTCATGGGACACCGAGTTTGTAAAAACAAAACCAAGAAGGAATTAAAAATTAATACATAAATACATGTATCTTCATAACGTATAAAACTTTAATTGTTTTGTATTATACACAAATATGTTTGAATTAAATTATTCATATTTATAATATATCATAAATTGTAATTTCTCTATTTCAGTATTCATACTTCGCATAGAAATAAACATTTAAATATTTCGGTATATATTTCGGCACCCGCCAAAAAATTATTAGCTATAACGAAAATGCGACAAAATAAATAACAGAAAAATTCAACAATATGGAAGTGAACTTGGCATTCCGGCTTTTATTGGTAATTTCGTCATAGCCAATCATATTTTGACAGGTTCCGAAATCTATACCGGAATGTTTAAATGCTACCAGATATGTAACACAAATACCGGCTATACAGTGTGTCCAATTTAGAGGTGCCACCATTGGGATCTCGAGAACTATAAGAGATACGATGTCGGTTAAATGCGCCTTTAGGAGGCCATCTCAGATGTGCTTTTGTTTTTCCAAAAATTCTCATAGGGCACTGGATAAAGACGAAAAACTGAATATTGTTTATTTTTTCTTTTTCAAATAACTTCTAAACTATTAGTAATTGAGAAAAACATTTCAAATATAAAAGATAGATATTTTTATTATCTAACCAGTGACGTACGAAATAAATTTTTATATCCGTAAATTTTCGAGATATAACACAAACTTATATTTTTTTAAATGGAACCCATATCTGATTTCAGTCTCAAAAAAATCATTATTTTTTTCTCTTTTCAATGATGTAAGGGTTATTATGTTTTATATTTGTTTTGCTCCTAAAATTTAATTTTTCTCTTTATTTTCCAGAACTTTCTTATTATTTCCCAAAAAAACATTATTATTTTTATTAATTATATTGTATTTGATCGAAATAATTTGTTTTATGCCTTTATTACTTAATATTTTAATTCTAGACTCATAATTACAAATTACACTATAATGTGCCAAGGGCGTCCAGATACAAAATATTATAAAAATTTGTTTGTTACGAGTTTTGAGCAAAATTATCTAACGAAATAAATTATTTAAATATAAGGAGTATTTCTAAATAGAAATCTACCAATATTTTCAAAATAATTATAAATTTAATAAAAAATAAGGAAAAAATAATAATTTTGAAGGCAAAACAAATATAAAACATAATAACCCTTACATCGTTGAAAAGAGAAAAAAATAGTTATTTTTTTGAGACTAAAATCAGATATGGGTTCCATTTAAAAAAATATAAGTTTGTGTTATATCTCGAAAATTTACGGATATAAAAATGTATTTCGTACGCCACTGGTTAGTTAATAAAAATATCTATCTTTTGTATTCGAAACGTTTTTCTCAATTATTAATAGTTTAGAAGTTATTTGAAAAAGAAAAAATCAACAATATTCAGTTTTTCGTCATTATCTAGTGCCCTATGAGAATTTTTGGAAAAACAAAAGCACATCTGAGATGGCCTCCCAAAGGCACACAAAAAGTTCCATTTAACCGACATCGTATCTCTTATAGTTCTCGAGATCCCAATGGTGGCACCTCTAAATGAGACACACTGTAGATGTTCATGGGAAATTGTCTATAATATATCAAATTTGCACAAGAAAAAACTTGTTTACCATATTAAATACTTAATACTTTTCGTATTAGACCAGTATTAAGTAAATTAAATATAAAAATTATAAAACTTACCAATTGAAAAAATTATTAGGAATACAACTGCATTTACCTGCAAAAATAAAGAAGTATTACAAATTTACATAACAATATAACATGTTAATTCTTAATGATTTTCTATATAAGCTAATTTTGGCATAAGATCACAGAACGAACCGGTTTATCAAAAAGTATTTTAAAATTAAAGTTTATGGAATATTTTTCATAGCAAAATAAATTTTGATTATTGTTATTATTTGAAAACAATTTACTTAAAATGATTAGGAAATGAGGAAATTATGGAGGTATGATTTATAATTATTTACTTATCAAGGCATGGAAGTTCGTCTTTTCATGACGAATATGGAGATTATTTGCCGAAGCGTATCCAAGACAAATAACCATAATGAATCATGAAAAGGAACTTCAATGAAGAGATAAGTATTAATTTTTTCTGAAATTGTATAAGAATTCGAAATTACTGAGTTCATTTAACAAGTAAATCACATTGAAAACTTACGGAACTCTATTAAAAAATTAAAATTGTACAAGAATTTAAAACATGTTTACAGGACATCATTTATTTTCATTTTATAATTGTATTTTATATTAAAACGTACAACATGTTTGTGAAAATATATATGGCAACATTGCATTTTGCTTCTCTGCCTAGGCAGGGAAATAGAATTGAAGTAGTAGATTACATCACGATTTCAGGAAAACATGTTAAAATCTTACTTTCGAGTGTTCGCGTCACTACCCTGAAGTATATGGTTACTTATATAAAAACCATTTTTAATTTGATAATTAAAATTAATTATTTATATGAATCATTACTAATTTTTTGAAATATCCATTTTATGAAACTTATAAATAAACGATCATCGGAAAAGGAACTTTAATACTAAGACGCACATTAAAATTTTTGAAATAAGATTTTTTTCTCTCCTGATTTGAATTTTGAACATTTGCGAAAAATTTGTTTTGTCCGCAGTATCATTTACAGACGATCATATTTTATGCTCGCTTATCTTTCATAAGATTGTACAATAATGAGCTATTCTAATGACGATATCTGCATATTTTAAAGACGATTGACAACTAAGAAATGAGTAATTCTGCTAATTATAAAATGAGTTCACGATTATATTTATTAGTGTAACATCAATTTGAAGTAATTTTTAACCTCCATCTTGGCTTACAACACAACAAAGTATGTAACGATTAAGAGCACAGTGATAAAAGCCAATGTCGTTAATTAGTGGAAATTATTACAAAATATGTGTTGAGCTTTCATGAGGCAGCTTTACGCGCCGTTATTTGCATATTTTTATTGTGAAGCCGAGCGGTAAAGAAGATTACAGACTCGATTAATAATATTTTTAATGCCAGCCGCACCGAGATTTGCGTACTGAGATAATAGCATGATTTAGATTATTAACATTTTTAAAATTTTGTAATTAAATGCGTTCTTATTAGCATTCATACACTGAAATATTTCACACTATTTTAATTATGGCTATAAATGCTTTGTTTTGTAATTCGCATAAACTGCAAGGAAATATTTATTGACCGTAAAATAGAAATAATATTATTTCTGCATTTCTTAATGCACATTTAAATAGAGGAAATACATATTTATCTTCTGATTATATAATTAATGAATATGCGAGTAATATAAATAAATATAACTAGGGATTCACCAAGCCAAGCTACTTGGCTTGAAATAAAAAAGCTTGGCTTGGCTTGAAAATTCAAGCTTTTTTTAATGTTGGGCTTGGATTGGCTTGGGCTTGATGGACACGAGGCTTGGCTTGGCTTGAAAATTTCAAGCTTTTAAATTTTTAGGCTTGGTTTGATTTTCAAGCTTTATCAAGCTTTTTCAAGCTTTATCAAGCTTTTTCAAGCCTTTTCAAGCTTTCAAGCTTTGTAAATGCTCATGCGCGAACTTATATGATAGTTTTATTTCATGTCATTTATTTGTACAGTATATTAAGTAATATAAAGGTATTGATATGTGAAATTAAACTATTAGTCCGGTATCGAGATTTGAATATTGATATTCGATGTGAAATTAATACCGATATATCCGATATATCATATATCGATATATAAATGTTTTGTAATACCATTATACCATGTTTAGTTTTACATAAATTCATTCTGGTAATACTGAAGAATAACTATGTGTAAAGATAGAATAAGACGGTAAAATATGACAATATTGATATGAACATTTAATTAAATTTTATATTTGACAGTAAACGATCAACATAATTTAATATTTTTTATTAAAAGTATAATCGTATACATAGATAAATATTTTTCTAATAACGACAAATAAAAATATTTTACAATTTTTAATGTGTATTGATATTTAGAATTTTATTTTCGAGTTTTAACCCTGCAATTTTTATGTTACTTTTATAAATTTTATTTACTCCATTCATTCATTATAGGTTTATGTTTATACATTAGTTTGACTATTGTATTTTGGTAACATGACGAAATAACCTTCTAATAAACTCGGTTATACTCATTTTGCATAATTAAAAAAAAAAAAAAAACTCAAAACCCCGGAGACAGAAAATTACGACTTACGGAAGAACAGTGTTTAAATACATATTTTTGGAATTTCATAATGGAATGTAACGGTCAACCTATTTCTTTTACTTCAAATACATCTGGTAATCATAAAACCCTATACAGATGGGAATTTCCTTGAAATACTCACTCTTTCTTTTGTTGTCTATTTTAAACCCACAGACAAAATCAGTTTATTAGGGGTAGAGTAGGGATTTTGCTATGAATAGTATTGAAATATATGTTTACAAACAAATACTTTCTCTTTCCTACGATTTGGAAATAGTAGAATAACAAAGCATTATAGATTCTTTGCTACCAAAAATATGACTCAACATTTGTGAACTATTTAACAAAATATAACTATATTATTTATCATAATCATCATACGCAGTCTTTCACCCAAATTACTTTTCGGTGTTAAGTGATATTAATAATAAAAGTACAATAAAGTTCATTATGATGGTGACACTTGGTTAAATAAAGATATTTAAAAATATCACTTGACATGTTTCACAAGATTTCAGTCTCTGAACCAGCCTCTCATCTGTTCGCTTAGCCTTACTGCCTCCTAGACGCGTTAGTACCCACACTGTAGAGCTCCAATAAGAGCGAAACGCGTCTGTGGTTCTGGTTGAGTGACCCAGTCTCTGATAAATGACTGAGAGGTTAATTCTGCGACTGAAATCTTATGAAACATGTCAAGGGATATTTTTAAATATCTTAAGTGATATTATTCCTTTCATTCTGAACCAAAATTATCAATTTGTAGCATTACAATGGTCATAAATATTTAATATTTGTTGATGTTTGTTGTTTGGTAGGTGTTTAAAATGAAGTACAATGAGATAAATTTAAAAAGTTTATTTTATTAAAGATTTGTGTTTATAATTTATTCCAGTTAAGTAATGATTTAATTAATTAGATTTTATTCAAAGTACTTTTAACTTAATAAATATTTAATAAAAATATTGAATATTTCTATATGTAATGATTGATATTTGCAATAAATTTTGTGTTAGAACATTGACAATGTATAAAATTACACAAAACAAATATTGCCACCTTCAATGTACTCTCCTCCCCGAACCCTATACCGCCCGATGCGAATATTCCATTGTTGGAAGCAATGCCTGCAGGCATTTTTACCTCTCGCTAAGAGAGGTATTGGATTCATGCTAAAATTCGCATATCCAGATTTTATTGAATAAGCACGATTTAAGGTTCCTAGAATCCGATTATAACATTTTTAAAATGATGTCTGTGTGTGTGTGTGGATGTGTGTATGTGTGTATGTTGTATGTCTGTATGTCTGGATGTTGTAGCCACGATTTCTCAAAAACTATAAGACTTAAAACATATTTAACTGCAGTTTCCTCAATCTGACATTCCTGGGAAGAGCTGAAAAGGTTTTGGTAACAATTGAACAACCGGAAGTAGTAGTTTCTTAGAAAAATTCTTCTAAATATAAATTTTTGGGAGTTATTTTTATTAAATATTGAAGAACATAAAATTCTCCATCTAATACACTTAAAAATTTTATTATATCTTGTATAGATTTAGAGATAAAGACACTATAATTTATAGTGTAAATTAATCGCAGAGGCCAAGGCACTAAGGAAACCAGTTGACAAATTTCTAATGTTTATAACATGACACATGTCATTGTCAAATATCAACATTTTTAGTGACATTCTGATAGCTTTTTCTTATTGTTTTATTAATTAAATATTTGAAATTATAGGTAAAATTGTGGTAAAATGCATATATTCATCAGAAATACCGCCAATCTGGTTAATGAATTGGAACAATCCCTGACATGAAAATGATATAAAATAGATATAATTAGAATTATATGTGTGCAGAAGACATGTTAAATACAATAAAAAACAATATTTGGGTAAAGTTCTGTAATATTTTGTTATAAAACGACGGTTCAAAAGCGAAGTGCAATTCAATACATATAGCCTAATATGGAAATGGCGAGAGGTCTTGTGCTGGCCACAACAGATTTTTTGTTTTGCTGTTCTATAGCTACATCGCGGCCCCGAATTTGGTGCCTTTTAACGCAGATTTACAATTTGGGAATAAAAGCAAGTCACATGGCACTAGGTCAGGTAAATACGGGTGATGTACCAACACGGTGATTTTGTATTTCGTCAAAAATGTCTTGCCGACAGGGCGTTTTGTTCCGGCGCGTTGTCTTCGTGGAGAATCCATCACATTTCAGCCCTTTTTCTTCTCACCCGTGCATGAAGGGTTATCAAAACCTTCTTGTAATATGCATGGTTAACGAAATGCCCCTCAGGCACGTAATCCATGTGAACAATCACTCGCATTTCGAAAAAACAATGTCAGTGCACGGCCGAAGCGCTAATCGTCTCCGATCTCTTTTCTTCCTTCTTTAAATCTTCTAAACTGCTCGAAAACTTAAGTACTAGATAGACCCTCATCACCATAAACATTCTTCAACAATTCGTACATTTCAGTAGCGGATTTTTTAAGTTTCATACAGAATTTCGTAATGACACTAACATAATTCCGACGGAGTACGGGAAAGTAGTTAATTTCAATCAAAGGCTACTACCGAACGGTTTGCCTAATTATCATGAAATTTTAACAGTGAATGGAGGGAAGATGACAAATTAATATGACATAGCCTGCAATGTTACCAAATTTACAGGGAAGCCGGAAAAATAAAAATCTCGTTATTTTATTGCTACACCTTATACTACTTGCAATGTTATTATTATTTGAGTAGACAATGCTTAATAATAATCCTCTTTACAAATTTTGTAAACTAAATAAACTGACAGGTAGTGAAGCTGGTCTTTTTCGGAACCCCAATTCTCAGAAGTTTGCAAATTACGGTCTTGTCGGACTCCACAATAATTTTATGAAAAGCTTGAAAAAGCTTGTTTTCAAGCCAAGCTACTTGACAGTCACAGGCTTGGCTTGGCTTGAAAATTCAAGCTTTTTGTAATGGTAGGCTTGGTTTGGCTTGGGCTTGATAAAACAGAAGCTTGGCTTGGCTTGAAAAATCAAGCTTTTTTAAAAGACAGGCTTGGTTTGATTTTTCAAGCTTTTTCAAACCAAGCCAAGCCAAGCTTTCAAGCTTCAAGCCAATCCCGTGAATCTCTAAATATAACATCATGTTTTTTTTTTGCCCATATCTGGGTGTGCTATTTTTAATATTATTAGTTGTACCTTGATAAATTTCATTATATGATTTATATCTTACAAATTACAAAATAATTGTGCATTTTTTTTACAAATTTTCAGTTTTATTATACATGGTTATTGTTGGTAGTATATCTTACTGTTTTTGTACTGTCAATTCAAGCTTTATGAAAAAGTTGCAATAAATTGTATATGCCGTCTCTATGCAATAAATTTTAAATTAATTATTGAAATTTGTGTAATATTTTGAAAAAGTCACTTCTGAAACAGAATGTGAGGTTACAGTTCGTACAGCGTAGCATGTGACAAACTATCGTCTACGTTTAAAGTAGGTGATGGTCAAAGTGTTTTCCTATTGGATATGACTGACGTGCTGTATGTAATGTGATGTCACAGGAGTGGGGGTGTTGTTTTTCTTTACTATTTCTGCCATGGAATTGGAACAAATAAAGTAACAAATATGTTTAACCATTTATCTGTCAATTGAGAATAGTATATTTTAATTACGTATTATTTATAATTTCTGTTCAAGAGAACAATTATTTAATAATTTAAACTAATCACTTCAAAATAAATTACAAATAAAAATAAATTAACTTACTTGACAGATAAACCGTTTAACATTTGTTAATGAATGTAGAATTTTAAGCTCTACAATATTTATTTGAAGTTTTTTTTACATAAAACAATTAAAGAAGCAGGAAATTGTAAAAATCTTATTACATGTTAAAGTCCTGAGAAACATTCAATGTTAAGAACACGGAGAGTGCCTTTTTGTCAAATTCGATAGATATTCTGCACTATTAATATTTATCACAAATGCCACTAATTCTGAGATTTAGGGCCAGTATTACAATCTCTGTTTAAAACTTTAACTGTCCGTTAAATGAACAAAATTGAAGCGAAATGATCTGTCAATGACAAATTCATCATTGCTGTCAATGATCAAAATAATAATTGAAATTTTAACCGGAGATTGTAAAGCTGGCATTTAATGTCTATAACACTAGCAATAAATAAAACAATATTTTACTGATATGTCTACATTAATTAATATTATATTTTTTGTTTGTTGACATGACATTGAGTCAATGGATGCCGATTCCTATAGTTCTCTTTAAAGTTGGACTTTGGTTTTTCAGGCGATTACATAATCATTTTGGTCTAAAATTGACACTAGCTGATAGTTAATAACTATTTTACCATTCACGTGGTTTATTTTGTCCAGGTGTTCGTGGTAAAAACATTAACTTTAATGTTTGGATACATAAATACCTATGTATTTAGTATTTGTAAGAAGCGCGAGTAGGTATTAAAATAAAACGCGTTTTATTTTTAAAGACAAACAAGTTGAAATTATCCATTCTGTGTAAAATTATGAAACATTTTGCTTTTTACGGTACAACTTGTATAGCCTATATTATTATGTTTAGTTATCGTGTAGAAATCCCGGTAAATAAGCAGGCAGTTAGTACTTATCCCAATTACTCCATAACAATTACAAGCCCTATTCATCCAACATTCCGACTTGGGCTTGGACTTGCGTAGCCTTCCGTCGGTTGGCGTGCTCTGTCCTACTAACTTAGCCGCTCTCTGCTTCAACTGTAATTTTTACGGTGCACGGAATACCACTATTATCGTAAAAAACATGCAGTAAAATCCATGGAGGAGAACCATACTTCGCTGTAGCTGCCATTGTAAGGCCATCTATGTTTAAACCCAAGAGAATACACAAGACGAAAAAATAAATTGAACAATAAATATTATAATTATTGGGCAACATTGGCTGAACAATACTGTGGCTTAATGCAAGAAAAACCAATGTCAACATATATTAGTTTTTTTTTACACACAACTCCATTAGAATTTTTTATTTACATCTTAGTTACCAGAGTGGAAAATTGAATATTACGCCCGTCGGGCTTTTTGCCTGTTTTACTGCCCGCTGGGCTATAAAAAAGCCAAAATGGAGTCTTATACTCATTTTTTTTATTATTTTTGTTGTGAATTACTATAGCAGAGTAATAATAAATAAAACGGAACATTGAATATAATAATGAAAATTTAATGAACGATAACAAATCTCTAAACAACTGAACTATATACATAAATAAATAAATAAATATATCATCACGGCATATTACCCATTTCTGAGTGTGCCAATCTGCTTTGTCACAGATATCGGTAATGATGATGACATATTTGTACCGTGCGGGCGCTTACCAGGCGTCACCTCACGGGCACTCATTGCTGGCGTGGAGAGTGCACCACAGGGGTCACTTTTGTGCCATTTAAAATTCGAAATATTTGGCGTCGGTCGGGATCGAACCCAGTACCCCCAGGTTCGCGACCAGACACTCAGGCACGCGGCCACGGGACCCCATAAACTGAACTATATACATAGTGGTCTATAATCTAGTAATTTCATTTCATTAAACAGTTGTCATCCTCAATAATGTTAAATAAAACTTCATTCGGTTTTGAAGCAATTCACAGTATTAAAATATCTTAATTGTTCCTAGTTTAACAGTATTTTATTTTCGAGAAATCAGTGTAACGTCACATTCCCCCTATATACTTGTCTTTCTCACACACACTGCTCTGAGTACGCTACGAGAGAAAGATAACAATTGTATGACGTCAATTTCCGCTTTTAGCAAATGTGAAATATCTCGTAAAGTAATTATTTAAAAAATGTTTTCATTGTTTTAACTATTATTTATTGAACCATACTTTAAATTAATTTATTTTGTTATGGTGGAATATCCCATGCCCGGTAATGGTACTAACCTTTATTTAATAATGTGAATTTTAGAAGCATTTCTTTAATTATTTACTCGATTATTTATAATATAACAACAAAATAAGGTTAACTTGCCCACGCATAGCAACAAGCTTTGCATGTATTTAAAAAATAATTTAAAAACATTTCATTTGATTGCAGTTGTGCGTAAAACGTACTTACCGCAGGCCGAAAAAAGTTCACACCCTTGGACGAATAAAATTCGTCCGCAGGCGTAAACCTTTTCTTTCGGCTTGAATGGTTGTATGAAACAGTTAGCTGGATTTAAAAAATTTATAAAGTTATCTTGATTATTCATTATTACGTATTAAATGTTCAGCTCGATTTTTCTCAAAAATTTTGTTAGCACCCTTGTGATTTATTTGCATAAAAGAAAATCACTATCGGATTTTACTACTAAATATCTATGGTGTCATTTAAATATTTTGTAATGACGTCACAACGGAAAAACAAATGAAAGTCGGAAGATGAATCGCACATATTAATGTGTATTTATAAAAAGATTAAAAACTAAAATCGACGTGTTTCACGGGCTAAGTTTGTTTTCTTTTTGATATTCCATACCATACAAAAGCATCCCACACTGTATATATTAAGGGTGGTCTGACAAACGGTTGTGTCAAGAATAGAAGTGCCAGACTTAAATTTTAATTTTCTTCTGATCAAACCCTGTCGAATAAAAAATTGTACTTATGTTTTGTATATCAATTTTATTTTACAAAATAAATATTTTTTTAAATTAGGAAAAAAATTGGACAAGTTACAGACCACCAGACCAACGGTTTATTGTTTAACTCATATCCAAGCATTGATAAAATATATTTTTGTTCTTATTACGGATGACCACCCTTTGGCGGCGGTCGCCGCTTAAACTATATACAGAGAATTTATTTTAAAATGTAACATTATAGTTGATCACTTCCACGGTCACTCACTATTGTCAAAAAATGACAGCAATGTAATATTTCGTCGCCCAGATGTCAAAATCTCGTATCTCAAAAAACCCAAGTTTTCAGGATACGAGGTTTTCACATCTGAAATTTTGGAACTGCAAGATACGAGGAAATTAAATTCAACACAGGACATGCGCATTACGACGATATTACGATACGAGCTTTCTTAACTTATGTGTTGCGTATTTATGCTGCTGTTGAACATCGTATCTCAAAATCACCGTATTTTGAGATACGAGGTTTTGACATCTGGGCGACGATTTATCCATTTTAAAATGCAACATTATAAATAGCATTGCAGCACAGGAATACCTTCATAACACATCACAAATGGTGTCAATTCTTATTACGACCGACTAGAATATTGCCTCAGAGTGATTGGGGGTATTTTTTTTTTAACTTTTATTACATGAAAGTTATGAATTTTTGTAAGCTAAAGTTTGTTAAGATGTACAACATTCATGTTTTGATTATTTGTTAATCGTATGTAGGATAATTTATTGGAAATTAGTTTTGATAATACAAAACTACAAATTTTGTATGTTGCATTTTAAAATGGACAAATATTATATTGCTGTCCTTTTTTGACAATAGTGAGTAACCATGGAAATGATTCGCCATATGTTGCATGTTAAAATAAATTCCCTGTATAAATGTCTTTATTGTATCCTACAAAACATGAAAATGGCATTCAGTAGTGGTAGCACGCACTTTAGAATTCTATCATAGAAAGCAGGCGAATGCGATTTTACTTTTACGAATCTTGGTAGCATTTTTAGCATTTTAGAATAGCTGTTGCAAGAATTTTTATATGAAACAGGCGCATTCTATATTCGTTGTTTGTTTCGGATATTCCTGGATTTTATACTATTAAAATAAAAAGTATTATCACAGTTGAAAATAATAAATGTATAAATTATATATAAATCAGGGATGGAAAACGTAACATAATGATACCCGATAACGTTATAATAACGTTTCATTTATTATTATTAGGGAGTTATTGCAATTGCTAAGATGAAAGAACGTAAACGTTAACCTTATGTAGAAAACACTTTATTTTAAAGATAAAGGACTTTCAATTTCAATATTTACCGCATTTAATTAGCGTATTAACGCTAACGTTAACGCTAAAAGCAACACAAACGAGGTTACATCCACACTTTTCACCGAAACATAACCTCAAAAGATACAGAACATGTGACGTTAAACGCTCGCTATTCCATTGCACATAACGTGTCACCTTATTCATATAACGTGAACCTTATTAGTACGCATGCGCACTCGGCCTGTCACGTAACTTTAAAGTGCACATTATTTTTGCGTTGAAGCTGCAATAACTCTTTATTTTTAAATAACGTAACATTTACAAAATAACGTTACGTAACCGTGACATACCAAATAACGATTCACTATAACGTTATTCATATTTACAAATTTTATAAAAATTTTGTCGTTGAAAGTATAGCTAATATCCCAATTTTCTGATAGTATATTATTTCTTGTAATGAATTATATCACTAGTGGCGTATCCTGTTTTAAATTCAAATGCCGAACACTTCACTTTAAGTCTAGAATAAAATTAGTATAAATTTTGTTTAATATTATACTCGTATTGTTTCTAATATTAATTTTTACTATGAATTTAAGAAATATACAGTTATTATAACGTTATAATAATGAAACAAAAATAAGGTTATCATAACGTTACATAACGTTATTTTGTTTTTTCTTAAGTTATTTATAACGATATATAACGAATTATTTTTTTTATAACGTTGTGAAATAACATAACGTTTTGTTAACTTTATCCCATCCCTGATATAAATTGGCTTTAAATGTAATTATGACAAAATAATGACGTTATTTTGACACTTTCACCTCGTGTCGTACGCTTGCAGGCGAAGATTTTGAGACATGCATGCTAGCAAATTTTCGCTTTGTTGGCGAAAAGCGAAAACAAATGCCACATTTGATAGACTACCAAAGTGCGTGCTCTCACTACGATCTTTTTAAACAAATGCTTAAAATTCTGTAAGATATCTAAAATGAGTAGGTACAAGAAACCATTTTTATTTTGGCACTTTCCTGTTTTCTTTCTGTTTAAAATGTTGGTCTTATTCTAATTGTCGTTTCAAGTTGAAATTAGTTAGGTGCAAAGCAATGATCAGGCCCTCGTTACCTATTAATTGGTAAAGTTGCCCAGTGTACAAAACTGCAGTAGTTTACCCATTGGGGGTATGAGTTTGCAAAGTTGGCTATGCTGTATCAGCAGTCTCTGTTCCCGAGCGGTGCAATTTTCCTAAGCACCGCCGCGCCGCGTAAATTTCACTAATTGGATTTAGAGAATAGGGCTGAGCAGTACACCAGCCGTTTGCCTCCTCCAGTTTTCAAACAATACAGACGTCTACATGCACACAGCGAGTGGCGTCGCTAAGAAACTGTGAAGTAGAACATATGCTACCTACAACTTCAAACATTGCAAGAATTCTCAAGCCCTCAATATTCACGGGGGGTTTAATATAAAATAATGAAATGGAGAATACTCAATATAGGAACACTCACAATCTCTGTCCAAACACATTATTTTTGGATATATAACAGCATAACAGCAACAACTGTCAAATAATTAATTTGACTGAAACTGTAGTAACTGGGTGCATTTTATTCACACCGGATACCGACCTTATTCCGTGGAACCATATATAACCTAAATAAAAACCGCCTTAAGGCAATTCCGACCGTAGCCTACGTTATTAAATATAAGGCCGGGAAACATCACAATATCTGTCAAACGGAAACTCTAGTTCCAAACTCGCCGTTTTGGCGCGACTTATTCTCGCTGTCATATGGCTGTCTTTTTTTAGTGGTTATAACCGCTAAATTGATAATAGGTGCGTTCGGCAAATGAATTCTGTTCACTCTTTTCACTCTGTACACTCCTAGCACCGTTCGGTAATTACATAGAGTGATAAGCGTCTTAAAATGGAGCGTTCGGCAAATGCAGAATGGAGTCAAGTGGAGTGAAAAGTGTGAACTCCATAAGCCCAACCTCGATATGCAAGCATACATGGAGTTTTTTTTTTGTTTTATTTGACATCTGTCAGATCATTTTGTATTTTTATGTTGAAATATTTTATTATACATAATTATTTTATATTTATAATATTGTTTTGTAATATAACAAGGCACAGAATGTCGGAACGGTAAGAATTCTGTACCGTATCTAATATATACTTTCTTCAGAATCATTAAAGAATAATACCAAACTGAATAACTTCTGTATAGTTCATTATTTATTTTTTTTAGCAATGCAGTATATCAGAATGTCAAAAAAGGAGATTATTATAGTCGTGCACCAAATTTTAACTGTACTCGTTCGGTTAATCACAAATAAAGGAGTGTACCTTATTCCCTCGATCTACTCCAACTCCAGCTCTACTCCCACTCCACTCCAACACCGCTCCGTAAATACTCCAACTCCGTATGATTTACCGAACGCACGTTATATGTAACCTAAATAAAAACCGCCTTAAGGTAATTCTGACCGTAGCCTACGTTATTAAATACAAGGCCGGGAAACATCACAGTATCTGTCAAACGGAAACCCTAGTTCCAAACTCGCCGTTTTGGCGCGACATATTCTCGCTGTCATATGGTTGTTTTTTTGGCGTATGTATTTTGTGGTTATAACCGCTAAATTTTGATAATACCAATATATTTTTTTGACAGTCTAAAAATGACATTTGAATGACAGCGGGAATAAGTCGCGCCCTCATCAGCGGTTTTGGAACTAAAGTTTTTGGCCAGATTTCTAAACAAAATTTGAGCTGTTTCCCGGCCTTATATTTAATAACGTAGGCTACGTTCTAACAGATTTCAGTGTCAAGTGAAATTTAATTGTATGTTCGTGAAATAATTTTACTGGAAATATAAGGATGTTAAAAAATAAGGGTAAATTCTTTTAATGGCATATAGTACTGAACAAAATTTTAAAAATCTGTTGTGGCCAGCACAATACCGCTCGCCATTTCCATTTTATGTTATATAAGTGTTGTATTGTACTTCGCTATCGAACCGTCGTTTTATTACAACAGAACTTTACCAAAATATCGTTTTTTATTATATTTAACATATCTTCTGCACACATATAATTTTAATTACATCTATTTTACATTGTATGAGTAAGTTACTAAATGTCAGATATTCTTCCAATTTATTAACAAGATTGGCGCTATTTCTGATGGATATATGCATTTTACCTATAATTTTAAATATTTAATTAATAAAACAATAAGAAAGATTAAATGTACTTACCAGAAAAAGCTTTGAGAATATCACTAAAATTGTTGATTTTTGACACTGACATCTGTCATTTATAAACTATGTTAGAAACATTTGAATTTGTGAACTGCTTTCCTTACTTTAGCCCACTCGACTTATTACATCCCGTTATTCTACATATTATAGCGTCTTTATCTCTAAATTTATAGAAGATATAATAAAAAATTTAAATGTATCAGATGTAGAATTTTATGTTCTTCAATATTAATAATAACAAATTTTTTGTAATATTTTTAAAATAATATTTAGAAGATTTTTTAAGAAACTAGTACTTCTGGTTGTTCAATTGTTACCAAAACCTTTTCAGCTCTTCCCAGAAATGTCAGATTGAGGAATCCATAGTTAAACAGATCTTAAGTCTTATAGTTTTTGAAGAATCATCCTTCCAACGTCCACAAGTACACACACACATACACACAAACACACACACACACACACACATCATAAAAATGTTAAAATCGGATTGTAAGGACCGTAAATCATGCTTATGCACTAAAATCTGGATACGCGATTTTTAGCATGAATCCAATACCTCTCTTAGCGAGAGGTAAAAAGCTTAATCAAGATAGGTCTGATCTTCAACGGTTTCCGAGAAAGAGGCCATTTTGTATAAGAATCCAGGAAAAACTGACAAAGATAATGATCGAAAAAAAAATTGTTTTGCCAGTAAATAAGACTATACTCGTATAAAAACAACAAAATTTTGTATGAAACATTTTTCTCAATTTTGAATAGTTACGAAGTTATTTGAATATTAGATAAATATTGACCAAGGTCGTCACAACATTTAACTTAGTACAATAATTTGATTTTTATTGCAAAACAAAAGTACATCTAAGACGACTTCTGAAAGTTGAACAAAAAGTCCCATTTAATCGAAATGGTTACTAATTGGAATAATACTACCTTTTTTTTTAGTTTAAGTTCTGTATTTATTATTTAAACCCAACGTTTCGGCACCATAAACTGGTGCCTTCTTCAGGGGATACATTGACATAAATATGTGAAATAACGTATTTATGTCAAACATAATATGAGTTCTGAAAGATATTTTAATAATTCGAAATGGTTACTATTATAATTTTCGAGATAGCAGAGGTAAATCGAGTAAAAACTAATTTTTCACTGCCTTACATCTCGGAAACTATTGAAGATTGGACCCATGTTGATTAAGCTTTTTTTTTTACTAATTTTATCAGTACTATATGCCCTTAAAATATTTTACCTTTATTTTTTAACACCATGTGTATTATCTTTTGCAAAAAACTTTCTGTATGGAATTTGTACAAAAAATATAAAAATTAACGGAAGGTAATGTGCTAGTCACATCAGATATTTAATAAGTAATTTTTAAGCAGCACTTACTAATAAAATGCAATGCAAAACAATTTTTTTCTAAACAGTTTTAATTTTAATAGCAATATTAATAACTTGTTGTTCATCTTCTGAGTGATGCAACAACCATAAAAACATAGTGACATGAATGTAATGGGAAATGTATGTGAAGGAATACTGGATTCTGTTTGAAACCGAGGCCGGCGGCCATGGCTGGCCGGGCGCGGCTTTATGCGATGCGAAGACGACACGTCTCTCGCCGCCATTATGCGCACATGTTCCACCCTAATCTCAACATGGAACTCCATGGAACCACCCATACATATTCAAATTAATACCAGGACTATTCAATTCATACAAAAACTAGATATACTAATTTCACTCCACGAGGAATACAACTATTGTTATTTCTAAATATTATAATAACACGTTCACTGATGCAGTGTACTTTATTTTTCTTTAAAATATTGATATAGTTAAACGATTCTGATAATTTTGTACGTCAACATTTGTACGACTGAAACTTATAAGTATAACAAAAAGTTATACACGGTTGGGCAGAAAGGACGTGACAAAATTGATACTTTTTGCTTAAGAAAAAAATTATTGACAGATTTGAGTTCGTAATGACATACTAAGGGTCGTTTTTATATTCCTGGACTAGGCATGAAAAGAAAAGAACAAAAATCTGATGTGGCCAACACAAAACCTCCCGCTATTTAATTTTTATTAATTTAAATACATACCTACCTACGTATTTACTAACGCTGCAAACTGTTCCATTATAGAAAACTATTGCTCTATTTACTATTTTCTTCTACTTACTGTCAGTTACATTCATTTGAAAAATGAACTGTGTGACAAAGGAATAGTTTTTATCTTAGGCTTCGCGACTATAAAAAAAATTATTTTTAAATTTATCTGTAAAATATATAGAAAAAGTATTAATGTATTCCTGTAGAAAATTCAATAATCTTTAATTTTCATAAGACATAAAATTCGAAAAATGGCATTTAATGGTATTTTTTGAAGAATAACCACTATGAGCTTCAGGTAAAGTGCCATTTCCAGTTATCCGATTTACAACAAAATCTAATGGCTTCTTTTCATATTAGAATAGGATAGAAATACAAGGTTTCAGAATTTTCTGAATGATAGTATTTGAGTTAGAGCGAAGACAAAATCCATACACATACATACACACATACACACACACATAAACACACACACATACTCACATGCAGACATCATCGTGAAAATGTTAAAAATGGATTCTAGGGACCTTAAAACGTGGTCATTTACTAAAATCTCGATATGAGATTTTAAGCACGATTCCTATACCTCCCTTACCAAGGGTAGCGGGAGGTAAAAATTTATTTTTCAATATAGACCCATTGTTTCAATAAACCATTATTTAAAGGTGAAAACAAAAGGCATAAATGGTCCACGCGTATTTTAAAATTCTTTATTACGGACGTTTCGGGCTAAGAGCAAGCCCAACGACAGCAATCGTTGAATATACAGTAATTATTAAATTTATTACAAATTTCACCAACTCCGAATTGATTCGGAAGCTTGTTGAAATGTTGTATTTAAAATTGCTATCAACGTAGTTAATATAGATCATCGTGTCTAATACAACTTTAAAAATTTTGTAACGATTGGTGGCGATGGGCTTACCCTAAGCCCGAAACGTCCGTAATAAAGAATTTTACAATACACGTCAACCAAAGTTCGTTATCGTCCCTAAATTTGGTTCCCCTTTGTGTTTCTTTGAAATTTGGAAACAAAAAATTCTCACAAGGAGCTAGATCTGGACTAGGTATAAGGCAGATGATCAATTTCTACGAAACCACATTAAAGGTTCATTCAGACTTCCGAAATCACAAGCTTGAAACTAGAAATTCGATCTTATGCAATCATTCGGCCAATAGAAATGCGTGTGCAGTGGTTTCGTGCAACGAATCTGTTTCAAACGAAAAGTATGCAAACGCTAAACATTTCAATCTTGTGCAACGCTCTTGTCACTGATTGCACCAATCATAACACAGTTGTAGTCTTGTTGACAGTTCCGCAAATAACCTTATTTTCAAAGTTGGAAATAAAATGAATAATGAATTAGTTGGGGTTATAATGAGCCGAAGAATAGTGTGTGCTGCATATCTATGGAGCGAACATTTGTTAAATCTACATTGTAGACGTTACTATTTCATCTTCATTTTCTTTACTCATCTATTGAAATGACATGCATTAAAAAACAATATTGCAATAATTATATTAGGTAATTAGATAATACGTTTACAATACTCACTTTTTTCACGAAAAATCACGCACAACAAATACTGACAAGTGTCGTTTACAAATTTGACGTGAATTTGACAGTTTATATGTAGAATTATAGAAAACCTCAATAGATACCGCCACCACCAAAATCGAAAATTTTGACGTTGTGATTTCGGTACTGTGAACGCGTTTAAATTTGTTGCGCGGAGGCGTTGCACGATGGCTTTGCACAGGATTAAATTTGTAGTTTCAAGCTGGTGATTTCGCGAGTCTGAATACGCCTTAATGGAGCAACAGGACACCTTTTGTGACGACTAATAATGCTGCAATTGGTTTGAGAATGGGGTCCTATACCATAGTCATATATTAACTATATTAAATAAGAAGACGAAAATATACATAAATTAATGAGTATTAGTGAAAATTTTTCTTTAGATATTGACTAGGTCACAAGCTATAAGCGATTAAAGCTGATTACTAATTGGGTATGACGCGTTAGGTACTAATAATTTGATTGGTCGCCTGATTTTAAAAAGGAGATTCGCGCGTCTTCAGCGGTCACCTTTAAAGGCTTATGAAATGTCATGTTGTTCTATAACCTAACAAAACATTTAACAATTTGTTTAATTATAACATCTAGTAATATTAACAATAATAATATATTTATAATTAAATCAATTTGTAATATTAATTAAATTAATAATAATATTAATTAAATTAATATTGAAACTTCAAAACAATCAACACTAGCGCCATCTGTCGTCATACTTTGTGTAATAATATTATCAAACTGTTTCAATGTTCTATAATTTATTAGGAAAAAAAATGCTTATTATTTACGTTATTTATACTTAATAATAATTTCTTCATGAATATAACGTATAAGTTTTTATATACAAACATTTCAGCTATGCAAACATGAAAAAAATTGTTCCGTCTATAACTAACAGTTTGTCCAATTGTTTGTCGATCACTTGTTAGTACCTGCTACGTCACGCACAAATTTTTAAACTTTAAAAATTCATATCTCGCTTATTACGTAAAATTTTTAAGTCGCGTTTGCACTAAAATTCTTATTTTATCCTGTTCTTACAGAAAAAAAAAAAATAAAAGAAAATTGGTATAGGACCCCATTGTCATACATTACCAAGGCATATGTGATTAATAAACAATTTAATGAAAAATTACATTAAAACTGAAAACTGTCTAATCCAGGATTATAAAAACGACCCCTAGTAGCATTTGACAAAATCAAGTGTGGAAAACATCTTGCATGTGGTGTCCGTTACCATTCATCCATTTCTGGAGGCGTTCTACGAAGTTTGCAAGCACTCTTTCCAACCTCGCTCTGTCAATTTGGCCGACTTCTATGCGAATAGTTTCTTTCAGTTCTTCTAATCTCTAATGTGATACGTACAGACGAACACAAACCCCATTCAAGAAAAACTGTTAAAAGTTGCAAATAAGGGTACTTCCGGTAGATCAAGACCACGGAGAAATTATCGTCACACACGTACACCCACATACAGACATAATCGTGCAACAGTAAAATCGTGTTCTAGGGACACCAACACGTACTTATTCATTAAAAACTCACCATCGAATTTTTTTATCAAAGATAACACCTTCCTTACTTAAAGGTGACGGACGGCAAAAAGTGTTTTGCATTGCATATTTATTAGTAAGAGCTGATGCTGTTCAAAAATTACTTACTAAAAAATTTGATGTGACCAACACAAAACCTCCCGCTATTTAATTTTTATTAATTTAAATAAATACCTACGTATTTATTAATGCTGCAGACTGTTCCATTGCGTATAACTATTGCTTTATTTACTATTTTCTTTTTAAAATGTCACTATTATTAATTTGAAGTAATTAGTTTTTTGACAGTGACGTAATTTTTTTACATTTAGTAATGCTGGAAACTATATAAGTTCCTTTGCATATAACATATAACTATTGCTTTATCTTCTATTTTCTTTTTAAAATGTCACCATTACCAATTTGAAATGATCGGTTCTTTGACAGTAATATTTACCTGTCAGTTATATTCATTTGAAATATGAACTGTGTAACAAAGGAATTGTGTTTATATTAGGCATCGGGATTTATAAGAAAAATTGATCTTTAAATTTATCTGTAAAATATATAGAAAAAGTATTAATGTAAACCTGTACAAAAATAATTTAATTTTCATATGACATAAAATGCGAAAAAATGGTATTTAACGCTATTTTTTGAAGAAAAACCATTATGAGCTTCACGTAAAGTGCCATTTTCGGTTATTTGATTTACACCAAAATCTAATGGTTTCTTTTCATATTAGAATAGGGTAAAAATACAAGGTTTCAGAATTTTCTGAATGATAGTATTTGAGTTAGAGCGTTAACAAAATCCATACACATACACACAGACACACATACACACACACATACAAAAATCATCGTGAAAATGTTAAAATTGGATTCTAGGGACCTTAAAACGTGGTCATTTACTAAAATCTCGATATGTGATTTTTAGCACGATCCCTATACCTCCCTTACCACGGGTAGCGGGAGGTAAAAACTGTAGCACTTCTCGAAAATATATAAATAAACGCTATCAAATTTCGTTGCTTACTGGCCATAAAAATGTCCATATACACGTACTATAAACGATATGACCATTTTTTCAGCTATTTTTTGTAGCCCGATAGTACCTAATAAATAAGATAAAATGATGTAACTTTATATGTCGTTCATAGTCGGATATTATGTAAAATGTAATAGATAAAACAATATAAATACAGCAGCATAGCATAGCATACTGTAAAGTGGATGATTTGTAAACAGAGGATATACACATAAAAGTACGTTTTTATGAGGCCGACAAACAATTTTATAGTATTTAAATTGTTTTATTGCATTTTTATAACCGTTTTGGTTGTGCGATAAATTTATTTTATGTACTCAACTGGATTAATCGGTTTGTCAATTGAATTTATTATTTTGAGGAAATAAATAAATATATCAACACCGTTTTACCCTATATTTTTGACTATGTAGCATATAACTCATTTAAAATCAAATATTTTACAAATATAGCTGTTACACTAAATTTATTTCTACGGATAAAATATACACTAAAAATAAATTAATTTTGTAGATTTAATTTTTTTATGGACATATATGTCTAGCTCGGAAAATAATGGTTATTTATGACACAAAGGAAAGACATATTTTATTAACCAGCCGAATAATGTACTAATTTTTAATTTCTGCAAGTGGATAAATAAATTGGATATAAAAACTTCTTTTGGGGACCAAACTATATGGTTAAGTTAACAACTGAAGATAAGGACATATTGGGTTCGAGTCTTGACGAAGTAAGTTGATTTTTTAAATTTTATTTATGATTAAGGTAAGTTCTTTTTTCTGATTAAGTAAATTAAAGATGACTTTTATTATTTATATTCCATTTTCGCAGAAAACAAAATTTGCATAATTTTAAACAGTTATTTATCTGGAATTTCAAAGTATCGTTATTAATTATCCAGAAAGTGTTGTTGAATCGTGATTTATAATTTGATTGTTTTTGTCAGCCTGGAATTAAATGGACGGTTTCCAATTCCTTCAGAAACTAGTTTGACAGATCTGGAAATTTTTAATTCACCAGAATTTGACAGCTTTTACGTCTGCCATAAATTAGTTTTTAAACATTGCAAAAGAAGATTGGCTGTGAGTTTTTAAAATATAGAAGGAAAAAATGTTGAAGGGAACTACTAATTTAAAATTAAATAAATAAAATATATCATCACGGCATATTACCCATTACTGAAGGGGTGCAAGTATCTATAATACATGTAGACATCGGTAATGATAACGATATATTTTTACCGTGTGGGCGCTTACCAGGCGTCACCTTACGGGCACTAATAACTGCGAAAGTTAAGTTAGTTAGAACATAGGGCTGGTTTATGATGAACTTAATTTATAAATTTACATTTACAAATTTTAATTTTACAATTTTCTCTTTGGTTTATGTCCGATTTTGAAATTCTGGAACTGACCAATCAGTACCTATCACGTTACTTGTCACTAGTTGTCTTTTGACGTTATAAGTTCAGATTTTAGGTTACAGTTTTATTTTCATACCCATGAATTTGTAAGATGCTAATGAACAAGATGATTTTTTTAATAGTATCGGCAATGTTTTTTTACTATTGTTGATTTGTAAAATAAAAAAATAAAACAAACACAAACTTAAAAAATCTGTTGTGGCCAGCAAAAGACCTTCCGTTAATTCGATGTATTTTGTACAAATTCCATATCAAAAGGTCCTTGGAACAGATTCTATATATCATGTAAAATCGAACACGAACACATACTTTTTTTACAAATTCCATACCAAAAGTTTATTTGAAAAGGTTCTATAAATCCAATAAACATACACTAAGTAAAATGCACTTGACACTTCCTTATTTATTCTTCAGCTTTCCCCTATTTTATTAGGGGTCGCTGTTTCCTCTTCTCTTCCACTCATTCCTGTCGCATCTTCTTCACACAGCCCTTCCTTTCTCAAGTCCTCTACTATACAGTTCTTTCATCTTCTCTTTAGCCTTTCTCTGCATGTCACTTGCGAGAAACACTATGACATACCAATTTTGACTGACATCTATCAATTAGAATTTTTTGATTATATCAGCTGTTTCCATGCGTTTTTCTAAGAAAAACTGTTAAAAACTTCAAATAAAGGTACTTCCGGTGGATCAATTGTAACCAAAATCTAATCAACTCTTCATATGGATGTACAGAAGAGGAATACAAAAGAATTATAATTTTTAGAATTGTAGTATTGGAGTTATCGTAGGAGAAACATTTGTCACACACGGACACACATACACACACACACACACACACACACAAACACACACACATACAGACATCATCTTAAAAATAGTAAATTCGTATTGTAGGGACCCTAAAACGTGCTTATTCATTAAAAACTCACCACCGAATTTTTTGACCAAAGACAATACCTTCCTTACCTAAAGGTGACGGAAGGTAAAAACGTACATGGTCTGTTGGGCCGTGGTTAGGCCTATGAACACATTGATTAGTCAAAGGACAGTATCATAATTGAAATATTGAAACAAACACTACAAGACGAAATTTATTATATATTTTTTAACAATACTTTATAATATTATATATCTATTGTAGCTGAAGATGGACAAATATTATCCGGAACGTCCTAACATTTTATAAATAAAGGCAATTATGACTATTAGTCATAATTATTGGAACCTACGGCCTGTTTTTTCCTTTATTGAAAATAATTTGAAAGTGAAATAAAATCATGAACTGTTCTTTAAATATACTCGTATGAGTGTGTATGTATTTAATTCCTTGCTATTCCTCGATGCATTGAAATTACGCAAACGACAATTCATTTGCTTTGTCGTACATATTACGATGTTTGAAAATACTGCTTATTAACAAAAATCGAAACATAAATTTGTTCTTGTGAATTCATCTTCAAAATGTCAACAACTCATAAACAGAAAAGACAGCTGACGGATGAAGCAAAGTTATACCTTACCACCATGTTCAATAGTTCTCTCTAGTGATTGGTCAAATTTGAAATTCGTAAATCGTTCATAAACCATTGTATGTATTTTAATTTAAGCGTGTTTATATTCTGAATTATAAACTTGTAAATTAATTTCATCATAAACCAACCCTTAGTTAATCGAATGTTTAATAGTAGTTACTCGTAACATTGTGAGTGAATGTATGGTATTAACCAGAAAGCACTTTTTTCAGTAAATAAATGTAACAGAACACCCGCGATATTTACTTGATTTAACAAAGTAGAACTTCTTTTGCTATTTTTTGGAAAGAGATTGTCGTTGCAATAATGCAATCTATGATTAAATTAAAAACATTCCAAAAAATGATGAAAAACTTGAAGGAAAGAATGGTGAAGTGTATTATTGTTGAAGCGAATTACTTTGAACATATTTAAAATAAAATTCAATAATTCTAGCGTGACCGGGGTATCATTACAGTTTTATACCCGTTTTCTGGTTCGTAAGAAATTTGAATTTGTTGTTAAAATGTTAAAATTTGAAATATCCAAACACAACCAAAATATCTTTCTCCATCGCAGGCACTGCAGGCAGGCCTAACAAAGCGACAAATTTTATTCTGCCTCCATTGTACGGGACGACCATAAGATAAAACTTCGTTCTCTGTCTGGTTGCTCTGCCGCTACAGCAGTGACATCTAGCGGCAGGATGCGGAGCTAGATTTGAGTTGTACTCGCAAGGGTCAAGGACAAGATATGAACTTACTCGTGTACACATGCATGGCTCGTGCGGATGCTTTTATAGTGATAGAGGTTTTTATCTAACCGCAAAATGGAAGATGGCTTGTTAATGGGACAGATTGTGTTTTTTCATTGTTGGTATACATGATGTTGATGGTTTATAGCCCAGTTTTACATGCACTTTTTTTATTGTGGAGTATAATAATATTAAAATGAAAGTGCCAACCTAAATATGACTCAAAATGATAAATCATTGGGTGAACATTTCTGTTTTTAATAACTCAAAAATTAACCAACACCAAATGTTTATGTAATCTTGAATAATACTTTGGTTTAATATTGTAATACCACCTTTTGCCATAATACGGACAGAGAACAGGTTTGGACTGGCCCAGCGGGATACGGCAGAAATTATTATTATCAATATAAAATATAATATAAATTATACACTTCATTGTTTCACAAACTTTATTTATTTTAACGAGGATCGTTTCGACCTCTCAGTCATTATCAAGTTAACAAAATATAATCATATTTTCTAAATACCTATTATATTATATAAATATAAATAAATAAATATATCATCACGGAATATTATGATATATTTGTACCGTGCGGGCGCTTACCAGGCGTCACCTCACGGGCACTCATTGCTGGCTTGGAGAGTGCACCACAGGGGTCACTATTGTGCCATTTAAAATTCGAAATATTTGGCGTCGGTCGGGATCGAACCCGGTTCCCCAAGGTTCGCGGTCAGACACTCTGGCACGCAGCCACGGAACCCATATTAGAAGAAAGTTGTAAATAAAAAAAATACACTAATGGCCAATTGCAGCAATATTTAATAGGAAATTAAACAAAAATTTAATGAAAATCTACACTTAGACAGGGTGTTAAAAATAAAGGTAACAAATTTTGAGGGCATATAATAACTAAAATAAGTAAAAAAAACCTTAATCAACATGGATCCGATCTTCAACAGTTTCCAATAATATATAAGGGTAAGACAGTGAAATATAAGTTTTACGGGATTTACCTTTGTTATCTAAAAAACAGATCGATTCTCGAATAAGTTTAAGCTAATCCTCATTTTTTGATTACCGAATACTATACTATAATTTTAACAGTTATGCCCGTATTCATAAACACTCGTAAAGTTTCAAAACGGTACATTATAATTTTTGATAAATAGAATCAAACTTGAAAAATAAAATTTCGATTTTTCTTTCAATGTCGGCTGTTTTTATTGGATAAGTATTATAACGAACCGTTTAAAATTATTCCTAATATCTACCTGTTTTGATAATATTGTATGAAGATTAAATTTTAAATACCGGAATAAAATAAAATTCGCTAATTCAAAAATGAGGATCAGCTTAATTTTTTTTGAGACTCGGGCTGTAAGAATTGCGACTTCTATTAAATTAGACTTTTTGTTTATTTTTGTTTTTCAAAAATAAAAAATCTGTGGCCAGCACAAGACCTCTCGTCATTTCCATATTAGGCTATATAAGTATTGTATTGCACTTCGCTTTCGAACCGTCGTTTTATAACAAAATCTTACAGAACATTACCCAAATATTGTTTTTTTATTATATTTAACATGTCTTCTGCACACATATAATTCTAATTATATCTATTTTTCATTGTATGAGAAAGTTTCTAAATTTCAAAGATTGTTCCAATTCATTAATCAGATTGGCGGTATTTCTGATAGATTTATGCATTTTACCACAATTTTACCTATAATTTCAAATATTTAATTAATAAAACAATAAGAAAAGTTAAATATACTTCCCAGAAAAAGCTATCAGAATGTCACTAAAACTGTTGATATTTGACAATTACAAGTGTCATGTTATAAACATTGGAATTTGTCAACTGGTTTCCTTAGTGCCTTGGCCTCTGCGATTAGTTTACTCTATAAATTATAGAGTCTTTATCTCTAAATCTATACAAGATATAATAAAAATTTTAAGTGTATTAGATGGAGAATTGTATGTTCTTCAATATTTAATAAAAAACTCCCAAAAAATTATATTTAGAAAATTTTTTCTAAGAAACTACTACTTCCGGTTGTTCAATTGTTACCAAAGCCTTTTCAGCTCTTCCCAGGAATGTCAGATTGAGGAAACTGCAGTTAAATATTTTTTAAGTCTTATTGTTTTTGAGGAATCGTGACTACATCATCCAAACATACATACATACACACACACATACACATACACACATCCACACACACATACACACACACACAGACATCATTTTAAAAATGTTATAATCGGATTGTAGGGACCTTAAATCGTGCTTATTCAATAAAATCTGAATATTCGAATTTTAGCATGAATCCAATACCTCTCTTAGCGAGAGGTAAAAACCAAATAACTGTACTTAAGACCTTGGCCAATATTTAATTTTTAAATAACTTTGTAACTATTAGTAAATGAAAAAAATGTTTCACATAAAATTTGTTGAAGTTCAGAAATTCCATGGCAATTAATTTAATAATTAATTTATGGGACCAAAACATTACATAATTTAATTGTATTTGGTGTCATCTGATGCAGAATTTTTTTATCTTTCTATAAACACCACAACCATCGTTGCCAGTTAAAATGGGGGGCAACAGCTTGCAAAAAACTGATTTCCCATGTTAATCTCCTATGTGCACCTTAAAAGAAAACATCCAGTATATACGATGATTTTAATTTAAATTATGTTTAATTCCCTATTAAAATAATGGTGCAATTTTCCATAATAATATTAAAACACTAAACACTAGTTCCATCATTATTAAAACAATCCAATTTAGTAGTAATAGTAAATGCTACATAGTGGTCGTAATAAGGTGTAACTATTTCAACCCGCATTCAAATTTCGAATCCTTTATCTTACCAAACTTGAAGTTGATGTCCTGCTGAAGAAGCCATTAAAAATAATCAGCCCTGCATGAAATAAAGCAATGAAAGAAATCTACCTGGCATCCTTCCCGCTGTTCTGATCCTCCCGCTAATAAATTGAGGGGGGGGGGGGGTGTAATTTATCACGGAACCTCTGAATCGTTTATAGCCCACTGGCACGTTTTGCTAAGTACCATAAACTGCCGTCGCGGCGCACGCCTCCGATCCTGGCCGACGTAATCCGACGACATACGACCCCGACGCTCATTTGTTTATATCTATCTTAATGGATGAAGTGAAGTACATGGGATAAATTTATAATGCGCCATGGAATATGTTATGTGCGGTTAGGTGGGGAGATTAACACTGACTCATTTTTGGAATGGCATGAAACAACCATCAAAAAGAGGGATTACACTCAACACCAGTATAAATGCTAGTAAAATATTATGGTCTACCGCTTTTAAGTATTTGCACACTTACATTTTCATGTTTCATTTCTATTTGTGGAATTTGTTGCTTAAAGAAATTTTTGCATAATTCTATACTTCATTTCACGTAAGAAAATAGCAGATGGCGCTTGAGAGCCGACCGTTTTCACATGCATTAAATAAACAATTTAAATTCGTGAAACCAAACTTAATACTTTTATATGTAAAAATGTATCATATCTGAATATTAAAAATTTGATGTGGTCAACACAATACCTTCCGCTATTTATTATTTATTAATTTAACTACATACTTACATATTTACTGATTTACTAATCCTGCAAACTATATTAAGTTCCTTTACAAATATCTATTGCTTTACATGATCCATTTCGTTAATATGTAATTGAAACTAATATATGACATTTTGATAAGAAGTACTTATTGGCAGCTGTTTGATTTATAGTGCTGCAAACATAGCAAACAAATCGGATCATCCTGTACATCTAATATTTATATATGATGGAAAATATATTATTTTTACAAACCTTAATTTCATTAGAAACAATACAATCTCCTTAACACGGCTTCATTATTAATTTTAATGTAATTGATTCTTGACAGTGACATTTGTTTACCTAAATATGTCAAAATTATTATTAAAATATTATGTTTTTGTTTGACGCATAAGCAAATTATTTTATAATTTTATATTTAAAGTTATTTACTAAATGGCAAGCGCAAACTTTTGAAATAAAGCAGAGGTTCTCAATCTGTGGTATGAGTACCAAGAGATACGTGAAAGGCTAGTTTTGTTATCTGCCTATTTAAAATTTGTTTATTAAAATATAAAAAATAGCGAAAGAAGTTACTTTTTTGGAGATTTTTGTCTATTTACTTACTGCTTCATTTTAAACATATACATGCCTGCTTAACTATTGCTAATAATTCTGTAGCTAAGGAATTGAAATTATATATTTTATGTTTAGTAATGAGAAACAACACTCGATATATACGTATATTTTCATATTAATTATTTCAAGAGCTCAATTATCAAGTTGATGATATTCATAGAAAACTTAATAATAAATATCTCAAATATTATTTGGAATATTTGAATCGCGATTGTACTGGTTTTCTTAGAATTTTATGTACTATTAGATGCGATTATACAAAAATTGTTTATGGAGGCAAAGTCGAGAGTCTTGTCGAGACTCGAGACGAGACGAGACTAACATCAAGTATCGTCTCGACAAGACCAAGACGAGACCACTCTAATCGAGACCAAGACAAGACCGACCCCAAGTCTCGTCTCGTCACGACTTCCGGCAACACTAACTATTTAGAGGATTCTATTTGAGATTTTATCTGACAGAATTTGTTAGCTAAGGGTTTTAGCGTTATTTTCTTTTAAAAAATAATAGGTAGATAAATATTGAATTAATAAAATTATAACTTACCTAATAAAATTTGCACAAGTTTTAGGTTATAACAAATTTTGACAGATAAAACGACCAATATTTATCTTTTTGTTAATATTGCTATTGATACAAAATTGTATAAATTTAATAATTAGTTTATTTCCGTCGAGAAATCTCGGTGAGAATCTCGGCGAGACTCTATTAAACGAGACGAGAAAAACTTCGAGACGAGACATAATTTTATGAATTTGAAACGAGAAACAATGAATTTCTCGTCTCGTCTCGTTTCGACCGAATCACTAATCCTGCAAATTCTAGCTATAAAGTGGTAGGATTTCATATAGAGTCGCCTGACGTCCATAAATAAAATCTTTTCAAATTCCCATGAAATCCAACTATGTATAGTAAATAGGTATTCCCTAATCCTCCATATATTCCTATTACATCGCACTTACATATCCTATTCATCCTCATCTCGCTATTCCACTACCCACTTTCTCATCTTCCATTTTCTATCATACGTCATAGATCCATTTGTAGTCATAAGTCATCTCCACCCTTGTTACAAGGGTGGTAAAGTTAATTACTCGGGGCAGAAGCAAGCACAAATCAGTCGCCATCTGGCCGAGGGTTGAGTCTGAGTCGGCAGTTGGCACCCCGACCAGAAAGGGATCAACGCCAAGCACGTATCTCGATCGGATGAGAATGGAAATGGATGATTGGAGATTGGAACACGGATGATTAAGGTGGAGCGATTGTTAGCGGAGGTTGTTTGAGGAGTGACTAACGAGATGAGACAAAAGATTTAGAAGACGACAATCAAGACGAATCTGTCGTGATCATTACGATTATTGTTCTACTACCAAAAGAGGAAACTTTTTTATGTAATATTTATTTTGTTAATTGGAGATTTGCATATCAGTAGGTACAACTACAATGTCAAATAGAGATGCACTCGATTTCGAGTCGATCATCGACCCGGGCCGAAGATATTTTTTATCGGGCCGAATCAAGCTAATCATTTTCAAAAATAGATGCGAGTCGGACTTTTGATTTTGGCCCGGCCCGAAAATTCGAGCTTTTCGGGCTGGCCCGAAAAATCTTATAGTTCCATCAAATGCACAATTTCCTTAATATTTTAATGAAAATGGATGAAGTTAAAAAGGATCAAAATGATTTAATAACAACACACTTCACATAGTAATAAATAAAAATGTATTATTTTACTTTAAGAATTCAAAGTTATTCATTAAAGCATAATAATTATATTGTGATGTTGCTATTATTATTGTTATTACTCGTATACTTAAATAAAAGTGATTTTTGTTCCTACCATAATGATTTCTAGTCCTATTTTTGAGCAGAAACAAAGTTAGATAAAAAATCCTTATGTAAATTATTATATTTTTTATATAAGATTTGTGAAAAAGTTGTTTAAATTCTTTGGTAAACAAAGTGTTAAATACTTGTAGGTCTGTAATTTTTGTAACAAACTTACACTAGAAGGGTTTCTTTTTTAACTACTTATGTTAACTAATGTTGAAAGTTATATGAATGTAGAAGTTTGACATGAAAAAAGTTAAACATTTCGCCTTAACATAAAAATCAACATTAGGAATGCCGGATGCACCCAATTTCGAGCTTTGGCCCGGCCTGGCCTGAAGCCCGGCCCGATTTCGAGTCAATTTTCGGGCCGGGCTAGCTAATTTTTTTGTCGAGTCGATTTTCGAGTCGGGTCGGTAATTTTTATTTTCGGGCCAAGTCGATCCAAACCTCAAAGCCCGGCCCAGCCCGGCCCGAATGCATCTCTAATGTCAAATGCCCGGTTTCTCCACAGCAACTTAAGTTGTTGATTATTAAAGTGCTACTTAATTGTGAACTTAACTAATATCACAAATTACATTGGCAAAAGCGTAATGCTGCTCTATGATTGGTCAATTTGAAATTTAGTGTTTCAACATAAAATACCGGCTGTCGGCTGTCAAACGTCAAAGATATTATTGTGTTTATTAGGGTTCAGTTTGTATTCGTTTAAGAATATTCGATATATATTTAGCGATTTCCTTAATTTTGTCGATATTGTCAAAAATGATAGAACTCCGAACTCCGCGACAAAAAATAACAGAATTGATTTATTTCTTTTAAAATATCTGATGTCCTTCCGTCAATTGTATGTATTTTGTACAAATCCCATACCAAAAGTTCCCTGGAAAAGATTCTATATATCCAGTAAAATTGTAACACGAACCTATACTATTTTCTGCCAATTTCATACCGAGAGTTCCTTGGAAAAGATTCAATAAATCCAATAAAATTAGAACACAAACATACACTATGTAAATTGCACTTACCGCTGATATCTATCAATGGTTATAACATACTTGGCTGATTCATGAAAGATAATCTTTTTATAATTCTTTAACTCTATATCTATTGAAAAAGAAGGAAAATGTGTAATCAAACCGTATAGAAAATACAATATTCTTTCATATTCATAATAACATAAAATGTCAAACAATTATATTTAACTGCGTTTTTTGAAAACAAAAAAATCTGTTAAGAACTTGAAATAAAGGTACTTCCGGTTGAACAATTATAACCATAATCTAATGAGTTCTTCATGTGGATGTAAAGAAAATATGGATATAAGAAAAGAATTATAATTTTGAGAGTTGCAGTATTAAAGTTATCGAAGGATTTTTTTTTTGTCATAAACACACACACAAATACACACATACACACACACACACACACATATATATATATATATATATATATATATATATAGAGAGAGAGAGAGAGACATCTTCATCATAAATCTAGTAAAATCGTTTTCTAGGGACCCTAAAACGTGCTTATTCATTAAAAACTCACCCCTGAATTTTTTGACCATAGACAATACCTTCCTTACTTAAAGGTGACAGAATAATTCGAAATTGAAAACAGATATCTATTTCAAAATTCATTTAAATGCTTTGCTGTACAATATTAATTTTGCGACTTAATACTTAATACACTTTTATTCTGACGTACCGAATCATGAATTGAAGTATTGCAACATCAACACTAAATAATATGATCTCTGGCACATAAACCAGTTTTTTACCTCCCGCTACCCTTGGTAAGGGAGGTATAGTGATCGTGCTAAAAATCACATATCGAGATTTTAGTAAATAACCACGTTTTAAGGTCCCTAGAATCCAATTTTAACATTTTCACGATGATGTCCGTATGTGTGTGTATGTGTGTGTGTGTGTGTGTGTGTGTGTGTATGAGTGTATGTGTAAGGATATTGTTGGCGCTCTAACCTCAAATACTACCACTCAAAAAATTCTGAAACCTTGTATTTCTACCCTACTCTAATATGGAAAGATCCCATTAGATTTTGGTGTAAATCGGATAACCGAAAATGGCACTTTACCTGAAGCTCATAATGGTTTTTCTTCAAAAAATACCGATAAATGCCATTTTTTCGCATTTTATGTCATTATGAAAATAAAGATTATTGAATTTTCTACAGGAATACTTTTTCTATATATTTTACAGATAATTTTTTTTTGTTAATCCCGAAGCCTAAGATAAACACAATTCCTTTATTACACAGTTCATATTTCAAATGAATGTAAATGACAGGTAAATATCACTGTTAAAAAAATAATCCTTCAAATTAATAATAGTGACATTTTAAAAAGAAAATACTAAATAAAGCAATGGCAATAGTTATATGCAATAGAACATAATATAGTTTGCAGCATTAGTAAAAACATAAGTATGTATTTAAATTAATAAAAATAATAGCGAGAGATTTTTTCCAAAATAGACGTTAATATATGAATATTTCTCATCTTTTGAACTTTATTTTAATACATTTCAGGCTGTAATTAATTGCAAAAGATTCCATACAAATTTTAAATTTTATTTTCGGTATGCTTTCGCTATAATCATGATTTACAACACGTCCAAAATAGGCAAAAGTCGTACAATTCCAAATGAGATGTGTATGATATTTATCACTTTTTGCCATAAATTAAAGCAAATACTCCCTGACTAATTCCATATTCTCAATCACAACTATAAGAACTTTATAAAATTTATAACTGTTTAACTAATATAAGTTTCGGAACTTAATTTCAAATGACAGATCAATAACTATGCAAATTTTGTTTTCCAGTGTCTACCTGATTTTCTTATTCTCAATAATTCTAGCGTTATACTCGTATTTCTGTATAAAGTTCAAAGTTATGGATTCGGACCTAATACTCTTATAATACTGTTTTAAAAAATATTTGAGACAAATACATTTTATACTGCTGTCGCCTCCTATATTTTGTGTTTGTGTTAATGCATCCAGTGGTAGGAAAGTTTTGTGCGTCCATGATGGCCGCAAATGGCGACCATGTTAATTATTGCATTCTGGGTTGTGGCGCGCCAGACTCGCTTCGCTTTGTTTCGGTTGCTTTTGTTTTACATCAGAACTCGCTTTGTTCAATAACACCACATTGTTACAAACTTACTACACCGCGCTGTAGTAAACAAGTGCTTTAAAATATAAACTACTGTTATCCCCATAGTAAAGTAGCGGTGTTCATGCCACAGACAATTATTGCCAATAACAAAAATGTAGAAGCACTATGGATCCAATATCCATTGCAAATTACTATTGTTTTGAAGTAATGAAATAAATATAACGTCCATAGGAAGGAAAGGGGTGTCAATACCCTTCAGACAGACATCGGTATTGATGATATAGTCTTATTATAAGGTCAAATTGAACTGCACCTCAAGGACACTTATAAATACCTACTCTTAGTTCTTAGAGGACTGTGAAATCAGATTTTAATCGGATTCTAATTTGGTTCATTGGAAATTAGAACCCAGATTTATTACGACACTTATACTCGCCGTCAAATGATTATGGATTGATGTTCAACTTTTTCCCTTCTCCGCACCCTGTCCCTCGCCCAGCGGTGTTGTCGCTTCTTCATAGCTTAGCATTTTTAACATTGCCCCTGAATTGGCAACAGTGTAGAAATCTCCAGTCTATAATTATTTGACGGCAAGTATAGTAAAAATACAGGGTGTATAGTAGAGGCAAAAATATAAGAGCTACCTCATGCTGCGTGTCATACTGTGAGTCAAAACCGAAAATTTAAGCAACCAATTTGCAAAGGAATAAACAAGCAATGTACAGGTATAAAAACAGGGATGGTTTCAGTTTTATATCACTTTATCTACAGAAATCTCATTATTATTAAAAATTACTGTCGTATTTACTTGGATATAAATAGTTAGTAATTAAAAGAAAATAAGATTATGTTCAAATTTTAATTTATATTTATATGAAATATCTATCGAAATTAGTGTTAAATACGCAGATCTGGATTTAACTGATATTAGTAGCTTCCACGGCCCTAGCTCTTATACTGTGAGTATTTTTTAATGTGAAACATTGGGTTTGTTATATCCATGGTTACGATTCGACATTTGATTGACAGCAATGTATTTGTGGGTCCCATTTAAAATGAAACATAGGGAACGAATTTGACAGATGTATTATATTTAAATATTGTAAGAAATTTAGCCAAGTCAGAAAACCCCTCAAGGGCACTAAACATATTTCAAGCACAAGGTGCACACAATATTTTTTCTGCAACTAAATTTAATTTTTGGAAAACATATAATTATTTAAACAAAATTTACCTCTAATTAATGGCATCTTGTCAATATGACAGATAACCGCTGAATTTTCCTGTAAGTTACAACTTGACATTCGATTTGATTGCCAGCAATGTATTTGCCTGTCTCATTTAAAACAAATGGAATGAATTTGACAGAAGTACTATGTTTAAATATTGTAAGAAATTTGGCCAAGTCAAAAAATCACTCGGGCACAAGGAGCACACAATATTTTTTCTACAACTGAATTTAATTTACAAAGCAGGTATAATTATTTAAACAAAATTAATCTCTACTGACGTCTTGTCAAATGTCAAATTCGTTCCCTATGTTTCATTTTAAATGGGACACACAAATTCATTGCTGTCAAATCAAATGTCAATCGTAACTATGGATGGCAAATCCAATGTTTCACGTTAATAAATACTCAGGGTATATTTGCGTATACCATAAATAAGTACATTAAATTTAACCAGTAATAGAACTCGCAGAGCAAGAATATTTCTTAACAACTTTTTACCCCTCGCTAAGAGATTTTAGTGAATAAGCACGATTTAAGGTCCCTAGAATCTGATTATAACATTTTTAAAATGATGTCTCTCTGTGTGTGTGTGTGAGAGAGAGAGAGGATGTGTGCATGTGTGTGTGTGTGTATGTCTGGATGTTGGAGGGACGAATCCTCAAAAACTATAAGACTTAAGACCTGTTTAGCTATGAATTCCTAAATCTGACATTCCTGGGAAGAGCTGAAAAGGTTTTGGTAACAAATGGACAACCGGAAGTAGTAGTTTCTTAGAAAAGTTCTTCTAAATATAATTTTTTTGGAAATTTTTGTTATTACAAATATTGAAGAACATAAAATTCTCCATCTAATACACTTAAATTTTTTATTATATCTTGTTTTAATTTAGAGATAAAGGCACTATAATATATAGACTATTCGGATGTAATACATGGCATAGGCAGAACTACACTAAGGAAACCAGTTGACAGTACATTTAGTCTTTCTTGTTGTTTATTACTTAAATATTTAAAATTGTAGGTAAAATGCATATATCCGTCAGAAATACCGCCAATCTTGTTAATGAATTGGAAAAATCTCTGACATTTAGGAATTTTCTCACACAATGAAAAGTGGATATAATTAGAATTGTATGTGTGCAGAAGACACATGTTAAATGCAATAAAAACAATATTTGGGTATAGTTCTGTAACTTTTTACCTCTCGCTAAGAGAGGTATTGGATTCATGCTAAAATTCGCATATCCAGATTTTATTGAATAAGCACGATTTAAGGTCCCTAGAAACCGATTATAACATTTTTAAAATGATGTCTGTGTGTGTGTGTGTGTGGATGTGTGTATGTGTGTGTGTGTGTGTGTATGGCTGGATGTTGGACGGACGATTCCTCAAAAACTATAAGACATAAGACCTGTTTAACTATGAATTCCTCAATCTGACATTCCTGGGAAGAGCTGAAAAGGTTTTGGTAACAATTGAACAACCGGAAGTAGTAGTTTTTAAAAGAAATTCTTCCAAATATTAATTTTTGAAAATTTTTGATATTACTAATTATGAAGAACAAAATTCTACACCTGATACATTTAAATTTTTTATTATATCTTCTATAAATTTAGAGATAAAGACGCTATAATATATAGAATACCGGGATATAACAAGTCGAGTAGGCGAAACTACACTAAGGAAACCAGTTGGCAAATTCAAATGTTTATAACATTTTGTAAATGACAGATTTCAGTGTCAAAAATAAACAGTTTTAGTGACATTTTGATAGCTTTTTCTGGGAAGTACATTTAATCTTTCTTATGGTTTTATTAATTAAATATTTAAAATTATAGGTAACCTGCATATATCCATTAGAAATACCGCCAATCTGGTTAATGAATTGGAAGAATCTGTGACATTTAGAAACTTCCTCATACAATGAAAAATATATATATAATTAGAATTATATGTGTGCAGAAGACATGTTAAATACAATAAAAAACAATATTTGGGTAAAGTTCTGCAATATTTTGTTATAAAACGACGGTTCGATAGCAAAGTGCAATACAATACTTATATAGCCTAATATGGAAATGGCGAGAGGTCTTGTGCTGGCCACAACAGATTTTTTATTATAAAACGACGGTTCGATAGCGAAGTGCAATACTTATATAACATAAAATTGAAATAGCGAGAGGTATTGTGCTGGCCGCAACAGATTTTTTTTGTAAACCTTTAAGATATTGTGTTAAAAGTCTTCAAAGTATTGAAAAATTACTTGCCTAAAAATACTAAAAAAAATTGAGAATTTAAAAAAATGTTCTTTCAATGTCACTTTTATTGTTTCACCATCATATGTTTCGCAATTGGAAATATTAATATAATAATAATTTTGAAATTTTGCAAAGGACTGATAGCTATCAAAAATAGCTTTCATAATATGAATAGTTTGTAATGAATAGTTCAATAGTGCGAGCTGGAGCGTTTCGAGCGAATCTCATGTTTTACACCATTTTGAGGACTGCTATAGGATCTTAATATGGAGAATTTAATACTTATTTATGTATCAAGGCCCTGAAGTTCTATTTTTTATCACGAGGGCCTCGGCAAATAAACCATATGAGTGATAAATAGGAATTTCAGTGCTGAGGTGTATATTAAATTTAATTTAAAATCGAAAAATTGTGAAAATGTAAGGAACATTTACTTTAACGGTTAAGTTAAAAATAATCTGTCAGAATGACAGTCAATGGTGCTAACCTCGAACATCGAAGTTATTGTAATGAACACTCAAAATTATGTATTTTACTTCAAACTTATTCATCGGAATTATTTAGTTCGGTCTTCTTGTACATATAATATGTTTATCATTTTTCGTACAAATTTACTATTGTACATCGTAGTGCCCAAATTATTTACATTACTTTAGTGCCGATTTCTAAGCTTTTAATAACCATATTTGTTCACTTTAGTGACGATTTCAAATAAAAGTCATTTGTTCAAATGATTACTGGATAAACTATACGAGTACATTCAAAAACTCAACTTTCCTTACATTTTGCGCTACTTTATACCTACTATGAGTACATTTATCGATCAATACCTGCAGGTATTCCCTCCAAAAGTCTCATTGACATATTTATCGCTTTTCTACAATGTCCCCAAATAATTCCCCTCTTCTATTTCCCTGTTTCGCAGTTGTCCTTGACTAATAAGAACAGTGAAACATTCCGGTGCGTTGTACTGCACATGCACAAACACACTCACACGAACAGAGAGGCAGAGTCGTGGTCCTGAGACCTTTGTACCCGGGTTTGTTATTAAAGTATGTAATTTATATCAGGCTGTTATTAAGAAGCTTAGTTATTGCATCGGTCGCCGGGACCATGAGAAATGGGCACTGCCTGAGAATGGAACACGGGCCAGGACACGTATTGGGTTTGGAATGCGAGTTATTGGGGATAAATCAAAATATGCAAAAAGGGGGGAAAGAATTCGCGGAAAGGGGAAAATTATTATAATTTGCCAATATACATTTTCGGTAATGGTGGTGTATCTATATCGTCGACATCTCACTGTCTTTTGCTACTTAAGAAAAACACTAGAATGAGGAAGTTTAGCATGGTAAAAGTTCTACATAACATACTATTTTCTTACAAATATAACACAAATGACTGCTGAAATTGATATTAAAAATTAAAATTATTGCTCTATTTATTTATAATTAATATTTTTAGGATATACTTTAAGTACTTCACAAGTCAGTTATGCGCAAACTCAGACAGAACTGTGAAATCGAACCACTTGAACTTGTCGTAACAAAGCATAAAAGCGCTTCACTGGTAACCGCAACCGCGTCTGTCAGTGTATAAGTCGACATACGTTGCGCCAAGCCTCTACCGACGTCATCACAGCTTAAAATCGACTTTTCCGTAAAATCTGGGCATTTTTGAAAAAAAAATAACATGTTACATCATTTTTCAAGTCATTTCCCATGGAATAAAATTTTTTTAAAAAATCGCTAAACTTTCCCATTTTCCCTAGAGTGGGCAACTTTTTCTTCAAGAGTGAGGGAAGCGCTACCAATATAACTGATAAAAGAACACCAAGACATATTTTTGACAAGTCGCATTTTAAAAAATCCAGAGACCTGAACCGAAATGTATTTATGGTTCAGAAAATAAATTTGGTTCAGGTTCGGTTTCGGTTCAAGAAATAAAATTATAACGGTTCATCGGTTTTGGGTTCGGGTTACGCACAAAAAGTTGGTGAGCAGATTTAAAATCATATTAATAATTTAATTTGAATTTACAGTTTTTATTTATAGATTTAACAGATCTGAACCGAATTTCAATTTGAAACGGTTTGAATTCAATTCAGGTTTATTAATTTTGACAAATAAAGGTTCGATTCAGGTATAGGTTCATCAGAAATTCAGGTTGATTCGGGTTTTGGTCCAGGTTCGGTTTTGTTTCTTGAAAAAAACTCATTGTAAAATTACCTTAATAGAAAAATAGTACATTAAAACACAAGTATCATAAGGCAATCTGTTAACATACGAGTCCAAGTTTGGAAAACGAGCCGTAGCGTCTGAATCAACCTTTCGGTCATCAACAGACGTCGGCCTTGCTCAGCTCGCAACCATAGACGCGTTTCGCTCTTGTTAGAGCTCATCAGTATGGTATAACTGCTTTATTTACCATTGTTTCACCTAGAGTTCGCTATTTTACTATTAATATTTAAATAGCTGCCAGTGCATTTTGGCGATCCCTCGATAGATGGCTCTCCATGTGGGTACATTCCCTCTTAAGTCAACTATCTTTTACGAGATGCTTTACATCTCCCGCCATGCTCAGTTGGGAATTGTCTCTGCAAAGAGACAGCAGTTATACCACACTGATGAGCTCTAACAAGAGCGAAACGCGTCTATTGTTACTAGCTGAGCATGGCCGGCGTCTATTGATGGCCAAAAGGTTGATTCAGACACTGTAATCTTGTAAAACATGGCGAGTGTTTTCTTAAATATTTTATTTAACATTGTTTCACCTAGATTTCGCTATTTTACTATTAATATTCTGAGAAAGAAATTATTGCATATTTTATAAATATATTTATGTAACAATAAGTTTAATAAAAAATACTAACCTTACTGTTTTCGTTTTAGATTTATTTTTATTAATGAAGTTTTTTCGGTATTTAATCTTTTTAATCTGCTACTATTTGTATAAATAATGTCGATATATTTTTCATACTATAGTCCAAAAAATGATTTACTTTTTACATCTCGCTAAGAGAGGTATTGGATTCATGCTAAAATTCGCATATCCAGATTTTATTGAGTAAGCACGATTTAAGGTACCTAGAATCCGATTATAACATTTTTAAAATGATGTCTGTGTGTGTGTGTGTGTGTGTATGGATGTGTGTATGTGTGTGTGTATGTATGTATGTATGGATGTTGGAGGGACGATTCCTCAAAAACTATAAGACTTAAAAACTTAACTGCAGTTTCCTTAATCTGACATACCTGGGAAGACCTGAAATTTTTTTGGTAACAATTGAACAACCGGAAGTAGTAGTTTCTTAGAAAAATTCTTCTAAATATAATTTTTTGGGAGTTTTTTTTTTTATTAAATACTGAAGAACATAAAATTCTCCATCTAATACAGTTAAAAATTTTAATATATCGTGTATAGATTTAGAGATAAAGACACTATAATTTATAGAGTAATCTAATCGCAGAGGCTAAGGCACTAAGGAAACCAGTTGACAAATTCCAATGTTTATAACATAGTTTGCAAATGACACATGTCAGTGTCAAAAATCAACATTTTTAGTGACATTCTGATAGCTTTTTTGGGAAGTTTATTTAATTTTTCTTATTGTTTTATTAATTAAATATTTGAAATTATAGGTAAAATTGTGGTAAAATGCATATATCCATCAGAAATACCGCCAATCTGGTTAATGAATTGGAAGAATCTCTGACATTTAGAAACTTCCTCATACAATGAAAAATAGATATAATTAGAATTATATGTGTGCAGAAGACATGTTAAATACAATAAAAAAACAATATTTGGGTAAATTTCTGTAATATTTTGTTATAAAACGACGGTTCGAAAGCGAAGTGCACTACAATACTTATGTAGCCTAATATGGAAATGGCGAGAGGTCTTGTGCTGGCCACAACAAATTTTTGTACAATTGCCATAGTGTTACAAACAATAATATAATAACATCAACTACGTACGGTTGGCGAAAAATTCATTTTTCTTTAGAATTTGTTTTATTATTTTATTTGCATTTTAGAAGTAGAATAAGATATTTACTGATGTAGACATTGCGAACTGAAAATATTACATAAATCTATTTTGTAATTACGTATAACAGACTAATTAAAATTATGTAAATTATTCACCACATACAAATTTTTAAGGTTGCTGATAACCTTTCATGATACTTATCTAGTTAAAAATATTCTGTATTTATACCTTCTCACATTTCATGTAAAAAGTTAACCATCGTTACATTAAAAACATGAACAAATGATGGCGGCGGGCGATCACGATTCCATCTAACGGCCACTTATTAAACAAATGAAAATCGCGTGATTCGCATGCCAGCCCCGGGCCTCTAGATCCGTACTGGGGAAATTCTACTCACAGTTGCGTGAGAGAAGAAAATCAGTCATTTTTACAAAGAGTAAGTTATGGATATGAACATGTACCTACGGATAATTACGCTTAAATTATGTGACTACAATTCTACTCTAATATATTTTATTGGATTTACTTGCTATAGGAATAAGTTACTGCAAATAAAGTTACTATGTAAATGCTACGTTATGCTCAATATGTGTATACAAGCGAGGGAATCCTATACAAGAACATGGAAGGAAAAAGAAAGCAGTAATTTATGAATTATTAATTTTTAAATTTGAATATCATATTGCTGTTTATTTTTACATGTACATTTTGCTTTTGCAGATACATATACGAGCGGTTTGTATCAGAGAATTTATTTCTACACTTATACTCTACTTCGAATTCCGACTAAGTTATTTAATAACCAGTATATACATAAACATGTCCGACAGGTACAGAATATTTTCTGTATTTTTGCCATAGCACGATTTGATAATCTTTTCCTTTTGCTAAAACATTGCGGAGTTCTAGAATTTTTAACTAATTTTATACTGAAATTTTATTTAATAAAATAAATAGTTTTTGTTATTTTATAAATAAATAAAATATCATCACGGCATATTACCCATTTCCGGTGTGCAAATATGCTTTACGCTTACGTTACCTCACGGGCAGTTATTGCTGGCGTAGAGAGTGCACTATAAGGGTCAATTTTGTGCCATTTTAAATTCAAAATATATATGGTTGCGTTTGGGATCGAATTCAGGTCCATAGATTCGCGATTCCTTTGTTCATATTAACTAATATATTGCGGATCCTTTGCTTTTCTTGAAGGAAACACTGTGAAATGGAAATATCATTTCTGCATAAGTCTATCTCACACAAACACTCAACCGCGAATTATGCACATGCTTAGAAACCTTGACTACTATTGGCTAACGAGGAAATCATGATCACTTTTTGCGAATCACAGAGTTCTGTTTATTAACGACTAGCGCGAGAAATTTTAAATTTAAATTTGAGAAATTAAACAATGTACCTACTATTTATTTTGTATGTAAATTCTTGAATATAAATATTAGTAATAATAAAAAACATTGACATATTCTAGTGCAAAATTTGAATTAAATAATTCACTTTGTTGTACTGTAAAAATAATAGGAATACAATCTGGTCAGGATTAATTTATTTAGGTGACAATAAATTACTGTATGAAACACAAAGCAAATGCTTTCGAAGTGCAACTACAAACAGAAATGAAATCAACGTCAAAGTTAAACTATGTGCTCGCTGCATCACCAGGGCAGCGTTCCAAAACCTAGAATACCGAGTTTTGGCGTAGACTATGATGTGTTTTGTTTTGGAACGAATGAGAGTTTTGTTGAAGTAAAAAATTGAAACTAAATTAAAAATAATTTTAAAAAACTAACAAAACTACTTATAATTACAACATTAATGTCAAGCCCGTAATAAAAGCGCTTTTATGGAGCACTATCCTCAATATAATGTGAAAGTACGCTCCATAAAGGCGCTTTTATTATAAAAGTATGCTCGTAATACACGCCAACGTATTTACTTATGTTTATTTTCAACCAAAAGCATGTTTTCTTCCTCAAGAAGGCAAATTACTTTCATATGTTGAGAATCGTGAGCATCTACGTTTGTTAATATTGTGGAGTAATTTCTATACCCTCCTCGTTAGTAGAGTAAGTAGAACATCACTTTGGAGTAAACTCTGGCAGTTTTGGAACAGGTTGAGTAAACTCTGAGTAGGATTTTGGAACGCAGCCCAGCCAGCGACGATGTAAGCGTTAGCCAATAGTAGTCAAGATTTTCGAGCATGCGCATAATTGCCGGTTGGGTGTTTGTGAGAGATGGACTTATGCAGAAATGATATTTCCATTTCACAGTGTTTCCTTCACCTATTCTTATGGGAAAGATACGAGCATTAGCAATATATAAGTTAATAGGTATATGGGCGTGGTGTGTATTTGATAAGATTAACATTGACTGAACGAGAAGCTAAAGCACGTTCAGTTTTATTATACAAACGTTTAATAAATAGTAATAATAATAGAATGACATTTTATAATTTTTAATTTATAATAGTGTTTTATTGGGAGTGTGAGTGTGTTTTTTATCAAATGAAGCGTTATTTTCGCTGTCATCTCGTGAAATTAACATTTTCAAATTAAAACAATTAATGTTTAATGAAGTCATGCACGACTTTTTTTTATAATTTTAATCGATAGAGTAGTGAAAAATAATAGACCCGTATTTTTTATTTTTCCTCAAATCGATCGTTAATCATGAAAAAATTGTAATTGAACATGACATTCTTTAAAATGAGGCTGCTAACCCCCGCTTCGTCCCTTGTCCAATAACGTCACAGAGTGACAGGCACAACCATTTTCATTTTCACATTGTCTTAAACGTCAAAGTGACATTTAAAGATAACCTAAAATTTATGAAAGTAAACATGTCGATGGAACGTTGTTTCGTGTCAAAATAAAGAATAAAATAATATTCTGCAATATATTCAATGTCTCACATGCGTTTATAACCTTCTATTGTCTAGATTCAAAGATTCAAAAGGGAAAGAAACATCTGATGTAACGTAGATAATTTCACGCCAAAAGAAAATTACATTTATAAAAATAAATAGAACGATATTATATTAATATATTATAGCATATTCAGATATGTAATCCTCAATTTATAGTTTATATATATTTTTCTTTTAGAAATTATGTGTCCATATAAAATGTCTGTTTGAAATGAGTCTGAACTTAGTACGTAACGTTGTGACGACAAAACATGGCTGGTTTTCGCAACTTTTTAAAAATATCATACTTTAAAACGATTTTATACAACAAAATATACAAATAAAAAATAATTTAATCATACTGATCGATGAATTAGACTATCCTTTTTCGATTTAAACAGAAAAAAGGTACAATTTTTTTGCATGACCTCATTATCTGTCAAAAAAGTGTTGTTACTTAGCAACTTAATGTCAAGTGATAATTGTAAGTTTGTTATGATTGGTTATTTTCGCACACGTGATCAGAAATACAGGGATTCAGTTGGATAACTTTTTAACCAAAAAATTTTCTCACACAATTCAAGAAACAAATTATATTAAATAATTTTTTATAAAACTAATGTAATAACCCTTAAATTTATTGTATGAATATTTTTACGCATACAAATATTTTTCTTTTAATAGCGAAGAACATTATTTCAAGTATCACTCTACTCCGTTTTAAAATTGTTCCCTGAAGTATAATACAATTCCATATTCCAGTTAAACTTTCCCATTTAAGATAATTAAAACCAGAAAACCACCCTTTTATTTCAACCCCTTGGTCCTACTCTGTCTTAATTCGTATCCCGCCCGCATAATTATCATCCTGCGTTTCCGGACTTTCCCGGAAGCAGCCGCCCACGCGAATAACTGTAATTGTTACTTGCGTTACAACATCGCAATTCGTAATATTCATTGGCTTATTATTACAAATAGAGAAAGAAGAAATGGAATGATGAAGGTGAAGAATACGTCCCAAAGGGGAAATAAAGAATAGAAATGGGTGAAAATGGAATTTTCGTAGGGTATTCTAAATTCTTGTAAATGTAATACCCGAACATCATGGAATAATTAACAACAAAATATACATACATATATAAAATATATACATGTGAATTAGGTTAAAGTATAAGAGGTTTCGGTGTTTTGGAGGATGACTTCTAGATTAAAAAAATTTATGTGGCCAACACAAAACCTCCCGCTATTTAATTTAAATACATACCTACGTTTTTACTAATGCTGCAAACTATAATATGTTCCATTGCATATAACTGTTGTTTTATTTACTGTCACTATTATTACTTTTGAAGTGATTATTTATTTGACAGTGATATTTACCTGTCAGTTACATTCATTTCAAATTTGAACTGTGTAATAACGGAATTGTGTTATCTTAGGCTTCGGGATTAATAAAAGAAATGATTTTTAAATTTATCTGTAAAAATATATAGAAGAAGTATTAAAGTATTCCTGTAGAAAATTCAATTATCTTTACTTTCATAATGACATAAAATGCGAAAAAATGTCATTTAATGGTATTTTTTGAAGAAAAACCCTTATGAGCTTCAGGTAAAGTGCCATTTCCGGTTATCTGATTTACACCAAAATCTAATGGTATCTTTTCTTAGAACAGGGTAGAAATACAAGGTTTTTGAATGATAGTATTTGAGTTAGAGCGCAATCAAAATCCATACACACACACACACACACACACACACACACACACACACACACACAGATATATACAGACAGACATCATCGTGAAAATGTTAAAATTGGATTCTAAGTTCTAGGGACCTTAAAACGTTGTCATTTACTAAAATCTCGATATGTGATTTTTAGCACGATCCCTATACCTCCCTTACCTAGGATAGAGGGAGGTAAAACCAAGAAAAAATCTCTATGAAAGCCAGATTCAATACATAACTTGGTATTATTTAAAAATTCATTGGCGAATGATTAAAATATTACATTTTTATTTAAATACAGAAGGCTTTGCAATACTATTTTTTGAATTAGAAATATTCTGATAATATTAAATAACAGGTGCAATAATTAAATATCGAATTAAAATGGATGTAATATTTAATTAATTAAGTAGCATTTGTGCCAAAATAAACAAAAGGGGATAAATTAGCTCATTATTTTTTGCTATTTACGCTGCACTTAAGATAAATCCTCGGTATTTATATTACAAATTGTTATATCACCAATGTTTATTGTGATTTTTTTCTCGTGTTGGTATCTAGAATATATAATAATATAAATGAGCTAACGTATGATGTGGTGCACTTTCCACGCCAGAAATGAGTGCCCGTGAGGTGACGCCTGGTAAGCTTCCGCACGGTACAAATATGTCATCATCATTACCGATATCTGTGTACAACGCAGATTGGCACACTCACAGGCCTATTCTGTAACAAAGTGGTTAATTTTTAGCGACTGGTTAAAAATATTATCCAATAGAGATAAATTTGCCAAGTAAAATTCCATTTTTTTGTTATATATCAACATACTTGATTAGTGAATATTTTTAACCAGTTGTTAAAAATTAACCACTTTGTTACAGAATAGGCCCGTCAATGGGTAATAAGCCGTGATGATATATTTTTTTTTTTTAGACTAATACTACCTTTTTTAGTTTAAGTTCTGTACTTATTTATTATTAAAAGCCAACGTTTCAGCACCATAAACTGGTGCCTTCTTCAGGGGTAAAAATTGATATAAATATGTGAAATAACAAAAACAACAAGTTATTTCACATATTTATGTCAATTTTTGCCCCTGAAGAAGGCACCAGTTTATGGTGCCGAAACGTTGGGTTTTAATAATAAATAAATACAGAACTTAAACTAAAAAAAGGTAGTATTATTCCAATAGACACTTACAAAATTGCAATTTGTACGAGCGCCTCTAACGGCAAAGCATAGAAATCAAGGTTGCTATGGTTACCCCGTACAAACAAAGACCTGTCATCAGCCGTAGACTTTATACTCTAGCCATCGTTTTAGTTGAATAATCGAATGATCTTCAATATTATCAAACAAAAAAGTTGCCCCAGGCACATCTTCTGGTTTTAAACTCATTTTTATTAAACACAGCGTACACATCACAATAAAGAATTAGGTTTAACACTGAATAACAGATGCGAATACAATGACAGATAGGAACAGGGTACGGGACGCAAGACAACGAGGGGAGGTTTGTTTGTATGCATGACCTTCTATCTGTCTCTTGCAGTGACGTCAATTTTGTAAGTGTCTATTATTAATATGAGTTCTGAAAGATATTTTAATAATTTATTTTTTTATTTTATTTACGTATGATGTAATATGTTACTACAGTGGATTATTTTACTGCTAAATGTAGTAAAAATATAATTACCTATTTGATTATATTGGCGGCTGGGAAATACTATTTTCGTAATGTTTGAAATTTTGGTAGTAGTTTGGCGAAAAGTTTTTCGTTTTTCATGTTGGCTTCGGTAATGTAATGTAACGTAGTCTGTATAATTAATCCCAGCAGACGTTGGGCTTCATTTGACGGGAATAATAATCCCGTGAAATTCGCGTCATTTTTTGCATCCGGCACCAGTGTTTTGCATATCAGCCGGTGGCGGCGTTGCCTGGCAAGCTCCCATTTTCTCTCTTTATTAAGAATTCCCATTTCTATTCAGTTTCTGTATCTTATCTGAGTCTGCGTCTCGGATCGCAACTGACGCCGAGGCGTACCCACCCCGACTTCGACTTACCTAATCTAAAGACTTCTTGTATCTAAACTGTTATGTATTTTAGAAAACCCCGTGGAATATAAATTGAATTATTTCATTTTTTCCGGGCGAACTTGAGCTTTCATTTTGAAATCTTACCGCATACACTCATACAGATGGTTGATTTATATTTGTTTCCTATATGCATGTGTATGAGACGAGACGAGGACTATTCTTGCATATTATATTCAGATAGCCATGCCAAGCATTCTACAACAAACTATGCATGTATTACAGATAAACTAAACACATAGGATGGATCGCACTCTTCAAATAATGCATAACGATTCATTCAATAATATTGTAGTTACATTACATGGCAAAACAGATATGTAACTATTGTTATAAATAAATAAATATAAATATATCATCACGGCATATTACCCATTTCTGGGTGTGCCAGTATCTACAACACATATAGACATAGGTAATGATGACGATATATTTTACCATGTGGGCGCTTATAGAGATGCATTCGGGCAGGCCGGGCCGGGCTTTGAGGTTTGGATCGATTCGGCCCGAAAATAAAAATTACCGGCCCGACTCGAAGATCGACTCGACAAAAAAATTAGCTAGCCCGACTCGAAAATTGACTCGAAACCGGGCCGGGCCTTGCCAGAGCTCGAAATTGGGTGCATCTGGCATTCCTAATGTTGATTTTTATGTTAACATTAGTTAACATAAGTAGTTAAAAAAGAGACCCTTCTAGTGTAAGTTTGTTATAAAAAGGATTTTTTATCTAACTTTGTTTCTGCTCAAAAATAGAACAAGAAACCGTTACGGTAGGAACAAAAATCACTTTTCTTTAAGTATACGGGTAATAACAACAATAATAGCATCATTACAATATAATTATTATGCTTTAATGAATAACCTTGAATTATTGAAGTAAAATAATACATTTTTATATATTAATATGTGAACTGTGTTGTTATTAAATCATTTTGATCCTTTTTAACTTCATCCATTTTCATTAAAATATTAAGGAAACTGTGCATTTGAATGAACTATAAGATTTTTCGGGCTGGCCCGAAAAGCTCGAATTCTCGGGCCGGGCCAAAATCAAAAGTCCGACTCGCCTCGATTTTCGAAAATGATTAGCCCGATTCGGCCCGATAAAAAATATCTTCGGCCCGGCTCGATGATCGACTCGAAATCGAGGCGGTCTTCGGGCTGGGCCGGGCCAAAGCTCGAAATCGAGTGCATCTCTAGGCGCTTACCAGGCGTCACCTCACGGGCACTCATAGCTGGTGTGGAGAGTGCACCATAGGGGTCACTTTTTCGCCATTTCAAATTGGAAATATTTGGCGTCTGTCGGGATCGAACCCGGTTCTCCCGAGTTCACGACCAGACACTCAGGCACGTGGCCACGGGACCCCATAAAAAAATTCAAATTTTAATATTTAATAACAATAAAAAAAGTAGGTAATAATATTACTATTATTATGATTATTATTATTGTGCAAAAAAATTATTTAAGGAATTTGCATAAGTAAAATATACACAGAATTGGTGGAAAGTAATGTTCTGAGCACATCAAAATTTTTCCTTTATGATTGTTCTTGTATATAAAAATAAAGCTTTGTTAGGCATTCAATCTAATTTATTACTTTTTGTGAAATAAAATTCATCTCATTTTTACCTCTGGCTAAGAGAGATTGGATTCATGCTAAAATTCGCATATCCGGATTTTACTGAATAAGCACGATTTAAGGTCCCTAGAATCCGATTATAACATTTTTTAAAATGAGGTCTCTGTGTGTGTTTGGATGTGTGTGTATATGTCTGGATGTTGGAGGGACGATTCCTCAAAAACTATAACACTTAAGGCCCTGTTTAACTATGAATTCCTCAATCTGACATTCCTGGGAAGAGCTGAAAAGGTTTTGGTAACAATTGGACAACCAAAAGTAGAAGTACCTATCTTAAAAAAAAATCTTCTAAATATTATTTTTTGAAAATTTTTGTTCCTACTAATATTGAAAAACATAAAATTCTCCATCTAATACACTTAAAAATTTTTTATATCTTGTATAGATTTAAAGATAAAGATACTATAATATATAGAATAATCTAATCGCAGAGGCTAAGGCATTAAGGAAACCACTTGACAAATTCAAATGTCTATAACATAGATTGTAAATGACAGATGTCAGTGTCAAAAATCAACAGTTTTAGTGACATTCTGATAGCTTTTTCTGGGAAGTACATTTAATCTTTCTTACTGTTTTATTAATTAAATATTTAAAATTGTAGGTAAAATGCATATATCCATAAGAAATACCTCCAATCTCCAATAAAAAACAATATTTGGGTAAAGTTCTGTAATTTTTTGTTATAAAACGACGGTTCGATAGCAAAGTGCAATACAAAATACAATACTTATATAGCCTAATATGGAAATGGCGGGAGGTCTTGTGCTGGCCACAACAGATTTTTAATATTGTAAAATTGTAATATTACTGGTATCATTTCCATTTGTCCCCTCCCCTCTGTATCTTCCTCGACGTCATTCTGTCGAAGTGAAGAGAAGCAGCAAGCAGTTTATAGTCCACTGCTCGTTATCGTCCTATCTCCGCTATTAATTACAATCATTATTAGCCGTGTTAATCGCGGCAAGCATTTCTTAATTGCTAACTTTCTTATGCATTGGTTATTAGGAATGCCAAGTGTGCATTGTGCATTCAATTGGCATTAATTGATGGGGCATACTATGACTGTTAATTAGAAGTAGTAATAAAAAGAAACCAATAACAGACAGAAAGTAACGGAAATAAAAAAGATAATCAATAAGGATATTTATTTACTTATACTTATTGTTCGAATTGTGAATTATTGTCAACTTTGATGGAATTTAGTAATATGGTGATGGATTATGAATTTACCGTACACAGGATAAAAATAATAGATTTACAGTAAAAGCTGCATAGGCCAACAATTTACCTAACTGTAATGTCTAATAAAGAAAACTTTAAAACCTACTGTTTTACAAAGGTAAAAAAATCTGATGTGGCTAGCACATTACCTTCCGTCAATTCTATGTATTTTGCACAAATCCCATACCAAAAGTTCCTTGGAAGATTCTATATATCCAGTATAATTGTAACACGAACATATACTATTTTTGACAAATTGCATGCCGAAAGTTCCCTGGAAAAGGTTTTATAAACCCAATAAAATTATAACAAGAACATACACTATGTAAATTGCACTTGACACTGATATGTATCAATTAGAATTATATAAATATATCAGCTGTTTCCATGATTATAGCAAATCCGGCTGATTTTTTTAAAGTAAGGCCCGATATTTTCATCTTTGGGTAAAACTGTTGGTTATAAGAACAATGTGACATCGGAAAATTGACACATGTGTAATTTTTACAATATAGGCTATAATATCGATGCTGTGTTTTTCTTTTAACTGACAGATAAATTAACAGGCTGTTTAACCGGAAATGAAAAAACAGGGTCTTGATCTCTATATAATTCTTTAACTCTATATCTCTTAAATATGAAAGGAAAATATAGATATTGATAATTACATAAAATGTCAAAAGATGATATTTAAATGCGTTGTCTTAAGAAAAACTGTTAACAACTTCAAATAAGGGAACTTCCGGTTGACCATTTATAACCAAAGTCTAATCAGCTCGTCATATGGATGTAAAGAAGAGGAATACGAAAGAATTCTAATTTTTGGAATTGTTGTATTAGAGTTATGGTGGAAGAAATGGCACACACACACACACGCAGAGAGAGAAAGAGAGATATACTCGTATCATAAAACTTTTAAAACCGTATTCTAGGGACCCTAAAACGTGCTTATTCATTAAAAATTCGGTGGTGATTTCTTAATGAATAAGCACGTTTTAGGGTCCCTATAGAAAACGATTTTACTAGTTTTACGATGATGATGATGCTGTGTGTGTGTGTGTGTGTGTGTGTGTGTGTGTGTGTGTGTGTGTGTGTGTGTGTTTGTGTGTCTGTGCGTCCGTGTGAGTGACAAATATTTCTCCGACAATAACACCAATATGTACTAGAATTCTAAAAATTATAATTCTTTTGTGTTTCTCTTTCTTGCATTCTTATGAAGAGCTGATTAGCCTTTGGTTATAATTGGTCAACCAGAAGTTCCCTTATTTGAAGTTCTTAACAATTTTTCTTGAAAAAACGCAGTTAAATATAATTTTTTCACATTTTATGTGATTATCAATATGAAAGAATATCTTATTGTCTATATACGGTTTGATGATACATTTTCCGTTTTATTCACTAGCTATAGAGTTTAAGAATTATGAAGAGATTAACTTTCAGAAATCAGCCAGCTTTGCTATAATCATGGAAACAGCTGATATATTCAAATAATTCTAATTGGCAGATGTAAATATCAAGTGCAATTTACATAGTGTATGTTCGTGTTATAATCTTATTGGATTTATAGAATCTTTTCCAAAGAACTTTTGGTATGGATTTGTACAAAATACAAAGAATTTGACGAAAGATAATTTGCTGGTCACATCAGATTTTTAATTCTAATAATCTCATAATTATTCTACTCTTGTCAACAAATAATTTTATATAATTTTTAAAAATATAACTAAACACAAAAAGAAAGTACAAAATGATTCATGAATGGTATATTATTATAACAATCAAAATTAATTATAATAATACGTTAAAAGTTAAATGTCAAATAAAAACAAATAAAACATCAGCAATTCAATGGCAGTCTGAAATATGCTGTAAATTATGACTTTTAATTTGCGTTCTTTTCGTAACATAAAACGAAATTGTGTTTAATTTAGTCCCATACTGTGTTTTTAATTCTGAATAACTTTTTTATAAACAACTTTTCTCTAAAATTAGTAGGTCAGAAACTACAGCAAAATGAAAAAAATAACATTGTATTCCCTGTATCATGAATTTCAAATAGACACCCGGTATAGTATACTATTTTTTTTTTCACGATTTTGAATTAATATAGATTTGAATTAATAATACTTAGCTATTTTTAATGCAGAAGATAATTATTCAAAATGAAAATAGTATTCATTGCGTTTGAAACAATAAATCATTAGAATGGTACATAAAGAGCCATAAAATTGTTACGTACATAAAATATTTATTGGACACTCACAAAGGTCACTAGAAATAAACATGTAATAGCAATGCGTTATCCGTCTGATTTATACATTTTTACGAATAAATAATGAAGAAAATTCCAAGAGATTTGTAGTGGTGTGATTTACGTCCTTTGTTAATAATAATGTATGCAAATAATTCCATGATTATCTTTTCCTGTTAAGACGGATATATAAATAAAACACCTCAAATGTAAGCTCAGCGTTAGTATTAGATTTGCTAAATTGGAAGAACAAACAACCTTATAACTCTTGCCCACCTGTGCTGCATCGCACATAAATATGTGTAAACCTCGCGTAGTAATGAAGAAATGGATAAAATAAGAAAACGCGGCTATGCCATCTTCATATTTCAACCCGAAAAGAAAATATTGCTGAGGTTAAGAGAGACAGATTATACACTTCCCTTGTTGTAGAACAAAGACGGGAATCTTACTCCGTTCTTTTAGCTTACAATTTATGTAGTGAATATGTAATGGCGACTTGTTAGACTGTGACGGCTTCTATCCTACTCTGTATACTCCGTCACAGTCTAAGCCATGAGGGTGTGATCCTCGATCCTCGATCTCTTGGCAGTTCTCTGCCTCACCTATAGTTTAATTAGACTTGCCTGGCCTTCCAGCATACTTTGCCGTAAAACTTCAAAAATGTGTTCAGCACGAACGAGAAACTGTACTTTGGAAGTTTTAAAGAAAGTAATCCGATTTTTCGCCCAGCGAATTCGCCCTGATTTTTCCGCAGGAGGTGAAACAACCGAGATGGGATATTAAATAACTAATGCCAGACAAGATTTTAATCAGATTGATAATGAAATTTTAATACTTCTATTAATATTCTCTCGATTCTTAACCTATTATAATTATTAGTTCTTGTAAGTACTAAATGTTGGATGTGACAGGAATTATATTACTATTTGAAATACGTATACTACATTTTATACATTAGACATAGTTTTTATATATGATTAATTTATGTTAAACTATTATTCTTTATTAGTTTTTGTAAGTTGCGAATGGGGTACGTAACAGGAATGAATCCTATTTAAAAAATCTGTTGTGGCCAGCACAAGACCTCTCGCCATTTCCATATTAGGCTATATAAGTATTGTACTGCACTTCGCTTTCGAACCGTCGTTTTATAAGAAAATATTACAGAACTTTACCCAAATATTGTTTTTTATTATATTTAACATGTCTTTTGCACACATATAATTCTAATTATATATATTTCCATTGTATGAGGAAGTTTCTAAATGTAAGAGATTGTTCCAATTCATTAACCAGATTGGCGGTATTTCTGATGTATATATGTATTTTACCACAATTTTACCTATAATTTCAAATATTTAATTAATAAAACAATAAGAAAAATTAAATATACTTCCCAGAAAAAGCTATCAGAATGTCACTAAAACTGTTGATATTTGACAATGACATGTGTCATGTTATAAACATTGGAATTTGTCAACTGGTTTCCTTAGTGCCTTAGCCTCTGCGATAAGTGTACTCTATAAATTATAGTGTCTTTATCTCTAAATCTATGCAAGATATAATAAAAATTTTAAGTGTATTAGATGGAGAATTTTATGTTCTTCAATATTTAATAAAAAAAAATCCCAAAAAATTATATTTAGAATAATTTTTCTAAGAAACTACTACTTCCGGTTGTTCAATTGTTACCAAAATCTAATCAGCTCTTCCCAGGAATGTCAGATTGAGGAAACTGCAGTTAAATATTTTTTAAGTCTTATAGTTTTTGAGCAATCGTGGCTACAACATCCAGACATACACACATACACACATACACACATCCACACACACACACAGACATCATTTTAAAAATGTTATAATCGGATTGTAGGGACCTTAAATCGTGCTTATTCAATAAAATCTGGATATGCGAATTTTAGCATGAATCCAATACCTCTCTTAGCGAGAGGTAAAAATCTGTACAAATATTACAGAATTTTACCCAATTATAGTTTTATATTGTAATTAACATGTCTTCTGCACACATATAATTCTACATATAATTCTAATTATATCTATTTTTCATTGTATAAGGAAGTTTCTAAATGTAAGAGATTCTTCCTATTCATTAACCAAATTGGCGGTATTTCTGATGGATATATGCATTTTACCTATAATTTCAAATATTTAATTAATAAAACAATAAGAAAGATTAAATGTACTTCCCAGAAAAAGCCATCAGATTTTCACTAAAACTGTTGATTTTTGACACTGACGTCTGTCATTTACAAATTATGTTATAAACATTTGAATTTGTCAACTGGTTTCCTTAGTGTATAGTTTCGCCTACTCGACTTATTATATCCCGATATTCTATATATTATACCGTCTTTATCTCTAAATTTATAGAAGATATAATAAAAAATTTAAATGTATCAGATGCAGAATTTTGATCTTCAAAGTTAGTAATATTAAAAATTTTCAAAAAATAATATTTAGAATAATCTTTTTTAAAAACTACTACTTCCGGTTGTTCAATTGTTACGAAAACCTTTTCATCTCTTCCCAGGAATTCATAGTTAAACAGGTCTTATGTCTTATAGTTTTTGAGGAATCGTCCCTCCAACATCCAGCCATACACACACACACATCCACACACACACACACACACACACACACCATTGTAAAAATGTTAAAATCGGATTCTACTGACCTTGAAACGTGCTATCTTAGCGAGAGGTAAAAACAAAGTATAATAGCGGACTCTAGATGAAACAATGTCTAATAAAGAATAAGAAAACACTCGCCATGTTAAGATTTCAGCATCTGAATTAACCTCTGAGCCATCATTCGATCCTGGCCGTACCAAGCTAGTAACCATAGACGTGTTTCGCCCTTGTTTGGGCTCATCAGTGTGGTGTAACTGCCGCCTCTTTGCAGAGACAATTCACCAGCTGGACGCGGCGAGAGATATACATCTCAACATCTCATACAAGATAGTTGGCTTAAGAAGTAACTATACTCGCCGTCAAATGGTTATGGACTGATGTTCAACTTTTATCCCTTTCCGCACACTGTCCCATGCCCAGCGGTGTTGCCGCTTGTAACTTGAGATAACCAGGAATGAACGCAAATGTCATATAATATATTTAAAACTAATTAAAAATTTTAATACTTCGTAAATGAAGAAAATATTATAACAAATAAGTAAGGTAAGACAGTAATACGTAATACTCGTATAAAATATAAAAATTGTCTCTGCGGAAAATTTATATTTCTATTTTGACCACAGTTTCCACAAATCAAGCTAGGTGGCGTTTGCGTTAAACGATAACCGGTAAAATCTAACTAAAAGGTAAGAATAATTGATTATTAGGTGAACAGTACATCTGCCAACACAACATGCTTCTGCAGTCAAATCCAAAGTTTTCTTGTTATTTAATAATTTTTTTTAGGATGTAACGCCAATTTTTTGAAAAAATTGTGTACATTGGCAATAACTGTTTTTTCCTAGATTTTCCTAAACTTTTTATAAGAACCAGGACTATTTAATTCATGAGTTTCACTAATTTTTTTTTCAAAAGTCTAAATATAATGATATTTATAGGATTGGGAATAAAAAGCGCACTCAAGTACTAACAAAAATGTTAGAATATAAAATGACATTAACAGATTACAGATATTTGTACAGGTAGACACTTAAAAATTTTGGCATCAGTGTACAAATCTCTAGTCCATAATTATTTGAGGGCAAGTATAATCACATGCAGAGACATCTAGCGAAGAATCGCCAAAAACCACCGGCAGCTATTGTAAAACAAAGTATATGGTGCATGGTCCATGGAGTTCTTTGGGCTGTGAGATTCATAACAATATATTATTTTATATATTTATATTTCTCTATCTTTAAATCTATGAAAGATATAGTAAAATTTTTAAATGTATCGGATAGAGATTTATATATTCTTTCATATTTTTAATATAATAAATTTTCAAAAATAATATTTTAAATAATTTTTTTAAGAAACTATTATTTCCGGTTGTTCAATTGTTACCAAAACCTAATCAACACTTTCCATTAATTTTGACCTCAAAACGTGCTTATTTACTAAAATCTGAATATGTGATTTATAGCATGAATCCCAATACAGGTAAAAAATAAGTATTTTTTCCCTTCCCTTAGGTATACGGGTTATTGTATTTTAAATTTGTTTAAGTTTGTTTTCTAGAAGGTGTTCCCTTCTTGGTCTTGTTTTAATTAGCTAATTTCATAGTAGACTTTTTGCGTCTGAAAGTTTCAAATTATGAACTATTTTGTGTGTAGTGTCTTGAAAGTTTGGTCCTTTTGTTTCCCATCCCAAGTGCATAAATTTGTTTGCGTTACACCATTTCACTGCAGTTTGGAAAAATTTTATTATGCAAATTCGGTCGTGAAAGTAAACGGCATGTTTCTGAAATTCCTCTCCCTTGCAATATCGGGAATCTATGAAGCGCCTTTACCGTTTTATATGATAATACGTTTGTATCGACATCGCATGTCCAACCGATTTTTTTTTTTACCCAGAAACCATACAAAAGAATAGTATACGCTTTAATTGACATGAACATACATACATCGTGTTCAAAAAAAAAAGCCCACTTCGGAGTAGGCTATGAACAGAGAAACGTATGTCTGATCGTTATTCAATTCAAAAGTCAAGTTGTCAAAATTGTCAAAATTGAAATGTAATTTTAAGAAGAAAAGATAATAAAGAAGGAAACAGATATTTTATTTAAAGAAGATGTTGAAAATGTTGTCCATTATTCTCAAGGCACAAATATACTCGTCGTTTCATGTTTTCGGTTATTCTAATGAGCACATCAGGAGTTATATGCATCTTCTAAGTCTCAAAATATTCATTTCCAAATCCATTAAATTTTGAGGTCGTTTTTTAAACACATTATTAAATATTCTACAAGAAAAGCTTTAATTTCTTTGGATAACATATTTGAAAATATGTCATGCAAATCTTGTGTCAAATTGACATTTAATTAAATTTAAGACATACGTTTTTTTGGTCATAGCTTACTCCAAATTGGGTTTTTTTTTGAACACTCTGTATAACCAAACAGAAAAGAATATGACTGTAATAATTGCACTAGTAGGTGTTGGACAAGAAACAAGCTTTAAAGGGCTGTTCTGCTTATAATTATTCCTTTAAGAATTTTGAATTATATAGTTAAAAAAAAAAAAAAACATTAACATTGGTGATTGATTGCAAAGCCTCATTCACAATTTTATAGTGTACTGTGTTTTCTATATGGTCCGTTGCATCTGATTGGAAGACCAATTTTTGGTCTATCTGCTGCGCATATATTACATCTTTTTAGAAATACATGATTTGTTAAATTTAAAGAATAAGGTCCTTAGTTTTACAATTCCCAGTTAAATAAATAAAAAATCTGTTGTGGCCAGCACAAAACCTTCCGTCAATTCGTTGTATTTTGTACATATCCTATACCAAAAGTTCCTTGAAAAAGATTCTATATATCCTGTATAATTGTAACAAGAACGCATTAATTTTTACATATCCATACTGAAAGTTCCTTTGAAAAGATTCTAAAATCTAATAAAATTTTAATACGAATACGAACGTACATTATGTATTGCACTTAACACTTCCTCCTGCTTCAACTTTTCCCTATTTTATTAGAAGTCGCTGTTTCTTACTCTTCTCTTCTACTCATTCCTGTCCAAAGCACCTTCGTGACACAGTTCTTCCTCTCTCAAATCTTCTGCTATACAGTCCTTCCATCTTCTCTTTTGCCTTTCTCGTACTTCTGGCATTATAAGTTCCTATCTTGAGGCGAGGCCGCAAATGCAAGTCACTGGCGAGGGACACTCTGTCACTTATATCACTTTCAGATCATATACTTTCCACTTTGGCTTTGCACTTGCCACTGACATCTGCCAATTAGATTTTTTTGAATATATCTGTTTTTTCATAATTTTTGCAAAGCTGACTGATTTTCGAAAGTTAATCTCTCTTAATCTCTCTATAACTCTATATCGAAAATGATATTTAACTGCGATTTTTCAAGAAAAACTGTTAAGAACTTCAAATAAGGGTACTTCCGGTTGACCAATTATAACCAAAATCTAATCAGCTCTTCATAGGGTTTTAAGGAAGAGGAATACGAAAGAATCATAATTTTTAGAATTGTAGTTTTGGAGTTATCGTCGGAGAAAAATTTGTCACACACACACACACACACACACACACACACACACACACACACACACACACACACACACACACGGACACACACACAGACACACACACACGGACACACACACACGTACATACAGACATCATCGTAAAACCAGTAAAATCGTATTGCAGGGACCTTAAAACGTGCTTATTCATTAAAAACTCACCACCGAATTTTTTGACCAAAGACAATACCTCCCTTACCTAAAGATGACGGAAGGTAAAAATATTAAATCGTATTATTGACAGCAATGACAAGTTTCTCTTTTGTCATTTTATTTCATTTCAGTTTTATTTAATCGGAATTATTTTTTATATATGACTTCGATCTGATTTCCCATTTTCATAAAATCAATAATAAATATTTAGTACCATACGAATACTAGTAGTTACACTATAAGAATCTTTCACTGCCCGATCTATAATGGATAAATTCCATAGCACATCGCCTTCCGCATCTCCAGAATGTATGTGATAGTGCTATGCAGGTAACCGTACCATAAAGGCCATTCAATCAAGGCAGCTTGCGAGGTGCGAAGTCAGGCAGCGCCATCTAGATCCCATCACGTTCAAGTGGAGTTCCGGGTACTGAGACTGAGAGTCCTGAGCCGCGTCGAGTGGAGAACCCTGGGCCATGTGAGACCAATCGTCATATCTATATCGGTCGATATCCGCCGATATCCGCATTTGCGCGATTCCCACAGAGGTACGGGAGGAAAGAGGGGCCTTAATTAAAACGGCGATCAATTCGGGAAGAAATGATGAGGGGTTAATGGAATGGGTGATTTTATTCGAATTTGAGCGGCACACTTTTTAAAACAGTTTCGTTAGGATTTAAATTTCATAATAGGTATTTTGTTATCAACCTGAATTATTTTGCTGTTTTATATTTCTACATTTGATAAATTAATAGTTTTCTAAATCTTTGATCAGTTTACCTGTGAAGGGTCAAAACAACTAAATCTGGAATTCAATTTCACAAAAATCGAGACATTATACCTTTTTTGTATAAATGAAAATAGATTTTTTTCTATATACCGTTTTTACTTACCGTCACCTTTAGGTAAGGAAGGTATTGTCTGTGGTCAAAAAATTCTGTGGTCAATTCTTAATGAATAAGCACATTCGAGGGTACCTAGAATACGATTTTACTAGTTTTACGATGATGATGATGATGGTGTGTGTGTCTATGTGTGTATGTATGACAACAATAACTCCAATACTACAATTCTAAAACTTATACAGCCCGATTCTCAAAAAAGTTTAAGCTAATCCTCATTTTCGGATTAGCGAGTTTTACTCTAATTTTGACAGTTTGTATCTTAAAATATAATCTAATCTATTCTTAGTATCTTCCTTTTTTGATAATATTTTAAAGAATTTTAAATACCGGAAAAGAATAAAATTCACTAATCCAAAAATGAGGATTAGCTTAATATTTTTTGTGAATCGGGCCGTTAATTCTTTCGTAGTATCCCTCTTCTTTATATCCATATGAAGAGCTGATTACATTTTGGTTATAATTGGTCAACCGGAAGTTCCTTTGTGTGAAGTTCTTAATAGTTTTTTTTTTAAAAAAACGCAGTTAAATATCATTTTTTGACATTTTATGCTGGTATCAATATGAAAGAATACCTTATTGTCTACGCGGTTTGATTACACATTTTCCTTCATATTCAATAGATATAGAGTTAAAGAATTATAAAGAGATTAACTATCCTAAATCTGCTAGCTTTGCTATAACCATGAAAACAGCTGATATATTCAAATAATTCTAACCAGGGCATCGCCAAAAACTAGGTTCGGTTTAGGTTCAGGTTAATTTGTTTTTTGAAAGATGGGTTCGGGTGCGGTTCTGGTTCAAGCATTAATAAAATTTGCGGTTTTGTTCGCGGTTCAGGTTCGAAATAATGTAAAATGAGAGCTGGAATTTACGCAAAACGCAACAAGAAACAAACACAATTTTCACGAAAAGTCAGCCCATACAGCAACGCAAACGCCTAAGACGTCGATTATCGGCTGTATTTACTTTTCGAACTAAAAATTAACCTGAACCGGAGTTGAACCCCGAACCTGAATTTTAATACTCGATTGGGTTTCGACTCAGGTTCAATTAAAAATATATCTGAGGTTCGGTTCTCGGTTTGGGTTCCCTAAAATGTTATGGTTTGGTTCCGGTTTTGGTTCGGTTCAGGTTCGGGTTCGATGCCCTGATTCTAACTGACAGATGTCAGTGTCAAATGCAATTTACATAGTGGGCGGTACAAATTCTCACTGTTTTCAAAATAAAATAAAATGTAATTTTAGTTTATTTTGTAGACAATGCAAATTAATTTCGATGTTTCGCATTTGTCAGATGTCCCGCGTCGGCTCACATTTTTTTTTTTTTTTTAATACATTTATTCATTTTTCTAATACATATTATAATAATTGCGCAAAATAACGACCACCAATTTCAATGAAAGAATTGCACCTTTGATATACATTTTGATAGATTCGTTCAAAACCAACAGGATTTGTTTGAATTTCTTGTGCTGCCGTATATTAACACCATGTTAACTAATTAGTCTGCTTGATACACAAATTTTGGTAATGATGAATAACCGTGAAAATAAAATAATTTAGAAATTTAAATTTACAGTTTCAATTAATAAACCGCTTAATCAAGCCAAGCTAAGCTTGAAATTTAAAAATCTTGAATTTTTTAGAATGGCAAGCTTTTTTATTTGTTTTGTAGTGCAGAATCATTTAAAAATATCTGATTCACGTGAAACTTAGAATTCTGATCTTTCGTTTGAAAGAAAACAATCATATCTCTCCCTATTTTCACAAAAATAAACATTATCCTCTTTCTACAGCTACTAAAATCATAGAGTAAGAAATAGCTGGCAACCGATATGGAATTATCTAGAATCCGTCGCTTGAGCTTCCAAGCACGTCCTGTAGGCGGCGACGGCGGCGTCTCGCACCTGCACGTCCAGGATTTCCTCACTCCAGCATATCGCACCGCATAGCCATCAGAACCAAAACAACACACGCGACAAGTGCAAACGCCAACAACCACATCAAAAATGTATAAGGTAGCCAGCAAAGTTAAGGAATCGGAGGGGGCTACATAGATATTATGAAATAAATACCGGATGGAATAAGAGAAGTGGAAGTGGGAAGATAACGGAGAAGAATTTAAAAGGATATCTTATATGTTTAGCGATAAATTCATTGTACATAAATAGGGAACCTGTAATCTTTGATTTTAATCAAGAACTTATTTAAATCATGGAAATAGGCTCGGAAATAGCTCTTATAATGATCAAGGATTTTTTTTATGGGGTCCCGTGGCCGCGTGCCTGAGTGTCTGGACGCGAACCTGGAGGAACTGGGTTCGATCCCGACAGACGCCAAATATTTCCAATTTTAAATGGCACCAAAGTCCTGTGGTGCACTCTCCACGCCAGCTATGAGTGCCCGTGAGGTGACGCCTGGTAAGCGCCCACACGGTAAAATATATCGTCATCATTACCGATGTCTACATGTGTTGTAAATACTGGCACACCCAGAAATAGGTAATATGCCGTGATGATATATTTTTTATATTTTATATTTAGGATTTTTTTAATTAACGAAGAAAGATTTTGTGAAAAATTCATGGACCGCATTGGGATTTAATCCCAGGACCTTCCTATATCTAATAGGATGCTTTAACCAATTGAACTATACGATCCCGTTGATCCATTGGAGTGCAGAGAAATACTACAGGGATTTATGTACATTTTTGGAAATAATATGAAAGAAAAAATAAATATGTTAGAGTAAACGACGGTACATTACACAATGCATTTAAAAATCCCATACCAAAAGTTCCTCGATAAAGATACTATATATCCAGTAAATTTGTAACACGAACATATACTAGGTATTTTCTACAAATTTCATACCGAAAATTTCTTGGTTAAGATACTATAAATCCAATACAATTATAACACGAAAATACACTATGTAAATTGCATTTGACCTCGACATCTGTCAATTAAAACTATTTGAATATATCAGATGGTTCCATGATTATACCAAAGCTGGCTGATTTATGAAAGTTAATCTCTTTATAACAGGGTTGTTGTAATTTTGCCCGACCCAAAAAAACCCACCTGGGTTTTTTTAAAAAACCCATCTAAAAAAACCTAAAAAAAACCCATCTAAAAAACCCACTTTTATGAAACCTTATTTTATTAATTAAATATGGTACATACTTATATGGTACATACATATATACATCAATTTTTGTCACCGGCAACATTTTACAATCAATTTCATTGCTGTACGAACTATGCACGGTGTTTCTTTTATATTTGAACAATTCCAACCCTTGTGTCACCATTTTCATTATTTTTGAGTTGTGTGTTAATCATACTATTTGTTTAACGCGGCTGTAACAACTACTGAAATAACTTGAATCTAATTCTTGTAAACACTTGCATTGCACAGACTTGCAACTATTAATATTAATTCGTAACTTATACACATGTACACTCTCTAGTTAATTTATTGTTTATTACATTAGTCTCAAAAAAAAAAAAATATTAATAATATTAATATCTATTATCTATTACGCCGGCTTGTGTATGTGTATTAAGATACTTTATAAAACTAAAGTTAAAAGTGATACATACTATAATTCGATGTTTGTCAATAAAACCCGCTTTTATTTAAAAAAAACCCGCTTTTATTTAATAAAACCCGCTTTTATTTAATAAAACCCGTTTTTTTTTAATAAAACCCGGGTTTTATTAAAAAAACCTAGGTGGGCTGGGTTGTTTATGAAAAACCCGGGTTTTTTTCAACCATGCTTTATAAGTCTTTAACTCTATATCTATTGAATATGAAGGAAAATGTATAATCAAACCGTACAGATATGATATTCTTTCATATTGATAATCACATAAAATGTCAAAGAATGATATTTAACTGTTAAGAACTTCGAAAAAGGGAACTTTCGGCTGACCAATTATAACCAAAATCTAATCAGCTCTTCATATGGATGTAAAGAAGAGGCATACGAACGAATTTTAATTTTTAAAATTGTAGTACTGGACTAGTTATCGTTGGAGAAATTTTTGTTACTTACACACACACACACACACACACACACACACACACACACACACACACACACACACACACACACACACACACACACATACACACACAATTGTAAATCTAGTAAAATCATATTCTAGGGATCTTAAAACGTGCATATTCACTAAAAACTCATCACCGAATTTTTTGACCATAGACAATATCTTTCTTACGTAAAGTTGACGGAAGATAAAAAACAAAAGCATATTTATGATGACTTCTTAAAGAAAAAGTCTCATTTAATCGATGTCTAATTTTTATAGATTTTGAGAAGCAGAGGTGTACCTCATAAAATCTGCCTTCCATTTCGGAAACTATTGATGAACAGACCTATGTTATTAAGCATGTTTAGTAAACACCCTGTATACTGTATATTATATCTTATGAGGAGTGTACTCCATAAATGGAGAGGAGATATTAAATTAAAATTTAATTCAAAGATTTTACGTGTTGTTCTGTTGTGAATTATTCCATTAGAAATTAAGAAGATATCTACTTATATTATCAAAGTATGATGCAAAAATGAAAAAAAAAAAAATCCGTTATTAATATTATAAACGGTAAAGCTACACCTGTAATTTTCTAGCAATTTTCTAATGTCTTGATTATGATTATGAAGACGTTATTATCAAACTCTAAAAATATTTATATTGTTTGACCAGAACATCTAAGTAAAAGTATGGGTAGAAGATACCATAGATAAGTGACATAAGACAACAATGATCTTGTATGGTTTGTAGAAGTATGATAGTTGTGTTGAGATTGTTGTTAGACAATAGTTCGCGAGAAAACCTCTAGGTTTTGGTATCGACTGGGCTGCTGCTCTCCACCTTGGGGAGCGGTAAGACTCCGCTCGTTGGCAGCAGTGCGAAGGATAAAACATTGGTTTGGGATTAGGTAACGAGCATCGGGCGCAGCACGAGGAATAGTCCTGGGATCGCTGGCGCTGGGAGCATCATTCCCTGCAGCACAAGCTCTTTGTATTTTATATTAAGTTTCCGCTAGCGATACGGCGATACGGTGATGGCGATACACGCTGCAATTTCACACATACACCGTATGAGAATACTGTAGTGTAGGCGGAGGCTACGTCAAAAGCTTTAATCAAATTTCTTATGGAATTCATTACAACAAGACTCTTCATGAGGCTACCAGAGCAAATATCAAAATGTACTCTTTAGTTTAAATACACGTCAACATAGAACACACTTACAGGCCTATTCTACTAAAAAAATATGTATCGTTATGACTCGTTACTAGGCGATAAGTCGTTGTGATAACGATTTTTGTCAAAACCCTATTCTGTAAATTTATTTATCGTTACGAATCGTTACATATCGTTGTTTCATATCGTTTAATAACGACAAGTTCACTTGCATCGTTGAAGTCGTAAAGTTTGACATATTTTGAGAACAAAAGTAAAAATGGTGGAAGAAGATATTTTGTTAATTATAGCTGACCAAGAGATTCTGCAAAGATGAGTATTTATTCACTTCTGTACAATTTTATTAATTATACTTTTTAATATTAGACATTTTATTAATTTCTTTAATTATTTCAGCTATTGTAGTAGCGAAACTAGTTATCAATCAATAAAATTTTGTGAAACTAAAAACCGAGTATTTCAATATATTAAAATTAGACATTTTACTTATATTGCAGAAATACATTTAAAAATTTAGATTTAGATAATATTATTTAATATATTGATATATAATATAATATAGATGCACTATCTATGTATTTAAAAATTATATATTTGTATAGGGACGTGAGATTATATAATGCGTGATACATCAGATCCTTTAACCCTGTCCCACAGAATTTAACAGTGCGATTCACAAAAAAGTTTAAGCTGATCCTCATTTTTTGATTAGCGAATTCTACTCTAATTTGGACAGTTTATATCTCAAAATATAGTCAAATCTATTCCTAGTATCTACATTTATTGATAATAACATGAAAATTTAATTTTAAATACCGGAATGGAATAGAATTCACTAATCCAAAAATGAGGATTATATTATATCCCTGTGCAAACAATTATTGGCGCGCCACTGGAATGTCTTTGACAGAATGATTTATTACTGCCATTCATTCTCAAATAGACTATAGCTTAAACTTTTTTGTGAATCGGGCTGTAAATGACTTGTAAGTCTTCTCTATATTTTTTCCAATTCTTCAGTGAACAATTTATTAATTCTCAATGAACTATTATTTTCCAATTCTTCAACATATATTTCATTCTGTCTTTGAGTTAGTAGAATAGGTTTTTGGCATTTGTCGTTCAGTAACGACATCGTTATACATTTTTTTAGTAGAATAGGCCTGTTAGGCTGTGTCCGATATCGCATTTTAGCATTTAGGATTTAGATCTACTTCTTATAAATATAACTACGAATGGCACATTAATAAAATCTAAAAATGAATTATACAATCCGATTCAATTTGATGCGTGACAGGAAATGTTAATATTATATTTCATGAAATAAAAGCTAAGAATAGTGTTGCCACAAGACCAAGACTAGTCTTGGTCTCGTCTCGTCTTGGTCTTGTCGAGACGAGACCATCATTTGGTCTCGACTAGAAAAGTCGAGACGAGACGAGACCAGCATCAAGTCTTGTCGAGAAAGTCTTGAAGTCTCGACAAGACTCTCGACTTCAGATCAAAGGTATTTTTTTAAACATATATATTCTAAAAGTGCTTCAAAAACTGAGATTATTGCTGTAAATACTGTTTGAAAATTCGAATAAATAAGAAAGATATTAATTTTTCAAATTTTGTAATTTTCTACTTTCATAAAAATATAGTTAGTCATATATTTTTTTATATGTTATTTATTTGCCAAAAAAAAAAAAATACACTTATACCAAAAACTTAAGTAAATTATAATAAACTTATTTAGAATAATAATGGTATATTTAATAAAAACTGTAGGTAGTTACATAAACAACACATTCTCTAACAAAAAAAAAAATAAAACTCTTATTTGAAAAACATAAATAAATTATAATACACGTGCTTAAATATATAAAATTAGTAACTAAGAAACTTTAATAATAACTGTTTTACGGTTTAACGAATTATAAATAGATTAACTTTCAAAAATCAGTCAGCTTTACTATAATCATAGAAACAGCTGATATATTCAAAAAATTGTAATTGACAGATTTCAGTGTCAAGTACAATTTACATAATGATTGTTCGTGTTATAATTTTATTGGATTTTTAGAATTTTTTCCAAGGAACTTTCGGTACGGAATTTGTAAAAAATAGTATATGTTCGTGTTACAATTTTATTAAATATATAGAATATTTTTTGGGGAACTTTTGATGTGGGATTTGTACAAAATACATCAAATTGACGGAAGTTCTTGTGATAGCCACAACAGTTTTTTTATGTACTAAAACTTCTTTTACATGTTGTAGAAGGTAGAGTTAAAAATAAAATCAAGGCATGGAGTAAAAAAGTATAGAATTTTTTGGAGATATCTAATAATTCATCATATGGTATTTTTTCTCAAGAGGTTTCTCTTTTTAAATTTTAATTCTTGTATCATCCGTTTATACTTTTCTTTATTACATGGTTTTATATTTTTAGGATGCAAAATTGTTAGAATGACTAAAGTATTGTATTCTGTAATATTTGGATTTGGGTTGGGCAAACCTACCTACTTTTATTACTAGCAGATGTCTAAAAGTGGTTGTTATTGTCTGGTAATATGCAGCATTTATAATAATAATAATAATAATAATAATAATGGTTTATTTTGTCAATCGATCTTACAAGAAGAAATTTGACACGTCAGTTTACAATTTTACAATAAATACATACAAAATACATATTTTTAGTTATCATTCATGTATTCTTCCACACTGTAGTAACATTTATTTATGAGGTAACATTTTAAGTGATGTTTAAAGAGTTTATTGAAAGTTATGTCTTTTAGGTTAGATGGTAATTTATTATACAGTTTAATACCAATAATTTTTGGATTTTTTAGGCTTAATGATAATTTATATTTGGGTATAATTAGATCATTTTTATTCCTTGTGTTATAATTATGTAAGTGTTCATGAGTTGTTAAATTTGGTAAGTTATTTCTTATAAACATTAGAACAGAAAACATGTACATACATGGCAATGTTAAAATTTTTTCTTGTTTAAAAGTATCTCTACATGATTTGTTATAGCCAAGCTTAAACATATTTCTGATGGCAATTTTTTGTAATTTGAACACTCTCAGGGCTGCTGGAGAGTACCCCCAAAAAATTATACCATAATTTGCAACAGAATTAAACTTAGCAAAATAGAATATTTTAGTCGTTTTTATGCCAACTATTTGTGCTAATCTTTTAATTGCATAACATAAAGGTGCTAATTTTTTACATTTACTGTTAATATCATCGGTCCAGGTTAAATTTTCATTTATTAATAACCCCAAGACTTGTACACTATCGACTTGAGGCAACGACTGATTGTGACATCTTATTAAAATACTCTGGTTTCTTTTAAGAGTAGTAAAATTTACGGCTACAGATTTTGAAACGTTTAAAACTAAATGTAGAGAAGAGAACCATTTCGATAATTCAGAGGTCAGGTGTGACAATGAAGCTGATTGTTCTTGAATGTTAGCACACGGTACCATTACTGAAACATCATCGGCGTAGGCAATGAAAGTATTGTTTTCTAGAACAGTTTTGATTTTGTTTATATATAAAATAAATAAAATGGGACCAAGAATGCTGCCCTGCGGTACACCAAATTTTATTATTTTATATTCAGACCTACAATTGTTATAAACAACAAGCTGTTTCCTATTAGTTAAGTAAGATTTTAGCCATTGCTCACACTTTCCACGAAAGCCGTACTGTGCCATAATTTTGATTAACTGGTCATGCATGACACAATCAAAAGCTTTTGATAAGTCTAAAAACATGCCAGTAATCATATTTCCAGCGTCTAAGTTTTTGTATAAATTATCTAATAATTTTTCCAAAGCAGTTATGGTATTACAATTTTTGCGAAAGCCGCATTGCTCTGAAATTAAAATCTCATTCGCCTCTAGAAAAGATAAAATTCTAATTAAGACAACTTTTTCATAAATTTTATGAAAAGTTGAGACTATACTTATTGGTCTGTAATTGACAACATCATTTTTTTCACCCTTCTTATATAAAGCTACTACTTTTATACATTTCAATGCGTCAGGGAAAATTCCGTCTGCTAGTGAACTGTTTATACAATGTGTTAAAGGAGTAACGAAGAGTTCATGACATTCTTTCAAGAGTTTTGTAGGGACTTCATCTAAACCAGGAGAAGATGAGTTGTTTAATGACTTAATAACAGAGCAAATTTCACTTTCAGTTGTAGGAAATAAAAAAATAGTTTTATTGTTACCGTTTGGAATAGGATTCTTGGTACTCCCATAATTAGTAGTTTCAATAGCTGTACCGCCAACAGTGCTTGCTATATTTGTAAAATAGTTGTTGAATAAATTGGCTACATCATCTGGTGAATTGGCAACTTCATTATCACACCTGACCTCCTGCAAATTATTGTCATTGTTATTAGTTTTAAGATTGATATTATCATTTATAACATTCCATATATGTTTGCTGTTATTTATAGATTTTTCTATACTTTGAGCATTAAAATTTGTTTTAGACTGGAGCAATGAATTTCTATAACTACGTTTACATACATTGTAATATTGTTTAGTAATTAACCCATCTTTATACAAAATATATAAATCTTTTATATTTCTTGACTTTTGTATTACATCATTTGTTACCCATGATTTTCTTTTCTGAATAAATTTAATTTTAGGGAAACATAAGTTAAAATAATATAAGAAAGTATCCAAAAAATGATCATATTTTATGTTTGCATTTACAGAACTATAAACATTTACCCAATTTTCATTTGAGAGACAGTGTTTAAACATACTAATATTATGAGAACTGAATATGCGTTTACTATCTGGAGTATCTTTAGTGCACTTGTGGTTTATTTTATAAGTAATATTTTGGGGAAAATGATCTGAAATTTTCATTTTGATAACATTTGCAGTATAAGTATTAACATTGGTAAAAATATTATCTATACATGATCTACTAGTACGTGTTACCCTTGTTGCTTCGTTTATCGAAGGATATAAGCTGTAAGTCGCCATCAAATCCAAAAATGTTTTGGTTTCATTACCTTCATTGTGAATATTAATATTGTAGTCTCCTACAACGAATAAATTTATATGTTTATAGTGATCATAAATAGATGTTAAACAGCAATTAAGTTGTTTAAAAAAAGTGTGTAGATTACCACTTGTCGACCTATAAATACATAAAACAATGTTCATTACATTATTGTTGGTCACATATTTAATAGCACAGCATTCGAAATGAAGTTCTACATTAAATTTTTGGAGGTATTTAAGTTCTTCACATATAATGTTTGACCTGTTGAAAATTGCAACACCACCATGAGTATATTGTTCTCGAAAAAAACTTGTGGCACATGCATAATTGTTTATGTTGAGTAGACACTCTTCATCCTTCTTCAGCCAGTGTTCGGTTAGACATAGTACATCACATGGGTATTTACTGAGAAAAATTTCTAGTTCTTCGATTTTGTTCCTTATACATTGGATATTGAGATTGATAATAGAAAAAAATGAGAGATTATCATCTATTGATGACGGAAATGATAAATCAGTTACGTTGTTGGTAGACTCTTCTTTTTGAAATGAAAAAACCGGTTAAACCCAACCCCAGCAGGCCAGATGTCAGGATTCATAGCCTTTTGCAAATTGTTGGCGTGAATTTGAACTTTAAAAGAAGCGTACTGATCTGGATATTTGGCTTGGAGTTTTTCAACTTTAACTTCTGGAAACATTCCTACTAGGTAATTAGTAACATCCACTTCCTTTGTGTCAGGATGTAGTCTGTAAATATGAATATAACTTGATTTAGGGACAATTTTTAAAGACATGTTTTGAGTAACTTCTTTTTTACCAAAGAGTGGTTTATTTCTCTGATTTTTTGACTCACGGTCTCGAGTATATATATCCTTATTTTTTGTTGACATATCAATGTTTTCTGATACTGATATGGAATTATTTTCAATTTTATTATTTTTAGCAACGTGGTTTTTGTTTATACCACCATTTTGTTCATCGTTCTTAATGTCGGAGTCATTATTTACGTTTGTATCGACTGTAATTTTATTTGGTGGCGTTGTTTCAGCCGGTAAGTCGGTAGTAGTGTTAACTTGATTGTTTATTTTTTTATTTTGTTTATTAGATTTTAGCACACGCCGTTGTAAAATTTATTGTTGCATTATTGGATTTTACACCCAATTTTTTTTTATATTATGTTATATTAGGGATTAGGAAAAACAGTTTGTTTTACACATTTGTGCATACAAAGTTATAAGGAAATTGTAAAGAAGGGCTTGTACATTACGACTTTTATATTTACATTTCCTTTAAGACTTTAAGTCAAAGTTGATTATTGTTTCAATTTTTTCATACGAATGAATTAGGTATTTATACAATGTATTTAATTTTCTCAGGGGGTTCAAGCGCAAACTTTTGAAATAAAGCAGAGGTTCTCAATCTGTGGTACGTGTACCAGGGGATACGTGAAAGGCTAGTTTTGTTATCTGCCTATTTAACATTTATTTATTAAAATATAAAAAAATAGCGAAAGAATTTACTTTTTAGGAGATTTTTGTCTATTTACTTACTGCTTCATTTTGAACATATACATAACTGTTTAACTATTGCTAATAATTCTGTAGCTAAGGAATTGAAATTATATATTTTATGTTTAGTAATGAGAAACAACACTCGATATATACGTATATTTTCATATTAATTATTTCAAGAGCTCAATTATCAAGTTGATGATATTCATAGAAAACTTAATAATAAATATCTCAAATATTATTTGGAATATTTGAATCGCGATTGTACTGGTGTTCTTAGAATTTTATGTACTATTAGATGCGATTATACAAAAATTGTTTATGGAGGTAAAGTCGAGAGTCTTGTCGAGACTCGAGACGAGACGAGACTGACATCAAGTCTCGTCTCGACAAGACCAAGACGAGACCACTCTAGTCGAGACCAAGTCAAGACCAAGACAAGACCGACCCCAAGTCTCGTCTCGTCTCGACTTTCGGCAACACTAGCTAAGAAGCTATTCTTTGACAGTAAATTTGACGTTTTGTACAAATTATAGCAACGAATATGATTTGTTTAATTAGTGCGCGTCAACTTCAAGGAATAGTGTGCTCCTGCAAAATCCTAAAATCTAATTCCTAAAATCCTAAATAATCACTAGATTTAGGGCATATAAATTTAGGATTTAGATATTAGGATGACAAAAATACAACAACGTCCGATGTCGCATTTTGGCCTTTAGTATTTAGCATTTAGATCTACTTCTCATAAATACAACTCCTAACGGCACATTAATGAAATCTATTATAGTAACACTTGAGAACAACAAAAGTGAATTATACAATTTGAATTAATTTGAGGCTTCAGATTAAATCTTAATATTATATTTCTCAAAATAGAAGCTGTTATTCTTTGACAGTAAATATGGCGTTTTGCCCAAATTTTAGCAACAAACATGATTTATTTATTTATTTTTTATTTAGTGCGCGTCAACTTCAAGGCATAGTGTGCTCTTGCAAATCCCTAAAATCCTAAATATTGATGTCATTTACCGCATAGGAATTTAGGATTTAGATATTAGCGTGATAAAAGTGAAACATCGGACACAGCTTTAGAATACGAGGTATGTCGATAAAATAACAAGATTGATCTTAGAACATTAACTATGCAAATTAAATAATGCCACCCACAATCTCAATTTATTTCCTCCTCGAACCCTACACCGCCCCATGCGAATATTCCATAGTAAGTCTTCTTCTTTTAGGTTGTTCATTAGCTCTGCTGGTTTTTCTATACTGCATGTAGGTTTCGATTTTAGTTGCTTTTAACGCAGATTAAAATTTTTGGAATAAAAGAAAGTCGCATAGCACTAGGTCAGGTGAATACGATTTTGAGACTGATGACAGGGCGTTTTGTTCCGGCGGGTTGTCTTTATGCAGAATCCAAGCCATGTGTCGTTTTTTTCACATTTCAGCCCTTTTTCTTTTCACTCATGAATGAAGGGTTATCAAAACATTCTAATAGCATACTTGGTTAACGAACTGCCCCTCAGGCACTCAATTCAGACAATCACTCGGATTTCGAAAAAAAAAAAATCTGATGTGGACAACACATGACTTTCTTGTACGCCTATTAAACTAGAACTATACATATTTTGTTAATAACTAATAGACCCAATCATAAAATTGCACGTAGGTATAATTTTTTTTTTGTTATTTTTTTGTCCTAATACATAGCAAACTTAATTACAAAAACCGAAAAGTACATAATTTTAAAAAATATATGTCTCACTTATACAAAGGGCTAATTTAATAACACGTGATGTGCTAGACGCAGAATTTAATTCTCTAAAACTTTTATTTGAAGCATTAATTTCTAAAATCAAAATAAATCCTTTTCTTCCCGAAAAACTGTTAAAGCTTCAGGTAATGTATCACTTCCGGTTAGCCCACTTTAACCAAAATTCCCATTATATATATACCTACTAAATTTGGAAAGTTTTAAATTATATTTTAATATAGTTTTTCATTAAAATTTATTATAGGCTTCAAGTAAAGTACCACTTCCGGAAGTTATATAATGATCAAAAAGGAAGATACACAATTAGATATTATAAGAGTCCTAAAAACGATGTCCGTGCACGACAAAAAAGCTAACAAATCGTATATTTCTCTAGCGGATTTAAGTTTCATACAGAAATTCATTATGATGCTAACATGATTCCGGCGGAGTACAAGAAAGCGATCCACTTCAATCAAAGGCTAATACTTAATTATCTTCAAAATTTAACTGTGGATAGAGGGAAGATGACAAATTAATATGACACTCCTTACAATGTTGTCAAATTTACAAGGAAGCCGAAAAAATCCCTTTATTTTATTGTCAAATCTCGTATTTATAATAATGTATTACTATTTATAAAAATCAAAACAATTAAGAACTGCAAACAAAAATGATTCTAGTTTTACAAATATGTATCTTCGCATTTTCTTCCGATTTCTTGTTACGCAATAATGCCTTCATTCTATTCTAAAATCTCAGTTCCTGAACCACATCATTAGAATACATTTCTCTAGTTCTAGTCTATCGAAACACCTCCCATAACAATAAAATATTAATGTAGCGTATAGTGATAACCATTGCGGAGGAGCGTAGCACATACGTTTCCCGTAATGAATACCCCAGTGCTCAAGTCCAACGTTATTGTCCATCGGCTAAGTGTGCCGGAGCATTATTCCAGCGGTTTCACAAATCTTCACAGTCGGTTACCCGAAAACACGTCACGTACATACTACCTGTGACGTCACGGACACGCCCGCGCCAGGGATTAGGAGGGGTACTTCACACCCTCTTGCGGCAAAAAGCAGAGGCTTAGCAGAGGTGGAGGAATGTTTGTAAGAAGAGATAAAGACGGAGAAAATATGTAGGGAAATGTGTACAGGGAAATAAGGTTTATAAATTAGTAATTCTGTAATACAAGAAGTTTCCTGGATACGTAATATTGGATTAAAATAAAGCAAATATATCAAAAGTTAATAATTAAAATTTATTGGTTATTTTTGTAAATATAAGAAAACGAAATACTTTGACAACAGAGCTGTTGCAAGAATTTTTTTATATGACTCCTAAGTACTAAATTTTTAAAGATATTGGCTGGTAGCACAAGCCTTGTTTTAACTAAAACACTGTTTTAAGAAATGTCAAATTCAAATTTCATTATTTAATTTCACCCTTATGTTTGAAGAACGATTTTTTTTTAAAATATTTGTTTTAATACAAAGTATGTTCTGCTTTAAAATCATATTTTGATAAATTCGATACTATTTATTTTTATTATTAAATAATGAAATTTGACATTTCTTAAAACAGCGTTTTAGTTAAAACAGGGCTTGTGCTACCAGCCATAGTTTTTTAAAGAATCAAGAAATATCCTTTAGATATTTAACAATTTAATATTGAAATTTTCGAAAAAGTTTCCTGATCTGAAACAGAATGTGACGTCAGACTACATACAGTTTAACATGTGACATATTATCGCCTACTCTTATTTATATAAATAACGTAAACTGTTGTCCTATTGGCTATGAATGACGTCCTGTATGTACTCCAACGTCACAGGAATGGGAGGTTGTTTTTCATGACTACTTCTGGCGGCAATCTTTCTATTTAAAATTCGTATGCAGTGCATTGTTATAAGTGAAAATTTAATATTTTATTTTATTTCATGTTTTCCAGTTGTGGTTTATACTAGTGATGGGATCCGGATCCAAAAATATCCGGATAATTGATTGTTGAACTATCCGGATCTGAGTATTGGATTTTGGATCCGGATCTGAGTATCGGATTTTGGATCTGGATCTGAGTATCGGATTTTGCATCCGGATCTGAGAATCGGATTTTGGATCCAAATCTGAATATTGGATTTTGGATCCGGTTCGAAATGTAAGTATGAGTATCGGACTTTAGATATGGAATTTCAGAATCCGCATCGGTTCTCGGATTCGAATATTCTCAGTATTGAACCCGATGATAATATTTGAATGTATAAGTATTATCATGGAGTTTCAAAACCAAATAAATCTGATTATGAAATAATCCACAATAAATTTTTGTTTGATATAGTTAATAGAATTGGATCCAGAATTAAAATTTGGATTCGGATCCTTAAACAAAACATCGAATCCGGATCCAGATCCGAATCCAAAAGGGATCCGGACTCAAATCTGGATCCGGATCCAAATAAGGATCCGGATCCAAATCCGAATTAAATTTACGGATATCCGCTTCAATATCCGAACATCGGATATCCGAGGAACCGGATATTTTGAGATCCGGGTACTCGGATCCAAGTTTTGCCGGATCCTCACAGCATTAGTTTATACATACTTAGTAATTCTTTCTACTTTTTATCTCTCGCTAAGAGAGGTATTGGATTCATTTTAAAGATCTTATATACAGATTTTAGTGAATAAGCACGATTTAAGGTCCCTACAATCAGATTTTAACATTTTTGCGATGATACGTGTGTGTGTGTAAATGTGTGTGAATGGGTGTGTGTGGATGTGTGTGGATGTATGTGAGTGGATGTGTGTGAGTGGATATGTGTGAGTGGATGTATGTGACTGTGTGTGTATGTGTGGGTGGGTGTATACGTGGAGATGTTGGAATGATGATTCCCCAAAAACTACAACACTTAAGACCTGTTAACTATGAATTCCTCAATCTGACATTCATGTTTTTGCAACAATTGGAAAACAGAAAGTAGTAGTTTCTTTAAAAAATCTTCTAAATATTATTTTTGTGTTAAAACTAATATTGAAGAAAAAAAGTCTACATTTGAACCATTTAAAAAAATTATTACAGGATCTATAAATTTAGAGATAAAGACACTATAATATATAGAATAATCGGATGTAATAAATCGCACAGACTAATCTACACCAAGGAAACCAGTTTGCAATTGCAACATAGTTTGTAAATGACAGATAAATGTACGTGTCAAAAATCAACAGTTTTAATGACATTCTCAAATCTTTTTCTGGGAAGAATATTTTAATATTTCTCATTGTTTTATTTATTAAATATTTAAAATTATAGATAAAATGCATATATCTATAAAAAATATGGCCAATCTTATTAAGTATGGTATGGGATTTGTACAAAATACATCGAACTGACGGAAGGTCTTGTGCTGGCCACAACAGATTTTTGTATATGTTTTACATTCTTGTGATGGTACTTATTGTTTGATGTTGAGCTAGTAGCTTATTTTTATTTTAAATTCGTCTTTTTATAATGTGTTATTTATTTTAATTTTGTTTCAGATAACAATATAAAGAGACGACCAGACAGAGGATAGATCAATAAAAAACGCTAAGACCAGTTAAAAAGAAAATTGAAATATCTAATAAAATATCCAATAATTGCTTCTTTGTTTAGAAGGTAGGTTTCATTACTTTTTACATTCTTCAACATACCAACAAAAATTTCCAATATTTACAAAGATATTATATACTGTGCCTCCTATATAAACTCAAAATAATTAAAATTATCATCATCTAATGGCGCAACAGCTCTTGTAGGGCCGAGGTGTCAAGTACCGTAGGTACTCATTTCATGACGTCACCTATTAGTACAGTCGGCGTAATTAATCTTTGCAACAATCACTGATTGCTAAACAACCAATTAAAATTATAAAATACCTATACGAACAATACAATTAATCCCTATATTAAAAACTTGTAGGGAATTGTGAAAGAAGACTCCATAGTCTAAAGTAGAATTAACTAAGATTTAATAAAAAATGGAACTTTAACTTTATCAAAGAATAGAATGGTGTACTGGTAGTAACTTTAGAATAAACGCTTACCTTCAGCTACAAGCAGTAAATACACCAATAGGCAGAGTAAGCCTATTAAAAATTTGTTATCTAATTGTTTCTATCCCTATATTGCTTTAAATATTTAATACATACACAGGGTGGTACGCTTAAGACGATCCACCCTTAATAACTTTGAAACGAAACATACCCGGTTTACACTAAATGTTTTAACATGTCGGGGACAACATTTTATTTATATTTTTGTTTTTTTTTTAATTCGCTAACCTCACCCCCACCACTCTCAACTTTTAAATCTTAAATGACAATATACCCCTTGTGACATATCAAATGAAAGCTCTTGAAAAATGCTATACAGGCATGTCAATATAAATTGATATTTGATTAAACCGTTTTAAAGTAGAATAAGTAATGTAATTTAAATTTAATTTAAAACCTTATAACAAATGCTCAAATTGAGTGCCATTTACACCTAAACAATGGCACAACCTGTCAGTATATGCTATTTGCACCTGCCGAAATGTTTCTTCTGGAATTGCTTGACACTCTTCTAATTCTATTTTCTAAATCTTGGAGATTAACAGGTGGAGATTTATAATAATAGATTTTAAATATCTCCAAAGAAAAAAATCGTTGGGTGCCAGATCAGGGAACCTAGGCCAATCAATTGGCCGCCTTCGACCAATCCATTGATTTTTTTCACTTTGTCATTTCCGTAGCACTGCATGCATTAAAATATTATAAACTATTGTTTCTAACTTTAAAATGGTTTATTCAAATATCAATTTATTGACATGCTTGTATAGCATTTTTCAAGAGCTTTCATTCGATATGTCACAAGGGGTATTTTGTCATTTAAGATTTAAAAGTTGAGAGTGGTGGAGGCGAGATTAGTGAATTAAGAAAAACAAAAATATTAATAAAATGTGGCCCCCTAGATGTTAAAATATTTAGCGTAAACCGGGTAAGTCTATCACAACTCGTTTCAAAGTTACTAAGGGTGGATCGTCTTAAGCGCGCCACCCTGTATACAGGGTGTTTCAAAACATGTGTCGGAAAATAAATGGTGGGATTAGTTGGCTAATTATAAAAAAAAAGTTCTCATTAATATAGTTCCGCAAACGCACCGTTTTCGAGATACAGGGTGTAAATTTTTTTTATTTTTTTATTTTTTTGACGATATCTGAGGAACCGCTTGAGATACAAAACTCAGCTTTTGTACATATCTTAGCATTAATATTAGCTACTTTTTAAGCGCTTATTCAATTTTTTTCATGTGCCATTGACGGAGATTTTAGGGTTGCGTGAGGTTTTTATGGCCCTAATTTCTATGACACTTGGGAAATTGGCATTCTGAAAGCACATTGTGAACCACCAATATTTTCTACACAAAAAAGGTACTCCTAGTCAAAAGCTCTAATGTAAGCCGTTTTAGAGAAATACGGCATTTTATAATGGAAAACATGAAAAAGAAGTAGCAACACGTTTTGTTGTTGATAAAAACATAATAATAATAATAATAATAATAACAATAATATTTTTTTTACATCCTGTATCTCGAAAACGGTGCGTTTGCGGAACCATGTTAATAGGAACTTTTTTTCTTATAATTAGCCAACCAATCCCACTCTTTATTTTCCGACACATGTTTTGAAACACCCTGTATGTATTAAGTATTTAAAGCAATATAGGTATAGAAACAAATAGGTAACAAATTTTTTGTAGGCTTACTTTGCCTATTGGTGGATCGTCTTAAGCGCGCCTCTCTGTAATGTAGTGTTCAAAAGTCTGACATCGATTTGATATTACTTTTTGACTTTCTGTATTTTTTTGTAATTTATTTACATAAAAATGTTTAGGCTAGCAGTACATTTAGGAAATATTTGTTCTCTTTGCGTTTTTTGTATGAGTCTGCTTTTTAACTATTTGTATTTCCCTTGCTACTTTTGCTTTTCTACCCTTGCTGCTTACGAATGCAAATGCGTTGCGTGGAGGCTGTTTATCCTTAGCGGAAGTGACGTGGCGGCGCTGGAGTAGCGTCGGTGTCCACCGCGGATTATAAAACAGAGAACGCGGGGAGTTTAATTGGAAAAATGTAATTGGCCTGGAACAACGTCAGACACTCGAGTTACCGACGTCTGGGGATGTGATGCGATAACTACCACCGCATTACTAAAAAGGTTACCGGGGTATTTCTGCCTTTCCCAAACCATCCACATTGAAAGAAACAGGATTAACTCTTTTTTCGGTATAGTCAATTAGTGGACAGTTTTTCGTACATCCTAAGATGACTAGAATGGGACAATGTGAGATGAAATTTATTTGTCATTTATACCGTTCAACAAGAACATAACCCATTTCTTAGATTCTCTTTGAAATATTGTTTATATTTTCATATGTCCAAACCGGGCCAGAACAGGGCCTTAAGAAATCAGTATGTCTTTGGGTTCCAAAGATGTCCAATTATCAGTCATGATTCGAAACTGCTATCTGCTAATTCCATAACGATACTTAACCTTCTTCTTGGGACGTCAAAATTTTGCTACATAACTGATGACTTTAAATATGATTTTATACAATGAATTTTAATACGGAAATGCAAATAAATAATTCTATCTATAAAAGATAATGGTTAAGATTAAGTGACAGATGTACAAAAATGCGTTACATGTAGCGGTTTCCTTTTTTTTACCTCCCGCTGTATAGGGATCGTGCTAAAAATCGGATATAGAAATTTTAGTGAATAAGCACGTTTTGACGACGATTTTAACATTTTTACAATGATGTCTGTAGATATGTATGTGTGTGTGTGTCTCTCTCTCTGTGTGTGTGTGTGTGTGTGTGTGTGTGTGTGTGTGTGTGTGTGTGTGTGTGGGTGAGTGTCTGTGTGTGTGTCTGTGTGTGTGGACCTTGTGGACACGATTACTCAAATACTATCAATCAGAAAAATTTGAAATTTTGTATATCCATTCTATACTAATGTGGGAAGAGCTCATTAGTTTTTAGTGTATATCGGATAACCGGAAGTATGATTTATACAAGCTTTTAACAGTTTTTCTTGTAAAAACTTCATTGAATATAATTTTTTAGCAACTTTTACCAATACAAATTGAATATAATGGCACAATCTTCAATTCTACGATAATAGCATTTAGTAAATAACTTGAAATAATTTTATATTATATTACAAAATAATTTATTTTTGTACATCACTTTGCCTCTGCGGCAAACAAAAACAATACTTTAATAACAAATTTGACATATTTAAACAAATGTCACTGTCACGAAGCAATTTTCATTAAAATTAATAATGAAACCGTGTTAAGAAGAATTTAGTAGTTTAAATATGATTCTAATGAAATTAAGGTTTGTAAAAATAATATATTTTCCATCATACATAAATATTAGATATACAGGGTAATTCGATTTAAGTTTGATATTTGCAGGATTATATATCAAACAGCTCTCAATAAGAACGTGATTTCAAAGTGTGAAATAATAGTTTGCAACTATACATTTACGAAATGGATAATGTACGGTGAAGAATTTACACAGATTGTGTTTTAGAGAATAAGGAAGTTGGTGATGATTTTGACAATAATGTGGGTGTGACGATTTTTCCATAAAATATATTATTGATCCAAAACTTCGCAAAGTTGGTATTTAATACTCTTATATAATTTGAAACAACATATTAGATTTTGACTATATATGATAAACCGGATGTAGTACTTAATTTGAAGCTCTAACAGATTTCTCAGGAAAAACATAATAAAATATAATCAAAATTTCGTATTACAAACTTTTCTATTTATTGGAACAACAAAGTGGATTTTGTTTTCAAACGATCAATCGGAAGTGAAACTTTACTTAAAGCTCATTGCTATTTTAAACATGGAATTGGCGGGAGGTCATGTGCTAGCCACATCAAATTTTTTTTTAGTAATGGGGTCCTCCAGCATAACAAAATATAATAATATGTACAATTTGTTCTCAAAGTACTACACAATAAATATCAATTAAAGTAAAAAAAAAATTTTTTTATTAATTACTTTACGAGTTTTTGGAATTTATTGTCACTGTGACGTCACACTCTTGCTTTATTTCTCTCGCACCCTAAAGAAAGATAGGAGTGTTGCCGTGACATCATATTGACTTTAAAAATCAAATGTAGTTAAACTAAAGACAAAGACAATTAAGACTTTAATACTACGAATTGCTTCAAAATTAAACTTTAATTTAAAATAATAAAAAAATTAGGGTGGAGGACCCCCATTCTCAATAATTCTAACGTGACCCTTGTGTTTAATACAAACAATAAATGATACTATATATACGAACTAAATATCATAATTATAAATATTTATCATAAGAAATTCCATATTTACTACTCAAAAACAGATTAAAATATTCTGGGACTGGGTATTTATATTTAAAAATTATATTTTTCGTGTCGTTTTCGGACTGGTTGTATTGTACAAGCATCCTCCATTAGCAGCATGTCGTGGTTTGGGGCAATTCACTCATCGTCTCCTGGCAACGATGCTTTGTTGTTAAACGCCCATAATTAATCGTTTCTCTTCTGTCTCCCGTCTCCTGTCGTGAGTCAACAACAAACTGCTGTTCCCTACCGCACTACTGGCTGATTAAATGAATGTCAATGCTAATGCTCTACCAGATATTTACTAAGCATGTGAACTTCACATTATTGCCATTACATACGACTTTTCCTATTCGATGCGTTAGTTGAATATAATTTAGCCAATCAGACGATTCAGGACGTTTTGAATGGCTTATGATGATCGAGATAGTCAAACAAGAACAAAAAATATTCATACACAACTTGATTGTAATAAATTGCCATCTAAATTGCTTCGAATTAACATATATCACTCCTAAATAATTTGCAATAAACACGATAAATTTGTTTAAATGGATATATAAATTATATCTGAAGACCTAGAAAATTGAGTTCTTTATTACTTATTTTTTTTTTTTTCAGTAATAATTTTACTTGTATTTTATACTACAAAAAATAAATCTGATGTTTCAGCACATGACCCCCGCCAATTCCATGTTTAAAATAGCAATGAACTTTAAGTAAAGTACCACTTCTGGTTGATGATCATTTGTAAACAAAATCTAATTTGTTATTCCGATAAATAGAAAAGTTTGTAATTCGATATTTTGTATGATATGAACTCCAAGTAAAGTACCACATCCGGTTTATCAAATATAGTCAAAAGGTAATATGTTGTTTCCAATCATATACGGGTTTTCAATTCCAAATTTGAGAAGTTTTGGATCATATTTTAATATATTTTGTTCAAGAATATCTGTTCAGAACTTCTAGTAAAGTACCACTTTCGGTTTATCAATTTTAGCCTAAATATATTATGCTGTTTCCATACGTCTTAAATATGTTCTAAAATTAAAAAGTTTTAAACTATATTTTAAAACAGTTTTTCATTAAAAACTGTTTTTAACTTCAAGTAAAGTACCATTTCTGGTTGTCCAATTATACCCAAAATCTAATCAACTTTTTATATGAACGTAGAAGCTTACGGAAAAAATAATTTTTTTTAAAATTTGCTAAAAATCTTATTGAAACAAAAAAAAAAAATGTGGCAAGCACAAGACCTCTCGCCATTTCCATATAAGGTTATATAAGTATTGTATTGCACTTCGGTTTCGAACCGTCGTTTTATAACAAAAAATTACAGAATTTTACCCAAATATTGTTTTTTATTGTATTTAACATGTCTTCTGCACACATATAATTCTATCTATTTTTCATTGTATGATGAAGTTCCTAAATGTGTGAGATTCTTCCAATTCATTAACCAGATTGGCGGTATTTCTGATGGATATATCAATTTTACCTGTAATTTCAATTATTTAATTAATAAAACAATAAGAAAGATTAAATATACTTCCCAGAAAAAGCTATCAGAATGTCACTAAAACTGTTGATTTTTAACACTGACATGTGTCATTCACAAACTATGTTATAAACATTGGAATTTGTTAACTGGTTTCCTTAGTGCTTTAGCCTCTGCGATTAGATTACTCTATATATTATAATGTCTTTATATCTAAATCTATACAAGATATAATAATAATTTTAAGTGTATTAGATGGAGAATTTCTGGTTGTTCAATTGTTACCAAAACCTTTTCAGCTCTTCCCAGGAATGTCAGATTGAGGAATCCATAGTTAAACAGTTCTTAAGTCTTATAGTTTTTGAGGAATCGTCCCTACAACATCCACACATACACACACACACATACACACATACACACACACACACATACACACACACATACACACATCCACCCACACACAAACATACACACATCCACCCACACACACACACAGACATCATTTTAAATATGTTATAATCGGATTCTAGGGACCTTAAATCGTGCTTATTCACTAAAATCTGGATATGCGAATTTTAACATTAATCCAATACCTCTCTTAGCGAGAGGTAAAAATAATAAAAATATATAGTATTAATATCGTCAAACACATACACACAGACAGACATCATTGTAAAAAAATATCAAAAACATGTTGTAGGGACCCTAATTCGTGCTTATTTACTGAAAATTCACTATCAAATTTTTGGACCGAAACAATTACGTCCCTATGTAGTATGTAGGTTGGCTGCAGGTAAAAAGTTGCTATCTATTTGATTGCAGTCATATTTTGCATGTTTACATTAACGTTTTTGCAAAAAAGAATATTATTTATTACTACTTAATAAGAGGTAAAATTTACATAAATCTACTCTCCTTTCTCTCGAGATAAATTACTCGTTACGAAATTCTTTTCACGTGCAAGTAATATGATCACTTCTTACTTCACTCTGTTACTTAATTTACGCGCTTTACTTAAGTGCGCTACAATCACTTATGTTAAGACTAATTAACTCAAGTCGCTAATTATCTTTATTCTATGTGTAGCTTGCAATTAAAATCAATAAGCAATGCATTTGATACAGATAATCATTAAAATTCAATATAGAAAATAGTAAATGTAATACCGATAAATAAAAAGTGAAATATACAAGTATTTAAATTATAATTTATACTTTTCAATGATTTTCTGGTGTAATAGTATTTGCGACAATTTCTTTATTTTATGGGGCAATACTAATATTACTGTAACTACTATAATTTTAATACATTTTAATTATTCGTTTTATATCGTATTTCATTATTATCTCCAATTTTCTTTTCCTTTCTGTAAATATTAATAAATATATTGTTGTGAATACATATATTGATATGATCAGAAAACATTACGTTTGTTCGCATAACAGAAATTTTAAATCTACGATTAAAAATCATTTGTTCGTTCAGCAAAATATTTCAATCTCTGCTCAGTTTCCAACCGTCAGAATAGTCCGCGGACTCTAAAGAAATTTTTAGTTTGTGGCATGCACACTGGAACTTCTGTCTATTAGTTAGCAATGTTGTTTCAAACTATGCCCGCGTACTGAAAAATTTGTTGAGGGCAGAACAGTACCTCTCGCCATTTTCATTTCATGTTATGTAAGTATTGTATTGCACTGAGCTATCAGACCGTTGTTTTGTAACAAAAAAAATACAGAACTTTACCGAAATATTATTTTTTATAGTATTTAAAATTCAAATTATATCTATTTTTCATTGTATGAGGAAGTTCCTAAATGTCAGAGATTCTTCCAATTCATTAACAAGATTTTAAATATTTAATTAATAAAACAATAAGAAAGATTAAATGTACTTCCCAGAAAAAGCTATCAGAATCTCACTTATACTGTTGATTTTTGACACTGACATCTGTCATTTACAAACTATGTTATAAACATTACTTATTTGTCGACTGATTTCCTTAGTGTAGTTCAGCCTCTGCGATGAATTACATCCGAATATTTTATATATTATAGTGTATTTATCTCTAAATCTATACAAGATATAATAAAATTTTTAAGTGTATTAGATGGAGAATTTTATGATCTTCAATATTTGTAATAACAAAAATTTCCAAAAAATTATATTTAGAAGATTTTTTCTAAGAAACTACCACTTCCGGTTGTCCATTTGTTACCAAAACCTTTTCAGCTCTTCCCAGGAATGTCAGATTGAGGAATTCATAGTTAAACAGGTCTTAAGTCTTAAGTTTTTGAGGAATCGTCCTTCCAACATCCACACGCACACACACACACACACACACACACACACACATCATCATCATCATCATCATCATCATCGTAATAATGCTATAATCGGATTCTAGGGACCTTAAATCGTGTTTATTCACTAAAATCTGGATATGTGATTTTTAGCATGAATCCAATATCTCTCTTAGCGAGAGGTAAAAATTGGCAATCAATTGCTTATTTTGTTATGAGAACAAACCTAATTATTTATAGGTGTGAATTCACCAATAAAACGGCAGTATTTATTTTCCTATCTAAACTTAAAGAGCACTATAGATTATAACAAGAACAAGTATAATGAGAAACAGGCTTTAGAATTTTATAATTTCAAGAATGCATTAATTTTGAGTTTATGCATCCCACATTCTTCCAATTGATGTGAATAATATGTATCTAATCAATAATGAATTTCTTTTAATTTGTACAATTCAAATAATACAAAGTGACCATGTTAATAGCATTTAGTATTTAATGCGTTCTTTTATTTTATTTATTCATTCAATAACAATAATTTGACTTTACACCTCTGTATAAACATTGATAGCAACTTTCAACAAAAAGTAAAATTACATAAATTGCCATGAATTCAGATAAGGCAGATCAGAATAATCACGTAGACTTAGCTATTCAAGGTTCGCGATAAAGGAAAATTCACAACTCGTGTTGGTACATTCACATTCACACATACAAAAACCATGCACGCGACTTGCATAAAGCCACCTTCACACAGGGGTAATCTCAGTAATTTCTCTATTTATATGACCAATAAAGAGAAAAACTTTACATAGATGTGGATTTTATTGAAAAATTTTTATACTAAGAGAATGAGAAAGACTGCAAGAATTTTAATAGAAATAATATTAAAATTGTTTGTATACATATACAGATTTAAAATAGTTTTATGGATAAGATCTAAAAATAAAGAATTAATATTTAAAATATGAGAAGTCTGTCTCAACCGGAGTGTAACAACTTCCTACTTTTTTTTGTCATATTGATGTTGTCGATAAGTAAAGCAGTAATTCTCACCTTTAGAGATGCACTCGATTTCGAGCTTTGGCCCGGTCCGGCCCGAAGCCCGCCTCGATTTCGAGTCGATCATCGAGCCCGGCCGAAGATATTTTTTATCGGGCCGAATCGGGCTAATCATTTCCAAAAATCGAGGCGAGTCGGACTTTTGATTTTGGCCCGGCCCGAAAATTCGAGCTTTTCGGGCCGGCCCGAAAAATCTTATAGTTCAATCAAATGCACAGTTTCCTTAATATTTTAATGAAAATGGATGAAGTTAAAAAGAACTTCACTAATAAATGTATTACTTTACTTCAAGAATTCAAGGTTTTTCATTAAAGCATAATAATTATATTGTGATGTTTCTATTATTATTGTTATTACTCGTATACTTAAATAAAAGTGATTTTTGTTGCTACCATAATGATTTCTTGTCCTATTTTTGAACAGAAACAAAGTTAGATAACAAATCCTTAAATTAAAATTATATTTTTTTATATAAGATTTGTGAAAAAGTTGTTTAAATTCTTTGGTAAACAAAGTGTTAAATACTCGTAGGTCTGTAATTTTTATATCAAACTTACACTAGAATTGTCTCTTTTTTAACTACTTATGTTAACTAATGTTGAAAGTTATAAGAATGTAGAGGTTTTTTATAAGTTTGACACGAAAAAAGTTAAACATTTCGCCTTAACATAAAAATCAACATTAGCAATGCCGGATGCACCCAATTTCGAGCTTTGGCCCGGCCCGGCCCGAAGCCCAGCCCGATTTCGAATCAATTTTCGAACCGGGCTAACAAATTTTTTTGTCAAGTCGATCTTCGAGTCAGGCCGGTAATTTTTATTTTCGGGCCGAGTCGATCTAAACCTCAAAGCCCTGCCCGGCCCGCCCGATTGCATCTCTACTCACCTTACATGCAGCGTCACAGCAAAGTGTTCTACCAAATGACACATAACATATAGAAAACATATTTTTGTTCATTGACTTCACTGGTACTCGAACCCAGGTCTTTCTACTGTTATTTCTAGTAGATTCCTCTCCCTACTGAATTAAGTCTCCTGGAATGAATAATTTTTAACCTGTCAAATGACGAAGCTACTACACTAATACCTAGTAACTTATAAACTGATAAAAATGTCAAATTAATTATTGGGAATACTTATAATTTCAAACTAATTTAACAACTATCAAATTATAAATTTTACTAACGACACTTTATAAAGTTGATTAGCTACGTTGCAACTAATTTAACTTTCGCATCTTAATTTCTGAGTGCCTAGTCGGACCCGGGTTCGATCCCGACCGACACCAAAAATTATTTAAAATTTTAAATGGCACAATATTGACGCATATGTTGTACTCTCCACGCTAACAATGAGTGCCCATGAGGTGACGCATAGTAAGCGCCTACACGGCAGAGTTCTATGAAACCAGGGTTTTTACCTCCCGCTACCCTTGGTAAGGGAGGTATAGGGATCGTGCTAAAAATCTCATATCGAGATTTTAGTAAATGACCACGTTTTAAGTTCCCTAGAATCCATTTTTAAAATTTTCACGATGATGTCTGTATGTGTGTGTGTGTATGTGTGTGTGTGTATGTATGTGTAGGGAATTTGTCTTCACTCTAACTCAAATACTATCATTCAGAAAATTCTGAAACCTTGTATTTCCATCCCATTCTAATATGAAAAGAAGCCATTAGATTTTGGTGTAAATCGGATAACCGGAAATGGCACTTTACCTGAAGCTCATAATGGTTTTTCTTCAAAAAATACCATTAAATGCCATTTTCTCGCATTTTATGTCTTATGAAAATTAAAGATTATTGAATTTTCTACTGGAATACATTAATACCTTTTCTATATATTTTACACATAAATTTAAAAATATTTTTTTTTATTAGTCGCGAAGCCTAAGATAAACATAATAATTCGTTTGTTACACAGTTCATATTTCAAATGAATGTAACTGACAGTTAATGTCACTGTCAAAAAACTAATCACTTCAAATTAATAATAGTGACATTTTAAAAAGAAAATAGTAAATAAAGCAATAGTTTTCTGCAATGGAACAGTTTGCAGCGGTAGTAAATACGTAAGTATGTATTTAAATTAATAAAAATTCAATAGCGGGAGGTTTTGTGTTGGCCACATCAGATTTTTTCAAATTGCCATCGGGTTTTTCTGAAAAAAAAACCAGCCCAGTTCTGACTGTTTTCAAACAAATTCAAATTTATATCATTTTATCCCAATTTAATGTTATAAAGAAGTTGAAAAACTACCGTACTTCAAAATGTCATGTACAAACTATTATAATTTTTTTCGTGATTAACAACTCGAAAAGTAGGTATTATCCTTAAATTTCATTATTATATATAACTTATGAAGTCGCGTGGCCGTGTGCGTATAGTGTACGGTTGCCAATCTGGTGACCCGGGTTCGAGCCAGTGCAGACTTTTAATCGTACAAAAGTGATCCCTGTGGTGCACTCTCCACACCAGCTATGAGTGCCCGTGAGGTGTCGCCTGGTAAGCGCCCGCAAGGTAAAATATATCGTCATCATTACCGAAGTCTACATGTGTTGTAGATACTGGCACACCCAGTAATGGGTAATATGGCGTGATGATATTTTTATTTATTTATTTTATTTATACATATATAACTTTTTGTCAATGTTTTCCATAGTTTTAAAATTATTACTGAACCAAAAAATAAATTCATTCATATACATTTTTTAAAACGAGTATGAGCCATTAATAATTATTCTATTTATATATCTACATTTTCCCTATAAAGTGGATTTTTTCAAAACAAGACAACCCTGCCGTACGGTATAAATATGTCTTTAAACTTTAACTCGCAAGATAATGTATTACTCTGAATAAAACTCGATTTCTGGACTGACATTATCTTAGCATCCGAAACGTTGTGAAACAATTTTGTGTTTTCAATAAAGATAATGTCAGTCCAGAAATCGAGTTTTATTCACGGTATAAATATGTTCATCATTACCGATATCACAAAGAAAATTACCACACTGAGCAATGGGTAATATGCCGTAATATATATTATTTCTTATTAATTTATTTTAAATAATTTTTTTAAATACTTGATTTTATTATTCTCATTAATTCTAACGTGATCCCCCGTAAAACCTTTTTAAAAGGTTATAATTTATCAGTATCTTTGATACCAAATCATGTTGAAAAATCACTGACCCACAATTACTATTTTCACTTTACTACATCATAGCATAAAATTTATTAATTGTATACCCGGCTTTAACACAGTCATATATTTCATAGCGTGCACATTTTGTGCTACCTGCCATTATTTTGCATACGCTGTAACTGTAACGCAATTTGCAGTTAATATTTCATTTTAATCCTAGTTTACTTGCATAGTTTGAAAATTAATGTGATCACCTGAAAAAAGCATGTTTTTCCCAACATTTGTTTATTGAGATTTCAAATTATTTGTAATACTCTGGCTCACGTAAGATCGTACAATAATAAATTTGCATGAGATAATATTACTCATGATTTTGGTCAAGGATAAGGTATTTTTAGCAAAATCAAACGTAAAATATCACAAGATATTTTTATACATCGTAAATTTTTATATATCAATATACAACAATCGTGAAGCATGATTCACAGCATTTTTTTTTAAATGCATAGAGTTAATAGATAATGCGTAACGAAGTTTGTTATAAGGCAACGCCCAGGACCATTCACAGCTACTATTTAATTGAAATATGATTTTTTCTACTCTAATGCTTTAATATATTTATTAAGGTAGTTTCATCAGTGGCATCCCTATAATCAAGTAAATCATTATATTTAAACTCATTGAAAAATTGTATTGTTACTTTAAAAATTGATAAAATAATTTTTATTTTAATATATTAAAATACACGGTTTTAGTTTCACAATATATTTAATAGTCGATTATCTTATATTATCTTATATAAAACTTAAAATTGTATAATTATATAAAGATGACAATAATAATTATACAATTTTAAGTTTTATATAAGATCTGATGATGCTATTGTATTAGCGAAACTAGTCATCGACTATTAAATATATTGTGATACTAAAAACCGTATATTTTAATATATTAAAATGAATAATAAGTTTCAGCAAGTAAGAGCAGAAATAATTATAAAGAAATAATTTTTAGTTTCAATTAATAAAAACCAAATATATAGTCTACCCTTTTTACCTCTCGCTAAGAGAGGTATTGAATTCATGCTAAATTTCGCATATCCAGATTTTATTGAATAAGCACGATTTAAGGTCCCTAGAATCCGATTATAACATTTTTAAAATGATGTCTGTGTGTGTGTGTGTGTGTATATATATATGTGTGTGTGTGTGTGTGTGTGTGTGTGTGTGTGTGTATGTATGTCTGGATGTTGTAGACACGATTCCTCAAAAACTATAAGACTTAAAAAATATTTAACTGCAGTTTCCTCAATCTGACATTCCTGGGAAGAGCTGAAAAGGTTTTGGTAATAAATTAACAACCGGAAATAGTAGTTTCTTAGAATAATTCTTCTAAATATAATTTTTTGGGAGTTTTTTTATTAAATATTGAAGTACATAAAATTCTCCATCTAATACATTTAAAATTTTTATTATATCTTGCATAGATTTAGAGATAAAGACACTATAATTTATAGAGTACACTAATCGCAGAGGCTAAGGCACTAAGGAAACCAGTTGACAAATTCCAATGTTTATAGCATGACAGATGTCATTGTCAAATATCAACAGTTTTAGTGACATTCTGATAGCTTTTTCTGGGAAGTATATTTAATTTTTCTTATTGTTTTATTAATTAAATATTTGAAATTATAGGTAAAATTGTGGTAAAATGCATATATCCATCAGATATACCGCCAATCTGGTTAATGAATTGGAAAAATCTCTGACATTTAGAAACTTCCTTATACAATGAAAAATAGATATAATTAGAATTATATGTGTGGAGAAGACATGTTAAATACAATAAAAAACAATATTTGAGTAAAGTTCTGTAATTTTTACCTCCCGCTACCCTAGGTAAGGGAGGTATAGGGATCGTGCTAAAAAACGCATATAGAGATTTTAGTGAATAACCACGTTTTGATGTCCCCAGAATCCGATTTTAACATTTTTACAATGATGTCTGTAGGTATGTATGTGTGTGTGTCTGTGTGTGTGTGTGTGTGTGTGTGTGTGTGTGTGTGGATCTTGTGGACACGATTACTCAAATACTATCAATCAGAAAAATTTGAAATTTTGTATACCCATTCTATACTAATGTGGGAAGAGCTCATTAGTTTTTAGTGTATACCGGAAAACCGGAAGTACCATTTATACAAGCTTTTAACAGTTTTTCTTGTAAAAAAATCATTGAATATATTTTTTTAGCAACTTTTACTAATTAAAATTGAATACAATGGTACAATCTTCAATTCTACGATAATACAATTTAGTAAATATCTCTAAATAACTTTAAATATGAATATATAATATAATTTATTTTCATATATCGTCTTGCCTATGCGTCAAACAAAAAAAAAATAATAACAATTTTGACATATTTAAACAAATGTCAATGTCAGGAAGCATAATTATAGTAAAATTAATAATGAAACCGTGTTAAGGAGAATATAATGGTAAAATAATTAATTCTAATGAAATTAAGGTTTGTAAAAATAATATATTTTACATCATACATACATGTTAGATGTACAGGATGATCTGATTTAAATTTACTCTATTTTGCAGCCCTATGAATTAATATTAATTTACAACTACACATTTACGAAATGGATCATGTACGGCGAAGAATTTACAAAGATTGCGTTTTAGAGCACCTAGAAGTTGATGCAGATTTTTATAAGAATGTGTGTGTAACGATTTTTCCTTCAAATCTTTTAAAATATGATCCAAAACTTCTCAAATTTGGTATTTAAAACTCATATATAATTTGAAACAACATATTAGATTTTAACCATATATGATAAATCGGATGTAGTACTTAATTTGGAGCTCTAACAGATTTTTGAGGAGAAACAATAAAACACAATCCAAACTTTCGTATTACAGACTTTTCTCTTTATTGAATAATAAATTAGAATTTATTTACAAACGATCAACCGGAAGTGATACTTTACTTAAAGCTCACTGATATTTTAAACATGGAATTGGCGGGAGGTCATGTGCTGGCCACATCAGATTTTTTTGTTATAAAACGACGATTCGAAAGCGAAGTGCAATACAATACTTATATAGCCTAATATCGAAATAGCGAGAGGTCTTGTGCTGGCCACAACAGATTTTTATTGTAAGTTCTATGTATCACTTCAGTAGTATCGAAATGAAAAATCCTCCCGAGTGGTATAAATAAAAAGTTTAATTTTCTACGATTTTATATTTTATGTTACACATTTTTTCTTTTATAATTTACCAAATTTCGAGTGAAATAAATTAGTAATTATTTTTCTGATCGTGCGTGAATTTAATCTCACGCTGAATAAATAATTGCAACGTTGCCAGTTCACTTAACACTTTATTGCGCATTTGATTGTGGTGTCTTACATCAAAGAATAACATATTCGTTTTTCAAACGTGTTGGTGTGTTCTGTGTTGTCATATTATTATTTTAACCTCAATATACGCAATGTATTTCAGTGTCAACTTAAATTCAATTTTCTTCGTTATTTAATTTGTTACTTACGATTTACATCCAAATTCTAAGACTTGTAATAAATATTATACAGGGAATTTATTTTAACATGCAACATATGGTGAATCACTTCCATGGTTACTCACTAATGTGAGCAATGTAATATTTGTCCATTTTAAAATGCAACATACAAAATTTGTAGTTTTGTATTATCAAAACTAATTTCCAATAAATTAGCCTACATACGATTAACAAATAATCAAAACATGAATGTTGCACATCTTAAAAAAACTTTAGCTTACAAAAATTCATAACTTTCATGTAATAAATGTTAAAAAATGCCCCCAATCACTCTGAGGCAATATTTTAGTCGGTCATAATAAGAATTGACACAATTTGTGATGTGTTTTGGAGGTATCTCCTGTGCTGCAATACTATATATAATGTTGCATTTTAAAATGGACAAATAGTACATTGCTGTCATTTTTTGACAATAGTGAGTAACCATGGAAGTGATGAACTATAATGTTGCATTTTAAAATAAATTCTCTGTATATTTATTGAGTCACATTTTGGATTTTCTTTTATTATGATACAGATTAACTTTATAACCAATTTATTAGTTAGAGAGTATTTATTAAATTATTCTGAATAGACGTAGAAAAAATAGTGTATGCAACTCATGCATAATGACTATTAATATAAACTATATATTAATCAGTAATAAAGTTGCCCAATTGATTATAAACAATGTTGCAATTTTTTGTACATGTTAAACGTGTTTATATAAATCAATAATCAATTAAAAATATTGCAAACATCATCCTACCTTTAGCCGTTGGTTTTTCAGGTAACATCCACAACCCTGTAACAAACAACTGTATAAATACATACATCATACTATCCATATCCATATCCCCTATGCATACACAAGCCGAAAATACAAATATAATACGAATTATTCTATGCAGAGTGGCATTAGTGTCCGAGGAATAAACGACTGTGTTTAGACTGTGATCTTCGCCATTCCATCCCGTGCATTTCAACGCAGTCAGCACAAATGACGCAGCTGCATACGGAAATAGGAGCAGTCTAACGGGACTGTATTATAGTTAGCTTATCCTATCTGCAGCGGCCATATTGGAGGGAAATGGCCTTCGGACACTCGCTTTACGAGGGGTGTCCAAATATTTGATATTTAATGGAGAGAGTCTAGACAGGGTATTTTTTGGGGATAAAAATTAACCGGATATGGGACGCGTTCAGAACAGGACGATTTTACTTTTCCCACTAATATATTACCAATATATTTTCCATTATTTGTAGAAATCTTTAGTTTTAGAAAGTTCTATTATAATATAACACCTTTTATTTAAATCATAGATATATTAATTTATATGGTACGTTTAATCTTTTTACCTTCCGACAAAAGGAAGGTATTGTCTTTGGTCAAAATATTCGATGGTGAGTTTTTAACGAATAAGCACGTTTTAAGATCCCTAGAATACGATTTTACTAATTTTACATTGATGTCTGTATGTGTGTGTGTGTCCGTGTGTGTGTCTGTGTGTGTGTCCGTGTGTGTGTGTGTGACAAATTTTTCTCCGACGATAACTTCAAAACTACAATTCTGAAAATTATGATTCTTTCGTATTCCTCTTCTTTACAACCATATGAAGAGCTGATTAGATTTTGGTTATAATTGGTCAACCGGAAGTACCCTTATTTGAAGTTCTTAACAGTTTTTCTGGAAAAAACGCAGTTAAATATCATTTTTCGACATTTTATGATCATTAATATGAAAGAAAATCTTATTCTCTATACGATTTGATTATACTTTTTTCTTCATATTCAATAGATATAGAGTTATAGAGAGATTAAGAGAGGTTAACTTTCAAAAACCAGTCAGCTTTGCAAAAATTATGCAAACAGCACATAATATTCAAAAAATTCTAATTAACAGATGTCAGTGTCAAGTGCAAAATCAAAGTGGAAAGTATATGATCAGAAAGTAATTTAAGTGACAGAGGGTCCCTCGAAAATGTCTTGCAGTTTCAATGCCGGGAGTACAAGAAAGGCCAAAGAGAAGATGGAAGGACTGTGTAGCAGAATATTTGAGAGAGGAAGAACTGTGTCAAAAAGATGCGTTGGATAGGAATGAGGAAGTGTGAAGTGCAATTTACAGAATGTACATTCGTGTTATAATTATATTGGATTTATAGAATCTTTTCAAAGGAACTTGCAATATGGAATTTGTAAAAAATAGTGTGTTCGTGTTACAATTTTACAGGATATATAGAATCTTTTCCAAGGAACTTTTGGTATCGGATTTGTACAAAATACATTGAATTGACGGAAGGTTTTGTGCTGGCCACAACAGATTTTTTCTTTCTGAAAATGTTTAAAGATATCTTGTAAATTTTACACTTATTATCAACTTAAGATGAGCTATGAATTGTTGCTAAATTTATATAAATGCTGTCAAACAAAACGTCAAAATATTGCAGTCACTATAATATCTGTATCTCGGTAAAAATTTGCATTGTTTGATATTTTAGCTCCAATAAAAACATTTACCCTCTTTTGAAAAGTTTTTTAAAGCTGTCAAATTATTTTCTGGTAACTGCAAAACTGTCGTAGCTTTAATAGTATATTACATCCGAGGTGGGAACAGTAAGATTATTTTACTATATTTTGCTATACAGAGCATGTCTTTATTTTAACAGAGTGGCGAAAATAATAGCCCGTTGACACCCAATGTTATAATATAATGCAAGCAGTGAGCGATATGCCGCTTTATCATAATTACGATATTTATAGTTTTATTGCTAGACCCGACAGAGTCTACTATGACAGGTTCATACAATGTGAAAACTTTTTACGTCCTAACCTAATACATCCCAGTGTAGCACTCATGGAATTAGTAAGCTGTTTGAATTATACGTTACTGGCGGGGGGGTAACTGAAGTACATCTAGTTTCTGATATAGCTTGTCTCAAGATATAAGTACATGGCCACCTTGCCCTTCCCAGTAGGAGATAGTTAGAAGGCAAAGAGTACTGGGACGTATTTATTTATTTTTATATTTTAGAAGTATCAAATATTAACTTTCATGAAGTAAATTTTGCGATATTTTTATTGTTTAGTTGTTACGAAAATTTATTTAGTAAGATTATTTTGACGAATAAAGCTTATAATTATTCAAAAAAATGCATTTTTATATATAAATATTTAATCGATAAGAAAAATACGTATTTATAACAATTTATTGTCATTACAGTACCTATTAAAAATAATAATGACTCATACAATTATTAAAAGAATGCAGTATTAATACAAAGAAAATTAGTTCATATTTTGAAATATGCTTTCAGAACTCATTATAAAATTAAACAATATTTGGGTTTAGTTCTGTAGATATTTTATTAAATTAACAACGTTTCGACAGCAAGGTACTGTCTTCTTCAGGTTTTAATAATAATAACATAAATAAATAAATATGTAGTCAAGACTACAAGTATATAAAATCAAAGGTACATTGATAAATGGTTAATATAAAACATACAAATGAAAAAGAAAATTATAAACGAATAACAGGGTACCATGATTTATATAGTTCATAGCCTGTGTTAAGATTGATATTATTAGGAGACTTCTGAATTTCAATTGCTTCTCTTATCAATCTTCTATTCCAGTGATTTTCCTTTGCTATAATTTTCGTATTTTCAAAATACAGAACTAAACCCAAATATTGTTTAAAATTAGTTCACTTTTTATTTATTTTTCTGACTTCAGATCCAATACATATATGAGTACATAATTTTTTAACTTATGTTTCGTTAACTTATTATATACACATCTATACAATATCATAAAGTATAATTATTGTTTCGTGAATAAATATAATTATACATTTTTATATAATTTTGGACTACAATTATATTTGCAATAAATACGTACACACACTTTTTAACTGTCCGGAGTCACGTCGTTTTTTTCTTGGTTGAACACCACCAAAAAAATTCATTGAACGTCGAACAGTATAAGTACTTTTGTGAAATCTGCTGTATTAAAAACATTTAACATAATTTGCTTTACGTCTTCTGACAAATAATTTAGCTGTCTTGAAGTCTAAGATTCTTCTTTCTCTCATATTTTATCACTAAATTTATGCTGTACTTACTATAAACACTTGAAGAAGTAATAATAATACAAAATACGTGTTTAAGCTATTTGTACAAATACGGGTAGCCATCTGTACTAAATATAACATTAGTTAAATTTACGTTTTCTTTGAAAATAATGTGAAACAGTTAATATTAATCAGCAGTAAATTATAATCATATTTAGAAATTATTATATTTCTTTGAAAATAATCATCCTTTTCAAATAAACCGTATCTCAACCTGGTCAAATCGCCGGCAAAATATCTGGCTCGGAAGACCGGGCCGCTACTTCACAGATAATGCCATGTGCATATATCTTAAGACAAGCTATACTATTCTACGATACAAGGAGAATAATAAATCGTAATGATAATATATTTATTCTTTTTACTTATGAAATAATTATGAAAATGTAATTCACATGATATATATACATATTTATTCAAACATTTACATCCTACATATTGATAGGCATGAGGATAAATATAAATTCATTCTTGAGAAATGCATTATTTATTTACATTCAGATCTAATAATTTTCCTATTGAAATTTTACCCGTAGGTCGGTACATTATTACATTATAAATAACATTAAATTTTTCATATTCAAAGTAAAGTAGGATTTACTATTAATTAAAGCAGCATGAAACCCACTTTCAATAATTAAAATTTTTCATTGAATTGATAAATTGTATCACTTTTAAATTATTAATAAAATAAAACTTAGTAATGACTTAATTTTCCATGAAAGCAGTTTGAATTAAATTTACATGAAAATTATGTCTGTGGTGAGGAGAGGTTGAATGGTAATATCTGTGTAATTTTTGCGGGATTATATTTATGGGAATAAAGTGGTTCTTTATGTATATTTTATACTTTTTATATCACTCATCTCACTACGGACTGCATAAAATGATTTTATCTCACATAATAAAAATATTTTGATAGCAGTAGATAAGTGTCCACCTGCTTGAATTGCAGTTATATTACGAAATTTTTAATGCAGATGACTGTTTGCATTCTTCTTTTCATGTCGTGTACGCATTTAAAGCACTGTTTTTGATGAGTATATCTATATGAGATTTTTACAATATATTTGATGGGTTCGAATGTTCGAAAGTTCTAACAAGTAACGCAAATTATGGTGGGTTTATGCTGAAAAATTTAAGAATAGGATTAAAAATAAGAATAGTATTAAGAATAAATTTTAAACATAAGGATAAGTGGTGTTTATGCTGCCAGTTATAAGAATAAGCGTAAGAATAAGAGTAGTGATATTAAATTTTTTAGGTTAGTGAAAAGTAGTTACATTTATTATTCTCATAGTGGTAGCAGCGTTGATTTGACATTTATAAGATTTATAATTTGATTATTTTTTAATTTGTTGAAATGGAGTACAATCAAAATATTATTTTGTCTGCTGCTGGCTATTGGGCTTCCAAATTATCAAGAGATGGCGCTGACGTCAAACGTCAAAATTCAAACGAATGGTACATTTTTCGCTGGGTTCCATAAGAGTACAATTGGTGTGAGACTAATTTTCGTAGTTTTTAATTTAATTTCGGATTTAGTATAGTGTTTTTTTTTGTTAATTTCGGTAGAATTGAGTTTGATCTTTCTTGTAGTAACAATTTAGTGATAGTTTTAATAATATTTTAGTTAATAGGGTTAATTTTAGTAAGTATTTGTAGGTTAAGAGTATTTTAGTCATATTTTAATTAACACTTTATTAGTTTTTTTAATAAAAAAAACATTTGATTTCCTTTATTTAGATTGTATTTCATTGCCGTAGTTGTACATATATTAATTTCTATCTACATAGCTTTACTTTTATTTAATTGTTTTTCTTTCATAATGAACAATTTTCTTTGCTTAGATTTAGATACTATTTGTAGATTTGGGAATTGTAGTGTATCATCTAGAAATATGGTGGAAGGCCAGCAAGTAATAAATAGTGGCCACATAATATTATGTGGTAAATATTTTCGGAGAAAACTCCCTCGTAACTTTAACCTATAAATTGCATATCTCCTAATTTGTTCATTAATTTTTTAAAAATCAAAAACTTACCTGTTATATTAGCAGTAATTCAGATCCTACTAAGAATAAAACAATAATAGCCGAAGATAAAAGCGTATTAATATTCGTATACAAGTAAATACAATCCCTGAATAAAACAACCACCTTTGTACATGTACACTTCACTCAGTTCAGAAATTTGCCACCAGTGGCGCATTGTAATTTTGGAAACCCAATATTGTTTTGGCTAGTGCGGTTAGTGTTCTTTATTTGATGAAGAAAGCAAATTATCTTTTTTATTCCACAACTGCGGATATTGCTGCACTAATTTATTTAATTGGGAAAGCACTAAATTTGACATAATTGTTTCGCCAACACCGATTATTATGAATGAATAATGAATGACCAATTTTTTTGTTTGAAATATTTGACAGTTGACACGCATGCGCATTTCGCTAATAGGAATAAGAATAATGCGTAAAGTTAAAAGTAAACGAACTTTGGCTTATTCCTTATTCTTATTTCTTATTCCTTATTCTTATTTCTGCAGCAAAAACCGAGTCATATGTTATAACTGTTTTAACTTTATCACTATTCTTATTCTTAAATTTTGCGAGCATAAATCCACCATTACTCTTGTCACTAATAATTCGGAGGGACATGATAGGAATATTAAGAATATGAATAAGACTCATGGATAATATTATTTAAAATTTTATTTTAAATATGTTCAAAATAGTTCCTTTGTCGGTATAGTGGCCGTATGCATCGAGGCGCTATGTCACTAAATGTTCTGATCGAATCTGATATTCCGGTTCGAATCTACCGGTCGGCTAAGTGCGTAGTCGTTGTTAAAATGCCACCATATCAGGCATTAATCGGTCTTGAATGCGACGACCTGACCAGTTGTCCATGTTAAACATAGATGATTTTAGATGTAGAAGGAGTATTTCCACTACCGCACTGGTTGTATAGCAACCAGTGGTTGTCTCGGTAAGGACTTCGTAGGAACCTAAACAAATTTCAAAATACAACACCCATCTTGGGTATAAGGAAAAGAAGAAAAAGAAAATAGTTCCCTTCCCAATGCTATCAAACTAATTCCTGGGATATTTTAATTACTGTTGACTTAAAAACTGTCACACTAACTACTAAGCTAACTAAAAAAACTCTCATATCTTTCAAGGAAAAATTATAATTCTAAAATGCTCTCTAGTTAATATCATGTCATCACTCACAAGGAAACTTAAAAAAAAATCTGATGTGGCCAACACAAAACCTCCCGCTATTTAATTTTTATTAATTTAAATACATACCTACGTATTTACTACTACTATTTTCTTTTTAAAATACCACTATTATTAATTTGAAGTGATTAGTTTTTTGACTCTTTAACAACATTCTTCTTTCGCCTTGTCCACAATCATCATAGCATTCATACATAAGAACATATTAAAGTGACCGATTTTCGGTAGCGAATAACCGCATCTGAACCACAATAATAGTTACGCAACAATCTTCCTTCGCCACACTTTCCTATCCATTTTTATTAATTTAAATACATACTTACGTATTTACTAACACTGCAAACTGTTCCATTGCATAAAACTATTGATTTATTTACTATTTTCTTTTTAAAATGTCACTGTTATTAATTTGAAGTGATTAGTTTTTTGACAGTGACATTTACTGTCAGTTACATTAATTTGAAATATGAACTGTGTAACAAAGGAATTGTGTTTTTCTTAGGCTTCGGGACTTGTAATAAAAAATTATTTTTAAATTTATCTGTAAAATATATAGAAAGAGTATTATTGTATTCCTGTAGAAAATTCAATAATCTTTCATTTTCATAACGACAAAATGCGAAAAAATGGCATTTAATGGTATTTTTTGAAGAAAAACCATTATGAGCTTCAGGTAAAGTGCCATTTCCGGTTATCCGATTTACACCAAAATCTAATGGCTTCTTTTCATGTTAGAATAGGATAGAAATAAAAGGTTTCAGAATTTTCTGAATAATAGTATTTGAGTTAGAGCGAAGACAAACTCCATACACATACACACACACATACACATATACAGACATCATCGTGAAAATATTAAAATTGGATTCTAGGGACCTTAAAACGTGGTCATTTACTAAAATCTCGATATGTGATTTTTAGTACGATCCCTATCCCTCCCTTACCAAGGGTAGCGGGAGGTAAAAATTATCATCCCGATTCACAAAAAAGTTTGAGCTAATCCTCATATTTTGATTAGCGAATTCTACTCTAATTTTGACAGTTTATATCTTAAAATATAGTCTAATCTATTTCTAGTATCTACCTTTATTGGCAATATCATAAAAATTAAATTTTAAATATCGGAATAGAATTCACTAATCCAAAAATGAGGATTAGCTTAAACTTTTTTGTGAATCGGGCTGTAAATGAATAAATTTTAACTAACTTAACTTTCGTAAGTTAATTTCAAATGACAGATAAATGAGAGCTGGTTTATGATGAATTTAATTTATAAATTTAAATTACTGTTTAAAATTTTGTTTTCCATGGCCTATCTGATTTTCTTATTCTCAGTTAGGGCTGCGAAAAATGTTCGATCAGATCTACATGATCGAATGATCGATCGATCGATCGATCGAAATGATCACAAAAAATAAACAATCGATCAGATCGTTTGTTCGATCCGATCGATGGATTGATCTGATAGCTCGATCAATCCGATCTGTTAATTGATCTAATCTATTGATCAGATCGATCCCGATTGATCAGATAAATAGCAATGGGAAAGGTACATTTGTTTAATAAATATGCTAATTTTGGTAATTGTATTTTTTATTTTCGAACGAAAATAATTTTTTATGGACCTAAAATAATTTGATCAGCCAAGATGGATCTGAATAAACGTGATCGATCAAGACCGATTTGATCAACCAAGATCGATCTGATCTACTGGGATCGATCTGATCAATCGTGATCCATCTGATCAATCGTGATCGATCTAATCAATCAAAATCGATATTTTCTGTTCGATAAGGATCGATCAAAAATAAGGATCGATCACAAAATCCCCTGATCGCACAGCCCTATACTCAGTAATTCTAGAGTGACAGCGTGACCCTTTCTCGTATGTATAAATGTCTGCATTTCCATTTTAAATAAACTAAAGGAAGTGAAATATCCAAACGGTCTAAGTGCCATTTTAACAAAACTATTTTTTTTTTCATAAATGTAATCTACATGTCAAAACCCCGTTTCTTCTAAGTGCCAATTACAAAAACATACATAATCATTTTCAATTTGGAGTCACTCGGATTTGAACCTAAGCCCCACAACTCATCACGTAATATACTCAAAAGTGAAAATAATGGTAAAATGTGTTTATGGAACACGTGAGTAAAGATGCTATTTTACAAACATCATCGGTCACCGTAAAAATAGAGATATCGTATGCTAGGAACCATAAAACATGCTTATTCATTAAAAACTCAACATAGAATTTTTTGACCAAAGACAATACCTTCCTTACCCACAGGTCATAAAAAGTTATTTTTTATACAAGACGATAAAATTGTATTTTATCGACGAGAGGAAAGTTTTATTCACGAGCGATTTCGCGAGTGAATTATTTTTCGCCAGTCGATAATTTAATTTTATCGTCGTGTGGAAAATTCTATTTTTTTCTATAGCAGATTTTAAAAGTGCAAAAATTGGAAAAACCGATTATAAATTAAATTATTTAAGAACAATTTAAAATCTCAGTAGCGTGGTAGTTATAGAATTTGTTTGAAAACAATTTTATTTTATTCATGTTTATACAATTGAAGTTATATATAATATGAATCGCCAAAATGTATAATGTGCATTTTTATTTAAATAATAATTAAAGTTCTTTATCTACCCTTGCTGTTAAAGTATTATTTTATGTACCCTTGAGGTTAAAATGTCACTTAGGGCCAATTTTACCATCTCTGGTTAAAATTTTAACTATCAGTTATCGAAACAAAATGAACTGTCAAATGACAAATTTATAATTACTGCCATTAATCCGATTTAATATTGTTTATTTAACTGGCAGTTAAAATTGTAACCAGAGATGGTAAGATTGGGCCTTAGTCAACTATTTCGAGTTGAACAAAGCACACTTTAAAATCTGCTATAGAAAAAAGATAATAATTGCAATGTTTATAACAGATCTAGAAACAAATATAAATCTCATTATTACCTGATTGTACAATGTTTTCTAATATAAACATAATATGGAAATTTTCTCCAAGCATTATGAAGTAATTCTTATAATTAATTAAAATGTATAACAACCTCATATTTTATTATAATTCGATATATAATTATCCTATATATACTTTGCGTTGACAACATCAATTCAACATGAAAACAAACTCCTGACATCAGCTATAAAATCTCTTTTAAATTATCAGTACAAAAATGTCTGGTATAATTGTAATTGAACAATCTACAAGTCAATATTCTTTTGTAAAATACGGTCCGGTCGAACGTTCGCCCTCAGGCAGTAACATGGAGAACTCATTGACGTACGTCAATAAACTCGCCATGTAAAGACTGGGAAATGCTGTCGTTTGCATTAACTTAGCCATTGCGGGGAAATATTACCATCATTCCTAAATACAAGATCCAAATACCAGATAAATGATTGATAAACGACTAGGATGGAAATAGAAAGCTGCACAGCGAAAAATATGTATTGATTTTATGACATATTATTAGCAATAATAATATAGTATTTATTATATGTGTATTTATAAGTGATCTTAAAATATCAGGAAATACATAAGTTTAAGGTCAAAGTAGTAGAGATATGAGTGATATGACTTATTTCAGATTAATAGAAAAATATGAAGCATTACAACAAACTAAATATATAGTCACGACTTATTACTTATTTATAAGGGTGACAATAATTAGAGAATAAAATAAAAATTACCGGCCCGACTCGAAGATCGACTCGACAAAAAAATTAGCTAGCCCGGCTCGAAAATTGACTCGAAATCGGACCGGGCTTCGGGCCGGGCCAAAGCTCGAAATTGGGTGCATCCGGCATTCCTAATGTTGATTTTTATGTTAAAGCGAAATGTTTAACTTTTTTCGTGTCAAATATAAAAAACCTCTACATTCTTATAACTTTCAACATTAGTTAACATAAGTAGTTAAAAAAGAGACCTTTCTAGTGTAAGTTTATTTACCAAAGCCATTCGAAAATTTAAACAACTTTTTCACAAATCTTATACAAGAAAATATAATATACATAAGGATTTTTTGTCTAACTTTGTTTCTGCTCAAAAATAGGACAAGAAATCATTATGGTAGGAACAAAAATCACTTTTATTTAAGTATACGTGTAATAACAATAATAACAGCAACATCACAATATAATTATTATGCTTTAATGAATAACCTTGAATTCTTGAAGTATAATAATATATTTTTATTTATTAATACGTGAAGTTTGTTGTTATTAAATCATTTGGATCCTTTTCAACTTCATCCATTTTCATTAAAATATTAAGGAAACTGTGCATTTGATTGAACTATAAGATTTTTCGGGCCGGCCCGAAAAGCTCGAATTATTGGGCTGGGCCAAAATCAAAAGATCGACTCGACTCGATTAGCCCGATTCGGCCAGATAAAATATCTTCGGCCCTGCTCGATGATCGACTCGAAATCGAGGCGGGCTTAGGACCGGGCCGGGCCGGGCCAAAGCTTGAAATCGAGTGCATCTCTAGTAACAATCTAGTTTTATTCGCACATAATCATTCAGGGAGGTTTATCAGGCGTCACCTCACGGACTCTAATAGCTGTAGAGGGAAGAACAGGAATATCTGTTGCACAGCCGAGTAGTACCGGTAGTATCTACTTAAATTTTAAATGCATTTATATACAGGATAGTGGCTGTTAGGGGTGAACATACGGATTTAACTTGGGATTCTAGTTTTACGTAATTTCCTCTGTACTCCTGTTCTTTTTAGGGAAAAACTGTAGAATGAAAAGTTTTAAAGAATTAAAAGAGGCCTTCCAAATTGTTTAAGCATATTTTATTACGTGTTTGGTTTCTTTAAAATATTTAAATGAAATTGAAAAATACCGTCAATTAGTAGCAATAGTTATGGAACTTGTTTTCTTTTTTCTGGTTTTCATAAATTATTAACGTCCAACGTGGTATGTTATATACCAAATAATACCCTGCCTAGGGTGTTATAAAATTGTTGTTATAAAATCGGTATTGTAAACAAATAAGAATATCACGTTTCCTAGTTACAGCGTTTAAGTAATTGGTTTATTTCTCTAACACAAATCATAATGACAAGACATAAATCGGTAATGTTGACGATATATTTTACCGTGTGGGTGCTTACGAGGTGTCACCCCACGGGCACTCATAGTTGGTGTGGAGAGTGCACCACAGAGATTAAAAGTCTGCACTGGCTGGGATCGAACCCGGGTCACCAGACTGGCAACCAGACACTATACGCACACGGCCACGCGACCCCAAAAAATAAATTGCGGTTTCAAAAAAAAGTTACTAGGATATATTTTTGTTCTTGTCGAGTTCTATCATTGGTTAAATTTAATGTACTTATTTCTGATACACCCTGTATATTTACCGTGTTGAGGAAGTTTAATAGGCGACATCTCACAGGCTCTCAAATCTGATAAAGAGAGAGCCTTCAAATAGTCATTTTTGAGCTACAATATTTTTTATAAAATATTAATAATTTTTTCAGATGACCGTGGTGTATTAATAGGTTATATTAATGTATAGAAAATCATTCATTAATGACCTCTATTAATGTATGATTTTTATTAATAAACAATTTGTACGTAACCATAGATACCACATATCATTGCTAAACAACAATGGGGTATTCCACCATAACAAAAAAAAAAATTAAAAAAATTCAATTTAACAAGTATGGCTCAATAAATAATAGTTAAAACAATGAAAACATTTTTTACATAATTTCTTTACGAGATATTTCACATTTGCTAAAAAGGAAAATTGACATCATCCAATTGTTATCTTTCTTTCGCAGCGTACTCAGAGTAGTGTGTGTGTGAGAAAGACAAGTATATTTAAATTGTGACGTTACACTGATTTCTCGAAGATTTTTTAATACTATGAATTGCTTCAAAACTGAATGAAGTTTTATTTAAAATAATAAAAAAAAAAAATTGAGTGGAATACCCCATTATCAAAACTTATGTGTCAGATGTTACTAACCTAAAAAATTTTGTTATGGAATAAAATCAGATTTTACAATTAAGTATATACGGCCAACTGAAAAATATTGTAACTAACACGTGTGTTAATTGCCGATTAATGATCTAGACAAATTACCGCGTGAACGTAGTGAATTGTCCAATCATTCATCACCCTCATTAATACACTTGATAGTTAAATACCTATTATTTCATAATTTGTAGTCAAACACCAGTATCTTTCAGTCTAAAACTTTTCTAGATTAGTTTTAAAACAGCCTCTACCCTGTGGTCTAGTTTATTGTATTTCTTTCTCGGTAAAGATTCCTTCCTCGGCTTCTCTTTTCGATCTGTTGTGTTCTGTGAATATTCTCCTACAATGCGGTGAAATAATGTGAAACATTCGCCATTTGTTACATATACCTGTACCTGGGCCCGTAGTCAGCGGCATGTGTTTAAACCGTGGACTTTATAGGCCGTATCAAGCGATGTTCTTTACTGCCTGTGTTCGGCAAGGAGCCTACAGAGCAGCTAGCTACAGCAACCCTATAGCGAGGGCGACGGGCGAACTGTTGTCTGCTAATGAAAATGTATCACCTACAAAGGAAAATGTATGGAAAGGTTAGGGGATCGATACGGGAAATTAAATGGAGGATGGGGAGTTTTCCAAGAAAAACGAAAGGAAAATTCCAGAGAAGATGCTCCCATATGGGAGAAAAGAGTGGGATATATGACCTTGCTTTGTATCCATTGTAGGAAGAACATTTAATAGATGTTTATACCAGCCCTTCGTCATATTTCGTCCTAAGCGCAAAATATCATGTCCATATTTAAAATAATTTATTCAGAGTTAAAAATTAAAATTTGTTTTAATGTTAATAAATGTAATATAGAATAATCACTTTACTATATTTATTAGACATTAATGATATGTATTTGAGATTTTCGTCGTGAATAAAATTCATTTTATCACTGACAAAGTATACGAAATATTTGTTTTGACATTAAGAGAATGGTTACTCCTATACTAAAATATGAAGCGAAAATTCAAATAAATTGTTTTTCTCCTATACTAGAACTTTTAATATTTTTAAAAATTCAACACTAGACAAACATACACATACATTCTTCGATATTTGTAAAATAAATAAAATAAATATATCGGTAATGATGATGACATATTTGTATTGCGGCCGCTTACCAGGCGTCACCTCACGGGCACTAATTGCTGGCGTGGAAAGTGCAACACATGGGTCACTTTTGTGCCATTTAAAATTCGAAATATTTGGCGTCGGTCGGGATCGAACCCGGTACCCCCAGGTTCGCGACCAGACATTCAGGCACGCGGCCAAGGGACCACAATATTTGTAATAACATAAATTTCCAAAAAATAATAATTAGAAATTTTTTTTTAAGAAACTACTACTTCCGGTTGACCAGTTGTTACCAAAACCTTTTCAGCTCTTCCCATTATTGTCAGATTAAAGAATACGTAGTTAAATTGGTCTTTGGTTTTATAGAATTTGGAAAACCGTACTTCCAACATACACACACACAGACACACACACACACACACATATATATACACATACACACACCCACACAGACATCAATATAAAAATGTTAAAATCGGATTCTTGTGACCTTAAAACGTGCTTGTTCACTAAAATCTGGATACGCAATTTTTAACATGAATCCAATACCTCTCTTAGCGAGAGGTAAAAATTCAGTAGCATTTCTTGTTTTCCCCATAAAAACAAAGTCTAGTACTAATAGATTTTAATAATATATTTTTTTTTTAAATACAGGTTAACATCGGAGGTATGTATGTATAATGTTAAATTATTAATTAATTGTTAATAGTTCTGTACCGGAACAATTTATTTTAATTTTGGATTCATATTTTCGTAGAGGAGTAATCATTCCTCTTAAATTCATTAAACAAAACACTCAGTTGTTTTCCTCGGTAATAAGAGCATTCATTATAGCGTCGTTAAAAAATATGCTACTTATTATTATAAATCTCGTGCACAACTCTTTGTTTACACAGTTCAGATCTCAAATTTATTTAACTGACATATAAATGTGAAAATTAATTATAATGGAAACGTTTTAAAAAGAAAATACTAAATAGATTCCATTTATTATTTAATAGAACAATAGTTATAAGCAAAAGGCAGAGAATAATAAAGTTGCCAGCATTCGTAAATATGTAGGTATGTATTTAAATTAATAAAAATTAAATGGTGGAAGATAATGTGCTGGCCATATCATGTTATTTTATTATTTATTCTCTTTTTATCTATTTTATTTAAAGCATGACATAAAGTGCTGGTTTCAAAAACTAGTATATATCTTTACGCTTTGTAAAAACTTCAATAATCCCAATTCTATTTTATGCTATCAAAAAAATATATTGTTGAAAAAACACAAAAAAAATGTATTTATACTTTATAGGAAATTAATATTGGGTGTAACAATTATAATACAAGATTAAAACATTTTAAAATGCTTTCTTTGAAAAATAGAATTTTAGCAGACATGGGTTGGGATTCCATAACTCGTAACAACTACAAAATAACCATTGCTCTTGTTAAATATCAATTACAATTCGTACTCGCAATAGCAACTATAACAACAGTTGCTCACGTTATTTTCCAATTGATAAATAACGACTGCAAAATACCAGCCGTTCGGCAGCCATATTGGATTGTTAAATCTGACAGTTAGCCAGTTTATTTGAAAGAAAACAGTAAGTACAAACAGTTTTTATGATAAATTAACAAAATAATTTACTTATTTAAATTGATCATATTAGATTTGCATAATAATAATAATAATCTTGTACTTAATATTTAAAAAAATTTTATACGTTATAACCTAATTTCTCTTTTTACGTACCGACTTCAAATAACAATTATAGGCTGTCTCAAGATAGGTATATGCACATTCCATTACTTGTGAAGTAGCGGTCGGACCCTTCACAGCTGGATATTTTGTTCGTATTAAAACTGCATTCTTTTAGTAATTGTATGAAAGCTATTATTATTTTTAATAGGTACTGTAATGACAATAAATTGTTGTAAATACGTAATTTTCTTATCGATTAAAAATTTATATATAAATGCATTTTTTAAAATAATTAAAGATATGTTTATATTACCGCATTTTAATACAAATAATTGAAGAAATTCACCTACAAACAGAATCATGTCCAGCGTAATTTAATACTATTGTTAAAAACAATTCAATCTGTACTGATACATCATTATTTTAATAATTGTTAAAGACTGAACTATTTATTGTAAACCATTAACTGGGGAAACCTGTAATTGGTACATATGTACTGTTGATTTTCTTCAATAAATAAATAAATTATTAAAATATCTTTCAGAACTCATATTATTAATTGCAAAAATAAAAAATCTGTTGTGGCCAGCACAAGACCTTCCGTCAATTCCATGTATTTTGTACAAATCCCATACCAAAAGGTCCTTGGAACAGATTCTATATAATATCATGTAAAATCGAACAGGAACACATACTATTTTTTACAAATTCCATACCAAAAGTTCATTTGAAAAGGTTCTATAAATCCAATAAAATTATAACATAAGCTACACTAAGTAATGTCCTTCCATCTTCTCTTTGGCCTTTCTCTGCGTGTCACTTGCGAGCAACACTATGACATACCAATTTTAGATCCTATACTTTTTTCCATATTTGGTTTTGCACTTGCAACTAACATCTGTCAATTAAATTTTTTTGAATAATTATGTCAGCTGTTTCCATGATAAATAACAAAGCTGACTAATTTTTGAAAATTAATTTCTTTATAATGCTTTAACTCTACATCTATTGAATATGAAGGAAAATGAATAATCAAATCATATAGAGAAGAGTATTTTCTTTAATAAATATAAAAACAAAATGTCAAAAAATAATATTTAACTGGGTTTTTTTAAGAAAAACTGTTAAAAACTTCAAATAAGGGTACTTCCGGTGGATCAGTTATAACCAAAATCTAATCAACTCTTTATATGGATGTACAGAAGAGGAATACGAAAGAATTATAATTTTTAGAATTATAGTATTGGAGTTATCGTCGGAGAAAAATTTGTCACACACGGACACACATACACACACACACACACACACACACACACACACACACACATACACATACATACAGACATCATCTTAAAAATAGTAAATTCGTATTGTAGGGACCCTAAAACGTGCTTATTCATTAAAAACTCACAACCGAATTTTTTGACCAAAGACAATACCTTCCTTACCTAAAGGTGACGGAAGGTAAAAAAAAGGTAATATTTTTCCAATTAAATAAATAAATATTTGAAAACGAGATTCACAAACAGCTCTTTATACTCGTATGAGAACAACAACTGGTTTTATATAATCTGTATAATTTGAAACCTAACCCTTGATATAAAATATTTTTAAACCACATATTCATACTTAAATTTACAATTCTTCATCACAACACTCTAATTACAAAAAAACCAACTGTATACAACATGTACAAAAATTCCCATACTTTTAAGCCGCCAATTGTACCATAGACCATCGTCCCTACCATACCTACCCAGAATCCCACCCTACTTTTACCCATTCTCCCCTATTGCCTACCCGTTGTGCATTGGCGCATTTTTTGCCCTGATTACAAGAACCCCTGTACGGTTCCAGTATGTGATGTCTGCATGTTTGTCATCCCAACCGCACTGACGAGTCGTCAGAGTACCAGTGACACTGAGCAAGTGACTGTTGTAGAGATCGGGACTTCGGGACCGATATGAATCCCGGCCGTCGCTTCCAGACAGAAAAGGAAAGCGGCCGACGGAAAGAAGACCAGAGGGAAATAGTGGAAATGTGGAGAAAATGGAGGAACATGGGCAGAGGAAAATAGTAGAAGATGTATTAGGGTGAGTATAAAAAAATTATTATATGTGGTGAATGTTTCTAATGGCCGTATTATGGCCAAAACTAAAATGTGTTAAAAAATCCTAAATCGGAGTAGGCTATGACCAGGCAAAGAATGTTAATTATAAATTTTAATTCAGTGTTGCAGTTATTATTGGTTATTGGTATAACAACTTGGTACGAGTTCAACAATCTAACACATTTATGGTCGTATTATGGTTAAAACTGTATTTTGTATTCTTACGGATCTGTAAATTTGTAAATAATAAACAAAATCGAAACTCGAAGTAGGTTATGAACAAAAAAACCTATCTCAATTTGAAAGTACAAATACATAATACTACCATAAATATGTTACATTGTTGTAATTGTGAATAACCACTCCAATTCTGAAACAATGTTAGTAACTCTTACCAAGATTGCTATATCAATATCAATAATAACTGCAACACTGAAAAAATATTTAAATTAAATAGCATTTGTGTTTTGGTTACAAATTCTTGTAAACTTACTAAGATTTAGCAACTTTCTTACAGAGATTGGGTCAATGTATATAATAACAACCAATGTCAACAATTTATAATTTTAGAAATGAAAATGAATGACTTTAGTATCAACAAGAAACATTCCTTGATATTCTGCATTATTCGTCACAAATGCCAGTTGTTCTTTGAAACTAGTGATAGAACGAATTATCGAAAGACCGGATTACCGAGTTTTGGAATTTCGGCTTATAAAATGCCGGATCAACGGTTATTTTTCGCTCCCTAAATTTTTGTATAAATATGATTAGGAACTATATCCAATGGGGTCCTATACCATTTTTCTTTTATTTTTTTTTTCCTGTAAGAACAGGATAAAATAAGAACTTCAGTGCAAACGCGACTTAAAAATTTTACGTAATAAGCGAGATATGAATTTTTAAAGTTTAAGAATTTGTGCGTGACGTAGCGGGTACTAACGAGTGATCGACAAACTGTTAGTTATACTGGAAACAATTTTTTTTCATGTTTGCATAGCTGAAATGTTTTTATATAAAAACTTATACGTTATATTTACGAAGAAATTATTATTAAGTATAAATAACATAAATAATAAGCATTTAACAAGGATTTCTTCCTAATAAATTACAGAACATTGAAACAGTTTGACAATATTATTACACAAAGTATGACGACGGATGGCGCTAATGTTTGCCTGTTTTGAAGTTTCAATATTCATTTAATTAATATTATTATTAATTTAATTCATATTACAAATTGATTTATTTATAAATACATGATTATTGTTAATATTACTAGATGTTATAATTAAACAAATTCATCAAACACAAAATTGTTAAATGCTTTGTTAGGTTATAGAACATCATGACATTTCATATTCTTTCAAAGGTGACCGTTACAGACGCGCGAATCTTCTTTTTAAAATCAGGCGACCAATCAAATTCTTAGTACCTAACACGTCATACCCAATTAGTAATCAGCTTCAATCGCTTGTAGTTTGTGACCTAGTTAATATTTAAAGAAAATTTTTTCACTAATACTCATTAATTTATGTATATTTTCGTCTTCTTATTTAAGATAGTTAAAATATGACTATGGTATAGGACCCTATTATTGTATTTGATTTATTTAACATTGAAGAAAGCTTTCAAAACTCATATTACATAAATAAAACAATTGGGTTTAAGTTCTTTTTTTTATTATAATACGACGTTTCGACAGCGAAGTGCTGCATTCATCAGGCAAATGACAACAATAATGTTTTAACAATATTTTACCAACAAAATTATATAATAACACCACTCTCAATGTATTATAAACGAATTAATAGATTAAAAATTTTCATGATTCGGACGATTTTGTCAGCAAATACGGCCGGACAGAAATTTCGATATTTATGCCGGATTGGCCCATTCGTAATACTGGTTCAATAGAAGCCGATTTCTATAGATCTTTCAGTTAGATTTATAGCGATATATCTATATAAAACCTAAAAAATAAGTACCTCAATTGTTTCAGTAATATTTAATCGAATATGGGATTCCTCCAATAAATTGATAATACATTTTTGTGTAAAATTACACCATATACCTTTCGCGAATTTTGTAGAAAATTATTAATATTGCCATTTTCCAAGTATTTTTCTAAAAATAAGTTATTTTATTTGAAATAAAGTCTAATTCTATCTAATACATACTTTATTATTTATTACATCAATACGAGTATATATACGTAGTATTTAATGTATATTATGCTACTTTGAAAATTATTACAACATTGTATTTTACAATAAATTATTATATAAAAAAATAATAATTTATTTGAAAACCGGATTTGCAGAAAGAAATTGAAAGTAATGTTATAATTAAGCTTTTATTCACTCAATAATACTGTGTTTAGTTCTGCTAAAAATTTTAGTATAAAATGCTGTAAGTCGTTATTCACTTTTATGGGCCATAAAATTATAGTCGTCGTAAAACTGATTACTTACTTGTTTTCCTTAAATAGAATAGCTTACTTATACCGAAATTCGATACAGAAGCCGCAATTTTATTATCAGTTATGTTACCTATCTCAAAATTAAATCATACTAGGTACATAATTTAAATAATTATTGTTATTGTTTGTCCAAAAATATGACAGTCTTTTACATACAGCGTGTTTAGAATAAAACCTTACTCGGAGTAGGCTATGAACAAAGAAACTTATGTGAATTTGAAAGTATTTAATGTCAATTTGACAAGAGATATTGTCAAAATGTTATCTAAAAAAATCAAAGCATTTCTTGTTGAAACTTATTTTAGAAATGGAATTAAATTAGAAAACGTCGAATGACAATCAATTTTGACAACTTGACTTTTTAATTGAATAATATTGAGACATGCGTTTCTCTGTTCTTAGCTTATTCCGTATTAGGTTTTTTTTTAACACACAGTATACATAGGCCTATAATTTTTAGGGTATATATATATTATTAATACATAAATAAAAAAATATATCATCACGGCATATTATCCATTGTGGGGTGTGCCCATCGGTAATGCTAATGACATATTCTTACCGTGCGGGTGTTTACCAGGCGTTACCACACGGGCACTCATTGCTGGCGTGGAAAGTCATTTAAAATCCGAAATAATAGGATCCAGTACTGAAAAAAAGTTGCTTATGCTTTGTCATATTATGAAAATATGATTAATTTTAAATGATTTTTTGCAAAAATAGTTTTGAAATATAAAATTTTTCATTTATAATTTTAATAACTATGGGCTCTGTAATGATATGACCTCACAACTTCAATGTAGTTACAGAATAATTTTCTATTATTCAAAATTACTGAAAACAAAATCCATAATATATTTATTATATAATTTTATATTACATGGAAATGTATGAAACACTTTTAATTTTTATTAAAATAAAATATATTTATTAAATCTTTATAACCAAAGATTTTGTCTTTTACAAGATACAACTATCGTTTTTACCTCCCGCTACCATAGGTAAGGGAGGTATACGGATCGTGCTAAAAATCACATATAGAGATTTTAGTGAATAAGCACGTTTTGATGTCCCCAGAGCCCGATTTTAACATTTTTACAATGATGTCTGTGGGTATGTATGTGTGTGTATTTGTGTGTGGATGTGTGGATCTGGTGGACACGATTACTCAAATACTATCAATCAGAAAATTTTGAAATTTTGTATATCCATTCTACACTAATGTGGGAAGAGCTGATTAGTTTTCAGTGTATATCGGATAAGTTTTTAACAGTTTTTCTCAAAAAAAATTCATTGAATATAATTTTTCATCAACTTTTACTAATAATAATGAAATATAATGGTGCGATCTTCAATTCTACGATAATAGCATTTAGTAAATAACTCTAAATAACTTTAAATATAAATTTATAATATAATTTATTTTCATATATCATTTTGCCTATGCCTCAAACAAAAACAATATTTTAATAACAATTTGACATATTTACACAAATGTCACTGTCAGGTTGCAATTACATTAAAATTAATAGTGAAACCGTGTTAAGGAGAATGTAGTAATAATATATGTATTTGAATCTAATAAAAGTAAGGTTAGTAAAAATAATATATTTTCAATCGTACATAAATATTAGAATTACTATTGATTTGCTTCATTGGCTTCCATAATACGGGTTTGAAAAGACTTTGTGTCAAGATGCGAGTACTATTTTTATTTTTGTTAAGTATTTCTATGATTTTTGTCAATATTTGTGAAATTTATTTTGTGTATGATATATTTGTTTGAATGTAAAATAAAAATTGTTATGAGTGAATGGCTGGCCACATCAGATTTTTTGACATGTTTTATAAATTATAAAAAAAATTAAAATAAAAGAACACAGTGTAGACAAAATCTCTCCTATGATGATAATTCACACTGCTATCACATGAATGGATGACAGTTGACAGATGTAATTAAAGATCTGACGTCACGTATTTAAAATTATATTTCAAAACCATACAAATTTGGAAATTATAACAAACGCTAAATTTCATCATTTATTCAATCGTTTTGAATAAGAAAAAAAAATGAAAAATAAATACAGGACCCCATTTTGGCGTTGGTCGAGATTGAACCCGGGTCTCCAGATTCGCAACCAGACACCAAATTTATTATTACGAATAAAAATTAGGCTTATAATACCATAATCAAAAACAATTTACTTTTCGTCTGCATTATTTTCAAAAAATTCTCTACCCAATTGTTCATCCTAACCTCAACAATTAACCTTCAACTTCACTCTCCCATCTCATCCCCACTCTTCACCCTCATCCTGCATCCTTATCTCCTTCCTGCGTCTGCATCCTGCTTGTCTTATCCTTGTGCCTGCAGGATCCTGTATTCAGCTGTATCCTAGACCCGCCCATTCGATATCTTATCACGAGGACGGCCCCCTGTAACCGGTTATAGAGAGAAAGAGCGAGAGAGAAGAATAGAAAAGGAGAAAGAAGTACAAGTGAGAGAAGTAAGAGAGAGAGAGGAGATGGAATGGGATATGTGTGTGGAGTAGTGGGGTTAAAGGGGAAGTAGTGGAGTAAGGATAATAAGGTGAAGGATACTAGGAAGATATAAGGTAAAGATATAAAATTAGGGATTAATGGCATAGCTTTAATTTAAAGGTTATTTTAATTCTTGAAATTACAATACATACCTAGTTGTAAAAAAATGCTTTTATAAATATAAGAAATATAAATTATATATTTTTATTGTAAAAGGAGTATAACAAACGTCATCTCACAGACACTCAAAAACTAGTATATACATAAATATTTTGTTCATAATTATTGTTTGAATAATTATTTCGGCAATAGAGGTACCTATAAATATAAAATCGATAAATTTTAATAATTTTTAAAAATAATTATATAGTCAGGGTGGCCATGACTTATCTGACGATCTTTTCTATCTTCCATCACCTTTAGGTGAAGAAGGTATTGTCTTTTGGTCAAAATATTCGGGGGTGAGTTTTTAATGAATAAGAACGTTTTAGGGTCCCTAGAATACGATTTTACTAGTTGTACGATTATGTGCGTGTGAAAATACTCTAATACTACAATTCTAAAAATTATAATTCTTTCGTATTCCTCTTGTTTACATCCATAAGAATAGCTGATTAAATTTTGGTTATAATTGATTAACCGGAAGCTCCCTTATTTGAAGTTTTTCTTGAAACGCAGTTAAATATCATTTTTTGGCATTTTATGTAATTATTAATATGAAAGAATTTCTAATTGTCTATACTGTGTGATTATATATTTTCTTTCATATTCAATAGATATAGAATTAAAGAATAATAAAGAGATTCTGGAAACAGATGATATATTCAAATAATTCTAACTGACAGATGTCAGTATCAAGTGCAATTTACATAGTGTATGTTCATATTATAATTTTATTGGATTTATAAAATCTTTTCCAATGAACTTTCGGTACGGAATTTGTATGTTACAATTTTACTGGATATATAGTTTGTCCCCGGATTGAGTTTAGAAGAGGAAAAAAATTAAAACGCATGTTTCAATTATTAAAACTTTTAATTAATGTAAGATTCTTTTATTATAACGTTTCTTCGTATTTTGTCCTCCTATTAATACAGTTCTTACATTGAATCTAACATGATTTTAGTTAGCTTTGAAATATTGACAAATGATTATTAATTCTAATTTCAAAGCTAACTAAATCATGGTAGATTCAATGTAATAACTGTATTATTAGGAGGACAAAATACGAAAAAACGTTATAATAAAAGAACCTTACATTAATTAAAAGTTTTAATAACAGAAACATGCGTTTTAATTAAAGCAAAAATTTTTCTTAAAATCAAAATTATTTTTTTTTCCTCTTGTAAACTCAATCCGGGGACATACTGTATAGAATCTTTTCCAAGGAACTTTTGGTGTGGATTTTGTACAAAATACATAGAATTAACGGAAGGTAATATGCTGCCACATTAGATTTTTTATAACATAATTCCATGAAAGAAAGGAACCCCAGTAAATAAGAAAAAGGTGAAATATACTCGTATCTTCATTCAAAGATCAACAAAACAAACAAAAATCCCTGTAAAATAATAAATTTCCCTTATAATATCCTGACTTTTCTCTGATTTCTTGTGTTGACTATTGGCCAGCCTGTAGAGTTATGTATTGCATAAACGTCATCCTTGTGGTGCAATCTTTACTTTGAGTGTCCGTGAGTCGATGTTTGATAAACACTATACTTAAAAATAGGTTAAAACTATGTATGCACACAGTAATTGACTATTTACACTTACAGTAACTTTTTAAAAGGAATTTTACAAAGCTATACATACTTTATAATTTAAAATATTTTGTGCTTATTTTAAATACCTCTAAATTAAATTAACCTAACTTAAATAATCTGAATTTAACGTACTAAAATCTGCTTTAAAGTTTAAAGAGATGTGTCTTTAAAAAATTTAAACTTACACTATCTTCACGATAGCTTTAAAAACCCATGAAATGACGTACTCAGCTTGGAACAAATATGGCATCATTACCGAAATTTGAGAATAAAAATGGCCGTTGGCCAAACATATATTGATAGTTATCAGATTAAGGTCTCTAGAATCAAATTTTAATATTTTCACGATGTGTGTGTTTGTGTGTGTGTGTGTGTCAGTATGTGAGTACGTAATGCGTGTGTGCGTGTATTCTGCAAAGACTCTAACTGCAATATCATTAGTAAAGATATTAAACCTTGTATCTTTTATTCCTTTCCACTCTATTCTAATAGGTAAAGAACCTATTAAATTTGATGTCAATCTGATAACCGGAAGTGGCACTTTACTTGAAGCACTAAATAAGTTTTCATTGTTTATTATTATAAATAAATTTTATAAAGTAATTTTAATAAATCTGCGGGATTTATTCTTTGAAGTAAATGTAAATACAACAATGCATGTAATTGACAGATAAATCGCAAAATCAAAATATTAATCGTTTCAAATGAGTGCCGTGAGGTGACGCCTGGTAAGCGCCCGCACGGTACAAATATGTCATCATCATTACCGATATCTGCGATAAAACAGATTGGCAAACCCAGAAATGGGTAATATGCCGTGATGATATATTTATTTATTTATTTCAAATTAATAATATGTAGTAGAATTTTTGGAAGAAAATATAAAATATGAATTTATAGAGAAACAATCACTAAAACAATATTTATATATGTGTCACAGACAAGAAATAAATAACACTTTTAAAAATGAATTTGAATTATTAAGATGCTAAGATTTTGGAGAAGAAATTAAAATATGATCAATAGCCTATATTACATGCAATCAAACTTATTACATCCGCATTGGTATGAATAACATTAGGTACATAACGGCAAATAATGTGCTGGGCACATGATATTTTTTTATTAAATTCGCAGTTTTTTAAAAAAAGAGGTAGACCTCAGATTAACAAAAACTTATAGGTACTGTTTGAAAGATTGTAAATGTTAATTTGTTGCATGCTTTTCATTGTAGAACTATTCGATTGAGAACACGAAAGAAATTCTAATTAATTTACGTTCATGTTTACCGTATTATTAAATAGGTAATCTTTCAAACAGTATAAGTTTTATTTTTATCTGAGGTAGTTTCTAAAAAAACAATAATAATTAAATTAAAAACTGCGAAGTGCGATTTCTATACACTTAAATGTACCGTTAGTTTCAGCTAAGATGCAATACTATTCATTGGTGTATTACTATGAATACCAGTTACTCATACAGCATCGTTCCAGATAAAATGCACCATAATTTGTCAAAGTGAACAATGTCAAATGTCAAATGAACTTCATCGTAATTTATTGATTTATAAATAACATAAGAGAGTAATAAGTATCTTAACTCTTGGTGATTTGGAAATTGACAGGAATGAAATTTGTCGTCTTTTAATAATTTACAGAAGTTTTGCTAATATTTTATTGATTTGCAAAACTTTTGCAGACAGTTAATTTTTTTCTCCTATTGCACGTAGTAAATTATTTTTATTTTCTACAGTTCGTGCAGTTTTTTTTTCTAAAAATCCACCACTTTTAAATTTTGTAAATATTTTCAAAATTGTAGAAGGATTTAGTCTTGGACGCTCAGAAGATAAATTAGCAAACATTATACAAATATTTTTCAAACTATAACTTAACAAGTAACCATTCGAATTTTTTCTTTTTTATTAAATATTTTTAAAGCGAGAAGTTCATTTGATATTGACAACTTTGACAACCTATGTTGCATTTTATCTGGAACGGTCCAGTATGTATAACTAGTAGTATCCATAGTAATACATTAATGACAGAATAATAAATATTGCATCCATAGGCGTAGTTAGGGAGGTCCCAGATTTTGAATTAGCACCCCCAAACAAAATTTCTGTAGATTTTAATAAAGATTATTTTCATATAAATACGAAGCATCTATACAGAACGATAAAATGTCTCTATACTTATACGAGTAGTACTGTACACTCCTCTGTTACTCAGGTATTTACTTATTTCATTAGTTCCGAACACTGCACATTAGCGACTGTGAGTTTCTGACTTCTATCTGATTTTTTTATCAATATGTTAAATGCTTCATTGTAATTATTATCTTACTTTACATTAAAACAGATATTACCTTGAAAATTTTCAAAAAATCGCCTGCGGCGCATTTTCTTTCCACAATATTTTAATATATCGATGTATATACGATTTGAGAAAATTCAAAGTTGGCAAATCTACACCCCCCCTTAGTACCCCCCAATTTTAAAGTCTAACTTCGCCTATGATTGCATCTTATATGAAACTCACGGTATATCAGAATTTTTGAGAAAATCTCAACAAAATACATACTAACATAATTTTCTTTCTAAAATCCTTATAATTCTGGTATGTTGACTGATTTATAACTATCAATTTACATATCTACCCCTCTGTATATTATTACAAAAATGTTATTATAATATTGTAATGTATTGATATTAATTTGTTTCATTTAATTCTGTTGCAGTATGCAAAACATGGCTGCACTCTGATCCATTTAAATTCCTCCCTCGAATCCCTCCCTTGTTTACCCTGCCCACCACGATCCTTCAGCCCTCCCCTAGTCGGCGTCGGCGTAATAGCGCCCCAGCAGGGTGTTTTAGCGACGCTGGCCGCCTGGACGCCAGTCTCACAGCGTCTCTCTTCGACTCCGCACGTAGCTTGCAAGCGCTGCCTTAAAAGCAGCGTTCTTCTCTCAGTGACTCACTTCGACTTGGGATGCTGAATAATGTAGAACCCCCTGTACGTATACTGAATGTATCCTGAGTGTATTTCCTTCCGGTATACCTTCTGTATACGTAACAGGAGGCCTCACTGTGCATCAAAGAGTCTTCGATCTTCAGGCTTCGGTCTTCTGACAGATTCAAGGTTCGGGTCCACACTTATAGGTTAAGTCTTCTTCTTGTTATTTATTTATGTGTTAGGTTAAGTTAGCTGCTAGGTTAGATTTAAGATTGTGTGTTTTATGTGCGTTTTATTGTAGATTTTAATGGTAATAAATAAAAGTTTAGATTTAACTTTAAACGGTGCTTTCTATTGTATTTTATGTAGTTGTTAATGGAACTATACACGAATTGATGTATTTTGTGTACATGTTACGTATTTTAAAATTACAATTTTAAGATTATTACTATTGTCATTGTTGATAAACTGTATGTATAAAAACTAAAATATAATAGTAATATATTATGTCAATCTAATATTTCATGTTTTGTTTTTATATAATATACACATACATACATACATGTAAACACTAGAATGACACAAATTTATAAACGTTAATATTAAATAATTTTTTTCCATGATATATAAACTTTGTTTGATGTGGTGATAATCCAAAGAATCTGGGTTCAAGTCCCGGATAAATTTAAAATATAATTTTTTGTTGAGATATAAAAATGTTGACAGGTACATAAAGATTTGAAAAAAATATATCTGCCCAGACTTGAATGAAATATTTAAAAATATACCTATATATTGCGCACGCCAATTAACTATTTCCAAAACTTTAAAATTAAAATTATGTTAATTATGTTGTCGATTTTGAGTGCAAACAAAATTATGGAAGTTTTTTTACGAATTTTGAAGAAAAATCCTAATGAAGGTATATGCGTATTCCGAAATGCCTGTTTTGTAAAAATAATTATTGTATGACTAAGTTTTCAACTTTTGAGTTATTGTTAACACCTAATCAAATTATGGTGGGCACTTAAGCAAAGATCATTAAGCCTAATGCCCAAATTTTGTATAATTAACATTTAAAATTCAAATTATTACTTAAATACTTTACCAAAATTTACACAGTTCTATAGGACTGGTGGACTTAAAGTTAGTTATACTAGTGTAATAAAATATTTATATATGTATACATTTACATGTATTGCCTATTTTGTATAATTTGTATATTAAAATATATTAAAGAGAAAAATATGCGAAATGTATATAAATATAAGAGTACCTACATTTATGTATAAATATAAGAAAACATTGTGTTAATATATAATATTTTTCACTACCTATATGTATGTATATATTTTTATATAGATAATAAATACAAAATACAGGGTTCGTGTCAACCCAGTTTGTGAGAAATGGCGTGTTTTATATATGTATGTAAGTATATATGTATATTATGTTACGAGCAAAATTTGAAAGATGTACATATCTGATATTGCCTGTGCAAAGTCGAAAATGAACAAAACATTAGTTTTAATTTACTGTTTTCTCAATATTTGGATAATTTTAACTTGCAATTATTCTAAACATACTGTAATATAATTTAACTTAATCCTAAAGTACTGACATTTTATCTGACCGGTAGTTTTTTTGTTTTACAGTAAATTATTTGCTTGAATAAATTCGTAGAAATATATATTTTTTCTTCTTCATTCTATATATTTTTCTATATTCTTTGAATTCATCTCATATTAAAAAGTTATATTACAAAAGACTAAAGTATTATTGAATTACAAATTAAAAAATATGAAAAAAAATGTTCCTAGGTAATCTTAAAGACGGTAGATAAGTACATATGTATATCGCAATAATTGTATGTCAGTATTTAAGGGTTAACGTACAAAACTCACTTCCGCAAAACTCCTTTCATTATTGTCTTTTTTCAATTTTTATAGTTTTGGTGAAATACAGTGTATTAAAAAAACTAACTCGAAGAAATGTTATTTAAAGAAATCAAAGCTTCTCGAATCATAAATTAATAATAGAAGTAAATTAGAAAACGGCGAATGGCATTTGTTTTTTGCTCATAGCCTACTCCGAGTTAATATTTTTTTAACACTATACAAAAATAAATATTACTGACCGAAATTTGCGAGTACCACATTTTTTGTGCGTTACGTTTGTTAAAGTTTGTTTCGAGAAATTGCTAGCTAAAAATGTCCAAATTTGACAAAACCTGTAAAATATTCAAAAAAATTACATTAAATCTAATAGCATCGTACATTTCTGATATTGCCCAGGCAATGTTAACTCGGCACATTTTTTGAATTTGCCCGTAATTTTTATAAGGATCTAAGTTAGTTTAAAAATATTCTTATAAAATTTTATACACCATGCTTATAAATATATATTAATTATATAGAAATGTTTTCTCATATATAACAATATTTTTGTTTAATCACAATATGCAGAGTGTAACCAAAATGGTGACTGACTATAATTATCAATTATCACGTAGATAATCCGTGCTTATTATTATGATTTCAAATCTCAGTTTTTGCTATCTTTGTGAATAAAAAAAACTGAAAAACCTCAACAAGTCAGTAACAAAGCATTTTAGGACAAATATATAAAATATATAAACTTTTTTCCTTATTTTTAGTCGTAGAATCCGCCTATGTATAGCCCGCCCACCATTTTTGTTACACCTGTATATGGCAAAAGCAGATATGTCACTTTCGGTGAAGGTAAAAACAAAACTTTTACCAGCAAAATATGCTGAAAGAAATTTGGAAATCTGAATTTTTTAAAGCGCCACATTTTTAAATTTAACCTCCAAAAGTGACATCTACATTTCCAAGAAAACCACAAATATATTTTATCTTGCAACAATACCTATTATTAAATTACAAAAGTAGTATTTACTAAATACTAACAACAATAATAAATAAAATTAAACCATATTATCAAATAATTTAATATAACCTATCCCCAAAAGGGTTTAACATTTTTGCATCTCTATAGTACCTATGTAATATCTCTAACCATCAACTCGTTGAAGTCGAACTTTCTTCTTCGATCTGCAGAGTCGTAAACCTTGAGAAAAAGCTGATTGTAAAACCGTACGTGGCGGGAGAGAAGCCAAAGCAGTAAAGGGTTAGAAATCGAGTAATAAAATTAGAAAGTATGGCAAGGGTTAACGCGATTTCCACTTTCTAATTTCGAATGCCCCTTTCAAGCAAAAGCCAAAGGCAGGTTTCAGTATGTGAAGTGGTATACCCCTGAATAAGTGATGGCGAAGAGTATAATAGTTATGTAAATAGTGGTTAATGTGCTTAAAAATTGGAGATATATAACGCTGTTAAGATTTAAGGTAATAATTATACTAGATTTTTTAATTAGCTACGGTATTTCTATTAACACTTTAAATTTAAATTCATTCATATATGCTTATGTATGTACCTACGATAGTTACGTGAGATTTTTTTTGAATAAGAGACAGTTCATACATTTTATTATTTTATTATAAATACACTGCTCAACATTTGAACTGGTACACTTACAAAAACATATATAAATAACAATTTACTACTTTTTGAGCAACAGCTTCTTGCTTAAATGATAGTACCTATATATGGTTCTGGAAACACTTTTAGGGTGAAGAGTTAAAAGAATAAAACTTAAATAACGAATTTCAAATGTTTTAATAGAAAAATAACAAAATCTTCATTTTAGCTTGGCTCATCTCTTCAATAATTAAACGCCTTAATGGCATCTTTAAAATGCAGTCAATTACTCTGAATTAAAACTTACTCGAGATATTCGCAAAAATTCTATTAAAACTTGATAAAGTATAAGCGTCCGCGAGCTCATTAACTGCACTTATGACAAATAAACAACAATTGAATCGCAAATGTTATTCGATAGGCATTTGTTTGCATTCCGAAACGTAGCTCTGATCATGTAGGAAGTCACGCCAAACGCCTAAGAAGGGTTGTTTACTTTTACTGCATGTTATATAAGTGTAGTAGTTCAAATGTTGAGCAGTGTATATTCAAAGAAGTTCCTTTCAACAATAATACACCCTATTTTCCTTCCACTTTTTAAAGCTCCCAATCTTAAACTTCTTTTGCAATGGTTTCAAACTAATTTCTGGGAGACTAGCCAAAGCTGTCAAATTAATTTCTGGTGACTAAAAATTGTCAAATCTGTTGAACTAATTACTAGAAAACTTACAAAATTGGTAATTTAAGTTCAGGCTGATTTAAAAATTGCCAAAGCTGTCAAATTAAATCATGATTCAAAGATGCTCTGAAGGATACATTAAAAAATTAATGAACTAAGTTTTATATTTAATATTTGCAACTTAATTTCAAATGACAGATAAATAACTGTTTAAATGATAGTACAAAATTGTTCCCAGCAAGCTACCTGATTTTCTGATTCTTAATGTAATTTTTGTGTGAAAAACAGTATTTCATAAGTTATTTATAAAGTTTTAATTTTATTTTAATTATAAAAGGTCTTTCAGCTTGTAATAAAGGCCGGAACGCTTAAACAACGAAAAAAAAAAATAATATTCACATGAATCCAAAATTAGTAATACTTATATATTTAGTATAATACGAACCTATTTACAACAAAAAATATTACATTACCATTTTTTTTGTTTAATTAAAGTACATCAACACGAATAGTGCTCATAAAATAAACACAATTTTCTTGTAAAATATTACAATATTTATTATTATACTGTCAATATGTCAATTTGCTTTATTTCATCGATTTTTAATAAAATCTGTTCACGAGAAAACATCCATTAGGCATTTACTGTGGAATACCATAGGTATTCAAAAAACATTTTCAAATGTATATTATTATAAATTAATATTTTTTAAGTATATAGAAAACTTCGGATTTCTTACACCAATAAGATAATTTATAAGATGGGAGAGCACCAGACTAGAGATGTGGTGGTCCCGGGTTCAAATCCCAGCGACAGCTGTTTTATTCTCATATTTATAATGTACGTTATACAAAAATGTTTTAAAATATGGGGTCTCGTGCACGTATGACTGAGTGTATGGTTGCGAATCCGGCGACCCGGGTTTAAACCCAATCGACGCCAAAATTATTTCGAATTTTAAATGACACAAAATTGATCCCTCCACGAATAAGTTATTGTCTTTACCGACATTTGTTTATAAAGCAGTTGGCACACCCAGCAATGGGTAATATGCCGTACTGATATATTTATCTATTTATTTATTTTACAATTTAGAATGTGTTTCTATATACCTTTGCAATAGTTTTTTTTTTCTTTTTAAAATAATCAAAATTTGTACATAACAAATTTCAAGAAAATATTAAGTCAGGTTATGTAATTTTTATCAAATTGTATATTATATATGTATCAATTAGCAAATTAATAATAATAATACATACATGGTACAAAAATACTACTTGACTTTGTACTTGTTTGGGAGTTTTAGCTCGAAGTTGCAAATTTAATATTGGTTCAAAACCAGTACCATTTAATTTTTGACAGCTGTCATTTTCATCTCCAAGTTTCATCCTTAAAACACTTTCCACAAAATTTTGAGTTCAAGGTGGATATTATTTACTGTATATCAAAAACAAGCAAAATTTAAAAATGATTCTATTTTCAGTATCAACAGCATATTCAATTTTAATTTTAATTAAACAATAAAAAAAAATTGATTTTTAATTTAAAAATGGAATATTATAAATATCTATTGAATGGGCAAGAAAAATGAATTTATTTAAAGTAATATTTTATTTAATTCAATGGTGATATTATTGTTTTTAAAACAGGAATTTAATAATTGTATATTCAATATATTATTATATTAATATCTGTCTGTCAGTGGTTTCTGTTATACGCCAAATTTCTCAAAACTTTCTTCCAACTTTTCAAATCTTACCCAAGTCTCAAACCCTACCTTATCCCATCCTCAAACCACACCCAACCCCCTCTATGCGCTCTTCCCTACACTAACCCCTCACTAACCCGCTCTAACTAACCCTAACCCTTAATTACCCATCCCTAGAAATTATTGATCTGGCTGCACCGAACGCATGTGCAAGTGCCAGGCAACCCTTGCATACAAAGCATCCTGGGAGGCCTTGGCTGGGTCCAGCTCTCTCTCTGGGCCATGCCAAGGGAACGGGGAGAGAGGAGACACGCGGAGAGTAAAGGACAAGGGAGAGGGGAAGCGTTGCTAGGCAACAGGGGCGGAGATGGCGGCCATGTTGAAACGGGAGGGGGGCGAGTTTGGATGGCGAAAAGTGGTAGATAGAAGATAGTTTTTAATATGTGATAGATAATAGTTATTGTATGGTTAGAGTAGGTAGGTGCACTTTGTTGTTCGAACTGTTCAAAATATTAATGCTCTTTAAAACGCGAAATTTGAAGTAGATATTTTCAAAACCTTTACTAAATTAGTAAGTAGAGGCATGTGAGATTAATTTTACAATTTTAATTAAAAATACAAAATGATGTGAACATTCAGAAAAATATATAGAGATTCAGAAAATCCCAAATATATACCCACAGTATTTGATATTGAATAATAATATATTGTACCTATTTATATCTGTAGGTATTATTTATAACGATATAATATGACTAAAAAGAGTTAACAAAATATAATAATTTAAATTGTAGATAAATATATGCAGCAAATAATTACGATAACAAAATTTTTTTGCTACAAATACCAATACATACCGGATGTCTGCTTGTATTGTAGCCTGTTAAACAAGGTACACACGAGAATCTATGACATAGGCATTTAAGATGAAAAACATTTTATTTTTAAATTTCCGTCTCGTAAAACTTCATGAAATGATTTATGCCTAAAGATTTAAAGAATAAAATTCTGAATTTTTGGGTACCAAAACTTTTAAATTTTCGCTTTTGTGGCCCAAGTAAACTTAATTTAAATATGAGCTAAAATGGATTTAGTATGCGATTATTTCAAGAACTGAAAAAATATGTATTTGTCAGTTATAGTTGGTCATTTCATGAAATAACGCATACCAAATCTAAATCTGTTTTTTGTTAGTCTTTAAATTAAGTTTTCTCGGTCGCTAAAGCAGTAAATTTGAAAAAAAAAATTACAACAAAAAAATTTTAAAAAAAATTTAATTTTCATGATATTATCAATAAAGGTAGATACTGGGAATAGATTAGACTATATTTTAAGATATAAACTGCCAAAATTAAAGTAGAATTCGCTAATCCAAAAATGAGGATTAGCTTAAACTTTTTTGTGAATCGGGCTATAGTAGGTAAGATCATTTTTGTTTCATATGTCTAGTTCTTAATTCTGAATAAGTTTAATATTTAAAAGTTTCCGCTAAAATTGATAGGTGAATGACTACAGCATAATTAAAAAACTTATTTTATTAAAATGTAATTCCAATATATCAGATTTCTAGTAGACAATCGGTATATGTGACAAATGTATTAAATAAATTCAAAACGTATATGTACTTCTATTTTTTATTTCTTTTTCATATAAACTTTCTTCTTTTCTTATTATTTTTTAAAGTAATATATACCTTTTATGGCGCATTATTTAATTTTTCTTTTCTATTGTCATATATTTATTTATAAAAAATTGTTTTTATTTTTCAGTAGCAATACCTCAAAATTAAATGATCTAATTTTATACAGAAAAGAGCATTGCGTTCTAGAGAAATAGTATTTATTAGTTTCTAAGTATTTTTAAAATGCCGTGTTTAAAATAATCTGTTATCCCCATGGTGAATAAGTTACTAGCGTTGGAAATATATTACAGCAATTAGTAGGAAGCAATATATTGTAGGTGTGTAAACGTACTAAAAGCTTATAAAGTAAATCCCCATAAATTTCTTAAAAATAGTCAAGCAAAATATTTTCACAAATACGAATTTTTAAGCACTGAAAGTTGTGCACACAAATATATCGCGCAGTGCGACCCATGTAGCTGAAAGTTTGTTCATCATGTTTAGAGAAAACATATACATTTTTTTGTTTATGAATATGAATAAAATTTCAGCCTATGTTTTTGAAGCTATAGGTAACAAAATTAAAATAGAAAGACTTACCAAAAATGGTGTTCCAATAATTTCAATCCATATACGAATAGAAATAGATCCTTGGAATCACACATATCTGAAACAATAAGAGACAAATATTAGATAAAATAATTTTGTAAACGTTCATAGCTAATATAGTAAAACTTTTTCAGTTTGTTGGGGTTGGGGAAGTCATTTCTAGTGAAAAATTCCGTTTAGATAGGAAAATACAAGAAATCAAATAGTTATAAATAACAGTTTTCAAATTTCAAGATTTTTATGAATAATAAAATGTTTATACCTTATGTTTCTTAAATTGGTATTGTTGCAATTTAATTATATCCTTATATTACGTGATTTGGGTTTATTTATGGTTTTTGTAATGATAATGCTATTACAAGCACAAAATCCGGAGACTATTTGTCTTCACTTACCTACAATTTTGTCGCTAGTTATTTTGTCAAATTTGTTTATCTTTATTTATTGAGTTATTTTGTACTTTGTCGCCCACATCGCATGTTTTCCTTTATTTTGTTTAATTACATTTTATTCAATTTTGACATTTTAAACTGTCATTATTAACTCCATAGCAGCAACTATAAGTACCTTCTTATTCACAAGTGAATTAAAATTTTTTAAATCACTCTCATAAAATTTTTACTCACTCTGCAACAAATAATGCATTTAAAATAACATGAAGCACGAAAATAACACTCACCACAGTATTTATCAGCCATTTTCATTATTTTTCACGACACAAATGACCGACAGTAAAGCTCTTTAATAGATGACTTGACGTCTATCATCGACGTTCGATGATTGTCATGCACAGCCTACTAACTGATTAGTTTTTTATTTTGTCAAAATTAGATATTATAATGTTTTTTATTATTATTTCGTCAAAATTGAATAATAGAAATTTATACACCAAGTGAGCTAAGATAATGTTTATTCATGAGAAGAAAGTTTAGCTCAGGAGCCCGTACGGACGAGTGAATAAACATGCCTAGCTCACGTGGTTTATACAATATTTTATTCAATTTTGACGAAATAGTAACAAAAATCATTATAATACTTAATTTTGACAAAATAAAAAACTGATCAGTTAGTACGCTGAACATGACAATCGTCGCTGATAGACGTTAAGTCATCTATTTAAAATGCTTTATTGTCTGTCATTTGTGCCGTGAAAAATAATGAAAATGCCTGATAATGTCTGATAAATATTATGGTGAATGTTATTTTCGTACCGGATGTTATTTTAAATGCATTATTTGTTGCAGAGTGAGTTAAAAAAAATTGTGTGAGTGATTTAAAAAATTTTAATTCACAATAAATGTTACTTAGAGTTGCTACGGAGTTAGTAATGGCAGTTTAAAACGTCAAAATTGAATAAAATAATGTTTATTCACTCATGAATAAACATTATCTTAGCTCACTTGGTGTATAAATATCTATTATATTTTTAAATTAACGGATATTTAAAAAATGTTGACTTGAATTTTGGTAATTAGAAAGAAGAGGAAGGATCTATATTTAAATGTTTTTTTTTTTTTTACTCAAAATTAGCCGATAAATAAAATACCTGTTATATGAGTCTATTTCGAAACTCAGTGGTTAACTTTTAACAACTGGATAAAAAAATTATCCAGTAGATATAAATTTAACAATTAAAAATTTATTTTTTCTCCTGCTACTCTTGGTGGGGGTGCTGAAAATCGCATTCGAGATTTTAGTAAATGATTACGTTTTAAGGTCCTTAGAATTCAATTTTAACATGTACATGAAGCTCAAAATAGTTTTTCTTTGAAAAATACCTTCAAATGTTATTTTTTTCGCTATCTACGATATTATTAAAGATCGTTATTTTCTACAGGTATGCATTCATACTTTTTTCTATATATTCTATATATAATTATAAAATAATTTATTTTATAAACCCCGGAGCCACAATTCCGTAGTTACACAATTCAGATTTCAAATGTAACTAACAGACAAAAATGTCACTGTCAAAAAACCTATAATTTCAAATTAATAATTAAAACGTCTTAAGAAGAACGTAGTAAATAAAACAATAGTTATATTATACGAATGCAAATGAACATAATATAGTGTCCACTGTCCAGCATCAATAAATATGTAGGTATGTATCTGAATTAAGAAAAGTTAAATGGAGGGAGGTTTTTTGTTGGCCACATCAGATTTTTACCTCTCGCTTAGAGAGGTATTGGATTCATGCTAAAAATCACATATCCTGATTTTAGTGAATAAGCACGATTTAAGGTCCATATAAAACGATTTTAACATTTTTACGATGATGTCTGTGTGTGTATGTGTGTGTGCGTGTGTGTGTGTGTGTGTGTGTGTGTGTACGTGTATGTGTGTGTGTGTACGTGTATGTGTGTGTGTGTGTACGTGTATGTGTGTGTGTGCGTGTATATATATATATATATATATATATATATATATGTGTGTGTATGTGTGAGTGCGCGCGTGTGTGTGCGTGTGTGTGTGCGTGTGTGTGTGTGCGTGTGTGTGTGCGTGTGTGTGTGCGTGTGTGTGTGTGTGTATGTGGATCCTATTAACGTTACAATTCTTATGTCACCTTCTATTTATTATTCTTGCATAATTTGTATTCCTTTATCTTATTTCATCCCGACGTGAATTATACCTAGTCATCTAAGTTAGCTTCCTGGCTTATTGGTTGATTAATGTTGGTCGTAAACTGGATCTAAATTGATATTTGATATGTAGGTGCAAGTGAATGTAGTTTAGGGCTCATTACGGCCAACCGAACTATTCGGATTATCTGACTTAATTCCACTTCGGCCAATTACCGCTCCCGGTGCATTAATTACATCAAATCAGGAATATCAAATTTGAGAGATTAGTTACTCTGATTGCTATACGAATACAGTTTTATATGACATGAATAGAGGATGCGATATTAAAATTATAGAGAGATATGCTAATTATAATAGTTAAGAAGAAAGATATATTTGTTATTATGATCTGATGTTTTAAATTTGTAAATTAATATTACTCATTACTGGGTCCCAATCTACATTGTACACAAATGTTGGTAATGATGAAATATTTGTACCGTGCAGGCGCACCACAAGGGTCAATTTTGTACCCTTTATATTAGTTATTTTATAAATTTGTAAATAATAATATTTAAACTATTAAAATAGAATAATTCGGAAAACAAATTTTCATTTGCGAATTTATGCAATATTTTCATAGTAATAAAAGAAATAATAATAATAATTATAATAATAATAATAATAATAATATAGGTATTGTTATCTTCGTAAATAATTAAATGAAAGATTGGGGCGCGACATATTAATTAAAAACAACCTCTCACTCCTGTGACGGAGTTCATACAGCTCATCATTAATAGCCAATAGGAGAACAGGTTACATTATTTATATAAAAAAAAATATGTTGTGGCCAGCACAAGACCTCTCGCCATTTCCAAATTAGGCTATATAAGTATTGTATTGCACTTCACTTTCGAACCGTCGTTTTATAACAAAAAATTACAGAACTTTACTCAAATATTGTTTTTTATTGTATTTAACATGTCTTCTGCACACATATAATTCTGATTATATCTATTTTTCATTGTATGAGGATATTTCTAAATGTCAGAGATTCTTCCAATTCATAAACCAGATTGGCGGTATTTCTGATGGATATATGTATTTTACCACAATTTTACCTATAATTTCAAATATTTAATTAATAAAACAATAAGAAAAGTTAAATATACTTCCCAGAAAAAGCTATCAGAATGTCACTAAAACTTTTGATATTTGACAATGACATGTGTCATGTTATAAACATTGGAATTTATCAACTGATTTCCTTAGTGCCTTGGCCTCTGCGATTAGTTTACTCTATAAATTATTGTGTCTTTATCTCTAAATCTATAATTCTATACATTTTCAACTTCAATTTCAGAAAAAGTAAATTCAGTTTCAGAAAAAGTATATTCGATTTCAGAAAAAGTAACTTCAATTTCGGGAAACGTAAATTTATATTTTTATATAATATTTTTGAAATTGAAATTACTTTTCTTGAAATTAAAATTACTTTTTCTGAAATTAAATTTACTTTTTTGAAAATGAAGTTATTTTTCTGAAAATGAAGTTGAAAAGTATAGACCGAGTTACCTCCAATTTTTATTATTTTGAAAGAGTTTAGATAACAGAACTAGAAAATAAAGCAAGGAATAATAATTATATAAGCAAATTTTACGAAAGGCACTATTTTGCGATGCAAATATATGCAAATTTGTGGGCACAGGGCACAGCATTTAGTTTAGAAGAGTTCGTACAATATTTTCCACTTTTATGCCCGGTTTCACCATTGACGAATAAACATTTTATTCTCAGTTAAACTATTCGTTGAATAAAATAGCACATTTCTGTTTCACCAACATCAGTTTGTCAGTTAGCAACTATTCAACGAATATATCGTTGGTTAAATTATCTGGAGATTTTTGCCCAGTTAAATATTTATTCGACAAATATTTTGTCATTTGACATTTTTACTGTGCATGCCTAATAATTTTATAATTGTTCAGTGAACAAAGGAATAATTACAATAGGTATAATCTAAAATGAATAATAGATAAATATAGAAAATGAAATAATATAAGGATATCTTTATTTATTATTAAAATTTCTTTTAATAATATAATAGAATGTGATCCTTGTTGACATCTTCTAAAGAAGAAATTGTTATTCAGGCGAAAAAGAAATGATCCATAGAATCTATAATCAATTTGATGATGAATATTTTCGAATGCGATTCCGATTATTAAAACAATACGTTTATGGAATTCTAAATATGATGCGGCATCATTTGGAGATTGCAAGAATGTGCCATTCGTAGATCATACTTTTGTGCAAAAGTATTCAATTCTTTAATTTTTTCTTACAACACATCGCCAGTTTTCTTATTTTCTATAATATGTAAATATTCTTCCACTACAAAACTACAATTATTAAACTTTTCTCTTCCTCTAGATAGCTTTTACTTCGTTTCTAGTGTTGCCACAAGACCAAGACTGGTCTTGGTCTTGGTCTCGTCTCGTCTTGGTCTTGTCGAGACGAGACCATCATTTGGTCTCGACTAGAAAAGTCGAGACGAGACGAGACCAGCATCAAGTCTTGTCGAGAAAGTCTTGAAGTCTCGACAAGACTCTCGACTTCAGATCAAAGGTATTTTTTTAAACATATATATTCTAAAAGTGCTTCAAAAACTGAGAGTATTGCTGTAAATACTGTTTGAAAACTCGAATAAATAAGAAAGATATTAATTTTTCAAATTTTGTAATTTTGCTACTTTCATAAAAATATAAATAAAATAAATATAAATATATAAATATATCATCACGGCATATTACCCATTTCTGGGTGTGCCAGTATCTACAACACATGTAGACATCATAAAAATATAGTTAGTCATATATTTTTTTATATGTTATTTATTTGCCAAAAAAAATACACTTATACCAAAAACTTAAGTAAATTATAATAAACTTATTTAGAATAATAATGGTAAATTTAATAAAAACTGTAAGTAGTTACATAAACACAATTCTCTAACAAAAAAAAAATAAATAAATAAATAAAACTCTTATTTGAAAAACATAAATAAATTATAATACTCGTGCTTAAATATATAAAATTAGTAACTAAGAAACTTTAATAATAACAGTTTTACGGTTTAACGAATTATAAATAGATTAACTTTCAAAAATCAGTCAGCTTTACTATAATCATAGAAACAGCTAATATATTCAAAAAATTGTAATTGACAGATTTCAGTGTCAAGTACAATTTACATAATGATTGTTCGTGTTATAATTTTATTGGATTTATAGAATTTTTTCCAAGGAACTTTCGGTATGAAATTTGTAAAAAATAGTATATGTTCGTGTTACAATTTTATTAAATATATAGAATATTTTTTGGGGAACTTTTGATGTGGCATTTGTACAAAATACCTCAAATTGACGGAAGTTCTTGTGATAGCCACAACAGTTTTTTTATGTACTAAAACTTCTTTTACATGTTGTAGAAGGTAGAGTAAAAAATAAAATCAAGACATGGAGTAAAAATGTATAGAATTTTTTGGAGATATCTAATAATTCTTCATATGGTATTTCTTTCTCAAGAGGTTTCTCTTTTTAATTTTTAATTCTTGTATCATCCGTTTATACTTTTCTTTATTACATGGTTTTATATTTTTAGGATGCAAAATTGTTAGAATGACTAGAGTATTGTATTCTGTAATATTTGGATTTGGGTTGGGCAAACCTACCTACTTTTATTACTAGCAGATGTCTAAAAGTGGTTGTTATTGTCTGGTAATATGCTGCATTTATAGTACTGGTCGTTGTAAAATTTATTGTTCCATTATTGGATTTTTACAAGAAAAGAAATGTGTTATTTTTTACCTAATTTTTTTTTTTATATTGTTATAAGGGATTAGGAAAAACAGTTTGTTTTACACATTTGTGCATACAAAGTTTTAAGGAAATTGTTAAGAAGGGCTTGTACATTACGACTTTTATATTTACATTTCCTTTAAGGCTTTAAGTCAATGTTGATTATTGTTTTAATTTTTTCATATGAATGAATTAGGTATTTATACAATGTATTTAATTTTCTCAGGGGGTTCAAGCGCAAACTTTTGAAATAAAGCAGAGGTTCTCAACCTGTGGTACGTGTACCAGGGGATACGTGAAAGGCTAGTTTTGTTATCTGCCTATTTAACATTTATTTATTAAAATATAAAAAAATAGCGAAAGAAGTTATTTTTTAGGAGATTTTTGTCTATTTACTTACTGCTTCATTTTAAACATATACATACAACTGTTTAACTATTGCTAATAATTCTGTAGCTAAGGAATTGAAATTATATATTTTATGTTTAGTAATGAGAAACAACACTTGATATATACGTATATTTTCATATTAATTATTTCAAGAGTTCAATTATCAAGTTGATGATATTCATAGAAAACTTAATAATAAATATCTCAAATATTATTTGGAATATTTGAATCGCGATTGTACTGGTGTTCTTAGAATTTTATGTACTATTAGATGCGATTATACAAAAATTGTTTATGGAGGCAAAGTCGAGAGTCTTGTCGAGACTCGAGACGAGACGAGACTGACATCAAGTCTCGTCTCGACAAGACCAAGACGAGACCACTCTAGTCGAGACCAAGTCAAGACCAAGACAAGACCGACCCCAAGTCTCGTCTCGTCTCGACTTTCGGCAACACTATTCGTTTCTTCTTCTTATTTATATTTTCACTCACTTTCCATTGATTTCAATGACGCAAATCAAAAAATTATTTTTGTTAGCAGTGAATTTGACAGTTTTGCCAGGGAGATGAACTTGTTAGCTGTATACTCAAAGCAAAATAATATACAGAAAAATAATATTCTACGAACAACTATCTATTCAACAAATTTGTTTGGTGAAACAGAAAACTATTCAATGCATAAAATTTATTCGTCTTATAACTATTTCTGAATTTATTCGGCAATGAGGAAACCGGGCATTAAAGACATTAATATGTGGGTACGTAGTATAGGGTATTTAGAGCGAATGAAACGTTTGAAAGAAGTTATATTATTATTTAATACTGCTGGTACATGGTACACATATAACAATATTTTTAATTAAAACACAAATTTATATGATACAGACATCCAAATGAATAAAACATTTCACTAATTAAATCTTTATTCTAATCAATATTAAAATCTTTCTACTACTTCTTTCCCATATTGAATAAAATAAAAAGCAGCGACCTTAGCGTTTAATTCTACGTCTGCTTGCCGTGATCGTTACGGTTGTGCAGTCGTAACTCCACGTATACATACACACCATACAGTAGACAGCAAAAAGAAATATCATGTGTGGAAAAGCTGCAGATATATGGCATACGGGCACGAATACGAGAATATTTTCATTACTAACAAACTACCTCAGAGCAAGTGTGAAGAAATATGCGCAAGAACAAATATTTAACATGGGACAATATTGAAATGGAAAATACTTAGTTAAAATTTCAGAATGAGAGAAATGATAATTATTAGTCCCAAAAAAAAAAAAAATACTTTAGTTTATTGTTTATTGTCTCCTACTTATTTATAGTTGAGGGAGGTGTTGTGTTTGGTCAAAATAGTTTTAGTTTTAATTTTAATTGTATGTTTTAATCACAGAACTGCTGTGCTGTTTCTTGCTATGTTTTAAATATGATGCACGATGTGTACGCGTTACACAGAAAAAATCTGTTATGGCAAGCACAAGACCTCTCGCCATTTTCATATTAGGCTATATAAGTATTGTATTGCACTTCGCTTTCGAACCGTCGTTTTATAACAAAATATTACAGAACTTTACCCAAATATTGTTTTTTATTGTATTTAACATGTTTTCTGCACACAAATAATTCTAATTATATCTATTTTTCATTGTATGAGGAAGTTTTTAAATGCCAGAGATTGGCGGTATTTCTGATGGATATATGTATTTTACCACAATTTTACCTATAATTTCAAATATTTAATTAATAAAACAATAAGAAAAATTAATTATACTTCCCAGAAAAAGCTATCAGAATGTCACTAAAACTGTTGATTTTTGACACTGACATGTGTCATTTACAAACTATATTATAAACATTGAAATTTGTCAACTGGTTTCCTCAGTGCCTTAGCCTCTGCGATTAGATTACTCTATAAATTTATAGTGTGTTTATCTCTAAATCTATACAAGATATAATAAAATTTTTAAGTGTATTAGATGGAGAATTTTATGTTCTTCAATATTTAATAAAAAAAACTGCCAAAAAATTATATTTAGAAGCATATTTCTAAAAAACTACTACTTCCGGTTGTTCAATTGTTACTAAAACCTTTTCAGCTCTTCACAGGAATGTCAGATTGAGAAAACTGCAGTTAAATATTAACATACATAAAGTCTTATAGTTTTTGAGGAATCGTGTCTACAACATCCAGACATACACGTACACACATACACACATCCACACACACAGACATCATTTTAAAAATGTTATAATCGGATTCTAGGGAGCTTAAATCGTGCTTATTCAATAAAATCTGGATATGCGAATTTTAGCATGAATCCAATACCTCTCTTAGCGTGTGGTAAAAAAAAACATCTAAATTGTAGTTAAATTAACTAAATAAATGTTTAATTTTCAGCCTACTAATAATATGTTTTCATTAAATTATCAAAGCTGATTTAGTTAAATTTTCTAAATTTGTAATAACAAATTGTAGTAAAATTAAATACAAAATTAGATTAAATTATTACATTTAGTATTAAACTAAACATAAATAAAGAAATTAACTAAATACATATTTAAATTTTCTATTTACTTACCTAATCCATTAGATAAATTACCGAAAATTAACAATTTTTTACAAAATATTTAGTATCTATTTCGGATTAGTTAAAATGCTAAATTAAGATTTGTAAATTATACTAAATTATTTGACATATTGCCTAATAAAATAATATCTAATTATAATTAGACAAAATTTCAATTCTTTTTTTTTGTGTAGTATTGTCATCAGTGGTTCACAATGCTGTCTCTGACAGAAGTATTTATATGCAATCTTCGATTAAGACAATCCTATAGCAGTCCTGAAAATAATGTAAAATATGAGATTCAGACGAAACGCTACAGCCCGCACTATTGAACTATTCATTACAAATTTACATATTATGAAACAAGAAAGTGTGATCTACAAATTAACCATACTCTTATTGAATTTTTTTTAGGGGCCTGTACTTGAAAAACAGCTATTTTTGATAGCTGATATCATCAGTCCTATGCATAATTTCAAAATATTAAATTAAATTTATTTTTGTTGTTCTCTAAAGAGTTGCCCTTTAAACCAATGGATGGTCATTTGTGTGTATTCGGAGTTATATTTATATAAAGAAGACCTAAATCCTAAAGACTAAATGCCAAAATGCGACATCGGACACGGCCTAAATCATGATTCAGAAATATTCTGCAGTTAATTCTTTTTATCTCTTGCTAAGAGAGGTATTGGATTCATGCTAAAATTCGCATATCCAGATTTTATTGAATAAGCACGATTTGAGGTTCCTAGAATCCGATTATAACATTTTTAAAATAATGTCTCTGTGTGTGTGTGTGTGTGTGTGTGTGTGTGTGTGTGTGTGTGTGTGTGTGTGTATGTGTGTGTGTGTGTATGTGTGTGTGTGTGTGTGTGTGTGTCTGGATGTTGGAGGGACGATTCCTCAAAAACTATAAGACATAAAAAATATTTAACTGCAGTTTCCTCAATCTGATATTTTTGGGAAGAGCTGTTTTGGTAACAATTAGACAACCGGAAGTAGTAGTTTCTTAGAATTTTTTTTCTAAATATAATTTTTTGGAAATTTTTGTTATTACAAATATTGAAGAACAAAATTCTCCATCTAATACACTTAAAATTTTTATTATATCTTGTATAGATTTAGAGATAAAGACACTATAATATATAGAATATTATAATCGCAGAGGCTAAGGCACTAAAGAAACCACTTGACAAATTCAAATGTTTATAACATAGTTTGTAAATGACATATGTCAGTGTCAAAAATAAAGTTTTAGTGACATTCTGATAGTTTTTTCTGGGAAGTATATTTAATCTTTCTTACTATTTTATTAATGAAATATTTGAAATTATAGATAAAATGCATATATCCATCAGAAATACCGCCAATCTGGTTAATGAATTGGAAGAATCTCTGACAAATAGGAACTTCCTTATACAATGAAAAATAGATATAATTAGAATTATATGTGTGCAGAAGACATGATAAATATAATAAAAAACAATATTTGGGTAAAGTTCTGTAATTTTTTGTTATAAATCGACGGTTCGATAGCGAAGTGCAAAACAATACTTATATAGCCTTATATGGAAATGGCGAGAGGTCTTGTGCTGGCTACAACAGATTTTTTATTCACAATATCACAATGATAAAAATTGAATAACTAAGATAAATCGTTCTATCTAACATAACTTTCATAATCGCAACTTATCAAATGACAGATAAATAACAGCGAAAGTTAAATTAAAACTTAGTTATACAATTGTGCTGTGTATGAAAATATGGAATTAACCAGAGAACATTTTCCTCAGTTTTTAGTAAAAACAAATAATAGTCAAAATTTTAAAAAAAATATTTACATTATTTATTATTTTACAATTTGAGTGATAATCACTTTTATATGTTATTTATTTATTTATTTTTTTATCCTTTGCGACAATAATTTCTGTGAAACTTTATATGTTGTTCCTCACGGGTGTTTGCTTTAGATCATTATGTATTTAGACATTTCTTGGCCTTATGAAGACTAATGTAATACATCGTCAAAACGTTGGCTTGAAATAAATATTTCATCTGCAGACTGCCCGTCCAATTATTCTCCTTGGACCCTTCTTAAACAAGCCGCTTGAGAGTTCAAAAATTATATTTCTTATTTGAGTTTGAACAGCGGCAATACATAATTCTATCACCATCATTGCTGTCATTCTCTCCAACTTCATTCATTACACTCTTCTTATTTCTTGTACCAAATTACAAATCTCCTTCGTGCCTTATGCAATTAGCACCCCATCCCCAAGGATTCGATCCCTGATCCCATTGTCTTAACTTCAATTCTGTTATGTAAGTTGTGTAAGTTTGTTGCTGTAACTGTGAGCATCTGCTGCACGAGAATACGACGGCTGCACGAAATGGCCGACTTCGCGAGTTTTGAGTTGGGTTGCTTGGTTGCTCTGTGCCGACGCCCGAATCAAGACTTATGTTCTTGTTCAAGAGTTACAAACCACAATGTGGAAACTTGGAATTAATTTAGACATGATGAAAAAATCCAAAGATGGCGGGGATAAATTCGGAGACATTTCAAAAGTTTTGCGGAACAAAATTTATTAAACTTTTATTGTAGTTTAGGTGGACTCTGTTATAATTACAACTTAATTTGTTTATTTGTCAAATACTTGTACGGGTATACAATATATATATATTTCCAATACCTACTTATACAGTGGCATTTTATCTACTGAAATTTCGTTGCAAAAACGTTTTACTATTGAAGAGCATAGTAAATTTTCTTTAAACACTAGTGGCTTAAAGAAAGTACATATCCATAAAAACCAACAAAAAATTCATTGGTAACTACAATTTATACATAGCAAAATTGTAACGCTACAATAATTATTAACAATGAGAATAAAAAAATCAACAAGGCAGTGGAAAAAAAATTGCCATTTGAAATTACGATATGAAACTTATGCCGCAATTCTGAACAAATCTGTAAGTCTTACAGATTTGTAAATCTGTAAAAATTGAACAAAATCGCAACGAAAGCTGCAACTCTTATGTATAACTTTATATTTATCAACAAAAATAGATGCGTTATTGTCAGTTTTTTACAGACTTACAGATTTGGTCAGAATTGCGGCATTAGTTATAATTTGAGAACTCTACCAATTTTTAAGTTAGACGAAAATTAATTTGACAATTTTTAAGTCCTTTAGTATTAATTTGACAGTTTTGAAATTAAGTTGGCAGCTTTGACAGTTTTTAAGTGATCCAGAAATTAGCTTGAAAGTATTAAAAAAAAATTGGTTAGAAGATTTAAAAAGTGGAAGGAAAGAATGTTGAAGTATATTATTGTTCAAGAGAACTTCGTTGAACCTATTTAAATAAATTCTAAAGAATATGATCGTTATCATGAACTATGCGTTTTATACTAAATAATTCTTAAGTGAGCTTCGTGTTCAACTAACTTTTCTATTAACTCGAAAAGAAAAATTAGATGCAACTATTATAAAAATTATGGCGCGTATAATGCAAAAGTACGCTTCATAAAAACATTAATACATTAATATGTATGTTCTACACACACTATTCCATAGAATAAATAGAATACTAAAAGCCATGACTACAAAAGGAATTAAATAAGTGTACTACTATGTATGTATTATAAAAAAATTCTGCATGGATTACATATTTTTTGTAGTAAAATATAAACTAGTGAATCATAACTAAAAAATCTGATGTGGCCAACACAAAATCTCCGTCCATTTAACTTTTCTTAATTCAGATACATAACATACCTACATATTTATTGATGCTGGTAACAATAATATTCCTTTGCATTCGTATACTATAACTATTGTTTTATTTACTACGTTCTTCTTAAGACATTTTAATCATTATTTTAAAATGATAGGTTTTTTGACAGTGAGATTTTTGTCTGTTAGTTCCATACATTTGAAATCTGAATTTGTAACTACGGAATTGTGGCTCCGGGATTTATAAAATAGATTATTTTATAATTTTTTCTATAAAATATATAGAAAATGTATGAATGCATATCAGTAGAAAATAATGATCTTTAATAATATCGTAAATCGCGAAAAAAAAACATTTAAAGGTATTTTTTAAAAAAAATCTATTTTGATATGATAAAAATCTATTCTAGGGACCTTAAAACGTAATCATTTACTAAAAACTCGGTATGATTTTTAGCACGATCTCTATACTTCCCTAACCAAGGGTAGCGGGAGGTAAAAATTAACCACGATCATTTATTGTACGAGTTGAAACTGCATGTAACGTACAAGTACCTGTTTCTTCAAAGCATTCTCGAACTCGAAATGTGAAAGTTGTCTGTTGCATCACAAAATTCAACCCTTTAAATTATTTTATGGCTGGAGATCTAGAGAAAGTCGGACTGAGGTAAAACAACCCTTTTTAAAAATTTACGTGTTTCAATTTCGAATTTATACTTTCTATAGGATAGGTATTTCCTACACATTTACACAAAATGTACCTACCTATAAGTAATATCGGATTTTTTTATTGAAAAACCTAATCTAACCTAATAAAGATATAAATATGGGATTTCAGATTGGCATTTTGTTTTTATTCGTTTTAAATTAACCCACAAAGCATTATAAGTAAAAGATAAATAAACATAAATCCGTCCTAAAATTAATTTATTTTAACACGAATACCTAATCATTAATCCGGCGGCTAGAATTACAAGATTCGATAGTTCGGTCTTTCGGCTATCTGTTCTACCACTATTTATCGCAGAAAAATAATTATTAAAAATCTAATGCAACATAATACCTCCCGCTATTTCATTTTTCTTAATTTAAATACATACATACATATGTACTATTGCTGCAAACTATTATTAAGTTCCGTTGCGTGTAACTATTGCTTTATTTATTATTTTCTTTTTAAAATGTCACCATTATTAATTTGAAGTGATTACTTTTTTGACAGTGACATTTATCTGTCAGTTTTATATGTATAGGTATTTGAAATATGAACTGTGTAATAAAGGAATTGTGTTTATCTTTAAAACATAGGCTCTAAGATTTATAAAAAATATTAATTTTTAAATTTATCTATAAAATATGTAGAAAAAGTATTAATGTATACCTATTTCAATAATCTTGAATTTTTATAATGACATAAAATGCGAAAAAATGACATTTAATGGTATTTTTTAAGAAAACCTATTGTGAGCTTCAAGTAAACTGCTATTTCTGGTTATCCGATTTACACCAAAATCTAATGGTGTTTCCATATTAGAATATGGTCGAAATACAAGGTTTCTGAACTTTCTGAATGATAGTATTTGAGCTAGAGCGTAGACAAAATCTATACACATACACACACACGCGCACACACGTACATACAGATATCACCGTGAAAATGTTCAAATTGGGTACTAGGGACCTTAAAACGTGGTCATTTACTATAATCTCGATATGCGACTTATAGCACGATCTCTACACCTCCCTTACCAAGGGTAGCGGGAGGTAAAAAAATAAGAATAAAATATCTGCTAGACTTCCGGCAATATCTTCCTATCTCTTCTCGTCAAAATTTGCAGTCAAGTCTCGTGATAATCACATGCACCGCAATCCTGACCTTCCCCACGTGACAGGCGGCATGTTTATGACGTCACTGAGTGACAACCGCCAGACAGCGTAGCATTAACCCGTGACGTCACATCATTACGCGGCATTGTTATCATACGATACACGCACTCGATTTTCGACTTTATTTCCAGAGCTATAAGAATCACGCAGGGAAATCATGGATGTAACGCAGACGGAGAAATGGCGACGTAGAATGGAGAGTGGAGAAGTTACGACGTACGTAAGGGAGGGGATATTGATCACAGACAAAGATGGAGATATGGATGGGGGTCGGGGTTGAGTGTATGTCTATGTCTGGATGGTTTGTTGTAATGCAACGGCCTTGGACAGAGTCAAAGGTCGGAAAATGTTGTTAATTTAACTGAGGTCTACACAGATTTCCAGGACGAAAAAAAGAAGTATAGAGATGAATATATTTGACTGTCTAAAAGAATATATAAAATAAATATATTACAACGGCATATTACCCATTGCTTGGTGTGCCAATCTGCCTTGTACACAGATTTGTACCGTGCAAGCGTTTACCAGGCGTTACCTCATTTCTGGAGAGCGCAGCAGAGACTAATTTTCTAAATGCATTTTTTGTAAAAAAAAAAATAATTAACATTACATGCATACGACTTTTATTTACTCCAGATATTACATATTATATTTCTTAGGGATAAAGAATTGTAGTCCACTAACTTATATTTAAATAGAAAAAATAAAATTTAATGTAAAATTTACTAATATTCTACACACAGGAACAGAAAAATGGGCATACGTTTGTTCACCAATTTGATTTTGATTTAGATTTTAGGCCCATTTGAACAAAATCTTTCTTTGGAAAAACAACTTTTTTACCTCCCGCTACCCTTGGTAAGGGAGGTATAGGGATCGTGCTAAAAATCATATATCGAGATTTTAGTAAATGACCACGTTTTAAGGTCCCTATAATCCAGTTTTAACATTTTATATATATGTGTGTGTGTGTGTGTGTGTGTGTGTGTGTGTGTGTGTGTGTGTGTGTGTGTGTATGTGTGTGTGTGTATGTGTAAGGATTTTGTCTTCTCAAATACTGTCAATCAGAAAATTCTGAAACCTTGTATTCCTATCCTAATCTAAATACGAAAAGAAGCCATTAGATTTTGGTGTAAATCGGATAACCGGAAATGGCACTTTACCTGAAGCTCATAATGGTTTTTCTTCAAAAAATACCATTAAATGCCATTTTTTCGAAATTTATATCTTATGAAAATTAAAGATTATTGAATTTTCTACAGGAATACATTAATACTTTTTCTATATATTTTACAGATAAATTTAAATTTTTTTTTTTTTTTTTATTAGTCCCGAAGCCTAAGATAAACACAATTCCTTTGTTACACAGTTCATATTTCAAATGAATGTAACTGACAGTAAATGTCACTGTCAAAAACTAATCACTTCAAATTAATAATAGTGACATTTTAAAAAGAAAATAGTAAATAAAGCATTAGTTTTCTGCAATGGAACAGTTTGCAGCGTTAGTAAATACGTAAGTATGTATTTAAATTAATAAAAATTAAATAGCGAGAAGTTTTGTGTTGGCTACATCAGATTTTTATACTAACGTTTTATAACAACTTATTTAACTTTATATTATTTATGTTCCTGGTGTATGATAATTAGTATTATTTCGATTTTGATAAAAATGAGAAACACGGTTTTTTAGATCTTATAATAAAAAATTTCTCCAATAACCTCGTATTTAAACACGATTAGATCATTCGCTATTTTTTATGAAATGGATTTTTTTAAAATTTTATATGCAAGTTCTTTTCCTAGTATTAAAAAGTCTTATTTGTTTTTAATTTAACTGCAGACAAATTTCTACTGTATTATTTTCACTACAGACCCTCTTTTGAATTGTGAAGAATACCCAACATGTCTAGTAGACATTCTTCTTGGAATTTAATAATAATTAATTCTAATTCTTTCCTTATTCCATTACTAAGTCATTCTTCACTCATTCAACAATTTCCTACCAATGCACCATTATTTCCTTATATGTAGACGTCTTCCAGACATCACATAATCCCAAAGAACACACAATGATTTCTATGAAGTACTTCTTATTTAAATCACGTGTTTCAAACGTGCTGTCGAGCATTTTTGCCGTCGGCAGTGGTTTCTGATTGGAACGCAGATCAGAGAAAGAGAAAATGGTAGAATAGTTGACGGTTGAATGGAGAGAATAATGATTTTGTAGCGAATACAAAGTTGTAGTTATTGGTCATACGAGAAAAATAGTTATTTGTATAGAAAGTGCGAGCTGTCAAATGACAATGTTATAGAACATAATAATAATATATAATTTATTACATAAAAAGTGTCATTGTATAGTAATATAAGACGAATAAATATAGGTTTTTAATCTTTGTATCATATGTTTACTTTTGAGGTTATAATTTCTTCATGTTCTTATGTCAAATATATTGCAATATAAATACATAATTGAATTTATAAGTACCTAAAAAAAATATTATTAAACTTATAAAACTTACCAAAATTAATAACACATCTATTTTAAAGAAAAATTGGACATACGTATGTACCAAGCACATGCAGTAATAGAATTAAACAATGTTGCCAATGCAGTAATATGAAAAACAAAAGGATTTTATTTGTTTATTATTATTAATCATTGCAAAAATATTATTGTCGCTAAATATTTTTGTTTTTTGGGGAGACCAACGAAAAGATAGTATACGCACATTTTTTTATATAAATATTTGATAAATATGTGAAACACAAATTAAGAATCGTACAAAATATTAAAAGAAGTGTTTCCTAAAGATATTAGCAACATCAAATATATGTAGCTGATTTTTATCTCCCGCTACACTTGGTAAGGGAGTTATAGGGATCGTGCTAAAAATCACACATCAAGGTTTTGGTAAATGACCATCTTTTAAGGTCCCTAGAATCGAATTGAAACATTTTCACGATGATGTCTGTATATGTGTAATAAAATGAATGTGTGTGTATGGATTTTGTCAACGCTCTAACTCAAATACTATCGTTCAGAAAATTCTGAAATCTTGTATTTCTACCTTATTCTAATATGGAAAGAAGCTATTAGATTTTGGTGTAAATCAAGTAACCGGAAATAGCACTTTACTTGAAGATCAAAATAGTTTTTCTTCGAAAAATTTCTTTTTCGCGATTTATGTTATAAAAATTAAATTTCTATGGGTATGCATTAATACTTTTTCTACATATTTTATAAAATATATATATTATATATGAAATAATCTATTATATAAATTTTGGAGCATATGTATTAAATACAAACACAATTCCTTAGTTACACGGTTCAGATTTCAAATGTATTTAACTGGCAGATATATGTCACTGTTAAAAAATTCAAAAATTTCAAATTAATAATGGTAACGTTTTAAAAATAAAATAGTAATAGTAAATAAAACAATAGTTATAGTTATATTATACGAAAGCCAAGGAATATATTATAATTTCTAGCATCAATAATGTAGGTATGTATTTAAATTAATAAAAGTTAAAAAAATAATAACACTCGGTTTAGTTTTACAAGAAAAGTATAATTTTACTTTATTGTACAATTTTGCCAGTTATGGCATCATCAGAAGTTCTGGCGGGAGGTATACTGCTGGTCACAACAGTTTTTATATTGAAGTTTATTTCTATAAGACAAATAGTTCATATTTTTTACAATTTTTAAAATATGATTCTCCGTTAACCTATTACAGCAGGATTTTTTTATTACTAAATGATTTTAGCGTGTAACCATATATACCACATACTATTGTTAAACAATTGTCAAAACTTATGTGTCAAACGTTACTAACCTAAAATTTTTTGTCATTGAATTAGATTTTCCATTTCAGTAATGTACGATCAACGGAAAAATATTGTATGCATACTAATAGCCGAGACAGACGACAAAAATTAATGATCATTAAGGGTTAGATACAGTAGACGCACCTGAAGTTGCGACTGATGACAGATATCAAAATTACGTCTGTTAACAAACCAAAAAATATTGAATGTAGTAAGCACGAACTACTTATTGTATTGTACTCGTACAGTACAAAACAATAAGTAGCACGTGCTTACTACAGTCAATATTTTCTAATTTGTTAATAGACTCAATTTTGACATCTGTCAACAGTATCACCTTAAGGTACGCATACTATAACAAACCGTTAATAATCATTAATTTTTGTCGTCTGTCTCGGCTATAACACATGTATTAATTGGCGATTAATAATCTCAGTTATTAATCACCCTCATTAATACACTTGACAGTTAAGTAACTATTAAAGTAGTTCCCTTTCCTTTACAAAAATACACTTTATCTTTCTTTCCACTTCTTAAAAGCTTCAAATCATTTTTTTGCATGATAATAATCATGAATGGAAGTTGAAAAACAATCTAACCCACAACGATACCTTAAAAAGTCTAAGTTCTAACAAACTTAATTTTTACAACTTAATTTCACCTGACTGATAACAGATAATAATGGCTGAAAACGATAGTGCAAATTTTGTTTCTTACGGCCTACCTGATTTTATTATATTCAATAAATATAACGTCACATTTGTGTTTAATATTTGAAAAAATTTTCGTCTTCATTCCTACTTTCTAGGAATGTGGAGAAATCCAAACTAGTCCTATTTTTTTCTAGCACTCTTGTTTGAAAGATTTATAGTTCTCGTTACGTAAAAGTCGTCCAGTGGTCCCTATTTAAAATGGGGTAAGTTTGTAAAGAAGTGAAACTTTTTGTAGAGCAAAAACTTGTAGTTTCTAAAGCAATAAAATCTTTAAAACCAATATACCGGTAGTTAAAGGGTTCGAGACACTTTCTCTTTAATGTTAGGATAGGATTGTGCAATCCTTCCAAGTACAAGGGTAGATAGGTAAAAACTTTCACAAAATGTGGACGAATTTTGACAAGGGTGTTAAAAAATGGTTAATCTTTCTTTAAAATAATTAAATATAGCTGTACCGTCTTTATTTATAATTATATCAAGTTAAGGTTACTTTTAATATTAAATTAGTACGACTCTGGAGAAAATTTATTTATTTTTATTATTATTTTCCTATTCATTTTAAAGAATTTATACGAGGGTAACGCTAAACTTGGTTAAACTAAAACGCTGTTTTAAAAAATAAAGTTTCAATATTTAGCTTCACCCTTATACCCGAAACACTATAAAAATTAATGATCATTAACGGTTAGTTATAGTATGCGCCCGTGAAGGTGAGACTCATGACAGTTGTCAAAATTGCGTCTATTAACAAACCAGAAAATAATGAATGTAGTAAAATGTGCTACTTATTGTATTGTACTCGTACAGTATAAAATAATAAGTAGCAAGTGCTTATTACAGTTAATATTTTTTGGTTTGTTAATAGACGCAATTTTGACATCTGACATCAGACTCAACTTCACATGCGCATACTGTAACTACCAGTTAATGATCATTAATTTTTGTAGTCTCTCGGGTATTATGTTTAAAGAGCAATTATTTAAAAAATATTTATTTGAATACAAACTAGATTCTGCTTTAAAATCATATATTGATAAATTTGATGTTATTTATTATTTTTATTAAAAAATGATATTTGACATTTTTTAAAAAGCTTAAAAATGGCAGTAAAATGCGTAAAGTGTTACTTTTAAGATCTAGTGCTTAAAAGTATTTCATTTAGCAACGAATAGATAAACCTGACGTCTGTCTACTTTTTAATTTTGAAAAATTCAAAATGTTTATATTTGATAATATATGATCTGTTTTAAAACGCTATTATAAAAAATCTTGGATGTAATCCATCGCGAAATGACTGTTTTAGGCAATTGACGTGTTGTATCACTCGCTTACGCTCGTGCGTACAAATTTCACGTCGCGTGCCTAAAACACTATCATTTCGCAACTTATTACATAAATAGCTATTTTTGTTATATATCCAACATACTTGATGGATTAATTTTTTTTAACCGGTTGTTAAAAATTAACCACTTCAGTTTTCTTGTGAAAAAATACACAACAGATCTGTCATTAAGCGACTTTTGGATATTGTTTGGTGTTAAATTTTGCAGAACAGGTTGTCGCCTAAAGAAAAGATTGATGCAATTCGTGATTATTTTGCAAGCATCCCAAAAAAAAATCTGTTGTGGCCAGCACAAGACCTCTCGCCATTTACATATTAGGCAATATAAGTATTGTATTGCACTTCGCTTTCGAACCGTCCTTTTATAACAAAATATTATAGAACATTACCCAAATATTGTTTTTTTATTATATTTAATATGTCTTCTGCACACATATAATTCTAATTATATCTATTTTTCATTGTATGAGGATGTTTCTAAATATCAGAGATTGTTCCAATTCATTAACCAGATTGGCGGTATTTCTGATGGATATATGCATTTTACCACAATTTTACCTATAATTTCAAATATTTGATTAATAAAACAATAAGAAAAATTAAATATACTTCTCAGTAAAAGCTATCAGAATGTCACTAAAACTGTTGATTTTTGACACTGACATGTGTCATTTACAAATTATGTTATAAAAATTGGAATTTGTCAACTGGTTTCCTTAGTGCCGTAGCCTCTGCGATTAGTTCACTCTATAAATTATAGTGTCTTTTTCTCTAAATCTATACAAGATAAAATAAAAATTTTAAGTGTATTAGATGGAGAATTTTATGTTCTTCAATATTTAATAAAAAAAACCTCCCAAAAATTATATTTAGAAGAATTTTTCTAAGAAACTACTACTTCCGGTTGTTCAATTGTTACCAAAACCTTTTCAGCTCTTCCCAGGAATGTCAGATTGAGGAAACTGCAGTTAAATATTTTTTAAGTCTTATAGTTTTTGAGGAATCGTGACTACAACATCCAGACATACATACATACATATATATATATATATATATATATATATATATATATATATATATATATATATATATATACACACACACACACACAGACATCATTTTAAAAATGTTATAATCGGATTCTAGGGACCTTAAATCGTGCTTATTCAATAAAATCTGGGTATGCAAATTTTAGCATGAATCCAATACCTCTCTTAGCGAGAGGTAAAAAATTGGTTGGTAGCTTTTAAGAAGTAGTTGAAGGGAACTACTCTAAACATATTTAAAATAAAATTTTATAAAATATTAACTCAAAAATTTCAAAGTGACCCTCGTATTATTGACAGTAGATTTCTTAAACTATTTATCCTGCGTGTTAAAATGTCTCTATTATTTATCGCCCTTCATAGTTAGGTAAATAACTATTTTATAAAATAAATGTATTGCCGTAGGTAGTATTACATTTTCCTCTTATAAAGAAAAAAAAAATATCTTATAATTGTATAAGTTTTGCTGTCTGTGTGACTTGATTTCGCAATAAAATTAGCAATGAGATCGCAATAACGCTAACAATACAATACCATCCGATCCTAATACGATTACTTGGGGCGAAAATGTGGAAACAGTGGGCAATAGGGAAGACGGAAACTCGGCCATAAATAAGAAAGAAATAAGGCATCTGCGTGTTCCCTACGCGTGGAATTGGCTTCCGCTCCGGGGACTTCGCCTGCCACTCCGTTTTCCCTGGACTCAGGTGAGCCACGCAGATATGGCGGCGGTCGCCAATGTTTACAAAGAGCAGAATAAGCCGTTTTTCGCCTTCCAGAATTCTAATTTCGGCATGCAATTCTCCGATGCAGATGCGATGCGATTGTTCGCTACAAACGATTTGATTCCACGATGCTCCGGGGGATTGTTATGTTTTGTTCTACAAGTATGCGCTATTTGTTTCCTTCGATTTCAACAACGAAACTCTAAATTAAATGCCGTTTTGCCGGGGAACAGATGGTGTAGCTGTGTACCCTGAATACTAAATTATTGGAAAATAGAACATTTCCAAACGTTCAAAATTCAAACTAAACGTGATGCTCTTTTAATTAAATATTTATTTTTCTTCGATATTTATTGTTGGCAGCAAGATTTTTTTAAATTAATATAAATATTTTTATTATACGAGAGATGTGACAATAAAATAACTCAATTGATCTTAGAACATTTACTATTCAAAAAATTATGCAAAACAAATAATGCCATCCATAATGGGTCGAAAAAAAAAACCCAGCCCACCTGGGTTTTTTAATAAAACCCGGGTTTTATTAAATAAGAGCGGGTTTTATTAAATAAAAGAGGGTTTTATTGACAAACATCGAAGTATAGTATCATTTTTAGCTTTAGTTTTATAAAGTATCTTAATACACATAGACAAGTCGGCGTAATAGATAATACTATTTTTTTTAAAACTGTAATAAACAATAAATTAACTAGAGAGTGTACATGCGTACACGAATTAATTAATAGTTGCAAGTCTGTGCAATGCAAATGTGTACAAGAATTAGATCCAAGTGTCACAACTAATAGTATGTTTAATACACAACTCAAAAAATAATGAAAATGCTGACACCAGGATTGGAGTTGTTCAAATATAAAACACTGTGTTCAGTTCGCAAAGCAATGAAAAATATATTAAAAATGATCAAACACGAAGTACACAAAATGAAATTGATTGTAAAATGTTGCCGGTGACAAAAATTTATGTATATGTGTGTACCATATAAGTATGTACCATATTTAATTAATAAAATATGATTTTCATAAAAGTGGGTTTTTTAGATGGGTTTTTAGGGTTTTTTAGATGGGTTTTTTTAAAAAAAACCCGGGTGGGTTTTTTTGGGTCGGGCAAATTACAACAACCCTGTCCATGCGAATATAAATATTCCATTGTTATGGTAGAAATATCTGTAGGCTATTTTACCTCCCGCTGCCCTTGGTAAAGGAGGTATAGGAATCGTGCTAAAAATTGCATAAAGAGATTTTAGTAAATGACAACGTTTTAAGGTCCCTAAAATCTTGGTATCTAATTTTAAAATTTTTACGATGATGTTCGCGTGTGTTTATATGGATCCTCTTAACGCTCTAGTTCTAATGCCCAGTTATAGAAACGTTCATCAATTCCTTGTTCAGTTAACGGACCATCAAAATGAACAAATTCGAATCAGTTTCCTCGTTCTTATGACATTTAAATCATCGCTGTGCATTTGTTCGTTTTGATGAACTGTTGATTGATCAAGGGATTGATGAATGTTTCTGCAACCGGGCATTATACTATCAATCGAGAAATTTTGAAACCTTATATTTCAACCATATTCTAATATGGAAAAAACCATTAAATTTTGGTATAAATCGGATAACAGGAAATGGCACTTTACTTGAAGCTCAAAATGGTTTTTCTTCGAAAAATACATTTAAATATCATCTTTTCGCAGTTTATGTTTTTATAAAAATTAAAGATTATTAATTTTTTTACAGATATGTATTCATACATTTTTTATATATTTTATATATAAATTCGTAAATTAATATAATTTACAAGTCCAGGAGCCTATGTATCAAAGATAAACACAATGGTTGATAGCACTAGCCATGTTTTAACTAAAACGCTCCTTTAATAATAAAAATAAATAATATCAAATTTATCAAAATATGATTTTATATCAGAACATAATTTGTATTCAAACAAATAGAAGTGACAGAGTGTCCCTCGCCAGTGACTTGCATTTGCGGCCTCGCCGCAAGATAGGAACTTATAATGCCAGAAGTATGAGAAAGGCAAAAGAGAAGATGGAAGCACTGTATAGCAGAAGATTTGAGAGAAGAAGAACTGTGTCACGAAGGTGCTTTGGACAGGAATGAATAGAAGAGTAAGAAACAGCGCGACTTCTAATAAAATAGGGCAAAGTTGAAGCAGGAGGAAGTGTTAAGTGCAATAAATAATGTACGTTCGTAGTCGTATTAAAATTTTATTAGATTTTAGAATCTTTTCAAAGGAACTTTCAGTATGGATATGTAAAAAATAGTGTGTTCTTGTTACAGTTATACAGGATATATAGAATCTTTTTCAAGGAACTTTTGGTATAGGATATATACAAAATACATCGAATTGACGGAAGGTTTTGTGCTGGCCACAACAGATTTTTTTTACTTTATTGTACAATTTAGCATCATCAGAACTTCATCTCGAACTCGGTTTCTTTTAATGCAAATTTTGGGAATAAAAGAAAGTCACATAGCACTCGTCAGGTGAATACGGTTGACGTACCAACTTAGTGATTTTGTTTCGTCAAAAAATTCTTGACAGGGCAGGACGTTGTGTGTTGTGTATATAAATTTATGATTTAGATATTAGTATGATATAAGTACAACATCAGACACAGCCTAAATTACGTTATTATTTAGGATTTTAGAAATTAGATTATAGTGTTTTGAAGGAGCACATTATGCTTTGAACTTGACGCGCATTAATTAAACAAATCATGTTGGTTGCTATAATTTGTGTAAAACGTCAAATTTACTGTATCAAAGAATAGCTTCTTAGCTTCTATTTTATGAAATATAATATAACATTTAATCTGAAGTAACAAATTAAATCTGATTGTCTTATTCATTTTTATTGTTCTAAGTGCCATACAAACCAATGAATATCATCAGTGTGCCATTCGGGGTTGTATATATTTGAAGAAGACATAAATCCTAAATGCTAAATGCTAAAATGCGATCGGACATAGCCTTAGAATTTAAAAGTTTTTGGAGAAGAGGATCAATTGAGATGGGTTAGTTTAGTTAGACGACACTCTTTTCATCACAAACCTTTTTTATAATTTTAATTTATCGGTTCCATCGAACAATTATCAGTGACGTCATTTTGAAATGCGCTAAAATGTAACGCTAATTTTTCTGATTATTAAAAGATTATATATTTATGCCCAATATGCACTCACCAAAATATTTTTTTTAAATATCTCCAACAAAATGCTAATACTTATCATTCGTTCTAGCCTTACATCTTTCAACACCCACTATCTCGACAACCAACAATGCCTTGTGAAGCAGAGATGTAGATAGGCGACCACACATAAGGAACGCAGTAACACACGTCGTGGACGGATGTATTTACATGCGTCAACACGCAGTACAAGAATACACGGTAGGTAAATCAGCACCATTGTTATCGCCCTAGTTTAAATATAGCAACAAGCAAAGTAATGTAAACACCAGGATTAGGATGTGTGCTTAATCTTGCTGAGATTGCGAAGTAAGTGCAAATGCATTCCGGCAGATTGGGAGGGTAAATAGCAAAATAGAGGAATGTGAGAGGATGAGGACTATTTGAATTAGAATAGGAATGTTTTGATAAAAGAAAAACGGCTAATAAAATCACCCTAATTCTGTAAATAAAAGTTGCAAAGTCGCGAAGTCTTAACAATATTGCTGATATAACGAACAAACAAATTAAAGTCTGTCGTTTTCTTGTTTTATTCATTTGCAATTATTGTTGGTTATTTGCTATAGCAATATTGCTGAATTGGAGTGAATGTGTAATTGAAGTAATTTAAAAATAAAATTTTCTATTTCCGTGTTCTTATGAACCTATCAACGCAATGAAAAAACGTCGTTAAGAAGATCTATAAACGGACTGTTTATGACGCTTTTTGTTTCCTGGAGATGATATGACTGCTTTCAAAACTGGCTGATAAATAACATATAACCTCAAATTGTCAGTCTACAATGTACTTTCATCTGTGAAGTTAGCGGAAAACGTTACCAACGTAACTAATAAAAATTACCAAGTCATAATTTTGATGTCGCATTTGTTATAAATTATTAAATTTCCTTAATAGAAAAACAGAGGTTATTCTAACCTGCAGTTGGACACAAAATGTGCAGTGGGAAATTAAAATCTGTGCAGTTATTTTTTTTTTTCATTTATTACGAATGTACAAACTAGAAAAAATAAACAAAAAAACAAACTCAAAATAATAAATATTATGTGATTTTTTTATAGTTAAACATTAAAATTTCTTTGTGCTAGATTTTTCTTCAGGTTCATCTCCAGATTTTTCGCGTGCCTCATCCTCATCATAGGCCTCAGCAAAAATACCTTTAGCCTAGTAAGACAGCCCAGCTGTACGCTTTTGGAGCGCATATACGCGTTTTCGTCAAAATATTTTTTTTTTATGAATTTGTTAAATTTGCTTTTGTAAAGAACTCTATATTATTAGTACTTTGAATTAAAACTCGTTTGACTTTGAAAATTTTCAAAAAATCGCCTGCGACGCTGTCAAATTTGAATTGATAATCTACAAATTGAAATATGAACAGTTTGTATTTAACGAAATAACATAAAATAGCAGACTTACATATTGGTAATGACTATAAGAATACTTAGAATTAAAGTTCATATTGTTTCTGAGCGATTCCTCGACATATCATATTCTTCAGCCATATTGTTGAATTTCCATCCGATTGAACAACTTCAACGGCCGTACATGGCAAAACTTCAAATACTGATAAAATTGCACGTAAGGAGAATATAAAATTGCATAGTTTTTATTTAAACGTCAAAACGTGAAAATTTTCATTTGAATGTTTATAACAAAATGTGAACAAACCCGAATGTATCCATAGCAACAGAGCAATTGAAATCAGCAAACGTCCTTCACGTAAAATATTTATAAATAAATAAATAAATATATCATCACGGCATATTACCCATTTCTGGGTGTGCCAGTATCTACAACACATGTAGACATCGGTAATGATGACGATATATTTTACCGTATGGGCGCTTACCAAGCGTCACCTCACGGGCACTCATAGCTGGTGAGAGTGCACCACAGGGGTCACTACTGAAAAAATATTATTTGACGGCGTTTATGGAATATCACGATATGAGCATTTGTTTCACTTACACCTCAGGTCGAGATTCGTGGCCCTCACTAGAAGTGGATATGTATTTAAATTAAGAAAAATTAAATTGTGGGAGGTATTTTGTTGACCACATGAGATTTTTACTTTAGATATATGCATCTTTTCTACAATTACTTTTCACCGTTCTTTCCCAATAGGGGATTACAGCTCAATCGAATTAAAGGAAAATAGTAAAAAAAAATATGAATGTATATGCTGAATAACGAATATTAATAAAAAAAAAATTAAATGGTATAATTGAGATATTTCGAAAATAAGGGGTTTTTTTGTTATAGCGCTTCGACACGAATATGAAATCAATATATAATATTTTGATTGGCGACCGAAAGACCGCCTATACATGCATAACAAGTAGCGTGTTAGGAGATGGGGGTTACTGCCAATGGAAGTTAAGAAATTCAAATTCGAAAGAAGGGGCTAACATTCCTGTACTGCAGTTTTCAAACAGTTTTTATTTTTGGAAAAATATTAAAAATATTAAAATTAAATAATATTTATCCAGCATATTATGTAAAAAATAATTTAAAATCTATTTTTGATAATAATAAAATTGAAAATTTTGACAAATTAGATAAATCTGGTGTTTACGAAATTTCTTGTAACAATTGTAATTATAAATATATTGGTCAAACAGGGCGAAATTTCAAGTTAAGATTTAATGAACATTTAAGACAATTTAAATACGATAAAATAGAAAATTCAAATTTGACAAAACATTTATTTAACAATGGACTTTTTTTTACAATTCAAAATTTAAAAATACACCATATTGAAAACAAAAGTAAAAACTAAATTGTTTAGAAGCTTTCGAAATAAAAAATTCTTTAAACAAAAAAGAAAATCTAATGAATGAAATTTTGGATTTAAACAATTCACCCCTATTAGTTCCTAATGTTTTTTCAAAATTTTAGTAATACCTATTATATTAATAATTTTATATTAATAAATTTTCAATTTTGTTATCTTTATTAATTTGTAATTTGTTTCACGATTTTGTTATTTGTTTATATTTATATCATTTATTTTTCTACCTGATGAGGTAATACCTCGAAATGTACATTGTACAATATTTTTAAATAAAATATTATTTTTGAAACTAAGTAGGTATATATATTTAATAAATATAAAAATGTTTCAAATGTATCCTACAAATAAAAGTATTCTTGCATTAAACTTAATAATATAAAGTATGTAGACTTATACAGTATAATATTAATTTATTTTATGTAAATATAACTTAAAATAGCATATATTTCAAGAACATTTAGGTCCATGATGAAAATAGTTTGATATAAAAACACATATGTAAGCGTGACGTCACGGCAATCTTTTCAAAATTCGGGAGACCATAACTCGCTTATTAATAGGAATCTTTTCACCGGATTTTCATCAATAGACTTAGTTTTCCTAATATCTTCAGATAAATTATAAAAAAAAAACCATTAATATTCTTTTAAATGATTTCAAAACGATCATGGATTGCACTATCTTACGGATATTAGCTGTTGTTATTATAAATCAACGCACCAGAGAATTCTTAATAACATTTCTTTAATTTGAATGTAACATGTTTTCTGTATTTACCATTTCCTTTCTGTAACCAAGCTACTTGAAATTAGAAGTTCATAGTTCACCGTTTTAATCATCGTTGTTAACTAACCTCCTCTCTCCTGTATTTAAATGCACCTCTATTTACATATCTCATTTAATAAAGTCTTGGTTGTAAGTTTGCTCTGTGCTGTTCTGAGATAACGTCCCATCCCATCCTTTGCCTTTGCCATCCCGTGTATCGCGCAGGGCGCACGTTCTCGAGTTTCTAACCTAACCCGCAGGCCGTTGGAGTCTTGAACTCAGGCAAGCCGTATGTGCTGGGGATTCCAATAAGAAACGGAAAATAAGGCCGTGGCGGGACACAAATTCTCGCGTGTTTACCGCCGCAAGGGGATGAGACGATGGCCACATAAACTACCCCTGCCCTAACTCCCGGGATACAAGAAAGAGAGAGGAAAAATTTACACAACATACCAAATGGAAGAAGGGACAGAACTTATTTATTTTACGGAAGAATCATCTTCTAATTACTGTTACCTGTCAGAGGCAAACTTAAATAACTATGGCCCGTATTCTCCCATCTTGTAGTAGCGCTACTACGGAAGTAGAGCTATTTCGATTTTTTAAATTTTATTCTATTTTACGAGTAGACAAGAATAAGATATATATATATATATATAAATATATATTCAAAATCTAATATGTTGTTTCAAATTATATAAGAGTATTAAATACCAACTTTGCGAAGTTTTGGATCATCAATATATTTTAAGGAAAAATCGTCACACATATTATTGTCAAAATCATCACCAACTTCCTTATGCTCTAAAACGCAATCTGTGTAAATTCTTCGCCGTACATTATCCATTTCGTAAATGTGCAGTTGCAAACCATTATTTGACACTTTGAAATCACGTTCTTATTGAGAGCTCTTTAATATATAATGCTGCAAACATCAAACTTAAATCGAATTATCTTGTATATCTATTATTTATGTATGATGGAAAATATATTATTTTTACAAACCTTAATTTTATTAGAATCATATTGAAACTACTAAATTCTTCTTAACACGATTTCATTATTAATTTTAATGAAAATTAATTCGCGACAGTGACATTTGTTTAAATTTGTCAAATTTGTTATTAAAGTAATGTTTTTGTTTGACGCAGAGGCAGTGATGTACAAAAATAAATTATTTTATAATATACTATAAAGTTATTTCAAGTTATTTGCTAAATGCTATTATCGTAGAATTGAAGATTGTGCCATTATATTCAATTTGTATTGGTAAAACTTGCTAAAAAATTATATTCAATGAATTTTTTACAAGAAAAACTGTTAAAAGCTTGTATAAATGATACTTCCGGTTATCCGATATACACTAAAACTAATGAGCTCTTCCCACATGAGTATAGAATGGATATACAAAATTTCAAAATTTTCTGATTGATAGTTTTTGAGTAATCGTGTCCACAAGATCCACATACACACACACAGACACACACACATACAAACATACCTACAGATATCATTGTAAAAATGTTAAAAATTTTTAGCACGATCCCTATACCTCCCTTACCTAGGGTAGTGGGAGGTAAAAATTACAGAACTTTATCCAAATATTGTCTTTTGTTATTAATATATCTATTTTTCATTGTATGAGGAAGTCCGTAAATGCCATAAATTCTTCCAATTCATTAACCAGATTGGCGGTATTTCTGATGGATATATGCATTTTACATATAATTTAAAATATTTAATTAATAAAACAATAAGAAAGATTAATGTACTTCCCATACAAAGCTATCAGAATGTCACTAAAACTGTTGATTTTTGACACTGACATCTGTCATTTACAAACTATGTTATAAACATTTGAATTTGTCAAGTTGTTTCCTTAGTGCATTAGCCTCTGCGATTAGATTATTCTATATATTACAGTGCCTTTACCTTTAAATCTATACAAGATATAATAAATATTTTAAGTGTACTTATTAGATGGAGAATTTTATGTTCAATAGTAATAACAAAAATTTAAAAAAAAAATAATTTAGAATATTTTTTTACAGAAACTACTACTTCCGGTTGTCCAATTGTTACCGAAACCTTTTCGGCTCTTCCTAGGAATGTCAGATTGAGGAATTCATAGATAAACAGGTCTTAAGTCTTATAGTTTTTGAGGAATCGTCCCTCCAACATCCAGACATACACATACACACACTCACATCATTTTAAAAATGTTATAATCTGATTCTAGGGACCTTAAATCGTGCTTATTCAGTAAAATCTGGATAAGCGAATTTTAGCATGAATCCAAGAATTAGAAAACACTCGCCATGTTTCACAAGAATTTAGCATCTGAATCAATATTATCTTATTAGGTGTCAGGCCCCACCTCTGAATTAACCTATTTGTATTTAATGTCAAAATAACATGTCAAATAGTATTTCCGCTTTCACCTGTGTTTTATAAACTGTGGAATAGAAAGATCCCTAGAACTGTATTGCCAACTGCGTCATCACTTTGTATCAATTTGACTATTTCACTCATAAATTTATAAACCAAAATTTATTTCGACAAAACACAATCACAAAAATTATTCACATCCTTTGAGCCAATAAGATACTGTAGTTTTACAAGTGAATTTTAGTAAGTGATTTTTCTTATACGTTTTAAGCTCCTATACTTGCCGTCTAATAAATATGGGCTGGAGATTTATATACTGTTGTCAAATCCATTGGTTATGTTGAAAATGCTAAGAAGAAGAGGCAATATCGCATTGCAAGGAACAGGGTGGGAAGAAGGGAAAAAATGAGCATCAGTCCATATTTATTTGATGGCGAATATAGGAACATATTATTTAAACACCTGTCAAAGTTGGTTTTTGTTCACTTATTTTTATTTTGAAAATAGTCATCCGAATACTATGCGTGGTTAAATTTTATCCTGGCAAATTTTCCGATTGCTTTACTCTTTACTCCAGCATGTTGATAATTTATCTCATTTTTTTGTCATAGCCACTCGATAAATTGCTAGGCAACCAACTCTCGTATTAATCTAAAAAAAAATTCTGGCAAAAATTTACCATTTATGTATATGTTATAATATTTATTCATCGATTTCCCAATTAAAAGTTTACATGGATTTGAAAAATATTTACCTACCATATTACTTTTTTTATGATCTGCCATATATCAAGCCAGGATTGCCAATAATTAAATACATAATTATTGCAGTTAATTATTGGTTAGTTAAGACTTAAGACATATTCAGAGAAAAGATGCAACTGCAATTCTTGCATAATTAGGTGCATACATTTCTTGATATTTTATCATCCAATTAAATCGTTACATTATGCAATAAATTTCCCTTTTATATGAGGAAGAAAGAATCTAAAATATATATAAATATAATTCAATAAATTTTTATCTATATCTATACTGGTAGTAGGTACTTATCTATAAGATGAGTTGCTAATTTATTTGATGGTTGAGTTGCGTTACCTTAGACAATATCCTCCATTTTGTACGCAACCAAAAATATATATCTACGTATGTATCGAGGTAGATGTAAAAACAATAACAAAATAACAAATCCAAATTTAGTCGTGCACAAAGCGCTATGAATCAAGCTGGAATTTATTTGAAGAGAGGAATATTCGTATCGTTGGAGTTAAGCGTACGCATCACAAGTTCGGCTCGCGTTTTACGGCCGCAGTAAATTCAGTGCTTATATATTTAAGACATTTACGACTTGTCATCTTCGAATTTATGCGTTCCGAAGATCTTGCTTGCCGAGGGTATTTATTGTGCTGTTATGCAAATTTAAACGAAACCGACACCTGATTTGGAAATTCCAATAAATATCAACAATCGATCAAAGTTACATGAATTTTTCACCACTTATAATTTGGCGTGTAAACTAAGTGTTACAATAAAAAAAAAACTGATGTGACCAGCACATTACCCTCTGTCAATTCTATACAAATCCCATACCGAAAGTTCCTTGGAAAAAATAAAAATGTAACACGAACAAAATACTTACTATTTTATACAAATATCATACAGAAAATTCCTTGAAAAAGATTCTATACATCCAATAAAATTATAACACGGGTATATATTATGTAAATTTTACTTGCCACTAACATCTGTCAATTAGAATTATTTGAATGTAACAGCAGTTTCATTGGATATAACAAAGTTGGCTGATTCTTTAACTCCATATCTATTGAATACGAAGGAAAATGTATAATCAAACCGTGCAGACAAAAAGATAATCTTTCATATTGATGATCACACAAAATGTCGAAAACTGATACTTCACTGCGTTTTTCCAAGAAAAAACGTCAAGAACTTAAAATAAGGATACTTCTGGTTGAACAATTATAACCAAAATATAATCAGTTCTTCATATAGATGTAAAGAAGAGGTTTGGGAAAGAATTACAATTTTTAGAATTGTAGTATTGAAGTTATTGAACGAAAATTTTTGTCACACACACATATACAGACACAGATACGCACACAAATACATCATCGTAAAACTAGTAAAATCGCACTCTAGGGACCCCAAAACTTGCTTATTCACTAAAAACGCAACACCGAATTTTTTGACCAAAGACAATACCTCCTTTACCCAAAGGTGTCAGAAGGTAAAATAAATTTTATATCGTCGGATTTTTTAATTGGAACTTATGATTTTAAAATTTTGTGGTTGCCATCTAGTGTGTTCTGAATTTATTATTATTTCGCATGAAAGACAGTACCTACTACTAAAATTGATAAATAAATAATAAAACAATACAAATCAAATATTTTTGATTTTTACTATCCAATTTAGTCCATCTTCCGTTAATTGATTAATCATTGCTGGAAATTAGATAAAGGACATTCTATTACTATAAGCTGAACTTTATCTTTCTATTCCACATTCACAATTTAGACTATCACATATTTTCGAGTGAAATAACATGCTGTTACATTTTTGATGATCTAAAACTGGAACTTCTTTTGTAGGATCTGTAATTAATTTTTTGTTTAAAATATCGGCTTTCTGCCAAGCAATTTTCCAATGATCAGAAGTGCAGAAAGATGCATCAAGAAATTTTTCATTCCAGATTTGTTTACATGATTTTAGACTTTTAGAGGTAAATTTTAAGACTTGTGATATGGAAACCACATCAGGTGAGTTATGAAATTTATCGTAAAAACGTTTGAAAAAATAGTAACGTCTGTAAACAAAGACAACTAGCTCGAAGAGTTGAGTATTACCATGACCTCATAGATCGAATTTAAAATACCATGGTAAAACAAAACAAAGCATATATCAAATAAGATTAGAAAAAAAGAGATTTTCAACCAGGCACTAGGCATACGGCAAGACCCCATTTTAAAAACTCGCACAAGTGCATTATTTTCGTTTAATTGGAATATATTTACTCGAGATGTTCTATTATTTATTTACATATTTTAAAATATGTAGCTAATCTAAATACAGCTATGAATCACGTTGAAAAGTTCAAAAGTAAAAACTTAAACACAAAAAATTAAACCATCTGTTAAAAAATTACGGAACATATTTTTTGTAAAACAAACACTAATGATTAATATGTAAAATAAATGTAAATATTAATTCCACACATTTTTAAACTATATCAAATGCAGCTTTAATGTCAAGTTTTTTGTAAAAGGAACATTGTAGCATTGACATTTACTTTGTTTATTACGTTATTTATTATACAGAAATAAATTTGAAATGTTGGAATTCTATAATAGATAATTATACGCAATTACTACTGAATACCAATAAATGTTTTCGATATAAAAATACCAAATATGTAAAATAAAAAAAATCAACAAATAGAAACAGGATATACATTTTTGTTCTTTGTACATAATCATAGAATTTATCTACTTATCGTAGATAAAGCTTAAGAGAACTAACGTATCAACTAAATTTAGCTTAAGTCCAGCTTTTTGACATTCGTGGCATATTTAATACAATAAATAATTTTTATCTCCTGCTTTCGTAGATAAGAAAAGGTATTTTAAGGATAGAGATTTTGCTAAAACTGATATTCCTACATCTACTAAAATAGAAATAACCTTTTTAATTCATTTTTCATAATTTCAAGTAAACCGAAAGTGGTACTTTATTTGAAACCAATAGTTTTTTTTTTCCTATTTTGGTTGTTTAATATGTACTTTATGAAACTCATTTGGATATCATGAAGTACTTCTGTAAAGAACTCAAATCTAATTTCTGTTGGGTTGGTAACTAGATGACCTATTATTGTAATGACGTAATAATATAAATAAATGTCAATCACTGTTCTCAACAATCAAATAAAAAATTAAATATTCTTAGTCAATGTTCATTAATTAGGAAATGAAATAATGAATATTTTAAAATATTTTTTGATGAAGGAATGAAAATAAAATGTGGCTAGTACAATTGTATTTAACATTTCTGGTACACATATAAAAATTATAATTACATAATATATTTTTATATTTATTAATTCAATCTACAAATAAGTTTCCACCTACTCTTCTAAATTTTCGTGATTCTTCAAACTCATTGACGAGATTGGAGGTATTTCTGACGCTTATATGTAATGTATCTATAATTTTAAATATTGAATTAATAATGAAATAAGAAATATTAAATGTACTTCCCAGACCCAGAAACAGCCTTCAGTAATGTATCTACATTTTTGACACATATTGTTCTGTCAATTACAAACATTTTCATTTTTCAACTGGTTTCCAAGGAGTTATTTGGGCTGCGAGATTCATTACAATGGATTATTTTATATATTTATAACTCTCTATCTTTAAATCTATAGAATATATAATAAAAAATGTTCAATGTATTTTATATATTTTTGTATTTGTTATAACAAAAATATCCAAAAAATAATATTTAGAAGATTTTTGAAACTACTACTTCCTGTTGTCCAATTGTTACCAAAACCCTTTCAGTGCTTTACATTGATGTCAGATTAAAGAATACGGGTCTTTAGTCTTATAGAATTTGAATCGACCCTCCAACATCTAGTCACACACACACAAACAAACACACACACACACACACACACACACACACACACACACACACACACACACACACACATACACACACACCAGACAGACATCATTGTAAAATATACCAATAAATAATATTTAGAAGATTTTTTTTAATAAACTACTACTTCCGGTTGTTTATTTGTTATCAAAACCTTTACAGATCTTCCTCTATAATGTCAGAATGAGGAATACGTAAGTAAACAGGTCTTCAGATTTATAGTTTTTAGTAATCGTCCTTCCAACATACACACACATCGTAAAAATTAGGAATGACGATGGGTACCCGGGTACTCGGAACCTACCCGATAATAATGTACCCGGGTATAAAATTTCTTACCCGATTACCCGAAATATACCCGTTGCCCGTTAATTACCCGATACCCTTTAATTACTCGAACAGTTTTCAGTTGCCGGAAAGATTGTATCTAAAAGAAGAGCTTTCTATTACTATACCATAGGTAATTAATATAATTAATATTCAGTTTTTTATAGAGATACAGTATATTATTTATTTGTATTACTTTAAATTTAATAAATATATGTAAACAATAATTATGAATTTTATTAAAAAGTAAACTGCTAATATAAGGGTATCTAGTAATTAAAAAATTAACGAATTATGTATATGTACTTAAAGAATAATGGGTAATTAAAGGGTATCGGGTAATTAACGGGTAAAGGGTACTATCCGGGTAGTTGTTTCGGGTACTCGGGTACCAAAATTATCGGAATTCGTCATTTCTAGTAAAAATGTTACAATCGGATTCTTGGGCCATTAAATCGTGCTTTTTTACCAAAATCTAGATATGCAACTTTTAGCATGAATCCAATACCTCTCTTAGCGAGAGGTAAAAAGCCTCATCTTGAAAATTATTACACAATGCCAATTTGTTTATATACAAAACATACTCCCCGATACAATTTGGTATTTGCTCAACGCTATCTCTACAAACAGATTGTTCTTAGGGTCCATCTCTATTTCTAGACCTCCCCTAAGACAATTCCAATTCCAATACCTCCCCCAAACACCTGTCTGCGATTGATGTCCGTAATACACGCACGCAACGCGTGGTACTGCCTCTACGGCCCATAGTACACATTCAGTACACTGCCCCGGTAAATTGCTTGTGCAATCTGGCTACATGGCCCATCTAAGCAATGGCCCGCGTGGATCCCACATGTCGAAGTGAACAATTGTAAGGATAACAACATACATACGATATACGATTGCAGATTGAAGGTGTCAAGATAGAATGGTGATAGTGTCAAAGAATGGTAATCAGATTGGACTATGTTTAAATGCATAGGATTTGTTGGATTTTTAAAATCTAATCAAATGTATTTCCATTCTAAAATAACAGAAAGCAACAATATTTCTGCGGGTTACAGACGCATAAGAAAAGTAACGACCCGAAGCCCGGTTTTTCAATCAGTTGTTAACTCTCAAATAATGGTTAACTAATAGTTAAAAATAGAAATGTTTTTCAAATAATAGTTAACTCTTCAACACAAGTTAACAAATAGTTATCTTAGGGTGGTTTTCACCAACGACAGTTAAATCTATGGTTACCTAACAAAGCAATAAATTAAAACGGTAGAATAAATTAACTGTAATTTCACCAAATAATTTTAGCACCAGTTAGCTATCAGCCGAATGTCATATTTTAACATTAGATTTTGAATGTTCTACTTATTGATAGATGGATCTACTGATCATTTTTGTATTTTATCTTTGATCAATTTACCACAAATATTGAAAATATATTATTGTTTTAATTATTCTTGACAAGTAGTGCATCGTGCATCTGTCATTGACATTGTCAATGCGTACTAAAAAATATAAAATAGATGAGGAAAAAAACTGCAAAAAGAGGGAAAGGTGTAAGAATTACACAAATGGTGAAAAATAATTTTTAAATATTGTGGAAAGGTATATGTATATATAAGCGTCGTAGAAAATAATAATAATAAAAGAAAACAGACAAACAGATTTTAAAGTCAATATCATCATACATCAGAAAAGGATTATTTCTCTCTCTCTACATTCGTGGACGTTTTGGAAGATATTCTTTATCAGAATCAGAAAAATAATTACAGGACGTTATAGACACAGATAATGATGACGACGAATTTGATGCAAAAGATGACGAAGAACTCACTTTTTTAAACTTGAATATGACAAAATGTCAAAAACTAAATTATTATAATTTTTTTTCTATGTTTGTCACTGTAACCAGGGAAATAATTAAAATAACGGCCGGATAAATATTTAACCCTAGAATATTCGTCGGTTAGTTTAACAAATGATTTACTGGGTTGATACACTTAACTGTAGTTGGTGAAAATGAAATATGCAGTTTAACAGCTTGTTAAATTTAACAAGAGAATAAATTCTTTAACTGTCTTTGGTGAAAACCACCCTTTATGGTAGTTCATCCGTGACATTCTTAATCAAGTAAGTCATTATATTTAAACTTATTAAATAATTGCAATGTTACTTAAAAAATTGATAAAATAATTTTTAGTTTCAATTGATGAATACCAAATGTTTTTAAATTATTTTTACCTCCCGCTACCCTTGGTAAGGGAGGTATAAGGATCGTGCTAAAAATCACAAAACGAGATTTTAGTAAATGACCACGTTTTAAGGTCCCGAGAATCCAATTTTGTGTGTGTGTGTGTATGTGTGTGTGTGTGTGTGTGTGTGTGTGTGTGTGTGTGTGTGTGTGTGTGTGTGTGTGTGTGTGTGTACGTGTAGGAATTTTGTTTTCGCTCTAACTCAAATACCTACTATCATTCAGAAAATTCTGAAACCTTATATTTCTACCCTATTTTACTATGAAAAGAAACCATTAGATTTTGGTGTAAATCGGACCAACGGAAATGCCCTAAGATAAACACAATTCCTTTGTTACACAGTTCATTTTTCAAATGAATGTAACTGACATGTAAACGTCAATGTCAAAAAACTAATCACTTCAAATTAATATTAGTGACATTAAATAATAAAGAAAATCGTAAATAAAGTTATATGCAATGGAACATAATAATATAGTTTGCAGTATTACTAAATAAGTAGGTATGTATTTAAATTAATAAAAATTAAATAGCGTAAGGTTTTGTGTTGGCCACATCAGATTTTTACCTTCTGTCACCTTTAGGTAAGGAAGGTATTGTCTTTGGTCAAAAAATTCGATGGTGAGTTTTAAATGAATAAGCACGTTTTAAAGTCCCTACAATACGATTTTACTGGTTTTACGATGATGTTTGTATGTGTGTGTCCGTGTGTGTATGTGTGTCTGTGTGTGTGTGTGGTGTGTGTGTGTGTGTGTGTGTGTGTGTGTGTGTGTGTGTGTGTGTGACAAATTTTTCTCCGACGATAACTCCAAAACTACAATTCTAAAAATTATGATTCTTTCGTAATCTTCTTCCTTACAACCATATGAAAAGCTGATTAGATTTTGGTTACAAATAGTCAACCGGAAGTACCTTTATTTGAAGTTCTTAACAGTTTTTCTTGAAAAAACGCAGTTAAATATCATAGTTCACATTTTGTGATTATTAATATGAAAGAATATCTTATTCTCTATGCGGTTTGATTATACCTTTTCCTTCATATTCAATAGATATAGAGTTATAGAAAGATTAAGAGAGATTAACTTTCAAAAATCAGTTAGCTATGCTAAAATTATGATATATTCAAAAAATTCTAATTGACAGATGTCAGTGTCAAGTGCAAAACAAAAGTGGAAAGAATATAATCTGAAAGTGATATAAGTGACAGAGTATCCCTCGCAAGTGACTTGCAGTTGTAGCCTCTATAAATTTTGATAAGATCCATGAATATACGTATTACTATTGCAGAAACTAGGTCTATTTTTACGTCAATGGCAGTAAACCTGAAAAACAACTACCCACATAAATAAAATATGGTGAACTATTAGAGTGTTTACCAAATTTGTTTACTTCTAGTCAAACTTCTGGTTAAGTTAGCTAATAAATAGTAAACCAAAAAGGTAACTATGTATTGAACTACCGGCCCTCTGACCTCTGGCATGGTTTACATGATAAGCAATATTAACCATTTTCTTAAAAAAGGGACTGTTAAAACGGTTTAGCTTTAAAAAAAATACTTCTGAAAATGAGAACGTTGTTCTCGCAATACGTAGATAGTTTTTATTTCACTTAATTAGGGGTAATTTTTAATTTTATTATCAACTGATTATTATTATCTTTTATGTAGGGGCGAGTTATTATATGACCATGGTGACCGTTTGTGATTCGAACGATTGGGTTGCTTTAAGAGCCCGTTAATGTTTAAAGGAATTATAAATCTCTTTAAAAGAAATGTTATATTTAGGTAAGTATATGAAATAAAATTAATTTGGAGGAAGGTATTGTGATAGCCACAATAGATTAGCGTCTTTCTATTTGTTGAATTTTTGAAGGTATTGTTACCTATCTAAACAAAGTCAACAGCCGGCATCCCTTGGTAAATTTAATCAGAGAAATTATCCTTCCCCCAGCTAATTAGCAACGGCTGGAACAGACCACAGAATAAATAACAAGGGGAAGTCCTAAGACAATATCACCTCAAGTAAATAAGACACCCCAAAGGAAGGAACGGAGGAACTCGCATCTTACAGAAATTGCAACTGCAATTCGGAAATTAGGGTGTTTGATTTATACAAGCTGAAATTAAATCCGAAAGGTGTTCGAGGAAGAAATTACTATAAATTGGAATTATTGATACTTCCAACTCTCAACAATATTTCCACTGATTTTTAAAAGGAAATAATAAAACATAATTTGTACTATCCCACATTCGTATTCGTCCATAATTTTTAATCTGCGATGATCAAAAAATTAACTTTCTACCTTCACTACTTATATAAGATTTCTGTAACTTAATCAGGATCAAGTTTAAATATTAGAAAATTATTTTTCTTTTTCTAGCACACATATTGATTTTCTTAAACGATTTTTGGTGATATTTTGTTATTTGAGATTGGCATAACTGAAATAAAAACACTAAATATCTAAGCAACGACCAAAACTATTCCTTAATGGTAATTGTCAAATATTTTTATAAAGAATTAATGTACATGAAAGGCTCAACAGAGAAAATAGTAGAAAACAATCGTTACTGAAAGAAATTCAAGCAATCGTTTCTTCGCCCACTCGCTGCTACGCGTTCGTGAGCGAATTTGAAACTCAAGCTAGAATATGTTGCCTTCTGTAACTGTACGAGTATGTTACAGTCAGTTCAAAAAAATCCTAACTCGGAGTAGACTACGAACAAAAAAATCTGTTGTGGCCAGCACAAAACCTTCCGTCAATTCAATGTGTTTTGTACAAATCCGATACCAAAAGTTCCTTGGAAAAGATTCTATATATCCTGTAAAATTGTAACACGAACACACTATTTTTTACAAATTCCATATTGCAAGTTCCTTTGAAAAGATTCTATACATCCAGTATAATTATAACACGAATGTACATTCTGTAAATTGCACTTCACACTTCCTCATTCCTATCCAACGCATCTTCTTCACACAGTTATTCCTCTCTCAAATATTCTGCTACACAGTCCTTCCATCTTCTCTTTGGCCTTTCTTGTACTCCCGGCATTGAAACTACAAGACATTTGCGAGAGACTCTCTGTCACTTAAATTACTTTCTGATCCTATACTTTCCACTTTGATTTTGCACTTGACACTGACATCTGTCAATTAGAATTTTTTGAATATTATCTGCTGTTTCCATAATTTTTGCAAAGCTGACTGGTTTTTGAAAGTTAACCTCTCTTAATCTCTCTATAACTCTATATCTATTGAATATGAAGGAAAACGTATAATCAAATCGTATAGAGAATAAGATTTTCTTTCATATTAATGACCATAAAATGTCGAAAAATGATATTTAACTGCGTTTTTTCCAGAAAAACTGTTAAGAACTTCAAATAAAATCGTATTCTAGGGATCTTAAAACGTGCTTATTCGTTAAATACTCAGCATCGAATTTTTTGACCAAAGACAATACCTTCCTTTTGACGGAAGGTAAAAAAGTATGTCAATTTGAAAGTATTTAATTAAATGTATATTTAACTCGAGAAATTGTTAAAAATGTTATCTAAAGAAATCAAAGCTTTTCTTCTTGAATTCTTATTTTAGAAATAGAAATAAATTCGAAAACCGTGATTGGGAATATTCTGTATCCTTCTATGTTATCGTTTCTCTTTAAAATTACATTTCACGGTTAATTCTGATAATTTGATTTTTCAAATGAATAATGATCAGACATACCGACATACGTTTTTTCACGATCGCCCAGAAAATGAGCTCTTTCTGATCGCTATTTAGATCGGAAAGTCCTTCTTTGCTGAGCTAGTTCGGAAAGTTGTCTATAAGGGATCGGAAAGTACTTTACCGATCCTGGGACCGGTAAAGCTAAATGTTTCCATGGAGATCAGTTGTTTATTTATTTCTTATTTTCTCGCAGTAAAAAATAAAATAATACTTTTTTATACTTTTTTCAGGATCGCAAAAAAAATATTGTACCCAACATGACCTGAAAGTGTCTATACTGGGCTCACAAGCATCACTTTCAGGTCTTGTTACGTAAATTACTATTCTGTGTTCATAGCCTACACCGAATTAAGTTTTTTTCTGAACACACTGTACTACTACTGTGTAAGAAATAGAAAAATAAACATATATGAGCAATTAAATAATAAGTAGATTTTTTATAGGATTTTTTGTAAAAATGTTCAAACTTTAAAATGTAACAACTTGTGACTAAAATACTCATATTTACAATATTTGGATTATGGTTGTTTTTACCAAGAACTCCTCAATTGTACATAAATAAAATAAAATAAACAAAGAACGTTATTTAATCCGAAACATATTTTCTATTTTATTATTATTTCCACTAGCTTTCAACTATGCAAATTTGTATCTAACATTATTGCTATGGTTTTGGAATAGCAAATATTATGTTCGTTATTTCTTCTAATATCAGATTATTAGTTCCCCCGTGCAATAATGCTTGTAAAATAGAGGACAAGTAGTGCAAGTACTTTAACAAAGCCCCATAAATAAGGTCCCAAGTGACAGTGTCGTAGTCCGTAGGAGTCACACATTTAAATAACCGGTAGAGTCCCATTCTCAAGATCAGGCCCAGCTGTAGAATAGTAGGCGTTGCCTCTGTTAAAAGAGAGAATCCCCTCTCCATCTCGTGAACTTTTCAGCGCGGGCACGTATGAAATTTTAAATTAACCAACGCTTCAAGAATACGAAATAAGAGCAACGAGGTGATCGATATGGAGCATGTTACAGAATGCAGCGTTTTCATATTTGATTAAAAAGTTTTTTAACTTCTGAACAGCTCGGGGACCGAGATACCAACTTGAGAGGGGTGTGAATTTTTCAGGGTTTTGTTAACCGGGCCACCAGATCTTGAATTCAAATGAACTTGGGTGAAACAAAAGAGGAATAAATTTATAACTCATGACAAAATAATTAGAACGAAAGGAAGTCCAAAGATAAGGTTGGAATTTTTGGAGAACAGAAAACTAATTTAGATAGAAGAAATAATAATAAATATATCATCTATAATTATGTGCACATACTTACAAGGGACACGCTGGAATTATTAAGATTAAAAAATCAAGTAGACCGTGGAAAACAAAATTAGTACCGTAATTTTAAACAGTTATTTATCAGTCCGAAAGTTAAGTGGCTATGTGCCTGAGCATTCGACCTGTGTACATTTTCAACAAATTATAAAATCTATAAAAATGAGCAGGGGAGATAGACAAGTTCCACCTCAGATAACGATCTAAGATTGCTGTCATAGATAAGAGATTTGAAAGATAAGGATTGATGACGTCCCAGAAGAAAAAAATGACGTCAGCGCGGTTTGTTGACGTCACAGTTAAGAGATTTTAAAGATAAGGATTGATGACGTTACAAGGGGGAGGAATGATGTAATTATTGTCGGTGGGGTGGTTTGTTAAGGCCTGTTCTACAACTGAGTCGTTTGTCGGTTGTCGCTTGTCGTAAGTCGTTTGACGTTAGCAGCACCCGACATTGCTTTCTACAATAGTCGGAAGCTGTCGTAGCGAACTGTCACTTTTAAGTGAGGTTATGGATACTATATATCTTCGAATTTATTTTAATTTAATTGTATTATAGCTTCAAATAATAAAACTACGACGGCCGATGCAAAAGAGAAGACAAATAAAATACAAGATGATGCTGGGCAAAACCTCCTATTACCGTTGATATTAGGCAAAATTTTAGTGCGCATAGAAAATTATTTTCATATTTCAAGTCAAGTGATCACGAAGACTTTTTTAAATTTACGAGTATGTCTATACAACAATTTGATCAGTTGCATGATATTCTGACACCACGATTACAGAAAACCTTTGCCAACTGATATTAAACTTGCTGTTAAGGTTAGGTAGTTAATTTGAAACAAATTATGATTATTATTTGTCCCCAAATATTTTTTTTCTTTTTAAATCGTTGTATAATTTATTTATTTTGCCATACAGACTACTGTTTTCTTGTACCTAATATATTATTATTACATCCAACGTCATATCATTCATTTTCAATTTTCTGTTGACGTGACCTTTAATGTCGTTGTCGTAAAAGATGGGAAATGACCAACTTGCGTTCCGACTCCGACAGCCGGCAGCCGACAACGCCTACCGCCAAATTTCTGCGTAGTGCACACGCGTACGACAACCGACACCGACTAACGACTTATTGTAGAACAGGCTTAAGGGGTTGTGATTCTTTTTTTGTGTTTATAATAAATAGGTATAGTTATTTGTTACTTGGAGCTTGATCAGGAACATTTTATAAGAGAGAATTGGTAAGAATGTATGTGTGTGTGTGTGTGTTTTTTTTTTTGAGAGAAATCTTAAGATTTCAATAGGAATGTCTTAAGGAGTAATATAGCATCTTCAAAGTTTAATAAAGAAAATCTTAAGATTTGATAAGGAAATCTTAAAAGATTTGATAAGAAAATCTTAAAAAGTGATAAGAACGTCTTGGAAGTTTGATAAGAATTATTTATCTAATTCCGTTTTAAAACCTAACCTAACCTAACCTAACTTTTTGACGTTATGAAATCACTTTTTACATAATTGATGCGAAATGAGTTTTGTAAAACTCTTTACGTGAGTTACTTAAAGAATATCAGACAACTGACAAATGATAAAAAAAGAAACAAGAATGATTTCTTTTATATCATTTTCTGAATTATTGGCACACCCAATTCCTCTACAACATAAAGAAGATCTATATCGGTTTCGCATGCGCTGACAAGCATTAAATAAAAAAATCTGTTGTGGCCAGCACAAGACCTTCCGTCAATTCCATGTATTTTGTACAAATCCCATACCAAAAGGTCCTTGGAACAGATTCTATATAATATCATGTAAAAACACATACTATTTTTTACAAATTCCATACCAAAAGTTCATTTGAAAAGGTTCTATAAATCCAATAAAATTATAACATAAACTACACTAAGTAATGTCCTTCTATCTTCTCTTTGGCCTTTCTCTGCCTGTCACTTGCGAGCAACACTATGACATACCAATTTTAGATCCTATACTTTTTTCCATATTTGGTTTTGCACTTGCAACTGACATCTGTCAATTAATTTTTTTTTTTTGAATAATTATGTCAGCTGTTTCCATGATAAATAGCAAAGCTGACTAATTTTTGAAAATTAATTTCTTTATAATGCTTTAAATTTACATCTATTGAATATAAAGGAAAATGTATAATCAAACTGTATAGAGAAGAGTATTTTCTTTAATATGTATAATAACAAAATGTCAAAAAATAATATTTAACGTTTTTTTAAGAAAAACTGCTAAAAACTTCAAATAAGGGTACTTCCGGTGGATCAATTATAACCAAAATCTAATCTTCTCTTCATATGGATGTACAGAAGAGGAATACGAAAGAATTATAATTTTTAGAATTTTAGTATTGGAGTTATCGTCGGAGAAAAATTTGTCACACACGGACACACACACACACACACACACACACACACACACACACACACACACACATACAGACATCATCTTAAAAATGGTATATTCGTATTGTAGGGACCCTAAAACGTGCTTATTCATTAAAAACTCACCACCGAATTTTTTGACCAAAGACAATACCTTCCTTACCTAAAGGTGACGGAAGGTAAAAATTAAATTCATTTATTTTCACGGCAACGCTTTGGTAAATTGATTTTGAAATATGTATATTGAGATGCCATAGAAAACCCTACAATTTGGAGTACTTTAAAATTATTTTAGCGGAATAAGTTATAATTTTGTACAAAAGACTGGTGATAATAGTTCGATCGGCATGTTAAGGGTCATCTTCTAGTCCAGGTTTAGCTTCTTCTTTTAGCACAATGAAAAACAATTTTGTAAAAATCCAGTGCGTACAGTAAACCCTACCTTGCAAGACATGGACTTAAGGATACAATGCCTAATAGAAATTAAGCTTGTATTACTAAAAAACACGATGTTACTCAATATTAAATGGCAGAATACTTTAATAACATATTCAGTTTCTGTATGTATAACTCGTACGGTACGAATATGTCATCAACTTTACCCATATCTGCATATAAAGCAGATTGGCACACCGAGCAATAAGTAAAATGCTGTGACGATATATTAATTTAGATATTGATTTACCAACTTCGTGTCGCTCGTATTAAAATAATTATTACAATTATCATCAGCACCATCATTATTCCTCCTGAGGAACCGGGTTCGATCCCAACCGACGCAACATATTTTGAACTTTAAATGGCACAAAAGTGACCCCTGTGGTGCACTCTCCACGCCAGCAATGAGTGTTGTGAGGTGACGCCTGGTAAGCGCCCGCACGGTACAAATATGCCATCATCATTACCGATATCTGCGATAAAGCAGATTGTGGCACACTCAGAAATGGGTACTATGCCGTGATGATATATTTATTTATTTTTATTATCATTATTTTAGATGCAATCTGTTCCTTCCTGTAGCAGTATATCATCATGTTTCGCTTTTCGTTTTCTTTACGTTTACGACACCTGTACCGTGGACAGTAGTAACTACGTCAGCAGGCAGGTTAGTACTGCAGGATTTATGTCCTGAAGTGACGTCACACGAGCCGTAATGAATGACAAGTAGCCTGCTAGTGATTTTGTGTCGGGTCAAGGCCGACTAGGATTACCAATTGTTTATTTTATTTTTACCAAGCGGAAGACACATGAGTGACACAAAATTTTAACGATATATAGTTAACGGAACAACATGTGCGTTCTTTAGCAATTGTTCTACTCGTAAATAGCAAAGTTTAGTGAAACAAACTGAGGGAAAATTAAAATAGGAATACCTTGTCTAGACGGAAAACGGTAGATTCTCTTGATTGGATTGTGTCATTCAATTAACCGCAAGTGCCTATCGGGCTACTCTCGGGAATTCTTTTAACGCAAGTGAAAGAAAAAGAAAAACACGAAAGAAACATGAAAATTTTCAGGATATAAATGGTTAGACGAACATCGAAAATGATATATTGTTATTAAAGCCTGTTTGAAACGATTATAAATTGTTATTACATTTATTAATAAATTTGGTAAAAGTTATTTAATTAGAAGCGAATGTTATGACAAATCTTATTTAAAATTATTGCATTCGCATCTATTTGACACGACGAGAAAATTTTTGTAATTATAATAGACCTCGTTAGCAGTGTTGTATAGTATTTGAAATATATGTATTTGAAATAAGTATTTGAATTAGATTAACTATTTTAAGTAATTATTTGAAATACTTCAAAATAAAGGTATTTCGTATTTTTGGTTTAAATACTTTTTACAAGTATTTTATATTTTAATACATTAAAATACTATTATTTGTATGAAATACAATTTGTCAATATTTGAAATACATTTTTTTATTTGAAATACATTTTTGTATTTAAAATACACAAGTATTTGAAATAGATTTATGTATTTGAAATAGACACCCTCAGTCATGTGTGGTCTGTTAGTAATATAACGGAATAATTCCCTATTTTTTTTCTTAAAAAAACAAAAGCCTATGTTAATGTAGGAATTTCTTTTTAATATTATTAAAAATACGCGAATAAGTTGAATTCGAAAAACATTTTTACAATTTCGTAATATATCTTATTTATTTAAATATATTTAAAAGTAAAAGTATTTGAAATATTTGAAAGTATTTAAACTACTAGTATATTTGGAATACTAAAAAAATAATCGTATTTTACCAAACATATGAAATACTTTTATTTAGTATTTTGTATTTTCTATTTGAAATACGTTTTTTCGAGTATTTTACACAACACTGCTCGTTAGTGTAACGGTCAGTTTGTGGCGGCAAATTCAAACTAAAACCCTAACTCGCTTCGGCCGATTTATACTCCCATGCTATTCATACTGGAACAAAAATATGCTGTTTTCAAAATGTTCAAAACAACTTTAAAACGCAAATCTTATCTATTAAACTTTATAAATACAAATCTCTAATGTATTATCTACCTACTTATGTCGTATAAATATCTAAAACATCTAAAATTATTGAATAAACTGTAATTAAAGGAGAAAGTGCAAATTCATTAAAACGTAGGTCGTAGCTATTTTCGATTCTATTTAATCCTGACTTGCGCATGCATTTTCTTCTCTGTCAACGCAATTTAAATCGTCAGCAAAGAAATTATTTATTGCGGACAACGTAATAACCCTTTCAAACATCGCAAACAACAAAAACGAAAAAACTTATAACCACCTTATATTATAACTATAAAGACAAACAGCGTGAAATCCAAAACTAACCTACAAATTCAATTGATCTGCCACTGAAGTCATTGCACCAAGTTACTATTTGCAATCCTACTTTCTTTGAAATAAAATTATGTTTAACTTATTATTTTGTTTATACTTTTACTGTACAGAAAGCAAAGAGTATTGTTAAAAGTAAGAAACTCAAAATTGTATTTAAGAAACACAGAATAGCTTTAATAATATGAATTGAAAATGCGCTTCCGTAAGAAATGCATGTATTCTGAATTGATTTAGGGTTTTGCGCCAAACGTAAATCTTAACCTCACTAATGTGGTCTATAGTGACAATAAACAGGTTTTAAGTAAAATATCTGGAAAATGTTCTTACATGACGAGTAAAGAAAATTCAAAATTTCTGGTGGTTAAACTGTTGAAAAAAACTGACACACATTTAATTCTTAAACTCATGCTACAATATCGAAACTATAAGAGAGAGTTTAACCACAGATAAAAATACCGGGTTTAAGTGTTTAAATAACATTATTTTATTCAAATTCTGTCTTTATTAAAAATAATTATTACGGTGGATACAATGCTAGAAAAACAGAATTTATTTTCCATAAATTATGATGTTTATAAATAATTTACGAAAACCAGACATAAGAAAACAAATTTAAAATTTCATTTTAAAAGTACGAAGAAACCAAAAATAATAGAAAATCTAAATATGTTTTTTTTTGTCGTAAAACAAAAAAAAAAAACAAGAGTGCAGGATATTGCATAAAATTACGTCAACATGTTAAATTTTAAATCCCTATATTCACCCCCTAACCCCTAACCACCACCTTCAGATATAATGTAGTAATAAAATGATCAAAATGATATTTAAACTTATTAATATGAATAAATACTTCTGAGGGATTCAAGTAAAATATTACGCTATTACTTATGTTTGTTCAAGTATCAACAAATTTATATTTTTACCTTCTGTCACCTTTAGGTAAGGAAGGTATTGTCTTTAGACAAAAAAATCGCTGGTGAGTTTTTAATGAATAAGCACGTTTTAGTGTCCATAGAATACGATTTGTATGTCTGTGTCACAAAAATTTCTCCGACGATAACTCCAATACTACAATTTTAAAAATTATAATTCTTTCGTATTCCTGTTCTTTACATGAAGAGCTGACTAGATTAGTTCCCTTTTTTGAAGTTCTTAACCGTTTTTATTGAAAAAATGCAGTTAAAAATATCATTTTTAGACATTTTATGTGATTATCAATATGAAAGAATATCTTTTTGGCCATTCGGTTTGATAATACATTTTCTCATATTCAATAAATAGAGTTAAAGAATTTAATAGAGATTCATTTTTACAATTTAGCCACTTTTACTATAATCATGGAAACAGCTGATTTGTATATTCAAATCATTCTAATTGACAGATGATGTCAGTGTCAAGTACGATTTACTAGTGTATGTTCGTTTTATAATTTTATTGGATTTATAGAATCTTTTCCAAGGAACTTTCGGTATGGAATTTGTAAAATAGTATAAGTTCGTGTTACAATCTTATTCGATATATAGAATCTTTTCTAAGGAAGGTAATGTGCTGGCCACATCAGATTTTTGTTTTTGTATCACAACAATAAGATATTATAATTACTGTGACTTCTGCATTGAAACACAAGTAGAAACAGAAACAATCATGGATAGTCAAAAGGTAAAAACCCATCATCGAACAAATTATAAAACCCCATTTTGGCATTTTGGGGACCTCAAAACGAGGTTATTCACAAAATTCTCTATGTAATTTTTAGGGGAACCCTACACTTCCCTTACCTAGGGCAGTGGCGTTCCCAGTACTTATTTTCTCATATTTATATTTTATAATAAAAAGATATTTTAAGATAGGAAGGTTACCATTAAAATATAAGAAACGTTAAACAAGAAAATAAGATATTTTAAATAAGAACATGAACAAAAAATATTATTTTATATTATTATATAGATGACAAGAGACTATATTACGAAATTTAATTTACGATTGGATCTTTTTTAGAAACGTTCTATTACTTTTCCAACTATATTAATATTTCGGTGAACGTATAGAGGTGCTAAACCTGTTAACCTCTCTTCATCCATTTTATTTCGTAAATACGTCATTAATCGACGAGGTGTTGAAAAACTCCTTTTTGGCGACGCTGTTCTAACAGGCAATGTTAATTTTACTTTAAATACTTAAAATTGAAACGACGACAAAAGCAGAAATGATTGTTAACCCTTGATCTAAAGTGAATACAAATTGAACACCCATATTTAATAAAACTAAAGACCGAGCAATATTTAAAATCTGCACAAATGATTATCAATCTTTATTAGGTGGCTATATTTGGGTGTCATATTGTCATTTTTTATTTCTTGTAGATCAAGAATTTCCAACACAAATATGAAAAACAGAGTGTACATACTTTTTAAATACAAAGCTTTTTCGGCGTTCCCCTAATTGTGTGTGTGTGTGTGTGTGTATACATAAAAAAAATATGTAGGTCTAGTGGGGGGCGATCGCCCCCATCGCCCCCCCCCCCCTCCCTCTGGGTACGCCACTGACCTAGGGTAGGGGAAAGTTACAATATAATATCATCTCGTGAATCTGTATAGAATAAATCGGCACACGAAACTGTAGATAAAATTTTAGTGAAATATACATTCGTTTAAAGTTAAAAATAGAAACTTTTTGTTCTTTGCAAACTAAAGCAAACGCTGATCTATATTAGAGAATCATTTCTGAACTTCTGCCATTTGCTAACCATATCTTCATCAATTCTTCTTCCAGATTAGACAAACAACCGATTCGGATGCACAATGGAGTGCATTTCTACAGAAACTTTTCCACAAAAGGAAACCAACAACGTCGTCTCTCTCCGCCTCGAAGAAACTAACCCCCTCTCCCCCCAAGCTCCAGGTAATCGAAGTCAGGATGGCGAATAAAGAAGAGAGATAGTGGCTCAATAGCCAAGTAGTAAAACAGTTAAGTTTATTGAAATATAATGCGTGGCGGACCATATTTGATTACGAAGAGATGGTAAGGATGCCTTGATTTTAATGGTTTGTAAATATTCGGGTTTAAGGGTTATTAGCGACCAAATGTTCATTTAAATTTTTGCTTAATAAGTTTAAGACTTTATGGACATGTCATAAAAAATTAAATGCTCATATGTTGTGATGATATATTTTTCTTATTTGAAAAGTATGATTATATATAAAATGGTAATAATCGTTTCTCTAAAGCCTTTACTTTTAAAATAATAACACAATTATGTCAGCCTAGTCTTTCACTGTAGCAAGAAATTAGAAAATTGATCAATTATATTTAAACTACGACCTTCTGCAATACATTTATTTCATAAAATAGGTATTTACCTAACTATGAAGGGCAATAAATAATAGAGAGATTTCAACACGCAGGATAAATAGTTTAAGATATGTTCTTTTATCTGCTATCAATAATACGAGGGTCACTATAGAATTTTTGAGTTAATATTTTATAAAAATTTATTTTAAATATGTTGAGAGTAGTTCCCTTCAACTACTTCCTAAAAGATACCAACCATTTTTTTTTCTTTTTGAATGCTTTCAAAATAATCATGGATTGCATCAATCTCTTCTTCAAAAACCTATACTGTAAAATTTACATAACACCAAACAATATACAAAAGTCGCATAATGGCAAATATGTTGTGTATTTTTTCATAAAAAACAAGAAAAAGAAAATGAACTCTGGTTAATCCTGTATTTCCATTCACAACGATACTTTAAATATTGATTAAATATCTAACTTAACTTTCGCAATATAATTTCTAGTGACAATCGGGTATGTGGCTCAGTGGTTAAAAAAAAATTAATCAATCAGTATGTTGGATATATAACAAAAATAGCTATCTATGTTATAAGTAATGATACTGTTTTAGGGACGCGACGTGAGTAAGCTAGTGATACAACACGTCAAGTGCCTAAAACACTCATTTCGCAATGTATTACATACAAGATTTTGTATAATAGCGCTTTAAAACAGGTCATTTATTCTCAAATATCAACATTTTGAATTTTTCAATATTAAAAAGTAGGCAGACGTCAGGTTCTATTCGTTGCTAAATGAAATACTTTTAAACACTAGTGCTTTAAGTAACATTTTACGCATTAAACTGTCATTTTTAAGCATTAAACTGTTTTAAACATTAGTGCTTAAAAGTATTTCATTTAACAACGAAAATGAAAATCAAAAAGTTGTTGTTAGGAAACGCTAGTATACAAAACGTTTCTAGTTTTTAAAATAGAATGAAAACAGTAGTTCCAAAAATTATTTCAAACAAAAATAGCATTTATGTTAAAGGAATAGTAAGATTAATTTACTATACTGAACACTCAGAGCAGACAGAAGTACCAGGTGATGCATGCCTATATTCCAAAAGAGCGATGCAAATAATGGCTTGTTTTGTATTCAATATTATAAAGCAAATAGTAAGCGATATGCAGCTTTGTCATAATAACGATATTTATAGTTTTATTGCTGAACCCGACAGAGTCAATTTTTCTGATTATAGCTCGGTTTGACGCCACCCAAACCATGTTCTGTTTCTTAAAAAAAAAGCAATGGCTGAATCCCACCCAGCATTATAATACTGCGGCTCGGTGAGTCCGGTTGCAAAGGGTAAATGCGACAGCTGTAGGAGTACAAGCCCTAGATAGAGATTTTTTTAATAATCTAAGTCACATATCTACTCTATTCTAAAGTCTTATAGAAATAGAATATTTACCTACTTTAAACCCATTTTTTGGAGGCAATATATATAACAAATAATTATGATTATGGTTACAATAAATTTTTCTTTTTCAGTGTCTTTATGAGCCTATACATATAGACATCATACATCATCGTAAAACTAGTAAAATCGTGTTCCAGGGACCCTAAAACGTGCTTATTCATTAAAAACTCACCAGCGAATTTTTTGACCAAAGACAATACCTTCCTTCCTTGGAGGCAATATATATAACAAATAATTATGATTATGGTTACAATAAATTTTTCTATTTCGGTGTCTTGATGAGTCTATACATACAGATCCTAAAACATGCTTATTCATTAAAAACTCACCACCAGATTTTTTGACCAAAGACAATACCTTCCTTATTAAAGGTGACGGAAGGTAAAAATGGTTCGGGTGATCGGAATCCGGATAAACGGGTTTTACTGTATTACACTATCGCAACAACGATATGAAGAGGTTTGCTATGCTATATTAAAAAATTTAATTGCTCGTTGATCCTAATTTAATATCTAGTAAGGCAATTAAAACGAAAAACCACTAACATAAATATATAGTAAAGTCATTGTTTAAATGTGTGAACTTAACAGTCTAATGCCTATTAAATTAAATTAACAGAGAACTAAATATAACATAAAACAAGATTAAAAAAGAATATCGTTTCTAGTTTAATGTCTTGTTTTGTTACAGACCTATTATTTTATGTGCAATAAGAATAACTTCATTATCATTTTCTGCATAATTAACTAATTTTCAAATTCCTACATGAACTTTATAACCAGAACTTTGAACTTTTCGCATTATAAACATGCAATATACAAGACGGATACTAGTATTAAATTAGGTGGTGCCCGTATTTAAATTTGTGACTTAATGAACGAAATTCACGGTATATATAATGGAATAATCAAAATTCATGACGCCAAGTATTTATTTAAATTAAATTTAAAGTAGATGCATACGATAAGGATAGCAGATTATAAATAATAGTATATTATTCAAAAGCATGTAATGGCTGTAACTCAGGAAGAAGAAGTTTACAACAGGAACAGCAGGGGAAATAAGAAATGTTAGAAATATCATCCGTTAAAAAAATTGTTTTAATCACACATTTTTTTCATTACCCTTAATATGAGGTATATGAATCCGGCTAAAAATCGCATATCGAGATATTAGTAAATAACCACGATTTAAGGTCCCTAGAATCCAATTTAACTATTTCACGATTGTGTGTGTGAGTGTGTGTGTGTGTGTGTGTGTGTCTGTATGTGTGTATGTGTGTGTGTGTGTATGTATGTATGTATGTATGTATGTATGTATGTGTGTGTATGCTCTAAATCTAATACTATCATTCGAAAAAATTTGAAACCCTATATTTCGAACCTATACTGCAATTACCATTAGATTTTGATGTAAATGGCACTTTACTTGAAGCTCTAATTGGTTTTTCTTCGAAAAATACATTCAAATGTCATTTTTTTCGCAATTATGTTTAAAAGATTTAAAAATTTCTACAGATATTGATTCACAGATTTTCTATATATTTTATATATAAATTCCTTTGTTACACAGTTCATATTTCAAATGTATGTAACTGACAGATAAATATCACTGTCAAAAAATTTATCATTTCAAATTAATAATAGTGAAATTTAAAAAAATCTGATGTGGTCAACACAATACCTCCCGCTTTTAAATTTTTATTAATTTAAATACATATCTACACAGAAAAAAAATATTTGAAATTTTGTCTAATTATAATTAGATATTATTTTATTAGACAATATGTCTAATAATTTAGTATAATTTACAAGTCTTAATTTAGCATTTTAACTAACCCGAAATAGATAATAAATATTTTGTAAAAAATCGTTAATTTGAATATGTAAATAGTTATTTTAATTACTTATTTTATTTAATTTTACTGTATTTTGGCTTTATTATTTTTGCCTTTCAATTTTAGGTGATTTATCTTATGAATTAGGTAAGTAAATAGAAAATTTAAATATATATTTAGTTAATTTCTTTATTTATGTTTAGTTCAATACTAAATATAGTCATTTAATCAAATTTTGTATTTTATTTTACTATTTAATGAAAACATATTAGAAGGCTGAAAATCACAGATTTATTTAGTTAATTTAACTACAATTTAGAAGGTTTGTTTTTTCTGTGTACATGTTCTGCAAAATATATTAAGTTCCTTCTTAACACAGTTTCATTATTAATTTTAATGTAATTGTTTCCTGACAGCGACATTTGTTTAAATTAGGTCAAAATTGTTATTAAAATATTTTGTTTTTGTTTGACTCATGATATACAAAAACAAATTATTATTATTTATTAAATGTTATTATTGCAGAATTGAAGATTGTACCAGTATATCCAATTTTTATTAGTAAAAGTTGCTAAAAAATTATATTCAATGAATTTTTTTCAAGTAAAACTGTTATAAGCTTGTAAAAATTATACTTCCGGTTATCCGATTTACACTAAAAACTAATTAGCTCTTCCCACATTAGTATAGAATGGGTACACAAAATTTCAAATTTTCCTGACTGATAGTATTTGAGTAATTGTGTACATAGGATCCATACACACAGACATCATTGTAAAAATGTTAAAATCGGATTCTGGGGACATCAAAACGTGCTTATTCACTAAAATCTCTACATGTGATTTTTAGCACGATCCCTATACCTCTCTTACCTAGGATAGTAGGTGTAGCGGGAGGTAAAAACAGTCAATAAAGAAATAGTTATATACAAAGGAACTTAATATAGTTTGCAGGATTAGTAAATTTGTAGGTATGTATTTAAATTAATAAAAATTAAATAGCGGGGGGTATTGTTTTGGCCACATTAGATTTTTTATAGGAGATTAACATGGGAAATCAGTTTTCTGCAGACTAAATGAATAAGTTAATTATAACGCTAGTAACGAGCTATTAATCGTTCTTATTATAGTAGAGTTCGAATGTTAATTACTAATTAATTTATGCTTTTGTTATTATTTATTAAATATTCATTACAAACAACATCTATAGCAAATACAGAAATAAATCAATAATTTACAATTAATTATGAAAATCATCTTGCTTTTAATTATATTCATCTCATTCCTCATTAAATCACCAATTTCTAGGTTAGAAAACATCCTACGGCCGCCAGAGGTCATAGGTGAACAATCAACATTGATAACACTGTGTCCAGTATCACTGAGTTTGGTGTAAATAAATACATATTCCCCGGCTTATCGTCTCCGTAATGGTCGCTCTCAACACGCAGTAAATTCTGAATAAATGGACAGGTCGTAATACATCTCGCTCCTTATTCGAAAAGACATAAAGATAAGGATACAGGAAGAATGTATATGATAATAATGTACAACTTTGAAAAATATGTTTTGTTCATACTATAGCTCTTAAACTCTTTCAGTTTACAAAATGTAGAAATGGAAACGTATTTCATAATTAATAAATTTAATTTTTACTTTCCGCTAACTTGGTAAGGGAGGTGTAGGGATCGTGCTAAAAATAGCATATCGAAATTTAATAAATGTCCACGTTTTAAGGTCCCTAGAATCCAATTTTAACATTTCCACGATGATGTATGTGTGTGTGTGTGTGTGTGTGTGTGTGTGTGTGTGTGTGTGTGTGTGTGGATCCACTTAACGCTTTAACTCCAATATTATAAATCAAAAAATTGTATGCCGACCGTATTCTAATACGGAAAGAAACCATTAGATGTTGGTGTAAATCGGATAACCGGAAATAGCACTTTACTTTAATCTCAAAATAGCTTTTTTTGAAAAATACATTCTCCTATTTTGGATCTGTAACAAAGTTGTTGCAGCACCCAAAGGGGTTCGTTAATGGCTCATTCAAGTGCTGTAATAGACTAGTATAATTTATTTTTTTAAGGTTGGTTGCTAAGAATTTCAAAAATATCAAATGTCCAATTTTTATGTGTGAAGTTTGATTTTTTGCACACTGTGCGTGAAATGTTACTTCACGCACCGTTCATTATTTTAAATATTACAAACTGAATTGTATTTTAATAAAATAAAGCTATACACCCGTAACGTTGGTAACCATGGTTACACAAGTCGACAATACAGAGACTTTAAAGAATGACAATGTGAAGAAAAAATATATTTTATTGCAAGGTCGTAGAAAAAGTATAGTATGTAACATATGTGTGAAGCCTATTTTACATTCGGGTGGTTTGCAACACTCGCCTTCGGCTCGTGTCGCAATCTCCACCCTCATATAAAAATTTCAGCTTCACACACTTGCCACATAATATACTATTAAACGTCACATTAATACCACCAATTGACAAAATACCCTAAATTTTGACATTACTATTTTTTATTTTAAAAAGGCATAGAAAAGAAAGCGCAAAATAGAAAAAATAGTATAAAAGACTCATTTCATAATTGCCGATTATTTTGTTCTGACAAAATAAAATGACAATTATGACATTTGTTCTTTAATATACTATTAAATGTGATTTTTTCGCAATCTATTTTATTACAAAAATTAAAGATTATTAAATTTTCTATAGGAATGCATTTTTCTTTTTCTATATATTGTATACAAAGTTATAAAATAATCTAATTTATAAGTCCAGGAGCCTATGTATCAAAGATAAACACAATTATTTTATTACACAGTTTAAATTTGATATGTATGTAAAGATAAATGTCACTGTCACTAAACTAATCATTTCAAATTAATAATGGTGATATTTTAAAAAGAAAATAATAAATAAAGTAATAGTTATATGCAAAGGAACTTTATATAGTTTGAAGCATTAGTAAATATCATCAGATTTTTATTTAATGAATACGAGGTGTGTCAATAAAATACCGGGATTGGCCTTAGAACATTGACTATTCAAAAACTACGTAAAACAAATATTGACACCCTCAATGTACTTTCCTCCCCCACTCCATTGTTGGAAGCAAGGCCGCAGGCCTTTTTGTTAGATTTACATAAGCTCTGTCGGTTTTTCTATAACTGCATCTCGGACTCGAATTTAATTCCTTTAACGTAGATTTAAATTTTGGGAATAAAGTCACATGGCACTATGTCAAGTAGTATCAACACGGTAATTATATGTTTCGTGATTTTATGTTTCGCCAAAAATGTCTTGACAGACAAGTTATTTTTTTTTTTCTCTTTTCAGCCCTTTTTCTTCTCACCCGTGCATGAAAGATTATCAAAACCTCATTGTAGCATATCTGGTTGACGAACTGCCCGTCAGGCACTCAGTCTCCCATCTCATTTTTCTCTCTTTAAACATTCAAATCTGCTCAAAAACTTGAGTACCATAAACTTTTTTCAACAAATCATACGTTTCTGAAGCGGCTTTCTCAAGTTTTAAAAAGAAATTCATAATAAGATTGTTCCGGCGAAGTACAAGAAAGCGGTCCATTTCAATCAAAGGCTACTGCCGAACGCTTTGCCTAATTATCTTCACATTTTAACCGTGGATGGAGAGAATATGACAAATTAATATGACGTAGCCTACAATGTTGCCAAAATCCCGTTATTTTATTGCGTCACCTTGTATTATCTTAATTTTCAAGACCACACATTGTTGTTGGCAATAAAAAATTATCTTTTCCTGAGAAAATCTTAACAAGCAAATTACGATCGCTTCCTTTTTAAAAATTGGCCATCCACATTCTCTTCATTAAAACTTCATAATATATTCTCCTCAAATGCCAATCTATGGATATTACAAAGTAGATTTGCATGTTCGCTACTAGAAGTAATCTTTACTGTATACTAACTCTTTTAAAACCGGTTACATGTAAACGTACTGAGCGTAATTGCAGTCAAAACGGCCGTAATAATACATGTGAACGGAATAAAATCTCTTTCTTATGGCATTTATGCAGATTCTAAAGTATTGTTTATTAATTAATGTCCACAGAGATTATTACAAGCATAAAGATGGAAGATTATAGTGTCTGTAATGATGAGAAACATTAATTAATTCATGTTAGAATTTTAATTGAATGTCAGTATGCAATGTAGATATGTTTTAATTGCTATTATTGTTATAATACGCATACCCACACTATATACGGTGATAGATATAATAAATAATATAATCTGCTTACGAGGCATCTTCTTAATTCAGTTAGTATAGTGAGTTATATATTTAGCACAGAAGTAATTAGTTCCGACTTTTCATGGTCGTATTAAATAAGATGTAGGCGAATCTGAATTGTAATAGCAGTAGATATAGTTAAGACGTTATTAGTTCATGGACCATAATAAATTGATTAAATACTCAATTTTAAAATAATAAGTTTTATAGATGAATCATAATTCATATTTTGAACATATATTTTATTTTTAGAATTTGACAGTTATCGTGGCTAACGCCCCAGGTCCCAGACTACGAAACTATCAAAAAATCTTTTAGAACAGAGCCCTTACTACAAAAATTACAAATTTGTACAAAGACTCCGGGTGGATTCTTTGAAGATTGTTCTCTTTTTAGTGTCATAATTTATCAATAAACATATCCTTTTCATTTGATAGGTATATGTACCTACACGTGTACAGGATGTTTACTGATTTCATTTTTTTTTTCTATTTTTAATGGTTGATATTACAGATCAAAGAAGGCGAAAAATGTTGAAACACCTTGAAGTTCCTGGATGTGCTAATCTGTTTTTATTCTATTTCGATTATGACGATATATCTGTACTATTGAAAGGTGTCACCTCACTGGGTCTTGAAACTGACGTGGAGGGAACCCCATAGAAATAATCTTCAGTTTTTATTACCTCCCGCTACCCTTGGTAAGGGAGGTATAGGGATCGTGCTAAAAATCTCATATCGAGATTTTAGTAAATGACCACGTTTTAAGATCCCTAGAATCCATTTTTAACATTTTCACGATGATGTCTGTATGTGTGTATGTGTATGTGTGTGTGTATGTGTGTGTGTGTGTGTGTGTGTGTGTGTGTGTATGTGTGTATGTGTACGAATTTTGTTTGCACTCTAACTCAAATACTATCATTCAGAAAATTCTGAAACCTTGTATTTTTACCCTATTCTAATAGGAATAGAAGCCATTAGATTTTGGTGTAAATCGGATTAACGGAAATGGTACTTTACTTGAAACTCATAATGGTTTTTCTTCAAAAAATACCATTAAATGCCACTTTTTCGAATTTTATGTCTTATGAAAATTAAAGATTATTGAATTTTCTACAGGAATACATTAATACTTTTTCTATATATTTTACAGATAAATTTAAAAATAATTTTTTTTATTAGTCGCGAAGCATAAGATAAAAACTTTTCCTTTGGTACACAGTTCATTTTTCAAATGAATCACTTCAAATTAATAATAGTGACATTTTAAAAAGAAAATGGTAAATAAAGCAATAGTTTTCTGCAATGGAACTGTTTGCAACGCTAGTAAATACGTAGGCAGGTATGTATTTAAATTAATAAAAATTAAATAGCGGGAGGTTTTGTGTTGGCCACATCAGTTTTTATTTCAGTTGGATTCGAACCCGGGGCGTCAGAAGTTACAGCGGAAATGCTGCCTCCACACCCGTCTGTTCTGCGCATTTCTCTTCAACCCCTCGTAAATCTCTCACTCCTTAATATTTGTTAATATTCCAATTTTTTGTTTCTTCCTTTCTCCCTTCTCTCATTTCTGTTCTCTTCAGTGGTGTGTATGACTATACTAATGGAATTTCAATATATGGGTTATAATAGTACATTAAAATACAAATTTCGTAAGACATGATTTTAGCGCACGTGTTTTTGTTAGAAACGAGCGGCTTGTCGCGAGTTTCCTAAGGGTCATGTGCGCTAAAATGTCTTATGAAACGTGTATTTTATACTATTTTTTCTATTTTGGTCCTTTTGTAATATTTAGAAAGATTCGTTATTTCATTTTCTAATTTATGAACACTGATTGGGAATACTCGTATTTAATTTTTGATATAATTGTTGGTAGATTGACATTTATTTATATTACTTCATTTCAATAACAGGTCTTCTAGAACCAACCTAACAGAAATTAAGTTTGAGTTCTTTATAGCAGTATTTTATGACATCCAAATGAGTTTCATAAAGTACATATTAAACAATCAATATAGAAAAAATATAGAAATTAACCACTATAGCTTCTAATAGGGGTTTCCAAGTTTTTTTTATCCTTCCATCACCTTTAATGTAAGGAAGGTATTGTCTTTCGTCAAAAAATGTGATGGTGAGTTTTTAATGAATAAGCACGTTTTGGGGTCTTTAGAATAATACGATTATTCTATTTTTACGATGATGTCTGTATATGTCTGTGTGAGTGTGTGTATGGCAATAATTTCGGCAGCGATAATTCCAATACTACAATTCCAAAAATTTCATATTCCTAATTCTTACATCCATATGAAAACTTGATTAGATTTGGTTTACAATTGGTCAACCGGAAATACCCTCAGTTTTTCTTGAAAAAAATAGTTAAATATCATTTTTTCACATTATAAATATTAAAGATTATTTTATGCTCTATACGGTTTATAATGGGGTATGTGACTAATTTTTGAATTTTACTTATATGATACTAGACCAAAAATTAAATACCCGTATTTTTTTAAATTGATTAATTATTCGTAGTTTACGAGAAAATAATTATTAAAACTTTGGAGAAGGGATCTGTGACGTCAGTAGGGTAGAATGATAGAAGAAGACAGTTAAACTGAGATAGATATATTGTGGTAGGCGAAAGCGACAGCAGCTGTCACTTTCGCCATTCCATAACCTATCACAACATATCTATCTCAGTCTAACTGTCTTCTTCTACCATTCTACCCTACTGACGTCACAGATCCCTTCTCCAAAACATTAAATTGCTAATAACAATATTATTACAAACTAATGTTTAGTTTTTATTATTATAATGAGAAGCTATAGACGTTTGTTTTTATATATTATGACTTATATATTGAAATTCGATTATGGTCACATACCCCATTCAATGAATATAGAGTTAAAGAATTAAATAAATCTAATAAATGTTTATTATTATTATTGAAATAAATTAGGAATGTATGAAAATCTCTTAAATACTTCCCTACTCTTATATTAGTCTGAACAGCTTTAAAATTATTCAGAATAGCCTTAAGTTTCACGTTATCCTCCATTTATATAATAACATTACATTTTCAAAGTATCCAATCCACAACACTTGTCATTCTTCGCTTTCTTTTTGTGTGTAAAATTTATCTTTACAAATTTCAAGCTGCGGCCCACCTTGGATGTAAAAAATCCGCATTGCAGTTTTATAGAACAACTTCATAAGTTGTGCTGTCCGTTTAATCCGTTGGTTAGTCAGCGTCTTAATGCAAGCTGCCAACTAACTTGCATAGTATATGTGCAGGCGAGACATGGACTGCAGTCTGCACTGCAGCAGAGAGAAAAATCCCGCCTGCAATTTCTGCCCTTCCAGCGGTTTACGATGGAGATCGCGACTTTTATGCTTCGCTTTGCACAGCAGCCGCGCGCACCAAAATGTGCGCTGCCGATGGAGCACTCGCCGGGAAATGCAACGAGAAATTGCCGGGAAATCGAACAGACCAAAGTTTTGCTCTGTTTTTAAAAAACGGTGTGTGGAGAAATATTATAAATAGGTTTCAAATATGTACTTTTTACACTAGCGTTTTATAACAACAACTTTTTTATTGTCATTTTCGTTGCTAAATGAAATACTTTTAAGCACTAGTGCTTAAAAGTAACATTTTTAAGCACTAGTGCTTAAAAATGACAATGGGGGATTACGGCTCAATCGAATTAAAGGAAAATAGTAAAAAAATACGAATGTATATGCATGAATAACGAATATTAATAAAAAAATGAAATGGTATAATTGAGATATTTCGGAAATAAAGGGTTTTTTGTTATAGCGCTTCGACACTAATACGAAAATATTTTGATTGGCGACCGAGAGACCACCTATACATGCATTACAAATAGCATGTTAGGAGGTGGGGATTACTACCAATGGAAGTTAAGAAATTCAAATTCGAAAGGAGGGGCTAACATTCCTGTACAGCAGTTTTCAAACAGTTTTTATTTTAACATAAATTTCTTGCATTAAACTTAATAATTTAAATACACCTGTAATTATAAAGTATGTAGATTTATACAGTGTTATAATGTTCATTTATTTTTATGTAAATATAACTTAAAATAGCATATATTTCAAGAACATTTAGGTCCATGATGAAAACAGTTTGATATAAAAGCACATAAATGTGACGTCACGTCAATCTTTTCAAAATTCGGGAGACCATAACTCGCTTATTAATAGGAATTTTTTCACCGGATTTTCATCAATAGTCTTAGTTTTCCTAATATTTTCAGATGAAATTATAAAAAAAAAAATGGTGTAATCCCCCATTTAATGCGTAAGAGTGACAGTTTAATGTGTAAAATGTAAAAACAGAAGAACCTGATGTCTGCCTACTTTTTAATTTTGAAAAATTCAAAACGTTGATATTTGAGAATAAATGATCTGTGTTATAAAAAATCTTGCATGTAATACATTGTGAAATGAGTGTTTTAGGCACTTGACGTGTTGTTAATAATAATAATTTTATTTCCGTGACTGTACATTACAGTGTGGATACGTCAGTGCTCAATTAAATACATCTACAATAAATATAAAATATACACATTAAAATACATGTTGGTTACTTATTAAAGAACTCATCTAGCTTATAAAAGGCCATGCTACTCAGATGAGTCTTTAACTTATTTTTGAAAGACAGAATAGTTTTACAATTTATTTCTGCACTCACTTACTGCACCCGCTTACTCTTGTGCGTATAAATTTCACGTCGCGTGCCTAAAACACTTTCATTTCGCAACTTATTACATAAATAGCTATTATACTTCGAAAAAACATAAATTGTTATACAGAGTGATAAAAACAAACAACAGATTCAGTTGGCAATAACAAAAAATTACTTGAAATTGGTAACAATGATACAAAAATTTATTTCTTGTTCCTGGCAGTGACATTTGAAAATTTAAATTTAAGCACATTTCCAATTTTTTATTAAAATGGTTGTTTTGTTTTATTTTTACATTACCCATAGATCAATAATTTAATACATTTCAGTAACTCAAAATTTCATTAGCTGTCAGGCCTCTGCTCTGGAATAACCAATTTGTATTTATTGTCAAAATGACATATATACATAGATCAATCCAGAACAAATGAATTTCGTGAGGGTTAGCTGTCAGAAATAAATTTTATACATAATTTACTCAATGATGGAGCCATGGAAAAATTTATAGTTTAATTTTATAAATGAATTGTATCAAAATCAAAATTTCTCGATATTTATCATAAGAAATATAATTAAATAATTTTTTTAAATATTCAAAAGTGAGGTTAAAATCACTCCTGTGGAGGACAGGTGACGTCATTCTGGAATGGTCTATTTTACCGCTTTCACCTCGTGTTGTATAAACTGTGGAATAAAAAGATCCCCAAAATTGTATTGCCACGCAATGATATCAAGCAGTAAGTTTTTTATTTTGAAATGTATACAGGGTAATTCTGAGAAGAAGATTATATTATTATTTTTGACTTATTATAATTTATTTAGTTTCCTTTAGCATAGAGATGTATAATAGTGTTGCTAGATAATATGCGAAAATGTTTATTGATTCTGCCAGTTGAGTTATTATTAGAATATGACTTGTCAAATAGCATTGACATTTTAGCAGTTGAAAAGTGACATTAAACTAGCAACTAGGAACCTGACCTTTTTAGTAACCAATGACTCATTTTCCAAACGTTTTGAAGGTTAGAAAACTAAACATTATTTAGAATTTAATCTAATAATAAAACCTTAAATTTTCATTAAAAGTGCTTTACCATTTTATGTAATTATGTTATAAATCAATGATAAATAAAATTCAAAATCTGTATTTTTCACTAAGACTGTCAACAAATAAAAAAATTCCTTAAAAATAGTTGTATAAAAATGAACTTCACAAACGCGAAACAGGAATATAATTTTAAAACATTAATAGACATACATAAATAAACCAATATTTAATGAAAGTTATTTGTCATGTTTATTTTGATATTTATTTGTTTATAAACATCTCTAAATGTGTGATTTTATTTAAATATGCTCAACATTAATAATTTAAGCAAGTGTTTTCGTCTATCTTTGTTATTTATGGGTAAAATAAACTTTCCCAGTAATCAGATACACAATCAAATGAATATAGTGTGTCATTTATATAGTTTATGGTGTCACTTAACAGATATAATTTAAATAAAAACATTATTTTACATGTAAAATGCATGTTTTGTAAAATTATATACTTTATCATGTAACTCATCTGACACATGTACTAGGTATAAAAAGAATGCACTCTGAATACATAATAACGCAAATAAATATTATATTCTCTATGACTTTGCATAGCTGCGTACGAAGATATTTTACTAATAAGTAGAAAGCGTTAATAATTTATCATTTTTTATCGACACTTTAATGTACTTTTGATAAAAATAAAATGTATATAATTTCTTGTGTTTCTTTTTTGATATACCTTATAATTCTAATTTTATATAAAAATATATAATAAATAAGGTAGGTAATATAACTTTGATGGATAAATTTCTAGACTTCGTGAATTAATTTTGCATGTTTTTAACGGCACAGATTAGGAATGAAAATGTTGAAAATCACCCCAAAAATTACGATACCCATATAACTGAGACAAATACATTTACGATTGTTTAACGGTTTATTAATTTCGCTTATGAATACGGATGGAGAATTTTAAGCACTACAAATTCTATTTTAAGCTTTTTTACCTAAACAATTAGGAAAGCAGAACATTACGAAAGTACAGAGGGTTATTTAAGTAAGAATAGAACGTTTAACTGATGGTAGACCTAATTCCATAGATAGTAAATCTGGCAAAAAAAATTATTTTACAAGTTTTCTATAAGAACTGGAAACCCTTAAAACTGACCAAGTACATAATTACGGCAAAGTTCAAAATGTTTTATTAAAAAAAAAAAAAACTGTGTGGCCAGCACAATACCTCTCGCAATTTCCATATTTTGTTATATAAGTATTCACTGTCGAAACGTCGTTTTATAATAAAAAACTGTAGAACTTTAGCCAAATATTGTGTTTTATTGTATATAACATGTCTTGTTTGTACACACATAAAATTCTAATTATATATTTTTCATTGCATAAGGAAGTTTTTAAAGGTCAGAGATTCTTAAAATTCATTAACAAGATTGGCGGTATTTCTTAAGGATATATGCATTTTACCTATAATTTTAAATATTTAATTACTAAACAATAAGAAAGATTAAATGTATTTCCCAGAAAAAGCTTTGAGAATGTCACCAAAACTGTTGATTTCTGCCACTGATATTTATTTCTTGTTTACAAACTATGTTACAAACATTTAAAATTTGTCAACTGGTTTCCTTGGTGTAGTTTAGCCTGTGCGATTTATTACATCCGATTATTCTTTATATTATAGTGCCTTTAAATTTATAGAAGATAATATAATTTTTTTAAATGTATCAGATAAGAATTTTATGATCTTTAATATTAGTAATAAAACAAATTTTCAATAAATAATATTTAGAAGATTCTTTTTAATAAACTACTACTTCCGGTTGTCTAATTGTTATCATAACCTTTTCAGCTCTTCCCATGAATGTCAGAGTGAGGAATTCATTGTTAAACAGGTCTTAAATGTTATAGTTTTTGAGGATTCGTCCATCCAATATCCATCACACGTACGTACACACACACACACCACACACACACACACACACACACACACACACACACATACATACATACACACACATATTGAAAATGTTAAAATCGGATTGTACGCACGTTACAACGTGCTTATTCACTAAAATCTGGATGTGCGATTGTTAACATGCATCCAATTACTCTCTTAAAGAGAGGTAAAAATGTCACACCTGTCACAAATGACAAAAGATCATCAGCATCGCGGCAGATAACACATTGATTTTTACTTTTTTACAAAATTTTCAACTATGAAGTAAACTGATCAGTTTCAAGGGGCTGCAGTTCTTTTAGAAAGTATGTAAAACAAAAATTATTGCTAGATTTACTATTTATGGGGTTAGTTCTACCATCTTGGTACAATTACTTAAATAACCCTCTTCATAATTTTATATGTTATCCTACGCTCAGGATTGTCGATCACCACTCTGTTAAGTGTTGAAAAAGATCAATTTATGTGACTCCAATTACAATCGATCGCCACTGTTTGAGAGCAAAATGAGATAATCATCCATGCCATCGAATATTTTAAAGAAATAGGGTTTAACGAATAACAAGTAAAACTTTCTAGAACTTTTTAGACTCTTTTTAAATCACTTCAATTTAAAACAGGTTCAAAAGAAGTTAGTGGAGGACCGGACTGGAGAAAGGTAGGTAAAGTTCTGGCCTCATCAGATTTATATTATTCAATGTAGTAGTCTTTGGTTAATCATTATTGTCAAGTACTCTATATTTATTACACCTATATATTACCAGTAACAATAACACTATAAAATTTATTCCAAGATCAAAAACTTGAATCAAATTCTTGAAGTAAGCACATCTATCGTGTCTTTCTTCAGTTGAATATATTCGTGATATTTTATCGAATGTTTAATATTAAAATGTGCGCGTTGAAGTGCTTTGAACGTCTTGTAAACCGCATCGCATAACATTCTAATAAATCAATTGTAAAAGTGGCCGGGTAGTTTTGATTAAGCAGCTGTTTACAATACTGCTTTTAGCTAAGCTAGAGTTTGAGTTTGTGTTACGCGATGGATAAATAAACACACAGAAGGACGAGACACAGAGTCAAGAATGTGGGAGAAATTGGATCATTTTTAAACAGGAAAGCGGATTTTGTGGGATTACGAAATTTTAGGCCATTATAAAAAACAATACCGGTATTATATACAGCGGGCCATAGGCTTTAACATGGAAAATCAGTTTTTCTTTGTGCAAAACTTCCCAATTAATTCTAGACAAAAATGTTTCAAATAAAAGTTGTAGATAATTAAATTCTACATATAAATCACAAAAAAATATAAGTTCTACTCCGATATCAGTAAATTACCTTTTACACACTATCTGTCAAACAAGTAAATGTATTTTTAATGAAAATCCCTAGTGTTGTATATATATATTACGTAACAGTTAGTAGGGGAATTTACGTTTATCCCTAGAACCATATTGGCAACATTAACTACCAAACAATGAGGTCATTTACCATATTTTTTTACCTCTCGCTAAGAGAGGTATTGGATTCATGCTAAAATTCGCATATCCAGATTTTATTGGATAAGCACGATTTTAAGTCCCTAGAATCCGATTATAACATTTTTAAAATGATGTCTGTGCGTGTGTGTGTGTGTGTGTGTGGAAGTGTGTATGTGACATTCCTGGGAAGAGCTGAAAAGGTTTTGGTAACAATTGAACAACCGAAAGTAGTAGTTTCTTACAAAAATTCTTCTAAATATAATTTTTTGGGATATTTTTTTATTAAATATTGAAGAACATAAAATTCTCCATCTAATACACTTAAAATTTTTATTATATCTTGTATAGATTTAGAGATAAAGGCACTATAATTTATAGAGTAAACTAATTGCAGAGGCCAAGGCACTAAGGAAACCAGTTGACAAATTAAAATGTTTATAACATGACACATGTCATTGTCAAATATCAACAGTTTTAGTGACATTCTGATAGCTTTTTCTGGGAAGTATATTTAATTTTTCTTATTGTTTTATTAATTAAATATTTGAAATTATAGGTAAAATTGTGGTAAAATGCATATATCCATCAGAAATACCGCCAATCTGGTTAATGAATTGGAAGAATCTGATATTTAGAAACTTCCTCATACAATGAAAAATACATATAATTAGAATTATATGTGTGCAGAAGACATGTTAAATACAATAAAAAACAATATTTTGGTAAAGTTCTATAATATTTTGTTATAAAACGACGGTTCGAAAGCGAAGTGCAATACAATACTTATATAGCCTAATATGGAAATAGCGAGACGTCTTGTGCTAGACACAACAGATTTTTTTTTCTTAAAGTTCAACTTCATATATAGTATATGATCTTTGTCCGATTTAAAAATAATTTGTAATAACAGAGAAATTAATTTTTTAAAGTTGTATCTGTTACTTGAATTCCTTTCTGATGACGTAGAATTCACGGAATGACATTAATCAACCACATCTTATTACGTTTGCTTGAAATCGTGTCGAAATGGATCCTTAGACTTATTAAAACAAGCAAGTACAAAACAATTACATAATGCAGACCTTATAAAACATTGGCGAGAAAAGTACAGTTCTATTTCTTCAAAATAAATAAACTAACCACTCTTCTACAGCGGAGTTACTGAACACCTGTCTCCCAAATGTCAAAACTAATCATGCTGTCTCTCTCTTCTGTCTCTTTCTAATGTCCGTAATTGTGACGTCACATATTTGCAGGACATTGTATAGAGGGCAAAAATGACAGTTTTCAGAAATTAATTAAATATATTAAGAAATTTATTTGAATGGATTTCTAGTATTTTCTATCATTATTTAAATGCAAACTAATGAATTTTATTAATACAAACACTAAATTCGTTTATGGTAAATGCCTCCATTAATTTAACGTTTCACAGAAAATTAACCTTCAATTAACTGTCATAACGTTGACATAACCTCTTAATGCAAAAATAAAATCAAATACAAATTCATAAATTTCAGTAAAATTATGGTCGAAGAAAAAGTATAGCACATTGCTCGGGTCCTAAAGCAATTACGTGCGAATGGAAGAGTTACTCACGAGCCGTTAGGCGAGTGTGTAATCCACAGTAATACGCTTCTTACAACTCTCGACATGTAATATACTATTCATCTGTATTCAATTTACAAGTAAATATTAGAAGAAGTACATTTAAAAAGCACTATTATGTAAAGGGACTTTTTTGTATTTTTATTAATACCCAATACACAAATGGTAAATGGTAAGTAATTTATAAAATAAATGGCCAGTATACAGTATGTCCCCGGATTAAGTTTACAAGAGGAAAAAAAAAATTATTTTTGATTTTACAAAAAAATGCCAAGGGAATAAAAATTTTTGCTTGAATTAAAACGCATGTTTCAGTTATTAAAACTTTTAATTAATGTAAGGTTCTTTCATTATAACGTTTTTTCGTATTTTGTCCTCCTAATAATACAGTTATTACATTAAATGATGATAACATGATTTTAGTTAGCTTTGAAATATTGACAAATGCTTATTAATTCTAATTTCAGATAAAAAAAAAGAGTTAATTGAATAAACTACAAGTATATTGATTTTCGTCGTTTTTTTTTTCTGATATTAGAATTAATAATCATTTGCCAATATTTCAAAACCAACTAAAATCGTGTTAGATTCAATGTAATAACTGTATTATTAGGAGGACAAAATACGAAAAAACGTTATAATAAAAGAACCTTACATTAACTAAAAGTTTTAATAACTGAAACATGCGTTTTAATTCAAGCAAAAATTTTTCTTCCCATGGCATTTTTTCGTAAAATCAAAAATAAAATTTTTTTTCCTCTTGTAAACTCAATCCGGGGACAACTGTATATTAATATTTTAGTCAGTATAAATAATAAAGTATCAGTATTAAAATTGCATTTCGTCTGTAAATTATTGTTTATAAATAATAAAATGGCAGTAATATAATTTTATTTTCTTATTATTAAAATATAGGAAGACAATCTAGAAAAAAAAAACAAATTCTTATAAGAATAAAATAAAAAGAAATTCCAAATCTGTCAGATATGCCAGAAGAAGAAATATAAATTATTGTTTTATTTTCCATGGCACTCTGATAATTGCATCAAATCGAGTATTTTCTTCGTGCATGACAAACAATTGAACAACAAACTTGGTATCGATGCACTTTTCATTCTGAACATTTTTCTTCATTAAGTACACTGTTTTTTGTTCCAAAATTTCCTATGATCGAAACAAAGTAGACACATTTTATATTGATCGGTGAAATACTGATAATTTACATTACGTACTGATATTTTATTAAAAAATACTGACAATTTATTTAAAATACTGACCAAAATTGTTTAATACTGACATGATAAATACTATAATACAGATTTAAAACTATAGGTATATATGTAATTAGGAAAAATCTTGAACGTAAATTTCAGGAGATCCAAATATTGTTTCATGCTACTATAGACGAAAGACGAGACATAAATTAAATAACAGTATAAATAAATCAAGCATGTTGAATAAAATAAAACAATTAAAACTTTTTGTAACCTGTATTCCAGAATAATTTTCCGTGGCAAGATGTGGAAGTAATTTCCTAAGTCGGATAAATATTTAATTCGTATGCTTTTTTAAGATCCAACTAAATAACTTTGTAAGAAAGTTAAATTGGATACATGAAATATTCAATTCCCACGAGTATGGCATGATTAAACCATATTTGTATCCCAAGTTCAAACTTTCTCTCCCATTTAGATTATTCAAGAAACTTGTCTTGAAAAATATACACCAGACCCATCTGTAAGTATTTCCCGAAAGCATTCCTCACACCTTACATAACCTGGCAGCGCCTATAAATAAACAACCTCGTAGTAGGCGTGGAAAAACAAGCACAGCACAAAAATAACATCAAACTAAATTCGATCTCAAAAACTTTCTAACAACTGCAATAAAAACCATCGATAAAAATAACTATCATTAAACAGATTAACTATTCCCATAACCAAACTCTCATACAGTGTCGCCTTCTATCGGCCAAACGCCAAACTTCTTCCAATTTGGCGGCCATGCGAGTAGAACGCTCTGATTGGCTAGCAATCGGCGGCCATCATGCATTCCAAAGAAACGGAAGGATTTATGTGGTGGGTTTGGCTGAGAGTGTGGAACTCACGCACCAATCACAGCAAAGGGGAGGGGAAAACAAGAGCGGCCATCACGTTTTGGGAGGGGCGAATATATTTGGAGTGGGGGAAACTGTTTGCCGACGGAAGCAAAATGGTAGCAGGAATACTGCAGAAAAGTTAAAATTGTTGTTTTGTTTAGTGTAATTTGTAAATATTACACAGATGGGGTTAAAGGGAAAAACAAAAGGAATTATTTGAGGTCAGATTAGCAGAAATTGACGGCAGGAAAATATAATTGTAAAATGGATTCGTACCCCCAAAAGTCAGAATTTTCAGAATTATAACAAGTGATGAATTATAAAATATTAATAATTATTTAATTTTAAATATTCTAATTAAATATATAAGTAATGCAATTATTCAGTTTTGATATTGGCAATTTTATTATCGTTAAACTCATATATTTTTTAAGCTTAATATGTATACCTATTTAATGTAAAGCTATTATTTCGAATAACTGTGTAATATTTGCAACATTAATATGTTAAATATTGTTATTACTTTTATCTATGAATGTTAAATAAAAATCATATTTTCAAGGTACGTGTTAACATATTGTTTCTTATCCTAATTTTTTATTTATTAAAAACGTATATTTATTTTATTACTATCTTCATAAAATATAAGTTAAATTTTATATCTCCGCCATTTTGCAAATATTTATTTTTTCGTATTTTAGAAATTAATTCTAGCAAAACCATATTTACAGAAAACTTCATAGAAAATGTAATTATATTACAACGCTCATATCAAATTTTACGTAATAATATATATTAGCAGAAAAATTTCATTATTGCAATAGTTACTAGTTAGTTAAGAGTTCATCTATCTATCTAAATATTATAATTAAAATTGAAACGTGACTAAATTCAAGAGGTTCGAGGATCTCACTTTTTTAATAGATTAAACTTGCTATATTCCATAAAACTCAGTATGGGTAACTATAAATTTGTTGTAGTTATCTAACATAGTGCAACAGAAGAAAAATATATTGACTATCAAACTACAATAATAAAAAAAGTTACCGGATATAATAATTCTTAAAAGCATTTTTTGTTCAAAAACATGTTTATTCTGTATCTAACCGGTTTTCAAATCGGTTAGAATAACCGGTTAAAAAACTGATTAATAAAAACATTCAAGAAAAAAATTGTTATTTATATAAATGATTTTTTCTGTTCCCGTTAAAATAATTATTTCTTTTATAACAATTGAAATAAATCAAAAAAGAGTTAAACAAATGCACATTTTTCTTCTCTTTGTAAACGATTAAAATACGGATTTTAATAAGTTTGGGTTAATATTCATCGATTTTTAGATTACTAAATTATCGGTTTCGGCAATAACTATTTTTTGCTCTAAAATACCGGTTATCCTGGTTATTAAACCGGTTGAAAAATCGGTTTCTTGTTCTGTATGAAAGTAAGAAATATTTTAAATAATTGGGTACCTATAGTTATTTATATCTGTGATTATTCTACCTTTTTAGATTCATATAAAATAAAAATGGCAAAAAAGTTATTTAACTATCAAGTGTGTAATGAGAGCGATTAATGATTGAGTGTTACAATATTTTTCCGTTGACAGTATCTTACTGGTTTGGAAAAACTAATTTTATTCCATAACAATTTTTTTAGGTTAGTAGTTTTGACAATTGTTCAACAATTGTTGTTATGCGGAATCTACGGTTACCCACTAAAATCTTTTATTAATAAAAATCATTTCATTAATAGGGGTCATTAATCAATGATTTTCTATACATTCACATAACCTATTAATAAACGGTCAACGGAAAAGGAAGTTTAATTGTCCAGATGCCTACGATAACTTATTTCTGATAGATATTGAAAAATCCGGAAATTTAGATAAAGAAGTTTTGATAATTTGGTTGTTAGATTAAATTAGAAAGTATTGTTTGAAATTGTTAATATCAATGGCTTAGAAAGAACAACCAATGTCAAGTAGGTACTCCCAAAAATGACAAATTTTAACCTTGGTTAACCAAAAGTATTCCAATAATATTAAATGGTAAAAATTGTACATTTATGAAACATGGTACCGTTTAAAATGGTTGCAACCGAAGCGGACCAACGCAACCGTGATTTTTCCTCGGTTTTATCGGTAACATCTTAGCTTTTTCATAAGATGTCAGATTATATAGAATAGTGCAGATAAATACTATTTAGTGAATCTTTTATGTTTGCATCTATTTTCTAAGGTTTGCATTGTGCGTATTTTAATTTTCCACTCCATAATCTAGGATTACGAAAGACGATAAACGTTTAAACGTAATGTTTTGATAGATAATTTTAGGGTTACTGCGAATGAAACAGAAGTGTTTCAATAATAATAGTCACGTGACTACAACCAGTCGGTAACCGCAACCATGGTTTTGGTTATTATTTTGGAATATTCCCTATATTGGAATTGCTTGCAAAAGTACTTGGATTTCACGCAATAATATGTTTAATATTTTCAAAACCTTAATTTGTGAAAAATATTCCCTGCTCCTGGTAAAAGTACCTATGTATTCACTTTCATTAAAATCATTGGCAAAAAATTAATATTACAATTACATTTGTATTCAATGTGTTTTGGTTATTATATAGTCCAGTCATTAGGCAGATTTACCCTGCAAAAGGTCGGGTATTTTTGATTTTTGGATATATTGTATATTTAGGGGTCTTAATAAAAAATGCAAGTTTTCCCCCTCGGTGGCCTTCTGGAAGCACCGCCAAATTGAGAAAAAAGGCGCAAAAAAGCGGTTTTTCTAAATATCTCTTCACTTATTTGCATCAGGCAAAAATAGTTATTATCTAATTTGTCGACTATAAAATTCTCTACAACTTTTATCTAAAACATTTTTTTCTATAATTAATAGATAGCGAGCTACAGTGCTCCAAACAGAGCAAATTTTTTGAAAATTACATGAATGCTTCATTTAAATCATATTTTATTATATTTTTTTACAAATTACTTTTTGACAATCATTAATTATTATTATTTAACTAATATATAAATATTAATTATTGTTTATAGTTTTTTTTTTCATTCTAAAGATTTTTTATAATCCAGCAAATTTATGATTTTACCTTAAAGTAATTACAACAAAAGCTTTTTAACGGAATCCAGTCCCAGAAAAGTGCGCCGAATAACATATCAATATTTTCCCAAAATCGGAGCATGGGAACCTCCCGCCAATTTGGACAAATGGCGGCATATTCAGGTTTATGGCCATTTGCTTAAAACAATTATGAAAATATTTAAATTATTCAAAAAAACAAACAATATTACGTACTTGATACTTAGTCTAATAGGTTTCACTATTTACAACAGTTTACATTCGACGTGAAAGAAGTAAGTTATAGATAACTGTTTTATAAAAATTGTTAACGTTTTCCTGCAATTTTTTAGTTTTTCATCCACCACTCTGATCTTGTTAAAGATATGATGTCGCGGTTTTAAAATTTGAATTCAGCATGATATTCTCTTTAATATCATGTATTACACGATTATTGCCGATGAACAATTGGCGAATTACTGCCAATTAAAACTCATATGAAATCCCTCTAAAATTTTAAACATCTGAAAATCGGCTCTTTTCTCAATTTTTCATCAACCTCTTTGACACCTATTAAATACTTAATATTGGTTATCTGTAAGCCTGTTGAAATTTTGAATGAGAAAATGAAAAAAGAGCCGATTTTCAGATGTTTAAAATTTTAGAGGGATTTCATATGAGTTTTAATTGGCAGTAACTCGCCAATCGTTCCTTGGCACGATACGATAATAACTATTTTTGCCTAATGCAAATCAGTGAAGAGATATTTAGAAAAAAATGCTTTTTGCGCCTTTTTTCTCAAGTTGGCGGTGCTTCCCAAAGGCCCCCGAGGGGGAAAACTTGCATTTTTTATTAGGACCCCTAAATATACAATATATCCAAAAATCAAAAATACCCGACCTTTTGTGGAATAAACCCTTATTTTTCTACCAAATGACTGGACTAATATTTTATTTTTTGAATATACCCTATATTGGAATTGCTTGCAAAAACACTTTGGATTTCGCGCAATAATATGTTAAATATTTTCTGAACCTTAATTTTTTGTTAGATATTAAAAAATATTCCATGTTCCTGTTAAAAATACCTATTCACTTTCATTAAAATCATTGGTAAAAAAATAATATTACAATTACACTTGCATTCAATGTGTAACATAATCTGTTCCCTTTCCGTATTTAGTGTAATTTTGTAACGAAAACAAACAAGCAGTAAGTGTGTGTTTGGGAGTAAAAAATGAGTTGTGTTGTGTTGTACCGTTATAGTATAATAAATCCATGTCGGGACCTTGAACCGCTTTATTTAAGTGCATTTTAACGTCCATTTTACGACTCCTCCACAGCCACAGCCACATTCATAGAGAGTACACGGGAACCGAGACGGGTACGGGTGTACGCATGCAGTCAGCACAGCCACCTGTGACTATCGACACCAGACTCTTCAACTTTACAGGCATATAAAACTAACCGTTTATGGCCCATACAACGGCCGAGACCATCAATCTAACCAACGGTATAATGCTGCTAACGGATTCATCATACAAACATCATTCATACACAACGGAATATGGGATATTTATAGCAAAGATGCTGCTTTTCTTCCAATAATCATATTTTTTTTCTACAACTTTTAAAAAACATGAAAAATCGTCCGTTGCAGAACATGCCTTGGAAGAATTCCACCAAATTAAATTTGAAGATACAAAAATAATTGCAAGACCTACTCGACTTAACAACAGATTAATTAGAGAAGCCATTGAGATTTATAAAACAAGAAATATCAATCTCAATCATTGTGATGGATTAGAACTTAGTCGCGCATGGCTTCCAATATTAAATATGTTGTAATTTGTAATATGTATACAATTTTTCCTAAACTTTGTCTAACATCTGTTAATAAAGAGTACGGCTGCGGTATTTCGCTACCGATAAAGCGTCTCTGAGTTATACAGATCACTTCTCTGCCAGTTTTTGGGACGGTTTTTCCTCTGGCAAAAGGAGATTTTTTCTTGAGAAGTTGCATGTTCGCCGTCCATGTTTTTGCCGGACATGCATACATTGTCTAGAAAATTGTATACATAAAAAAAGGTAACATTTATGAACATTTCTTGTTACCTTGGTTACTTGTTGTTTTTGTTATTTCAAAAATATGTCATTGTATCCCCTGAAGAAGGCACCAGTTTATGGTGCCGAAACGTTGGGTTAAAATAATAAATTACAAAACTTAAACTAAAAAAAGGTAGTATTTTTCCAATTAATAATATGAGTTCTGAAAGATATTTTAATAATTTAAAAAACATGACATTTATACATTGATTAGACCGTAACTGTTTAATGTCCACGCCGATAACATAAAATTATTATTTTTTTTCAGAAAGATACATTCAATAGTGAACTTTTCTCTCTCTCTTTTTAATTTGTGATATCTGTTACGGTTTAGACAGAAAAAAAATAAAACCTGAGTGACTGCACTGTGATTTTTTTTAAAATAAATTTAATCTAGTAGTCTATCCATATGTCAAACACATAATTTCTAATGACAGTAAAAATTGTTTATGGGTTGCCAAAAATTCCTTCGCATTATTCAGAAACTAGTAACATCCGTTTGTTCGGCCTAATAGTATTTTACTATCATTATTATAAATACGCGAATAAATATGTTAGCTTACTCCTAAACAAGTTGAGAAGATTGACAACTCGTTACTGTCATTAAAAATTAGGTGTTTGACATTAGGATAGACCGCTAGATTAAATTTATTTAAAAAAAAATTCACGATGCGGTCACTCATATTTTATTTTTTTCTGTCTGAACCGTAACAAATATCACAAATTATACAGAGAGAGAAAAGTTTACTATTGAATGTATCTTTCTGAAAAAAAAAATATTTCACGTTATCAGCGTAGCCATTAAAAAGTTACGGTCTAATCAATATTGGATCATCTAAGTTTCATACATTAGTGGTTCACTAATAATAATAAGTATCACCTTAAAAGATAACTTATAACCATATGAACTGCCATACCAAATTTTATCCAAATCGTATAAAGCGTTCTGTTATTATAAGCAAAATTAATTTTTTTTCGAAGAACTTTGAAGCAGAATTCCGGCTAAATGGTACACTTTCCGGTAGAAGCAAGTTTAGTTAAATCGTCTTATTTAATGCCAAGATTTTGTAATTTGTTTATAACGAATAACACTTAAGTTGAGCAAATATAAATAAATCTGTCATACACGTTTATAAATTATGAGTTTGATTGTATTTCCACTTTACTCAGCAATTACAATTCCACTTATTAAGATTATTAACATATCTTTGCAATTTTGCAAATTTTATAAAAATTATATCAGTAATAATTACTACATAATTGCAATACTAATTTACACATGTAAATCATTTACATCTTCCATGATCTATATTAAGAAATGTCATCATTTTCAAGTTCATCTCTGATCTATTTTTGAAAATGTCGTCATTTCTACGACTCCGTCATATCCATTTTTGTCCTCTCATTTTTCTCTTTCAGACAATCCGAACCACTAACCCACAAGATTCCACAAGTTCAAGGACGCGTAATAAAGCACCCGGAAATGTTGAATTTATGTCTGCAAGGGATAGCAACGTTAACTGTAGTGGTGGGTAAATTACCCGGGTATACTCGGCCACTTCAAAATCTGCGTTTAGAATGGAATGCAACAAAGAAGAGTATGAAAAGGAAAAGAGAAGAACATCAAGGAAAGGTGAATCCATGCAAGACGAAGGCATGGAATGGATTGATGAACACAGAGATTCATGCAAGCTGATTTCGAATTATTTCAAGATTTAGATGGATCTTAGATGTTTTAGAAGGATGGGTAAAGCGTGACATATCAAAGATCAAAGGATAGAATGCAGAAATAAATAAGAGGAGCTGAAAGATAATGTCTATGTGTAATACTAATAAATATAAATTTAGAACATATTTTGTATATTATTGTTTGTGCATGTAAATTATGTATGTAATCATAAATTATTATATTTTAATCTTTTTTCCGGTCTACTTATTCTTATTAAAATAGATTATACTCGTTCATGCTTATATTTTTAGAGACATTAATTTTATTTGTTTTGTTTCTTCCAGCAGTTTGTATATTTGTTACAAATGATTTAAAATTTCAAAAAATAAATAATTTTTAAACTCCAATGGGGGATTACACCATTTTTTTTTATAATTTCATCTGAAAATATTAGGAAAACTAAGACTATTGATGAAAATCCGGTGAAAAAATTCCTATTAATAAGCGAGTTATGGTCTCCCGAATTTTGAAAAGATTGACGTGACGTCACATTTATGTGTTTTTATATCAAACTGTTTTCATCATGGACTTAAATGTTCTTGAAATATATGCTATTTTAAGTTATATTTACATAAAAATAAATGAATATTATAACACTGTATAAGTATACATACTTTATAATTACAGGTGTAATTAAATTATTAAGTTTAATGCAAGAAATTTATGTTAAAATAAAAACTGTTTGGAAACTGTAATACAGGAATGTTAGCCCCTCCTTTCGAATTTGAATTTCTTAACTTCCATTGGTAGTAATCCCACCTCCTAACACGCTATTTGTAATGCATGTAAAGGCGGTTTCTCGGTCGCCAATCAAAATATTTTCATATTAGTGTCGAAGCGTTATAACAAAAAACCCTTTATTTCTGAAATATCTCAATTATACCATTTCATTTTTTTATTAATATTCGTTATTCAGCATTTACATTCGTATTTTTTTACTATATATGGGGTCCCGTGGCCGCGTGCCTGAGTGTCTGGTCGCGAACCTGGGGGAACCGGGTTCGATCCCGACAGACGCCAAATATTTCCAATTTTAAATGGCACAAAAGTGACCCCTGTGGTGCACTCTCCACGCCAGCTATGAGTGCCCGTGAGGTGACGCCTGGTAAGCGCCCACACGGTAAAATATATCGTCATCATTACCGATGTCTACATGTGTTGTAGATACTGGCACACCCAGAAATGGGTAATATGCCGTGATGATATATTTATTTATTTATTTATTTATTTTTTTACTATTTTCCTTTAATTCGATTGAGCCGTAATCCCTCATTCTAAAAGTCCTACCTCTACTATAAACTATATAAAAACAAGTTCAAGTTCATATTTAATATAATGATTTTTTTCAATTTAAAAAAATGATCCAGGTAAAAATAGTGTCTGACAGCTCATTGTTCAAATAATCGCATTTGTAATCCATTTTTACCACATCTAATTTAATTAATTCAAAATTCTGATATCAAAAGATTCAGATTTTTATAAATAAATAAAAAAATATCGCGGCGTATTATCCTTTTCTCAATGTGCATGGAGAATGCACTTCAGGGGTTATTTTTGCTCGATTTAAATTTAAAATTCGAAATAATTTTGGCGTCGGTCGATCGAGTTCCCAGATTCGCGACCAGACACTCAGGCACACTTAAAATGGGGTATTCCACTCGATTTTTTTTATTATTTTAAATAAAACTTCATTCAGTCTTGAAGCAATTCATAGTATTAAAAAATCTTAATTGTTCCTAGTTTAACAGTATTTTATTTTCGAGAAATCAGTGTAACGTCACATTTCCCCTATACTTGTCTTTCTCACACACACTGCTCTGTGTACGCTGCGAGAGAAATATAACAATAACAATTGTATGAAGTCAATTTTCCCTTTTAGCAAATGTGAAATATCTCGTAAAGTAATTATTTAAAAAATGTTTTCATTGTTTTAACTGTTATTTATTGAGCCAAACTTTATGTTAAATTGAAATTTTTTCAATTTTTTTGTTATGGTGGAATACCCCATTGTACCATGTTAAATTGTTATTTCAAGAATTGTTTGGAACACCCGGTATAATAGATTTTATAGAATAGAATAAACTTTATTCAGCTTTATGCTAATTTATACAATACTAAAATAACAAAAATATAATTATAAATGTTTGTACTTAGCGGCTAAATATAATTATTATTTTAAAAAGAAACGCCATAATTCTACTTTAAATTTTTTAACATTCAATATTTTCAAACTATTTTCTAAATTATTGTAACCTACTACTCCTGGCACTAGGACTGTTTTTTTTTTAATCTTTCATGTTCTTACTCTCTACATAAAAATTGTTAGCATTTCTCGTATTGTAACTATGTATCTCATTAATTATTTTATTAACGTTAATTAAATAGGGCGGAGCAAGCATTTTGTTTATATTGTGCACAAGAACCAAGGAATCATATTTTATAAACGTTTTTATATTCATCTATTTTAAGTCTTAACTTGCATTTAACATTGCTGTATTTATTTCTATTTAAAATATGCCTCATCGCTTTGTTAGTGATATCTCTCTCTAATAATTTTTGAAGTCTGTTAATATCTCCTTATGTAATTTATTTGTAAAAAGTACAGATAATAGACTTTTGTAATTTATAAATTGACTCTTTCCAGCTTTAAGGCCTATTTATAATGAAGTAAAGTAAAACGCAACGCAACGACGTAACGTAATCAGTAACGCAAACACAAAATATGTGATTTATAATAACGCCGAAGATAACACTTCTAACCAATCAAAAGAATTCTGTATATATCGTTGAAATTCAACTCGCTTTTATTTATAGTCTTTATGGCACATGACATAAATAAGTGTATAAAATAATTTGAATAGAAATGGACAGTGACGACGATATAGCTGGGGCAATACTGTTTCTGACTCAGTGATTCTCGATTAATTCGATTAATTTTCTATCATCCATAATTATTCTTTGTATCGCTTTGAAAATCTAACCGGTCTAACCATAAAATGTAGAATTTATTATGTAATTTTGACAGTTCACGAACGTATCGATAATTCAGATTTTTATAGTAAAACTCAAACACTGAATTCTGATTGGCTAGAGGTACAAAAGTAAGGTACAAAGATGAAAGTTACCGCTTGCGTTACTTCATTATAAATAGGCCTTTACACATATTAAGAAAACGGCAACTACAGCTATCAACTGGGCGTTCAAATGAAACTTTAAAAATGTTGCAGTCACAGACTTTCTCCACATTTTGCTCCGTCGCCATTTTCCTTAATATTTTTTATTTATGAAAAGATCTATACACACGTAGAAAAATTACAAATGGACCATAAACCATTTTTTTCCTTTTTTCAATAATAAAAACCTGATATGATAATTCCTTATATTATATTAAGCAAGATATGATTTTTAAAGTTTTGGGATGAGTTTGTGACATCGAATGTGGCAGACGAATGGCATTGTAACAATATTATCTCATGAGAGTTCAGCCATCATTCGCACCAATGGGAATGGAAAATGGATTGTTTGTGGGCGGGGCGCTGTGGATTTATACGCAGGATTCTCAGCTTTCACATTTCTGGCCAATATAATCAAATTCGCATCCGTCACGTCATAGAATGTTTAAGTCATTATAATTTTATAATGAAGAGTGTACAAGATTGAGTAGAATGGACTGACGTTTTTTTAATAACATAATATATTTTAGTTAAAATGGGCTTCCCGGAAGTGGTACTTTACCTGAAGCCTATAATAGATTTTAATGAAAAACTATATTAAAATATAATCCAAAACTTTTCAAATTTGGTATGTAATACTTTTATATCAATGGGAATAACATAATAGATTTAATTAAAATGGTCTACCCGGAAGTGATACTTAACTTGAAGCCTATAATAGATTTTAATGAAAAACTATATTAAAATATAATCCAAAACTTTTCAAATTTGGCATATATTATACTTTTATATCAATGGGAATAACATAATAGATTTTGGTTAAAATAGTCTAACAGGAAGTGATACTTTACTTGAAGCTGTTATCAGTGTTTCTTGAAAAAAATGGTGTTATTTTGATTTTATGCTTCAAATAAAAGTTTTAGAGAATTGAATTCTGCGTCGAAAACATCAATTAGGACAAAAAATAACAAAAAAATAAAGTATTTAATGTCAATGTCAAATACGTTCAATTTTATGATTGAGTCTGTTATAATACATATTTTAATTTTTAACAAAATATGTATAGTGTAACAGATGTAGAAGGAAGTCATGTGGTGTCCACATTAGATATTTTTTATTTTTATTCGATAGCGAAGTGCAATACAATACTTTTTTATTAACAAAAAGTATCAATTTTGTGACGTTTTAAAAAGTCCGTCTTTTCTGCTCAACCCTGTATATTAAAATTATTTATCTTTCCTACTTATTAATCAATAAGTATTTTACTATTTGTATATAAATTTGTCATAATTGAATTATGATTTATGGGTCCATTATTCAGTAGTATGAGTATTATTTTGATGCAAATTATTATTATTATTCATTTTCAATAATACTGACTCAAACAGACCGTTTCTATAGAGGAAATGTTCTTCATACATTTATTTTTGATTTTATTTCACTTCTGCGGCTAACACTATAAACAAGTAAATTTTATAAAAATTCAATTCGATTTGTTCCGTTACAAAATGTGTAAAATATTTATTTGGTGCATTATTGCCTATGGCTCGCTTTTCGTGTTCACCCTGTATATTCTAAAATTTATAAATTTAAAATTGTAACCATAAATCAAAACAGTTTCGCCAACCTTGACCTTGAAATTGTGATTAACATTTCAAACAAATTTTCCTTTCATTGTTATATCATTCGTATTGTGTCAACACTTCCTTGTGGGTGTGTATAGAGCGCGACCTGACCTAGGACAACCGTTTTATTTCGGCGTTTTTATTGCGTTTTTATGGCCCCCTTTACGACTGCGTAATTCCTAACCGTGCGTCGACCGACAACACTCGCGGTTTCAATGTCGGCACAATCAAACCACGTACTCCACAACACAACACTACACACAAGAAATAAGAATACAGAATTACAATTGAGGCTGTCAATCAAACTATGAATTATTTATTGGAAAGTTTGTTGACAGGGGAATAATGTATGGATGGATGGAATTGAATTTTGATGAAATTAATTTATTGCTTACGAGGACTATGAATCAAGTGTCACTTTTTACCTCCCGCTATCCGTGATATATGAATCGTGCTAAAAATCTCATGTCGAGATTTTGGTAAGGTAAGGTTATAAGGTCCCTAGAATTCGATTTTAACATTTTCTCGATGATGTCAGTATGTGTGTGTATGGATTAGCCATTAGATTTTGGTGTAAATCAGGTAACCGGAAATGGAACTTTACTTGAAGCAGAAAATAATTTTTTTGCCCTCCTGAAGTGTAATGGGAACTTTACAATTGTATACCCAGCAAGTGCAACCTACATTTTACGCTTACTGTGTTGTAACTTGTCTAACTATGCGGTAAAATAATCAAAATACACTGGACGTTTATGGGCATTTAGAAAAGAAATCATCTTTACTATAATAAAGTTCATGTAAAAAAGTACTACCTACTTAAGTTATTTTTTTACTTTAACATATCCTATATTTGAAATTAATTTATATAAACCAAAATCACGGCAGCGACATCTGTCATTATTGTAAAAATCCGCCGTTACCGACATAGTCACCGATCGATATACCTGCCAAATACGCGAGGCGAACATTTTTGAAATGTCAAATATCGACACCTACCTATTATTTATTACGAAGAAAACATCAGCAAATAAATATATTATCAGTCATAAACAACGTCTATTATTACAGATAAATTTTCGCTAGAAGTACTCTAATGAAGGTAAGTTAAATCAAATTTGGAAATTGACAACCCCAGTATTTTAAACTAACCCTTTTCAGAAGTACAACCTATCTCATTAAAAAAAGTGATTTTCATTATCGTCGGCCAAAAAATTTCATACAATTCTCGTGCGTGAAGTATTTTACAGCGCTCCAGGCACTCGCCTTAAGGGCCCGTGCCTTAAACAAAGCTGTCGCGCTGTAAAATACAACTTACACGCACTCAAATGTAAATAATTATTTTCTTCAAATGTCATAAAAATGGCATCTTTTGTGACTTGACACATCCAGTAGTGGGTAATATGATGTGATGAAATATTTATTTATTTATAAATTTAATATTATTATTGAACTATTAATCTAATTAACAAAATATTACACATTTAGCTTTTGTGTGCCGTCATGTATCGGCTACTCACACAACGACACTAGTCACACGTACATGATGGTCACAATCACAAACTTCAAACGTGAAGTTAAACGTCAGATCAGAGTAAACTAATCAAATTTTTATAAAGCTGTCAGAAGAAAAGTGCGCTCTATTCAATCTTTTTTGTTTCATAAAGATTTAATTATTTCATTAGAGAAATATTATTTTTAATTGTAGGTTTGTGTGCTTGATATATAATTTAATACATAAAAGTGCAATAATTGTATATTTATAATGATAATAACGATAAAACATGGTGAAGAAGAACTGTGCAGTTCCAACTTGTGGAAACAATTTATTAAAAAACCCAAAAAGACTATTTATAAACAATCTTAATTTACATTTTGTCCACCAGGGTGAACTGGAATCGTTCAGATACATGACGTATGCGCTCACGTGACCTCATTGAGATTTGAAATTGACCCCTATTTTAAAAAAATATATCTACAAAACAATGCACACAAATGGCGTGAAAATATTATTTACATATACTGTGACCGGTAGACTTCTAGGAAAAAAATAAAACATAAAATATGGCATGACCCCATTAGAAATAATGCACCGAGTGTACGAAAGGATGTGCACATTTTGTGAAATACACGTTGTTATGTTACGTAATTAAATGAAATAATCACATTTTTCGCATATTAATATCAATGTAGTAATTTCATCTTTTCTTGACAGTTGAAGAATACAGTTATTTATGTAATAAGTCTGTAAAGTAGTACTTTTTTGGTCAAGTGCGATGTTTAGAATGAGATAAATAATACTATTTACACACGAGTTGCATACAATATTTTTCCTACAACCGAAGTGTTAGTGCTACGTTATTTTTCACGCACTAGTGTTTGAAAAGTGACAATTTACACATTGTAAAGAGTGCGTAAAGAATGTACTTTACACACAGTTGTAGGAAAAATATATTTTTTAAAACATTTCCCTGAATTTCAATTTTGTGACGTCAGCAGAATATAATAATTTATATTCTTTTCACGTAGTACTACTAAAATCACTTTGAAGTTGTGACGACATACCGTAGCACGAATAGTTTTTATTAAAATGATTTATGAAAAGTTTTATATATTAATAAAATTTTGAATCAAAATCAGGCATATTTCCTCAGTCGGCCATTTTGTAATGTTTTAATTTTATGATTAAACATAATGCCAATACCATTTACAATATATATAAATATTAAATAGTAATAGACTCGTCATAAAACAAATTTCCACTTATTACAATTTCAATTGATCTATAAATAACCGATTAGTTGCGATTTAAATACAATATGTACAACATATTTAAATTTCAGTAATAAAATCCTAATGTTTGTTGATTTTAGAATACATTGACCTATCGCGTCTTGAACTCAAATTAATTGAAATGAAAACACTGTATCCATCCATAAATTAAAAACAATTTACAACCACAATTAATATTAATTTCATTGGCCATCATAAAATTTTATTTCGCACTTCAACTTTAACATCCTATAAATATTATTTTAATATATAAAATGTAATAAAATATTAATGTGTTATTAATTTGTTGTAATAATTATCTACTAATGAAGCTATATAGTAAATAGTATATTGAAAAGGTTAAGGCAACTTAGTTGCAAGTTCAAGACTTTGAAAATAATAAGATATAAAATTAACTAGTTTATTATTATTGCTCACCCTTAAGCGACATCTTAGACGGAGGAATCGAAGTCCGCAAGACTCAGTGACGTCTGAAAAGAAAAGAAAATATCAATATTTATATTATATGGATACAAATATTCATTAACTGTTACTATATTAGATTGCGGTAAATATGTATGTATTTTTAATAAGCAATGTTTATTAATATGAAATATGCAAGGACAAATTTATTAATTATATTTTATCACTATACACTGTTTCAAAACAATACGAATCTATTATAAATTATTATGAATTTTTGAACAAAAATATGAACTGTCAGAAATTTAATTTTATAGATTAGAAAATGTGAAAATAATAATAATAATAAAAGTTAGTGATTTGGATACCGAACTAATTATCTGCAACTTTTAATTGAAAACAGAATTTCTGATAGTTCAAACGATACGCATTTCTTTATAATTTTGTTCAATATCATGGGTATCGCTACAAATGAGCAATATTTGTACAATTTTAAATTAGATTTTACAAGTTACCAACTGTGCAAAATTAAATCTGTTTAGTGATTTAGGCGTAGAATATAATTATCTAAAAAGAAATATAAAAAAAAAATAAAAAATTAAAAATAAAATAAATTAAATAAAATAAAAAATAATAATAATATAAATAATATATCGTCATAATTATGTCTGGATGTTGTAGACACGATTTCTCAAAAACCATAAGACTTAAGAATTATTTAACTATAGATTCCTCAATTTGACATTCCTGGGAAGAGCTGAAAAGGTTTTGGTAACAATTGAACAACCGGAAGTAGTAGTTTCTGAGAAAAATTCTTCTAAATATAATTTTTTGGAAATTTTTGTTATTAAATATTGGAGAACATAAAATTCTCCATCTAATACACTTAAAATTTTTATTATATCTTGTATAGATTTAGAGATAAAGACACTATAATATATAGAGTACTTTAATCGCAGAGGCTAAGGGACTAAGGAAACCAGTTGACACATTCCAACGTTGATAACATAGTTTTTAAATGACACATGTCAGTGTCAGAAATCAACAGTTTTAGTGACATTCTGATAACTTTTTCTGGGAAGTATATTTAATCTTTCTTGTTGTTTTATTAATTAAATATTTGAAATTATAGGTAAAATACTTATATCCATCAGAAATACCGCCAATCTGGTTAATGAATTGGAAGAATCTCTGACATTTAGAAACTTCTTCATACAATGAAAAATAGATATAATTAGAATTATATGTGTGCAGAAGACATCGTCGCGTTCAAGGCAAAACGGCCTAAGCGCCAAAAAATCGTAATTTGCGATTTTGGTACCGTTCGATAGATTGGTGCAACCTCCATCTATTAAACACAGTGGCATAAGTACGAAAAAATTATTTAAGTACATATTTCACTTTGAAGTTGCGCAAGCGACAATCACAATTTTAATAAGCAGGCGTAAAATGGCATAAGCTCCATTTCTACGTAGTTTCTTATGGCTGAATGCAGAGTGAAATGGCCCGAGTTATTGATGTCAAAGTAAGTGTTTTAAAAATTATTGTTGTCATTGTTTGCTATAATTCATTTTAGTAAAGATCAAAGTTTTCTCATAGTATATTTTTATAATAATACAGATTCAGTATTTGTCACAAAACTTGTTTAAACATTCTGTCGCTTGTGCCATCGACCTGCAAAAAATCTGTTCGGGTACAACCGACAATCTACATGTTAAATTCATATCTCAAACTATCGGCAACAATAGGTCATTCATTATTTGTTGCTTTCACATTTTAGTTTTTTTCAATATTTTATACTTTAATGCTGGTAATTAATTAAAGTTCATGTAATAATAATGACAGATTATTATGTTTTTCCGCGTTCAAAATATTAGCGCTTAAGTCATTGTCCCGAGGCCAGAAAATCATTGAATTAGCTCTTTCTCTTCCATCAGCACTTGAAAATAATGATTTGATGGAAGCACTGAACAATGATGTGTTATTTTCCGATGCTCATATAGTAGAATACTTAAAAAGTTTATGTGAATTAAATGTTATACCATCAAGATATCATCAAGAATACTTGGGTTTGAAGTATGTGTCTTCTGTTTCTGATGAACTAGATGAGACGTGGAAGATTATTAGATATAGTCATTTTATTTCATATCCAGTCCTGCCGGTAAAGTAACTAAAGTACAAAACATCAGAGTGATAGATTTTTTTATTTTTATTAATTTTGTCTGAGTTTTGATGTTTGTATATATATATATATATATATATATATATATATATATATATATATATATAAAATATATTCTAATATGTATTTCAAATAAATCCTTTAACAGTTCTTTAATAATTACAATTATTACAGATCATGTCACAAACACCGTTGTCCGTCTAAATTATCAAAAATTAAAATGGCATATCTTCGCGCAAGCAACATTTGCGATCAAAACTTACGTTAATGTAATTGTCTTAACCGACATATAAATTTGGCATAAACACCACATAAACGAAACATTTGGCATAAGTGCCACTCAGACAACATACTTCTAATTATCATGCAGTTCTTTAATTTATATTTACATTTAAATACACACAAAAATTCAGAAAAAAATCTGTTTACTTTTAATGCAGTTAAGACATTAAAAATATATTTGTATAAAAGCGCAGACAGTTTTTTGTGTCTCCTGGCTTATTATGAAAATGGCGCTTGTGTCGTTTTGCCTTGAACGCGACGACATGTTAAATACAATAAAAAACAGTATTTGGATAAAGTTCTGTATTTTTCTTGTTATAAAACGACGGTTCGAAAGGGAAGTGCAATTCAATACTTATATAGCCTAATATGGAAATGGCGAGAGGCCTTGTGCTGGCCAAATCCTGATCGTTGTTTATTCAGTTTAGATATTAAATGTGTGTGACTATAATGGTACCTACTTAGAGATTTAAGAAGAAAACATTCAGATATGAATTTATAAAACACCTAATCAATAAATCAATTTTCATATGTTTGTCTCCATGTGTTGTAGATACTGGCACACCCAGTAATGGGAAATAAGCCGTGTTGATATATTTATTTTTATTTATGTTTGTAATTTTGAACTAATATAACGGTAAGATTCTGGAGATGGAAGTATTCAATTAAAAATTGAAACAATAGTTAAACATTATACGCAAAGAAACTTAATACCGTTGCCAGCATTAGTAATTACGTAGGTATGTATTTAAATGAATATAATTTAAATGGCGGGATATGTTGTGCTGACCACTTCAGATTTTTTTTTTAAATTCCTTGTTACAAGACTTTTTGAGAGTTGGTATATATTTCTAAGCATTGTTTCTTTTTAAAATCGTCCAAATCTTCAAAGCAAAACACCTAAATTCCTGTCTTACCTCGAGGTTTTTCCAACAATGGACATAAAATATACAGAGAGCGCAAGTGAAATATTTATGAGTCTCCTTGTTGTCCGGCAAGGGTTTGAATAAACTTTTCCTTTCTGTACCGACTGTCCACGGCCTTGCTCTTTTAACACAGGGTTAACAACCCCTTTGTTACAAGACTTATTTACAACCCTTAGTTTAAGGAAGTCAAAAGGCAATAAGGAAACTACGCAATAGTTTTTGTTAACATTTTTTCTGGTGGTCACCAGTAGTTAGTTTTGGGAAGGTTAAATTTTTTGTGACGTTAAAAATTTGGAATATTCTCAACCATGAAGACAAGCTATTTTGTACATATTCCAAGAGATATTTCAACTCTTAGGCCCGGTATTTTCATCTCCGGTCTAACTGTCTGTTAACTGTCAATTAAAGAAAAAAAAAAATATAACATTAATATTCTAGCATAAATCACATGTGTGTCTCTTTTTCGTTTTTATTACTGACAATTAAATTAACAGACGGTTTAATCACAAATAATAATACGGGACATTAATATGCTATTTTTGAAATAACGAAATAATTTTTACAGATAGGTTCTTGTGATTATATTAATTGCTATGCGTTATATAGTCAAGCGCAGTTTATACAAACACAATTCAAATATGTCAATTAAGATAATCGGATAATCGGAAAAGGCACTTTACTTGAGCTCAAAACGGTTTTTCTTCAAAAAATATATTTAAATGTCATTTTTTCGCAATTTATGATATAGAAAAAAAATTATTAAAAAGTCCAAGATCCTATGTATCAAAGGTAAACACAATTCCTTTGTTACACAGTTCATATTTCAAATGTATGTGACAGATAAATGACACTGTTAAAAAACTAATCATTTCAAATTAATAATAGTGACATTTGAAAATCGTAAATAAAGCAATAGTTCTAAGCAAAGGAACATAATATAGCTTTCAACGTTAGTAAATACGTAGTTATGTGTTTAAATTAATAAAAATTAAATAGCGCAAGGTATTGTGTTGACCACATCAGATTTGTAATATAGAAAACTCTAGAAAATATAGAAAATGTATTTTCTTATAGTCAAAAAATTGTTATTTTTTCCAAACAGCTTTGACAGTCCATCATATGATGTTTTGTAAGCCCACTTTGTAGTACAGTGTACACACATGTATGTATGGTCATTAATGAAATCGGCATATAAAAGCAGAAAAAAAAATTTAATTTGGTTTTATTCAGTTAGTCGACTCAATTTGACCCTGCAATGGGCTACTTGCGTACCTTTTTTTATTTAATATTTTTGAAGAGCAGATAAAAACTTGCTACCCATATTTTTTCTTTTGACAAAATTTTTGTTAATTAGACAGAAAAAAATAATGATATTTGATTATTTGAATTCCCGCCATGTATGACGTAGAATTACGCCGCACCAATGAATTGTCGTAAAGCCATTGCGTTTGTTTGTACAGGGTTTGTACAGGTAATGTAGATCTCCTGTTTGACGTTTCAACAATAGTTTGGAGGTTAGTATTTTAATTTATCTTTTTGGTATCGATATTTTAAATTACATGTAACTACCTATGTATTTATTTGTGAAGTAATTAATATTAATATAGAGAGAGAGAAAAATGAATTGTCAAATTCAAATTAAGACTTTCTCGCATGCCATCTATACGTTACATTTTAAAAACATGGTTCTCCAGTTAAATATAATGACGTCACAGAAAATTTTCTTTCTTAATTTACTAAAAAACAAATAATTTTTTTAAAATAAAATTTATATTTTTATATATGTTTTCAACATAACATTACATTTATAGTGATAGAAATCAGATTTTCAGTACCACGCAAGTAGCCCATTAAAAAAAAATATTTTATTGGAATTAACATTAATTTATTTGACAACAGAGTAAAACCAAGTTTAAATTTTAAGTATTGGTGGTGCAATTGGGCATGAAACACCCAGAAAAAACAAAATGAAAATACTTTTGTGTAAAAGTACATATATTGGTAAATATGAGTATATATCTACATACATATGTATGTAAAATAGTGTGTGCTGTACGTTGTTACTATTTTTAATCCTACCAATTTTTATTCCGAGAGAATCCCAGACAAATTACAGCATACAAAAATGTGCGGCACAAGTATCCATAACGCGTATGCGAATTTAAAGCGCAAGCATTTAACATCCGCAGCGGGTAGCGAATCAGGCGACACCGGCAATAATATTAGAAATTTGCGATCATTACCACACCTTCCTATATAAAAATAACGGAATTTATAATAATTGGGAGAGGATTTTCTGCACGAATTCACACAAATACACATTATCTGCTGATAATAATCCTTCGGAGAGTGAAATATGAAAATACGACAAGGATAACGCTGCTCATTAAACCGAGTAGAAATGTAATTCGCGCACTGCTATTTCGGCCTCGTTTCACCAAGATTAAAAATTTTTATACTGTTTTTATAGAAACCAGTTTTTTTTTTTTTTATTATGTTTTATATTCTATTTAATTTAGAGCAAATTTCATAGCATAAAAGTCCGTAGTGTTTAATGTCATATTTAAATTTACTCATTTGTATATCAAGTAAAAATTTAAATATTTGGTCAAAATAGAGACAGAATTGAAAGTTAATTTGAAATGATACAACTGTATAATATGATGCAAATTTTGTGTTTAACAGGCCGTTTTCTTATTCTCAATAATTCTAAACTTGAAATTTTCGTAAACTAAATCTAGCATACACAGAAAAAAAAATAAGAAATTTTGTCTAATTATAAGCAGATATTATCTTCTAGGCAATATGTCTAATATGGGATATCTATAACAGAATGCCCCAAAACATTAAGGATTCCAAAAATTTAAATTTATTTAAAATGAGTCTCAACAGTTATCTGATGTATGTAGTCCAGTCAATAGAGGTTTTTACCCTACAAAAGGTATGGAAAAAACGATTTTAACATATGTTGTTTGGGTCGAAACGGGGATGAAAAATTCAAATTTGTAACCTTTACAAGAATACAAAATTAAAGCTCGTAACTTTTTGTATAAAAAGGGTTCTTGCATTTTTTACCTAGGATGAACTCTCAAGGAGTTATCTTCAAAAATAGGTAACCAGAACAACAATTTATGAAAGAAAATTTAATCACTCAAAATATACACAATATTAAGTTTTTAATACTTAGTCTAATAGATTTTGTTATTTGCTACAGTTTACATTTGTCGTTGCATCAAAAGAAGCAAATTATCGATGATTTTTAAATATTTTTTGTCAAAACTTTTCCACAAATTCATCAACCACTCTGACCCCGTTAAAGATACGGTACCCCAGTTTAAAAATTTTCGATAAGCGGTTAACGAATTATTAACAATTTAAACTTACATGAAATTTCACTAAAATCTGAAACATCTGCAAATCGGCTTAGTTTTCATTTTTACCTCTCGCTAAGAGAGGTATTGGATTCATGCTAAAATTCGCATATCCAGATTTTATTGAATAAGCACGATTTAAGGTCCCTACAATCCGATTATAACATTTTTAAAATGATGTCTGTGTGTGTGTGTGTGTGGATGTGTGTATGTGTGTGTGTGTGTGTGTGTGTGTGTGTGTGTGTGTGTGTGTGTGTATGTATGTATGTATGTCTGGATGTTGTAGTCACGATTCCTCAAAAACTATAAGACTTAAAAAATATTTAACTGCAGTTTTCTCTATCTGATATTCCTGGGAAGAGCTGAAAAGGTTTTGGTAACAATTGAACAACCGGAAGTAGTAGTTTCTTAGAAAAAATCTTCTGAATATAATTTTTTGGGAGTTTTTTTTATTAAATATTGAAGAACATAAAATTCTCCATCTAATACACTTAAAAAATTTATTATATCTTGTATAGATTCAGAGATAAAGACTCTATAATTTATAGAGTATACTAATCGCAGAGGCCAAGGCACTAAGGAAACCAGTTAACAAATTCCAATGTTTATAACATGACACATGTCATTGTCAAATATCAACAGTTTTAGTGACATTCTGATAGCTTTTTCTGGGAAGTATATTTAACTTTTCTTATTGTTTTATTAATTAAATATTTGAAATTATAGGTAAAATTGTGGTAAAATGCATATATCTATCAGAAATACCGCCAATCTGGTTAATGAATTGGAACAATATTTGAAATTTAGAAACTTCCTCATACAATGAAAAATAGATATAATTTGAATTATATGTGTGCAGAAGACATGCTAAATATAGTAAGAAACAATATTTGGGTAATGTTCAGTAAGATTTTGTTATAAAACGACGGTTCGAAAGTGAAGTGCAATACAATACTTATATAGCCTAATATGGAAATGGCGAGAGGTCTTGTGCTGGCCACAACAGATTTTTTCTTCTGAAATTTCGACACGTATTAAATGCACAATAATGTTTATCTTTAATCGTGTCCAAATTTCAGAAGAAAAATGAGAAAAATTTGCGAAACTTTAGCATTTAACTATTCTGAAATAGATAATAAATATTTTGTAAAAAATTGTTAATTTTAATATACAAATAGTTACTTTAATTACGTATTTAATTTAATTTTATTATACAATTTTTGGTTACCTGTCTAATGAGTTGGATTGATAGAAAATTTAAATATTTCTTTAGTTAATTTCATAATTTATGTTTAGTTCAATACTTATTACGATAACCTAACGTCATTTTCAAACATTTCCAATTTTAAATGGCACAAAAGTGACCCCTGTGGTGCACTCTCCACACCAGCTATGAGTGCCCGTGAGGTGACGCCTGGTAAGCGCCCACACGGTAAAATATATCGTCATCATTACCGATGTCTACATGTGTTTTTATATCAAACTGTTTTCATCATGGACTTAAATGTTCTTGAAATATATGCTATTTTAAGTTATATTTACATAAAAATAAATGAATATTATAACACTGTATAAGTATACATACTTTATAATTACAGGTGTAATTAAATTATTAAGTTTAATGCAAGAAATTTATGTTAAAATAAAAACTGTTTGGAAACTGTAATACAGGAATGTTAGCCCCTCCTTTCGAATTTGAATTTCTTAACTTCCATTGGTAGTAATCCCACCTCCTAACACGCTATTTGTAATGCATGTAAAGGCGGTTTCTCGGTCGCCAATCAAAATATTTTCATATTAGTGTCGAAGCGTTATAACAAAAAACCCTTTATTTCTGAAATATCTCAATTATACCATTTCATTTTTTTATTAATATTCGTTATTCAGCATTTACATTCGTATTTTTTTACTATATATGGGGTCCCGTGGCCGCGTGCCTGAGTGTCTGGTCGCGAACCTGGGGGAACCGGGTTCGATCCCGACAGACGCCAAATATTTCCAATTTTAAATGGCACAAAAGTGACCCCTGTGGTGCACTCTCCACGCCAGCTATGAGTGCCCGTGAGGTGACGCCTGGTAAGCGCCCACACGGTAAAATATATCGTCATCATTACCGATGTCTACATGTGTTGTAGATACTGGCACACCCAGAAATGGGTAATATGCCGTGATGATATATTTATTTATTTATTTATTTATTCATTTTCATCTAATTTTGTATTATATTATGCTACTACAAATTTTAGAAAACTTAACTAAATCAACTTAATTCATTTATGGCCAATTGCACCAAAAAGCTTAAAGCGCATCGAAATTTTGAAACCAATATTCATTTCGATGCAATATTATCAATTTAAGCCAAATTTAAGTTTCGTCAGTGCAACGGGTCATTAATAAATCATATATGAGTTGTAATAAGGAATTTGTTTAGTTAATTTTACTACAATTTAGTTAATATATCTATTTTTTTTTCTTACTCTGCAATGTTTCTGCAATTGCGACATGTTCAAATAATTGTCTAAATGTAGTTTTAAACCATGCAATAAAAAGACTAGAGTATTTAAAAACACAAATTTGTGTTATACAAAACTTTTGTTTCCGACCGTCAAACGTGTAAATCCGAAGCAGGTATATCTCAAATTAGCAGAGGCAGAATTTAGCGATTCTGTGTGCATTTGCACCCGTCCTAGCATTCATAATTAAATAGCATAATTTATTTGCAGTGCGCGTATGCTGCATATTAACAAAGGGACCTGCGATGCTACATTCTGCGTTGCAATTGCTCCGCCAGCCTTCAGCCTAAAATACTCGAATTATTTACTGGTATACCTCCATGGATAATGCTCTTACACCGAGACACCAAGAGCATTCGATAAGCCAACAACTTATGACTATATTTCATAAATATTCACGAGAACACAGGAGAAAAAACCGAATACCGCTTATATACTAAGTTAAGTACCTTCCATTTTGTTTATTTTTTCTTCACTGTTATAATGATCAATGCTTATAACGAGTACACTAAATATGGGTAAATAGTTTATCTGTACTTCCAAATTAAAATATAGTCACACTCCTTTACCTATTGATTGAATATTAAATATAATGGCCAATTGTGTGAATATTTTAATGTGAAATTAAAGAAAAATTAAATTAAAATCAATATTCAATTTCTATATCTGTCTGAGAAAATGAGTTCTAAATGTCTTCAGAAACCGATGCAGATTTTTCTTCTGCTGTAGAAGAAATGGGTATAAGTCAATAATTCCTAAAATGATATTAAAGAAATCATTATTGATATATTCTTGTTTCTTTTTTATTGGTTGTCAGTTGTCAGTCTAATATTCTTTACGTAACTCAGTTACGTAATAGTTATTTACGCAACAAGTGTAAAAAGCATAGTCTTATTTCACGAATAGGAAAGTTTGATCGAACGAGCCGCAGGCGAGTTCGTCAAATCCTATGATACACTTTTTACTCGAGTTGCATACAATTTTTTTTACTTCTGCAATAAAAGAGTGAAAAAAAGTGCCGTAGCGTTTCATTATTTCACTCCGTAGCGTTAAAAAAGTGCACTTTTTTCACACTTTTATTGCGTTAAAAAAAGAAATACTTTATAAATCCATTTTAATGAAAAAAGGTATACTTTTTAAGAAACAGAAGTAAAAAAATAATTTTACAGAACTCATTTTGTATCACTTATGTAAAAAGTGACATTTCATAACGACAAAAGGTTAGGTAAAATTTTACTTTTTGAGACGGAATTAGATAATATTAAATTTTTTATGTCTTTAGTTTATAGGAACAACCACTTATTATGTCAACGTTTCAATAAAAAAAATCTTTCTATTTGATTGAGACGTCTCACTTTTTCTCAAAACTGTTGTTCCGTTAATATGGTACATGTTACAGTGTTATAAGCGTGTAAATCTCATACGCCTATTCATAATTCATACGAAAATATTCATCAAAAAATTCATCGAGGTATTGGCGTGGAGGATGTAAGGTTAACCGGATCCATGTAATACAAGCCGTAGTGCATGCGGTGTATTACATTATCTGGGGATTTTCCTTCCGCAAACTTTGTCTCCGGCATACTTTAGAGGAAAATGGAATCGCTCCGCTTCGCTGTTGGCTTGTGGCGTGGCGTGGCGTGGCTCAGCCCGCAGATGATATGACGTGACGCTACGTTCGGATTTTTCCCGACACAGGGAAATATCCACCAAAAATAATAACTTTCTTTACAGACAAAATTTTTCAGATAGCGCAAAGTTTTGACGAGTTTCAGAGGTTAAAAAAGAACATGAAGGATTTTAAAATACGGGAACGGGAAGGCGATTTGTAAAGGATTAACTGATTACTGAAATAGGATAAAAGAGAATATAATTTTGAGAAACCGTGCAGAGACGCCTAGTAAGCGCTCTTAATAAAAGTATGTTTAAATACCCAGTAATGGGTAATACGCCGTGATGATATATTTTGTATACAGACTTTCGCGAGCTTATTTTTAAATTTGACGTTTTAAACTGTCATTAACTCTATAGCAACAATTATAAAAAAATGTTTATTTGCTATACTCGCCGTCAAATTAATACGGACTGATGCCCATTTTTTTTCATTCACCATACCCTGTTAAGACCTATTTAATAGCTGAAAAGGTTTTGATAAAAATTGGACAACCGGAAGTAGTAGTTTCTTAGAAAAATTCTTTTGAATATTATTTTTTGAAAATTTATGTTATTACAAATATTAAAGAATATAAAAGTGACCATCTAATACACTTATTTTTTTTTATTATATCTTCTATAGATTTATCAATATTAATTATGAGGCCTTCAGGTTCCAATTTTATTTATTAAATTTTTGGACGTTTCGAGCTAAATCTGCTTATCTTTAGCAACTAGAAGTTGACGTTAAACAATAAAATGAAAGTTGATGCAGAATTACATTTTTTGAGTTTAAAAATGTAATTCTGCATCAACTTTCATTTTATTGTTTAACGTCAACTTCTAGTTGCTGAAGATGAGCAAATTTAGCTCGAAACGTCCAAATATTTAATAAATAAAAAAAATTAAATAAAATTGAAACCTGAAGGCCTCATAATTATTATTGAAATATCCAAAATGGTTCCCCACGCTACAGTCAAATTTCTATAGATTTAGAGATAAACAAAATATGTATAATATATAAAATAATCTGTCGCAATAAATCGCACAGTCCAGAAGTCTAGACTACACCAAGAAACTATTGTCAAATTCAAAAGATTGTAATTGATAGACAAATATCAGTGTCAAAAATCAACAGTTTTACATTAATGAAAGCTTTATCTGGGAAGTATATTTAATATTTCTTAAATATTTAAAATCTCTCTCTACTGGAATATTGGAAACCAAAGATCGAAAGTATAAAACTGTAGAACTGACGCTAAATGTGTAGTGGTCGAGTGGCCCTGTGCCTATATAAACGTACATAAAAGTACGTTATTTTTTACGTTTGCATTTTCAGTCCTAACATAAATATACATAACCTTACTTTCATATTAATTCCTATAATTTATTTCATTTTTAACATTATAATTACTTACAACTTACATTAATAAGAACAAACAAAATGACCTTTGCACATATGTCACTAACATATAATATCCATTAGAAAACGCAATTCACAGCGTGTAACTACAATGACAGTTGAGTAAATACTGACCACTGGCCATACTTAAGAAAAATTGCGCAACTGTTCACTTGGCATAATTTACGTGGATTAATTTATATTTTAAGTAAAAATAAAATAATTTAGATAAAGAAAACGTTAATAAATTGTTAGTAAATATGGGTTGTCTAGTTATTTTCATAAAACATTACTAAAAAGAACGATTTACACTATGGGAAAAAATTTAGTCATTAATTATATAGTTCATGTAGTAACTGTTGTGTTATAGGAAAGGTATATTGTTTAGTAGCTGATTTGATTAAGTATAAATTGGGTTAATTAGTTAGGAACATAATTATATATAGGCAGGACTATAGTGACTGTATATACATAGTGTGGCCAATAGGGGGATCGATTTTGATTGGTCGGCGCGAATTTGCCTAAATATGGCGGATATTATGCTAAGCTCAAATGTTGTTTACATGCATTAAGTTCAGAAAAGTGAAATTTAAGATATTGTTTGTGAATTATATCTAAATTTAAAGTAATTATACTATATTTATAATTCCAATAGTTTAAATAATTAAATTATATGTGTATTTGTAACTCAAAAGTGTTTGGTTAGGTTAAGTGTATCAATACAAAGTTGTTATTAACACGATTTGTATTAATATGTTTCTCTATACTAAACAACACAACACAGTTAATATATAGTAGATATAAGTAAAAACGGATATTTTTTTATTCTGGTTATATTGAAATAATAATTGTGAAGGTAAGATCTTTTTATTTTTCTGTTCTGCCGATATTGAATGTCCCTTATTTACTATTAAAATTTAGTATAAAAAAGTAAAGGAAATATCCTACCAAACGGATAATTTTCTGGCATTGTTATTTTGCAAATTAAAATTGTAAAATTGTTGATTACAACAAAGGATGTTGATTATAACCAAATAATGCTGATTACAAGAATGAATCTAACAAAGGAAATTTCATCAATATTTTAAAACTAGCATTTTTCGAAGAATCAAAAGTATAGTTTAAATTTTAAAGCGTGTGTTAATTTTCAAATGGGGGCGTATGTACATATTTATTATTTGTATGTAAATATTTGTATAATTAGAGATGAATTATACAAAAATATCATATAATACCTCTATTTGTAATTCAGTGCTGTATTTTTGTAAAAATAAATATTTTGTTTCCATTTAATATGCTCTTTCATTAATTGTTTATCGAATTTTGTTTAGTTATCACATCATATGAATTCAAATTTCCCGCGCATTTTGCCTAAATATGGTGGCGATTGGCCATACTATGTATATACAGTCACTATAGGCATGACCATATTTGAAATTTATATATGAATAGCATTATTCTAAGCTTCAATTCTGATACCAGAAAAATATGTATGTTTCGTTCATATCTTCATTAATTTCTTCCTAATAAATACATATCATTAATTATCCTAATAGCGGAAAGCGTCATTTTAAATACATATTCGGCGCCATATTAAAACAAAACAACAAAAGAATTTTAAAAACAAAAACATAAATACACACCAACTGATAATACCAAACATTCATCTCGTTATATAAGAAAAATTCCAATTACAAAACACATTTTAATCAATAAATAATATTGATTAACCTATAACCCGGAATAGAATCTGTCTCTTTGGGTGATAAGTTATCGGACCGCACGCAATTGAAATAAGTTGAAGTAATCTAAGACGTAAGTTGGTAAAGTAATAAACGACGTAAGTCACACTCAAAGTTGTTGGAAAATGTCGGATCAACAAGAAAGAGTATTTGTTTGTGTGCCATAGTTTGTTTCTAAGTTAGGCGTTTTAAAATAAACGAATGTAAACATACAAGTGGATTTATAGTTATTATTATGTTTGACTCAAGGTAATCGTTTAGTTTGGGAAATTTATTACTGTGGTCTTATTACGAAATGGATAGAAAATAGAGAATTTAACAAAAATGTTAGTTATTTGAAGAATGAAATTTATATTTTTTAACCAAATATTTACTGAAATACAATTTTAATAATTATATACAAAAGGTCCCACAACTTCAGGTACAAACTTTAAGAACATAGTACTGACAAAAATGAATAAAAAAAGCTTAATCACCATGGATCGGACCTATAATAGTTTCCGAGATATACGGTAGTGAAAAATGAGTTTTTACGGGGTTTATATCTGCTATATTGAAAACTATAAGAGTTAGGATTTCGATTAAATGAGACTTTCTGTTTACCTTTGAGAGGTCATCTTAGATGGGTTTTGGTTTTTCAAAATAAAATCAAATAATTATACTAAGTTAAATGTTGTGGAGACTTTGGCCAATATTTAATTTTCAAAGATCTTCGTAACTATTAAATATTGAGAGAAATGAAGAAAAGAAAATTTCTGGATTTCAGTCAAATATTAAATATATTTTCCGCCTCTACCGGTTTCGACACCTCATGTGTCTTCTTCAGGAGGTGAAAATTTTTAGATTGTAAAACATGGATACATACATAAGACAATAATAAATAACATTATAATACATACAATGGTCGTAAGGCCCTTTTGTATTTTTATATTTGAGGGGAACCGGGTTCGATCCCGACTGACGCCAAATATTTGCAATTTTAAATGGCACAAAAGTAACCCCTGTGGTGCACTCTCCACACCAGCTATGAGTGCCCGTGAGGTGACGCCTGGTAAGCGCTCATACGGTAAAATATATCGTCATCATTACCGATGTCTGTGTTGTAGATACTGGCACACCCAGAAATGGGTAATATGCCGTGATGATATATTTATTTATTTTATTTATATTTGAGGGGTGTTTCATCGTTTTATTACGATCGCTCGAGTTCTGTATACGGGAGTTACATGCTTCATATTTTTTAGAATTTTATTTTAACCCATATTTGCCAGGTGTGCCAATATTGGAACAATTGATATGTTTATTCCTGTTTACTGGTGTATTAGTTATAAACGGATATTTACTGATTAGTAATGTTCAGGAAGATCCAGGCTTTCGAATAGAGTACAGCAACTCGCATTATTTATCTTCTGTGCAATAAAATATTTTAACAAATTTGGATGATTTAAAGAGGCTTGATGGCTGCCAATAAATGAGTATATTTTTTATATACAATTTAATTATAAAAATAAATATTTAGAATAAAACTCTTCTTTAACACTTTCTACATAATATATTTGATTTGTATTTTCATAATATTTGTTTACAAAGTGAATTATATGCTATATAATATTGATGTTCCAATATTGGAATACTGGACATGAACGGGTTCATGTTTTTTTAAATATAATTTCAGATTTTTAATTACGCACAACTAATTGATTTGTTTGAGAGTGAATATTTTGGAAGGCAAATGTATTTTTTACACTTCCTGACAACGGCAATGATGGTGCTGTTGACAGTGACGATGAAGATGGCGCGAATGATGAAAATCGTCTAAGTGGATTACAATTACAGACTCAACAAGTAGCTAAAATCTGTCATAAAGGACAATTTTTTTTTACTAGACGATGAAGATGAAAACTTTGATAGTGATGACGATATACCGTTGTGCTTTACTGAGGAAATCTCCTATTGTACGGTCCTGGTCTAACAAACTTGATTTGCTACCTTCATTACCGCACCATTTACTTTGCCAAAATAAAGTTAAGATTTATAAATGAATTCGATTCAATGTTTTGAATGATTTTTTAACAACAATATTCGCAAATTTTGAAAGACATGTTTGAATTATATGCCAGATATGTAAAGACAGATCATACTTTTAGAAGGGAAATAGTTCAAATTTACCTCAGTAAATACGGTCAACTAGGCGGTCGTCCAAAATCAACAAAACAAATAGATGCACGTGTTGTGGATGAAGTACGATATGATCGCATTGATCACTAGATGGTACCAGCACAAAATCAAAATAGATGTGCTTCATGTAAAAAATGAAAACTCAACAAAAATGTGTGAAAAAATGTAAGGCAAATGTACATGAAACATGATTCAAAGATTTTCATGTAAGGTAATTATTTGTTTAATGTTAAAATTTTAGAATAAATGTGAATTTCATAAATATTTCATGTAACTATAAAATAACAAACTTATTCTTATTGATTTTCTAATATTTATTTACATACTTCACATATAAAATATATTGCACCCATTCGTTCCCGGTGTTCCAATATCGGAACATGCTCCAAATTGTTTATAGGAATGTTTAAAATAAAAAATATATATTTTTTATTCGTATTAACACTTTATCAACTAGAAACCATAGATAAAAAGTTTTTTCTCAAAAAAAAATTAATTCGGGCAAAAACGGGTTAAATAATAATTAATGTAGTCAACATTTCATCATTCTTTCTTTACCTTAAAAGCTCCCACCCAATTTTCTTTTAAAATACTTATAAAATAATTTATTTGAAAACTCTGCTTCAGACAAATACTGTAGGTTTAAAAATAGCCAAAAGTCGCACATTGCTAAATGAAATGTATATAGCAAATATTGAAGAAAATACTTTCGGTTAATTCCATATTATATTAGTTTCGAAAACAAAACAGGATTCTAATTTGAAAAATATATCTTCATTTAAAATTCTTTCCCTGTTTTCTATTCAAAATTTATATATTCTGCCCAGCTCATTTCAAAATTTCGATTTATTGATGTCTCCATAACCATTCTAATATCACTATTTCGTTAATAAGTCATTTGTAAACATAGTATGATTAACACTTTATACAGACTCCTTAAAATTTTGTCTATATAATGTTTGTACCGCTGTCTTAAGGGCTTATCCCAGCCCATGTAAAGTCGGTCTTTATACATAATTGCCTCATAAACAGTTGCTCTTTGTGAATATGCAAATTTCCACATTTACGTGCGTTGTATCTAAATGGACCACTACACAAAAGAAATTTGTAAATTAAGAATAGGCGTTGCTTTTGGCTAAATTTTATTAGCGTCTTGCCTTTTCTTTTAATGAGAATCAATTAGAGGAATTTGCATCTAGAAATGCAAGTCAACCCTTTAAGACTTCAAGAAATTATAAATTAAAACAGATGGGACATTTTTGCTCTTGCAATTTGGATAAGTACAGAAATTTGTTGTTTAATTAAATTAGCACAGAGTGGATTAAATTTGGTAAACTAATTACAAACGAGAATAAGCAAATTGTTAAGTAAATCCTAATAAAGAAATTTACATTTTATTTATTATTGAATTTTTAAGTCTAAATTAATGTATACTAATTTAATTATACCTACGCTCATGACACACACACATACACACACACGTGAATATACAGGGAGTTAATTAAAAAGCGGGCCATAGGCGTTTTACATGGGTAATCAATCAGTTTTTCCTTGCGTAAAACTTCCCATATTTAATATTAGACAAAAATGTTTCAAATAAATGTTGTAGACAATTAAATTCTACACCTAAATCACTAATCATATATTATATTTCATTTTTATTAAACTGTGAAATACAATTTGAAATTTTATATATATTGCTGATGTGTAGCGTTAGTCACGAAATTTAAACGAAATTACAAATAAAATGCATAGGTATCGATTGAATTGTCAGAATTTTGATTTTGCGGGTTAGAAAATAAAAATAAATAAAATCTGTGCAGTGATTTATATGTAGATTATGAAAATAGAATATTTTTAAGAACTTAGGTGAAAATATAATTATATCTATAATTTTTATTTGCAAATCGAATTTCTAAGAGTTCAATATGCATTTCTTTGTAATTTTGTTAATTTCCGTGACTATCACTACAAATGAGCAATATTTATAAAATTTAAAATTGGATTTATACGAGAAAATTATGAATAAGAAAAAAATTTAATATTTAAGTTAATTGTTCAAATAGTAAGTTTTTTTTTTTTTGATTATATATTCTGTTACAAAAATTCTGATGTGGTCAGCACATTCACATTACCTTCCGTCAATTCTATGTATTTTGTACAAATCCTATACCAAATGTTCCTTGAAAATGATTCTTATATTCTATAAAATTGTAACACGAACATACACTATGTAAATTGCTCTTGACACTCACATCTGTCAATTAGAATTATTTGAACATATCAGCTGTTTCCATGATTATAGCAAAACTAGCTGATAAAGGAAAATGTATAATCAAATTGTATAGACATTATATATTCTTTCAAATTGATAATCACAGAAAATGTCAAAAATTAATATTTAACTGCGTGTTTTCAAGAAAAACTGTTACGAACTTCAAATAAGGGAACTTCCGATGGACCAATTATAACCTGATGTGGATGTAAAGATGAGGAATACGAAAAAATTAAAATTTTTAGTAAGTATTGTAGTATTAGAGTTATCGTCAGAGGAATTTTTGTCGCACACACATGCGCGTACGCACCCACACACACACCCACACCCACACAAACACACACTAGTAAAATCGTATTCAAGGGACCGTAAACGTGCTTATTCATTAAAAATTCATCACCGAATTTTCGACCAAAGACAATACCTTCCTTACCTAAAAATGGCGGAAGGTAAAAATGATTAATTTGTTATCACAGTTTACCTGATATGGCTTACCCATTGTTCATAATTTTTTGTAATTTATTTCTTCAATGGTAGTTCACTGGAAACATCGTTGAATTAGTAATTTAAGGTAGATTTTTTGGGACAGCTTGTATATCATCATTATTACCGATTTCTTTGTACAAAGTAGATTGGCACACCCAGCACTGGGAAATATGCCGTGATGATAAATTTAATTATTTTAGGATTTTATTAAAAAAGAAATTCAATTGTACCTACTCTTGTAAATACCGTGTTTTCCGTAGGTTATAACAAATGACCACTCCTCTTTATTTTTGCTTGCTCATCATAGCCCGTCTTGTGGAGATGATTCGCATCAACATGGCCAACTAATCCAGTGTTAAAAGCTCCATCAGTCAGCTTATTTCCTCGCCCTTCCGCCCTACCTTCTGCCGAGCACCCTTAGCCCTAATCTGGTTATACAAAGCCTAGGGCATCCTATCCTACCCTCGAACAATCAACTACATTTTTCATTCTCTGCATCATGTGACGAACCAAGCCAGACCTACCATCTTGGGAAATAATTCAGGCTTACAAAACCAAGGTAGAAGAGAAAAGAATTACCCAAAACTGCAAATGGAAACCGAGAAGAATATTTTGTAAATATTTAAGATATTTTATATTTAAAACTACAATGTGGTATACGCTGATTAAAGAGCAAAAAGAATTTTCCAAAATTCGGAAATTATTTCTTATTATTTATTTAATTCTTGCAATGTACACAAAATATATTCAGGTGCAAGTAAATGAGCCACTTTTTACCTCCCGCTACCCTTGGTAAGGGAGGTATAGGGATCGTGCTAAAAATCTCATATCGAGATTTTAGTAAATGACCACGTTTTAAGTTCCCTAGAATCCATTTTTAACATTTTCACGATGATGTCTGTATGTGTGTATGTGTGTGTGTATGTGTGTATGTATGTGTGTATGTGTAGGGATTTTGTCTTCACTCTAACTCAAATACTATCATTCAGAAAATTCTGAAACCTTGTATTTCCATCCCATTCTAACATGAATAGAAGCCATTAGATTTTGGTGTAAATCGGATAACCGGAAATGGCACTTTACCTGAAGCTCATAATGGTTTTTCTTCAAAAAATACCATTAAATGCCATTTTTTCGCATTTTATGTCTTATGAAAATTAAAGATTATTGAATTTTCTACTGGAATACATTAATACTTTTTCTATATATTTTACACATAAATTTAAAAATAATTTTTTTTATTAGTCGCGAAGCCTAAGAGAAACACAATAATTCGTTTGTTACACAGTTCATATTTCAAATGAATGTAACTGACAGTTAATGTCACTGTCAAAAAACTAATCACTTCAAATTAATAATAGTGACATTTTAAAAAGAAAATAGTAAATAAAGCAATAGTTTTCTGCAATGGAACAGTTTGCAGCGGTAGTAAATACGTAAGTATATATTTAAATTAATAAAAATTCAATAGCGGGAGGTTTTGTGTTGGCCACATCAGATTTTTTCATTTTAGTTAACAGCCTTGTTTTTGAAACATTTTAAGCAGAACTTTTAATTTTGTCCAATGAAAGACAGACTATAACAACGTAAAAAATCTGATGTGGCCAGCACATTACCGTCCAGAAATTCTATGTATTTTGTACAAATCCCATACCAAAAGTTCATTGGAAAAGATTCTATATACCCAGTAAAATTATAACACGAACATATACTATTTTATACAAATTCCATACCGAAAGTTCCTTGGAAAAGATTCTTTAAATCCACTAAAATATCAGATCTTTCCATGATGAGCAAAGCTGGCTGATTTATGAAGGTAAATTCTTTAACTCTAATTATATCTATTGAATATGACGGAAAATGAATAATGAAACCAGGTAAACAATAAGATATTCTTTCATATTGATAATCATAGAAAATGTCAAAAAATTATATTATTGCGGTTTTTCAAAAAAACCGTTAAAAACTTCAAGAAAGGAAACTTCCGGTTGATTACTTATAACCAAAATCTAATCAGCTCTTCATATTGAAGTAAAGAAAAGGAGTACGAAAGAATCATAATTTTTAGAATTGTAGCACTGGAGTTATCGTTGTAGAAATTTTTGTACACACACACACACACACACACATACGCACATACGCACATACAAACACGCACGCATGCACACACACAGACAGACACAGACACACATCATCGTACAAATAATAAAATCGTATTATAGGGATCCTAAAACGTGCTTACTTATTAAAAACCACCGAATTTTTTAACCAAAGGTGACGGAAGGTAAAAGGTAGTGGCCCGTTTTTTCGTTTTCACGAGTTTTGTTAATAAGGAAGTGCAATTTAATATTAATCTCCCAAATCGTCCTAAACTGCATTGATATCTCTACCTTATTATTTGATTCTTGCCATCCACTTATCAGTTATAGTATGTGAAAGGTATAACCATAATTCTTATAAGCGACTCTTGCGCTCATATATAACAAGATAAATTCTTGAGATTACACTAAGTCACGCGAACTATAATTGAAAGTCAAATAAACGTAACATTAAAATAATGCTTTACGATTTTTGATAAAGATAACGAGAATGATTCATAAATATTAAAAAAACAAACATTATTCACATATTTCATTAACGAAGCAGATTAATCTACTTCCTAGAGGAATAAATCTACATTTATTTGCAGTATCCTTCACCTTAGAATGAGAAATAATGAGAAAGATCAAGTGTATGACGTCATTTGAATTAATCTATATATCTGTACTTTAATAATGAAACGGATAGTGAAAAAGATCTACATGTATCTACATTTTATTATTCTTGCAAATTACGTGTTGGATACGAGCCCAAACTCATAATAATACAGCCGAATTATATTTTTAACAAATTATAAAATCTACACAAATAGTTAGAAATATCTACAATTTTTTTTCGGCACTTTAAATAACTATGGGGCAGGTGATAAAACCTAGTTCGACCGATATTTTAAGGGTCATCTTCTGGTCCAGATTTAGTTCTATCGAGACTCTTTACTTTTGGCACAATAAATACCAAGTTCGTAAAATTCAGTGCGTACAATAAATCTATCTTGTAAGATATACGGGACAATACTCACACGAAAAAATGCAGGGATTTGGGATATACAATGCCTAGTATAAGTAATGCTGGTATTACTGATAAAGGTGATACAACCTAATATTCAATGGGCTACTTGCGTACCTTTTTTTATTTAATATTTTTGAAGAGCAGGTAAAAACTTGCTACCCATATTTTTTCTTTTGGCAAAATATTTATTAATTAGCCAAAAAAAAAATAATGAAATTTGATTATTTGAATTCCCGCCATGTATGACGTAGAATTACGCCGCACCAATGAATGGTCGTAAAGCCTTAGCGTTTGTTTGTACGGATAATGTAGATCTCCTGTTTGACGTTCCAACAATAGTTTGGAGGTAAGTATTTTAGTTTGTCTTTTTCGTATCGATATTTTAAATTACATGTAACTACCTATGTGTTTATTTGTGAAGTAATTAATATATATGAGAGCCCAGAGAGAGAAAAAAATGAACTAATGTCAAATTCAAATTAAAATTTTCTCGCACGTATGCTATCTATGCGTTACATTTTTAAACATATGGTTTGCTTTTCTATTTTAATATAATGACGTCACAGAAAATTTTCTTTCTTAATTTACTAAAAAACAAATATTTTTTTTAAAATAAAATATATATTTTTATATATGTTTTCAACATAACATTACGTATATAGTGATAGAAATCGGATTTTCAGTACCACGCAAGTAGCCCATTTAAAATCTATATTTTGTACCAGTCGAAAGAAATTTGTAGAAATGTCTCATCATTTTCATTTTCTGTTGAATATCCTTGATTTGCCGGATTCGATATTAAAACCGGATCTTCGATTTATTATTAATCTAAACCTTACAGGCTCCCAAAGTTGTTGAAGTGAAAGTACCACAGTTGGACACTTTTTGGAAATTTGAAAATAATCGGTTACTAAAAATGATACTATTATAATTTGTTTACTTATTTTTTTCATTCTTGTATTTTAATCCACGTTAATCTTTGAAACTATGAAATCTCTGTCACCGGTTAATCTGGCTATTACCTCTGGGAAGTTTTGATGTAAGTGTGGTCGTCTATCTCGGTAATGCTGGTAGGAGATTGAACATCCTATAGTAAGCCATGGCCACGCGCGTATTACCGCGTGATAGGATGGAATGGGATGTTCTCAGACGCCAACGTGATGAGAACACGTGCTACAAATTTCATATTCGATGGAATTCTTCCAGAATTTTCCCAGACTTTGGACGTTAGGATTAGGGAATGGAAAGTGGGATGGAAAAAGTTCAAGTGTGATGATTTTGGTTTATTATGTACATTCTTACGAACAACCAGGTCAAAGAAAATTACTAACATAGAGAAAATAGTATATATATATATATATATATATATATATATATATATATATATATATATATATAATATATATATATAATTATGAATTTAACAGTGAAATAATGGGCTACTTGCATGGTACTGAAAATCCGATTTCTATCACTATATACGTAATTTTATGTTGAAAACATATGTAAAAATATAAATTTTATTTTTAAAAAATTATTTGTTTTTTAGTAAATTAAGAAAGAAAATTTTTTGTGACGTCATTATATTAAAATGGAAAAGGATACCATATGTTTAAAAACGTAACGTATAGATGGCATGAGTGCGAGAAAATTTTAATTTGAATTTGACATTAGTTCATTTTTTTCTCTTTCTGGGCTCTCAAATATATTAATTACTTCACAAATAAACACATAGGTAGTTACATGTAATTTAAAATATCGATACTAAAAAGACAAACTAAAATACTAATCTCCAAACTATTGTTGAAACGTCAAACAGGAGATCTACATTATCCGCACAAACAAACGCTATGGCTTTATGACCATTCATTGGTGCGGCGTAATTCTACGTCATACATGGCGGGAATTCAAATAATCAAATTTCATTATTTTTTTTCTGGCTAATTAATAAATATTTTGCCAAAAGAAAACATATGGGTAGCAAGTTTGTACCTGGTCTTATATTAAATAAAAAAAAATGGTACGCAAGTAGCCCATTATAATATAAATGGTTTAAATTTGAAAATATTGCAATTTAAAGTTCAAATATTGAGTGTTTCGTTGTTAAAAAATGAACGACGAAGAAAATAAAGTTGGATGTTGACACATGTATCGCAAAGGTTTATACTTCAAACGTTACTACTTAATTTAAAGTTGTAATATTGTTCATTAAACTAATTTATTCTTCGTATGATGGTAAAACGATTATTATATTTCAAGTAATATACAAAATTTGAAAATTATTAATCATCTTTGAGAGGTTATGTTCGTTTACCGTCATATGTTTTATGGTTAAGTTAAATAATTTTGTGATTAACAGAACCATATTTAATACAAAAATCACTAATCAGATTTTATTTTACATATTTAGTAATAACTCAAGCAAACTGACATTAGGTAAAACCCCTCCTCCTTCGGAGTCGGGATTTACAATGCAGTTTGCTTTCGTGTTTGTAGCTAAGCAAAAAAATTCTAGCAAAATAAATATTTATCGATAAAATCAGGAGGTCTTGTGATATTACTTCTGACAATAAAAATGCACTTCAGACATATCGTTCAATTCGTAATTTTACATAGCCTTCAAAATATAAAAATATATACATACGATGTCCCATTTGAAATATGAAAGTTAATGTCACTCACGTACGGATACACCGCTATCACTGTGCCAAATACCATAATTTGTCAGCCCCTAAGTCTAGTTTACAAATAAGGTATATCAAGAAAATTTAAAAAAATAATTATAAATGAAAAAGTTATTTTGAGGGGCCCGGTTTTCATTGTCCTCCTATACAGGGTGTTAAAAAATAAGTGTCACAAATTATGAAGGCATATAGTACTGACCAAAATGAGTCAAAAAATCTTAATCAACATGGATCCGATCTTCAATAGTTTTCGAGATATAAGGCAGGAAAATATGAGTTTTTTCGGGGTTTACCTCTGCTATCTCGAAAACTGTAAGAGTTACGATTTTGATTAAATGAGACTTTTTGTTTACCTTTCAAAGGTCAGCCTAGATGTGTTTTTGTTTTTCAAAAAAAATCGAATAATTCTACTAAGCCAAATGTGAAGATCTTGGCCAATATTTAGTTTTCAAATAACTTCGTAACTATTAGAAAGTCAAAAAAATGTTACATATAAAATTTTATTATTCTTTTATGGTCTATTTACTGACATAGACAAAATTTTGTTCAGTCACTATCTTTGTCTGTTTTTCTTCAATTCTAATACAAAATGGTCTCTTTCTCAAAAACAGTTGAAGATCGGACTAATTTTGTTTAAACTTTTTTTACTCATTTTGGTCAGTACTATATGCCTTCATAATTTATGACACTTATTTTTTAACACCCTGTATAAATATGTACAGGTAAATGTTTTATATGAACAAAAACTATTTCCTTTCGACTGTGATATTGGTCTTTGAAAGTAAATTCTTATAAGAGGGAGAGAAAAGTTAATAAATTTTTGTAAAGTATTTCATAAAGAAAGTGCTTGACACTGTGTGCAAGTGTGCCTCCTCCCAATCTAATACGGAGATGAAAAAACACGTAGAGTGTATGTGTCTGATACATCATAATTTAGCTGGAACGAATGCAGCAACTGTCAAGTGAAAAAAGTTTGTGTTAGTGGTCCCTGGCGATACGGAATACGTCACCGTTCTGAAGTTGGAGACTCAAGTCTGAAGTTTTCAAATCAACATGAGGAACGGTAAAAGCATCGGGCCATCGCAGCCGGATGCAAAATTCAAATCGAGAGACGCGCGACGCACGTCACGTGCACCGGGCTGGTTATACTAAAAGCCAGGGTGCTTATTTACAAATACGAAATTCACTAAAAACAATATTTACCTATTTACCAATGGAAACACAAATTTTGACTAACATTTATTTAATTTATGATAAGAAAGTGTACGTATAAAACCTCATTTCCACCGGATGTTTTAATGCTTAATGCATAATGATTAGTGTGTAAGGCTTAATGCATTACGACAATTTACTAGGATACCATTTCTAGCTACTAAGTGTGTGTGTGCGTGTGTGTGTTTTTCAAATTCTATAAGACTAAAGACCAATTTAACTACATATTCCTTAAATTGACATCAATGGGAAAAGATGAATAGGTTTTGGTAACAAGTGGCGAACCGGAAGTAGTAGTTTCTTAAAAAAACTTCTAAATATTATTTTTTGCAAACTTATGTTATTACAAAGATTGAAGAATATAAAAATCTCTATCCGATACATTTAAAAATTTTATTATATCTTCTATAGAGTAAGAGATAGACAAATATAAATATATAAAATAATGTGTTGTAATGAATTTCTCAGCCCATGGAAAACAAGTGGAAAAATTTAAATATTTGTAATTGACATAAATGTCATTGTCAAAAAAACAGAGACTTTGCTGAAGACTTTTTCTGAGAAGAATATTTAATGTTTATTATTTTATTATTAATTAAATATTTATAAATACAGACACATATATTACATATACACTTCAGGTATACCGCCAATCTCATCAATGAACTGGAAGAATCTCGAACATTAGAAGAATAAGAGAAAACTTGTTCATAGAATGAATTAAAAAATATAAAAATATATAAAGAAGATAGATGTTTTTGTGTGTAGCAGAAATGTTAAATATGTACAATACTTATATAGCCTAATATGAAAATAGCGAGAGGTATTGTGCTGACCACAACAAATTTTTTTATTCAATTTTGATGTTTTAAACTGTCATTATTAACTCCATAGCAACAATTATAAGTAACACTTTTTTCACAAGTGAATTAAAAATTTTTAAATCATTCTCACATTTTTTTTTAATTCACTCTGCAACAAATAATGCATTTAAAATAATATCAGGCACGAAATTAACACTTACCATATATTTATCAGACATTATCAGCCATTTTCATTATTTTTCACGGCACAAATGACAGACAATAAAGCTTTTTAAATAGATGACTTGACATCTATCATCAACGATTGTCATGCACACTAACAGATTAGTTTTTTGTTTTGTCAAAATTAAATATTTTAATGGTTTTTATTATTATTTCGTCAAAATTGAATAAAATATTGTACAAACCACGTGAGCTAAGAATGTTTATTCACTCGAAGAAATTAACTCACTCGCCCTTACGGGCTCGTGAGCTAAACTTTCTTCTCATGAATAAACATTACCTTAACTCACTTGGTGTGTAAATATCTATTAAATATGTTTTATAGATAAATTTCTGTACCACACCGAAAAATAAAAAAATTGATAATTATAAAATAGACTAACAGTTGACACTTCAGGTTAGAGTTTGCAATCTTTTGTTCTTACGCATTGCTCTTAGTTCTTAAGCATTAAGCCTTGCGCAAAGCTAGACATTTCTACGCATTGCGCTTAGTTATTAATTACAGCTCTTACGCATTTAGAGTAAATTTTAAAACCTCACCAGGAAATCTATCCCTGATTGTTTCATTTATTTCTATTAAATTCTCGTTTTTTTTTCCTTGTTGCGTTTGTGTGTACGCTTCTGGTTCCCCGCTAACAAACTCCCATCTAGCTTGGGAAGACGCAAGGGGGTAACAAATTCGCGAAGCGCATATGCCTTGCGCCACCTGATGTATTCATATATCTCTACAAGATGCAGCCGAGTACCAACTGCACTGCACATGCACTATACACCAACACCAACGCCGAGTACTCCGTGCGCAAACTTACACTGTAAAATGAACGGATTTTTACGAGTTTTTAAAAATGTCTCGCATCAACACACAGATGAAATTTTTACCGCCAACTGTTCGAGAGCGCGACAAGAACGGAAAGAATGAAATAGGATGAAGAAATTTTTTTAGAAGCTTAGTTTTTAGGTTATTCAGTTAATAACCAACGTAACTTAAGTTTAAAACGTTGCTTAATTGTCAATATCGTACCGAAATGATCAATAAAATAAAATGATTTATTATTTTTTCTATTTTACATTTGTAACAAAGCTATTATAGCACTCAAAATAGTTCGATAATAGCTCATTCGAGTGATGTGATAGACTAGCACAATTTATTTTTATAAGTTAGGTGGCTAACAATTTCAAAATTATCAAATGTCAATTCTCGTTAAATAAAGTAACACAAACAATTGTTAAGAATTTTATTTTTATATAATTTTGAAATTAACAGTGAGAATAAGAAGAGAGTAAAGTTAGAAAGAAATAGAAAATATCGAAGGGTGTTACAAAAGTAAGGTTAGAATTGTCAAATGAATTTTCAAACGTCACATTAATAACACCAACTGACAAAATTCCCTAAATTTTGATATTACTATATTTTATTTAAAAAAGGCATAGAAAACTCAAAATAGAAAATATAGAATGATGAACTTTTTTCATAATTACCGATTATTTTGTTCGAAGGGTTAGATCACTCCACTACGCGTTGTGATCCAAACTTCCTTCTCCCAAAATAAAATGACAATTATGACATCATTTATTATTTAGGCCCATATTCATAAACACTCGTAAAGTTCAAAACGGTTCGTTATAATATTTGACAAATAGAATCAAACTTGACAAATAAAATTTTGATTTTTCTTTCAATGTCGACTGTTTTTATTGGACAAATATTATAACGAACCATTTAAAAATTTTACGAGTGTTTATGAATACGGGCATTAATGTACTATTATCAGAAATACCTACAGTTAATTTCGTCATTGAATTTGAAGAATCTCGAACATTTAGAAAAGTAGGAGAAAATTTATTTATAGAATGAATTAAAAATATAAAAATATATTAACAATAGATGTAATTAGAATTTTTTGTGTACCAGAAATGTTAAATACCATATGTACTTATATAGCCTAATATGGAAATGGCGAGAGGTCTTGTGCTGGCCGCAACAGATTTTTTTTCTCAAAATGTTCTCAGGAAAACGTTATTACTATTTTTTACACTAGTTCTGAGTTCTGATACATTCTGTATACTCGTGTAAACAAGGCATTTACATTTTTGTTTTGTAGTACTATAATACATTTGTTCTTTTTCTATTATGAATTTCATGTTCGCAATATTAGAAATGTACATCTTCCTCTTCCTTATTCATATTCGTGTGCAAATGAACAAATAGAAGAAAGGGAATAAACAAAACAAGTAATTAAGTAGATACCTGCGAACATAAAGCTGCAAACATTTTAACGGCACCTTAATTTTCCGCGTCCATTTCTCTAAACGGAAGGCATATGTAAATTGCAAACTGCATTCGACTAAGTGTAAGTAAAGGTGAACATAATATAATTGCAATGAATTTTCATTCTACAAATGCACAAGCAACTATTTTATCCTTTCCCAATTCAACAAACTTTATTGCCACACTGGCTATAGAATCTGTTCATAAGGCGATGTATTTCGTAACTCTCTTCAGGAAATAATATGGAACTGTCAACATACATACCGATTTTTCACACTTGACCGTTACGTCATAGTTCGTATTTTAGATATACGTATCGAAGACAGAATGTAGGAAACCATAAGTAAGACAGAGATAAACATACGATACATAATATCTAATACGATATACGAACATCAAAATATGACGTAACGGTCAAGTGTGAAAAATCGGTGTGTAGTTCCTATACATTAACGTGTATTTTAGCATTTTTGTTTCTCGTGTTAATTACGTTATTTATCAATCGAAAAGGACTAGAATTATAGTTTTGTTTGTATGTGTGTTTCTATTTACAGAAAAAAATCTTAGTAGGTGTAGAGCAAAATAAACTATAAAAACTAATTATTATTTTACAATGCCATTTTTATGTGAAAAATACTATATTATAGTATTTTATATGTAATAGATATTACTTGTTACTGATATACGAGTATTATATCCAGGCTGTTAATTAAAAATCTGATCATAAGCGATTAACATGGGAAAACAGTTTCTCTTTGCGCAAAAGCCCCCAATTAATTTTAGACAAAAATGTTTCAAATAAAAGTTGTAAATAATTACATTCTACGCCTAAATCATTAAGCAGATTTAATTTGGCAACTTCTAAAATAGAATATGAAATTGTACCTATAAAAATTGCTCATTTGTAGCGATAGCCATGAAATTGAAAAATAATTACAAAAAATGCGTATCGATTGAACTGTTGGAAATTCGATTTTCAAATAAATGTTACAGTTAATTCAATTCTGCACCTACAGGTATTATTTTGAAAATCTAACACTTAAATAACTATTATTTTTTCACATTTTGTAACTTGCAAAATTAAATTTCCGACAGTTCAAGCGATTTGAATTGCTTTGTTTTTTTTTTTTCAATTCCATGGTTATCGCTATAAATAAGCAATATTTGTACAATTTTTAATTTAGTTTTACTTTACTTATTTATCGAATTGGCATTAATTTTTATTACTTGTTGAATGTATTATAATTAATGGAAAACGCAATTCCGTTTAATATTGTTGTATTTCTAACGTCTAACATTTCGAGTTCATAGTTTATCTAATAATTATGCATTTATAATTAAAAATAATTTTCCGCGCATTTATATTTCTAATTAATTTATCATATAATTAAGTATTATATGTTGGCACGAGTTTTCTATACATTACTTCTTATTAATCATTACGAAATTTTTTATTTAAATTATTTATATCTTCATAATTTATATAAAATTTATGTACACTACGAGGATTACGCTATAATTCTTAAGATTAAGACATGCATCATATTTTTTAGAAGTTTTCAATTTTAATGTAATTTTTCATTACCTATATTGTTTTTCAATCATATGCCTTGGTAAAGTGTGTGATTTTATTTTTTTCTGTGTGAACCCTAACAGATATCACAAATTACAAAGAGAAAGAAAAGTTTACTACTGAATGTATCTTTCTGAAAAAAAATTACGTTATCGATGTGGCTATTTAAAAGTTACGGTCTAATCAATGTTGGGACACCTAAGTTTCATACACTAGTGGTTCACTAATAATAACAAGTATCATCTTAAAAGATGACAATCATATGAACTGTCATCCCGAATTTCATCCAAATCGAATAAAGCGTTCTGTTATTATAAGCAAAATTAATTATTATACTTTCCGGTAGAAGCAAATTTAGTTAAATCTAGAGATGGGTCAATTCCCGAAATTTAAAGTTACTCCGGATTTTTTTGGGGAATTTCCAAGGGGAAATTTATTAATATCGAAAAAGTGTACATTGGTAATACAAAAACAAATAATAATTTAAAATGTAAACAAATATATAATTAGACATCAGAATAAGAAGAATCAGTAATGTACGTATAGGTATAGTCCATTTCAGAATGGGATAGGCCTTCGCCTATTTTTTCCAAAAAAAATCCGGGAAAATACGTAACTAAATTTCTTCCCGCAAATCGTAACTACAGGAATTCCCGAGAAAAAACAAATTCCCGCCGGGAATTTTTTGGCGGCACATTACTAGTTAAATTGTCTTAATTTAGCCTCAGGAATACGTGGTTAAGCAATGTCCCCCTATTTTAGAGACACCCTGTATATTATGAAAGAAGAAATTATAATCTACAAATTAACCGTACACTTCTTGAAAATTTTTTTTAGGGGTCAAGTTATGACTATTTGAAAAACAGCCATTTTTAATAGCTGATCATCAGTCCTATGCATAATTTCAAAATTTCGTTTAGAGCATACTGTTCATTGATGTTATGTTAATAACAATAAAAATTTATACTAAAAATTCGTAGAAATAAAGGCTGGGGAGTTTCGCGCGATAAAAACTATTTTCTAGAAATTTTAACTCATAGCTCATAGTTCAGTAGTACAGTCTTGGCTACACACTACCTTCACTTCGTTACGCTTCTCTACCTTAGCTATACAGTCGGAGACGTATCAATACTGTCTTGTGGATTTTAGTTGAATCATCTGCATATCTGTGAGCGCAGCAATTGCCTCGCCGCGCCAAAATTATTTAGAATTTTAAATGGCACAAAAATGGTGCAGTTTCCACGTCTGCAATGAATGCCAGTGAGGTAAGGCCTGCTAGACGCCCGCACGGTACAAATATATTCATTACCGATATCTGTGTACTAAGCAGATTTGCACACCCAGCAATGGGTAATATATCGTGATGATATATTTTTTTTATATTTATTTATTTATAAATAAAATTTAATAATTTTTCTTTTTGAGAGTGCCCGAAATATGCTTGCTGCATCCATTTTCCTCACGCCATGAGACAGTAAACGTGCTTAGTAATTTAATTTAGAAAAAGAAATTAGCAACAGTGGGTTGTAACGAGGTGAAAATGACTTGCCGTCGAGCAGGAAATTTTAACTGCTTGGTTATTATCCTTTATTATTACTCTGACACCGGCATACAACGCTATGCAGACAACACTCGGATACGGGTACGGGTATGGTACCGTACTCTTATAGAACGGTATTGAAACACGAGAAAAGAAAACAAGATACGAAGAGGAGCAGAAACAGAGAGAAAAGAAGAATGGAATGCAAAAGATGAGTAAATTTGTTGTAAAGATATTAATTATTCCTAAAAATGAATGGGAATATTATAGTCAATTATATTAAAATAATGTTATGATGACAGTTGAAAATTATAAACAGCTGCAATAATTAATGTAAAAATAATTTTTTTGTTTAAAGTGGAGTATCATAATGAACTTGTTAATATATTAATGTTCAAAATTTGTATATTAATTTATATATGAATGCGCATGTTGAAATTCTAATGAAAATAGTGTTGAAAACTATCTATTAGCGAAGGAATTATGGAATTATAAATGTTCGTGAATCTGTGGAACCGGGTTAGATCCCGACCAACGCCAAATATTTCAAATTTTAAATGCACGGTACTTCTGTAGTGCACTCTCCACGCCAGCAATAAGTGCCCGTGAGCGTGAGCGTAAACGGTAAACGCCTACACGGTACAAATATGTCATTATTATTACCGAAATCTGTGTACAGAGCAGATTGGTACACGCACACCCAGCAATGGGTGACGATATATTTATTTATTTTATTATGATTTATCTTTATGATCAAATACGTTTTTCCACGACCATTAAGTAATACCTTCATTATTTATCTTTTTAAATGAAACAATACAACATATTATTCACGAGTCGTGAGTTTTCATTTATTACTCACGGGCCGTGAGTAATGGACAGGGGAGGACCAATCACAATCATCCATTACCCAAAACTGGAACATTATCGAGAATGCTTTGGCACAGAACAATGTTCATATGTTATAATTGCTTTTCCAATGTTAATATGTCAAAATTATATAAGTTATTTGAATTAAAACATGAATTCAGATAGTGAGAATGAATAAATTTCTACGCTGCCAGATATTATAGAATAAATATAGAAAATTAATCAAAAATGCGCCACGCATTTTTGAAACGAAAATCTGTTATGGAGTAAAAAAAATTCACTCTCCTCGAAATTAAAAAATTCATGGAAGAGCATGATATTACAGGAAACAGAATGAGACGTCAAAGTACATACCTACCTACACTTTAATATGTGATTTGAAACAATGGTAAAAAATTATAAATTGTAAACTTTTAAATATACAAACAATAATAATTAAGAATATTTTAATTATACCTATCCAAAGAGAAAAGTTCAAATTCCTATTGAATAGTCGTAGAAAAAGTATAGTATTCCACTCTCATGTAATGCCATTACTCATTCAAATGATTTACAACACTCTCCTTCGGTTCGAGTTGCAAACATCATTCTCTTGAGTAATAAACCCACATTACATGCTCATTGAATAATATACTATTATTACCTGTAGAGTTTGAATTAGTAAATAAAAGCTATAATTATAATTTTTTGCGTCCTAAACGGAAAGCTGGACTTAACTTTATTGCAACTTAATATCAAATGACGGATAAATAATTGTTTAAAATGATAATTTTGTTTTCCACTGCTTCCCTAATTAATGATGTCGCGAGACGAGATAGGGCGAGAAACAATCCACTCTCGTCTCGTATCGAATTTTCGAGACGAGATTTCTTTGCCTCTCGCTTCGTCATATTTTTTCTTACTCTCTCTCGATCTCGACTCGAGAGTCTCGAATTTCTCGAATTTATAATTAGAAATAGTAAATAAACATTAAAACATTATTCTACTAATCTGATGTTTGAATGGTAGGTAACACATAGGCACTCTATAATATTATGGCTTTATTACCCGTTGTTGGGTGTAGCAATCTGCGTTGTACGCTAATATTGGTAATTATGATTATATATTCGTATAGTTCGGGTTCGATCCCGACAGATGCCAAATATTTCCAATTTTAAATGGCACAAAAGTGACCCCTGTGGTGCACTCTCCACACCAGGTATGAGTGCCCGTGAGGTGACGCCTGGTAAGCGCCCACACGGTAAAATATATCGTCATCATTACCGATGTCTACATGTGTTGTAGAGACTGGCACACCCAGAAATGGGTAATATGCCGTGATGATATATTATTATTATTATTATATTCGTATAGTGCGGGCACTTGAGGCTAGCGTGAAGATTATACCATAGATGTCACTTTTGTGCATTTTCTTTTTACTAAAACATAATATATCTGAAATTAATAAATAAATATGAATGTAACTGAAGAAGCAATTAAAATATTTATTTATAGCGACAAATATTGTGTTATTTTGTGTTTTAATTCGAAATATTTACGTAATATAATAGATATTTACACACCAAGTGAGCTAAGGTAATGTTTATTCATGAGAAGAAAGTTTAGCTCACAATCCCGTAAGGGCGAGTGAGTTAATTTCTTTGAGTGAATAAACATTCTTAGCTCACGTGGTTTGTACAATATTTTATTTAATTTTGACGAAATAGTAATAAAAATCATTATAATATTTAATTTTGACAAAACAAAAAACTAATCAGTTAGTAGACTGTGTATGACAATCGTCGATTATAGATGTCAAGTCATCTATTTAAAAAGCTTTATTGTCTGTCATTTGTGCCGTGAAAAATAATGAAAATGGCTGATAGTGTCTGATAAATACTATGGTAAGTATTAATTTGGTGCCTGATGTTATTTTAAATGCATTATTTGTTGCAGAATGAAATAAAAAAATGTGAGAGTGATTTAAAAAAATTTAATTTACTTGTGAAAAAAGTGTTACTTATAATTGTTGCTATGGAGTTAATAATGAGTTTAAAACGTCAAAATTGAATAAAAAAAATAATACAATCGAGATCTCGAAATTCTACTCTCGTATCGAGGAAATCTCGAGGGCATTAATCTCGACTCGTCTCGTAGATATTTCGAGACGAGAATAAAGTTAATCTTGTCTCGCGGCATCACTATCCCCAATATACTTATTCTCAATAATTCTAGCGTCCCCTTCGTATATAAACAGAACATCTATTTAAAACAATATAGCTTGAAACTCCATTGAATGCATCATCGTATTAACTTCATTGAAAGAGAAACCATCTTAAAATAGCCCATAACTATTATCTCGTTGTCTGAGTTCAACAATCCTCTCGAACATCTTTCCCATTCACCTTTATTTATTCCCGCTCGTCAATTTGATGATCTGATTTGGCATGGCGCACTTGCGCTTGCAGTGAGCGCTGGCTGGAGTAAATAAAAACAACACGAGTCAGTCTGTTGGAGCTCCGAACTCAACGGCGCGTCTCGTGGAAATATCAGAGCCGTCACATGGCCTTGATGGCCATGCCAGTCGGAATCGGAAAGAGAGAAAAAACGAAGCCAAGCTGCAGCCAACAGCTACACAAGATACACAGTATGGGATAATTTGACAAACGATACGGAGTGCAAAATTAAATTGGGAATGGGAAATATCGAAGAGATATTATAGTTTGTAGATCATATATTGCTAATGATATTAGAATGGGAATACAGGAGAAATTTATAATTGAAGCTTATATACAGGGTGTAACAGCAACAGCTAAACGAGATACCTCAAATAATTTGTAGAGGCTGTTCATTTTTAAGTGGCCGCCATTGTGATCTCGAGAACTATAAGAGTTACGAATTTGGTTAAATTAGCAAAGAATTTTACTTGGGTATTTCAATGATAAACTGAAAAAAAAATCAACCAGTGATTCTCAAAATATGGATACCAACTTTTTTATTGTAAATAGAAACATATATTTTTTATTTGCTCATTCAATAGAGCTCTTTATTATTCTGAATTCAACGATATACAATTTTCATACCCTTACATAACAAAATTTTCGATAAAAAAATTAATAAAGTTTTAAATTAATTCCCCATAAAATAAAATATTGATAAGTGTGCCATGAGTGGTTGAAATTTCATTTTCAATTTATCATTGAAATACCCATGTAAAATAGAAATTCTTTGTTATTTAACCAATTTCGTATCTCTTAAGTTCTCGAGATTGCAATGGTGGCCACTTAAAAATGAAAACACTATATATTATTAAAGATACTATAAAATTGTCTAATAGCATATAAGATAATTTTATAGAAAGCCAAGGGGGATATCTGATTAGAGAGGAAATTTTTTTTTCTACTCCCGTGCGTGAAATGAGTACTTCACGTATCAATTTTTATGTGTGAAGTTTGATTTTTTGCACACAGTGCGTGAAGTTACATTTCACGCACCGTTCATTATTTTAAATATTACAAAATGAATTGTATTTTAATAAAACAAAGCTGTTAAACACCCGTAACGTTGGTAACCATGGTTACACAAGTCGATAATACAGAGGCTTTACGTTAAAAGAATGACAATGTGAAGAAAAAATATATTTTATTGCAAGGTCGTAGAAAAAGTATAGTATGTAACATGTGTGTGAAGCCTATTTTACATTCGGATGGTTTGCAACACTCGCCTTCGGTTCGTGTCGCAATCTCCGTCCTCATGTAGAAATTTCAGCTTCACACACTTGCCATATAATATACTATTTTAAATCAGTAGTTCTCAAGTTACAACATAGTTATACAATTTTTTATGGAATGGTATACTTTTTTATGCCCATTCTATAGATTTATTTTTTTTTAATTGAACCATGTATTCATTTTATATCCTAACATTACAAAAATATTGACAAAAATGAAGAAATCCTGAAAAACCGTGTCCCAGGAAAATATGTTATCAAGCGGATTAAAAGAAATTTACAAAATCATGGATCATTTTCACATAAACATGAAAGACAAAGATAAGTAAGAAATAACGAAGAAATAGAAAAATCTGTTTTGGGATTTATCAGTTGTAATCCAAATCCGTCCATGTGAAATTATTTTGAATTATATTTTAAATTTTTCCGTTTGGCGTACTTTGAGAACACATATTTTGAAACCGTATTCGCATGTTACTTTATCAAATATTAAAAGATTCAATTAAAAAATATGTGGGCTTATAAAAAAATAGATCATAAAAATGGCTCCTGAAATGAATGTATAATACAGCGATATACTTCTTCGTATTTCATCCATTCTTAAGTCCTAAATGGATCATCTTTTAAAATAAATTATGACTAATAATTACTAGTATTGCTTGTAAATGTATAATGAATATGAATGAATGCGTTTGTAATAGTTCTGTGTAATCTGTCGTACATACATAAGCAGAAAATGTAAGGATTATTTATTATAACTTTCCTATTCGTGAAATAAGACCATACTTTTTACCCTTGTTGCATAAATAACTATTGTTTCATTATTTAAATAATAAATACATTTATTCATTTATTTTTTCAACTATAAATACTGACTAAATTATAAAGACTAACAAAAATACTGTAATAGATATAACATACAAGGGGATGTTTTCATATTCTCGGACTAGGCAAGAAAAGAAAAGATTAGAACAGCAACAAAAATTTATTTTTCCATATAGGCCCCTTGCTTTTGTATATAAGTATTACAATTTTCAATAACAACTTTAATCCATTATAAAAATATTCGTTGTTGCAATGAGCTGTGAAGGTGTTCTGAAACCGATGTAGATCTTCCTTTTGATGTAGATCAATATAGTGTGACATAATAATTCATAAATTGATATTAAAGAAATCATTATTGATATATTCTTGTTTCTTTTATATCAATTGTCAATTTTTACGTAAAGATTTTTACAAAACTCATTTTATTTCAATCATGTAAAAAGTGACATTTGAGAACGTCATAAAGTTAGGTAAAATTCAAATTATTAAAACAGAAATAGATAAATTTAAATTCCACTAGATTTCAAATTCTACTTTTTCTCCACTCTTTCTCTCAGTAGATTTCAAATTCTCCTGGTCTAGAGCAGTAGAATTGGTCTTCAAATTTCTATCGTTTACGCTTGACCTTTCTTTTCTACTAGTTAGAAAAGCTGGTTTATAATCATAATTTGCCTTAAGTATTCTTACCTAATTAATTAAATAAATAAATAAATATATATATATGTATAGCATCACGGCATATTACCTATTTCTGGGTGTGCCAGTATCTACAACACATGTAGACATCGGTAATGATGACGATATATTTTACCGTGTGGGCGCTTACCAGGCGTCACCTTACGGGCACTCATAGCTGGTGTGGAGAGTGCACCACAGGGGTCACTTTTGTGCCATATAAAATTGGAAATATTTGGCGTTTGTCGGAATCGAACCCGGTTCCTAATTCTAGTATATTTTAAATCCAGTAGAATTTAAAGTTACAAAATCGAGACATAGGTTTGGAGTTCGGATTCGAATCGGTCCTCTTTAAAAATCTAGCGACATGCTGAGCTATCTACTGCTCGTATCTGTCTGAACACACACGGAGTTTACACGGAGTCCGCAAAGTTGCTTCCAACTTTAGATTCTTGATCTGTTTGTCTAGCTGGCATCTGTTTGAACTCTGGGGTTATTAGCGAGATATGTAGGTTAACTCATTATCATTCTGATGAGAATATGTAGAACGGGATATTGAAATTCACGACCAGGAATTTTAATTTGTTTAATTTGGAGCACAAACTCAACTGAGGCAGAGATTTTAAGAGGAAGCATTATTTTAGATATTATCTTTAATTAAAATAAGTGATAACAAGCTTCGGATACTATACTTTTTATTGAGATTTAGATTAATATTTAAATATATTAATTAACTTCGCGTTTAACGAATACGGTATATTAATAGCTATTTAAGATTTGAAGATTGTCCCCCAGATTAAATTAAATTTAAAATCTATCTACTTTCAACATACGATATGCTACACACACTACCCCGATTTAAGGAAGTTGAGTTTTTTAAATTTTTCTATCTTTACGTTTACATTTTTCAAAAATTGTCGATTATTGATTTATATTAGTGTAAACAAAAGCTTTCCTTGTAAAACTGTTTTTACATATTACATACAGGGTGTTTCCTTTAAAACAACCAGTGCTTTTTTAGGCGAACTAATGACTAGAAAAATGTTATAGGTATTCAAAAAATGGACTAATTTATCAATAATAACAAACCGAAAATTCAACTAGTGGCTAGTGGGTTTGAAACTGAAGAACAAAATCATTTTTTTCTATAGCAGATTTTAAAGTGTGCTTTGTTCAACTCGAAATAGTTGACTAAGTGACATTTTAACCGCAAGGCTAAATAAAATAATACTTTAACAGCAAGGGTAGATAAAGAATAAAAAACTTTAATTTTTATTTAAATAAAAACACATTATACATTTTATATTATATATAACTTCAATTGTATAAACATGAATAAAATGAAATTGTTTTCAAACAAATTCTACAACTACCACGCTACTGAGATTTTTAAATTGTTCTTAAATAATTTAATTTATAATCGGTTTTTCTAATTTTTGCTCTTTAAAATCTGCTATAGAAAAAAATAGAATTTTACACACGGCGATAAAATTAACATATCGACTCGCGAAAAATAATTCACTCGCAAAATCGCTCGTGAATTAAACTTTCCGCTCGTCGATAAAATACAATTTTATCGTCTTGTATAAAAAATAACTATTTTTTAATGATACTCTATATAATTTCTTAGTCTATTATATAGTTTCTTTTTCTCATTTCAACGATATAAATATTGTATAGGATTGTATAACAATTATTACCAGAAAAAATTAGAAATAATGTATTTAAAGCCTCATTCACAGCTCCGAAAATAAAAATAAAATTATACACAAAAATAAAAATAACGATATAAACAATAGATTCTTATGAAAGTGTTCACAGCTCTCGAAAATACAAGAGATATAAACACAAGGATTTGCAAATGACAAATAATTTACACAAACATAAGCACATACATAACAACTGTCATTTGAGCTGTCAATTTACGATTTGGTAAAAGGAAATAAATTTAATTATAATTTAAAAAATCTGATGTGGCCAACACAAAACCTCTCGCTATTTAATTTTTATTAATTTAAATACATACCTACGTATTTATTAACGCTGCAAACTATTCCATTGCATAAAACTATTGCTTTATTTACTATTTTCTTTTTAAAATGTCACTATTATTAATTTGAAGTGATTAGTTTTTTGACAGTGACAGTTACTGTCAGTTACATTCATTTGAAATATGAACTGTGTAACAAAAGAATTGTGTTTTTCTTAGGTTTCGGGACTTGTAAAAAAAAATATTTTTAAAAATTATCTATAAAGTATATAGAAAAAGTATTAATGTATTCCTGTAGAAAATTCAATAATCTTTAATTTTCATAACGACAAAATCCAAAAAAATGGCATTTAATGGTATTTTTTGAAGAAAAACCATTATGAGCTTCAGGTAAAGTGCCATTTTCGGTTATCCCATTTACACCAAAATCTAATGGTTTCTTTTCATATTAGAATAGGGTATAAATACAAGGTTTCAGAATTTTCTGAATGATAGTATTTGAGTTAGAGCGAAGACAAATCCCTACACACACACACACACACACACACACACACACACATATATATATATATATATATATATATATACACACACATACAGACATCATCGTGAAAATGTGAAAATTGGATTCTAGGGACCTTAAAACATGGTCATTTACTAAAATCTCGATAAGTGATTTTTAGCACGATCCCTATACCTCCGTTACCAAGGGTAGCGGGAGGTAAAAAGCAGTTGAAATCGTATTAAATTATTATTGCTTGTTAATTATGAACATACTAACTGACAGCTCACGTTAATTTATGTTTTATTTTCGAAGCTGTGAACACCATCCATAAAGTCTTTTTTAAAACTTCATTTATATTTATTATTTTCGTAAACGGAGTGACGGAGCCTTAAAAAATGGCTTTACTACTAGTGCAACCTAAGAAACAATCGCATCAATGCTATGTTATATTACATAGCCTATTTAAATATTGTAACTTGTAACATTACCTATATTGTATTTTTAATACCATATTTCTCAAATCAAAAATTTAAATTACACCGAACGTGTAAATTTTTTTTTAATGTTCCATATGTAACATTTTCTGCTGAATTCAATGGTAAAATAAGAAAATAGCATTCCATTTAAATTAAGGAAATTAATGGTAATTTCCGGTTAAACCGGAAGTGCTAGTGCTTTGAAAATATATTAGTTGAAACGGGCATGTCGGAAAACACATAAATCCCAAATTACGTAGAATAATATCGAATAGCTATTAAAATAAAAATAGCGCAACCTCATCTGATGTTTTGTTATGATTTATTTTTGTACCTACTCGTTCGATTTTGGTTATGTGTATTTATTTCTTCATATTATTTTAAATTTCATTGAAATATATTGTCATAATTCTCAGAAATTCTCGTATTCTGAAGTCCTGCCATACCTATAAAACTTTAAAAATTCCATCGACATTTTGAAACTTTCTTATACTCCTCCTCTATAATTCAAAAATATCTTAATCCCTCCTCGAAAGTTTCAAACAAAATATGAATCCTTTAAAATAATAAACAAACCATGTGTTAAAAAATTCACCCACCGACATCTAGTGCTCCTTGAAACAAAACACAGCACTGTCAAATGTCAGACCGTGACACATGGCCCCCTGTGACGTTGCGACTGCTGCAATATTGATGACATGCGCGCGCATACCGCCCAGCCAATCAGAACCCGCGCATGGGTTCCGACTGGTGCAAAGGCTAACGACCCAGAATGCAGCAGTGTGCATTCAAAACCGGCTCGCGGAAGAAAGGTTTGGCAAGAAAACGGATGATGGAGTAATGCATGAATATTGATTAGGAAGATTTGAGGATTTTGATATGAAGAGGGGGAATTATATCAAAACTAATCATGGGAAATAATAGTGAAGTCATTATTTATTAATTGTTCCAAAATTCTGAGTGGTTGGGAATTACCCTTATTACCTTATACCATAAGCAATACCAATATGTTTTTATTCGCAAATTTTTATTATGACCATCTGATCCGTTAACGGCGTTAACGACGCTTAAAAGGCTCACCTAACGGGTATTTAAAATTGTTTATCCATTTTCAAAATTCAAAGTCCGTATAAGTAAATATGGTCTATATACAGAATGTTTCCTATTAAACAACTAGTGTTTTTTAAGCGAACTAATGACTTTTGAGAAAAATAAACAATGCAGGAATAAGGATTAGAAAATTCAAACAGTGGTTCTAAAACGGGAAAACAATTTTTTTTTTAAATGGTAACCTACAGAATCGGACACAAATAGAGTGACTCTTTAAGAACCAATTAAAAATATTCCTCCTTAATTTACATAGGTATTCAATATATTTTCAAACTTTTTACATAATGTATAAGTGACATATTAATAAAACCTTATAGACGTTAAATGAAGTAATTCAAAAGAATCGTATGATCGTGCTTAATTTTACAAGTACTAATGTATTATAATATGCAATATCAAAAAATTCTTAATAATTAAAATTCTATGAAATATAAATAAAATAGTAGCACATGTTCAATTTTTTGATAAATATACCACGAATAATTTTTAAAAATAATTAATAATCTAATATTAAGTACCGTTAATAAATAGAAAAGAGATTATACCTAAATAAATATACACAAGATTTTTTCAGCCGATTTCTTAAAATTAGTATATTATTCAATGAGCATGTAATGTATGGTATTACTCATGAGAATGTGTGATAGTGAATATAATATAGTTTATCCATAATTGCCCAAAAATAATATACATATATAGACAGACAGACAAATCTAGTTATTGTTGTTGCAGATAACTTTTGCTGTAACAAAATTATGAAGTGATTTGACATTTAGCAGAAAATTTTAAAACCAACTATTCAACTAGAGTTTAAGGTTAAGAAGAAAATAAAATATATCACGGCATATTAACATTGACATATTTGTACCGTGCGGGCGCTTACCAGGCGTTACCTCACGGGCACTCATTGCTGGCGTGGTAAGTGCACCAGAGGGGTCACTTTTGTGCCATTTTAAATTCGAAATATTTGGCGTCGGTCGGGATCGAACTCGGTTCCCCAGGTTCGCGACCAGACACTCATAAAAGTATGAAAATAACAAAACTAATGTAACTTTGGCTTTTTATATGGAAAAAAAGTAAATTTGTTTGGACAATTTGAGAGATAGGTAGGATTTAAATTTGAATAATATTATTCCATCGACTATCAATATTATTCAATTGGCAACAGTATCGATGGTCACTAATTAATAAAAATCGGATGAACAGGTATATTATTTGACAGTTGTAGATAAAATATATTAAATGAATCTGATTTGTTGTCCAAATAATAAATAGGAACAGCTGAAGATCAGACCAATGGTGATAAAGCTTTTTTACTCATTTTGGTCAGTACTACATGCCCTTGTATCCCAAATTGTGAAACACCTGTGTATCAAAATATATTAACAGAAGTCTAATCATATACTTTTTTTTAAAAAAAATATCACATCTGTCATGATTGCATCTAAAACAAGAGCGTAAAAAGCGTATTTTTATTTCTTCGTTTTAATGTGACGCAGTGAGTGGCAATAAATAAATGGTGAATTCGGTCGTTTGAAACCAACAGTAATGTCCTGGTGTTCTTGAACTTGACATAACGTTCATAGGTATGTGTGACGTCACTCCCTGACCTACAATCTTAGACACGAATTCAGACGATGCAATAAAACGCGATGATAGCATGAAAAATAAATTATCTTCAGCTTTACGACACTTAAAAAACTCATAAAATTTTATTGTGCTGTGTAGAAATTTTAATTGATATCATAATGCTATGCCGCCAATTTTATAAAACGATTGGCTACCGTGTAGCAAAGAATGGAGGAGGAGTTCATTCATAAAATAAGCTGTAAACTTATGTACGTGGTTTTATAGATACTAAGTGATATATTTCTATATTTTACTACGTATTTATTTACTATTAATATTCTAATAACTATTTAATTACGTATAAAATTTTATGATGTCAGTAAACTACAATAAAAATATGTTGATCATATATTATAAGATAGCATAGCAGCGTGCGACTAATAGTTTACTATCTATTTCTAATTTCATTCATACTTCAATTATTGAAACGCCGTTCAAATAATAATTACTATTTGTTTATAAATTTATATTCACATTGACATTTTATGTATTCATTTATTTTTTTATTTGTAATATATATATTAACTATAAAAAAACTTATTTTTTTTAATACAATTATTTTTTAATATTTACTATAAGCAAACTTATTTTTTTTAATACAATTATTTTTTAATATTTACAAATTGATATTTTTTTCTTTTAAAATGTTTTTACTAAAATAACACTCTAATGATGAGGAATGAAAAACAGTTATACCTATTACTATTTCCGTTAACCGTTTATTAATAGGTTATGTTAATGTATAGAAAATCATTCGTTAATGATCCCTATTGATGCATGATTTTTTATTAATTTCATTAATCCCTTTCTCATTAACACACTTGATGGTTAAATACTGTTTAGATATGTTTCAAATATATAATTAATTAAAACATCAATACTCGTACATATAATGTTGATGATAATGAATCAAAAACTACTTTGTTTAATAAGAAAATCTTATTAATATCAGAATTTAAATTTAAAAATGGATTTGTCGAATTTTGATTATAAACTTCAAATTTTTCGGGTTCATTATTTGATTTCATTGAACTTTTCTGCTTCCCACAAATTGATACTGCATGCAGAATCCTCTTTTACTAGTAGCGTCCTGTGAAGGATCATTGTATTTTTTATGTTTCTCCTAAAAAACATTAACATCTTTAAGGTCTTCTTTTGTAAAGCTCTAAAAGACCGGATTTTTAAATTGTATTATGTTCTCACCTACACTCTGCTACTGTTTAATTATTATAATTATTATAAAAATTAAAATTAACCTTATATTTTAAACGTGAATATCATAAGAATTTGTTGGATTTGGTACGTACACGCAGCCATCAACTCAGGAAGAAAGAGTAGACGAAACTCATTTTCTTATTTTCACAAATTAAAAGCAGTTTTTTTTTATAAAACTAACACTGAGTAGGCCATGAACAAAGAAACGTATGTCTTAAAAGTATTCAATTATGTCAAATTAAATCAAAATATTGTCAAAAATGTTATCTTATCTAAAGAAATCCAAGCATTTCTTCTTGAATCTTATTTTAAAAATGGATAATTAGACATTATTTTGCTGCCTTTTACAATTAATATCACATTTTTTTACATATGTTAAAAAGAATACACTTCTTACATTAAAATGGGTTTATAAACTATGTCTTTTTTAACACAATAAAAGTGTGAAAAAAGTGTACTTTTTTTAACACAAACTAGTGAAATAATGAAACGTTATGGCACTTTTTTCACCCTTTTATTGCAGACGTAATAGTACATTACATCCGAGGTGGGAGAGTTTTCATTACAGCCGAGGGCCTATGTAGAATAAAGCGCGAGCCTGCGATCAAACTCCCATCGAGGTTATGTATACTATTTTATTCACAATCATCCTAATTTAAATCAAAAAAATTCAAAATAAATCAATGTGTTATAACCTTTAATTTTATTAATATTTTAAATAACTTTCTTAAAATTTGTTTTAACCTAATTTATTATAAGGATCTATAACAATCAGGGTTGTTGTAATTTTGCCCGACCCAAAAAAACCCACCCGGGTTTTTTAAAAAAAAACCCATCTAAAAAAACCCAAAAAAAACCATCTAAAAAACCCCCTTTTATGAAATCATATTTTATTAATTAAATATGGTACATACTTATATGGTACGCACATATATACATACAATATTAATTCGTGTACGCATGTACACTCTCTAGTTAATTTATCGCTTATTACTTAGTCATTAAAAAAAAAATTAATAATATTAATATCTATTATCTATTGTGTATGTGTAATAAGATACTTTATAAAACTAAAGTTAAAAATGATACATACCTACTAAATTTCGATGTTTGTCAATAAAACCCGCTTTTATTTAATAAAACCCGGGTTTTTTCAACCCTGATAACAATGTTGTTATGCAACCTCTACATAAACATTTCCAACCCAAGAGATGGAAGTGAAATCTGTTATTTCCACCTCAAGAGAAGGTCATTAAAGTTAGGAATGACGTATTTCCCAACCTACAAAAGGTTAGAAATCGGTATATGACGTTTGAATTGGATAATGATCAGACATGTTTTTCTGTTCATAGTCTACTCTGAGTTAGTTTTTTTAACACACTGGAGTATTGGTTAATTTTAATTATAGTATCCCTAGACTCTAAATAGTTTATTAGTGCGAACTTATATTAATAAAAAATAAATAATTTACGTTTATATTACTAACCATGTAATATTCAGTCGTACTGAAACATTGTATGTTGTATGTGTAGATAATGTCTTATTTTTCTTTTTCATGTCGCCCACAATTCACCACAAAAAACCACGTCACTTCACCAACTTTCACTTTTCCACTGCCCAATTCTACTACCCTTCCTCAACCCTTTACCAAACTAGCCCCTGTCCTTCGCAGCCCTCTCTTCACCCTTTGCTCCCAACAATCCAGGTAACAGGTACATGATCCATGAGAAATGACAAGTTTAATTTCACTTTTTACTTTAGTCCAAAACCGCGAGTCAAGGTGAAGTGAAGTAAAGCAATGTGCAAGGACGAATTAATGGTGATTTAGGAGGAAGAAAAGGTAGGAATACGATATGTTGAGGTGATTTAATGTGGCCTTGTGTTACGCAATGTTGCAAAGGGGTTTAGCCTTGGAAATTTAAATGCGTAAAGTTGTAAACAGTCATATATTAACTCTTGTAGTGTGTAGAGAATTGGATTTAATACAGCTCTTTTTTTAGTAATGTATGGCAAATTTGTTTAATAATTATTTATGTAGCTCTCAACGTATTAGTAACAAAATTCCGTATGCAAACATACCGGATGTCTATTTTGCAAATTCTGCCCTATTAACTTTGCAACTTAGGTGTAGATATTATAAAAATGATCAGAATTTTAAACTGCATCAAATGAGTCCAAACTTATTGATATAATAGGTCCTTGCCATGAGATAAACGTAAAATAAAATATCCGGCTTTAAGCTTTTTACAGAGTGCCACGCAAGACAAACATACAATTCAAATAGATTGACAGATAAATGTTAATTAATTAATATTTTTCGTTGACCGATCATTAATAGGTTATTTTAATGTATAGATAATCATTAATTAATGACCCCTATTAATGCATTATTTTTACCTCCCGCTACCCTTGGTAAGGGAGGTATAGGGATCGTGTTAAAAATCACATATCGAGATTTTAGTAAATGACCACGTTTTAAAGTCCCTAGAATCCAATTTTAACATTTTCACGATGATGTCTGTATGTGTGTATGTGTGTGTGTATGTATGTATGTATGTATGTATGTGTGTGTGTGTGTATGTGTAGCTATTTTGTCTTCGCTCTAACTCAAATACCATCATTCAGAAAATTCTGAAACCTTGTATTTTTACCCTATTCTAATAGGAATAGAAACCGTTAGATTTTGGTGTAAATCGGACAAACGGAAATGGTAGTTTACTTGAAGCTCATAATGGTTTTTCTTCAAAAAATACCATTAAATGCCATTTTTTCGCATTTTAAGTCTTATGAAAATTAAAGATTATTGAATTTTTTACAGGAATACATTAATACTTTTTCTATATATTTTACAGATAAATTTAAAAATAAATTTTTTTATTAGTCCCGAAGCCTAAGATAAGCACAATTCTTTTGTTACACTATTCATATTTCAAATGAATGTAACTGACAGTAAATTTCACTGTCAAAAAACTAATTACTTCAAATTAATAATAGTGACATTTTAAAAAGAAAATAGTAAATAAAGCAATAGTTTTCTGCAATGGAATGGTTTGCAGCGTTAATATTACGTTGTATTTAAATTAATAAAAATTAAATAGCGGGAGGTTTTGTGTTGGCCACATCAGATTTTTTATTAATAAACTATTTTAATGGGTAACCATAGATACCACATACCATCGCTTAACAATGGGGTATTCCACCATAACAAAAAAATTTAAAAAAAAATTCAATTTAACATAAAGTATGGCTCAATAAATAATAGTTAAAACAATGAAAACATTTTTTAAATAATTACTTTACTATATATTTGACATTTGCTAAAAGGGAAAATTAACGTCATACAGTTGTTATCTTTCTCTCGCAGCGTACTCAGAGCAGTGTGTGTGAGAAAGACAAGTATAGGGGAAATGTGACATTACACTGATTTTTCGAAAATAAAATACTGTTAAACTAGGAACAATTAAGATTTTTTAATAATATGAATTGCTTCAAAAATGAATGAAGTTTTATTTAAAATAAAAAAAATTGAGTGGAATACCACATTGTTAACACTTATGTGTCAAGCGTTAATAACCTAAAAAAAATTAGGCATGGAATAAAATTAAATAAATAAATATATCATCACGACATATAACCCATTACTGGGTGTGCCTGTATCTACAAGACATGTAGACATCGGTAACGATGGCGATATATTTTACCGTGTGGATGCTTTGCTTACCAGGCATCACCACACGGGCACTCATAGCTAGTGTGGAGAGTGCACCACAGAGATCACGTCTTTGTCATTAAAAGTCTGGACTGGCCGGGATCGAACTTGACGATTAATGATCCCACCAAATGTTTCAAACATGAATCGCCCTCATTAACACATTGTTACTTAAATAACTAATAATTCTTAAAATTTATTCCATTGCGTTTTTTCTGAGATAATAAATATATCTTGATATTACTGATAAATAAATTGATGAATTCAATATTTGGAGTTTAAGAAACATGTGTTGCAAATAATATTTTTTCTACTATCTTCAGCAAAATAAGAATAGTTTCGTAAAGCATTCAAAATTTTTGACATATAATTTACCAACTTCGACGACTATGCATAATATTTTTAAAGGCTCATTCACAGCCACGAAAATAAGAAATATAAATAAAATTATAAATAAGACTTTATGGCTCGTGTTCACAGCTTCAGAAATAAAACATAAACTGTCATTTAATATATTCATAATTAACAAGCAATAATAACAACTTTATACGTTTTCAAGCAATGTACGCAATCTCATATGCGAACCTTTGAGCTTTTTAAAATAATATTTAAATTGAAATCCTTTTGCCAGAACGTTTATTGACAGCTCAAATGACAATTCTTATGTATGTGCTTATTTTTGTGTAAAATATTTAACATTTGCAAATCCTTATGTTTAATTTTATTTTCGAGAGCTGTGAACACTTTCATACGTATCTATTGTTTATATCGTTATTTTTATGTATAATTTTAATTTTATTTTCGGAGTTATGAATGAGGCTTAAATGAGCTTGACAATTGATGATAGCAAACAAATAATCTTATGTTTTTACTTATTTCTCGCACTCATTTATTTCTCACATGATTCTAGAGAAAATGTTTATCATCTATGACATTTCTATTATTGGAATTATTGCTAAACCACGTGTAGGTATTGTAAAGTCATATATGACTAAACATATAGTAATTTATCAATCATATTTGATATGTAACTATGTATAGTTTGAAAGTTTGATAAAAATAATTACTCACCAGTGAAAACGAGATGTTCCAAGAATCATGGCTGTTTTTATTATTCATAGCTCATAGTTTGGTCACGTAATTGTTGCACCTGGAACAAATATGTATTTTTTAATTAACGTCATACAAAAAGTATTTTTGTGTACATGAATGGATGGAATATCGTCCGTTAAAAAAAAAATCGTTTTAGAAATCTAAACAAATTTCTGCATCAAATGACACCAAAAACAATAAACATGTAAATTATGTAATATTTCAATCCTGTAAATTAATTATTAAATTTATTCAATTTCGTATTAATAGCAAACAATAGCTATGGTACTTGAACAAAAAGATAAACAAATGTTTGACAATTTATGTGTGCAAATTTTATTGTTTAATATTTTATTAACTTAATTTTTTGTCAAACATTTTCTAATCTGGTATGAAACATTGGCCGGAAAATAAAACATAAAAATCATAGTTAACAAATTATGACATAAAATATCAATGATTTATTTATCTATTTGTTCAAATGCAATGGCTATTGATTAATACGAGATTGAATAAATATAAAAATTAATTTTTGGGTCTAAAATATGACATAATTTACATGTATTTGGTGTAATTTATTATATTATTTTTCTTGAAAGCATATTTTCATTGAGTTGGAACGTATACAGATCTAAGCATTTTCTTATGATGGCTAGCAAAATTTGAAAGGTATGCCCAAGGAAATGGTAATGTGGTACTAGTAAGCGGCAAATTTCAAAATTGTATGGAACGGCACGCTTCAGCCATTTTGATTACTTTTTTCCTCTAGCTACCCTTGGTAAGGGAGGTATAGGGATCGTGCTAAAAATCGCATATCCAGATTTTAGTAAATAACCACCTTTTAAGGTCCCTAGAATCCAATTTCAACATTTTTACAATGATGTCTGTATGTGTGTATGTGTATGGATTTTGTCTACGCTCCAACTCAAATACTATCATTTTGAAAATTTTGAATCCTTGTATTTCGATGCTATTCTAATATGGGAAGAAACCAGTAGATTTTGGTGTAAATCGGACAAGCGGAAATGGCTCTTAACTTGAAGCTCATAATGGTTTTTAGTCAAAAAAAAAACATAAATAAATAAAATAAATTTATCATCACGGCATATTACCCATTTCTGGGTGTGCCAGTATCTACAACACATGTAGACATCGGTAATGATGACGATATATTTTACCGTGTGGGCGCTTACCAGGCATCACCTCACGGGCACTCATAGCTGGTGTGGAGAGTGCACCACAGGGGTCACTTTTGTTCCATTTAAAATTGGAAATATTTGGCGTCTGTCGGGATCGACCCCATAAACATTAAATGCAATTTTTTCGCATTTTATGTACGAGAAAGTAGTTAATTTCAGTCAAAGGCTACTGCCGAACGGTTTGCCTAATTATTTTGAAATTTTAACAGTGGATAGACGGAAGATGACAATAGTTATTTACATATAGAGGGTCGAAAGAAAAGGTTTACGTCTGCGGACGAAATTTGAAGCCCGACGCGTAGCAGAGGTCTTTTATTCGTCCAAGGGTGTAAACTTCTTTCGGCCCGAGGTAAGTACAACGTTTTACGCACAACTGCAATCAAATCAAATGTTTTTTAAATTATTTATTAAATACATTTAAAGCTTGTTGCTATATAAAAATATTACATTGGCCAGGTGGCCATGTCACAAAACAATAAGGCGATGCGTTGCATTGCTAACTTTTTGGTTATATGAATATTTTTTTAAATGTCAAACTTGGAGATTTGAGTTCTGAAGTAATTTCTTAAGCAATTCTAATAAAATCTAGTGAAAATTTAGCGGAACTGATAACATTATTTAAAAATAAGAGTCTTGATTATATTTCCAATTGCATTTTTGACGTTTTGTTTACCAATAGGCGGGCTTTTGCTGTATTTTGCCGCCCGCGTATGCTTCTTTACCGCCCGCATATGCTTCTTTACCGCCAGCATATGCTACTTTCCCGCCAGCATATGCTACTTTACCGCCCGCAGGGTGTAATCTTTTAGTTTCCGCCATGGTAACTAAGATGTAAACAAACAATATTGATACAGTTGGGCGTAAACAAATTAATATGACATAGCCTGCAATGTTGCCAAATTTACAGGGAAACCTGAAAAAATAAATCTCGTTATTTAATTGCCACACCTCGTATATTTATATTTATTTATTTAATTTTAATATTTATTTCCAAGCTCTGATTCGAATTTGTATTATTCCATCAATATCCCATCCTTTTCCTTTAGGTTATTTCCATTCATCTGCACCTATATGATATCTCCGTATGATCCCATCCCATGTAAGTCACGAGCAATGTCTGAGCGGTGTGTTATCAGTCGGATCACGTGACGTGTTGCGTGCCAGCGGCGGTAGTTCCGGGAACCGTCGCCACCAATGCGAGCGCCACCCCCGCAGGGATGCGATGTCCGTTATGGGACGCTGGGGTAACAGGAATTTATAGACGCCAGACATGGAAACTTGTGGATGAGTTGATACAGGGGAGCCAAAAAGGGAGGAATTAGTTGGTCTCAATTATTGTACATAAAATGAATGACAAATTATTATTGTAACGGCTCATTCACAGTTACGAAAATAAGAAATATAAATAAAATTATACTCCTCCTTTGTACAACTCGCCTCACGGCTCGTTTTCCAAACTTGGACTCGTTAGTTAACCGGTTGCCTTCCGATGCTTGTTTTGTGGTAAAAATGAATTTAATTATCGATTATTTCGAAAAATGAATGTTAAAAATAAGAATTTTTGAAAAAAAATCACATTTTAAATTTGTCGACCAATAAATTAGTCGATTTGTAGTAGTATAATACAGCCATTATAATTTCCGAGATTTCAATGTAGATTTGATATTATTTCAGATTTTTGTTTGTAAATAATAATAATAACGGGGATTCCAGCTCAATCGAATTAAAGTATAAAAATACGAATGTATATGCTGAATAACGAATATTAATAAAAAAAATCTGTTGTGGCCAGCACAAGACCAATTTTTTTGAATAATTATGTCAGCTGTTTCCTTGATAAATAGCAAAGCTGACTAATTTTGAAAATTAATTTCTTTATAATGCTTTAAATTTACATCTATTGAATATGAAGGAAAATGTATAATCAAACTGTGTAGAGAAGAGTATTTTCTTTAATATGTATAATAACAAAATGTTAAAAAATAATATTTAACTGCGTTTTTTTAAGAAAAACTGTTAAAAACTTCAAATAAGGGTACTTCCGGTGGATCAATTATAACCAAAATATAATCAACTCTTCATAAGGATGTACAGAAGAGGAATACGAAAGAATTATAATTTTTAGAATTGTAGTATTGGAGTTATCGTCGGAGAAAAATTTGTCACACACGGGCACACATACACACACACACACACACACACACACACACACACACACACACATACATACAGACATCATCTTAAAAATAGTAAATTTGTATTGTAGGGACCCTAAAACGTGCTTATTCATTAAAAACTCACCACCGAATTTTTTGACCAAAGACAATACCTTCCTTACCTAAAGGTGACGGAAGGTAATTAAATGGTATAATTGAGATATTTCGGAAATAAAAGGTTTTTTGTTATAGCGCTTCGACACGTTTACGAAATCTATATATAATATTTTGATTGGCGACCGAAAGACCGCCTATACATGCATAACAAATAGAGTTTTAGGAGGTGGGTGTTACTACCAATGAAAGTTAAGAAATTCAAATTCGAAAGGAGGGGCTAACATTCTTGTACGGCAGTTTTCAAACAGTTTTTATTTTAACATAAATTTTTTGCATTAAACTTAATAATTTAAATACACCTGTAATTATAAAGTATGTAGACTTATACAGTGTTATAATATTCATTTATTTTTATGTAAATATAACTTAAAATAGCATATATTTCAAGAACATTTAGGTCCATGATGAAAACAGTTTGATATAAAAACACATAAATGTGACGTCAAGTCAATCTTTTCAAAATTCGGGAGACCATAACTCGCTTATTAATAGGAAATTTTTCACCGGATTTTCATCAATAGTCTTCGTTTTCCTAATATTTTCAGATGAAATTATAAAAAAAAAATGGTAGAATCCCCCATTGAATGATAAATTCATTTTCCTAATTTGGCATCAAAATAACATTACATTGAAATATTACAATAATATTGAATATAAGTCGCAGGAGGAAAAATATTTTAACGAGTTAGAAATTCGGACAAGAGCCGCACGATGACGACTTCAACCGCCTCGCGTAACTACTATATATTTTTTTTTTTCTCGGCTTTCATTTATATTATTTTTTTATAAAAAATATTTAACAATTTTCATTTATAGATTTTTCGAAGAAAATTTAGTCTGATGATATTGCTTTGTGTTTTTTTTTTATTTTATTGCCTAGATATTTTGTGTATTTAATGCAGCCCATTCCAAATAACAAAATGTCACCGAAAATTGTTTAAGAATATAGTTCATTGAACAGAAGATAAAACAGTATTTATCTTATTTTACCTACATTCGAAAATTATTTAACTTTCCATTTCCACCTTTTTTAACTGGCATATCTTGCAATTTCATAACAATTGTGTTTTCTCCTTTTCTACCGCATTTTTGGAGTTACCCTGTATTAGTTGCGTGTAGTGAGAATGCGTGGCGAGGCAGGGGCGGCGCAGGCGGGTTATTTATGGAAGGGTTAGGATTGTATTTTGTTGGAGAAATCGGTTTTAGATTGTGTAAAGCGTACGGATTATTTATTAGATTCGTGTATCCGTGTATCGTGTTGCTCTTACATACGCCATGCCACTCTCACAAAAATAGACGCGGAGGATGTTACAAGAATAACAAGAATATCTCGAAAAATCAAACAACGAACAAGATAAGATGCAAGATGGTATTACTATTCATACAAATTGCGGCATATTGAAAATGCTTTGCCTTACCCTAGGTAAGGGAGGAATAGGGATCGTGCTAAAAATCGCATATAGAGATTTTAATGAATAAGCACGTTTTGATGTCCCCAGAGTCTGTGAGTGTGGATCTTGTGGACACGATTAAGTACTCAAATACTATGAATCAGAAAATTTTGAAATTTTGTATTGCCATATTCTATACTAGAGCCCATTAGTTTATAGTGTATATCGGACAACTGGAAGTATCAGTTATACAAACTTTTAACAATTTTTCTTGAAAAAAATACATTGAATAATAATGTTACAGCAATTTTTACTAATAAAAATTAAATATAATGGTAAAATTTTCAATTCTACGATAATAAATTTATAAAATAATTTATTTCTATATATCTTGTCTATGCGTCAAACAAAAACATAATACGTTAACAACAATTTTGACATATTTAAACAAATGTCACTGTCAGGACGCAATTACATTAAAATTAATAATGAAACCGTGTTAAGGACTTAAGGAGAATTTAATAATAATATGTTTGATTCTAATGAAATTAAGGTTTGTAAAATTAATAAATTTTCCATCATACATATAGGTAAATATTAGATGTATAGGATGATCCGATTTAAGTTTGCTATGTTTGCAGCACTGTAAATCAAACATCTGCCAATAAGCACATGTTTGCAAATGTTAAATATTAGTTTACAACTACACATTTACAAAATGGATCATATACAGTGCAGAATTTACACACATTGGGTGGAATTCAGTGGATTGTATTAAGGTCTGTATTAAAACTTGTATTGAGTATATGGCAACATTGTAATATTTTCTACATGTATCAATAAGATTCAATTGTGATTTAGAAATTTTATCACAGGGAAAAGTAATACAGATATCCTTTAGTCAAATGAGGAAGTATTATTGTAAAAGGAAGGTGTAAAAAAAAACTCATTATTGCAAAATTAGGTTAGAAATATGTCAAATTTATGTGTCAAATATTTCATACCTGAATGGTAATGAATTTTAAAATATCTCAACCCCCGTTTTGATCAGTTTTGACATTTGTCCTTTTTTTTTCTTACTTCTGTTAATAATATTTTTTTCTTTATTTGATCCTTTGGTCTCTCATTTTTCTCTGACAGGTATTACAAAGTTGCCAAAATATTTTTGACAAAGGACTGTTTTAGCTTAAAACACGCTAATACAACCCACTGAATCTCACCCATTGCGTTTTAGAGCACCAGGAAGTTAATGCTGATTTTTCAAGGAAAATATTTTATATTGATGAGGCACATTTTCACCTCTCTGGATATGAATATGAAAAATTGCCACATATGGACAGAGAAAACTCTTCATGTGATTCACGAAATATGATTGCTTTAATTATACTACGTGTTAAATACCCAGCGGGAGGTAATGTGCTAGCCACATCAGATTTTTTTCACTCATTCCCAAGTTTACGAAACATATACCTACGTATTTCTGTATAGATTATTTTTAATTTAGTATTCATATTTAATTTTTATAATGTTCTGTTAATTCTTATAAAAATTCTAGTTGTATATTTATTACATATGTCTAGATACCAAATAATTTATATGTGAGAAAAAAAATTATCCTTTTAATAATTTGTAATTCATGCTAATGCTTTCCTACTACATGCGTACGTGCATATAACATCATAAGTAAACTAATAAATCCTTCTTAAGTCCCACATATTTCATTCACAATTAAAATATCAAATCTCAAATCTAGTAATTTTAATCCAATTCAGAAAACGTTGCCCTTTGTAGCTAGCATGAAGAAAGAATTTGCTTGTTTAAAAGAATTGAGCTTTATTAAATTTGGAATTTATATGCACGGGGCGAGTACAACAGTTGTCACAGCATTTTGTTCAATTTTTTCACCCCTCAAATTTTTAGGGATTTTATTTCCCCGAGAAAATCTGAGAGTAATTTAATCAAGAAGAAAATTGTATTGAATAAACAATTCACGTAAGAAATTAAATTATTTTCATATTTTTAAACTAATTATGTATATTTAATAAATTTACTTGCACTTCAATGATACATTTAAACAAACACATAGGTAGATCGTCATGACAATTTATATTTCGTTGCCATAGGTAAGAGAGGTGTAGGAATCGTATCGTGCTAAATATTGCATACCACATTTTTAATAAATAAGCACGTTTTAAAGACCCCAGAATCAGATTTTAACATTTCCTGTATACTCTCATTGCATTATTATACAGTACCTATTCAAAAAATGGTAATAACTGATCAGAAAATGTAAAGTGGTACTTTCAACTCTAAATAGAAATTTACGTAACAAGACCTGAAAGTGATTTTTACTGGATGAGCAAGCAGTAAATTATCACTCACCGGTCATGTTTCACCAGTTGAAAAATTAAAATGTTTGTAATTGACAGAAAAAAAAAAGATTGAGCTCAGAAAATAATACAGTGGAAGAAGCCATGGGCCTACACAGCCTGGAGAGCTGAGTATTATTATTATACAGAGAGTTTATTTTAAAATGCAACATTATAGTTCATCACTTCCATGGTTACTCACTATTGTCAAAAAAGAAAGCAATGTAATATTTGTCCATTTTAAAATGCAACATTATAAATAGTATTGCAGCACAGGATATACCTCCAAAACACGTCACAAATGGTGTCAATTCTTATTACGTCCGACTAGAATATTGCCTCAGAGTGATTGGGGGTATTTTTTAACATTTATTACATGAAAATTATGAATTTTTGTAAGCTACAGTTTGTTAAGATGTACAACATTCATGTTTTGATTATTTGTTAATCGCATGTAGGCTAATTTATTGGAAATTAGTTTTGATAATCAAAACTACAAATTTTGTATGTTGCATTTTAAAATGGACAAAAATTACATTGCTGTCATTTTTTGACAATAGTGTATATTACAAATACGCTTCAGAAATACCGCCAATCTCGTCAATGAATTTGAAGAATCTAGAACATTCAGAAGAGTAGGAGGAAACCGATTTATAAAAATCTGTTGTGGCCAGCACAAGACCTCTCGCCATTTCCATATTAGGCTATATAAGTATTGTATTGCACTTCCCTTTCGAACCGTCGTTTTATAACAAAAAAATACAGAACTTTAACCAAATACTGGTTTTTATTGTATTTAACATGTCTTCTGTACACATATAATTCTATTTATATCTATTTTTCATTATATGAGGAAGTTTCTAAATGTCAGAGATTCTAAAAATTTATTAACCAGATTGGCGGTATTTCTGATGGATATATGCATTTTACCTATAATTTCAAATATTTAATTAATAAAACAATAAGAAAAATTAAATATACTTCCCAGAAAAAGCTATTAGAATGTCACTAAAACTGTTAATTTTTGACACTGACATGTGTCATTTAAAAACTATGTTATAAATATTGGAATTTGTTAACTGGTTTCCTTAGTGCCTTAGCCTCTGCGATTAAATTACTCTATATATTATAGTGTCTTTATCTCTAAATCTATACAAGATATAATAAAATTTTTAAGTGTATTAGATGGAGAATTTTATGTTCTTCAATATTTAATAACAAAAATTTCCAAAAAATTATATTTAGAAGAATTTTTCCAGAAACTACTACTTCCGGTTGTTCAATTGTTACCAAAACCTTTTCAGCTCTTCCCAGGAATGTCAGATTGAGGAATCCATAGTTCCTTTTCAGCTCTTCCCTGGAATGTCAGATTGAGGAATCCATAGTTAAACAGTTCTTAAGTCTTATAGTTTTTGAGGAATCGTACCTATAACATCCAGACATACACGCACACATACATCAACACACACACACACACATACATCAACACACACACACACACACAGAGAGAGAGAGAGAGAGAGAGAGAATTTTAAAAATGTTATAATCGGATTCTAGGGACCTTAAATCGTGCTTATTCACTAAAATCTGGATATGCGAATTTTAGCATTAATCCAATTCCTCTCAGCGAGAAGTAAAAAAAAAATTTAAAAATACCTTGATAATAGATATAATTACAATTTTTGGGTGTGTACCAGATATGTGAAATATAGTATTTATTTATATAGCCTAATTCGGATATGGCGAGAGGTCTTGTGCTGGCCACAACAGATTTTTAAGTTTGAGACTATATATAAAGAGTGGAAACATTTTGTAGAAATTTTTCTCATGTTTGAATGAAATATAGGCTCTGGGCTCGTAAGTATGTATTTACTTTTTTAATGTATTTTTTAAAATTTTATTGTCGTTGGTTTTCTAATCTCTTATCTTAAATTATAAACTAATTTAAACCTTATTGCAATATTTTAAATAAATATTCTTCATGTACTAAATAACTACTATTATGGTCCATCTTAATTCTAATACACTCAGATATTCACGAAAGTATCTCATTTATGGAAAGACAAGAAATAAATATAAATAGTAATCGAAAACATATGTATATTTTATAGAGCGATATATTCATAAATAAATTTGAATTTGATTATAACATAAAAGAATGGTGATCTTTAGCTTCCTCTGTATGTCTATAAATATTCGTATGTCTGTCGTGTTTCGTGTTTGTGTTTGTTGTGTGGTCTTTTATTCCGCAGCATGTTTGGGGAAATGAGTCGAATCCTGTATGCAGCAGCTTCATGTCGGTTTTGGTAAATGGTATAATTTTTCCGCATAAGTTAGTGCGCGCGGTACATATCACATATCCGTATTCCGAGAGCACAGAGAATTCATGTGCATAATTTTGCATTCTGTATACAAACTAGATGATCTAGCCACCGCTGGTTGCTCGATGCGGTTTTCCATCAACTCTAGGTATATCAGGATGCAACCGACTACTAACTTCGCATACAATGGATCACTAATTGTTATTAAATTATTGAAGACGAGATTGAGTTTTTTTTTCATATTAGCTTTAATAACATATGCAACAAAAGTTTTGAGAAAAATTTTGCGCTCCAAATTTTAATACTAAATAAGGTCTAATCTAGTTGTCACTGGACATAATAAATACATAATAGTTGTTTTATAATACAGGAATTTATTTTAACATGCAACATATGGTCAATCACTTCCTTGGTTATACGCTATTGACAAAAAATGACTGCAATATTTGTTCATTTTAAAATGCAAAAAACAAAATTTGTAGTTTTGTATTATCAAAACTAATTTCCAATAAATTAGCTTACATACGATTAAGAAAAAATCAAAATTTAAATGTTGCACATCTTAACAAACTTTAGCTTATAAAAAATCATAATTTCCATTAATAAATGTTAAAAAATACTGCCATTCACACAGGCAATATCCTAGTCGGTCGTAATAAGAAATGACATCATTTGTGATGTGTTTTGGAAGTATACCTCCTGTGCTACAATACTATTTATAATGTTGCATTTTAAAATGGACAAATATTACATTGCTGTCATTTGTGACAATAGTGAGTAACCATGGAAATGATGTGATGAACCATAATGTTGCATTTTCAAATAAATTCTCTGTATACCATTTTAAAATTGCCAGAAAAAAATTTGAAAAATGTTATACAAACTTGAAATACGCAAATCTATATAGAATCTAATATAACACACCATAAATACCAATCATTCTTTAAGTTTAAAATCTCATACTGAATAACATACAGTTGCGTGCAAAAGTTTTGAATCACACACATTTTTTTCTCTTAAAAAATATTTATTTTTTTAATTCGTTTATGCATATAATACATAACTATTAGGAATTATTATTATTAAAACCTGAAGAAGACAGTACCTTGCTGTCGAAACGTTGTTAATTTAATAAAATATCTACAGAACTAAACCCAAATATTGTTTAATTTTATTTATAATGAGTTCTGAAAGCATATTTCATAATAGAAAATTATCAATTACTCTTGAATATGTTTTTTTGTTTTTTTGTCTGAAATGGTAAAAGTACCCACTCCATATCGTGCCGCTAATTGTTTGTTCGACACTCCATTTTTTAATTGTTAAAAAATCTCATTTTTTGTTTGTAAAGACAACGTAATCTGTTTTCGCGGCCCATATTGCAATAATCAGGAACACTTCGACTACTAATAGTACGTGAGTATGGTGGTCTGCTGCAGCCAACTGCCTATCACGTGATGTCTGGTGACGTTTCAAACGAATTTACAACATAGGTACGCATCCGTATTACCGAAACTATCCGGAATCCGGACTACAGAGTACATAGTACAAGTAAACAGGACTCCGAGCTACCGAAGAATCCGAATTACAAAGATCCGGATTATTGAGGCTGTACTGTATACCACAAATTTAATCATACCAATCCCTCGACGGTGTGTTGCAGTGATTGCTTCAAGAGAAATTTCGAATAAGTATTAAATATAGATACAAAATCACAAGTCCAAAGAGACTGTATCAATTTTTTACTATTTTTAAAGTACCTATGTATATTTCTGGCCAAATATTTTTGAAAAGCATCATAAATTATTTTATTGTCATATAAGTTTATTTATGAAGTTTTTGATTTTTAATTTGAAAATATTTCATGCACATTTTTTATCACTTTTACAATATCTATATGATATATTGTAAAAATGTGAGTGGCTCAAAATTTTTGCACGCAACTGTATATTCCCTTTGCTGCATCCACATTCCAATGTCTATGGTCCTCATTCCAATGCTTTGCACCACCTCCACTCACTAGCACTTCCCTTGGATCGTGCTCAGTGTTGCACCTGTTAAGCACCTCGGGAACTTCGCCCGAACCTCGGTACCTCGTATCTGCATGCCTCGTTAGCCGGCGACAGCGACACGGACCAGCAAACTTTCAACTTCCACCGTTAGTTTCGGGACAATTGCAATCCACACCGATCGAACTCAAGTTTCAATGATGGAACTGGACTAATAGAGGTTGAATTTAGAACTGAATGTGGACGACGGAATACGAATTTCGAAAGCGAGGTTAGGGGTAAACTACTTTCAGAGATTTCATTTGTAAAGTTATAATATATTGGGGATTTATAGTAGCAGATCTAACAATAATGGGACACTCTACACGGACAAAGTAAATGCTTGTAAGTTTGCATAAATAAAAGACGGGGTTATACATATTAATAATGCACAAACATTCAATGTTAACATTTCGAAATTTTGGGAATCAATAATTCATTAAATATATATTTTTGCATACATTGTAGGTACTTCTCAATAAAATTAAAAATAAACTTTTGGAGACATCCATACCTTTTCAATTTCAAAAAAAGTAAAGCGGCGTTCACAACCAAGTAATTTCAATATCCAATTCGAATTTCTATTTTGCGTCAAAGCTTGGAACATGTACCTGAATGTACGCGTTCGCAACATAATAATTTCACTTTCCAATTTCAGCTTCTAATTCGAACCTTGCAAGGTCCAAACTTTTCAATTCCAATTTGAGGTAACGCATGCGCACAATGCTGCTAAACGTCGAATGTCAAGCTCACTGTCATTATTTGGAGGTTATTTAGAAAGAAAGCTTCAGTAATCTTTTGTCAAAAGTCTCGATCGAAACAAATGTGTACAGAAATGCGATAAGAAACCTAATATACGTATGCACAATATGATAATTTGTACATGCGTCAAATTGAAATTACATGCTGTTGTGCATACGACAAATTCGAAGTAAAAATTATAGAGTAGAAATTCAAATTGGAAATTGAAATTATTTGGTTCTGAACGCAGCTTAAATTCAATTTTGGAAAAAGTAAATCCAATTTAAAAAATCGAATTTACTTTGTCTGAAATTGAAGTTACTTTTACTTTTCCTCAGGGTTGGCCTGATTTAAATCATGATTTAAATCAACTGATTTTTTTTAAAAAATCACTGATTTTTATCACAGATGAAAAAAAAAGATTCAAATTACAATAAAAATGAATTTATTTACTACAAAAGTATAAATAACAACAAAAATATGGACTGTATTCGAATTCTAACAGATTTCTGATTACATATTTTGACCTATTTTATTTAGGTATGTATTATTTAAAAAGACGCGCGCGCGTGGGACGTTATATACTAAATTCATGCAAAAATTCAAATGCATCTTTTGAGGTTTATAACAGATTTCGTTTTCGTTTATGAAATAAAATATTCATATTGCCTTTAAAACAATTAAAAAAGTACAATAACACCACTAGATCTTTAAAAATAAAAAAAATTAAAATTAATGATTTTTCCAACCCTGCTTTTTCTGAAATTGAATTTTCTTTTTCTGAAATTGAATTTACTTTTTCTGAAATTGAAGTTATTTTTTTCTGTAATTGAATTTACGTTTTCCGAAATTGAAGTTGAAAAAAATATAGTGATTATTGCTGAACAAATATTAAATTTTATATCTAAAAATCGTTTGAGTTTAATCTCCACAGTTATTCATTATATACATATATATGTTTTTCAGACCGAATAAAGCATTATTTGAATTTGAAACAACAACCAACATTCTAAAAATAGAACTTTAGTTTTTACAAGTCTGCTACACCCTAATATTAACGAGCACTGAAAAGCACAAATTGTACGATTTTTCTGATAATTAATATTACTGAATTTTATTTATAAAAATTATAAAACGAGTTTGGTCGTGCCATCTAGCAAGAAATAATACTATATATTTTCTTTAAAGGATATAAATTAATTGCGACCCTACCTACAAGTTTAACATATAGAAATGGCCTTAATGGATCAGGGAAAAAAATTATACACGAAAAAGAATTTTTATCAAAAAAATTCTTTTTAATAATAATAATAATAATAATAATAATAAATAACTTTATTGACAAACGTCAAAGGCGAGGTTCAGCCAAGGTTGTTCTGCCACCTAACCCAAAAAGTACAAAAATATTCCAAAAACAATTATAAAACAAAGATTCGTATATAAAATTTCTCCCTGGTCCATTAAGGCCATTTCTATATATAAAATTTTCTATAAATGTAAATATATTATGCTGGTAGAATGTTTAATTTATTATGAAAAATTAAAAAGAAAATCAACGGAAATTGAGCAACAGAGTTTTTTTTATTTATTTAAGTATTTATCGTATTTCAAAAACTTTCAGGCAGGAAATGAACTTGGCCTCTGGCTCGGTTCAACTATTACACAATAAATAACCTTGGTAGTAGTTTCTTCATTTCCGCAATCTTCTGCCAAAAAAATTTCAACATATATAAAATCTAAATTAGTTCTTAAAATTATCTATTATGATTCATACAGCGAATTCAAGAATGACTCGAATTAATGATGATAATTTTTGAACTAAAGTAATGAAATTGAAAGGGATATATACATAAATAGTGATTTAGACATGGCAGTATTATAAAATCTTATATTGTATTATTATTATTATAATATATTTAGCAACTTTTGTATTGATTTGATTATTTACTGACATACAGCATGTCCGTTAAATTAGAACACAGTTTTCCAATTTGTAGACCACTTTAAAGATGTGTTTAATTTTCCCGATGTTTACGGATTTTAAGTATTTAAGTTGTCATAATTTTAATTTTTACACATAAGTAGGTACACCTATAAAGTGAACATGAAAACTAGATTTATTTTAGTTTTCCAACAAATCAATATAGATTTGTTTCAAACATCAAAAATATGCAATAATTATTATATTTATAGGACTAAAAACAATGGCTATGGCAATGAAACAAATGAACCTCTTTTTATAATGTCTGTGGCTGTGTCCAATGTCACATTTTGATATTTAGATTTTAGGATTTAGGTCTTCTTCACATATATAAACTCTGAATGGCACATTAATGACATCCATTAGTTGCATGGCAACACTTTAGAACAACAAAAATTAATTATACAATTTGATTTAATTTCATGTTTCAGATTAAATGTTAATATTATATTTCATAAATTAGAAGCTAAGAAGCTATTCTTTGACAGTAAATTTGACCTTTTGCACAAATTATAGCAACGAACATGATTTGTTTAATAAGTGTGTATCAACTTCAAGGCATAGTGTGTTCCTGCAAAACCCTAAAATCTAATTCCTAAAATTCTAAATAATCACTAGATTTAGGGCATATAAATTTAGGATTTAGATGTTAGGGTGATCAAAGTGCAACATCGGACACAGCCTGTGTATAATTCTTCATCACAGCATTCTCCATACCAGTTAGGAGTGCACGGTGAATGACTCTCTTCATTGAAAGTATCATTATTAAAATTTGTGCAAAAAAGTAAATTAGCATACCCAGAAATTGCTAACAAGATGTAATAATGTAGAAAATTTCTTTTTATATATAATATTTGAGGAGCATTCAAAAATTCCTTATGTTTATATTGTTTCAATTAAATAATAAAAACAATTATTTTTATTAAAATGTTAAAAAAAAACTATTAAAAAATTTAAAAATAAATAAAACTTACTCCTAGTAACACAATTTCTATCTCAAAATAAAAACGCTGCATATAGCCGTCATATTTTCGTCCTGAAGCACTTATATGTTTGCTATGAACCGGTTCGTTGCATCTGTCTAGTGGGCCTGTAAGTATGGTCGTGGTCTGGGACCCATGCTTGTCTGTGTCGACGTCACGAGAGGTCACCCACTGCGCATTCGCTGTTGTGTATACGAGAGGAAAGGGGGGAAGGTAGTGTTGCCAACTGTGTGGAAAATGAAAACGAAAACGGGAAGATTTCAGAAACTTTCGACAATAAGATATATATTTAAATTGTTCCTCTTTTAAAAAAGAAAAATCTGATTTGGCTAGCACAAATTTTTCCGCCATTTTTATTAATTTAATTACACTACATATTTACTAATACTGGAAACTTTATTAATTTCCTTTCCATTTAATTACTGTTCCTTTTACTATTTTTTATTAAAACGTCATAATTATTAATTTGAAATGATTAGTTTTTTGACAGGGACATTTAACTGTCAGCTATATACATTTGAGATCTAAACTGGTGTACTCAATGAGATATGTGTTTAAAACATAGGTTCCAGGATTTATTTTATAAATGATTTTATAAATTTATATATAAAATATATAGAAAAAGTATTAATGTAGACCTGTAGAAAATTTAATAATCTTGAATTTTTATAATAACATAAATTGCGAAAAAATGTAATTTAAATGCATTTTTCGCAGAAAAACATTTTGAGCTTCAAGGAAAGTGCTACTTCCGGTTATCAGATTTATACCAAAATCTAATGAACTCTTTTCATATATAAGAAGATCCAGAATACACAGTTTCAGATTTTTCAGAATGTTAGTATTATACACTAATGCATACACACACATGTATATACACACACATACATACCCGCAGCAACATTACAAAAATGTTAAAAACGAATTATCAAAACGTTCTTATTCGCTAAAATCTCTATATGCGATTTTTAGCACGATCCCTGTACCTCCTTTACCTAGGGTAACGGGAGGTAAAAAAGAATATTGATCCGTAAATTAATGTGTCTTAATGACAAGCATAAACAATAATACTGGTATCAGCACTAGATGGCAATCGACTAGTAAAACATTACTAATGTTTGTTAAGTTGACATTTTTATACATTTTTAGCTTTTTCTGATTGGAGATCACTTTGAAACTGTACAATTTTACGCTTCGGATATAATTCGGGTTTATATCTATTGGCTTTTCAACATATGTAGTTATGACAAATGATGACGTCATTCTACGGCGCCATTACACAGACTGTTTCAAAACAAAGCAAATTTTAAATGTAATAGAGTCTTCCATCATAGTAACGAAATGGAACATGGGTCATTTATATTAAAATTTTCTTGCCTTTTGCCGTCGACTTTTGGATATCTGGAATCCATTTTTAATTAATTAGTAACGAAACAACGACGTAAACCAAATAATACTTGTTCAAATGACGATTACACGCCAGATAGAAACCTTGTACGTTTATATAAAAATGACAGATATGTTGAATAATACAAGCTGCCAGTGGCAATCAAAATTTAGACTTTAGTAGTTTTCATGTATTTTATAAAATTGATTATTATTAATGCATATTTTCAATTATTGACCACAAAAGTTATTTTGAATATATGTATTTTTATAATTGTTGAAATAGATCAATTTATATGGCTCCAATTATTAGAACAGTTTGAGAACAAAATGAGCTTAAAATTTACTTATGACTTACGTCATAAAATATTTAAAATAATTTAACGGCTTAATCTTTAAAATAAAACCAACAACTACAGATTATTTGACATTTACACAAACATAATGGGGTCCTCCACCATAACAAAAAAATAATAAAATGTACACTTTATATCTACTTAAATTATAAATAAATATATCATCACGGCATATTACCTATTACCGGGTGTGCCAGTATCTACAATACATGTAGACATCGGTAATGATGACGATATATTTTTACCGTGTGGACACTTATCAGGCGTTACCTCACGGGAACCTGGTGTGGAGAGTGCATCACAGGGATCGCTTTTGTGCGGCTAAAAGTCTGCACTGGCTGGGATCGAACCCGGGTCAGCAGATTGGCACTCTGACACTATAAGCATAACCGCGCCACCCCATACTTAAATTATTATTCAATAGATAATGATTAATTTAATATTTGCGATAAAATTTGTATCACTGTGAGGTCACACTATTGCTATCTTTCTCTCGCAGCCTACTATTCGCGAGTGAAGAAGAGGAGGAGCTTAGCGCGTGACGTAACAATATGGCCGGTTTAAGGTAGATGCTTCGTTTCCCGCAGCTGTATTCTTATACACTGCGGCGTTTGAAATACAAAGTAATATTAATATTATAGTTAATATTAAATAAAAATAATGTTTCTAGTATGAATAACATTTTGAATTTTGCGAACTAGTCCGTTTCATATAAAAATTATGTTCAGCATTATCTTGAATTTTGATTCAAGTCTTTGTTTTCTTGAATCTACATAGTACTGCATTATTACAGTCTTTGGTTGATTAATGGAGAGATAAGTATTATTATTTTATTGTCATCTTTGTGCAGGCAGGTCTACAAGTTTAGATTTCATTACGAAGTATTTTAATAAAGACAATAAGTAATTATTATCTTGTAGTTATACCCGGCAAAATATAATTTTGCTTTACAAAATGCAAGGAGCACGCATATTTTTACATGGTTCCTTTCCCATTTTTAAAAGATGATTTTCTATAGAATTTACACTCTCAAAACAGAAGTGTGAAAAAATACCCAGATAGAGTTGTTTTTCACTCTTTGGCGAAGTAGAAAGTGCATCGCTATTATTGATTAAATTTTGCTTATTGAAAGATTAAATATGAAAGTTATCTTTAAGATTAATTTTAAAGTAATAAAGACATTTGTGGATTTTAATCATTAATATTTATATTTAATCTTTTGTGATGAAAAAGAACTTTTTCAATGTGGACTTTTTCTCCATTAATTGTTGAAATTATAATCTTATTGTGCATATTTTACCCTTCCTACATATAAATTTTGAACTTATAATTGATGAAAATACGCAAAATGTGTTTTTTCAAAGATTTACTTTCGCTATTTAAGATTGATATTTAATAATAACAATATTAAAAATAACACTTACAGATATATTTTCTACTAATTACAAAATAAAATATAATAATTAATTATTAATGTTTAAATCTATTTATTTGATATTTCAGATTAAAAAATCTGTTTTTTATATTTTATTATTGAAAATAACCAACAGTAATATGATTTTTAAATTATGATCATCGTTAATAACATTTATGAAGATATTATTAGTATAATTAAAACACTTAAAAAATATCTTGTACTCTAATAAATGGTAGGTTGTCTAGAAACATATACATAAAAATTTAATAATTTTTTTTTATTGTTTATACATATTTAATACATACGAGTATGTCTAAAATATTGACGATTTTTTAAAGATATTTCAAAATATTTCCCCTAATACAATATCTTACCTTACCTTATACGGTTGAATGTTTGTGGGGACATATTTTAATATATTGGGTAGGTAATTTGGGTATTTTATGAACAATTGTTCATCTATCATTTCCCCATATATAAAAATAGTGAACGACATTTTCCAAAAATATTCCTTAAGGGTACTTTTCCATCAAAAAATTATTTTTTTCTGTAGCTGTACGTTTCATTAAGTAGAGTTCAATATAATAATTGGCGGGTTGTTTTCAGCCGATACTCAATAAATTCGGTATTGTAATTTTCATCTAAAAGTGTTTTTACAAATAAAATATATAAACTTTAGCGAACAAGTGCTATATAAAGGCATGGAAATTTACTTACTTAGCTTTTACTGCCATCGGTTTTTAATTCATCTATACATCTGTTCGTTCAACAAATCACCACAAAACAATGAAAAATGGCAATCACAATACAAAGGCATAGATCAAAATGTTGTTCTGGGGAATACCATGTCTCTAAAGCACTGCTACATTTTAAGTAATGTAATGAGCAAATGCGCAACGTCGATATATGAAGCATTGCACAAAAAGGCAACATTTCACACAAATAGATTAAATTGTACTAAACCTAGACTACAAGAATATTTTTTGATAATATAGTACATATTTCACTATTAAAAAAGCAATTTTCACATATAAATGAGTAATTTATAATAAATGAAAATGTAAATTGTAATTTAGTGTAGAGTAAAATAAAAATGCTCTTATAGTGCGATTTATTTTACACAAAATGATGAAAATAATTTAATCTTTGATAAGGAGCAAATTTTTAAATCAACTTGATGTAATTCATATCAATTTGATCTGAATAAAGTCAAATACGGTTAAAAATATTTTTACTCCGTACAAGATTGAAATTTTCGCACTTTTGTTTTGAGAGTGTAGGTTATTGTTTTCGGGAAATTATGGAAATTAATTATTTCTGGATTTCTGCGTGCGAATGACGTAACGTACATAGGTTAAACGCAACTAAAACGTGTTGAAGTTTTAGATTTTGTTATTATACTTTATTTCACGTAGGAATAGCGTTGGTTTAGTTAGGGATATATAAATTCTACCATTTGATTGGTCAGAATATAAACCTATTTCACAGAAACAAAACAAATATCGCCTGTCAGTTGTCAAATAAAATCTACAGAATTAAGTGATGTTTAACCATATTTTGTTGCAATTTTATATTTTGACATTTTTACAGATAAATATATTTATTATTGACAAAGCTTGGTTTCACAAATTAAAATTATTTATTCAATGCATGTAAAAACGGTCGACTCTTAAGAGTAATCTACTATTTTCTTACGTAAAATGAAGTATAGCCCACAAATTACACTCCAATCGTGATTTATTTGTTAAATAAGTGACAGAAACGATGCGTTCGCCGCTACCTCGGCTAGGACTTACTACCATGCACTAGTTCATATTTTCGCCGCTAGACGTCATATTGCTCTATTTCACTAGCGAATTTAAACGAAAAATAATAAGACTTTTTAATATTATGAACTGCTTCAAAATTAAACGAAGTATCATTTAAAATAACAATATAATATAAAATTGGAGTACCCCATTTTAATTAAAGAATTATTTTATCTGTGAGGTTTTTATATCAGTATAAGTAGGCGGTTTTTGAAAAGCAATAGGCATATGGAAATATATGCAGGAAATACATATTACAAAAATTACCGTTTACTGTAGTAATTAGGTAGCAAAAATATATTTTGCATAAATGCAATACTTACATTTGCATTACTTTCTCCGTACATTTGCAACTCATTTGCTATTTAAAACGTAATTATCATAATTAATATCCCTATTCGCACTTAATTACAATTAGAATCAACTGTGCAATTCTTTGATTCCATCTATGCAAATTCCTGCATTCTGCTGCATTGTAAACTCCGTATTTTATTTGTGATTCGAACGCAGTGCAGATGCCCATGTAATTATTTATTATTAATATCGAATTCTGCAGCTGCACTCCGAAAGGTAATCTTCAGTAATGAGAAATTTTCGAGAATGTTTTTTGGCCTTAATCCCTAAATCCCTAAGAGATGGCAGCAGTAGGATGAAAAGACATGAAGTTGGGAGTTTAGATGACGTGGGATATTTAATGGAAGAAAGGTAGGTGTATACAGTTCATTCGTACATACATACACACAGTTATTTTTAGATATTTAAGAAATAGAATTATAATATTTGCCGTGAAGTCGAAATAGGTGCTTTGTAGACTATTGTTTTGTTTCCCTATTTACCTACATCCAAAATTTTTGTTTTCAAATATTCTAGTTTCCTACATTCTGTCTTCGATACGTACGAGTATATCTAATATACGAACATCAAACTATGACGCAACGGTTAAGTGTGAAAAATCGGTGTGTATGTAAAGACTCATTCACAGCTCAGAAAATAAAAATAAAATTATACATAAAAATGAAAATAACGATATAAACAATAGATTCTTATGAAAATGTTCACAGCTCTCGAAAATAAAATTAAAGATAAGACATAAAACATAAGGATCTGCAAATGTTAAATATGTTACACAAAAATAAGCGCATTTACGTTCTGGAAAAGGATTTCAATTTAAACATAATTTTAAAAAGCTTCGCATATATGATTGAGTACAGTGCTTTAAAAGGTATGAAGTTGTTATTATTGCTTGTTAATCATGAATGTATTAAATGACAGTTGATGTTAATTTACGTTTTATTTTCGAAGCCAACCATAAAGTCTTATTTGAAATTATAAAAAATTTATTAATGGAGTATTCTACCAATTTTTAAAAAAAATTCTGATAATATATAAAAATCTAAGAATAATGGTAAAAGCGCAATGTTAAAATTCGAATTAGTGAGATATGAATTTTTAAATGTTTGAAATTATTTTTGACGTCATAGTCCCGAGTTGGTTATGCTTCTGAAACATTTATTTCTAGGAGTATTTGCATTGTCTGCATTAAGCATACATTTTCATTTATTTTTACTAAATCATCTTTCCCTAGTTATTTAATCACTACTGAATTGAGGAATAAAACAAAATGTTTAATATAAATAAAATAAATATTATTTCTATTTTTATGAAACATTTTTATAGTAAAAATTTTTAGGCAGAGTAGTCACGTCATCATTTCATTACAAAATGAAAAAACACTGTAGTGTTGTATATGTTTAGGAAAACGAAGAAAATAAATACTGTTTTTTGCATACCATAAGTAAAGTACATTTTAATTAAATTTACAATTATTTTAAAGTCGAACATAATGTTTTTAATGAGTTTTAATTTATTTAAAATAATTGTAGTTCATTTTTTCACCACATGTTGGTACTATTGGATTTCAATATTTAAAAGTTTACATGACATGTTTCTCCCGGAATTGTCAAGCGTCTGCTGTCATTAGTTCGTTACTTTGAGATTGATCTTGAGCTTTTCTGTTTTTAGTTTGTGTTAATTTCAATAATTGTAAACTGTATTATTGGAGTATTTTCAATCAAATATAATATATTTTTTACATGTTATTTTAATTATATTTTCAATAAATCGAATTTATAGTGCTACTCGTTACTTTTCTATAGGTAACACTACAGAATTGTAAATCTAAATAAAATCAAATCAATTGTTTTAAAAATATATTCAATGTCATTTAACATTAATTTTCTTATTTTTCATCAAGTGCTTCATTCACTCCTCGTATTCCTTCTGAAACCCGGTGTGCCCTACATCGAATTTTCAATACCATAAATTGGAAATATATTACATTTTACAATAATATTCAATTATTATTCCACTATTAAATAAATTAACTTGATCACATAAATTAGCATCGCAGGTAAATACAATTATTTTCTAAAATTAAATTAGTGTACCATGTCACGTCATCATTGTAAACCTACTAATTTCGTGATGGCATTATCTAGTTACAAACTTTGATGACGTGACTACTCTGCCTAAAAATTTTTACTATAGAATGTCATTAGAATGACAGTAGTGTTGCTATAGTTTAGTTCTTAATTTTAATATGGCTTTTGCAAGAAATTTTCTATGAGTTCTAACGTTCCAAGTATTAAATTTAAAAGATATCACCAAATATCCATTAGGTATTTTACAATTAAATATTGAAATTTGTGAAATATTTTGAAAAAGCCACATTATCTGATACCAAATGTGACGTCAGAGTACATACAGTTTAACATGTGACAAACTTTTATTTATATAAATAACGTAAACTGTTTTCCTATTGGCGATGAATGACGTGCTGTATGTACTCTGACGTCACAAGAGTAGGGGGTTGTTTTTCATGACAATTTCTGGTGCCAATCTTTTTATTTAATTATTTACGGAAATAACTAATTATTATTTGTATTACCATAAATATATTGTACTCGTATAAACTTTTATTTAAAATACAAAAACACCGAATAGTAGGCCCAGGAAGCCCGAATTCAACCGAAATTTTACGATAATAACCGATTAGGAATTGTGATGTTGCATTTACAATAATTAAGCATTTTTATTACAAGGAAGTAACACTTATTTCATAATTTTCATTTTAATAAAAGTATGCTACCTTTTAATTATTGAAGTTTACTATTTCTTTGTAAAAGTTGCATACCTCATTATATTAAAAAGTCAATTATTTTTCTGACCGCGAAAAAAAAAATAAATGTTTCAATAAATGAGGCCCTAGAAAATCGACGGCGCGTGTGACGTCATCTACACCAAGAACATTCGTTTATAGAGCTGAGTGAAACGGTTATATGACAAACGCGCTGGGTACGTCGTTTTGTGTCACTCCCAAACAGCACGAATATGACAAAGGTAATATACGCTTCTCGGCTTGAGCGTTCGAACAGCCAATAGCATTTGCCAGTGCTCAGCACGTCACAAGCATGGCTGATACTAAAATTTAAGCGCCGGATTTATATACATTAAAGTTTCATTTTGATATTAGGATAATAAAAGTCAGAAAATTAATTATAATATTCACCTTAAAATTACCTACTATACATGATGAACCTTGATATTCAATACGTATTTTTTTAAAAGCTGTAGACTTGGAAATTCCTATTGTTGCATTTTTCCTGTTTGAAACAAATGAATTTAGATAAATTGTGTCACGTGGTATGATAATAATTGTATAAGAAACAATATATTTTCTAAAAGTTTTCTTTATAAATTTTGCGATCCTTGTGCATATTTTAATAGTTTTGTTTTGAGCCCAGCTGTATTTGGGTACAGAAAAATAATTTAAACTAATTTTCTCTTCCCAAACAATGTTTTTCTCTTGTTGTATCCTTACATGATATTAAAAAAGTTTGAGTGGCATGCAAAACAAAAAGTACTTAACAAACATAGCCTAAGCAGCTTAGAGTTAAACCCAACCTGTAATCTAATCTCATTCTGAACTTCCACCCCCCACCACCTTCCACGGCGCACTACGATGTTTTTCTCTTTGCTTTTGTTTTTAAAGAGCTCGCTTCTTTTCGTCTGAATTCCCAGCTGTGCTGCCTCTTAAAAAAACACGAGCGACATCAGACGGTGAGAATAAAAACTAGTGATGGGGGAAGTAGGAGAGCATTCTAACACACGAACGGAATAAGATTGGCTTGATTTCGTTTTCCAGAGACGTAGCGGAAAATATGAACCAGATGAAAAATAGTATTCAAAAGAGATGAGTTGTTTTTAGCGATATTTTTCAAGTAAAGAAGGATTGTTTATTCCGGGAATGTTAGCTGACCGGAACAAAATATTTATCTAGAAAATTTCCAATGTTACGCCCGCACGGCACAAATATATTCATCATTATCGATATCTGTGTAAAAAGCATATTTGTACTCCTAATAATGGGTAATATGCCGTGATGATATATTTATTTCATTTATTTACATACATAAAAAATCCAAATATACGAGGGGTCGTTTTTATTTACCCGGACTTGGCATGAAAGAAAAGATTTTTGGGATTTGGAAACAAAAAATAGTCACAGGGAGCTAGATCTGGACTATAAGGCGGATAGTCAATTTCTACGAACCAAGAGGGCACCTTGTGTGAGAACACAAACTAACAGATATCAGAACTAATTTTCTTGTACTTATATATATATATACAGGGTGTAAATTTTAAAACGGGTCATAGAGCTATAACATAGAAAAACTGTGTTTTAGACGCCAAAAGTTTCTATATTAATTTATTGAAAAAATAATTGGTGCCTGTTATAAAGAAAAAAAATAAGAACTTTTTAATACCAAACACATGACATTTCTGTTTCATATAAAGCCAGAAAATAAATTTAAAAATTTCCACAATTAAGAAAAAATATCATTAGCCGTGAAACTGACAGAAACAAAACAAAACAATTGTTGACTTAAGACGCTCATTAATAAAGGTTTTTTGCATATTATTTGTTAAATTATTATTTTCGTTTTATTAAGAAGAAAAAAAAATTACAAATTATTAAATGGTTTTATTTGTTGCTTTGTAGTTTGCAGTATTTGTCGTATCTTATTTTGTATTACATGTAGATCATCTTTAATTTGTAAATACCTATTACAATAAATAATAATTGTTTTATAAATAAATATCCTACTGTTTTCTTTATTTTGTGTTATTTTGTATTAGTTCATAAATTAATATCTTTATCTTTAATTGTTCCCTATCATGTTAGTAAAATATGACAATGTTTTGTTACTGTCAGTTTCATGGCTACTGATATTTTTGCTCAATTGTACAAATTTTTAAATTTATATTCTGGCTTGATATAAAACAGAAATTTAATGTGTTTGGTATTAAAAAATTCGTAATTTTTTTCTTTGTAATAGGCATCAATTATTTTTTCAATAAATTAATACAGAAACTTTTGGCGTCTAAAAAACTATTTTTTTATGTTATAGCCCTATGACCCGTTTTAAAATATACACTCTGTATATATATATATATAAATTAAAATAATTTAAATCATTATTAAAACCTGTGGATATTTAAAAAAAAATAGTTAAAAGTTTCACAAGAAACAAACTACAATCTAATTAACAAAAAAAAATTGGTGAATTTTGGAACTCATATAAGTTTAACGATAAATACAGCAAAAATAACTCTAAATTTTCCCGAGAGTTCCCGAATTTAAAATTACTGAAAATAACAAACGGGATCTCGTGGTCGCGTGCCTCAGTGTGTAGTCGCGAATCTTGGAACCCGGGTTCGATCCCAACCGACGTCAGAAAGAAATATTTCGAATTTTAAAAGGCAGAAAAGTGATCCCTATGATGTACGCTCTACTCCAGCAATGAGTGTCCGTACGGTGACGCCTGGTATACGTCCGCACGGTATAAATATGTAATCATCATTACTGAAATCTATGTACAAAGCCGATTGGCGCACCCTGAATGGGTAATATATCGTAATCATTTATTTATTTATAATCGTAATACTCTAAACATAATGGCTGGTAGCACAAGCTGTTTTGAGAAATGTAAAATTCAAATTTTAATATTTAATTTCACCCTTATGTTTAAAACACGATTTTTAAAAAAATATTTGTTTGAATACAAACTATATTCTGCTTTAAAATCATATTTTGATACATTTGATATTATTTATTTTTATTATTAAATAGGTAATGAAATTTGATATTTCTTAAAACAGCGTTTTAGTTAAAACAGGTTTTGTGCTACCAGCCAATGAGAATAAAATTGTGCAAAATTTTCTTTTGCCTATTCAGACTACTGTGAGTAGGTATTATTGTTAACTTATTAATTTTGCAAAGTGGTCCACAATTCTTGAAGTTATCTTCCCTTTTCTACCATTTTCCTTCTGATATTTTATTCATATGTGTTAAGAATTCCAGAGAGGAATTTTTCCAAAACTATTGGGAATATTTGTGCGGTCCGCATATTGAGCGTTATTGAATGGAGAGTTGTACTGGCGCGCCATCAGTCGGCAAACCCTCGAACTTCAGCTCCAGGCAGATGTTACCTGTTGCGCACTATACTACCTGAACTTAAAACGTAGATGGAAGATAGTACCGTATTTCTACAAACATTCGCTTGAAATAATATTAAATAAATAAATAGTAACAAGGAAGAACAAAGCAATATTTATAAACAAACAATTGGATGATTGTTTAGATTAACAAGTAAGTAGTGGGGGGGGGGGGGGGGGGTTATAAAGGGCGGGAAATTTAAATTTGCAAACATATAAAATTTTAATAATAAAGTATTTGACCATAATGAAATATCAATGTACGGATCATAAAATCTGAAAATGATTCACTATAGCTGAAACTATATTTCATAATAATGTAGTTATTTGAATAGGAATGTTTTGGAAAAGGTATATGATGACGTCAGTATGGCCTATGTTCATATTTTTACCGTTTTGGACCATTGTCTTCCTTTATCTAACAAGCTCGGGCCATGTTGACGTCACTATATTCCTTCTCCAAATTTATATCTTGTAAAATAAATGATTAACTTTGCTCCTAATAAAGCACTCTCTACAATAGTTTTGAGTGCCTGTTTTACGTTAATACCGGGTGATTCATAGGTCTGTTCATTTTTAATAACTCGATTATTTTAAATATTATGGGAAAAAAATTTAAATGAATTTTATTTTAAATTGAAATGCCTATAAAACTGCAGTGTGTTTTATGCAATAGTATGTAACTTTATATTTTCAAATGGAACACCTTATAAATTTATTCAATTTTCAAAAGTTCGAGAAAATTACTAGCCAGCATAAAAACAATCATTTTGTAATATTAAGAAAATACAATGGCGAATGATTTAAAAATTACGCTTTTGTTACAATAGAAGGCATTGAACTTCATTATTTTTGCATTGCACAATTCAAATTTAAAGAAAATTAATTAATTTAATACCTGTTTCATCTATTTCAATTCGATATTTCACAATGAGGAAGTTTTGCATGATAAAAATTCTACATAACATACTATTTTCTAAGTACGTCACAAGTCAGTTATGCGCAAACTCAGACAGAACGGTGAAATCGAACCACTTGAACGTAGGTCGTAACAAAGAGTAAAAGCGCTTCACTGGTAACCGTAACCGCGTGCGTCAGTGTATCAGTCGACATACGTTGCGCCAAGCCTCTACCGACGTCATCACAGCTTAAAATCGGCTTTTCCGGAAAATCTGGGCATTTTTGAAAAAACTAAAACATGTTACATCATTTTTCAAGTCATTTCCCATGGAATAAAAAAATTTAAAAAAAATCGCTAAACTTCCCCATTACATCTGTTATTTAATATTATACAATTTTATTATCTGCAAACTTCATTTGAAACATTTTTGTGTAAAATTAATATACAGGGTGGTGACGGTTAAGTATGAACATAGGGATTTAACATAGGATTTTAGTTTTATGCAATTTATTGCTCTCATGTTCATTTTACGGCAAAAACCGTAAACTGCAAACTTGTTCAGAATTAAAAGTTGCATATAAAACTATTTTTACATTTTTTATTATGTTCTTGGTTTTTTCGCAATTAAAAAAAAAATCAAAATTTCGGTTTATTAGTAGCAATAGCCATGGAACTTGTTTTCTGTTTTTCTACTTTCCATAAATTATATATAAACATCAAACGTTAATTTGACTTACAGAAAATAAATTTCGTATATTTTCATCATAATATTCCTTTGTTTACAATATACACACGTTTCTCATTCGAATAAACATTGGTCGCGTTCAGCACATCTCATCACTGACTTCCGAAGTTTGACGAACACAATGAATGGACGAATATAATTGGTCCAGCAATTGCATTCGGCAATCATCGGCACGCAGCGGTGCTCATCGCTGCCAGCGCTGAACGCGCCCATTCATTATTTAATTTATATATTTTCCATATGTCAAATTGACGTTTGACGTTTATAAATAATTTATGAAACCAGAAAAAAATAAAACAAAATTTCATGGCCATTGCTACTAATAAACCGAAATATTTAAATTTCTTTTTAAAATGTGAAGTAACCAAAAACATAATAAAACATGTAAAAACAGTTTTACACACAACTTTTAATTCAGTACAACTTTCTACTCTACAGTTTTTGCCATAAAATGAATAGGAGAGCAGGAAATTTCATAAAACAAAAATCCGATGTTAAATTTCTATAAATAAATAAATATATATATATGTGGTGCACTCTCTACGCCAGCAATGGGTGCCCGTGAGGTGACGTGTGGTAAGCGCCCGCACGATACAAATATGTCATCATCATATTACCCATTTCTGAGTGTGCCACAATCTGCTTTATCGCAGATATCGGTAATGATGATGACATATTTGTATCGTGCGGGCGCTTACCACACGTCACCTCACGGGCACTCATTGCTGGCGTAGAGAGTGCACCACAGGGGTAACTTTTGTGCCATTTAAATTCGAAATATTTGGTGTCGGTTGGGATCGAACCCGGTTCCCCAGGTTAGCGACCAGACACTCTGGCACTCGGCCACGGGACCTCATGTTCACCCTTAACCATTACAACCTCGTGTAACTAACTACGGCAAAATAAAAAAATAACATTTTATTCCCTATGTATCGGATTTCAAGTAGACACCAGGTAAAACTACAGTAGTTGACGGTGGTGACCCATCCTAATTCTATCCGGGTACAATTTTGCTTGATAACTGATTATTATTGTTTAAAAAAAAATACAATAAAAATTATAATGGAACGACGTATGAGTAAAGCTTTTGTGAGATAGAATAGATATTTATACACCAAGTGAGCTAAGATAATGTTTATTCATGAAAAGAAAGTTTAGCTCACGAGCCCGTAAGGGCGAGTGAGTTAAATTCTTCCCATGAATAAACATTCTTAGCTCACGTGGTTTGTACAATATTTTATTAAATTTTGACGAAATAATAAAAAGCATTATAATATTTAATTTTGACAAAATAAAAAACTAATCAGTTAGTAGGCTGTGCATAACAATCGTTGATGATAGACGTCAAGTCACCTATTTAAAAAGCATTATTGTTTGTCATATGTGCCGTGAAAAATAATGAAAATGGCTGATACCTAATAAATACCGTGGTGAGTGTTATTTTCGTGCCTGATGTTATTTTAAATGCATTGTTTGTTGCAGAGTGAGTTAAAAAAAATTGTGAGAGTGATTTAATAGATATTTGCACACCAAGTGAGCTAAGGTAATGTTTATTCATGAGAAGAAAGTTTAGCTCACGAGCCCGAGGGGCGAGTGAGTTAAATTCTTCGAGTGAATAAACATTCTTAGCTCACGTGGTTTGTACAATATTTTATTCAATTTTGACGAAATAATAATAAAAACCATTATAATATTTAATTTTGACAAAATAAAAAATTGATCAGTTAGTAGGCTAAGCATGACAATCGTCGCTGATAGACGTCAAGTCACATATTTAAAAAACTTCATTGTCTGTCATTTATGTCGTAAAAAATAATGAAAAGGGCTGATAATGTCTGATAAATTATGTGGTAAGTGTTATTTTCGTTCTTGATGTTATTTTTAAATGCATTTTTTTGTTGCAGAATGCCAGAGTGAGTTAAAATTTTGTGAGAGTGATTTAAAAAAATTTTTAATTCACATGTGAAAAAAGTGTTACTTATAGTTGTTGCTATGGAGTTAATAATGACAGTTTAAAACGTCAAAATTGAATAAAAAAAAAAATTACTTGTGAATAAAATGTTACTTATAGTTGTTGCTATGGAGTTAATAAGGACAGTTTAAAACGTCAAAATTGAATAAAAATATTTTTTAACTTAATTTTAGTGGATTAAATTACCATACCCAGTAATAACTCATAATAACATATTAATTTATGTAGGTACCAGAAAAAAGTATAAAATTATAATCTTTCTCTTCATTCGCATCGTGTAACATCTACTCGGAGCAAATTTACGTCAGTGGATGCAAGCTGCACCTCTGCATACAAGTTAATATTTCACCTTCCAGCTAAACTAGATTCTCCTTCTCTTTCTCTCTTTTCTCTCTCTCTTGTCTCATTACGCAAGCATTGCTAATTGCTCTCTCCAATTAACACATGAGAAAAAATCAAATGAATATTTATTCATTAATTCAAAAACCGTTCTCCGCGTATCAAAATAAACAAATAGGTGATTTAGTCTTTTGGGACCTGGTACGAAAACGTTGTTGGATTGGATTGACTTGAAACGTAAGCGCGCGGTGTTTCAAGGTAAGTCGTTTGCTAGTTCGCGTGTTACGTAACAGATGGCGGGGTGTATAAGAAACGGAAGCAGGGAAGTTTATAAATAACAGAGATTGGGAGATATGAAAATTTTTAGAAAGAAATGATATTCAAGGATTAGACTATTATTAGAAGGAAAATCGATTACAGAAAAATAATTTAAAGTATTGTTGTCGTGACATGCAACAATACAAATAAATATAAGTAAATTTTCTTTAATTGAAAAAATTATGTACAACATTTTTACCTCCCACTACTCTTGAAAAGAGAGGTATAAGAATTGAGCTAAAAATAGCATATAATTTTTTTTAGTAAATAAGCACATTTGATGTCCCCAGAATCCGATTTTAACATTTTTACAATGATGTGTGTGTGTGTGTGTGTGTATGTGTGTGTGTGTGTTTGTGAGTACGCGATTACACAAATACTGCTAATAAGAAAATTTTGAAAATTTCTATACTCATTCTAAACTAATGTGGGAAGAGCTCATTAGTTATACAAGCTTTTAACAGTTTTTCTTGAAAAAAATAACTGAATTTATTGGTACAATCTTCAATTCTACGATAATGTCATTTATTAATAACTTTAAATACAAAATTATAAAACAATTTATTTTTGTACATCATCTTGCCTATGCGTCAAACAAAAACATAATATTTTAATAACAATTTTGACATATTTAAAGAAATGTCACTGTCAGGAAGTAATTACATTAAAATTAATAATGAAACCGTGTTAAGGAGATTGTATTGATTCTAATGAAATTAAAGTTTCTAAAAATAATGTATTTTCCAACATACGTAAATATTAGATGTACAGGATGATCTGATTTAAGTTGCTATATTTACAGCACTATAAATCAAAAAGCTGTCAATAAGCACGTATTATTAAAGTGTCAAATATTAGTTGTCAACTACAACTACACATTAACGAAATGAATTATTTAAAGCAATAGATAAATGCAAAAGAACTTAATATAATTTGCAGGATTAATAAATATGTAGGTATGTATTTAAATCGCATATGCAGATTTTAGTGAATAAGCACGTTTTAAGGTCACTAGAATCCGATTTTAACAATTTTACAATGATCTCTTTCGCTCTCTCTCTCCGTGTGTGTGAATATGTGTTAGTGTTTGTGTGTAGTTGGTGTGTGTGTGTGTGTGTGTGTGTGTTGTATGTGTTTGTGTGTGTTTGTGAGTATTTGTGCGTGTGTGTGTGTGTGTGTGTGTGTGTGTGTGTGTGTGTGTGTGTGTAGGTGTGTGTGTTTGTGTAGTAGAGCTGGGCGCGAGCCGTGAATTTTGTCGGGTCACGATGAGTCACGTCGTAACCCGCGTGAACATGAATATATTTTAATTTTAGCGCCGTGATTGGGCGTGAGCGTGAGGGACTAAAAATATATCGTGAGTGATCGAGCGTGATTGAAAGTTAATCGGGCATGAGTGATAAGTTTTGTCTTAATTTTTATTTATAAAATAATATCCACATTTTATTTTATATCCTTATTAAAGTACATACATTTATCGAAACATGGTGTCAGCAACAGTATGTTTTTATTTTTTTTTTTGTTAAAAATTGTTTTTTCTAAGAATCCAAAAATTGTATACTCAAATGGCTCTGATTTTAGTAATGATATGTCTCAAATTTACGAATAATTACGTGACACGAACGTGACCCGCCGGGCGTGATGCGTGATCGTTTGTAAATGCCAAAATAAATTCGTGAGCGTGAGTGATCGTGATTCAAACATAAAAACTCGGGCGTGATTGGTAATGATTATATTTTTAGTTTCGTGAACGTATACGTGATCGTTACTCACGCACCCACCTCTATTGTGTAGTCAACCAGTAGCACACAAGATTTTCTAAGCGTTAACCGTTTTCATATTATCTTAACTTGTAAGGGTCGGTTTTTCAATATCTGGTTTAAATTTTAACTAAGAGTTAAATAAACAAAATTGAAACGAAATGAACTGTCAAATGTCAGATTTATCATTGCTATCAACAAAATGATGAAATATTGTTTACTTAACTAGAAGTTAAAATTTTAACCAGAGATTGAAAAACCAGTCCTTAGTTTATCAGACATAACATTACAACTGAAATCTCCAAAATGTTTTTGAGAGTGTACAACAGGGGTTATTTATCAATCGTATTTTATGTGCTCTCAAAGTATTGCACTGCTCTTCTTTGGTGAACTATACAAATCATATACGTACGAGTCAAGATATACATACCATAAAGACAGAGGACAAATGTCATTAGTACGTATAATAAAAATAATAATAAATATATAACATTACCATATGATAATGCCACCAAAGGTTTAAATAAAATTTTTTAAAATCAAAATTTAACGGTAACTTATAAATCAAATAACACCATTAAATCATTATTAGGTAACCCTAAAGATAAAATAGATAATAATAAAAATCCGGTGTTTATAAAATTGACTGTAAAGATTGTAATAAAGTTTATATTGGGCAAACTAAAAGACAAATTGATACTCGATTTAAAGAACATTTCTATCATTTAAAAAGCGGTAATCCTGATAAATCTAGTGTAGCACAACATATGTTTATTAATAATCATAAAATTGACAATTCTAATATAAAATTATTGAAACAAGTTGATAATAATAGATATTTAGACGCATACGAGAGTTTGATAATACATAAATTTAAAGATAAATTAATGAACGCGGACCTAGGTCCCATCCCAAATTCTAAATTATATGAGTTAATATAAGACAGTTACTTTGTTTAATCTTAGTTACCCAATTAGGTATCCACTCTCCTATGACTCCTGTCCCTATATAACCCGTTTCTCTCCCTTTTTCCACAGAGCTGTTTTGACCTCTGGCATGGTTTACATGCTGAGTAATCTTAACTTCTCTGTGTTTACTTTGTAGTTTCTACTGATGATGAGAACTTAGTTCTCGAAATACATATATAGTTTTTAAATTTATTGTTAAGGTTAAGGGGTTTTTTCTTTAGTTAGTACGTATTCCACAACCAATAAGTACAGAAAATACCAATACTACAAACTACAGCTACAAAAAACAAAAACATAAAAAAACTTGTACCTTTTCAAATATTTTTTTCTCTTTTCTTTCCCTTTCCTGTTATTTTTCCACCCTTGTTTGCACTAACGTTCCACTAACATTTTCCCGCACTTAACGCTACATCTTCCAAAAATTTCAACCCCGGTTCGTTTCTAGTGAACCCCCATTCGCTCATTATCACAGCAGGGGTGTCCCGCAGCCATGTTGGCAACCCCTGTAGTGCACGCAGCCATTAGAAAAAGGGCGGGTAAAAAATAGAAAGCCGGCCATGAATAGAAGAGGTTTTACCTTTAGTGAATACGGAATAATGTATTGGAAAGTGCAAAAAAAGGTGGAACTAAATTCAAAAGGAATTCGACATGGAATGCATATTGTAAATATATGTATAGAGGATGTAGACTAGTACAAAAAATACCAAAACTGCTTTTTACAAGAACTAGAATATTGCCAAAGTAAATTATTTAAAAAAAATATGCATGAGCGGTGGAGATATTGAAAGTTTAAATTAAATAAGTCAACCTCTTAATTAAAGTTTAAAGTTATGTATATATTTATACAAAACAACTGAAAGATTTAACTTTAACTAATCTAAATTTATATATTATTTAGGTCTAACATAATGAGTTCTGAAATATACATGGTGTTATGTAAGTAAGTGATCAACGCTTAACCCATGGTAGAACTGACCCCAAAGATAGTAAATCTGGCAATAATTTTTACAAGAACTAGAGGCCTTTAAAACTGACCAACACGTCATAGTTCAAAACTTTATAGAAAAGTAAAAAATCAATGTGTTCTCTGGAAAAAATGTGATACCTGTCACAAATGACATAAAATCATTGACGTCTATTTGGAAATACCTCTCTGTACCGGAAAATATATTGATTGTCAATCTGACGTTAAATGTTTTTTTTGCATAGACGTACAATTTATATTCTATTTTTTTGATATTCTCAAAATGCCATTTACCTTCACCAACCAAGAGTATGCAGGCATGCATATGGTTTATAGCGAGACATTACAAAATAGTCGTGCTGTTTAAGACGGTACAGAGAGTTATTTCCAAATAGACATCAATGATTTTATGTCATTTTTTTGTGACAGGTATCACATTTTTTCCAGAGAACAATCATTATAGTAATATACCGATTCCTAACCTTTTGGAGGTTGGGAAATACGTCATTCCTAACTTTAATGGCAATGTTTAGGGGTTACCTAGCAACAATGCCAAAGATACCTATAATCTGATTCATTCATAAATTAAAATTCTGTGAAAATTTTAGAAATTAGGAAACAAAAATTGAAATTAATTTACAAAACTTTAAATTAAATTATCTGTTTAAATTTTAAGTGAAAAACATATTTGGCATTTTGTAATAACACAGGCACAATCACGAAAACTTCAAAATTTGATTTGATTTGTAAAATTGCAGATTATTGGTTAAGGTGAAATGAAGATTTGTGAAAAGGGATCATTATTAAAAAATCTGATGTGGCCAGCACATTATCTTCTGTCAATTCTAAGCATTTTGTATAAATCTCATACCAAAAGTTACTTGAAAATGATTCTATATATCCAGTAAAATTATGACACGAACATGTACTATTTATTTTCTACAAATTCCATACCGAAAGTTTCTTGGAAAAGATTCTATAAATCCATTAAAATTATAACACGAACATACACTATCTATATCATACATCTGTGAATTACAATTACTTGAATATATTAGCTATTTCCATGATTACAGCGGAGCTGGCTGATATAAAAAAATGAATCTCTTTATAATTCTTCAAACAGTTCAGGCAAGAAGATATTCATTCATATTGATAATCACATAAAATGTCATAAAATGAGATATAACTGAGGTTTTTTTAAGAAAAAGTGTTAAGAACTTCAAATAAGGGAATTTCCGGTTGACTAATTGTAATCAAAATCTAATCAACTTTTCATATGAATATAAAGAAGTGAATACGAAAGACTTAATTTTTATAATTATAGTATTAGAGTTATCGTTGGCGAAATTTTTGTCTCTCTCTCTCTTTCTCTCTCTCTCTTTCACACACACACACACACATATACACATACAGACATCGTAAAACTAGTAAAATTGCATTCTAGGGACCCTAAAACGTGCTTATTCATAAAAATTCACCACCGAATTTTTTTACCAAAGACAATACCTTCTTTCTTTTCTTTAAGGTGACGGAAGGAATTTTTTTTTAATGAAATAAGTAGGTACCAATATAGAAAAATACACTATAAATAGTGTGTTAAAAAGAAAAATTTATTTAAACACTTACGATATTGCACCATGTAGGTACTAGAAGAAAAATAACTCTTATGATCAACATAATTACAGGTAAAATTCTCATGCTATTATAAATTTATTGTAAGTAAATACATTGTTACTATTATTTACTTAGTATAAATTTACGATACAGGTTAATTATATCCTGCTGTAATGTTATTAGTGTTAATGCATTCAGAAATAGTAAAGCATTGGCAATGACTTCTCTAGTACTCTACTAAAACTAGTTGTTCATGTACTTTAGTTAAGAATGCAATGCCTGGAATGATAAGTGCTGAGCTTCATTCTCCGAATATCTGTCTGCGCTGCGTCCGTCACTAAAATAAATAAGGTTAACTAATATATTCCCCGCATTGCTCCTATATTGTGTCACCAGTCATACTGGATATTGTAGCTTGCTCATATGTATGTGGACAGTAGTAAAGTCAAGTGCAGCACTACAAGTTTACTGGATGATATAGTCTTCTTATTGACTTAAATTAATATTATTGCAAGGTTCTCATGTTCGCATAAAATATGGGAGTTAGAACTGTTAAGTTGCAATAGAAATTATTTCATTTTAACTCGATATAAAATGAATGTGTGTTTATACATTTACATTGTAAAATTGGAAATAAATTAAAATGATTGCAATAATATTAGACAAGTATTTCTAAACTATACATTTAATCTTCAAGTCGTGTGATATCAATTCTTCAAATCTAATTTTACTTAGCTATATACAGGGTATTATCGAACTTTAAGGGTATAAAGGACTGATCAAAATGAGTAAAAAAGCTTCAACAATAGTCTGATCTTAACCTATTTCCGAGAAAGAGGCCATTTTATATTAGAATCGAAGAAAAACTGACGAAGATAGTGATCGAACAAAATTTGGTTTTTGCCAGTTAAAACTATAAAATATACAATAAAATTTTATATGAAACATTTTTTTCAATTTGTAATAGTTACGAAGTTATTTGAAAATTAAATATTGGCTAAGGTCGCCACGACATTTAACTTGGTACAATTACCTAATATTTTGTTTTTTACCTCTCGCTAAGAGAGGTATTGGATTCATGCTAAAATTCGCATATCCAGATTTTATTGAATAAGCACGATTTAAGGTCCCTACAATCCGATTATAACATTTTTAAAATGATGTCTGTGTGTGTGTGTGTGTGTGTGGATGTGTGTATGTGTGTGTGTGTGTGTGGATGTGTGTATGTGTGTGTGTGTGTGTGTGTGTATGTATGTATGTATGTCTGGATGTTGTAGTCACGATTCCTCAAAAACAATAAGACTTAAAAAATATTTAACTGCAGTTTCCTCAATCTGACATTCCTGGGAAGAGCTGAAAAGGTTTTGGTAACAATTGAACAACCGGAAGTAGTAGTTTCTTAGAAAAAATCTTTTAAATATAATTTTTTGGAAGTTTTTTTTATTAAATATTGAAGAACATAAAATTCTCCATCTAATACACTTAAAAATTTTATTATATCTTGTATAGATTTAGAGATAAAGACTAATTTAATTTATAGAGTAAAGTAATCGCAGAGGCCAAGGCACTAAGGAAACCAGTTGACAAATTCCAATGTTTATAACATGACACATGTCATTGTCAAATATCAACAGTTTTAGTGACATTCTGATAGCTTTTTCTGGGAAGTATATTTAACTTTTCTTATTGTTTTATTAATTAAATATTTGAAATTATAGGTAAAATTGTGGTAAAATGCATATATCTATCAGAAATACCGCCAATCTGGTTAATGAATTGGAACAATATTTGACATTTAGAAACTTCCTCATACAATGAAAAATAGATATAATTTGAATTATATGTGTGCAGAAGACATGCTAAATATAGTAAGAAACAAAATTTGGGTAATGTTCTGTAAGATTTTGTTATAAAACGACGGCTCGAAAGCGAAGTGCAATACAATACTTATATAGCCTAATATGGAAATGGCGAGAGGTCTTGTGCTGGCCACAACAGATTTTTTTTTTTTTCAAAAAACGTCCCATTTCATCGAAGGCGTCACTCATAGTTTTCGAGATAGCAGAGGTAAATCCCGTAAAAACTTATTTTTCATTGCTTTATATTTGGGGAAAATATTGAAGATGGGACCCATCTTGATTAAACTTTTTTTTACTCATTTGGATCAGTACTATAAGCCCTTAAAGTTTTTACCGGAAGTTCGATAACACCTTGTATATAGCCACGTTATTAGAGCAGAATAATTGAATATATATATAAAAGAAAGTTAATCAAATAATAATGCAACAGAATGCATAGGTATACATAATTATTAATACAGTCCAATCAAATTTTGATAGAAAAATTACCATGTTTTATTATAGTCACGCTAGAATGATTGAGATTTAAAAAATCATTTTAAACAATCATTTTTCTGTCATTTGAAATTAAAATGCGAAAATTAAATTAGACAGAACAAAATTAAACAATTTTTGTAATATTGAGTGAAAATATGAAATTAAGCATAATTTTTTTTTTGAATTATGATTTGATGGCTTTGACAGCTAGTCAGACTGAAATGAGTTTTTATAACCCCCAATAAACAGATTGACAGCTTTGGCAGTATTTAAGTTACCAGAAATTTACTTGACACTTTTAAGTAATTAACTGTTTTTAAGTCTCCCAGAAATTACTTTGAAAGCATTCTATATATATATATATATATATATATATATATATATATATATATATATATATATATATATATATATATATATAAAAATAGATTGGGAGCTTTTAAGAAGTGGAAGAAAATAATGATGTAGTTGTAGTGTTTATTAATGAAGTTGTAGGAAACTATTTTGAACATTTTAAACAAAATTCTAACAATATGAACCATGTGTCTTTTAGTCTTATTCTCTATAATTTTAGAATGAGTCGCTTATAAAGACAAATTAAAATAGTAAAATTCATTGTTAATAATATTGTCACAAATAACATTACTAGGCAGGTATACTAATCTGCTTTGTAAAGATGTCAGTAAAGATGATTGTGAATTTGTACTATGCGGATGCTTACTAATAAAAGGCGTCACTTCACGAGCACTTATTGTTGACGGCAAAATTCATTTGTTTTCAATTTAAAATTTGAAATAATTTTGACGTCGGCCGAACCCAGGTCCCTAAATTCATGACCTATACGGCCATGTAACGTCATGTAAATCAAATTATTTATTCTATTAAAACCCGTGAAGAATTTGCTGACATGTCTTCATCAGTTATAATAATGGCAATAAGTAATATTTACCTCCCGCTACCCTTGGTAAGGGAGGTATAGGGATCGTGCTAAAAATAGCATAACGAGATTTTAGTAAATGAGGTTTTAAGGTCCCTAGAATCAAATTTTAACATTTTCATGATTATGTCCGTACGTGTGTGTGTGTATGTGTGTGTGTGTGTGTGTGTGTGTGTGTGTGTGTGTGTGTGAGAGAGAGTGTGTGTTTGTGTATGTATGTGTATGTGTGTATGTGTATGTGTGTGTGTGTGTGTGTGTGTGTGTGTGTATGGAGTTTTTCAGTATTCTAACTCAAATACTATAATTCAGAAAATTCTGAAACCTTCAATTTCTGCCCTATTCTAATGGAAAGAAACCATTAGAATTTGGTGTAAATCGGGTAATAGGAAATGATACTTTACTTAAAGCTCAAAATTGTAAAATAAAAAAATACTATTGAATGCCATTTTTTCGCATTTTGTCATTATGAAAATTAAAAACTATTAAATATTCTACAGGTATAATTGATACTTTTTCTATATATTTTACAGATAATTTTAAAAATTAATCTTTATTATAAATCCCGAAGCCTAAGATAAACAAAATTCCTTTGTTACGCAGTTTATATTGTAAATGTATGTAACAGACAGGTAAATGTCACTGTCAAAAAACTAATCACTTCAAACTAATAATAGTGACATTTTAAAAAGAAAATAGTAAATAAAGCAATAGTTATATGCAATAGAACATAATATACTTTGCAGCATTAGTAGGTAGGTATGTATTTAAATTAATAAAAATTAAATAGCGGGAGGTTTTGTGTTGGCCATTTAAGTTCTGTAAATTTGATAGATGCATTGTCAAATTCGTTATCTTTTCTTCAAGATTAATAAACTTCACCATCCTTTCCGTCCAATTCTTTAAAAATTCCAATCAATCGGAATACTTTCAAATAAATTTCTGGAAAATATAAAAATGACCAAAACTGTAAAATTATAGTACCTGGTGACTTAAAAACTACCAAAGCCGTCAAAATAATTATTGGGGAACTTAAATACTGTCAAATTAACTTCGAATTGACTTAAAAATTGATCAAATTATATATCATGATTCGAAAATGCTGTCTGTCTGATAAGGTAATTCCAGTTTTTCACTCATAAACAACGATACTTTAAAAAGCTGGTTAACTAAGTTTTAACTAACTTAACTGTTGCTTCATTCAGTTTCAAATGACAGATAAATAACTGTTTTAAATAAGTGCAACACTTTTGTCATTGACTACCTGATTTTCTCATTCTTAATAGTTCTAGCATGACCCTCGCACCTTTCTATCAAAACGAAATGCAGATTCTTTTTCTAAAAAAATACCTACTCTTCTTCTTGAAATTGAAGGTATAAATTTTAAAAAAACAAGTTCAATTTTCCATCCTCCATTCCATTTTAAAAATAGCTCCATACATCCAACATACATCCTCTATTCGTACTTTCGTACAGTATCTCTCGTCTCCGTTGTGTATAGGAATACGAAACAAATTCATACATTTGAAACGAATCCCACATCGTGTCTGTGGAATTTTACGCGCTGCATTTCTTTGATGTCGATGAAATATAAAAAAGCGGAGCTCTGGAGCCCCGGCCAACTAGAGCGCTAGCACGCAGGCTGAGAAAGCACGTCGCCGGCAAATAGCCGGCCGAGCCGCAAAACAACGCGGACCGGAATACGTGAAGGAGGAAAGAACACAAAATGAGACGAAAACATAATAGACACGATGAAATTATGGAGGAGCTACCAAGCTTAGATACTTGTCATTAGGAGAAATGAACAAGCAGCTATTATGTTTTTATATTTTTCTATTTTGCGTTATTATATTTTTGTGGCTATAAAAGAACAACTAATGCCTGTTTTTAACCTAAATGAGATTGATTATGTCATTGAGTAAAACAAAACAAAAAAAGCTATTAAAAGAAGCTTTAAGAACTCATATTACCTTACATAAATAAAACAATATATAGGTTTATGCTCTGTAATTTTTACCTCCCGCTACCCTTGGTGAGGGAGGTATAGGGATCGTGCTAAAAATCACATATCTAGATTTTAGTAAATGACCACGTTTTCAAGTCCCTAGAATCGAATTTTAACATTTTCACGATGATGACTGTATGTGTGATGTATGTGTGTGGATGTATATGGATTTTGTTTTCGCTCTAACTCAAATACTATCATTCAGAAAATTCTGAAAACTTGTATTTCAACCCTATTCTAATATGAAACCATTAGATTTTGTTGTACATCGGATAACCGGAAATGGCACTTTGCTTGAAGCTCATAATGATATTTCTTCAAAAAATACCATTAAATGACACTTTTTCGCAAAAAGAAAATAGTAAATAAAGCAATAGTTATATGCAATGGATCAGTTTTCAGCATTAGTAAATACGTATGTATATATTTAAATTAATAAAAATAAAATAGCGGGAGGTTTTGTGTTGGCCACAACAGACTTTTTTTATTATAATACGTTTCGACAGCGATGTGCTGTCTTCATCAAGTGATAGACAACAATAATATAAATAAATATATAGTCTTGGCTATCTACATGTTTACAAAAAATATGATAATATTGATCAAAGATTGTGGAAAGAACACAAATGATATACATACCTAAATATCACACTAAACATATTAAACTAAACATATTAAAGTGCAGTGGTCCTGGGTTCAAATCCCGGTGGTTGACATTATCTTTTCACTCTTTTTACCTCCCGCTACCCTTGGTAAGGGAGGTATAGGGATCGTGCTAAAAATCACTTATCGAGATTTTAGTAAATGACCACGTTTTAAGGTCCCTAGAATCAAAATTTAACATTTTCACGATGATGTCTGTATGTGTGTGTGTGTGTGTGTGTGTGTGTGTGTGTGTGTGTGTGTGTGTGTATGGGTGTGTGTGTGTATGTGTAGAGATTTTGTCTTCGCTCTAAAGGCGGATTTATTTATGCAGCCATTTTCATTTACATTTAATTTAATTTAATTTTCATTTAAAAGATAAATGTATGTAAACCAATGTAGCCATGCATACACCATTTTCATTTACGTTTTCATTTATCTCTCATTCTCATTTATTTTTAAAGATGGCCAACTTTTATCTAATAAATGAAAATTATAAATGGCGCATGCGTGTACGGTATGACAGCGACGTGAATTTGAGTTGATCAGCTGGTTGTCATAATGTATTTCCGTTACCGTTTTTTTACGGTTTAATTGCAATTAACACATTTAAAACTAAACTCATAACTTCTTCGTTGTTACTATTGTTGAACATTTTCATTAATAAACTTTATTCCAATGAAAGTGGGGCTATGACATTCATCATCTGTCAGCGTATTTTTATATGTGCGCATGCGTTCATTTTCATTTATTTTTGTCGTATATTTTTGTATGAATAGGTATATTTAAAAATTATAAATGAGAATTAAATAAAAATTAAATTAAAAAGTAAATGTAAATGAAAATGGCTGCATAAATCCGCCTTAACTCAAATACTATCATTCAGAAAATTCTGAAACCTTATATTTATACCCTTGTGGTGCACTCTCCACACCAGCTATGAGTGCCCGTGAGGTGACGCCTGGTAAGCGCCCGTACGGTAAAATATGTCGTAATCATTACCGATGTCTACATGTGTTGTAGATACTGGCACACCCAGATATGGGTAATATGCCGTGATGATATATTTATTTATTTATATTTATACCGTATTCTAATATGAAAAGAAGCCATTAGATTTTGGTGTAAATGGGATAACCGTTTTTCTTCAAATAATACCATTAAATGCCATTTTTTTGGAGTTTGTCGTTATGAAAATTAAAGATTATTGAATTTTCTACAGGAATACATTAATACTTTTTCTATATACTTTACAGATAAATATAAAAATAATTCTTTTTTTACGAGTCCCGAAGCCTAAGAAAAACACAATTCCTTTGTTACACAGTTCATATTTCAAATGAATGTAACTGACAGTAACTGTCACTGTCAAAAAACTAATCACTTCAAGTTAATAATAGTGACATTTTAAAAAGAAAATAGTAAATAAAGCAATAGTTTTATGTAATGGATTAGTTTGCAGCGTTAATAAATACGTAGGTATGTATTTAAATTAATAAAAATTAAATAGCGAGAGGTTTTGTGTTGGCCACATCAGATTTTTTATATTTATATTATAGTGATTAATTTTCAGTAGCAAAATACCGCATCCGGACCACAGTAATGGTTACTCACGCAACAATCACCCATTTTTAATTAGAAAAAAATACTGTAAATCTTTGGGTTTATTTTATTCATTATCTCATTATTTTTACCCTCAACGGTACATACATATTATTATCGACATCTTTGATTACAAAGCAGATTGGCACACCCAGCAATGGATAATAAGCCGTGATGATATATTTATTTATTCATTTACTACCATTGATCATCATAATACACAACTCCAAATTATTACTTCCATACAATGCAATCCCTCAATTTGTCTATTTTCTGATCTAATCCACTTACTCCCACATCTCCTCTTCTTGTTACCTTCCAATTCATCCCAAATCACGCGGCGTAACGGCAGTATCACCACGGGTTAGGTTAGGTTACCTACCCCCACCATTCTAGCTATTGTCAACCTCCGGGGTGCAATAGAGACAGCACAGAGATGCTTTTGTTTTATTTATTTCGGAGAAGATACAAGATAGAGGTGGCTATGACAAGGGTGGGGGTATTTGGTTTTTGTTTTAGTGGGTGGGGATAGTACAATGTGTTAAAATGCGTGTTACTAGATAAATGCATTTTTTTTAAAATATATTAAAATTTAAATAGTGCTATTTTGTAAATACGAGGGTGAAAAATAATGTTACTAATATAGTGAGGGTGTAGACAAAAAAGGGTTAGAAACAGTTATGAGTCACGGTACATTACGTAAATGGAAAGTTTGTAGACATGAGAAAAAAGGGTGTATTAAGAAAAGAATTCTGAATAACGGTACTACCTATTACAAGCTAAAAGCAGAGCAAAAAATTCTCAATTCTCACATTCGGAACGTTGCCAAAATCACGTAGATAGGTATTCTGACCCTTTGAGGACACTGTTTTTACACAGATAAAAATCTGTTGTGGCCAGCACGTACCTCTCGCCATTTTCATTATATAAGGATTTGTTTTGTACAAGTTTACATCATTTTACGCACTGTCTTAAATTTAGTTAACCAAATATGTATAATTGTTTAAATTAGTATATTTTGCTATTACCATATAAAATTAATTTTTACACAAAAATTTTGTAAACACGTTAATGTTTTTATTTATTCTTATAACTGAATTTTTATGTAATTTTTTTTTGTATACATTGCTAGAGCTTCTTTGTTATTGGGATTTTATTCCTGTTAAGAAGCCAACTTACAAATAAATAAATAAATAAGTATTTTATTGCACTTCGCTGTCGAAAAAAATTACAGAACATTACCCAAATATTGTTCTTTTATTGTATTTAACATGTGTTGTGCTTATATAAAATTCTAATTAGATTTATTTTTTCACTGTAAGATGAAGTTCCTAAATGTTTTTTTTTTCCAATTCATTGACAAGAATGGCGGTATTTCTTCTAATTTTAAATATTTAATTAACAAAACAATAAGGGCCGTTTTCATAATCCAGCTCACTTTAAGACTTTAATTAAAATTACTTTAAGACTTTATCTTTCATTTGAAGTAATGCTAAATTGCTTGCTAAAGTCCTAAAGTTGTATTATGAAAACGAACACAACTTTAATTTTAATTTAAAGTGTTAATGAAGATAAAGTTTATTATGAAAATGGCCCTAAGAAAGATTAGATGTGCCTACTTCTCAGTAAAAAGCTTTCAGAATGTCACTAAAACTGCTGATTTTTGACACAAATATTTTAATTTGTCAACTGGTTTTCTTGGTATAGTCGCTAAGTCTATAGAAGATATAATAAAAAATTTAATTGTCTCAGATATAGAATTTTATGTTCTTCAATATTAGTTATAAAACAAACAAATTTTCAAAAAGTAACATTTAGAAGATTTTTTTAAAGAAAATACTACTTCCGGTTGTCCAATGTAACGAACATACACACATCGTAAAAATGTTAAAATCGGAATGGAGGGACCTTAAAACGTGCTTATTCACTAAATATACAAAGTGTTCTATTTGAAAATATAAAGTTACATACCATTACCATTACATAAAAATAGAATGCCCTGTAGAAAAACATGTACTGCAGAGTTACGGAGACTTTAATTTAGAGTATTAATTAAATAATAAAAAAAAAAAAAATTGTGAAATGTGCAAAGTGCCAGTGACAATGAAACACATAATAGTTGATTGTGAGACATTTAACCAATAGAGAATAAAACACAACAGAGAACAAAACACAACAGAGAACAAAACACAACATCCCAAATAATTTGAAAGACGCCTTATAAAATGACATAACCAATAAAATAATGTTATCAAATATTTAATCAAAACACAATTAATTAACCAAATGTAATGGTACAAATTGTAAAAAATTAATGTACCGGATTAGTGACCAAAGTAGTCGAAATACCTAAAGTCTACCCTAAATAAATAAACAAAAAAAAAAAGAAAAAACAGACCAGACCAATGTATCACTTAGTAAATTCGAAAGAGAATTGTAATGAGGGAATAATAATCGTTATTTCCTCTGATGAACCAATTAGAATATTTTGTATCAAATAGATTTGCAAAAAAAAAACTTTTCAAAATGGCTTATCTTCATCACCATAGTTACATTGAAAAAAATTGGAAAGTGACCCTAATTTCAATGAAAAAATACATTATGTGGAATATTTAGATTGGAATTAGGAAACGAAGTTATAAAAAATGTATATGTTCATTAGTTGTAGATAAAGTATAGTATATGTACGTCCAATGCTAGTCATTTCACAATTAAAATATCCTCTTACTATTCACAAGGTTGACTCATCGATTGAGTTCTTCCCCAAAATAAAATATTTATTCATTTGTAAAACAATACCCAATACACCTGTCTCCTTGTAGTCATTGAATATTAATATTCCATATTGGGTTCTCCATGTTTTCATGCATAATCCAAACCCTCCTACTTCCGAATTACGTGAATTTCTGCGTTCTTGTCATGTTATATGTTATGCATGATGTCTGTCTCACTAGCCGATGTATGTGACGTGACACGTGACAAGCATAGTGATCTGGCAAGTGGCAGAAAGTAGGGATACTGACAGACAAATAATACATTGAAATTTGTTATCAAATATTCTTTTTTTGTAATAAGAAAATAATGTTTTTGAGCAGATAATTAAATTATAATTTATTCGAGACGATTTCATGAATGTGTATGTGATAATATACAAATCACAATAAAGATAAAAATAGAACAGTATATAAATTAATGTGACAGCTATTTATAATATTTATGTAGTGTAGATATAATATATTTAAGATAATTAAACATTTGAAATAGGCTAGTGAAAATTTAAATGATAATTATATGTCATTTATATTTAAATTTATATATTTAACATATATGGTATTCACACTGTTGCTAAATTCCGTACAGTTTTTTTTTTTTTTCATAGCTATATCACATTTCACATATTTACCTTGACTTGATAATATCCATAGAAAAATCTGATGTGGACACCACATGACTTCCTTGAACGCCTGTTAAGCCGGATTTATAGTTTACATAACATAACAAAACATAGCATAACATAACGTAACATAACATAAGAATTTTTTTAGATTTTATAGTACGAAACATAAGCATAAGACATAGCACGAGAAAAAGAAGAATTGTTCTGAAAAATGTTCATAATGTAGTATTATTACTATATTCATTACCGTTTTCACATTTCATTTTGTCATTCTTTGTACACATTAAATTTTAGAACTTCGCAAAAACGTGATTTGTTTAGATAAAAAAGGCTGATGACGATGCTATGATAGTAGCTGTTGCAGTATCTTGTGCATTATTATTATGAACTCTGCACAATAATTTAACTATTTATTTAACGTAAATATCTCGTCAGAAACAAAAACTAACCTCACAATTTGTTTGTAAACAATAAGCAGATTTCGCTGCTCTTCCAATAGAGCCGAATTGAGCCGAATATTCCCGAACACCATAACATAACGAAATAAAATATGGTCATTTCTTATGTTATGCTATGTTATAAAACTATAAAATGCCTACGGACTTATGTGTTTACATATTTTCACTATGTTATGCTATGCTATGTTATGTTATGTAAACTATATATTCGGCTTTACACTATACATATTATCTTAATAATTAAAATATGTATTATAACAGACCCAATCATAAAATTGCACGTATTTGACATAATTTGACATTGACATTAAATTCTTCATTTTTTTGTTATTTATTTCCTAATTCATAGCAAACTTAATTACAGAAACCAAAAAGTACATAATTTTTAAGTTTACATATCTCGCTTATACAAAAAGCTAATTTAATCATACTTGATGTTTTCAATGAAGAATTCAATTTTCTAAAACTTTTATTTCTAAAATCAAAAAAACACCATTTTTTTTTTCAAGAAAAACTGATAATAGCTTTATTATGGTATTCCCATTGATATAAAAGTATTATATACCAAATATGAAAAGTTTTGGATTATATTTTAATATAGTTTTTCATTAAAATCTATTATAAGCTTCAAGTAAAGTACCACTTCCGGGTAGATCATTTCAACTAAAATCTATTATGTTATTCCCATTGATATAAAAGTCTTATATACCAAATTTGAAAAGTTTTGGATTATATTTTAATACAGTTTTTCGTTAAAATCTATTATAGGCTTCAAGTAAAGTTCCACTTCCGAAAGTTATGTAATGACCAAAAAGCGAGGTGCACAACTAGATGTTATAACAGTCCTAAATACAAAATTTTAACTTTCTACGGCTTCCCGTTTTTCAGTTATACGAGATACGTACGTACGTTACGTACAGACGTCACGACAAAATTAGTCAAAATGGATTCAAGGTGGTCAAAATGGATATTTCCGTTGAAATCTGGAAACCGAAATAAATAACTGTACGAATATGTCATCATTACCGATGTCTTCCTACAAAGCATAGTGGCATACCCGCAGAAATGGATCAAAAACTGAGTTACAATGAAATCTTTTGTAGAACTGTTATTGGGGATTTTTTTAAATTGTGAAGTTGGTAATTTTTTTTCCGTTGACCGTTTATTAATATATTATGTTAATGTATAAAAAATAATTCATTAATGACCCCTATTAATGCATTATTTTTTATTATGAGGTCCCGTAGCCGCAAGCCTGAATGTCTGGTCGCGAATCTTGGGAACCGGGTTCAATCCCGACCGACGCCAAATATTTCTAATTTTAAATGGCACAAAAGTGACCCCTGTGGTGCACTCTCCACGCCAGCAATAAGGTTTTATTAAATAAAATGTTTAAAAATTTTACAGTAGTAATTTGCAATAAAAACGATGTTACTCAATATTGATAAATAACCTGAAATTTATATATCGCATTCTGTTACGGTTATACTATTAATTTTTTTAATCTTTAGCTAAAAATTTAATTTAAAATTACGTTATAATGTTTAAAAATCTTCATTTTACATAAAATGTAAAGATTTATTTAATTATTATTATAAATTATATTAGTTAATTCATGATAAATGAATTTTTAGCAAGTGGGTGAACTGATATGACATGGCTCGTAAATATAAATAGATCAGCCAAATATCTTTTTTCGTCCGCTGCGTACAACTCATATTTATTATTTACTCCAATATTCCTTTCTGGAAATATAGATTGTTCCTCGGAACCGAATTCGCTTTTCCTATAAATATAAACCCCTATCGTAGACTAGTAAAGGTATGGTGTCCGAGAAAAACATCCATATTACATATCCGTAATATTCGCAGAAAGCACGAAGTCTGTATAGTGGCAGAGGCAGAGGGTCTGAGGCACGAAATACCGATATGTGCGCTTCGCTCGCCCTACCTAAACCATTCCCACATCAGCCCAGGGCTTCAGACTGCCGTGTCCAGGTGAACGGCATCCAACCAATATGAGTTTTCTTTCCAACAAAATAACAACATGAGGAGGGTTTATTTCGTAACCAGGGCTGGACTCAAAAAAATAGATAGCTTATACAATAGAGCTGTTGCACGAATTATTATATGTCTTATAAGTATTAAAGTTTAACAATGATTATTCTTTAAACAGGTTCAAATTTCAAAATAAATATCCATTAGATATTTTAAATTATTGAAATTTGTGTAATATTCTGAAAAAGTCAAGTGATCTGGGACAGAATGTGACATCAAAGTATACATACAATATGTGACAAACTATCGCCTGTGTTTTATACATACCGGGAATTTATTTTAACATGCAACATACGGTCAATCATTTCCATGGTTACTCACTATTGTCAAAAAATGACAGCAATTTAATATTTGTCCATTTTAAAATGCAACATACAAAATTTCCAATAAATTAGTCTATATACGATTAACAAAAAATTAAAACATGAGTGTTGCACATCTTAACAAATTTTAGCTTTCAAAAATTCATAACTTTCAGGTAATAAATGTTAAAAAATACCCCTATTCACACTGAGGCAATATTCTAGTCGGTCGTAATAAGAATTGACACCATTTGTGATGTGTTCTGGAGGTATCTCCTGTGCTGCAGTACTATTTATAATGTTGCATTTTAAAATGGACAAATATTACATTGCTGTCATTTTTTGATAATAGCGAGTAACCATGGAAGTGATGAACCATAATGTTGCATTTTAAAATAAATTCTCTGTATAAAAATCTATTCTGACCAGCACAAGACCTCTTGCCATTTCCATATTAGGTTATGTAAGTATATATATTGTATTTTAACATTTCTGGTACCTACATACACAAAAATTCTAATTACGTCTATTAATATATTTTACATTTTTTAATTCATTCTATAAATAAGTTGCCGCCTCCTTCTCTTCTAAATGTTCGAGATTCTTCAAATTCATTGACGAGATTGGCGGTATTTCTGATGCGTATATGATATGTATTAAAATAATAATTCTCAGCTCTCTAGGCCGTGTAGGCACGTAGCTTCTCTTGTAATATTCTTGTACTACATTCTGTCCTGTGATCTTTCCAGTTTTTTATCCCTAATACTTAAGTCTTTTTGCATTAATATGTAATCTATAATTTAAATATTTACTTAATAATAAAATAAGAAATATTAAATGTACATCACACATTTTTTTGATATATTTATAATTCTCTATCTATAAATCTATAGACGATATAATAAAAATGTTCAATGTATCGGATGAGGAATTATATATTCTTTAATATTTGTAATAACATAAATTTTCAAAAAATAATATTTAAAAGATTTTTTTTAAGAAACTACTACTTTCGGTTGTCCAATTGTTACGAAAACCATTTTAGCTCTTCCCATTAATGTCAAGTTATCAATTAAGGAATACGTAGTTAAATAGGTCTTAAGTAGTATATACACACACAGAGAGACATTATTGTAAAAATGTTAAAATCAGATTCTAGTGACCTTAAATAATGCTTATATACTAAAATCTGGATATTTGATTTTTAGCATGAATCCAATACCTCTCTTAGCGAGAGGTAAAAAAAAATCCACTCTGAGGTTGATTTATCCTCCAAAAGGTTTTTTTTTTTTAATTTTCAGATACTTCATATTTAGAGGCCCAAATAAAAAATCCACTTGACCTTGGTGCACTTCCGGAAGCACCACCATTAAACGCGTAATATTGTTTACCTTTAATTGTGTCGAAATTTCAGAAGAAAAAATGAAATCTAAGCCGATTTGCAAATGTTCAAATAGAGAAATTTCATGGAATTTCAAATTGGTAATAACTCGCGAACCGCTCATCGGAGCAAAATTCGTGTAATACGTGTCATGAACGAGAATTCCAAGCGGAATTACAATTTTAAACCGCGTTATTGTACCTTTAACCCTATAACCCAGTTAGAGTAGTGGATGAATTTGTAAGAAGGCGTAGACAAAATTTTTTTTAAAATCATCAAACCGATTATTAACTTCTGCCGATACTACGGCGAATGTATATTGTTATAAATAACAAAACCTACTAGACTAAATTTTAAATACATACTTAATATTGTTTATAATATGCAGTAATGCCGCGAGATCTCGCATTTTCGAGATCTCGTCTCGAATTTCTCGAATTTTCGAGACGAGATTAACCTTATTCTCGTCTCGAAATATCGAGACGAGACGAGAGTAATGCCCTCCAGATTTGCTCGAGACAAGAGTATAAATTCGAGATCTCGATTGTACTATTTTTTTATATTACGTAAATATTTCTAATTAAAATATACAAAATAGCAAAATATTTGTCGGTATAAATAAATATTTTAATTGCCTCTTCATTTAAATTCATATTTATTTATTAATTTTAGATTTATTGCGTTTTAGTAAAAATAAAATGCTCAAAAGTGACATCTATGGTATACTCTTTACGCTAGCCTCAAGTGCAAAAATCATAATTACCAATATTAGCGTACAAAACAGATTGCTATACCCAACAACGAGTAATATAGAGTACCTACCTACTTTTTAGCTACTATTCAAACACCAGACTTAGTAAAATAATGTTTTAATCCGTTTATTAAATTCATGTTGCTTGTAATTTTAATTTATTTACTATTTCTAATTATAAATTCGAGAAATTCGAGGCTCTCGAGTCGAGATCGAGAGGAAGTAAGAAAAAATATGACGAGACGAGATGCAAAGAAATCTCGTCTCGAAAATTCTCGCGGCATCAGTAATAAAATGAGTAATTTAATTTGCTTTCATACATTGTTATTCTGGTTAAATAATTTTTAACATAACTCTTTGAAAGTTCATCCTAGGTAAAACAAAATATAAGAACCCTTTTTTTGTAGAGATACAATAGCCATTTTTGATCCAAGATGGCGGCTCATGCCGAATCTCCTCAAGGTTAGATTTGAATTTTTCATCTCCATCCTGAGCTAAACAACAAATGATAAAATCGTTTTTATCCCACCTTTCGTAAGGCAAAGGTCTTTTTGGTCTCCATTGACATAATAACGCAAATTGATTTCCATGGCCATCTGAATTTCTCTCTCGTAAATAATAAAATACCGAAAAAGTTACGAAATTCCATATCCATTCTCCAAAGCAATCTTTCTGTGAGTAGTAAGAAAACAAAACGCAAAAAAGAATCCCTCTTATTCCACGTCTGGAATAAATGCATTCTCATTCTTTTTCTTTTTCTCCCACCACCCGATATCTGTGTAAGAGACCCAGGGCCATCACGTCCACTTCCCGTGTTCCAGGGCTCACATTCTGCACACAACGATTATGATGAATAAGTTCATGACGAACAGCCAAGGAGCCGAGGTTTATGGAATTTTTAACAGCTGTACTACAACACAAGACCAAGACTTCTTAAAGAGATAAAACAATTTTTCAAAGGATATTCTAACGAGATATGCAAGATTAGGAAAGTTTAGCTAAGAAAAAAAATCGTAACAAAACGAAGATCATTTAGAATTTTTTAAGTTGGAACACGGGACAGATTTATGAAATATTATTTCATGTGGGAGTGTGTGGCTGAGTTCCAATTTTCAAAAAACATAAAATAATTCATGTTTTGCATTTTTCACAATATGTTATATATTACGTAATTAAAACATGAGTTACAAGTTACAAGGAAACCCATTCCAGCACGAGTTTGAATATCGAATACGGGCGCGTAGCAGCGAGTGCGCGAACGAAGGAGTGCTTGAATAACCTTCTGTTACGAGTGTTTTATACTATTTCCTAATTCCGAAACAGAAAAATAATTAGGGGAGACAATATTTTTTTTTGTAATATGTAAACAATTTTCTGTTAATAAAGAGTACGGCTGCGGTATTTCGCTACCGATAAAGCGTCTCTAAGTTATACAGATCACTTATCTGCCAGTTTTTGGGACGGTTTTCCCTCTGGCAAAAGGAGATTTTTTCCTAAGAAGATGCATGTTCGCCGTCCATGTTATTGCCGGGCATGCATATATTGTCTAGAAAATTGTATACATAAAAAAGGTAACATTTATGAACATTTCTTGTTACCTTGGTTACTTGTTGTTTTTGTTATTTCACATATTTATGTCAATGTATCCCCTAAAGAAGGCACCAGTTTATGGTGCCGAAACGTTGGGTTCAAATAATAAATACAGAACTTAAACTAAAAAAAAAGGTAGTATTTTTCCAATTAATATTTGAACACTTCAATATTCAGATACATCACCCTATATACGACATGCGAGAATTATTTTCTGGCGAGCACTTACATTTTGTTACATAAGTACCGAATTTAACATTTCTTGTACACACAAATAATTCTAATTGTATCTATTCTTTCATTCTATAAGGAATCCTGTCCTACTCTTTTAAAATGTTCAAGATGGTTCCAATTCATTGACAGGATTGGTGGTTTTTCTTCCGGATATATGTACTATTACTATTAATATAGGTACATACCTACCTAGAATTTTAAACATTTAATTAATAATTCAATAAGAAATATTAAATATACTTCCCAGAATATGCTTTCAGTAATGACAGTAAAACTGTTGGCTTTTGACACTGACATTTATCTGTATATTACAAACATTTGAATATGACAACTAGTTTCCTTGGTGTAACCTGGTCTGTGCGATTTATTGCAACAGATTATTCTATATATTATATTTTCTTTATCACCAAATCTATAGTAGATATAATATTTTTATATATATTAGATAGAGAATTTTATGTTCTTCAATATTTGTAATAACAAAAATTTTCTAAAATAATATTTAGAAGATTTTTTTAAAGAAACTACTAAGGGTGTGTTAACAATAAATCTGCACAAAGTTTTATTTATTAATTCTAATTAAAACGTAATAATATGTGGAGCAACAAGCATTTTGTATTAAAGTCTACATTAGTCTAATACTAAATATAATATAATTTCCCTATGAGTTGTATACAAAGACTTAAATAAATCTCTTGACAGGAAATGATCGAAGAGGAGTCTTTGGCGATTTTTATTTAAAACGAAGATTATTTAAAAAATTGTTCATCATCAATCATTTTGTTCAAATGGGAATACAGCGGAAGACTGAGAATGTTACAATCAAAAGAGTTCACACCGGAAAATCACTAGAAAGAGCCAAAAGTAGTTGTAAAAAAAAACTAAAAAAATGATGAAAACAAGAAAAAGAAGCTTCAGAATCTATTGCGAAATATGGACAATCTTTAAGATAATTTGGCAGAATTCGAAATTTCTCATATATTCGTAAACATGTTTATTATAAGAAAGAAATATAATAATAAGAAACAGAAAATCTGTGCCAAAGTATAGCAAAATGAAAGCGTTAATAAATAAGAAAAACTTTATCCTTGAACTGCATCTCAACCGTTGAAATAAGAATTTTGTAATTACCAATGCCTAATTCTATTTCACATTATATGGTAGTGATCGTGCAGGAAATAAAATAGTAATTAAGGTACCAAGGGTTGTTATAAGGACAATACTGCCTGAGGTCAACAGTGTACTGTCGAGGGCCTCTGGCCCGAGGCGAGTACGATGACCGAAGGCATTATTGTCGTTTAACACCCGTGGTGCCTTCAACGTTTTATGTGTTACTAGAAATTCTTAATAAACATTTTGTCTGACTAGAATTTATCAAACAAAAATAATAAATCACAAAATTTTAATACAACTTACAAAGTAGCCTGTGAATGCGGTATCTGTAGGTAATATTTTGTTTCTGTAAACAAAGCATTTTGCAAAACAAAAAATATATTTCTTGTGGTATTTTTCTGTCAATATGTTACTGCTAAGAATAAGAAGTATGCTGGTTTGTATTTGTGATGAAACAAATATGATTATAAACGACTACAATTCACAATGCTTTTTAACCTTAACTGCATTTTATGTTAATATCAGTATTATTAACCTCAGTTTGTTGTCAACATTACCATAGCAACTTAATACGCCCTAGGGTATTATTTACTCAATAACGGACCTAATGTTGAGGTTGTTATAAAACAATAACATACTAGTAAGACATAAATTATTTATATGAACCAGGGATCTATGATCCTAAAGTATATGAATTTAATGGAAGTGCGAAATTTCATACAAAAAACAAAAAATAAACTTCGCCACTTCTAAAATGAGAATGTTTTGACAATATCAGCTAAACTTTCAAAAATAAATGAGATTAGCGGCGGATTCTTATGCAGGTTATGTTATTCAAATGTAATTTATATTAGGGTACAGTTGTTTTAATTTGTTGCCTTGTAGAATTTAAATAATTCAGTTATAAAGTTTGAGCAGATTTTTTGTTAACACACTCTTACTTCCGGTTGTCCAATTGTTATCAAAACCTTTTCAGCTCTTCCCATTAATGTCAGATCGAGGAATACGCAGTTAAACAAGTAACAGGTCTTAAGTATTTTAGTTTATTTTATTTTGAGGAATCGTCCTTCTAACAAATAATTCTCGGATATTTTGGGTAGCAATTTATATAATATTTGGCTTCCTAATATATTTCTCTCTACAGTCAGAATTGGCACATATTTTGAGAGCATTCGCCTTTCAATTGATATAAGTATACCTAATTGTTTAATTTAATTCTGTGATACTGTATGTTATCTTCTGTCTTACGACTTCAATTAGCCAAGTTCAGCTCCCGCTGCCACTTGGGAGGTACCTACATGTCGTGCTGAGCGCAATACATGCAACATTGTAAATTCAACTTGCAGTGCAGCCAATATGCAAATGCAAAAATGTAAATTTGATCATTTACATGGAAGGCCGCCAAGCCTATGATCGGCTAATGAGAATGATTAAACTCACTACGGGCCTGATAAAGGAAATATATTTTTTATTGTGATTAAAATTGGAATTGAGATGTCACCGTGTGATTAAAAAATGTATTTTATTCTTTAATTAAGGCGTATCGTATCCTCAATTTTAGATGCTGATATTAGTTATAAGATTTCGAATTGGAGATTATTATTTCAAAACCGTGAGAATCAAAAGTATTAAAATATACAATTAACAACTTTGTATTACAATATTTTTTAATCAATGGTCAATTAGCACCAAATAATATATAGCCTTAGCTTTAGCCCGGTAGGCGAAACTAGCTTTTATTATAAAAAAAGGTTTCAGCATACGGGTCTTTATCTTTAATAAAATTTGCAGAACAATGAGGTCATGCACGACTTTTTTTTATAATTTTAATCGATAGAGTAGTGAAAAATAATAGACCCGTATTTTATATTTTTCCTCAAATCGATCTTTAATCATGAAAAAATTGTAATTGACAATAACATTCTTTAAAATGAGGCTGCTAGACCCCCGCTTCCTCCCTTGTCCAATGACGTCACAGAGTGACAGGCACGACCATTTTGATTTTCACATTGTCTTAAACGTCAAAGTGACATTTAAAGATAACCTAAAATTTATGAAAGTAAACATGTCGATGGAACGTTGTTTCGTGCCAAAATAAAGAATAAAATAATATTCTGCAATATATTCAATGTCTCACATGCGTTTATAACCTTCTACCGTGTAATTCAAAGATTCAAAAGTGAAAGAAACATCTGATATATATATATATATATATATATATATATATATATATATATTTCTTTTAGAAATTATGTGTCCATATAAAATATCTGTTTGAAATGAGTATGAACTTGGTACGTAACGTTGTGACGACAAAACATGGCTGGTTTTTGCAACTTTTTAAAAATATCATACTTTAAAACGATTTTATACCACAAAAAATATAAATAAAAAATAATTTAATCATACTGATCGATGAATTTGACTATCCTTTTTCGATTTAAACAGAAAAAAGGTCCAATTATTTTTTATTTGCATGACCTCATTGTACTCTTGTAGGTAAATGCTGAGTTTTCCATAGGTCATAACAAATGACCACTCCTCTTTATTTTTGATTTATTTAACATATATGTGTCATTATATACTTACACATTCAACTTTTTTTATTGCAACATTCAGAACTTTCAACAATTCAATTATAAAAACTGGTTAAAATGGTGAATTTTTCCACGGCCTAGCTGATTTACTTATTCTCAATAATTCCATCGCGACCCTTTTATGAATAGGTATTGAAATAAACGACTTTTACCGGTAGTATGAAAAAAGTTATTTTATCCAACACTGATTCATAATATACTTGTTATTATGATTATTTGAAATAACTAATGTACAACATTACTCACTCTGTGAGAGAATATTTAAGAAGTCACGCAGGAATTATTACTGATTTTTGCGTTTTTTTTTTTTAATATAAATAAAAAGCAAGTTCACAAAATTATTTTATTATTGAAATAATTTAACATTATAAAATTTATTTATTTAAATCAATATTAACATTTATGTTAAAATATACTTAGGTTACTTATCTTTACACAATGACAGCTGTCATCTATCATCTACGGCTGATGAAACGGGTTTGTGGTTACTAGCTTCGAAATTAAATTCAACGATACTGCTTGTAAGTGAATATGTTTTAAAGGAAGGTCCTAATTTTCACCTAATTTATTTATTTTTCTTTCAAATAATTTCCAATGATAGACAATAATTATTGTAGAATTTCTTTCAATACAATCAAAACAACAACCATTCAATGGTTACTTTACAATTTTAAATCGTATATCTATTGACATGTCAGTGTAAACGATGAAAATAGGTATAAAAAAATACAAAAATCATATTTAATAATAATATAGAACGTACACGAATTTCAGAAGAAAATATCTGATGTGGACATTGACATTAAATTCTTCATTTTTTTGTTATTTTTTGTCCTAATTCATAGCAAACTTAATTACAGAAACCAAAAAGTACATAATTTTTAAATATACATATCTCGCTTATACAAAGAGCTAATTTAATCAGACGCAGAATTTAATTCTCTAAAACTTTTATTTGAAGCATTTATTATGAAAATCAAAATAACACCATTTTTTTCAAGAAAAACTGATAACAGCTTCAAGTAAAGTATCACTTCCGGTTAGACTATTTTAACCAAAATCTATTATGTTATTCCCATTGATATAAAAGTATTATATGCCAAATTTTAAAAGTTTTAGATTATTTTTAATATAGTTTTTCATTAAAATCTATTATAGGCTTCAAGTAAAGTACCACTTCCGGGTAGACCATTTCAACTAAAATCTATTATGTTATTCCCATTGATATAAAAGTGTTATATACCAAATTTGAAATGTGTTGGATTATATTTTGATATAGTTTTTCATTAAAATCTATAATAGGCTTCAAGTAAAGTACCACTTCCGAAAGCTATGTAATGTCCAAAAAGGGAGGTGCACAACTAGATGTTATAACAGTCCTAAATTCAAAATTTTAACTTTCTACGGCTTCCCATTTTTCAGTTATGCGAAATACGTACGTACTTACAGACGTCACGGGAAATTAGTCAAAATGGATTCAGGGATGGTCAAAATTAATATTTCCGTTAAAATCCGGAAACCGAAATTTTTCGCGATTACAATACTTCCTTTACTTCGTACAAGGAAGTAAAAAGATATTTTAATTTTTTTACAATACTTCGTTTTAAATTTCTAGATTTTTGTAAAACATTATATCGATTATAGTTAATCCTGTATATTATTTAAAATAATAAGTAATCACTATTTTCTTTGTTAATTTAAAATATTCCATTTCCTTAAAAATATTTAAACCCCTGATATTTGCATATATTATCCTCCGCCATTCAATTACGTAACCTGCTGAAATTTCATCTCGCATCACATCGTCCTTGGAAACAAAACACTGTCGGGGATCTGGTCGTGAAACAAAACAACCGCGCTGACGACAGCTAGCGGAAATGCATTCTGCATTGTGCAGCGTGCATAACCCTTGCTCAGTGCATGAACGTTCAGAGTTGAGAGTATAGTAGGAGTAGGGACTTACCGTGGATGGGCGCATGCGCATGCACTGATCCAGGCGGCCAACATGTCTGCCGACGCCGAAGTTGACGTCGATCAATGACGTTGAAGACGTCTGGAAAGAGAGATGCATCATTGAGGGTTAATTCATTCATTATAACTACAAAATTAGCTAAGATGCAATTCATTCATTACACTATTTAAAATATGTAGGTAGTAAAATAGGAACTAATTGTAACAAGAGTCATTTATAATAAATCTATATGTATGATAGCGACTATCAAAGTTTAAAAAATCTTTTTCCGACAACCACTACGAAAAGTACATAAATTCACACGCTAAACTATTACTGAAAGTTGGTCATTGCACATCAGTAGCAATGCTGTGTGATATGAAAGCTTGTTAGCCAATCAGATGCGTCCGCAACTGTGTGATATGATTTTATCATACGCTGCGATAACTGAGCGAACTAACCTAAAAATTTGTATTTAAAAATTTGACAGTTGCAGACAATTTGCTGAATTTACACGGATTAAGAAGGTTGGACCCTGTTTTAACAGATTTTAACATAATTTTTGGTGAATTCTGATAGCAATGATGTTAACATAATCTGTTTTAATATTTTTATATAAATTTTATATTGTTTTTTTTTTTGTGGTCGTCGGAAAAGTATCGTGTACAACACGTGCTGAAAGGGAATTTCACACTAATGTGATTAAACCACTCGCCTTCGGCTCGTGGCTCAAACTTCACACTCGTGTGAAATATCCATCTTTCAGCACTAGTTATACAATATACTATTAATTATGTCAGCTCCTACGTGGTGAAACTTAAAATTCATTTTTACCTTCCTCTCCCTTAGTACCAGCCATAGGGATCGTGGTAAAAATCGCAAATCGAGATTTTAGTAAATAACCACGTTTTAGGGTCCCTAGAATCTAATTTTAACATTTTCATGATGATTTCTTTATGTGCGTGTGTGTGTGTATGTGTGTGTGTGTTTGTGTGTGTGTGTGTGTGTGTGTGTGTGAATGGATTTTGTCTGCGCTCTAAATCAAATACTATCTTTCAGAAAATTCTGAATCCTTGTATTTCGATCCTATTCTAATATGGAAAAAAACCATGTTGGTGTAAATCGTATAACCGGAAATGGCAGTTTACTTGAAGCTCATAAAGGTTATTCTTCGAAAAATACCGTTAAATGTCATTTTTTCGCATTATACGTCATTATAATAATTAAAGATTATTGAATTTTCTACAGGTATACATTAATACTTCTACATATTTTACAGATAAATTTAAAAAATATTTTTTTTATTAATTTCGGAGCTTATGATTTAAAAATTCTTTTGTTACACAGTTCATATTTCAAATGTATGTAATTGACAAATAAATGTCACTGTCAAAAAAATAATCATTTCAAATTAATAATATTGACATTTTACAAAGAAAATAGTAAATAAATAATGCAATATTTATACAAAGAAACTTAATAGAGTTAGCAGCATTAGCAAGAATGTAGGTATGTATTTAGATTAATATATATATACATATATATATATATATATATATATATATATATATATATATATATATATATAATAATTAAATAGCTGGGGGTATTGTGTTGGCCACATTAGATTTTTTAGGTTTTGAAATAGGTACATGGTTTTTAGTTTCATAAATATTTTTTATTAGATTATTAATTTCGCTAAACATGTTATTACGAAAATTCTTGAACGCCACACGACCGATATACAAATAACTACCTAATGACGTTAATAACTATAATGCATACTTATAGAAAATTTAATAATATAATTTAGAGGTATTTTTCGAAGAAAAACTATTTTGAGCTTCAAGTAAAGTGTCATTTTCAGTCATCCGATTTACACCAAAATCTAATGGCTTTTTTCCATATTAGAAAAGAGCCATAATGCAGGGTTTCAAAATTTTTCGAATGATAGTATTAGAGTTACAGCGTTAGAGGATCTACATAACACACGAATATCATCGTGAAAAGTTTAAAATTGGATTCTAGGAACCTGAAAACGTGGTCATTTACTAAAATCTCAATAGGAGATTTTTAGTAAGATCTCTATTCCTCCCTTACCAAGAGTAGCGGGAGGAAAAAAGTTTTGTACATTATATTCCTATAATGGATCTGAAGTAGACAGCCTGTATAATATATTTCTTAATGTTTATTTTAAATTAACCAAATTTTATTATTATTGTGTTTTGCTGTACTTATTATACATATAAAAGACAAATGGACCTATATCCAAAATAAGAAATATATTTAAATATTAATAAATCTTCTTAATACATTAAATTCCATGTGATCTTTGTACATACATAGTTATTTAGGCCTAAGTTACATAAATTCCAAATCCTTACACACATTTATAAAGCCCACATTGCCAGAGTATATTTACGCTTAACTTTTAATATATCTGCCTTATCTTCTAAATATATAATTCCATCTTTAGTCAATCTGACCCACTTCCAAATTCAGTGCATCTGTATTCAAATGCCGGGTGTTATTTTTATTCTTTCTTTTGTCAGCGTTCGTCGTTTGTTGCAGACACCACATGCACTCCGGCTAGATGGGAGGGGCCTCGAAATGACGTCAGCGCATGCGTCGAGAGGTACACGGACGCTCAATATGTAATTCGGGAGTTTCTCGTCAGCAAAATAGAGGAGCCACCATCTTAACAGGATTTCGGGATTGTTTATTGAAGATATTTGTTTATTTAAAAGAAGAAAGAATTTTAGAATGAGGTATGTGAAGATAAGAGGTATTTTTAGTGTTTATATAAGCTTTCCAAAAAAAGTGTTGCTAATGATAATATGTAGGTATTTATTGTAGTAGTAAATTCAATAATAATGCAAATTTTTTAAGGGCAGAAATTATTTATTTTTGTACGTAAATGCTATAAAAATTTTGCCCCATACCTATTCTTCAAAACTTAAATATGTATATCATACCTATTTTAGTACCTTAGTTGCCACACCCACAAATACATAAATAGCTTAAAAATATAAGAATTTTTTTTATCTATTTTTTTGTGGATAAACTATGTTAGATATATGAATTAGGCTAAATAAAATTTATTGAAAACCAGTATTCCTAAAATTGATGAACGAAAACTTGAAAACTTTTTTTTGGACGTTGCTTCTCAAATTATTTTAAAAATACACATCCATAGAGCCGCAATTTTTTGTTTTAAAACGTTGGTACTAGATGGCATTTTCGTAAATTTTCAAACGTCATAAATTAGAATTGACATTAACTTTCAAATAATTGAATATCAATTCAATGTTACCAACTACAACAATATATATACAAATTTTCCTAAATTAATTCAGTTTAATGTATCAGTTTTTTAAATATTTTATTAATATGTAAAAAAAACGCAGTTAAATATATTTTTAGACATTTTATGTGATTTTAAATATGAAAAAATATCTTATTGTCTATGCGGTTTGATTATACATATTCCTTCATACTTATTTAATAGATATACAGTTAAAGAATTTTAAAAAGATTAACTTTCATAAATAATCCAGCTTTACTATAATCATGAAAAATGGTGATATATTCAAATAATTCTAATTGACAGATGTCAGTGTCGAGTGATATTTACATAGTACATATTCGTGTTTTACAATTTTATTGGATTTGTAGAATCTTTCCCTAGAAACTTTCCGTATGGAATTTGTAGAAAATAGTATATGTTCGTGTTACAATTTTACTAGATACCTATATAGAATCTTTTCCAAGAAACTTTTGGTACGGGTTTTGAACGAAATACGTAGAATTGACGGAAGGTAATGTGCTGGCCACATCAGGTTTTTTAAATTGTAACGAGTGCGGAAAAAACTTGTCTTATAGAACGCGTTCTCTAATAAACAATTTAATAGTGCTAACCATGAAATTAAAACAAAAAGACGAATGCGTGATGTTTTATCTGTCATTTAATTAAAATTATTTTTAATAAAATTATGTTAACGTAAAATTCATAAGTTATTTTTTATACGATCGGATTTTTTTTTACTGTTTACCGTTACGGTTGCCAAGGCAGTAGGCTTTATTTACAAATTTACATCACTCACCGAGGCGGTAAATAAATAAGAACAACAATCAAAGCTTACTTTAAAAATGACAACCAAAATTTTCTAACACGTTAAAATAATTTTAAAACGTATTTTTTTAAATTAATACCTACTTAAATAATTATTTGATATTTTGTAGAAAAAATATTCTGAGAAAAAATTTTCAATTTTCATTCGAGAAGTATTAATTGCTACCATAAATTCTGTTTGTGAAAAATTATAGATAGACAATATAAAAAATGAAAAGTGTAAATTACAAAGCTGCAATGTTTATTGTGAACGAAATACACATCGTGAAATGTTAAAATTTAATTCTGGGGACTATTATATTCAATATGCATTTTTTAGCTCTGTTTCTATACCTCCACACTTAAGATGTGTAAGGTAACAATAATAAAGTTCCGGTGATAATTCTCAGCAATAGCTTTGTGTCCGTGAGTAGACGTGTAACAAACAACTTTTATCGAAATAATATTGAAATCTGCGTACTCCACCCAGCACTGAGTTAAAAACAAAATAATATATTTATTTATTTATCCTCTTGTACTTATTTATGAATTTCCTTTAAATATATTTTTGCAGATTGCGGTTGGTGTACGTATTATAATATTATGCAGTACAATGCATACAAATGAAGACATTTTTCGAGATAAATAACTCCATACCGACCGAACAAGAAAACACACTTCTGCAAATATTAAAATTACCATATCTCTGGTCTTACTTGTTGTTTTAATCTGCGATTTAAACTCACACAATTCCAATTAACAATAATTTGTAAAAATTGTGAGAAAAACAAACTCGACGTATATTTTTTCATGAATACGTTTTGCATAATCTACGTCTGGTTCTACGCCGCCTCCATAAACTTGCGATTTTGTTATCTGTATAAGCCTTCTTGATTATTGTAGCTACTTACGCATGGATTAGAAATTATGTTCTCCTGATCGATAAATTTCCTTATCAAACGACTTCGGATTTAATCAATGTCTCTGCCCGGTTACTGAGAAAGTATTTATAGAAATTAGATCTGGTATAATATACGTAAAATAGAATCTGTTTGATTGGTTATTGACAATTAAGGAGAAATTCTAGTTAAGTAAATTAATGTGGATTTTACTTACGGGAAAATATGCGCATTTAATTTAAAATATTTCAACCATTAAGAATAAAATTAGTAGCTAATATATTTTTATACTAAATTAATGCGCAAGATTTTCCTATAATTAATACAGAATTATTTTACTAAGTATATACATACATATATGTACATATTTCTAACTGTTAATTTTTCTACATTTACCTGCTATAACAAGTGATCTTTGGAATGAAGCAAAGGTTAGCACGGTTTACCGGATTTTCAGAATTATATTAATTTAAAAGAAATCATAATCTCGGGGTGACCTGACAATATTTCATATGTAATGTACCTATGTGATTTTTCCTAAAGTTTACGGGATACTTTTAAATTGCAATGGAGTACTCCACCATAATAAAACAAATTAGAAAATTGATCCAATTATATTAAAACTAGATATTAAAACTTTATGACAGGGACTATGAAAGTTTCAAAAAGATATCAGTTTTTAAAATATTTATTTGCGTTTTTTAATGTCCGTAACATCTACGTCATACTTCCATTTTATTCCAAATTATTACTGCTTTCTAGAGACATTTCCAAAACGAAACATTTATTTGAATTTAAGATGCCACGCCAAATAGAAACTATCTATTATTAAAATATCTTTCAGAACTCATATTATTAATTGGAAAAATACTACCTTTTTTAGTTTATGTTCTGTATTTATTAATTTAAACCCAACGTTTCGGCACCATAAACTGGTGCCTTCTTCAGGGGATACATTGACATTAATTTTAATTAACAAAAATAACAAGTAACCAAGGTAACAAGAAATATTCATAAATGTTACCTTTTTTATGTATACAATTTTCTAGACAATATATGCATGCCCGGCAATAATATGGACTAACTATCTATGTTTTTACAAAAGTGAAAGATATGTTGAACGACATAGGCTGCCAGTGGCAAAACTTGGACTTTTTTTAAATATTTATTTTATTAAATTTGCTTATTATTCAAACAAATTTCCAATTATTGACCACAAAATTTATTTTAAACATTTATATATTTTTATGAATTTTTTTGAAATAATCGTTATGCAAAGTTACAGAAATATTGGATCATTGAATGCAGAAATAATTGGCTTATGAATAAGCAAATAAAATATATACGTAGCGAATAGTGAATGACTCGAAAATTTTTTTTTCTCTGTATTACTATAAATTTTTAAAATAGAAAATGTTTTCACTTTTTCCTTCCATCACCTTTAAGTAAAGAAGGTATTGTCTTTGATCAAAAAAATAAGTGGTGGTTTTTAATGAATAAGCACGTTGTAGGGTCCCTAAAATATAATTTTACTATTATGGTGATGACTATATATACAGGGTGTAAATTTTAAAACGGGTCATAGGGCTATTACATAGAAAAACAGTGTTTCAGACGCCAAAAGTTTCTATTTTAATTTATTGAAAAAAGATTTAGTGCATATTATAAAGAAAAAAATTACGAACACATTACATTTCTGTTTCATATAAAGCCAGAAAGTAAATTTAAAAAATTGTACAATTAAGAAAAAATAACAATAGCCATGAAACTGACAGTAACAAAACATTGTCATCTTTTAATAACATGATAGATAGGGGACAATTAAAGAAGTTATTAATTTATGAACTAATATAAAATAACATAAAATAAAGAAAACACTAGGATATTTATTTTAGAAACAATTATATTTATTGTAATAGGTATTTTCAAATTAAAGATGATCTACATGTAATTAGAAATAAGTTATAAGAAACGAGAAAAACTGCAAACTATAAGGAAAAAATAATTTGTAATTTTTCTTCATGAGACAAATTATCCATGATTTCTTGTTAATAAAACGAAAATAATAATTTAACAAATAATGTCCAAAAAACGTTTATCAATGACAGTCTTAAGTCAAAAATAGTTTTGTTTTGTTTCTGCCAGTTTCAAGGCTAATAATATTTTTTCTTAATTGTGCAAATTTTTAAATTTATTTTCTGGCTTCATATGAAACAAAAGTGTAATGTGTTTGGTATCAAAAAATTCGTAATTTTTTCCTTTATAATATGCACTAATTCTTTTTTCAAAAAATTAATATAGAAACTTTTGGCGTCTAAAAAACTGTTTTTCCATGTTATAGCCCTATGACCCGTTTTAAAATTTACACCCTGTATATATATATATATATATATATATATATATATATATGTGTGTGTGTGTGTGTCTGTGTGTGTGTGTGTGTGTGTGTGTGTGTGTGTGTGTGTGTGTGTGTGTGTGTTCTAAAAATTACAATTCTTCCGTATTCCTCTTATTTACATCCATGTTGAAGAGCTGATTAGATTTTAGTTATAATTGGTCAACCAGAAGTTCCCTTATTTGAAGTTCTTAACAGATTTTTTTGAGAAAACGTAGTTAAATATTATTTTTCGATATGATTATCAATATGAAAGAATATTTTATTGTCTATACGGTTTGATTATACATTTTCCTTCATATTCTATAGATGGAGTTAAACCAGCTTTGCTATACGCATGGAAACAGTTGATATATTCAAATAATTCTAATTGACAGATGTCAGGGTCAAGTGCAATTTACATAGTGTAATAATTATAATTTTATTGCATCTTTTCATTACCGAAATCTAGGAATAAAATGCAAACTAGCACGCCCAAAAATAGGTAATAAGCCATGATGGTATATTTATTTAAATTTTAAATGCATGTAAATGTTTTACAAAAATTTATATAGAAAAGAATTTCCTAACCCCAAATTTATATACTTATAAAATCAACTTCCAAATCTAATAGCACAAGTGTATGAATTTCTATCTGAAATTCTGCTGAGTTATTTATATTTTAAACGATTGCAGCAATTCCCCAATTCTGTTTCGTACGTTCAGTAAGCCACTTTTAATCAAACTGGAACAGAAAATCCAAAGGTCAGAATTCCTGGGAAGCAATATACTCAATCCGAGTTGTTGCACCTTTGGGAATGCACTTCGTACTGTGACTATACCCTCTGTACATGCTTCTATCCTTTAGGTACATTCCTCGTAGCCTCACAGTCTAACCCCGTTGATATATCTCTCCCCTTTCCCCGCCCAGCTAGACTGTGAGCCACGGTAGTGATATTTCATTTTCAATGTATGGTGGTGGGGTAGCGTCACAGTCTAATACACGTGTTTCGTATATCCGCTAGGTAAATACGTTTGTTTTTTCCACCGTGGTTTTGTGATCGTGTTTGTTTCTTCAGGATGCTGGGATCTGTGGATTGGATTGGCCAATGTTCAGCACATTCTGAACCCTAATAAACTAGAGAATATTCTAGGATTTTGTTGAATAAACTAATAAAACTTTATACCTGTTGGTCATGAGTTTATTAAATAATATAGCGAAGCAACGAATTTCATTTCGGGGTGTTAGTTTTTGAAATACAAAGTTCGTGTATGAAACTACTTCTCCAAGCTCTCATATTTAATAAGATATCTTCAAAATAATTTAAAAATATGGAAGGATACGAATAAGAAGCTATACTTATAGGAAATAAACAAATGATATACAAAATTTGTTACGTAATATAAGAAAATTTAAAATGCTGTTCAAGAAATTAACAAACGATATAATAGAAAATTTGTACAATTTGACAAACTATGTCGACGACTACATTTTAACAAATTTATAAGAAACTGAAATTCGAGACAATTGACTTTGTTTTTTTTTTTGCCTAATTTGACACAGATAACAATAGTTATTCAGCACCAAAATGATGATGTGTTAGTTGTTCTTATACGAGCCGTAATCCATATTAGTAGGCCTAGTCTCTAAAATTTTATTTGATTTAGTGCATATATAATACAAATAACTAACGTAATTATCGGTATTTATTTTAATATAATAGATATTTTGTGGTTTTAGTGCTACATAGCACGATATATTTTCTGAAATATTTTGTTTTTTTAATGTGAAACGAAATAATTTATAGATTTGAAAAGAATTGACGTCATTTGTTTGTCAGAATTTAGAAATAAGGCACCATAAGAAATTGCAGCAATTTTTAAGAATTACCGACGAATTATCCAATCTTGATAAATCATAGAAATTTACCAATAAATTTGAGTTATTATTATACTGTTAAATATTTATGTATAGCTAGAAATATAATTTAAAGTTAAGTTATAATGTGGAAATATCTTTATTTTAAATAAAAAATAAAAACTTCCTCCAATATTTTCAGAAATAATACTATTTAAGTCACGATAAATGAATTTATTTTTCCAATGTTTATAGTGTTTATCCATTCTATACAGGGTGGTTGATTTTTTATTGTCCAGCTTATATCTTCTGAAATGTTAAAGATACAAAAAAAAGTTAAATACAAAAGTTGTTTAATACAACTTGATCTATAATTTAGCATAAACACTTTTTTTCCAAGGCCTACCATTTTTTTTGGAAACATTTTTAACTTTAATTTTTTAAATAGAACACCCTGAATAAGATTCTTAATAAATTTCTCTTTACAATGATGTGTAACAAGTAAGGATTTACCTTTAAATTATGTCCTATAAAGCAAATAGAAATATGATAAAAGTAGGCTATGATATTCTATTGTTTATACCTGTATCTTCTGTCACACATGAACATTGGCTACGTAGGGGTTTTCCTTTGAATAAAATTATGTCTAATAAAGCAAGTAATAGAATTACTAGCATTCATGATTTACAAAATTATTAATACTTTTATTTAAATATCAAGTAGCAATCTGTGACATATGTTACTGGTATAAACAATAGAATATCACAGCCTACTTTTGTCGTATTTCTATTTGCTTTATTAGACATAATTTAAAGGTAAACCCTTACTTGTTACACATTATTGTAAAAAGAAATTTATTTAGAATTTTATTCTGTAAAAATATACAGGTATTCCATTTAAAAAATCAAAGTTAAATATTTTTCTGGAAAATTGGTAGGCCTTGGAAAAAAATTGTTTATGCTAAATTATAGACCAGGTTGTATCAAATAATATTTCTACATAACCTTTTCTTGTATCTTTAATATTTCAGAAGATATAAGCCGGACAATGAAAAATCAACCACACTGTATACACATACAGGACGGTGGCAATTAAGGCGAATATAGAGATTTAATTTCACAATTGTGAAACATGGCGACTGTTTTCTACACGGTAAAAAATTACATTGATATTCCGGACAAAATTTAGTTAGCTGTATTTTTTTTTGTTATTTCAACAATATTTTTTTGCCGTGTATACGAAGAACTTTGTATTTTAAGTTTCCAAAATAAAACAATTTTTGTTGTGTATAAAAAGTATTATTTGCTGTAAAATATTAGTCATGGTAGCAATTATTATTAGTAGTACTAACCAGTCATTTTGTTACTTTGTTCAGATTACAAAATCATTTTGCAACAATTAAAGATATTTAATCTGTTACTGGGATAAATTTTATTTTTTTGTATCCTGTGACATTATATTTTGTAAAGATTGAAATCTATTATAATTTAAGTGACTATTGTTTCATAGGTTATTTTGTTTATATAATATTTGTTACATGTATATAGATTATAATTATAAATAAATAAAATTATTATAATACGCATGTATTTAATTTTTACCTTACTACCTCATTAATGCATTTGTATATCTATCAAAAATTTGTTAGTTTCCAAAACAAATTCATAGTTATTAATGGTAAATTATTTTATTTCTTCGCATAACAAATTTATATTTCTTAATGGTAACTTAATTTATTTGTTCGTATAACAAATTTACATTTCTTAATGGTAACTTATTTTATTTGTTCGCATAACAAATATCTTTTGTTATATATAACAAAATTGTATTTGTTGCCACAACACTTTTTTACCAGCAAATTTACCTAGGTAACTGTAACAAATATATTTGCTGGTTCTATATTGACAAAAAAAAATTGCTGCTGGAACTCGTTTTTGGTAATCACAACAAAGTTTTTATTTACCGTGTAATACTTTATTAACATTGTTTCACCTAGAATTCGCTATTGTACTTTTATTTTATAGATTTAATAGGGGATTTTAGTTTTATACTATTCGAAATAAATTCCGAAAGTATGAAAAGATAATGTCAGCCACCGGGATTTGAACCTGAGACCAATGATTTGCCGAAGTACACCTCTACCAACTGAGCTATGGAATTTTCATCACTATGGCTCATGCTCATATCTTCCAATGTAACTGCTAATGTATTTTTTATACAGTTCACTTTACGGCAAAAACTGTAGAGTAAAACTGTTTTTGCGTTTTTAATTATGTTTCTACAGTGGCCGTGAAATGAGTATAGAGTGGAGATTTCTATATTTTTGCCGATTCAGTATTTATGTTGAAAATTGTAAGTTAATAAGAAGCGTCAACATCGCAGGACAAGGGACAGGGGAAAGGAAAAGTTGAGCATCAGTCCATACTTATTTATCAGTGACTATAAATATTTTTGTTAATTCGTAGCAATAACCATGACACTTGTTTTCTTATATCTGGTTTCCATACATTATTAATTATTTATAATTGACAACCGTCAAACTTACTTATGGAAAATTAATCCCGTATTTTTCGATAACTATTTCCATCATTACAAATACATTCGAATAATCATTCATTAATGAATTTACTTTTTACAAAAAAGAATTGGCAGAATATGAACAAAATAATATTGTTTTCTATATTGCCGTAAGTTATAGCAATAGCTACGAATTAACAGAAATTTAGAAATTTATTTCTAAAACTTTTCACTCTACTGTTTAAACAGTAAAATGAACAAACGAGCAGGAAATTAAAGAAAACTAAAATCCTATTCCATATAGGCAGCATTAAGCTATTCTATAACCTATAGCGTTTATCCATTTTATAATTTGCATTTCTACATTTTTACCTCTCGCTAAGAGAGGTATTGGATTCATGCTAAAATTCGCATATCCAGATTTTATTGAATAAGCACGATTTAAGGTCCCTACAATCCGATTATAACATTTTTAAAATGATGTCTGTGTGTGTGTGTGGATGTGTGTATGTGTATGTGTGTGTGTGTGTGTGTGTGTGTGTGTGTATGTATGTATGTATGTATGTCTGGATGTTGTAGTCACGATTCCTCTAAAACTATAAGACTTAAAAAATATTTAACTTCAGTTTCCTCAATCTGACATTCCTGGGAAGAGCTGAAAAGGTTTTGGTAACAATTGAACAACCGGAAGTAGTAGTTTCTTAGAAAAAAACTTCTAAATATAATTTTTGGGAGTTTTTTTTATTAAATATTGAAGAACATACAATTCTCCATCTAATACACTTAAAAATTTTATTATACCTTGTATAAATTTAGAGATAAAGACTCTATAATTCATAGAGTAAACTAATCGCAGAGGCCAAGGCACTAAGGAAACCAGTTGACAAATTCCAATGTTTATAACATGACACATGTCATTGTCAAATATCAACAGTTTTAGTGACATTCTGATAGCTTTTTCTGGGAAGTATATTTAACTTTTCTTATTGTTTTATTAATTAAATATTTGAAATTATAGGTAAAAATGTGGTAAAATGCATATATCCATCTGAAATACCGCCAATCTGGTTAATGAATTGGAACAATCTTTGGCATGCTTTGACATTTAGAAACTTCCTCATACAATGAAAAATAGATATAATTAGAATTATATGTGTGCAGAAGACAAGATAAATATAATAAAAAACAATATTTGGGTAATGTTCTGTAAGATATTGTTATAAAACGACGGTTCGAAAGCGAAGTGCAATACAATACTTATATAGCCTAATATGGAAATGGCGAGAGGTCTTGTGCTGGCCACAACAGATTTTTTCTTTATGGAAAATTCAGCATGCCTATAAAGCATTTGTCTCTCTAATTATAGCATTTACCTACGTAATATAGTCTGCTAATAATAGGTAGGTACTTAAGTTTATTAAGAACTCAAATACGTGTATTAATTCTGTGAAAAAACTATTTTTATTTTTTTGCACAATGTACAAAAATTTATTGGTAATAAAGCCAACTTTAAATGTTTGTTAATTTTGGTGCACAGCGTTTTAATTAATGTTATTTTAAAATTACTCGCAAAAACAGTTGTACGTTGCAATTTTTAATTCAGTTTTTTTACAAAGCAGTAAAATTTTAAAATAATGTCGTTTAAATTTGCATCACATTTTAATTAAATTTTTTACTACGAACCATAAAAGCAAATTAAAATGTTATAAATTTCTGATAATCAAAGAAAATTACACAGAAACTATTTTATTGATCCAGGCATAGTATTATATTATACATGCTTCTAAACAGCTGCACGCTTATAACTTTTAGGCACTATTTTCTAGGATTTGCTAAAGAAGTGGCAGAAACTTCACTATTTTATAAAAAATAAAAAAATCTGTTGTGGCCAGCAGAAAATCTCTCGCCATGTCCATATGAGGGTATATAAGTACATATTATATTTAACATTTCTGGTACACAGACAAAAATTCTAATTACATCTATTATTAATAATATATTTTTAAATGTTTAATTATAAATATAAATAACTTTCCTGCTCCTCTTCTAAATATTCGATATTTTTCAAATTCATTGACGAGATTGGCGGTATTTCTGATGCGTATATGTAGATAATATATGCATCTATAATTTTAAATATTTAAATAATAATAAAATAAGAAATATTAAATGTACTTCGAAGTAAAAGCCTTCAACAATACAACTGGATTTTTGACGCTGACATTTTTCTGTCAATCACAAACAATTTAATTTTTCAACCGGTTGCCATGGAGATATTTGGGCTGTGATTTTCATTACAGCGGATTATTTTATATATAGTTATAATTCTCTATTTCTAAATCTATAGAAGATATAATAAAAATGTTCGATGTATCGGATAGAAAAAATTCGATTTAAAGAAAATTTTTTACATACCTATAAAAGCATATACAGTTGTACATGTCAAAAAAATAATTCTATTTCGAGAAAAATTTAAATAAGAGGTAGTTTGATTTAGAGACAGTGAACTGTATTTGTAATAACATAAACTACCAAAAAATAATATTTAGAAGATTTTTTTGAGAAATTACTACTTCCGGTTATTCAATTCTTACCAAAACTTTTTCAGCACTTTCCTTCAATGTCAGATTAAGGAGTACGTAGTTAAATTGATCTTTAGTCTTATACAATTTGAGAAACCGTCCGTCCAACACACTCACGCGCACACACACACGCGCACGCACACACATACACACACACACACACACACATACACATACACACACATACACATACACACATACACACACAGAGAGAGAGAGAGATCATTGTAAAAATGTTAAAATCAAATCGGATTCTAGTAACCTTAAAACGTGCTTATTCACTAAAATCTGGATATGCGATTTTTAGCATGGAACCAATACCTCTCTTAACGAGAGGTAATTATTTTAAATTGGAGCTTCATGTAGGTATTTATGATACAATATTTTTGTAATATCAATATGTGCTACTAATTATTATCTACACACTGAAAAAAAAGAATTGAAATTTTATGTAATTATAATTAGACATTTTTAATAATTTAGTAGAATTTACAAATCTTAATTTGGCATTTTAACTAATCCGAAATATGTAATAAATATTTTGTAAAAAATCGATAATTTAAATATGAAAATGGTTATTTTAATTACTTATTTTATTTAACTTTACTATATTTTGGCTTCATTATTTTTGTCCTTTTATTTTGATAATTATCTAACAAATTAGATAAATTAAATAGTAAATTTTAATAAAAATTTAGTTAATTTCTTTATTTGTATTTAGTTCAATAATAATGTAGTCATTTAATCTAATTTTACTACAATTTGTTATTACAAATTTAGAAAATTCAACTAAATCAACATAGATAATTTAATGAAACATTAGTAGGCTGAAAATTAAGGAATTTGTTTAGTTAATTTAACTACAATTTAGATGGTTTATTTTTTCTGTGCAGAGATCTATTTATATATAAAAAAAAATTGTTCTGGGTATCTAAATATATAGAGAAAGAATTGTGTTATTTATATTTATTTAGTTTGGAAGTCTCGAATAACTTTCGGGGTATGAAAAAGAAAATTCGTTTAGTGTATGAACTAAAGCAATATTTCTAAAATACGTCTTCTACTCTGTCATCATGTTAGCAATATTCAGGTAAGTGCATATGAAGAGTATGTGCCCCTATGCTATGTTATATGCTGGAAGTTTATTTCGTTCTCTTCGCCAACATATTGCTGTGGCTTCCTCGCGAAATTGACAACAAACATTTTAGATTCCATCGCAGAACTTGCAACTTATAACCCGTAATTGAAAATGCTCTTCGCTTGCTATTCAAAGTTATTTCAGCGGGCCGGAGTGCATTTCATTTTTTATCACGGAACAAGTGAGCTTAAGTGAAAATTTATGTTGTTCAAGGTTTAAACAACACGTGCAATCAAAAATAATTATTATATGTTCATTTGGTTAAAATGTTGCAAGTATACGAGTGTCATGCTAGAATTATTGAGAATATGACTCATGGTTTATATTTTTTACCTCTCGCTAAGAGAGGTATTGGATTCATTCTAAAAACTGCATATCCAGATTTTAGTTAATAAGCACGTTTTAAGGTCCCTAGAATAGGCCCATAAACCATAACAAAAAATAATAAAATGTACACTTTATCCTTAAAGTGCTACTCAATAAATAACTATTAAAACAAAAAAAAAACATTTTTTTAATAATTACTTTGCGAGATATTTGAATTTATTTCAAGGCCACAGATAACGTCACGCTATAGGTATCTTTCTTGCGCAGCCTACTACAGAAACTAGTGTGAGAAAGATAGCTATAGGTTTCTTTAAAAATCAAATGCAGCTATGTATACAAAAAACAATTTTGACTGTTTGATACCACGAATTGCTTCAAAATTAAACGAACTTTCATTTAAAAATATTTAAAAAATTGGTTTATGGGCCCATTCAATAAAACATTTTTACGATGGTGTCTTTCTGGGTGTGTTGTGTGTGCATGTGTGTTTCTGGATGTTGGAAGGACGATTCTTCAAAAACTGATTAACTACGTACTATTTGATAACAATTGGACAATCAGAAATAGTAGTTTCTTAAAAAAAAATCTTATAAAAATATTTTTTTAAATTTTTTTGTTAATCCAAATACTGAAGAACAAACTTCTCCATCTAATACAATTAAAAATTTTATTATATCTTCTATAGATTTAAAGATAAAATAAATATAATATATAGAATAATCTGTTGCAATAAATCGCACAGTCCAGACAGGGTTGGCAAAAATCATGATTTATTTAAAAAAAGAAAAACAAAAATCATTAATTTTTTTTATTTTTAAAGATATGTTGGTGTTATTGTAATTTTTTAATTGTTTTAAAAACAATATACATATTTTATTTCACAAAGGAAAACGAAGTCTGTAATAAACCCGAAAGGATGGATTTCTATTTTTGCTTATAGGTATCAGCAATCTGTTAGAATTCGAATACAGCCCATATTTTTGATGTTATTTATACTTTTGTAGCAAATAAATACATTTTTATTATAATTTGAATCTTTTTTCATCTTTGATAAAAATAAATGATTTTTATTTTTAAAAAATTAGTTCATTTAAATCATGATTTAAATCGCGATTTAAATCAAATGATATAAATCATGCCAACCCTGGACCCGACTACACCAAGAAATCCAGTTATTAAATTCAAATGTTTGTAAATCAACTGTTTTACTGACATTACTGAAAGATTTTGCTGAGAGGTACATTTAATATTACTTATGCCCATTTGCACCAATAAAGCTTAAATTTTAAGCTAGACTTAAACAAAAAAATGCAAATCGAAATTTTGACAGCAATATATTATTATTCATTTGACATTTCATTTCGATGCAATATTGTCAATTTAAGCCGAGTTTAATATTTAAGTTACATTGGTGCAAACGGCCATTATTGAATTATTAATTGAATATTTAAATTGTAGGTAGATATGTACATTAATAGTAATACTATATATATCTTGAACATTTTAGAAGAATAGGACAAGATTCCTTATAAAAAGAAAGAATAGATATAATTAGAATTATTTGTATGTAAAAAGAAATGTAAAATTCTGTACTTATGGGACAAAACGGAAATGGCGAGAGTTATTGTGCTGGCCACAACAGATTTTTAAACTTTACGTCCTTGTCGAACTGACTTAAGTTAAGTATTTAATTATGAATACAAAATAAGTTGCATTGCATTTTACTTTTATTTTATTTTTTAACTAATGTTCTTGACAAGATTTTATTGATATCTATTACATTTATTATATTTATATAATATAATTTTTTTTATAAATGTGCTGAGGATGAACCACTACAGGTTTGAAACGTCCAAATATTAAAAAAAAGAAAGTCTGGATCACCAAGGCCTTTTTCGCTTTATCCACGTAATTTATTGTTAATTATTTTCTCTTTAATTATTATTAAGTTATTATTATTTCTAACTATTGTAATAGGATATAGAAGATAGATTTTTAAAAGTTCAACAATTTTTGCGTAAAAATAAAAAAATATCTTGCTGGAGAATCGGACTCAAAACTTCGACATTTCCTTATTTCAAAGACAACCATACTAACACTAACCACGGAAGACATTTGAAAATCTTTTCATATTACGTAAAATAATTATTATATTTTCAAATTATTATTATATTTTTAATTAGTGCAATATTAATAATGTAATTAATAATAAATAATGTACAAGAGATTTCTGTCGGATTTACGTAAAAACTATTTTCCCATGTTAAATGCCGATGTCAAGGATTGCTTGGGATACCCGGTATAATTTCCATGTTTGACTTGATGAAATTCATTCGAACCCGGTCTCTCAGAACCTCAGAAGCGCAAATAGTGACGCAACCTCGTAATTTTAAATATACGGAGATGAAATAATACAGTATCCTGTTTTCTATATGACAGTCAAAATTATATTTTTCAACACAATTTCTACTTCATTTTAACAAAAAGTCGCCAAGTTAGAATTTGGAGTGCGAATAACCTCTTACAATTTATTGTTTGTTTTCTCATCCATTTATAATTTAATCCAATATGTGAAACTCCTAACGTTTGGAACAAAGTAGAAGAAGAATCCAATCCTCTCCAAATCGTCAGTAAGTTCTCCAGCTTTCAATAAACGAAATCAAAATTCAAAACCTTGTCGGGGATCGATCCAATTCAATTGTTCTCCTAACAAACAAGCTGTGCTGGCCTGCGTTGGAGTTAAAAACACCCGTTGTCTGGACAAGACAAAGTATTAGATTTGCTCGCGTCGCTCAGCTAGCTCTATAGTTCTTCTTGCTTTATATGGGCAAAGTTCCCGTGAATTTGAGTTAATTTTGTGCAGTTGGCTCTACTGCGCTCTAACGAGTCGTATCTGACTGCGGCGAACGCCATCTGACCTACATTATACGGAAAATGAATTCTGCAAAACAGAATTGCTATGCTGGAGTTGAAGTACTGCCAAAACTCCAGATTCAAGTGGGTGGATGTCAGATGGTACATGTTGTTTCATTCAACTTAATCTCATAGTTTTTTAAATTGTTTTACTGGCGGGAATGCTCCTTGTGGTGCAATGAAAACTTTTTAAAACGTCGTAAAATTATTGCTACAATATAATGGGGTATTCCACTCAATTTTTTTTCATTATTTTAAATAAAATATCATTCAGTTTTGAAGCATTTCATAGTATTAAAAAATCTTAATTGTTTCTAGTTTAACAGTTTATTTTCGAGAAATCATTGTAATGTCACATTCCTCCTATATTTGTCTTTCTCACACACACTGCTCTGAGTACGCTTACGCTACGAGAGAAAGATAACAATTGTATGACGTCACTTTCCCCTTTAAGCAAATGTGAAATATCTCGTAAAGTAATAATTTAAAAAATGTTTTCATTGTTTTAACCAGGGATGGTAACCATAAAAAATATCGGTTTAGGTTACGGTTTCGGTCATCGTGAAAATAAAAATTCGGTTTTGATTTGGTTTTCGGTTTTTATACAGCAATCGGTTTTGGTATACCGGTTTTACAAAAAGGGCTTCGGTTTTGCAAAAGTAATTTACGAGACTAATAATATTATTAATTTTGATTTAACAATTAATTATTATAATGATGCAAAAAGTGTCCACAGACACGTGTACAAAGTTTTATAACAATCAGTTTTAATGGAAAGCAAATATTCTAATTTCTCATGTTAATGCCTATGGAAATGTAGCATGTAACGGATTTCGAGCGCCACCCGATTGAAGTACTACGTAGAAATTACGTTTCGAAAAAAAAAATAGAAAATAAATTCATGTTTATACTTTTTTATACATAAGTATTTTAATAATAAAAATGTACAATATTTAACAACTAACAAGAGACCTGTATATAATACGGTTAACCGATATATAAAAAATCTGTTGTGGCCAGCACAAGACCTCTCGCCATTTCCATATTAGGATATATAAGTATTGTACTGCACTTCGCTTTCAAACCGTCGTTTATAACAAAATATTACAGAACTTTACTCAAATATTGTTTTTTATTGTATTTAACATGTCTTCTGCACACATATAATTCTATCTATTTTTCATTGTATGAGGAAGTTTCTAAATTTCAGAGATTCTTCCAATTCATTAACCAGATTGGCGGTATTCCTGATGGATATATGCATTTTACCACAATTTTACCTATAATTTCAAATATTTAATTAATAAAACAATAAGAAAAGTTAAATCAGAGTTAAATATACTTCCCAGAAGAATCTATCAGAATGTCACTAAAACTGTTGATATTTGAGAATGACATGTGTCATGTTATAAACATTGGAATTTGTCAACTGGTTTTCTTAGTGCCTTGGCCTCTGCGATTAGTTTACTCTATAAATTATACTGTCTTTAGCTCTAAATCTATACAAGATATAATAAAAATTTTAAGTGTATTAGATGGAGAATTCTATGTTCTTCAATATTTAATAAAAAAAACTCCCAAAAAATTATATTTAGAAGAATTTTTCTAAGAAACTACTACTCCCGGTTGTTCAATTGTTACCAAAACCTTTTCAGCTCTTCCCAGGAATATCAGATTGAAAAAACTGCAGTTAAATATTTTTTAAGTATTATAGTTTTTGAGGAATCGTGTCTACAACATCCAGACATACATACACACATACACACATACACACATACACACATCCACGCACACACACAGACATCATTTTAAAAATATTATAATCGGATTCTAGGAACCTTAAATCGTGCTTATTCAATAAAATCTGGACATGCGAATTTTTGCATGAATCCAATACCTCTCTTAGCGAGAGGTAAAAAGGGTTTTGCTTTCGGTTCCGGTTTTGTATCGGTTTCGAATTTCGGTACAGGTTTCGGTTCTCATTTTTTTTCGGTATTTTTCGGTTAATGATTTCGGTTCCGGTTTCTGTTACCATGCCTGGTTTTAACTATTATTTATTGAGCCATACTTTAAGTTAAAATGATTTTTTTCTTGTTAAGGTGGAATCCTCCATTGTTATTATTTTCAGTCGTGACGAACACGGTCTGGCAGGCGTATGCCAGACTGTCTTTTGAAATTCACTCTCCACGCCAGCAATAAGTGATCGTAAGGTGACGTCTAGTAAACGCCCACACAGGACGAATATGTTATCATCATTACCGATGTCTGTGTTCAAAGCAGATTGGAACACCCAACAATGAGTAATATGTCATGATATATTTTTTTAACGAACGCACAAATTTCGAATCAAAATCATAGATATGAAATCAAAATTAATGGTAACAAATTAGATTATGGGTCATATACATTAAAACTAACTTTAACTCAATATGAGAGACTATAAAAGTTTTAAATAAATATTAGTTTTTAAAATATTTGAGTTACTAATGCCTTTAATATCCACGTCCAACTATTTTATTCCAAATTTATAAAACTTAAGCTTTCTGCTCTCGCTTTTTTGAAAACCGCAATTCACTTTCAAGCAAATGAATGCAGAAACAACCAAAGAATATTTGTTTTTTATGATGCCACGCCAGGAGGGGTAAGGGAAAGTAATGCTTACTTGGTAATACTCCATTGACGCCGTCAAAATATAATAATTATTATTCATGCTTTTCAAATATTAACCACGAAAGTTGTTTTAAATATATGCCTCGATTATGGTCATGCATTATAGCTCTATAGCGATTTAACACTTTAAAATTTAAGAATTAAAGTTGAAAACAATTATGGACATAACTTTAAATATTTACGCTTTAACTCTTTAGAATTTAAGAGTTAAAGTTTGAAAACAATTATGGTCATGGCTTTAAATATTTAGTTACTAAATATTTCTATAAATTTTACAGTGAGAAAAACCTCGCTTTAAAATTTAATTTAATTTTTTGTAATCAAAAATCCAAGCGAAATATGGACAATATACCAATTTTTGTTGTTTTATTGTTAAATGAAGATGATGAAGGGTAAAAAATACATATTCTTATAATCGTTCAAATTAGATTATTTTTTTTTATGTAGGAATGAAATGAGAATTGAAAGAAGAATATTAAGGGATACTACGAATCCTTTCGAATTTCCCGAAAATAAATTTATTAAAGACTTTCGTTTAAACAAAGTTATAATTTAAATTCATAGCTAATTCCCCTGATCACATCAGAACTAACTAGTAATGTGATTAGGGCTAATTCTTTCCATTTCTTTTCAATGTAATCGGGAGGTAATGTTGGGTTTATTATTCCCGTTCTAAACACAGTGGGTGGTAGCATGAATGGTGATTTGGAGATGACTAGCAGTGTTTTAGCGCTATAAATCGTTTATGGATTATTTTAAAGAAAAATACTTCAAATAAAAGTTACGGACAATTAATTTTTCTATAACTGTAATTTCAAGTATTTTTTCTAAAATACTCCACAAACGATTTATAGCGCTAAAACACTACTTGTCATTTCCTAGCTAATCACACTTGTTCATGCTACTACCCCGTATCACTTTCCGTAGCTCCTATAACTCTTCATATTGTTCAGTAGATGTATTGGCATGCCTTTCACCTTTTTTTTTATTATTTATTAACTAGTATATTAACGTGAATACGTGATATATTTTATTTAACATGAACTACTGTGAAAAAATTCTATATTTTAATGTGATATGTTTTATTTTCTAACCTCTATATGTCACTATAACAGCAACATAACATAAATGAAGTTAGCTGCTCTATAAAATGACATTTCTAATTTAAGAAATTAAATTTAAGTGACCATAATCAGAATTCGTTAAATTATTTAAGAATCTCTTTAAGACAACTCTTTAAGCTTAAATTCTATAATTTTTAAAGAGAAGACCATAATCGGGGTAATAGTTTTCTATTTTGTATCTGTAACAAAGCTATTATAGCACCCAAAGGAATTCGTTAATAGCTAATAATAGACTAGTACAATTTATTGTTATAAGGTTGGTGGTTAAGAGTTTCAAAAATGTCAAATGTCAAATCTCGTTAAATAAATTGACACAAATAATTGTTCAAAATTTTATTTTTATAATATAATTTTGAATTTAAAACTAAGAATAAGAAGAAGAGAAGACATAAAGTAGTAAATTTAGCATGAAATAGAAAATATCGTATGGTGTTACAAAAATAAAGTTAGAGTTAGAGTTGTCAAATGAATTATCAAACGTCATATTAATACCGCCAACTGACAAAATTCCCTAAATTTTGACATTACTATTTTTCATTTAAAAGGGCATAGAAAGTGCAAAATAAAAAGAAAAAGTATAAAGACCTCATGTCATAATTGTCGATTATTTTGTTCGAAGAGTTGGATAATTGCGCTGGGCATTGTGATCCAAATTTCCTTCTCACAAAATAAAATGGTAATTAAGACATTCATTCTTTAATATACTATTTTTACGCCTGTTAAAAAAGCTCACTTTTTCATTAAAATATAAAGTATGTATTTTAAAACAGCAAATGTGAAAAAAGAGCGATTTTTTAAAAGCAAACGAGTGAAAAAATGAAACGCTATTGTACTTTTTTCATACTTGCGACTCGTTCGGTCGAACTTTCACATTCGTGAAATAAGACTACATTTTTACTCATGTTGCATACAAATTTTTTAGTTATTATATGTATTAAGTGCTGAAATCGATCAATTTATGTGACTCCATTTATTAACGAACTACAATGTTTGAGAACAAATTCATGGAATACTTAAAAATATGATGACAACGAACATCTAGTACTGCACATTGCTTCCAATTCAAATGAAGTTTTATATAAAAAAATATTGGAGGACCCCATTTTGAATATTGACATTTAAAATTTCTATTAAAACGAGAAAATCCACTGAATCAATTTAGATAACAGAAATAATGTCAATTTTAATTAATGTTTCGTATTAACATTTATTTTTATGTCCAATATTTCAATTAAGATAACGTTCAAAACAATAGCTGAAAAAATAATAACAAAGTTCTTATCGCAAACAAATATGCACAAGACAGAAACATATACACATATACATTATGCTTCTTACACTTGTACCTACTACACGACTTATGAGTTATGATTCATAAACAACGATTTGTTTTAATATATGAGACTGATTATAAATATACATATAATCTACATGCATTCTTGCTTGAACATAAATCATGATTTAGAAATAAGCATTTCTTGTATTTTTTATTTCTACGAGTATTAATATCTATTACTATGGAGTTATTTATGCAAATTGTTATTTCTAATGTAAATATAACTGAGAGGTTTCTCACAAAAAAAATAGTAAATAAATAGTAATTTACGTAACAAGACCTGAAAGTGATACTTTACTGGGTGAGCAAGGAAGCTTGTGAGCCCAGTATAGACACTTTTAGGTCATGTTGGGTACAATATTTTTTTTGCGATCCTGAAAAAAGAATAAAAAAGTATTATTTTATTTTTTACTGCGAGTAAATAAGAAATAAATAAACAACTGATCTCCATGGAATCATTTAGCTTTACCGGTCCCGGGATCGGTAAAGTACTTTCCGATCCCTTATAGACAATTTTCCGAGCTAGCTCAGCAAAGAAAGACTTTCCGGTCTAAATAGTGATCAGAAAGAGCTCATTTTCTGGGCGATCGCGAAAAAAATCATTTTAAAAACGTTCATTGTATGACTGTGGCACTGTTTCTCCGTATATTTTTAAAAAATATTATGTGGCCAGTACATTATTTTCCGTATGTACTTTGTACAAATCTCATACCAAAAGTTCCTTGGAAAAGATTCTATAAATCCAATAAATTTATATCACGAACATACACTATGTAAATTGCACTTGACACTGACATCTGACAATTAAAATTATTTGAATATATTAGCAGTTTCCATGATTATAGCACAGCTGGCTGATTTATGAAAGTTAATCTCTTTATAGTTCTTTAACTCTACATCTATTTAATATGAAGGAAAAGTGTATAATCAAACCGCATAGGCAATAAGATATTCTTCTGATAATTAGAATTATTTGAATATATTTACTGTTGCCATGATTATAGCACAGCTGGCTGATTTATGAAAGTTATTCTCTTTATAGTTCTTTAACTCTATATCTATTGAACATGAAGGAAAATTGTATAATCAAACCGCACAGACAATAAGATATTCTTTCATATTGATAATCACATAAAATATCAAAAAATGATATTTAACTGCGTTAAAAAAAAAAAAAAAAAACTGATAAGAACTTCAAATAAGAGAACTTCCGTTTGACCAATTATGATCAAAATCTGATCAGCTCTTCAATGTAATGAAGAGGAATACGAAAGAATTATAATTTTTAGAATTGTAGTATTGGAGTTATCCCCGGAGAAATTTTTGTCACACGCATACATGCCAACACACATACAGACATTAAAACTAGTAAAATCGAATTCTAGAGTCCCTAATACGTGCTTATTCATTAAAAACCCATCACTGATCTTTTTTACCAATATAGACCCATAGCGATACTACCCATTTTTGGGAAAGTCTTTGAAATAATAATTAAAAAACGATTAGATGATTTCATTATTAAATATTCAATCTTAAATCCTTGTCAATTTGGCTTTCGTCAATCTAAATCTACTTCTCAAGCAATTTCAAGTCTAGTCGAAAAAACTGTCGAATGCTATGAAGATAAGAAACTAGTTGCTATTACGCTTTGTGACTTAACTAAAGCGTTCGATTGCGTATCGCACGCCATTCTACTAGATAAACTCTTATCTTATGGAATAAGAGGATCTTCACATAAATTAATTCAATCTTACCTCGATAGGCGGCAACAATGTGTCTATATGAATAACATTTGCTCTAATTATCTAACTGTTAACCATGGAGTGCCTCAGGGTTCTATATTGGGGCCATTACTTTTTAATATTTACATAAACGATTTTCCTTGTAGTATAATCGGTGGTGAATGCATCCTTTTTGCAGATGATACTACCCTAATATCGTCAGATAGTAATTTAAAAAATCTTGAAATGAATATGGAACAGCTAGAATCTGATGCAAGAAATTGGTTTACATTAAATAAACTCAAATTGAATCAAGGGAAAACTCAAAAATTAATCCTATCACCTCGACTGAACATAGATCAGCCAAAATTTGTAGTACCTACTCCTAGGCTTAAATATTGATCCTCACTTAAATTGGACATATCAAATAGACAAACTTCGAAATAAACTTGCATCAGTAATATTTCTTTCTAGAAACTTATCTAAATACGTATCAACAGATACATTAAGATCAATTTATTTTGCTTTATTCGAGCCTCATTTAACATATGCTATAACTGTTTGGGGTAACTCTACCCATGCAGGAAAAATTTTTGTCCTCCAAAAAAAGATCATACGTTTAATTGATAAAGCACCTATAAATACACATTGTCGTCCTATATTTATTAAACTAAAAATTATGTCATTTCCCTGTCTGTATATCTACTATAGTTTACTTGACATTCACAAGAATAAAAATTTATTTATGCAAAATAATGATATTCATCAATACAACACAAGGAATGCAGAAAACTTACGCCCTTTGCCTATTAAATTAGAATGTTCAAAAAAAAATTCTCCAAACATTTCTCTGTATAACAAATTACCAAGTAATATTAGAAATATGAATTTTATTAAATTTAAGATATGGTTAAAGAATTATTTGCTGTCTCAGTGCTTCTATACAGTGCAAGAGTTTTTAAATACCGCAATTATTTTGTGAATAATTTTTATCTAATTTATTTATTTACTTATGTGTAGTACTAATCAATAATTATTGTGACTTGCCATAAATGTATTACATAAAATGGTCAATAAATATTATTATTATTATTATTATTATTATTATTATTAATACCTTCCTCACCTAAAGGCAAGGTGACGGAAGGTAAAAAATATATAATCACATCGCATTTGATTAAATTAATATTTAATCAAGTGATTATATTTATGTGAGATGGCAAATGTAGCCATAATTATTAATAATAATTTAATGAAATTAATCAATATTGAAACTTTATGACAGGTGTCATCTATCAACTTGAACTATTTTTACCTCCCGCTACCCTTGGTTAGGGAGGTATAGGGATCGTGCTAAAAATTACATACCGAGATTTTAGTAAATGACCACGTTTTAAGGTCCCTAGAATCCATTTTTAACATTTTCGCGATGATGTCTATGTGTGTATGTGTGTGTGTATGTATGTATGTATGTATGTGTGTATGTGTGTGTGTGTGTGTGTAATTTTGTCTTCGCTCTAAGTCAAATACTATCATTTAGAAAATTCTGAAACCTTGTATTTCTACCCTATTCTAATACGAAAAGAAGTCATTAGATCTTGGTGTAAATCGGATAACCAGAAATGGAACTTTACTTGAAGCTCATAATGGTTTTTCTTCAAAAAATACCATTAAATGCCATTTTTACGCATTTTGTCATTATGAAAATTATAGATTATTGAATTTTGTACAGGTATACATAAATACTTTTTCTATATATTTTACAGATAAATTTAAAAATCATTTTTCTTTTTCTAATTGCGAAGCCTAAGATAAACACAATTCCTTTGTTACACAGTTTATTTTTCAAATGAATGTAACTGACAGGTAAATGTCATTGTCAAAAAACTAATCACTTCAAATTAATAATAGTGACATAAATAATAAAGAAAATCGTAAATAAAGCAATGGTTATATCAGGGATGGTAACAGAAACCGGAACCGAAACCATTAACCGAAAAATACCGAAAAAAAATGAGTACCGAAACCGAAACCTATACCGTAATTCGAAACAGATACAAAACCAAAACCGAAAGCAAAACCCTTTGTTATTTATCGGTTAACCGCTTTATATACAGGTCTCTTGTTAGTTGTTAAATATTGTAAATTTTTATTATTAAAATACTTATGTATAAAAAAGTATAAACATATTTATTTTCATTTTTTTTTTTTTTTGTCGAAACGAATTTCAATTTTCAATGTTGTATCTCAATCGGGTGGCCTTCGAAATCCGTTACATGTTCATTTACATAGGCATTTAACATGAGAAATTAGAATATTTTGAATATTTGCTTCCCACTAAAACTGATTGTTATAAAACTTTGTACACGTGTTTGTGGACACTTTTTGCATTATTATAATAATTAATTGTTCAATCAAAATTAATAATATTATTATTCTCGTAAATTACTTTTGCAAAACCGAAACCCTTTTAGTAAAACCGGTATCCCAAAACCGATTGCTGTATAAAAATCGGAACCCAAATCAAAACCGAATTTTTATTTTCACGATGACCGAAACCGTAACCCAAACCGATATTTTTTATTGTTACCATCCCTGGGTTATATGCAATGGAATATAATACAGTCTGAAGCATTACTAAATACGTAGGTATGTATATAAATTAATAAAAATTAAATAGCGGGATGTTTTGTGTTCAGATTTTTGTTCTATTTATCATGGCAGTCTGTAAATATCTAAAAATTACAACTTTTATTTCGATTCTTTCTCGAGGACGAAACACACGTGAACAATAATTTTTGTCTTATTAGATGCAGTTTTAATTCAGAACATTTTTTGAATTTATACTATTTTACTAAAATACATAGTGAACTCATATGAAAATTTTACTATTATATTTTTTATGAACCGGAAAGAATAGACATCGGTATGCAATAGATAATATTCTATATTTATTCGTAATTCATACACATTGTTACGTTTACGGTTAACGAATAACGCTTATAACGAATATGTAATTATAAACTAGTAAAAACGAGTTTGCGGGTATTTGTTTTTACTTTAACCTTTTTCAAGAATTTATAATTCCTTGTTTATATATTTATATAAAACGAATACGACAATTACTTTTAAATGTATAACAAATAACAATTTTAATATATGGAAATACAAAACAATCCAATGCATATATTTATCTCATTGGTGTAGGTATACGTAAATAATATTTGCATATTTATTATAACAAGTTACTAAATATAGAAAATTCGAGTACCTACCGATGATAACAAAATATGTATAAGAAAATATGTAAATAATAAACCCCAGAAAATATTTGCAATTGTTCCAATAATTTAAATACCTGGATGAGATTAAAAAATTAAAAACCCGCATACATGATAATATCTCAGCGGTATGCAATCTTAATCTCTGTTATTAACAAATTTACCATAAATAACATTTTTAATTTCTGAATACTCTCTCCACCAAAAAAAAATTTAACGAGTACAAAAACGAACCCTTTCCTATGTCCCGTTACTCTAAACAAAAAAATCGACTAACTGTATTCGAATGATTTAAAACGGACAGTCCGTAAAATTCGGTGTAATAGAATGTTTTTTTTTTTAGTCTGACGGCTGCAAAAAATAAAACACGGTTTGGTAAATTCCCAGAGCTCTATCGTAGCACCACTCACTTTAACTAGAAATATTGATTCCAATTTTAGTAATGAAAGGGTAGGTGCACAATTTCTATTCGGCTGCATATCATTACGCAACATGAAAATATTGTATGTTGGATGAAATTTTCCGCCAGCGTAACAAATGGACTACAAAAGTTTAAAAACAGTTATTAATTTTTATAATATTCTGGTTTTTAATGTCTTTAACATCTACATTATGCATCTACTCTATTTAAAAATTTTGGTACGTACAGTGGACAGAAAAAATAGGATAGTATTTTTTTCTAGTATAAACTGATCCTTGATAATATTAGAAATGTTGTAATTTGAAGGCAAGTAAACAAATTAAGCAACATTAAACACAATAATTCAATTTAAGAAACGATTTAATAAAATTATTTAAAAACTATTTTTCTAATATTTGGTCATTGCACCATTTCGAATGATAACTTCGGTTAGACTACGAGGCATGGAATTAACCAATTTCATACAATATTTGACGGTAACAACATTCCCATATGCATTATTAACCACACCTATATCAAGTAGTTCTTAGTATCTCAATTAATATTCTTTTACAGTTGATACTCTGTGTCGCCCTAATCCTATTCTGCTTTCCTCTGTCTCCACTTATTTAAAATGTTAATGGCAGAATTTTCATTAGTATTATAGCGCTGGGCAATTTTTCTGATCGGCATTCCTTCTTCCGCTCTAACAATTACCGAACACTTCACAATATCTCTAATTTGAGGCATTTTTTTACTTCGATTCGGAAATTCAATTTTTGACAAACCAAAGTGACAAATGTCATAATTGTAAAGCCAAATTCAAGCAACCAAACCTTAAGGCTGCGCGCCAGTCAAAATCATGATTTAGCGATAAGTTCTCAATTTTTTTCCTCAAAACTGTGAAAACATTTCAAAATGCAAATAATAGGAGTAAATAAGGAGAGAACAATGATTTCAAAATCACATTTTCAAAAATTGTATATAGTATTATTGATGAGAAAAAAAATGTTGAATTCATTAAAATCTGAAATTATTATTTTTTACATAAATGAATCCAAGTCATATATGGAGCAGTTTTATGTTAAAAAGTTGATATCACAGGAATCACAAGAAAACACTGAATATAGCTAGATAGATAGAATTTGTATAATATGATTGAATTCTGAGAAAATAAGCCAACATTTGAACAATGCTAAATCTGTACCTTTAAAAACATTTTTTAAATAGATTGTGAGGTAATTTATAGGGTAATTATTATACTCACTATATAGAACTTTGGCTCAAGAATCACATGAATTTTTTTCATTTTTTTAAAATGAAAATTACAGCGCCTGGACTCTCTGAAATGTTCTTCCAATGTTAATTATAGGCAAATTTAGTTTACTCTTTCGCCACCACGTGCCGCATGAAATTTGAGCTGTCGAAATGGAACATAAGGAGGAGTTAGGGAGGGGCTTAAGTTGTTAGATTACGTAGAGGGGAAAAATATTGAAATAGTGAAATAAACTGCATTCGCTTCTGCAGCCTTTTCAGCCTTTTAGGAAAATCGGCATTGCGTGAATTTATATTGTTTTTATTTGAGTTGTGAAAAATGGGTTTTCAATTTGGAAAACGCAAAAGAAGTAAAAGAGCTAAAATAGCAAAGAAAATTAATTTGAAAAGGTAAAATACAAGTATGTATATTTTTATCAAAGCACTGCAACTTCAACCTATTTCAGAAATGAAGCTCGAAATAAGGTGTCTTCTTCTTTGGAGAAACAAAACAGTAGTACATATCGCATATATAAATAGGAATATATTAAATGCAAATAATGTAAACTATAATACTAACAAATCAGTTACATAATTTTTTGTAAAAAATAGTAAAAATATAAAAAAACGAAGATTTAATTCTTCTCAAACTTTGTATTTATAATTTATGTAAAAATACTTTTCCAACCAATGATAATAAAACATTTTCTAGTTATCGTATAGTACCTAATCGTATCATATAATATAAAATTTGGAAAATATGTACTTCAAAAGATAAAAGTTTATGTAGTGATGTATAATGAAAGCAAAACTTTATCTGAACAAAGTGAAATGTACCTAAGGGACATTGTTAAAATATGTATTTACAGGTATAACAATTTGGGATAATTGGTATCAGACATTCTAAAAACTGGTATTAAATATTTCTTGTAAGAACACGTGCAAAATGCAGGTACACTTCCCTCGCTCGGTGTCATTGATCATAAAGGCCTTTGTTTTCTTTTCGGCGTATTTTAATCTAAAGTTCAGTTCAACTGGGTTTTATAAAAAAAACTAAATTAGGGATATCCTTGTACAGGGATTGTAATTCATAATTAGTATACGATACTGAACAAGTTAATAGACTAACATCGTCAATTTTTGGCCGCGTATGTAAAAGAAGATGTTTAGGTACGAGATTGTTTATTTAAAAACCACATAATAACAAAATACATAAAATACGGTTTGGATAACGAATACATAGCTACTCGTATATTTGAAAATCAAACTAATAAGAAAGTTATTCCTTCGGGTTTATTTATTGATGAAGAAAATGGATATCTAGCAGCAAGTCCCGATGGTAAATGTTATGTAATACCGGGTTTCCACTTTTCTATTACAGTTTTAAATGGAGATGAACTACTATCAAATTCAATTATGTTTTTTTTTTTTGTTATAAAAAAAGTAGACACCCGGTATACAGAATGTCACAGGACAAGCTTACGCTATTATTATTTTAAAAACTATTCAATATTTTTTTTATGAAATTTAGTACCTAGTAGGTTTCCGACATGCCAGTTTCAACTAAAATATTTTCAAAGCACAATTGAAGTAAAAAAAATTAAAAACACTGTTTTTTAAAAAATATCCCATGTTGAAAGTTGATAATTTTTAATTAGAAAAACTTAAGTTTTTTGTAATTTAATTTTACGTTGACGTAGAAATTAAATTTTTCAAAAATTATCGGTTGCTAATTTATATTAGTGTAAACAAAAGCTTTCTTTTTAAAACTGTTTTTACAGATTATAGAAATTCGATTCCATTCGCGAGATATAGAGTGATAAAGAAGTGGCCGTTTTTAGAGAAAAAATAAAAAAAAGTTGAATTACGACGGAAATTGTTAATCGTGTGTAAAATGTTTTTACTGTTTCATATGTAAAATTTTCTGCTGAATTCGATGGTAAAATAAAAAATATAGCATTCTATTTAAAATAATAAAGTTAGGGGCTACTTCCGGTTAGACCGGAAGTGCTACTGCTTTAAAAATATTTTAGTTGAAACGGTCATATCGAAAAACCCCTAGATACCAAATTTAGTAAAAAAAAATCTGATGTGGCCAACACAAAACCTCCCGCTATTTAATTTTTACATACATACATACGTACATAAAATCACGCGATTCCCACTTAGGGGGTTAGCAAATACCCGGAAACAATAGTAACAATAAGAAAAGGGATAAGAGTAAGAGCTCAGCTGACTCACTTCACTCTTTAACAACATTCCTCTTTCGCCTTGTCCACAATCATCATAGCATTCATACATAAGAACATATTAAAGTGACCGATTTCCGGTAGCGAATAACCCCATCCGGACCACAATAATAGTTACGCAACAATCTTCCTTCGTCACACTTTCCTATCCATTTTTATTAATTTAAATACATACTTACGTATTTACTAACGCTGCAAACTGTTCCATTGCATAAAACTATTGATTTATTTACTATTTTCTTTTTAAAATGTCACTATTATTAATTTGAAGTGATTAGTTTTTTGACAGTGACATTTAATGTCAGTTACATTCATTTGAAATATGAACTGTATAACAAAGGAATTGTGTTTTTCTTAGGCTTCGGGACTTGTAAAAAAAATTATTTTTAAATTTATCTGTAAAATATATAGAAAAAGTGTTAATGTATTCCTGTAGAAAATTCAATAATCTTTAATTTTCATAACGACAAAATGCGAAAAAATGGCATTTAATGGTATTTTTTAAAGAAAAACCATTATGAGCTTCAGGTAAAGTGCCATTTCCGGTTATCCGATTTACACCAAAATCTAATGGCTTCTTTTCTTATTATAATAGGATAGAAATACAAGATTTCATAATTTTTTGAATGATAGTATTTGAGTTAGAGTGAAGACAAAATCCCTACACATACACACACACATACATACATACATACATACATACACACACACACACACATACACACACACATACACACATACAGACATCATCGTGAAAATGTTAAATTTGGATTCTAGGGACCTTAAAACGTGGTCATTTACTAAAATCTCGATAAGTGATTTTTAGCACGATCCCTATACCTCCCTTACCAAGGGTAGCGGGAGGTAAAAATATTGAATAGTTTTTAAAATAATAATAGCGTAGGCTCGTCTAGAAATAAACAAATTTCATTTCAGATACAAGGCCAATTACACATTTCATCATTTTTATTAACAAAGATACTCCTGTTTTCATTTTGAAAATCGAAAAAAGTGATTTATTTTGGGAAAAGCATATGAGAGATCAACTTATTAATTTTTATAAGAAGTGCATACTACCAGAAATTGTTTTGCGAAGAATTCAGAAGGGCTTTAAATGCAGAGAACCTCAGTAGAATTTATTCCTCTCAATTGTTCAAAATAATGGACAATTACTTTATTTTTAAATATTAATTTCAAAATATAAACAAGGATAATTCCATTTTTAATCACAAATAAATGCTTGAATTATAATAATTGTTTTATTTTTCCTTGTCACTTGATACGTATTTCATTGATATTATACAATTTGTTTTCCTCGGTCGAAACACGCACCCTGGCCATCCCGGCTTTCTTTACAAGTAATTTATAACTCGTAAGGTACACTGTTCTGATTGGCTGTAGCTACACCTGCACTTTTACAACCTAGACATCAACCAGATGCACAAATTTTCTACTGTGCTGCCATCAGTCGGCTTAGAAACAAAATAACACTCCTATCCCGCGACGTTAAGAAGGTTTACTTAATTTTTCGACTTTTCCTATTTTTTCAAATTTTTTTCTATCGCCTTTTTGAAATTCGGAATTTATTATCGCGTAAATAAAACAGAAACAAACGAAAAAGCGAAAATAAACGAAATAAGAATTCTTTGAATATTGGATGACCGTGAAAAATATATTGAATGGTATAGAATGTTAGTGACAATTAAAACTTGGACTATAATAAACGAATTTTTTTTTATTAAATTGTTTATTATCCACGCATATTTTTAATTAATTACCAATGATATTCTTTTGAGCATACTACCTATGTTTTTATATATGGCCAACGCAGTACTTTCCGTTAGTTCTCTATGTATCTTATACATAAAAAAGTTTCTTGCAAAAGATTCTAAATTGTCACACAAATATAAGAGTAAATAAATTGCACTTAACACTGCCATTTGTCAATCAAAATATCTTAATGTAGGTAGTAATTGAACAATGAGCCCTAGGCAAAAGGTAATAATTGTTTCCATGGTAATATTGCATAACCATACCTGATTTATGAAATTTAATTTCTTTATAATTTTTTAACTCAATCTCCATTGAATATCAAGTATAAAATGTAATCAAACCGTAAGAGAATAAAATATTCATTCATATTTATAATAACATAAAATGTCAAAAATTGATATTTAACTGCTATTTCAAGAAAATTTGTTAAAATCTTCAAATTAAGGTACTTCCGGTTGACCAATTATAACCAAAATGTAAACAATTCTTCATAAGAATTCAGAAGAGAAATACGAAAAAAAAAATTGTAATTTTTGGTATTGTAGTATTGGAGTTATCGGAGGAAAAACTATCATCATATACAGGCATTATCGAAAAAAAATTAATAGTAAAATCGTATTCTAGGGACCCTAATACATGTTTATTTATTAAAAATTCACTACAGAATTTTTGATAGAAGACAATACCTTCTTTACGTAAAGATGACAGAAGGTAAAAACATATTTTGTAAAAAGTTTATATAAAGGTGTTCTATGAAACAAGCCCAAAATATTTTAGCTAAATAAAATAATCACTTTTATATAAATTTAGCAAGTTATGATACTCTCCAAGAAATTTATTAAGTTATTCAGACGAGTATATCTTCATATTTGTAAAAGGATAAAACTCAATATGAATTTAAATAATATTTTGTACTGTAAATTTGTAAAATACTTTACTCGTAATGTATAAGTATATTTATTATATACGTTAATTTCATAAAATAAAAATTGGTATTGGCGGGAGGCAATGTATTAACCACATCAAATTTGTTTTATTTAAAATCTTATTTAAAAAATAAACTATCCATATATTTACATTATACGCTATTTCTTATTATCAAAAATATACCTATAAACATTTCTTATTTCTAAATTTCCGTTACATTCATAACCTACTTGTTTGACGTTCAAAATTCTCTTCAAATTATCCGCACTCTTTTTCTGTATGACGAGCATTTCTATATATTAAAATACGCGGCAATATATTCCAAATTTATAAATAACACTCCCGGTAAATATATTTTTAATATAACGTTAAAATTTGGTAAAATACTGCATGGGTGATGCACTACAATACAATGGAAAATTCACTACTAAACGATGGCGCAACGGTAACTCGCTTGGTGCATTCCATGGCTAACTGCCATTCGAAAATCGTGAAAAAATTCTCTATCGATTGGGGGAGCTTTGTTTGATAAAATTGTTGTTTATGAAACTTGAAAAGGAATTTTAACAAAACTATTTTACATTACATAATACATGGGTAGTAAAAATATATGGATTTAGAGTATGACAAATAACCTGTTCAATAATTATTGTGTACGTACGCATACATTGAGAAACTATAAGCAGGTATAGAGATACGAAGTAGGTTATTTCGACAAAATTCCCTCAAAAAGGTAGGAGGAGGAGGCATTTCAATGGTATTTATTCGGCAAAAATAAAAAGATCAATACGTGGAAAAATTTTGCAGATTTTTATTGTCAAATAATAATTTCGTCATTTATATCTTGCGGCACCTACAGGTTAAGGAAGGTATTGTGTTTGGTCTAAAAATTTATTATGAGCTTTAATAAATAGGTATTAATTTTGTGTTTTTGGCGACTTTTATCGGCTCCAGTTACTCGAACACTACATTTTTTGGTACTCCTCTTTTTTTACCTCTCGCTAAGAGAAGTATTCGATTCATGCAAAAAATCGCATATCCAGATTTTAGTGAATAAGCACGTTTTAAGGTCCCTAGATTCCGATTTTAACATTTTTACGATGATGTCTCTCTCTCTCTCTATTTATTTGTGTGGAAGTGTGTGTTGATATTAAAAACTGTGTGTATGTGTGTATGTGTGTATGTGTGTATGTGTGTGTGTGTATGTGTGTGTATGTGTGTGTATGTGTGTACGTGTGTACGTGTGTATGTGTGTATGTGTGTGGATGTGTGTGTGTGGATGTATGTGTGTGGATGTATGTGTGTGTGTGGATGTATGTGTGTGTGTGTGGATGTATGTATGTGTGTGTGTGTGTGTGTGTGTGTGTGTGTGTGTGTGGATGTGTGTGTGTTTGAGTGTTTGTGGATGTTGGAAGGACGTTTCCTCAAAAACTATAATACTTTTCTTAGAAAAATTCTTCTAAATATTATTTTTTGGAAATTTTTGTTATTACAAATATTGAAGAACATAAAACAAATAGAATCAAACTTGACAAACAAAATTTTGAATTTTCTTTCAATGTCGACTGTTTTTATTGGATAAATATTATAACGAACCGTTTAAAATTTTTACGAGTGTTTATGAATACGGGCAATAGAGATAAAACACTATAATATATAGAAAAATAGGATTTAATAAATCATAGAGGCTAAACTACACTATGGAAACCAGTTGACAAATTCAAATGTTTATAATATAGTAATGTGTATAACATAGTTTGTACATGAGAGATATCAGTGTCAAAAATCATCATTTTTATTTTTAGTGACATTCTGAAAGCTTTTTCTGGGAAGTACATTTAATCTTTATTATTGTTTTATTAACTAAATATTTAAAATTATAGGTAATATCAATATATCCATTAGAAATACCGCGAATCTTGTTAATGAATTGGATGAAACTGTGACATTTAGGAACTTCCTCATACAGAGAAAATATTTATAATTAGAATTGTATGTGTGCAGAAGACATATTAAATACAATAAAAAAAAATATTTGGGTACAGTTCTGTAATTTTTTTGTTATAAAAAAAAACGGTTTGACAGCGAAGAGCAATACAATACTTATAAAACATAAAATGGAAATGGCGAGAGGTATTGTGCTGGCCACAACAGATATTTTTTTACATAAATATATAGGAGGTGATCAGATTTTGGTTTTAATTGGTCAACCGGAAGTACCCTTTCACTTGAAGCTTTAACGGTTTTTCTTGGCAAAACATTTTTAATTAATATTTTTTGACAATTTATGTTATTATAAATATTAATGGATATTATAATTTCCATATAACTTGATTGCAATTTTTTCTTCATATTCAATGTAGAGAAATATGATAAAAAAAAAATAGTTAGTCCCAAGTACAATTTACATATTATGATGCAATTTTAGTATAAATACATAATCTTTTGCAAGAAATAATATTTATGGAATTTATATAAATAAAATTGACATAAGGTATATTGGCAACATAAAATTTTTATGATAATCCAAAAATGGAAGAATTTAAAATAGTTTTTGGAGAAAATGAAAAAAAATATAATTTAAAAAAATAATTATTTGAAAAACGAAATCTAAAGTGCATCACTAAAGTACCCTATTCCTATCCTATTAGGGAAACTGTTATCAAATTTAATAGCGTATTAACTGATCAGTAGAAAATTTATATTTTATTATACTCTTACAATTTAATGAAACAATAGGTAAATATGATTGAAATGTACTGAAAATTAATCCATATTTTTGTTTGCCGGCTTCAAATATACTGCACTTATTTCGCGAATAGAATCAATAGGTATATCAAATTATATTTCTAGTTAAAGTCTGATGCATTAGTTGTACAAGCATCCTATACAGGAATTAGAATTAGGTGCACAGAATTTTAGAATGTAGATTTTGTGTTTTATTTAAAATTGTTCCCCAGAATTTCTAAAGCATTCTACAAATATATAACAGAGAACATACCTGTGGAGGATTCTTGGAAAAAGAGAAACTTGCACAGCAAAAACCAGCAACCATACCAACGCCATTGCCATTCATCTTGTCAAAGAACGTAACTGCACCGATCTACAACTAAGAGTGTCTTATATACCTTTGCAAGTTTTTCCGGATATCAAATCTTATCAAGACACTGATAAGAAAATGCAATTTATACCACACTCATGGTCGGAACAAAGCGCTCAGAAATGAACTATTGTGTAACGAACAATCGGGGACCGTTAGAAATTGAAAAGCAATAAAAATGATTAATAAAATCAGTCTTACCACGCTGATAAATGCATTTGTTTTTGCTTATCGCAGGCTATTGTTTACCTCCAATCATGGCCACCTAGCCTTTGTGCACATAGCCAGAACAGATCACGTGATTAATCTTAGAGAGAAATTCGAAAACTATTTTGTTATGGTAACCCAAAAACATTGCTCTCGGACAGGCAGGTTGTTCATAATGCAAATCTAAATAATCGTAATAAAACTTCGGAATTAATTTTTTTTTTCATTTCGGATATCTTATTTATAAAGTTTTTATACACATTGTTGCATATTAAGCTGTAACTGTAAAGCTTGTTTTACACCATACAATATATAAGAAAAAGTACAAGTTACAATGTTAGAAAACAATTAATACTATCGCATATATTGTTTTTTTTTACCTTCCGTCACCGTTAGGTAAGGAATGTATTGTCTTTGGTCAAAAAATTCGGTGGTGAATTTTAGGGTCCCTGCAATACGGATTTACTATTTTTAAGATGATGTCTGTATGTATGTATGTGTGTGTGTCCGTGTGTGTGTATGTGTGTCCGTGTGTGACAATTTTTTTCCGACGATAACTCCAATACTACAATTCTAAAAATTATAATTCTTTCGTATTCTGCTTCTGTACGTCCATATGAAGAGTTGATTAGATTTTGGTTATAATTGATCCACCGGAAGTACCCTTATTTGAAGTTTTTAGCAGTTTTTCTTAAAAAAAACGCAGTTAAATATTATTTTTTGACATTTTGTTATTAAATTTATTAAAGAAATTACTCTTTTCTATATGGTTTGATTATACATTTTCCTTCATATTCAATAGATGTACAGTTAAAGCATTATAAAGAAATTAATTTTCAAAAATTAGTCAGCTTTGCTATTTATCATGGAAACAGCTGATGTATTCAAACATTCTAATTGACAGATATCAGTTGCAAGTGCAAATCCAAATTTGGAAAGTATGGGATCAAAAATTAGTATGTCATAGTGTTCCTCGCAAGCAGTGAAAGGCTAAAGAGAAGATGGAAGGACTATATTGCAGAAGACTTGAGAAAGGAAGGATTGTGTGAAGAAGATGCGTTGGACAGGAATGACTGGAAGAGAAGAGGAAACAGCAACCCCTAATAAAATAGGGCAAAGCTGAAGCAGAAAGAAAAATGTGTCAAGTGCATTTTACTTAGTGTATATTTATGTCATAATTTTATTGGATTTATAGAACCTTTTCAAATGAACTTTTGGTATGGAATTTGTAAAAAATAGTATGTGTTCGTGTTCGATTTTACATGAAATTGTTCCACGGTCCTTTTGGTATGGGATTTGTACAAAATACATCGAATTGACGGAAGGTCTTGTGCTGGCTACAACAGATTTTTTTGAAAATAAATACGGTTCATGATTCCAAGAATCTGCTTTTAAATTTATTTTTGCGATGATGTGGGTATATGTATGTGTAACTATGTATATGCGTATATATGAATATGTTTGGCTATGGCTGGTATATAGGTAGTTCTCGTCACAATCTCGTCTGCAATTTTGACAATATCTAATGGTTTTAAGTGAATTGCTCATAGGAAAAATGTATAAGATCAAATTTGTAGGGAATTTTGTCTTCTATAAAACTGACAATAAGTATAGTTACTGGTGATATTTTTCAAAAAAATATTTGCATAAATTTTCCAAGATGATGTTTCCGAAGTGCATAAAACTTACATCTAAGTATAAAACATATCCAAAAATAAAAATCTGTTGTGGCCAGCACAAGACCTCTCGCCATTTCCATATTAGGCTATATAAGTATTGTATTGCATTTCGCTTTCGAACCGTCGTTTTATAACAAAATAATATAGAACATTACCCAAATATTGTTTTTTATTATGTTTAACATGTCTTCTGCACACATTCACATATAATTCTAATTATATCTATTTTTCATTGTATGAGGAAGTTTCTAAATGTCAGAGATTGTTTCAATTTATTAACCAGATTGGCGGTATTTCTGATGGATATATGCATTTTACCACAATTTTACATATAATTTCAAATATTTAATTAATAAAACAATAAGAAAAATTAAAACTTCCCAGTAATAGCTATCAGAATGTCACTAAAACTGTTGATTTTGACATTGACATGTATCATTTACAAATTATGTTATAAACATTGGAATTTGTCAACTGGTTTCCTTAGTGCCGTAGCCTCTGCGATTAGTTCACTCTATAAATTATAGTGTCTTTATCTCTAAATCTATACAAGATATAATAAAAATTTTAAGTGTATTAGATGGACAATTTTATGTTCTTCAATATTTAATAAAAAACCTCAAAAAAATTATATTTAGAATAATTTTTCTAAGAAACTACTACTTCCGGTTGTTCAATTGTTACCAAAACCTTTTCAGCTCTTCCTAAGAATGTCAGATTGAGGAAACTGTAGTTAAATATTTTTTAAGTCTTATAGTTTTTGAGGAATCGTGACTACAACATCCAGACATACATACATACATACATACATACATACATACATACATACATACATACATACACACATACACACACACGCAGACATCATTTTAAAAATGTTATAATCGGATTCTAGGGACATTAAATCGTGCTTATTCAATAAAATCTAGATATACGAATTTTAGCATGAATCCAATACCTCTCTTAGCGAGAGGTAAAAAAATAAAAAAAAAACATTTTTTATAATTATTTTACAAGATATTTGGAATTTATTGTCAGTGGCAATGTGACGTCAAACTATTGCTGTATTTCTCTCGCAGCTTACTATAGTCTGGTGCGAAGCGAGAGAAAGCTAGGAGTGTCGCTGTGACGTCATATCGATATTCAAAATCAAATGCAGTTAAACTAAAGACAATTAAGACTTTTCAATACTACGAATTTCTTAAAAATTAAACGAACTTTCATTTAAAATAATAAAAAAATTAGAGAGGAGGACCCCATTGATTAATTTACAAAATTTGTTTTACAAGGTCGACCTGAATCTCTTATGCCCAGTTGCACCACTGATACTTAAAATTTAAACATGGTTTTATCCAGTTAACCAAATAAATTAATGTTAATTCCTGTCGAATAATATTTTAATTAAAGTACAAAATTGAATTGGCTAATGCTCGGTTTGAACTTGAACCTGAACTATTTTTTGTTTATAATGTGTATATTTGAACTAGTTCAGTTGAACTTCAAACAAATGTCATAATATTGAAAATGTGCTGTGTAATTTACGCTTTTATTCAATTTTTTGATCATTAATATGTCATTTTGACACTCCTTCACTACACGCTGACATATTTAAGTATTATTCTTTAAGTAAAAGGGGGAAAGATATTTTATAAGGACAAAGAAAAGTGTTGGGAAGAAATTACTAATCAAATTAATTAATATAGGTATCGAAATTCTATTGTATTTAAAAAGAAGTCTGAAAGGCTCAAAATAAAAATTTGTAAACGAAAAGTTTTTTTTAATCTACTACATTAATGTATTAATGTATTATATATATTTTTATTGGCCAATTAGTACGAGAACGTATTTGGTACAATTCTTTGTGGTACTCGCATAACTTCATTTCTTTAATCGATATCGACAAAATAATCAAAACCATCCCGTTAAACAAACCGTATAAGTCGTATCATTTTTGGTATTCTATCTCGGTCCAGATATTCGATAAAATTACCAATATTTTCAATCTTCATATTATTATTCTGTTTATAATAGGTACCTACCTTATTATAACGCCAATACATATGACAAGATATCAATATGTCAACAAAATATGTTAAAATTAATAAATGAATTACCAAATTACTGTCAAAATATTCCACTGAACCAAAAATTCGATACTTAAGCTAGAAACGTTGACGGTTCACGTTCATGTCAAATTTGAGCTGAGTTCAAGGTTTAAGCCAGACTGAAAAACACTTTAAACCCTGAACCTGAACTTGAACCAAATTTTTGGTTTAAACCGTGACTGAAAAACCGGGCATAAGTGAATAAAACCAGGTTTAAATTTGAAGTGTTAGCGGTGCAACTGGGCATTAATAACATTATTATTGACGGTATTTTCGTTAAGATTTAAAACGCATTTACTCAAGGAGCAATATATTTTCAATGTGGTCATATTTATAAATGAGTATTGTTTCTGTTATCAAAACCACTTATCAAACTCAACTCTTTTCCCAATTTCAAATTCTAAATCTCACGAAAACATTTCTCTCTCTTTCAGATTCCATCTTCTATGTCGTTTCTCCTGCAACGTCAGCAGTTTGTCTGGTAATGAACGATCTGAATCCTCTTTCCTTTTAGATTCCGCATTGCACACAGTCTGTAGGCGTCAAGCAAGCGTCAAGACTTGGGAATTGGAATAGCACTCGTGCACAGAGTCTACATCTACAAGGCAGTGTGGGTGACCCGAAGGCCAATCGCGATAAGGAGTAATACACAACCAGGCTTAAAATTTAAAGGAGAAAGAGGTATTGGTATGACTAAGCAATATGTTGGAGAAAAGAGCCAGATTTTTTAAATCAATAAATATGTAGATTTGTATGTGTTATATATTTAATCCATAACTGTCAAATAATACACCCATAATTCAACCGATTTTTATAATTTAATGGCCTCCGTTTCTGTTCCTAATAGACACTTACTTACACAATAGACACAAAATTGAAATTTGCACGAGCGCCTCTAACGGCAAAGTATAGAAATCAAGGTTGCTATGGTTACCCCGTCCAAACAAAGACCTGTCATCAGCCGTAGACTCTGCACTCTAGCCATCGTTTTAGTTGAATAATCGAACGATCTTCAATATTATCAAACAAAAAAGTTGCCCCAGACACATCTTCTGGTTTTAAACTCATTTTTATTAAACACAACGTACAAATCACAATAAAGAATTAGGTTTAACACTGAATAACAGATGCGAACACAATGACAGATAGGAACAGGGAACGGGACGTAAGACAACGAGGGGAGGTTTGTTTGGATGCATGATCTTCTGTCTCTCTCTTGCAGTGACGTCAATAGACACTACAAAATTGACGTCACTGCAAGAGAGAGATAGAAGATCATGCATCCAAACAATCCTCCCCTCGTTGTCTTGCGTCCCGTTCCCTGTTCCTATCTGTCATTCTGTTCGCATCTGTTATTCAGTGTTAAACCTAATTCTTTATTGTGATGTGTACGTTGTGTTTAATAAAAATGAATTTAACACCAGAAGATGTGTCGGGGGCAACTTTTTTGTTTGATGATATTGAAGTTCATTCGATTATTCAACTAAAACGATGACTAGAGTGTAGAGTCTACGGCTGATGACAGGTCTTTGTTTGTACGGGGTAACCATAGCAACCTTGATTTCTATGCTTTGCCGTTAGAGGCACTCGTCCATATTGCAATTTTGTAAGTGTCTATTTTGTAAGTGTCTATTGCAATTTGCAAGAGCGCATCTAACGGGATAGCACAGAACTAAAGGTTGCTACGGTTACCACGTCCAAACAAAGACCTGTCATCAGCCATAGAATTCTACACTCCAGCCATCGTTTTTGTTGAATAATCGAGTGATCAATATTATCAAACAAAAAAAAGTTGCCCCAAGCACATCTTGTAGTTTTAAACTCATTTTTATGAACACAACGAACAAATCACAAAGAATTAGGTTGACACTGAATAACAGATGCAAACATAATGACAGATAGAATCAGGGAGCGACGTAAGACAACGAGGGGAGGTTTGTTTGGATGCATGATCTTCTATCTCTCTCTTGCATATGACGTCAATTCTGTAAGTGTCTATTGAATAATATTGACTGTTCGATGAAATAATATTATTCAATCGCTTTGTCAAATTGAAATCTTACATACCTACCTCTCAAGGATAGGTACACATAAAAAGCCAGAGTTAAGGCTGGATTACGTAAGCTGTAACTTTATCTTAGCATTGGCATTAAACTTTGCATTAAAGTTTACATTACGCTGTCTGGTCCATGTACTTCTTAGGACAGACCAATAAAAGCAGGCCGGTAATGTCATTTTTTGTAAAAGCGACTCGTCTTTTTTTTATCATAAATATATTTACATTATTCAATTAACTGTATTAGTTGGTCACCTTTTTCAATCACTCATTTTTAAGGAAGACAATGTTACAGAACTCTTCAAAAATAACAATCGTCAAAATGACAGTCGCGAATATCGCCAGAATCAAACTATCGTACACGAACATATGTATACTCTTCTGATTGGTCAGCATTAGCATTTTGAATTAAAAATTTGGAAATTGCCATATTCTAGGGTTACGGCATAATGCTAAGGTTAAGGTTACGGCTACATATACCGAAGCACGTATTTGTCTATAATAGAATTATTAATATAAAGTCATAATGTTAATGCTGTGGTAAATGCATAAGTTACAGCTTACATACACCAGTCTTTATACTAGTTTTGTATTTTTCACACTTTTATTTTCTTCTTAAGATTAATAAACTGTAGTTGACTTGTCAGTTATAGAATTTTCTGCTAAATTTCATAATTTTGATACAACAAAAGGTTGCTGCAACAACTATTACTAGATTTATCTATGTCTACTTATTTTTCAATAAAAATATGAAATATTCCACGAATATGTTATTATTTGACAGTTGTGGATAAACTATAGTATTCTAGAAGCATGTAATGGCTATTACTCATTCGAATGATTTATATGCAAACTTCATTCTCATGAGAATAGTATACATTACATGCTCATTGAATAATATACTATTTCCGTTGACTGTGTATTAATGGTAATATTAATGTATAGGAAATCATTCATTAATGCCCCTATTAATGCATGATTTATATTAATAAACAATTTTAGTACTTAATGATAGATATCACATACCACTGCTGAACAATTGACAAAACTTGTCAGACGTTACTAACCTAAATTTTTTTGTTATGGAATATTAGATTTTACAATTCAGTAAAATACGGTCAACGGAAAAATATTGTGACTAACTCGTGTGTAAATTTGTGATTAATGCTCTGAACAACTAAAATTTCCCAGTCATTAATAACCCTCATTAAAACTCACTTGATAGTTAACTATTTTAACATACTTGTAGTTTTAAATATACATAATTAAAATAAAATTATTCTATCGCAAGAAAAACCAATGTCAATTTTTGACCAAAAGACTTTACATAAAAAACAATTCGTAGGTCAAGTTTTGAATTTTTGTACACAGTATATTTGAAAAAAAATTGTCCAAAATCAACTAATGCCCAGTTGCACTGCTGTCACTTATATTTTAAACTACGCTTAAACAAAAAAAATCGAATTTTTTACAGCAATATTCAATTAATTATTTGACGTATCGTTTCGATACGATATTGTCAATTTAAGGAACACTTAAAATTTAAGCATCAGCGGTGCAATTGGGCATAAACAACATAAAAATTTACCTTAAATAACTAAATTCATATCTAGTTATTTTTTTCATTTCTATATTAATTAGTCGCGAGTGTAAAGTAACAACAAAACGAATAGAAAATGTATAAAAAACTACTAAATTTATTGTAAATGTAGTTATGAGACATTATTATTCTGGACACTTCCATAAAACCATATTAATAAAATTGATAGTTCGCACTACATTTAACATATTTTATAGCAATAATATATGCGTACCCCTATAACTGTTTGTATATATGTAGGCCCATATAATTACCTGTATACGAAACCTATTTATAACCTATTAAAATCAAAATGTATTTGTTCATTGTATTTTAAACCTTCGTATAAATAAATCTTCCCATGTTTGTTGTTTGTCTATTTTTTCTTCTGTTGATAATACCTCTTCGATAATCCATTACTTACTCCCCCATATCTTAAGACATATACATGTATACCTATGCATTAGTTCGTGCAGGGCCTCAATATAACATATCACCTTAACACCGCCGTAACTCAGATAAACAGGCTGATAACTACCTTCTAAGGAAATATTTCATTTCTTGTAATTACAGCGAAGAATTATGTGTGGATATTGCTAATAAAACATATGAGCATTCCGCCTTTTTATTTACCTGCATAACTGCATATTGCAATGATATGCATTTTTATTATGAAAGAGTTTGTGTTTGTATAAAAATAATTGTGTTGGGTTTAACAATAGAACAATTTTTTATACACATATGTGGAGCAGTACACTTATCGACTATTGTACGTTCAAATTCCATAGTGTTGCCGTTTCTTATATAAATGGTTAATAATTACTTTAATAATGCAATAAGGTATGTGCAAATTTATTTATTTTGGTACAAGTATATTATTCACAATTTTAAAAATAATTGCGATAAAAAATATAATAATCTGCAGGGATGCTAGACTTATACAAAATTAATAAATTAATAATTAGAAAATCATTGTTCAACAAAATAATTAAATTTGTTTTATAATCATAAAGGATGATAGTATGAACATGTGATTAAGGGTGATTAGCTAGGAGATGACTAGCAGTGTTTTAGCGCTGTCAATCGTTTATGGATTATTTTAGAGAAAAATACTTCAAATAAAAGTTGTGTACAATTAATTTTTCTATAACTGCTATTTAAAGTATTTTTCTTTAAAATAATCCATAAAAGATTGACAGTGCTAAAACACTGCTAATCATCTCCTAGCTAATCACCGTTAATCACTTGTTCATACTACCACCCAACGTGTTTAAATTACTATACTCATTTTTAAGTACGTTCGCAACGTTAAAAAATCTAATGTGGCCAACACAAAACCTCCCGCTATTTAATTTTTATTAATTTAAATACATACCTAGGTATTAACTAATGCAGCAAACTGTTTCATTGCATATAACTATTGCTTTATTTACTATTTTCTTTTTAAAATGTCACTATTATTAATTTGAAGTGATTAGTTTTCTGACAGTGGCATTCACCTGTCAGTTACATTCATTTGAAATATGAACTGTGTAACAAAGAAATTGTGTTTATCTTAGGCTTCGGGATGTATAAAGAAAAATGATTTTTAAATTTATCTGTAAAATATATATAGAAAAAGTATTAATGCATTCCTATAGAAAATTCAATAATCTTTAATTTTCATAATGACAAAATGCGAAAAAATGGCATTTAATGGTATTTTTTGAAGAAAAACCATTATGAGCTTCAGGTAAAGTGCCATTTCCGGTTATCCGATTTACACCAAAATCTAATGGGATCTTTCCATATTAGAATAGGGTAGAAATACAAGGTTTCTGAATGATAGTATTTGAGTTAGAGTGCCAACAAAATCTGTACACACACACACACACACACACACACACACACACACACACACACACATACAGACATCATCGTGAAAATGTTAAAATTGAATTCTAGGTACCTTAAAACGTGGTCATTTACTAAAATCTCGATATGTGATTTTTAGCACAATCCCTATACCTCCCTTACCAAGGGTAGCGGAATACATAACCTTCGGTCAATTCTATGTGTAGAAAAAGTCATCAGAAGTCGAGAGATCGTAATAAACCGTTTACACATCCCTCAATTACGTTCACAAAGAAACCTTACATTCTATCAGCCATAAATAAAAATGTAAACACTAAGTTTTGCATGGAGTTGGGCGTCCCAATTCCCAAAAGGATCTTTTGTATTTTTATATTTGAGGGGTGTTTATGGCGATCCCTCGACTTCTGGTGACTAATACTATACGTATTTTATATAAATTTCATACCGAACGTTTCTTGCAAACGATTATATATTTCCAATAAAATGAGGTTACTTCCGGTTGATCGATTTTAATCAGAATTTAATCACGGCTTCATTTTGATGTAAACTCGATGAATACAAAAAAAAATATAATTTTTGAAATTGTGGTATACGATACGAGTTATACGATCTGAAATGATTGTAACATTCACACACATGCGTACACACACAAACACACACACAAACATACATAATCGTAAAAATAATAAAATCATATTCTAGAAACCTGAAACGTGCTTATTCATTAAAAACTAACCATCGATTTTTTTGATTAAAGACAATACCATTTTATTTTTACCTAAAGGTGACGGATGGTAACATCCCAAACCCGTGGAATTCAAATTCTTGAAAATCTTTCTTTGCATAATTGACCCTCGACCGCAATAATGATTGAACATTATAATGATTATAACATTTATTCTTCCTATATAGTGTTTATTTTTATTTTTTTCTATATGTAATATTTTTCTATATTTATAGCGTTTTTCCATTCTAAATATATATCGTTAATCCATTCTATATTCTATACATTAATTTTTACCTCCCGCTACCCTTGGTAAGGGAGGTATAGGGATTGTGTTAAAAATCACATATCGAGATTTTAGTAAATGACCACTTTTTAAAGTCCCTAGAATCCATTTTTAACATTTTCACGATGATGTTTGTATGTGTGTATGTTTGTGTATGGATTTTGTCTTCGCTCTAACTCAAATACTGTCATTCAGAAAATTCTGAAACCTTGTATTTCAATCCTATTCTAATATGAAAACAAGCCATTAGATTTTGGTGTAAATCGGATAACCGGAAATGGCACTTTACCTGAAGCTCATAGTGGGTTTTCTTCAAAAAATACCATTAAATGCCATTTTTTCGAATTTTATATCTTATGAAAATTAAAGATTATTGAATTTTCTAAAGGAATACATTAATACTTTTTCTATATATTTTACAGATAAATTTAAAAATATTTTTTTTTATTAGTCGCGAAGCCTAAGATAAAAACTATTCCTTTGTTACACAGTTCATTTTTCAAATGAATGTAACTGACAGTAAATGTCACTGTCAGAACACTTATCACTTCAAATTAATAATAGTGACATTTGACTGAAGTCAATAAAGTTTATTATTATTATTATTTTAAAAAGAAAATAGTAAATAAAGCAACAGTTTTCTGCAATGGAACAGTTTGCAGCGTTAGTAAATACGTAGGTAGGTATGTATTTAAATTTAAAAAAATTAAATAGCGGGAGGTTTTGTTTTGGCCACATCAGATTTTTAATATAGTACTCAATTTATTTTAAATATATTTTATTATTATAAAATACGGTATGCCATTAAATATTTTATTCTGCTAGTATTTATATATGTAAGGTATTGTATACCATGCCCATATAGGCAAAATATATGAAAGTAAGGTAAGTTAAAAAATATACATATTTATGTTTATTAAAGAAAAAAATAATTTATTAATAATGGTCGGTTTTATAAACGCAAATAAATTTACTTCCAAAGTAAATAAAATTTATCCGTCAAATGACAGTCGAATTTTTGACAGTAATGTTATATATGCCATAAAAAAAAAATGATTCGAATTTATTAATTAAAATAAATTTACCCTGGAAGTAAATTTATTCTGCCCTTTATAAAATTGGGGGTAAAACATTTAAAATAACTTCAAAGAAACATCCAAATATTATAATAATAAATATATTGGGTGTAAAAAATAGGAATTTACAACAAGATAGAAAAAAGTATATATAAACGTATTACGTCCTTTGATATAATGTTAGAGTACAGAAATACTTATTTTTTAAATATACGAACTGAGTTTTGTGCATTTGATCCTTTAAAATAAAGTAAGAATAAGTAGATATATCATTATTAATCGATTCTGGCAGATGGGTCTTTAGATAGTTGATTCTAGACAAAAAAAAAGTTGAGATTTATACTCTATAAATAAATATGAATATATCATCATTTGATTTCGTAAATGACCACTAACATATCGTAATGGGCATTTACCAGGTATCATCTCACAGTCACAGTCTCTCAATTTCTCAATTGTATCGTGGAGAGAGCACTAAAAGGTCACTTTTGTTCTTGCACTCACAAATAATGTAAAAATACATTTTTTATTCAAAAAAAATAACCACATCTACAGCCGGTCACTTGATCCTAACATTCAAACATTCCCCAAACTATCAATACCATCTTCCTCGTCCACATCATTTCCCCTTGCCCCGGACCAAACTTCCCCCCTTAGTGATCATCTAGTGACATTTAATCACCAAGCATCACCAGCGTCACGTTGGCAAGCCTGCCCATGATGGCTTCCCATTACCGCCAGGCCCCTGGTGTCTTGGGGGTCTGATGAATAGGTACCAGAGTGCGACCAATGGTAGGCGAGACGAAAAGAGGCGGAACGGACCAGACACCTGTTTAAGAGATGTTGACAGAAAACATGGGAGCCGGAAGGTTTAGTATATAGTTAAAAATGGGGGTATACCAAATTTTTAAATTAATGTAGATTATCATGTGTTGACATCAAGTCGTTTTGTTGGAAAATATGGTTTCTATATAGATTTAAAAATATATCAGAAATAATCACCCATATTCTGTAACTCAATCGATAACTTTTATCGATCGATAATAAATTGTAGCCAATAATTACAGCAGACACTGAATAAAAAATGAACCTGATGGATGATACATTTGTTTCTATTTGTCAAAAATTATTATCGATCGACAAATATTATCGACTGAGTTACAAAATAAGGGTGAATATCACAAGACCTCATGATTTTATCGATAAATTTTTATTTTGCACGAATTTTTTTTGCTTAGCAACAAACACGAAAGCAAACTGCATGATAAATCCTGACTCCGAAGGAGAAGGGGTTTTACCTAATGTCAGTTTGCTTGAGTAATTTTGCTTAAAAGCAAAAAAATGAGTGCTTAAATATAAAAGTTTATCTGAGAAAATCTGAGAGGTCGTGTGGTATTTGATGAGATAAATTCCATAGACAACGCAAAATGAAACTTGACACATTAATTGTCACAGTGACAGTTATAAACAATAACAACTGTTTATTTACTTGGTAGCGACCTTGTCCAACAATTCATTATTTTTATATCTAATTGTGACAATTGTATAGCCATACGCTAAATAAATAAATGGCAAATGATCAAAATACATATTACATTTTTATTAAATGCAAACTTATTATATTATTTGTTCCATGTAATTATGAGACTCCCTGTATAATACTGAAAAATATAATTGAAACTCCTTTGAAATTGACGAGTATTATAAAAAAATAATTATGAAAAAGTAGCAAAAAAAAACAAAATGTAGTTTTTTTTTACAAAGAAGCAATATGAATAGGACATGAATATATAAAAATTCTTACGAGCAGTAATTACAAAAAAAAAAAAAAAATAACTTGAAAATCAGTTCCGGATTTCGCGTAGGCAATAGTACATAGCTCGACAATAATAAGAAGTTGGAATAAAGTAGATGTATGACGTAGATGTTAAAGCGAGGTTAATGCCATTTAAAACTCGAAATTTTACAAGCTCATAACTTTTTTTTATTCAATTTTGACGTTTTAAACTGTCATTATTAACATTTTATTCACAAGTGAATTAAAAAATTTTAAATCACTCAAACAAAGTTTTTTTAACTCGCTCTGCAACAAATGCATTTAAAATAACATTAGGCACGAAAATAACACTCACCACAGTATTTTTTATATATTATCAGCCATTTTCATTATTTTTCACGTCACAAATGACAAACAATAATGCTTTGTAAATAGATAACTTGATGTCTATTATTGACGATTGTCATGCACAGCCTACTAACTAGAGATGCACTCGATTTCGAGCTTAGGCCCGGCCCGGCCCGAAGCCCGCCTCGATTTCGAGTCGATCATCGAGCCGGGCTGAAGATATTTTTTATCGGGCCGAATCGGGCTAATCATTTTCAAAAATCGAGGCGAGTCGGGCTTTTGATTTTGGCCCGGCCCGAAAATTCGAGCTTTTCGGGCCGGCCCGAAAAATCTTATAATTTAATCAAATGCACAGTTTCCTTAAAATTTTAATGAAAATGGATGAAATTAAAAAGGATCAAAATGATTTAATAACAACAAACTTCACACGCTATACTTAAATAATAGTATATTATGTGGCAAGTGTGTGAAGTTGAATTTTTTACATGAGGGTGGAGACTGCGACTCGAGCCGAAGGCGAGTGTTGCAAACCACCCGAATGTAAAATAGGCTTCACACACGTGTTACATACTATACTTTTTCTACGACCTTGCAATAAATTATATTTTTTCTTCACATTGTCATTTTTTTAACGTAAAGACTCTGTATTATCGACTTGTGTCACCATGGTTACCAACGTTACGGGTGTTTAACAGCTTTGTTTTATTAAAATACAATTCAGTTTGTAATATTTAAAATAATGAACGGTGCGTGAAATGCTACTTCACGCACAGTGTGCGTGAAGTAGCATTTCACGCACAGTGTGCAAAAACTCAAACTTCACACATAAAAATTGATACGTAAAGTACTCACTTCACGCACGGGAGTAGAAAAAAGTGATTTTTGATCCTACCATGATCATGATGATTTCTTGTCCTATTTTTGAGCAGAAACAAAGTTAGATAAAAAATCATTTTGTAAATTATATTTTTTCATATAAGATTTGTGAAAAAGTTGTTTAAATTTTCGAACGGCTTTGGTATACGAAGTGATAAATACACATAGGTCTGTAATTTTTATAACAAACTTACACTAGTCTAGTGTCTCTTTTTTAACTACTTATGTTAACTAATGTTGAAATTTATAAGAATGTAGAGTTTTTTTATAAGTTTGACAAAAAAAATTTAAACATTTCGCTTTAACATAAAAATCAACATTAGGAATGCCGGATGCACCCAATTTCGAGCTTTGGCCCAGCCCGGCCCGATTTCGAGTCAATTTTCGAGCCGGGCTAGCTAATTTTTTTGTCGAGTCGATCTTCGAGTCGGGCCGGTAATTTTTATTTTCGGGCCGAGTCGATCCAAACCTCAAAACCCGGCCCGGCCCGGTCCGAATGCATCTCTACTACTAACTGATTAGTTTTTTTATTTTGTCAAAATTAAATATTATAATGGTTTTTATTATTATTTCGTCAAAGGTGAATAAAATATTGTATAAAACACGTGAGCTAAGAAAGTTTATTCACTCGAAGAGTTTAACTCACTCGCCCGTTTCGGGCTCGTGAGATAAACTTTCTTCTCATTATTAAACATTATCTTAGCTCACTTGGTGTAAAAATATATATTGATCTTTGATTGTCACTATTATACGGTTTTTAGGTCAAATTCTAATATAGGTAAATGACTCATGTTCTATTTTGTTACAAATGTGGGTTTCATTATAAACAATTAATTTTAGTACATTATTGTATCTCTATAGCTTAAGATCTTCTATACGAGCTAAAAAAAATCAGTTTATGTTCTGCAAAAGCTTTATCTGTTAGAAAAAAATATATCTATCAACTTGCAATTATGGTTATAATTTGAAGAAGCGAAGAAAATATACATATCATTAACTTTGAAAGACTTAGGAACATCGCTAATGAAAGGTCGTATCTTTAATGTCTTTAATAACATTGATGTCAACAAATAAATGAACTACATATCTATAATATAGTGTAGTCAATTATATCTTTCATTCCAGTAACAAATTTATGAAATACTAAAGACAAAATGTCAAATAGATTGTGCGTATTAAATTTTGTTATTATTATTATAATTATTTAGAAGCAAGTTTGTGTATTACATTTTTAGTATGTTTCATTTAGTTAATTAAAACTAATTGTTAAATATGAGCTTTTGGTACATGTTTATAATAATGCATAATTTATGGACAATATTTCAAAACAGAGTGATTAAATTTCATTTACGTATGGAATATAAAATAAAGATATTTTTAATTAAGAAAACTCAAAATATTCTATTAAATTTACGAATCGTAAATTGGATGTCTAATTATGTTTTGCACTACCACTATATGTGATGCTATATTCGCACGCTGAACAGTGTGGATATGATAGTCATATCCACTCTAGGGTGGATATGAAAAAAACTGAATTAATTTAAATACTACGAAATTAGTAGATTTTGTACTGCACTGAATTATAAATAAAAAAGAATTAAAGTAATTAAATCTATTCGCTGGTATACAAGGTTTTTACATTTACTTTATTCAATTTTGACGTTTTAAACTGTCATTATTAACTCCATAGCAATAACTATAAGTAACACTTTTCTTCACAAGTGAATTATTTTTTTTTAAATCACTCACATTTTTTTAATTCACTCTACAACAAATCATGCATTTAAAATAACATCAAGTTCGAAATTAACACTTACCATAGTATTTATCAGACATTATCAGCCATTTTCATTATTTTTCACGGCACAAATGACAGACAATAGAGCTTTTTAAATAAATGACTTGATATCTATCATAGACGATTGTCATGGACAGTCTACTAACTGATTAGTTTCTTGTTTTGTCAAAATTAAATATTATAATGGTTTTTATTACTATTTCGTCAAAATTGAATAAAATATTGTACAAACCACGTGAGCTAAGAATGTTTATTCACTCGAAGAAATTAACTCACTCGCCCTTACGGGTTCGTGAGCTAAACTTTCTTCTCATTAATAAACATTACCTTAGCTCACTTGGTGTGTAAATATCTATTAAATATATAAGTATTGTATCTCGAAATATAATTTTAATAAAAAAATCTAATGTGGCCAGCCCATTACTTTCCGTCAATTTTATGTATCTTTTACAAATCCCCTTGGAAAAGATTATATATATCCAGTTAGATTGTAACACGAACATATACTATTTTCTACAAATTCCATACCGAAAGTTTCTTGGAAAAGATTCTATACCTAAAGCCAAAAAATATATAACACGAACATACACTATGTAAATTACACTTGACACTGACATCTATCAATTAAAATTATTTGAATATATCACCATGATAATAGCTAAGCTGGCTGATTATGAAAGTTAATCTCATTATAATTCTTTAACTCTATCTATTGAATATAAAGAAAAGTGTATAATCAAACAATAAGATGTTCTTTCATATTGATAATCACATAAAATGTAAAAAATTATATTTAACTACGATTTTCATGAAAACTGTTAAGAACTTCAAATAAGGGAACTTCCGGTTGACCAATTATAACCAAAATCTAATCAACTCTTCAGATGGATGTAAAGAAGAGGAATACAAAAGAATTATAATATTTAGACATAATAGTGTTGGAATAATTGCAAATAAATAACTAAATAAATATATCATCACAGTATATTAGCCATTTCTGAGTGTGCCAATCTGTTTTATCACAGATATCTGTAATGATGATGACAGTGCAGGAGCTTACCAGGCATGCTCACGGGCACTCATTGCTGGTGTGAAAAGTGCACTACAGGGGTTACTTTTGTGCCATTTAAAATTCGAAATATTTGGAGTCGGTCGGGATCGTACCCGGTTCCCCAGATTCGCGACAGACACACTCACTCACACACACATACACACACACACACACACACACATATATATATATATATATATATATATATATATATATATATATATATACCGTGAGTTTCAGCTAAGATGCAACATTTACTATACTGTTATTAATATATTACTATGGATACTAGTTTTTGTATGTACTGCATCGTTCCAGATAAAATGCAACATAGGTTGTCAAAGTTGTCAATGTCAAATTAACTTATCATAATTTACTGATGCATAAATAACGTAAGAGTAGTAGCAATAAAGAATCAATATATTTCAATCACAAATTAGAACATATTTTCAAAAACTGCACCATTAACAATTAAACTATAATTTAGACGATTATAAAAATGTTCATAGACAGAATGTTGACGAAGTCCCTCTAATTATAAATTAATGTTCTTCAATTTCTCTTGTATATACTTTAGATTTAAAAAAAAAAAACCACTAAAGGAAGTTATTTAAACTTGGTATAATCTTATTTTATATAGCAGTTCCAAATATATTTTGTGAATTTACTTCTCCTGTTGTAAAAAAAATTTGCTTCATCAGTAAACAAAATTTTGCTCGTCAAAACCAGATCGATATTAATTTTCTCAAAAAGTAGCTCATAAAAGACAATTCTCTTCTCATTGTCATTGTTTCTTAACTCATAGTGATTTTGAAAATGTTAAAGATGAAATTTGTCGTCTTTTAATAATCTAAATACAGAAGTTTTGCTAATATATTTGCCAAAATTTTCATAGATAGCTAATTATTTTCTATTGTTAGTAAATTATTTCTCTTTTCTTCAGTCCATGCAGTTTTTGTTCTTGTCCTCTTATGATACACATACACAAACATCCATGACTTAAGTTTTGAAAATATTCTCGAAACTGAACATATCACACACATTTCTTAAATTATAAACATTGTACCTACCAAGTAACCATTCGAATCATTTCTTCTTTTCTAAACGTCTTTGAAGAGTAATGATAAGAAAAATTAATTTGACATTGACAACTTTGACAACCTATGTTGCATTTTATCTGGAACGATTAGGGATTCACCAAGCCAAGCTACTTGGCTTGAAATAAAAAAGCTTGGCTTGGCTTGAAAATTCAAGCTTTTTTTAATGTTGGGCTTGGCTTGGCTTGGGCTTGATGGACACGAGGCTTGGCTTGGCTTGAAAATTTCAAGCTTTTATATTTTTAGGCTTGGTTTGATTTTCAAGCTTTATCAAGCTTTTTCAAGCTTTTTCAAGCCTTTTCAAGCTTTTTCAAGCTTTCAAGCTTTGTAAATGCTCATGCGCGAACATATTTACACACGCACATAATATGATAGTTTTATTTCATGTCATTTATTTGTACAGTATACCGTGAGTATTTTTTAACGTGAAACATTGGGTTTGTCATATCCATAGTTACGATTCGACTTTTGATTGACAGCAATATATTTGCGTGTCCCATTTAAAATGAAACATAGGGAACGAATTTGACAGATGTATTATATTATGTAAGAAATTTAGCTAAGTCAGAAAACCACTCGAGAGCACTAAACATATTTCGGGCACACAATATTTTTTTTGCAACTAAATTTAATTTTTAGAAAACAGGTATAATTATTTAAACAAAATTAACCTCTAATGACGTCTTGTCAATATGACAGATAACCGCTGAATTTTCCTATAAGTTACGACACGACTTGACATTTGATTGACAGTAATATATTTGCCTGTCTCATTGAAAACATAGGGAATGAATTTGACAGAGTATTATATTTAAATATTGTAAGAAATTTGACAAGGTACACTAAATTTAATTTAGAAAGCAGGTATAATTATTTAAAAAAAATTAACCTCTACTGACGTCTTATTAAATGTCAAATTCGTTCCCTATGTTTCATTTTAAATGGGACACGCAAATACATTGCTGTCAATAAAATGTCGAATCGTAACCATGGATATGGCAAACCCAATGTTTCACGTTAAAAAATACTCACGGTATTAAGTAATATAAAGGTATAGATATGTGAAATTAAACTATTAGTTCGGTATCAAGATTTGAATATTGATATTCGATGTGAAATTAATACCGATATATCCGATATATCGATATATAAATGTTTTGTAATACCATTGTACCACGTTTAGTTTTACATAAATTCATTCTGGTAATACTTAAGAATAACTATGTGTAAAGATGAAATAAGACGGTAAAATATGACAAAATTGATATAAACATTTAATTGAATTTTATATTTGACAGTAAACGATCAACATAATTTATTATTTTTTATTAAAAGTATAATCGTATACATAGATAAATATTTTTCTAATAACGACAAATAAAAATATTTTACAATTTTTAATGTTTATTGATATTTAGAATTTTATTTTCGAGTTTTAACCCTGCAATTTTTATGTTACTTTTATAAATTTTATTTACTCCATTCATTCATTATAGGTTTATGTTTATGCATTAGTTTGACTTTATTGTATTTTGGTAACATGACGAAATAACCTTCTAATAAACTGTTAAAACTCGTTCATACTCATTTTGCATAATTAAAAAAAAACTCAAGACCCCGGAGACAGAAAATTACGACTTACGGTAAAACAGTGTTTAAATACATATTTTTGGAATTTCCTAATGGAATATAACGGTCAACCTATTTCTTTTACTTCAAATACATCTGGTAATCATAAAACCCTATACAGATGGGAATTTCCTTGAAATACTCACTCTTTCTTTTGTTGTCTATTTTAAACCCACAGACAAAATCAGTTTATTAGGGGTAGATTAGGGATTTTGCTATGAATAGTATTGAAATATATGTTTACAAACAAAAACTTTCTCTTTCCTACGATTTGGAAATAGTAGAATAACAAAGCATTGTAAATTCTTTGCTACCAAAAATATGACTCAACATTTGTGAACTATTTAACAAAATATAACTATAATATTTATCATAATCATCATACGCAGTCTTTCACCCAAATTACTTTTCGGTGTTAAGTGACATTAATAATAAAAGTACAATAAAGTTCATTATGATGGTGTCACTTGGTTAAATTAAGATATTTAAAAATATCACTTGACATGTTTCACAAGATTTCAGTCTCTGAACCAGCCTCTCATCTGTTCGCTTAGCCTTACTGCCTCCTAGACGCGTCAGTACACCACACTGTAGAGCTCCAATAAGAGCGAAACGCGTCTGCGGTTCCGGTTGAGTGACCCAGTCTCTGATAAATGACTGAGAGGTTGATTCTGCGACTGAAATCTTATGAAACATGTCAAGGGATATTTTTAAATACTTTAAATGATATTATTCCTTTCATTCTGAACCAAAATTATCAATTTGTAGCATTACAATGGTCATAAATATTTAATATTTGTTGATGTTTGTTGTTTGGTAGGTGTTTAAAATTAAGTACAATGAGATAAATTTAAAAAGTTTATTTTATTAAAGATTTGTGTTTATAATTTATTCCAGTTACGTAATGATTTAATTAATTAGATTTTATTCAAAGTACTTTTAACTTAATAAATATTTAATAAAAATATTGAATATTTCTATATGTAATGATTGATATTTGCAATAAATTTTGTGTTGTACTTATACACATTTCTTCGTATTTTATATTAATACGAGGTGTGGCAATTAAATAACAAAATTGATCTTAGAACATTGACAATGTATAAAATTACACAAAACAAATATTGCCACCTTCAATGTACTCTCCTCCCCGAACCCTGTACTGCCCGATGCGAATATTCCATTGTTGGAAGCAATGCCTGCAGGCCTTTTTTGTTAGGTTGTCCATAAGCTCTGCCGCTTTTCTATCGCGGTTCCAAATTCGGTGCCTTTTAACGCAGAATTACAATTTGGGAATAAAAGCAAGTCACATGGCACTAGGTCAGGTAAGTACGGGTGATGTACCAACACGGTGATTTTGTATTTCGTCAAAAATGTCTTGCCGACAGAGCGTTTTGTTCCGGTGCGTTGTCTTCGTGGAGAATCCATCACATTTCAGCCCTTTTTCTTCTTACCCGTGCATGAAGGGTTATCAAAACCTTCTTATAATATGCTTGTCAGTGCACGGCCGAAGCGCTAATCGTCTCCGATCTCTTTTCTTCCTTCTTTAAGTCTTCTAAACTGCTCGAAAACTAGGTAGACCCTCATCACCATAAACAGTCTTCAACAATTCGTACATTTCTGCAGCGGATTTTTTAAGTTTCACACAGAATTTCGTATTGACACTAACATAATTCCGACGGAGTACGGGAAAGTGGTTAATTTCAATCAAAGGCTACTACCGAACGGTTTGCCTAATTATCATGAAATTTTAACAGTGAATGGAGGGAATATGACATAGCCTGCAGTGTTACGAAATTTACAGGGAAGCCGGAAAAATAAAAATCTCGTTATTTTATTGCTACACCTCATACTACTTCCAATGTTATTATTATTTGAGCAGACAGTGCTTAATAATAATCCTCTTTACAAATTTTGTAAACTAAATAAACTGACAAGTAGTGAAACTGGTCATTTTCGGAACCCCAATTCTCAGAAGTTTGCAAATTACGGTCTTGTCGGACTCCACAATAATTTTATGAAAAGCTTGAAAAAGCTTGTTTTCAAGCCAAGCTACTTGACAGTCAAAGGCTTGGCTTGGCTTGAAAATTCAAGCTTTTTTTAATGGTAGGCTTGGTTTGGCTTGGGCTTGATAAAACAGAAGCTTGGCTTGGCTTGAAAAATCAAGCTTTTTTGAAAGACAGGCTTGGTTTGATTTTTCAAGCTTTTTCAAACCAAGCCAAGCCAAGCTTTCAAGCTTCAAGCCAAGCCCGTGAATCTCTAGGAACGATGCAGTACATATAATAACTAGTATCCATGGTAATACATTAATAACAGTAAAGTAAATGTTGCATCTTAGCTGAAACTCACGGTATATATATATATATATACATACAGACATCATCATGAAAATGTTAAAATTGGATTCTTGGGACCTTAAAACCTCGATTTGCGATTTTTAGCACGATCTTTATACCTCCCTTATCAAGGGAGAGGGAGGTCAAAATGAATTATAAGTTTCACCACGTAGGAGCTGATACAATTAAAAGATTTTTTAAACTTTGATAGTCCGTATCATACATATAGATTTATTATAAATGACTCTTGTTGCAATTAGTTACTATTTTACTACCTACATATTTTAAATAGTGTAATGAATGAATTGCATCTTAGCTAATATTGTAGTTATAATGAATGAATTAACCCTCAATGATGCATTTCACGCACACACACACAATTCTTATTGTAGAAAAAAGTAATATTTACCTACCATTAATCTTATTCTTATTATGATTAAAAATATGTGTATTATTATAGCTTAATAATACTTATTTCTGGATGAGGCAAACAGCATCAACCACTAATTTTTAAATATTTATTTTATGAAACTTCATTTCAACTGTGATCTGCATTTTTAAGTTTAATGAGGGTCAGATTCGAACAAGGACAATCCATACAAATGACTGTGTCTCTTCACACATTCAAGCATTAAATTATAAATCATTAAAAAAATATTTCCTGTACCATTCTATCAGGATATCAAAAATTCTTCCTATTTTCTACTCTCCTAATACATTTTCCTAACCCTCTCCACGAATATATTTCTCATATCCCCACCCCTTCCACAGTGGCAAGCATTTGTTTTATATTGTTTATCTGTGTGCAATCCAGCGCCATCATTTGCCAAATATCGGAACTATTTGCCAGGATAATTCCTCTCAGTTTTCCAATGGTCGATAGTCAGTGCGCATGCGCAGTGTACTGGCGGGATGGCGCATCACATCAAATAGCCAGCCAGGCAAAGGTGAAAGGTCACCGGCGAAACTGTTTCGGAGAAGAAGAGGAATTCCACGAAGAAAGAGAAAAGAAAGAAATGGGTTGTAAAATAAACAAGAAATATAAGGTTGGAATTATGCCTTAAATCTTAAATCATCAAATCTCTTCTACCATTTTAATGTAGGATAGGTCAGTATTTTTATGGTTAGGGGATACTTCGTCAAAGAATATTAGAAATATTAACAAATAAAATTTTGTGGAACTACAGATCGCTTTTAATTTGTTGTTGTAGATTGTTGTACTTATTAATTTTTGTACCACTAGTTGTAAATTCAATTGAAACGTAAAGTATAGTTTAAATCACCAGAAGTCGAGGGATCGCCACAAACAGCTTAAACGCCCCTCAAATATAAAGATACAAAAGATCTTTCCAACATTGACACCACAAATTATTGTAGGGTTTGTCAAAATACTTCCAATGCCCAAGAATGGATTCAAGTATGGAGACGGCGATTTATATTGTCATTAATATTCATTTTAGGAAATTATGTTCAATACAAAAGTTTTTTAAGATATTTTGGTCTACATTTCAGGATACTTGAATTTTTTTTCTTCAATTGTTTTTGAGTTACGCTTGTCCGCATAATTTTTTTAAATAGGAACCTGTTAATTTTACTCTACCATTCGATAGAGCGTTCTTTTCTCTTTACAACAGTATTTTTTTTTCAATTTATTTTAATAATATTTTTACAAGGAAAAAAAAAACGGTTCAAGTATTTACGAATAGTATGTACATCTATGATAATTTCCTAATATGAATATTAACGACAATATATCGCCGTCTCCATACTTTTAACTAACCCTGTATAAATTGTCTCTATGTCTATAACATTATTGTTAATGTTAAATATCTGTATTTGAAAATAGTATGTACCTATTTACATATATTTTTTCTTTAAAAACTATCTTCGGCCTTCTAGCAGAAAAGGTTATTTTTTAAAAATGTTAATAACTAAAACAATATTTTATTGATTTTGGAACGTTTCGGGGCTCAATATCTCCCATCTTCAGCCTTTTTGTTACATATTAATCTATATTTAGGATTCTTTTACTTACTCGCTCCTAATTTGTAGTGTTGCCAGAAGTCGAGACGAGACGAGACTTGGGGCCGGTCTTGTCTTGGTCTTGACTTGGTCTCGACTAGAGTGGTCTCGTCTTGGTCTTGTCGAGACGAGACTTGATGTCAGTCTCGTCTCGTCTCGAGTCTCGACAAGACTCTCGACTTTGCTTCCATTAATATTTTTTTTATAATCCCATCTAATAGTACATAAAATTCTAAGAACAGCAGTACAATCGCGATTCAAAAATTCCAAATAATATTTCAGATATTTATTATTTTTTCTGTAAATATCATCAACTTGATACTTAAGCTCTTGAAATAATTAATATGAAAATATACATACATACCGAGTGTTGATTCTTATTAATAAACATAAAATATATAATTTCAATTCCTTAGCTACAGAATAAATCACAGCAATGCATTTCTATTATTAGCAATAGTTAAATATATATGTATATGTTTAAATGAAGCAGTAAGTAAATGGACAAAAATCCCCAAAAAAGTAACTTCTTTCGCTATTTTTTTTATATGTTTCTAAATAAATATTAAATAAGTAGACAACTAAAACTTAGCCTTTCGCGTATCCCCTAGTACGCGTACCACAGGTTGAGAACTTCTGCTTTATATCAAAATTTTGACGAATAAAATTATAGTTAGTCATATATTTATATGTAATTTATTTGCCAAAAAAAATACACTTATTCCAAAAACGTATTTAGAATAATAATGGTATATTCAATAAAAACTGTAGGTAGTTACAGAAACACAATTCTCGAACAAAAAAAAAACACTTATTTGAAAAACAAATAAATTATAATAAACGTGCTTAAATTTATAAAATTAGTAAAAAAAAATTAGTAACTAAGAAACTTTAATAACAACAGTTTAACGAATTATAAATAGATTAACTTTCCAAAATCAGTCAACTTTACTATAATCATAGAAACAGCTGATATATTCAAAAAATTGTAATTGACAGATGTCAGTGTCAAGTACAATATACATAATGATTTTTCGTGTTATAATTGTATTAGATATATAGATTTTTTTTTCCAAAGAACGTTCGGTATGGAATTTGTAAAAAATAGTATATTGTCGTGTTATAATTTTATTGAATATATAGAATCTTGTCTAGGGAACTTTTGATGTGGGATTGGTACAAAATACATCAAATTGACGGAAGGTCTTGTGCTAGCCACAACAGATTTTTTATGTACCTACTAAAACTTCTTTTACATGTTGTAGAAGGTAGAGTTAAAAATAAAATCAAGCCATGTAGTAAAATGGATAGAATTTTTTGGAGATATCTAATAATTCTTCATATGGTATTTCTTTCTCAAGAGGTTCCTCTTTCCACTTATGAAACCATAATAATGATTCCTCATAGAAATTGTCTATGTTATGTTTCATTTAATTCTTGTATCATACGTTTACGTTTATACTTTTCTTTATTACATGGTTTTATATTTTTAGGATTCATAATTGTTAGATTGACAAGGTATTGTATTCTGTAATATTTGGATTTGGGTTGGGCAAACCTACCTACTTTTATTACTAGCAGATGTCTAAAAGTGGTTGTTATTGTCTGGTAATATGCAGCATTTAAAGCACAGGCCGTTGTAAAATTTATTGTTCCATTATTGGATTTTTACAAGAAAAGAAATGTTGTGTTATTTTTTACCCATTTTTAAAAAAATTATGTTGTATTAGGGAATTGGAAAAACAGTTTGTTTTACACATTTGTGCATACAAAGTTTTAAGAAAATTGTTAAAGAAGGGCTTGTACATTACGACTTTTATATTTCTATTTTCTTTAAGGCTTTAATTAAACGTTGATTATTGTTTTAAATTTTTTCATATGAATTAATTTATACAATGTATTTTAATTTTCTCCCCCCCTAGCCCCCCTGTATACGCCCATGGGCACCGGGCGAGTGTACTTGCATTTTGCATGTGTTCTTACGAAAAATACTTAATACCAGTTTCTTAGAATATCTGATACCAATTTTCCCAAATTGTTATACCTGTAACTACATATTTTAACAATGTCCCTTACATTTAACTTTGTTGAGATAAAGTTTTACTTTCATTATACATCACATAAAAGATACATAAACTTTTATCTTTTAAAGCACATATTTTCCAATTTTTTTTTTTTACTAAATGCTACATTATGATTTTTTTGTTAGTTTTTAATGATAACACTAGAAAATGTTTTATTTTCATTGGTTGGAAAAGTATTTTTACATAAATTATGGATACAAAGTTTGAGAAGAATTAAATCTTCGTTTTTTTTATATTTTTACTGTTTCTTTACAAAATAATTATGTAACTGATTTGTTAGTATTAATAGTTAACATTATTTGCAATTAATATATTCCTATTTCTACATGCGATATTATTCATATGTTTCAATGGAAGAATTATTTAGGTGAATAAGAAGTACATCCGTTGAAAATGTATTTTTTTATATTTTTACTGTTTCTTTACAAAATAATTATGTAAATGATTTGTTAGTATCAACAGTTTACATTATTTGCAATTAATATATTCTTATTTCTACATGCGATATGTATTCATATGTTTCAATGGAAGAATTATTTAGGTGAATAAGAAGTACATCCGTTGAAAATGTAGAATATGGTTATTTTAAAACGGGAATTTCCCTAAGATCGTAAAATCTTTGTGTGCATTTTCGTAAAATTCTAAGAATCACAATAGATTCTTTAAAAATAAAAGAAAAATAATGTATATTTGAAGGGAACGTTACTTTTGTTATAATATATTAATTTAATAAATAAAACTGAAGTACATTGCTAACTAAATTTTGTGTGCTATTTGAATTGGAAATATTTTTGAAGATGTAGTCAGTATTTCATATACCCAGTTGTACCAATATATTAATTGAGAATTAAACAAAAATTAAATTAAAATCAACATGTGTAGTATAAAATAAAGGTTGATCTTAATTTAATAAAAAATATTGGTGCATTAAAATAACATAAGAATTCTAAATTGATACTTCTTTCATTTTATCCCACTTACATTGTAATTTAAATTCATTTAAAACTTATATTTGGATTATTTAGATGAATAAGGAATACATCATATTTACATAAATTAATGTTTCTGGGACACAATTATGAAAGTAGAAAATCATAAAATTTGAAAAATTAATATCTCTCTTATTTATTCGAATTTTCAATCAGTATTTACAGCAATACTCTCAGTTTTTGAAGCACTTTTAGAATAGGTATATGTTTAAAAAATACCTTTGATCTGAAGTCGAGAGTCTTGTCGAGACTCAAGACTTTCTCGACAAGACTTGATGCTAGTCTCGTCTCGTCTCGACTTTTCTAGTCGAGACCAAATGATGGTCTCGTCTCGACAAGACCAAGACGAGACGAGACCAAGACCAAGACTGGTCTTGGTCTTGTGGCAACACTACTAATTTGGAAACGAAGCAACGAAATACTTTTTAAAAAGACATGATTTGTTTTTTAAAATAGTATATTGTGTTATTAGGAGTAAAAGTGATTCTTTGTGTGGCGAGCATGTAAGTTTGCACGACGAGGGTAGCGAGTCGTACAATTGCATGCGGGCTCAGAATGACACTTTTACTCCGAATGACACATTATATTTTTTCTTCAAACATACGTATTTAAATAAAATAAATATAACTTGACGTTACAATAATTATAAATATTTTACGTGAATTTTACGTGAAGGACGTTTGCTGATTTTTATTGCTATGGATATTTTTGTATTTGTTCACTTTTTGTTATAAATATGCAAGTGAAAATTTTCACGTTTTGACGTTTAAATAAAAAATATGTAACTTTATATTCTCCTTATGTGCAATTATATAAGAATTTGAAGTATTGCCATGTACGTCCCTTGAAATTGTTCAATTAGATGGAAGTTCAACAATATTGCTGAAGGATATGATATGTCGAGGAATCGCTGAAAAACAGTATGAACTTTTCCTATCACTTTAATTCAAATATTCTTACCGACATTACCATGTAAATCTGCTATTTTATAATAGGTTATTTCGTTAAATATAAACTGTTTATATTTCAATTTGTAGATTATCAATTTAAATTTGACAGCTGTTGGAGGTTTTTAGTAACTTTATTCTTAGGTTATCTAGTGTATAGTGCAACTTGGGGCGACATGGCAGGTTGCTATTTTACAAGTTACTTCTTATTTGCTCATTTTATATAGTTGGTATGGATATTTATTTATTGCATTTTTACCTTGTGAATCAAGTCACAAAAGATGTCAATTTTATGACGTTTCAAAAAAAAGTTTTTTCCCCTTGGAAGAAAATTTGTTTCATGTAAAGTTGTGGTTATGTTTTCTTTCTGTGTGGATATTGGAATAATAATATTGTTAATAATTAATAGTTATTTTGTTTTTGTTGTTATTCTATGATGTTTTTGTTCATGTTAAATATTTTTTTTATGTGTCTGAATTTTTATTTAATATTAGCAAAAACTTAAAGAACCTCAGTTTTTTGAACTTTAAGTTGACATTGACGTGAAAATTAAATTTTTCAAAAAGTGTCGACTACTAATTTACATTAGTGTAAACGAAAGCTTTCTTTTATGAAACTCTTTTACAGATTATAGAAATTAGATTCCATTCTTGAGTTATAAAGTACCAAAAAGTGACAGTTTTTAAAGAAAAAATAGAAAACGTTGAATTATGCCAGAAGTTTGTTTGTCATCAGTAAATTGTTTTAATGTTTCGCATGTAAAATTTTCTGCTGAATTCAATGGTGAAAAAAGAAATTTAGGAACAACATCCGGTTAAACCGTAATTGCTACTGCTTTGAAAATAATTTAGTTGAAAAGGGCATACTGAAAACCCCTAGATACCAAATATCATAAAACAATATTAAATAGTTTTTACTATAGTGACTGTATATATATAGTGTGGCCAAACGCCGCCATATTTTGCCAAAATGCGCGGGAAATTTGAATTCATATGATGTGATAACTAAACAAAATTCGATAAACAATTAATGAAAGAACATATTAAATGGAAACAAAATATTTATTTTCATTTTAAATCCTTTCGAAGAACTGTTTTCACAACCAACCGCCACGCAACCAGGTATCTAAAATATATACCTTAATATTAGACATTTTTAGTAATTTTGACAATTAACCTAAAAAAAGATGTGATGTTAAAAAATATGTATATATTACTTTGAGTTAGAAATATACAAATACACGTGTAATTTAATTATTTGCACTATCTAAAATATAAATATAATATAATTACCTTCAATTCACGTAACAAATCTGAAAATGTCACTTTGTTGGTATAATATCTGCCATATTTAGCCAAATTCGCACCGACCAATCAAAATCGATCCCCCTATTTGGCCACACTATGTATATGCAGTCACTATAGTTTTTACAATAAAGATAGTTCGTCGTGGGATATCTGTAATATTTTAGCAACTTCATGGCGTATTTTCCATGATCCGGTATCCCCAAAAGATTACCCATCCCAATTTTAACCGGGTTTACAGGCCTATTCTGTAAAACATTCGCTTAACGAATCGTTATCATAACGATAATCGTTAAAACATTATCGTTGAATTTAATTGATAACGAAATCGTTATAATTTTTTTGCGATTGGTACTATTGTTTACTCAATTCACTATTAAAACTGACATTTAAATTTCATTTTGAAAATTGTTGGTGAAGATTTATATTATTATTTCATTTTATTAATGGCTATTTATGAATATTCTCTATTATATTAGAAATGGATAAGTAAACGAGGGCCTCAAAAACTACAAAAGAACAATATGCTATTATGTAGACTTTCTTGCAAGTAATATCGCTCTGAGAACAAATAAATTTTATCCAGAGAATCCAAATCAGATTGAAGAAGCATATGCTGAATTGGCTAGGGGATTAAATGCACTCAGTAAAATAAAGCATATGTAAAAGTATGATTAAGAGCACTTTTAGGAGACTTGGTATAGCAGTTATCATTGTATTTGTTTCTAGGAATGGCAACAGTTCAGTAAAATCTCTTGCGGCGACTCGTGATAATCTAAATAATTTTCTAAATTTTCCTGTGGGATAGTAAAAGGATCACTTTTATCTCTTAAAGAACTATGAATTTTTCGAAGATTTTTCCTGTTAAATATATATATATATATATATATATATATATATATATATATATATATAAAATTGGAATATAATCTGAGATATTTTTAAAATATATAATTACCTTTCATTATTTTCTTCGACAAAGTGAAGAAATAATAATAATTCGGGATCACCATTCATTATAATGGCAATTAATATTTCAAGAATATTGAAATGTGATTGAAATGCAACAAATCGTTAACATAATGATCAGTTTTTTCTTGTCGTTAAAAAATAACGATTTTACGAAAATCATTATCATCTTGTCGTTATGAACAATTGAATTTTTGCTTACAGAATACCACTTTAACGATTATCGTTATTTTAACGATATAACGATCGCTTACAGAATAGCCCTGTTACTCTGTTTGATTTTATGGATCAAAATCGAAATAAAATAGTCGCCTTCACAATTATAAATCCTTTGACAAATATGGGTATTAATAAAGGAAATATCCAAACTAGTTCTGTCACATTTCAACATATTAAAAACAATGTTTGTAACAACTGTTTTTTATGTTATTATAAATATCTTTCTCATTTCTGCGCATTCTTGCAGGTAGTAGACCGCACAGTGTGCATCCATTTCTATAGCAAGTACCCAGAGATAGTCGTATTTTAATTTGTGCGAATAGAGTTAATATACGGCTTGGCTCGGCCAGCACACTGCAGCAGCGAGCTACTTTATATTGTTGTAAATGTCTGCTGCAATTTAATCAGCCGAGAGAATGGAGCACGAGCACCATGTGCAATGCAGTGCAGCGCATGCACTGCAATCTACGTAGGTGGGATACACTGCTAAAATTCATACCAGATCTCGTACCAGATAGAAGTAATAAATATTAAAACAACAAATTTAAAATCTGTGGCCCATATGCGGAAGGAGTTTTCAGTAGCGCAGCGCTTTTTATAAAAATCATGTTTAACGCCAAAATAAATAATACTTATGGGTTGTACAGTGTGTTAAAATAAATCCAAACTCGGAGCAGGCTATGAACAAAAAAATGTTTGTCAATTTGAAGAATTTAATTAAATGTCAATTTGACGCGAGATATTATTAAAAATGTTATCAGAAGAAATAAAAAATTTCTTTTTGAATCCTTATTTTAGAAATAGAAATAAATTAGAAAACAGTGAATGGAAATATTGTGTATCCTTCTTTATTATCTTGGTGGTAAATTTTTGACGGAAAAATTTTCAAATTGTTACGAGAGCCGGTTGCCTAGCAATTTAATGAGTGACATTGACAAAAAGAACACGAGGTGTCAAGCGAGTGATTTTTGATCAATGTCACGAGATAAATTAGCAAAAGGCTCGAGTAACAATCTGAAAATTTTGCCAGGATAAAATTTAACCACGAATGGTATCGGATGACTATTTCAAAAATAAAAATAAGCGGACAGGACTTTGACAGGTATATAAACAATATTTCCTAGGCACTCTTAAAACGCTTAAAAAATTTTTCACTTATCAAAACTCACTTGTAAAAATACAGCATCTTATTGGCTTAAAGGGTGCGAAATTTTTTTTGTGAGATTGTTTTGTCAAAATGAAACTTGGTAACTAGGTAGAATCCTGAATTTGGATTGGTTTATAAATGTATGAGTGAAATAGCCTCTTTTAAATTTTATTTCACGATCAGTTTTGACAACTTGACTTTTGAATTGAATAATCAGTTATCAGACATACGTTTTTTGTGTTCACAGCCTATTCATGTATCAAAGTCATATTGATTTGATTTCTATATTATTTGTTATTCGATAATGTGCTACGTAAACTAATAATCGGTAGGTACACAAAAAAAATGAGTCTGGTAGGTTGTTTATACATTTGAGCAATTAAATACACAAACTTTGTTTCCGAAAATTTAGACATTTTTCGAGGGTTACGCTAGAATTATGGATCATATTTTATAGAATTTTATTTTAAATATTCTCAAAGTAGACAATTCCCTTCAACAATAATTCACTTCGCGATTCTCTCCTTGCATTTCATAAAAACTCCCAACCAATCTTCTTCTAGAAAACTTTCAAACTAATTTCTGAGACACTTAAAAACTGTCGAAGCTGTCAAATTAATATTTGGTGACGTAAAAACTGTATGGAGTCTGGGGGCCATGGGCCTGAATATCTGGTCGCGAATCTGGGAACCCGGGTTCCATCCCAATCGAAGCCATTTTATTTCAAATTTTAAATTGCACAAAGTGACCCCTTGGTGCATTCTCCACACCAACTATGAGTGCCCGTGAAGTGACGCCTGGTAAATTTCCGCACGATACGAATATGTCTTCATCATTACCGATATCTATACAAAGCAGATTTTCACACCCAACATTGGGTGATGATATATTCATTTTGTTTTATTTATTTACTTATTAAAACTGTCAAAGCTGTGAAACTATTACTAGAGGATTTAAAAACTGTGAAATTAATATCAGGCTAACTTAAAAACTGTCAAAGGTATAAAATAATAAATCAGATTCGACACGAAATTTTGAAAACTAATTAATTGAGTTCGAACTAACTTATGTTTATCTTAATTTAGTTTTAAATAACAGGTGAGATAAATATCAAAATAACTGTTGAAATGATCAATGAAACAATAATTATAGCATGACCTTTTTGTCTCAAATACTCTAATCTAACTTACACATAAAACTCAATAAATTCATATTAATAATGGCTCTGAAATCCTTTTCTTTTTCAGTAAACCAAAGTCAGTTATATTTTCTTTTAATTTGTGTGACGCGTTTGTATATAAATTTCTGTTACCATGACAAATACTACCCTTTCGGCAAAAAAAAAAAACAACGAAACCTTACCAGAAAAGGGTTAAAAATACTGTTAGATATAGAAAGACAAGCAAGGAGAACACAGTTAGTACCTGGAAGGGTGGCAGCTAAGGAACATTACATGCCATTGTTCGACTACAAAAATTCATGACAGTCATGCAATAATTTTTTTTATATATTATAATATAAAGAAAATCACATATTTATCGATTATCCTATTAGATATTAGATTATGTAAAAAATTTGATAACTCATCAGTGATGAGGCAAGCACAGTACCTTCCGTCAATTTTATGTATTTTGTACAAGTCCCATACGAAAAGTTCCTCGGAAAAGATTCCATTTATCCAGTAAAATTATAACGAGAACATATATTATTTTCTACAAATTCATTACCGAAAGTTCCTTGGAAAATATTCTATAAACCCAATAAAATTATAATACAAACATACACTATTGTAAATTGCATTTAACACTGACATCTGTCAATTAAAATTATTTTAATATATCATCTCATCTGTTTCCATGAAAGTTAATCTCTTTATAATTATTTAAATCTATATCTATTGAACATAAAGGAAAATGTACAATCACACCATATTCGCGAGTGAAGAAGAGCAGGAGCCTAGCGCGTGACGTAACAATATGGCCGGTTTAAGGTAGATGCTTCGTATCCCGCAACTGCATTCTTATAAACTGCGGCGTTTAAAATACAAAGTAATATTAATATTATAGTTAATATGAGTATGTATGAATAACATTTTGAATTTTGCGAACTAGTCCGTTTCATATAAAAATTATGTTCAGCATTCTCTCGAATTTTGAATTTACATGATTCGAGTCTTTGTTTTCTTGAATCAACATAGTACTGCATTATTACAGTCTTTGGTAGATTAATGGAGAGATAAGTATTATTATTTATCTTTGTGCAGACAGGTCTACAAGTTTAGATTTCATTACGAAGTATTTTAATAAAGATACTAAGTAATTATTATCTTGTAGTTATATCTGGTAAAATATAATCTTGCTTTACAAAATGCAAGGAGCACGCATACTTTTACTCGGTTCCTTTCCCATTTTTAAAAGATGAATGCATAACTTTCGTCTACCAACTATTTCAAATTGGCAAATTTCTCTAATACATTTTTCTATAGAATTTAGGTTCTTGTTTTCGGGAAATTATGGAAATTACTTATTTCTGGATTTCTGCGTGTTAATGACGTACATAGGTTAAACGCAACAAAAACGTGTTGAAGTTTTAGATTTTGTTATTATACTTTATTTCACGTACGAATAGCGTTGGTTTAGTTATAGAGATATATAAATTCTACCCTTTGATAGGTCAGAATATAAACCTATTTCACAGAAACGAAACAAATATCACCTGTCAGTTATCAAATAAAATCTACAGAATTAAGTGATGTTTAATCAAATTTTGTTGCAATTTTAGATTTTGACATTTTTACAGATAAATATATTTATTATTGACAAAGCTAGGTTTTACAAATTTAAATTATTTATTTCATGCATGTAAAAACGGTCGGCTCTTAAGAACAATCTACTATTTTCTTACGTAAAATGAAGTATAGCCTACAAATTTCACTCCACTCGTAATTTATTTGTTAAATAAGTGAAAGAAACGAACGATACGTTCGCGGCTACCTCGGCTAGGACTTACTACCATGCAGTAGTTCATATTTTCGCCGCTAGACGTCATATTGCTCTATTTCACTAGCGAATAGTCAATAAGATATTCTTTCATAGTGATAATCACATAAAATGTCAAAAAAAATGATATTTAATTTCGTGTTTTTAAGAAAAATTTAAAAACTTCAAATACGGGTACTTCCGGTTGACCAATTATAGCCAAAATCTAATCAGCTCTTCATATGGATGTAAAGAATAGGAATACGAAAGAATTATAATTTTCTGAATTGTGGTATTGGAGTTATCATCGGATAAATTTTTGTGACACACAGACACACATACATGTGCACGCGCGCGTGTTCAGACAACATCGTAAAATTAGTAAAATCATATTCTAAGGACCCTTAAAAACTCACCACCGAATTTTTTGACCAAAGGCAATACCATCTTACCTAAAGAAAACGGAAGGTAAAAATGGAATATAAATTGGTGCATTTTTTGTAAAATCAATTCAATTTGTGTGAGGAAATATATTAAAATTTACAAATACCTTTCAAAAAATTAATTTACGAACATAGATGTAGTACGAGAATAGGTAATGACTAAATTATTTGGTTTTTTTTTTAACTTTTTGTGTTGTTTTTGCGAAATTTAGTAATATAGGATATTACCTAATATAGCTAATAAAATATTATATGCTTCTATAATCGTTTCAAGTTAATTAATACATAATTTTTTTTTTTAATTTTCGCTATGAGTGAAAGTATTTTCGAAAACTGTTTCTGATTTGATGATGAAGTGTGTTATAGGAAACAATGTTTCTTATTCTCAGTAATTCTAGCGTGACCCTAGTATATGTTTCATCATTGCCAAAACTTGATGATAAAAATTTGGAACACACGACAATCGGCAAAACTACATGACTATCTAATTATTTATTGCAATAAATTTAATTTCAAAGTAATTTTATTTTACATTTTTGCAGTGTAGTGTGCCAGATGCACGTAACTTGCAATAATATATGTCATACAACTTAAAAGTATAACACACAAGGCCCGAACGTTATAAATAATGATGATGTGCAAACATACATAAAAATAAATGATACGATCTCGCTTCACTTGCAATTATAATTCAACTTGTGTATGCTGTAATTCAATGCTAAAAATAGTCCACAGTACATGTAGTACCCGTGTTATTTTTAATTTATTCTAGCAGAATCAAAATTGATTTACTGAATCTATTTTAATATTTAAATATATTCATGTCACATTGGTGCTACCCACGATGTGTGGTTTTATACAACCATGCACTTCCTTCATAAAAAATCACCTCATGTTTAAGGCGAAAAGGAGGGGCTAGTGTTTTTACCCCTCGAAGAAGTAACAGACCGCGTCAATGGACAGTAAATGAATTTGACATTGAGAGAAGGATATTTTGGATACTCCTAATTCGGGCAGATAAAATTGCTACACAATTTATTCTTTTTACTTCCATGCACGAAGTAAAGGAACTATTGTAATTCGGTTTTCAGATTTCAGCGGAAATATCCATTTTGACCATACCTGAATTCATTTTGACTAATTTCATCGTGACGTCTGTTCTGCACGTACGTATTTCGCATAACTGAAAAACGATAAGCCATAGGAAGTTGAAATTTTGTATTTAGGACTGTTATAAAATCTAGTGGTGCACCTCTCTTTTTGGTCATTACATAACTTTAGGAAGTGGTACTTTACTTGAAGTCTATAATAGAATTTAATGAAAAATTATATTAAAATATAATCCAAATTTATTCAAATTTGGTAGGTATACAAGGTGTTAAAAAATAAGTGTCACAAATTAAGAGGGCATATAGTACTGACCGAAATAAGTAAAAAAAGCTTAATCAACATGGGTCCGATCTTCAGCAGTTTCCGAGATAAAAAACAATAAAAACTGAGTTTTTTCGGTGTTTACCTCTGCTATCTCGAAAACTGTAAGAGTTACGACTTTGATTACCTAAATGAAACATTTTGTTTACCTTTCAGAAGTCATCTTAGATGTGCGTTTTTGTTTTTCAAAAAAATCAAAAATCACTAAAGTTGTGGCGACCTTTGTCAATGTTTAGTTTTCAAATAACTTCGTAACTATTAGAAAGTGAAAAAAATGTTTCATATAAAATGTTATTGTTTTTACCTCCCGCTACCCTTGGTAAGGGAGGTATAGGGATCGTGCTAAAAATCACATATCGAGATTTTAGTAAATGACCACGTTTTAAGGTCCCTAGAATCCAATTTTAACATTTTCACGATGATGTCTGTATGTGTGTATGTGTGTGTGTATGTATGGGTGTGTGTGTGTGTGTATGTGTAGGGATTTTGTCTTCGCTCTAACTCAAATACTATCATTCAGAAAATTCTGAAACCTTGTATTCCTATCCTATTCTAATATGAAAAGAAACCATTAGATTTTAGTGTAAATCGGATAACCGGAAATGGCACTTTACCTGAAGCTCATAATGGTTTTTCTTCAAAAAATACCATTAAATGTCATTTTTTCGAAATTTATGTCTAATGAAAATTAAAGATTATTGAATTTTCTACAGGGATACATTAATACTTTTTCTATATATTTTACAGATAAATTTAAAATTAATTTTTTTTATTAGTCGCGAAGCCTAAGATAAACACAATAATTCCTTTGTTACACAGTTCATATTTCAAATGAATGTAACTGACAGTAAATGTCACTGTCAAAAAACTAATCACTTCAAATTAATAACTGACATTTTAAAAAGAAAATAGTAAATAAAGCAATAGTTTTCTGCAATGGAACAGTTTGCAGCTTTAGTAAATACGTATATAGGTATGTATTTAAATTAATAAAATTTAAATAGCGGGAGGTTTTGTGTTGGCTACATCAGATTCCTTTTATATAGTCTATTTACTGGCATAGACAAAATTTTGTTCGACCACTACCTTAGTCAGTTTTTCTTTTTCTGTTGATTAGGCTTTTTTTGTCATTTTGATGAGTACAAGGAAGTCATGTGGTGTCCACATGCAGATTTTTTCTTATATGAAGATCAAAGAGCTAATTTTGCTTTTTTCGGTAAACAATTTTACATGGATTTTATTGTTCAGACTGCCTAAACTGCAGTTTTACAGATGGATCTGAAGTATTTTAGCGAGTTTCAAATTAATCGAATCTATAAAACCAAATAAAAATTATCTTCTACTTCAATCACATGTAGTTATGGTTTCATATTTTACTAGAGTTGTTTTGGTGGAAATAATAATTTAAATTAGCTCGTCAAAATAAAAGATATTTTAAGAAATGAAAGCAATAAAAAAATCTGTTGTGGCCAGTACAAAACCTTCCGTCAATTCGATGTATTTTGTACAAATCCCATATCAAAAAAAGATTCTATATATCCTGTAAAATTGTAACACGAACACACTATTTTTAACAAATTCCATACCAAAAGTTCCTTTGAAAAGATTCTATACATCCAATAAAATTATAACACGAACGTACATTATGTAAATTGCACTTGACATTTTCTCCGTCTTCAAGTTTTCCCTATTTTATTAGGGGTCGCTGTTTCTTACTCTTCTCCTCCACTCATTCCTGTCCAACGCATCTTCTTCACACAGTTCCTCCTCTTTCAAGTCTTCTACTACACAATGGCCTTCCTCGTACTCCCAGCATTGAAAGTGATGCGAGGCAAGCTACTTGCGTGGGACACTGTCACTTATAAGCCTTTTTGATCCTATACTTTCCATCTTTGGTTTTGCACTTGTCATTGACATCTGCCCATTAGAATTTTTTAAATATATCAGCTGTTTCCACGATTTTAGCAAAGCTGACTGATTTTTTAAAGTTAATCTCTTTATAATTCTATAATATCTAATAAACTCTATATCTATCGAATATGAAGGAAAATGTGTAATCAAATCGTAGAGAATAAGATATTCTTTCATAGTGATAGTTACATAAACTGTGGAAAAATAATATTTAACTGCGTTTTTTCAAGAAAAACTGTTAAGAACTTCAAATAAGGGAACTTCCGGTTGACTATTTATAACCAAAATCTAATCAGCTCTTCATATGGATGTAACGAAGAGGAATTGCAGTTTTGGAATTATCGGCACAGAAAAATTGTCACACACACACACGCACACACACACATGTACAGACATCACCTTAAAACTAGTAAAATCGTAATCTAGGGACCCTAAAACGTGCTTATTCATTAAAAATTCACCATCGAATTTTTTGACCAAAGATAATACCTTCCTTATCTAAAGGTGACGGAAGGAATACCTCGTCCAGATTTCATTTGAACAAATGACTTTTAAATCCTCTGTGTTAATCCTAATCTTTGCTACTGTGAATATTTTTACGTTTCACGCAAATATAGTTTCTTCTCCAAGTACATTATATGTCTATGAAAGTTGAGAATTGCTTGGTACTATTTGAAAGGGGAAAAGTTTTATTGGGGTTCCTGAGAACCATAGTTGACCTGTAAAATTCTTATCCAAGATGTTATGCTTGCTTTAACAATGAACGCTCATTACTGAATTGAGCAACTGGTAGTGCCAAAATGTAAATATGCACGGGGTACAGTATTGTATTGACTTATACCACAGATTAGTATATTAATAATAATTAATTTGTGCTCTGTGGTTATACCCAAATACCCCAATAAAACTTTTCCCCTTTTAAATAGTTACAAGCAATTTTCAACTTTCATATAGGTACATATAACGTATTTTGAGAAGAAACTATATTTGCCTGAAACGTAAAATATTCACAGTAGCAAAGATTAGGATTTAAAAGTCATTTGTTCAAATGAAATCTGGACGAGGTATAAACATTATTATGATGGCTCCATCATATTTTAAATAATAATATGCAAGAAAGTTTCTCCGTTTTGTTTGAATTTTGCGTGGTCGAAATCTGCCCTTAGTCGGCGTGTCATGTCATCCACCTTCATGGCATACCTAACGAAGCATATCGTTCGATCCACGATCGCAATTCGAACGCGATCCTGCAATGAGTCCATCAGACATCAGCTCCGCTTGGCTATCGCTATCGTACAAACTCATCCACATCCACCGGCATCGGCGATGGCATTGGCTAGCTATCCGGTTAATTGAAAATTCCAAAGATGTATCAATAAAACGTCCGCGACTCACGAACCCATACCCAGCCGTAGTCGTATTTATCACGAATTACACCAACACATGAATTTTATGAAGAGAATTTCACCAACTTTATGATACACAAGATTAAATTCATTCCAAGTTCAGAAATTAAATGGGTAGCACAGCAAAAGTTAATTAGTTCAACGGATATTTATTGAATATAATAAATATATCAACATGTTTTTTCATTCGTTTCTATTTTGAGTATACGAGCTAGTCATATATGCTAGGTATTTGATACCAGAATGTCGTGGTCATTTTTTATCAAGGAGCATAAATATTTTTTGTCGTTAATTGTTAATGTCAATAAAATTGCCGATCCTATTACTGAATTTTTATTTTAATGAATAATTTGCCATTATGAAACTATGTAATGGAAGAAATAATCATAGAAACCACTGCTAATTGTTATTTAACTATACAGTGTGAATGAGAGTGATTAATGATAGAGATATTTTATCGCGTCACTTCCAAACATTTGACAAATCGCTTTCTTGGTGTAATCTGAACTGTGCGATTTATTGCGACAGATTATTCTATCTATACAGGGTGTTAATACTAAGTCGTTACACCCGAAAATGGTAGTTAGAACTCATTAAAACAAACAACTTTTCTTAGTTCAAATTTTTGATTTGGAGCCCCTCGATTTTCAAAAGTAAAACATTTATAAAATCCTTAAACTATCTACTACAATATTTGTCATAAACATTTTTTTCAATCTATCCAAAAAAAGTATTTATTCATTTACTTGATTTACAAGTGCAGTGTGTTCAGAAAAAAACCTAAATCAGTGTAGGCTATGAACACAGAAACGTAGATATGATCATTATTCAATTCAAAAATCAAGTTCTCACAATTGATCGTGAAATGTAATTTTAAGGAGAAAAGATAATAAAGGAGGATATAGATTATTGCCATTCACCGTTTTCTAATTTATTTCTATTTCAAAAGTAGGATACAAAAACATTTCTTTAGATAATATTTTTGACAATACCTCGTGTCAAATTGACATTTAACTATATACTTTGAAATTGATATACGTTTTTTTGTTCATAGCCTACTCCGAGTTAGGATTATTTTTGAACACACTGAACTTACAAGTCAATTAAATGAATTTTTGGGATAGATTGAAATAAATGTTTAGGACAAATGTTGTAGTAGATAGTTTAAGGATTTTATAAATGTTTTACTTTCTAAAATCGATGGAGTGGTTATCAAAAAATCATATTTTGAAATTTTTGATCGATCGCCATTTTCTCATTTGAAAAAATAAAAAATAATTGTAAATGCCAAATGTTTTAGTGGGCCGAAAGGTAATTTGGGAAGAAAAAAAATTTTCAATAAGGCCTAAGATAAGGGAGTTATGACCATTTTCGGGTGTAACGACTTAGTATTAACACCCTGTATATCTTCTTCAGCTTTTCCCTTAGGGGTCGCTATTCTTTATTTTCTTTCTCCATTCATTTCTATTTTGCGTGTCGTCCACAGTTAATCCCTTCTCTCTCATGTCTTCCGTAATACAATCCCTCCATTTTCTTTTTGGTCTTCCTCTGTTTCTTCTACCCTCTACTACTAAATTGCTCATTCTTCTTCCAATATATTCTTCATCTCTCCTCATGACATGCCCATACCAATGCAAACGCCTCTCCTGTATCTTTCTTGAAACTTCTATCACTCGTGCCATTTCCCTTATACTCTCATTCCTTATCCTATCTTTTCTTGTCTTTCCCAATATCCATCTCAACATCCTCATTTCTGCCACATTCATTTTATTTTCAGATTATTCTATATATTACATTTTATATATTATTATATAGGTATTTCTAAATCTATAGAAGATATAAAAAATATTTAAGTGTATTAGTTGGAAAATTTTATGTTCTTCAATATTTATAATACCAAAAATTTTCAAAAATATTTAGAAGATGTTTTTAAAAAACTACTTGTTATCAAAATCTTTTCATCTCTTCTACTTGTTATCAAAATCTTTTCAGCTCTTCCCATTAATGTCAAATTGAAGAATACGTAGTTAAACAAGGCCTACCAATATCCAACACACACACACACACACAAAATATTATTTCTTTAAACAGTTTCAAATTTTAAAATATCACGAAATATCTAGTAAATTGAAATTTGTGTAATATTTTGAAAAAGTCAATTGATTTAGTTACAGACCGTGACGTCAAAGTTCATACAGCTTAACATGTTATCGCCTGCAATGTTTATTTTTTATTTATATAAATAACATAGTGATAGACAGCCTTTTTTCCTATTTGTTATGATTGACATACTATATATACCTACATAATTTGACGACACAGAAGTGCAGAGTTGTTTTTTATTCTGGCCTCAATTTGTTTATTAAATTATTTACGAAAATAAAAAAAAATTATTAGGTACTATGAAAAGTATTGTATAAACTTTCATTTAGAATTTTTTTTGAAAGTCATGAAGATTTTCTTCAATTTAAATAAGATACATTCAACGGAAAAATATTGTAATTTATACTTCATAATGCCTCAGTTATTAATTGTCCTTTACATACTTGATAGTTAAATAAAAAAAAAACATTTGCACTATCATTTAAAAAAATTATTTATATATTATATGAAATTAAGTTGCAAAAGTCCAGTTAATTCGAATTTTGACCAATTACTTTTAATTTGTAAAGTAACGTTGTGAGTGAATACTTATATGGAATTAACAAGAAAGCATTTTCGTCATTTTTCATAGAAATAAAATTAAAACTTAAACTTAAAACAAAATTACGGGGTGGAAGGTTTTGTTTTTTACTGCATTAGTGCAATGGGGTCCTCCACCATAACAAAAAATAATAAAATGTATACTTAGTACTTAAATTATTACTTAATAAATAACGTTTAAGATAAAAAAAATAATAATTACTTTACGAGATATTTGAAATTTATTGTCAATGGCACTGTGACGTCATTCTGTTGCTATCTTTCTCTCACAGCCTACTGTAATGTCTGATGCGGAGCGAGAGAAAGATAGAAGTGTTGCCGTGACGTCATATTTATATTAACAATCAAACGCTGTTAACCTAAAGACAATTAAGACTTTTTAATACTACGAATTGCTTCAAAATTAAACAAACTTTCATTTAAAATAATAAAAAAAATTAGAGTGGAGGACCCCTTTTATAGTTGTAAAATCATTCCAAAAGATAGTGGGGTATTCCACCATAACAAAAAAAATTAAAAAAAATCATTTTAACTTAAAGTATGGCTCAATAAATAATAGTTAAAACAATTAAAACATTTTTTAAATATTTACTTTACGAGATATTTCACATTTGCTAAAAGGGCAAAGTGACGTCATACAATTGTTATCTTTATCTCGAAGCGTACTCAGAGCAGTGTGTATGAGAAAGACAAGTATAGGGGGAATGTGACGTTACACTGATTTCTCGAAAATAAAATACTGTTAAACTAGGAACAATTAAGATTTTTTAATACTATGAATTGCTTCAAAACTGAATGAAATTTTATTTAAAATAATAAAAAAAATTGAGTGGAATACCCCATTGATGCGAGATTTGAAGAACTGGAAGAAAAGAATAATGCAGTTTTTATTGTAAATAAAAATAAATAAATATATCATCACGGCATATTACCCATTTCTGGGTGTGCCAGTATCTACAACACATGTAGACATCGGTAAAGATGAGATGACGATATATTTTACCGTGTGGGCGCTTACCAGGCTTCACCTCACGGGCACTCATTGCTAGTGTGGAGAGTGCGCCACAGGATCACTTTTGTGCCATTTAAAATTGGAAAATATTTGGCGTCTGTCGGGATCGAACCCGGTTCCCCCAGGTTCGCGACCAGACACTCAGGCACGCGGCCACGAAAATATTTTGAACATACTTTATTGTTGAAACTATTTTGAACATACTTAAAACAAAATTCTACAAAATACGAACCGTGTGTCTTATTTTCAAAAATTCTTTTGTGATCCTCGTTTAAGAAAATGACAAGAACTATTTGATTTTGAATAATGTATAATGCATAAAAAAGCTTCATTATTATGTTAAATAATTTAGCGGATTATCCTACAATCTCTCATTTTAAAAACAGGGCAACGATATCTTTGTTTTAATCCAGAGAAATATTTAAAACTTTATCAAACAGTTTAAAACTTTAACTAACTAAATAACTAAACCCAACTGGCGAACTACAAGATACGTATCTAATTTAACAATCTCTTCATATTTTACAACAAACTTTAAAATATTTAACATCTTCCCTCAACAACCATAAAACTTCTAACAGATACGCTTCAGTTCCTTCCTTCTTTTTCTTTTTTAATTCGTGTAACGCGTTTGTTTACAAACTCCCGTTACCGTAACAAAAACTACCCTTTCGGCACAGAAAAACAAACCCTATATACCGTTAGGGCACAAAGAAGTGACCAGCATTGGATAGATGTTAAATTTTTTTTATACTGGGTATACCGTTATGAACTGTTAGGTTGAATAGAAGATTCAGTTGAGAATTGCGCAATGTTGGGAAAAGATCGCGAAGAATTTCGGAGAGAATATTTTAATATTAATTGGGAAGAAGATATTTTAATTATTACGGGATTGTGATAGTGAAAAAATGTGAAAATTTGGGTTGCAAAGTGATGAAGTTTACATGAAAAAAAAATATATATGAGGTAAGATTTTTTTTGTTATTTAATAATTATGCTAGAACTATTGAAAATAAGAAAATAAGGTAGGCCCTTGAAAACAAAATTGAAATTATTATTTTAAAGTTATTTAAATGGAATTCCAAATTATCTTAAATTAGTTAAAACTTAGTTTACTATTGTAATAAATTTAAAATTTTATTTCTATGATTTTTTACAAATTTTTACTTCCCGCTACCCTTGGTAAGGAAGGTATAGGGATCGAGCTAAAAATCGCATATCGAGATTTTAGTAAATGACCACATTTTAAGGTTCCTAGAATCCAATTTTAACATTTTCACGATGATGTCTGTATGTATGTGTATGGATTTTGTCTACGCTCTAACTCAAATACTGTCATTCAGAAAATTCAGAAACCTTTCGAAATTCGACCCTATTCTAATATGGAAAGAAACTATTAGATTGTGGTATAAATCGTATGACCGGAAATGGCACTTTACTTGAAACTTATACTGGTTTTTCTTCAAAAAATATCATTAAATGCCATTTTTTCGAATTTTGTGTCATTAAGAAAAATGAAAGATTATTCAATTTTCTATAAGTACATATTAATACTTTTTTATATATAAAATTTACAGATAAATTTAAAATATAATCTTTTTTATAAATCCCGAAACATAAGATACACATACAATTCCTTTGTTACATAGTTCATATATCAAATGTATGTAACTGATACGTGAATGTCACTGTCAAAAAACTAATCATTTCAAATTAATAATGGTGGCATTTTAAAAATAGTTATATGCAAATATATAATATAATATAGATTCCAGCATTAATAAATATGTAAGTATGTATTTAAATTAATAAAAATTAAATAACGGAAGGTATTGTGTTGACCACATTAAAATTTTGTCTAGGTGGCACTGACAAGGAGATATTGCCAAAAATAGCAAATGATTTTGGGCGCCATTTTTGCAACATGGCGGATCAAGCGGCAGCGCCCCAAGGTCGCAAAATTTAGTACTTTATCAGAATATGAAACTGTATTAACTGCTAATTTGAAAAATACCTGAATTTTTTCTAGGCAAAACTACCTATTGCTTGGTCAAATATGTCCTGGTTTGACAGTAAACTTGACGTTCATTTTTTTAAATATTCGCATACGAAATTTTATTTCTATTACATCTTTAGATTATGCGTAAATTTCATACTATTGCACACAAAATTTCAGAATTTATTTCCTAAATCTTAATGAACACCCTATAAAGTTTTATCTACGGGACAGGTAGTAGGTAATTCAAAAAAAAATTTACTGGCCAAACATGATTTTCTGGTAATGAAGATAATGTAAATCTAAAAATAAATATATCATCACGACATATTACCCATTTCTGGGTGTGCCAGTATCTACAACACATGTAAACATCGGTAATGATGACGATATATTTTACCGTGTGGGCGCTTACCAGGCGTCACCTCACGGGTACTCATAGCTGGTGTGGAGAATGCACCACAGGGGTCACTTATGTGCTATTTAAAAATGGAAATATTTGGCGTCTGTCGGGATCGAACCCGGTTCCCCCAGGTTCGCGACCAGACACTCAGGCACGCGGCCACGGGAAAATAAAAAAAAATTATAATGCATTTTTTAATTAAATGTCTAGAACATTTAGGAAAATCATTGACTTTTACAAATTAATCAACAGTGACAACTTAAACAAACTTTCTGCAATTTAATCTAAATAATGAGTTTCAATTTCGACTAGGTGATCCCCGATCCTCCATACTGCTGAGTTTGGCAACTCCCATTCGAGTTGATTCTATTTTCGTTGTAAGATCCGGCTCTCATCCAACGAAAATAATTAAAATGCTATTGTATGCACTGGCTGCTTCTATAATAAACATGTTTATATTAATGAAATAATAAAGATGCAGCTTTATGTACAATTTAATGTTAATCGTACGTTAATGGACGCGGTTAGCAATATATAAGGAATTTAATTTTGCGAGTCGTGGTTGAATGAGTCTTCAGGTATTTTAGCTTCGGCGGATGGACAAATTTACATTTAGAAAACGAAATGGTGGTGGCCATTAGGATGGATACTTTACACAGATGACAATCTTTTCTGTTTTTAATATTTCATAAATTGTCTATTTTATTTAATAATTAATTTGTACAAGCAAAACGTCAATAAAGTTTTGTACATGTACAAAAATTCTTCACCACATTAGAAATAATTATGCTCAATTATTTTTTTAGTGTTAAAGAATTGCAAAAAGCCTACATAAAACTTAAAAAAGATTATAACAACTAATGAAGTTTAGAAATTATTTAGAAAAAAATAAATATTTAATTAGAGTAAAATATGATGCATGAAAATTCCTGAATTTAATTCATTATTTTAGGAACAAATTTTTAATTAAATGAGTTTCTTCACCATTTTTACTTCTCGCTATCGCCAAGTAGGGTATTAGATTCATGCTAAAAATCGTATATCCAGATTTTAGTGAATAAGTACGTTTTCCGGGCCATAGAATCAGATTATAACATTTTTACGAAGAGGTGTGTGTGTGTGTGTCTGGAAATAACTATAATACTTAAAACGGGTTGAATTACGTATTGCTCAATCTGAAATTAATGGGAAAAGTTGAAAAGGTTTTGATAACAATAAGACAAACGGAAGAAGTAGTTTCTTAAATTTTTTTTTATTTAAATATTGAAGAACGTAAAATTCTCCATCTATTACACTTAAAATTTTTATTATATTTTCTATAAATTTAGATATAAAGAAAATGTAATAGTCCAGACTTCACCAAGGAAACCAGGTGTCAAATTCAAATATTTGTAATTGACAGATAATATCAGTGTCAAAATCAAAAGTTTTACTGGCATTACTGGAAGCTATTTTTGGGAAGGTCATTTAATATTTCTTATTGAATTACTAATTATTTAAAATTGTAGGTAGGTACGTATATTAATAGTAGTAGTACAGAAATATCCTTAAGAAATACCGCCAATTCCGTCAATGAAATCAAACCATCTTGAACATTTTACAAGAGTAGGATAAGATTCCTTATAGAATGAAAGAATAGATATAATGTGTATGTATGTTATGTATGTTATGTATGTTATGTATGTTATGTATGTTATGTATGTTATGTATGTATGTGTGTGTGTGTGTGTGTGTGTAAATCGAATAACCGGAAACGGCACTTTACTTGAAGCTCATAATGGTTTTTCGTCAAAAAATACTATTAGATGTCATTTTTTCGCATTTTATGCCATGAAAATTGAAGCTAATTGAATTTTCTACAGGTACCTATACATTAATAATTTTTCTATATATTTTACAGATAAATTTAAAAAATATTTTTTTATAAATCCCGATAATGGTTTTTGTCAAGAAATACCATTAGATGTTATTTTGTCGTATTTTATGTCATTATAAAAATTAAAAATTATTGAATTTTTCACAGGTTTACATTAATAATTTCCTATATATTCTTCGGGAAAATTTCAAAAATATTTTTTTTTATAAATCTCAGTGCCTTTGATAAACACAATTTCTTTGTTACATAGTTCATATTTTAAATGCACCTATGTAATTGACAGATAAATTTCACTGCCAAAAAACCAATCACTTCAAATTAATAATTGTGACATTTTAAAAAGAAAAAAGTAAATAAAGCAATAGTTTACGCAAAAGAACATAATTAGTTAATACGTAGGTATGTATTTAAATTAATAAAAATTAAATAGCGGAAGGTATTGTGTTGGCCAAATTAGATTTTTTGTAAATAAAATTATTCAGAGAAGTTTATCTTTAATAAAAACAAAAATCTTATGAACTATAATATAAAAATCTGACAACCCGTATCATTTGAGCACAAAATTTGTTACTGAAATAAATAATCCACAACAGAGAAAAGTAAAGTATATAAATATATAAATAGAAAACATTTTGAATCATACTATAAAAAGCTTTTAAGCAAAAGTCATATTATTTAAATTTCTATGTCATTTCAAGTACAAGTGAAATCAAAACACGTAAAATACAAAATAGATAGCGAAACAAACAGCTTAAATAGCAGCCATCACCATTCCTTGTTGAATGCACCATTTACTCTCCTCCTATTTACATAGCCATAGCCGGGTGTGCGGATTCAATAAACTCGAGGATATATGTGGAACTCGACATTGTAGGCTTGCTTGCAAGGGCCGTATTAGCAGCCGCAATGGCCCCGGTTGGTAATGAGAAGCATTACGATAACTGCTGTGAGACGAGATGATGATGATGACAAAAATATGCAAAGGAGGACTACACGTTTTTGCATAAGTTTTTATCAGGAGGAATTAAAATAAATTGAAAACTAAAGCAAAAGTGTTGTATATACAGGATGTTCATTTTATTTGATCTACTATTGTTATCTCGAGAACTACAAGCCTTAATCCATATTAGTTGGCCTTTGTTAAATTAGGTAATTTATCGTGACTTAAATAATATTATATCTCATAATAATGGAGGAAGCTTTTATTTTTAATTTAAAGTACCCAAGGATATTTCCACATTATAACGTAAATTTAAATTATATTTCTAACTTAACATAAATATTTAACAGTATAATTCAAATTTCTATTATTTATCAAGATCGGATAATTCGCCGATTTTCTTAAAAATTGTCGTAATTTTTAATGGTCTTTTATTTCTAAACTCTGACTAACAAATGACGTCAATTCTTTTGAAACTTTATTTGTTTTCCTTGTATTGTTAGGGAAGCTAAGAATTATTTCGTTTGACATTAAAACAACAAAATATTTCAGAAAATATATCTTGCTATGTAGCACAAGAATCACAAAATATCTATAATATTAAAAAAATACCGATCATAACGTTAGTTATTATTTGTATTATACTTAACACTTAACACTAAACTTAATTTTTTGTGATTGGAATAATACTACCTTTTTAGTTTAAGTTCTGTATTTTTTATTATTAACTACAAATTGGTGCCGAAACGTTGGGTTTTAATAATAAAAAATACAGAACTTAAACGAAAAAGGTAGTATTATTCCAATTATTAATATGAGTTCTGAAAGATATTTTAATAATTTAATTTTTAGTGACTAGACCAACTAATATGGATTAGGGCTAATATAAGAGTTACGAGGTCGGTTACATTAGCAAACAATTTCTATTTTACAAAACTACTTTAATGAGCATAAAATTATTTTTTTCCTTCCGGTGGTTTCCAAACTGTGGGATCCAACTTTTTTTATTTTAAATGGGGATCATATATTTTTTATTTGCTTATTAGACAGAGAATTTTATTTTGAATTCAGTGATAAAATATTTGCATTCCCTTAGATATCATTTTTTTTTAAGAAAAATACTTGTTAAAATCAGTGTGCCATGGACGAGACAAGTTAAGAGTACTGTCACTGAAACAATAACTATTTGCTATTATTTAATTATTATTAAATAAGCTCAATAAAATAAAAAAAAATGTACAATTTTACTCATAATTGTTTTTCACATTTATTCATATAAATTTAAGTTGCATTATTAAACTATACCTCATTTAATGTAAGAAAATAGCATTTGTTTAGATATGGATATAAATTCTGCCCTTTTGATTGGTCAGAATTCTAACCTAATTCACAAAAGCGAAAAAAATAACACTTGTCAGCTGTCAATTATCAAATAAAATCGACAGAATTAAATCATATTTAACCATGTTTTTATGAAATTGTAAATATTCAGGACTCGTACATTTTACAGATAAAAATGTTTTTATTATTGACAAAGTTTGATTTCACGAATTTAATGCATGTAAAAACGATCGGTTCTCGAGCGCCATCTCCTATTTTACGTGAAATGAAGTATAGCATGTGAACATAACAGCCGACCTTAGGCGTTTAACTGAAGAAATCAGTTTTTCCTAGTGTATAACTCTTCTATGTTCTATTTCTAATTTTACACAAAAATGTTTCAAATAAGAGTTGTACTGTAAATTCTGCAGCCGAATCACTACTCAGATTTTATTTTGAACATTTTGTTATCTGTAAAATATAATTTGATGTTGTATAAATATTGCTCATTTGTAGTGATAGTCATGGAATTGAAACAAAATAACAAATAAATATAATAATAAAGCATAACGTTTGATCCGTCAGAATAATATAATTTAATTATTTGCAGCTTTTCTTCATCACAAAAACGTTCCATTTTTAATCCAAAACACAGTATGTATACTAATTTAATATTAACGAATTCTCTTTTTATGACATACAAAGAAACAATAGTAACAAAGAACAAAACTAATAATCTAATGTAATATTAATATTAGCTGTTTTGTTCCGAATTTTTATTAACAAAGATTGTTTTAAATAACTAATTTTTTAAATGTATTTTTTCATTTCGTTTTTGTAATTATAAGAAACCCGTAAAGGAAAATTTTTATCAGCCGGTTAAAGTGTTTATTTGCAAGTCTTGTAAAAAATGTGGCATCAGGTCTGTATATCTCGCGAATGTGTAAACACGTAATTATAAAATTTCAAACAGTAGCGGCAGAAATCAAAGTGATGTAACACAGACATCAAGCAAAACAAAAAACACATTAAAACCAGAAACAAATGCCTATCGTTCCTCATCAATAAATTAGTGTAGATGACTCATAAATTAAAGGTTATTTGCTCGCGATACATACACCGACATAAGTGTGGCCATGGCGGGTCCATAACTCGCCATAAACCATAAACAAACAACACAATTACATCCATAAAAGTCTGCAATTAGTATACGGCTCGTGTGACCATATCCCAAATAAATAAACCATTGTCAGGGCCGGACGGTGGCATTATCGCCTTCTCGTCACGGGAACGTGAAAACTGGGGCATTCCTTACGGAGAATCCAGCAAAAAACCTTAGAATTAAGCAACCATGTTGTGAAGAGCACTCTGCCAAGCAAAAAACACCCTTATCGTACACTAACCTCAATTCATTTCCTCCCAAAATCGCGTGAGAGCGTTGGTATCGACTGGAGACTAGCGCATGCGCGGACGCCTCACCGTCTAATTCACAGTTTTGTATTCATGGCGGCTGGGCTACAGCCAGACTGTGAATCGCTGTCCAATTTGAATAGAATAATGGGAGGAATTAAGCCAAGTGCAACGGCTCATCGCAACCTACCCGCTTCACGTGAAAACGGCGCGAATGGCCATTCAAAGTCGAAAGTCGTTCGGAATAATTGCGGGAAAAATCCACCCCCACCTGGGTAAACGATCCGGGGAATATGCTGCGAATAAATTCACACAAACAAAAAGATTTTATTGGTGAAGGGAAATATTAAATTTTCCCGTAGAACGAATTCGTGTTCTTAATTTTTATTGTGGTTTTTTAAAAAGGAACTTTTTTGTTTTCACACATGTGTTTGCTTTTGCAATTAAATTTTACTTCTCACCATCGAAAGTAACGTCCTTTTGACACGATTACAACTTTGATAATAAATTGTTTAATTGGAAACTATATTCTATTCCACTACAAATATTATTATAAATTATGTATGATAAAATTTTTTTTGGTACAATCAGAAAATTTTGTTAACAAAACTGCAAATCAAGATTTTGATAAATGACCATGTTTTAAGATCCCTAGAAATTTCTCGATGATGTCTGTGGGTGTGGATCCGTTTCCTCTTTAGCTGTTCCAATCAGGACCGTAGCCAAAAAAAAAGCCAAGGAGGGCTCAGTACACCCCCCACCCCCTCCTGGGAATTTTAGAGTATCCCCTGAACAAAATAAAACATTATTCTATCTATCGATCAGAGCAAATAGAGTTTTTAAAATTTATGAAATTATTGGAAATTATGAAATGATTTTTTCTAATTCCGTATATCTACCTACTTTTTAATTTTTTAGTAAATTCTTATCTATAAAATATAATCAAAGTAAAGAAATCGAAATAGCGGTACTTTGGAAGTACATACATCTCTGTCCTTGAAAAGAAGAAAGTGGCATATGAATTTATTTTAGATAATTTATTACAGGAAGATAGTGTTAAATGTGTTTTTTTTTCTTCAAAATTATAGATTATAGCAGCTGTATATTGTTTTCTAAATATGTATTGTAATATTGTATATACAACATAGATACATAAATATTCTAACTCTGAAATTTCTTGACCAGTAGAATCTATCAATTCAACAATTATTTATTTTTAGCTGTTTATGATTATAGTTTTTTTTTGTTAATAAGCACAGTATAATAATAAAACTTAAAAAGGAAAAGCCATTAATGTTCTTCATTAATACATAGTACTTTTTATTATTTTACAGCCCCCCCCCCCCCCTAAATTGACTTTAGCCCCCTCTCAAAAAAATAGTCTATCTACGGTCGTTGTCCTAAAATGAGAAGAACGCATTAGATTAATAACGAAGAACCAGAAGTGACCCTTTTTAAAGCTAGCTCTAAATAGTTTTTCTTACAAAAATACTATTAAACAGTATTTTTTGAGATTTATAAAATTACAAAAATTAAAGATTATTGAATTTGAAAATTAGTTTTTATGGGGTTTACCTCTGCTATCTCGAAAACTATAAAAATTACGACTTCAATTATTAAATGAGACTTTTTATTTATCTTTGACAAGTCATCTTAATTTTTTAATAGACACTTACAAAATTGACGTCACTGCAAGAGAGAGATAAAAGATCATGCATCCAAACAAACCTCCCCTCGTTGTCTTACGTCCTGTTCCCTGTTCCTATCTGTCATTGTGTTCGCATTTGTTATTCAGTGTTAAACCTAATTCTTTATTGTGATTTGTGCGTTGTGTTTAATAAACATGAGTTTAAAACCAGATGATGCGTCTGGGGCAACTTTTTTGTTTGATAATATTGCAGATCATTCGATTATGCAACTAAAACGATGGCTAGAGTGTAGAGTCTACGGCTGATGACAGGTCTTTGTTTGGACGGGGTAACCATAGCAACCTTGATTTCTATGCTTTGCCGTTAGAGGCGCTCGTGCAAATTGCAATTTTGTAAGTGTCTATTGCTGTTTTTCACAAAATCAAATAATTATTGTACTAAGTTAAATTTTGTGGTGACCTTGGCCAAAATTTAATTTTCAAAAACTATTGATTTTAATACAAAATGGCCTCTTTCTCGGAAACATCTGAAGATCAGCCCTATGTATGTTGATTAAGCTTTTTTTACTCATTTTCGGCAGCACTATATGCCCTTAAAGTTTGACCCATAAGTATAGAAACACCTTGTATACGTATTTAAATGAACAAAAATTAGATAACTATACTACATCAGAATTTTTTTATGAAAACTAATTTTGCATTAATGTTCGTATTGTTTGTTATTGAAGATATTAAGAAGTTTAATTTGCAGCTGTATGCATTTTAATAACCTAATTTGCAACAAGTTAATTAAATTTTATTTTGATCAATGAAGTAATTTAGACAAGAGACCACCCAAACGCGACAATAAAATCTGAAATATCTTGTTTTCAAACCAGTAATAGTGCAATAAAAAAATATGTTATCCAATGACCTTCCGACAAATTCGAAGCGCATCTTAGTCGTTTTCGAATCCATTAATTTGAATTTGGCTATTGCACAATTAGCCGTCTCACACAATCATTTTAATACATATTTTCAGTTCAATTAATATTATTTTATGAATTTAAAAGATAAATATTATATTTTTTTTATTTATATAAAATAAATAAATATAAATATATCATCACGGCAAATTACCCATTACTGGGTGTGCTAGTCTCTACAACACATGTAGACATCGGTAATGATGACGATATATTATACAGTGCGGGCGTTTAACAGGCGTTACCTCACAGGCACTCAATGCTGGCTTGGAGAGTGCACCACAGGGGTCACTTTTGTGCCATTTAAATTTCGAAATATTTGGCGTCGGTCGGGATCGAACCCGGTTCCCCAGGTTCGCGACCAGACACTTAGGCACGCGCCCACGGGACCCCAAATGTATCAATGTCTAGTTTCTAAAATAGTTATTTATGTGTGTAAAGTAGTATTTGTTTGGTCGACTACGATGTTAGCAGAAAATTAGCCCGAGATAAAAATATTATATAAAAGAACAAGTTTATAAGACGTTTTTTCGTACGCGTAAAAATTTGGAAAACGAGCTTTGGCGAGTTTTTAATGACAAGTGCGAAACAAAAGTCTTATAAAATGAGTGAAATTTGTAAGTGAAATGTTGTACTTGGTAAAACTGAATTGACCACATTCAATTATTATTTAAAGGTTAATGTCATTTCATATTTACGAACAAAAGTTAATTAAAAATTGAAAAATTAAAAAAAAATTGTAAAAAATTTCATCATCAATTGCACCCCGCCTGAGCTACGTATTATAGTTCAGAGCTCAGACCACTATAAATAATCTAATTCCTAAAAAATTAATTACCTAAAAATAAATTACGTAAAAAAGGGTTAAGTAAATGTCATATAGTACCACCCTTCTACAACAAAAAATTGCGTATCGAAATGACTTCATTATGAACGCAAAATCTAAAAATACTATTTACACACGAGTTGCATACAATATTTTCCCTACAACCGAAATATTAATGCACGGTAAAAAATTACATTGATATTTGTATTTTAAATTTCCAAAACTAAACAATTTTTGTTGTATATAAAAAGTATTATTTGCTGCAAAATATTAGTCATGGCAGCAATTATTATTAGTAGTATTAAGCAGTCATTTTGTTACTTTGTTCAGATTACAAAATCATTTTGCAACAATTAAAAATATTTCATCTGTTACTGGGACAAATTTTATTTTTTTTTTCCTGTGACATATTTTGTAAAGATTACAAATTATTTCTTTTCTCGCCATATACTTTGTACAGGTAACTAAAACTTTTGTGTAGACAGGGTATTCCCTGGTATATAGCATAATTCACTGTTCGTGTACTATACTACGTCGTGTCGCATTTGCTTGCGCAGTTAAGTTTAGCCTGTCGAAAATTGTGTTTTAAAAGTGCCTGTTTCTTGTGCCCGTCAATAAAAATGGATGATTTTGTAAAAGATATTTTAAAACAATGGCAATTAGTGTGTCTTATTGAGAAATTTGAAGGTATGTATAGATTACTGATAAATCTATATAATTTAAGTGACTATTGTTTCATATGTTATTTTTTTATATAATATTTGTTACATGTATATAGATTATAATTATAAATAAATAAAAATAATATAATACGCATGTATTTAATTTTTACCTTACTACCTCATTCTACATATCAATCAAAATTAATTAGTTTCTAAAACAAATTTATAGTTATTAATGGTAACTTATTTTATTTGTTCGTATAACAAATATCTTTTGTTATATATAACAAAACTGTATTTGTTGCCACAACAATTTTTCACCAGCAAATTTACCTTGGTAATTGTAATAAAAATATTGCCGGTCCTATATTGACAAAAAAAAATTGTTACTGGAACTTATTTTTAGTAATCACAACAAAGTTTTTATTTACCGTGTGCTATTTCTAATACTGAGTATGAGTGTACAGGTATCTTGAAATATTGTTAATGTTAATGTTAAGTAAATTAACCATTGCCTGGTAACGTATTTACTTTTCAAGCACTAGCGTTTGAAAAGTCACACTTTACATATTGTACAGAGTGCGCAAAGTATATACTTTACGCACGGTTGTAGGAAAAATAAATAATTAAATTCAAAACTGCGAAATGGTCGATTTCTACGCACGTAAGTGTATATGAATAAATATCATCGTATGTGTGGGTCTGTCAAAGAAATTTGTCCAGTTTGTTACAATTTTGTATATCTATTGATGTAGGTCGGTATTCCGAATTTAATTTAGTCTCTTCACTGGAGTTAAAATTTCATTGTTGTTATACGCTCCATTTAATATAAGATTGTTATATAAGTAATGCATAGCAGAAGGATATGAATAAAAAGAAACAACATAATTCCGTCATATATTTTTGTAAGATAGTAGAATATGTTAAGTTTATATCATCTGGAAATTTTCCGTTTGATGATCCTACTTAGCAAATCCACTCTGCCCGAAGTCATATTTCCGAGCATTACACAAGAAAATAAAACTCCTTATAGTTTAATTAACCAAAAGCCAAGATTACCCATAACAAAAGTTCGTGTTCAAAACCCAAAAACAAACCAAGACACAACAGAAACAATAAAAACTGGTAACCAGGCAACGCGAACGGCAACGGTTATAGCAACGGTTGGGATTCGGCGCATGTACGGAGTATAAACGGTGAGCCAAGCTACAACGGGCGGGAATAAAACCCCAGCCCAATACGGACAGAAGCAACGTTTTCAAAATTGGCGCTGAGTTATGGCTTCTTTCGCTCAGTGCTGTTTTGGGAAGATAACTTCATTTTCTACCTTCCGTCACCTTATAGGTAAGGAAAATATTGTCTTTGGTCAAAAAATTCGTGGTGAGTTTTAACAAATAAGAACGTTTTAGTGTGTGGAGAATATGACTTTACTAATTTTACAATGATGTTTGTTCGTCTGTGCGTGTGTGTGTAGTGTGTATATGTGTGTGTGTGTGTTTGTGTGTATGTATGTGTGTGAGTGTGTGTGTGTGTGTGTGTGTGTGTGTGCACATTTCTCTTCTGACGTCGCCAGCACCTTTCGTTAATTTTATGTATTTTGTAGCAAATCCCATATCAAAAGTTCCTTGGAAAAGATTCTAGATTCTATCCACTAGAATTGGAACACGAACATATACTATTTTCTACAAATTCCATACCGAAAGTTTCTTGGACAAGATTCCATAAATCTAATAAAATTATAACGGACAAGATTCTATAAATGTAATAAAATAATAACATGAATATACACTATGTAAATAGCACTTGACACTGACATCTGTCAATTAGAATTAATTGAATATATCAGTTGTTTCCATGATTATAGCAAAGCTGTCTGATTTATGAAAGTTAATCTCTTTATAATTCTTTTCACTCTATATCTATTAAATATGAAGAAAAATGTATAATCAAACATTATAGACAATAAGATATGTTTTCATGTTGCTAATCACATAAAATGTCAAAAGATGATATATAACTGTTTTTTTCAAGAAAAACTGTTAAGACCTTCAAATAAGAAAACCAATTGACCAATTATAACCAAAATCAAATCAGCTCTTTATATGGATGTAAAGAAGAAGAATGCGAAAGAATCATAATTTTTAAAAATATTAGGTATAGTGTTGGAGTTATCGTCGGAGAAATTTTTGTCACACACACACACACACACACACACATACACATGCACACACGGGCACACACATACAGACATCACCGTAAAAGTAGTAAAATCGTATTCCAAGGACTCTAAAACGTGCTTATTCATTAAAAACTCACCACCGATTTTTTTTTTTGACCAAAAACAATACCTTCCTCATCTAAAGATGACGGAAGGTAAAAATAATATGTTTTGTCACCTCTCCCAAACTTTGGCCGCTACTACTTAATATAGTGCCAAAGTTACTCGATAAATTCTTACACGTTCCACTTGTTAAATATCAAATCAGAAAGCTCATGTAGCACAAAACGATTTATATGAATTCTATTAATAGATGAGGATCTAATCTTCATTTGATGCTCTATACAACATAAGTAGCTCGATTGCCGTCTTCGATTATTATCTTAACAGCAGAAATCTTCTTTTAATAATATATTTATTTACCTAATCAAAATTACAAAAAAAATCTTCTTTTCGATAATAGTATTTGCAGGAGAACACCTTGCTCTTTTTTATTGTTAAACAGAATTCCCTTTTTATCAGATTCATTATATCAGCGATAAATTGTAGCCAAAGAAAGTGCTTGTTCATTTTAAACTAAATCTAAAATTCCTTTGCATTCATAACCGTTTAAATCTTTCTTGAAATCATAAATCAAAATTCGAAATGCACTTTGGTTTATTCCATATTTTCAGTTAAAGATACTTTCAAAAATAGATAAGCAAAGTTTTCTAGCTTAACTTAATTTCAATTAACAAGTAGGTACATAACTTTGATGAATTAGATTAAACCTTTTTGTCTTGGAATTGAAATAATTAAAATTTATTTTTAAAATAAATAACAAACTGTTGAAAATAGTAGTCAAAATTTTGTTTTCCACGCCTCCCTGGTTTTCGTATTCTCAATAATTCTAGCGTGATCCTCGTATTTGCCTATACTTTGGATGGAAGTTTATAAAACCGGCACTTATCTTTAAAAAATAACTACTGGAATTGTGTGTTGATGGTTCAAAAATGTTTTGTATCATGCACCCATTTCGATTAATCTATTCTTAATCTTCCGGTATCCACTTCCTTCTATTTGTAGTTTTCAAATGCATAATCTAAGTCCATTGCATTCCTCGTAATCAATAGGCGTTTATCGGCAGAACGAATAGTGAATATGCGTTGAGCGTTCCACGCGGATATCGGATATCCAATCGCGGTTTCATTTCCTCTTTAGGAACTCGGGTTCACAAACGATAGCTTTACCCTGCATATCCCTACGTAGTTTAAAGTAGGTATTATATATTGACCTAAAAGTCTATAGGCCACTGATACGTTCGACATATAAAAGGGGAAGTTTTGTTTCGGGAAAGATTTTGAAAAGAGGGGATAAGTCACGCAGACACGACTCAGATACACAAATTATTGTTAAATATTGAAATATAAGCTCAGCAACAGTTCTTTGAGATGTTATACTTGCATTATAATTTATAATTTTACGGAATAAAATTATTGTACAACCTTTACTTTACAAAGATACTCATATTTACAGAGGTTTGAATTTTCAATACATATTACAATTTTAATTCGATTTGAAGTTGTTAAAATGCAAGAGTGCAAGGTTTTATTTCACTCGACATTATTGCATATTTTTTGACTTTCTTAAAGTACGAAAGAGTAGAAGGGCCATATGCAAAAATTTTTAAAACTTGAAATTTCACCTTCACTCCTTAATCTTCACTTTTTTAAAACTTGAAATTTCACCTTTTAAACCTGAAATTTCACCTCTTTTTCTTGAAATTTCAAATTTTCAAAACTTTAAATTTTAGCTTTAAAATTTGAAATTTCTCCTGTTTTTCTTGTATTTCAACTTTTTGCGCGTTGTGTCGTATGCATCTGCATCTCACACTCATTTGGTTTTTAAAATGTCGGGATTTGATTTTTTTTTTAATAAATAAATACAAACTGCATCGTAACCTAACTAGCAACTCATAATCCTGACTTTTTAAACTCGGGTGAAGTTTCAGGTTTAAAAGGTGAAAATTCTATACTAAAGCCTCTTTTACATTTGTGATTTTTTTTCGTCAATTTTAAGAACTTGAACAAGTTCTAGATATTAAGTTTAAACACTTGTCAATTTTGCTCAATTTTAAGACATTGAATAAAGCATGTCCTATTTTACCTTTATTTTTTTTTTTAATGCTAGTAATATTAATAATACACCAATATGCCAATTTAATTCTCGATTTAATTATATGGCAGTTAACAGATGACTAGAAATTGGTGAATGAAAACCCAAGTCGGAGTAGGATATGAACAATGAAACATATGTCTTAATTTAAATTTTAAACTAAATGTAAATTTCACAGGAGATATTGTCAAAAATGATTAAATCTAAAGAAAACAAAGCTTTTCTTCTTGAATTTTATTTTAGAAATGGAAATAAATTCGCAAACGACGAATGAAAATATTCGTTTGATGCCTGTTACAATGAATTTTAGGAATATTACATTTTCAGATCAGTTTTGAGAACTTAATTTTTGTATTAAATAATGATCAGACGTATGTTTCTCTATTCATCGCCTACTCTGAGCTCTAAGTTGGCGTTTCTTTTTTCACCACACTGTACAATTTTAGGTTCAATTTATTGAATTTGGCTAAGTTTTTAAAATAGGGCTGTTTCAAGAATTTTTATATGACTTCTAAGTATTAAATTTTATAAGATGTTCTTTAAAGAGCTTCAAATTTGAAAATATTACGAAATATCCATTAGATATTTTACAATTAAATGTTGAAATTTGGGCAATATTTTGAAAAAGTCGCGTGAACTAAAACAGAATGTAACGTCAGAGTACATACAATTTAACATATGACAAACTAACGCCTACTTTTATTTATATAAATAATGTAAAACTGTTTTTCTATTGACATGCTGTATGTACTTCGACGTAACAGAAGTGGGGGGGTTGTTTTTCATGACTATTTCTGGCGCCAATCTTTTTATTTAATTATTTATGAAAATAGCAATAAATTGCTATTATTTTTATTATTATTATGAAAAATAGTGCGTAAACATTTATTTAAAATACTTTTTAAAAAATGTGAAACAGGCTCATTGATTGGCAAATGTAAAACAGGCTTAATGGAGTCTTTTACCATAATACAATATAAATTAGAACATGGGTCATTTATATTTGAAAAAAGTTTTTAACACTTTTAACCTCGCCTTAGCATCTACTTCACACATCTACTCTATATCAAATTATTTACTTTCAACCAACAATTCTCTCTCTTATAGACTTTTTGGTATATTTATAGAATCCATTTTCAAGTAAATAAATACAGAAAATATCGAAACAAAGCAAATAATAAAAAAATATCTTGTGTAGCTACCTAGCAAAGTTATACACACATAAAATTATCCTACTTATTTGATATATGGTTAGGAGGCAGATTCCATCTTTTGTTAATTATCTCTTTCATACGTCAGATATGTTCAAAGTTTGAAACTCGTTCTTGCAAGTCTTGGGCAATGAGGAATGTCTGAAGTACTAGAGTACGAGATAACCAGGAACTTATGTTCATGTCATGATTTGGGATTAAAGTTTCAGGGAATGATTACGAACGAGGGTACGGAGAGTTTTTATAGATGTACGAATAAGAAATGAAGAAATAATTCCACGGGGATAAAGTTCACTAGTGTAAATAAGAGAAGTTCACAAGAATTATTACGTTTTGTGAATATTTAATAGACAGATCCAGTTGCATAAAATATGAAAAACAATAATTACGATATTAAGTCTGACGTCAGACAATGTTGCTGTGTATATATTTGCAACTATTTCGGAATTTCCGTAAATTTAATATCAAGAAGAAATTGTGTTGGTACAAATATTTACAGCCAATATATGGGAGTGACACGCTATTGAAAATAAGAAAGTAATGTAGGTCGTGAAAAACAATATTTGGCCCCCATTTTAGTAAACTGTTATTTATCTGTCTTTTGAAATTTGCGAAAGTTGTTATTCAGATATTGGCAGTTTTGAAAGTTATTTGGTTTTCTAAAAATTAGTTTGAAAGCATTTCAAAAGAAGTTTGGTTGGGAGGTTTTAAAATTTTTTAATTTTTAACAGTTTTACAATGTATGTGTGTGTGTGTGTGTGTGTATGTTTGTGAGTGTGTGTGTATGTTTGTGAGCGTGTGTGTGTGTGTATGTTTGTGAGCGTGTGTGTGTGACATTAATGGGAAGAGCTAAAAAGGTTTTGATAACAATTATGGACAATCGGAAGTAGTAGTTTGTTAAAAAAAAATCTAAACATTATTTGTTATAAATTTATGTTATTACAAATATTAAAGACTTTAGCGATAATCAACTGAGGAATGGATGAGGGTTCCCGAAGGAAAAATATTCGGACAAGCAGTCTGTAGTGAAATTATTTATTTCAAGCCGACGTTTCGACTAAAACGTTAGTCTTTTTCAGGGCAAAAAATTGTCTAATAACATGTTTTTTGTCGCAACCATCCATGAGGAACAATTAAAATAATCACAGAATTGATCGTCGTATTTTATAAAAATATAAATAAATATCATTTAAAAAGGTGAAAAGTCAAAAATGTTAAAAAAATAAATAAATAAATAAGAGATAATGTAAAATTTTGTCGTCAGGGGATATAAAATAAAAATGTCTCGAAAAATGTTTAACAAAATTTTAACACGTGTGATTGCACTACGTATTAAAATATAATAATAAAACATATAAAAAAAATTCTAAGACATATGTCAGTGCAAAACCAAATATGGAAAGCGTAGGACCTGAAAGTAATATAAGTCATAGTGTCCCTCGCAAGTGACATGAAGTTGCAGTCTCGCTTCAATGCCGGGAGTACGAGGAAGGCCAAAGAGAAGATGGTAGGACTGTATCGCAGAAGACTTGAGGGAGGAAGATCTGTGTGAAAAAAATGCGTTGGACAGTATGTGTTCATATTACAATTTTACATGATATATAGAATCTTTTCCAAGGAATTTTTGGTTTGGAATTTGTACAAAATACATCGAATTGACGGAAGGTTTTGTGCTGGCCGTGACAGAATTTTTATTTCTTTCATTTTCACTATATTTAAAAACACTCCTTTATTGGAATAATTATTGTATATTTCTACCTATATCAAAATAAAAATATATTATTATAGAAAAATTATAACATGTATTTTACAAATAAATTACAAATTTATAGTCTATTTGAGAATGACTGGCAGTAATAAATCATTCTGTCAAAGACATTCCAGTGGCGCGCCAATAATTGTTTGCACAGGGATAGTCGAAATGACTAAATTCGGTAGAGAACTATAGTTTTAGGTCTAAGTTGTTTTTCAGGGTCAGGTAAAGTCAAACTTTTTATGGATGCATTAAAACATGTGACTGCCGATAATTGGAAAAACTGTATTCAACATGTCATAAAGGAAGAAGACCAAATGTGCAAACTTGACCATCTGATAGACGAAACGATCGAGCCATTTATAATTTCAGTAGGACAAGATTCAGAATCAGATTCTGATTTTTAATAATTTATGCATAAATATATAAGTATATGTAATGTAATATGTATATTTAATAGAAATATGACAGGTACCAATATCTTGACAACACACATGAAATAAGTATAAATTTTAGTATGTAACAAATAAAAATGTAAATATTGAATGTATGTATGTAAATATTAAATGTATGCAATATAATAATAATAACTGAGAAAGTTATATTTAAATATTAAAAACTTTTATTTTTAGTAAATGTATAAACAGATCACTCTACAAATCCTATCTACGTCTATGACACAGTCCGACGGGGATTATCGGACGGCATTTCTATTGTTCGACAAGTAAGTTTCGTTCCAGGTACAAAGCGTGCGGCTTATTTTGACCATCCTAGTGTAGTTACAACTGATTTTTCTGGTAGTTTTATTTGCCGCATTGCTGGCAAAAATCCAATACTACTCTTGCAAATAATGATTTATTACTGCCAGTCATTCTCAAATAGACTATACATATTAATACGTTTTAAAGGAAAGTACAATTAGCACTAAAAAAATTATGTGACAGTTACATAAATGTGAATCTATTCATCACGTTTACTTTGTACAGAAATCAAATTGGTGAATTAAATCAAACGCTGATTTACGAATCAGCTTGATTCCCTAATCAGTTGACCAACGGAATAATGGTGAATTCGGCCGTTAGTGAGTAAAAAACTCATACAATTCGAAAATAATCAAAATCAAACAAGTATTCAACTGTAGCTATGCATTTTTCATATTTAGGTATTTCTGTTTGAATGTAATTGCATCTCTGTGTAATATTCCATCAACTGTTTGCCCGTGCATTTTTTAAATTTACCACCGTCATTTCGCATTTTGACACGTTGATGTTTTGTTATTTTTCACACATTCCTGGACTTCCTCGTGTCATGTCTGCTCGACAATTGAGCATCGGGGACTTGTAAACGGTGTCGTATAAACAAACTCACCAACGAACGAACAGCGGGCAGCAATATGTGCAGCGCAGTGTTACCAACCATGGCACACAGGTTTGCCTTTATTAAAACCCGACGAATATCTGCAGTCTGCGCTCAACGATCTAGAAGAATTTTGCATTGTTGTCGTTTCACTTTATGTTGAAATTTTATATAAAATATTTTGCAGTATGCTACACAACAAGATTTAATATTGGATGGAGATGTCTGATTAAAATAATAATGTTTACTGTAAATTACTTTCCATTTTGAATAGCTAATCTGTGAAAGTTGAACAATAAATTCATAACTTTAATCTGATATATGAAAACATCTCTAAAATCATGATTTAATTCAAAAACTCGTAAAATATAATTTATTCATGTGTGGTACTAATATATCATTGCAGATATAAAATGAAATTTGATATCATAATAAAATTAAGTAATGAGTACAGATAAAAAATGGTGCTTGAAATTCATATGTTTCTCTAGTTTAACAATTTATACATATAAAAAGATTAAAAAATTAAAATATATCATCATGACTTATTATCCATTTCCAGGTGTACCTACCACTTTACTTTTATTGGTTTATTACAGTGTGTTAAAAAAAAAATCCTAATTCGGAGTAGGCTATGAACAAAAGAACGTATGTCAATTTGAAAGAATTTAATTAAATGGCAATTCGACACGAGATTTTGTCAAAAAAGATTTTTTTTCGCGATCGCCCAGAAAATGAGCTCTTTCTGATCACTATTTAGACCGGAAAGTCCTTCTTTGCTAAGCTAGATCGGAAAGTTGTCTATAAGGGATCGGAAAGTACTTTACCGATCCCGGGACCGGTAAAGCTAAATGTTTCCATGGAGATCAGTTGTTTATTTATTTCTTATTTGCTCGCAGTAAAAAATAAAATAATACTTTTTTGTTTTTTCAGGATCGCAAAAAAAATATTGTACCCAACATGACCTGAAAGTGTCTATACTGGGCTCACAAGCTTCCAGATATCCAGATTTTGTTGAATAAGCACGATTTAAGGTTCCTAGAATCCGATTATAACATTTTTAAAATGATGTCTGTGTGTGTGTGTGTGTGCATGTGTTTGTGGATGTGTGTATGTGTGTATGGATGTGTGTATGTGTGTCTGGAGGGACGATTCCTCAAAAACTATAAAACTTAAAAAATATTTAACTGCAGTTTCCTCAATCTGACATTCCTGGGAAGAGCTGAAAAGGTTTTGGTAACAATTGGACAACCGGAAGTAGTAGTTTATTAGAAAAATTCTTCTAAATATATTTTTTTGGAAATTTTTGTTATGACAAATATTGAAGATCAAAATTCTCCAGCTAATACACTTAAAATTTTTATTATATCTTGTATAGATTTAGAAATAGAGACATAATATATATATATATATATATATATATATATATATATATATATATATATATATATAATAATAAAAGGCACTAAGGAAACCACTTGACAAATTCAAATGTTTATAACATAGTTTGTAAATGACATATGTCAGTGTCAAAAATCAACAGTTTTAGTGACATTCTGATAGTTTTTTTCTGGGAAGTATGTTTAATCTTTCTTATTGTTTTAATAATTAAATATTTGAATTATAGGTAAAATACATATATCCATTAGAAATACCGCCAATCTGATTAATGAACTGGAAGAATCTCTAAAATTTAGGAATTTCCTCATTCAATGAAAAATAGATAGGTATAATTAGAATTATATTTGTGTGCAGAAGACACGTTAAATATAATCAAAAACAATATTTGGGTAAAGTTCTGTGATATTTTGTTATAAAACGACGGTTCGATAGCGAAGTCCAATACAATACTTATATACCAGCATTTGGACTTCTTTAGTTTAACTTTAAGTCAAGTTAAAATTTGCTTAGGAATTAGACTTTATAAAACACTTATCTATCACTATACTAATTATTTTTTCTTTTTATGTCACTTCATTAACATATTTTACGTTTGTATTACCTTAACTGTGTATAAATTGTAATAATGTAATAATTAATGTTTGCTAACTAATTATTATTAATATGTGGAAGCTCATTATTGGGTAACTGTCAGCTTCCCTCAATGTAAATAAATAAATAAATAAATAAATAGCCTAATATGGAAATGGCGAGAGGTCTTGTGCTGGCCACAACAGATTTTTTTTATTTCTGTCAAAATGAATGACAACGTATTGCATTTATCGTTGGTATTTATATTTTGCCGCGCAGTATCCGTTTAATTAAAATTTGCAATATATTCTTGGCTGTAATTGCGAATATATCTTCCGGGATTATGTTGTACTGGAAGGAGATATAATTTTGTTAGTTTATGTTGCGCGCTATCGCTGTCGCTATCCTTGTAGAAATTTCGTGTTTTCGTCAGGTAAAAATCCCAGGATTTCGTCATTTTGGCGTATGAAACATTTACTGCCCATGTATCCCTTGATGTGTGCCGGGCACATTTCACATCTCACATGTCGGTAACGTAACGGCAGCGGCAGCGGTACTCGCGGTATAAAACTCCGACTCGAGCCTCTGCGGCGATGACATGACATGTACACTACACCGCTCCGTACTCCTTGCACGAGCATTACACCGCATCAAATCTTTAATGCGGACTCGTAAGTCAGCCGGCCCACACAAATAAAAACAAAACAAATATACAAGAGCAGCGAGAAGGAGAAGCGAGTATGAGCTAGGAGGAGATACAGGAATATAACACAAGACTGGGGAAGTGTTCATAGTAAAAAAAATCTGATGTGGCCAACACAAAACTTCCCGCTATTTAATTTTTATTAATTTAAATACATGCCTCCGTCTTTACTAATGCTGCAAACTGTTCCATTGCATATAACTATTGCTTTATCTACTATTTTCTTTTTAAAATGGCTCCATTACTATACCGTGTTTTTAAACTATAGACAGCACTAGACGAAGTCACATTTACACCGCTAGAAGTTAACAAAAAATCTGTTGTGGCCAGCACAAGACCTTCCGTCAATTCGATGTATTTTGTACAAATCCCATACCAAAAGGTCCTTGGAACAGATTCTATATAATATCATGTAAAATCGAACACGAACACATACTGTTTTTTACAAATTCCATACTAAAAGTTCATTTGAAAAGGTTCTTTAAATCCAATAAAATTATAACATAAACTACACTAAGTAATGTCCTTCTATCTTCTATTTGGCATTTCTCTGCATGTCACTTGCGAGTAACAATATGACATACCAATTTTAGATCATATACTTTTCATATTAGGTTTTTCACTTGCAACTGACATCTGTCAATTAATTTTTTTTGAATAATTATGTCAGCTATTTCCATAATAAATTGCAAAGCTGACTAATTTTTGAAAATTAATTTCTTTATAATGCTTTAAATTTACATCTATTGAATATGAAGGAAAATGTATAATTAAACCGTATGGAGAAGAGTATTTTATTTAATATATATAATAACAAAATGTCAAAAAGTAATATTTAACTGCGTTTTTTTAAGAAAAACTGTTAAAATTTCAAAAAAGGGTACTTCCGTTGGATCGATTATAACCAAAATCTAATCAACAATACGAAAGAATTATAATTTTTAGAATTGTAGTATTGGAGTTATCGTCGGAGAAAAATTTGTCACACACGGACATACATACACACACACGGACACACACACACACACACATGGACACACACACACACACACACACACACACACATATATATATATATATATATATATATATATACAGACATCATCTTAAAAATACTAAATTCGTATTGTATGGTCCTAAAACGTGCTTATTCATTAAAAACTCACCACCAATTTTTTTTACCAAAGACAATACCTTCATTACCTAAAGGTGACGGAAGGTAAAAAAGTCACTAGATTCATTTGGCGGGGGAATTGAAATGTTAAATAAAGGTCACGTCAGCATTTATTCTTTCCAGGTTATATTTTCATTAAGCAAAACTATTATAGATAATCTACTTAATTTATTCCTATAAAATCATAAATACATAACTTTTAATTATAAATTAATTATTTACATTATTTTTTTGTAATTCCTTGATGAAAAATTTATATATTTTTAAAAATAGTAGTAGTAGTAGTTCTGAAAAGAACTGTTTTTATTCGTGAAATATCACAAAAAGAGAAATGAAACAAAAAACACGTGAAAATTCAACAAGCGATTTGACAACTACTGTGAGTTTGACGTTCCAATTACGTTCGAAAGTTAACTTGAAATTTCGTCTGGTTAAATGCGGCTTCACCAAATACCGCAGCAGCCAATCACAGACTTTGATTTTCTCACTAGAATTTCTAGTTACTGTCTATATTTTAAAAACAGAGTATAAATTAAAATGATAGGTTCTTTAGGGATATTTAACTGTCAGTTACATTCATTTGAAATATGAACTGTGTAACCAAGGAATTGTGTTTATCTTAGGTTTCGGCATTTAAAAAAAATTATTTTTAAATTTATCTGTAAAAGGAAAAGTATTAATGTATACCTGTAGAAAATTCAATAATCTTTAATTTTCATAATTACATAAAATGCGAAAAAATGGCATTTAATGGTATTTTTTTAAGAAAAATCATTATAAGCTTCAGGTAAAGTGCCATTTCCGGTTATCCGATTTACACCAAAATCTAATGGTTTCTTTTCATATTAGAATAGGGCAGAAATACAAAGTTTCAGAATTTTCAGAATGATAGTATTTGAGTTAGAGCGTACATACACACATATACAGACATCATCGTGAAAATGTTAAAATTGTATTCTAGGGACCTTAAAACGTGGTCATTAATTAAAATCTCGATATGTGATTTTTAGCACGATCCATACGTACCTCAATTACCAAGGGTAGCGGAAGGTAAGAAATGAAACAGTAATTAAATTGGCAAACAAAAAGTATATCTTTTTCGAAACGATTTTGGTAACGAAGATATAGTCCAGTACTGAGAGATTTACCCTGCACAAAGTCGGCTATTTATGATTTTTTGATAATAAAAAAGGTTTTCGACCTTGGTGCACTTCCGGAAACACCGCCATCTTGGAAAAATGATGCAAATAATCAATTTTTAAAAAATATCTCCTTACCAGTAAGTTTTAGAGCAATATCTAAGGCTCTTACCACGATCACGGTTTTAACTAAAACTCTGTTTTAAAAAAATGTCAAATTCAAATTTCAAAATGTAATTTCACCATTATGTTAGAAGATCGATTTATTTAAAAATATTTGTTTGAATACAAACTATGTTGTGCTTTAAAATCATATTTTTATAAATTTGATAGTATTTATTATTATCATTAAATAATGAAATTTGACATTTCTTAAAACTGTGTTTTAGTTAAACTGTGATCGTGGTACGAGCCTAAGGGTTTTATGCGTTGTAGTGTGCTAGCTGTATTGGTTACAGAAAAAAAAATGTTTTAGATCAAAGTGCTCTAATACACATTGATAGGCCAACACATTACCTTCCGCCAATTCTATGTATTTTCTACAAATTCTATACCAAAAGTTCCTTGAAAAAATTCTATATATCTAGTAAAGTCGTAACACGAACTTATACTATTTTCTACAAATTCCATACCGAAAATTACTTGGAAAAGAATCTATACATTCAATAATATTGTAATATAAATATACACCACCTATATAAATTGCACTTGGCACTAACATCTATCAGTTAGAATTATTTATATATGAAAGTTTATAATCTCTTTATAATTCTTTAACTATATCTATTCAATATGAAAGAAATTACATAATCAAACCGTATAGACAATAAGATATTCTTTCATATTGATAATCACATAAAATGTTAAAAAATGCGTTTTTTTAAAGGAAATCTTCAAATAAGGGAACTTTCGCCTGACGAATTACAACCAAAATCCAAACAGCTAATATGATGTAAAGGCATACGAAAGAATTATAATTTTTAGACTTGCAATATTGGCGTTATTGTCGGAGAAATTTTATCACGCACACACACACACACACACACACACACACACACACACACACACACAAACACACACACATAAACACACACACGCACAAACGCACGCACGCACGCCCGCGCACTCACACACACACACATACACACACATACACACACACACACACACACACACCCACACATAAACACACACACTAAGACGCACACAGACATCATAGCAAAATAGTAAAATCGTATTCTAGGATCCCTAAAACGTGCTTATTCATTAAAAACTCGCCACTGAATACTTTGACCAAAAACAATACCTTCCTTTGCCTAAAGGTGACGGTGATCCAGACATTCAGATGAAAATGTTTTTTTAAAGATAAACATTAAAATTTAATTCAGTTTTTTTGTGCAATATGATAAAATTCTATCTTGTATATAGCATGTTCTAATATAAAATTTTCCTGCATTATGGCTTCAAATTAAAAATGCATGTACCGCAATTAAGATAAAAATAATTACAATAATTTGTGTGAAGGTGAACTTTTCGTGGTCGATTTAAAATTCAATTTGTGTGGTAATTAGCATGGGTGTCCGTGTGCTGTGTGTTAGTAATGAATAGCGCTGCCATAAATTAAGCTTTTATGTTTCCCAAAAGTGTTAATAGGTCCCCGGTTGCTGCGGGTAATCCGACACCGGCAGAAAGTGAGTGATTAATCTCGCTAGACTTGTTAGGATTTTACACTTTTTGAATGTTTAACCATGAAATTACAACCGACAGAACTGGGACTCATATGGGAAAATTACGAGTACAACCGGAGCTTCATGTTACTCGTAGACGGGGTGATACTAGCATGCGCTCTATTGAATTGAGTTCACTCTGTACGATTACGGGTATAACATTGTTGACATTGTTCATATTACAAATTTAAAGTAATTACTTTTCATATACGAGCCCAAAGTCGTAATAGTTCGGTCGGTTTACATTATCAACAAAGAAATAATTATAAAACTAACGGAAATTGTGAAAAATTTGTACAAATCTCTGTCTACCAGTGAAAATATAGATTTTAAACTTATATAAACCGATATTGTTATTCAAGTATTCCGCCATTTAATATAATTTTTCCGATAGTTATTATATTGTGCCAAAAGTAAAGGGTGTCGGCAGAAGATACATTTGAACTAAACGAGTAGACGATGACCTTTTAATTATTTTTTTTACCTTCCGTCACCTTTAGGTAAGGAAAGTATTGTCTTTGGTCAAAAACATCCAATACTACAATTCTAAAAATTATAATTTTTTCGTATTCCTTTTCTTTATATCTATTCGCTAGTGAAATAGAGCAATATGACGTCTAGCGGCGAAAATATGAACTAGTATATGGTAGTAAGTCCAAGCCGAGGTAGCGGTGAACGCATCGTTTCTGTCACTTATTTAACTAATAAATCACGAGTGGATTGAAATTTGTAAGCTATACTTCATTTTACGTAAGAAAATAGTAGATTACTCTTAAGAGCCGACCGTTTTTACATGCATTGAATAAATAATTTAAATTTGTGAAACCAAGCTTTGGCAATAATAAATATATTTATCTGTAAAAATGTCAAAATCTAAAATTGCAACAAAATATGGTTAACATCACTTAATTCTGTAGATTTTATTTGACAACTGATAGGCGATATTTGTTTCGTTTCTGTGAAATAGGTTTATATTCTGACCAATCAAAGGGTAGAATTTATATATCCCTAACTAAACCAACGCTATTCTTACGTGAAATAAAGTATAATAACAAAATCTAAAACTTCAACACGTTTTAGTTGCGTTTAATCTATGTACGTCATTAGCACGTAGAAATCCAGAAATAATTAATTTCCATAATTTCCCGAAAACAAGACCCTAAATTCTATAGAAAAATTTATTAGAGAAATTTGCCAATTTGAAATAGTTGGTAGACGAAAGTTATGCATTCATCTTTTAAAAATGGGAAAGGAACCGAGTAAAAATAATGCTTGCTCTTTGCATTTTGTAAAGCAAGATTATATTTTGCCGGGTATAACTAAAAGATAATAATTACTTAGTGTCTTTATTAAAATACTTCGTAATGAAATCTAAACTTGTAGACCTGCCTGCACAAAGATGACAATAAAATAATAATACTTATCTCTCCATTAATCTACCAAAGACTGTAATAAGGCAGTACTATGTAGATTCAAGAAAACAAAGACTCGAATCATGTAAATTCAAAATTCGAGAGAATGCTGAACATAATTTTTATATGAAACGGACTAGTTCGCAAAATTCAAAATGTTATTCATACTAGAAACATTATTTTTATTTAATATTAACTATAATATTAATATTACTTTGTATTTCAAACGCCGCAGTGTATAAGAATACAGTTGCGGGAAACGAAGCATCTACCTTAAACCGGCCATATTGTTACGTCACGCGCTAAGCTCTTCCCCTTCTTCACTCGCGAATATGAAGAGCTGATTAGATTTTGGTTATAATTGATCTACCGGAAGTATCTTTATTTGAAGTTTTTAACAGTTTTTCTTAAAAAAACGCAGTTAAATATAATTTTTTACATTTTAAGTTATAAATATTAAAGATTTTCTTTTATACGGTTTGATTATACATTTTTCTCATATTCAGTAGATATAGAGTTAAAGAATTATAAAGAGATTATAAATAAATAAATAAATATATCATCATATTACCCATTTCTGGGTGTGCCAGTATCTTCAACACATGTAGACATCGTTAATGATGACGATATATTTTACCGTGTGGGCACTTACCAAGCATCACCTCACGGGCACTCATAGCTGGTGTGGAGAGTGCACCACAGGGGTCACTTTTGTGCCATTTAAAATTGGAAATATTTGGCATCCGTCAGGATCGAACCCGGTTCTCGCAGGTTCGCGACCACTCAGGCACGCGGCCACGGGACCCCATCTTTCAAACAACATAAGTTTTATTTTAATCTGATGTCTTGTTTCAATGAAAAAAAAAAAAAAAAAAAAAAACTGCAAAGTGATCGTTTTCTATACCTACATGTAAGTGTATGTAAATATGTGATTTAAAAGTAAGAACGCATTTTTAACGAATATAACAATATTCATTATATCAATGTCACTATATCGTGAGTATTTTTTAACGTGAGACATTGGGTTTGTCAATTATCATATCCATGGTTGCGACTTGATATTTGATTGACAGCAATGTATTTGCCCGTTCCATTTAAAATGAAACATAGGGAACGAATCTGACACAAGTATTATATTTAAATATTTAGAGAGATTAACTATAAAAAATCAGTCAGCTTTGCTATTTATTATGGAAACAGCTGATATATTACAGTTAATTATTAAGTATGACATAACTTTAAGTAATTGCATTTTTATTAAAAAAAAAAAAATTGTGCCGAGACTTATAGAACATATACCTATGCTATTATCATCTACCATTTGGCCCATAGTTTGTGTTAAGTTTTATTCGTATATTTAACGTAATTTTTGAAAAAAATACAATATTCACAATTTACTCCATTCTTTCTTAAAATAAACAAAAATTAATTATAATCCTTGCTTCAAATATTTACATTAAAATTTTTCGTTCTAAAAATATTTTTTTTGAAGTTTTACTATAATAAATTCCCATTCTAAAATTAAAAAATGTTTACATCTCATATTACAATATTCTAAAAAAAGTTGTATAGCTAAAATGAAAATTAATTCATTATATGAATTCCTTTTGGATTAATGCACCATGACTAAAGCGAAGCCAGCCAATAGGAACGGGTCTTTAACTTGTTGGGTTCTTGGGTGGTCTGAGATACTTGCTTATCAATACAATCGCGTTTAGCTAAATCGTCGATAAATTAGCAATGTTTAAAGCACGACGAGTACCAAGTGCTAATTATCTGCATCAGCTTGTGCTTAATTAACCCTAAATTAACTGACAGATGAAGTATATGGAGTGATTATATTGTAAGACTTTCAGCAATAAATTGTTGTCTTTATGGATTATAATTTACATAGATTTTTGCAAAATATGTTCGCAAATGTAAAGAAATATTGAATATTAAGGTACAATAATTATAATGGTTTAAATTAATTAAGAAACATTTTAAAAATTCCGACTAAAATATTATTAAATTAGTAATATTGATTATCTTTAATCGAGTCACAATTTCAGATCAAAAATGAGTTCTATAATTATCATCGATAATTTATTCTTTTGATTCCACGACGAATGTAAACAATTATAAATATTAAGAACTATTAAACTAAGACCGCATATTTTCATCTCTAGGTAAACTGCAAGTTAAGTTAACTGTCGGTTATAAGTACAATGCGACATCGAAAAATTGACACATGTGCAATTTTTACAATTTAAGCTATAATACCGATGCTAAGTTTTTCTTTAACTGAGAGTTAAATTAACAAGCTGTTTAACCGGAGATGAAAATACGGGGCCTAATTATTAAATACCTAATATTGTTTATTTATTGAGTAATTTAAATTTCTTTCATATATTTTTATTCTGATTAACTATTTTTAACTCCTGCTACCCTTGGTAAGGGAGGTATACGGATCGTGCAAAAATTCACATATCAAGATTTTAGTAAATGACCACGTTTTAAGGTCCCTAGAATCCAATTTTAACATTTTCACGATGATGTCTGTATGTGTACGAATTTTGTTTGCACTCTAACTCAAATACCATCATTCAGAAAATTCTGAAACCTTGTATTTCTACCCTATTCTAATAGGAATAGAAGTCATTAGATTTTGGTGTAAATCGGATAAACGGAAATGGTACTTTACTTGAAGCTCATAATGGTTTTTCTTCAAAAAATACCATTAAATGCCATTTTTTCGCATTTAATGTCATTGGAAAATTATAGATTATTGAATTTTGTACAGGTATACATTAATACTTTTTCTATATATTTCACAGATAAATTTAAAAATCATTTTTCTTATTTTAATCCCGAAGCCTAAGATAAACACAATTCCTTTGTTACACAGTTTATTTTTCAAATGAATGTAACTGACAGGTAAACGTCATTGTCAAAATAGTAATCACTTCAAATTAATAATAGTGACATATTAAATAATAAAGAAAATCGTAAATAAAGCAATAGCAAAGAGTATATATACTATTATTATATTTATACTCTTTGGCAATAGTTATATGCAATAGAACATAATATAGTTTGAAGCATTTCTAAATACGTAGGTATGTATTTAAATTAATAAAAATTAAATAGCGGGAGGTTTTGTGTTGGCCACATCAGATTTTTTAACATAACTTTTTGACAGGCCGCATCCTAGGTAACAAATGTAAGAACCTTCTTTTGTACAAAAATTATGATCATTAATTTTGTATTCTTGATATAATCCACTGTTTTTGAGAAAATGGTCAAAAATCAAAAACAAAATTCTGTTGTGGCCAGCACAATACCTCTCATTTTATGTTATATAATTATATGTATCTATGTTTCATTGTATGAGGAAGTTCCTAAATGTTAGAGTTTCTTCCAATTCATTAACAAGATTTCTGATTGATATATGCATTTTACCTACAATTTTAAATATTTAATTAATGATACAATAAGAAAAATAAAATGTACTTCCCAGAAAAAGCTTTCAGGGTGTCACTAAAACTGTTGATTTTTGAAACTGACATCTGTCATTTACAAACTATGATATAAACATTACTATGTTATAAACATTTGAATTTATCAACTGGTTTCCTTAGTGCCTTAGCCTCTGCGATGTGTTTCAATAGATTATTCTATATATTGAGACGATACGCTATAAATCTTATTATTTGTTGTTGTTCTTATTATTATTATTATTATTATTATTATTATTATTATTATTATTATTATTATTATTAATATTATGGTAGTACGGTAATATATTTATTTGTTTATTGAAAATGTATTTTATTGCAATGGCCATTGCGTAAATATTTGTTGTACAGTTGTTTTTTGTGTATCTTATGTCACTAGGAGAGAAAGGATTCGAGTTCGGCCGATAACACGAGATAGTGAAACCACTTGAGCCGGCGTCACAGGGCTGGGACATCTGCGAAGTATCAATCACACCTTTGTTGTTCTAGAATTTTCGGTGAGCCACCCACTAACCACCCACACCGGTGACGTAGCGCCTACCCCCGAAACACCCTAGTTTTGGAAGGAGACAAGAGGGATATTTGAGTTTAAATACGAGGTCTGAAGCTACACTCAGCAGTCTTGCTTCGGCGAGACTCCCAGATCCTGGACCTCTGGCATGGTTGACATGTTGAGTAACCCGGGCTTCTGGCATCCTAGAGCTTGGACCTCTGGCGTGGTTGACACGTTGGGTAACCCGAGTTTCTGGATTCATCCAAATTTTACTCTTGGCTTGTCCGAGGTAAGTTCTCCAGGTCTCTCCTCGATACCGCTTTCCAAAACCTTCACAGCTCCCCCCATCCAGCTGCTATGGTTCGCCAGGCACGTTTGGGATCCAACTTCCCCCCATCCAGCTGCTATGGTTCGCCAGGCACGTTTGGGATCCTACTTTTCCCCCATCCAGCTGCTATGGTTCGCCAGGCACGTTTGGGATCCTACTTTCCCCCCATCCAGCTGCTATGGTTCGCCAGGCACGTTTGGGATCCTACTTTCCCCCCATCCAGCTGCTATGGTTCGCCAGGCACGTTTGGGATCCTACTTTCCCCCCATCCAGCTGCTATGGTTCGCCAGGCACGTTTGGGCTCCTACTTTCCCCCCATCCAGCTGCTATGGTTCGCCAGGCACGTTTGGGATCCTACTTTCCCCCCATCCAGCTGCTATGGTTCGCCAGGCACGTTTGGGATCCTACTTTCCCCCCATCCAGCTGCTATGGTTCGCCAGGCACGTTTGGGATCCTACTTTCCCCCATCCAGCTGCTATGGTTCGCCAGGCACGTTTGGGATCCTACTTTCCCCCCATCCAGCTGCTATGGTTCGCCAGGCACGTTTGGGATCCTATTTTTCCCCCCGTTCAGCTGCTATGGCTCGCCAGGCACGTCTGGGGTCCCCCCTTTTTCGTCCCCAACTTCATCCACGGCGAACTTAATTTGGACAAGTTATAAACAATATTTTTGTCTTGTTGTTGTCACAATGATATAATAAATTTTTATATACATGATCTGCTATTGGTTGTCAATCAAACGTAATTTTGCGGGTCTGCTGCTTTGCAGCCACCCAAGCTCAAGATGTGTGCCGTATCAGCACCGAGCGCTGGCTTGTCCACGTTCACTTGGGTATAACTGACATAATACACAGCCGGCGAGTGCGACACAGGTACTCAAAGGTACATACGGCGTGGTGACTCAGTCACACGTTGAGCGAATAATCCGGCTACATCGGTTGTTCTGCCATCAGGGTGAGGCGGCTCAGCCGCGAACCCAAAATAGCGTTGCTGAAACCTCGCTATCTACGAAAAATCGGCATGTAGCGCCATGGTAACCTCGGAGAAACGGAGCTTACCCCACTTACACACTCACATACAAGTACACAATTACGATTGTAATTGGCTCTCAATATCGAGGTCTAATTAATGTCTATTTGCAATGTTGCTCATATTAAATTATTGTGACAACGTATCATTGTTACTATATTGAATTTGTTATAAATTATTTGTTGAAATTGTGTCTAGATGCCTCTCCGTGCGGGGTTTTAGCTGTGGTTTCCCTCGTACGTAAGGCGAATGCCGGAGAGCGAACCTTTCCACAGCAGGGTGCCATGGTCAAACCATTACACTCAATTGTATTTCTCATATTATTTGGTATTTACTTTCATAATTAATTTTCAATAAATGCACAAGGCTTGACATATTCTGTCTGCTTTTTGGAGAGAACATTATTCTTTAATTTTGTCAAATACCTGTCCCGATTCCCCCACTTTTAACAGCTACTCTGTATTACGAACGACGTAAGGGTTACTTATTTAATATAAACACAACGTAGGGTAAGTACAACCTTCAATTAGACGAGGTCAAGTATGTCGCGTTACATAAAATTGGTGCCGTGACCAGGATAGGTGTTCAAATACACATACACAAAGTTCAAAAACTCTTGTATTTGATGGAAGGTTTGTCAGAAACCCAACTGCTCCTCGCGTTGGTTTGACAAAAATGCGGGTTCGGGTTTGTCAAATTGTCTAAAAGCACACACAGGGAATACTCAGCACTAGTATTATTAAAACAAAAACTATATTTCGAACTTTAATGTAATTAATAACACAACATCATATTTAACAAATACGTATTATACACATTTTTACAAAATTCCCCGTTTTTCTTCTTGTTTCTCCCTTCTTTTCTTTTCACGGCCAACCGAGAGTGCGGCCATTGCCTCCTCACTCCTTCCTCCCGCCACCTTTCTCGCCCGGTCCGCTAGATGGCAATAGTAGTTCAACAAAAATACTAATTAAATTAAAAATAATAAAAATAACTAATTCTGATAGTTGCTCTGCTCGTAACATCCTCCCACCTAGGAAATTACGGCTAATTTCCTACAATGGTTATGGTGTATGGAACATTACAGGTTTCTTAATTGTCCTGCCATAACGTGTTCTGTATACAGTTGTATTATCTTCTGGTTCCTCTCTTTTCGCGCTCCCTTCTACGATCTCTAAAGGGTAGAGACGTTGGACTGGACGTAGAAGAGTTCCTTTCGCTGTTTTCACTTTCGCCACTCTGATATGTCCATCTCTTCCTGGGAAGATTTCCATGATAACACCCATCGGCCATGTTACTCGTTTCTGAACATCATTTCCAATCAGAACTGCGTCTCCTACTTTTAGTTGAATGTTTCTTGTTTCCTTCCTGCGCTGCATCAAGTAACCCAGATACTCCTTATTGAATCGTTCACGTAATGTCCTCATCAATTTCATTCTAAACTGATACCGATTTTCAAACTTCCGTTGATCCAAATGGTCCATGTCTGGTACACCACAAGATTTGACGCCAGTCAAGAACATCGATGGCTTCAATGGGATAACAGTATCTCCCTCGCAGACATAAGTAAGAGGTCTATCGTTCACAACGGCTTCCACATCACATAAAACTGTCACCATTTCTTCTTGGTCCAGAACTCTTTTTCCCAGGATCCTAACCAATAGTTCTTTTACGTTTCTCACCAGGCGCTCCCACCATCCACCCCACCAGGGTGCCGAGGGCGGGTTGAAAATCCACTGGATATTCCTTTTCTCTCCGTCGTCCTTAACCTTGTTCCAGTCTACCTCCTTTAGAAGTCGAGAAGCTCCAATAAAATTAGTACCATTGTCAGTGTACACAATGGCTGGTCTACCCCTTCGCGCAATAAATCGACGAAAGCTCAACAAGAAGCATTCTGTACTGAGACTGTTCACAAGTTCTAGATGAATGGCTCGGTATAAGGCACAAGTATATAATGCTATCCAAGCTTTCTTTCCGTTTTTTAGATAAAGAGGACCCGCGTAATCGATACCCACTATCTCAAACGGCAAACCATCTCGTACTCTGTTTTCTGGTAAAGGTGCGCAAGGTGGATCAGGTGACCTTAACTTATATCTCTTGCATACCACGCAGTGTCTAATTACTTTTTCCACGGCACGTCGGCAACCAGTAATCCACACCCTCTCACGTAGCATGCCAATCAAATACTGGACTCCTGCATGATGATTAAGGAGATGATATTGTCTTATCATCAGTTCAGTCACGTAATGTTTACCAGGTAATACAATTGGCTGTCTAAAATCTTCCCCAACCAATCCCTGAGTAAGCTTAGTTCTAGCTCTCAACAATCCTCCCTCATCCTTTATAACATCAACAGAGATCTTTTCCAAATTTGTTTCATGTTGGACGTAGAGAAAAAGATTATTTTCTGCTGCTTTTATTTCTTCTAATGTCAACTCACCTGTTGTTCTGCCGGTTTTTCTGGTATTATTGAAGAATCTTCTTATCCAGGCTACAATTCTCACCACCCGATTGTAACTGGAATATCTTTTGTACCACGGCTCAGCAACAACATCAACTAATGTTGAGAGCGTTAGTTTCTTTACTTCTCTTTTGATTTCTTCTTCGTTTTCTTCTCCTTTCCAGGTAGGCCAAAACATAGGATCCATCTTTAACCATGCAGGACCCTCCCACCAGTGTGACAACAGTAAAGACTTAACCTTGCATCCTCTTGAAGGCAAATCAGCGGGGTTTCTAACACCAGGAACATGTTTCCAATCATTGGGTTCACTATGTTCCAAGATCTTCTTTACTCTATTTCCAACGAAAGTTCCCCACTGATCATTTCTTCGTATCCATGCTCTAGCTGTACTAGAGTCTGTCCAGTACACAAACCTGATGTTATTCCATCCTAAAGCGTCTTTGATCGTTCTTGCTAAACGAGTGGCTATCTCACAGGCAATCAACTCTAGCCTGTTTATGGTTACTTTCTCAAGTGGAGCAACTCTAGATTTAGCCATGATAAATGCTAGTTGTATTCCCTCTTCATCTTCTTTCCTAAGATATGCTACTGCTGCATATCCATACTCACATGCATCACAAAATACATGAACAGTATCGTGTTTACCTGGGACCCCTATGCACCTCTTCAACTGGCAATATGGAATAAGAGGCAGCTCTTCACTCCACTTGCGAAATCCTAGTTCGATTTCTTCGGTCACTGGATCATTCCATTTCAATTTCAATTCCCAGCATTGTTGCATCATTCTCTTCACTAGTAATGATACAGGGGCCATGATGCCTAACGGGTCGTACAGGCGAGCGATTGCTGACAGAATATCTCTCTTCGTGATAGTACCTTTACCGAATGAAGTTGGTGAACCTTGTTCCTCTTTTCTGGTGACACAAAATATAGTATCTTGTTCTCGATTCCATTTCATTCCCAGAAGATTGGAAACAGGTGAACCAAATTCTTCATCGACATTTGATTCCCACATCCTCAAATCAAACTTGGCTTCAACCATTGCTTTTATTGCCTTATCCTTGAACTGTAGGTACTCTTTCTCACTGGGGAATGAAGCTACCAAATTGTCTACATAGAGTGATCGAAGAATTTTTTCGGCAAATGTAGATTCAGTCGTACATCTTATGTGTTTTTCTAGAACTGCACCGAGAAGAAAAGGACTACAGTTCACCCCGAATACTACACGACAGTGTCGCAACACATTCATCTCACTACCTTCTTCATCTTTCCACCATAGAAACCTGAGAGCGTCCCTATCTTCTGGTTTTACACTTATCATAAGGAAAGCTTTCTTTATGTCTGCTGTAGCAGCCACTGGTTGCTCTCTGAATCTTAACAATAGATCTGGTATCATTTCTAACAGGTTTGGTCCCTTTACTAGACATGCATTGAGGCTAATCCCTTCTTGCCTCCCTCTGGATGAACAGACACCTTCTAGAGACCCGCTGCACGACGCGTCGAACACAGGACGTATCTTGGTTGTGATGCTGTCTAGTTTGACTACCGGTCTATGTGGAAGATAGTGTACTAAACTCGTTTCTTCCTCTCCCAGTGGAACTTCTTCAATAACTTCGAGTTCCTTCCATTCTTGGAAAACAGCATGATATTCTTTCGCGTTGTTTTCTTTCATCAGTTTCTTTGTGCTTGACTGAAGTCTTTTCTCGGCAATTACTTTATTACTGGGTAATGGTGGGTGACCATCTATCCACGGTAGTGCCACTTCATATCTACCATCTTCCTTTCTGGAAACAGTATTCCTGAAATGTCTTAAGGCTTCTTCATCCTGTTCTTTCCTACTTTTATTTTCGGTTGAATCTCGTATTCCAATAGACTCTAACTCCCACAACGCAGCAGGACTAAGAACATTTGTCAATGAAGTCACAATGAATTCAGAGTTGTGATTCCCCAGCGATGGTGTTTCTCCAGTCATAAACCAGCCAAAATGTGTTTCGAATGCCGTAGCCCCACACTTCAGTTGTAGAATTCTTCCTTTTACGATTCTACCCAAATAGTTGCTTCCAAGAAGTAATTCTATTCTTCCGTTAGTATCACTCACTTCGGATCTTGATACTCCAAACTGCAGTAATTCCTGAATTGCTTCTTTAGGGATTTCAGCTGGAATACCTGCGGTTATTTCATCATCATCATATACCATTAATTTGCAGGAATACGATGAGACCGTACTGCTTAGTTGTACTTGGTACGTTGAATGAGGTTTAAGTTCAACGCCGCCTCCAAACACAGCATGTTTGAAGAATGTTCTTCCCGTAGGGGCGTATCCCAATTCTTTAGCCAAGCTTCTTCTTATATATGAGTGCTGAGAGAAACAATCAACTCCCACTCGCACTCTTTTTCTTTTTCCATTGACCCCGTTTAGTTCTACGGTAAGCGTGGGCAATATAACGTCTTCAGTGCAAGCCATATTTGCACATGATGCTGCCATATTTGGAGTAGGTGAAGGAGATGTGCCTTGCTTTACTTCAACATTCTTTTTCTTTTCTGGTGGGCAAAGAATAGCAAAATGTCTTCCTTGACACAACTTGCAAGTTATTGAAGTTGTACACCCCTTGGCGTAATGTCCTTCTCTTAAGCAGATAAGGCATCTTCCACTCTTCTTCAACTTCTCCTTTATCTCTTCGTAGGACATCTTCTTCGAGGCGTAACAGTCTTGCGTCGAATGGTTCTTCGAACACAATGCGCATCCACCTTTTTGATCCAGTGATACAAGTCCCATAGCTGTTGGCACTTCTGTATCGTCAAGTGAAAATTTATTACCTCTTCTTCCTTTGTAAGATGCCCTCTTTTCTGTACTGCGATCTTGCTTCTTGATCACAGGCTGCTGCGCCAATTCAACTTTCTTCATGGCTTTCAGTTGTGAGTCTACAAACTCAGTAAAACTCTCTAACTCTGTTTTTTGTTCTAATTCTTCCTTCTGTGTTGGTTGGTGAAGCTGCCAACGTAGGCGAATATCTCTTGGAACGTTCGACTCTAAAATCAAGTAGATCCACAAATCTGGCCTCAACTTATCTTGGTTAAGGCTCTTCAAATTTCTTACAAAAGCCTTTCCTGTTTCCCATAGGTCTTCGAATGACTGCTTCTCTTTTGCAAGCTCATTGTTTGACTGCAAATTTAACAATTCTCTGACGTACACCTGCACTAGAGTATCTTCGTCACCGTAACTACTCTTCAACACACTTATGACAGTGTCATAGTTCTCTTCTGTGACGTTGTATTTAGACACTGTTTCGTGTACCTTACTTCCCTTGACCAATGATTGAAGCAGATAAGTGAATTTGTCAACTTTCTTCAATTTCTGGTCCTCGTGAATTGATTTAAATTGCGACCAGAACGGAAGCCAGTCCAGTATTTCACCCGAAAACTGTCGCATCTGGATTTTAGGAAGACGGAACTTACGATAATCATCATCTTCACCACACATAGACTGCGGAGGAGTTGGAGCAATAAATTCTGGGATGATTGCCGCATCGTAACCAGCAATAACTTGAGCTATTTTCTTCTTATAGTCGTTAGATTTCATTGCTTCGTCTACGACCTGATCATTTTCTTCCTCTTCTTCGCCCTCCTGCAACGCCTCTTCAACCATAAGCACCATGATTTTATCGTCTAAATCTGCCATCTTCAATTTGTATTCTTGCAACACGGCTACATTCGCTGACAATGTAACTTTGTCCAACGGCTTCTGTTGCAGCAAGGTATCGCACTCTTTCACCATTCTTGTAACTACGGCCCTCAATGGACGTCTCTCAGCTCTCAGTTTCTTCAGCTCAGCCATCGTTTTCAGGCAGTCAGTTACCAAGTACAATAAACAATATTAATAAATTTGAACAAAACAATTCAAATACAAACTAGTTGGCTTGCTTACCAAGTACGATGCCCAATTTATACCCCGTCAGGCACACAACGGCAGTATTCAGTATTATTCTCGTATCGGTGACAGCTACGAATCGCAGAAATTGCACGCCTGTAGATAAGTACTCTGGACTGGAACTGGGACGACACCTGATCCACAATCTCCACTGGTAGTACTATCTTCTTCCAATGCAACTCACAAGTGAACTGATCCCCCAATGGCTGATCACAATCACTTCTTTATTTCTGATGATCACGCTATATTCCCCTCATGGGCCACCACATGTTCAAATACACATACACAAAGTTCAAAAACTCTTGTATTTGATGGAAGGTTTGTCAGAAACCCAACTGCTCCTCGCGTTGGTTTGACAAAAATGCGGGTTCGGGTTTGTCAAATTGTCTAAAAGCACACACAGGGAATACTCAGCACTAGTATTATTAAAACAAAAACTATATTTCGAACTTTAATGTAATTAATAACACAACATCATATTTAACAAATACGTATTATACACATTTTTACAAAATTCCCCGTTTTTCTTCTTGTTTCTCCCTTCTTTTCTTTTCACGGCCAACCGAGAGTGCGGCCATTGCCTCCTCACTCCTTCCTCCCGCCACCTTTCTCGCCCGGTCCGCTAGATGGCAATAGTAGTTCAACAAAAATACTAATTAAATTAAAAATAATAAAAATAACTAATTCTGATAGTTGCTCTGCTCGTAACAATAGGTATGTCGCGTTACATAAAATTGGTGCCGTGACCAGGATAGGTATGTCGCGTTACAATATTATAGTGTCTTCATCTCTAAATCTATACAAGGTATATTAAAATTTTTAAGTGTATTAGATAGAGAATATATGTTCTTCAATATATGTAATAACAAAAAATTTCCAAAAATAATATTTAGAAAATTTTTTTAAAGAAACTATTACTTCCGGTTGTCCAGTTATTAGCAAAATCTAATCACTCTTCCCAGGAATATTAGATTGAGGAAACTGCAGTTAAATATTTTTTAAGCCTTATAGTATTTAAAAAACCGCACATATCTACACAAACATCCACATACATACACACAAAGACATCATCGTAAAAATGTTATAATCGGATTATAGGGACCTTAAAACGTGCTTATTCACTAAAATCTGAATATACAATTTGTAGTATGATTCCAATACCTCTCTTAGCGAGAGCTAAAACGATGGAGGATCACGCCAACCCTAACCCTCCCCAACGTCGAAAACATTTTTTCATATTATAAATCAGAACTACCTCACCTTTTGCAAGGTAAAGTGAAAACCTCTACTGACTGGACACTGGACTACTTAACTTTCGGACCTTAATTTCAAATGACAAATAAATAACAGTTTCAAATAGTGCATTTTTTTCACGGCCTTCTGATTTTCACCCTCACATTTATTTCTATTTATTAATGACATTTAAGAAACATCAACTTTTAGAACACTAGAAGAAAATTTTATTAATTATTTCTTAATTAGTTTTACAAAAACTTTAGTAAGACAAAGTTTTAATTTATTTGCCCCCTTTTCTCGTAATAAACTTCTCTCCTAGTTTTTTAATTTAAATAAATTCTCAGCAAGTTTTTACGTCTAAAATTATAGTTTGCATTTGGCCCTGCATCCTGGAAATCCTTTGAAATTCCGTTGCACTTGGCAACCTCGCTGTTAAACCCTTTCCCCGCACCTCTCACAAAGTCAAATGCACCGAAAAGTTTTGATCGCGTCTGCTGCGCTTAGACGGTGACACTTCCCATATTACTAAAACAATGTATAGCAACATTCTGTTGGTGCACATGCACATTGGCTTGATATGTGCGCGCTGTACGGAATGGTGCTTCTCGTTAGACTGTGAATGCCTTCATTTTGCAACAGACAAGTTTGCAATAAAATTTTTCATCCGGTTATTTGTTATTTTTTGCGGGCATTATATTTTTTAGTTTGTTTGTTGAAGACGTTTCATATTTCTGGGAGATATTGGACTTTGAAATTTTTGTTGCAAATAAAAACTTTTTCATAGAAAAAATTAATGTGGTCAGTGCTGGATGCAATAATAAAATTGGTGGGGAATTGAAGATGAAATGTGTAACAGATACGAAATGGATTTCTATGAAATATTCTACAAAATATGAGTAGATTTATTAAGGTGGTACTATCATGGAAGTACTTGCGACAGATTAAAATCAAATTTAAATATGTTATTTTTCATGAGTTTCTACACAAGTATGCAAAAGTCGAAAATGGTTTACTACCTGTGTGCTTAGATATTTAATGCTACCATTAGAGCAAAACTACATTGGCATTATATAAATAAATGACATTCCTAACCTAAAATAGTTATTTATGTAACAAGTGAGTAAAGTAGTACTTTTTTGGTCGAGTGTGGAAATTAGCACGAGATAAAAAATACTATTTTCACACGAATCATTTTCCTGTAAATGTTATTGCTATTTCTAATAATACTGCACACTCAGTATTATTGTGAATATTGTTAATGTTAGTTGACAAGTAAATTAACCGAATGTGCTTGTTGCCTAGCAACGTACTTACTTTTCACGAACTAGTGCTTGAAAAGTGACGCTTTACACATTGTAAAGAGTGCGCAAAGTATGTACTTTATGCACGGTTGTAAGATAAATTCTTTTTCAATGGTGTAATTGTGACATCAATATGGCGTCTATACAAAAATTAAAACTTAGACTATAACTCTAAATCCAATAGTGATAAAAAAAAACTTGAGCATCGTCATTTGAAAGAACATAAAAATTGCCCTAAATATGTGCAAACAAACCAAAATCCAGCATTATTTCACACTTGAAAGATAATCTCCAAAATTTACATCTTTCCCTATATAATAAATAAATAAATAAATAAATATATCATCACGGCATATTACCCATTTCTGGGTGAGCCAGTCTGTTTTGTACAGATATCGGTAATGATGATGACATATTCGTACCGTGCGGGCACTCATTTCTGGCGTGGAGAGTGAACCACAGGGGTCACTTTTGGGCCATTTAAAATTGGAAATATTTGGCGTCTGTCGGGATCGAACCCGGTTCCCCAGGTTCGCGACCAGACACTCAGGCATGCAGCCACGGGACCCCATAAAAAATAAAAAAGATTGGCGCCAGAAATAGTCATGAAAAACATAACCCAACTCCAGTGACGTCAGAACATAGAGTTATAAAATATATATACATATAGAGGGAGTCTAAACACTCAAAGGTGATGTCATGTGGGGTAAGCTTGTGTTTGTACGGCGGCCATCTTGGGAAGATCAGTATATACAAGCGTTCTATGGTTATTTGATTATTTTACGTTAATAATCGACTCTATTTTGTGTTACTTTTGTTTAATATGCCAACCCTGTTGTGCCTTCGGTTGTAAGAACCGAACGCCCATAAAAACTTTAAAACAACAAGAAAAAGAAAAGGAAAAAGTGATCACAATTCACAAGTAAGTATTATTTTACTTCTACATATTATTAATGTTTAGTTCACATATTTTATTATATTCTTTACATATTTCATATAAAAATATTAACTTATTTTTGTAATAAATATGTTTGTACTTCGCTACGTATTTATTTGTATTGTAAACATCATTATATTTTTATATGAAATTTCTAGCCTTAAATTATTTGCCTATTCGTTACCCAGTTTTTGTACGTTTCTATTTTAATCATTACAATTGTCATAAAATTGGAACAGTTCTATGCATTATTCATTTAATTTTTATAAATATTTTATTAAAGTTTAATCGCAATTCACTTTAAATTGAAGAATTTTAAATTTTTTGGGTCTTTCAAATTTAAATTGAATTAATTTTAATACATTTCTGACTGAATTAATGCTTGCTGATTACAAATAGCTTCATTTTCTGTTACATTATTGTATTTTTGTAACAAAACTGAAGAACGTGCACTTAAATACATTATATTGTAGATCGTCCCAAGATGGCGGCCACGAGATTCCCCTTCCGTCTCATGGCGACAAAAACTCTGTTCACATCTATACTTTACGCTCTCTCTAGTCCTATTTTATACTCTAAGCGTCAGAATACATACATGTTTTTTATATAAAGAAAAGTAAACAGTATGTACTAACGTCACATTCTGTTTCAGATCACGTTACTTTTCAAAATATTACACATGTTTTAGTATTTAATTGTACAATATCTAATGGATATTTCATGATATTTTCAAATTTGAGGCACTTTGAAGAACAATATCTTTTAAAATATAATACACAGAAAAAAAGATTTGAAATTTTGTCTAATTATAATTAGATATTATTTTATTAGGCAATATGTCTAGTAATTTAGTATAATTTACAAATCTTAATTTAGCATTTTAACTAACTCGAAATAGATAATAAATATTTTGTAAAAAATAGTTAATTTAAATATACAATTAAGTATTTTATTTACTTATTTTATTTAATTTTACTATATTTTGGCTTCATTATTTTTGTCCTACAATTTTAGGTGATTTATCTAATGAATTAGGTAAGTAAATAGAAAATTTAAATACATATTTAGTTAATTTCTTTATTTATGTTTAGTTCAATATTAAATGTAGTCATTTAATCTAATTTTGTATTTAATTTTACTATAATTTGTTACTACAAATTTAGAAAATTTAACTAAATCATTTTAGATGTTTTTTTTTCTGTGTACTTAGAAGTCATATAAAAATTCTTGCAACTTATAAAAAATGGGAAACCGGCTCATTGTATTATTTTTATGTATGCCGGTATTTGTTGTAAGGTTATAGACCGAAATGGAAACAAGAAAACTAACTTCGCAAAAAATAATTCCTGAAATTACATCTGTCATGTCCTTGTAAAGTTGAATGAAAAAGTCGTATTCTTTCAAGCATCTGCCTTCGTTGTTCCGAGTAATTCTAACAGTACAGGTCGGTAATTCTATCCTGGAGATTTTTTTGTCTTCCATACTTTCTATATAAGATTACTACACGTAACGACATTTCTTATTCCTTTTTTACGATTCTGTGTAAAGTTAGTCAAGCCTAAAAAATCAGATTTAGACGGAATGGAAGTTTAAGATAACTTTTTTTTATCTACATACTTTCATATACGGAGTATTGTGCTTAAAAATTTTTCGCTACATTTTTTCTGGGTTTTTAAATTTATTTTATACGAGAAGGTATACTCTTTCAACCCTGCAAAAGATGGAAACATATTTTCTCAAAGAACATATTTCGGCATAATTTGATTTAAACAGAAAACAATACTAATTTTTGAATAATTATTTAAATCGAAATATACTGGGTATAACACGAAAATCGGACCATAGGCATTTAACATGGGAAAACTGTTTTTCCTTGCCCATAAAGTGCCTTATTAATTTTACACAAGGTGCGTTCGGTAAATCATACGGAGTGGAGTGGGAGTAGAGCTGGAGTTGGAGTAGATCGAGGGAACAAGGTACACTCCTTTATTTGTGATTAACCGAACGAGTAGAGTTAAAATTTTGGTGCACGAATATAATAACCTTTTTTGACAATCTGATATACTGCACTGCTAAAAAATAAATAATGAACTATACAGAAGTTATTCAGTTTGGTATTATTATTTAATGATTCTGAAGAAAGTATATATTAGATATGGTACAGAATTCTTACCGTTCCGACATACTGTGCCTTGTTCTTTACAAAACAATATTATAAATATAAAATAATTGTGTATAATAAAATATTTCAACATAAAAATATAAAATGATCTGACAGATGTCAAATAAAACAAAAAAACTCCATGTATGCTTGCATATCGAGGTTGGACTTATGGAGTTAACACTTTGCACTCCACTTGGCTCCATTCTGCATTTGCCGAACGCTCCATTTTAAGACGCTTCTCACTCCATGTAATTACCGAACGGTGCTAGGAGTGTACAGAGTGAAAAGAGTGAACAGAACTCATTTGCCGAACGCACCTACAATAATACTAGTAGTAGTAGTATTTAATTAAATGTCAATCTGACACAAGATACCGTCAAAAATATAGTCTAATGAAATCAAAGCCTTTCTTCTTGAATCCTTATTTTAGATAAAGAAATAAATTAGAAAACCGTGAATGACAATATTCTGAATCCTTCTTAATTAACTTTTCAGCTATAATATCCCGAGGACATTGAAAATTACGAAATAATTTTATGACAGTTACCAAAAGCGCGTTGCTTGGTAACAGCCCGACGCCGAATGCGGAGGTGGTGTTACCTAAAAGCAACGTGCTTGAGGAAGTGTGAAGTATTTATCAATGATCGAGGGGTATTCGGTGAGAATTTTTTTTGCAGTTTTAACATTAAATTTGCCTAAAATTTGTATTTGACAGAATTTTTGTGTCTAACATAACCCAGTAGATGTCACTAGTAGCTATGAACGTGAATGTGGCTATGAATATGTTCAGTGTGAAGTGTGCAATGAAAATGAGACCTCTTTGAGTGAGACCAAAGAGGAGAAAGATAAGACATACAAAAGTCCATATTAAATATTCTCCACATTTAGTTTTTTATTTAATACAGTATTTTTTGATGTGTTTTCTTCTATAATTTTGTTGATTAAATCATCATTTTCATTGACAGGGTGAAAATGACATTTCTAAATTAAAACAATTAATCTTTAATTATATGTCAAAAACTGTTTGTTACTTAGCTACTTAGTGACATAAGTGATAATTGTCTTAGGATAATTATCAGTGTAAGTTTGTTTAGATTGGTTACTTTCGCAAACACGTGGACAGCAATAAAAGGATTCAATTGGATAATTTTTTAACCAAAAAATTTTCTCTTTAAAATTACAGTTCAAGATCAATTTTGACAACTTGACTTTTGAATTTAATACTGATCAGACATACTTTTCTGTGTTCATAGCCTACTCCAAATCAGATTTTTTTCTGAACACTGTATAAAGAAATCTAATGACAGTTTACTCGTCAGAAATTATAAAATATAACGCATCCAAATAATACTAGGTACTTAATAATTTTCTTCTTGTAAATAATAATCCATTTTCAATTAGCGTTTCTGGATGCTAAAATATGTGACACATATATTATACGTTTTTGACGCATAAAATGTCATTAAATTAGTTAATAATTTTATTTCAATACCATGGCTAACATTAAATGAAAAACTAAGCTCTCTACTACATTTATTTGACATATTATTATCTAAAATTAATACTTTTGTGCAAGGAAAAATTATAGCCCGCTCTTCGTATTACACCTGGTATGTATCTATTAGTGATGTGCCACCAAAAAATTCCCGGAGGGAATTTGTTTTTTCCCCGGGAAATTTCTTCACTTACGATTTGCGGGAAGAAATATAGTTACGTATTTACTCGGAATTTTTTTGGGAAAAATAGGCGAAGGCCTATCCCATTCTGAAATGGACTATACCTATATGTAGGTACAGTACTGATTCTTCTGATTCTGATGTCTAATTACATATTTATTTACATTTTAAATTATTATTTGTTTTTGTATTACCAATGTACACTTTTTCTATATTAATAGATTTACCCTTGAAAAATTTCCCAGAAAATTTCTCAAAACAAAAAATCCGGAGATATTCTTGGGAATTTTCCAGTAACTTTAAATTTCGGGAATTGACCCATCTCTAGTATCTATAGTATATTTAATATAAGAACGGCAGCACGCAATAAAAAGTGTATGATTAATGGCATACGTAATGAAGTATTCCGACATTTTTTTTTTCTTTTTTTTTACCTCCCGCTACTCTTGGTAAGGGAGGTATAGGGATCGTGCTAAAAATCACATGTCGGCATATTGGTAAATGACCACGTATTAAGCTCCGTAGAATCCGATTTTAACATTATCACGATGATGTGTGTGTGTGTGTGTGTGTGTGTGTGTGTGTGTATGGATTTTGCCAGCGCTCTAAGTCAAATAGTATCATTCAGAAAATTCTGAAACCAAGTATTTCGACCCTATTCTGATAAGGAAAGAAACCATTAGATTTTGGTATAAATCGGATAACCGGAAATGGCACTTTACTTGAAGCTCATAATGGTATTTCGTTTAAAAATACCAGTAAATGTCATTTTACTTCTATAAAAATTAAAGATTATTGAATTTTCTATAGGTATACATTAATACTTTTTCTATATATTTTACACATAAATTAAAAAAAAAAATCTATTTTATAAATCCCGAAGCCTAAAATAAAGACAATTCCTTTGTTACACAGTTCATATTTCAAATGTATGTAACTCACAGATAAATGTCACTGCAAAAAACTAATCATTTCAAATTGGTTATGGTGATATTTTGAAAAGAAAATAGAAAATAAAGCAATAGTTATATGCAAAGGAACTTAATACAGTTTGCAGCATTAGTATGTAGGTATATTTAAATTAATAAAATTAAATAGAGAGAAGTATTGTGTTGGCCACATTAGATTTTTTTCATTAGTTCAGAAGTGTAGGAGTATGAATATCTAATTGTGTATAAGAAAAACTATATATCAAGCGAGATATGAATTTCTAAAAATTTCAGCTAAATTCAAATTTTCCATCTTGGCGCGCTTATTCGTCTGTTGACATCTGCAGCGAAATTCAGCACCTAAACCGATGTGTGCATAGACCTTCTAGTTTTTTTAAAATTGCAACAAAATGATGCACAATTTGTGCAACTGGTGCATAGCATAGAATTTCCTAATTGCCTTGATGTTTGAAATATGCGTGGGTTTATCATATGCGCATTGGAATTATTGAACACTGAACAATGCAAATTTATTGTTTGTGTTTGATAAGATTCAAGGATTTATTACGTTTTAAATTAAATACAAACATATTTTCTTCATTTTATTATTCATTGTTACCCAAGGAGTCAAGAATAATAAATATGACTCTCATATTTTTCGTGTTTCATTTTACGCTTTATTAAAATCATTGAAAATAAAATAATTAGAATTTTACACAACAATATTTTAAATTTTTCATTCACTGTGAAATAATTTCTGTGGTAAACTCGTCACAAAACCTACGAGTCATGTATCTATAAGACAAGAAGTTTCTGAAAACGCTGTAAAAAAAGACCTAAAGCATTTTATAAATGCTTTATTGTTTTGTTTTAAAATATACTCCTTTAAATCATTAAAATATCTTTCAGAACTCATATTAATAATTGGAATAATACTACCTTTTTAGTTTAAGTTCTATATTTTTTATTAATAAAACTCAACCTTTCGGCACCATCAGCTGGTGCCTTCTTCAGGGGAAATTGACATAAAAATGTGAAAAAACAAAAACAAGTAACCAAGGTAACATGAAAAGTACGTCAATGTTACCTTTATTTTATGTATACAATTTCTAGACAATATATGCATGCCCGGCAATAATTTGGACGGCGAACATACATCTTCTCAGGAAAACTCTCCTTTTGCCAGAGGAAAAACCGTCCCAAAAACTGACAGAGAAGTGTATAACCCAGAGACGCTTTATCGGTAGCGAAATACCGCAGCCGTATTCTTTATTAAAAGGTGATACAAAAAGTCTAGAAAAAAAAATCTGTTGTGGCCAGCACAAGACCTCTCGCCATTTCCATATTAGGTTATATAAGTATTGAACTGCACTTCCCTTTCGAACCGTCGTTTAATAACAAAAAAATACAGAACTTTACCCAAATACTGTTTTTATTGTATTTACCATGTCTTCTGCACACATATAATTCTAATTATATCTATTTTTCATTGTATGAGGAAGTTTCTAAATGTCAGAGATTCTTCCAATTCATTAACCAGATTGGCGGTATTTCTGATGGATATATGAATTTACCACAATATTACCTATAATTTCAAATATTTAATTAATAAAACAATAAGAAAGATTAAATATACTTCCCAGAAGAAGCTATCAGAATGTCACTAAAACTGTTGATATTTGACAATGACATGTGTCATGTGTCATTTACAAACTATGTTATAAACATTGGAATTTGTCAACTGGTTTCCTTAGTGCCTTAGCCTCTGCGATTAGTTTACTCTATAAATTATAGTGTCTTTATCTCTAAATCTATACAAGATATAATAAAAATTTTAAGTGTATTAGATGGAGAATTTTATGTTCTTCAATATTTAATAAAAAAAAACTCCCAAAAAATTATATTTAGAAGAATTTTTCTAAGAAACTACTATTTCCGGTTGTTCAATTATTACCAAAACCTTTTCAGCTCTTCCCAGGAATGTCAGATTGAGGAAACTGAAGTTAAATATTTTTTAAGTCTTATAGTTTTTGAGGAATTGTCCCTCCAGACATACATACATACATCCATACACATATACATACATACACACACACACATCATTTTAAAAATGTTACAATCGGATTCTAGGGACCTTAAATCGTGCTTATTCAATAAAATCTGGATATGCGAATTTCAGCACGAATCCAATACCTCAAAAAAGGTAACATTGGCGTACTTTTCATGTTCCCTTGGTTACTTGTTGTTTTTGTTTTTTCATATTTTTATGTCAATTTCCCCTGAAGAAGGCACCAGTTTATGGTGCCGAAACGTTGAGTTTTATTAATAAAAAATCTAAAAAGGTAGTATTATTCCAATTATACTACTTTAAAATTTATGCACTTTTGATGTAAAACAAACTCCTAAACCACGCCCCAATTAACTGTCAAAATTATTGCGTTATTTCAAACATAATCAATTTTATTTTAATCAAAAACAAACATTGGTAGTTTTTTATTAAACCACATATTATTAGCCATCTCGAAGCAGATACAAAACAATTGCAACTTGCAACATACAACATACATACAATGTCTTTCTCATATAAAAAATCATCACTATATCTTTCTCTCTTGTAAGAAATTCCTCTCAAGATATGCTATTTTCTACATAATGTCTGAGTGTTAGAAAAACCAGCACCGTTCCCATCTTGTTATAAAACTTTATTAAAAACCCTTGCGAGCTAATCAGGCTTGCCAGTGGCGTTCGACACGAGGGCGCTCTGGCTGTGCACTCAGCACAGCACTCCCACCAGTGGCGTGCAGGTGCAGTCAACTCTTTCGCAACGAAAACTTAAATTAGTCGAAGAGTTTTAATCAAGCAAGTTCGGATTACTGCCAGACAAGGACTTAGGGGATGGATAAAGATATTTTCAAGATAATTTAACACATAAGGAAAACAGTTTGGGATCTATAATCAAGAATTTCGAGTAGATGTATAAATTCAGACGTTTATGTGAAATAATAGAAGCTTACAGAGTGGGGGATTCCACCATACTTTTACCTTCCACCACCTTTTAGGTAAGGAAGGTAGGTAGGTACTGCCTTTGGTCAAAAAATTCGGTGGTGAGTTTTTAATGATAAGCACATTTTAGGGTCCTTAGAATACGATTTTACTAGTTTTACGATGCTGCCTGTATGTATGTGCGTGTCCGTGTGTGACAAAAGATTCTCCGACGATAACTCCAAACCGAGTTCCAAACTACAGTTCTAATAATTATAATTCTTTCGTATTCCTCTTCTTTACATCCACATAAAGAGCTGATTAGATTTTGGTTACAATTGGTCGACCGGAAATTCCCTTATTTGAAGTTCTTAAAGTTTTTCTTGAAAAAACGCAGTTAGATACCATTTTTTGACATTTTACCTATGTGATTATCAATATGAAAAAATAATTGTCTATTCGGTTTGATTATACATTTTCCTTCATATTCAATAAATAAAGAAATAAAGAATTATAAAGAGATTAATTTTCATAAATCAGCCAGCTTCTAATTGACAGGTGTCAGTGTCAAATGCAATTTACATAGCGTAAGTTCGTGTTATAATTTCATTGGATTTATAGAATCTTTTCCTAGTTCAGAATTTGTAGAAAGTAGTATATGTTCGTGTTAGAATTTTACTGGATATATAGAATCTTATCCAAGGAACTTTTCGTATGGGATTTGTACAAAAACATAGAATTGACGGAAGGTAATGTGCTGGCCACAACAGACTTTTTTTATAATTCCATCTGAAAGTATAAGTAAAACTACTGCTGAAAATCCGATGAAAAATTACTATTAATGAGCGAGTTATGGTCCCCTAAAATTGAAAAAATTGATGTGACGTCACGAATAGTTTTTATATCAAAATTTTTTCTTCTTGGACCTAAATGTTCTTAAAATATATGCTCTTTTTAAATTATATTTTAAAAAAATGAATATTATAATAATATATAACTCTACATACATTATAATTGCAAGTGTATTTAAATTATAAAGTTTAATGTAAGAAATTTATGTTCAAAAAAATGCTGTTTGAGAATTGCAGTGCTGGACTATTAGCCGCTCCTTCGAAATTTGAATTTCTTAACTTCCATTGGTAGTAAGATCCGCCTCCTAACACGCTATTTGTTTTGTATTTATAGGCGGTTTTTCAATCGCCAATAAATCTCTTATTTCCGAAGTATTTCAATTATATCATTTTATTTCATTATTAATATTCATATACTTTCGTATTTTTTTACTAATTTCTCTTAATTCGATTGAGCTAGAATCCCCCATGCATAATTCTCTGATTCGTCGACAGTCACCACAATGGGGTCCTCCACCATAACAAAAATAATAAAATGTACACTTTGTACTTACAGTACTATTCAATAAATAACTATCATAATTTTTAATTTTAATTTATCGTTATTTTCCGCTCTTCTTGAGTTATTGCTTCAATCTAATCTAAGCATTTTTTCTTTCGTTATTGTAAATGAATAGGGCATTCATTTATTTCTGTAATCCTTTAGACACTAGTACGGCATTTTGTGTGGTTATGTATTATACCGACAGAGCAGTAATATGTCAGATTGACTTGTGGAGGTGGTATATGTGTAAGTAACTACAGCGCCATTAGGTCATGACTAAACGTTCCTATAAGAATGCAGACAAGTGACATTTCTCAACATTTTATAGTTAGAAATTCGGACAGCGAGCTTTTTTCTACTACCTATGTCTCGCATGAGCGGCAAATACCTACTTTATATACAGGGTGTCTCTTAAATAGGGGGACATGGCTTAACCACAGATTCCTGAGGCTAAAATAAGACGATTTAACCAAACTTGCTTCTACCGGAAAGTGTACTATTTAGCCAGAAATCTGCTTCAAAGTTCTTCGAAAAAAAATTAGTTTTGCTTATAATAACAGAACGCTTTATACGATTAGGATGAAATTTGGTATGACAGTTTATATGGTTATAGGTCATCTTTTAAGGTGATACTTGTTATTATTAGTGAACCACTAGTGTATGATACTTAGGTGTCCCAACATTAATTAGACCGTAACTTTTTAATGGCCATGCCGAAAACGTGAAATTATTTTTCTTCAGAAAGATACATTCAATAGTAAACTTTTCTCTCTCTGTGTAATTTGCGATATCTGTTACGGTTCACACAGAAAAAAATAAAATCTGAGTGTCTGAACTGCTAAATTTTTAAAATAAATTTAATCTAGCAGTCTATCCAAATGTCAAACAAGTAATTTTTAATGACAGTAACAATTGTTTTACGAGTTGTCAAAAATTTTCTTCGCAATATTGTAAAATTAGTAACATCCGTTTGTTCGGTCTAATAGTATTTTACTACCATTATTATAAATAAGACGATTACATATCTCAGCTTACTCCTAAACAAGTTGTTGAAGATTGACAACTCGTTACTGTCATTAAAAATTACTTGTTTGACATTTGGATAGACTGCTAGATTAAATTTATTTTAAAAATTTAGCAGTGCAGACACTTAGATTTAATTTGTTTCTGGGTGAACCGTAACAGATATCACAAATTACACAAAGAGAAAAAAGTTTACTATTGAATGTATCTTTCTGAAGAAAAATAATTTAACGTTTTCGGCATTGCCATTAAAAAGTTACGGTCTAATTAATGTTGGGAGACCTAAGTTTCATACACTAGTGGTTCACTAATAATAACAAGTATCACCTTAAAAGATGACTTATAACCATATAAACTGTCATAGCAAATTTCATCCAAATCTAATAAAGCGTCCGATTATTATAAGCAAAATTAATTTTTTTTCGAAGAACTTTGAAGCAGAATTCTGGCTAAATGGTACACTTTCCGGTAGAAGCAAGTTTGGTTAAATCGTCTTATTTTAGCCTCAGGAATCTGTGGTTAAGCCATGTCCCCCTATTTAAGAGACATCCTGTATATAGACTGTAGAAAAAGTATATATTGCCGTGTTGTGTATCGTATATGTTGCAATAAAAGCTTCTACTAAGTAAAGTACTTGTATACAGTTACTAATTAATGTATACCGCATATTTTTGTCAAGATCTGGATATTTCTCGCTCGCAAATTTTCTAAAATATATAAATAAAAAAATAAATTTCTACTTTGTGTATAGACTGTAAAAAAATATATTTAATGTTTCCGTATGTTATTCTTTTATTTCAAAAGTAGGTAAAACGTTTTAAAGTGTCATTATTAACTCTATAGCAACAACTATAAGTAACACTTTTTTCACATGTGAATTAAAATTTTTTTTTAAATCACTCTTTCAAAATTTTAACTAACTCTGCAACAAATAATGCATTTAAAATAACATCAGATACGAAAATAACACTCACGATAATATTTATTAGACATTATCAGCCATTTTCATTATTTTTCATGGCACAAATGACAGACAATAAAGCATTTTAAATACATGACTTGACGCCTGTCAGCGACGATTGTCATGCTCAGTCTACTAACTGATCAGTTTTTTATTTTGTCAAAATTAAATATTATAATGGTTTTTATTAGTATTTCGTCAAATTGAATAAAATATTCTACAAACAACGTGAGCTAAGAATGTTTATTCACTCGAGGAAATTAACTAAACTTTCTTCTCATGAATAAACATTACCTTAGCTCACTTGGTGTGTAAATATCTATTAATTCACTTGTGAATAAAATGTTACTTATAGTTGGTGCCATGGAGTTAATAATGACAGAATGACAGTTTAAAACGTCAAAATTGAATAAAAAATATTGCTTAGGTATTTCGTCACAGAAGTTCCTTTTTATGACTCATTATGGTTAAAAATCTCCATATTCGTCATGAAAAGACGAACTTTCCTACCTTGATAACTATTACACTAGTCCTTTTGCGTCCTGTATACCCAAGTAAAATCGCTTTGCGAATTTATAAATTGTTTAAGAAGCATATAAAATTTCTTCTCCAATTTTCTCATATATGAAAATAAATTGTATTGGTAAATAAGTTTATAAAAAGTACAGCAAATTTACCCTGAAACGAATACAGTAAATAAAATATTTACGATATTTGAAATAAGTAAAAAGGTGTTTCATATATTACATTCAAGTAAAAATAAACATTGCTGGCACGTTTATTATTTCATTCCCAACATATATCCTACGCATAGTTATAAATTTTTAACACAAATAAAAATTGCAACAGCGTATTGGTGACGACAAACCTAAACATTATATAAAAATTGCATGGATATAAAAGAGGAGAAGTGTGGTATGTTGCTATGAAATATTCACCGCGACTGAAATATAAATTGTAAAATTTTGCAGTTACGGCCCTGGCGTTCACCTCGGGCCTGAATAGATCAATCCAATTTCGCAACGCTCGTCGTGGCGCTGGGCGCTCCCGTCTGGAAAATTGAAGCTACCGTCGTGGCGCCTGGAGACGGGGGAAGGGGGTACCAGACGCCCATACGAGACTCACACGAAGAACACATTAGCCGGAGAACAGTAAGATTTTAGCTGATTACATTTTTAACAAGATATAGGAGACACAAATTAAACATAGCAGTTTTAATGGGGTTCTCCTCCTAACAAAATTAGAACATGGGAAACTAGACCTTCAACTGTTTAATGGTGTAATAAAATATTATAAACTAGAGATGGTCTTAGCGATACGATATATCGATACAATAAGGAAAACTGATGTGCAGATGTAGATATCACTTATAAATATCGATATCAGTCGATATTTAATAACAATAAAAAATAATGTACCGAACCGAGTGTAACATGAAAACCGGGTCATAGGCGTTTAACATGCAGTTTTGAAAACCATTTTCAAAACGTTTTTCGGTTTGAAAACGCTATGTACATGGAGTCAAAACAGGTTTCATATAACTCCCGTTTTGACACTATACATGGCGTTTTCTGAACTAAAACCGTTTTGAAAATGTTTTTCAAAACTGCATGTACTTAAATTAAGTAATGGGAATGGGAAAACAGTTTTTCCTTGAGTATTAGACAATAATGCTTCAAACAAATGTTGTAGAGAATTAAATACTAAATCCTATGCAACAATCACAATTGAAATTGAATAACCTGACAAATGCGAAAAAAGTCTTATAAAATTAGTTCTTTTATACTATTTTTATATTTTGGGTTTCTTATACAAAAATATTTTTAAAAAATTGTTATAATAAATTGAGTTGATTTATAGTTATTTTTTATACAAGACGATAAAATTGTATTTTATCGACGAGCGGAAAGTTTAATTCACGAGCGATTTCGCGAGTGAATCATTTTTCGCGTGTTGATAATTTAATTTTATCGTCGTATGTAAAATTCTATTTTTTTCTGTAGCAGATTTTAAAGAGCAAAAATTAGAAAAACCGATTATAAATTAAATTATTTGAGAACAAGTTATAGAATTTGTTTGAAAACAATTTCATTTTATTCATGTTTATACAATTGAAGTTATATATAATATGTATCGCCAAAATGTATTATGTGCTTTTATTTAAATAAAAATTAAAGTTCTTTATCTAGCCTTGTTGTTAAAGTATTATTTTATCTACCCTTGCGGTTAAAATGTCACTTAGTCAACTATTTCGAGTTGAACAAAGCACACTTTAAAATATGCTATAGAAAAAAGCATCGACCTTTAAACTAATGGACCAAGTGTTTCCTATTCTTTTATTGTTAGAATAATGCTCCAACATAAAAGGATAGAAATATATATTCTGTCCTTTAACAAGTTCTCAGTTAAAGTATACTGCGCATGCGTTCGTACTCATTGTACATCTTTTTCAGCCATATGTAAACCTCTATACATCGCTCTCTATCACTAAATAGTTGTCAAAATCTATTTGACGTTTCGTGACTGTTTGTGTATTAATTTACTTTTTTGGAGAACATTTACAATTATTTCTGTCAACATATACGAATATGTGTTGTGAGGTGCATATGCGACAAAATAATGGGAAAACGGTGTATTTTGCAGTCAGCAGTACGTACGCCGTTTAGCTGTCATTTCATATGTAAGTTCTTATTAATTATTACTTGTTCCCTATAATATAATATGTGTATACAATATATTGTATTAAAAATATATAATGAAAGTAATTATGCACAAAAAAAAAAATATATACTCTTAGCGATTATGCACCAAGTATAACAAGTTAGGGACAAATCAAATTTTTATTTTGCCGCGTTTTCGTAACTTCCGTATTGATGAAGGATAGAGATACTGTGTCTGCACCGTTATGACGGGACAAGCGTTTTGCTCGTATGCTGCGTCTATTAGTTTAAAGGTCGATGGAAAAAAGGTAATTTTTATATGTAATGTGGATTTATTCAATTATTTAAAAGTTTATATCAAGTGTCAACTCTGATTTATGACGTTAGAAAATATAAGCAAATGTTACCAACCTTCTTAAACAAAAAATTGCATATCGATATGAAGGCTATTTTTACTTGCATTTGAGTTTAGCAATGATTTCATTATGAACACTAAGTATAACACTTAAATTAAACTTTAAAAAAAATATTATGACAACGAATAAGAACACTAAGTATAACACTTAAATTAAACTTTAAAAAAAATATTATGACAACGAATAACAAATGACAATCAAGAATTTCTATATCTACAGATCGCTTTCAATTTAGTTGCATAAAAATCATTTTTAAAGAACGTGGACAACCCCATCATATATAAAACTAAAATTCAGCACAGATTTTTACCTCCCTTTACCCGAGAGAGATAGGGATCGTGCTAAAAGTCGCATATAGAGATTTTAGTGAATAGGCACGTTTTGGTGTCCTCAGAATCCGAATTTAACATTTTTACAATGAAGTATGTGTAGATCCTGTGGACACGATTACTCAAATGTTATCATTCTGAAAAAACTGAAACTGTGTATTCTGGCTGTACGTAAATATGGAAAGAGCCCACTAGATTAGATAACCGGAAGTAGCACTTTCCTTGAAGCTCAAAACAGTTTTTCTGCGAAAAATACATTTAAATTACATTTTTTCGCAATTTGTGTTATTATAAAAATTAAAGATTATTAAATTTTCTGCAGGTCTATATTAATACTTTTATACCTATATTTTATATATAAAATTATAAAATAATTTATGAAATAAATCCCGGTTCCTATGTCACTGTCAAAAAGTAATAATTATAACGTTTGAAAAAAAAAAGAGTAAAAGGAAGAACAGTTAAATGGAAACGAAATTAATAAAGTTTACCAGTATTAGATTTTTTCCTTTGACAACAAAATTTTAAATGCATTTGTAAATCTTTAAAATCCATTATTTCAAAACAATATTGTGAAAAAAAATGTACATAAGGTGTAATGAATAAACATATCGAATGTAATGCATTATGCTGTTTCAAAATAAACATGATTCACGTCTTTGCAAAAATTCCCAATGACGGTAAATTATTTTGAAAATATCATTCATTCAGTATATATTATTTAGCAGCGAAATGAAAACTGATAAGAAATCTATTCAATTACAAAACGCAATAAAAATCAGAATCAATTTAATCTTCAAGGTAATGCAGTGATACGGACGCCATATTGGTCACGTTGCTTTATTTCTCATGTAGGATTTCTAGATTATTTGCCACCCACAACTTTCCGACTTCGATTATTATGAAAATCAACCCAACCTTGAAAGATATACAGATAGTTGTTCACAAAATTATTCAACTCACCATTTCTGGGTGTCGCAATCTGCTTCTATAAGCATGTACTACTGACGGAGCTTACCAGGCGTCACCTCACAGATAATCAAAGCTATCGTGAGGAGAGAACCTCAGTTATTTGAAAATTGGAAAAAAAATCAAATTCCAATTTTTGCGACACTCGAAATCGAACCCAGATCGTCCGAATCATAGCTAGTCAACTAACGCACACAGTCACGAGACCACATTAAAAATAATCAAAAGATATATACACGAAGACCACTATTAGGATCTCGGAGATTATAAAAGGTCAACTGGTGCGCATTTTAGACGTGCATTTGTTTTGCCAAAAATTGTCATTGGCTACTAGATAACGGGCGAAAAACACTGGTGGTCAAAAATTTTATTTTCAAATAACTCAAACAATTATACTCGCCGTCAAACAATGCCCATAAATTAACAGTGTGAAATTTTCCGGTCCATATTTATTTGACAAGTATAGTAATTTAGAAAAATGTGTCAAATGAAAAAGTTATATTTTTATTGTTTATTAAGCAGCGTAAGAAAGCAATTTTTTTATCGATACATTTTTGAGATATAAAATATTTTTTAAATAGAACCTAGATATGAATTTTACTTTTATTTATTTTTTTTATTTTCACCGAAACATAGTTATTATTTTTATTCATTTTGTTGCTTACGAAAATAAATTCTCTCGTCAAATTTTCGAGATATAACACAAACTAAAATACATTTTAATTAAATGGAATCTATATCTAAATTTTACTTCTAAAAATACTCATTTTTTACCTTCCGTCACCTTTAGGTAAGGAAGGTGAAGGTATTATCTTTGGTGAAAAAATTCGGTGGTGAGTTTTTTTATAAATAAGCATGTTTTGGAGTCCCTAGAATACGATTTTATTAATTTTAATATTATGCCTGTAGATTCCAATTTTAAATGACACAAAAGTGACCCCTGTGTTGCACTCTCCACACCAGCTATCAGTACCCGTGAGGTGACGCCTGGTAAGCGCCCACACGGTAAAATATATCGTCATCATTACCGATGTTTACATGTGTTGTAGATATTAGCACACACAGAAATGGGTAATATGCAGTGATGATATATTTATTTTTATAATTCTAAAAAATATAATTCTTCAACATTTCTCTTCTTGAAAACTAGTATATATTCAAATATTCTAATTGACAGATGTCAGCGTCAAGTGCAATTTACATAGTATATGTTCGTGGATATATAGAATCTTTTCCAAGAAATTTTCCGTATGGAATTTGTAGAAAATAGTTATGTTCGTGTTACAATTTTACTGGAGAATCTTTTCCATGGAACTTTCGGTAAAGGATTTGTGCAAAGTACATAGAATTGACGGTAGGTAATGTGCTGGCCACATCAGATTTTTTTTTTTCAGAAGGTATCAGAAATATAGGCTGGTAGCACAAGCCCTGTTTTAACTAAAACACTGTTTTAAGAAATGTCAAATTCAAATTTCAATATTTAATTTCACCTTTATGTTTAAAGAACGATTTTTTTAAAAATATTTATTTGAATACAAACTATGTTCTGCTTTAAAATCATATTTTGATAAATTTGATACTATTTATTTTTGTTATTAAATAATGAAATCTGACATTTCTTAAAACAGCGTTTTAGTTAAAACAGGGCTTGTGCTACCAGCCATTGTGTTTTATTAATTTTATTTTACCCTTAAAATCTTTGTTTATTCGATCATGTTATGTTTAGAGAAGTTGCAACTGAAAATATCTATGTACTGACGAGAGCAGTCAATAGAGGGTTATACAGAGACATATTTTCGTGCTGCCCTCTATTGATATTTTCATTGTACTACATGTGACTCAGCTGTTATAATACAAACAAATCGCTGTCATGATGATAGTTGAAACAAGATCTTTGCATCAGTGACTCCCGCTATATAAAGAATACAAAGAACTCAAATATCAAAACATAAGTGACAAAAGACAAAACTTTAAAAATGGCGATGGCTTGTTTGTATTATGATCTTCCATTTCTACCTTTACAACTCTCTCTTTCTTGCGTGTGACCTCAAAAGTATAAACCTCCATTAAAATTAATAATCTTCAACATTTTGACTTACAAGCAAAGTAATTTTTATGTAGAAAAAATCGAATATTGTTACAGCAAAAATCGAATATTTTTGTAGTAAAAATCCATTATTTGTTATAGCATGAAATACTTGTAGTCGTATATGTATAGCAAATTTAATTATTTTCTATAGCATTAATCATTTTCTAATTTGTCATTTTTTAAATTCAGACCTCGGTTCTCACATAGCAGTTTTATCTTCTTATAAACAACGATTATTTATATAGCATTTTATTCGTATTCTAAATAGGCATATCCAGAAATAGGTAATAAGTCGAAATTTATTTATTTGCTTTGTATACTTTTTAATTAATACTGTAACGCGACATATCTGACCTCGTCTAATGAAGGTTGTACTTACCCTACGTTGTGTTTATATTAAATAAGTAACCCTTACGTCGTTCGTAATACAGAGTAGCTGTTAAAAGTGGGGGAATCGGGACAGGTATTTGACAAAATTAAAGAATAATGTTCTCTCCAAAAAGCAGACAGAATATGTCAAGCCTTGTGCATTTATTGAAAATTAATTATGAAAGTAAATACCAAATAATATGAGAAATACAATTGAGTGTAATGGTTTGACCATGGCACCCTGCTGTGGAAAGGTCCGCTCTCCGGCATTCGCCTTACGTACGAGGGAAACCACAGCTAAAACCCCGCACAGAGAGGCATCTAGACACAATTTCAACAAATAATTTATAACAAATTCAATATAGTAACAATGATACGTTGTCACAATAATTTAATATGAGCAACATTGCAAATAGACATTAATTAGACCTCGATATTGCGAGCCAATTACAATCGTAATTGTGTACTTGTATGTGAGTGTGTAAGTGGGGTAAGCTCGGTTTCTCCGAGGTTACCATGGCGCTACATGCCGATTTTTCGTAGATAGCGAGGTTTCAGCAACGCTATTTTGGGTTCGCGGCTGAGCCGCCTCACCCTGATGGCAGAACAACCGATGTAGCCGGATTATTCGCTCGACGTGTGACTGAGTCACCCCGCCGTATGTACCTTTGAGTACCTGTGTCGCACTCGCCTGTTGTGTATTATGTCAGTTATACCCAAGTGAACGTGGACAAGCCAGCGCTCGGTGCTGATACGGCACACATCTTGAGCTTGGGTGGCTGCAAAGCAGCAGACCCGCAAAATTACGTTTGATTGACAACCAATATCAGATCATGTATATAAAAATTAATTATATCATTGTGACAACAACAAGACAAAAATATGGTTTATAACTTGTCCAAATTAAGTTCGCCGTGGATGAAGTTGGGGACGAAAAAAGGGGGACCCCAGACGTGCCTGGCGAGCCATAGCAGCTGAACGGGGGGAAAGTAGGATCCCAAACGTGCCTGGCGAACCATAGCAGCTGGATGGGGGGAAAGTAGGATCCCCAAACGTGCCTGGCGAACCATAGCAGCTGGATGGGGGGAAAGTAGGATCCCAAACGTGCCTGGCGAACCATAGCAGCTGGATGGGGGGAAAGTAGGATCCCAAACGTGCCTGGCGAACCATAGCAGCTGGATGGGGGGAAAGTAGGATCCCAAACGTGCCTGGCGAACCATAGCAGCTGGATGGGGGGAAAGTAGGATCCCCAAACGTGCCTGGCGAACCATAGCAGCTGGATGGGAGGAAAGTAGGATCCCAAACGTGCCTGGCGAACCATAGCAGCTGGATGGGGGGAAATTAGGAGGTATTGGAAAGCGGTATCGAGGAGAGACCTGGAGAACTTACCTCGGACAAGCCAAGAGTAAAATTTGGATGAATCCAGAAACTCGGGTTACCCAACGTGTCAACCACGCCAGAGGTCCAAGCTCTAGGATGCCAGAAGCCCGGGTTACTCAACATGTCAACCATGCCAGAGGTCCAGGATCTGGGAGTCCTGCCGAAGCAAGACTGATGAGTGTAGCTTCAGCCCTCGTATTTAAACCAAAATATCCCTCTTGTCTCCTTCCAAAACTAGGGTGTTTCGGGGGTAGGAGCTACGTCACCGGTGTGGGTGGTTAGTGGGTGGCTCACCGAAAATTCTAGAACAACAAAGGTGTGATTGATACTTCGCAGATGTCCCAGCCCTGTGACGCCGGCTCAAGTGGTTTCACTATCTCGTCTTATCGGCCGAACTCGAATCCTTTCTCTCCTAGTGACATAAGATACACAAAAAACAACTGTACAACAAATATTTACGCAATGGCCATTGCAACAAAATAATAGCTATATATTTTTAATAAACAAATAATAATATTACCGTACTACAATAATAATAACAAATAATAATAACAATAATAATAATCATAACATAATATTTATTAATATAGCGTATCGTCTCAATACTGATACCTGTATTAAAGATAAACTCCAAATTACATACTATTTTAAGTCGTATGAACGTAACAAATATGTAAATAGAAAAACTATAACTTTTTTACATCTTTCTTGCAAGTTCTCTAATTTTCCCTCTCTTTCTCCCTCGCTGCGAGTTTCTTCTTGTCTTTCTCGTTTGTTTTCCCTGTTTGTAGAAGCTGGACATCGAATGCACTTCGCAACGGACATTTCTTTAAGTGCGGACAACTTTCTTAAGTTTTTAGCGCTATAAACTAAGCTGCTGGCCGTAAAAATTTTCATTGCTCGCTAGTTGCTGCTTCTTAGCAAGAGTGCTTCATTACCTACCCCTTACTCCTCGAGCTACGGAGATAATTGGGGTTAAATTGAACGAGGAATTGATTCGCGAAAGATAAGGTTAGGAATTTATCTTTACAATGGAAACATATTGAAACTTACGAGCCAAGGCTCATAATACACTAATACTCGTGGAAAATGCAAAACCATAAAATATTAGGATTAGGAATAAATAAATATGATTATAAAATAATTATAAAACCTACAAAATAAAATTCTAAAGAATATGAACCATGTGTCTTAAGCCTAATTCACAACACGAAATTAGTGGTTAGTGTTAGTAGTTATTAGTGATTCGGTCGAGACGAGACGAGACGAGACGAGACGAGACCAGAAATTCATTGTCTCGTCTCGTCTCGTTTCAAATTTATAAAATTATGTCTCGTCTCGAAATTTTTCTCGTCTCGTTTAACAGAGTCTCGTCTCGGCCGGGATTCTCGCCGAGATTTCTCGACGAAAATTTAATATTTATATTTTGGTCCCATAAACTAATTATTAAATTTATATAATTTTGTATTAATAGTAATTTGAACAAAAAAATAAATATTTGTCGTTTTATCTGCCAAATTTGTTATAACCCAAAACTTGTGCAAATTTTATATTATAATTTTATTAATTTAACATTTATATCATTTTATAATATCAGTCACTTATAACACTACTTGTATACATCAAAAATAGAAACACAAATGATATTTGACAGTTACTTGACAGTCAAAATTAGGGTCTTTTAAGAAAAAGTAGCACATGTTCCAGTTTTTCTTTAAAAGTTTTTCGTTAAAAATCTAATCATTTGTCTCTCTTGTACTCATGTCATTGTACGAGAGAGAAAAGTTTTGAAGTCCCTTGAAAAGAAAAACTTCATCGGGCAATGCAAGCTTAAAAATGTTAAATACTTTATTATTTTTTTTTTTTTTTTTTTGTTAAAAATTCCATAGCATCACCAAAAATATATTAAATTTCACACGTTTGCAAATATATCTCATGAGAAAAATAACAACCGAGAAATCTCGAAACAGTTTTCGAGAATCGAGATCTCGGCAAATATATCTCGTCTCGTAAAATATTTTTTACATTTCTGTCTCGTCTCGTCGAGACGAGAAATCTCGAGTACGAGACGAGAATCGAGAAATATCTCGTCTCGACAGAATCACTAGTAGTTATAGTTAGTGGTTATAATTAGTAATTAGAGACTGGAAATCAGCGTTCACAATACGTGAAATTAACGTCTATCTCTGTCGGTAAAACAACACGTTTCATTCGTAATTGGGGTAGTCCTCAAAATTATCACAGATGTCACAAACTTCGAAAGAAAGTTTTGGAGGTTGGAGGTGATTTTTTACTTCTCGCTAAAAGATGTATTGGAATCATGCTAAAATTCGCATATCCAGATTTTTGTGGATAAGCACGTTTTAAGGTCCCTAGAATCTGATTATAACATTTTTACGATGATGTGTGTATGTCTGTGTGTGTGTGTATGTGTGTGTATGTGTGTGAGTGAGTGTGTGTTTGTGTGTGTGGATGTTGGAACCACGGTTTCTCAAATACGATAAGACTTAAAAAATATTTAACTGCAGTTTCCTCAATCTGACATTCCTGGGAAGAGCTGATTAGATTTTATTAACAATTGGACAACCGAAAGTACTAGTTTCTTTAAAAAAATCTTCCAAATATTATTATTTGAAAATTTCTGTTATTACTATTATTGAAGAACATAAAATTTATTATATCTTGTATAAATTTAGAGATAAATACACTGTACTGTAGTATACAGAATATTCTAACCGCAAAGGCTAAGGCACTAAGGAAACCAGTTGACAAATTTAAATATTTATAACATAGTTTGTAAATCACAGATGTCCGTGTCAAAAATCAATAGTTTTAATGACATTCTGAAAGCTTTTTCTGGGAAGTACATTTAATCTTTCTTATTGTTTTATTAATTAAATATTTAAAATTGTAAGTAAGAAATAAGAAATACCGCCAACCTTGCTAATGAATTGGACGAATCTCTGACTTTTAGGAACTTCCTCATACAATGAAAAAAGAAATTATTAGAATTGTACCTATGTGTGCAAAAGTCATGTTAAATACAATTAAGAACAATATTTGGGTAATATTTTGTTATAAAACGACGGTTCGATAGCGGAGTGCATTACAATACTTATATAACATAAAATGGAAATGACAAGAGGTATTGTGCTGGCCACAGCACATTTTTTCATCTACGTGTGGTGTTGCTGAATTAATAAATTAGAATATTTTTGTAATTATTACAAAATAATGACAGAAGAAGTATTTATAACCCTCATTGCAGAAACCAAATGTTTGTATGATAAAAATTTTAAAAATGCATCTTTGAAAGAAGCTGAATGAGAAGTAATTCGACAATTATTCGAAATCAGTTAACGATCTCAGATCTCAGTAATAATTTCTTCTTCATTTGCATTTAATTTCGATTCATTTCGATTTCACTATTTTCACGCAACTGTCAAAGAGGCTCAGCAAATAGACCATTCCAGAATGACGTCACCTGCCCTCCACAGAAGTGATTTTAACCTCACTTTTGAATATTTTTAAAAATTATTTAATTTTATACCTTGATGATAAATATCGAAAAATTTTGATTTTGATACAATTCATTCATAAAATTAAACCATAAATTTTTCCATGGCTCCATCATTAAATAAATTATGTATGAAATTTATTTCTGATAGCTGCCCTTCACGAGATTCATTTGTTCTGGATTAATCTATGTCAAAACATGCATCTTTTTCTATAATATATCTATCCCATTCTATTCTGTGCTGTGATTGGCTATTTCTGTTAACCACTAACCAGAAAATTTGGCGTTTACAAACTCGCGTTAACTGAACTTAGCGCAGACAAGCACTGCGCTAATTTCGTTATTGTGAACGGTGTAGTACAACTACGTATGTCAAGCTTTGCGCGAACCATAACTACTAAAGTCGAGTTTATGCAGGAATATCATTGTCATAGTTGTCGTCTTAGTCTTAAGAATTAAAATACGTTAGCAGTTTATGCAACATCATCATAGTCTTAGCCATTATCATGAACATAAGCATAATCACAGAATTGGATTAATTTTAATTTTAAGGTTATGACTCTGACGACTTGCAATCTGCGCATGCCTGAGAACTGTCAGAATCAGAAAACATAACCTTTATTTTAATTGTGATGTTTATTATGAATAGCAGTAACTATTTTTCTGTACTATTTATTAACATATCTATATTTATTTATTCGGCAAATATAATATGAATTATAAGTAAAAATAATTGAGGTTTGGAAGAGGTGACATATCAATAGTCACAACTATAGTGACTGTATATACATAGTGTGGCCAATAGGGGGATCGATTTTGATTGGTCGGCGCGAATTTGCCTAAATATGGCGGATATTATGCTAAGCTCAAATGTTGTTTACATGCATTAAGTTCAGAAAAGTGAAATTTAAGATATTGTTTGTGAATCATATCTAAATTTAAAGTAATTATACTATACTTATAATTCCAATAGTGTAAATAATTAAATTATGTGAATTTGTAACTCAAAAGTGTTTGGTTAGGTTGAGTGTGTCAATACAACGTTGTTATTAACACGATTTGTATTAATATGTTTCTCTATACTAAACAATACAACACAGTTAATATATAGTAGTTATAAGTAAAAAACGGATATTTTTTTTATTCTCGTTATATTGAAATAATAATTGTGAAGGTAAGATCTTTTTATTTTTCTGTTCTGCCGATATTGAATTTCCCTTATTTACTATTAAAATTTAGAATAAAAAAGTATAAGAAATATCCTGCCATACGGATAATTTTCTGGCATTGTTATTTTGCAAATTAAAATTGTAAAATTGTTGATTACAACAAAGGATGTTGATTATAACCAAATAATGCTGATTACAAGAATGAATCTAACAAAGGAAATTTCATCAATATTTTAAAACTAGCATTTTTCGAAGAATCAAAAGTATAGTTTAAATTTTAAAGCGTGTGTTAATTTTCAAATTAATATTATGGGGGGCGTATGTACATATTTATTATTTGTATGTAAATATTTATATAATTAGAAACGAATTATACAAAAATATAATATAATACCTTTATTTGTAATTCAGTGCTGTATTTTTGTAAAAATAAATATTTTGTTTCCATTTAATATGCTCTTTCATTAATTGTTTATCGAATTTTGTTTAGTTATCACATCATATGAATTCAAATTTCCCGCGCATTTTGCCTAAATATGGCGGCGGTTGGCCACACTATGTATGTACAGTCACTATAGTCACAACAAAATTGGCTGTATGAACGGTCAACTATCTTAAGACAATTCTTATGACTATAGCTTAAGACTATGATTATGATAGTGACTATGTTATTGCTTATCATTAACCACTAATTTCGTGTTCTGGATGAGGCTTTATTCCCAATAACATTAGCGTTGCCATGTACCCTGTACTGTTCTATCCGGAAACCCATGCCTTGCAGTGTATATGATATATGTATTCCAATGTCAAAATACAGCATTATATTCAATATAAGCCCCAATTAAATGAATCATTCTTATTGTTAAATTGGCATTTCTTATGTGTACACTCCACTAACTCAATCAAAAGTGTAAACAGTTAGTAACATCCTCGTGCCAGTGTAAATACGATCGGTCATAAACAATTACAATATTGCAGGGCCTTGGTATTACGAGCATAATCGGTCCTACAGCACGCACAAACACTTAAGAGTTATGGCCGAGTGTTGACTCAGTTATTAGATGGTGTTTACACGTTAAAACGATTCTATTGATGGAGAATGACATGGCGGAATATAGGCAGAAGAATTCATTTTGAAATGAAACACCCACAGGATCATTCGGGATATTTACTAATTTATAAACAAAGATAAAAATAATAAATTCCGTTTTGTTCTTTGTTAAATATGGTTTACCGTTTTACAGATAGAGTGCTCGTCAGCTAAGAAAAAGCCATTTGCGTCATCAATAGATGCGCGAAGCAATGACGTAGTGATGACGTAGGCTCACAGATTTTGTAGGCAGAGGCGTGCCAAATAGTGAGCGCGCACTTCAGTTGTTATTTTTTCTATTTATTTTAGTTGATTATCAAAAATTATTGATAAATGACATGTAAATTTGCTAAAGAGACATTTTTAAATACCTATTCATTGCGTCTGAATTGATTTTCATTTAGGAAGCGCATTAGGCCATCACACGACGGAATTCCATAATAATACAAATACTTTCATATTATACTCTTATTATAATATTTTATTATATGAAGGATTATAATACTCATTATTCACGAAGATGACGTTTGCTTCCCGAGCCATAGGCCAGTGATGCAAATCATCCGAGTGAATAATGACCATAGTCCCGAATATAATACTAAACTGTTTCTACTCCTGTAAATTTGGAAATAATTTGAATAAATATTTTAGAAATTTACAATTTATTGGAACAATATTCATCAGACAGAACATTAAATTGATTTTTTATTACTACTTTTTAAAATACTTCAAATGATACATTTTCATTAGAACTAAACGTCAGAACATAACACGAACGACACTGGCGTATCCATGAACAAGCTCTCCCGTTGCTATGACAACCACGGGCAAGGACAAAAATTGGTTTCTGCGCTGATGACGTAAATGGCCTTTTCTTAGCTGGCGAGCACTCTACATCGATAATGGGTCATTCATCATTATATCAATAAATGGAATAAATATAAATATATCATCACGGCATATTACCCATTACTGGGTGTGCCAGTATCTACAACACATGAAGACATCGGTAATGTTGACGATATATTTTACCGTGTGGGCGCTTACCAGGCGTCACCTCACGGGCACTCATAGCTGGTGTGGAGAGTGTACCACAGGGGTCACTTTTGTGCCATTTAAAATTAGAAATATTTGGCGTCGGTCGGGATCGAACCCAGTTTCCCCAGGTTCGCGACCAGACACTTAGGCACGCGGCTACGGGACCCCATAAATGGAACATTGAATGAAATGTATTATCAAAATTTATAAACGTTATTAAGTTAATGTCTTCGAGTGAATAAACGTTCCTGTTCCTAACTCACGTGGTTTATAGATATACAATATTTTATTCAATTTTGACGAAATAATAATAACAATCACCATGAATTTAATTTTAACAAAATAAAAAAAAAACTAATCAATTAGTAGGCTGTGCCGGTTTTATAAAAAAATTGAATCTTCATTTAAAATTTATTTCCACAGTAAATTTAAGAAAAGATAAAAAAAATGAAAATACAACTCCTAGTTCAAATATATGTAATTGATATTCATCTATTATGAAATACATATTTATATTTTTTAATGCATTCTATAGTTTCCTCCTGCTCTTCTAAATGATCGAGATTCTTCAAATTCATTGACGAGATTGGCGGTATTTCTAATGCTTATATGTAATATATGTATCTATAATTTTAAATATTTAATAATAAAATAAGAAATATTAAATGTACTTCCCAAAAAAGCCTTCAGTTATATATCTGGATTTTTCACACTGATATTTTTCTATCAATTACAAACATTTTAATTTTTCAACTGGTTTCCATGGAGTTATTTGGGCTGTGAGATTCATTACAACGGATTATTTTATATATTTATAATTCTCTCTCTAGTCTCTAAAACTATAGAATAAATAAATATATCATCACGGCATATTACCCATTTCTGGGTGTGCCAGTATCTACAACACATGTAGACATCGATAATGATGACGATATATTTTACCGTGTGGGCGCTTACCAGGCGTCACCTCACGGGCACTCATAGCTGGTGTGGAGAGTGCACCACAGGGTGCAAGGTGACCCCTGTGGTGCACTCTGTAAAACTATAGAAGATATATTAAATATGTTCAATGTTTCGGATAGAGAATTTTATATTCTTTAATATTTGTAATAACATAAATTTCCAAAAAATAATAATTAGATTTTTTTTAAGAAACTACTACTTCTAGTGGCCCATTGTGACCAAAACCCTTTTAGCTCTTCCCATTAATTTCAGATTAAGGAATACATAGTTAAATTGGTCTTTAGTCTTATAGAATTTGAGAAACCATTCCTCCAACATCTAGACACACACACACACACACACACACACACACACACACACACACACACACACATCCAGACACACACACACACACACACACACACACACACACACACACACATCCAGACACACACACACACACATATCATTGTAAAATTCTAATGACCTTAAAACGTGTTTATTCGTTAAATCTGGATATGCGATTTATAGCATGAATCCAATATCTCTCTTAGCGAGAGGTAAAATCATATAAGTGTTAAGAAGAAATATTAGATATGTGAATTAATATACAAACCAATTAATAAAAAAGATTTTAAATATTTGTAATGGACAAGAAATGAACGTCATTATCGAAAAATAAATTAGTATTATTAAAAAATCTGATGTGGCCAACACAAAACCTCCCGCTATTTTATTTTTATTAATTTAAATACATACCTACGTATTTACTAATGCTGCAAACTATTTTATGTTGCATTGTATATAACTATTGCTTTATTTACTATTTTCTTTTTAAAATGTCACTATTATTAATTTAAAGTGATTAGTTTTTTGACAGTGACGTTTACCTGTCAGTTATATATATATATATATATATATACCGTGAGTATTTTTTAACGTGAAACATTGGGTTTGTCATATCCATGGTTACGAAACGATTCGACATTTGATTGACAGCAATGTATTTGCGTGTCCCATTTAAAATAAAACATAGGGAACGAATTTGACAGATGTATTATATTTAAATAAGATAATAAATTTAGCCAAGTCAGAAAACCACTAGAAAGCATTAAACATATTTCGGGCACAAGGTGCACACAATATTTTTTCTACAACTAAATTTAATTTTTTGCAAACAAGTATAATTATTTAAACAAAATTAACCTCTAATGACATCTTGTCAATATGACAGATAATAGCTGAATTTTCCTATAAGTTACTACCTGACATTTGATTGACAGCAATGTAATTGCCTGTCTCAATTAAAACATAGGGATTGAATTTGACAGAAGTATTATATTTAAATATTGTAAGAAATTTAGCCGAGTCAGAAAATCACTCGGGTACAAGGTGCACACAATACTTTTTCTACAACTAAATTTAATTTAGAAAGCAGGTATAATTATTGAAACAAAATTAACCTTTACTGACGTCTTATCAAATGTCAAATTCGTTCCCTATGTTTTATTTTAAATGGGACACGCAAATACATTGCTGTCAATCAAATGTTGAATCGTAATCATGGATATGACAAACCCAATGTTTCACGTTAAAAAATACTCACGGTATATATATTCATTTGAAATATGAACTGTGTGACAAAGGAATTGTGTTTATCTTAGGCTTCAGGATTTATATATAAAAATGATTTTTAAAAAAGTATTAATGGATACCTGTAGAAAATTCAATAATCTTTAATTGTCATAGTGACATTAAATGCGAAAAATGGCATTTAATGGTATTTTTTGAAGAAAAACTATTATGAGATACAAGTAAAGTGCCATTTCCGTTTATCCGATTTACTCCAAAATCTAATGGTTTCTTTCCGCATTAGAATAGGGTAGAAATACAAGGTTTTCTGAATGATAGTATTTGAGTTAGAGCTATGACAAAATTTTTACACATACACACACATACAGATAAATGTTAAAATTGGATTCTAGGGACCTTAAAACGTGGTCATTTACTAAAATCTCGATATGCGATTTTTAGCACGATCCGTATACCTCCCTTACCAAGGTTAGCGGGAGGTAAAAAAATATATATTGAAAATACACTGGAAATTGTAACAATAATTATATGCAAAAAGCTTAAAACATTTGCCAGCGTTGCTAAATATGTATTTATGTATAAATAAAAATTACTTGGCGAAAGATAATGTTTTGATACGTCATATTTTTTATTATTATTATTTGCCTTTTACATATTAAATGGTCCTTGTAGAAGAAATAATAATATGAACGATATAATTATGAAAATTTGATGCATTGCTTAATTGTTTAAATTAAATAAATTTATAAATAAACCTTCATTTTAAGTGTTTAATGTACCGTAAACTGCATCCAAAAATATCTCAATTAATTCGCTAAAAACTAACCATCAAAGAAGTTAGTGAGTGAAACCGAAGGCTATCTCCTCATAATTTCTTTCTCTGTTAATAAATTCTTCTTTGCATCTTATGTTATAATTAAGAGAATATATTCTTCTTCGACCACCGTGCTCTGTTACTGCCATATGTCTCGTAGTTTATTTTATTCCCACTAGGTTCGCATGGAGTAAACAAATCCGTTTGCGTTAAGTTATGCCCCGTGGTAATCTTATTCAGGGGCATTTTTTCGCATTTTAATAATTTTATTATGCAAATGCTCCAGACTACATCGGTGTAACTTTTTAGCTCAATGGCAAGACGGGTAAATTGATAAAAATAAGATTGAATTTTCGATTTAGTTTATGGGGAATTGGAGATGTTTTTGTACTTAATATTATCGCGTAAATACAGATACAACTGGAATGGTTTAAAGTGCATGATATCTTTGTTAAATTGTGGAAGGCTAAGATAATGTTTTGAACAGATACATATTTGTAGTGGATTCATGGAAAAGTTATAATTTTGTAAGAGGTGAATGCCGAGGCTTTTATAGTTTTTCTACCATCTACTACAATTAATAAAATAAATTTGTTGTGATCAGCACACTTCCTCTCGCCAAATTTTTTAGCTAAACATTTTTTACGATAAAGAAGTCTTGTCAAACCGAGTTACTTTTAACGAACTGGAAAATTGGAACAATATGCTCACTTGAGATAAATGATACTGTGAAATAGTTATTTATGCAACAAGTGTGTAAAGTAGTACTTTTTTGGTCGAGTGCGAAATTAGCACGAGATAAAAAAATACTATTTTACTACTTAGAGACAAGTGGATTAGTCTTCTATACAGCGTCCCAGGGTCTCTTATTTACCCAAGGGCTTATTGTATAAACCAAATATTTGTCTAAATAGTTTTATATACATGGCTATTTGTACCTGTAATAAGTAATATTTCAATACAATATTTTAAAACCGTCCAGCATACTAATCTTGATTAAATGCAGTATTTCTATCAAGCTTAAATATTAGTAAATTATCAAATAAGACATAAATTAAATAAAAAATATGTATTATTAAAATGACCAGGGTGTTATTCAATTTCATTTTTTTCTTTGCACCTATGCTATTTTACATCTACATATATTTTATACTCGTATATGTATCAACTTTATATCTTTTCGTAGAATGGAAATATGTAACATAGGGAATTTATATTGTTGACGACGATTGTAAAATGTCCAATTAAGTACAAAAATGTTTTATATTATTTACTTTAAATTGACTAGAGTTTATATGTTAATTCATTTCATTTACCTATACTTGTTATAATTTTATATCCTACTTACATTTTGTATTTGTATTATTTTATATTTTTTGTAAATTATTAAACTGACCAGTTCATTATTTAATTTAATTGTTTTTCTTTTCACCCACCTGTTTAGATACACTGAAAGTACACCAGTCATAAATACATTCAATGAAGTACCCAGAATATTTCATCTCTTTTTGGGCATCTATTTTGCTCTTTCTATCTTACAGATTTACAGCAGGTAAATATGGCAACATGGTACTCCATAAGACCCTATACTGAACATAGAGTGTGGGACCCTGTATAGAATTGCACAAATTGTACATTTAATATTAATATTAAAAATTAGGTTAGGTTAGAATACATTGTCAAAAATGTTAATGTTCTTCTTTTTTACATTTTCGACGTATTATTAATCGTCATGACTGTTGTCGTTTATCTTGGAATGCTCTGATGTGATATGTAATTTTTAAAAATGATCTCCGGCTGATGATGGAAGTTTTCCAGCTTCCGAAACGTTCCAAACATTGAATACGATTTTATGAAAATTTGAAATGTTCTTCATTTTTGCCCACCTCGAGAAGGCGGTAATCGTTCGAGTTATTTAAATATTTTTCATAAGCAAAACGCTATGTTCCAAGTTTTTCTTTGAATGAATATAATTGAATTATTTATAGCTATTTAAATTATGTAGTAAGACTAAACTTTTGGTATGTCGCTCATATTTTTGTTTAACACGAATTAAGTTGATGAAGTTGAAAAATGTACCTAGTAGCCCAAGTCCAGTTTGACTAAATAATTTTAAAATACGAGTACCATTTAAATAGATAATTTATACAATCATATATTTGTAAAGAGGCAATATAAATAGAAATTATTAAATTTAGTATCAGTAAAACTGGTATGTGAATATTTATTGTAAATACTATTATTTATTACAATTTTCATTAAACGTTATAAGTAATATTTATGCATATAATAAAAACAAATGCGTGTATATATTTATCAATATTTTTTTTACAACAACATACAATGTATGCAATAGATATTTTATATACATATAATGGGAAAATATGATATCAGTTCTAAATATATGTGACAGGTATTAATATTTTAAAATTTATTACGATTGTGATAGTGTTAAAATAACATTATGTATTAATATTTCCCATATTCAACATATATTTACTTTCCATTTTCAGTACCTAGAACGCAAGAGAAAGGAGCAAAAACTGAAACCAGTTTTCTGTTATCCGACGGAAACCGAATGGGTACTAAATGCACGGTGGACACTCCCAAAAATGGCTGCGGGCTTGTGACTCGAAGCGGAGAAATGCTTTAGACAACCGCCCGTTTTACTAAATGTACCGACGAGAAATATTTTCAAAACTTCAAAAGAAAAATTCGGGTAATAACAGTAATATAACAAAGAATATTATGATGATAACTTACCTATATTAATTAGTAAATACATCTACAGCCCGATTCACAAAAAAGTTTAAGATGATCCTCATTTTTGGTTTTGTAAATTTTATTCTATTCTGGTATTTAAAATTTAATTTTCATGATATTGTCAATAAAGCTAGATACTACGAATAGATTACGCTACATTTTAAGATATAAACTGTCAAAATTAAAGTAGAATTCGCTAATCCAAAAATAAGGATTAGCTTAAACTTTTTTGTGAATCGGGCTGTTAGTTTGTTCATAGGAATACAATGATATATGTTTCTTAGTTCTTAGTCCCACTTCAAAATAAAATTAGGAATAAATCAAAAAATACTATATTAAAAATACAAATGTTATGTAGACATGCCATACAGGGTGTCTGCTTTTTACCTCTCGCTAAGAGAGGTACTGGATTCATGTTAAAAATCGCATAACCAGACTTAAGTGAATAAGCACGTATTAAGGCCCCTAGAATCCGATTATAACATTGTTACGATGATGTCCGTGTGTATGTATGTGTGTGTGGATGTAGGAACCACGGTTTCTCAAATACTATGAGACTTAAGACATATTTCACTGCGGTTTCCTCAATCTTAAAAAAAAATTTGAAAATTTATGTTACTGCATATAGACCTATTAAAAATATAAAAATCTCTATCCGATAAGTTTCAAATTTTTATTATATTATATCTTCAACAAATTTAGAGATAGATATGGAAACCAATTGTTTATATTTGATAGATAAATTCAGTGTCAAAAATCCAGAGGTATTACTGAAGACTTTTTTGGGAAGTATATTTAATATTTCTTATTTTATTATTAATTAAATATTTATAATTATAGTTATATATTACATATACATTTATAAATACCTCCAATCTCCAATGAATTGGAACAATCTTGAACATTTAGAAAAGTAAGAAGAAACTTGTTCATAGAATGAATTCAAAAATATAAAAATATATAAAGAAGAATTTTTGTGTGTTCCAGAAATGTTGAATAATATAACCAAAGGTTGTACAATGAAAAAAAAATCATATATCTGTAATTTCTGCCATTAATTTTAGAATAAAAGTGTAAATAAAAAATGTTCAGAATTAAAAATTGCATTAATGAATATAAATTTATTGATATAATATTTTTCTGTCAAGAGATAGACGTAAAATAAAATTCCCGCCCTTAGGGTGTTTACTGTCATTGAAAAATAAATCATTGACTTATACCCTTTAATTTTATTCATATTTTTGACAGCTCTTTTAAAATTTGTTTTAGCCTACTTTATTATAAGGATCTATGACAATGTTGCTAGGCAACCTCTACATAAACATTTCCAACCCAAGAGATGGAAGTGAAATTCTATTATTTTCAACCTATAAGAGATTGTCATTAAAGTTAGGAACGACGTATTTCCCAACCTCTAAAAGGTTAGGAATCAGTATATTATTATAATGATTGTGAATAAAATGTCAAGTGCCAAACTCAAACATCACAATTATTATTGTTTAAGATATTTGTTTTTGTTTTTTTTTTTTTATTAATACCTAAAAATTATAATCTTACGTCTCACTTACAAACAAACACAACTAAACAATAATTAAACACATTTTTACCTCCCGCTGACCTTGGTAATGGAGGTATAGGGATCGTGCTAAAAATCACATGTCGAGATTTTAGTAAATGACCACGTTTTAAGGTCCCTAAAATCCAATTTTAACATTTTCACGATGATGTATGTTATGTGTGTGTGTGTATATGTGTGTGTGTGTATATGTGTGTGTGTATGTGTGTATGTATGTGTGTATGTGTATGGATTTTGTCTTCGCTCTAACTCAAATACTACCATTCAGAAAATTCTGAAACCTTATAATTCTATCCTATTCTAATATGAAAAGAAGCCATTAGATTTTGGTGTAAATCGAATAACCGGAAATGGCACTTTACCTGAAGCTCATAATGGTTTTTCTTCAAAAAATACCATTAAATGCCATTTTTTCGCATTTTATGTCAATGGAAAATTATAGATTATTGAATTTTGTACAGGTATACATTAATACTTTTTCTATATATTTTACAGATAAATTTAAAAATCATTTTTCTTTTTTTAATCCCGAAGCCTAATAAACAAAATTCCTTTGCTACACAGTTTATTTATCAAATGAATGTAACTGACAGGTAAACGTCATTGTCAAGAAATTAATCACTTCAAATTAATAATAGTGACGTATTAAATAATAAAGAAAATCGTAAATAAAGCAATAGTTATATGCAATAAAACATAATATAGTTTGCAGCATTAGTAACGTAGGTATGTATTTAAATTAATAAAAATTAAATAGCTGGAGGTTTTGTGTTGGACACATCAGATTTTTTTTTAATTCTGAACATTTTTAATATATACATTTTATTAATTGGTTAAAAGCCATACCAATGGAAAACAATAATGTAGGTATAAAAAAAATACCGTCAATTTTGCACAAAAGAGTATAACGTCCCACATCTCTAGTCCACATAGTGACGAAAGCAAACTCTAATAATATACGACCACACACGTATATTTGTTACTATTAGAAGGTGTTTATGCCTTTTTAAATTAAAGAAAACCATTATTAAAATTTAATTTCGATAAAAAAAATATTTCCTACGTAGATAAATTTCACTTTACTGCCTTATTCTTTTGTATTTCTTTATCATACCATAATTTTAATACAAAACTATATTAAAAATTTTCTATGGCTTTAAAATTTAATTTTTAGGTGTTTATAAAATAGGTAGGTATTAAAAAGGCGAAAAAAGTAAACGATAATAAAGAAACTAATGTAGGTAATAAAAATAATAATACAAAAATATTATTACATAAATACGATATAAAGTAAAGCAACGACAAGCACGGTTCGTATTTGGATAGATACCCGTCGGGAAAGACGATGTGCCATTAGTGGGCGTAGTAATTGCGCGACCATAAAATGTAAATAACAAAAATAATTTTAATAACACGAGAAATAACAGAAAATGAATATTATACATATTTTGAATTTAAAATATTTACAATAAGTATTTACTTATATATGTAAGTATGTATGTACGTATGAAATTAACATTTGAATACGACCTTTAAGATTTAAATGTAAATATTTACATATGCTTGAAAATTAATACAGCAGCATTGAGACATTGTGAGGTGACGCCTGTTACGCGTCCTCAATATTACAGATATATCTGGAGGTTGACACACCCAGAAATGGGTAATATTATTGTTTTTTAATTGCAAAATACATTTTTGTAATTCTGAAGTTGAAAATCTCTATGCAATTTTTACGAATATCGATGTTTCTAATCAATAAAAGTCAAGTATTATTTCTGATCACAAGAAAATTGATCACGGAAATGATTGTGGAAAATTCATTACGATAAAAATTTATCGCCAGTAATTTTTTCACCAGAAAATATGTAGAAAAGAAAATGTATCGCCAGTAAATCGGTAAAGAAAACTAAGCAAGAAAAATGAATCGTAAAAAAATTGATCTCAGGAAAATTTGTTGCCGAAAATATTGAACCCAAAAAATATTGATCAAGACAGGTAATGAGAACTAACTTTAATTTTATTGTACGAAAATTATAATATGTAAAGGAAAATAAACAGTAAGCAAATCACAACAAATTATTCAGTATACGAATCATTGTAAATAACATTAATTAAATTTTAATTTTTGTGATTTATCAATAAAATTGAAACTACAGGCAATTTATTTTAACATGCAACATATGGCGAATCTCTTCCATGGTTACTCACTATTGTCAAAAAATGACAGCAATGTAATATTTGTCCATTTTAAAATGCAACATACAAAATTTTTAGTTTTGAATTATCAAAACTAATTTCCTATAAATTAGCCTACATACGATTGACAAATAATCAAAACATGAACGTTGTACATCTTAAAAAACTTTAGCTTACAAAAATTCATAACTTTCATGTAATAAATGTTAAAAAAAAAAATACCCCCAATCACTCTGAGGCAATATTCTAGTCGGTCGTAATAAGAATTGACACCATTTGTGATGTGTTTTGGAGGTATCTCCTGTGCTGCAATACTATTTATAATGTTGCATTTTAAAATGGACAAATATTACATTGCTGTCATTTTTGACAATAGTGAGTATCCATGGAAGTGATGAACTATAATGTTGCATTTTTAAATAAATTCTCTGTATGTAAAAATATCATAGAGTTATAAAATATATATACACATAGAGGGCGCCTAAACACTCAAAGCTGATGTCATGCGGGGTAAGCTTGTGTTTGTACGGCGGCCATCTTGGGAAGATCAAGTGTATATAAGCGTTCTCTGGTTATTTGATTATTTTACGTTAATAATCGATTTTAATTTGTGTTATTTGAATGTGAAACGTTTGTAATTACATGTCAACGACTTGTGCCTTCGGTTGTAATAACCGAATGTCCGTAAAAACTTTAAAACAAGAAAAAGAAAAGGAAAAAGCGATGACAATTCACAAGTAAGTATTACTTTACTTATACATATTATTAATGTTTAGTTCATATAATTTATTGTATTTTTTTACATATTTCATGTAAAAATATTAACTTATTTTTTGTAATAAATATGTTTGTACTTCGTATTTATTTGTATTGTAAACATCATAAATATATATTTTTATATGAAATTTCTAGCCTCAAATTATTTGCCTATTCGGTACCTAGTTTTTGTAAGTTTCTATCTCAATCATTACAATTGTCATAAAATTCGAACAGTTTAATTTCTATAAAAAATATTTTATTAAAGTTTAATCGCAATACACTTCAAATTGAAGATTTTTACAATTTTTTGGTTCTTTCAAATTTAAATTTAATTAATTTTAATACATTTCTTACTGAATTAAAGCTTGCTAATTACAAATAGCTTCAATTTCTGTTACGTTATTGTATTTTTGTAACAAAACTGAAGAAAGCGCACTTAAATACATTATAACGTTGATCGTCCCAAGATGGCGGCCACGAGATTCCCCTTCCGTCTCATGGCGACAAAAACTCTGTGCACATCTGTACTTTACGCTCTCTCTAGTCCTATTCTATACTCTAAGAAAAATATAAATAATAATACAAACAGAAACTATATAATAACATGTTAAAGTAAACCATCTTTAGTATGCATTCAATGTAGAATTAGTGTTAATCAAGTATTTAAATTTTATCTGCTGTGTTGTATAAACCATTTTTTAAAGTTTTTATTCAGACCAAGTGTCTAATATAAGCCTGGTTTATACAGTGACACTATATTGTGACATAACCAAATCTTAACTATACCAAATTTTTAGTTATTGTATGTTTACATCGTAATTTTTTTCAAGGTCAAGTTTTATTTGGTAAGACATATCGTCAATATTAAAACTTGAACTGTTATGAAATATGAAATAAATACAAAAATCAACCATACAAATTACTTTTATGTAAAATATCTTACTCTAACTACGTTTTTATTAATAGGCAATTCACATAACCTATCTCTTCAACACCCTAGCACTGAAAACACGGAGAACGCGCGTGCGTAACTTGGTTTTCATACGTTTACAAGGGAATACTGTTTTATAGTTAGGTTAACTACTTTGGTTAGGTACTAGCTTCGAAACGCACCAGACTATGCTGTTGTGTATTTCCACGAACATGAAGCGTACTAAACTAAATACAGTCGAACTTCGATAACTCAAACCATGACTTGCCACAAAAAAAGTTCGAGTTATCAAGACTTCGGGTTATTAAATAAAATGCATATGTATATTATTTATGTATTTATTCGAATAAAAATCACTTACCTTATGATATACATATCCAGATTGATATTTTCAGATCAAAGTTATAAACATTATTTTAGTGTTAGTCAGTTATTTGTGACTGACGATAGAATTTTTTATTTTGATTTTCAATAAAAAAAAGCTTCAATGTTCATCAATAGATAAAGTTTTTAAAGTACGTTTCAATATCATATCATCAGGAATAAAAATGTCTTAAACGTGATAAATCAAATAGGCACAGTATATTTTTTTTTCACTTAATAATAATTACCAAAGCATAAGTTTGAACTTCAGTAGTGCAGAACCCAAACTGCCTCCGTCATCATGTTATAAAAACACCTGTTACAAAATCACGTAATTAGGGGATTCCCCCAGAATTCGACTTATGGAAGCTGGCGCCAAATATTCTGTTCGAATTATAAAGATATTCGAGTAATTGAAGTTCGAGTTATCAAGTAAAAATTACCCATAATTCTCACTCTTGGCGCTATTGCCAACCAGTTTGATTCGAGTTATCAAAAATACGAGTTATCGAAGTTCGACTTACTGAAGTTCGACTGTAGTACTAATATAGTCATAAGTTAGTGTTTGGTCAGCTTAGCAAGATATCGGTGTAAACTGGACCATAGTTAAAACAAATCCTCTACCATATGTAATTTGCAGTTATGGTTTGTTTAAAAGGAAATATCATCGTTTTATTGAAAGCGCACATATTTACACTACAACAGGATTTAACACTAGGGCTAGGACTTCGAACTGGGTATTTAGTTACATGGGAAATACCCACCCACCCGGACCAAATGGAATACGGGTCGGAGCCGATTCTTCACCCATAAGACCCGTGAGACCCAGAAGAACCACAGACCCATATTACCCGTAAGAACCACAGACCCATATTACCCGTAAGAACCGTATTGCCCTTAACGTTATATATTTATATATTACTAACTTATAAAACTATTGTATTATGTGAAGTGTTTAATCAAATAAATTAACTAAATTAAATAAAATTATTTTTCAACGGTAAGATTATGTAAACAAATAGCAATGTAGTAATACATTTTACGGGTGATATGGTTCTTACGGGTAATATGGGTCTCTGGTTCTTACGGGTAATACGGGTCTGTGGTTCTTATGGGTAATACGGGTCTTATGGGTGTAGATCGGTTCCGACCCGTATTTACTGAAATACGGGTGGGCGGGTGGTCTTTTGGATCCACTGGTATTCCGAGCACTATTTAACACAACCAAGTTTCATTAAAAAAACTTTTCTGAATTCTTCAATTTAGATACGACAAAACTTACAGTTTTATACTCGACCTACGCAATCTGCACACAGTTCAATAATGCTAATATTTCTGTGAAGATTTATATATATTTTATTGTTGCAATAATGTAGTCTAAAAATGTACGTAAATTTGCCTCCTTGCTCATCCACACAGAAAAAATATTTGAAATTTTGTCTAATTATAATGGGCTACTTGCGTACCTTTTTTATTTAATATTTTTGAAGAGAAGGTAAAAACTTGCTACCCATATTTTTTCTTTTGACAAAATTTTTATTAATTAGCCAGAAAAAAAATAATGAAATTTGATTATTTGAATTCCCGCCATGTATGACGTAGAATTACCCCGCACCAATGAATAGTCGTAAAGTCACAGCGTGGTGCCGTCCCATAGTAATGGTATGTTTGTACGGGTAATGTAGATCACCTGTTTGACGTTTCAATAATAGTTTGGAGGTTAGTATTTTAGTTTATCTTTTTGGTATCGATATTTTAAATTACAACTAACTACCTATGTGTTTATTTATTAAGTAATTAATGTATTTGAGAGACCAGAGAGAGAGAAAAATGAACTAATGTCAAATTCAAATTAAAACTTTCTCGCACGCTATGCCATCTATTGATAACATTCTTAACCTTGCTTCCCCTCCCCCAGTTCAATATAAAGACGTCACAGAAAATTTTCTTTCTTAATTTAGTAAAAAACAAATAATTATTTTAAAATAAAATTTGTATTTTTTTATATGTTTTCAATATAACATTACGTAAGTGACAGATATCAGATTTTCAGTACCATGCAAGTAGCCCATTAGATATTATTTTATTAGGCAATATGTCTAATAATTTAGTATAATTTACAAATCTTACCGAAATAGATAATAAATAACCCGAAATAGATAATAAATATTTTGTAAAAAATCGTTAATTTAAATATGTAAATAGCTATTTTAATTACTTATTTTATTTAATTTTACTATATTTTGGCTTCATTATTTTTGTCTTTCAATTTTCGGTGATTTATCTAATGAATTAGGTAAGTAAATAGAAAATTTAAATATATATTTTGTTAATTTCTTTATTTATGTTTAGTTCAATACTAAATGTAGTTTTTTAATCTAATTTTGTATTAATTTTTACTATAATTTGTTATTACAAATTTAGAAAAATTAATTAAATCAACTTAGATTATTTAATGAAAACATATTAGAAGGCTAAAAATCACAGATTTATTTAGTTAATTTAACTTCAATTTAGAAGGTTGTTTTTTCTGTGCATACTTGTATACGGTATACTAGTCAAAAATATTGTAAGAAACTACAGAGTGATCAAAATGAAATGATGCATGCAGTTGGCAATACAATAGTGGGGATCTTTTCATTCCATAGTTTACACAAAACCAAGTGCAAGCGGAAATACTATTTGACATGTCATTTTGACAATAAATACAAATAGGTTATGTCAGAGCAGTGGTCTGACAGCCAATAAGATTTTGAGTGACTAAAATACTTTCGATTATTGCTTATCTATGGGCAATGTAAGAAATAAAAAATTGTAAATATACCCAAATTTAAATTTTCAAATGTCATTGATAACAACAGAAAATAAATTTTTGTATCAGTGTTACCAATTAAGAGTGTTTTTTTAAGTATTGCCAACTGAATCAGTTATTTCTGGTCACTTTCTATGAGAACTTAGTTGTCTAAACATTTTCAAGTATCAGCTGATGGTAATTATACCCAAATCATTCAAGCAGCCAATGCACGTCATTAATAAAAATTGAATAAAAGTAACCAGATGTGTGACATCATGTACTGGTACGTTTGCAGAGGTTTTAAATTTTTATTAAAAGAGTATCTGTATTGACATGGTCATGAACTGTCACATCTACAAAATAAATACTATATTTTCGTCACTGTCCATTTCTATTTAAATTATTTTATAATAATAACCTTATTTATAATTATGTATGCCATATAAAGGCAATAAATAAAAGTGTGCCGAATTTCAAAGAAATATACCGAATTCTTCTGATTTATTAGAGATGCTACCTTTGGCAGATTCACAGATTTTGTGTTTGCGTTAACGGTCACGTTGCGTCGTTGCGTTGCGTTTAACATTACTTTATTATAAATAGGCCTTTACAACGCACAAAAATGTTTCAAACACGATACCAATATTTTTCAAATAATAACTTTGACAGTATGAACATACAAATTATCAATGTTGAATGTTGCCAACTATAGCAACAATTAAATGAATAATATGACGTTGATGTACATTATTTATTTATTATTCATGTCATATACGATAAGTAATGAACTCTACTATTCATCTTAATAATAATTATATAAGGCTATACATTTTTTGACGGTTAAAAATGATAGAAATTTTATTTCATTTTTCACTATTAGTGATTTTAATGCATTAAGGTTTTTACACCAAGTGATGACGTGCATTGGCTGCTTGAATGATTTGGTTATAGGTAAAATTATGCCATATTAACTTGGATGAAAATTAGTATGCTTTCTAGCTTAAAAAAAAGTAACAAAAAACAAATTTAACCAAAAAAGTAAAAGAAAAACAGTTAAGCAATTTATTATTTTTTAACCTATAATAGATATAACACTGTCCCCTATCAGTTATACCGTTTTCTTTACATGTTAATCCTTTCCCCCCTCCCCCCCCTAACGCGTACAATTTACCGGTTTATACTCAAACCTACTTTCCCCCCCACTACAATAAAAACAAGTGAGTGTCTTACCTTCCTCTTGGTTGCAGGCGCCTGACGTCACTGAGTCCTGCAGGCCGACGACGACGACGCTGGCCCGACGCCACCCGAAGCGTCGCGACCTCGCCCGAACACCACACTCACGGATCACACCCGAACACGGATACCCACGCGCACCTACAAAACAGAACAACGACATAACATAGAGTGAATGAACATAATATGTAAAGTAGATTATGTTATGGAGAAAAGGGATGTGTGTGGTTTACAATGTTGAGTTAATTAAATGTTTTAATATAGGGCATACGGGATAATTATATACAATGTTGCCAACTTTATTTAGTTAAGGGTAATATAGATAAATAAATAATATATGGTATAACTAATTAACGCAGCAAGTGACATCATAAATATAAGCTGGAATGTAGTAAAGTAAGACATATGGTGTCACATAATTATTTAAAATTTAAAGAAAAAGACTTTAATTTTACCCATTTCTACGCAATTTTTACTTACAATTTAATGAGGAAGTTTCTCCAAAGTACAATCGCTACAAAAAACCTACAGTTTTAGACCTAATTATATACAGGATACTTTAAGGTTTTTGGAATGGTGGAGGTCATTTCGAGTAACAAATGTCACGTATAGTCAAAGTTTTATAAATAACAGTTAATTTTCAAATATTGTTACTGATGATACTTCACTTCTAACCTGATTTCTCTTAATATTTTGTATTTTTTCTTCAGAAATAGTGTCATAAATATGCTTGCCAGATTTTAGAAATGCTGTGTCTAGGGACACACAATATAAAATTTAGAAACACGCTATAGGTACTAGATAAATAATTCATTTTGGTTGCTATTTCAATAATTCAATATCAGTGTGACAATATTATTTAATCATAGAAAGTATCCACAATGACAGGTTGATTATAAATTTCAAAAGTGATTATTTTAATTTATTTGATTAATTTTGACGTTTTAAACTGTCATTATTAGCTACATAGCAACAACTACAAGTAACACTTTATTCACAAGCGAATTAAATTTTTTTTAAATCACTCTCACAAAATTTTAACTCACTCTGCAAAATAACGCATTTAAAATAACATCATGTACGAAAATAACTACCATAATATTTATCAGACATTATCAGCCATTTTCATTATTTTTCACGGCACAAATGACAGACAATAAAGCATTTTAAATAGATTACGTCTATCATCGACGATTGTCGTGCTCAGCCTACTAACTGATAAGTTTTTTATTTTGTCAAAATTAAATATTATAATGGTTTTTATTATTATTTCGTCAAAATTGAATAAAATATTGTACAAACCACATGAGTGAAGAATGTTTATTCCTCTCATGAATAAACATTACCTTAGCTCACTTGGTGCGTAAATATCTATTATTGTTTATACAAAAGGTATACAAATTATTTATATACAAAATTTTTAATAAACTGTATTCTCTTCTGTTTTTAAATTCCGTCACCTTTAGGTACGGAAGGTTTTGCCTTTGGTCAAAAAATTCGGTGGAGTTTTTAATGAATAAGCACGTTTTAGGGTCCCTAGAATATGATTTTACTAGTTTTATGATGTGGTGTGCGTGTGTGTGTCCGACAATAACTCCAGCACTACAATTCTAAAAATTATATCTTGCGTATTCTTTAGATCCATACGAAGAGCTGATAAGATTATGGTTATAATTGATCAACCGGAAGTACCCTAAGTTTTTCTTGACAAAACGGAATTAAATATCATTTTTTACATTTTATGTTATTATAAAAATGAAACAATATCTTGTCTATACGGTTTGATTACACATTTTCCTTCTTATTCAATAGATATGGAGTTAAATAATTATAACGAGATTAAATTTCATAAATTAGCTAGCTAAGCAATAACCGTGGAAACTGCTAATATTCAAATAATTTTATTTGACAGAAGATGTAAGTATCAAATGTAATTTACATACGAAAACAATAATATTTCTTGAGCGCAAAATTTGTACACAATTCTTTCTTCGTAGGGATATCGCTCAATTGCAGCTGTAGACACGTGTTTCGCTCTTATTAGAGCTCATCGGTACAGCATAGCTAGTTAACAGATGGACATTAACTAGAGGTAGTAATAAAAAAAAACCGCCGCTGTGACGTTGTATTTATCCACAATGGGTGTGGAAGTACTGACCGAGGCAACAAAGGTGTTTTGGCTGCTTACTAGTGCTGTTACACTTTGTCGTTTTTTTTTTATTACTACCTCTAGTTAATGTCCACCTGTTAACTAGCTATGCTGTACTGATGAGCTCTAATAAGAGCGAAACACGTGTCTACAGCTGCAATTGAGCGATATCCCTAGGAAGAAAGAATTGTTTAGTAATTTACATAGTTTATGTTCGTGTTATAATTTTATTCTTTTTATCTTTTTCAATGAACTTTCGGTATGAAATTTGTAAAAAATGGTATATGTTCGTGTTACAATTTCACTGGAACTTATGGTATGGGATTTGCACAAAACATAGAATTAATGGAAGGTATAGATACTAAATTATAATTATCAAATAAATAATAACTTTTTTCAAAGATTACCCGCAGCTCCGAAGCTGAGATAAAAAGAATGGTTAGAAAATTGCAGAAGAAAAGACTGGAGCCCTATTAAAACAAAATTATAACTTTAAACTATTTTAATCCTTAGTCGAGCTCAAGCTCCAAAAAATTCAATTAAATTTTTAAATTTTAGAGCTATCATAAATCACTTCAACTTAAAATTAAGCTTGAATTATAAAACTGAGCTTTAGGACAGCTTCTCGAATACCATCCGAAATTGTAATGTTGGTATTGATTTGTAATTATTGTAATAAACATAATATGACAAATATGGAAGTTATTTTTAATTATGGAAAAATAATTACTACATAATCTTCTAAAATCCACTTTTATTTCATAATTTACAATATCCATTTGGGTTCCAACATGACGGATGAGTCAGTAAGTACAAGCTAAAATGTTATCAATTCCGAATTTATTAATTGTTGTCCTTCAACTATGTTTCTTAATAATGCGAGACTGAACAACTTCAAAATTGAGTTGATATCAACTGTTATCATTTTTTTTGTGTGTTAGAAAGTACTTATTCAAAATCTACTAGGCGCCATGACAGATACGCTTACACGCCGCCAACGGATTCTGTAGATCCTAATAGTGATTAAAATAAAATAAAATAAAATATACGTAGATATTTATTTCAAATTTTCCACATATGTGAGTATCAAGTACCTCCGCAAATAAATAATATTTGAATAACATTAAGTTTAGTCAATATATTAGCATAATTTATGCTGCAATGTAACATTGTACACACTAGTCTTATTTATATGTAATATGTACAATAATTTATTTGCAATTCTTCCTGTTTTGCATGTTATATACTTTTACTATTGCTTCTTCAATGCATAATTCATGTGTTATAAAATTGATTATCTTTAGCATCAATAATTCTAACCCGCCTCTTGGCTTCTCCCAGTGCTGACAACTTAATTATCTGCGAGATAAAATCCCTGATCAGATCTAGCCTTGAGTTAATTGCAAGGAACTGGTTTGGTAGTTTTTTCAGTGTTAAGTATCTATAATAGAGGCGGTCGTATCTATATGAAATGCATTCGCATTTGCTATCTCTCCACGTATGCATTTAAATGCCTGCTTTGCATGCAAGTGAAGTTAGCTATCTGATCTTTGGTGGTTGTATTTTACCGCAATTGTTGCTAACTTCACGGTTTAACACGTATGAAGAAGATAGGGATATTTTTGATCTCTAGGTTTAAACTTTAACTGGTACGTTTTCAAGAATTATTAAAATTGGTATTGGAAATGAATTCTACATTATTTTTTTTTTTTCAACATCCGACAAATATACGAACTACAAATATAATCTAATAAAATCAGAGATCATATGAAAACCGATGCTTGAATGTATGAAATTTAATAAATACTTGAATTATTTTATTATTGTTGATTCTAAACGATTGTATTAAAAACATCGTTTGAGTTATGAATGAAATAGATTTTTACTTTTTAACATGGAAAAATAAAAGTGCGCTCGTAATATGGGCTAATAATTTGGTTATTACCTTCCGTCACCTTTTGGTCAGAAAATTCAGTGGTTTTTTAATGAATAAGCACGTTTTAGGGTCTGTCTGTGTGGGACAAAAATTTCTCCGACGATAACTCCAATATTACAATTCTAAAAATTATAATTCCTTCGTATTCCTTTTCTTTACATCCATATAAAGAGCTGATAAGATTTCGGTTATAATTGGTCAATCGGAAGTTCTCTTATTTGAAGTTCTTAATATTTTTTCTTGAAAAATTCCAGTTAAATATAATTTTTTAACATTTTATGTAAATATCAATATGGAAGAATATCTTCTTAATGTCTATACGGTTCGATTATATACTTTTCTTGATATTCAATAGATATAGAGTTAAAGAATTATAAAGAGATTACATTTCATTCATTAGCCAGCTTTGCTATAATCATGGAAACAGCTAATATATTCAAATAATTGAAAATTATATAGTGAATGATTGTGTTATAACTTTATTGGATTTATAAAATATTTTCCAAGGAACAGATGTCAGTGTCAAATGCAATTTACATAGTGTATGTTCATGTTATAATTTTATTAGATTTATAGAACTCTCATTATGGAATTTGTAGTAAATAGAATATGTTCGTGTTACAATTTTACTGGACAAATAGAATCTTTTCCGAGGAACTTTTGGTTGTGATTTCTACAAAATACATAGAATTGACGGAAGACGGATGGTATTGTGCTAGCCACAACAGATTTTTTTACCCTCCGTCACCTTTAAGTAAGGAAGGTATTGTCTTTGGTCAAAAAAATTCGGTGGTGAGTTTTTAACGAATAAGCACGTTTTAGGGTCCCTACAATACGAATTTACTACTTTTAAGATGATGTCAGTATGTCCAATACTACAATTCTAAAAATTATAATTCTTTTGTATTCCTCTTCTGTAAATCTATATAAAGAGTTGATTAGATTTTGGTTTTTCTTAAAAAAACGCAGTTAAATATTATTTTTGACATTTTGTTGTTATTAAAGAAAATACTCTTCTCTATACGATTTGATTATACATTTTTCCTTCATATGCAGAGTTAAACTATTATAAAGAAATTAATTTTCAAAAATTAATCAGCTTTGTTATTTATCATGGAAACAGCTGATATATTCAAAAAATTCTAATTGACAGATGTCAGTTGCAAGTGCAAAACCAAATATGGAAAGTATAGGATCAAAAATTGGTATGTCATGGTGTTCAAGTAATTTATAGAATCTTTTCAAATGAACTTTTGGTATGGAATTTGTAAAAAACAGTATGTGTTCGTGTTCGATTTTACATTATATTATATAGATTCTGTTCCAAGGACCTTTTGGTATGGGATTTGTACAAAATACATCGAACTGACGGAAGGTCTTGTGCTGGCCACAACATATTTTTTATTGCTAATTTTCTTTATAACGATCTTCTTCATGGTCATGTATTATTTAGATCTTTCTAAATCAATGATATTTTGTAATATACCTACTTATTTATTAATAACCAGATTTAAATATTTATACATAAATAAGACGTTCGTTCCTATACTAATTATGTGTAATGACAAATTAAATACAGCATTGTAAAACTAAATGACATAAATTACCTCAACATTGTTGTTGTTATAAAATAATCTGACATACTGGTGTAGCGTTGTAGCAAGTTATCTATATTTCTATGCGACGAAAGCCGTGGGTCGTGGCCATTTCTAATAATGAATAATGCATGGCGAATGCGCCGTGTATTTCCTTCTTTCTGTGAAATAAATAATGAAATGCGCGACCAGCGAAACTTAATAAATGATACATAATCTCCGTCTGCATCTCCGCTTTATTCCGAACTCGAAATTGAATTCACAATCGCAATCGTACGAATGAATAAAAAGCGAATCGATTGAAAGAGAAAAAGAGAATAGATTTATGTTAGGTTATGTATGTGCGACAGCTAGCAGCTAGGGACTTTCAATCTGGAATATTGGCAGTATAAAACTCGCGACGTATAAGATTTCAAAACAAACTTGATATCTTTTAACTGTAAACTTTGAATTCGGAACTAAAATTTACTCCCGAGATAAATACGGTGCTTGCCCTACTTTGATGTAGCTTAATATAATTAAACAAGATGGAGAATATTGCATTGCATTTGTGCTCTATTTCTTACAGAACCAGGAACTCTTTATCAGAATAAATAATAAACAATCCTTTCAAAAGCAAATCTTGTACACACTTTTAACCTATATTTTTTATGGACGACTGAACAACTGTTACATAGTAAGAAAACCTTCACTGTGATTACCAAAATTTAGTTCCATCATAGACATTTTGTCAATATTATTTTTTCTAATCACAACAAAGTCTTATTTTTACCGTGTATAATTAATTATTTAAATTAGGACCTTCTGTAATAGACAAATTTTGAATTATAAAGGAAAACATATTTAAAAGTGGCGCTCTGGCTCTGATTTTTCTAAACAAACGTAAATTTTTATTTAAAGCTCACAAATTAATGTAAACGAAGTCGGTTAAATTAAACAAAAATTTCCCCATTAGGAGAACAATTTAATAATGATTTGAGAAAAAATGCATAGGTCACTATATATAGTTGAAAATGTAAAATTTGCAGGTTTTTACCTCTCACTAAGAAAGGCATTGAATTCATGCTAAAAATCACATATCCAGATTTTAATGAATAAGAACGTTTCAAGGTCACTAGAATCCGATTTTAACATTTTTACAATGATGTCTGTTTATAACATAATTTGTAAATGATAAATGTCAGTGTCAAAAATCAACAGTTTTAGTGACATTCTGATAGCTTTCTCTGGGAAGTACATTTAATCTTTCTTATTGTTTTATTAATTAAATATTTGAAATCAGAAATACTGCCAATGTGGTTAATGAACTGGAAGAATCTCTGACAGAGGAACTTCTTCATACAATGAAAAATAGATATAATTAGAATTATATGTGTGCAGAAGACATGTTAAATACAATAAAAAACAATATTTGAATAAAGTTCTGTAATATTTTGTTATAAAACGACGGTTCGAAAGCGAAGTGCCATACAATACTTATATAGCCTAATATGGAAATGGCGAGAGGTCTTGTGCTGGCCACAACAGATTTTTTTATTTTTACACATATCTTTCAAGTATGAAATAATACTAGGTTTTAATTTGCATATCTTTAAAACACTTTTTTATGTTCTTTCAATTTTCTTCTTACTGTTGGTTTTCGAGTTATGATGTCAAAGTTTTAATGTTCATATGAATGTCATATTGGAAAGTTCCTCAGTAAATATTTTAACAGATTTGGCAGTTTTTAAATTAGTGTGAAAGTATTCCAAAAGAAGATTGATTGACAACTGTTAAGAAGTGGAAGGAAAGAATGCTGAAGGGAATTATAAATGCTGAAGGGAACCACTTTGAAAATACATATGTAAAATAAAATTCTAAAATATATGAAGCATTTGTTTTATTCTCAATAATTCTAGAGTGACCCTCGTCCTACTTTTTCATTATGACTCTTATTTGATTTAAATAATTTTGACAATTATTTTAAAAATATATGTCTTCGACAATCGAATACTTGTCTGCCAAAGTAAACAAAAGTATCTATAGTAAAGTTTAACATTAAAAAAACGAGGTAACGATAATAAAAGATATCGCGTCTTTATGCCTATTTACAGTGCGCATGCTCAGAAATTAATTCATAGAAACATTAGAATAGTACAGAATTTTAGTACATAATATAAAAAGTACTCGTATGTATATAGGTATTTATTTAAAACAAAATTTTGCATCTAACATTTCAATAATTATTTGTTTAACTAGGAATTAAAATATCAAATTTACAGCAGTGGCTGTCGTTTCATTGAACGTTTGCTATGTAAATAGCAATAACAGGCACTAAAAGTGATATTTTATAGACTGTTAGTTGTGAAAAAAAACCGCACTTTTAATGTCAATCGCCAAAAATATTCATTTTTAGTATTAATCCAAGTATAAAATATTGCTTTAAATATAAATTTAAATAATAATTAATTAGAAAATTTAAATAAGGGATATACCGTATTTGTAATACCTATGTAAAATAAAATTTGTCATTAATAATCTTGATAAATAGGAGTAGGTACTTAAAATAATAACTAAAATCGATATGTAGATACATGTAAATTATACAAACAAATAATAATTATAAAACAGTCAAAATACTAAATATTTCAGGCCTGTTTTGGAAAACATATTCGTAAAACTTTTCCAAAATTTTTAGTACCATTTCGACCTTCTACACATGTAGAGAATTTCTCCAATGCGCATGTTCACAAATTATTAGGTACATTAAAATATAGGTACCTACCTATATTATAAAATCATGGCACACTATGTTTTATATAATAAATAAAATTGTTTGGTTTAAGAGAAAATTTTACATCTCGCTTAGCAAAATTAAATTTTGTTTTACTGCAAATATAAATTTCAACTCTAACACTTAATTAGAATATTTAAATACTGAAGAAACCGTATTTGTTATATGAATGTACAAAAATTTGTAAGTAAAAATCATGATAAAAAGGTACTTATTATAGGCCATCCAGCGAATCAAGCGGTTTACGTCATAAATACAATATCACTAGAAACAATAACGTCATATGTTAAAAAGTTTACATGAGCATGTAAAACGGATTAAAATCTGTGGGTTGCCTTCATAAACCCAAATTTTTCTTAAAAACACATCTGGTATAATATTTTTCCAGCGAAATCCAATTTTATTTAAAATATTCCGAACGATACTGCTTACGCCGTTATAAATACTTCATTCTTGTAGTATATGCAACAAACTATCTAGTATTATGTGAGATCCTTAAAAAATACAGAATACTGCATATCATACAATTTCTCACTGTTTCTGTACATTGCGTATAGCGTTTGCCACACGCTGTACATATATAGATTTAATTTTCAAATTATTACTAACAAATAGAACCAAATATTACCTCAATATTAGATTTCAGTGAAAGTAAAAACCCACCAATCTATTTTTCATTTTCAAAATAAGTCAATAAATTAACTACAAGCTCTTGAATTTGACATTTTAACAATGAACAACGAAACCAAAAACAAAATGAAATCACAATACACGTTCAAAAGTATAATATAGACATATAATATTTAGTAATATACATGTTCAGAATTACCAATATTAAAAAAATATAATCAAACGTCATTTTGCAAAAATTTACAAAATTTTACTTAATAATAATATATCCAAATATAATTATTTCTATTAAAGGTGTCAAATACATGATAATAATAAAAAAACCAATAAAATACCGTTAATAAAATATATTTAAAAAAATAAAGAAAATTTCAAAAATCCCTAAACGATGACGTAAACCGCTTGATTCGCTGGATGGCCTATAGAGATATCTATAATCCTACAAGCAAATAATAATTATAAAATAGTCAAAATACTATATAAATTAGGCCTGTTTTGGAAAACATATTGGCAAAACTTTTCCCAAAAATATTGCGTTCCATTTCGACCTCGTACACATGTAGAGATTTTCCACAATGCGCATGCTCACAATTAGTGCAAAATTCTACATACACACATTCAAACTATGTACAATAAAACAGTGCAATGAAAACCAGAATTTATTCTACATTAACTAATACCCATTCACTTAAACAGCTACCACCAACTTACATTAGAAACTTGTGAAAAATAATTGGTTTATTTGCGAAACAAGTAGGAATTTTTATTTATCCAGTGTTGTGTTGTAGGAAGCAACATACACGACTGCCGATACAGTGCATCTACTCCAGACGAGGACAGTATTTGACTTTATATGTTCATTTTACACCATAGTTTAGTACAGACATCCACATGAAGTCTTAACCCTCGGCATGGAGCATGTTTATGGAAACGAGAGCTCTGGCATAGGGCGACGGAAGATACTCGGCGTTGCGGTGCGGTGCCAATATTGGAAGTAGCATCGAAGAGTATTGGTTGTTTTGGTTATATGACAAATAGTGGGGTGTGGGTGCAAGGATGTACTTAATCTTTACAGCCGTATTATTGTTAAGGATAGAATAAGGTTATAGGGGATGTATTGAGCTTTAATGAACACTATAACAAGATATAAAGACGAACAGTATTAAACAAGGAGTACCTATCGATTTAACCGAAATTTTAGCGAGAAGTATATAGGCAAAATTCAAATCTTTAATTAATAATTATTGTAGGTAAAGGAATTGAATAAAAAAATCTGATGTGGCCAACAAATGATCTAGTGCAATTTAATTTTATTACCTTCCGACACCTTTAGGCACGGAAGGTATTGTCTTTGGTCAAAAATATCGGTGGGAAATTTTTAATAAATAAGCACGTTTTAGGATTCTTAGAATACGATTTTACTAGTTTTACGATGATGTCTACATCCGACGATAACTCCAATACGACAATTCTAAAAATTATAATTCTTTCGTATTCCTCTTCTTTACATACATATGAAAAGCTGATTAGATTTAGAATATTTGAAGTTCTTAAAATTTTTCTTGAAATAAACGCAGTTAAGTATCATTTTTTGAGATTATCAATATGAAAGAATATCTTATTGTCTATACGGTTTGATTATACATTTTCCTTCATATTCAATAGATATAGAGTTAAAAAATTATAAAGAAATTAACTTTCATAAATCAGACAGCTTTGCTGTAATCATGGAAACAGCTGATATATTCAAATAATTCTATTTGATAGATGTAAGTGTCAAGTGCAATTTACATAGAGGGTATTCGTGTTATAATTTTATTGGATTTATAGATTTTTTCCAACAAACTTTCGGTATGGAATTTGTAGAAGTATATGTTCGTATTACAATTTTACTGGATATATAGAATCTTTTCCAAGGAACTTTTGCCATGAGATTTGTACAAAATACATAAAAATGACGGAAGGTAATGTGTTGGCCACATTATATTTTTTTATTGAAATGAATACTTATGTATATGCAATTCTAGCAATTATAAGGGTCTATTCTGTAACGCATTGGTTAATTTTTAACAACTGGTTAAAAAAATATCCAGTAGATATTAATTTGACAACTAAAATTCCAGTTTTTTGTTATATATCAACATACTGATTGGTTATTTTTTAAAAAGTTACAGAATAGGCCCGATATTAGGTTTCTTTATACCTAATTACTGTTCCAATTAATAGTATCCCTTAAACTGTATGCGGTGCTTTACAACTAGAAATTTAAAGGCCTAAATTTTTGGGAGCCAAACTTTTTTAAATTTATGGTTTTCATACCCGAATAAACTTGGGGTAAAAAGCAATATGTCAAAAATAGGTATTTATCACTTAAAGCTCATTTTTAGAAATAACGCGAACTAAATTTATTTTTGTCACATATGTTAATTAAGTTTACTCACTCACTAAAGTTGTGACGTGCATTTAACTTAAACAAATTTCAATAAATAATGAAATGAAAAAGGTTTGAAAGTGTCAAAATTTATTTAGATATTTTAAGCACGAATTATTAATATTGGAATACAATCGATTTCGTTAGTTTAAGCCAGTGTTCTATAACTGGGATTCGCGGACCCTAGGGGGGTACGTAAGACATCTTTAAAGGGTCCGCTACTACCGCAAGTAGCACCGAATAAATAAATAAATAAATAAATAAATAGATGGAGCGGTAAAACAAATGTTCACCTGATATTAACAAGAGTTAGAGAGATGCAGCATTACTGATTCAAGATTCAACTAATGTTTCTGTGAATTATTTGTACTCTATAATAATTTTATTCCTACATCAGCTGTCCCGAGTTTTAATATGTGAAACATTGCAGACAAACCCTTCGTTTTAAATAACTTCCCTTTCAGTTATCTTTCTATAAAATTTATGTTAAAAAGCTCAATTTCTATACCTTCTAATGATTTAAAATATAAATATATCATCACGGCATATTACCCATTTCTGGGTATGCCAATCTGCTTTGTACACATATATCGGGAATGATGATGACATATTTTTATTTATTTCTAATGATTTAAAGTTTAATTTGTAAGCGGTCCGATATTTCAAATAATTTTGTCACATCAATTTAAAATTTTAAACGATTAAACTTTTAGAATTAAAAAAAAAAAATAACCTGTCAAGAGCTCGTAAAGGATTCAATTCAATAAATTTTATAAAAATTGAATTTAAAATAAAGTATTCGGGATATCAGGACACAAAGATCTGTAGGTCTATTGTAAACGCAGTAAATGTAGCACATATTTCATGAAATTGCAAGTAACACTTCTAATCCTTTTAAAAATGATGAATTGTTTATTATTTTATTAAATATATGATTTGTTATGTTAGTGTATTTTAAGGAAAGAAATAGAACATGAAAATGGAACCAAATATATAGGACATTTCAGATATTTTTGGCCTACTACACTATACTATACTCATACATATACAGGGTAAATATTAGAATTTGTGACATAGACGTTTTACATAAGAAATAGTATATTACATCCCAGGTGGGAGATGTTTCATTAAAGCCCCGAGGGCTTATATATATTATATGCTATTTTATTCACAATCATCCTCATTTTCAATCAATAATTTTCAAAATAAATCAATGATTTTATAACCTTTAATTTTATTAATATTTTTGACAGCTCTCTTAAAATTTATTTGAGCCTACTTTATTATAAGAATCTACGACAATGTTGCTAGGCAACCTCTACATAAACATTTCCAACCCAAGAGATGGAAGTGAAATCTGTTATTTCCAACCCAAGAGATTGTCATTAAAGTTAGGAGTAACGTATTATCCAATCTCCAAAAGGTTAAGAATCGGTATGTTACTATAATGATTGAGAATATAACAGTATTTACCTTCAGTCACTTTTAGGTAACTTAAAGGTACTTTCTCTTGTTTTTGAATTGACAATTTAAGCGAAGTTCATTTTTTGAAATGATTAAGTTTACTCTTTTATCAAAGGTTTAAATTAAAAAATTTTGGTATCAAAATATTTAGATTTTCATCCCCTAAAATTCTATTTACAAATATATTTTCCACGTTGAACGCTTTTGCCATGGATTCTCGTACTCATCCCATATACACATCAATATAAAATGTATTATTAAAATTTTTATAATTTTTTGCATTTTCCACATAATACCCGTTTTTACCGTAAGGTATTTAGTTTTCTTAGAAAATGTATTATTCACATCATCTAGATAACTGTTATTATTTACTTTTATTATAAACATGTTAAAAAAACATTAAAAAATATGTATATATGTAAATTAATATATTTATATGTACATTAAGTTAATATTTGTACGTATAATTACAGGATATGAACACAAGAATTCGTGACGTACGAGTTTAACATGGGAAAACAGTATTTTTAAAATATAATCTGTCATCTGCCCCGTATAACTTTCATACAATTTTAGAGAATAAAATTCTTAATTTTTTATTGTAAATTATTAAATAATTATTATTGACCACGTCTTTAAATTAAATTTACTTGGTTACCAAAAACACAAATTTAAAAATTTTGGAACGCAAAAATTCAGAATTTTATTCTCTAATGCCCATATTTATAACCATTCATAAAAGTTTTAAACGCTTCGTTATAATTTTTATACAATAAAAAGAGTCGACACTGAAAGAAAAATCGAAATGTAATTTGTCAAATTTGATTCTATTTGTCAAAAATAATTACAAGCCGTTTTGAAACTTTACAAGTGTTTATGAATATGGGCATAAATCTTCATGTACAAAGACCCGCATAAAATTTTACGGAACATGTAATATTTGAACAAATCTGATGTGGCCAGCACATCACCTTCCGTCAATGCCATGTATTTTGTACAAATTCCATACCAAAAGTTCCTTGAAAAAGATTCTATAAACCAATCCAGTAAAAGTGTAACACGAACATATACTATTTCCTACAAACTCTATACCGAAAGTTTCTTGTAAAAATTCTATAAATCCAATACGAATTATAACACGAACATACAATATGTAGATTGGACTTGACACTGATATGCCAATTAGAATTTTCTGGAAATATCAGCTATTCCATGATTATAGCAAAGCGGACTGATTTATGAAAGTTAATCCCTTTATAATTCTTTTAACTCTATTATCTATTGAATATGAAGGAAAATGTATAATCAAACCGTATAGACAATAAGAAATTCTTTCGTATTGATATTCGCAAAATACCAAATAAGGGAACTTCCGGTTGACCAATTATAATCAAAATCCAATCAGCTCTTCATGTGGATGTGAAGAAAAGGAATGCGAAAGAATTATAATTTTAGAATTGGAATTATCGTCGGAGAAATTTTTGTCACACACACACACACACACACACACACACACACACACACACGGATACAAAGACACATAACAGACATCATCGGTAAAACTTGTAAAATCGTATTCTAGGGACCCTAAAACATACTTATTCATTAAAAACTCACCACCGAATTTTTTTACTAGACCTTTACCTAAACGTGACGGAAGGTAAAAACTGTGTATCGTTTTCAGTTTGTATATCTGTATCTCAGAATAAAAGTGTATTAAATCACAAAATTAATATTTTACAGGAAAGCATTTAAATGATTTTTGAAAGAGATTTATGTTTTTAATTTCAAATTATTCTATCAATGAATGTTATTATAAACTTTTTATTTATAATAATTTATAATCGTTCAAACCTAATTTCTTTTGTAAAATATTATTCCAAATTGTGTGCTCGAGATATTACAAATTTCTTAAATTTGCTAAATACTGTTTTCATTTATAATGAAATTACTGCTTCAAATAGGACTTACCACAGTATCCCGTTCGAAAGAGGAGTTAAGGTTATGTTTGTTCCTAGAGAAAACTAATTTTCCGAAAATATGGACTTAATACTGTTTTATCCTGGGGTACAGATATAGGTTTATCTATTTTCTTTCAACTGTGTATTTGTTTGAATGTAAATTTATATATTATAATGTACTTGTATACCTACAATATTTTATAAATAAAGATTATAATCTATAACCAAACCTGCTATTTAAAGGTAAGTATCACTTAGCAAGATCAACAAACTAATAACAATTACATCTATTACTTCCAGACTTTCAGTTTTCAGTAAGTACCTCTCAAATTGTTAAATCAATACCCTTTATAAACCTGCGATTTAACCCTTTCGTCATTGTTGCTGCTGTCATAGTATTGATTATTTAACAAAGTATGATAAACTAGGAGAGACAAACAGTTTGCAATGCACTGTCCCGGTGCAGTATTGATTTTGTAGACCAGTATAGTATCTATCTAGCAAAACGGTTATTTTCACTATGACCTTTTTGCTTCGAACAGAAACAAAAGTTTTATGCTGCACCTATCTCAAAGATATTTGCTATTTTATTATTGCTAGCATGATTACACAGAAGCAGACGAAATTTATTCTAGAAAAGGAAATAATTTTTGAGGAGCAGACCTCGAAAACAAATAACCCGATAAGGTACGTAGAGTCAAATATGTTTATGTGAATTCAATTATTTAAGTTAAAAACAATTTGCAAATTCTGGATAGCTATTGCTGTACGTTCTGCATATGTTTATTTCTTATTTATAACGAAGTAGTGTACGGATATAACGAAAAATATTTAGCCTATTTTTAACTGACCTAAATAGTTGATGTCTCTGACCGTCGCCACTAAACATTTCTTTGATTCTTTATTTTTATTCTGAAATATCTTATAAAATACGGCGTGTATTATTTTATTAATTTATTTGAAAATTGTATGATTTTGAATTAGAACATGGGTCATTTATATTAAAATTAAATCTTAAAACAGTATGACAGTGGCTATGAAAGTTTTAAAAAAGTTATTAGTTTATTAACATCTATGACAAATAAACTTATTTTATAATTTCTTACTACTTTCAATTCTTCTGGTATCGCCTTTTGGAATCCAATATTTTCAAATAAATAAGGCAGAAAATAAAGAAACATCGAAAGTAAACGCCACACTGAATACAAACCATGTGTGTTAATGTAGAAAAAATGTTTATTATGCTTAAAATGTACAAGAACACTATATTTTACAAATTTAAATTAAAAGGTAATAGTTACTTGCTGCTTGAAAGACACAAACATATAGATAAGCTCATAGTTGGAAAAGAAAAACTAAAAAAAATTTTTTTTCAATGGTGCATCTTTCTACTATGACGTCCATTTAAAAATTTGAACTTCGACATAAAATTTATTCAAAATCCAACAGTAAAATAAATACCATCAAGAGCATGAAGAAGTGTCCTCAAAATGTGCAATCCAAAATTCCTTATTTTTACCTCTCGCTACATGCTAAAAATCGCATATCCAGATTTTAGTGAATAAGCCCGTTTTAATGTCACTAGAATCCGATTTTAACATTTTTAAAATGATGTGTGCTCGGATGTCTGTATGTGTCTGGATGTTGGGGAGACGGATTCTGAAATTCTTTTAGACTAAAGACCAATTTAACTACGTATTCCTTAATCTGATACTAATGGGAAGAAATGAAAAGTTATGGTAACAATTAGACAACCGAAAGTAGTTGTTTCTTAAAAAAAAATTCTAAATATTTTTTGGAAATTTATGTTATTACAAATATTAAAGAATATAAAATTCTCTATCCGACACATTGAACATTTTTTATTTTATCTTCTACAGATTTAGATATAGAGAATTACACATACATATATAAAGTAATCAGTTATAATAAATCTCTGAATGTTTGTAATTGATAGAAAAATGTCAGTGACAAAAATCCAGATACATTACTGAAAACATTTGTGGGAAGTACATTTAATATTTCTTATTTTATTATTAATTAAATATTTAAAATTTACACATACGGGTCAGAAATATCACCAATCACGTCAATGACTTTGAAAAATCTCAAACATTTAGAAGATTAGGAGGAAACTTTTTTCATTGTATGAGGAAGTTTCTAAATGTCTGAGATTGTTCCAATTCATTAACCAGATTGGCGGTATTTCTGATGGATATATGCATTTTACCACAATTTTACCTATAATTTCAAATATTTAATTAATAAAACAATAAGAAAAATTAAATATACTTCCCAGCTATCAGAATGTCACTAAAACTGTTGATATTTGACAATGACATGTGTCATGTTATAAACATTGGAATTTGTCAACTGGTTTCCTTAGTGCCTTAGCCTCTGCGATTAGTGTACTCTATAAATTATAGTGTCTTTATCTCTAAATCTACACAAGATATAATAAAATTTTTAAGTGTATTAGATGGAGAATTTTATGTTCTTCAATATTTAATAAAAAAAAACTCCCCAAAAATTATATTTAGAAGAATTTTTCTAAGAAACTACTACTTCCGGTTGTTCAATTGTTACCAAAACCTTTTCAGCTCTTCCCAGGAATGTCAGATTGAGGAAACTGCAGTTAAATATTTTTTAAGTCTTATAGTTTTTAAGGAATCGGGTCTACAACATCCAGACATACACACACACACACACATACACACATCCACACACAGAGGTAAAAACAGGGTCTGGTCTGGTCTCGTGGCCGTGCGCCTGAGTGTCTGATCGCGAATCTGGGGACCCAGATTCGATCCCCATCCCAACCCAAATTACTACCAATTTAAATGCCACAAAAGTTACCCCTGTACATTTTCCAATCCAGCAATGAGTACCTGTGAGGTGACGCTTGGTAAGCACCCGCACGGTAATGGGTAATGATGTTTTGTAATTAGAAAAATGAAAATACATAATTTTCATAATTAAGTTTTCTATATTGCACAATATTATTACGTACCTACTTTTAAAAAAATTGTATTATGAATGTATCTAATTTTTTATTTTTTTCGTTGGTATGAATATACAGATATATTTAGGTTTTAAATGATTCTTAAAATAATTTAAATAATAATATACTTTGTATACATTCATATAAATGCTCGTATATGTTAAAAAATATAAATAAATAAACATCTTTATCTCAAAATATGTGAAATAACATATACATATTTATATATTAAAATTTAATTAATAATTCATGACACCATATCTAAATCTAAATATACTAAATAAGATATTAGCCACACCAAAAAAAATTCTATAATTAATTACGTATTTAACGACTCAAGTTCGAATATGACGGAGGACGGAGGTCATCAACATTATAATTTGGTAATAATCGAAGATACAAAAATAACCTTCTGTAGTGCATTCCCTACAACAGTTTCAATAATTAAACTTCCACGCCCACTTATAGGTAGAAAAATATTGATTAATTCAATCCCATAAATTAAAAATTCCACTTCATTAACCTTTCTATTCAAGGTCTTCTTATCTTTTGATAAGAAAATATTGTATAGAGTGGAAGTAAGTTTTGATAGCATTATTCCATTCTCGAGGGCCGTTAATGTTGAGTGCTGCCGCCAGTAGGCCTGCGGAGGATGCAAGAACTACCTAATGGGCTGGAGGCTGAGTTCCAATTGTTACCCACCAAGGCTAAAGAGCTCGTAAAGCGACGAAATAGGGTAGAGTAGAAAGTGAGAGCTGATTGGAGGAAACAAGAACAGAGAAAAAAAGAAAACAGTTGATTCATCGGATTTTGGAAAGATTAAATTATTTGTTAATATTTATACAACGAAAATGATTTATAAAATTATAAATAAATGAAATATCATCACGGCATTGCTATACTAGGTGTACCAATTTGCTTCGAATACAAGTATCAGCAGTCAATGATGACATTATTACAGTGCACCATAGGGGCACTTTTATACCATTTAAAACAAATATAAATAAATATATCATCACGGCATTTTACCCATTTCTGAGTGTGCCAATATGCGTCGTACTGTACACAGATTTCGGTAATGATGATGACAAATTTGTACCGTGCGGGCGTTTACCAGGCGTCCCCTCACGGGCACTCATTGCTGGCGTGGAGAGTGCACCACAGGGCTCACTTTTGTACCATTTAAAATTCGAAATATTTGCCGTCGATCAGGATCGAACCCGGTTCCCCAGATTCGCGACCAGACACACAGGCACGCGGCTACGGGACCCCATAAAAAATAAAAATAAAATATTTACATAAACAAATTTACCATTTTACCTTTTTACCCATTACTTAAAATAAATTTTGGTAATCGTAGTTTGTTACCGCACAGATATTCAAGTTTATTGTGGAAAGTGCACCATGTATATAATAATATTTGTGCAAAATGTAAAATAATTTAATATTTATAAATATTAGATATTTTAGAATATTCAAAATTTGAAATACATTATTTAAATATTTTATTAGTATTTCACCTTCCTCTACCCTTGGTAAGGAAGGAAGGTATAGAGATTATGCTAAAAATCGCTTGTCGAGATTTTAGTAAATGACCACGATTTAAGGTCCCTAGAATCCAATTTTAACATTTTCATGATGATGTCTGTCTGTATGTATGTATGTATGTATGTATGTATGTATGTATGTATGTATGTATGTATGTATGTATGCATGTATGTATGTGTGTGTGTGTATGTGTGTGTGTGTGTGTGTGTGTGTGTGTGTGTGTGTGTGTGTGCGTTTGTGTATAGATTTAGACTACCTACACTCTAACTCACATCAATTTTTTTTTTTAATATAATGGAGTTGTCGGGCTGTATGTATTAGGTAACTAGTTGAGATTTAGACAACCCAGAGTCAATTCTGATCAAAGTCAAACATGAAACCGTGAAAATTATTTCCAATTTTTAAATAGCACAAAAGTGACCCCTTCCCGATGACAGGGTGACATAACGAATCTGCGAATAAAAGCAAATTGGTACACCCAGAAATGGGTAAGCCGTAATATTTTTTAGGTTTAACCACAAATTTTCTCACGAGCATTCAAATCTGAAGTGGAGAGTGCACCACAAGTTACAAACAATATACCTAAAATAATTAAATATTTTCTAATATTAAAAAAAACTGTTTTTATATAAAACTAGTCGCTTGCAGGACACTCAGCTGAAACGACGAGTGCACCACGATGTTATTTTACTTTACTTCAAAGACACCCAACTAAAGAGGAGAGTGCACCACTTGAAATACGTTCACCATTAATAATTCTTAATTGTCGAACTCGGGTCATTAGAATCACAATAATATAATAAATACCCATTTTTGGGTAGGACACTTTATTTTTCGCAGATTTAATTAATAACGTAATATTTTTTTGGAGCAGCATATGTATCATCACCACATGAGCACTCAAAGTTGTAATGGAGAATGCACCACATTTAATTTTGTCAATAATAAAAGTTATTATACGGTGCACCCAATAAAAATACATAAATATATACATAAAAAGTTTTATTCAAAGTTTTCGCACTTTAAAAGTCCTTTAATTTAAATAAAATAATAAAAATCGCTTTCCATTATTTTTCGAAATTGAGGTAAACAAGTAAATAAGTCCGATAACAATGTTATAAAAACACATAAATAACGCTACAACATCAAAGTTATCTTGTGCATTGCCCTATATAAAAACTGCATACAGATTCAGACAATGCATTCCTCAATTCAACTCTTTGTATTCTACTGCATTTCTACTATAAACACAACTCAACACTCATAAAAACACTTCCATCTCTCTTTCATGCCTCATGATAGACAAAGACGCAAAGCATACAGTTCGTCTGTTACAAAAACACCCACATCAAAACAAGCTAGCATCGGCACCCATCATGGATGCGAGGTCACGTGACCTCCACAACCAATCACCTTGCGTTTGAGCACAGCGGTTGCTATAGCAACGTGTTGTTTGGCCCTGCCCAGGCAGTATAACACATTTTATGTTTGCAAGAGTGGGGGGACACATAAAACTTCTCAGTTGGATTTCATTGGACTTTCAATAGTAAAATTTTTATGGTTTTCCCCATGTTAAATGTGTACTTATGCGTTCGTCCTATAGATGTAGGTATCAGTGCCTTTTCCAAACGGCCAAATGGGATGAAAAACGTACTGGGTATGAAGCTGTCCGGAGGATATTTGAATATACCTATTCTGGGTTATTATGCATAAACTAGCTGTAATGAAATTATATGGCACCATATTCCACGTTATTTTTTCAAAAATGGGAATTGTATTATGCTTTAATTTTATAACTAAAAGCGGTATGAATTTAACAGATAGGTTATATTTTTATCTCCGGCCATTTTGCAGAATAAAAAGAAAATGTTTTATTTTACTTTGCCATAAAAAAATTATAACAGCGACAATTTTTAAATGGGCTAATTATTTAAATAACGATGATTTTTATATGCAAATGAAACTGTATAATTTATATAATTTTCCTCTAGATAAATAATAAATTAATAGTTTATCGACGAGAGGAAAGTTTAATTCACGAGCGATCTCGCGAGTGAATTATTTTTCGCGAGTCGATAATTAAATTTGTCGTCATGTATATGTTATTATTAACTGAACACAATTTTAAAATCACAGTACCTATGTTGTTATGGATTTTGTACGTAAATAAATAAGAATTAAAGTATTTTATCTATCCTTGCTGTTAAAATGTTACTTTATCTACCCTTGTGGTTAAAGTGGTACTTTATCTACTATTTTGAGTAGATAAAAGCACAGTTTAACATCTCCTATAGAAAAAATAAAATTCCTATCATTTTTACGAAATATAAATAAATATATTTCATAGTTTGTTACCACTTGATGTATGTAGTATTCTAATTTATGCAGATTAATGCTGTTTATGAAGACAATTAAATCAAGGAATTAAATTATAAAACTAAACAAATAGAAACAATTGTTATCAATAATAGCATTTATGCAACTAAACTTAACAGGGCTGTTGCAAGAATTTGATATAACTTCTAAGTACTAAATTTTAAAGATATTGTTCTTTAAAGAGCCTCAAATTTAAAAATATCACGAAATATCTATGAGATATTTTACAATTAAATAGTGAAAATATATTTTAAATGGCACAAAAGTGACCCCTATGGTGCACTCCAAGTAATGAGTGCCCGTTAGGTGACGCCTGATAAGCGCAGCACGATTCAAATATGTCTTCATCATTACCGATCTCTGTGCTAAAGCAGATTGGCACACCTAGAAATAGGTAATATGCCATGATGATATAGGTATTTATTTATATTTAAATATATTGAAAAAGTCAAGTAATCTGAATAGGAATGTGTCGACAGAGTAAATACAATTTAACTTGTGACAAACTATCACCTATTTTCAGGGACGGACAGGGCCACCGGGAAATCGGGAAATTCCCGAGAGGCCGCGACTTGCGGGAGGCCGGTGGGCTTAATGCCTATTTTTTTTTATAGCTTAACCATAGAGCCTAAGGGTCATTATAAACAAAAATAATAAACTTAAGTACTGTAACTAAATTTAAAGTTTATTCCACATGTAATTTTATATGAAAAGTGTCATAAACATAGGTCTTATATCATTTAGTTCCCAAAATACAAGAAGTCAAAGTTTTGTAAATATCAGTTAACTTTCACTTCGTGTATTTTGGTAACTAAAAGGAATAGGACCTATGATTATATGATGTTTTTTAACCAAAGTGAAATGTGTAATAATCTGTGAAATGTTGTTATACTATGTAGTTCTGTTAGTGTAATTTTTATTAAGCTACCAAACATACCATTCCGTGTCTATTATTATTTTCATGTAACCAAATTTAACACATTTATTTTGTATTCTTTCTTCCTTTCAAAGTTTTGTAAATATCAGTTAATTTTCCCTTCTCGTATTTTAGTAAATAAGAGGAATATGGCCTATATGTTTATATAACATTTTTTACTCAGAATCATATGTGAAATAAATTGTTAAATTTTGTTAGTTCTGCAATAAAACAATTGTTAATATATGACCGAAAAAAGTGTAATTTGTTGTTTGGAGAACGATGCATTTTATCGAATGTTAATCCAATCAGATCTTTTTTATTTAGAATTTCAAAAAGCGCCAAAAAAATCATTAAACTCCGAATTAAAAGAAAATATATACATACGACATGTAGAGTCATTTTCAAGAGGTAGGTATTCCAATTCCAATTTTTCCTAAGGAGGCCGGTATAGGATTTTATTTCCCGGGCCGGTCCAAAAAACCAGTCCGTCTCTGCCTATTTTTATTTATATAAATAACGTAAACTGTTTTCTCATGGGCTATGAATGAAGTGCTGTATGTTCTTCTACGTCACAGGACTGGGGAGTTGTTTTCATGACTATTTCTGGCGCCAATCTTTTTATTTAATTAATTCCTAAAATAGCAATAAATTATTATATTTATTTTTGTTACCATGAAAAATACTGCATACTCTTTCATTTAAAATACCTTTTAAAAAAATGTGAAACAGGCTCATTAAACTACCTAATGAAACTAAATTAAGAAGTTGGATATTTAATGCTGGGTATATGCAGCATGTAAATTATAAAATTAAGTCACTAAATTAATAAACTAATTTAAAATAACGTCGTTTATGCAGTAAATTAAAATTAAGAATTTTATGATGGATATTTCATATAGGTAAATTAAATTTTTATAGGTAAAATGCGGTACTATTTAAATACGGTAAAAAATATAGACATACAAATTGTTGAATAGTCCTATTAGTATTTCGTCGCTCTTCCCTGCAGAAACTTTCTTGTCGCTGTACATTTTTATAGGTTAGTTTGCGCATGTGTCACAACACAAGTGCGCAATTGGCGCAGGCGCAATACTAAGAAATTAAAACTAAACTAAAAATTGAAAGCAACTTTTAATTTAATTTTAATTTTACTAGTTTATCATTTCAGTTTAGTTGCATAAACGTTGTTATTGATAACAATTGTTTCTACTACTTTTTTACAATCAATTTTTTTAATTTAACTATCTGCACAAAACCGGCATTCAACTTTCTAGTTGAATTTTATAATTCTTTAGTATTGCGCCTGCGTGATTCGCGCACTAATGACGGATGATATAACCAAACCTACAAATGAACGTTCTGCAGGGAAAGAGAACAAAATGAACTTATTTAATAAGCCACTGAATTAACAAACTAAATAAAAATAAAGTCGTTTATGCAAAAAAGAATTTTGTGTTTGAGATTTCGTATTATCTAACTTTTCTAAATGAAATTGTTCTGCATTATATTTATGTAGAATAAAAAAAGTTTGAATAAGTCCAATTAGTATTTCGTAGCTCTTCTTTGTAGAAACTTTGTTATCTTCGTACATTTTCATAGGTTAGGTGTTAAAATCTGTCATAAAGGCGCCATTGGCGCAGCGCGCAGGCGCATAACTAAGAAAAGATAAAATTAAACTATAAGTTGAAAATAGCCAACTTCTTAATTTAGGTTCATTAGTTTATTGCTGGGTTTATGCAGCCAACTAAATAAAAAAATTAAATTGTAAAACTAAACTAAACAAGTAAAAACCATTGTTATCAATGACAACGTTTATGCAACTGAACTGAAGAATTAAACTAATGAAACTAAATTAAGAAATTGGCTATTTTCAACATTTAGTTTAATTTTATTTCTTAATTTTGCGCCTGCGCCATTCACACACTTATGACAGATTTTCGCACCTAACCTATGAAAATGTACGATGATAAAGTTTCTGCAAAAAAGAGCGACGAAATACTAATTGGACTTATTCAACAAATTATTTATCTTTTTTTTATCCTATATAAATGTAATGTATCGCAATTTAACCTATAAAAGATTATACAAAATGTCAAACGTAAAATACTAAATTTTAATTCACTGCATAAACGACGTTATTTTAGTTTAGTTTTTTAATTTAATTTCATAATTTACATCTGCATAAACCCAGCATAAGAAAAGATAAAATTAAACTAAAAGCTGAAAATACCCAACTTCTTAATTTAGTTCCGTTAGTTTAGATTTTCAGTTTAGTTGCATAAACGTTAACAATGGTTTCTACTTGTATAGCTAATTTTTTCAATTTAATTTTTTAATTTCATTATCTGTATAAACACATTATACGAGTATTAAATGTTCTACTATTAATAGGAAGGTAATTAATTTATTGCATTATTCATATCTCTAAAAGTATTCAATATTGTTACAATTTTGTACATTATTGGTAAATATAGTTATTTATTTTTAAGTTTTTTTTTTTCTATCGAAGGTACAGAAGTCTGTCAAAATCCCATAGTTTTTTTTTTTTAAAGGAAACTAGCCTTTTTTCTTGTTTTATTTTTTTATTATATTTAATTTTTGTAAACATTACACCACCTAACGAAATAATAATGATAATTTATTCACAATTTATCCAATTATAAGGTTCATTTTTATTGTAGACCGAAGAAAACAAATTTTAATCATTTTAATTACTTATTTATTTGTCATTTACGAAAGTTACCTAGAACTTACACAAATACTACAGACTATACAATTAGATTTTTATGTTCTTTTCTTTTATATCCTGTTTCCTGTATATGACAACCGTTTGTTATATGTATAAATCTGTAAATTGCCATACGATAAATAAGTAAATTAGCAAATTAGTTAATCAAGTATCGTTGTGAGTAAAAATATGGAGTTAACCCAAGAGCATTTTCGAAACATTGTTTAAAATTTGATAGCTTTGTCAGTTTTTAGTTTGAAAATATTCCAAGGAAATATTTGTTGGGGGCTTTTAAGAAGTGGAAGGAAAGAATAGTGAAATGTATTATTATAAAATAGAATTAAATATGTTAATTAAGTTTAAATAGATTTTTTAAGTGAGTTTTTATATACAAGTGGATTTATTTGGATTGGGGAAAATTTGACTAATCTAAATCAAAAATGTAAGTCGTATAATTTTGTGATTAAACTCCTAAATGAATATTTAAGATCATTATCTAGTTCAAGGTTAATTCATCTCTATTTCGTTTACAATTTTTATTATCTATATGGAACAATTTTTTAAAATTTGTTTTATTCACTTTTGTTTCGATATATCAAAGGAAAAGTTTCTCATCACTCAATGACTGGATGAAAATATGTACCCTATCTTCATCTTCTGTAAAATTCAATAATGGATCGGCAATAATTTAAGGTTATGTTAGGTTATTTGATTATGTATTCAAAATAGGAGACATTTTGAAAGTGAAAAACTAAATAACAACGGTATTCCTAACTGTAAACGGTGGTAAGATAATTAAAATGAATGGATCAATCATTTAACGTAGTCATGTAAAAAAAAATATATGTAATAAGTGACGAAAGAAAAAAAGCATGGCGTATTATTTTTAAAGGTAAGTGGATTTGAAATTTGCTTATATATTTACTCGTATGTACCGGGTGTTTCCCTATTTATGTTTGAAAAAAAATACATCTAATAAAATAATTGACGAAGAGTTAACAGTCTATATGTTAGAAATAAATGCTGAAAAGATCATGTCAGCCATCGGAATTCGAAACTCAAGACTATTACTTTGCCGGAGCGTCACTTCGGCAAGGAAAGGTCTTGGGTTCGAATCCTTTTTACAATTTACATCTAATAAAAATTGTAGAGCATAAAATTCTACAGATAAATCAGTTCACAAAATTAATTTCGTACCTACATATTATAAATGGAAAAAAACAATATTAAAATGTATGTAACATTGTAAATTTTAATAAAATTAAACAAGTATTGGAAGAAAATGTTTTATATCTATCAGATAGGTAGGTAGGTACTGTGATTTTTTGTACAAAAAAAATAAATATTTGAACTGGAAATTATACTTTTTCTCCTTATGAATTTTACATTATTGTAATTTTATTAAATATAAATACTATTCCTACAGGATAAATAAATAATTAAATTTTATAACAAATAAATATTGCACATTTGTTTGAGTTTTTGTTTAACTATAAGCCTAGCAGTCATTAATAACCTGTAATTTTCGAAATTTTTATATCTAATTTCTGCAGTTACAAAACAGAATAAACGAAATAAATTCTATAACTTTTATTTCAAATTTTTTTCTTAAATAAAATAAAACAAAGTATTCCCTATATAATATACCTATTTCTGTTTGGTATAATATAATAATTATTATAAATTCTTTATATAAATTATAATAAATTTTAAAAAATATGTCGATATCGATATAATAAATCATCGAAACGATTCCAATATAAAAAATAAATTAATATTCAGTTCGAAATATAATAATGCAATAATAAACAAATTATATTAATAATAAAATATTTTTGTGCACTGTAAATAGCTCAACATTTCAGAAAAGAAAGTGACATAGTTTTGCCTCCATTTTTCTTAGTTGGCTTAGGTTAGTTATTTCTTACAAGGGTCACGAACCATACCGAGTTCTTATACGTGTTCAGAAAATTTTCTTTCAAATATTTAAATAGTTTATGCATTATTCATTGCTTTAATTTGTTAGTTTAACTATTTTGAATTTAACAATATTAAAATGTATGTAAATGGAGAAAAAATGTAGCTAAAATTATGTTAAACATTTAATGAGTAATATAAATAAAAAGAAAAAGAATACGTAGAATTACATAGCGGGCATATATTAATGTATATAGTATAGCTAACCTATAATTTGCATATGGCAACCTTTCATTTTGTCGGCAGTTACATACCACTATACTTAGCAGAAAAAATCAATTAGTTTTAATTTTATACTTTAAAAATGAAATATATAAATAAACATTTCAACATGCACTAATAATCCTTGAAAACTAACCTATTCTACCATTTATCATCAAGAGGAAAATATATTTATTTCTCTTAGATATTCTATTTTCCCTGCAGACATTTTTTTAAATACATTCATTAGCATAATTAACATCTGTTAACAAATATGTCAAGGAAAAACAATCATAGAGCATTTAACCTCAAATGTTAAATATTTATAGAAACAGCTTTTCTTAATCTAGTTATGGTGGAAATTAAAACAAAACAAACTCACCAGTATACCAGTAATCACTGTTACGGTTGCCCACGCAATAATACACGTCAACAAATAATTAACAAACAACAATGAACAAACATGAGTTATAGGTAGATTAGATTATATTTTTTAACCTAAAAAATGAGTGCACTAATTTTTGAAGTTAAAATTGTATCATAATAAGACAAATAAACATTACACAGTTACTGTAAAATAAATTTAAAATATGAACATATAACAAATTTTAAAAAACTGTTTGTATTTGTTGCTGATAAAACAAAAACTACTATCACTTGTTTCACAATCAACAATCAACAACTGCAGCTTGTCAGTTGAAATTTAAAACTTGCGCGCATTCATTTATTGAACAACTATTTGTCTCTTGTTTTTCACTGTTTTTTAACGAATTTTTCGAACAATTTCGCGATAATTTGTCGGGTGTGGATAAAAAGAGCGATTTTCACTACATGTCGATCACTTGCCGGCTTATGGGAGGAGAAACAACGTGCAGAGGCAGCTGGCGTTGCGGCGCATGCGCGTACAGCCAACTGAGACCTGCAGTAAACGAACCACGGCTGCACGGGCACTTTATTGGCGAAAACACTATCAAAAATATCGTAAAATAGTTTATTCCAATCGTACTAAAGGCTGCACAGAAAAAATGTCAAAATGTTTGCGAGGCGGACAGGGAAGAGAGTAGTTATACGAAGATATGAACGAAAATTGGAAGATCTATACGTATATTTTGTTTTGGAATTGAATATTAGATGTATGTTTTATGAGAAAATGTAATACCTACGCAAGATTGTGTTAAAATGTAAACGTTTTGTATTGTTTGAGATGAGGAATTGTAGCAATTTATACGTAAAAATAAAATGCTTGTCTGAGCCAAATATTTCTGTATATTTTTCGCAAGATAAATTATTGTGTTTTGTTTATACATTTTATCTTTTTAAAATATAATGAATGACATGGAAATAGTACAAAAGCATTACTCGAAATCAATGTAATTGTTTGTACTTAAACCTTACACAAAAGGTAACAATTTTAATGGCGAATCATTAATTGAGGAAAAATGTAAACCTCCAAATATGAAATAAAAGTTTATCTGAGAAAAATCAGAGATGTCGTGTGGTATTTGCTGAGATAAATTCCAAATATAATACAAAAACAAAATGAAAGAATTTGATATTAGAAATAATTTTTACAGTTACAATAACAATTTTTTATTTACCATGATTGATTAAAAACTAGTGGTTGGAATTTATCACTGAAAATAACTAAATTATTGTTTTTAACTGTGTTTTTCGATTGTTTCATTGCACCAATTATTGTTTTTAACCTATAAATTTTAAAAAATAATAATTGTTGCATTTTTGCTGTTTGAAACAAATAAACATGAATAAATAACACATCTTTGGAAAGCTAAAAAATTCTCTTTTCAGTGGTGTAACTTCCAATATAGCGTTCATAAAAAAATTAAAACTTTAAAACCATAACTTGAAATTGCACAGAAAAATTGGAAAAATAAGTGCAAACCAAAATTCTTTATTGTTTTATACTTCGAAGTTATTTACAGAAAATACTTTTTGTTGTAACTCCAAAAAGCTATTGAACTATATGCTGAAATAGTATATTATGTGGCACGTGTGTGAAGCTGAAATTTTACATGAGGGCGGATATTGCGACACGAGCCGAAGGCGAGTGTTGCAAACCACCCGAATGTAAAATAGGCTTCACACACGTGTTGCACACTATACTTTTTCTACGACCTTGCAATAAAATATATTTTTTCTTCACATTGTCATTCTTTTAACGTAAAGCCTCTGTATTATCGACTTGTGTAACCATGGTTATCAACGTTACGGGTGTTTAACAGCTTTGTTTTATTAAAATACAATTCAGTTAGTAATATTTAAAATAATGAACACACATAAAAATTTATACGTGAAGTACTCACTTCACGCACGGGAGTAGAAATAATAATTAGGGCAGACAATACTGAAAAATTTCAAAATTAAAATTGAAATTACTATAGTGCATTTTCCGATGCATCACCCTGTATAAGTGTATACTAAGGATTAATAGTTACTTTTTATACAAGACGATAAAATTCAATTTTTTTTCTATGGTAGATTTTAAAAAATCTGATGTGGCCAGCACATTACCTCCCGTCAATTCTATGTGTATTTTATACAAATCCCACACCAAGTTCCTTGGAAAATATTCTATATATCCAGTAAAATTGTAATACGAACATATAATATTTTCTACAAATTCCATACCAAATGTTCCTTAGTAAAGATTCTATAAATCCAATAAAATTATAACACGAACATACATTATGTAAATTGTACTTGACATTGAATATCTCTCAATTAGAATTATTTGAATATATCAGGTGTTTCCATGATTATAGCAAAGCTGGCTAATTTATCAAAGTTAATTTCTTTATAATTCTTTAACTCTATATCTACTAAATATGGAGGAAAATGAATAATCAAATCGTACAAACAACAACCATTTATATTTATACCTAACCAAAATCTAATCAGCTCTTCATGTGGACCTAAAAAGAGGAATACGAAAGAATTATAATTTTTAGAATAGTAGTAGTGTTGGAGTTATCGTCGGAAATATTTTTGTCACACACATCATTGTAAAACTAGTAAAACCGTATTCTAGGGACCCTAAAACGAGCTTATTCATTAAAAACTCACCACCGAATTTTTTGACTAAAGACAATAACTTCCTTACTTCAGTGTCCCTCGCAAGTGACTTGCAGTTTCAATGCCGGATGTACGAGGAAAGCCAAAGATAAGATGGAAGGACTGTGTAGCAGAAGATGTGAGAGAGGAAGAACTGTGTGGAAAAGATGCATTGAATAGTACTGAGGAAGTGTCAAGTGCAATTTACATAATGTACTGTCGTGTTATAATTTTATTGGATTTATAGATTCTTTTCAAAGGAACATGCGATATAGAATTTCTAAAAAATAGTGCGTTCGTGTTATAATTTTACAGGATATATACAATCTTTTTCAAGGAACTTTTGGTATCGGATTTGTACAAAATACATCGAATTGACGGAAGGTTTTGTGCTGGCCACAAAATTATATTATTAACATTATTTTAAATAAAACTTCATTCAGTTTTGAAGCAATTCATTGTATTAAAAAATCTTAATTATTCCTAGTTTAACAGTATTTTATTTTCGAGAAATCAGTGTAACGTCACATTCCCCCTATACTTGTCTTTCTCACACACACTGCTCTGAGAACGCTACGAGAGAAAGATAACAATTGTATGACGTCAATTTCCCCTTTTAGCAAATGTGAAACATCTCGTAAAGTAATTATTTACAAAATGTTTTCATTATTTTAACTATTATTAATTTTATATAAAGTGTGATCCTGTTCCAAGAATAGATCTTTCTAAGAACATTAACTATACAACAGAAGTTATCATTAACACAAACCATCAAAGTTTATAAGCAACGTATTTAATTTAAATAAAAATAAAAATATTTTACTTCCATTAATAAAGAGATTTCAATAGATAAAGTGCTGTTCTGAAAGTAGATATTGAAAAAAAGGAAATTCGAAAATTCAGGAGTATTATGTAAAAATAAAAATTGTACCATCACTTACTGAAAGTAAAACAACATAACCAGTTCTCCAAAATTTCACTATTTGCATAATTTGTTATCTGCCATCTAAATTTGTTGAACCATAACTGTTTCTCAAACTACGAATAAACCACTTGCCATATAAACACTATGTACTCTCAGAATAAACTTATATAGCACGAATTGCATTCGTCGAGACAGACAGTGATGATACCACGGCCTTGACACGGCTCGAAGAGACGCATACCAAGTGGCTTTGTTCTGTGATGAATGGCCTCAGAGTGGAATACCAACTAGCAGGAGAGAAACGGCAAATAACGGCAAGAGATTGCAGTTAGATTGGAATGAAAATGATGGACGACGATGTTAAGATGTAAACATCGTGTATGAAATTGTATATTGTTGTCTGCCAGACAATATAATAGTAGTAACTGTAATTGTGATATAGCTAACCAAGGATGCACACGTTATGTGTGGGGAAGATCTCGGGTTTGAATTCCACTAGGCATTGATCTCTGTTTTCGTTTTTAACCCTTTAGTGTTCAAAGACAGTTATTTAACTATCAAGGGTGTTAATGAGTATGATTAATAATAATAATAATAATAATAATAATAATAATAATAATAATAAACTTTATTGAAATATAATCAAGGGCGAGGTTCAGCCTAAGGTTGCTCTTCCACCTAACCAACAAATAATACACAGATGTATATAAAACTAATAGACACGTTTTAAATATTAATCACTTACAGATAATTGAAGTAATAGAAACATTTAAGATAAATATAGAGTACAAAATAGTAAACAATGAAATAAATATTATGCAAATAATAAAGCTCGTACATTCCTTTTGAAATTTTTTAAAGAAAGGATCTTCAGATAGTCAGGAACACTGTTATATAAAGTGGGGGCCATATATGAAAACGCACCTTTAAATTTAGACTTTCTGAAGGTTGGGACAATGTACAAATCCTTCATTCTAAGAGAATAGTTATAATCTTTAATAATAAATTTGTCAAATAAATATGATGGAGTACCTGTCAATATAATTTTATGTAACAAGCATAAATAGAGATATTTAAGACGGTTTTCAACAGAGGGCATCTTAGAAATTTTGCGATATTTAGATATATGATCATATTTACGCACACCGTATACGAAACGCAGACAAGAATTTTGCAATAATGTTAGTCTCTGTTTATCTGTCTGTGTGAGGTTCGGAATATAAGTGCAGGCGCAATAGTCAAATAGTGGAAGAATAAGTGAATTGACCAGTTTAAGTTTCACTGACGAATTTAGTTCATTGTTAAACTGAAATAATTGTCGTAATTTCAATCTTGCTGCACATAATTTTACATTAAGATGGTTTCTAAAATTTAAATCTTTGTCAATGTGAAGTCCCAAAATTTTAACATTATCTGTGCGAACTAAAATAGAACCATCTAACACAATATCAGGTATGTTACCACAGTCACTAATTATTAGAAGTGATGATTTGTCGGTATTAATTTTGAGACCATTGCTCTTTACCCATGATACAAAATGATCGATACATTTTAAGGCGTGAGCGTAGCGAACGCGTTAATTGTTGATATCATTATTTGCCTATTAACACACGTGTTAGTTACAATATTTTTCTGTTGGCCGTATCTTACTGAATTGGAAATAGATATTTTCAGCACAAGTGAGCAAAGTATGTTTTCTCACGCGTCCGAATATCGGCCAACTGGACAAGTGAGAAAAAGACATGCTCGCGTGTGCTAAAAATGATTTTTTCCACAATCTTGAAATATAATTTATCTGAAAAACAAAACATTGTTCTTTTTTTATTAATGAAAAACTCAACAGTACATATGTTTATAACTGAATTTAATGTAAAGTTAACTACAAAAAAATATTGTTCCGTCATGTAGAATGCTAGATATTTATAGTATTTGTAACTCCATCAAAATTGATGACTCCTGATTATAATAGGCTTGTGTATTTTGCTCACTTGTTAAGGAAGTTGGTTACTTTGCTCACTTGTGAATGAATTTTCCTAACGATTGTGGAAAAACTAATTTTATTCCATGGATTTTTTTTTTAGGTTAGTAACATTTGACAATTGTTCAGCAATATTATGCGGTATCTATGGTTACCCACTAAAATAGATTATTAATAAAAAATCATGTACTAATAGGGGTTATTAATGAATGATTTTCTATACATTAGCATAACCTATTAATAAACGAACAACAGAAAAGGAAGTTTAATGTCCAGGTGCCTACAATAACTCTAATAATTAACTATGAAGTATATTAATAAGACTAATTAATGATTGATACAGTTGAGATTAGTAAACGCCAATTAACATACGTGTTCGATACAATATTTTTCCGTTGACCGTATTTTACTGAATTGTAAAATCCAATTTTATTCCATAACAAAAAAAATTAGGTTAGTAAAGTCTGACACATAAGTTTTGACAATTGTTCAGCAATGATATGTAGTAACTATGCAAACGTACTAAAATCGTTTATTAATAAAAAATCATGCATTAATAGAGGTCATTAATGAATGTTTTACTATACATTAATATAACCTATTAATACACGGTCAACGGAAAAGTTTATTTTAAAAGGTAACAGTTCTTACTTTGATGCTTACAAAATACAGATTGCTGTTCAATCAATAATTTTTCTGGCAAATTATATCATATAAATTAAAGTAAATATAAATATATCATAACGGCATAACGTAGTAACAAAAGTTTTTAGAAAAATATTACTTTCCAAAATTTATTACTAAGTAAGTTCTAATCTAGTTGTCATTGGATATAATAAATACGTAATAAGTGGTAATATTTGTTTTATAATACACGTTAAAATCACCAGAAAAAGTTTTGAAAGACGTTATTCAAACTTAAAAACGCAAATATATCTGTTGGTCAGTTGGACAGATATCGGAAACGTTAAATTGTTAACGTTTTTGGGGATCAAAATATTGGACAGACGATTATTATTATTAACCGAACTATATGGGAATGTGAAGGTGTAGTAGGTATGTATTAATTTACCAAAAAATGGGCGACTCAACTTTTGCATCGCATTCAAAGTGTTCAAAATAAAGTTGAAACGTTATCGCGCAAATTAACTTGACCGTAAAATTTTAAAGATGATTTTTAGCAGAAATTTGGTCCTAAATGATTTATAATTTCGAAATAGTTATTTTCGTAACAAGTTATGAAAAATACCAAATATCATGTGAGTGTAAATTGACGCACGACGCGTAGTGGAGTGCAAGTCAATACACACGAGCTAAGATATTTGTATTTCATACAAGTTATGAACATTATTTTTTAGACCAGTTTAAATAAATTTTACTGTTTTTACAAAACTGAAATTTAGGTTCAAACGTACGGACAGCTAACAAATGAATAATGTATACATATAGCCAGAAAATAATGACATAGTAACCTAGCAACCGTGTCAACTATTACGATATGAAATATATCGTAACACTAATGTGATAAGTTCAACTTTCATGCAGTGTTAGGATACTACGTTGATATGTCATACTTATCACAATGGTCGTCTAAAAAAGAAATAATGTAACCATATAGATAGCGGCCCAGCTTGAGCGAATATCCAGATTTCAGAAGACAACATTTTATAGAAAACAGAAAGAGAGAGAAAGTATAGTTCCTCAAAAGTATCTCAGGCACGACTGATTGGAGACTTTTGGGCATTTCTTAGCAGAAAATTATACAATAATAGTTGAGAATACCAAAACGAACAGCAGTTGCAAACAAGAATATTTCTGACGAGAAGTAGATTTAACATCATCCAGAGACAAATGGGACAAGATATTAAAAAAAAAACTGCGTCGCATTGAAGATAATGTTCCCCTACAAGTGTTAAAATTAGATTCAATAAAAAGTTCTTTCTATTTGATGGAAAGGACTTAATTTTTTCTCAAAACTTTTACATAGGTACATTATTACCTATCTATTGCTAGGTGTGCCAATTTGCTTTGTACGTAGATAATCGGTAATGATGATAAAAGGTCAGTATAATAAAATAAACGTTGGAAATATAATTTCTTGTGAGACCTAGAGATAATAAATAAACTGGAGCATAATTTAATTAAGAATATTGTTCTTCATCTTAATTTGATCGTGTGGTGCAATAAGATCATATTGAAACAATCAATTTATTTGAGTGGTCTGCGTTAAGCGTTATCTTCGTTTATCATGTTACTTCCAGCAATTCTTGTTTTCATTGTTTTTATTACTTTGGCAATATTGACGTCCGAAAATTTTATGGGGAATATAGAGTATAATTCCCATATATATTACAAAAATAAGTCAAATTATTCAGATAATTAGATCAGGGATCTCAACAATTACTTCCCACAAATTGGTACTACATACAGAATCCTCATTAACTATAATATTGCCCTCTAAAGGATCATTAATTTTTTTATGTTTTTCTTATAGAACATTAACATCTTTAACTTTTTATTTGTTAGGCTCTAAACCACCGGAATTTTACCTCTCGCTAAGACAGGTATTGGATTCATGCTAAAAATCGCATATCCAGATTTTAGGGAATTAGCATGTTTTAAGGTCACTAGAATCCGATTATAACACGTGTGTGTGCGTGTGAATGTGTGTGTGTGTATGTGTAAGTACGTATTACATAATCTAAAATTAATGGAAAGAGCTGAAAACCTTTTGGACAACAGGAAGTAGTTGTTTCTTAAAAAAAATCTTCTAAATATTATGTTATTACAAATATTAAGGAATATAAAACTCTCTATCCGATACATTGAACATTTTTATTATCTACAGGGTGTCTCAATAAGCTTGCTCACTATTGGTAACTTTTTTATTTGAAGAGATACGAGGTTGGTTAAATTAGCAAAATTGTGCCATTTTATATTAGAAAATTGGTCATATAGACAAAATAAAAATTGTGTCAGCGGTTCCCAAAATTTGGGACAGAATATATATTTTTTAAATGGAACTACATATTTTTTATTATTTTATTAGAAAGAGTATTTTTTTCTTTTTCCAATAAGGTAATGTTGTTTATGTACATTTTTTTCAAATAAACGAGTTATTTACGTTTAAAGATAAAAATTATCTTTTGTTAGTTTAAGTCAAGTAAACTATGGAAACAATTGTCTTTTATAAAATTATTATTTTATTAATTTATTTTACAGTAATAACAAAACAAATAAAATATTCAAAGTGAATGCTATTATTTCTTTCGCACATTTAAACTCTTTTGAAAAGAGAGGCGACCGTTCTACGTAACTGGTGTCTAGATATAACTTTCCATATACCACGATCATATCTAACTTTTCTTCATTTGTAAAGTTATTAAACATTATTAAATGCAGAGAACTTTACGGGAGAAATTACTAAACGTCAAACAAACAAAGAATCAATTGTTTCCATGGCTTACTTGACTAAAACACTAACAAAATAGATTACAAAATTTAAATTTTTAACCGTAAATAACTCGTTTATTTGAAAAAATTGTACATGAACAACATTACCTTATTGGAAAGAGAAAAAAATACTCTTTCCAATAAGATAATAAAAAATATATGGTTCCATTTAAAAAGTATACATATTGTCTCAAATTTTGAGAACCGCTGACACAAATTTTATTTTGTCTACATGACCAATTTTCTAATATAAAATGGCACAATTTTGCTCATTTAACCAACATCGTACCTCTTCAAATAAAAAAGTTACCAATAGTGAGCAAGCTTATTGAGACACCCTGTATATCTCCTATAGATTTCTAGAGATAGAGAATTATAAATATATAAAATAATCAGTAATGAATCTCACAACCCAAATAACTCTATGAAAACCAGTTGAAAAATGAAATTGTTTGTAATTGACGTATAAATGTCAGTGCCAAAAATCCAGAGAGATTACTTTTCTGAGAAATACTTTTAATATTTCTTATTTTACTATTAATTAAATATTTAAAATTATAGATATAGCTACCGCATGTTAAGTTGACACTGATCTTGACTTGAATGCTGAAAACCTATAAAATTCATACTTGGACAAGTTGAAATGTAATAGTAATTATAATATGCTATTGTTATAGCGATGTAATACATTCCTTTCCTAAAGGTGACGGAAGGTAAAAATATTACACGTGTGTCTCTTTCTCAATAATTCTATAGTGATAAACCCCCCCCCCCCCCCCCCCCCCATTAGGTAGAACAATAAATCAAAAAGTGTATATTTTGCAACAACTTTATCTGCGTCGTACAACACATGTCGTTCTAATTATTTATACCAGCAGTATCAAAGCACTTGAAGATTGGTGTAATTTACCGTGACCACTTTATCAAGTTGGTGATAATTAAATGACCGACCATAAGTGCCCCGTACTTTGTGCTTGCTTTACTATCGCTACTTTCCATTTTGCTTCTCGTTTTCTGATTCACAATAAAATGCCACTGTAGTCTTCTGATAAAAGCAATTAGTACGAAGATAATTGGATGCATTTCAGTAATTGGAGAACAGAGAAATTGGATGATAAAAGTAATTCAATTAAATTTCATAAACAAAAAATATTTACAGGTTTATATTTATATTTTTTAAATAGCAATTTACAGAAGAAAAATATACACAAAATAAGAGTGTTAGGTAGGAATATAACCTGGGCCGTCCGAACTACTATCTGTTTAATTCCATAATTTCACTCACAGCGTTATAAAAAAATCTGTTGTGGCCAGCACAAAACCTTCCGTCAATTCGATGTATTTTGTATATATCCCATACCAAAAGTTCCTTGAAAAAGATTCTGTATATCCTGTAAAATTGTAACACGAAGACACTATTTTTTACAAATTCTGTACCGAAAGTTCCTTTCCCCATTTTATTAGGGGTCGCTGTTTCTTACTCTTCTCTTTTAATCATTCCTGTCCAACGCATCTTCTTCACACAATTCTTCCTCTCTCAAATCTTCAGCTACACAGTCCTTCCATCTTCTTCTCTTTGGAGGGACACTCTATCACATTCATACATATCTTTCTGACCCTATACTTTCAACTTTGGTTTTGCATTTGATACTGACATCTGTCAATTAAATTTTTTTGAGTATATTATCTACTATTTCCATAATTTTAGCAAAGCTGACTAATTTTTGAAAGTTAATCTCTCTTAATGTCTCTATAACTCTATATCTATTGAATATGAACGAAACTGTATAATCAAACCGTATAGAGAATAAGATATTCTTTCATATTGATAATCACAAAATGTCGAAAAATAATATTTAACTGCGTTTCTTCAAGAAAAACTGTTAAAAACTTCAAATAAGGATACTTCCGGTGGATCAATTATAACCAAAATCTAATCAGCTCTTCATATGGATGTAAAGAAGAGGAATACGAAAGAATTATAATTTTTTGAATTATATTATTGGAGTTATCGTCGGAGAAAAATTTGTCACACACGGACACACATACGCACACACACACGGACACACACACACACACACACATATACATACATACATACATACATACATACATACATACATACATACATACAGACATCATCTTAAAGTAAATTCGTATTGTAGGGACCCTAAAACGTGCTTATTCATTAAAAACTCACCACCGAATTTTTTGACCAAAGACAATACCTTCCTACCTAAAGGTGACGGAAGGTAAAAATCTGATGTGGCCAACACAAAACCTCCCGCTATTTAATTTTTATTAATTTAAATACATACGTATTTACTGTTCCATTGCAGAAAACTATTGCTTTATTTACTATTTTCTTTTTAAAATGTCACTATTATTAATTTGAAGTGATTAGTTTTGTGACATTTATTGTCAGTTACATTCATTTAAAATATGAACTGTGTAACAAAGGAATTGTGTTTATCTTAGGCTTCGCGACTAATAAAAAAAATTATTTTTAAATTTATCTGTAAAATAAATAGAAAAAGTATTAATGTATTCCTGTAGAAAATTCAATAACTATAAGACTTAAGAACTGTTTAACAATGGATTCCTCAATCTGACATTCCTGGGAAGAGCTGAAAAGGTTTTGGTAACAATTGAACAACCAGAAGTAGTAGTTTCTTAGAAAAATTCTTCTAAATGTATTTTTTCGGAAATTTTTGTTATTAAATATTGAAGAACATAAAATTCTCCATCTAATACACTTAAAAAATTTATTATATCTTGTATAGGTTTAGAGATAAAGACACTATAATATATAGAGTAATTTAATCGCAGAGGCTAAGGCACTAAGGAAACCAGTTGACAAATTCCAATGTTTATAACATAGTTTTTAAATGACACATGTCAATGTCAAAAATCAACAGTTTTAGTGACATTCTGATAGCTTTTTCTGGGAAGTATATTTAATCTTTCTTATTGTTTTATTAATTAAATATTTGAAATTATAGGTAATATGTATATATCCATCAGAAATGCCGCCAATCTAGTTAATGAATTGGAAGAAACATTTAGAAACTTCCCCATACAATGAAAAATAGATATAATTAGAATTATATGTGTGCAGAAGACATGTTAAATACAATAAAAAATAGTATTTGGGTAAAGTTCTGTAATTTTTTGTTATAAAACGACGTTTCGAAAGCGAAGTGCAATATAATACTTATATAACCTAATATGGAAATGGAGAGAGGTCTTGTGCTGGCCACAATAGATTTTTATTTAATTTACCTTACAAATATAATTATGTGACTTTACTATTTCATTGCAATGGTTGAATATCCCATTCTACCCAGGACACGTAGGTAGGTATTTATTATTTATCTAAAAAGCTAAAGCATAAAGTTTATTTTATTTTGTCGATAATTTTAAGAAATAGTTAATGAATGTTGCAGATTCTATAAAGTTAGTTACCTATTGTTATTTATAAATATTTACATTTCTTTTCACAGTACCTATTGTTTTATTGTTCTATAGTATAACGAATTTTCTGACTTATATTTACAAACTAGAAACCTGCAAACGAGTTAGAATTGTATAAGAAATTTACGGCAAATTCTATTATTTCCATAGTAATTATCAGCTTTCCGCATTGATGAAAATATGACGGAGTGCGGCTATTGTTAAATTTTTTTGTTATTGATTATAAACAGAGTTTTGTTTTCTTTATTAAGTTAGCTCAGTTTTCTAACAATTGTAATTGTAACAATAGCATATTGATTGCATTGAATTTTGAGAAACAAAATTATATTGATCAAATATTACTGCATGATAATGGTAGTTGTACTTTTTATTAATGTTTTTTTTTTTACATAGGTAACTACAGCTCCATTAGTTTCTGACTAAACGTTCCCATTAAGAATGTAGACAAGTGACATTTCTGAACATTTTATAGTTAGAATTTCGGACAGCAAGCGTATTTTCTACTTTGTCGCGCATGAGCGACAAAGTGATATTTTGTGTTGACAAAAGCGAGCGCAAAGTGCTTACTTTGTATAAACTGTAGAAAAAATATTTATCCGCAACTGTCAAATAATATACCCATAATTCAATTGCTTTTTATCAATTAATGACACTCATTACTGTTGCTAATTGAATAATATTGACAGTTCGATGGAATAATATTATTCAATCGTTATGTCAAATTCAAATCTGGGTACAAACAAAATGACTTTAATAAATATTTCTTCCACATAAGAAGTCAAGGTTCCATTAATTTCATTATTTATCATCCTTCTATTTTCTTTTTAAACTTAATTGTAGCTGAATAGTCGATTTTAAGATTTTCTGTTAAATGTCAAACTATTTTGTTACAACGATAACTAGATTTACTTATGTTTGAAAACAACATTTTTTTGCAGTTGTTAGTGAAAAATTTCTTATTATTTTTCGATGCAAATATGTCAGTGATATATTATTATTTGACAGTTGTGGATAAAGGATAGTATTCTATTCGCATGTAATGGCTATTAATTATTCGAATGATTAATAGCTTATATTAGATACTCATTGAATAATATACTATTTTTTATCCAGTCTTATTATTAAAGTGTTGCTTTAGTGACAAGTTTTCAATAGATAAAATTTTTCAGAGCATAATGTTAATGTTGACGGGATATTCTAGTACGGTAGGCCCTTCAAAACATTAAATGATATTTTTCTATATATATACGGTGCAGCTAATAATAAACCTAGTCTATATTCTGCTTCTGCAAAGCTTTATCTACTCGCATTTACGTCATTAGCAATTGTAGGAATAACGTAAGGAATATATATTAACAAATTTGAAAGAAATATGACCTCATTGACAAGTATATCATGAACAGTACGTTTTGATACGTACCTATTTTCCATTTTGACCTTTAGGTACCTTCTTTTAACAAATTATGAACAAAGGAAGTTAACAGAACTATAATATCGTATTTTGAAAAGTTCATTTATTTAAAATTGTTGTAAATATATTATTTTCTATAATTGTGAGGGGAATAAATGTTTTCAAACTCAAAATGAATAAGGGAAATAAAACAAGATTTTTGTTTGGAAATCAAGAGAGAGCAATTGTTATTATCACTTAAAAATACCATGATGGCTGCCCAATAGGGTACTATACCATAGTCAAATTTTAACTATCTTAAATAAGAAATCGAAAATATACATAAATTAATGAGTAGTTTAGAGTACATTTCTTAATTTCCCTTATTCTTGTGGACGACTGTAAAATATATTATTTCCAATACATGCGGAAATAGTATATTAAAAGTATATAACAAACGTCATTTGGCAATCTGTTAAACCACGTGTTCAAGTTTGGACAACGAGCCGCTTTGTGGCGAGTTTTACAAAGGACGAGAGCGATAACAGGCCTTATGTAATAAGTTTTTTATACTATTTTTTTTATTGATGCAATTTTTTAAAAAATGCGATTCTTTTTACCTCTCGCTAAGAGAAGTATTGGATTCATGCTAAAGAGTCCGATTATAACATTTTTAAAATGATGTCTGTGTGTGTGTGTGTGTGTGCGTGTGTGGATGTGTGTATGTGTGTGTATGTGTGTGGATGTGTGTATGTGTGTGTGTGTGTGTGTGTGTGTGTATGTATGTCTTGTCTGGATGTTGTAGTTACGATTCCTCAAAAACTATAATACTTAAAAAATATTTAACTGCAGTTTCCTTAATCTGACATTCCTGGGAAGAGCTGAAAAGGTTTTGGTAACAATTGAACAACCGGAAGTAGTAGTTTCTTAGAAAAAATCTTCTAAATATAATTTTTTGGGAGTTTTTTTTATTAAATATTGAAGAACATAAAATTCTCCATCTAATACACTTAAAAAATTTATTATATCTTGTATAAATTTAGAGATAAAGGCTCTATAATTTATAGAGTAAACTAATCGCAGAGGCCAAAGCACTAAGGGAACCAGTTGACAAATTCCAATGTTTATAACATGACACATGTCATTGTCAAATATCAACAGTTTTAGTGACATACTGATAGCTTTTTCTGGGAAGTATATTTAACTTTTCTTATTGTTTTATTAATTAAATATTTGACATTATAGGTAAAATTGTGGTAAAATGCATATATCTATCAGAAATACCGCCAATCTGGTTAATGAATTGGAACAATATTTGACATTTAGAAACTTCCTCATACAATGAAAAATAGATATAATTTGAATTATATGTGTGCAGAAGACATACTAAATATAGTAAGAAACAATATTTGGGTAATGTTCTGTAAGATTTTGTTATAAATCGACGGTTCGAAAGCGAAGTGCAATACAATACTTATATAGCCTAATATGGAAATGGCGAGAGGTCTTGTGCTGGCCACAACAGATTTTTTTATTAAAATTTATAGGAACAATGTGGGAATTAAATTTAAATTTTATTTACAGTTTTATTGGGCTTTAAGTTTCTTATGGTTGCGGAAGTATACGTATACATTCGCAATCCGTTTTACATAAAAATACACGGATGTTTCGGCCATTGATATGTGGCCATCTTCAGCATAATTGGTTTACAATATGGGTAAATTTTCAAAATTTAATATAAATTTTGCGATGAAACATGTTGCGAAAATGTATTGGCTATCGATGAAGCTAAAAAACATTTAGCCATAGTAGCACGTAGCAAAAAGTCCCAAAAGTCAAAAAACAATTTAAATTTTTATTATTTTACATTTTAATCCAAAGATTTTTGATTAGTTATGTTGGTAACGCTTCCCGCTAACTTCACAGGTGAAAATTCGTTGTTGACTGACAACAATTTGAGGTTAACGTCATTTAACTGTCAGTTTTGAAAGCAGTCATAACACCTATAAATAAATAGTTCCGGGGTCCCTTAATATTACCGGGGATTTTGCCCCCCTGCCCCCCCCCCCCCCCCCCCTCTCATCAGGCCTGCTCATGTTAAGATTGGTATCTCGCACTATAGGAACAACAATACTCGCTAATGGCCAAAGTTTCAGTGCCCATGCCACAAACTAAAATAAAAATTGATTCTAAAACTCTATGCAAATTCCCTGAATTCTATGTTCTTATACACAGAAAAAAGAAGATTTGTTATTTTGTTTAATTATAATTAGATATTATTTTATTAGGCAATATGTCTAATAATTTGGTATATTTTACAAATCTTAATTTAGCATTTTAACTTACCCGAAATAGATAATAAATATTTTGTAAAAACTCGTTAATTTAAATATGTAAATAGTTATTTTAATTACTTATTTTATTTAATTTTACTATATTTTGGCTTCATTATTTTTGTCTTTCAATTTTCGGTGATTTATCTAATGAATTAGGTAAGTAAATAGAAAATTTAAATATATGTTTAGTTAATTTCTTTATTTATGTTTAGTTCAAAACCAAATGTAGTCATTTAATCTAATTTTGTATTTAATTTTACTATAATTTGTTATTATAAATTTAGAAAATTTAACTAAATCAACTTACATAATTTAATAAAAACATATTAGAAGGCTGAAAATCACAGATTTATTTAGTTAATTTAACTACAATTTAGAAGGTTTGTTTTTTCTGTGTAAAGCTGTAAAAAATCTGAATTTTGAATAAATATAGTAATAGATAGATACCATGATGTATACATTTATTTATGACTTTAATTGCTTTACAATTTTATATGAATAGATTATATGAGTATAAGATGCCTTCTGGTAGGCGTTTTGAACGATACAAATATTTCATCTCTACCAAAACCAGTAAACTTTCTCTTTACAAAAACTGTTTACTATTATATTCTAATTTTTTCATCCCCAACAATATTCAGACTCTAGAAATATTCCAACCCCGATTTCTCCTGCATAAAAAATTAGAAAGTTACCCCTAAGTTTCCAAGAGAAATCTACATATATTATCTAAGGGCAGGAAAAAATCTTGTTCACAATCTTGGAGAAAGTTTCTATTGCAAAAAGTGACCTCATTCTCATCTTATTCATAGCAGATTCAAATTCGGTTGAGAATATTCACAAAGGTATGCGGTTGCCGGTGTAGGCGTTAGTTTCCCGGGTGAACTGAATGCGAAAGGTACGGATGAATGCATATTAAAATTTTTATAATAATAAGGGGTGAAATAAATAAATAATAGTGCAATAATAATGGTGCATATTGTTGTTGTGAGTGAATTAAAAATATGAATGAAAGTATTCAAACTGCAATAAGATGAATATGAAGGTAAGGTGAAATTTTGATTTTATAATTACGATAGCCGGTTTTAATCTGTTTTCGAAGTAAATAAAATTTGCTTCATCAAATGATAGTCGAACTTATGATAGTAATTGTTATACATGGTGTTAATTACTGTATTAATTAATAAGCGGACCATAGGCGTTTAACATGGGAAATCAGTTTTTCCTTACGCAAAACTTCCAGTTATGAGTGCCCGTGAGGTGACGCCTGGTAAGCGCCCACACACTCTGTCACTTATATCACTTTCAGATCATATACTTTCCACTTTGGCTTTGCACTTGCCACTGACATCTGTCAATTAGATTTTTTTTGAATATATATGTTGTTTTCATAATTTTTGCAAAGCTGACTGATTTTCAAAAGTTAACCTCTCTTAATCTTTCTATAACTCTATATCTCTTGAATATGAAAGAAAATGTATAATCGAACCGTATAGAGAATAAGATATTCTTTCTATTGATAATCACAGAAAATGTCGAAAATGATATTTAACTGCGATTTTTCAAGAAAAACTGTTAAGAACTTCAAATAAGGGTACTTCCGGTTGACCAATTATAACCAAAATCAGCTCTTGATAGGGTTGTAAGGAAGAGGAATACGAAAGAATCATAATTTATTATAGCGTCTTTATCTCTAAATTTATAGAAGATATATTAAAAAATTTAAATGTATTAGATGTAGAATTTTGTTCTATTAGTAATATCAAAAATTTTCAAAAAATAATATTTAGAAGATTTTTTAAAAAAACTACTACTTCCGGTTGTTCATTTGTTACCAAAACCTTTTCAGCTCTTCCCAGGAATGTCAGATTGAGAAATTCATAGTTAAACAGGTATTATCTCTTATACTTTTTGAGGAATCGTCCGTCCAACATCAAGCCATACACACACACATACACACATCCACACACACACAGGCATCATTGTAAAAATGTTAAAATCGGACTCTAGTGACCTTGAAACGTGCTTATTTATTAAAATCTGGATATGAGATTTTTAGCATGATTCCAATACCTCTTTTAGCGAGAGGTAAAAACATAAAAACTCGGTTACTTGATTTTAAAGTGTACGCGATTTTTTTTGCAAGCCAGTGTACAAAATACCTAGAATTGACGGAAGGTAATGTGCAGGCAACATCAGTTTTTTGTTAAATAAATTATTCCATATAACTAAAAATAGATACTGTATAATTAAAAGTTCGATCCCGACCGACGCCAAATATTTCCAATTTTAAATGGCACAAAAGTGACCCCTGTGGTGCACTCTCCATACCAGCTGTGAGTGCCCGTGAGGTGACGCCTGGTAAGCGCCCACACGGTAAAATATATTGTCATCATTACCGATGTCTACATGTGTTGTAGATACTGGCACACCCAGAAATGGGTAATATGCCGTGATGATATATTTATTTATTTATTTATTTAAAACTTCCAGTTTGATTTAAGACAAAAGTGTTTCAAATAAATGTTGCAAACAATTAAATTCTACACCTTAATCACTAATCAGACTTATTTTGCATGTTCAGTAACATGTAAAGTACAATTTGAAATTTTATAAATATTGCTTATTTGTAGTGATACCCGTGGAATTTAAACAAAATTACAAGGGATATTTTTCCAATTTTAGCGCTCGCACGCACGGTAAAATATATCGTCATACATGTGTTGTAGATACCCAGTAATGGGTAATATGCCGTGATAATATATTTATTTATTTATTTTACAAGGAAATGCATATTGCTTGAACTGTCAGAAATTCGATTTTCAAATAAAACTATAGATAACTATATTCTACATCTAAGTCCCTAAAATTTAATGTACATATAAATCGCTATTTTATTTATTTTTATTTTGTAACCTACATAATCAAAATTCTGGCAATGGGGTATTCCGACATTTTTTTAAAATATTTTTTTACATTAGTATAGACCAGTAGAACTAATATCTAACTTTGAATAACAAAATGTATGCATCACATGAGATATGAATTTATAAAATTTCATCGCAATTCAAATTTTCTTATCATGGCGCGCTTATGACGTCAACTAGAAGGTGACATCTGCAACGAACTTCAGCGCCTAAATCCACATGTTCAAGACAGCCATTTGCTTATTTACATATGATTTTAGTAGCAGCGTGTATTTCGGTGTTTGTCCTGTGTTTGTTTATGGTAAAAATAGGAGTAATAATTATAAAGTGGACGAAATGTCAAACAAGAATTATACCCGCGCGTGTTAACTACTGGCACCATCTGTGTTTTTAAACGAAAATATTTACTTTGAAATGAGTAACAGAATATCAACTTGACGTCACAAATTTCAAGGACGTTTCTAGAGCTGTAAAAATTCCAATTTTGTATCATTAAATTATGAATTAAAACTTTTTATTAAACATGTTTTATTATATTTTTCTACTATATGAAAATGGAAACTATAGAAAAAAGTTATTATTTTGCATTAATTCCATATCACCGGAATACCCCATTCAAGCGATATGTATTTCTTTGTAATTTTGTTTAAATTCCATGGGTATCACTACAAATAAGCAATATTTATAAAATTTCAAATTTGATTTTACAGCTTATCACATATGTAAAATAAAATCTGATGAGTGACTTAAGCCACCATAACAAAAAAAAAATAATTTCAATTTAACAATTTAAACAATGAAAACATTTTTTAAATAATTACTTTACGAGATATTTCACATTTGCTGAAAGGGGAAATTGACGTCATACAATTGTTATCTTTCTATCGTAGCGTACTCAGAGCAGTGTGTGTGAGAAAGACAAGTATATAGGATAATGTGACGTTACAATGATTTCTTGAAAATAATATACTGTTAAACTAAGAACAATTAAGATTTTTTAATAATATGAATTGCTTCAAAACTGAGTGAAGTTTTATTTAAAATAATAAAAAAAAAATTGAGTGGAATACCCCAAGGAAAAACTGATTTCCCATGTTGTTAAAGTCATTTGGCCTGCTTTTTAATTACATCCTGCATACGCCATACAATTAATAAAATTTATTTGAATTTGTTAATTTAAATAAATTGACTATGGAAGTAAATTTATTATGTTCTTTATAAAAGAAAGGATTAGTAATGTAAAATATAAACCGGATGCAAAAATAAATGGCCATTATTTAAAGTGCGATTATACACATAAAAAGTTAAAAATGTTAATGTTGGTCGTGCTAGAATTATTCAGAATAAGATACTTATAGACTATAATAACACGAGCTTATGAAGATAAGAACTTCTTAGTAATATTATTTATTTCACGGGTCAACTATACACACAAACAACAATTTGTTTTCTTATTATTTATTTAATATATTTCCTTGAAAAAATAATTTATTTGAAAATTATCTGGGTACTACAATATTCTTTCCTTTAACATGTACATGGTGTACACGTGTATATACATATACGATTTGTGAAGACTTCTTATTAATATATACTATAGTCAATATTATAAAAAAAATTAATAATATTTAGGTTTATTCGCACAACAAAATATGCAAACTAATTGCCAATTTTTCAGTATGCGTGCGTAATTTGAAACTGATTTCAAACTGATTGGAAATTTTTGGGTTCTGCAACAGAATTAAAGGTGATTGTTAAATTGTTATTTCTACCATCTGAAGTAAACAGAAAGGTTTTTATATTACGTAATCAAATAATCTTAATTTGTTTAAAATTTACTTCCTGTATTTATTTCTGGTTCCCTTAAAATTATACTCTAGAAGCTACATGACAATATAGCAAATATTTATTAGTTTGGAAGAATTTATAATAAATGTTATTATTCCTTTTCTCTCGCTTTGAATAGTACAAGTGCATGTAACGTCCGGGACACGAAAGATGAACTGTGCAAAATATGTTATTACAAATCACTGTCTATTATACGCGCTCCGTTTAAATCCATACGAAATACAATTAATTTACTTTCCGCATACCTAATATAACATATAACAGTTGCTTAAATAGGTTTTAAAGTTACGTAGCCTTTCTGATCAGAAGCGTGCACAAATGAGTTAGAATCACAAAGTTACCGTAATATTTATTATTTATTGTCAAGATTGGCGCCCTGCACTAAAGGAACAACAATACTCGCTAATCGCCAAAGTTTCAGTGCGCATGCCACAAACTATCAATTTCTTTAAAATCCGTGGACTGTTATGACGGTTGGAAACTCATCAGGGATTGAAATATTTTGCTGAACGAACAAATGATTTTTAATCGTAGATTTAAAATTTCTGTTGTACTCAGAATGGTTTGTGACGGTTTCTAACCTAACTGTTGGGCGAACAATAAATATAAATAAATATATCTGCGTTGTACACAAATTTCGGTAATGATGATGATATATATCTACCGTGCGGGCGTTTATCAGGCGTCACCTCAAAAGCACTCATTGCAGGAGTGGAGAGTGCACCACAGAGGCCAATTTTCTTCCTATTTCTGGACATACTAGCTGTAAACCTTTTGTTTCAGGAACAATTTTCGAGCATGAGATTTTTTTTCAAAATCAGGGAGTTTTAATCAAACAATGTAAAAGCATTTATACCAGTAATATCTAGAATATTCATAAACAGTACAAATGGCCATCTTCTTGTGCTTTTATTACATGCGAATCTTCCTGAAAAGCTGTTAGTTTAAACGTTCGCGGTACAATTAACATTACCTACTCATACAATATAGTGATATGTATCGAAAATATTCAAAAAATATCGGTTAACGCAGTCAGGCGCATAAGAAGAAAATGAGGTCAAATTTGACTCAATGTGAAAATAATTATTTATAACTAAATGCATAAATTTTAAATTAGGGCAACCCCGTATAAAAATATTACATTAAAAATAAGTCAGCTACAAAAATAACCAACTATTTATGTTTAAAAATATTAACGATATTTAGGAAAAAAATCTGTTATGGCCAGCACAAGACCTTCCGTCAATTCCATGTATTTTGTACAAATCCCATACTAAAACGTCCTTGGAACAGATTCTATATAATATCATGTAAAAACACATACTATTTTTTACAAATTCCATACCAAAAGTTCATTTGAAAAGGTTCTATAAATCCAATAAAATTATAACATAAACTACACTAAGTAATGTCCTTCCATCTTCTCTTTGGCCTTTCTCTGCGTGTCACTTGCGAGCATCACTATGACATACCAATTTTAGATCCTATACTTTTTTCCATATTTGGTTTTGCACTTGCAACTGACATCTGTCAATTAATTTTTTTTGAATAATTATGTCAGCTGTTTCCATGATAAATAGCGAAGCTGACTAATTTTTGAAAATTAATTTCTTTATAATGCTTTAAATTTACATCTATTGAATATGAAGGAAAATGTATAATCAAACTGTATAGAGAAGAGTATTTTCTTTAATATATATAAAAACAAAATGTCAAAAAATAATATTTAACTGCGTTTTTTTAAGAAAAACTGATAAAAACTTCAAATAAGGGTACTTCCGGTGGATCAGTTATAACCAAAATCTAATCAACTCTTCATATGGATGTACAGAAGAGGAATACGAAAGAATTATAATATTTAGAATTGTAGTATTGGAGTTATCGTCGGAGAAAAATTTGTCACATATACACACACACACACACACACACACACACACACACACACACACACACACGGACACACACACATACAGACATCATCTTAAAAATGGTATATTCGTATTGTAGGGACCCTAAAACGTGCTTATTCATTAAAAACTCACCACCGAATTTTTTGACCAAAGGAAGGTGTTGTACCTTCCTTACCTAAAGGTGACGGAAGGTAAAAAGAACATTGGGGTCAAAATTGACTCCGCTTTCGTCATCCGGAAAGATATACATGTTCATTTGTTATAAATAAAAATACAATTACCTATAAAATTTATGGGGAAAAACAATGGATAACAATATGAGCGAGAAATAAATAGTAGCTATGTGAAAGTTCAAAATTTCTCATTAATATATTTATAACAAATATATTATCAATTTTACTTAGGTTGTGATACATTGAACAATTAAAAATAATAAACTATAACTACCTACATAATAGTAATCTAAATGTGAAAAATGTACGAGAAATATAGTGCCACACTTTTTAATTGGCAAAAAAAACGTGATAACATATTTATTATCGTTTACCTAACAACCATATTTTACAGAAACCCCAAAACCAATTCCCAAGCACACCCCACCCCGAAATCAACAAGTCGCGATAATGACCCTCATTCTCCTTCCATTCCCCATTCTCGCCCTTTATCATTCCTCCCTTTGCATCGCTATCCCAGCGCGCAACAAGATGGCGGCGGGCAGACCTCGCCCCATCCCTCCGTCCGATCGATCGGATACAATCAGCGCCGAATCACATCACATTCAATTAGTGTCCAACACGGACAAGGATAACATAACATACGCGAAGGGATGAGGAATAAATGGAGGAAGGAAAGTATGAGACATAAGGGAGATTACGGCGCGCACTGCTTACGGGATTAGGGTTACAGAAGGGTGGGATATTGTTTTTGTTTTATTATTTTTCGGATGTTTACATGGGTTTATATTGTATTCATAATTTTTGGGGGATTTGTTCAAGATGAAAAAAAATTATATAAATATATCATCACGGTTTATTACTCATTTCTGTGTATGCCAATCTGCTCTCATTTCTAAATTTCGGTAAAATTCTCAAAGTTGTCGTGAAGAGTGTACCACTGGGGTGCTTGTCTATTTGAATATTGGAAATAATTTTCATGCCACTCATAATACTTTATGAAATACAATAGAGCAGTGGCGTAACTAGACAAAATATCTGATGTGGCCAACACAAAACCTCCCGCTATTTATAATTTTTATTAATTTAAATACATACATATGGGGTCCCGTGGCTGCGTGCCTGAGTGTCTGGGGGAACCGGGTTCGATCCCGACAGACGCCAAATATTTCCAATTTTAAATGGCACAAAAGTGACCCCTGTGGCGCACTCTCCACACCAGCTATGAGTGCCCGTGAGGTGACGCCTGGTAAGCGCCCACACGGTAAAATATATCGTTATCATTACCAATGTCTACATGTGTTGTAGATACTGGCACATCCAGAAATGGGTAATATGCCGTGATAATATATTATTATTATTATTAAATACATACATACATTTACTAATGCTGCAAACTATATTAAGTTTTTTTGCATAACCACAGATTATCTATACTACCGTATACAGATGCAACACTAGGCGATTTCGTTGGGGCAAATTTTCAACTGCGCAGGTTCTTTGCGCATGCCATATTTCGTTAATAAATGGCGTGTTGTTAGTTTGCCGTTATAGTTAGTAGTATAGCAAAATAAATATGAAATATAAAAATCAGTCACGTGAGAATAAAATGGAACACTTTTTTTTCAAAGTTTTGAAATTGTAGCCATACAATTTAATATCATTAAAAATATTATAAATTAAAGAAATTGAATTTACCCATCCTTGACAGCAAAGTTTATAAACAAGAACTTTAATACAATAAAAGGAAAAAAAAACTATTATTATTAAACAAATAATAAGGAACGGCTTAATTGATTCTTAGTTTTTTATGTTATGCTGTCATTTAATGCATAGTGTAGCAGTTGATTTTTACATATTATTATAAATAATAGGTATTGTATTATTTAATTCTTTGTTTTTATATTAGTAATATATTTAAATAAAATGATATCTAATGACTATTTAGTAAAAAAAAAAACATTGAAAAATAGAAACTTCTTTATGCGGATTTGAACTCGCGACCTCACATAGATTCGGTGTTTGCTCTAACCCTCGCTCTAACCAACTCGGTTACAAGCCAAGCTGTACTGTCCTCATATTTGAAGGATTTTGAGGTAGTAAATCATTTCATTAAAAACATGGCCGCCAATAAATTTTTTTGGAAACACTAACTTCAAAGGTACCGACAGAGAGTGTCGCATCTGGTTACGATAGTATAGGTAATCTGTGGCATAACTATTGCTTTATTGACTATTTTCTGTTTAAAATTTCATCATTATTAATTATTAATTATAATTAGTTTTTTGACAATGACATCTATAACTGCCAGTTACATATTGAACTGTATAACAAAGGAATCTTTAAATCATATGCTCTAAGATTTATATAAAAAAATATTTATTATATTTATCTGTAAAAAATATAGAAAAAGTATTAATGTATACCTGTAGAAAATTCAATAATCTTTAATTTTTACAATGACATAACATGCGAAAAAATGACATTTAATGTAATTTTTCGAAGAAAAACCATTAAGAGCTTCAAGTAAAGTGTCATTTCCGGTTATGCAATTGTTTTTGAGTTAGAGCGGAGACAAAATCCATAACACACACATCATCGTGAAAATGTTAAAATTGGATTCTAGGGACCTTAAAACGTGGTCATTTACTAAAATCTCGATATGTGACTTTTAGCAAGGTCCCTATACCTCCCTTACCAAGGATAGCGGGAGGTAAAAAGGCCCCAATGCGTAATTTAATTTGAGCCCCCTATAAAAAAGAAAAGTTCCTTAAAAATAATAACACATACATACACACACAGATATCATCATAAAACTAGTAAAATCATATTCTAGGAACCCTAAAACGTGCTTATCCAGTAATAATTCACCACCGAATTTTTTGACCAAAGACAATACCTTCCTTACCTAAAGGTGACGGAAGGTAAAAGTAAAACTAAAATATAAGATAATAATTATGTTTTGATGGTTACGGTATAACCTCTTCTAATTTAGCACCCGATTGTAATGAAACATTTCCCGGCTCGGCAACTTTTACTTTTAGTTATAATAAATGTACCTAATAAAAAATATATCATCACGGCATATTACCCATTTTTGGGTGTGCCAGTATCTACAACACATGCAGACATCGGTAATGATGACGATATATTTTACCGTGTAGGCACTTACCAGGCGTCACCCCACGGGCATTCATAGCTGGTGTGGAGAGTGCACCACAAGGGTCACTTTTGTGCCATTTAAAATTGGAAATATTTGGCGCCTGTCGGGATCGAACCCGGTTCCCTATCAATAGATATTTACATTAACTATTTTGTCACGGTTATAACGAATGACGCCTGTATCAAACAAATATAAATAGTCCTTTCACGTGCGTTATAAAAAATTTAGTTTTTTTTATGTTTTCTATGATATTAAAATTTTATTGTTTCTAAATATTAACATTTTATTTTTGTCAATGATCTGTACTATTTAAAGATATTTGCTAAATACGAGTAATAGTAAACAAACTTTTGAATATACAGTAAGTAGAAGATCGGTAGTCCGAATACATTCTAGTAATCCGAACTGTTCAACCGAGAATTTTCCCTCTCCATAATTGAAGTGCAATAAATATGTGTGCGAGAGAGAAAGAGAGAGAGCCAGGGAATTAGCCCTTGAGAAGTATTTTGAAAAGACTAAGGAAAAAAAATCACAATTTTCTTTTATATTTATTAATGTATTACATGTTTGTACACATTATACTTAAATAATAATAAATTATTATACATGCGGATTACATGAATGTTTAATAAGCGCGAGCGTTTTATTCTCGCGAGACAAACATTCATTTTAACCGCGAGTATAATACAAGTGTTTAATCAATTTTGCCCTAATAACCTTCTCCGATTTGAATATAAGATTTTTACAAATGGAATCAGAATCTTGAAAAATTGCTAATCGTTTACGGTTATAGTCGCTGAGTGTGAGTTTTTTTTTTATGCGATGCCATAGTGATTTGTGGTTGCCATGGATTGAATTGTTTAAAACAGACTTTGAAATAAATTATTCTGAAACTGTTTTCTTAGAGGTTAACATCTCAAAATGACATACAATATTCCAACAATCAAAGACATACGTTATTACAATATTGTAACATTCTTATTCTTCTTGTGGCGAAATGGCGGGTTTACGTTGAATATATGAATTTATTCCGACAACTTTGGTTGACATTTGACATTTTATAAATTGCTAGTGATATAGAATTCTTTAAAACGCTAACGAAATAAAATTCTTTATAAAACAACAACTTCAATGGTCCGTATCCAAGGAAATAAACATGACTTTACAAGGCAAAATTGAATACCTATTTATGTTTTTTAGCAGTTGGATTTTTTTTAAGTAATCTACATATATAATCCGAACTTTTCAAACTCATGTCCATTAATTAATTCTTCGGATTAGGGAAATTGGGATGTCATGGTATCTCAATATTTAATACGATATTTAATTAATCTATATAATTTGGCAAAATATTGTAATATACAAATTTTTTGTATACATTATTTCTGCCTACTTTAATGCTCATCGTAAGGGAACATTATTGTAATTTATTCTAAACATTAGAATTTAAAAATATGTAAATATATATCATTTCTAAAACATATAATTTTTAAAATTACCTGCGCATTTAGTGGGGAAATACTGCTAATTATTTTGACTTATGTTGACGTAATTATACAAAATGTATATCATCACCTCTTTTATCTATTATACAGCGGCTTTTTTTGCACACAAATGGAAAATTATAATAACACGGTCACGGTACCGCACAATTCTTCAAATTTATTATTTTTATTATTTGAAAGCCTTCAAAGGTACAGATATATCATCATTGCCGAAATTTGCGAATAGATGCAGACTGGCACACCCACAAATGATAATACGCCGTAATGATATATAATATTTTTTTACCTCCCGCTACCCTTGGTAAGGGAGGTATAGGGATCGTGCTAAAAATCTCATATCGAGATTTTAGTAACTGACCACGTTTTAAGATCCCTAGAATCCAATTTTAACATTTTCACGATGATGTCTGTATGTATGTATGTATGTACGTGTGTGTGTGTGTGTGTGTGTGTGTGTGTGTGTGTATGGATTTTGTTGTCACTCTAACTCAAATACTATCATTCAGAAAATTCTGAAACCTTGTATGTCTAACCTATTCTAATATGGAAAGAAACCATTAGATTTCGGTGTAAATCGGATAACCGGAATTGGCACTTTATCTGAAGCTCATAGTGGTTTTTCTTTAAAAAATACCATTAAGTGCCATTTTTTCGCATTTATATCATTATGAAAGTAAAAGATTATTTAATTTAAAATTAACAGGAATACATTCATACTTTTTCTATATACTTTACAGATAAATTTAAAAATCATTTTTTTTTTATTAATCCCGAGCCTAAGATAAACACAATTCCTTTGTTACACAGTTCATATTTCAAATGAATGTAACTGACAGGTAAATATCACTGTCAAAAAAAGAATCACTTCAAATTAATAACAGTGACATTTTAAAAAGAGAATAGTAAATAAAGCAATAGTTATATGCAATGGAACATAATATAGTTTGCAGCATTAGTAAAACTTAGGTATGTATTTAAATTAATAAAAATTAAATTAAAAGGTTTTGTGTTGGCCACATCAGATTTTTTATTTATAATATAAAAAAAATATTATTTCTATAGCAGATTTTAAAGTGTACTTTGTTCAACTCGAAATAGTTGACTAAGTGACATTTTAACCGCAAGGGTAGATAAAATAATACTTTAACAGCAAGGGTAGATAAAGAACTTTAATTTTTTTTAAATAAAAACACATTATACATTTTAGCGATTCATATTATATATAACTTCAATTGAATAAAATGAAATTGTTTTCAAACAAATTCTATAACTAGCACGCTACTGAGGTTTTTAAATTGTTCTTAAATAATTTAATTTATGATCGGTTTTTCTAATTTTTGCTCTTTAAAATCTGCTATAGAAAAAAATAGAATTTTACACACGACGATAAAATTAAATTATCGACTCGCGAAATCGCTCGTGAATTAAATTTTCCGCTCGTGTATAAAAAATAACTATTGTCTACTGAAAATAAGAATAATACAATTTGGAATTGAATTTAAAAAATTAATTCTTAATTATTTAAAAAATATAATTTTCACCACAATTATTTTCTTCTTAATCAGCCAAGTCAGCCTTCATAAACAAGTCACAAACAAGCCTTGCATTCGTGTATACATACAATTATAACAAGACATCACATTGTGTGTAAATGTATGTGTATAACACAACATAACGATGGATACACAAGACATCTCCAACTTAACTCTCCAGACAGGCGATTAGCAAATCGTGCCTCTCGTATCCGCGAGTATAATTAGATTCAGACGGAAACACGCCATTTTGGAAGGATTCCAGACTACCCTTTCACCGGGGGGAAAGAGGAAAGAGGGAAGAGAATATGAGGAATGAAAAGAATGAAAAAAAGAATGTGTTATGGGAGAAATGAATGTGTTTATGAATAGTTTTAGAAAATGATGGTTTTGTAAATTATTGAAGAATTTTTGGGGAACTTCGCACCCAATATAAAGGGTGTTAAATATGTAATATTCATGGCTGAAATTGGTTTAAAGTATGGCCTATTTTAGGGTGAATATTAGTTACGTAAACACTGCCATACACAGGCTGTCCATTCTTACAACGTGGTTTAACATGGGGATCTCGCGAACTATAAGAGATATGAAGCCGGTTAAATTAGACAAAAGTTTTCTAATTAGAAGGTTAATTTAGTTGTGTATCGTTATTTCAGAAAAATGTATAGGTCACTAGATATAGGTGAAAATGTAAATTTTATAGTTTTAAATTTGTGAATATCTTCCAAGAGCGAACATTTTATTTTGATTTGTACCTTTTCAGTTTTCAGGGCACTTTTTACTTTTTTACCTCCCGCTACCCTTGGTAAGGGAGGTATAGGGATCGTGCTAAAAATCTAATATCGAGATTTTAGTAAATGACCACGTTTTAAGGTCCCTAGAATCCATTTTTAACATTTTCACGATGATGTCTGTATGTATGTATGTATGTATGTATGTATGTGTGTGTGTGTGTGTGTGTGTATGTGTGTGTGTCTGTGTATGTGTGTATGTGTACGAATTTTGTTTGCACTCTAACTCAAATACTATCATTCAGAAAATTCTGAAACCTTGTATTTTTACCCTATTCTAATAGGAATAGAAACCATTAGATTTTGATGGTATTTCTTTAAAAAAAACCATTAAATGCCATTTTTCGCATTTAACGTCATTGGAAAATTATAGATTATTGAATTTGGTATAGAAATACACTAATACTTTTACTATATATTTTACAGATTAATTTAAAAATCATTTTTCTTTTTTTAATCCCGAAACCTAATTCCACAATTCCTTTGTTACACAGTTTATTTTTCAAATGAACGTAACCGACAGGTAAACGTTATTGTCAAAAAACTAATCACTTCAAATTAATAATAGTGACATATTAAATAATAAAGAAAATTGTAAATAAAGCAATAGTTATATCAATCAATCAATGGAACATAATATAGTTTGAAGCATTACTAAATACGTAAGTATGTATTTAAATTAATAAAAATTAAATAGCGGGAGGTTTTCTGTTGGCCACATCAATTTTTAATTTTTATATTAGGCCAAAAAAGATTATTTTTACAGCCTTAACACACAAATAACTATTTTGTTTCATTACATTCATTTTTTGAAAGAATCGTATAGGTACTTGTACTAGATCTATTTTTTCCCATTTTTAAATTAAGGCCCCAAATAATGCAGAATTTTATAACAAGTACCAATACGGAGTAAATAATAATTTCCTATGTAACTATCTTTCCGATTTTTGATAAACAGCTATATACATATACAATGTAATGTAAAATGCTAATTGATAATTTATATTAATGTTAATATGTTGATTTATCATAAATTTGCATGTAACATTTAAATATTCTTTCAATAGGTTATAACTGAAATTACTGTATGTGTACAAATGTAAAAATGAAAATGTATAAATGACATTTATAGCTCTCTTATGCATTATCTACTATATTTATAAATGTTACATTCATATATGCATGACCAATTCAATCTTAGATTACTTTAAAAAAATATATAAAATTGCAAATGGAATAGCAAAGGTTATATATGTATAAATGCATTAATTTAGTATGTTTAATTTAGCAGATCATCGGTCATTTCCTTATTTTTTTTTTTTTATAATTGCAGAATTTTTTTCAGCTCCTTATCTGTCGTGTGTCGAAATGGAGCACATAAATCGGGTCTAATATGTATAAGAATATTCATTACATACTGTTTTGATAATTTAAGTAAATATAAATATTTTTGTTATATTTTGCTACATTTGTAAATACTGTAATACTAATTTAATAAATTATGTATTAAAACTAGGCCAAAAATATGTGAAGGATTCATGCAGGTATACAGTATACTTTGCGGCATGCGGACGCCATGTTTAAAATCTAAATGGGGACAGTATGGTGCGAAAATTATGCATTTATTTACATACAAATTATGCCGGTAAGTTACAGATAAATTGGGTTATATTTTCTGCGAAAAAAATATTATAAATTCCATCACTTTATCGAAAAATTATACGAAGCTGTATTGCGCATACATTTAGTAAATGGAACACAAAATTTAGGGTATATTTACAAATATATTTATATAGAGATATACCTTTATTTGGAATGTAAAATTTTTATATCAAATTTAGAATATACAATAATTTTACCTACCACCAAAATCTTATCCTAAATATAGCTACCTACCTCCAAAATCTAAACCTAAATGCCTATGCCTATTAGTATTAGCTAGTATTTCCCCAAATATTTATCTTCATTTTAAAATATTCAACCACCGTAATTCGTAATTCAATTATTAGCCAAATTATTGCTGAAATAATAAATATTATTGTACAGTTATATTTTTTTACTAACGATTAATTCTGAAAGGCGACAATTTTCACATTCAATACTTTAATTATTTCTAAATACAAATATTGACCTAATTCCCAGGTGCACAAAGCACTGTTAACTATATTCAAGCTTTTAATTTTGATAACTTACGTCCCATTATTTGATAGGTAGCCATAGTTAACATTATTATACTAAGTAATTAGTTAACAACGTAGTAGGTACTAGAGCTTATTAATAATAATGATCAAGTGCCGCCATCTTACAATATGGATACTACAAAATTTCTCATTAAATTTAGGAAAATATTACATAGTTATCATGGAAAATATATTGGAAGATTATCTAATAGGATGAATTATATCTTCCATTAGAACAAGTTAAATGTAGGTACGTGTTGTTATGAGCAAAAATGGTTTACAAAGTTTTATGTACATAGAATAGAATGGAATATTATGTGTTAAAAATCAAAATTGAGGTTATATTTACATAAATAAATACCTTTATCCTTTAATATGGAGTTACACCTTATTTTCATTTTTATTCATTTTAATTTGCAGAAAACTATAACACTTAATTCAATTAATTTCCAACAAATAATTTCTTATGCCAGTAATATATTTAGTTTATTTTCAAATCATATGTACGACTAAATCTATAACAAATACATATTAACAAAACTAAGTAGAGTTTTTAAATATATTTACTAATCTACGAAATTCAGAACAGGTTAAGGGGCTTTGCAATTATTATTAGATATTTAGTTAGTAATATTCCAAGCTTATATATTTAATATATAGCTTAGAAATAATGCTATAACAACCAATCTCAAATTTTGACTAAAATAAGAATGTGTGTAATTGGATAAAAAAACGGACATCCATGAACCACTTACATACTTATTGCAACAATAACCAATGTAGACAAGTCAGTAAAATCAAGGTCTTTAGTGTTATACAGTTTAAATATAGCCAGTTAAATTGACTCTGTCGGGCCCAGCAATAAATCTACAAATATCGTAATTATGGCGAAGCGGCATATCGCTTACTATTTGCTTTATAATATTGAATACCAACAGGCCATTATTTGTGCCGCTCTATTGGAATGAAGACATGCACTTCACCTGATCTGCGTGCTCTGTATAATAAAATAATCTTACTGTTCCTTTAAAATAATGCTAGGTATTTTGTTTGAAATAATTTTTGAAACTATTATTTTTATTCTCAAGAAATTGTTTCAAACAAAAATTGCACTTATGTTAAAGGAATAGTAAGATTATTTTCCTATACAAAGTATGTCTTTCTTTCAACAGAGCGGCGCAAATAATAGCCCGTTGACATGCAATGTTATAATGCAAGAAATGAGCGTTATGCCGCTTCGTCATAATTACGATATTTATAGTTTTATTGCTAGACCCGATAGTCAATTTTTCTGACCATAGCAGAATTAGTACCGTTTGTTATTAACATTAATAGTGCAGAAGTTTCTTTCAAAAATTACGAAATGTTGACGTTGATTGTTTCCCAAACATTGTTATTTAATAATATAGATTGCCGTATTTATAGGTACCTTATCTGAACAAAATATTTTCGTGTATTTAACATACATACAGTGTGAACACTGAAAACCGAGACATAAGCGTTTACCATGGGAAAACAGTTTTTTTCAAATATTATCTGTCCCGCAAGAGTATAGTACCAAAAATTATTTGTTTTAATTTTGTAATTTATTTAATAATACATTGTACAAAATAAATATAAAAATAATAAAAATATTAACTTGAACCGGGAGGGATTTGAACTAGTGAAAATTATCATGGAGCCTTGATTTAACCAAGTCAGCTACCGAATACGTTTCCGTGATTACTGTTTTTAGTAAATTATAAGTAATAACTGTCAAGTAGTATTATACTTTCGTAAATATTTCAATAATAAGGCATTAAATTAGGAGTATTTAGATACTCTTCGACACCAAATTAAATAATCTTTGTAACCATATCAAAAACTCCCACTATACTCTTGCGGGACAGATAATATTTGAAAAAAACTGTTTTCCCATGGTAAACGCCTATGTCACGGTTTTCAGTGTTCACACTGTATAGCTGAGGCTTAATAACAGAGCAACCAATGTTAATGATTGACGAAAGAAAAAAAAAATGTCGTCGAAAACAAAAACAAAACATACTGCAGTAATAACCATGGTATAGACATGCCAGTAGGCAGTTTAATACACGTAATTAGTGACGTTTGTTATCAATATTAATAACAAGTTAAATTTAAACACTTGGTTAAATTGACAATATCGTATCGAAACAAAATGTCAAATGAATTGTTCAATATTACTGTTAAAATTTCAACATGCATTTCTATGTTTTAAGCGGAGCAATTGGGCATAATAACAAGGGCATTATTGACATTGGTCATTCCTCCATTAGGCCCCAGATATAGGTTACACATCCATGTTTTTTTAATTACATTTACCATGCAAATATAGGTTATATACCAACATGCTGCATTCATTATCTTGTTATATATTATTTGTCATACCTCATCACCATGTCAGTCTTCTTGTCTTCTTCGGGACACTTGCACAATAACCTGCGTCAAACTGATCTCATCGGTGCAGCACACACACACATCCACTCGCTGCATCACACACACACACACACACACGCACACACCGGCACAGAACGCTACGCTAGGGGAGTGGTGTTGCTTTATGGCGGAGTGGAGCGCAGCCGTATATATATCTTAGTGTTATGGTCCCTGCCAGCATTGGAAGATAGGCCATCAAGCAAGCAACTCCAGGGATTGTAAAACTTTGCTCTACCCCGCTGCTCTGCGCAGAAAGATGCTCCGGTAGCCGGCTAGCAAGGTAATGAAGTAATTATACACAGGTGGAATCACGGTAATGGGGTGTTATGTGTTTGTTACTTACAAAGTATGCTAAACGGTATTGATTAATAGGTTAATAGGTTTCATGCAAAATGAGAACTGTCTCGAGAGCGAGAGAGTTATTGACTTTCTTGTCAGGTTATCATTGTAGCAACTGGAACGGAATTCATAATAATGTAGCCCTGTTATTTACAGAAACAGATTACAATGTTTATATACTTTTTACGGAAGGTGTAAATAAATAGATTCTATGGTATATGGCGCTTTTTCAAATGTTTTAGGGTTGTTGTCTTATAGAAAATCTGATTTTGAAAACTTTCTAAAAATTTTAACAGTAGGTACAAGCAGGAATGGACACATCTACGGATAATAATAATAATAATAATAATAATATTTTTTTTTTCGAAGGTCTATAGATTGAAATATTTCTTTTTCATACAGATTTTTTTATTATCATTACAACATGGATAAATTGAATAACTTTTAATTATACAGTATCTATTTTTAGTTGTAAGGAATAATTTATTTAACAAAAAACAGATGTTGCCTGCACATTACCTTCCGTCAATTCTAGATATTTTGTACATTGGCTTTCAAAACAATAGCGTACACTTTAAAATCAAGTTTTTACCTCTCGCTAAGAGAGGTATTGGAATCATGCTAAAATTCGCATATACAGATTTTAATGAATAAGCACGTTTCAAGGTCACTAAAGTCCGATTTTAACATTTTTACAATGATGTGTGTGTGTGTGTGTGTGTGTGTGTGTGTGTGTGTGGATATGTGTATGTGTGTGTTTGTATGGCTGGATATTGGACGGACGATTCCTCAAAAACTATAAGACATAAGACCTGTTTAACTATGAATTCCTCAATCTGACATTCCTGGGAAGAGCTGAAAAGGTTTTGGTAACAATTGAACAGCCGGAAGTAGTAGTTTTAAAAAAAATCTTCTAAATATTATTTTTTGAAAATTTTTGATATTACTAATTTTGAAGTAAACTATTCTGCATCTAATACATTTAAATTTTTTAATACATCTTCTATAAATTTAGAGATAAGGACGCTATAATATATAGAATATCGGGATATAATAAGTCGAGTAGGCGAAACTACACTAAGGAAACCAGATGACAAATTCAAATGTCTATAACATAGTTTGTAAATGACATATATTAATGTCAGTCTCAAAAATCAACAGTTTTAGTGACATTCTGATAGCTTTTTCTGGGAAGTATATTTAATCTTTCTTTAACGTTGGGTTAAAATAATAAATTACAGAACTTAAACTAAAAAAAAGGTAGTATTTTTCCAATTAATAATATGAGTTCTGAAAGATAATTTAATAACCTTTCTTATTGTTTTATTAATTAAATATTTGAAATTATAGGTAAAATGCATATATCCATTATCCATCAGAAATACCGCCAATCTGGTTAATGAATTGGAAGAATATCTGACAATAAGGAACTTCCTCATACAATGAAAAATAGATGTAATTAGAATTATATGTGTGCAGAAGACATTTTAAATACAATAAAAAACAATATTTGGGTAAAGTTCTGTAATATTTTGTTATAAAACGACGTTTCGATAGCAAAGTGCAATACAATACTTATATAGCCTAATATGGAAATAGCGAGAGGTCTTGTACTGACCACAACAGATTTTTTACCTCTCGCTAAGAGAGGTATTGGAATCATCCAAAAATTCGCATATTCAGATTTTACTGGATAAGCACGTTTTAAGGTCCCTATAATCCGATTATAACATCTAATAGCAAAGGCTAAGGCACTAAGGAAACCAGTTGACAAATTCAAATGTTTATAACATAGTTTGTAAATGACAGATGTCAGTGTCCAAAACAGTTTTAGTGACATATTGAAAGCTTTTTCTGGAAAGTACATTTAATATTTCTTATTGTTTTATTAATTAAATATTTAAAATTGTAGGTAAAATGCATATATCCATTAGAAATACCGCTAATCTTGCTAATGAATTGGAAGAATCTCTGACATTTAGGAACATACTCATACAATGAAAAATAGATATAATAGGGGTGTCCACCATTATCAAAATAATGAAAAATAACGCTAGTACACTAAAATATATTACAATACATTCATGAAAACACTAACTAAAAGTTTAAATATGTTTCCATTTTTTAAAATGCATGAAAACATTTTAACGTTTGAAACGCTGCCAAATTTGTGACGTAAAGGCCCGGGACGGTTTTACAGTTTAGTAGTAATAGATGGCAGCAAATTCAAATTATAACATTACATGTAAATGAATAGTTATTTTAAACTAATTAAAATTGTAAATACAATTATTATTGTTTACCTTATCGTATATTAGTGAAGCATTTTCTATATTTTATAGACTTTTGTATCTCGTCCATCAATTGAGCGTTAGCAGAAAATCGGCGGGAGCGTACGCAATTAATGTGGCGGTAAAAATTAGCCGTTTAAACGAGATAGGAAAAATACAGTTTTCAAAAATAATTTTATAATAAAAATGTTTTCTTTATTCTAATATATATAACTTTTCATGAAGAATAACATATAAAAAAATTGAAAATTAATGGAAAACCCTATTAGAATTGTATGTGTGCAGAAGACATGTTAAATACAATAAAAATAATATTTGGGTAAAGTTCTGTAATGTTTTTGTTATAAAACGACGGTTTGATAGCGAAGTGTAATACAATACTTATATAACATAAAATGGAAATGGCGAGAGGTATTGTGTTGGCCACAACAGATTTTTTTTATTACTGTGAAAAATATTGCATAAACTTTCATTTACAATACTTTTTAAAAATGTGAAACCGGGTCTTCCGGAATTTTATTATAATTATTATATTTTGTATTTAATTTTTACCTTCCGTCACCTTTAAGTAAGGGAGGTATTGTCTTTGGTCAAAAAATTCGGTGGTGAGTTTTTAATGAATAAGCACGTTTTAAGGTCCCTACAATACGATTTTACTGGTTTTACGATGATGTCTATATGTGTGTGTGTGTGTGTGTGTCCGTTTGTGTGTCTGTGTGGGTGTCCGTGTGTGTGTGTGTGTGTGACAAATTTTTCTCCGAAGATAACTCCAAAACTACAATTCTAAAAATTATGATTCTTTCGTATTCCTCTTCCTTACAACCCTATCAAGAGCTGATTTTGGTTATAATTGGTCAACCGGAAGTACCCTTAATTGAAGTTCTTAACAGTTTTTCTTGAAAAATCGCAGTTAAATATCATTTTCGACATTTTATGTGATTATCAATAGAAAGAATATCTTATTCTCTATACGGTGCGATTATACATTTTCCTTCATATTCAATAGATATAGAGTTATAGAAAGATTAAGAGAGGTTAACTTTCGAAAATCAATCAGCTTCGCAAAAATTATGAAAACAACAGATATATTCAAAAAAATCTAATTGACAGATGTCAGTGGCAAGTGCAAAGCCAAAGTGGAAAGTATATGATCTGAAAGTGATATAAGTGACAGAGTGGCCCTCGCCAGTGACTTGCATATGCGGCCTCGCCTTAAGATAGGAAGAGAAGATGGAAGGACTGTATAGCAGAAGATTTGAGAGAGGAAGAACTGTGTCACGAAGATGCTTTGGACAGGAATGAGTAGAAGAGAAGAGTAAGAAACAGCGACTTCTAATAAAATAGGGAAATGTTGAAGCAGGAGGAAGTGTTAAGTGCAATACATAATGTACGATCGTATTCGTATTAAAATTTTATTACATTTTAGAATCTTTTCAAAGGAACTTTCAGTATGGATATGTAAAAAATAGTGTGTTCTTGTTACAATTATACAGAATATATAGAATCTTTTTCAAGGAACTTTTGGTATAGGATATGTACAAAATACATCGAATTGACGGAAGGTTTTGTGCTGGCCAGATTTTTACCTCCCGCTACCCTAGGTAAGGGAGGTATAGGGATCGTGCTAAAAACAGCATATAGAGATTTTATATAATAAGCACGTTTTGATGTCCCCAGAATCCGATTTTAACATTTTTACAATGATGTCTGTAGGTATGTATGTGTGTGTGTGTCTGTGTGTGTGTCTGTGTGTGTGTGTGTGTGTGTGTGTGTGTGTGTGTGTGTGTGTGTGGATCTTGTGGACACGATTACTCAAATACTATCAATCAGAAAAATTTGAAATTTTGTATACCCATTCTATACTAATATGGGAAGTGCTCATTAGTTTTTAGTGTATATGGGATAACCGGAAGTATCATTTATACAAGCTTTTAACAGTTTTGCTTGTAAAAAATTCATTGAATATAATTTTTTAGCAACTTTTACTAATTAAAATTGAATATAATGGTTTAATCTTCAATTCTACGATAATAACATTTAGTAAATAACTCTAAATAACTTTAAATATGAATATATAATATAATTTATTTCCATGTATCACCTAGCCTATGCGTCAAACAAAATCATAATTTTAATGACAGGTTTGACATATTTAAACAAATGTCACTGACAGGCAGCAATTATATTAAAATTAATAATGAAACCGTGTTAATGAGAATATAATAGTAAAATATTTTATTAAGGTTTGTAAAAATAATATATTTTCCATCATACATAAATGTTAGATGTACAGGATGATCTGATTTAAAATTGTTATTTTTGCAGCACTATAAATTAATATTAATTTACAACTACACATTTACGAAATGGATTATGTACGGCGAAGAACTTACAAAGATTGCGTTTTAGAGCACCTAGAAGATGATGCTGATTTTTATAAGAATATACGTGTGTGACGATTTTTCCTTAAAGCCTTTTAAAACATGATCCAAAATTTCTCAAATTTGGTATTTAAAACTCATATATAATTTGAAATAACATATTAGATTTTAACCATATATGATAAATCGGATATAAGTAGTACTTAATTTGAAGCTCTAACAAATTTTTGAGGAAAAACAATAAAACAATCCAAAATTTCGTATTACAAACTTTTGTATTTATTGGACAACAAATTAGATTTTATTTACAAACGATTAACCGGAAATGATACTTTACTTAAAGCTCACTGCTATTTTAAACATGGAATTGGTGGGAGGTCATATGTTGGCCACATCAGATTTTTTTCTAAAGCCATATCTTCTATGGCATAGATTTTTTTTTAAATATCATTGCCATAATAATACTGATCATACGCAGAATATTTTATAATAAATTAAATTAAATATAAACAAAATAAATAAATATATCACCATGGCTTATTACCCATTTCTGGGTGTACCAATCTGCCATTAGGTACCTCCCGGGCTCTCAAAGTTGTCGTAGCGAGTATTTGAATATAATTTTTAAGTGTGGACGTCAAAAACCAAACCGGTCACAGCGCATTCAAAATCTTGTCACCTGCTTACTGCCTCTTAATTTACCATTTTATTTTTATTTTCAAATTTAATTCCTCCCATCTTTCAGTCCCGTTGCCCCGTAAATAAAACTAATTTGTTATCATGGAAACATGGTCGCCGCAAAAATAAAACCAAAACCATTTCGCCATCATCCAATTACACTTCTGATCTGATGTTGGCCAATCTGCTGCCAAGTCGGCCTCAGCTTCTGAGAAATATCCTTCACGCTGTCCGCGACCGATTAACAAAAATACCAAATATAATCTGCTAAAAAACGGCCGCAAATTTAACTTAGTGGCCCATGCACGTCGTCTGGCCAGATTCAAAGAAATAGCGACTAAGTAGCTTATAGAATGAATGGGTGTTAGTTTGTCTGTCAAAATAAATACATATGGCAATGGAAGATTTTAACATCTTTGTTGCTTATATATTGTTGCATTTTTTACTATTTTGCATACGAATAGGAATTAATTCTGAAAAATGGATATTTTGTATTAAAATTTGCAGTTATTTGTATGCTAATTTATATAGGGGCACCTATATCAATTTTTATCTACTTTCCAGTTTATAATAAGTTTCCATTTTTACATTTTAATTGGAAATAATTTAATTGAGTACCAACTATTTCTGACAATTTATTAAGAATAAGACACATGGTTCATATTTTTTTGAATTTTGTTTTAAATATGTTCAAAGTACAGTCAACTCTCTACGAGTATAAATCGAATTCATAAGGGGAATTTGAATTTGTTCGAATTAGAGAGAGTAAAAGAAAATTAAATGAGCATTTGTATAAATTACAAAGAGTATGTATATGCAATGGGAAACGTTTATTCAGTTAATATAACAAAAAAAAATACATTTTATTTTTTAGAAAAATGAGCTGTACATGCCTAGTATACAAATCGATCCATAATACCGAGTGTCCCAAACAAACATATTTCAGTTATCTAAATTTAAATTCGATTTATAGAGAGGCGAATTTCATTGAAATTGATGGCAAATGCCTAAAATTTAACTCGATTAAAGGAAAGTTCGAAGTAAAAAATTCGATTTTATATGATATTTATTTAAGAAACATTTTATTTAAATAACAAAGGTACGAAATAATAGCACAAACAAATATGATAATGTAATTTGCTCTTATATCATTTTATTTTGCAACTCGGAAAATCTACTGTAGCTTTTAACAGATCATCCTAGTTAATAAATATTTACACACCAAGTGAGCTAAGGTAATGTTTATTCATGAGAAGAAAGTTTAGCTCACGAGCCCGTACGGGCGAGTGAGTTAATTTCTTTGAGAGAATAAACATTCTTAGCTCACGTGGTTTGTACAATATTTTATTCAATTTTGACGAAATAGTAGTAAAAACCATTATAATATTTAATTTTGACAAAGCAAAAAACTAATCAGTTAGTAGACTGTGCATGACAATCGTTGATGATAGACGTCAAGTCATATATTTAAAAAGCTTTATTATCTGTCATTTGTGCCGTGAAAAATAATGGAAATAGCTGATAATGTCTAATAAATACTATGGTGAGGGTTAATTTCGTGCCTGATGTTATTTCAAATGCATTATTTGTTGCAGAGTGAATTAAAAAAATGTGAGAGTGATTTAAAAAAATTTAATTCACTTGTGAAAAAAGTGTTACTTATAGTTGTTGCTATGGAGTAAATAATGACAGTTTAAAACGTCAAAATTGAATAAAAAATATAAAAATCTTGTTTTATATAAAATTTTGCATTCTTGCAAAATTTTGATATGTCGCCTTTTATTAAGTTGGCGTGGGCTTCCAAAATTAAAATGCGCCACTGGTGGCAGATTTCTGAACTGAGTGAAGTGTACATGTCAAAGCTGGTTGTTTTGTTCAGGGATTGTATTTACTTGTATACGAATTTTAATACGCTTTTATCTTCGCCTATTATTGTTTATTCTTAGTAGGATCTGAATTACTGCTAATATAACAGGTAAGGTTTTTTTCACTTTGCTTGTATCGCTGCGAAATTTGAAAGCGTGTCATTTCATCCACAAAATCAGGAGAGATGACAAGGACAAGAATTTTTTCGGTACAAACAACACAGTTTTGTTTTAAATACTTTATCATTGTTTTAGAAGAAAAATTAGTATTTTTTGTATTTGTATTATCATTTTTTATAAAATAATTTATTTTGATTGAAAGGATAATTAATTTTTTGAAGTTTAAATATAAAGAAATATTATTTTTATTTGTGATTTTATATTATCAATACTACAAAATAAAGTTCGTGTTAATACATACATATTATTTATCACAAGCAGATAAGCACAGAATTCAAGTTTTTCAAAATTCATGTTTACGATTTGTCTACAATGTCTGCAAATTTGATCACATTTCAAACTATAGAGAGTTATCAAAAATGGATAACATTGAATCCCGTACGAGAAAAATGTATTTAACTTTAATTCATAAAATTTTTATAATTCGTACTCCTCGTTATCTGTACGATAAACTTGTTCCAAAATTTTATGATTATAGTTTACGTATTAAGAATTTATATATTGTGCCTTCCTTTAAAAAAGAAAATTTTAGGTGCTCATTTTCCTATTTAGCCCCTACATTATAGAACACTTTATCATACACTATGAAATCTCTTTCTGTAAATTCTTTTAAATACTGTTTAAGGAAATGTGAAGATTCATGTATACATTAATAATTAAGTATTCTCCTGTGATATTATCTGCGAAGCTTTGCTATAATGTTTATTGTTTAAAATATTAGTTGTCTACTTAACATTTTTTTATTCTATTTTTCTATGTACTCATATGGCTTTATCTGATAGTAACATCTAACACAGTATAATCGGGATAGATGACATTTTGCATTTTTTTTTTTTTCATTTTTGTCTAGGCTTTTTAAAACTGAGTAGTTTACGATAGCCAATGGCCTACTTGCGTGGTACTGAAAATCCGATTTGTAACACTATATACGTAATATTATGTTAAAAAAGTTATTTGTTTTTTAGTAAATTAAGAAAGAAAATTTTCTGTGACGTCATTACATTGAACTGAAAAAGAGAACCATGTTTAAGAATGTAACTTATAGATGGCACTGCGTGCGAGAAAATTTGAATTTGACATTTTTCTCTTTCTGGGCTCTCAAATATATTAATTACTTTACAAATAAACACATAGGTAGTTACAAGTAATTTAAAATATCGATACGGAAAAGACAAACTAAAATACTAACCTCCAAACTATTCTTGAAACGTCAAACAGGGGATCTATATTACCCGTACAAACAAACGCTATGGCTTTATGACCACTTATTGGTGCGGAGTATTTCTACGTCATACATGGCGGTAATTCAAATAATCAAATTTCATTATTTTTTTTCTGGCTAATTAATAAAAATTTTGTTAAAAGAAAAAATAGGGGTAGCAAGTTTTTACCTGCTCTTCAAAAATATGAAATAACAAAAGGTACCTACGTAAGTAGCCCATTGTAATCTACAAATACCACTGCATCTAGATAATATTACAATAATTTTTTACTGTTATTTAGGTAAGAGTCATTAGACTTTTAAAAAAGATGTGGTATCTCTCCCGGACTTACCCTAGAGGTATATACTTATTTAACATGCGTTTTTAAATATTTTCTCTCTTTCAGCTTTTGCCTATTTTTTTTTTTTTATAAAAATAGTTTAAAATTAGGTAGAACCTATATTTTAGGTGAAAGAAACCTAATCTAGCACCAATAAGCGCGGTAATAATTAGGTTTTATTTCTTTACACCAAAATGTAGTAACTTTGTACTTTAAACAATTAATAGGTCTCAAATTAATAATTACGAAATGTTGTCATTGATTTTTCTTACATTAAGCCACTATGTATGTCATATTACTCAATAATTACAATAAATACACAGTGGGAGCTTTTGTAATCAATATATAAATCAAAAATGAATATGATTATTCCTCATCAAGTTACAAATTACATTGAAAAATAATCCTCCTTAGCAGCCACGGTTGTCGTGTTGGCGTTTATTCTGTTGCAGCCATGTCGCCATGTGAGATTTGTATTTTACGATAATCGCTCCTGTTTGCTGCGGAGTTGGGCGCTAATGGATGCAATGCAACAGAGTCAGCCATCGAATGCACCAGACAAGGCAGGCTTTCATATCTACAAAACAAGCCAGCAAGCCGGATTTGCAAATGTAAGATTTTGCATAGAAAAGCAACAACAATAAAATTAAGTAATTTTATGTCACACATGACTCGTATCTTACATTTTAATTAAGAAAATACGGAGAGGTGGATGTGGATTTCAGCAGATGATCAATGTTAATGAAGGAAATGTTATATAGTTCTTTTCTTTTAATTAACATTTAAATTGTAATCTTTATACCATCTTAGTTTAAAGTACAACGTTATTACACAGAAAAAATCTGTGTGGCCAGCACAATATCTCTCGCCATTTCCGTTTTGTTACATAAGTATCGAATTTAACAAATACTTCTAATGGGGTCCTATACCATTTTTCTTTTATTTTTTTTTTCTGTAAGAACAGGATAAAATAAGAACTTCAGTGCAAACGCGACTTAAAAATTTTACGTAATAAGCGAGATATGAATTTTTAAAGTTTAAGAATTTGTGCGTGACGTAGCGGGTACTAACGAGTGATCGACAAACAATGGGACAAACTGTTAGTTATACTGGAAACAATTTTTTTCATGTTTGCATAGCTGAAATGTTTTTATATAAAAACTTATACGTTATATTTACGAAGAAATTATTATTAAGTATAAATAACATAAATAATAAGCATTTAACAAGGATTTCTTCCTAATAAATTACAGAACATTGAAACAGTTTGACAATATTATTACACAAAGTATGACGACGGATGGCGCTAATGTTTGCCTGTTTTGAAGTTTCAATATTAATTTAATTAATATTATTATTAATTTAATTCATATTACAAATTGATTTATTTATAAATACATGATTATTGTTAATATTACTAGATGTTATAATTAAACAAATTCATCAAACACAAAATTGTTAAATGTTTTGTTAGGTTATAGAACATCATGACATTTCATATTCTTTCAAAGGTGACCGCTACAGACGCGCGAATCTTCTTTTTAAAATCAGGCGACCAATCAAATTCTTAGTACCTAACACGTCATACCCAATTAGTAATCAGGTTCAATCGCTTGTAGTTTGTGACCTAGTTAATATTTAAAGAAAATTTTTTCACTAATACTCATTAATTTATGTATATTTTCGTCTTCTTATTTAAGATAATTAAAATATGACTATGGTATAGGACCCTATTATATCTATTCTTTCAGTCTATAAGGAATCTTGTCCTACTCTTCTAAAATGTTTAAGATGGTACCAAGTCATTGACGGGATTGGCGGTATTTTTTAAGGATATTATGTACTTTTAATATACATATCCATATACAATTTTAAATATTTAATTAATAATAATATCAGTAAAACTATTGTCCAGTACTTAGCTGGTCAGTTCACCGAAAAAAAAGAACCTTCTAAATTGTAGTTGCATTAACTAAACAAATCTTTGATTTTCAGCCTACTAATATGTTTTCATTAAAATGTCTAAGTTGATTTAGTTAAATTTTCTAAATTTGTAGTAACAAATTAGATTAAATGACTACATTTAGTATTGAACTAAACATAAATAAAGAAATTAACTAAATGCATATTTAAATTTTCTATTTACTTACCTAATTCATGAGATAAATCACCAAAATTGTAGGACAAAAATAATGAAGCCAAAATATAGTACAATTAAATAAAATAAGTAATTAAAGTAGCTATTTTCATATTTAAATTAACGATTTTTTACAAAATATTTATTATCTATTTCGGATTAGTTAAAATGCTAAATTAAGATTTGTAAATTATACTAAATTATTAGACATATTGCCTAAAAAAATAATATCTAATTATAATTAGACAAAATTTCAATAATTTTTTTTCTGTGTTGTAGATTTTATACACCCCACCAAAATGATTATTAATTCTAAAGGCAGAAGCCAGAGAGACGACAATGTAAAATTTACTGCAAAGGAGTCGTGTTTAAACAATAGTCGAAACTAGACACTGTACAAATAAAGAATCGCTCACAAAATTAAAATAGGTAAAGTTTCATGTTTTGTTAATATTGTATATATTTCATTCTTCGCAAAATAAAGTGAATTTTTTATCAACGTACAACATTTTATTCCCGTAAATTTACGGGTGGTCCTTCGAGAATCATCCTTGAGGTTCACCATCAGGATCCCACAACTATATGGGCTTCCAAATTATCAAGAGATGGCGCTGACGTCAAACGTCAAAATTCAAACGAATGGTACATTTTTCGCTGGCTTCCATACGAGTATAATTGGTGTGAGACTAATTTTCGTAGTTTTTAATGTAATTTCGGATTTAGTATAGTGTTTTTTTTTGTTAATTTCGGTAGAATTGTGTTTGATCTTTCTTGTAGTAACAATTTAGTGATAGTTTTAATAATATTTTAGTTAATAGGGTTAATTTTAGTAAGTATTTGTAGGTTAAGAGTATTTTAGTCATATTTTAATTAACAGTATATTAGTTTTTTAATAAAAAAACATTTGATTTCCTTTATTTAGATTGTATTTCATTGCCGTAGTTGTACATATATTAATTTTTATCTTCATAGCTTTACTTTTATTTCATTGTTTTTCTTTCACAATGAACAATTTTCTTTGCTTAGATTTAGATACTATTTGTAGATTTGGGAATTGTAGTGTATCATCTAGAAATATGGTGGAAGGCCAGCAAGTAATAAATAGTGGCCACATAATATTATGTGGTAAATATTTTCGGAGAAAATTCCATCGTAACTTTAACCTATAAATTGCATATCTCCTAATTTGTTCATCAATTTTTTAAAAATCAAAAACTTACCTGTTATATTAGCAGTAATTCAGATCCTACTAAGAATAAAACAATAATAGCCGAAGATAAAAGCGTATTAAAATTCATATACAAGTAAATACAATCCCTGAATGAAACAACCTTCTTTGTACATGTACACTTCACTCAGTTCAGAAATCTGCCACCAGTGGCGCATTTTAATATTGGAATTGGAAGCCCAATAGAAGACATAATAAGTTCTTTTAAGTGTATTAGATGGAAAATTATATGTTCTTCAATATTGATAAAACTAAAATTTTCAAAAAATAATATTTAGAATATTTTTTTAAGAAACTATTACGTCCGTGTGTTCAATTTTTATCAAAACCCTTTCAGATCTTCCCATTAATGTCAGATTGAGGAATTCGGAGTTATCCAGGTCTTAAGTATTATAATTTTTGAGGAACCGTCCTTCCAACACACACAAACGCGCGCGCGCACACATCATCGTAAAAATGTTAAAATCGGATTGTAGGGACCTTAAAACGTATTTATTAACGAAAATCTGAATATTCGATTTTTAGCATGAATATACATATCTTAGCGAGAGGAAAATTTTTATATAGGTACGCGGACGCGAAATTTCCATATTTTCGCAAAATGCTTTTTTTTAAATAATAAAAAGATTAATACTGATAACTGAATGGTAGGTCAATAATATTATTTCTGAATATGATATTAGAAAATCGCTGTCACTACTAGAACTACTAGATTGCAGAAACTTTTCCAGCAGCTTTTGTAAACTTGAAAACAAAACAGTCGATAATAATTAATTGATAATTTCATTTGTTTCATTGTAATAGTCTTTGTTTTTAACCTATAAATTTAATATTTGTTGTACTTTTCCGATTAAAACAAATAAACATGGACAAATTGTATATCGTTGGAAAACAATAAATATATTCTTTTCAATGATGTAACATATCGAGATTTGTCTAAGAAAAACATGAAATAAAAATATTTCTCAACATCATTACTTATTGTTGACTTAATCAATGGGGTCATTTCACATTTTCTGATTTATTTTTTTCTTGAAAAAAAAAAAAAATAGGTCAAATAAAATTTTTATAGTCTATTTGAGAATGACTGGCAGTAATAAATCATTCTGTCAAAGACATTCCAGTGGCGCGCCAATAATTGATTGCACAGGGATAATCGAAATGACTAAATTCGGTAGAGAACTATAGTTTTAGGTCTATAATGTTGATAGATTTGTCGAAGGAGGTTTGCTCATGTTCGTCTCAAAATCAACTGCAGACTATCATGAAGAGATGAATGCAGATGTTTTTGAAGAATATTTTGAACAGATGCTGGATTTGATACCTCAGGGTTCGGTCATAGTTATGGACAACGCCAGTTATCATTCGCGAGTAAGTGAAAAACTTCCAACAAGTGCGTGGAGAAAACATGACATAGAACAGTGGCTATCGTCAAAAAATATTGATTTTGAGATGGGAATTGTCAAAACTGAGCTTTTGGCTATAGCTAAATTACATAGACATAAATTTATTCATCATGTTATTGATGATATGGCAGCGAATTGCGGTATTACTGTCCTTCGTTTACCGCCCTATCACTGCGAGCTCAATCCAATTGAATTAGTTTGGGCTCAAGTTAAAGGTGAAGTAGAGCGAAACAACACCACTTTTAAATTGGACAATGTGAAAAAACTTTTTATGGATGCATTAAAACATGTGACTAGTGTTGCCGGAAGTCGAGACGAGACGAGACTTGGGGTCGGTCTTGTCTTGGTCTTGACTTGGTCTCGACTAGAGTGGTCTCGTCTTGGTCTTGTCGAGACGAGACTTGATGTCAGTCTCGTCTCGTCTTGAGTCTCGACAAGACTCTCGACTTTGCCTCCACAAACAATTTTTGTATAATCGCATCTAATAGTACATAAAATTCTAAGAACACCAGTACAATCGCGATTCAAATATTCCAAATAATATTTGAGATATTTATTATTAAGTTTTCTATGAATATCATCAACTTGATAATACTAAACATAAAATATATAATTTCAATTCCTTAGCTACAGAATTATTAGCAATAGTTAAACAGTTATGTATATGTTTAAAATGAAGCAGTAAGTAAATAGACAAAAATCTCCAAAAAAGTAACTTCTTTCGCTATTTTTTATATTTTAATAAATAACTCTTAAATAATAATAATAATAATAATAATAATAATAATAATAATAATAATAAACTTTATTGATATTAATCAAAGGCGGGGGTTCAGCAGAGGCTGCTTTTCAACCCAACCCAATACATACATGTAGGTACATAAACACGAAATTACATTGCGTTACTTTTGAAAAATAATACATATGTAACAGGCAGATAACAAAACTAGCCTTTCACGTATCCCTTGGTACGCGTACCACAGGTTGAGAACCTCTGCTTTATTTCAAAAGTTTGCGCTTGCCCCTCCTGAGAAAATTAAATACAATGGGTGCGATTCAGTGGGTTATATTAAAGTCTGTACTAACACTTGTATTAACTAAAACACTGTATTAGCTTAAAACACATTTTAAAACAAAGGTGATTCAGTGGTCTGTATTAAGCTGTTTTAGTTAAAACGCAAAATTATACTTGGCAACACTGTAATAACTGTCAAAGTGCGAAATTGGCGGCATTTGAAACGTCAATATTTTGTATTTGTGTTGTTTTAGGTTATATTACACTACTTTATGACCTATATTATAAATTTTAACATATTAAAATGTCAGGAAAAAGAATTACAGAACCGATTGGTTTAATGAAGAAAAGATTATTTTAATAAGAGGCAATTACGAAACGGAACGGTATTATTGAAAATAAGGGAAATGACATTAAAATAATGAAAAATAAAAAAGCTGCATCATTTTGAAGTGGTAAACTGGAATGTCCAAAGAAATAAAAGTGATGTTTGTGCTGATTGATATTTTTTATTATTGTAATCAAGTTTCCATTATTGTAAATAAGCATTTCTTTGTTGTAATCAAAATTTCTTTAAGGATTTCTTTGTTTGTAATAAAAAAATATCAATATCAAATCAATATTATTTTAATTCAATGTAGCGGGGCCCCTAAAATGTGAGGGGCCCATAGGCAGTTATCTATTCTGCCTAATGGGTAATCCGGCACTGATTGAAACGCAATTCAAAGAGTGAAATTGCACATTATTTAAAAGAAAAACTAAAACTGTAGGAGGTACATCACCGCCAAACCCAGATATGTCAATTCGAATCAAATTTATTACATTCTGAAATACATTTTTTGATAATCGGTATCACTTTCGGAGAGAGTATTGTCATAGTTTTTCGTCTTCTGTATATCCTTCTTCGTCTTCTACAATCAACAACACGCCAAACATGCTCAACTCTTTCAACAGCACGTATTGTGTCACCTATTTTACTTAAACAAATTTAGAAAATAGACAACATATAAATAATTGTTGTAACTTGCCTGAATTTATTCATATTAACCTCAATTCTTTAAATTATTCATTTTCTGTTTTATTATTTCATTTTAAGTTCAATATTTGGTTTAATATACTTTATGAAGAGTCAAATATATAATTTTACTTTATATTTCATATTTGACATTATGAATTAAGGTTAATACAATACTTAAAACAGATATAACCCATTTTAAGAAGTGTTTTACTTTCCTAGGCAACTAATACACATGTATTAAAATAAACACTCTAAAACAGTCTAATACAAGCCACTGAATCAGGTTTTTTAATACAACTCTTAATACAGATCTTAAAACAGCCTAATACAACCCACTGAATCGCACCCATTGTATAAATACCTAATTCATTCATATGAAAAAATTGAAAACAATAATCAACGTTGACTTAAATCCTTAAAGGAAATGTAAATATAAAAGTCGTAATGTACAAGCCCTTCTTAACAATTTCCTTAAAACTTTGTATGCACAAATGTGTAAAATAAACTGTTTTTCCTAATCCCTAACATAACATAATATAAAAAAAAAATTGGGTAAAAAGTAACACATTTCTTTTCTTGTAAAAATTTAATAATGGAACAATAAATTTTACAACGGCCTGTGCTATTAATGCTGCATATTACCAGACAATAACAACCACTTTTAGACATCTGCTAGTAATAAAAGTAGGTAGGTTTGCCCAACCCAAATCCAAATATTACAGAATACAATACTTTAGTCAATTTATCAATTTTGCATCCTAAAAATAAAAAACCATGTAATAAAGAAAAGTATAAACGGATGATACAAGAATTAAATGAAACATAACATAGACAATTTTTATGAGGAATCATTATTATGGTGGAAAAAGAAACCTCTTAAGAAATAAATACCATATGAAGAATTATTAGATATCTCCAAAAAATTCTATCCTTTTTTACTCCATGCCTTGATTTTATTTTTAACTCTACCTTCTACAACATGTAAAAGAAGTTTTAGTACATAAAAAAACTGTTGTGGCTATCACAAGATCTTCCGTCAATTTGATGTATTTTGTACAAATCCCACATCAAAAGTTCCCCAGAAAATATTCTATATATTTAATAAAATTGTAACACGAACATATACTATTTTTTACAAATTCCATACCGAAAGTTCATTGGAAAAAATTCTATAAATCAAATAAAATTATAACACGAACAATCATTACGTAAATTGTACTTGACACTGAAATCTGCCAATTACAATTTTTTGAATATATCAGCTGTTTCTATGATTATAGTAAAGCTGACTGATTTTTGAAAGTTAATCTATTTTTAATTCATTAAACCGTAAAACTGTTATTATTAAAGTTTCTTAGTTACTAATTTTTTTACTAATTTTATAAATTTAAGCACGTGTATTATAATTTATTTATGTTTTTCAAATAAGACTTTTATTTTTTTTGTTAGAGAATTGTGTTTATGTAACTACCTACAGTTTTTATTAAATATGCCATTATTATTCTAAATACGTTTATTATAATTTTCTTAAGTTTTTGGAATAAGTGTATTTTTTTGGCAAATAAATAACATATAAATATATGACTAACTATATTTTATTCGCTAAAAATAAAAGAAAAATACTGAAATTTTTGTAGGGAACGTTACTTTTGTTATAATAAATTAATTGCTAACGTTGAGAATGTAATTTTTGTATGCTATTTAAAAATTGGAAATATTTTTTAAGATGTAGTCAGTATTTCATATACCCAATCGTACCAATATATTAATTGATAATTAAACAAAAATTAAATTAAAATCAACATATTTATACGTTCAAAACATGTATATTATAAAATAAAGGTTAATTTTAATTTAATTAAAATATTGATGCATTAAAATAATATAAGAATTCTAAATTTATACCTACTTCTTTCATTTCATCTCACCTACATTGTAATTTAAATTCATTTAAAACTTACATTTGGATTATTTAGAAGAATAAGGAATACATCATATTTACTTAAATTAATGTTTCTGGAACACAACTATGAAAGTAGAAAATTACAAAATTTGAAAAATTAATATCTTTCTTATTTATTCGAATTTTCAAACAGTATTTACAGCAATACTCTCAGTTTTTGAAGCACTTTTAGAATATATGTTTTAAAAAATCTGTTGTGGCCAGCACAAGACCTTCCGTCAATTCCATGTATTTTGTACAAATCCCATACCAAAAGGTCCTTGGAAGAGATTCTATATAATATCATGTAAAATCGAAAACGAACACATACTATTTTATACAAATTCCATACCAAAAGTTCATTTGAAAAGGTTCTATAAATCCAATAAAATTATAACATAAACTACACTAAGTAATGTCCTTCCATCTTCTTTTTGACCTTTCTCTGCGTGTCACTTGCGAGCAACACCATGACATACCAATTTTAGATCCTATACTTTTTTCCGTATTTGGTTTTGCACTTGCAACTGACATCTGTCAATTAAATTTTTTTGAATAATTATGTCAGCTGTTTCCATGATAAATAACAAAGCTGACTAATTTTTGAAAATTAATTTCTTTATAATGCTTTAACTTTACATCTATTGAATATGAAGGAAAATGAATAATCAAACCATATAGAGAAGAGTATTTTCTTTAATAAATATAATAACAAAATGTCAAAAAATAATATTTAACTGCGTTTTTTTAAGAAAAACTGTTAAAAACTTCAAATAAGGGTACTTCCGGTGGATCAATTATAACCAAAATCTAATCAACTCTTCATATGGATGTACAGAAGAGGAATACGAAAGAATTATAATTTTTAGAATTATAGTATTGGAGTTATCGTCGGAGAAAAATTTGTCACACACGGACACACATACACACACACACACACACACACGGACACACACACACACACACACACACACATACATACAGACATCATCTCAAAAATAGTAAATTCGTATAGTAGGGACCCTAAAACGTGCTTATTAATTAAAAACTCACCACCGAATTTTTTGACCAAAGACAATACCTTCCTTACCTAAAGGTGACGGAAGGTAAAAATACCTTTGATCTGAAGTCGAGAGTCTTGTCGAGACTTCAAGACTTTCTCGACAAGACTTGATGCTGGTCTCGTCTCGTCTCGACTTTTCTAGTCGAGACCAAATGATGGTCTCGTCTCGACAAGACCAAGACGAGACGAGACCAAGACCAAGACCGGTCTTGGTCTTGTGGCAACACTACATGTGACTGCCGATAATTGGAAAAACTGTATTCAACATGTCATAAAGGAAGAAGACCAAATGTGCAAACTTGACCATCTGATAGACGAAACGATCGAGCCATTTATAATTTCAGTAGGACAAGATTCAGAATCAGATTCTGATTTTTAATAATTTATGTATAAATATATAAGTATATGTAATGTAATATGTATATTTAATAGAAATATGACAGGTACCAATATCTTGACAACACATGAAATAAGTATAAATTTTAGTATGTAACAAATAAAAATGTAAATATTGAATGTATGTATATAAATATTAAATGTATGCAATATAATAATAATGACTGAGAAAGTTATATTTAAATATTAAAAACTTTTATTTTTAGTAAATGTAGAAACAGATCACTCTACAAATCCTATCTACGTCTATGACACAGTCCGACGGGGATTATCGGACGGCATTTCTATTGTTCGACAAGTAAGTTTCGTTCCAGGGACAAAGCGTGCGGCTTATTTTGACCATCCTAGTGTAGTTACAACTGATTTTTCTGGTAGTTTTATTTGCCGCATTGCTGACAAAAATCCAATACTACTCTTGCAAATAATGATTTATTACTGCCAGTCATTCTCAAATAGACTATAGGTGTGTTTTACACCTTACAGGTCTTTAGAAACAGAGGTATGATTTGGGGTATTCCACCATAACAAAAAGGAAGAAAAATTTCAATTTAACTTAAAGTGTGGCTCAATAAATAATACCTAGTTAAAACAATGAAAACATTTTTTAAATAATTACTTTACGAGATATTTCACATTTGATAAAAGGGGAAATTGACGTCACAGGTACATTTGTTATCTTTCTCTTGTAGCGTACTCAGAGCAGTGTGTGTGAGAAAGACAAGTATAGGGGGAATGTGACGTTACACTGATTTATCGAAAATAAAATACTGTTAAACTAGGAACAATTAAGATTTTTTAATACTATGAATTGCTTCAAAACTGAATGAAGTTTTATTTAAACTAATAAAAAAATTTGAGTGGAATACTGGTTTAATTTGGAACTATGATTGTTTGGTTTGGTATTTATTTAAATAATTGGTTTAATTACGTACCTTATACAGCACTAGTACTTTTAAAGAAATAAAAAGTAATAATAATCTTTTCTCTTGTATATTTTGCTGTCAGCTGTCACAATTTTAGGTTAGATTACTGTTGCATGTTGTGAAACGTAAATGTGTGTGTGTGAGAGAGAATTGTCTTTGTGTGAGTATGAAACTGTGATGTCACAAATTTAGCCCGTGTTTAAAAGCGCGAAAGTTTATTAGCAAATTTATGAATGAAAAGTCGCATATTTCAAATTATTTTCTATTATTATATTTATTAAATGAGGCGAATTTCATGATTTTATAGAAAAAAATCAACATTTTTTAAAAATAACCTCATTTACTTCTCATCAAATTTTAGTAAAAATGATAATTTTTTTCGTGCAAGCTTTGTTATACGTCACCTTAAGGGCACTCCTATCTGTTGCGGATGATAATTTTGCAGGGCTTCAAAAAATTCTGAATATTAAAAATTAACCAATTTTAAATTTGAAAACAGTAATCTATCACTTTATTCATAAAATTATGAACCCAAAAACTATCCGATGTATTATTATTTTTTATATCGCTCTATATTTTTTTTTTTCACCCCACCCTCATTTCCAGATGTGCCAGGCTAACACCTGTATATTTATATCCCGTTAGCCTTCGTCCATGTACAGTCGTAAAATGCATTGTGTACGAGCGTCCAGACGCTCAAATGCCCAGGGACGTCCAGGGACGCCGGGTGAAGCGTCCCGACGACCTGGATGATTATTGTAGCTGATGTCTGCCCCCATAGGATAGCAGGGGTAGACAAATAGCATTCGGACAGAACAGGAAAAGATTGATAGAATAATGTATTTAGGTCCAATCCGGGATATTTTTAACAGAAATTACAATTAAACGGGCATTTGGATTCACAAAATTTATTAACAACTTATTATTCAAAAATATAAAGTTATCCTATATTGTCTATTTTATTAATTAGACACTGTATAGATAAATGCATATTTCTTTTAAATTATCTTCAATGAGATGTTCAACTATTTTTTTTTTTTATGAAACTTCATCTACATTGAAAGCGATCTGTAGTTCTAAAAAGACATTTTTATTTCGTTAATTCGTAATATTTTTTTACCTTTCGTCACCTATAGATAAGGAAGGTATGGAAAAAAATTCGGTCATGAGTTTTTAATGAATAAGCACGTTTTAGGATCTTATATTATTTTTTGAAAATTTTTGTTCCTATGCAAATTAGTGATTCGATCTCGTCTCGATTCAAATTCATAAAATTATGTCTCGTCTCGAAATTTTTCTCGTCTCGTTTAATAGAGCCTCGTTTCGGCCGAGATTTCTCAACGGAAATTTAATATGTATATTTTGATCCCATAAACTAATTATTAAATTTATACAATTTTGTATTAATAGTAATTAGAACAAAAAAATAAATATTTGTCGTTTTATCTGTCAAAATTTGATAAAACTTAAAACTTGTGCAAATTTTTTATGTTATAATTTTATTAATTTAATATTTATCTAGTATTTTCTAATCTGTTATAAAACATTAAAAAGAAAATAACGCTAAAAATCTTAGCTAAAGCCTGGATTACACGATGAAGTTTTTATTTTCAAGTGACTTGAAAAATTTCTTTATAAGTGACCTTACAAGTATATTAACACGATCAAGTTTTGCTTGAATTAAAATATCCAAGTGTCAAAATTCTAATTATACTTACACTATGATTTTAGTTACTTCTCTATCCCATTTTGCCATTTTTCAGTTTAATATCGATCGCTTATAACACTACTTGTATACATCAAAAATATAAACACAAATGACATTTGGCAGTTACTTGACAGTTAAAATTTGTAGGGACTTTTAAGAAAAAAGTAGCGCATGTTCCAGTTTTTCTTTAAAAGTTTTTCGTTAAAAGTCTATTCATTTGTCTCTCTTGCACTTATGTCATTGTGCGAGAGAGAAAACTTGAAAAGAAAAACTTTATCGTGTAATGCACGCTTAACAAATTCTGACAGATAAAATGTGAAATACTTTATTATCTTTTTGTTCAAAATAAAGACAGCTATCACTAAAAATATGTTAAATTTCACACGTTTGCAAATATAACTCATGAGAAAAATAACAACCGAGAAATCTCGGAACAGTTTTCCGAGAATCGAGATCTCGGCAAATATTTCTCGTCTCGTAAAATATTTTTGACATTCCTGTCTCGTCTCGTCGAGACGAGAAATCTCGAGTACGAGACGAGACGAGAATCGAGAAATATCTCGTCTCGACAGAATCACTACTGCAAATATTGAAGAACATAAAATTCTACATCTAATACCCCTAAAAATTTTATTAATTCTTCTACAGATTTAGAGATAAAGAAAATATAATATATGGAATACTCTGTTGCAATAAATCGCACAGTCCAGACTACACTAAAGAAACCAGTTGTCAAATTCAAATTTTCTAATTGGCAGGTGAATGTAAGTGTCAAAAATCAATAGTTTTACTGACGTTTCTGAAAGCTTTACATTTAAAATATCTTAATGATTAATAAAATATTTAAAATTTTAGGTAGGTTCGTATATTAATAGTAATAATACAGAAATATCTTTAAGAAATACCGCCAATCCCGTCAATGAATTCGAACTATCTTTAACAATTTAGAAGAGTATTCCTTATAGAGTGAAAGAATAAATAAATAAATATATCATCACGGCATATTACCCATTTATGAGTGTGCCAATCTGCTTTGTCACAGATATCGGTAATGATGATATTTTTAATATGTAAATATTTACTTCTGTTACATTTACTTGTATTGGGTATTTTACCTGTTACAGTAATAAAGGATTATTATTAATATTTGTACCGTGAGGGCGTTTACCAGGCATCACCTCATAGGCATTCATTGATCTAAATAGAATTAGTTGTGTGTATAAGAAATGTTAAATTCGATATTTACATAACAAAAAACAAAACGGAAATGGCGAGAGGTATTGTGCTGGCTACAACAGATATTTTTTTTGTATATAAAGTTTTAAGGTCTATATTATAAAAAGGACATTCAAAACTCGAATATTGTAAAAACTAGTAACATTTTTTAATCTTTGATAATCCCTTTTATAAAGTTTTAATGTATATTTTTATTTAAATAATTAATTTACTAAATTTTTACTATGATATAAAATCTCAAATGTGTGATTGTGTGACCAGTACACACGTCAATCATTTCAACGATTCATCTTACCTTAGCGGACAAAATATGAACTGTATTTGTTTACGTTTTCATGTTTAGATCATTATGTTTGTTTTTAGTGCAATTTTTATAATTATCAAAGTATATTAAATGACAGATTCCAATTATTTACCAAAAATAAATGTTGGTATGGTTAACAATTTTTAGGTTATATTCTGATTTGTTAAAGAACTAATAAGAGTATATTATGGGGGTCTGCAGATATATGTACAGATAGACTGACAGCTCTTTTGAGCGACTCTAATATTCGCCAATATTTTGTCATTCTCATTCTAAAAATGACTTTTTAAAATAAGTTGTCCATTTTTAACATAATAGTGGCTTCTTCTTTATCACGTATGGTTTTGGGTCGTAATATATTTTCCTTCAATATTAACAAATTCCTCTTTTTGCTGATACTACCGAAAGCAGTGAAACGAAATAAGAGAATTTTTTACAGAGAGGTATCAAAATTTGAGGCAATATTTTTGTCCGTATAAGAGAGCTACAAATCAAAACTGGTGAGAAAATTTTGTCCACGCCTCAAGAACAAAGTTTATTCAAAATAGATTAATTTATTAGCAAAAGAATAGGAACCCGCCCAATAGAGGTGTTTGATAAAAGCTCTCTTATAACACACATAAAAAAATTTTGAGAACGTGGGCTTTTTTAAAACAATAACTGTTTATTTATTGTAAATAATAGTACATATTCTTACTATAAATAACAGTATGTTTTATTTTGTCCTACTGTTATTTTTAAGTACATTTGTTCTATTATATTTGTTGCAGACCTTTGAAATATTTATTATATATTTATTACTGATAAAAATAATTAATTTTGGGAACGAAAATATATTGGATAATGTATTAAAAATTTTGATAACGTACCTACGACACCATTGCAGAAAACTTATTTCTACTTCTACGCCTCTGATAACTTACCTACTTCTTATAAAAAAAAAAACATGTTATTGTACCTACGTATTGAATACATATATTGAGATTCAGATTGTCAATGAAGATATGTACAAGGTACTACTACTAACATACTTATACATTACATTATTGTAAACATATGTTTATGTAAATCTAGTTCTTATTATCAAGATTCAATAAATAACCTTTTCTTTCAAATGAACAAGCACAGTTAAAATTTATAACTAACCTTTACGTAGCTGTCATTAAAGAATAAGTGTTTTTTATTGTTTATAAAAGTCACAAGAAAAACTATATTCACTACAATTTTTGAAAAATTATAACACAGATACTCGTACAATACACTTCCAAAGCTAAAACATTACTGAACAAACAAAAAACAGTAGATATTTTTCAGGATAGACTAATTAACATTCAAGTATTAACGTGATAGCGTAACAGTCTTTGAAGTTTTGTTTTGGTTACCATAGGCGTGGACAAAATAAATTATTGGGAGTTCAAATAACAAATGATAAATGAATAATAGCAAAAAATTGCACCACAGCTAAATATAAAGAATAATTAATTAATTAAACTATTAATTTTGGAATAAAATGTTGAATGGGGTCACCCATATTTGATGTCTCCCACTATTTTTACCTCCCGCTACCCTTGGTAAGGGAGGTATAGGGATCGTGCTAAAAAATCTCATATCGAGATTTTAGTAAATGACCACGTTTTAAGGTCCCTAAAATCCATTTTTAACATTTTCACGATGATGTCTGTATGTGTGTGTGTATGTGTACGAATTTTGTTTGCACTCTAACTCAAATACTATCATTCAAAAAATTCTGAAACCTTGTATTTATACCCTATTCTAATAGGAATAGAAGCCATTATATTTTGGTGTAAATCGGATAAACGGAAATCGTACTTTACTTGAAGCTCATAATGGTTTTTCTTCAAAATATACCATTAAATGCCATTTTTTCGAATTTTATGTCGTATGAAAATTAAAGATTATTGAATTTTCTACAGGAATACCTACATTATAGCCTAAGATAAAAACTATTCCTTTGTTACACAGTTCATTTTTCAAATGAATGTAACTGACAGTAAATGTCACTGTCAGAAAACTTATCACTTCAAATTAATAATAGTGACATTTTAAAAAGAAAATAGTAAATAAAGCAATAGTTTTCTGCAATGGAACAGTTTGCAGCGTTAGTAAATACGTAGGTAGGTATGTATTTAAATTAATAAAAATTAAATAGCGGAAGGTTTTGTGTTGGCCACATCAGATTTTTTTTCTTTAAGGAAATTAATTTTATTTGAAAATGATCTGCAATAGAGATTTAATCGTTATTCATTGAACTGTAATAATTTTTAAAAATATTATATGATAATATTAAACTCATGTTGTGCATTTTGCAAATAATTTGAGTCACATAAATTGATCTTTTTTAACGCATAAAAATAAACAAATATCTTTAATAGTATATTATGCAACGAGTTTATAATGATAGCTTAGCTATTAATACACGAGCATGAAGTTTACGATACGAGCCATGGTAAAATAAATAATATAAATATATCATCACGGCATATTACTGGGTGCGCCAGTATCTACAACAACACATGTGACATCGGTAATGATGACGATATATTTTACCATGCGGGCGCTTACCAGGCGTCACCTCACGGGCACTCACAGCTGGTGTGGAGAGTGCACCACAGGGATCACTTTTGTGCAATTAAAAGTCTGCACTGGCCGGGATCGAACCCGGGTCATCAGATTGGCAACCAGATACTAAACGCTCACGACCACGCGATCCCATGGTATCGTAAATCACGCGAGTATATTACGTCATTATAAATGAATTGCATACACTATTTTTTGTACGACTATTCATAATAATAAAAAATAAACTATAAACCAATAAATTGGTTATAAAATTAATCTGTATCATAATGATAATCTGTATCACAATAAAAAGAAAATCTGTAACATGATAATATGGATAATAATGAAAATCTGAATCATAATGAGAATAATTCAAATACAGATGACACATACTTATATATACTCGCCGGCAAATGATTATGGACTGATGTTCAACTTTTATCCCTTTCCGCACCCTGTCCCTTGCCAAGCGGTGTTGCCGCTTGTAACTTGACATGACCAGGAATGAACGCAAATGTCATATAATACATTTAAAACTAATTAAAATTTTTAATACATCGTAAATGAAGAAAATATTATAACAAATAAGTAAGGTAAGACAGTAATACGTAATATAAAAATTGTCTCTGTGGAAAATTTGTATTTATATTTTGACCAAAGTTTCCACACATCAAGCTAAGGTAACGTTTGCGTTAAAATACGATAACCGATGAAATCTAAACAAAAGGTAAGAATAATTGATTATTAGGTGAACAGTAGGCCGCCAACACAACATGCTTCTGCAGTCAAATCCAAAGTTCTTGTTATTTAATAAATTATAAATTTTTTCAGGATGTAACTCCAATTTTTTGAAAAAATTGTGTACATTGGCAATAATTGTTTTTGCCTGCCCATTTAAATCTTGTTCTCCTAAACGTTTTTTATAAGAACTAGGACTATTTAATTCATGAGTTTCACTCATTTTCTTTTCAAAAGTAATATAATGCAATTTATAGGATTGGGAATAAAAGCCGCACGCAAGTACTAACAAAAATGTCAGAATATAAAATGACATTGACAGATTACAGATATTTATACAGATAGACACTTAAAAAATTTGGCATCAGTGTAGAAATCTCCAGTCCATAATTATTTGACGGCAAGTATAGTAAGTACAGGTGTTAAAAAAAATCCTAACTCGGAGTAGGCTATGAACAAAAACGTATGTCAATTTGAAAGTATTTAATTAAATGTCAATTTGGTACCAGATATTGGTAAAAATATTATTTAAAGAAATTAAAGCTTTTCTTCCTGATCCCTTATTTTAGAAATAAATTAGAAACCGTTGAATGGCAATATTCTGTATCCTTCTTTATTATCTTTTCTCATTAAAAATACATTTCACGGCCAATTTTGTCAACTTGAATTTTGAAATGAATAATAATCAGACATACGTTTCTATGTTCATAGCCTACTCTGAATTAGGTTTTTTCTGTAGACACTGTATATTATAGAAGTAACAAAAATAAATTTTGAGTTAAATAATTGAAAATATAAATAAATATATCATACGGCACATTACCCATTGCTGGGTGCGCCAGTCTGCTTTTATACGCAGATATCGGTAATGATGATTACGCATTCGTACCTTGCGGACGTTTACCAGACGTCACCACACGAGCACTCATTGCTGGCGTGGAGAGTGCATCACAGGGTTCACTTTTGTGCTATTTAAAATTCGAAATAATTTTGACACACACGAGACCCCATAAGTAATTTAATCAAATTATTAATAAAAAAAAATCACAGATATTCATTAATTTATGTATAATGCGGGACACCAATCTTGACCTGAGGGGTAAAGGGAAAGAAATGCTCATATCGAGATATTCCATAGACGCCGTGAAATAATAATTATTACAGTAACTTTGTGCTCTAAAGCCTATGGCACACTGATCGATGAGCATCAATGAACTCTTCGATGGAACCACAGAACGCACCCGTCATCAACGAGAATTAGTGGCGCCGCTGTTTTCATCGAAGAGATCATCAATTAAACGAACGTATCTCATTTCACACGTATCTTTTGTGCCTATTTCCACATTAACACGGGTAACGTGAGACAGTTTTAAACTGTTCCAACATTGTGTAAATATAGAAACGTTTTTTAATGAATTTGTATAATAAATAAGACTAGCTAAATTCAATGCGAAATAAAGTAAAAATATTTTATATTTTATACAGTTTCGTATATCTGATCGAAGTGATCGTTAAATGGGTAAAATTGAAGATGTTCCATCCCCAAATTATGTGTCTGAAGATGTTTAGCTCATTGTAACATTATTATTTAACGAAATAACATTTAATTTGTATTTACCCTCAAAATGTTGCTGCGTAAACTAGTCTCATCAAGCTCCGCCCACCACTACAACTGCAATCTTACACCAGATAGAATATAGGGAAATTTCAATTTAAAAACCGATTGCATAGGAACATTTCATTGGTAATATTAACAACTTAACTTTTTCCGTCACAGAAAAATTCGCTGTATTTGTCATCGATGAAATTTAAAACCATCAATGACGGGTGCGTACTGTTGTTTCATCGCTCATTGATCAGTGTGCCATAGGCATAACTCATTTGTGTACGCTTATAATCAGAGTGTAAACAAGACAGGACCAATTACGAACACAAATTGCACAGGTCAACTGTCAATATAAAAAAGGCTGCGTAGCTGTTATTGTATAACTAGTGGTGAAAGTTTGATATTTCACACGAGTGTGAAATACCGTTTCAACACTTGTTATACACTATACTTTTCCGACGACCACAAAAAAAAATATATATATAAAATTTACATAAAAATATTAAAATAGATTATATTAACATCATTGCTATCAGAATTCACTAAAAAATATTGGTGCTATTCTGTAACGTTCTATAAGCTCTATAAAACAACCGACGTTATAGTATGTAAGAAAATAGCTATTCTGTAACAAGGTTACAGTACTATAAGGGCTATAGTCTTATAGAAATTTCCAAAATCTTGACTGTAAAGTATTTATAGAGTATAGAGAAACGTCAAAAATATTTATTTTAAAAAACATATTTTCAAATAAATAATTCTTTTTTCCTAGGGTTATCGCTTTATTGCAGCTGTAGACACGTGTTTCGCTCTTATTAGAGCTCATCAGTACAGCATAGCTAGTTAATAGGAAACAATAATTATTGTTTTCGTATATTTACGTTTGGGGGTCCAAGTAACGGGTCTGGTGGGTGGTTATAAATCACCGCCGCTGTGACGTTGTATTTATCCACAATGTGTGTGGAAATGCTGACCGAGACAACATGGGTGTTTTGGCTTCTTACTAGTTCTGTTACACTGTGTCAGTTTTTTTACCTCTCGCTAAGAGAGGTATTGGATTCATGCTAAAATTCGCATATCCAGATTTTATTGAATAAGCACGATTTAAGGTCCCTACAATCCGATTATAACATTTTTAAAATGATGTCTGTGTGTGTGTGTGTGTGGATGTATGTGTGTGTGTGTGTGTGTGTGTATGTATGTATGTATGTATGTCTGGATGTTGTAGTCACGATTCCTCAAAAACTATAAGACTTAAAAAATATTTAACTGCAGTTTCCTCAATCTGACATTCCTGGGAAGAGCTGAAAAGGTTTTGGTAACAATTGAACAACCGGAAGTAGTAGTTTCTTAGAAAAATTCTTCTAAATATAATTTTTTGGGAGTTTTTTTTATTAAATATTGAAGAACATAAAATTCTCCATCTAATACACTTAAAAATTTTATTATATCTTGTATAGATTTAGAGATAAAGACTCTATAATTTATAGAGTATACTAATCGCAGAGGCCAAGGCACTAAGGAAACCAGTTGACAAATTCCAATGTTTATAACATGACATATGTCATTGTCAAATATCAACAGTTTTAGTGACATTCTGATAGCTTTTCCTGGGAAGTATATTTAACTTTTCTTATTCTTTTATTAATTAAATATTTGAAATTATAGGTAAAATTGTGGTAAAATGCATATATCTACCAGAAATACCGCCAATCTGGTTAATGAATTGGAACAATATTTGACATTTAGAAACTTCCTCATACAATGAAAAATAGATATAATTTGAATTACATGTGTGCAGAAGACATGCTAAATATAGAAAGAAACAATATTTGGGTAATGTTCTGTAAGATTTTGTTATAAAACGACGGTTGGAAAGCGAAGTGCAATACAATACTTATATAGCCTAATATGAAAATGGCGAGAGGTCTTGTGCTGGCCACAACAGATTTTTTATTACTACCTCTAGTTAATGCCCACCTATTAACTAGCTATGCTGTACTGATGAGCTCTAATAAGAGCGAAACACGTGTCTACAGCTGCAATAGAGCGATAACCCTAGGAAAAAAGAATTATTTACAAATTTTGCGCTCGAGAAAAATTATTGTTTTCGTATATTTTCAAATGTTACGAAATATTGAAATGGAAAATGAAAGAATTTGTTGTGCCACTCCGAAAAACAAAAACTGTTCTTCACTTGTGTTTGGAATCCTTGTTCGTTTCGTGTTAGATTTACATAAAAAATAATTAAAACGATTTTAAAACATTTTCTATGATATAAAATTGAATCATTTTACGTAGCTATATTTGTCACAAAATATATTACATATATTAGAAAGGTCAAGACAAGGGGAGGAATCAAAATTGGTGTTCATAGCTTAATAGAATATTTAAAATAAGAATTAAAATACGTCTTAATAATTAATAATAACTGGGGTCTCGTAGCGCCTGAGTGTCGGGTCACGAATCTGGGGAACCGGGTTCGATCCCGACCGAAGCCAAAATTATTTCTAATCTTAAACGACCCCACGGTACGAATATGTCATCATCATTACCGATATCTGCATATAAAGCAGTTTGGCCCACCCAGCAATACGTCGTGATGGTATATTTATTTTATTTATTTATATCACAACAGCAACAAGAATTACAATTACAATAATCAAAATGTATATGACAATAAACATTAATTTAGTAATATAATTAAATATATACTTACATATTATTAGAGTTATACATGATCCCTTAACGTCTTGTCAAAAATATGGTTATAGAATATTTGACAGTTTGACATGAATAACAACCAAAACAACTCTAGCCAGACTTAATATAGAGAGAGTTACAGAATAGGTAATTTTACTATTCTATAAGGTGTGATCTTACAGAGCTCTATAGCTTACAGAGCGTATAGAGTTACATTGTTATAGAGCAAAGTTACAAGTACCATATGTTTAAATCTGAAAAATCAGGATCCAACCTTCTTAATCACTTAATCAGCAAATTATCTGCAACTGTCAAATTTTTGGGTTAGTTCGCTCAGTAATCGCAGCGTGTGATATTTTTAGGTTAGTTCGCTCAGTTATCGAAGCGTGTGATAAAATCATATCACACAGTTGCGGACGCATCTGATTGGCTAACGAGCTTTCATATCACACAGCATTGCTAGTGATGTGCAATGACCAATTTTCAGTAATAGTTTAGCGTGTGATTTTATATACTTTTCGCAGTGGTCGTCGGAAAAACTTATTTGGGCAACTATTATATGTTATATTAGGCATGCGGAAAGTAAATTAATTGTATTACGTGTGGATTTATAACGGAGCACATATATTAGATAGTGATTTGTGCTAACATATTTTCCAAAGGTCATCTTTCGTGTCCCAGACTATATATTTTCACTTATAAAATGATAATAAGGACTTTTAAAAATATATTATATTTGTTACCTATTTGTACTTACTAGCGGTGTGTTTCACATCCCAGGCCTGTACTAAGTGAGATTCTGAAACATACACAAAAACACTTGAACCGGACTCAGTCACTGATCTTTATTAATCATTTATTTATAGTAGACAAAAATAAAACAATAATAATTATAAATTGATAATGTTTATAAAACACATACATATATACGATGCTTAATAATATTATTTATATGTGTATATATAATAGGTACATTTACATACAGAAACAACAATAAGTATTATCATGAACACAACAAGTTAAAAAAAAATCAGTTAAGTAGATGTATATAGTATATAGTACAATATTTAGGTACATTTTAATTCGACCGTTACCGATTTATGTCTGTATGCTTCGCACATTCATTTTATGATTCCGGAGATCAAAATTTCTAACGCGAGCGATTTTCATGGCTCTATTTACAGGTTAATTCGCTAACGCGTCCTAACATATTTTTTCTTTTTTAAATAGGATGCTTCTATTCTACATGGTGGATATCCACTGTAAAATCGGCTTCTAGAGAAAGTTTAATCTTACTTTATTTCACATTACGAACCTACAAACACAACACTAAATCTGGAGGGTTTTAATTCGTATTCTACAAAATTAATTTTATGGCAATCAAAGTCTGTATGTCGTAGGCAGATTGTTAAATTCGTCCATTATAAAACGCGGCTAGATTCACAATACGCTCTTCCGGATAAATCGAAGAGAAATTAATAAAAAAAAAAATAGCGACAATATTGCTTAATATGGTATAATTAAAATACTTTTGTTATACAGTGACGTCACGAATTTGAATTATTTTGATTGGCTGCCTGCCAAAACTTCAACAAATGAAAGTAAAGTTAGAGTTTCAAATAAAATTAATAATTTAAATCCACTTGCAATTATACATGGTTCTTATCAACTTCCGGTACAAACTTTAAGGGCATATAGTATTGACGAATGTGAGTAATAGCGTTTTCTTTTGACAGTAAAATTTTTGAAAGAAGTCCGACCAAGGCTATCTACGAATTGCATCTATGAATTAAGATTTTATGCTGTCAAATTTAGTAGTGTCGTTTACATAGTTTTTATGAGACACATAAGATATTATGTAGCCTCATAAAAACTAAGTAAAAGGCACTACTTAATTTGACAGCACAAAATCTTAATTATAGATACAATTCGTAGATGGCCTTGATCGGACTTAAAAATTTTACTGTATATATCGTGTTTTGCACTTGGTGCAGATGACGTCATGTCTGGCATTAGTTGTAGTTTGCAACTCATGTGTAGTGTATTTTAAATGAAACATGTTACAAAAGTCCAGTGCAAGTTTCTTAGCTGTCACTGTCAAATAGAGAGGTTATGTAGCAATGGATATCACTACATAGGATTCAAGTTGTGAAGACGTTTTTTTTCATACATTCTACTTGCACAGATACTTTTTAACTCAAAATATATAAATATGAGATTGCACTAGCAACAGTGCAAGAAAGTGCGCACTCAGTAAGTTCTGTCAAAAAGTATAAATGAAACGCGTAAAATTCAGCTAGTGCACTCTGATTATATAAATGGAAAACAAGCTATATAAAAAATAATTAATTAATTAACGTACAAATAACGAAAAAATTCGCACTAAATTTATAAATGGAAAACGCTATAAAAAAACCTTAATCAACAAGGGTCTGATCTTCAATAGTTTCCGATCTATACTCGTATAAGACAGTGAAAAATGAGTTTTTGCGGGGTATACCTCTGCTATCTCAAAAACTATAAAAGTTACGATTTCAATTAAAATATTTTTTTGTTTACCTTTGATAGTTCATTTCAGATGTGCTTTTGTTTTCAAAAAAATCAAATATTTAATTGTACTAAAATGTTGTGGCGACATTGACTAATTTCATTGTCAAATAACTTCTCAACTATTAAAAATTAAGATAAATGTTTCATATAAAATTTTATTGTACTTTTATAGTCTAGTTATTGGCATAAACATAATTTTGTCGGTTTTTCTTCGATTCTAATACGAAATGCCCTCTTTCTCAGAAACAACTGAAGATCAGTCCTACGTTGATCATTTTTTTTTTTTTTTTTGTTAATCATTTTAGACAGTACTATATATCTTTAAAGTTTGTACCCGAAAATGCGAAACACTCTGTATATGTAGACCTATTAACAATCTGGCATTTTATTAAAACACGGTTTTTACAATCTGACTACTACATATACATACACTTCTTCCAAAGCCGTAGTTCATACAATTCTCTTCTAAAACGTACGTAAAAAATTAACGAGTTCAATTTAACGAAAAAACGATACCGAATTGTTAAAAGTACGGCTTCGGATCTTAATATACAATTTGTAAAAAGAATTAAAAGTACTATTGCTGATTTAACATAAACTTTTTTTAACATGTAATTAACTTGTAACAAACAATTAAAAAAATTCACAACTGGTTTAAAAAATGGTTAGAGTTGCAACCATTTAAAGCACTCCTTACAACAAGATAGCTCCGAGAATTTTAATAAAATAGGTAAATTCATTTTATAACTACTCTGCAAAAGTTCATTTGCTGAACTCGCTTTTATGAGCGATTTTGTGAAGTGATTTTTACGCCATAATAATAATGTACTTAATAACACGAATTTATTTACCGCTTTTAGTAAAAAAGCGAGTTCAGTATACGACCTATGTTGTACTGCATGTAATATAAGGTAATGACAATATACCATTACTACATTTGACTCCTTAGTATTTAATAGCTAATCTTTTTGACACTTGACACGAATTTTAGTAATGATATATTTTTACCATAGATGGCAGCACACAGAATATTTTGTACAATAATTAATTAATTTTATGTAAATTAAATGAATTGACCTATATGGTTTTATCAAGTATATACAATTTTCTTAATATTTTAATAGTACGTACATTTTCATACAACCAAATATATTTTTTTAAATAAACACCGCATATACTAAAGTATAAGACGACCATTGAATAAAAATTATTTTTGTCATTTATCTAAATTAGGAATTATAAAACGAATTCTAAATTTCAAAACAAGTTGCATGTAATTAAAAAAAAAAAAAAATAGAAACTATAGTGCGTTTCACGTAAGAAAATAGCAGATGGGGCCTGATATTAAATAAATAATTTAAATTTGTTAAACCAAACTTTATCAACATTAATTTTTTTCTTTTGTAAAAATATACAATATCTCAATAGTTAAATAAATAAATATATCATCACGTTATATTACCTATTGCTGAGTATGCCAGTCTGCCTTGTACAAATATATCGATAATAATAAAATATTTGTACCGTGCGGGCGTTTACAAGGCGTCACCTCAAGAACACTCATTGCTGGCGTGGAGAGTGTACCGCTGCGGTAAATTTTGTGCTATTTAAAATTCGAAATACTTTTGGCGTCAGTGGGGATCGAACCCAGACCTCCAGATTCGCGACCAGACAATGGGCTACTTGCGAACCTTTTTTATTTAATATTTTTGAAGAACAGGTAAAAACTTGCTACCCATATTTTTTCTTTTGACAAAATTTTTATTAATTAGCCACAAAAAAATAATAATGAAATTTGATTATTTGAATTACTGCCATGTATGACGTAGAATTACGCCGCACCAAAGAATGGTCGTAAATCCATAGCGTTTGTTTGCACGGCTAATGTAGATCTCCTGTTTGACGTTTCAACAATAGTTTGGAGGTTAGTATTTTAGTTTGTCTTTTTGGTATCAATATTTTAAGTTACATGTAACTACTTATGTGTTTACTTGTGAATTAATTAATATATTTGAGAGCCCAGAGAGAGAGAGAAATGAACTAATGTCAAATTCATATTAAAACTTTCTCGCACGCCATGCCATTTATACGTTACATTTTTAAACATGGTTTCCTTCTCCTGTTCAATATAATGACGTCACAGAAAATTTTCTTAATTTACTAAAAAAAAATATATTTTTTAAATAAAATTTATATTTTCATATATTTTCAACATAACATTACGTATATAGTGATAGAAATCGGATTTTCAGTACAACGCAAACGCAAGTAGCCCATTAGGCACACAACCACGAGACAATATGAAAAATATAAATAAAAAATATGGTTTAATAATAATAAATAAAGAACTGACAGCTGATAATTTTTCGAAATTATGAACTAGATATGCAGAATTTATTTCCCTATATGAACCAATGATATTTTCTTAAATGAAACGCGTTATAGAAATAATATATTACGTACCAAGCTTTAAGTCGATCAGCTAGGAGCGCGATGCTGGAATAAGCGTTCACAATTAGTAACCATTGAATATTAAACATTAATTTTATTAATATTTTTTGACAGTTTTATTAGATTTTGTTTAATCAGTGACATTTAGCTAGCCAGTTTTTTTTTCAGCGAGCTGGAAAGTGAATTATACAATGATTCACTTCCCAACTGTTTTGAAGGTTAGAAACGCTCATATTACTAATAGCTTGTGAATAAAATTTATTACAGCCCTCAATAAATAAAATATGAAAATTTAAAAAAATTGATTACAGTTTCATGTTATCGAAAAAAGTTTTTGTAATATTTGTCAGGCTGTCAATCTAAAATTAAATGCTAGTGACTGATACATGTAAACAGTGTAAAAGATCGGCTTTTGTCGCCTAATTTCGTCATAAACGTCAAGAAGAAGGTCGTACGTCATCAAGAATTATTCAAACAAAATAGAAATCATTTTCAAAACATGTGGTTTAATTCAAGAACAACCAATATCAATTATATTGTGTAATCTTTTAGAAAACTAAAATAAAAAATAAATTATTACAATTAAAACACAAATATCAGCAAAATCTTGAAGGACGTTAATGCTATTATAGTTTGTCACAGAATTAATGACATTTATAATACATTAATAAATAGAGCAAAATATCAAATTTGGTATTATTAATATAAAAGTAACAAATGTTGTCATTGGTTGTTCTTACTTGAAGCCACAAATATATATTTCTGTTACTATAAATAACATTCAGAAATACATAAAAAAGTTATTGATCTAAACAAAATTTCATAATTTTATATTATTTAAGTACCTACTGCACTGTCTAGATCTAGACAGAGCCGCAAAAAAAGCAATAGTGAATTGTTGCGCATGCGCAAAAACCATTATCTACCAATTAAGAATTGTCAGTTCGGTATTCGCGATTCAAGTTAAGCAAACTCTACCTGGTGGACAAAGTTTGAACTAAAAATATGTCCGAAATATAATTGCCTCCCCTTCAAAGCAATTTTTTAGAGATGACACGCTATTTAAAACATTCTTTAACACAAATTTCATGTTTTTAAACTGTTTCAAGAAGCCTAAAATTCATTATATCAGTGACAGATTAACAGCTCGTACAGTGTTGTGATGTCACAATTAGTGAAAAATTCCCGTTGGAAATTTGTTTTTTTCCCCAGGAATTCCTTCAGTTACGATTTGCGGGAAGAAATTTTGTTACGTATTGTCCCGGATTTTTTTTGAGAAAAAATAGGCGAAGGCCTATCCCATTCTGAAATGGACTATACCTATACGTACAGTACTGATTCTTCTGAGTCTGATGTCCAATTACATATTTGTTTACATTTTAAATTATTATTTGTTTTTGTATTACCAATGTACACTTTTTCGATATTAATAAATTTCCCCTTGGAAATTTCTCAAAAAAATATCCTGGGAATTTTCCCGTAACTTTAAATTTCGGGAATTGACCCGTCTCTAGTCACTGATATATAATGGCGGGGAAAAATTCTAACTGATAATTCATAATTGGTAGGCAGTGGTTTTTAGGTTATGTTCGAGAAGTGGCGATATACTTTACTACGCTGGTCGACAGTTCATTAATGTTTTTGTGGCTCTACCAGTCAGTATTTAGTATGACGTCTTATACGGAAATATATACGGTACATAAAAATCACAACTTTTTACCCAAAGGTGAGAGTTCCAATCTCCTTAACGTAGACGTCACCTCACACCCTCGCAGGCACCGAAAGCTGTAATTAAAATTCAAAAAAATGGTTCAAATTTCCATTTTCACTAAAAACAACATAACCAACAAAAATTTCAAAACAATTTCACATTCTCAGAGCCATCTTTGCTGAAAGTTTTCGACGCGTTGCGTCCCGTACAAAGACAGAGCAGTACTGGCAATAATTTACTATGAAAAGAGACATTGATAGAGTAATATCGTACAGAGACACAGAGCACTATAAGTTATATTATACTAGCTACCAACGTGAAGATAACACACTCTATAACGCTATCCTAGTCAACTTCATTTGGTTACAAATTCAATGACAGACTTATGTACATCAGTTAGCGTGTAACTTTACTCTGATCACAGTCGTCATAGTTACACACTCGGTGTGTGTGGGTGTGTTAGTGGTGTGTTCAAATTCACCCACTACCAAACTGGATACTGGAGAAATGACCCTTTCTCAAACACACAAACTAATAAATAAAAGAAAAGGCTGAAATGGCATGGGATGAAATATAGTAAATTAATACATAATTTTTACATATTTCTGAAAAGGTGTACCCTTCGAGCATACACTGACTAGAGAAGTAATTTTCTACTCCAATGCATAGGATGTTGTGATCGGAAGATATGTAGGAGGGGGGCTGGAAGTCATGGTGTATTGTGGGCAGTGTTTTGTTGTGTTATTTGTCACTACTTGTCATTTTACTGTAACAACGTTAATTTTTGCGTTTAGTATGTGAGTATATCTCGGAGTATATGAAATTGTAATGAAAAATACAAAGAAAGTACGGATATTTCGTTTCACGTGTCAGTAACTGGGATTTTTTTTTACAAATAATATATTAAACAAAGTGTAACTTTTAGGTTTCCTGCTAATAAAGACGTAAGAGTAAAAAGACTGAAATTTATTGGAAATAAAGGTGATTTACATATTTCAAAAGCAGCAATTAGTCATTATTTTGTAAAAAAAGTAGTACAAATATTAAGATAAAACGCAGCCCGCAATACACCACGGCTTCCGTCCCCGCAAATCCCCCTCTCCCTTTCGCATATGTTCCGATCACAACAAACACCGTAAGGCGGCCTGAGGTCAGTATATGCTCGAAGGCTGTACCTATGGTATCTTTATACTTATAAAATGATTCTTAAACCCATTTCTAGATGTGTCAATCTGCATTTATTCGCAGATTTTGATAATGATGAGATACAGGTGTTAAAAAAGGGTAATTTTTTTGTAAAGGTATATACATTTCTACGTACGAATTTCAATCAGAAATAATTCTCAAAGAAACCTAAAACTTGTGCCCATCATAAATAATAAGACTGAATACCGTCCCTCGATTTTTGGTGACGAGAACTATGCTATACACCAAACATCATTGATTTCTGAACAGCAAACTACTAACAAGTAATTGTATATTTATCTGTCTCACTTATGGTTTTGTGTATTTTATCTTCGATACGTATGTCTAATAACTTCATTTTTGTCATATTAACATATTTAAAGAACGATAGTTATATGAAATTTTACAATAACATTTTGAAGCAGTGGTACTTCACATTTTTACACACTCGTTGACAACCCAAATTCTGACGAAACTAGAGAAGGTATTCTTATGGTTTATCTTGTTTACGTTAACTGTCGCGAAAATCGAGAAGTTTGAATTTTATTTTGGACAAAAATTATGTGATATATCTGAAATTTAAGTTTGACATTATATATAATATAATATTTCTTACCTCACAAAAGTCACTCTTGGAAAACTTAGGTGAGGTTATTGTTGTTATATTGAGTTGCAAAAAATTTTATATGACGTTTAACATGTGACAAACTGTCGCCTACTTTTCTTTATATAAATAATGTTATTTGTTTTCCTATTGGCTAGGAATAACGTGCTGTATGCACTCCGACGTCACAAGAGTGGGGGTTGTTTTTCATTATTATTTCACCTAAATCGAATATGTTCGTGATCAAAGTTAGTACACCGTCTAGACGCTAGTCTCTCAAAGATGGTGTGGGGTAGAGCATCTCTAAAATACAGGGAATGGCCATGGTGAGGCACGCGGTCCACTGTCATTTGGGTTGTTGTTGCATAAATTATTATGTATTTTAGTGGCTATTTGTTTTATTTTAATGAAAAACACATTCAGATATACTTTTATGTTTATGTAAAGTAAGTAATACTTTTATTTTATTTACTTGTACATTTCGTTAAGATACTGACCACGATTACTGGCAATATTGAAAACAGATAAAAATTACAAATATTAAGCACATTTAAATTTTAAAAGGTAAGTGTAGAGTATATAATTATTATGTTAATAATAACAACCTATATTTTAAACTCTACATAACCTGTAAATCTGTGTATAAATTCATAATGTAATTGCTTAATATTTCTTTATAATATAATATATTTTCTTACAAATTTCTCAATGTTTGACATTGGACCCCTAATGGCGGCGATTTTGGCCCATGGTCACACCCTGTATATAGAGTATATAGAGATAGAGGTACCCTTAGTGTGGAAAGAGCACACATGAGTTACTTTTGTGCTATTTGAAAATTGATAAATAATATATTTACATAAAATTAATAATAGGTATGATAAAAATTTAAAAATATTGAACAATTTTTTATCAAAAATTCAAATGGTACTGGAATAATTCGTTATTGTTTTATCCTAGGTTTACGTAGAATTTTAATCTTTTTAAAAACAAAAGAAAAATATGTGGATAAATGAAAATTAATAAAAATTCTAGTAATATTTTTTTGTCAAAATATTATATTTACAATGTTTTTTTTTAATTTTTGTATTTTTATAGCCTAGAGACTTTATTTTTATATACAGGTTTTTTACCACACTGTATAATAAACAATAAATTTTTCAAATAATTATATACAGAATGTTTCAAAAAAACTGTAAATTTTTTTTAGGGCATATAGTACTTACCAAATTGGGTCAAAAAAAGCTTAATCAACATGGGTCCGATCTTCAATAGTTTCCGAGATATAAGGCAGTGAAAAATGAATTTTTACGGGGTTTACCTTTGCTATCTTGAAAACTATAAGAGTTACGACTTTAATTAAATAATGTGCCTTCGTTTTCTTTCTAAAACAACTAATGAGGTATTCCGGTGATATGGAATTAATGCAAAATAATAACTTTTTTCTATAGTTTCCATCTTCATATAGTAGAAAAATATAACAAAACATGTTTAATAAAAAGTTTTAATTCATAATTTAATGATACAAAATTGGAATTTTTACAGCTCTAGAAACGTCCTTGAAATTTGTGACGTCAAGTTGATAATCTGTTGCTCATTTCAAAGTAAATATTTTCGTTTAAAAACACAGATGGAGCCAGTAGTTAACACGCGCGGGTATATTTCTTGTTTGACATTTCGTCCACTTTATAATTATTACTCCTATTTTTACCATAAACAAACACAGGACAAACACCGAGATACACGCTTCTACTAAAATCACATCTAAACAAGCAGATTTAGGCGCTGAAGTTCGTTGCAGATGTTACCATTGAGTTGACGTCATAAGCGCGCCATGATAAGAAAATTTGAATTGCGATGAAATTTTTTAAAATTCATATCTCATGTGATGCGTACATTTTCTTACTCAAAGTTAGATATTCAGAGTCCTACTGGTCTGTACTAATGAAAAAAAATATTTTTAAAAAATGTCGGAATACCCCATTGTACTAAGTTAAATGTTGTGGCGACCTTAGCCAATATTTAATTTTTATATAACTTCGTAACTATTAGAAATTGAGAAAAATGTTTCATATAAAATTTTATTGTTTTTTTATAGTCAAAATTTTGTTCGAACACTATCATTGTCAGTTTTTCTTCGATATTTCATTTACGTCGGAGAAGATCTGACCTATGTTGATTAAGCTTTTTTTATTCATTTTTGGTAGTACCTACTATGTGCCCTTAATTTATTTTACACTTTCTTTGAAACAGCCTGTATAATTATATCAGCCTAAGTTGCATAATAATAATCAATTAGTTCATTAAATAATTAATACAACATTAACTTCTAGAATGGACACCCATCCTTTTATTACTGAAATTATCTTTCCTTAATTTTATGTATTTACATAATTTTCAAAATTATATGAGTACTAACTCTTTGCTATTGTGCACAGAGCAGCAAAGTAAAATATTAGTGAACAATATTACGATTTTTTGTACGATTGTGTTATTTGAGAAAGGGTCAAATTAGCAGTGTCCGAATTGGTATCGGAGGAACCTAAACATGTGGTTTGTGTTGCACAAGCCCTGAACAGTCTTGTAGTACGATCACGAGTCCATCTCGTTAAAAAGTCACTGCACGAGAGTCTTAGGTTCACTCTCTGACGTTCAGGTTACCAACCCCGGGTAGACGCCAGAGAAAGCCGGTGGTCACTGATGATGCTTTACACCATTAGCCGCCACATGGTGCCCTGGAACCACATGATGCTGCGAGTGCGCGTGGTGGTGATGGTGATTCTGGTTATTCGTACTCGCGTTATTGTTATTCTGCTGCTGCGCCGCCTGCCGCTGGGAGTTTTTTTTATTCTTCATCCTCCTGTTCTGAAACCAGATCTTCACTTGTCGTTCGGTGAGGTTCAGGTTGCGCGCAAGCTCCCAGCGTTTTTGCTTGCTGACGTAAGCGTTGAAGAGGAACTCCTTCTCGAGTTCCAGGGTCTGGAACTTGGAGTAGGGTTTGCGCTTCTTGCGGACGGTGACTTGGCCGGTCCATTCCAAGGGGTTGCTGCCTGTGCCGCATGCGACACCCACGCCTACGCCCATGCCCGTCAAGGAACCTGCCAGGCCAGATGGGGACCCACCCCACATCACTTGCAACAGTTAGTCAGCCGCAGGAAGGGGCACAAGCACTCCAAACATTGACACACTCATGCAGGAGAGATAAAGGTCACGAGGGTCGTACAGGAATCAAGGATAATAGAATCAATAAATGTTTTTATCTCTCGCTAAAAGAGGGATTGGAGTCATGCTAAAAATAGACCACGTTAGTGTAACGGTCAATTTGTGGCGGCAAATTAAAACTAAAACCCTAAGGCTGTGTTTATGTTCGAGCTGCGATAAACGATAAGAGCGGCGATACTAGCGAAGCAGTGCGAATGAATGCATAGATTTAAATGTAGGTGTTTACATTGGAGCAGCGCGCAAAGCTACGCTTAGGAACTGAGCAGCGGTAAGAGCGTCGAGAACGAATTGAAAGTATTTCTACGCTCTGATAGAGGCAAGACAAGTGATTTTAATTGCCACTTCATTTACATTCATATTTACTTATTAATTTTTGATTTATTGGGTTTTAGTAAGAAGAAAATGCTATACAATTTATTTATTATATTCATGTTGCTTGTAATGTTAATTTAGTTACTATTTCTAATTATAAATTCGAGAAATTCGAGACTCTCGAGTCCAGATCGAGAGAAAGTAAGGAAAAATATGACGAGACGAGAGTGGAGTGTTTCTCGACATATCTCGTTTCGCGGCAACACTAGGCAAGACGCTACGCTAGAGATGGAGGTGGACAAATTAATTAGCGAAGTATTTGTTAGATCTCCATTATGGGATCAAACAAATAAAAACCATCACAACATATATGTGCTGGATAAATTATGGGATGAAGTGGCGAGTAATTTAAACTCAACAAGTTCAAAAATTATATGTCATTTACAATAGGATTGTGACACAAGTAAGTTTTAAATAAATCACGAATATTTTGTGCAACCAGGGTTGGTCTACCATTATTAATTGTGGTATTTGATTGTTTTGGAATATTTAATGTATCTTCTAAATGATGTTCAATACCTTCCATGTCAATGATTGTGTTATGTAGGACACAAATAGCTTTAACAATATTGTCAGCAACATTTATATCGCTGCTCTTCTCATCGCTCTTATAGCTTTTATCGTAGCTCCACTATAAACACATCAAAGAAAGATAGATTTGATTCGCTTTTATCGCTGCTCTTATCGTCGCTCTTATAGCTTTTATCGCAGTTCCAACATATTCACACCCTAACTCGCCTCTGGCGATTTATACTCCCATGTTATTCATACGGGAACAAAAATAAGCTATTTTCAAAATGTTCAAAAGAACTTTAAAATGCAAATCTTATCTATAAAACTTTATAAATACAAATCTCTAATGTATTGTCTATCTACTTATGTCGTATAAATATCTAAAACACCCAAAATTATTGAATAAACTGTAATTAAACCAGCAAGTGCAAATTCATTAAAAGGTAGGTCGTAGCTGTTCTCGATTCTATTTAATCCTGACAATTTAGATCGTCAGCAAAAGAAATTATTTATTGCGGACAACTTAATAACCCTTTCAGATATCGCAAACTCTCAAAAACGAAAAACTTATAACCATCTCATATTATAACTTTAAAGAAAAACAGCGTCAAATCCAAAACTAACCTACAAAAATTCAGTTGAGCTGTCACTGTAGTCATGTCGAACTGCACCAAGTTACAACATATGTTACTATTTGTAATCCTACTTTCTTTAAAATAAAATTATGCTGAACTTATTATTTTGTTTATACTTTTACTGTACAGAAAGCAAAGAGTATTATTAGAAATTAGTAAGTAAGAAACTCAAAATTGTACTTAAGAAACACAGAGTAGCATTAATAATACGAATTGAAAATGCACTTCCATATGAACTTCATACATTCTGATTTGATTTAGGGTTTGGCGCCAAACGAAAATCTTAATCTCACTAGTGTGGTCTATTGCATACCTATCCAGATTTTAGTGAATAAGCACGTTTTAGGTCCCTAGAATCCGATATAATATATATATATATATATATGTATATTTATGTGTGTGTATGTGTGTGTATGTGTGTGTGTGTGTGTGTCTAGATGTTGGGAGGACGATTCCTCAAAAACTGTAATACTTAAGATTTGTTTAACTACGTATTCCTTAATCTGACATTAAAGGGAAGAGCAGAAATTTTTTTGATAACAATTGAACAACTGGAAGTAGTAGTTTCCTAAAAAATCTTCCCAGTATTAGTTTTTTGAAAAATTTTGTTATTGTTATTACAAATATTGAAGAACATAAATTTTTCTATCAAATATAGTAAAATTATTTTTATTAAGCGATGAAGAAAATAAAGCATACTTGTAGTATAATCTGTTGCAATAAATCGCACAGTCCAGACTACACCAAGGAAACCAGTTGTCAAATTCAAATGTTTATAATTGACATATAAATAGCAGTGTCAAAAGTCAAAAATTTTACTGATATTATTGAAAGCTTTTTCTGGGAAGTACATTTAATATTTCTTATTGAATTATTAATTAAATATTTAAAATTATTGGTAGGTATGTATATTAATAGTAATACATAGCACATTATCTTTAAGAAATACCCGTCAATGAATTGGAAGTATCTTGAACATTTTAGAAGAGTAGGGCAAGATTCCTTATAAAATGAAAGAATACATATAGGTAATTAGAATTATTTGTGTGTACAAGAAATATTAGACTCTATACTTATCAAAACGGAAATGGCGAGAGGTATTGTGCTGCACACAACATATTTTTATTTTTTATATGCAAGTAGATCTCTTTTTAGATTGATTTTTTAAATCAATAATACATTTTAATGACTTCCTAATATGAATAAATTATTTATTTTTTAGATCTATATAAGTCTAAGTACGTCAGAGTAACTTACTTGACTTTTAAGAGTCACGTACGCAAACAATTCTTGAGATTTCACGATAATTTTTACCTCTCGCTAAAAGAGTTATTGGATTCATGCTAAAAATCGCATATCCAGATTTTAGTAAAAAAATACTATAAACATGATCCGGTTAGGTAGGTACCTAAATTAAGTTACATACTCGTATATCTCAATAAGAAAGCTAGATATTTTATTATTTATTATCTTATAATTTAAAAAAAAAAAAAACTTTTCGAAGAGAATACGGCATATTCTGCAATATATTTGAAGTATGTACTTGTGTAATCGTCATTGCAAACCACTTGACGGTAGTATTACTTGCTTTTGGTATGGTTCATCATTGGAATTTCCGATCATTAATTATCTAATAAATTTGAGATCTATTAATTCTTCTCTTATTATATAACTATATATTTAACAGCATTTGCCAAACACAACATCTCACAGTGCAATGATAATTTATTTCTGAGTAATATTGCTGTTAATGTTTTAGAATATTTGTTTTTAAATTCTGAACAAGTTTAGTATTTACAACTTTCCTCTAAAATTAATAAGTACATTATAATAGAATGATAAAATCTTGAAGAATCAAGTTGAGATATGTCTTCAAGGAATGAAGGATTAAGGCCTTAATGATACATGTGTAGTAAAAAAAAATATATAAGAACGTTTCGGACTATAGTGGTCCACCTTCAGTTACAAAATAATTACAATGTAATAGTCAGAGAAACATAAAATTGTTTTTAAATAAAAGTAAAAGTATAAAAATTGAGTGTGACCACTCACTTTTTTAAAACAATAATGTGAAGAACAGCATGTAATAAGTTAAAGTGTACTATATATTTGACTCTCACTACAACATGTGGTTTTATATATATAAAAAAAATACATTATTCGTTGCTAATTATTTAATTAAACAAACACTTAAATATATCATGTAATTTTCTTCACATTATCGTTTTAAAAAGGTAAGTGGTCACACTAAATTGATATACTTTTATTGTTATTTAAAAACAATTTTATATTTCTATTACACTGTAATTATTTTGTACCTGAAGATGGACCACTATGGTCCGAAACGTCCTTCAATATTTTTTTAACTACACATGGATCATTACGGCCTTAATCCTTAATACCTAGATCCTTGAATACATTATAATACATTAAATAAATAAAAATAATAATAACTTTCTGAAATGTTCTCATTGTTTTTTTACCTCCCGCTACCTTAGGTAAGGGCGGTGAGGTAGGATTTTGCTAAAAATCGCATATAGAGATTTAAGTGAATAACCACGTTTTGATGTCCCCAGAATCCGATTTTAACATTTTTACAATGATGTCTGTGGGTATGTATGTATGTATGTATGTATGTATGTATGCATGTGTGTGTGTGTGTGTGTGTGTGTGTGTATGTGTGTGTGTGTGTGTGTGTGTGTGTGTGTGTGTATGTGGACCCTGTGGACACGATTATTCAAATATCAATCAGAAAATTTTGAAAATTTGTATACCCATTCTATACTATTGTGGAAATAGCTCATTAGTTTTTAGTGTATATCGGATAACTGGATATATCATTTATACAAGATTTTAACAGTTTTTTTTTTGAAAAAAAAAAATAATAATTATACATTGAATATAATTTTTCAGCAACTTTTACTAATAAAAATTTAATATAATGGTAAAATCTTCAATTCTATAATAATAGCATCTATCAAATAACTTTAAATATAAATTTATAAAATTATTTATTATTATTTATTATTTTTTTTTATTTTTATTTATTATTATTATTATTATTACTTTTTATTTTATAGTAACAATTTTGACATATTTAAACAAATATTACTGTCAGGAAGCAATTTCATTTAAAATCAATAATGAAACAGTGTTAAGGAGAATGTAGTAGTAAAATATTTGATTCTAATGAAATTAAGGTTTGTAAAAATAATACATTTTTCCATCCTAAATAAATATTAGATGTACAAAATGATCCGATTTAAGTTTGCTATGTTTGCAGCACTATAAATCAAATAGCTGTCATTTAGAACGTTTTTTCAAAGAGTCAAATATTAGTTTCAACTACACATTTACGAAATGGATCATGTACGGCGAAGAATTTCCACAGATTGCGTTTTAGAGCATCAGGAAGTTGATGCTGATTTTTACAATAAGTGTGTTTGACGATTTTTTCTTAAAATCTATTAAAATATGATCCAAAACTTCTCGAAACTTGGTTTTTAAAACTCGTATACAATTTGAAACAACATATTAGATTTAGACTATACAGGGTGTTAAAAAATAAGTGTCCCAAATTATGAGGGCATATAGTACTGACCAAAATGAGTAAAAAAAAGCTTAATCAACATAGGTTCGATCTTCAATAGTTCCCGAGATAAAAGGCTATGAAAAATGAGTTTTTTCGGTGTTTACCTCTGCTATCTCGAAAACTGTAAGAGTTACGACTTTGATTAAATGAGACATTTTGTTTACCTTTCAGAGGTCATCGTAGATGTGTTTTTGTGTTTCACAAAAAAACGAATAATTGTACTAAGACAAAAATTGTGGCGCCTTTGGCCAATATTTAGTTTTCAAATAACTTCGTAACTATTAGAAAGTGAAAAAAATGTTTCATATAATATGTTAATGCTTCTTTATAGTCTATTTACTGGATTAGACAAAATTTTGTTCGACCACTATCTTAGTCTGTTTTTCTTCGACTCTAATACAAAATGACATCTATCTCGATAACAGTTGAAGATCGGACCCATGTTGATTAAACATTTTTTACTCATTCTGGTCAGTACTACATGCCCTCATAATTTGAGACACTTTTTTTTAATACCCTGTATATGATAAACCGGATGTAGTACTTAATTTGGAGCTATAACATATTTTTGAGGAAAAACAATAAAATATAATCCAAAATTTCGTATTATAGACTTTTCTATTTATTGCAACGACAAATTAGGGGGTCTATTCAGAACTCAATATTTGTGTTGTCGTTATGGTCTTTATGGTTGTTATGTACTGTAAAGATTGTTAAAATCAAATTTGGTATTCTCAGTACTGAAGGTGGTTACCGTCAACAATTGTTACGTGTTTTGACAGTCTTTATCATAACGACTGCTAAAACTATGTATTTATGGTTGTTATCACGTTGTTATTTCTAATATTTGACATGTGACAGATTATTACATCAATCAAATATTATTAATAATGGCCTTTCTGCTAAATATTAGCAGGATACAGTTGATTATTCGCATGGATTCTGCTTCGACTTAAATAATGATAATAAGAACGATAAAAACCGTCGTGGACGAAAGTTACTTTTGACGTAAATACATATTTCTTTGAAAATATTATATTCTGTGGTAGGTATTCGTGAAAACCTTGTTATTTATTCTGGTGCTAATGTGTGCTTTTTCTTCAATCAAAATTAAAAAAATCTTTCCATAACTTTTCAGTCACGTTGGGATCAGTGGTAGGAATTAACATACCCGTTCTAAATAATTTAGAAGTTTTCAAATATGACACAAATGTCATATTCTTCTTTAGTTGTTTTGGCAGAATGTTTGCATTTCAAATATAATTGGCAACACATTATTAAAAGAATAAAACGTTGACATACAAGGTTAGGTTAAGTTCATATATGCATAATGAAGTGAGCTATTGTCAAATAATCTGGTTCATTCACAAGTATTATGTTGTAAAGATTATCAATAATACCGACGTAGGTTCTGAATTGACAAATTCATAAAGATTGTTACAAATGTCTTTATGATAACAATCTTTATATCCGTAACAACCTTTATGACTGTGTTTCTCTGAATAGGCCACTAGATTTTGTTTACAAAGCTAGAAAGTTTATTGCTATTTTAAACATGGAATTGGCGGGAGGTTATACGCTGGCCACATCAAATATTTTGCAATTAAGAATATATTAATAAAAATTAAATTTTGTTATGAACTTGTTATTAATTGTAAGAAAACATTTTGCTGTAATAATGTGAGTTCGCCCGTTCGTCCGCGTGGAATAATTTGCTTTGCTAGGTCGGTGGCATTGAGCGTTGATTGATGAAGCATATGTTTACAGCCTGGGCACGTGACGGCGTTTCAGAAGCAGTTAAGCGCCATTTATAGGTAATAAGAGGGCCATCGTCATCACTCACTAAAGTTATAAACACCAAAAGAAACACTCACTTTACTATTGTATTTTTACAATGCCATAAAACTGACCTGACGCAAGCTCCCGCCAACCAGCCACGGACTTTAAAATACGAGAGCGCGCACAGCTCACAACGATGAGGAATTCTAAGCTGACCCACTCACACAACACGGACAACTATTAATAAATATCAAGGTGTATTATTATGGAGAGTTTTACCCACTGATGGGTGTGTCAATCTGCTTTATATAGATTTTGGTAATGATGATGTATTTGTACTCTAAACGTAAGGGATGTTTATCAGATGTTATTTCATGGGCAGTAAAAAGTTGTTGTGAAGTATATATTAGGGCTGGTTTATGATGAATTTAATTTATAAATTTACAGATAGAAATTTTGATTTAAAATTTACAATTTTCTCTCTAATTTTGAAATTCTAGATCTGATCAATCAGTATCTATCACTTGACTTGTCATTTGACGTTTCACCTGTTATCAGTTTAAATTTTAGATTACAATTTTATTTTCATAGCCATGAATTTGTTAGACGCTAATGATCGATTTTTACCTTCCGTCACCTTTAGGTAAGGAAGGTATTGTCTTTGGTCAAAAAATTCGGTGGTGAGTTTTTAATGAATAAGCACGTTTTAGGGTCCCTACAATACGAATTTACTATTTTTAAGATGATGTCTGTATGTATGTATGTATGTATGTATGTATGTATGTATGTATGTATGTATGTATGTGTGTCTGTGTGTGTGTCCGTGTGTGTGTGTATGTGTGTCCGTGTGTGACAAATTTTTCTCCGACGATAACTCCAATACTATAATTCTAAAAATTATAATTCTTTCGTATTTCTCTTCTGTACATCCATATGAAGAGTTGATTAGATTTTGGTTATAATTGATCCACCGGAAGTACCCTTATTTGAAGTTTTTAACAGTTTTTCTTAAAAAAACGCAGTTAAATATTATTTAATTGACAGATGTCAGTTGCAAGTGCAAAACCAAATATGGAAAAAAGTATAGGATCTAAAATTGGAATGTCATAGTGTTGCTCGCAAGTGACACGCAGAGAAAGGCCAAAGAGAAGATGGAAGGACATTACTTAGTGTAGTTTATGTTATAATTTTATTGGTTTTATAGAACCTTTTCAAATGAACTTTTGGTATGGAATTTGTAAAAAATAGTATGTGTTCGTGTTCGATTTTACATGATATTATATAGAATCTGTTCCAAGGACCTTTTGGTATGGGATTTGTACAAAATACATGGAATTGACGGAAGGTCTTGTGCTGGCCACAACAGATTTTTTTTAGTTTTATTTATGAAACCGGGCTTAAAGAATTATGTAACCTGAAAAATTATAAGTATCATGCTTGCCAATATATACTGTCCTTGACTTACTAATTGCAATATATAGTTCTCGTCATCAAAAAAACAAAAATCAAGGGATGATCGTAAACAGATTAACCGCCCACAAAGAATCCTGAAACTTCTGCCCATCATAAATTATAACACTAAATACTGTCACTGTTTTGTACTCAAAACTAAAGCAATTTGCGGTGTACCGTGCTAAACTATTTCATTCTAGTTTTATAGTACCTATAGGGGCGGTTAAGCTGTTTGTGACTGTCCCTCAATTTTTAGTGACGAGAACTATACCGTCGAGTGTGCCGGTACCGAATGTGAAGGATGAGATTACCAATATGTTGATAATTTCAAGAGAAAAACAATGGGTTTTTATAAAGTATTAACGGTAAATAATACCGAGATTATTTTATAGAGTATGGTACGTAAAATTTAAGTCTAGTTACTTTATTAATTTTCGACAACTAAAAGATGTGAAGAATTTTAATATTTTATTAAAATATAACCCTGGTTTTCTTACCCTTATAATATATTTACAAGCTTCCAGCTGCGAGAGTGTAATGAAGTCAGGAACGGTATATTTTGTCAAGAACTTTAACTAGATAAAAATAAAAATTTAAATTTTGCTGATTTTTATGTTTACAAATAACTTCTAAGTATGAAATGCAATAATATGGAATTTTGGAAGAGATTTGATTTATACAGGAATTCCAGAAATGACTAATTTATTAAAATATCTTTCAGGACTCATATTAACAATTAGAATAAGATTACCTAACGTTTTTTTTTTAGCAAGTTTGCTGTTTTCTGTAGGTAATCATGCCTACTAAATTGCATAATTACTAATTACCAAATAACATACATTATTGTATATTATTATATTTTTTGTATAACCTTGGTTACTTGTTGCTATTGTTCTGTAATTATTTATTTGTCATTTATGTTCTGTTTTCCTGAAGAAGACAGTGTATGCGGCCGAAACGTTGGCTGTAATTAAATATGCAGAACTTAAATTAAAAGGTTGTATTATTTTAATGACTAATTTAATTATTAAAAGTTTTTTAACTAGCAATATGTCCTTCTTAGCGTAAATTAGTTATTAGCAAAGTTCAGGGTAGACAATTATTTCAAAGACAGAAATTCCCAAATATATCTTCATGGCTTTCACAGACAAAATTAATTTTTTTCCATAATATAGTTTCTAATTTATTTTGAAAATAAAGAATTTTAAAGTTTTAGCAAGTATAGTAGACGCAAAGATATAAGAGCTAGGGCGTGGAAGCTACTAATAGCGGTTAATCTGCAATTTCAGTAAAATATGTGAAATTAAATTTGAATAAATAAATAAATAAGTATATATCATCACATCATATTACCCATTTCTGAGTGTGCCACAATATGCTTTATCGCAGATATCTGTAATGATGATGACATATTTGAACTTAATCTTATTTTCTTTTATTTACTAACTATTTATATACAAGAAAATACGACAGTAACTTTCAATAATAATGAGTTTTCTGTAAATAAAGAGATATAAAACTGAATACATCCCTGTTTTTATACCTTTACATTGCTTGTTTATTCTTTTGCAAATTGTTTGGTTAACTTTTCGGTTTTTACTCACAGCACGACACGTAGCATGAGATAGCTCTTTATATCTTTACCTCTACTATATGTAATACATTTATCCTTTACCTGAAGCTTATAATGGTTTTTCTTCAAAAAATACCATTAAATGCCATTTTTTCGCATTTTGTCGTTATGAAAATTAAAGATTATTGAATTTTCTACAGGAATACATTAATACTTTTTTATTAGTCCCCGAAGCCTAAGGAAAACACAATTCCTTTGTTACATAGTTCATATTTCAAATGAATGTAACTGACAGTAAATAACACTGTCAAAAAACTAATCACTTCAAATTAATAATAGTGACATTTTAGTAAATCCGTAGGTACACTAAAATTTTTGAAAGAAGTCCGATCAAGGCCATCTACGAATTGCATCTATGAATTAAGATTTTATGCTGTCAAATTTAGTAGTGCCGTTTACATAATTTTTATGATGTACACAAGATATCATGTACCCTCATAAAAACTAAGTATAAGACACTACTAAATTTGACAGCACAAAATCTTAATTCATAGATACAATTCGTAGATGGCCTTGATCGGACTTCTTTCGAAAATTTTACTGTATGTATTTAACTTAACAAAAATTAAATAGCGGGAGGTTTTTTTTTTCTAAAAAACGAAACATACTTTTTTATTAATAAAAACTCAACAGTACATAATGTTTATGACTGAATTTAATGTAAAGTTAACTACAAAAAATTATTGTCCCTTTATGTAGAATGGTAGATATTTATTGTACAATTTGTAACCCCATCAAAATTTATGACTCCTGCCGTAGATTATTATAGGCTTGTGTATTTTGCTCACTTGTGAAGAAAGTTATTTACTTTGCTCACTTGTGATTCAACATGCTACTTTACTCACTATTTTAAGTTTAAGTTGAATAATAATGACTTTTGCTAACGATTGTGGAAAAAATATTTATTATGTGAGTTTCAAATATTCTCAAGTCGCTAAATTTTAATTTAAATTTAATGTACATTTTCTTAGACTAAAAAACTAATGTAGTAGTGTCACAGTTAGATTATTTTTCTTTTTATATCACATAAATTTGATAATAGAAATTTATTTTTATGAAGGCCAAGGTCGTTCAGATAAAACTGTGTTACTAATTTTGTAAAAAATCACCAAAAAAAAAAAAATAGAATTTATAAACACCATAAGTTCCGCTTTTCCCTGAACATAAACCGATTTCAACTTTGAAATTTTCAATCTGAATCCACTATACAATAATTCTCTGTCCTGTAGCGCTGTAATCCAAAACATCATCATCGCTATATACTCGTCGTGCGTCTCGTTGCGTCGACCTATAAAACGTCCGTTACTTCTACGACGACCCGAAGTCAGTCACCCTCAGTCGGAGAATTCAACTCGACATTCGACACGAGGTTTATCGAGTTGTGACGTCACACGTCGTACGCAAAGCTAAATAAACGACCCTACTGTCTGAAGCTCACGCACGTTTAGTGTAACTATAGCCATCTATGGGCAGATATTTCAACTAGTAGAAGTCTAGACACGAGAATGGGACTTTAGAATGAGTTTCGAGAAGCGAAAAGTATGTCACTGATGATAGTGAAGGTTTTAAATATAAATTTAGCAAATTTTGAATAGACATTTGATGTGGCTAGCACAACACCTCCCGCCAGTTAATTTTTATTATTCTTGCCGTAAAATAAGTATGGACTGGAGATTTCTACACGGTTGCCAATTCATTGGCTATGTTGAAAAAGCAAAGTTATGAAGAAGCGGCAACTCTTAAGGCAAGGGGCAGGGTGCGGAAAAGGGAAAAAGTTGAACATCAGTTCATACAAATTTGTAAATAAATTATCAATATTTTCTTCTCCAGAATCTTACCATAATATTAATTCAAATTTATTTGTAATAGAGACTTAGAGACTCTAATTCTTTTTCATTTACAAATATGAAAATTAATTTATTGATCAGGTATTTTATAAATTCATATTTTATAGTGCGATTCTGTAATTTTCCTTAACGCTATAGACATGTAAAAGTGAACAAAATCGCAACAATTTGTATTTACTAATACATTTATTATCGTTTGGCATTATAAAATGATGCGCTTTTGTTGAGTTACAGTTCTATAGTGGTATAGAAAATTACAGAATCGAGTGTTAATGTTTTCTTCTTAAAAACTACCATTATTAATTAGAAATGATTAGTTTTTTGACAGTGACATTTATATGTCTGTTATAGTGTTTTTCATTCTTAAAAGAGTGTTCTAAAAATAAGGAACACTTGCTAGAGAAATATGAAAAAAATGAGATATGGGTTCTACAAGGTAAAATGTATCATCATAAAACAATCCAAACTGGTAATTTTTTCAACTCTTTTCACAGAAAAACAAAAGCAAGTCTGATTTGAAGTCCCGGGACTCAATCTTTGGGTTCTTTTGCAAAAAAAATCGGGCCTGCTTTTGTTTCTGTATGAGAAGAGACTTTTCCATAGCCTAAATGAAAAAAAAAATCCAGTTTGGATTGTTTCGTAATTAATTTTACCTTGTATACCACTTATTTCAGTTTTTTCATACTTCTCAGCCAAGCGTCATTAAAGATGGGTCTACCAATCATAATTGCCCAAATGATAGGCAAATCTGGGATAGAAACTCGGCGATCTTCTACAAAAGTGTCTCAATATTTCTAGTATTTTTTAATTGATACATGATATTTTTCGTCGGTCCTTGAGGTATATTTAAGTTTTTTTTTTTTTAATTTTTTGCCCAAAAGCCCAGTTTTATAAAAGAATTTCGCGTGTTAGAGAACAACGAATTTCCGCGTACTTTTTTAACAATCACATTACATTGACATGTCAACAATATGTTTTAATTGGTTTCTTAATGCAAACTTGATATCATATTTAACCACAAAATTAAGAATCTCTGTTTTATAAAATGATAAAATAAAAATAAAAATTAACTCTGCATTCGAGTTATAGTCCATGCGCCAGATATAATGATGCCTTTATTTTGTTTTTTTAAATTATTGTAATTGGAATACATATTAAATATTATTTATTAATTGCTAAACCTGTACGACCCCTAATCCATATTAGTTGGCCTAGTCGCTATTTTTTTTTATTTAGAGCATTAGCGCATATGTAATTAATACAAATAATATCTAACGTAATTATCGTATTTTTAAATATTATAGATTTTTTGTAGTTCTTGTACTACATAGCAAGATATATTTTCTGAAATATTTTGTTGTTTTAATGTTAAACGAAATAATTCATAGCTTTACTAACAATACAAGAAAAACAAATAAAGTTTGAAGAGAATTGACGTCATTTCTTTGTCAGAGTTTCGAAATAAGACACCATAAAAAATTACGGCAATTTTTAAGAATTATCGACGAATTTTTCAATCTTGATAAATAATAGAAATTTACTAATAAATTGGAATTATAATTTTGTTGTTAAATATTTATGTATAGCTAGAAATATAATTTAAAGTTACGTTATAATGTGGAAATATCTTTAAATAAAAAATAAAAACTTTCTCCATAATTATTATAAATAATACTATTTCACGATAAATGAATTTAACAAATAGGCCAACTAATATGGATTAGGGCTCGGAGTGTATTTAATTTATTTTTCAATAAATTATTTGTATTTATTAAATTTTAATTATGAAAAATTAAATTTTTGCACAAAATTCTATGATCAAGGATTATCGAAACCTTTATTGTTAAATAAGTATGTACTGTCCCAGGTATAAAGCGAGCGGCATTCTATGAGCTTCCAATAAAGTTATACCTATTTTTGCAGGTGAATTTATTTGCCGCACTCCTGTCAAAAATCCAATACTATTCTTGCAAAATTTTGATTTACTCCTCTAGCTCATTTAGAAACGAAATATATTATATCGAATAGATATTTACTAGAAAAAACTTTATAAACTTGTGAAAACTAATAAAAACTATGTCCTCTGTTGTTCCTTCTTGAAAAAGACATCATTTGAAGCATCCAAACACGTGAGGCACGAGTTACAGACTATCTGGTCTTGGATCTCATGTCAGACATGAATGAACACATAAAGTTATCGTTTTATGGGATGCCGAATTAAAACACTCTACCGTAGTAACGTCGGAAATAAGTTTTGAGTACAAATAGGCATAGCCTAACTTCTTGTTTGGGACACTACATTAATATTTATTTCCTAAAGGCCTGAAGGGGAAGTTTTAGTTCAATGACGTTTTACTATCTTTAAAGAGTTTTCGGGATTTTTCTCAGCTGTTATTTTACAGATATTGGGGGCGGGATTTATACATTATAATAATAGATTTTGAACCACTCGGTCACGGCAGTATGTTTTAGTATTAAGAGATATTTTGATAATTTTCTTATTTTAAAAATTTGGCAATAACCACATTTTTAACATTAAATAAACGAAATGCATTCAATTTTTTTTATTTGCATCTGAAAAGTGATCTATTTTTTATGTACGTATTCTGCTCAACAATTTTTTACCCATTTCTGGGTGTGCCAATTTACTTGCGCCCAGCTTTTGGTAATGGTTAAAAATATTTACGTACATTTGTTTCATGCATTTCATTTTAGAACTTTTCGTTTGAGAACACTAAAGGAATTCTATTCTATTCCGGTATTTAAAATTTAACTTTCATGATATTATCAATAAAGGTAGATACTAGGAATAGATTAGACTATATTTTAAGATATAAACTGTCAAAATTAGAGTAGAATTCGCTAATCCAAAAATGAGGATTAGCTTAAACTTTTTTGTGAATCGGGCTGCATAAGTTTATTTGAATCTGTCTAGTTTCTAAACAAGAAAAATAATAATTAAATTCAAAACTGCGAAGTGGTCGATTTCTAAGCGCGAAAGTGTTTTTTACTTATTTGTGTAAAACGTCACCTCATGGACACTGTAGAGGAGAATGGACCACGGCAAGGTATCACTTTTAAGGAAATAGTAGTTTGCAAATAATTGATCAAAAAAATTCTGATACATATGGAAATTTATATTAATTCAATAATACTATTTCCAATACGAAAAAGGGAAAACTATTTACATACAGGGTGTTGTAAAAGTGATGGGCAATTTACCAAGATGAGAAAAAAAATCTTATATACCCTTGTCTGAAATTAAGCCGTTTGTCCACTGTTCTAAGCAATATTATTAATTTGTTTAATTACATTTCTTAGCACCTGTTAAAATAGGGATTTATTCTGACTTTATGTAGTAATTTTAAAATATTCTAATAAAAGAGTGTTTAAATCTGAAACGATTTGTTTCCGGAAATAGGTATATATTAGAATTGTTTTGTTTGGGTATTTGAATATTCTCCAAATATTTTTTGAACTTAAATAGTTTGTTTCACTTTTTTGGATAACCTACAAATACTGTCTATTATAATGGATAAGGTTGGAATCATGTTAAGGATCATCCACACAAAATCATCATTATCATCCCAGGTATGTTAGATTGTCTGAGACTACTCACCTGGAGGCGGATAGGGCGTTGGAGGTACAGGATCCGGACCATAGTTCCGGAGTCCATACCCATCATGGGTGGTGAACCCTGCAGCGGTTTCAGCCGCTACCATCGCTGCAGCTGCCGCCACCCTCCCTCGGTCATCAGCGGGCGCGAGGTACTGCGCGTGCGGGTGGTGGTGTGTGTCCATATGCCGCGTGGATGACGTGTACGGAGAATAATTGCACCAGCTCTGAGAAAAACTTTGATGACATGACGATACCGCGGTAGCGGGATCTGCAGAAGGACCCGCTGCTGTCCCGCTGTACTTATAATCACCAGTAGAACCTGCCCCCGCTGCAGTAGCTGCCGGAGACCAAAAGGAAAGACCAGAAGATGGTTTTCGAGTTTCCCTACCGGCCGAATCTGCTAGGTTGTAATAAGTAGGAGCGTTGGGGTATTGATGGTGTTCGAAGCCCGCATGGTGGCCATCAGCTACAGGGGAATAATTCCAAGGTTGGCCATGATGGCCGTGGCGTATAACACCAGGTTCTGCTGTACATTCAGCACCGTAACCACCAGTAGCGGTTAATCGTTTGGCGGGTATATGTAAAGGGCCGGAAGAACCGTTGTTGCTGGCTACCGAACTGCTGGGAGAAGTGCTTGTAGTGGAAGTCGTAGCCGCTGGAGGTGGTACAGTGGCTGCAGCAGCTGGAGATGTCATGCCTGAATTGCTGATGGGTGTGGAGGCGTTCTGTGGAGGCGGCGCTGATGGTAACGGCGCTGGTGGTGGGCTCTCCTCATACAAACTCCCGTTCATCATAGCCCACCAAGTCACCCCGGAGGAATTCCCCGTGCCGGTGGCTGGCGACGCGACGCCGCCATTTCCAGGCACCGCATTGTCGTACAGCGTAGCGGCCGTGCACGCAGCCACGTGGTCCGAGATGGTGATGATGGTGATGGTTGAGGCACGGGGGTTGCAGCGATCAACACCGGCACATCGGCGCCCAGAGTTGGCAACAGTGTGGGAAAGATGTGCACCACACAGTTACCAGTTGGCAGCACCGTAAAGCAGTGGTGGGGATGGTGGATCAACGCGGATAACGGGACGAGCCGCAGTCGCGTTGTGTTGACGCCCGCCACCACACAGCGGCACACGCACAACAGGGTGAAAAACACCACCAGGAAAAGGATCAGTCGAAAATCACGAACAGGAACGATTCATGAAAGAAAAACAAACTCTAATTTAGCATTTAATTCCAACAAGACTCCCTAATATTTTTGAGCACAGAACGACAATGTCACTCCAATATAGGTACAATACACACAAATAAAAAATAGTATTGTATGTTCACTTGTTTTATGTTTATGCCTCGTAAACAATTCTCGCAAACATCGCTATTAAATATTGGTTTAACACCACTTTTAGCACTTAATTTTATTACGAATTTCCACACTTCGTACAAGTTTCCCGAAACATTTTTCTATTTGTGATTAAAAATTTTGTCTTGTCGAAAATGTTTCGTGTGTCTTGGAGCGCTACAGGATGTAGTCTCTCTGAAGGCTGACTGTCAGCAACTGGCGCGCACTGTGTGTGCGGACTCATAGCTCGCGCGCTGCCTCATCGCGCTGCCTTGCGGCATCGGAGGAGACGTATGTATTCCCTCCCCCACATACACGAAGCAACAGAAAGAGACAACAGATGCAAGAGTGTGTGTTTGATAGACCGGCCTGCTGCTTTTCATTTCCTAATCTCAATAATACCCGCGTGTTGTCTCTGTCGCTCTTTCGCGAGCTTGCAGTACCTGAAGCGGTGCATTTGCAATTGCACCGAAGTGAGGATAGCGGCAAGTTCATTACTGGACGATGTAGGACCAAATGTCTAACGAGACTAGTTTTCACATTACGTCAATTATTTTTCAAGAAGTTTTACGGAATTGTGGAAAAAACGTTATCAGTATAAACAAACTTCAGAAAAAGGTTTTTCGATGATCTTTCAAAATAATATTTAGCTTGAATTATCGGTCATAACTTAATATAGAATACAGTAAAATTTACGAGAAAAACATAAGTGCAATTTTTCCATGATTACATAAAAAAATTCAAAATATTTTTTTTTGTAATTTGATGTTGAATATATATTTCAAATGTTTTTGCTTCCTTAAATAAAAATATTTCAAATGAGCAAATTCTAACTGTGTTCCAATTCGAATCTTATAAGAATCCAGTACTCTTGTTCTACTGTTTGGAAGATTGTTTGGTTTATAAATTTTACAAGTAAAAATTTTAAAATTTAATAATATCTGAGAAATAATTTGTTTCAAATAATATTTCCCAATACCAATTTTTTCTATTTACATAATATCTGAATTTTCTTGAATTTATTTTGTAATCGTGAAAATAATACCATGTGCAGTATCCAGTAACATCTGGATTTCGTATGGTAATATAATACCACTTTATTTATACGATATACAAGGGTCATGCTAGAATGATTGAGAATAATAAAATCAGATGGCAGGTCATTAAATAAAATTCAATATTATGTTAAAGTTATTTATGTATCATTTGTTAAATTAGTAGGTAATAACATAATACAGTATAATAGAACATAAGTTACAGATAGCAACCTATTTAAGCAGGAATTTGAATTTCGAACACGAGTGCGTAGCAGCGAGTGTACGACAGAACGAGTGCTTGAATAGCCTTCTATAACGAGTGTTTGATACTATTTTCTTTGTTTCGGCTTTCATTTAAATTATTTTTTTTATAAAAATAGTTGACAATTTCCAATAGGGAAAATTTTGAAGATAATAGTTAGTTAGGTTGTTGATAGTGATTTGTGTTTTTATTCTGTCCATTGCCACGATATTATTTTTATTTAGTGCAGTCATCTAAAACAACAAAATATCACCAAAAATCGTTCAAGAATGGCGCTCTTTCTAGCATCAATATGCGTGGTAGAATGTCATTCTAATTCAGAAACAGAGAAACAAAAGAAAGTACGTATCATTGTGAGTGAAAATAAGGAATTAACCAGTAAGCATTTTCTTCAGTTTTGTCAAAATAAAAATATTAACTTTTGCTTAGTATCTCGACAGCAATCATAATTATTTTATTTGAATTTGTCCACTTCATATTTTTTTAAAATTATTTTAGAAGCTAATTATTCTACTAGACAGTTAAATGTAACTAAACTTCAGATTTTCATTAATTTAACTGGATGAATTTACGAAAACTGATATCAATCGGGATTCATTTGTATTAAAATCAACCACGACACTGGATCTGAGTTAAAAATTGCAGAGTAAAAAAATTTGTCTGAAGAAGACATTGATGTTGCAATAGTGCAATGAGCCGGTATTACAATTTTTCAAAAGTATTTTAAATGATAATTTATGCAATATTTTTCATAGTAAAAAATAATAATATTTTAATGTTAATTTCGTAAATAATTAAATAAAAAGATTGGCGACAGAAATAGTCATCAAAAACAAACCCCTACTCCTGTGACGTAGGAGTACATACAGTACGTCATTCGGAGCCAATAGGAAAACAGTTTACGTTATTTATATAAATAAAAGTAGGCGATAATTTGTCACATGTTAAACTGTATGAACTCTGACGTCACATTCTGTTTCAGATAACGTGACTTTTTCAAAATATTACACAAATTTCAATATTTAATTGTAAAATATTTCAATGATATTTTCAAATTTGCTGTTCTTTAAAGAACAATATCTTTTAATATTTTATACTTAGAAGTCATATAAAATTAAAAATTATTATGAAAGAATTCCAAAAGAAGATTGGTTAAAAGCTTTTAAGAAGTGGAAGAAAAGGATAATGAAGTGTATAATTAAATATATTTAAATTAAATTATAAAAAATATGAACCAAGTATTTTATTTTCAATAGTTCTAGCGTGACTCTCGTATTATATTTCCTTTAATTTGTCTGTTTCGATGGTCATCTGAAGGATACTCATAGTTAATGCGGAAATTGTACCTTAAAATATTTTGTTGTGTACATCATAATTTCCTGCTTTGCTATTTGAAAATACTAACTCGGAGTAGGCTATGAAAAAAAAGTATGTTAATTTGAAAGTATATCCATATTTTGCAAATAGAAATAAATTTGAAAACGGTAAATGGCAAATATTCTATATCTTCTTTACTATCTTTTCTCTTTAAATTTACATTTCACGATCAATTTTGACAACTTGACTTTTCAATTGAATAATGATCACACATACGTTTCTGTGTCCATAGCCTACTTCCAATTGGGTTTTTTGCTGAATACACTTATGATTCGCAACCTATATCTATTCCCATACGATTTGCCCTTTTATACATCTAAAATGATCCTGTCTGTTCATATTTTCTCTATTTTTCTCTATGTTTTCTCTGATTTTCGTCAATTTTCCGATGCATTTAGTGCACCTGCTATTCCTGTTAAGCAGGACAAGACTTGTCTCGCCCGGCAATGGTGCGTGCACCCTCATACGAGGTGACGTAATGTAATGACGTAATCCCTGTATCGAGGGTGGCAATGTACCGCATGACCAGGGGCAAGGGGGTAGCAAATAGGAAGAAATCGAACTATCACTGCCATCTAGTTTGTCCTACTAGAATCCTACTAGAGTCTTACTAGACTAAAGGAATGGATTTAACACTGAAAAAAAAAATAGAATTTGAGGTTTTGTTACTGAATAAGTTATGTGATTGGTTGATATTGTGATGGAATACTAAATTTTTATTTCTAATTTTTGAATAGCACAAAGTGGGGTCATTATTGTGGTCGGATTGGTGCTGTCTTCACTTCAGACATTGACGTCTGGTAAGTGTCTCCAATGGTACGGTAAAGATAAATCGTCATTACCGAAATATGTGCATATAAGCAGATTGGTACACCCAGAAACGGGTAATAAACAGTGATGTTTTTTACCTTCCGTCACCTTTAGGTAAGGAATATATTGTTTTGTTCCTTTTCTTGTTTTGTTTTGTTTTTTTATGGGGTCCCGTGGCCGTGTGACAGAGCGTCTGGTCGCGAACCTAGGGAACCGGGTTCGATCCCGACCGACGCCAATTATTTCGAATTTTAAATGGCACAAAAGTGACCCCTGTGGTGCACTCTCCACGCCAGCAATGGAGTGCCCGTGAGGTGACGCCTGGTAAGCGCCCGCACAGTACAAATATGTCATCATCCTTACTTACTGATATCTGCGATAAAGCAGATTGTGGCATACTCAGAAATGGGTGTAATATGCCGTGATGATATATATATTTTAGATATTGTTTTTGCTCAAAAAAATGTATTTAAAAAATAAGCACATTTTAGGGGCCCTAGAATACGATTTTACTGGTTTCACGATAATGTCTATATATACATATATATGTGTGTGTGTGTGTGTGTGTGTGTCTGTGTGTGTGTCTGTCTGTGTGTGTGTCTGTCTGTGTGTGTGTCTGTGTCTGTGTGTGTGTGTGTCTGTGTAACAAAAATTTCTCCAACGATAACTCCAACACTACAATTCTAAAATTATAATTCTTTCGTGTTCTTCTTCTTTACATCCATATGAAAAGGTGATTAGACTTTGGTTATAATTGGTCATCCGGATATTTTCTTAATTGAAATTCTTAACAGTTTTTCTTGAAAAAACGCAGTTAAATATCATTTTTTGACATTTTATGAGATTATCAATATGAAAGAATATCTTATTGTTTATACGGTTTGATTATACATTTTGCATCATATTCAATAGATAGAGTTAAAGAATTATACAAAGATTAACTTTCATAAAACAGTCAGCTTTGACATAATCATAAAAACAGCTGATATATTCAAATAATTCTAATTGCAATATACATAGTGTATATTCGTGTTATAATTTTATTGGATTTATAGAATCTTTTCCAAGGAACTTTTGGTTTGAGATTTGTACAAAATACATAGAATGGGGTCATACCACATTTTCCAATTTATTTTTTTCCTGAAAGTATACTTAAAACCACTTGCAGAAATATATATTTTATGTCACATAAGTTTCTAGTTTTACAGAAATAATTTTTTAAAGTTTATATTAAATTTCAAATGACGTCATGGTTTTGCGACCGTGACCGTAGTCCGTCCTAACGAATAAAAATGGAACTACGTTTGACGTTTATGTTATTTGACTTGAAAGCAAATGTGATAGCAAGTTATTTTGTACTCGTGCTTTTGTTTTTATTGTATATTGAATAATTTGATTATGGAAATTAATTTTGAAGAAGCGAATTCAAATAATTTGCAGAAAACAATATTATACAACCATGGTAATATCTAAATCACACATAATTTGTATTTATTTATTAGAACATGTCGTTATTTGTACTTACATTTAAACAAAAACAACTAGTTGCAAAGATATTTACTTTGAAAACGTTGGTTATGGTCGAAAAATGTGACAGCGCTGCGCTGACATTCATGTACAGTACGTGCACGAGTACATGTGTGCGTGACTATCATTGTATGTGTGTACAAAACCATGACGTCACAAAATAAGACTCAAAATGTTTAGAAAGAAAATCATGAATGAAAAGTATAAGAATATTAAATATTTTTCATGTACATATGTATAAAATTATGTATTTTTTTAATTATATAAAAAAAATCAATATATTTTTTTTTTGGTATGACCCCATTGACGAAAGGTAATGTGCTGGCCACATCATGAGTTCTATATAATTTTTTTCGTCGTTTAAGTAAAAGTATATATGTGTGTAACAATTATTATGGGACAAAGTAAACACAAGAATAATTTTTCCTTGTATCCGACTCTGGGCATTAGAACGTTGAAAGGCTCTTTTGTATTTTTATATTTCAGGGGCGCTTAAACGATTTATGGTGATCTCCAACTTCTGCTGACTTACTTATGATTTTTTTTTCTGTATAGAACCGATCTGTAAACTTTAAATTATATTACATAAAATTGTTATGTCTTTTGTCTGTTTATTTTTTTTTCTTATATTGTATAAAATGTATTACTCATAGAATTAATATTTACTTATCTAAGTGACAACATCCTCCATAAGACCTTAAGTAACACATGTGACTTAAATTCAATGGAAACTCTCAAAACTCTATACAAATTGATCTTAGTTTATAACAAAGCTGGTCAAGTTTTCATCAACCGTAAAAAACTATCGAATTTATAAAAAAAATACTTAACAAAACTCAACCAATTAAAAAAAAAAATACAAAAACCTATAAAATAAGCCAGTTAATGGAAAGTAATCAAAATTTATTATATATGAGTTATTAACAGAATAAACAACGATGTTTTCAATACCAAAGTTTGTAAATATATAAACCAAAACAAAGCAAAAAAAAAATCTGTTGTGGGCAGCACAAGACCTCTCGCCATTTTCATATATTAGGCTATATAAGTAAAAAAAAATTTAATTACATCTATTATTAATATATTTTTATATTTTTTAATTCGTTCTATAAATAAGTTTCCTCCTACTCTTCAAAATGTTCGAGATTCTTCAAAATTCATTGACGATATTGTCTGTATTTCTGATGCGTCTATGTAATATACCTATGTATATATAATTTGAAATATTTAATTAACAATAAAACAAGAAATATTAAATGTACTTTCCAGAAAAAGCCTTCAGTAGGTACTATATCTGGATATTTGACACATTTTGCCAATTAGAAACACTTTTAATTTTTCAACTGGTTTCCATGGAGTTATTTGGGCTGTTAGATTCATTACAATTTACAATGGATTATTTCATATATTTATAATTCTCTATCTCTAAATCTATAGAAGATATAATAATAATAATAATAATAATAATAATAATAACAATAATAATAATAATAATAATAATATTAATAATAATAATAAAAATGTTGAATGAATCGGATAGAGGATTTTATATTCTTTAATATTTGTAATGACATAAATTTCCAAAAAATAATATTCAGAAGATTTTTTTTAAGAAACTAGTAGGTACTTCCGGTTGTCAAATTGTTGTCAAAACCTTTTCAACTCTTCATTGTAAAAATGTCAAAATCGGATTCTAGTGACATTAAAACGTGCTTATTCACTAAAATTTGTAATTTCTTATTTTTTAAATATTAGGTTAACTTAGTAATTGAAAATTAAACAATTGAGCACACCCCCAAATAGCCATAAATCCATAACAACCTTTTCATATGATCATTTCATAAAAATTCTTGCACCTTTTATTTTAAAATTAAATTCGTAATTAAAATCCTTAAAATTTTATTGTGCCCATCTTTCGTCAAATATAAGGGTTAAGATATACGGCCATTCGTACTGAATGACGTAAAATGGTTGGAACAAAATAAACATACCCTCATATACGTTCTATGTGCAATATGCAGGTAAATTAGTATATGTGTTACATTACTACATATGATACTATGTATATTCGACGTGTGAGTTTCAGAAGACAATGAGAAGTGCGACAATGTTACTAACTGGACAAACTGGACATACGTATAAAGTGTGTTTTCTTGTAAGTAGGTACTATTTCCTATTATTAGGAACAGATTAACGACTGTTGTAAAACATAATTTACTTTTTCATCTGTAATATATTTTTAGTTATCAATAAATTTAAAAAAGAATAATACAAAGTACATAGTATATAAAATTTTGAACACATTTTAATTTAGAGCCATTTCAAAGATATTCTATTGTTATTAAAATATTGTTATGGACATGTAGTACAGTTTTTCTTCCTAACAATATTAAAAATTTATGAAAATAATGTCATTATTCTATATTGAAAAATATTATTAAATAAATATATCTATTTATTGCAACAATATTTAAAGAAATATTATAAGAAACTTGCATTCACCTATTCACCTATAGGGATTAGAAACCGACCACTATGCAGCTAGAATGTAATTTATTTTTTTAGAGACTAGACCTCACATTAAAATGAAACTTATGCTGTTTGAAAGATCATTTATTATGCTTTAATATGTGCCTAAATTTATCAAGAGTGCTTATTTTTTTATTAACTGCAGAAACTGATAGTTGGGCATAGTACCAATACATGTCTCTTAAACATTGTTGATACTTTATTAAATAATTTCGATGAATCTAAGAATTCTTTATTGATTCAGATTGATTTATCAAAGGCATTTGATATGGTGAATCACAGTATGCTGCTTGCCAAGCTAAAATTTTACAATTTTTCTGAAAATGCAATTCTGTGGTGTAAAAATTATTTGATTAGCAGAAATTTTCAGGTGTGCATGTCGCACAATTCAAATACATTTACATCAAATAATTTTGCTCTGCAGAACGGTGTACCACAAGGTTCAATATTAGGCCCATTGTTTTTTCTTATATATGTAGCAGATATGCCATCAGTTTTAAATTACTCCACAGCACACTCATATGCAGACGATACAACGATTATTGCAACTATAGATCCATCAGATATGGATGAACAAATTACTAACGTTAATTGGGATTTACAGAAATTATCTCTATGGATAGAAGACAACGGTCTCAAAATCAATGTCTCTAAGTCATCATATCTTGCTGTTGGTAATTCCAACTCCATACCTGATATAAGACTGAACGGTACCATTGTCGAACGTAGCACTTATGTCAATATTTTAGGACTTCTTGTTGATGAAAATCTCTCTTTCAGGCAACATCTAAATAAAAAACTTACAGCCTCGAGACTTCGCTTACGACACCTGTACCAATTTAGGCAAGATCTAAGTTCAGCAGTTAAATTACGCCTTGTTAACACTCTAATTCTACCCTTATTTCATTATTGTGCTTGTACGTATATTCCAAATCTTACAGAAACAGATAAAAATAGAATTACACTTGTCGAGAACTCTTGTCTGCGTTTCGTTTATGGTGCACGCAAGTATGATCATATTTCCAAATATCGTAGGCTAGCCAATATGACATCTGTAAATAATCGCGTAAAAGCTATGTATCTCTGTTTAATACATAAAATTCTGAAAACTGGTACTCCTCACTATCTATTTGACAAATTGAAACCGAAGGAATATAATTATAGGCTCAGGATTAAAGATTTATATATAGTACCAGCTTATAGAAAATCGAAATTCAAGGGCTCTTTTTCTTATTTGGCACCGTCATTGTACAACAACATACCTTGTAATTTAAAAAACTTATCCCCGAGTATGTTTAAAATTCATGTTAAAAATATAATTGCGTAGGTAATATCTGTGTAATATACATATTATTATTATTATTATTATTATTATTATTATTATTTGATTAATTGGCATATTGTTTTGCATACAAAGATTTGTGGTTTATTTATGATTTAATGCATTTGTATTATTTTTGATTTTTATAAATTAATAATTGGCATTATTATGTAAATATTTGTATGGTTAGGTGGTAGACCAGCCTATGGCTGAACCTCGCCATTGATGTCTCATCAATAAAGAAAATTATTATTATTATTATTATATTAAAACAGCGCATATTTACGTGGTTGCTATCATGAGTATAACATAGTTTTAACAGATTGCAATTATTGTCTATTAATTTGCACGTAATTCGTTTCCAATGTAGTAGAAATTTTTAAGTGTAAATGTTAATTTGTTATTTTAAAATTCTAATTAATTTATTATTAAATGATTTTTGAAACAGCATAAGTTTTATTTTAATCTGGGGTCTAGCTTCTAAATTCTGAAAATAATTAAATTCAAAATATAAAATATTGTATGATATACGTGTCAAAAGTGATTTTATTTTATTTGAAGTGTTGGGCCTCTCCACTACGTGTTGTTTTCCGAACTCACAAAAAATATACTTTTAACACTTGTATCATAAATAAATATTATCCGATCAATTTTTTTAGTAAATTTAATTTCATTTCAAATTTTATATAGAATTTATTTCTTCCTTATTATAAATAATTATTTGTGGTATAAGTGAGTAGACATATTTTTCAGGGAGTGAATAAAATAATATCATTACGCTCGAAAGACATATTTTTTTTTCCAATCCTATCTTTGAGATTTTTATCTACTCTCATTTTCAAATGACACGCTGTGAATTCAAACATATTCGACACGGCGTGAAGCTAGCAACTACTAACAGCTGATTCATTAAGCATGGGCTGAAGGTAGCATACAATATAAAACGCAAACAACAGCTGTCACTAGGATAAAAATAAGTGATACAAAAAATGAGTTTTCGTATTTTCGCTGTTTTAATTTGGAGTCGTAGAAAAAGTATAGTATGTATATCATCAATAACTAGATTTCGATATATAAAATGTCACTTTGAAGATAGATGATGGAAAAGTTATATCTAATTCCATTTTTACCTTCCGTCACCTATAAGATATAAGGAAGATATTGGTTTTGGTGAAAAAAATAGGTTTTTAATGAATAAACACGTTCTAGGGTCCCTACAATACGGTTTTACGATGTATGAGCTGATTTTCTTGAAAAAAACGCAGTTAAATATTATTTTTTAACATTCTATGTGATGATCAATATGACAGAATATCTTATTCTCTATACGCTTTGATTATACATTTTCTTTCATATTCAATAGATATAGAGTTAAAGAGTTGTAAAGAGATTAACTTTCAAAAATCAGTCAGCTTTGCTATAATCATGGAAACAGTTGATATATTTAAAAAATTCTAATTCACAGATGTCAGTCAAGTGCAATTTACATAATGTATGTTCGTGTTATAATTTTATTGGATTTCCAAGGAACTTTCGGTAGGTATGGAATTTGTAAAAAATAGTATATGTATGTTCGTATTATAATTTTACTGGATATATAGAATCTTTTTCAAGGAAGTTCTGGTATGGGATTTGTACAAAATACATCAAATTGAAGGAAGATCTTGTACTGGCTACAATAGATTTTTTTATTATTATTTTAACAATTACCATACATACTAATTTTGAAAACTGCACCTAAGTGCATTAAACGCACTAAACTGCATAGCTAATCACACCATAAAAAACCAATAAAACTCCAACAAACGTCCTATTAATTAGACGAACAAAACAACTCATTCAGATTATCCTGCTACAGTGTTTTTGAATCTCGCGCCGGAAACAGAAACAAATAAACATCGGCCGCGATAATGCAATCCACATTCTGCATCCGCGATGTGCGATGCATCGATACGCTGCACTTGCAGTGGCGTAGACATAGGCAGGGACGAAGGGGGCGGCATTAAATGCAGCGGTGAGAATAAAGGCGAATGAATGCATTTTCTACCGTACACACGCACACACAATGAATTTTATATGAGGAATAATGGTAATGAATTAGAGAATAGAATACAGTCGTATACGAGGAAAATGGAAAGGAAGAAGACGAGATAATAGGAAAAGGAAATGAATAATTTAATTAATTTTAAAATAATTCATATATGAGGATTATCTTAAGATCAACGAAGTTAAATTGTGGTAGGTAAGATTTTTAAACGGAAAGAAAAGAGACCAAATGGCTAATGAATAATTAATGAAAGAAATAACGCTAATAAAATATAATGTGTCATAATACGAATTTGATCAAATAATTGTTATTTCTGGCACAAGTGAATAAAGACATTTGTAATCTCAGTCTACTTTTCTTTACAAGTTGAACATATTATTTTGCGGGTACTTTGTACTTAGTGAAAAAATAAATAATAAATTTAAAATTCAAAATATTTTGAATCACAGAAGATGTTACGAGTTCAAACTTCAAACTTATGTTAGTTCACCCGGTTAACATTTTCAACAAACAATTTATGACACCTACGCAAATGGTGAGAAATTTCTTTCGTTTAGTTTAAAATATAGAGTTTAAACTTACCAAAACTGATTATAATATTCAAATATTCCGCCTTTTAATATAGTGTTACATCGTCTTTATTGGTAATACCAGCTTTAATGGATTCTTTCAAAAAAAAGTTCAATTTTTTTTATTTATAAAGTAACTAAGTTATTTCAATCATATATCATACAATATTTCTCAAAAATATTAAACTTTTCATTCATAATTTTGTTAATAAAGTTTTTCGGTGTCAAAATATGACGTCACTTAGCGATGAGTCTTATAGTTCAATCAAGTTGGATGATATACCTGATATATCATTTATTTTTCGTTTCTATTGTTGTTAATATGATTAATAATTATTTAATTTCATAGAGATGTTCAACTATTAATGAATTAAACTAAGTTACTGTTTTTTTGTGAATTATAAATAATATATTTTTTTTCCTATTTCTGGTACCTTGTTTGAAGATTCAATATGATGAATTTTATTCGCCTACTCAAGGTGGTGTCGAGAAGAGGGATAATTTATATTCACAATTCTCTTGGTTTTAAAATTTATTTGGACGTTTCGGAGGTCCAAACACCTCCATCTTCAGCATTAGGTATACATTTTGTTGTCTAAGTTTTACATTTATTTTATTTGATAAGCTGTGTTTTCTCACAAAACCCCGCATACTTGAAAAGAGGGTGGGTATTCATCTCCATCCTGTTTTTTTGAGGGATTAAAGCGTGAAAGTTTAAAATTGAAAGTGAAAGACACTGTGTTACCTCGACCACATGTTAATAATAATATTGTTGTCATTATGTTTTCATTTTTAACTTTTTCGCTCTATGCATGAGTTTGTTAAATGTCAAATGGAAGTCATATATGTCATATGTAACCAAACATGTTGTCAAGTCAAGTTCCTCCTTCGTTATTTGAGTGTTTTATCATTTTAACAGGTAATCTTATAAATTTATTATATAATAGTGTGTTTGAATATGTATTAAAGACACTTATAGGCAAAAATAATTGTAATATAGTAGAAGTTTCAGATTTGGTTACTGGAGGGTAGTGCCGCCTCATTGCTAAGTGACGTCACAGGAGAAAATTTAAATATTATTAAAAATTTCAAAAATTCGTAATTTAAATATTATGTACTTTTGAAAGGTAAAATATTAACCTACATTTTAAAAATAAATAAATAAATAAAAAAATTGTGGAAAGACCCCATTCTACAAGGTATTGAATCTCTAATACTTGCACATTTTTTTGTGACTATTGTCCCATTGGTCTTGAAATTCCAAAGTAGGTTTTACTATATGCACTGGATTTTTACGATGATGTTTTTCATTGTCTCACATGTACTTCAAAGGTTTTGATAGAATCTAAGTCTGGACTATAGGACGACCCTTAAAATGCTGGTCGAACTATTATCACCAGTCAGGTGGCCCACAGTTTAATAAAGTTTTCAGTCTATATTTAAAGTAGTCGAAAGAATTTTGCAGAAATGTGTTTGTTGAAAATGTAAACCGGTCGAATTATTATGAATTTGGTCTCGTATACAGTGTGATCAGAAAAAAACCTAATTCGGAGTAGGCTATGAACACAGAAATGTATGTCTGATTATTATTCAATTCATAAGTCAAGTTGTCAAAATTGATCATGAAAGATATTGTAAGGGGAAAAAATAGTAAAGAAGGATAGAAATTATTGTCATTCACCGTTATTTTATTTATTTCTATTTCTGAAATAAGGATTCAAGAAGATAATTTTTGTTTTCTTTAGATAACATCTTTGACATTATCTCGTGCCAAATTGACATTCAATGAGCCTGTTTCACATTTTTAAAAAAGTATTTTAAATGAAAGTTTATGCAATATTTTTCATAGTAAAATAAAAAATAATAATTATTTATTGTTATTTCCGTGACTAATTCAATAAAAAATTGGCGTCAGAACTAGTCCTGAAAAACAACCTCCCACTCCTGTGACGTCGGAGTACATACATCACGTCATTCATAGCCAATAGGAAAACAATTTACGTTATTTATATTATTAAGAGTAGGCGACGGTTTGTCACATGTTAAACTGTATGTACTCTGACGTCACATTCCGTTTCAAATCACGTGACATTTTCAAAATATTACACATTTTTCAATATTTAATTGTAAAATACCTAATGGATATTTTGTGATATTTTCAAATTTGAGGCCCTTTATAGAACAATATCTTTTAAAATTTAGTACTTAGAAGTCATATAAAAATTCTTGCAACAGCCCTATTAAATACTTTCAAAATGACATATATTTTTTGTTCACAGCCTACTCCGAGTTATGATTTTTTTTAACCCACTGTATTTCTCAAAGAAATTTGCACAATTTTCTTGGAACAATTCTTCATATTTTGAAAACATATCGCTGGTATAAATTTTGATTTGTCTCTGTTGACGAATGATTGACAGAGCACCCACGCTTCTCTATCTATGATGGTGTGTATTTTTAGCCCCGATGATGGTATGTTTATAAATAGTTCGTTTCGCATCGCATAAAACCTCCATTACGCCGTAAGACAAGGAGACGTAGTCCGTAGACCTAAAAACACACCGTTGCATGTACCGTAATACCTATACTCGAATAAGAGAACCTATAAATTTTAACTCGTTCATTTGCATAACGTGAACATACGACTAAATTATCGTCTTTTATATTTCTTAGAAGGAATGCTTCTGTTTTTTCGATATTTATGTAAGAACAGATAGCTTTCATAAAAATTCATGTAAGTTGTTGCCAAATTTAGCAATCTTGTTTGGGTTAAACCGGTCACATTCCAAACGAAAATTATTGTTTGATAATTGACTAGATAGATTAATTAACTGAATTCAGAGGAGGATAAAATTAGGACTAAATTATGTCGTGCAGTTTAGCGTTAAAATGTCACACACATTCTATGAGACATAACTATTTGAGATAAGCTATTTGTGGATATATGGGTTCCAAATTTTAACAAAAAAATGTTACCCAATTTGTTAAAACACATATTTATTCATAAATACACTCTAGTGTTTTTTTTTTCTCTCAGGTTTTGGTGTTTATAAATCATTTTTTTAAGATAGCTATGAGTGCCCGACAATTTACTAAATACGTATATTTTAAGGTCCCTGCAATTCGATTTTAACATTTTTATGATGATATAAGTATGTGGTTTAAAGGTATATGTTGTAAAAGAGACAAAGATAGAAGATAGAAAATATAAAATTTAGTTTTTGTTCAAATATCAATAAATATAATAATGTATAACTCCATAGAAATAGTTAAAGTTTGACTTTTTTGACAAACACTAAAGTGGCGGAAGAAGTAAATTTTCTGTCGATGGTGAACCAATTGTTCCAAACATTTACCTATTTTGGTTGCTTCCACAATTTCAAAGATGACATTTCCGAGTCTGACATGACGAAAAACTTTAATAAATATCTCAATTAATTATAAAAATAACTTGTTAAATAACAGAATAGTACTTACAAATTTCCTAATTCGTTTTATTGGCATTTTTTTCCATTTATGTATTCTTATCAACTCTATACATATACAACTCTAAATTATTGACACTAATTTGTCGTAAAATTATATAATATAAAAATATTTAATTGAATTTAAGAATTTGAGGAATAAATATTTTATGTGGAGTTAAAGTGACTTTTTATTATTCTTATGTGTTTTCGGATGCATCTACAGATTCGCCACTTAGCTCCTTTTAAAATAATAAAAATTTAAAGATATTACCCATTTCTGGGTATACCAGTCTACTTCTATTCTCATATTTTAGTAATGACGATCTATCTCAAGTTCTCAATGCATTTAGCAGACGTCACCTTGCGGACTATTAAAGCTGTCATGGTGAGAGCACCACAATCACTTTTGTGTTATTTGAATATTTTTTCAGTGTTTAAGTTAGTGACGGGCAGAATCACAATCGGTTTTCTTACGCAAATAGCTATGAGAAAAATTTAATGTTTAAATTTTGAAACTAGGACCATTTTTTATGTGTATTAAATCGATTACTTCGCATTATTGAATGTAATTATTTTTTTAGGAACTGGATCTCAGATTAAATTAAAACTTACGCTGTTTGAAAGATCATTTATTACGCTTTAAAGTGAGCCTAAATTTATAAAGAGTGCTTATTTTTATTAAGTGCAGAAACCGATATAAAAACAACGCATATTTACATGGTTGCTAGTTGCTATCGCGAGTATAACACAGTTTTCACAAATTGCATTTAGTGTCTGCATTAATTTGCACATAATTCATTTTTTTAGTGTTGTAAATGTTGATTTGTTTCATGCATTTCGTTTTAGAACTTTTCGTTTGAGAACACGAAAGTAATTCTAATTAATTTAGGCTCATATGAAAGCATATTAAATGATCTATGAAACAGCGTAAGTTTTATTTTAACCTGAGGTCTAGATTCTAAAAAAAATCTGTTGTAGCCAGCACTATACCTGCCGCCAGTATTTCGGATGATGCCGCAACTGGCGAAATTGTACTATAGAGTAAAAATATACTTCTTTTGTGAAATTAAACCGTGTTACTATTTTTTTTTAATTTTATTGATTTAAACACATATTTATTGACGCTGGAAACTATATACCTATTGTTTTATTTACTATTACACTTTTGTTTTTAAAACGTTACCACTAATAATTTGAAATGATAGGTTCTTTGACAGTGACTTTTATCTGTCAGTTACATACATTTGAAATCTGAACTGTGTAATTAAGGAATTGTATTTAACTCCGGGATTTATAACATAGATTATTTTATATATTTATCTATAAAATATATTGGAAAATTATGAATGCATACCTGCAGAAAATTTAATAATCTTTAATGCTTATAATAACATAAATCGCAAAAAGTAACATTTAAAGGTATTTTTCGAAGAAAAACTATTTTGAACTTTAAGTAAAGTGCCACTTTCTGTCACCAGATTTACCCCAAAATGTAATGGTTTTTTTTCTATATTAGAATAAGATAGAAATACAAGGTTTCAGAATTTTCTGAATGATAGCATTTAAGTTAGACCGTTATTGACAAAATCCATACACACACACACACACACACACATACACACAAACACACACATTCGGACATCATCGTGAAAATGTTAAAATCGAATTCTAGGGATCTTAAAACGTGGTCATTTATCAAAATCTCGACATGTGATTTTTAGCACGATGCCTATATCTCCCTTACCAAGGGCAGCGGGAGATAAAAATTATATTAAAAACAATTTTTGTCAAACACTACATTATTATTGTCGTTTCATTCTTTTGCTGTTATTTTTAAACAAATAAAATACATTTTGTAAGAATTAATCAATAATTATCGTATTATTTTGGCTATAATATCAAAATTGAAATTTTATTCAATATACAGTATATCCCCGGATTGAGTTTACAAGAGGAAAAAAATTTTTATTTTTGATTTTACGAAAAAAATGCCAAGGGAAGAAAATTTTTTGGTTGAATTTAAACGCGTTTCAGTTATTAAAACTTTTAATTAATTTAAGGTTCTTTTATTATAACGTTTTTTTCGTATTTTGTCCTCTCAATAATAAAGTTAATACATTGAATCTAACATGATTTTAGTTAGCTTTGAAATATTGACAAATGATTATTAATTCTAATTTCAGATAAAAAAGAGTTAATTGAATAAACTACAAGTATTTTGATTTTCGCCGTTTTTTTCTTCTCAAATTAGAATTAATAATCATTTATCAATTTTTCAAAGCTAACTAAAATCATGTTAGATTCAATGTAATAACTGTAGATATTATTAGGAGGACAAAATACGAAAAAACGTTATAATAAAAGAACCTTACATTAATTAAAAGTTTTAATAATTGAAACATGCGTTTTATTTCAAGCAAAAAAATTTTCTTCCCTTGGCATTTTTTCGTAAAATCAAAAATAATTTTTTTTTTCCTTTTGTAAACTCAATCCGGGGACATACTGTATATTTTTGAACATTTTCCTTATATTTGTAAAATATAAATATTACTTCTGCTTGTAAAACCGAACATATTACTACATTGCAGTGTTTACTACTTATTTACCATATATAACATCAAAGTATATATTAAACTAATATATATTAGTCACTATTTTCACTCGTCATATGAATGTAATTACATTCATGTGTTTTCAGTATTTCAAAGCGCTTCACACGAGCTAGTGCATTGCCCCCCACGTTATCTATGCGTCGTCGGAGACGACGTCCATCACTACATTTGTGGGGGTGGGGCACCGTCTCCTGCCGCCCCGAGCGCCGCTCGCCCAGCTGTATGATTGGACGAGGTGTGCAGAATTCATGGACGGCGCTTGTCCAAATGCAACACGAACAGATACATTGCCACAGAAGTTCAAAGTAAGTGCTACATTATATGTATTAATATTAATAGTATCGCGAATGGTCAATGGTCTTACTACATAAAAAATAAATAAATGTAAATGTATCATCACGGCATATTACCCATTTCTGGGTGTGCCAATCTGCTTTGTCACAGACAATAGGCCCATAAACCATTTTTTAAAAATATTTTTAAATGAAAGTTCGTTTAATTTTGAAGCAATTAGTGGTACCAAAAAGTCATAATTGTTTTTTGTATAGCTGCATTTGATTTTTAAAGAAACCTATAGCTATCTTTCTCACACCACTTTTTACCTCCCGCTACCTTTGGTAAGGGAGGTATAGGGATCGTGCTAAAAATCACATATCGAGATTTTTGTAAATGACCACGTTTTAAGGTCCCTAGAATCCAGTTTTTACATTTTCACGATGATGTCTGTATGTGTGTGTGTGTGTGTGTGTGTGTGTATATGTATGTATGTATGTGTGTGTGTGTGTGTGTGTGTGTATGTGTAGGGATTTTGTCTTCGCTCTAACTCAAAATCTACCATTCAGAAAATTCTGAAACCTTGTATTTCTATCCTATTCTAATATGAATAGAAGCCATTAGATTTTGGTGTAAGTCGGATAACCGGAAATGGTACTTTACCTGACGCTCATAATGGTTTTTCTTCAAAAAATATCATTAAATGCCATTTTTTCGCATTTTATGTCTTATGAAAATTAAAGATTATTGAATTTTCTACAGGAATACATTAATACTTTTTCTATATAATTTGCAGATAAATTTAAAAAATTTGTTTCACAGTTCATATGTCAAATGAATGTAACTGACAGTAAATGTCACTGTCAAAAAACTAATCACTTCAAATTAATAATTGTGAAATTTTAAAAAGAAAATAGTAAATAAATCAATAGTTTTATGTAACGGAACAGTTTGCAACGTTAGTAAATACGTAAGTATGTATTTAAATTAATAAAAATGGATAGGAATGTGTAGCGAAGGATCATTGTTTCGTAACTATTATTGTGGTCCGGATGCGGTTATTCGCTACCGAAAATCGGTCACTTTAATATGTTCTTATGTATGAATGCTATGATGATTGTGGACAAGGCGAAAGAAGAATATTGTTAAAGAGTGAAGTGAGTAGGCTGAGCTCTTACTCTTATCCCTTTTCTTATTGTTACTATCAGATTTTTGTAGTAGGCTGCGCGAGAAAGATACCAATAGTGTGACGTCATCTGTATCCTTGGAAATAAATTCAAATATCTCGCAAAGTAATTATTACAAAAATGTTTTTTTTTATCTTAATCGTTATTTATGAGTAGTACTTCAAGGACAAAGTGTACATTTTATTATTTTTAAATAAATATAAAAAAATATATCATCACGGCATATTACCGATTTCTGGGTGTGCCAGTATCTACAACACATGTAGACATCGGTAATGATGACGATATATTTTACCGTGTGGGCGCTTACCAGGCGTCACCTCACGGGCACTCATAGCTTGTGTGGAGAGTGCACCACAGGGGTCACTTTTGTGCCAATTAAAATTGGAAATATTTGGCGTCGGTCGGGATCAAATACGTACCTGTAATATTTACGTAATTTGTATTTATTATTATATGAAGAAGATACTAACGACTTGCTTGAATCCGGATTAGTTTTCAAGTAATTTTATGATGTAAACTGTGTGGGTCAAATTGGTAATTTTAATCCAGGATGAATTCTTAATATTCGAACTGGGGGATTCCAGCTCAATCGAATAAATCGAATTAAAGGAAAATAATAAAAAAATACGAGTATATGCTGAATAACGAATATTAATAAAAAAATGAAATGGTATAATTGAGATATTTCGAAAATAAAGGGTTTTTTGTTATAGCGCTTCGACACTAATATGAAATCTATATATATAATATTTTGATTGGCGACCGAAAGACCGCCTATACATGCATTGCAATATTGCAAATAGTGTGTTAGGAGGTGGGGATTACTACCAATGGAAGTTAAGAAATTCAAATTCGAAAGGAGGGGCTAACATTCCTGTACTGCAGTTTCCAAACAGTTTTTATTTTAACAAAAATTTCTTGCATTACACTTAATAATTTAAATACCCCTGTAATTATAAAGTATGTAGACTTATACAGTGTTATAATATTCATTTATTTTTATATAAATATAACTTAAAATAGCATATATTTCAAGAACATTTAGGTCCATGATGAAAACAGTTTGATATAAAAACACATAAATGTGACGTCACGTCAATCTTTCCAAAATTCGGGAGACCATAACTCGCTTATTAATACGAATTTTTTCATCGGATTTTCATCAATAGTCTTAGTTTTCTTAATATTTTCAGATGAAATTATAAAAAAAAAAATGGTGGAATCCCCCATACCCCAAAAATATTTACATAATCAGCATTTATTTAATCCGAATATTCAATGTTATTGAAATGTTTAATTTAAGTACTGTATGTACAACTAAAATTAATGTTAAAATTGAAGACAAAACACAAAAATATTTTTTCCTTGGACATAGGAAATATTCTGACAAATATACAGCAATTTGCGGTCTCAGCGTTGAAAGGCTCTTTTGTATTTTTATATTTGAGAGGTGATTAATCGTTTAATATGATCCCTCGAGTTCTGGTCCTCTACTATACACCCACATGTATTGGGTAGGTAGTATACCTATAATACCTACACTATAATTATAATTATAGTGTCATTCGTAATTAAAACGTAGTAAACGTCGTGACATTATCGTTCTGTGCTTCTCTTTTATAAATAATAAATGCTTTCATACTGGTAGGTTAGGGAAAATATGACTCACCTTGATGTAAACTGGCCAGCGTGGCTGTCGGGAACACGCGCGAGAGTCTGCAACAAAAAGGAAACAATTTGTAAACAAATCTCTGCAACATGTGTTTCTGTATATGTTTAATCATATCGTTCCATTTCAACCATGAAGAAAACATGGATCAAAAATAAAAAGTTACAGAAGCAAAAGAGGAAATGAGTCACTCAAAAAAGTATATGCTTATACAGGTGAGCAAAAAAAGCTTAATAAGCATGGGTCCGATCTTCAACAGTTTCCAAGATATCTTCTTCTTAGCTTTTCCCGTGATATTAGGTAGTGAAAAATCAGTTTTTACAAGGTTTACTTCTCCTATTTCGAAAACTATAAGAAGTATCACTTTGATTAAATGAGACTTTTTGTTTAACTTTTGAGAGGTCATCTTAGATACTCAGATCAAATAAATATTGTGGTGACTTTGATAAATATTTAATTTTTAAATTACTTTGTAACTATTAGAATTTGAGAAAAATATAAATAAATAAATAAATAAATATATCATCACGGCATATTACCCATTTCTGGGTGTGCCATTATCTACACATATGTAGACATCGGTAATGATGACGATATATTTTACCGTGTGGGCGCTTACCAGGCGTCACCTCACGGGCACTCATAGCTGGTGTGGAGAGTGCACCACAGGGGTCACTTTTGTGCCATTTAAAATTGGAAATATTTGCCGCCGGTCGGGATCGAACCCGGTTCCCCCAGGTTCGCGACCAGACACTCAGGCACGCGGCCACGGGACCCCATGAGAAAAATATTTCATATAAAATTTTATTGTTTCTTTATAGTCTATCTATTGACATATGCTTGTTTGTTAATTTTTCAGTCAATTTTAAGAACTTGACCAAGCTCAATAAATTGAATTTAAATTTGTACAATATATTTACGAATTGCTAGTCAACTGTTTACATTTACCAATTTTTTACCTCCCATTACCCTTGGTAAGGGAGGTATAGGGATCGTGCTAAAAATCACATGTCGAGATTTTGGTAAATGACTACGTTTTAAGATCCCTAGAATCCAAGTTTAACATTTTCAGGATGATGTCTGTATGTGTGTGTGTGTGTGGATTTTTTCAATGCTATAACTCAAATACTATCATTCATAAAATCGTGAAACCTTGTATTTCTACCTTATTCTAATATGGAAGGAAGCTATTAGATTTTGGTGTAAATCGGGTAACCGAAAATGGCACTTTACTTGAAGCTCCAAATAGTTTTTCTTCGAAAAATACCGTTAAATGTAATTTTGGCGATATAAGTTACTATAAAAATTAAAGATTATTAAATTTTCTATAGATATGCATTCTTACTTTCTCTATATATTTTATAGATAAATATATAAAATGATTTATTTTATAAATCCCAGAGTCTATGTTTTAAAGATAACTACAATCCCTTTGTAACACAGTTCAGATTTCAAATGTATTTAACTAACACATAAATGTCACTGGCAAAGAACCTAATTTTTAAAATTTTTAACATAATGTTTTAAAAACGAAAATTGTAACAGTAAATAAAACAATAGTTATACCTACTATATGAATGCAAAGGAATATAAAGTTTCCAGCATCAATAAATATGTAGGTACCAATGTATTTAAATTAATAAAAGTTAAAAAAAATAACACTCGGTTTAGATTCACAAGAAAGTGTATTTTTACTTTATTGTACAATTTTGCTACAGAGAAAAAAAAGATTTGAAATTTTGTCTAATTATAATTAGACATTATTTTATTAGACAATATGTCTAATAATTTAGTATAATTTACAAATCTTAATTTAGCATTTTAATTAACCCGAAATAGATAACAAATATTTTGTAAAAAATCGTTAATTTAAATATGTAAATAGTTATTTTAATTACTTATTTTAGTTAATTTTACTTTATTTTGGCTTCATTATTTTTGTCTTTCAATTTTCGGTGACTTATCTTATGAATTAGGTAAGTAAATAGAAAATTTAAATAAATATTTAGTTAATTTCTTTATTTGTGTTTAGTTCAATACTAAATGTAGTCATTAAATCTAATTTTGTATTTAATTTTACTATAATTTGTTATTACAAATTTAGAAAATTTAACTAAATCACCTTAGATAATTTAATGAAAACATATTAGAAGGCTGAAAATCTTAGATTTATTTAGTTAATTTAACTACAATTTAGAAGGTTTGTTTTTTTTTTGTGTATAGTTGCCGCAGGCCCCAACAGATTTTTTCCTTAATGAAACATCAAAATTCATTGACATGTAATAGTTATGTAATCAAATTCACAAGTGTAAAAAAGGCGATAGATAAATTTTTGTTCGATTTCTTTTTCCGTCAGTTTTTCTTCGATTCTAATACAAAATTGCCCCTATCTCGAAAACAGTTGAAGATCAGTCCTGCATATGTAAATTAAGCTTTTTTGAATCATTTTGGTCAGTACCCTATTATATGCTCTTAAGCTAATGCCATCGAGTCACGAGACATTCTGTATATACAGTGTATGAGTGATTTAATTAGGGAGTAACCAAAGTCAAGTTTTAATTACAAATAATATTAGGGAGTTTTCAAAGAGTCATCTCCCTGGCTCTTAAAGTTATCGTTGAGGTAAATGTAAAAAAAATATGATTCATTTCTCTTTTCCGTACTTTCTAGAACGTAGTCTCCCAAGGTTCTTTTCTTTCTCTATCTAATCTCCTTCATAGTCACCTTTTCTATTTTTGTGAAAAGCAAATGCGTATGGCTTGAATGGAACAATGTGTCATACCTGTCAATCAATCATTGTTTCATCATTTTTTTATCAAGAGTGAAGCAGTGTGCCGAGGACACCGCGACACGTAACGCAATGCCGGTTTATTGCTTGTTTAATCATCTTTGCTAATTACAATCGGCAACAATGCATAATGCTATTCAACCGACACAGTAATAAGGTATTTTTATTGAGAACTATAAATCAAAATCGGAGGAGAAAGAAGAAATCGTTTATAAGATATATACAGTACAGTGTGATAATTAAAAACCTGGCTATAGGCGTTTAACATAGGAAAACGGTTTTTTCTTTGCGCGAAAGTCTCCAATTAATTTTAGACAAAAATGTTTCAAATAAATGTAGATAATTATATTCTACGCCTAAATTACTAAACAGATTTAATTTTGCAAGTTTGGTAACTTGTAAACTCTAATTTGAAATTGTACAAATATTGCACAGTTATAGCGATACCTACCGCCATACCCATGAAATTGAAACATAATTACAAAGAAATTCATATCGTTTGAAGTGCCAGAAATTTAATTTTATAGCTTATAGAATGTGTAATAATAACAATAATAAAAGTTATTTAAGTGTTAGATTTTAAAAATAATATCTTTGTAGTGATTTAGGTGCAGAATTGAATTATCTGCAACCGAATTTCTGACAGTTCATAGTTATTGTGTTTTAATTCCATGAGTATCAAAATTAGATTTTGCAAGTTACCAAACGTGCAAAATTAAAACTATTTACTGATTTAGGCGTAGAATATAACTATCTACAACATTTATTTGACACATTTTTGTCTAAAATTAATTGGGGACTTTTGCGCAAAGAAAAACTAGTTTCCCATGTTAAACGCCTATGGCCAGGTTTTTAATTAACACACTGTATATATATCTTATACAGTGTGTCCCATTTAGAAGTGCCACTATTGGGATCTCGAGAACTATAAGAGATACGATGTCGGTTAAATGGAACTTTTTGTGCGCGTTTGGGAGGCCATCTCAGATGTGCTTTTGTTTTTCAAAAATTCTCATAGGGCACTAGATAATGACGAAAAACTGATTATTGTTGATTTTTTTCTTTTTCAAATAACTTCTAAACTATTGGTAATTGAGAAAAACGTTTCAAATATAAAAGATAGATATTTTTATTAACTAACCAGTGGCGTACGAAACAAATTTTTATATCCATAAATTTACGAGATATAATACAAACTTATATTTTTTTAAATGGAACCCATATCTGATTTTAGTCTCAAAAAATTAACTATTTTTTTCTCTTTTCAATGTTGTAAGGGTTATTATGTTTTATATTTGTTTTGCCTTCAAAATGTCCTTATTTTGTATTAAATTTACAATTATTTTGAAAATATTGGTAGATTTCTATTTAGAAATACTCTTCGTATTTAAATAATTTATTTCGTTAGAAAAATTTGCTCAAAACTCGTATCAAATTAATTTTTATAATATTTTGTATGAGGTCGTCCTTGGCACATTATAGTGTAATTTGTAATTATGAGTCTAGAATAAAAATATTAAGTAATAAAGGCATAAAATAAATTATATCGATCAAATACAATATAATTAATAAAAATAATATATTCTTTTTGAGAAATAATAAGAAAATTCACAAAAAAAATAAATTTTAGGAGCAAAACAAATATAAAACATAATAACCCTTACATCATTGAAAAGAGAAAAAAATAATTATTTTTTTGAGACTAAAATAAGATATGGGTTCCATTTAAAAAAATATAAGTTTGTGTTATATCTCGAATATTTACGGATATAAAAATTTATTTCGTACGCCACTGGTTAGTTAATAAAAATATCTATCTTTTATATTTGAAACGTTTTTCTCAATTACTACTAGTTTAGAAGTTATTTGAAAAAGAAAAAATCAACAATAATCAGTTTTTCGTCATTATCTAGTGCCCTATGAGAATTTTTGGAAAAACAAAAGCACATCTGAGATGGCCTCCCAAATGCGCACAAAAAGTTCCATTTAACCGTCATCGTATCTCTTATAGTTCTCGAGATCCCAATGGTGGCACTTCTAAATGGGACACACTGTATAAACGATTTCTTCCTTCTCCTCCGATTTTGATTTATAGTTCTGTATGCTGTAGAAAAATAAATTCTGTGTTCAATTCAATAATCACATTTTATTTTGTACGTTTCGCAACCGTGCACATTGAATTTAAAATTTTATAAATGTTACTTCTTTATAATGGGTGAACGTACAAATATCAAGAAAGAAGTAATTTCTTTTAGCGAAGTTTTCCATAACGTTTCTCCTTTATATTGATTGCAATAAATTTCTGTTTTCTGAAAATTTATACGTTTTAGTAAAAAAAAAAAACAAATCAAATTGGATCAGCCTACTTTAATGTTACATCACAAACAAATGTAATCAGAAATTAAAAAGTATAATTTAAATAAAATAAATAAATATTAAATATATCATCACGGCATATTACCCATTTCTGGGTGTAGATATCTGTAATGATGATTACATATTTGTACCGTGCGGGCGCTAACCAGGCGTGACCTAACGGGCACTCATTGCTGGCGGGAAGAGTGCACCACAGGGGTCACTTTTGTGCCATTTAAAATTCGAAAATATTTGGCGTCGATCGGGAACGGACCCGGTACTCCCAGGTTCGCGACCAGACACTCAGGCACGAGGTTAGTTTTCTTTCTGTGAATAATTCTTCAATAACAATAATGATGATTGTGACAAATGTTTCCAAATCAACAACAAATTTTATTTGTTTCGCGATACGTGTTGTTTTCCGAGGACGGAAGACATATATTTTTTTCAATTTGGTACACTTTTCAGAAGCATAAATTTAGAAAAAAAGAAACATTATTTACAATTGATTTTCCGTATGGTAATAAAGTGGCAATTTTATGAGAAACATCTTTTTCTATAGAAAAATTACGTAATAATTTTTATATCCGCAGATGTTTTTGCTCACTATTTTAACCAGAAATAACAGAATAATAGTTAATCCCATAACTAAAGTTACAGTTTTATGATGAAGCAGAGTAAAAAAATTGAGTTCTACGCTGTTGTTTTCTGGAGTACCAAGAATGCGGCGAAGAACGAAGAACTCTCTGAAGAATCCCAAGCTATTGATAACGCAGCCTTATTAATATCATATTCCACCAAATCTGAAACCTTGTTAGCATTATCAAGTTGTAGAACTAATTTTGTTATTAATGCTGACATTCTTAAAATGATATCCACTTATAATAAATGTTCATTAGTTCTTAATTTTCCTGACTTTTTGAATTGTATACTTAGATCATTCAAATCATTTATACATATTCACTGTCTTTAAAATCTTGCAATGTTTTTCTATTTTTCTAAATCACACTAATGTAAATTTATATTATTTTTGACAAGAATGTAACCAATTTCTGCTACACTGTTATTGGGATTTTGTTAAGCGATAATAACTGCGATCTGTATAATATATTGCAACATGGCCCCATATTAGTTTTCTGGAAGCAGTCCCAGAGTTCTCATGAAGCCAGATACTGCTCTGGGAGTCTTTCCCGTCGGCAACCTATGACCCGCGGGTCACCAAGTGACCCATTTGATATTTTCAAGTGACCCACTTGAGGTCCGCAAATCACCTATCATCTTCCAGCATTTAGATATAGTATTTATTTTGATTTACAGAAAAGTATAATATAACTATTATGGTGCAAATGTCAAAGCCAAACACTTTTGGTTTTTAGTTAGACCAAAGCATTGGTTCAAATGATCCCATACATTTCGTCACATATTTCTTCCCTTTCTGTTTACAAACTTTGTATGCTTTGTAAGTTTCGGTCTCCGCCTATGCGTCTTTAATCCTCGCAAAATCTTTCTTTGTACGTCTCGGATTCGAAGTAGCTCAAGTATAACATAAACTGAAACTCAACTGCAGTCACGCGCCATTGGCTGCGTGCATTTGTTTCATTCTAGAATTTTTTTCTCCGTCTCTATTTCGTGAGAAATGGTGATTACATTTACTTAAAAATAGCTTGATTTATTGCTTTTCGAAGAATCGGGATTGATTTAGGAAATGTTGACCCTGCTATACTATAATGTGAAGTGCCGTACTTGAAACTAAATATTTCAAACCTCTGACAGGAATTTTGATAGGGAGGAGATTTCTTAGAAGACCAAAAGTAAAATTTGACCAATGAAATTGTATATAGTGTGGACATATATAGGTGCCTGTTTTTGAGAGTGACCATTGGGAACTCGGTTATCTTAGAGATACGAATTCGGTTGCCACAACCATTGTATTTACCTTATAAATTTAACAATTGTAACAAATGAACATAGATATGTTATTTAGGTTATGCAGCACTAGAAAACTAAGAAAATATTTTATTTGAAATCGTCATTAAGTGCAAAAAAATGTAGTGCTGCCAACCTTGTAATAATTATTGCACATATAATTTAGGTAGGTGATTCTTAAAAGCTCCCAACCAAACTTCTTTTCGAATGCTTTTAAACTAATTTCTGAAATAATTAAATGAACCACGGCATTTTAATCAACGCTGAATGAGCCACTCTGGTTTGTTCACAAAAATCGGTAATGATGATGACATATTCGTATTTACTGTGTGGGTGTTTACTAGGCGTCATCTCACAGGCACTCATTGCTGGCGAGAAGGTGTACCACAGGGGTCAAACACTTAAAAATTATCAATGCTGACAAGTTAATTTCTGGTGACTTAAAAACTGCCAAACCTGACAAACGGCTTACAAAAGCACCGAGAGGAGTTAAAAACTGTCAAATTAATTTCAGGTTTATTTAAAAACGATCAAAACTGTCAAATTATAATTCATGTTTCGAAAATACTTTCTGATTAATTCCATATTTTAGCACGCAACGAACTTTAAAAAATCTGATGTGGCCAACACAAAACCTCCCGCTATTTAATTTTTATTAATTTAAATACATACCTACGTTTTCACGAATGCTGCAAACTATATTATGTTCCATTGCATATAACCATTGCTTTATTTACTATTTTCTTTTTAAAATGTCACTATTATTAATTTAAAGGAATATTTTTTTGACAGTGATATTTAACTGTCAGTTACATTCATTTGAAATATGAACTGTGTAACAAAGGAATTGTGTTTATACTTTACTCAGTTTTACTGTTCATAAGAAATAATCCACAAAATTTGACATATCATAAAGATTTGCACACTTACAATACAAGAAATAAAAATAAATTAGTTATACCTAAGCATAAATTAACATTAAGTCAAAAAAATCCAAAAATAATTGGTGCAAAATTGTATAATAAATTGCCAAGCACTTTTAAAGAAATACAGTCGAAAAATATTTTTAAAAATCGGCTAAAACTCTTTTTAATAGACAAATGCTACTATAGTGTAACTGATTATCTCAATGACAATTTATAACAACGCAAAATTTATATGTATGTATAGTCATATATTTATATTATTTTATGAATATATTCTTTTAAATGATCTCATATTGTATTTCTGACGTGCCAAATATCTTGTAAGATCGACTGGTTAAATGAATATTATTATTATTATTATTATTATTATTATTATTATTATTATTATTATTATTATATATTATTATTATTATTATCTTAGGCTTCGGGATTTACAAAAAAAATATTTTTAAATATATCCGTAAAATATATACGAGCCCTGCGCCAAAAGAATTCGCCTACATCCCTTCTCTTTGCAAGGTAGCTACACATTTATTACTTATGATAGCGCATTTTATGTAAGCAATTAATTAACTCTAATAACATAAAAGTAAGTTTAGGAATAATAATTGAGTAAGTGTAAACAATTTCCTTTTACATGAAAAATTATAATAAATAGATGTAGGCGAATTCTTTTGGTGCAGGGCTCGTAGAAAAAACATTAATGTACTCCTGTAGTAATTCAATAATCTTTAATTTTCATGACAAAATGCGAAAAATGACATTTAATTGTATTTTTTGAAGAAAAAACATTATGAGCTTCAGGCAAAGTGCCATTTCCGGTTATCCGATTTACACCAAAATCTAATGGGATCTTTCCATATTAGAATAGGGTAGAAATACAAAGTTTCTGAATGATAATATTTGAGTTAGAGCGCCAACAAAATCCTCATTTACTAAAATCTCGATAGGTATGTGATTTTTAGCACGATCCCTATACCTCCCTTACCAAGGGCAGTGGGAGGTAAAAATTGATTAACCAAGTTCTAACTAATTTGTCTTTGGCAACTTTATTTCAAACGATAGGTAAATAACTGTTTAAAATAATTTTGCAATTTTTGTTTTCCACTGCCTACCTGATTTACTTAATCTCAAAAATTCTACCGTAACCATTGTATCACATATCGCGTTATAGCAACAATCAATGCACACATCCCTTACTAATACCATAGCAAATTCCAAATCCGTTTTATTTCTCTGGAAACCCTAAAACAAAATTCTCCTCCTCCAATAATGTGTGCGCTTACAAATCAATCTCTTGACATGTAGTAATCTCCCGACAAATAGTAAGCCTTGTACGTGCAGAAAATCTTCCTCTAGGGATTAGCGTGGCTGCTGGCAAATATGGAAACCGCGAGAGATGCATGTGTGGAGATATGGAGAGAATAAAGTTTAATGTCTATATTTCGGGGTGGGGACGGAGAGCGTTAATCCATAGGGAGGAAACTAGAATTTTTTACGAGGATGCAAAAGATTGCAAGAAGATGAGTGTTGCCGTGACATAGATTAGAGTCCTGTTGGTTGAGTAATGGTTCTTATGTTAGTTTTAAATACAAAGTCGTTAAAAGTGGAATGGGGACGGAGTGACGAAGCAAGGTGATGGGCGACACAATCCGGGTTCAACTCCTATAAGTAGAAACAATGACAAATTTATTTTTTATAATTTATATGTATACCGCTTGGCTATTAAAAAACTAATCCTGTTTGAAACTCCATAACTCACACAGGAAAAAACTATCTAAATTGTAGTTAAATTAACTAAATAAATTCCTTGATTTTCAGACTACTAATATGTTTCTTTAAATTATCTAAGTTGATTTGGTTAAGTTTTCTAAATTTTTAATAACGAATTATAGTAAAATTAAATATAAAATCGTAATAAGTATTGAACTAAATGTAAATAAAGAAATTAACCAAATATGTATTAATGTATTTAAATGTTTTATTTAATTTACCTAATACATTAGATAAATTATCGAAAATTGTAGGACAAAAATAATGAAACTAAAATGTAGTAAAATTAAATAAAATAAGTAATTAAAGTAACCATTTGCATATTTAATTTAACGATTTTTTACTAAATATTTATTATCTACTTTGGATTAGTTAAAATGCTAAAGTATTTTTTTTTACATTGGTTTCGATTTCTTACATTTGTACATTGATCCGGAGCTATTTCTTCTATACATTTTCTATTATTCTTGTTTCTGGTTACACTTCGATGTCTGTCTTATTGACACACTTTGCTTTGTTTTAGATATATATTATAAGTTTTATTTTTGTAAATTTTAACTAAAATAATGTCAAAATTCTTCTGTTTTATAAAATCAATGACTTATAAACAACTTCACCAAAACTGTCCTGATGATGTGTAAAAAACTAAATACACGAAAGCTTGACAGATTTTAAAAGAAATCAACTTTAATTAAAGCCCACAATCCACTGACACACCCACGATATTTTCCTCCTTATATATATATATTAAAATTATTAAGAGCTTGATCTATATTGTTCGTATTTACTACATGACGGCCGAATTCACCATTCCTTGACCGTGAGTTGACTAATCAAAATCAATAATCAACTGATTTGTACTATTCCATGAATCAAGCTTTGATCAGATCTTTGAATCCAAATTTTCACATTTATAACTATGTCAGAATTCTGGTTGTTGTACTAATTTGTAGCTTTGCCTCATGCTTCTTCTTTATCTTTATTTAAAACCTCAAAGGTTTCATTATTTTTAAATATATTTTTATTTCTTTCATTTTCACTATATTTAAGAACATTCCTTTATTAGAATCTATGTAAATTTATATCCATATCAAAATAAAAATATAATATTATTATAGAAAAATTATAAAATATATTTCACAAATCAATTAAAAACTTACATATTAATACTTTTTAATGGAAAGTACAATTACCACGAATAAAATTATATGACAGTTACATTAACTGTCAAAAACCAAAACTAAACTATGAATCTGTTGATCATGATTACTTTGTACAGAAATCAAGTTGGTGAATTGAAACAAATGTTGATTTACGAATCAGCTTGATTCCCTAATCAGTTGACCATTAATCAGCGGAATAATGGTGAATTCGGCCGTGAGGTCTAATGATTTAAATCCGCAATGTCTGCATTTTGGTAAAATGCTAAAGCAAGATTTGTAAATTATACTAATTTATTAGACAAATTGCATAATAAGGTAAAATAATATCTAAATATAATTAGACAAAATTTCAATTCATTTTTTCTGTGGGAGTACAATGAGATATCGATTTCAAATTTTTATCTCTTGCAGATAAATTATTTACCAGATTTCTACCAAATTTCAAATATTTATATAGAAAAACTAATTAATAGCGATTTTCTATTCAAATCTACTATTACACGTTGATAATTTTATAATCAGCTTAAAACAAAAATAATTAGTTAATTTTCTACAACCATTTTGAATATTCTTCATCAATATCTAAGGATGTTAAAAGTGAGTGTAACATGGGTGCCTACAATTTTCACGCCGCTTCAAAAGCAACAATTTATGGATCGCCTTTGGATTGGTCACTAAAGAGATTAAACTTGGATTCATCATTATATGAGAATGCATCGAAGCTCGAAACAAGAGTTGATACATTGGAAATCAATGTTTTAAATAAATGTCTTTTAGATTATATTCTGATGCTCAAATATTTTATTTATTATCTCCGTATAATATTTTAAAATAGATGTTACATTTACTACCGCATTTTCAAATCAAATACCATTAATAGTCCATAACTCTGTCACATTAAATACATTTTAATCTCTTCTAATTTATTATTTAGCATTTTCTAAAATTTATCTGTCTGTAATCTCGAATCTATAAATCCTTCATCTTCATCGAAAGGACAAGTTCATCTAAACACGATGGCGGCTGTCGGTTAAACTAAACTAAATATAAACTTCCTTATCTGTGGTGATGTTTGGATGGTGGGTAACTAAACTCTGTTTATTTTCATGCGAGTTCCGTCGACGTCGACACGTTTTCACTCATTTATCATTGACTAGGAAACGTTACGCGATGGAGAGGAGACTGAATCCAGAAGGAGCAAGATGAGATAACCAAAGACAAGTAAATAAACACAAAGAGGCGAAGAGAAACTTAACAGACAAGAAAAGAATAAGAAGTAATGAATAGAAAATGATTCTTGCAATAAGCCACCGGTTTAATATCTTATTTTATTAGAGTGAACAGAAATCGTCTTTCCAAAAAATGGTGTTTAACCTTTCGTCACCTTTAGGTAAGGAAGGTACTGTCTTTGGTCAAAAAATTCGGTGGTGAGTTTTTGAATAAGCACGTTTTAGGGTCCCTATAAAATACAATTTTACTAATTGGAAAAATACTACTTTTTTTTTTAGTTTATGTTCTGTATTTATTAATTTAAACCCAAAGTTTCGGCACCATAAACTGGTGCCTTCTTCAGGGGATACATTGACATAAATATGTTAAAAAACAAAAATAACAAGTAACCAAGATAACAAGAAATATTCATAAATGTTACCTTTTTTATGTATACAATTTTCTAGACAATATATGCAGGCCCGGCAATAACATGGACGGCGAACATGCATCTTCTCAGGAAAAAATCTCCTATTGCCAGAGGAAAAACCGTCCCAAAAACTGGCAGAGAAGTGATCTGTATAACTCAGAGACGCTTTATCGGTAGAAGATGCATGTTCGCCGTCCATGTTATTGCCGAGCATGCATATATTGTCTACAAAATTGTATACATAAAAAAGATAACATTTATGAATATTTCTTGTTACCTTGGTTACTTGTTATTTTTGTTTTTTAACATATTTATGTCAATGTATCCCCTGAAGAAGGTACCAGTTTATGGTGCCGAAACGTTGGGTTTAAATTAATAAATACAGAACATAAACTAAAAAAGGTAGTATTTTTCCAATTAATAATATGAGTTCTGAAAGATATTTTAATGACAATTTTACTAGTTACAATGTATGTATGTTCGTATGTATGTGTGTGTGTGTTTGTGTGTGTGCGTGTGTGTGTATTTAACAATTTTCTCCGACGATAACTCCAAAACTACAATTCTAAAAATTATGTGTTCATATTCCTCTTCTTTACATCCATATGAACAGCTGATTAGATATTAGTTATAATTGGCCAACCGGAAGTTCTCTTATTTTAAGTTCTTAACAGTTTTTCTTGAAAAAACACAGTTAAATATCATGTTTCGTCATTTTATGAGATTATCAATATAAAAGAAGATCTTATTCTCTATACGGTTTGATTATACATTTTGCTTCATATTCAAGAGTTATAGAATTATAAAGAGATTAACTTTCGAAAATCAGTCAGCTTTGCTAAAATTATGGAAACAGCTGATATATTCAAAAAAATTTAATTGACAGATGTCAGTGTCAAGTGCAAAATCAACGAAGGAAAGTATTGGATCAGAAAGTGGTATAAGAAAGTGTCCCTCGCAAGTGACATGCAATTACAGCCTCGCCTCAAGATTGGAACTTTCAATGCCGAGAGGACGGCCAAAGAGAAGGTGGAAGGACTGAGTAGCAGAAGATTTGAGAGGAAGAACTGTGTGAAGAACATGCGTTGGACAGGAATGAGTACAAGAGAAATAGTGAAAAGTTGAAGAAGAAGGAAGTGTTAAGTGCAATTTACATAGTTTATGTTCATGTTATAATTTAGTGAATTTATAGAATCTTTTCAAAGAAACTTTTGGTATGGAATTTGTACAAAATACCTACATCAAATTAAGGGAAGGTTTTGTGCTGGCCACAACAGATCTTTTTTTATTAATCATGGTGTACATTTGTTTTACGATCGATGTTAATAATTGTGAAAGGAAATGATTTATATAGATATAATATGTTGTTTATCTAGGTCTAAGAGGAAATAAAGTTTTTCTTACCTGTTAGACAACTCGAATGGCCGAATAGTCTTCTCCACGTCTGCGAACAGTTTGAGGCATTACATGGACAACGGCAATAAGAAACACAGCCTGCAAAAAAAGAAACACAAAATTAGTAATTAATCAATCAATGTTGAAAATTTGGTTTTGACTGAAGACAGGGGCGCCGAGAGGTAGACATACATACATAATGTACACAAAAATTGAATTTAATATTTATCTTCACTCACTGCAGTTTGCAGCTACAATGTTTAATATTGTTACCAGAAGATAGTTTAAGAAAATGCGTTTTAAGTTGCAACAATATATATGATATAATACAAAGTGGCATAAATGTTTTAAAGAATAAAAATTAAAATATAATAATATTTGGCCATTTGAAAAAAATATGCCTAGTTCCGGGGCCCCAGGGATTTTGACCCCCCTGCCCCCCCCCCTCTCATCGGGCCTGACTGAAGACAAGGCGAAAGTTTCATTGGTTGCAAAAGAAATGATTGTATAATAATAATAATAATAATAATAAATTTATTTATACTGACAAGCAACAGATACAATTCCAATTACAGATTATCAGTGATTAATATACATAAAAGAGAAATATTATTCATCATCAATATTAATATAATGCACAAATGTTTTTAAAGATATATTAAATATATCAATTGTATCGCATTTCGATAGTAACTCATTTACATAACTTAAGGCTTTATTTAAAGTTATAAAAGAAAAATTACCCAAGAGTTGCATATATCTAGACCTTAATCTAATATCAGGTACAAAAATGTTTATTTTGTTTAATAAATCAGGTACATCTACTTCACTCTGTACGATTTTCGCTACAAGAATAACCAATGAGTGCTTTCGCCTATCCTTTAAAGTATGCATATTAAATACTTCCAATTGTGAAAAGTAAGAAACTCTATTGATGTAGTTAGGATATATATTATAGGTTCGAAAGTATATATTTCTTAGGAATAGTTTTTGTACTTTTTCTAACATTTCTGTATGTTTTTGAGAGGTTGGATACCAAACAACAGATGCATATTCTAACCTAGATCTCACAAAAGAATAATATAATATTTTTGCAGTTCGCATATTAGTAAAGTTCTTAATATTTCTTAACACAAAACCCATTTGTTTATATCCCACCTTAGAGATGTATTCTATATGGTAATTAAATTGAAAATTGGTAGTAAAATAGACTCCAAGATCCTTAAATAGGTTCACTCTTTCAATGTCATGTATCAGAAGAGACTAAATACAATATTATGTAGAAATATCGCGAGATCTCGCATTTTTGAAACGAGATAATCTAATTCTCATCTCGATATTTCGAGACGAGACGAGAGTATGCCCTCGATATTTGCTGGAGACGAGAGTAGAAAGTCGAGATATCGATTGTACGATATTTTTATTATGTAGGTACATGTGATCACATCGGCGAAAGTCCAATGCCAAGAATATTTCGTTTATTCTGAACGACACAAAAAATGTTAATAAGCAAAGGTAAACTACAATGAGGCTCATAAGATGATTGTAGTAAGAATTTTGTACAACTTCCGGTTTTAGCGGAAATAGGCGTAACTTTACTTTCTTATAAGATATGAGGTAGAATAAATTGGACAGAAAAAAAATGTGAACGTAAATTTTGTAGTTTTCTACTGTCCGTCACCTACACAATGTCTTCGAAGATGAATTTTTCGTTTTGATAACACCAATACTAAGTACAATATGAGGGTTTCATTCATTCATTCATTAGATCAATTATTATGTATTTAGTATATAAGCTCTAGTAGTCTCTAAGTTTGTTAGTATTCACCTGAAGACGATTGTAGATACTTCAACAATCGAAACGTTGTGTAATAACTTTATTGAAATATAGACAATGGAAGTCCAGAATAGTGTTATTAATTCAACATTTTTCTAATTAACGGACTTCTTATACGCCCAGTATATTAGATTTAATTATCTTTACATAAAATTATCGATACACAATTATTTGTATCATAAATAACACTACTAGTTACGTGTTAAGTACCTGCCGAATTGATCGTAATATTTATCTATGCAATCGTTAATGACCTATAGCAGATGGTGAATATGCAAACATCCTTGTCCACTGCAACTCCTGAGATATCCACCACACCCAGGCTGTTTTTGTTTGCGTGTGTGTCCCGTTACTTTACCACGTTACTTATTACCGTCCATAATGCAACGACTTACAGTTCTTGCCGCCAATACGAGTACCGTTATGGCCTTAACGCGTTGCAAATTAAACCCTTGATCTGCAACTTTCTTCTTTATATTCAAGCAGATTCAAACATATGGAAAGATATTTTACAATAACCTTTTTTGTTTTACGTATTTCCTAAAATATGATGGTGGCTCGTGCCCGTGTGCCTGGGGATACAGGTTCAATCCCGATCGACGCTGAATTTAAATGGCACCTGTGGCGCAATCTCCATGATAACAATGAGTGCCCATGTATTGATGCCTGGTAAACGCCCGCACGGTCCGAATAAATCATCGTAAATAAATAAATAATTATATCATCACGGCATATTACCCATTTCTGAGTGTGCCACAATCTGCTTTATCGCAGGGCACTCATTGCTGGCGTGGAAAGTGCACCACAGGGGTCACTTTTCTGCCATTTAAATAAGAAATGGAGGTAGATACAGGAAAGTAAGAATTCTTTGGACTTGCAGTCAATTAATAAAATTTATTCACGCCGACGTTTCGACTATACAATAGTCTTCTTCAGGGCTAGAATGGTCTAATCGAAAAAAGGAAACCACTTTCCTGTATCTACCTCCATTCTAACACAGTCGAATATTGATTATTCAACTCTAAATAAGAAATATTTGGCGTCAGTCGGGATCGAACCCGGTTCCCCAGGTTCGCGACCAGACACTCTGGGAAACGGCCACAGGACCCCATATCATCGTCATTATCGAAATCTACGTATAATGCAAATTGGCATACCCAGCAAATGGGTAATATGCCATGACGATGTCATCTTCAGGTAGTTCAACCTTTGATGGTCACAATTCAAAATGTGACTCAAATAAATATAAAATATTCATTATAAGTCATAGAATTTCGATGTAAATTTGAAATCATAAGTAACAATAAATGAAATAACAAAGATAAATTAATTTAAATTTGACAATACATTGCGTATATTAAGGTTAGCAGTAGATTCTCAACTGATAAAAAAATTATTAATATGACATCACACCAAAACACACATGTTTGAAAAACGAATATTATTCTTTGATGTTTGAGATATTTATTAAAAACATAAAAACTACGAGACACCGCTATTATTGTTGAGAAATCGAACGTAAAAGGTTGCAGTTTCAAGAAAATAATATATTGTATAACTAGTGCTGAAAGTTGAATATTTCACACGGGTATGAAATTTGAGTCACGAGTCGAAGGCGAGTGGTTTAATTACACGCGAGTGAAATACCCTTTCAGCACGTGTTGTAGGAGTACACGATACTTTTCCGACGACCACAAAAAAAAATTACATGAAAATATTAAAACAGATTATGTTAACATCATTGCTATCCGAATTCACCAAAAATCATGTTAAAATCTGATAAATCAGGGTCAAACCTTCTTAATCCGTGCAAATTCAGCAAATTATCTGCAACTGTCAAATTTGAAATACAAATTTTTAGGTTAGTTCGCTCAGTTTTCGCAGCGTGTGATAAAATCGTATCACACAGTTGCGGACGCATCTGATTGGCTAACGAGCTTTCATATCACACAGCATTCCTACTGATGTGCAATGACCAACTTTCAGTAATAGTTTAGCGTGTGAATTTATGTACTTTTCGTAGTAGTCATCGGACGCTATTACGCATCGAAATATGGTACATTATATAAGAAAAAAAAGTGTAACATAAACTTGTAGAAAATTAAGGCTTTTTTATATAAAAACCAATGTTGCCATATCTATTGGCTGGATTTTTCATTGCGATACTACTGAAGTCAAACATAGAACTTATCTTAAAAAAATAATTTTACAAAAGGTAAACTATACATTTGGTTTTCATCAATAGGCTCATCAACCATTTTTTTTTTATTTTTTTAAATAAAACTTTGTAATAAAATATATTTTGATCAATGAAAATCTGGTTTCAAAATTGTTAGTATTAAGGGAGATATAAGTTTTTAAAGTTCAAAATTGGTTTATGACGTCATCAGGACTGATCAGGACTATCCAGCGGTACTCAACCAGTTGATTTTAATGTAATTTGTATTTACAAATAAATAAATATATCATCACGGCATATTACCCATTTCTGGGTGTGCCAGTATCTACAACACATGTAGATATCGGTAATGATGACGATATATTTTACCGTGTGGGCGCTTACCAGGCGTCACCTCACGGGCACTCATAGCTGGTGTGGAGAGTGCACCACAGGGGTTAGTTTTTGTGCCAATTTGTATTTACTTGTTTTTATATTTGCGAAAAAATTAAATAGTTATTAAATCTTATAGTTGATCAATATAATAGTCTTAGGTATTGTTAAAATAATTATTTTTGAAAGTTAATTAAACATTTCCATACATTTTGACAACCTTTTTGACGTTTCTGTGGCGTTAGTTTCAAATTTCTTATACTTACAGCTTATAATTTTATTTTCCTATTTATCGTTTTTATTGTTGTTTTTACCAAACAAAACTTTATAAATAAACTATCAAAACCGTGATCAAAATCAGACAAAACCAAGCGAAACAGTAATTCTAACCTTCAAATCTGACAGCTTAATGACAATTTTTGAATAAATTTGTATCCATTATGTTGTCTTTTTGAATTAGATGACGAGAGCGGGCTTTCAATATTTAGCCAATGAGAAGCTTCATTTCAAAACCAGTCCTGATGACGTCACGTATTTTTATAAACCTTTATATCTCGGAGTTAAATAAACTTTTAATAATTCTGCTTTTACTAATCATAATTATAGAGCATATAAATTCTTTTTTTGTGCAAATTTATCATAATTTCATTATCATTATCATCTATTGAAGCTAAAAATTATTTTTTCAATTTTTAAAGTAACAATACAAACTTTAAATGAGTTTAAATATGACTTACTAGGGATATCATGGATGGAACTACCTAAGTATATATTCTCTAGATCCTCAGAACCGTGAACGATTCAATTATTTAAATACGAAGAACTATTTTTGAGAAAAATGTATGGAATTCACCGGGATTAGAATCAGGACCATCCTATGTCTCTATCAACTGAGGTGTGCGATCTCCTGAAGTCACCTGTAGCAATACTAGTCAGCAAAGAGTAGTATAGTTCATCTAGGGATCATTTTCCGAAGACTCGTTATCGTTTTATTATGGGTGCACAATAGCTAAAACCGCAATGCCAAAATATTTCGGTCCGTACAGTCGACCAGTTTAGTATTTGCAATGCTGGTATATATTTTACGCCCAGTATTCGACTGTAGACCAAGACTCTACAACATCCCTGGTAATCGGTTTAGAAAATCTGGAAAGTGCAGTCTTGGTCTACAGTCGAATACTGGGCATAAAATATATACCAGCATTGCAAATACTGAACTGGTCGACTGTACGCACAGAAATATTTTGGCATTGCGGTTTTAGCTATAGTGCACCCATAATAAAACGATAACGAGTCTTCGGAAAATGATCCCTAGATGAACTATACCTATCTGCTATCCGAAACATCGAGTACTTATCTGAAAGCGCGACTCACTTGGTGGTTAAAGAATCATGCCTTAATAACTATATCAAATCCCGGAGAAGTCCATGAATTAATCACAGAAATTAAGTATAAACGAAAACGTAGTAACTTTGTTTATATCTCTTTTATTTAACACAATTTAAATAATAATATTGTCTGATGATGACCGAAATGGTTGAAACTAGTCACAAAAATTGTATTAAATAAAAGTGATATAAACAAAGTTACTACGTTTTCATTTATACTTAATCTTAAAATGTATCACAAAATGAAGGCGGAAATAAATAATAATTCTAATCACAGAAATCTTTCTTCGTATCGTATTTGCTGTTGACATCATTCTTATTACAATTTATTTCTCATCTCTTTCACTACTAACTAGTATCCCCCTTTTACTATCTAATTTCTGGCCATTCCTATTCTGGTCATTTTCGCAGGCCATCTTTATAATGCGAATGTGTGTCCCTGTGTACGGCCAGTATGCGATACGGCATAGCATTGCAGGGGTCAGACAAGCTTCGCAGCTTTACGCCTGCGGGGTCTGGACCACCTACAGTACAACACAACACAGCGCCTACATTAAATTAATAGCATCGTTAACTGTTTGTTTTAATGGCACGCCCCTCCCATATAATGTAATTATTATATAGCGCACAATCATACACTCACTCCTATATACCTATCTTACAAAGTTGAGGTACTTGTCTTCATTGATATAAGATCTAATTGATGCAGATGGAGATGTCTCGCACAAGAAACGTAGAACATTGTAAATGTTGTTAATAGTAATTAAGTATTATAAATTTAATTCATCAACAGACGATTTAGAGAAAATATTTATACAGTGTCATTGATTCTAGTGGCAATTATATGGTAAAATTATCATTGTTAACCTGCATGATAAACACATGTACTCTTTATAAAAATTAGAGATAGATAGGTAAGTACTTTACTTCAAACTTAAAACATGTAGAGATACAACATTCTGACCATTCTGTAGGTATAGTATAAGGACAGGTAAACGTCACTAATCACTTCATAGTGACATTTTAAAAAGAAAATAGTAAATAAAGAAATAGTTATATGCAATGGAGCAATCTGCAGCATTAATAAATACGTAGGTATGTATTTTAATTAATAAAAATTAAATTGCGGGAGGTTTTGTGTTGGCCACATCAGATTTATACTTCCTTGTACGAAGTAAAGGAAGTATTGTAATCGCGAAAAATTTCGGTTTCCAGATTTCAACGGAAATATCCATTTTGACCATCCCTGAATCCATTTTGACTAATTTCGTCGTCACGTCTGTACGTACGTACGTAAGTATGTACGTATCTCGCATAACTGAAAAACGGGAAGCCGTAGTAAGTTAAAATTTTGTATTTAGGACTGTTATAACATCTAGTTGTGCACCTCCCTTTTTGGTCAGTACATAACTTTCGGAAGTGGTACTTTACTTGAAGCCTATAATAGATTTTAATGAAAAACTATATTAAAATTTAATCCAAACCTTTTCAAATTTGGTATATGATACTTTTATATCCATGGGAATAACATAATATATTTTAGTCAAAATGGTTCACCCAGAAGTGGTACTTTACTTGAAGCCTATAATAGATTTTAATGAAAAACTATACTAAAATATAGTCCGAAACTTTTCAAATTTTGTATATAATACTTTTATATCAATGGAAATAACATAATAGATTTTGATTAAAACAGTCTAACTTGAAGTGATACTTTACTTGAAGTTGTTATGAGTTTTTCTTTAAAAAAATGCTGTTATTTTGATTTTAGAAATAAATGCTTTAAATAAAAGTTTTAGAGAGTTGAATTCTGCGTATAAAACATAAAGTATGATTCAATTAGCTCTTTGTATAAGCGAGATATGTAAATTTAAAAATTATGTACTTTTTGGTTTCTGTAATTAAGTTTGTTATGAATTAGGACAAAAAATAGCAAAAAAATAAAGAATTTAATGTCAATGTCAAATTATGTCAAATAAGTGCAATTTTATGATTGGGTCTGATATAATACATATTTTAATTATTAACAAAATATGTATAGTTTAACAGGCGTACAAGGAAGTCATGTGGTGTCCACATCAGATATTTTATAAAAAGTGTCCGGCAGAAAATTAAGCCATTACATTGAACATGATATTAGTACATAACATTCTGTACATTACACAATGTGTTAATTAAAAATCTGGTCATAGGCGTTTAACATGGGAATGGGAAAACAGTTTTTCTTTGCGCAAAAGTCTCCAATTAATTTTAGACAAAAATGATTAAAATAAAAGTTGTAGATATTTATATTCTACGCCTAAATCACTAAACAGATTTAATTTTGGGTATCCCTACAAATGGAGCAATATTTATACAATTACAAATTAGATTTTACAAGTTACCAAACGTGTAAAATTAAAACTATTTACTGATTTAGGCGTAGATTATAATTATCTGCAACATATATTTGAAATATTTTTCTCTAAAATTAATTGTGGACTTTTGCGCAAAGAAAAACTGTTTTCCCATGTTAAACGCCTTTGGGCAGATTTTTAATTAACACATTTTATATAAAGCATTTTTTTATCAGATTAATAATAAAAAATAAGTTTGCCATATGCTGTTACCAAAATAAAATCAAAGAGTATACAGGGTGTTTCACGGATACAGGACACCGCGATTATTGTCTTTATTATTGAGAATAGAAGAAAATCATTCGATTAAAAAGTGTAGTAGATCAAAGGAGACATCCAGGTATTCAAGAAACCTGTAGTTCTCAAATTATCATTCAAAAAGTTGCATTTTTTTTAAAAATGGGATGTTATATAATTTCTAGGGCCTATTCAACAATGTAATCATTAATATTCTTACATAACAAAAATATTGAGAAAAAGTCAAACGAAATTTATATAAATTTAATTTTTATCTGAAAATAAAATATATTGTGAGCGCAAAGTTATATAACTAGAAAAATTGTTCGCAAGGAATCGCTCAAAACAGCCGTAGACACGTGTTTCGCTCTTATTACAGCTCATCAGTACAGCATAGTTAGTTAACAGTCGGACGTTAACTAGAAGTAATAAAAAACCGACAACTTGTAACAGCACCAGTAAGTATTTATTCCACAAATTCGAGAAAATGCTGACCGAAGCAACAAATGTGTATTTGGCTACTTACTGGTGCAGTTACAAGTTGTCGGTTTTTTATTACTTCTAGTTAATGTCCACCTGTTAACTAACTATGCTGTACTGATGAGCTGTAATAAGAGCGAAACATGTGTCTACAGCTGTTTTGAGCGATTCCCTGCAAAAAAAATTCTAGTTTTATTTTTATCGTTATTTTCCAGTAGGCTATGAGTCAAAAACAAAAGCAGCTATCTGTAAATTTAAATTATTTAATGCTAAAATCCTAATAATAATAATAATAATAATAATAATAATAATAATAATAATAATAATAGAACACTACTTATACAGTTATTAATAAATAGGTGTGTCGGTTAATTTAAGCTTAATTGAATTTGAGTGGTTCGAAAATTAGTAAAAATGTTTGCAACAATAAGAATGCTATTAAAACTCAGTATAAAAAAATATCTGCGTTTTTCTATTTTGCAACCTTTGTAAAATATGTATGTTTTTATAAAATTATGTCATTTAGCAAAAAATCACTGCATTGTTCGTCGTAATAATTCTTCATCTTCTTGACGTAATTGAGCATAGAAATCGCAGTATTATTGGCAGGCAGATATATTTAAGTGAATACAATGTAGCCACAAACTTGGTAATTGCAATAAATAATACGCGATACATCAGCAAAGGCTGGTATTAGTTATTTGTAATCAACAACAGTTGACAAGCTGACATGCTAGATGTTTTATTGCAATGTGAAACCCACGTAAATACCTATCATTAATTTAAAAGATAAACCAAGTAAGTTATATTGCGAATTTAATAATCATTTACAGTTTATCTTAATATGATAATGATAAGACGAACAAGGAGAATATTTTGTAAAAATATTCCATTCTCCTTTCTATGTTACGTAAATATAAAAGTTCATTTAAGTTGCGGTTCTAGAATAACAAGGTTGTAACTGCAAGTTTGTGGTAAAATGAGATTTTGTATGGCCAGTATATATCAGCCATATTCTATCTCTTTCTGATAGTTTTTACATTTTGTTGTCCATTTTCGAGATAGTACAGAAACAGTAATGGCTGCAAAATTTGAATCAAACGTGTAGGGACGACGTTCTACCTGCAGCAGAGTACAGATAGAAATACTTTAAAACAAGTACCTATTTCCTAAGCCAAAAATTTGTTGTGGCCAGCGCAAACCCTCTCGCGATTTCCATATTAGGCTATACAGTGTATCACATTTAGAAGTGCCACCATTGGGATCTCGAGAACTATAAGAGATACGATGACGGTTAAATGGAACTTTTTGTGCGCCTTTGGGAGGCCATCTCAGATGTGCTTTTGTTTTTCCAAAAATTCTCATATAGCACTAGATAATGACGAAAAACTGAATATTGTTGGTTTTTTCTTTTTCAAATAACTTCTAAACTATTAGTAATTGAGAAAAACGTTTCAAATATAAAAGATAGATATTTTTATTTACTAACCAGTGGCGTACGAAATCAATTTTTATATCCGTAAATTTTTGAGATATAACACAAACTTATATTTTTTTAAATGGAACCCATATCTGATTTCAGTCTCAAAAAAATAATTATTTTTTTCTCTTTTCAATGAAGGGTTATTATGTTTTATATTTGTTTTGCTCCTAAAATTTAATTTTTTCTTTATTTTTGTGAATTTTCTTATTATTTCTCAAAAAAAATATTATTTTTATTAATTATATTGTATTTCATCGATATAATTTATTTTATGTCTTTATTACTTAATATTTTTATTCTAGACTCATAATTACAAATTACACTATAATGTGCCAAGGGCGACCTGATACAAAATATTATAAAAATGAATTTGATACGAGTTTTGAGCAAATTTTTCTAACGAAATAAATTATTTAAATACAAAGAGTATTTCTAAATAGAAATCTACCAATATTTTCAAAACAATTGTAAATTTAATACAAAAAATAGTTAATTTTTTGAGACTAAAATCAGATATGGGTTCCATTTAAAAAAATATAAGTTTGTATTATATCTCGAAAATTTACGGATATAAAAATTTGTTTCGTACGCCACTGGTTAGTTAATAAAAATATCTATCTTTTATATTTGAAACATTTTTTCTCAATTACCAATAGTTTAGAAGTTATTTGAAAAAGAAAAAATCAACAATAATCAGTTTTCGTCATTATCTAGTGCCCTATGAGAATTTTTGAAAAAACAAAAGCACATCTGAGATAGCCTCCCAAACGCGCACAAAAAGTTCCATTTAACCGACATCGTATCTCTTATAGTTCTCGAGATCCCAATAGTGGCACTTCTAAATGGGACACACTGTACAAGTACATATTGTATTTAAAATTTCTGATAAATACACAAAAAACTAATTATTACTATTATTATTATTATATTTTTATATATTCTAATTCATTCTATAAATAAGTTCCCTCCTACTCTTCTAAATGTTCGAGATTCTTCATTCATTCATATGATGCGTATATATTTAATTGATAATAAAATAAGAAATATTAAATGTGCTTCCCAGAAAAATCCTCCAGTAATGTAAATGGATTTTTGACACTGACAACTCACATTTTTCTGTCAATTACAAACATTTTAATTTTTCTACTGGAGAGAGACCACAGTAAAAATGCTAAAATCGGATTCTAGTGACCTTAAAACGTACTTATTCACTAAAATCTGGATATGCGATTTTTAGCATGAATCCAATACCTCTCTTAACAAGAGGTAAAAACCTAAAAAGAGGTTCAGAAATTAGTGTCGAGACGCGGAATGCTTCGAAAACAATTCTGCAGCTGTTATGACTAAACAATAGCAAATATACTATAAAACAATATTCAAGTTTTTGAGATACATATAGTTCTAACTACCTATTTTTGTAATATTTTTTTCGGGAACTAAGTATACCATTGCAAATTTTCTTCCATATCCTTATAATAGAATTAAATCCATTATTAGAATTAATAAATGTTAATTCGATAACAATTATCTGTTCAAACAAGTTAAAATTTCAAATCATATTTCATATGTATTATGTATTTATAAAATGGAAATTAAACTTTTTTCCATATTAATTCCGTTCTCATCTCTGGTTTTTCACCAACCTTTTGGTAACCTGAAAAATCGATAAACTATTTCACCCTTAGAATCGTTGGAGCGTAAATTAGCTTTTGATGAAATCATTCCATCTGCGTTACCGTCCATTTCAGCCATTCTTCCACGCGTCAGTGCCAGAGAAAAGGGTTCGTAGGGTTCGCAAGGTTCAGAGAAGGTATTTTCAACCCCTATCTACATCGTCGCAGTCACAAAGTCAGATAGAAAATGACGTAAATGGACAATGAGTAGAGAGAGAAGTACAGATAAAAACGGTAGACATTAGTAAATGGGAAATAAATTGGAATTATAAGTAAATAGGTAAATCCAAAGTTTGCAATAAATAAAATAAAATCAATGAATTTCCTATTCTATATATTTTTAGTGATTCACAGTATATACTAACCGGATAAGTATTTACCTGCCGGTATTTTTCTATTTCATTTACCTATTTTAAAAGTGTTTTTCTATTTCATTTACCTATTTTAAAAGTGTTTTTCTATCTACTTACACGTATCATTTACTATTCTTCAATGCAAATATCTTTGAAGATTCAATCACATAGTTTTGAGCAAATTTAATAAGAAAATATTGTGATATTTAAATCAGAAAATAAATTTTTACCGGTCCAGTTACGCTTTCTGCTTTCTCATGCAAATATCTCTGAAACGAGACATTTGCAAAATTTTACGTTCTTTATTTAAATTTTAAGTTTGGTTGTTTAACCTTGGAACACTTTGAAAAATTAATGAATGATGCATAAATTATTTTGGGTCAGGTCAAAGCTTATTTTTCTTTTAGTTCAGCCTATTGTCATTTGCCAATTTTTTTTTTATCAATTTTAAGAACTTGGCTTAGTTCTAGAAATTGACCTTGAAACACTTAGTAAGCCGCCGAATAGAGCATGTTTTATTTTGTAGTAATTTTAATTTGTCAATTTAATTACATGACTGTAACTTTTGATATTTTAATAAGTAAAAAAAAAAACTGATGTGCCCCGCTATTTAATTTTTATTAATTTAAATACAAACCTACATATTTACTAATGCTGCAAACTATATTATGATCCTTTGCATATAATTATTATTGGTTTATTTATGGGGTCCCGTGGCCGCGTGCCTGAGTGTCTGGTCGCGAACCTGGGGAACCGGGTTCGATCCCGACAGACGCCAAATATTTCCAATTTTAAATGGCACAAAAGTGACCCCTGTGGTGCACTCTCCACACCAGCTATGAGTGCCCGTGACGTGACGCCTGGTAAGCGCCCACACGGTAAAATATATCGTCATCATTACCGAGTCTACATGTGTTGTAGATATTGGCATACCCAGAAATGGGTAATATGCCGTGATGATATATTTATTTATTTATTGGTTTATTTACTATTTCCGTTTGTATAAAACTATTGCTTTCCTATTTTCTTTTTAAAATGTCACGATTATTAATTTGAAATAATTAGTTTTTTGACAAAGTCATTTATCTGTAAAATATATAGAAAAAGTATTAATGTATACTGTTCAATAATCTTTAATTTTATAATGACAAAAAAATTACATTAAATGATATTTTTTGAAGAAAAACCGTTATGAGCTTCAAGTAAAGTGTCATTTCCGGTTATCCGATTTACACCAAAATTTAATGGTTTTTTCCATATTAGAATAGGGTCGAACTACAAGGTCACAGAATTTTCTGAATGATAGTATTTAAGTTAGAGCGTTGACAAAATCTATACACATACACAAATACACACATACAGACATCATCGTGAAAATGTTAAAAATGGATTATAGGGACTTAAAACGTGGTCATTTACTAAAATCTCGATATGCGATTTTTAGCACGATCCCTATATCTCCAGGGTAGCGGGAGGTAAAAAATTGATAGTTTTAAATAGTTGGCTAGAAATTGGTAAATGTATTGCATAATTTTAAATTTAATTTATTGAATTTGGGTAAGTTCTTAAAATTATCAAATATAAAACAGGCATTCTCATCTTGGCCCGCCCGAGAAATAGAACTTTTTGTGCCAATTCAGGATCCAAAAATTAATTCATAATAACATTATTTATATTTCACTAGAAAATAAAAATATGAACTTATTACACTTCACATAAAGTTAAAAGTATGTAAAAGATCGCACAAGATTTGATAAACAAGTTGAATAAAATTTCGAACCTCTGCAAACAAGATGTTCTAAACTTGTATGTCTTTCATTTTTATAAAGATTTGTTTTTTCAGTACCTGAAACGCAAGTTTAGAATGTTATACATCATAAGTTAAACATTTCATATCATATTAAAATCAAAATTAGAAATGCCGGATACATTCAATGTTGGGTCGGGTTAGGATTTTATTTGCCCGTCCGAATGCATCCCTGAAACCACTGATATAATACACGAAACGTGGTTGGGCAAATTATTTTGTAGAGTGATTCATTGATTTGATTATTATAATTGAATTCGTCCATCCCCATTTTATTTCGGTGATCATTCCCTACTCTTATGTTAAAACAATAGTTCTCCAGCCACTGCCACTGTGCAATCAGCGATGGAGTTTCGCGCATCGAGCGCTTTGCGAAAAGCTTTCCTGTGTTCCGTCCTTCCGGCTGGCAATTTCCACTTCTATCGCATTACGCGGAATAGGAAATACGTATGCACGTCACTTGCCGGGGTGCTCCGCTTGCTAAATGGATTTGCTACGCCATGCCACATAGGAATGGTTTCTGTCAAAGAATCGATCGGGGAATCAAAATGGAAAGGGTTTTTCTGTACACTGAAGTAAATTATATAATTATACGCTATTTACAACAAAGTAGGATAATTAGGCTTTTTTATCTACTTACTCTTCATTATAATAATGGATAGGATCTTAAAAAACACCAAAGCAAACACAAAAAATCTGTTGTGGCCAGCACAAAACCTTCCGTCAATTCGATGTATTTTGTACAAATCCCATACCGAAAGGTCCTTGGAACAGATTCTATATAATATCATGTAAAATCAAACAGGAACACATACTATTTCTATTCTCTCTCTTTCAGCTTTTTAAGATTACATTTAAATTCAAAACTTTTTGCCAGAAGGTAAATTGACAGCTCAAATGACAGTTGTTATGATGTATGTGCTTATTTTTGTGTAAAATATTTAACATTTGCAAATCCTTGTGCTTATGTCTTATGTTTAATTTTATTTTCAAGAGCTGTGAACACTTTCATAAGAATGTATTGTTTATATCGTTATTTTTATTTTTATGTATAACGATATAAACAATAGATTCTTATGAAAGTTTTCACAGCTCTCGAAAATAAAATTAAACATAAGACATAAACACAAGGATTTGCAAATGTTAAATATTTTACACAAAAATAAGCACATACAAAACAACTGTCATTTGAGCTGTCAATTTACATTCTGACAAAACGATTTCAATTTAAATATAATTTTAAAAAGCTGTCTTAAGACAATGGTTCGCATATATGGTTGCGTACAATTCTTTAAAAGGTATGAAGTTGTTATTATTGCTTGTTAATTATAAATGTATTAAATGACAGTTGATATTAATTTACGTTTTATTTTCGAAGCTGTGAACACCAACCATAAAGTTTTATTTATAATTTTATTTATATTTTTTTTTTTCGTAGCTGTGAATGAGCCTTATGTCTCATTATTACTCAATTCAAAAGTCAAGTTGTCAAAATTGATCGTGATATATAATTTTAAGGAGAAAAGATAATAAAGAGAATATTGCCATTCACTGTTTTTAATTTAATAATAATAATAATCCTTTATTTACTTTAAAATAACAAGACTGCACGTATCATAGGCAATAACTTACATAGTTAATTGTCAAAACAATAACAGCCCGATTCACAAAAAAATTTAAGCTAATCCTCATTTTTGGATTAGTGAATTCTATTCTATTCCGGCATATAAATTAAATCTTCATAATATTATCAGAAAAGGTAGATACTAGTAATAGATTAGACTATATTTTACGAAATAAACTGTTAAAATTAAAGTAGAATTCGCTAATCCAAAAATGAGGATTAGCTTAAACTTTTTTGTGAATCGGGCTGTAAATGTCTACCCGGTTGACATCTAGACTAAACAGAGATATAGGAAAATAATGCTTATTATTTCTAAACAGAATTTTGACTTACAAAGATAACAGAGTTAAAATGTAGTTATTGAAACTGTAATTTAGAAGTTTATAATAAAGTTCATTACTTGTTATTTCACCATGCTCACCTTGCTACAAGATAACATTTTTGACAATATCTCGTGTCAAATTGGAATTTAGTTAAATACTTTCAAATTGACATACGTTTTTTGTCCATAGCCTATTCCGAATAGGATTTTTTTAACACACTGTATTATAATTTTAATTATATGTCAATAATATAAGGAGTAAATGTTCAAAATTTTGAGTAACCGAAAATTTTTGTCAGTAAGTAAATGTATAAACAAACGGGATTATAGTATGTAGTAAAAAGTTTAATTTAAAAAAATATATGTATAGGTACATACAGTATCCTGTATTCTATACTATAATCTACTAGTAACAGAAGTAATAAATTCGTTATCTTTACTACATAAAAATTAAAATGCAAACACATAAGCATATAAATGTGAAATTATTTAAGAATATTTCTAGTACTATTATAGTTACACACATATGATAATATGATATTTACATGTAAACTACTCATATTTTATGGAGATAAAAAATGTTTGCAGAAGTTGCATGCAACGATAAATGAAACAAATAATAAAAATTGTGTGCAAAGAATATTCCAGATTTGAAAATTTCCATTTAATACGAACATAAACGTAAAACGGCAGGTTCAAAATTCATAACAAAATGAATTCAATTCAACGTTCATTAATACCTACCAATGTACCCGGCATTGCACGGTACAACTCACATTGACTCGGGCAGAGCCCGAGTTTGTATCCAACACTGAAATTACGTATTTAAATAGATCCTTGTATTTGTATACAGAAACTTTGAAATGAAGCAAGCGCTTAGACTGCTCTCCTCGCATATCCCTCCATTTTGCTCCGTCTCACCGTCTGTATTCGCTTTGCCCAAGCAGAGTTATATTGCTTGAAAAGAAATGCCCGTATTTTGAGTTAAATTGGTGTAAAATACATCCGCAGAGTGAAATAAAGAATGTATATTTGACAGGCTGGCCGCCTGCTTGCCTGTAATCCTCGGCTAATGTATTTAGCAAGCCCGCTAAATGGCGTATGTTAAATTTCTCTTGTTGTGGATTATACAGCCCACGAATTTTCCATTCTATTTCTAAACTGGCTCCAGGGAATGGCCGAGCTTTATTTATTTAATATTTCCCACGGAAAGATTTCACAAATTCTTTTCTTGAAAAATGTTTCAGCAAGATGGAATTAAAAAAAATATTGCTATTGTATAATCGATAGCGCCAAAGCTACAATAGTATAGTACATCTTATTCATAATAGGAAATTAATAATAAGAGCTGTTTTGACCTCTGGCATGGTTTACATGCTGAGTAATCTTAACTTCTCTGTTTTTACTTTGTAGTTTCTACTGATGATGAGAACTTAGTTCTCGAAATACGTATATAGTTTTTAAATTTTTTGTTAAGGTTAAGGGGTTTTTTCTTTAGTTATAACTTTACCTTAAGACTCCATTTTAGTTTTATAATAATAGGTAATTGATATTTAAATAACAATAATAACCTAACATGCTAACATAAATAAACGAATGGTCTAGGGTTGTACATTTCAGAATATCACTAAAATTGTTGATTTTTGACACTGGCATCTGTCATTTACAAACTATGTTATAAACATTTGAATTTGTCAACTGTTTTCCTTAGTGCCTTAGCCTATGTGATTAGATAATTCTATATATTATAGTGCCTTTATCTCTAAACCTATACAAGATATAATAAAATTTTTAAATGTATCAGATGTAGAATTTTATGTCCTTCAATAATAGTAATAACAAAATTTTCAAAAAATTATATTTAGAATATTAAAATATCTTTCAGAACTCATATTATTAATTGGAATAATACTACCTTTTTTTAGTTTAAGTTCTGTATTTATTATTTAGAAGATCTTTTTAAAGAAACTATTACTTCCGGTTGTCCAATTGTTACCAAAATCTAATCAGCTCTTTCCAGGAATGTCAGATTGAGGAAACTGCAGTTAAATATTTTTTGTCTTAGTATTTGAGAAAACGTGGCTCCAACATCCACACACACACACACACACACACACACACACACACACACACACACACACACACACACACACACACACACACGGACATCATGGTAAAAATGTTATAATTGGATTCTAGGGACCTTAAAACGTGCTTATCCACTAAAATCTGGATATGCGATTTTTTGCATGATTCCAATACCTCTCTTAGCGAGAGGTAAAATACAATAAAATTTTATATGAAACATTTTTCTCAATTTTTAATACGAAGTTAAATGAAAATTAAATATTGGCCAAGGTCGCCACAACATTTAACTTAGTACAATTATTTGATTTTTTTTAAACAAAAGCACATCTAAGATGACCTCTGAAAGGTAGACAAAAAGTCTTATTTAATTGAAGTCGTAAGTCTAATAGTTTTCAAGATAGCAGAGGTAAAACTCATTTTTCACCGCCTCATGTCTCGGAAACTTTTGAAGATGTTGATTAAGCTTTTATTTGCTCAATTTTTTAATTATTTAAAATAAAAGTTCGTTTAATTTTGAAAAAATTCGTAGTACTAAAAATTCATAATTGTTTTTAGTTTAACTGCATTTGATTTTTAGCGAAACCATTGCTATCTTTCTCGCATCAGTTTCTATAGTAGGCTGCGCGAGAAAGATAACAATACTGTGACGTCACTGAGACATTGAAAACAAATTTAAATATCTCGCAAAACATTTATTAAAAAAATGTTTTTTTTTTATCTTAATAGTTATTTATTGAGTAGTACTTTAAGTATAAAGTGGACATGTTATTATTTTTTGTTGTGGTGGAGGACCCCATTCATACATATCAAGCAGAAAAAAAGTAGAATAAAAAATATAAATTAATCTTAATCATTACTATTTTTTCGCAATGCACTGGTTTAAAGCTGGCTCGTAGCGATTTAAAATATTACATTCTCTCGATAGAACATTTATGGTGAACGTTCTAGTTCAATTCATGGGAATTTGTTTTTAATATTATCTGTAGGTACCGTAAAATGGTGAAAGTTTAAAAATTTTAGCATAAAAAAATTAATATTTAAAAATTTAATATTTAAGTGATATTTACTTACTAACAGTTTGTTACTATTTACTCAAAAATAAATAAATTGGATTTTTTTATCATAAAACTTTAAATATAGTTTTGACAGCTGTCATTTTCTTGTCCGCCATATTTGCATTTCCTCTTTCAGTACCAGCCAACTTGTAAATTTGCTTCCAGATTTTTATGGAGGGGGAATACAAGTTACAGGAATCACTTACTGACGGAATACATATTAAAGAAAAAACACTTACGTAGATGTAGAGAAACAATGAAACATAAACTTTGTAAATGTTAGGAAAAACCAGAATTATGATCGGAAACAATCCTTAATAAATACCATAAATACAAAGTGTAAAATAAAATAACCGCGATTGGCAGGACGACCCTCATAATTATCTGGTAATTTTTACTTTTAAGAAAAAAATAAGTCTTATAATGTTCTTCACTATAGCCGTGAACGTCATAGCTGTTACGACAAATTAATAAATATGTATGTAAGAAATATCTCATACTTATAGGAAATATGTTTTTAAATTTTCTCATTTTTATTATATATACTTCCAACAACCGAAATGTTATTGTTATTTCTCATAATACTGAGTGTGAGTGTACAGGCGTCTTCCACTATTGTTAGTGACAGTTTTCATTACACTCTACAAAATTTAACTTAAACATTCGAAATTATCTCAGAGACAGGTGGATTAGTCTTAGTAGCGTAAAATGTTACCATTAGGCACTAGTGCTTAAAAAAATTTCATTTAGCAACGAATAGATGAACCTGACGTCTGCCTACTTTTTAAAATAAATAAATAAAAATATCTTCACGGCATATTACCCATTACTGGGTGTGCCAGTATCTACAACACATGTAGACATCGGTAATGATGACGATATATTTTACCGTGTGGGCTCTTACCAGGCGTCACCTCACGGGCACTCATAGCTGGTGTGGAGAGTACACCACAGGGATTACTTTTGTGCGATTAAAGTCTGCCCTGGCCGGGATCGAACTCGGGTCATTAGATTGGCATCCGGACACTATACGCACACGGCCACGCGATCCCAAAAATGTTGATATTTGATAATAAATGATCTGTTTTAAAACGCTATTATAAAAAATCTTTTTTCTACAGTCACTATAGAAAGTAGCCATTTGCGCTCTCTTTTGTCAACGCAAAATGTCACTTTGCCGCTCATGCGCGACAAAGTAGAAAAAACGCTCGCTGTCCAAATTTCTAAAAAATACAATGTTGAGAAATGTCACTTGTCTACATTCTTAATGAAAATGTATAGTTAGGAACTAATGGCACTGTAATTACACATTTATCACGTTCACAAGTCAATTTGACATATGTTCTGTCGGTATTAAACATAACCTAACAAAATGCCACACTGCTGTGAAAATGAAATAGGGCATTCATTTACAAAATCGAAAGTATAAAATGCTTAGATTAGATTGAATAAAAACTGAAGAAGAATGGAAAATAACGATAAAATAAAATTAAATATAAAATAAATTGTGTGTTATGTTTAGTAATAGGAATGATTGTACACAGACGGCGGTATGATAGTTGCGAGTCGTACTGACATCTGATCTCTAGTTAACTATTTATTTTGATTACAATAAAGTTATTAGTTATTTCGTTACTTAAATAATTGCGAGAAGTCAGTCAATGCACATACATGTCTATATAATCACAAATTCCTTGAAATATTTGTTAATTTTTTCAGTGACAGGCGTGACAACTAACCACACATTTTGCTACAAAAACTCATCAAATCATCACAAATCCTTGCTTCCAAGCTCTAATTTTGTTTTTTTTTTATGGAATAGATGGCTAATGTAACGATATAATCATTTAAAAGCCTTTTTTAAGTTTAAACCGTATCTTTTGTATTAGCCAATCGTTATTTATTGATCAGTACTGTAAGTATAAAGTGTACATTTTATTATTTTTTATGGTGTAGGACCCCATTGTGGCGACTGTAGAAAAAAATCTTTTGTGTGTTTCGAGCGCAAATGGACATTGTCGATTTCGAGAGAATGCAACCTCTTAATCGACAATGTCGCATTTTGCGCTCTTAATACACAAATAGCTATTATGTAATACATTGCGAAATGAGTGTTTTAGGCACTTGACGTGTTGTATCACTCGTTTACGCTTGTGCGTACAAATTTCACATCGCGTGCCTAAAACACAATCATTTCGCAACTTATTACACAAATAGCTATTTTACATTGCCAGTGATCGCATCATAAATGTTCAAGTAGGAAATAATAATGACAAAAAATGGCAATAAAAATAACAAAAATTCTTTCAAGACAATGTACCTACGTTTTTGTGTCAAAAAAATTCAATTTTAGAAGTGAACAATCCCTATTCGTAGTAAAATTTTGACAATGCAATCAATATTATTTATGATATTTTTGTTTATGTACCACACATGAATAATACTGGAATGCGTCGCGTGTTCTAAGTGATATTACTTGTCTTCATTTTTATGTCTTTTTCTAGGACAGAGACAAGTAGATAAAAGATAGGGGAAAATATTCATGTAGGATTCAATAAAAATGATTTATATTTGTAAAACAATCAAAATAAATAAGACGTGCCTTCCTTTCTCCCTTCCCCGCAGTCTACCCGCACGTATGTTTATTCAATTTGGGTAAAGATCGTAAAGCTTCGGAGATGAAAGTTATGATAAATCCTTGCATTCGAGGAAACTCGCTTACCAATAAAATAACTCATGAAAAATTATGTTCTTCATGCAATCAATACGAATAGGACTTATGTAGGTACTATATCCACCATACCAAACCACAAGAATTATTTATATTTCTTTTAATGAAATACAGAAAACAATAAAAATGTATAAAAAATTTATGTAGCTACCACAATAATACCTTTTTATATATTTTTCTATTAATATAAATGAAATCGAGCATGTAGCTTGGTCTATTACATGACTAATTGTGGTTCAGAAAACGCGGGTTTGAATGTGATGACGTCAGACATGAAAATTATTTTTAATTTTTAAAGAGAATAAATTAAATTGATATCAAAAATATAAATGTTTATAGACATATAAAAAATGTCAATTTAAGAATAATTTTGCATTTGTATTCCATTGTTTGTTTTTTATTTTTAAAAGTACGTATAATAGCTATTTACAGTGTTTTTTTTGTAGAGAAAAAGGTGCCGGAACGTATATTTTATCAGTGAGCAAAGTTTTGGTGGGGTAGTGTGCAGGTGAAATTTTTTTTTATTCAAGGTCAAATGCTTTATATTTAAAAGTTAAATTTTTTGAAGGGATGCGAAGCAGCATATTTTTACTCTTTCATGTACAAAAATAAATATTGAATATATATATGCTGACATTAATTTCATAATAATTTCCACCTGCACAGCTTGTGTGTAAACATTTAACAGAGCGTATATTTTTGTCATTTATCATTATGCGCATATGTATAAACCAGGAGTCGAAGCTTAGGCGATGTGCTGTAGAATTACTAGATTAAAAACACCGCTGAGAAGTGAAATAATGTTTATATTTATACTGTGCTTTAGATGTGTGAATATTTCATTCGCGTAATTTTTATATCCACAACTTAATAAAATTATCAAAATAAATAAAACAGTAAATAATTTTCAAAAAAAAAAAAAACGAAAATTCGTCGGAAAAAGGTGCCGAAACGCCGTTCCGGTGCGTTACATTACAAAAAAAAGCCCTCTATTTATGTAATAAGTTGCGAAATGCTAGTGTTTAAGCACGCGACGTGAAATTTGTACGTACGAGCGTAAACGACTGGTACAAGTCAAGGATAAGGACTTAAATTAGTTAGAATTTTTCATTAAAAATTTCTTGGTTTTTTATTTCATCTAGTTGATTTACCTAGGCAACTAAATACCACACTACTGGTGACGAATAAATCATATGAAATCGTAAATAATGAAATATGCATAAAATAGTTATTTATGTAACAAGTGTGTAAAGTAGTTCTTTTTTGTCCGACTGCGATGTTTTACGCACAAGATAAAAAATAGTAATTTATACACGAGTTGCATATAATATTTTTCTTACAACCGAAATGTTAGTGATATTTCTAATAATACTGAGTGTGAGTATACAAGCATCTTCAAATATTGTTAGTATTAGTTGGCAAATAAATTACCGAATGTGCATGTTGTCTAGCAACGTATTTACTTTTCACGCACTAGTGTTTGAAAAGTGACACTTCGCACATTGTAAAGAGTACGTACAGTATGTACTTTACAGAGGGTTGTAAGAAACATATGAGGAGCAACATTTCAAAATGAATAATATCCACTTTAAAAAAATTTGAGAAAAATAACATTTTTTATTACAAATCTGTTTCCTAAAGTCAAAAAAGTCACATGACTTCTCGCGTTCTATAAACGAAATTATGAATGTAGCTAAGGTATAAACTTAAGCTAATATAAATACAATATTGGATATGAAATGCTTTTAGAGAATTACTCCTTTAAATTTGCGATTCCTATCTTGTTCTATCTGAAATAAAATCAATATTTTTCAGATTGAACCCTGTCCAAATCTTTTCGCAAAGTGCCCATATTTTCTTGAGTTCCGAAACTTTCCGATTCCAGCCGAGATGATACGACTGGGCGGCGCCAGGCTGCATGATGGCGGAACCCAGCGATTGACCTGCTGGCGCTGCGAGCAGCGGCAACTCGCACAACTATCCGAGAAGGAAACAAGATCAGCCTTTTTCCTATTCAAAGCAAGGGGAAGACAGTATTGATACTCCCTTAAATGCAAACATATAATGGATATTCGCGGGAATGTCATCAAAAGTTGCTTCTAGTCGTAAAACGGGGAATTACATGCAGATACACCGTGCCGTTTAACAGGATATTGTGGAATTAAAGCACCTAATTGAATAAACAATGCGTTAATTGATTGATTTCTTAGGGGCAAGAGGGGAGTGCCTGATGAAAAACAATAAAGTCGCGATCTATTTCATTAGCTGATACTTTTTATTTCTGCTTTATCATCTTTCTTATTGTTAGTTTAATTGAATGAAACCAATTAGCAATAGTGTTCACTATTTACATTTGCATTGCTAATCAATTAAATGGAACGAGGAGTTTCTCATCATTTAAAAAAAAAAAAACTACATGTCATTAAAGCTTTTATATACTACCGGGTGTGCCAATTTAATTTTACGGAGATTTAGATATTAATTATGTTATTACCACAAATGATGTTTACCAGACGTTGCATAAGTTCGTAGCGTTTCAGATTTCTACAGCAAGAGTGCCTTGGAAAATAATTTGTTAGATAATAAATTTATAATAAAATACAATACACTTGCGATACTTGGTAAAACTGTTCTAATAAAATACATTAATACCCCGAACTTAGGAGATAGGTGGGACTGAGCGATAGCCGCGTAAATCGAATTCGCGTAAATCGGGGTATAATAGGCTATTCCACGACATTTTTTAAAATTTTTTTTCTTGAAATACATAAAAATATAAGACCACATGTGAAAGTCCGAGTTAAAAATTCCTCCAAATAAGCGAGATATTAAGGTCCGAATTTTAAATCTGCTTTGTGACATAGGTAATGTGGATATACCAGAAGTAAACAAACAGTGGTTCACAAACCACGAAAAATTGTTAAACAAATTACAAAATAATGTATATTTAAAATGTAATATTATAATTCATTATTAGAGACATAAAATAAATTATTTCACGTAATTTTTTTTTCTCATTTTATAAAAATAAAGAAATTAGAACGTCACCCGAACTGCAACCGAACAAATCCGACACACCCGAAGAAGTATATTCTTAGTTAGGGCGGGGCTTCTCAAAATCGGAGGTCATACTTGGATCCTATTTGCTCAAACACTCGTACACATGTCCTGCATCATCAAAAGAAAAACTCCCCGTATCTTCTAGAAGGAATAATTTATAATAAAAGAAATATGGTTTTCCTTATCCTTTAACTATTATCATTCTTATTTTCAATAAACTTTTACTATTTTTGATTACTGTGGAATAGCCTACAAATTATTTTTAATTGGGGCCAGAGACTAAAGAAAATAATAATTTAGAAAAAATGTTTAATAAAATCTTAGATAATATAAATACAAAATCGCAAACCGTCGTTATTTTGGTGTAGAAAGCTTCATAAAATCTAACAAAGTCGTCTGACGGCTCAAAGATTTTTTTCTCCCGGGAATTGCTGTCACAAATTTTGTTTTGAATTTTTTAAGAGGCAGGGCTTACAGTTACCCCTTTTTATCATTAGCGCTGTTTCCTTTTGTTTTTTCTTTGTTTGCTTCAAGGGGTTATTATTATTTTTAGCCTGAGCAAATTATTGTGAAAATCTGTCCCTACTACGGGTTGGTTGTCACAGACTTTGGGGTTAGTTGTCACGAGTTATTTAAATAGAAAAAAAATAAATTCAAAATATATCAATAAATTTTATTTAGGATAGACCAAAGCTAACAATTAAGGTTGATAAAGAAAAACATAAATAGGATAGCAGTAATTTAAATTTAAGACTCACTTTGTAACTGAAATAAGAATTTAAGCGAATGTTTAATTATCAATTAATACATCACTTTCGGCTGCACTTTCACAATTTTGACAAGTATAAAAGTTACTCACTTCCGGGGGTACATTTTTCGTGAGCCCATTTTTTTCACGCGTGACAACCATCCCTGAGGTTTATGCGACAACCAGCCCTGTACCGACATTTCAGACAAATCACGATTTGACAGAAATACCATATAATTTAACCTCAAAGTTGTTACAGGGTAACATCATGCAACCAACAGAAAAATAGTTGAAATATTGACTTTATTGAACAAAAAGTGAATAATCAGAGTTATTTTTATCGTTCAACGAATACTTGCAGCTGCAAAAAAACACAAAAGGACCAATAAAATCCATAGAATAGGGAACAAGAAACTGCTTGCACATACTCGCAATAATGATGTAATCACTTAGTAGTTTTAGTCACAGCCCCTACGTGGCAGTAATGACTGAGAACTGAGCCTTGGGACAACCTACCCGTGTGACAACCAGGCCCCTAAGTTTTTAGTCTATGAATCAACCTCTTGATCATTTATCACAGATTGTCTCACCCAACAAGAACCACAGTCCTATTTCACTCTTATTGACTCCATCAGTGTGGTGCGCTACAGCCTCTAGGAGCCTCTATATTGACTCAAAGGCTGAGATCTTGTCAAACGTGTCAATTATGATTTTTTTTACATATTTTACTTTATTGCATATATTTATTATTATTTATTGCTGGCAAAGCTTATGGCATTCTCAATTGATGGATCTACATGTGGTTAGTTAGCTCTGCAGTCATTAGCTCTGTTCGATGAGAAGTGCTTGAAGTGCAGAGCAGAATAGTGCAGTGTAGTGTAGTGTACACTAGTACAGTCTAATTCTTGTGGTTTCATAAAACACACTAGTGTATATTTGGGCAAGTTTGCTCAGCTGTGAGTAATCAAGCCAAGCGTAGCCAAAGGTGTAAAAGGTTAGGTTGTTTATAAACACAGTCATATCATAAAGCTGCAAAGAAGTGACTGCAGAAATGTCTGTTTTAAAGAGCATAGTGTTTGAACTAATAAACGATTCTGACAAAGATCAATCATCACTTGATTATTCATCAGATTCAGAGACAGATATATTAATTCTTTATATAACAAAACAAAGAGAATATACTATATCTGAATCCATTATTTTAATTTCTCAATGCGTAAAATTTTAGGTTAATAAACAGATGTGTAGATAGGATAGAATTAAAATGTCTACCGAACAACACTTAGTTACCCCCACTCCTAGTCTGCACTTCTACACCATCTCGCGAGTCAGATCAGAAACGTGAGCACTAGTTCTTAAAATTTTTGTCATCGAACAGCCTGCCAGAAGCTACCCGTTTCTCATAAAACAGTCTCTGATAAATGACCGAAAAATTGATTCAAAGAGTGAAATCTTGTAAAACGTGCCAATTATCACTTTTTAAATATTTTAATTTGTTAGTAACTATGTCAACGTTGTTTTAATGTTTAACTTATAATATTTGAATTTGCAAATTTGTGCCAAAACTGTATTATTTATTCGTATCTACACTACATTATTATAATGAATTAAGCAGGCATTTGGTTTGATGAAATGTCAGTGTCATGGTCCTGGCAAAAGTTATTTCTTCAAAAACTGTGTAAATCATTGTTAAAAGAAAATGAAGTGTCAAGCAGAAAAAACTACCATTGGCGAATGTACTGCACGAAAATGGTTTTCTCTTTTCAAAGAGAGCCATTTTGGATTTTGGTATGATTCTCTACGTTTAGTATGATCATCTGGCATTCATGAAGATCGTTTGAACGTTTTAATTCATGAGAATCCATGTCAATCAACTCGGGAATTAGGTAGTATGATGGATTGTGATCAATCGACCATAATACGACATTTGCATTCCTTGGACAAAGTTCAAAAACGCTAAACTAATGCATCAACCTGTTATAATGTGATTTAATGACTTCGAACATATTCGAAATTATGTTGTCAGAACATATAAACTCTCATATTCACTTTGTGTTAAAGAGATGTAATTAGAAATGTGCTCGGTTGACTGTGAATAATGTGAATGCTTGTATTTGCTTTGAAGAACAGTAAGCTAATGTTAGAAATGAATGAATAAGCATAAAAGAAAAGCGATTGCAGTTAAAATAAGATATTAGCAGGTTTATGAACGAAGCATGAACTCTCACCCTTCATAAATAAATAAAATAAAGAAATATATCATCACGGCATATTAACCATTTCTGGGTGTGCCAGTGTGGGCGCTTACCAGGCGTCACCTCACGGGCACTCATAGCTGGCGTGGAGAGTGCACCACAGGGGTCACTTTTGTGCCATTTAAAATTGGAAATATTTGGTGTCTGTCGGGATCGAACCCGGTTCCCCCAGGTTCGCGACCAGACACTCAGGCACGCGACCACGGGACCCCATCAATAGTGAATTGTATTACTGTTAAAGGTAATCACTTTGAACGTCGAGCCATGTCCAGAAAGAAAGAGTACCTACTCAATTTTTAAAAATTCGGAAAAGCAGTCTACTCTTTGAAAAATTTACAAATTCATACACATATCAAATACTATTTTCGACGTAGTCGCCTCCCTTCTCAATTAACTTTGTGAGTCGAGAGATGAGCCTTCTTAAACTTAGTCAAAAAAGTCTCCAACCACCTCTTTGGCCCATTGTTTGACGGCACTCTGGATCCCATCGTCGATCGAAAACAGTTTTTTACCCATGAACTACTTCAGAAGGGTGAAAAGATGAAAATCTGAAGGTGCCAGATCAGGTCTGTGAGTGAGGTGGTTGATAATGTCCCAAACGGGATCTGAAAGCTGTCATGGAGAATGTACCACAGAGGTCACTTTTGTGCTATTTGAAAATTGTAAATTATTTTCAAATTCAGAAGGGATATCATATCAGGCAGATAATATAAATAAAATAAATATCTCATCACGGCATATTACCCATTTCTAGGTGTGCCAGTCTCCTTAGTCACAGATATCGGTAATAATGATGACATATTTGTACCGTGCGGGCGTTTACCAGGCGTCACCTCATGGGCACTCATTGCTGGTGTGGAGAGTGCATCACAGAGTGGTCAATTTTGTGTCATTTAAAATTCGGAATACACTGCTGGACAAAAAAAATCCGGACACTTGGTTTCTTAAATGTTTATTTTTGTTGTCCTATATTAGGATGCCATTTTAGCAATGTATTGTTTATTCAGAAGAAATGCATGGGTCACTAGATACAGATATATATGTAAATTTTGTAGTTTTTGTTGTTTTTAAAAAATATCTAAGTAGGAAATGTTTCCAAATTTTGATTTGCACTTCTTTAGGATACGTTTTTAAGCTCTTTCGAATGGCGATTCTCATTTTTTTGTCACTACTGTATTTCACTCTACACTACCAAATAAAGCGGCGTGGAAAAACCCGTTTACAGTTGGCAGTTGATAGTTGACATTTGACAATTAACCGTTAACCGTTCAACTTTACCTTAACCCTTGGAATGCGTCCACGCCTCTTTGTTTGGTAGTGTAGAGTGAAATACAGTAGTGACAAAAAAATGAGAATCGCTATTCGAAAGAGCTTAAAAACGTGTCCTGGTGTCCTAAAAGAAGTGCAAATCAAAATCTGGAAACATTTCCTACTTAGAAATTTTTCAAAAACAACAAAAGCTACAAAATTTACATACATGTCTGTATCTAGTGACCCATGCATTTCTTCTGAGTAAACAATATATTATACAATATAATACACATTTAAGAAACCAAGTGTCCGGATTTTTTTGTCCAGCAGTGTATTTGACGTCGGTCGAAATCAAACCCGGTTCCTCATATTCGCGACCAGACACTCAGGCACGCGGCCACGGGGGGACTCGATAGACATAATATATTCTCTAAATTAGATGTTAATTCCAAAACGTTATGTGATACGGCACTTTGTAAAAGTGCTGCGTGTAAGTTTAGAACCTCGGCCTACTATAGTCCATTCGCCGAAACGAGAGAATTTGAAACTAACCCGGGATCTGAACTACGTCATTTTTATTGTTCGATGATGACAAATTTGAAGTTGAATGAACCCAGTATATTTTCATCGACCAATAAGAATGACAGTTCGCATCTCGAGTTATCTCCAAATTCTTTCGTTTCAACGAACGGACTATAATCGCCAATATCAATAGGTCAACAAAAATTAAGGAGTTTCTTCTACATTTATATATTGTGGGCAAAATACTTCATAAATACATTTAAATATATATTACTGTGATGATTTTAGACATTTCCATACCTATAATAATTTCTGTCGTTTATAATGCATGCAAAATTAATTTCTTCGTACAAAAATTTATGCTCAACAATTAGCATTTGAAGTTTTTTTAGCTTAAATAATTAGGGAAGCAGGAAATTACGAAAGTATGATTTTATATGCTACATTAAAGTCTTTTGTTTCCACCACCATGTATCTGTGTAGTAATTTTGTATATCATTTGTTTCACTCTTGACCTTTGGGGCCGTTCAATGTCCCTTACATATTCTATGTAGACAACACAAGCTACTCTAACTTTAAAGTGAAACTATCTAGTGTCTTCGGCGGGTTCTGGCAATTCCAATCTCGAATCCAATCCAATGGAACTATCGGTAAACATACAGGCGATCTCGAGACGTGCAAATGCATTTAGAACGGCTTGGTACGTGGATATCAGACCGGCAGATCGGACGCATGAAACCGGTTCGTGAACCGAGCACAAATGGAAATCAAAACGGACGCGAACAAATGCACAAAGCTTTTTCACAACGAGAGAAAAAAAAACACAAGCAAAATGCATTATATTATGAGAATAACATTATTCAGGAATTCCTAAACTCCTGGACAAAATTATCGCATTATTTTTAATTTTTAGTTTATTTTACAAAGTTATCTTAGTTTCGGAAAGTTTTAAAGTTTTTTAAAATTAGTCTAATGTGAGATATTAAAAATAATATATAGAAAAGAACACAACGTATAAACTATACATTTTAATTGAAAAACTACAATATTAAGCCTCATTTCCAGCTAATATTCTAACGCGTACAGCCCGATTCACAAAAAATCTGATGTGGCCAGCACAAGACTTTCCGTCAATTCGATGTATTTTGTACAAATCTTATACCAAAAAGTCCTTGGAACAGATTCTATATAATATCATGTAAAATCGAACACGAACACATACTATTTTTTACAAATTCTATACCAAAAGTTGATTCGAAAAGGTTCTATAAATCCAATAAAATTATAACATAAATATACACTAAGTAAAATGCACTAGACACTTCCTTCATTTCTTCTTTCCCCTATTTGCGAGGAACACTATGCCATATCAATTTTAGATCCTATACGCTCCATATTTGGATTTGCACTTCCAACTGACATCTGTCAATTAGAATTTTTTAATATATCATCTGTTTCCATGATAAATAGCAAAGCAGACTAATTTTTCAAAATTAATAAAATTAATAAAACCATATAGAGAAGAGTATTTTCTTTAATATGTCTAATAACAAAATATCAAAAAATAATATTTAACTACGTTTTTTTAGGAAAAACTGTTAAAAACTTCAAATAAGGGTACTTCCGGTGGAGTAATTATAAGCAAATTCTACTCTAATTTTAACAGTTTATTTCGTAAAATATAGTCTAATCTATTCCTAGTATCTACTTTTTACCTTCCTTCACCTTTAGGTAAGGAAGGTATATTGTCTTTGGTCAAAAAATTCGTTGGTGAGTTTTTAATGAATAAGCACGTTTTAGGATCCCTACTATACGAATTTACTATTTTTAAGATAATGTCTGTATGTATGTGTGTGTGTGTGTGTGTGTGTGTGTGTGTGTGACAATTTTTTCTCCGATGATAACTCCAATACTACAATTCTAAAAATTATAATTCTTTCATATTCCTCTTCTTTACATCCATATGAAGAGCTGATTAGATTTTGGTTATAATTGATCCACCGGAAGTACCCTTATTTGAAGTTTTTAACAGTTTTCCTTAAAAAAACGCAGTTAAATATCATTTTCCGACATTTTGTGATTCTTACAATGAAAGAATATCTTATTCTCTATACGTTTTGATTATACATTTTTCTTCATATTCAATAGATATAGAGTTATAGAGACATTAAGAGAGATTCACTTTCAAAAATCAGTCGGCTTTGTTAAAATTATGGAAACAGCAGATATATTCAAAAAAAAATAATTGACAGATGTCAGTGTCAAATTCAAGACCAAAGTTGAAAGTATACGGTCAGAAAGTTATATGTCATTGTGACAGTGTCCCGCGCAAGTGACTTGCAGTTGCAGCCCCGCCTCAAGTTTGGAATTTTCAATGCCGGAAGTACGAGAAAGTCCAAAGAGAAGATGGAAGGACTGTGTAGCAGAAGATTTGAGAGAAGAAGAATTTTGTGAAGAAGATGCGTTGAGTAAAAGAGAGGAGTAAGAAATAGCGACCCCTAATAAAATAGAGAAAGGAATTTTAGGTATTGAATTTGTAAAAAATAGTGTGTTCGTGTTACAATTTAACAGGATATACAGAATATTTTTCAAGGAACTTTTGGTATGGGATATGTACAAAATACATCGAATTGACGAAAGGTTTTGTGCTGGCCACAACAGATTTTTTTGATAATATTATGAAGATTCATCTTTAAATACCGGAATAGAATAGAATTCACTAATCCAAAAATAAGGATTAGCTTAAACTTTTTTGTGAATCGGACTGTTTAGTGAATAGCTCATAGTAACTAATGCGTAATTCTTAAAAGTTTGTGCAACGGTACAGCACAGAAACATTCCCAGGTGGTTTTAAGGGTAGTGGGTAATGTACAAACGTAATGTATAAGCGCTAAAGATAGCAAGGTACAAGCTTTGTGCATAGTACATAAGCGTAATTTAGAGATAGATATGTAGCTGTCCTTGTTTTTGTTCAAAATGTCACTTGTCTAACATATTAAAAATATTTCGTTATACTTGCCGCGAACAGATATATTTGAAATGGATACTAAAAATTAGATAGCATGTGAAGTCATAGTTCAAAGAAGAAGAACAGTTGCTTTAATAGTTTCAAAATTTAATGTCGATTCTGCAAAAGTAATAAACAAAAATTTGAAATTTTAATGACAGAATAATTTAATACTTGGTCCAGAACTTTATTGTAGCATCAAGAAACAATATTTCATTGTGGATAACGCCGTTCAGTTCTCCTCCATATATCAACCCTTCCGTCTGTGATTTTAAACTTAGTCATGTATCATCCGAAATCAAAACACGGTACCAATCAGTCAGATTCCACGAACTATGTTGTCTTGCAAATTGTAATCGAGTTACTCGATTTCGATGAGTTCTGTTCGTCTACTGGCCAATTTTGCTTCCTCTGGTCTTCTTCTTACCATACGGCTAGAAATTGACATAGCTCGGCTTGAAGTATGTGACATTTTAGCACTTCACTTGTAATTTGTCGTCTTTTCAAAGTTTCTGAAGTTAGAAATCATCCCGTTCTGTCGTTGATTTCGGACAATGTTTCGGTGTCTCCTAGACTTAAATCCAGTCTTTTAAATCCTCCTTAAAGCTCGTCGAACAGTAGATTAACTCCAACCAAGGTCCCTGGTCACATTTTCAAACTTATTTATACTTTTTACTTCCTTGTACGAAGTAAAGGAATTATTGTAATCGCGAAAATTGTCGGTTTTTACCATCCCTAAATCCATTTTGACGTCTGTACATACGTATATACGTATCTCGCATAACTGAAAAACGGCAAGCCGTAGAAAGTTGAAATTTTGTATTTAGGACTGCTATAACATCTAGTTGTACACCTCCCTTTTTGGTTATTACATAACTTCCGGAAGTGGTACTTTATTTAAAACCTATAAGAGATTTTAATGAAAAACTATATTAAAATATAATCCAAAACTTTTCACATTTGGTATATAAGACTTTTATATCAATGGAAATAATATAAAATATTTTGGTTAAAATGGTCTAACTGAAAGTGATACTTTACTTGAAGCTGTTATCAGTTTTTCTTTAAAAAATGGTGTTATTTTGATTTTAGAAATAAATGCTTCAAACAAAAGATTTAGAGAATTGAATTATGCGTTTAACACATCAAGGACTATTAAATTAGCTCTTTGGATAAGGGAGATATGTACATTTAAAAATTATGTACTTTTTTGTTTTTGTAAGTTTGTTATGGATTAGGACAAAAAATAAAAAATTTAATATCAATGTCAAATTATATCAAATATGCGCAATTTTATGATGGGGTCTGTTATAATACATATTGTTATTATTAACAAAATATGTATAGTTTAACAGGCGTACAAGGAAGTCATGTGGTGTCCACATCAGATTTTTTCGACTGCATCCTAAGAAAATTGTAAATATGAATCTGTTTTAAAATAAATCATGAAAATAGAAGTGGTGCGACAATATTGTCAAGGAGTTTAGAAATAAAATAAAAATGAATCGATATTTGGCAAATACTGGTACAAGAAGTTTGTACTACAGTTATACTGTTATACACGTACATACGTATCATCTTTCGTAATCCTTATTAGAGTCTATCATTATTGCATACACATTTATTTTAATTTGTGCATTATAATTCAAATGATTCAATGTATTAAAGTACTAATTGATGATAATAATGATGCTGAGGTCTTTTTAATGAGCGATGTGCTTATAATTTATTGGTTTTAATGGCGGTGAGTATAAAGACAACAGGTGTAGGTGGTCGCGTGCAAATGTAGCTGTTGCTGTAGCCTTCTGATCAACACTGTTAGTCGCGGACGCGGAAAGAAGGCACACGTCAAGCTTTTTATAGTCTGACAGATCGTAAACCACTGCATTCTAACTGCCAGGGGTTTGTCCACGCTTATCTAAAATACTCACCGTCATTTTTACGCAATCAGGAATTCATATTCAAAACACGCATCGCAAAATTTCATTAAAAGAATTATTTTATAATTTATAATAATAAGTAATACAATCCATTAAAAATGTAATTTTTTTCATTTCATACAGATTTGATTCTTAATTAGAATTACAAATGGTCATAATAAATTTAATAATTTAAGTCCTTCTAAACTATATTATAGTTTTTGCGCCACCGGACGCTAAACATTTCGCAGACTCACTATAGGCAGCGAAATTGAATATAAACTAAAATTAATTTCACATTTGAGAATTAACATGATGAAAAATATGACAATATGGCAGCAATTGGTTTATTTTTTCAAATACATACAATAAAAATTGTAAAATAGAAATTATTAAAAAAAATATTTTATCTCTTTTCAGCGATTTTTTGCAAGACTAATTGTTTTGTTTATCAAATGTCACTTCAATTAAAGCTGAGTGTCTGGTCGCGAACCTGGAGAACCGGGTTCGATCCCGACAGACGCCAAATATTTCCAATTTTAAATGGCACAAAAGTGACCCCTGTGGTGCACTCTCCACACCAGCTATGAGTGCCCGTGAGGTGACGCCTGGTAAGCGTCCACACGGTAAAATATATCGTCATCATTACCGATGTCTACATTTGTTGTAGATACTGGCACACCCAGTAATGGGTAATATGCCGTGATGATATATTTATTCATATTTATTTAAAATGTGTTGATATAACAATAGCATATTGTGTAACTAGTGCTGAAAGTTGTATATTTCACACGAGTGTGAAATACCCTTTCAGCGCTTGTTGTACACGATACTTTTCCTACGACCACAACATATATATATATATATATATATATATATATATATATATATATATAAATTTACATAAAAAAATTAAAACAGATTACCTAAGTATGTTAAAATCATTGCTATCAGAATTCACCAAAAATTATGTTAAAATCTGATAAATCAGGGCAAACCTTCTTAATCCGTGTAAATTCAGCAAATTATCTGCAACTGCCAAATTTTTAAATGCGAATTTTTAAGTTAGTAATTTGTAATTACATATCTTTCACGGGTGCTGAGTGTACAAGAGCTATTTGTGTATTAAGAGCGCAAAATGAAATATTGTCGTTTGACTGGTTGTTCTCTCAAAATCGACAATGTCCATTTGCGCTCGAAACACACAATTTTTTTCTACAGTCGCCACAATAGGGCCCTCCACCATAACAAAAAATAATAAAATGCACATTTTATACTTATAGTACTACTAAATAAATAACGATTATATTTTAAAATTTTGATTTATCGTTATTTTCCATTCTTCTTGAGGTATTGCTTCAATCTAATCTAAGAATTTTTTACTTTCGGTTTTGTAAATGAATATCATATTTTATTTCTGTATTCCTTTACATAGCAGTATTAGGACATTTTATTTGGTTATGTAATATACCGATAAAGCAGTCTATATCAGATTAACTTGTGTAGGTGGTAAATGTGTAAGTAACTACAGCGCCATTACTTCCTGACTAAACGTTCCCATTAGGAATGTAGACAAAGCAAGCGTTTTTCCACTTTGTCGCACATGAGTGAGCGCAAATGCCTACTTTGTATATAGAAAAAATATTGTGTATTCTTTACCGCCCTCGAGATTATCAATTATTTTTCTCTCTAAACGCTAAAGAAAGATTTCGCGGCCTTGATATACAAATAACTATTTTAAACAAATAGGAATCGTAGAAAATTATAACATCAATATTCCTATTTATGGTATTATGACTTATTTTTTTGGTGTTCTTTTTGTCTAGGTTTGAAATAGAACAAACTTTATTTTGCATCACTTACACACTGACATAATATAAAAGTCATATGAATATGAATTGCTAACATATGGATGTCAACACATGTTATTTCGAAAAGGCACATATGTTTATCATTAGAGAGAGTATCTTGTAGAATTATGTATTAAAAAGGTCCAAAATAAGCAGTTTTCTTTCTATTTAAATAAAATAATAAGCCGAGTAACTACGCAAATGGTACTTCTAATACTTATTATTTATTTCTTAGTGTGCTAATAGGTTTGTATTCATAGATTTCAATAATAATAGTACAGTTGGGCAAAAAGAACAAGACTTTTTTAAAACGTTAAAAAACTGATACTTTTTTCATAAGAAAAATTATTGATCGATTTGAGTTCGTAATGACATATATCCAAATCATTCAAGCAGCTAATGCACGTCATCACTTAGTGTAAAAACCTTAATGCATAAAAATCACTAATAGTGAAAAATGAAATAAAATTTCAATCATTTTTAACCGTCAAAAATGTATGGCCTTATAGAATTATTATTAAGATGAACAGTAGAGTTCATTATTTATCGTATATGACATGAATAATATATAAATAATGTACATCAACGTCATATTATTCGTTTAATTATTGCTATAGTTGGCAACATTGATAATTTGTATGTTCATACTGTCAAAGTTATTATTTGAAAAATATTTGTATCGTGTTTGAAACATTTTTGTGTGTTGTAAAGGTCTATTTATAATAAAGTAATGTTAAACGCAACGCAATGACGCAACGTGACCGTTAACGCAAACACAAAATCTGTAAATCTGCCAAAGATAGCACTTCTAATCAATCAGAAGAATTCGGTATATTTCTTTGAAATTCGGCTCACTTTTATTTATCTCCTTTATATGGTATACATAAGTATAAATAAGGTTAGTATTATAAAATAATTTAAATAGAAATGGACAGTGACGAAAATATAGTATTTATTTTGTAGATGTGACAGTTCATAAACATGTCGATCATAGGTGCGTTCGGCAAATGAGTTCTGTTCACTCTTTTCACTCTGTACACTCCTAGCACCGTTTGGTAATTACATGAAGTGATAAGCGTCTTAAAATGGAGCGTTCGGCAAATGCAGAATGGAGTCAAGTGGAGTGAAAAATGTTAACTCCATAAGCCCAACTTCGATATGCAAACATACATGGAGTTTTTTTTTTTGTTTTATTTGACATTTTGTATTTTTATGTTGAAATATTTTATTATACACAATTATTTTATATTTATAAAATTGTTCTGTAATATAACAAGGCACAGTATGTCGGAATGGTAAGAATTCTGTACCTTTTCTAATATATACTTTCTTCAGAATCATTAAAGAATAATACCAAAGTGAATAACTGCTATATGGTTCATTATTTTTTTTTTTTTTTTAGCAGTGCAGTATATCAGATTGTCAAAAAAGGAGGTTATTGTATTCGTGCACCAAAATTTTAACTCTACTCGTTCGGTTAATCACAAATAAAGGAGTGTACCTTGTTCCCTCGATCTACTCCAACTCCAGCTCTACTCCCACTCCATTCCAACACCGCTCCGTAAATACTCTAACTCCGTATGATTTACCGAACGCACCTAATATAGATTGTAATCTGTATTCTGTATAACTCTTTTCATAAAGATTCTAAAACCTCTGCAAACGTAGCAGTACATAACGTCACACATCTAGTTACTAAAATTCAATTTTTATTAATGACGTGCATTGGCTGCTTGAATGATTTGGTTATAGCATTTGACAAAATCAAGTGTGGAAAACAACATCTTACATATGGTGTGTCCGTTATCATTAATGCATTTTTGGAGCCGTTCTACAAAGTTTGCAAACACTCTTTCCATTATCGCTAATAAGTGATACTTCCAGTTATCCGATATATACTAAAAACTAATGAGTTCTTGCCACATTAGTATAGAATGGGTATACAAAATTTCAAAATTTTCTGATTGATAGTATTTGAGTAATCGTGTCCACACACACACACACAGACATCATTGTAAAAATGTTAAAATCGGATTCTGAGGACATCAAAACGTGCTTATTCACTAAAATCTTTATATGCGATTTTTAAGCACGATCCCTATACCTCCCTTACCTAGGGTAGCGGGAGGTAAAACTCCACAGTGAACGTGTTAATGCACTCAGTCATGCAACCCCATAAATTGTACTATCTACAAATTTATTTCAGCAATTTGCTCATTTCTTGCTTAGCGGAACCATTTTCTCTCATCTATTCTCTTTCTATCTCTTTGTAAAACAACCACATTCCACAACAATAAACAAACGGCCGTAAACATCGCTAATATTAGCCCGGCCTGACACATCGCTTGCGCGGGCGTGTGTTCAAACACACACGTGGCATACGGACTCGCATGTTAGAATACAGTTTAGTTTAGTTATGCTGCAGAGCATGCATAGCAGGACAGGCAATAGGGTTTATGTGGACAGCGGGACAGGACAACCATGTCCGGTTTATACGTTTTCCTTACAACTCACATGGTGGGATGTGTAGGGTATGTGGATGAAATATTAAAAAGGGGAAGAAGGGGATACAGTTCCCGGAAAGAAATATTTTCTATCAAAATGGTCGAAGGATAAACAATATTTGAAAAGACTTACAGCCCGATTTTCGAAAAAATTTAAGCTAATCCTTATTTTTGGATTAGAGAATTTTATTATATTCCGGTATTTAACCTTAATTTTCATAATATTACTAAAAAAGGTAGATACTGGGAATAGATTAGACTATATTTTAAGATATAAACTGTCAAAATTATAGTAGAATTCGCTAATTAAAAAATGATTATTAGCTTAAACTTTTTCTAGAATCGAGCTGTTAATGTTTAGTGGAGTTAAACTTCTAAAAAACTTTACTTTTGCAACTTAATTGACAGATTAAGTGTTTAAATAATAAACATTTTGATTGCTTAATAATACTCGATTTAATTTAACGCTTTTCAGATTGAAGGTTAATATCATATTTTATAAAATAGAAGCTAAAAAGCTATTTTTGACAAATTATAGCAACTTACATTAATTGTTTAATTAGTGCTCGGTAACTTTAAGGCAAGGTGTGCTCTTACAAAACCCTAAAATCTAATTCCTAAATATTAGGGTGATAAAAGTGCAACTTCGGACACAGCCTAATGGTTGGTTTTAATTTAAGAATTTACTATTTAGATTTTAAAACATAAACTCACTTAAAACACGGACGTTTGTTTATGAACGATTTACAAATTTAGAAATTTGAAATTTAGATTTGGATATATTTTATATTTATAAATGTAATTTTCAAATTTGACGAATCACAGAAAAATAATTAAACATGGCGGTAATGTATAACTTCGTTCATCCGTCAGCTGTCTTTTCTGTTTGTGAGTTGTTCACATTTTGAAAATAGATTGACACGAACAAATTAATTTTTTTTTTGTTAATAAGCAGTATTCGCGAACATCGTAAATGAACTGCACAAAAATAAATATGTTTGCGTTATTTCAATGCAACGAGGGATAGTAAATAATAATAATATTTGAAGAGCTGTTCATGATCTTCTTATTTAACTTTTAGAAACAAACATTCCCGTTATTATTAAAAAATCATCTTGTTCATTAGCATTTAGCAAATTAATGGCTATGGAAGTAACATTGTAAACTAAAATCCGAACTGATAATTGGTGAAACGTTAAATGACAAGCAATGACAAGTCACGTGATAGATAGTGAAGGGAAGAAAATTACTCGATTTCAGTCAAATAATACATATATTTTCCGCCTCTACCGGTTTCGACACATCATGTGTCTTCTTCAGGAGCTACAATAATATTACAGTTTTTGAAATTTTAAATACAAACATGTGTAACTTACGTGAAAATTTTGAATTTGTAAAACATGGATAAATACATAAAACAATAAATAACATGTAATACATACAATGGTCGTCAAAATTTAAAAATATAAATTAATAAGTACATTAAAAAACTCATGTAATCGTCAATAAATTAAGATATATTTTTATAAAAAATTGAATTAACAATGGCACCCTTTAACTGAATTAAGTTATAACTTGTTCCAAAGGTCGTTTCTCGAATTGCCGCTAGATTTTTAAGTCATTTCTCTTCTTAGTATTTTTTAAATTATAGTTTAAATTTACATTTTATAAATTTAGTTTATATTTATTTTATGTTTGGTTCATATTATATTTTAAAATGTGAGTGTATATTTTACTTATATTTGTAATGTCAGTTTTTAAATTTATGTTGTTTTTGTCATTATTTATGTGTAACATTTCAAGAGTGAGGCGTATGTGTTTTGTTCGGTATCAATAACCTTGACGGCAACAAAATTAAAATTATGCCAGTGATACATAGTGATTGGTCAGATGCAGACTTTCAAAATCGAACATAAACCAGAGTGAAAATGCTATATGTAATTTATAAATTAAATTCATCATAAACCAGCCTGAAGAGAAACACATATATTAACTTGAATACTACATTGTAATATTAATGGTAATAATTTTCAATTCCACCATTAATTATTGCCTTGTACATTGTCTAATCCTAATGTGTAATGAATTTACGATACAATCTCCATCTCCATCTATGTCTGTGTCAAGCTGACGTGTATTGTAGCTTGTAGCAAAGTCAGGGTATTCTTAGTATAGTAATACAGGGCGGAGGAGGAGTAATAGTGTAATAGAAGAACCAGACGAGGCCTGGTCCGCACGCAGTTGGTATTAAGTGGACCAACAGTGACCACAGATGAAGCACGTCTATCGTTAAATAAACCCTAGCGAAAACAGAACACCCCCGAGCTGGACACAGACGAAGCTAAACGTGGAGGAATACTCGAGGGACTCATACACAGATTAATGATTTTTTAAAAAGAAGTATTTATGAAATTATTAACATATCTTTCAGAACTCATATTATTAATTGGAATAATACTTTTTTTTTTTAGTTTAAGGTCTGTATTTATTATTTAAACCCAACGTTTCGGCACCATAAACTGGTGCCTTCTTCAGGGGATACATTGACATAAATATGTGAAATAACAAAAACAACAAGTAACCAAGGTAACAAGAAATGTTCATAAATGTTACCTTTTTTATGTATACAATTTTCTAGACAATATATGCATGCCCGGCAATAACATGGACGGCGAACATGTTCTTCTCAGGAAAAAATCTCCTTTTGCCAGAGGAAAAACCGTCCCAAAAACTGGCAGAGAAGTGATCTGTATAACTCAGAGACGCTTTATCGGTAGCGAAATACCGCAGCCATACACTTTATTAACAGATGTTAGAAAAAGTTTAGAAAAGACGTCATCCCTCTTCAATCATCAGGAATTTACAGAATTCCATGTGTCTGCGGGAGAGTTTACATCGGCCAGACTGGTAGAACTGTCTCTACAAGATTGAGCGAACATCATCGATCGATCAGATTGAACCAGCCTGAGAAATCGTCCGTTGCAGAACATGCCTTGGAAGAATTCCACCAAATTAAATTTGAAGATACGAAAATAATTGCAAGACCTACTCGACTTAACAACAGATTAATTAGTGAAGCCATTGAGATTTATAAAACAAGAAATATCAATCTCAATCATTGGGACGGATTAGAACTTAGTCGCGCATGGCTTCCAATATTAAATATGTTGTAATTTGTAATATGTATACAATTTTTTCTAAACTTTTTCTAACATCTGTTAATAAAGAGTACGGCTGCGGTATTTCGCTACCGATAAAGCGTCTCTGAGTTATACAGATCACTTCTCTGCCAGTTTTTGGGACGGTTTTTCCTCTGGCAAAAGAAGATTTTTTTCCTGAGAAGATGCATGTTCGCCGTCCATGTTATTGCCGGGCATGCATATATTGTCTAGAAAATTGTATACATAAAAAAGGTAACATTTATGAACATTTCTTGTTACCTTGGTTACTTGTTTTTGTTATTTCACATATTTATGTCAATGTATCCCCTGAAGAAGGCACCAGTTTATGGTGCCGAAACGTTGGGTTTAAATAATAAATACAGAACTTAAACTAAAAAGGTAGTATTTATGGTTTAAAATTAATTTCATTGTTTACTGGAGTGATTTCAGTCCGATAAATAAGCTTTTTCGTAATACTATACTGTTACTATGATATAAAAGGACTAAAAACAAAAGTGAAAAAATAAAAATAACGGACGCCGGTCATAATTTTTTATACCAGTCGCCTACAAGTAAGGATCAAGTGTTCCTAGAAAAATAACAGCATCTATAATGAGACAAGTAAAAGAGATCCATCCCTCTTCAGTCATCAAGAATTTACCACATTCCGTGTTTCTGCAAGAAAATGTACATCGGCCATATTATATCTACAATTTGTCACGCCTTGGAGGAATTCCACCGAATAAAATTCGAAGAAAGCAGAATTATTGCACGATCTACACGCCTCAACAAACCAAAAATAATAAATATCAATCACTGTAATGGTTAGATTTAGAACTTAGTCGAACATGGCTCCTGTATTAAATATATTATAAAATGGTACCTTGGTTACTTGAAAATGGATTCCGGATTTCAAAAAGGCCATAGCAGAAGGCTTTAAAGTAGTAAGAATTTGAAATAAAGAATCTTAGATGTGTGACGTAAATATTAAAGGCGTTCAACACTAAAATATTACAATAAAAAATGTTTTTGCTTAAGACCGCACGTTCGAACTGAAATCTTAAATGGTTGATATTTGGATCGTACAGCAATATCATCTCTTGACTGCTCCCGGAAGCTTTATAAACTTAAATGTTTAATTAAGTGTGTTGAGCTTACATTCAAAATTTTTTTTTATAAGATGTCAAAATCCTTTGTGCATTCTAACCAAATTCTAACAAAATTTTCAAGAAAGAATTTTAATTTTCTTGAAAGAAGGCTGGGAAACTACTCAAATTTTATTTTAAAATCTGACCAAAAACTTTATTCTCGTTGTCATTTAAATGTCATTTTTAGACTTTCAAAAAATCAATTTAGCGGTTGTAATGTAATCACGTTGTAACGCTGTTAATACGGTTTGACATTTGATTGAGAGCAATATATTTGCGTATATTATGTAAGAAATTTAGCTAAGTCAGAAAACCACTCGAGAGCACTAAACATATTTCGGGCACACAATATTTTTTTTGCAACTAAATTTAATTTTTAGAAAACAGGTATAATTATTTAAACAAAATTAACCTCTAATGACGTCTTGTCAATATGACAGATAACCGCTGAATTTTCCTATAAGTTACGACTACGACTTGACATTTGATTGACAGTAATATATTTGCCTGTCTCATTGAAAACATAGGGAATGAATTTGACAGAGTATTATATTTAAATATTGTAAGAAATTTGGCCAAGTTAGAAAATCACTCGAGCACAAGGTACACTAGAAAGCAGGTATAATTATTTAAACAAAATTAACCTCTACTGACGTCTTATCAAATGTCAAATTCGTTCCCTATGTTTCATTTTAAATGGGACACGCAAATACATTGCTGTCAATCAAATGTCGAATCGTAACCATGGATATGACAAACCCAATGTTTCACGTTAAAAAATACTCACGGTATATATATATATATATATATATATATATATATATATATATATCACAGCATATTTCCCATTTCTGGGTGTGCCAATCTTCTTTATGACACATATTGGTAATGATGATGACATATTTGTACCGTGGGGGTGCTTCACGAGCAATCATAGCTGTCGTGGAGAGTGCACCACAAGGGTCACTTTTGTGCCATTTAAAATACTAAATATTTTGCGTCTATCGAAATCGAACCCGGTTCTCCAGATTCGCGACCAGACACTCAGGCACACGGCTACGGGGTCCCATATTTTATTTATTTATAAATAAATTACTAAATAAATATACTACTGCAAATTATTCATTGCTGGGTGTACTAAACTGGATGCGCCAGTCTGCTTTGTACAAAGATATCGGTGATAGTGACAGCAGGAATAAGTCATGCCAAAACGGCGAATTGGGAACTAGAGGTTTTTTGTGTTTGGATACAAATACAACCAAATTATTTCTAATATTCTAATTTTCAAAATGCGCTCAAGTATAGAAAAGTATCTTTTCGGTTTGTAAATAGAAAAAACACCAATATCAACTTAAAATAGTATATTATACGCCAAGGTTGAGAAGATAATCATTATTGACCCAGCGCCTATTGTAACCCGAGGGCGAAGCCAGAGGGATATAAGGCGCTTGGTCAATAATAATCTTCTCAACTGTGGTTTATATACTATTTTTTTCACTACTAGCACATAAATTCTCTTTGAATTTTTGTTATTGATAATAACAATAATTTTGGCATGAATAATAACGTTACTTATTTGTTAATATTCACAAAAACAAAGTAGGCTACATTTGTTTTTATCTGACGTTTCGTTCATTTCGCTGGTTTGATAACCTCACTTATGGGCCTTCATTTGTATTTGATTTAATTATTTAATAAAAACACTTTGTGCTGTTACAGTCAGCAGCCTTATTAGTTTATTATTATTTTTAAATAAATCTATTGAAATGTATTTACCTACAAATACAAAAAAATAGTGATTTGTTCAATGTTTAAACCTACATCTACAAATATTTCACATTTTCACCAAAACAGCACAGTGGCCAGGCGAGGCGGCAGCGTAGGTCAATTTAAAATTATAGTGGCAAATTTAAATTATATACTTAACTCCTTTCTTGAGTTTAATGAGTTAAATAATATTTAGATTTGGAAGCTTGAGTTTGATTGAAAAGTGATAGTTTGCATTATAGACCAAGGTTAATAATAAATTATTATTGACCTAGGTTACCATAGTTACAAGCAAGCGGTAGTGAAAAACAATTTCTCATGTCAAATAAAGGTAATTAATAGTGGGTTCCTACGCTAGTAGTGAAAAAAAATATATTATACTCCCAGCAATGAACAAAAAACAGCGACCATAAATTTAAAATTCAAAAACATTTTCGCAAACAAAATAGATAATTGAGAAAACGTATTCAGGTTTCAGATTCCTTTCTTTCACAATTTTCTTCCTCTCGTTGGTAATTCGGTGAAATCAGGCGGAATCTCCCTTGTCTTTGCGAGGCTTTAGCTTCTCGGCTGCTGAAAATTTAGCGACATTTACCCGGGATCATCCCCCAGGCTGTCGTTAGGTGCGCGGGGCGAACTTATTGCCATCTCCCGTGCCTCTGCCGAACAAAAAAACTCATTTTCTTTCTGGGAATTTGGGATTCGCAACGCGTTCCTGCAGAAATGACGTCCTGGACGCCAGAGCCAAATTTATAAACTTTCCTTCTGGAGATGGAAGGTATTATACATGGAAGATGGAGGAGGATACTTCATTTCTTTTTATATTAACAGCCGGCTTTCCTTTGTGGATGCTTCATATGGCTTTATATAGAATCGTTTGTTATATCTGAATTATCATATAAGAAGGAACCCTTTCCTAACATGGACGGTTTTACAAATTCTGATGTCGCGAAAGATAAATGTGGAAAAAATTAAAATTCATATGGAGTCTTATTTATTATACACTACAGATATAAAAAGGCACACGGTTTAATTTAAATAAATACATCATTACAGCCTTTTATAGATTGTTTGATATGTCAATCTGTTTTACATAGACATAAAACAATAGCACTTTTAGAGAATTTAAATAGACTTCATTCATAAAATTTACATGGAATAGTATATTACTAACTGAAATAAAAAGTGTATAATTGTTCTCGAGGGTGTAGATAGCTAACCAAGGAGAGAAGGGCAGAGGTTTGCTATAGGCCGAGTCATAATGCATCTTTTCATGGAGGTTTGTATGCTATTCACAATCGGAAATTAATAATTAGTAATTGATATTGTTTTTAATCATTGTATTCCATTTTAAATGTAAAATATTGTAGCTGATGATGGGGAAAGTTTCATCCCCGAAAAGTTCAAGTAATTGATTTATACTTTTTCTACAAATATATTATTATCAACAAAGGATTCCTAAGGCCGAATATTTTCCCATTTTTCTAATTGATATTTAAATAACAATAATAACCTAACATAAATAAACGAATGGTCTGAGCTTGTTCATTTGTCACATGAACTGTCAATTCAGTTTGACATCTAACCTTAAATTTTGATTTTTCATATATCTGCACTTGTTTATATTATTTACAATTTCATTCGTCTTTTTACATGTAAAATGTAAAAAAGCTTTGTTTACAAGTCACTGTTCTCTCAGGGTGGGAATGGAAAATAGCCTCGAAGTTGGGATGTGACAGGTTGGAAAGCACCTAAAGCGTAAGTATAACTGAAGTTAACAATAACTAACTTCCCAAGTTTTTAAAAGACGGAAAGCGTCATATTCATCGACCTTTAAACTAATGGACCAAGTGTCTCCTATTCTTTTATTGTTAGAATAATGCTCCAACATAAAAGGATAGAAATATATATTCTGTCTTTCAACAGTACGGAAGTTCTCAGTTAAAGTATACTGCGCATGCGTTCGTACTCATTGTTCATTTTTTTCAGGCACATGTAAACCTCTATACATCGCACTCTATCACTAAATAGTTGTCAAAATCTACATTTGACGTTTCGTGACTGTGTATTATTTACTTTTCTGGAGAACATTTACAATTATTTCTGTCAATACGTATATGTGTTGTGAGGTGTGTATGCGACAAAATAATGGGGAAACGGTGTATTTCGTGCAGTCAGCAGTACGTACGCGGTTCATTTCATATGTAAGTTCATATTAATTATTATTTGTCCCCTATAATATAATATGTATGTAATATATTGTATTAAAAATATATAATGAATCTAATTATGCACAAAAAAATTAAATCTATACTCAGCGATTATGCACCAAGTATAACAAGTTAGGGACAAATCAAATTTTTATTTTGTTGCGTTTTCTTAACTTCCGTACTGTTGAAGGATAGAGATACTGTGTCTGCACCGTTATGGCGGGACAAGCGTTTTGCTCGTACGCTGCGTCTATTAGTTTAAAGGTCGATGGTCATATTACTAACTGATTGTGAATAAATATATTTTTTCTCTTTTGGTGACTTTCTTATACCCGTATTCATAAACACTCGTAAAAATTTTAAACGGTCCGTTGTAATTTTTATCCAATAAAAACAGTCGACATTGAAAGAAAAATCCAAATTTTAATTGTCAAGATTGATTCTATTTGTTAAAAATTATAACGAGCCGTTTTGAAACTTTACGAGTGTTTATGAATATGGGCATTAATCTATAAACGCACTGAAAACACGTCGTTAAAAAGATTATAAACTTACTGTTTTTGGCGCTTTTCATTTTCCAAATGTGATATGATTGTAAAACTGACAGATTAATGACTTCTTCAAATTGTTGTCATTTAAATTTTCTTCTGCGAAGTAAGTTAAAACTATTAGCAGGAAGCGCTACCAACATAGCAGATAAAAAACACCAAGTCATATTTTTGATAAATCGCATTTTTCAAAAATTTATTAGAATTATCAGTTTGCCTCATGAAACTTGTTTTTAAATATAGGTACCGTGGGTAACACAAAAAACGGATATATGCGTTTAAGAAGTAACTTTGATAAAACATTAAATTCAATTATCTCGGTTGCGAAACATGCAAAAGAAAATTATGATTATTGATTTAGATGTAGAATTTAATTTACAACATTTATTTGAAGCATTATTGTCTGAAATAAATAGGCTACTTTTGCGCAAAGATTTTTCAACATGTACTTTCAAAGTCGCAATTTATTCACTGAAATCTTATAACTACTGCAACACTAAAATTTGAGGGAAATAAATTTCATTCACATTTTATCAGAAGTAATATCACAAGATCTCCTGATTTTATCGATAAATTTTTATTTTGCACGATTTTTTTTTTGCTTAGCAACAAACACGAAAGCAAACTGCATGGTAAATCCCAACTCCGAAGGAGGAGGGGTTTTACCTAATGTCAGTTTGCTTGAGTGATTTTGCTTAAAAGCAAAAAAATGAGTGCTTAAAAATCAAAGTTTATCTGAGAAAATCTGAGAGGTCGTGTGGTATTTGGTGAGATAAATTCCAAAGACAACGCAAAATGAAACTTGACACATTAATTGTCACACTGACAGTTATAAACAATAACAACTGTTTATTTACTTGGTAGCGGAAAATTATCGGGGTAACGGTGTTTTATCAGTATAATACTGTTCCCATTGGTTGAATTTTCAAGTGTTTTGCATCATGATTGGTTAAAAACTAGTCGTCGGAATTTATCTTTAAAATTGTTACTATGGACACAAAATTAAAACAATTCAAATTTTAAAATTACCTACGGCTTTATTATAGCAATCTCGATAACATTTCTGAAAAATTAAGTCGTGGAACAAAGAAAATTATCTTCCCGAAATTGTAGGGTGTATAAAATTCTAGATAAGAATGTCAGAATGTACGAATCTCAGTAGCGTTTGTCTGAAAAAATTCTTGAATGCAGAAGGAAGAACAACTTTATCAATACGCAATTACGTCTACAGGGGAATGTTCACAAAGATTAACCATAAAACGTGGGCCGTAAAATAACATTATCTAAAATATATAGGGCCACCCGCTTACCGCTTGCCTGCGGCTCATGCAAAAAGCTGTTAAATTATAACAACTATAAAATGCGATATGGCTTAATCGCATTAAACGCCGGGACAATTCACAAGGAAATTCCTCAATCATTGGCTGCTTTATTATGATGAAAAAAGTGCCACCGAGAAATTTCATGGTCCATTCGTTACCAGCGAAGCCTTTGCCCCTCCACTCTATAATATCCGAAGGAGGAAGGAAGACGTTTTATTTTATATTAACTTCACAAAAAAGTTACTAATTAAGCTTTTTGTATCTAAATAGATAACCGGATGTCAATGATTTTCACGCTGTTAACTCGCTTCTGATATTAAGATGAGGTAATTGGCGTCGAAATTTAATCCTTAAACGATAAGTGAAAGTTCTGGTACGTAAGCGGTCACATGTGTATACAGGGTATCAACTTGAAATCCGCAATACAATGTTATTTTTTTCATTTTGCTGTAGTTTCTGAACTATTAATTTTAAAATTAAAAACTACACACTATGGGACTAAAAAATTAATCACAATTTTTTTTTATTTTACGGAAAAAACGCAAAATTCGCAATTTACAACATATTTCAGAGTGTAGCACGAGAACCAGACCATAAGCGTTTAACATGGGAAAACAATTTTTCTTTGCCCAAAAGTGGTCTATTAATTTTAGACAAAAATACTTCAAATAAATGTTATAGAAAATTAAATTCTGCATCTAAACTAATTGTAACATTTTCTTTTGCGTGTTTGGTAACCGAGAAAATTTAATTTAAAATTTTATAAATCTAATTTTTTTATAGTGTTAGTCATGGTATTGAAATAAAATTTCAAACAAATTTTATGACATTTATTCCTGTCAGAAATTATAAAATACAGTTTTTTTTTAAATAATACTATCTTCTCTTCCGTAAATAATTCTCCATTTTTACCTCCCGCTACCCTTGGTAAGGGAGGTATAGGGATCGTGCTAAAAATCTCATATCGAGATTTTAGTAAATGACCACGTTTTAAGGTCCCTAGAATCCATTTTTAACATTTTCACGATGATGTCTGTATGTGTGTATGTATGTGTATGGATTTTATCTTCGCTCTAACTCAAATACTATCATTCAGAAAATTCTGAAACCTTGTATTTCTATCCTATTCTAATATGAAAAGAAGCCATTAGATTTAGGTGTAAATCGGATAAGCGGAAATGGCACTTTACCAGAAGCTCATAGTGGTTTTTCTTCAAAAAATACCATTAAATGCCAATTTTCGAATTTGATGTCTTATGAAAATTAAAGATTATTGAATTTTGGAGAGGAATACATTAATACTTTTTCTATATATGTAACAGTGATATCACTGTCACCTTAGAAACACTATGACATTGAGTGACAAGACATTAGATTTTGTTTATTGTTAAATATAATATTCAGTACAATCAGATTTATATAACGACTGTAAAAACCGATTCTTCATAGGTAAGACGTTATTATTGTGTTCAAATGATATTATTGTACATGATACTAATTAAAATAAATCTTCATAGAAACTAATCGGTCTACAGTGATTTAACCAAAGAAAGGATCTTATAAATCGGTTTTTTTGGTCTGAAAATGGAACCATTACGAATAAAAATTAGAATAGAGAAAGATGAATCAACATTGAGAATCAAAACGATCAAACAATTGGATGACGAAGTTATTTATGAATTCCCACCTGAAGACCAAGTAGCTGCCCAACATGAGGATCTGTTTAATATATGTACAGTGAAAAATACATGTAAAAGTCTAACGAAAACAGGTCAATACAGAAATATAAATGTGACACTTAGTAGTGAAATTATGCCACAATACTTTGACATTGACAAAAATTTTGTATTTAATGGAAAATATTTAGAAGAAGTGCAAACAGCTGGGAATACAAGTAAAGTTAAAATTAAGACAGAGGATGACAAAGAAGAATTATGGAAAATAATAAAAGGATTGACAGCACGTTTAGAAATAAAAGAGAGTAAAAGTGTCAATTTATCACAAGTTCAACAACTATTTGTTTTAGAAAAATTTTCGGGTCGACAAAATGCTATAGAATGGATTAAACAGTTTGAAGATGAATGTACACGCCATCAAGTCACATCAGATGAGAACAAAATTCAAATATTAAGAATATTTCTTGAAGAAAATGCAATCGAGTGGTATACAGCTAAATTAGCAAAACTAACAATAAAAGAGAGATGGCAGACATGGAAAACATCATTCAAAGAAACTTATGCTGATAAAAGCTGGCAAACAATACGATACGCTTATACCTACCGGTATATTAACGGCTCATTATTGGATTATGCTTTAAAGAAAGAACGACTTCTACTAGAAACTGAACCTAACATAACAACGACATCACGTATAAACCATATAGTTATTGGTTTACCGTTTTATATTCAAGATAGATTAGATAAGGAGGAAATTACAACAACTGAAAAACTAATGAATCAATTACGTAGATATAATCAAGTTCCTCAAATAAGATCAAAGAAAGAATCAACTAACAGCACTCAAGGAGGTATCACTAAAACAGATTATCGAAATAAGATCGAGAAAAAGCCATGCAGTATTTGTGAATCGTTAGGGAAAGAAGGTCGTTATCATCCAGTAGAATTGTGCCGAAATAAGAAGAATTTTGAGAGGAAGGCTGTAAATATGTTAGAGATTAATGAAGATCAATCTGTACAAAAAAACGACGAGACGCACCACTGATTAAACTTAATGTTAAATTAAATAAAATAAAGGAAATAGAAGCCATTTATGATAGTGGTTCAAATGTAACATTAGTTAATTCTAAGTTAATTAAAAATATAAAAGATGAAATTATTCAGAAACAAATATTTAAAACGATCAGTGGTGCTGTCGAGAGTTATGGGAAAATAAAATTACAACTTAAAATAAATAAGATTGAGAAAGAGATTGAAGCTTATATTATTAAAAACAATAAGTTTTCATATGATATTTTACTAGGTTTAGATGCCATTCAAGAATTCAAATTAATACAAGATGACAAATTAAATATTTATCAGAGAATAGAAGATAAAAAGATTGAAAAAATTAGAGATGTAGAAAAAGATGACAAAAGAATGAATAAATTACAAAATAATCTGCATGTAATAAAGCAAGATTATGATAATATAGATAAGATAAAGATGGGAAACAAGATAAGTGAAATACAAAAAGCAGAATTGTTCGATTTAGTGAAAGAATTTTCTCACATATTTGCTACACATAAATATGATGTTGGATGTACTAAAACTCACGAAGCACATATTAAGTTAATAGAAAAGAAATATATATCAAAGAAACCATATCGTTGTGCAATTCCAGATCAACAGGAAATAGAAACTCAGATAAAAAATTTGCTAAAACACAAGTTAATAGAAGAATCCAGTTCACCATATTCCTCACCGGTAACGTTGGCATATAAAAAAGAAGAAGGAAGGAGATCTAGACTGTGTATTGACTTTAGAGAATTAAATAAAATCCTTGTTCCTGAATCACAACCATTCCCAAGAATTGAAGATATAATAATAAAAACTAAGAACTGTAAATGGTACACCGTAATGGATATTAATTCAGCATTTTGGACAATCCCAATTCGTGAAAAAGACAAGTACAAAACTGCATTCGTGACACAATCCGGTCACTATCAATGGACACGCCTACCATTTGGATTAAAAATATCACCGGCAATATTTCAGCGAATTCTGTCAAATATTCTGCGTAGAGAAGGCCTACAAGATTTCTGTGTTAATTACATAGACGACATATTAATATTCTCGAAAGATTTTCAAGAGCACTTAAATCATATAAGAAGACTACTAAAAGCAATGGAGAAAGAAGGATATAAACTAAAATTATCCAAATGCAGCTTTGCACAAGCAGAAGTAAAATACTTGGGGCATACCTTAGGATCTAATTTTGTTCGTCCACATTTTGATAATGTACAGGCAATACGAGACTTTCCTACACCACAAAACAAAAAAAATGTTAGACAATTTTTAGAAAAAACGAATTATTATTATAAATATATTCCGGATACTAGAATTTTGGAACCACTTCATTCGCTTTTACGTAAAGATGTTGTATTTGAGTGGACATCAGAATGTGAGAAAATATTTCGACAAATAAAAGAATACTTGTGTACCCGCCCAATACTAGCAATCTTTGATCCAGATCGATTGACATACATTTTCACAGATGCGAGTGGTATAGGAATAGGAGCAGTTTTAAAGCAAGTTCAAGATAACGGAGACTTATTACCAGTTGCATATTTTTCAAAAAAATTAACACCAACTCAAAAAAGAAAAAAAGCAATCTACTTGGAATGTTTGGCAGTAAAAGAAGCAATACAATTTTGGCAGCACTGGTTACTGGGGCACCATTTTGAAGTCATATCCGATCACAAACCTCTAGAGAATCTAAAAATAAAGGCAAGAACAGATGAAGAATTAGGAGATTTAGTATACTACTTATCACAATATAATTTCACCATACGTTATATACCTGGGAAAACAAACGAAGAAGCAGATGCCCTTTCAAGAAATCCAGTTTTAGAATGTTTTCAAAATAATGAGGACATATTGCAAGTTGTCAACTTTATCCAAATGAAAGAAATAAAAGAAGACCAAAAAAGTCACGAAAAAGAGTTGATGGCAGAAAAACATATAAATACAAAAAAAGACATTATCTACAAAAAAGTCAAGAATCGAGAGAGAATTTTTGTATCAAAAGAATTTGGAATACAACTTCTACACAAGATTCATCTCTATTATGGTCATATTGGAACACAACTTATGTCAAAAAAAATACGACCATTCTACTACTTTAAAAATTTAGATAAGACAATTCGAGCTTATTGCGATGCATGCGAGATATGTAAGAAAAACAAGTCTCGTCGATCTAGGGAAATTGGTCAGTTGTCACAATTAGGTCCAGCAAAAGAACCCTTTGAAATAATGTCCCTGGATACGATAGGTGGTTTTATGGGATATCGATCATCAAAAAAATACCTACACCTTTTGGTGGATCATTTTTCTAGATATGCATACACATATTCTTCATCAAGTCAGCAGGCATCCGATTACATAAAATTAATAAAACCCATTATAGAGAAGAATAAAATAAAAGTCTTACTTGCAGATCAATACCCCAGTATAAATTCCACACAATTCAAGAATTTTCTCCGTCAACATGGAATTACATTAGTTCTGACTGCAATAGACTGTCCGTTTTCAAATGGTTTGAATGAAAGATTAAATCAAACTTTAGTAAATCGTATCCGGTGTAAAATTCGTGAACAACCTAATTATCCCTGGCCTAAAATAGCAAAGGAATGCACACAAGAATACAATCGGACGACTCACAGTGTAACACAATTTTCCCCAGAATATTTACTGAACGGAACACTATCAACTATTATACCAGCAGAAATATACACTCCTACAAATTTATTAGCAGACCGCAAACAAGCCTTTGAGAATTCCCAAAAACAACATGAAGCAAATAAAACCAGGGTAGATAAAAAAAAGTTTAATTATTCTTTAAAACAAGGAGAATTGGTATATGTGGAGAAAGGTAATAAACTAAACAGAAATAAATTAGACGAGATTCGAGACGGACCATTTAAAATTCTGCAGAAAATATCTAATACAATTTATGAGGTAGATAGTGGAAGAAGACGTTCAGAAGCAAATTTTTATCACTCTAGTAAGCTGATTCCTTCTTCAAGGGGGGGAGATGTAACAGTGATATCACTGTCACCTTAGAAACACTATGACATTGAGTGACAAGACATTAGATTTTGTTTATTGTTAAATATAATATTCAGTACAATCAGATTTATATAACGACTGTAAAAACCGATTCTTCATAGGTAAGACGTTATTATTGTGTTCAAATGATATTATTGTACATGATACTAATTAAAATAAATCTTCATAGAAACTAATCGGTCTACAGTGATTTAACCAAAGAAAGGATCTTATATATATTTTACAGATAAATTTAAAAATATTTTTTTTATTAGTCGCGAAGCCTAAGATAAAAACTATTCCTTTGTTACACAGTTCATTTTTCAAATGAATGTAACTGACAGTAAATGTCACTGTCAGAAAACTTATCACCTTATAACCTTCAAATTAATAATAGTGACATTTGACTGATGTCAATAAAGTTTATTATTATTATTATTTTAAAAAGAAAATAGTAAATAAAGCAATAGTTTTCTGCAATGGAACAGTTTGCAGCGTTAGTAAATACGTAGGTAGGTATGTATTTAAATTAATAAAAATTAAATAGCGGGAGGTTTTGTGTTGGCCACATCAGATTTTCAGTAATGATAACTCAAGGCAGAGCGTTTCTGATAAGTAAAATTACAAACAAATATAATGACATTTTACCTGTCTGAAATGTATTTGTCAGATTGTGACATATTTCACCTATCAGAAATGTATCTGTCAGATTGTGACATATTTTACCTGTCAAAAAAGCTCTTTTTCAGTTATAATTATTGAAAATGGAGAATTATGCACAGGAAGAGAAAATACAAATCACTGAGTAGTATCATTTTGATGAAAACTATATTTTATATTTTCTAACAGGTAAAATGTCATAAAATTTGTTTGAGATTTTATTTCAATAGCATGACTAACACTATAAAAAAGTTTTATAAAATTTTAAATTCATTTTCTTCGGTTTCGAAACGTGCAAAACAATATGTGATTATTGATTTAGATCCAGAATTTAATTCTCTACAACAATTATTTGAAGCTTTTTTGAAAATTAATAGGCCACTTTTGACTATGGCTCGGTTTTCGTGTTACACCCGGTATATCATTTTATTTGAAAGACATAAACTTCACTGACTATAGAAGCTCAATTATACAAACAAATGCATAAATCATAGATAGTAAATATTCATATTCTTAAATTTTATTACTGTCAATAAACTTTCTCTACATATTAATACAAGTAAGTATAGTCAATAACACAAACATGTATTTAGTAGTACGCAATAAAATCTTTTGATTATTTTTTCTTTTTATAACAATATAATTGAATAAAATGTGAAAAGAATCTTGTTTTCTATAATCGCCCCGAAATGTCAGGGTTCCATCCGCCTCGTATTTTCTACAGTGTGCAGTGGTGCGATGACTGACATTCATACAGCAATGAAACGAACATAATATAGACATAAAACTGGTGTTTAGGTAAAAATAAACAAAACAGAAAGTGTTGCATTAGCAATAAAGCAATTTAATATCGTGTTTAAGAAATAATAAAATACTTGAAATAACAATAAATGCATTGTAAAGCTAATGGTCTTACAATTATCACACTCGAGTAAAAGATATGGTGATGATTAAATCGTGAAATTAATCAAATGATCTATAAAGTCGCCACATAAACTTTATACATTGTGTTAACAGACTTACTATTGTCTGCATTAAAATAATGCAAAAGCCTTTAAACGCCACTCTCCGTTTCGTTTCATTGCCCATAACTAATAAATTAATATTATTGCAACGTTTATTGTCTTGTTACTATGTCTTTATTACTACTTTTTAAATCACTATTACTGCGTACTCATTTTTACAATACCGCTTAGTACTAGTACCTTTATATAAAAAGCTTTAAGGATCCCACCATATTTTACTATTTGTAGGTAAGTTTTGAAATCGCTGCAAGAAAATAATAAATTATTTTTGCACGATCGTTCTTGTTTCAATCTTTGCCGATAGGGTTTCAATCTACGGCAGTAAGCTTTATTTACAAATTACTGATCGGTAAGTAAAGTTAAGTAAATTAATAAAGACTTTTTTTTTGATAGACTGAAAAAAATGTTTAGGACAAATGTTGTAGTAGATAATTATTAAAATATCTTTCAGAACTCATATTAATAATTGCAACAATACTACCTCTTTTAGTTTATGCTCTGTATATTTTTTATTAAAACCCGACGTTTCGGCACCATAAACTGGTGCTTTCTTTTGGGGAAATTGACATAAAAATGTTTGTCAATTTCCCCTGAAGAAAGCACCAGTTTATGGTGCCGAAACGTTGGGTTTTAATAAAAAAAAAATACAGAACATAAACTAAAAAAGGTAGTATTATTCCAGTTGTAGTAGATAGTTTCAGGAATTTATAATATTTTGCTTGCGAAAAACAATGATTGATTATCAAAAAATTTTGTTTTGAAATTTTTGATCGATCGCCATTCTGTCACTTGAAAAACTAAAAAAATAATTGTAAATGCAAATGATTTAAAGAGCCGAAAAACAATTTAGAATTTTTTTTCTTTTTTACCTCTCGCTAAGAGCTAAAAATCGCAAATCTAGATTCCTTATAATCTGATTATAACATTTTTACGATGATGTCCGTATGTATATATATATATATATATATATATATATATATATATATATATATATATGTGTGTGTGTGTGTGTGTGTGTGTGTGTAGGAACCACATTTTCTGAAATACTGTAAGACTTAAAAAATATTTAACTGCATTTCCTCAATCTGACATTCCTGGGAAGAGCTGATTAGATTTTGGTAACAATGTAACAGTTTCTTAAAAAAATCTGCTAAATATAATTTTTTGAAAAATTTTGTTATTACAAATATTGAAGAACATATATTCTCCATCTAATACACTTAAATTTTTTATTATATCTTGTATAGATTGAGAGATAAAGAAACTATAATATATAGAATAATCTAATCGCAGAGGCTAAGGCACTAAGGAAACCAGTTGACAAATTCAAATGTTTATAACATAGTTTAAAAAAAGACAGATGTCAGTGTCAAAAATCAACATTCTGAAAGCTTTTTCTGGGAAGTACATTCAATCTTTCTTATTGTTTCATTAATTAAATATTTAAAATTGTAGGTAAAATGCATATATCCATCATAAATACCGCCAATCTAGTTAATGAATTGGAAGAATATCTGGTATTTAGAAACTTTCTCATACAATGAAAAATAGATAAAATTAGAATTGTATGTGTGCAGGGGACATGTTAAATACAATAAAAGCAATATTTGGGTAAAATTGTGTAATTTTTTTTTGTCATAAAACGATGTTTAGATAGCAAAGTTCAATACAATACTTATATAACATAAAATGGAAATGGCGAGAGGTCTTGTGCTCGCCACAACAGATTTTTTTCAATAGTCCTTAAAATAAGGGATTTTTCGATCAACAAAAGAACTCCAATAACTACGAACCGGGGCACCAAATCAAAAATTGGAAATAAGAAAAGTTCTGTCATTTTGGGATGCAATTACTTAATATTACCACCCTGTATATAAGTATGTAAATGTGGTATTAATATTAAAAGATTATTTTTCTTGGAGATTCCATAAGTAAGTAATATTTACAGGACGCCAGTTTTTCAGAATGCTCCGATTTTTCCACAGATATGATTTACGTCGTTTTTGAAATAATCCTTAAGGAGTAGGGCCGAAGTCATCCCGGAACTAATGAGGAAAGTAAAATGGCGGAAGAGGAAACAAAGGGGGCATAAAATCGCGGTTTGTGCGAACTCTTCCAAGAACAATCAGGCATCGCAGATTTTGTTTTGCACCTCGAGGGAGTCGAACATTTAGACCCTTCCTTTCACGCCCTACAATACCTATAAACTTTCACAGTCTAACAGTGTCCAATTTACCAAAATGTCATCGTGATAAAAACAAAAAGTAGACGCGTTCGTTTGATTGTTTAATTAAAGAAAAATACAAAGAGAAGGAAGGCGATGATAAAGACAAAAATGTAATGAAGGCGGTTAGAATTAAAAAGGGAAATGCGGAAACAAAGGCCGAGGTATAAAAGAATGGCGTAAAAGCTAGGGCAGCGCACCACAATCGCAGTAACTGCAGAATGTGATCGCACTTGAGGAAATTGCTATAATAATAGTAATTAAACGTAATTAAAGAAGCCAAGGAAATGTTATTATGACCTCTGGAATACTTTGAAAGCTCAAATGTTACAATTGTGCATCTACCGTGACAAATATCATGAACAAACATGACAGTTTACCACCAAAAATATCAACAAGTAACGAAATATTTACTCGTAGGTTGAAACAGTCTTTCGATCAAAAGCATCGCTCTAATGCGCGGTATTTTCATTTCTGGTAAGCTATGTGTTAATTATCCGTTATAAGAAAAATATTAAGTACATAGAAAAATATACACAGATATAATTTTTACAACTTATGTTATAATATTAGTGATATAGTTTTCTTTAATTGACAGTTAAGTAACTAGAGGTGAAAATACAAAAACTTAAGGTGCAGTTTTGCAAAGAAAGATATTTTAATAAATGCAAAAATTCCATTGACAATCACGTAGAGAATTGCGACACAATAATACAAGCAGTTGGTAACTGGACTTTTTTTTACACTCCTGCATGTACCAACTGTCACTTGAACTGTAGTTAGGTAGTTTTTTTTTTTTTTGTACAAATCTGTCGTTTATTATGTGATAAATGTTGTTGCTAATTTCCGCCTTCTTGAGGTGAGGTAAATAAGAAAACAGTCTAAAATGACGATATATTCGGATGTTTCGGGACTTTAAACGTTCCCATCATCAGCCATGCAATAAAAACAATCATCTACAATAGAATTGAAGAATGAAATTAAAACACTTCCTAACTTGTACACCAAGAACGGTTCACCAGGACATTAAAATAAAATTATTATTATATTATCATTTTTTATTATGTGAGTTAAGCCGGATTTATAGTTTATACATGACATAACATAACATAGCATAGCATAACATAGTGAAAGTGAAAATATAAAAACACAAGTCTGTATGGCATTTTATAGTTTTGTAACATAGCATAACATAACAAAGCATAAGAAATGGCCATATTTTATTTACTACTACTAACTCATGCAAAAGAAACTATTGAACAAAAACTAATAAACTAAAATTTCAGTAAAACGTAATTATACACTTTTCTGAAGCCTGGTTTTCCAATCTGCTAACAAATAAAAAAAAAATATCGAAAAATGACAACGTTAAATTATTGCAATTCGAATAATAATTTCGATGAACAGACTTTGTTAGGAGATTGAAATACTGGGTCTGAATGTTCTAATTTTTTTTGGGTGTTGGATATTTATAGTGCTCGGAATATCGGTGTATCCAAAAAACCACTCGCCCACCCGTATTTCTGTGAATACGGGTCGGAGCCTATTTTTCACCCATAAGACCCATAAGAACCGCAGACTCGTATTAACCGTAAGAACCACAGACCCGTATTACCTATAAGAACCATATCACCCGTAAAACGTATTATTACATTGCAAATTATAAATATATAAATAAATATAAATATATCATCACGGCATATTACCCATTTCTGGGTGTGCCATTATCTACACATAATATGTAGACATCGGTAATGATGACGATATATTTTACCGTGTGGGCGCTTACCAGGCGTCACCTCACGGGCACTCATAGCTGGCGTGGAGAGTGCACCACAGGGGTCACTTTTGTGCCATTTAAAATTGGAAATATTTGGCGTCAGTCGGGATCGAACCCGGTACCTTCAGGTTCGCGACCAGACACTCAGGCACGCGGCCACGGGACCCCATGCAAATTATCTGTTTAAATAATTATACCGTTTAAAAACTAATTATTTAATTTAGTTGAGGCGAAGTATGCCCCTTACAAGCAGTCGTACGCTTCATATAAACCTCAAGTCTTAAGGAAAAAATGGTTCTTACGGGTAATACGGGTCTGCAGTTCTTACGGGTAATATGGGTCTGTGGTTCTTATGGCTCTTACGCATCTTACGGGCGAAGAATTGAATATGACCCGTATTCCATTTGGTCCGGGTGGGTGGGTATTTCCCATTTAACTAAATACCCAGTCGCAGTCATAGCCCAAATTATTATGTACCTACATGATATAAATAATTGCACAATTTTCTATTAGAAAATAATAGAGTCAATTTGTATTCTGCAAAAGCTTTGTCTATTAAACTTAATAGCACTTGCGGAAATCATCTGAGAAGCATATATCATTAGATTTCAAAGGCGTAACTACTGTCATGTCATTCATAATAAAAGTGTGAATCAAATATCACCATTTTGAATAACATTTTCGTTAAAAATATGAATTACAGAACACGTGTTCATGCACGAGTAGGTTGCTTAGCAACAATAATCATATATTATTCACTGTTATTCCGCCATGTGTGTTCTATTTCTAACACATCCCACGTCTCTAATTTGAACATGGTTCACATTATATCCTAACCTAACCCTTCTCGGGTGGGGGGCGGGGTTAGGCAGACTTTGAAGTCACCGCCGTACATTGTTGCTCACACATTAATTAAGAAATCTCCTCATATGTGCAGCTGATCTCATTTGATTTACAGTCCAGAACGAGTAGAACAGGATTCGAGACTCCATACTGTTCCAATGGGTGTCTTCATTAAGTTTTTATTCTCGTTTTTTAATTCCGACGAGATTTTAAGATGGGAATTTATTTCATATTTTGTAATTTTTGAAATATTTTTTATCTTGGATGCATTAGATAAATGTATACAGTAATATTGTTAAAGGTATATTCTTCAACAATTTTTACTTACCTAATAAATTTTGCCAAATTGAAGTATCAGAACTATTTAGCATTAAATTATCAAGTTTGTTATTAATAGTGTTAATAATTTTCTCTTAATTGATTCGAATACGGAAATAATTAAAAGTTCCGTTATCGGTTATCCTGTAGTGGCAGCACGCACTTTAAAATTATTCTATCATAGGAAACAGACGAATGCAATGGACCCATAAACCATAACAAAAAATAATAAAATGTACACTTTATTCTTAAAATACTACTCAATAAATATCGATTAAGATAAATAAAATACACGATTTAAGGCAATTATCACAGTGCCATGAAAAATAAAACAATAATTTTTGTTTGTTGTTTCTGACATATCCGACAGATTTCACATTTTTACCTCTCGCTAAGAGAGGTATTGGAATCATGCTAAAATTCGCATATCCAGATTTTTGTGAATAAGTACGATTTAAGGTCCCTAGAACCCGATTATAACATTTTTACGATGATGTCTGTGTGTGTGTGTGGATGTGTGTATGTGTGTGTGTGTGTGTGTGTGTGTGTGTGTGTGTGTGTGTGTGTGTGTGTGTATGTATGGATGTTGGAGGGACGATTCCTCAAAAACTATAAGACTTAAAAAATATTTAACTGCAGTTTCTTCAATCTGGCATTCCTGGGAAGAGCTGAAAAGGTTTTGGTAACAATTGAAAAACCGGAAGTAGTACTTTCTTAAAAAAAAAATTGTAAATATAATTTTTTGGGAGTTTTTTTTATTTAATATTGAAGAACATAAAATTCTCCATCTAATACACTTAAAAATTTTATTATATCTTGTATAGATTTAGAGATAAAGACACTATAATTTATAGAGTACACTAATCGCAGAGGCCAAGGCACTAAGGAAACCAGTTGACAAATTCCAATGTTTATAACATGACACATGTCATTGTCAAATATCAACATTTTTAGTGACATTCTGATAGCTTTTTCTGGGAAGTATATTTAATTTTTCTTATTGTTTTATTAATTAAATATTTGAAATTATAGGTAAAATTGTGGTAAAATGCATATATCCATCAGAAATACCGCCAATCTGGTTAATGAATTGGAACAATCTCTGATATGAAAATGATTTAAAATATATATAATTACAATTATATGTGTGCAGAAGACATGTTAAATACAATAAAAAACATTATTTGGGTAAAGTTCTGTAATATTTTGTTATAAAACGACGGTTGGAATGCGAAGTGCAATACAATACATGTATAGCTTAATATGGAAATGGCGAGAGGTCTTGTGCTGGCCACAACAGATTTTTTTTTTTAATATATATAAATATATCATCCCGGCATATTTTCCATTTCTAGGTGTGCCATCTGCTTTGTCACAGATATCAGATATCGGTAATAATGATGACATATTTGTACCGTGCGGGCGTTTATCAGGCCTCACCTCACGGGCACTCACTGGAGAATGCACCACAGGAGTCACTTTTATGCCATTTAAAATTCGAAATATTTGTCGTCGGTCGGGATCAAACCCGGCTCCCCAGGTTCGCGACCAGACATTCATATTAAATACACACATATTTAAATTAATAAAAATTAAATGGGGGAGGTATTGTATTGGCTACATCAGATTTTCTATACTATACCAGTTATGTAGTTATAAGAAGTTCTTTTACACAGTTTGATTTGTGCTTCTTTCTTTTTTTTACTTACGAGTATTTTATTGTTGTATTGTATGATATTGATTCAATGGATGCCGATTATTCCTACATTTAGACTTTAGTGGTTCTTATACGAGGTTTGATCAAAAAATCTTACAATATTTCCTACTTTATTCATACCCTTCTCTCCTGTAACTTTCCCTGTCTGGGGTATCTACCCCATTCCACATTCCTCTTCAAACTAACTTCTCGCAGTGAGTGTACGCAATCACCAAGTACAGCTAGGTATGCGGCTATATCCATTCCATATCCTCCATTCTATTCCACGTTCCAGACTTCAGCTCCCGCCTTATCTGCCTGTCCCTGGAACAGAATCCGTATGCAGGATCCTGGAAGCTTCTCGCATAAACTCAACCGTTCAAATCCTTAGAGCTAAAGCCCTCCTTTCCATGCAGGTGTCGTACAGACGGAAGCGAGGATGGGGGATAGACGTATGTTGCATTATTCACTATGTTAATGTCTTTATTATGTTTTATTTATCAAATGCTGTCTTGTACCACACAAGAAATGCATTGATCATAGTGCAAATATCGAACAGTTATAGTTTTCTTGTTTGATTTTAAAATCTAGTAGGTATTATAGAAATATATTATTTCTTTTATTCATGTAGTAGTAGTAGATGCTATCTGTTTTTAAAAATAACAAAGATAAAAATCTGTTTTGGCCAGCACAACACCTCTCGCCATTTCCATATTAGGCTATATAAGTACCTACATATTGTATTTAACATTTCTGGTACACAAACACACACACACACACACACACACGCGCGCACACATACAAATTCTGATTACATCTTTATTAATGGGGTCCCGTGGCCGCGTACCAGAGTGTCTGGTCGCGAACCTAAGGAACCGCGTACGATCCCGACTGACGCCAAATATTAAATGGCACAGAAGTGACCCCTGTGGTGCACTCTCCACGCCAGCAATGAGTGCCCCTGAGGTGACGCCTGGTAAGCGCCCGCACGGTTCAAATATGTCATCATCATTACCGATATCTGCGATAAAGTAGATTGTGGCACACTCAGAAATGGGTAATATGTCATGATGATATATTTATTTATTTATTTATCTTTTCCTCCTACACTTCTAAATGTTCGAGATTCTTCAAGTTCATTGATGAAATTGGCGGTATATCTGATGCATATATGCTTGCATATATGTAATATATGTATCTAAAATTTTAAATATTTAATTAATAATAAAATAAAAACTAAAATCCTTGAGTAATGGATCCGGATTTTTGACACCGACATTTTTCTGACAATTGCAAACATTTTAATTCATAATAACGCATTATTTTATATATTTATAATTCCCTATATCTAAATCTATAGAAAATATAATACAGACAGAATAATATATTCTTTAATATTTGTCATAACATAAATATCTAAAAAATAATATTTAGAAAAAGTCACGTGATCTGAAACAAAATGTGATGTAAAAGAACATGCAGTTTAATATGTAACAAACTATCGTCTACTTTTATTTATATAAATAAAGTTTTGTAGTTGTTGAAATACCTCGTCGTATAATTATTTTAATATCTCGAACGGTTACCGCCTTCTCGTGGTGGGGAAAATGAAGAACAGTTTTAAATTTCATAAAATCATATTCAATGTTTGGAACGTTTCGGAAGTTGTAAAACTTCCATCATCAGTCAGGGATTTTTTTTAAAACACAAATATAACATCAGAGCATCCCCAGATAAGCGACAACAATAGACATGGCCATTAATAAAACGTTGAAAACGTAAAAGAAACAAATGGGCAGAGCAGGGCCGTAGCCAGAACTAAATATTAGACAGGGCTCATATTTTTTTAACCAGGGCTTACGTATATTAGTTTTAGTTTTTTTCTAAATATCTAATAGTTAGGAGCGCAGATATATTAGTGCTTTTTTTTAAGCAAATTTTGGGATCCTTAGGAATTTTGTAATTTTAAAAATTGTGAATAAATCAAAAACGTAATAAAAAAAATGTAAAAACAGTTTTGCATGTAACTTTTAATGCTATACAATGCTGTACAATTTTGCACTCAGCAGTTTTTGCCGCAGAATGAACAGGCGAATAGAAAAACTAAAATCCCGTGTACACATGTAATCCGATGACGCATTTTGGCATTTAGTATTTAGGTTCTACTTCACATAAATACAACTTCTAATGGTGAACTAATGACTAGAGTTCGAAATATATGCAAACTGCCTATTAAGTGCATGCTTCCATAATTTTAAGAAAATCAAATCATTTGCGAAGTAAAATAAGTGCGTATTTTGCAAAATTTTTGACATTTGGATAATTTTAAATTATTACTTCAAAGAAAAACAATAGCAATATAATTTATTTGACATATCATTTCAATGCAATATTGATAATTTAAGTTACGTTGGTTCAACCGGTTTCTAGATATTGTTACATTTATATTTAAAATTTTAAATAGATGAATTGAAATAAGTACTTAGTTTTAAGTAAAAAAAAATGTATTATGTGCAATTATCTATTGGTAATAATTAAACATAACGGCCTACATGTATATAAGAACATATATACGAGCATATTTTAGTATATTTTTAATGCATATTTTTAATTTTTTTAGTGAAAATCTTGCGTACTCTACTATTGACATTTATGGGTTTATATGGGAACACTTGAGAACAACAAAAACAAAAGTGATTTATACAATTCGATTTAACTTGATGCTTCAGAGTAAATGTTAATATTAGGTATATTTCATAAAATAGAAACTATAAAACTATTCTTAGGCTGTGTCCGATGTTGCATTTTTATCACCCTAATATCTGAATCCTAAATTTATATACCGTAAATCTAGTGATTATTTAGGATTTTAAGAATTAGATTTTAGGGTTACAAATATGCGTACATTAATCTTGATATACGTAATTATACTATGTTTTCTACATGTAAGCCTGATTATTTTTACCAGGGCTCAATATTTTTTTACCAGGGCTTAGCCCTGGCCAGCCTCCCTCTGGCTACGGCCCTGGGGCAGAGCCTCAAAACCTCCCAACATTGAAATAATTTATAATTAGGCATCCAAAAGAACCACGCAGACAAATCAAAACGAAAACATTAAAACACGATGAATTTATCACTAAAAATTTTTATATCAAAATTCCTCCATTTTTATCAAATTATTTCAATGTTGGGAGGTTTTGGGGCAGGATTCAGCCCTGCCTATTTGTTTCTTTTACGTTTTCAACGTTTTATTAATGGCTATGCCTGTTGTTGTCACATATTGGGATGCTCTGATGTGGTATATGTGTTTTTAAAAAAATTAAATATTATTAAATTAGCTCTTTGCATAAGCGAGATATGTAAATTTAAAAATTATGTACTCTTTGGTTTTTGTAATTAAGTTTGCTATTGATTAGGACAAAAAATAACAAAAAAATAAAGAATTTAATATCAATGTCAAATTATATCAAATACGCGCAATTTTATAATTGGGTCTGTTATAATACATATTGTAATTATTAACAAAATATTTATAATTTAACAGGAGAACAAGGAAGTCATGTGGTGTCCACATCAGATTTTTAATATATTTAGATCCCTGTGATTTTTTTGTTTAAAAGTTATATGTTTTGGTACGCTGTAATCAATATATTTACAATGTTAAACTTTAAGATGTGTTGACAATCATGGCATATTCTTGTACAAAATTTATTATCATATATTATGTATTACATAACAAGTGTGCATAATAAAAATACAAATTGTATAAGATATATGGATAAACAACGTCTATAAGTCATTTTTTCTGGAATTTTGAATAAGATATTTGCATATAAATGTTGCCTTAACAATTCTTCTTCTTCAATTACTTCATTAAGAAACCGGTTAGAAATAGAATAAATTTACTTGGAATAATTAAGAAAAAAGAGAAAGGTAATCTGTGCAACCTTGACCTCAAACGTTTAAGATAATTCGGTGCAAATTTGATTCGAATGTGTGTTCGGCATTGTAAATCATTTTATATTTGATCTTTATGGGCACATAAAAAGCCTAACAACTGTTAAAGCATTATATCGCGACACCCAGAATTGTTTAACGTTTTAAGCAGAGTTTGTATGTGTTTCACTGCATTATGTGTTATGAGCAATTTGTAACTGCGAATTGTATACACGTCAAGTGGATTTCTCAATTTGCTACTCTTTGACTTTCCCTTATTACAGAGATTTGAAGACAACACAGAACCTTCACTTTTATTATTATTATACTATACAAATATTGGATTATACTAATAACTACTTAATAATACAAGCTATATTCAAAAGGTCAAATGAAATGCTTTAGAAGAAAGTGGTAAGTACGTAGAAACGTACTTAAATAAGAATATTTATTTATTTTCGAAGGTAAATTTTAAATACCTGCTGATTCTACAATGTAACTCTTTGACAAAATAAATACTTTCTTCGTACCTCCGTCCAATTTGACTAGTTGCTGACCTAGGCCGGCAAAAGGAGTTGGCATTACTGTTTTGGTGATATGTTAATTTAAGATTATTTTCAACACAAGAATTAGCAAAATGTTGACAAATTTTAGGGCTAAATCTTTAATTATTGTACCTTAAATAACTAAATTTTGTCATCTCGTAAAATTTTTTTATAAGTTCCAAATTTAGGACTAGTTTGTTTTGTAACTACATAAGTACAAACTACAACTAACTTCACGTGAGTTTCCGCCATCCGTCATTGAAAATATGAGAAAGAATATATATATATATATATATATATATATATATATATATATACAGTATGTCCCCGGATTGAGTTTACAAGAGGAAAAATATTTTTATTTTTGATTTTACGAAAAAATGCCAAGGGAAGAAAATTTTTTGCTTGAATTAAAACGCATGTTTCAGTTATTAAAACTTTTAATTAATGTAAGGTTCTTTTATTATAACGTTTTTTCGTATATTGTCCTCCTAATAATAAAGTTATTACATTGAATCTAACATGATTTTAGTTAGCTTTGAAATATTGACAATGATTATTAATTCTAATATCAGATAAAAAAGATTTATTTGAATAAACTACAAGTATTTTGATTTTCGCCGTTTTTTTTTCTGAGATTAGAATTAATAATCATTTGTCAATATTTCAAAGCTAACTAAAATCATGTTAGATTCAATGTAATAACTGTATTATTAGGAGGACAAAATACGAAAAAACGTCATAATAAAAGAACCTTACATTAATTTAAAGTTTTAATAACTGAAACATGCGTTTCAATTCAAACAAAAATTTTTCTTCCCTTGGCATTTTTTCGTAAAATCAAAAATAAAATTTTTTTTCCTCTTGTAAACTCAATCCGGGGACATACTGTATATTCCATAAATGTAAAATAATTACGCATTTTAAGCTCACTACCGATAAAAATATACATATGTTCATTTTTTCAGTTTATGAAAAATAGAATAGTGTAGAGAAATATACGAAGAATTTATGGATAATACTACACACCCAGAAATTGTTTTGCGAGATCTCGTAATTTGCAGCCAAAGTAAACTCGCTCTCGCAAATGTTCAGTTTCTGGTCTAGTGATACAAATAACTATTTACCTCCCGCTATCCTTTGTACGAGAGGTATAGGGATCGTGCTACAAATCGCATTTCGAGATTTTGGTAAATGACCACGTTTTAAGTTCCCTAGAATTCGATTTTAACATTTTCACGATGATGTATATGTGCGTGTGTGTGTGCATGTGTGTGTGTGTGTGTGTGTGTGTGTGTGTGTGTGTGTATTTTGTCAACGCTCTAACTCAAATACAAAGTGATCAAAAAGAAATTATGTAGTTGGCAATACAATTCCCAGAATTTCTGGGGATCTTTTTATTCCACACCAGATGAAACACTATGTGACTTGTTATTTTGACAATAAATACAAATCTGTTATGTCAGAGCAAGTGTCTGGCAGCTAATATAAAATTTTGAGTGATTGAAATGCTTTAGATTACTGCTCTATGGGTAATGTAAGAAATAAAAGAAATAAAAATTATAAATATGCCCAAATTTAAATTTTTAATGTCACTGTTAACAACATGAAATCAATTCTTTGTATCAGTGTTACCAATTTCAAGTATTTTTTTGTTATTGCCAACTGAGTCAGTTCTTTTTGATCACTCTAAACTATATATCATTCACGGCCGAATTCACCATTCCTTGATCGTCAGTTGACCCTCAGATTAATGCTGATTCTGAATCAATCCAATTCGCCAATAAAAATCAAGCTAATCTACTAATCAAAATCAATGATCAACTGATTCGCCATATTCCATAAATCAAGCTTTGATCAGATCTTTGAATCCTAATTTTCATGTTTATAGCTGTGTCAGGATTCTGGCTGTTGTACTCATTTGTAACATTGCCTCATGCTTCTTCTTTATCTCTATTTAAAACCTCATTGGTGTTATTATTTTCAAATACACTGTTATTTCTTTCATTTTCACTATATTTGAAAACACACCTTTATTGGAATCAGGGTAAATTTCTACCTCTATGAAAATAAAAATATAATATTATTATAAGAAAATTATAAAATGAACTGTCAAATAGCAAATTGACCATTGCTCTTAATAATCCGATTCAATATTGTTTATTTAACTTACAGTTAAAATTTTAACCAAAGATTGTAAAACTGACCCTTACATTAACTGCCAAAAACCAAAACAAATATGTGAATCTCTTGATCATGATTACTTCATACAGAAATCAAGTTAGTGAATTATAACAAACGTTGATTTATCAATCAGCTTGATTCACTGATCAGTTAACCATTAATCAACGGAATAATGGTGAATTCGGCCGTCAGAAAATTTTGAAACTCTGTATTTCTATCTTAGTCCAATTTGAAAAGAAACTACTAGATTTTGGTGTAAATTAGGTAACCGGAAATGGCATTTTACTTGAAGCTTTGTCTTTCAATTTAAAATTTAACAATAAATACAACAGTAATACGAGCCAAAGGCTTCTACGAAATCATTTAAGCCAGTTTTTGACTCACCAATTGCAACTGACAGATTTTGGTTATAATTTTAAATTTGATTTACGAGTAAAAAATAAAATATTATACAAATACACGCCAAGTAAATATTTTACTGCCTCAAGGAGGTGACAGGCTCGCCAGTCATTTCCTCCTTTGAGTAGTAAAAACAATTTTACCTGGCTTGTAATGTAAATACTATAACACAAAGATAAGTAACAATTTCTTCCTACGAAATTATTTTATATCTACAATATAGCAGAATGTATGCAATCGTATATGAATTTTTAGAAACGGTAATTTTAATATAACATTAATTACATACGCACACATGCACATATCAATCGGTAATAAAAGCTAACGGGCAAATAGCAGACAGATAGCGCCAAGGCTGCGATAGCCATACACATAGACTAACTTACCCGCTTCCTGGACAGTCATTACTGTATATATTAAGTTTTTACCTGGATAACACAACTTTGTATCAATCTCAAGCAATAGATGTGAACAGTTAAGAAATAATTTACTTATAGCTACCAGCATGAATAAAATATGTAATACTTACTAAATGTCTAAACTCTGTTTGTATGTAATTTATGTTTTATAAGCAACGCTAATTGGTATGAATTAGTTTTTACAAAAAATATTATATACTTAGTAATGATATACCTACCTGTATTTTCAATTACAAGCTTACATGCACGTCAGACTATTTGAGAATAGGACACATGGTTAATATATTTTATAATTTTATTTTAAATATGAAGTAGTTTCCTTCACTACAAATTTAAAGTTCCACGTCCTATCTGATTTCTTATTCTCAATTATTCTAATGTGACCCTCACAATGGGGTCATGCAAAAAAATGCTGCTAACATTTTGATAAAAATAGAATCTATGACACTTATTATCCATATTGCAACATAAAACATCCCAAAATATAATACTTTTCATTCATAATTTACTTAAAAGATATTCGCGCTACGATTTTCTGTGACGTCATGTATCGGCTACTCACACAACGACACTAGTCACACGTACATGAAGGTCACAATGTCACAAACTTCAAACGCGAAGTTAACCGTAAGATCAGAGTAAACTAACCAAACATTTATAAAGCTGTCAGAGGAAAAGTGCGCTCTATTCAATCTTTTTTGTTTCATAAAGATTTAATTATTTCATTAGAGAAATATTATTTTTAAATGCAGGTTTCTGTGCTTGATATATAATTTAATACATAAAAGTGCAATAATTGTATATTTATAATGATAATAATGATAAAACATGGTAAAGAAGAACTGTGCAGTTCCAACTTGTGGAAACAATTTATTAAAAAACCCAAAAGAACTATTTATAAACAATCTTAATTTACATTTTGTCCACGAGGGTGAACTGGAATCGTTCAGATACATGACGTATACGCTCACGTGACCTCATTGAGATTTGAAATTGATCCCTATTTTTAAAAAATTATATCTACAAAACGGTGCACACAAATGGCGTGAAAATATTATTTACACCTACTGTGACCGGTAGACTTCCAGGAAAAAAATAAAACAGAAAATGTGGCAGGACCCCATTAATGAATTAGTTATCCACATCAGATTTTTACCTGAGTGAAGAAGCACGTTTTAAGGTCCCTACAATCCGATTTTAACATTTTTACAATGATGTCTGTGTGTATGTGTTTGTGTGTGTATGTATGTGTGTGTGTGTGTGTGTGTGTGTGTGTGTGTGTGTGTGTGTATGGATGTTGGAGGGACGATTACTAAAAAACTATAAGACATTATTAAGTCCTGTTTAACTATGAATTCCTCAATCTGACATCCATGCGGGAAGAGCTGAAAAGGTTTTAGTAACAACCGGAAGTAGTTGTTTCTTAAAAAAATTCTTCTAAATATTATTTTTTGAACATTTGTGTTATTACTAATATTGAAGAACATAAAATTCTACATCTGACACATTTAAATTTTTTATTTTATCTTCTATAAATTTAGAGATAAAGACACTATAATATATAGAATAACTGATTATTATAAATCGCACAGGCTAAATTACACCAAAGAAACCAGTTCATAATTCAAACGATTGTAACATAGTTTGTAAAAACCAGATAAATGTCAGTGTCAAACATAAACAGTTTTAGTGATATTTTCAAAGCTTTTTCTGGGAAGTACATTTAATCTTTCTTATTATTTTATTAATTAACTACCTATTTAAAATTATAGGTAAAATGCATGTATGTACAAGAAATACCGCCAGTCTTGTTCATGAATTGGAAGAATCTCCGATATTTAGGAACTTCTTCATACAATGAAAAAATATATATAATTAGAATTGTATGTGTACACAAGACGTTAAATACAATAAAAAACATTTGGGTAAAGTTTTATTATTTTTTTATTATAAAACGACTTTTCGATAGCGAAGTGTAGTGTTGCCAGAAGTCGAGACGAGACGAGACTTAGGGCCGGTCTTGTCTTGGTCTTGACTTGGTCTCGACTAAAGTGGTCTCGTCTTGGTCTTGTCGAGACGAGACTTGATGTCAGTCTCGTCTCGTCTCGAGTCTCGACAAGACTCTCGACTTTGCTTCCATTAACATTTTTTTTATAATCCCATCTAATAGAACATAAAATTCTAAGAACAGCAGTACAATCGCGATTCAAAAATTCCAAATAATATTTGAGATATTTATTATTTTTTCTGTAAATATCATCAACTTGATACTTGAGCTCTTGAAATAATTAATATGAAAATATACATACGTGTTGTTTCTTATTAATAAACATAAAATATATAATTTCAATTCCTTAGCTACAGAATAAATCACAGCAATGCATTTCTATTATTACCAATAGTTAAATAGGTATGTATATGTTTAAATGTAGCAGTAAGTAAATGGACAAAAATCCCGAAAAAAAAAACTTCTTTCGCTATTTTTTTTATATTTTTCTAAATAAATGTTAAATAAGTAGATAACTAAAACTTAACCTTTCGCGTATCCCCTATTACGCGTACCACAGGTTGAGAACTTCTGCTTTATATCAAAATTTTGACGAATAAAAATATAGTTAGTCATATATTTATGTTATTTAAATTATAATAAACGTGCTTAAATTTATAAAATTAGTAAAAGAAAATAGTAACTAAGAAACTTTAATAATAACAGTTGTACGGTTTAACGAATTATAAATAGATTAACTTTCCAAAATCAGTCAGCTTTACTATAATCATAGAAACAGCTGATATATTCAAAAAATTGTAATTGACAGATGTCAGTGTCAAGTACAATATAGGTACATAATGATTGTTCGTGTTATAATTGTATTGGATTTATATTTTTTCCAAAGAACGTTCGGTATGGAATTTGTAAAAATAGTATATGTTCGTGTTATAATTTTATTGAATATAGAGAATATTTTCTAGGGAACTTTTGATGTGGGATTGCTACAAAATACATCAAATTGACGGAAGGTCTTGTGCTAGCCACAACAGATTTTTTATGTACCTACTAAAACTTCTTTTACATATTGTAGAAGGTAGAGTTAAAAATAAAATCAAGCCATGGAGTAAAAATGGATAGAATTTTTTGGAGATATCTAATAATTCTTCATATGGTATTTCTTTCTCAAGAGGTTCCTCTTTCCACTTATGAAACCATAATAATGATTCCTCATAAAAATTGTCTATGTTATGTTTCATTTAATTCTTTATCATACGTTTATACTTTTCTTTATTACATGGTTTTATATTTTTAGGATGCAAAATTGTTAGATTGACTAAAGTATTGTATTCGGAAATATTTTGGATTTGGGTTGGGCAAACCTACCTACTTTTATTACTAGCAGATATCTAAAAGTGTTTGTTATTGTCTGGTAATATGCAGCATTTATAGCAAAGGCCGTTGTAAAATTTATTGTTCCATTATTGGATTTTTACAAGAAAAGAAATGTTGTGTTATTTTTTACCCATTTTTTTTAAAATTATATTATATTAGGGAATTGGAAAAACAGTTTATTTTACACATTTGTGCATGCAAAGTTTTAAGAAAATTGTTAAAGAAGGGCTTGTACATTACGACTTTTATATTTCTATTTTCTTTAAGGCTTTAAGTAAACTATTAATGTTTTCAATTTTTTCATATGAATGAATTTATACAATGTATTTTAATTTTCTCAGGGGGCGCGAGCGCCCCCGCCCCCCCTGGGCCCTGTATACGCCTATGGGCACCGGGCGAGTGTACTTGCTTTTTGCATGTGTTCTTACGAGAAATGCTTAATACCAGTTTCTTAGAATATCTGATACCAATTTTCCCAAATTGTTATACCTGTAACTACAATTTTAACAATGTCCCTTACATTTCACTTTGTTAAGATAAAGTTTTACTTTCATTATACATGTAAAAGATACATAAACTTTTTTGTTAATTTTTAATGATAACACTAGAAAATGTTTTATTTTAATTGGTTGGAAAAGTATTTTTACATAAATTATGGATACAAAGTTTGAGAAGAATTAAATCTTCGTTTTTTTTTTATATTTTTACTGTTTCTTTACAAAATAATTATGTAACTGATTTGTTAGTATTAATAGTTTACATTATTTGCAATTAATATATTCCTATTTCTACATGCGATATTATTCATATGTTTCAATGGAAGAATTATTTAGGTGAACAAGAAGTACATCCGTTAAAAATGTAGAATATGGTTATTTTAAAACGGGAATTTCCCTAAGATCGTAAAATCTTTGTGTGCATTTTCGTAAAATTCTAAGAATTACAATAGATTCTTTAAAAATAAAAGAAAAATAATGTATATTTGAAGGGAATGTTACTTTTGTTGTAATATATTAATTTAATAAATAAAACTGAAGTACATTACTAACTTGCAGAATGCACCACAGATGTAACTTTTGTGTGCTATTTGAAAATTGGAAATATTTTTGAAGATATAGTCAGTATTTCATATACCCAGTTGTACCAATATATTAACTGAGAATTAAACAAAAATTAAATTAAAATCAACATGTGTAGTATAACATAAAGGTTGATCTTAATTTAATAAAAAATATTGGTGCATTAAAATAACATAAGAATTCTAAATTGATACTTCTTTCATTTCATCCCACTTACACTGTAATTTATATTCATTTAAAACTTATATTTGGATTATTTAGATGAATAAGGAATACATTATATTTACATAAATTAATGTTTCTGGGACACAATTATGAAAGTAGAAATACAAAATTTGAAAAATTAATATCTCTCTTATTTATTCGAATTTTCAATCAGTATTTACAGCAATACTCTCAGTTTTTGAAGGACTTTTAGAATAGATATATGTTTTTAAAAAATACCTTTGATCTGAAGTCGAGAGTCTTGTCGAGACTTCAAGACTTTCTCGACAAGACTTGATGCTGGTCTCGTCTCGTCTCGACTTTTCTAGTCGAGACCAAATGATGGTCTCGTCTCGACAAGACCAAGACGAGACGAGACCAAGACCAAGACTGGTATTGGTCTTGTGGCAACACTAGCGAAGTGCAATACAATACTTAGGAGTATATAACATAAAATGGAAATGGCGAGCGGTATTGTGCTGGCCACAACATATTTTTTTTCTTTTCAAGATGGTACTATTATTATATATTATTTTACACCCGTATTTAATATAGAGCAAGTGGCAGTGGCTCGTCTTTTATGTGATTAAGTTTAGTTATTAACATAAGCGATAGTTCGTCACATGTTAAGCTGTATGTATTTTTTTCAAAATATTACACAAATTTTATTAATTAAATGTAAAATATCTAATGAATATTTCGTAATAGTTTCCAATTTGAGACTTTTTAAAGAATTATATTTTTTAAATTTAATACTAAGGCATAAAAAATCTTGAAAGAAGCCTATTCTAGCCTACTGGAAAGGAATGGAGTACATATGGAATTAAAACAGTCTTCTGTAACACTCAGATATATCAGTGTTTTATAGTTATTTGTTCTTAAGAATAGGATTTAAATCTTAGATCTGTAAGTTGCCAAGTATACCTACATTACATATTTTTAGACAATAAAATTTTATCTTGAAATCCTCTCTCCTTACATATTAAGCAAACTCATTCAAATCAAATGCGTATAAATTAATAACTCATAAAAGTAAACGAAGCATATAATTCAACACGGTATTTTACGACTTTGCCTTCGTCCTAAGGACAAAAGAATGTTCTTCTTTCCGTTGCAATGGCGTCCGATGCATTGTAACTAGAGGGTGGCAACCCTGAGCCCTGTGTGGTTAATATGCAGGGACAGTGCAGCCAACATTACGCCTGTATTGTTTTATAAAACAATAGGGGTGTCTGCTTTTAATGCGAATGAAATCGGTGGACATAAAATTTTAGATGCTTTGGGGTGAACATTGTTTAACGGAATTTTGTTTGCCATTCCAAATCGACAGCTATAATAGACAAAAATTTCATGGTATTTCAACGTAACACAATTGAAAAAAAGGAATTTTTAAAAATTAATGCCCGATTGTACAGCTCACGCTTAAATTTTAAGTTTTCCTTAAAATGACAATATCGTATATCGTATCGAAACGAATCGTCAAATGAGTAATGGTATACTGCTGCCAGCGGTACAACTGGGCATAATTGTTCTTTAAGCTAGGTTTAAATTAAACGAAAAAATCTGATGTGGCCAACACAAAACCTCCTGTTATTTAATTTTTATTAATTTAAATACCATCTACATATTTACCAATGCTGCAAAATAAAAATCTGTAAAACATATAGAAAAAGTATTAATTAATGTATACCTGTAGAACATTCAACAATCTTTAATTTTTATAATGACATAAAATGCGAAAAAATAATATTTAATGGTATTTTTTGAAGAAAAACCATTATGAGCTTCAAGTAAATTGCCATTTCCGGCTATTCGATTTACACTCTCATCTTTCTACCTTAATGCGGTACGCTAGCCAATCATAGTTCAGTGTTTCAGTTTTACTATAAAAATCTGTATTATCGACATGTTCGTGAACTGTCACAACTACAAAATAAGTACTATATTTTCGTCACTGTGCATTTCTTATTTTATGTAATAGGTAACCTTTTTATACATGTCATATTCATATATGTATAAATAATAAATAAAAGTACATTTTTAATCTTTCTTATTGTTTTATTAATGAAATATTTATAGGTAACATGCATATATCCATTAGAAATACCGCCAATCTTGTTAATGAATTTGAAGAATCTCTGACATTTAGAATCTTCCTCATACAATGAAAAATAGATATAATTAGAACTGTATGTGTGTAGAAGACATGTTGAATACAACAAAAAACAGTATTTGGGTAACGTTCAGTAATTTTTTTGTTATAAAACGACGGTTCGATAGCGAAGTGCAATACAATACTTTTATAACATAAAATGGAAATGGTCTTGTGCTGGACACAACAGATTTTTTGACATTGACATTTGACATTTCATTTTGATACAATATTGTAAATTTAAGTTATGTTGGTGCAACCGACCATTTATGCGTAATCTTATGCCTGGTCTTGTCATATTTACATTGTTTCTTCTCCGTTCAAAACAAAGTTATCAATTCGATCAATATCCTCCGAAAAAATCTGAAAAAATTCCTGCAAACTTTCATCTATCAATTCCTACAAACAAACGTTTTGCGTGGGACGGACGAACGAGTGGGGAAAATACATCGACGTTTCAAAAATATGGTAAAGATAAAAGTAAAGTTGTTTGGTTTACGGGGCGTAAAATGGAACGCGACAGCCATGATCCGCGGAGCGTCGCTCGAACCCTTTGTCTCTACAGTGCTTCGTTGGTAAGGGGGGAAAGGGGGGGGGGGTGCACACATATGAACCACTCTGCATCGGGACGTGGGGTGGGAATTGAGTTGTAGATGGATATGAGACGTGATCTACGCGAAAGAGTAAATTTGCGCTTAACGCGTTCACTGCGGAGAGATTTTTTATTTTTACAAGCGATTGGATCCTAATGTAAATGTATCTAGTCCATTTTAAATATTTCTATCTAACAAAAGTGCACGTGAGGTGATATCTGGTGAACGCCCGCACGGTACAAATATGTCACCATCATTACCGAAATCTGTGTACAAAGCAGATTACCACACCTACAAATGGGTATTTTTAATGGAGCAATGATTTGGAGGTTCCGAACTATTGTACACGTTCATGGCTTACTTTGGTGTTGCCGATGGAATTTAGGTTCCTTACTGTATACAATAGATATAATGTTTTAATACATATTTTATAATTAACGCTTCATCTGTTAAATCTGTTTTTCTATTGGCCTATTGACGCACAGAAATGGAGGATTATTTCACATTTCTATATCTGGCGCCAATTTATTTATTGAATTATTTATAAAAATAACAACAGATTATTAAAATTTTCAGCACTATAAAAATATTGCATTTATTTAAAATACTTTTTTGCACGATCGGCTTTTTAATGTTGGGTTTCCAAGACAGTATGTTATCTTTACAAAATTTTGATTACTTATCGATCTAATATAATTAATATTAAAAATTGTCAAAAATGAACAGTCTATTTTAATAGGTATTGTAAATAAGTAAATAAAAATAAACTAGTGTGCGTGTATGGATTTTGTCATCGCTCTAACTCAAATACTATCACTTAGAAAAAATCTGAAACCTTGTACTTCAACCTAATTCTAACATAGAAAGAAACCATTAGATTTTGGTGCAAATCAGATAATCGGAAATGGCACTTTATTTGACGCTCAAAATGGTAACGTTTTAAAAAGGAAATAAAACAATTATACGAATGCAAAGGAACATAATATAATTTCCAGCATCAATAAATATGTAGGGTACGTATTTAAATTAATAAAAAAATAATAAAACTCGGTTTAGTTCCACAAGAAAAGTATATTTTTACTAGTGCTGTGAGGATCCGGCAAAACTTGGATCCGAGTACCCGGATCTCAAAATATCCGGTTCCTCGGATATCCAATGTTCGGATATTGAAGCGGTTATCTGTAAATTTAATTCGGATTTGGATCCGGATCCAGATTGAGTGCGGGTCCCTTTTGGATTCGGATCTGGACTTGGATCTGGATCCGGATTCGATGTTTTGTTTACGGATCCGGATCCGAATTTTAATTCTGGATCCAATTCTATTAACTATATCAAACAAAAATTTATTGTGCATTATTTCATAATCAGATTTATTTGGTTTTGAAGCTCCATGATAATACTTATACATTCAAATATTATCATCGGATTCAATACTGAGAATATTCGAATCCGAGAACCGATGTGGATTCTGAAATTCCATATCTAAAATCCGATACTCATATTCATATTCGGATCCGGGTCCAAAATCCAACACTCAGATTTGGATCCAAAATCCGATTCTCAGATCCGGATCCAAAATCCGATACTTAGATCCGGATCCAAAATCCGATACTCAGATCCGGATAGTTCAATAATCAATTATCCGGATATCCGGATATTTTTGGATCCGAAACCGAAACTATCCGGATCCGGATCCCACCACTAATTTTTACTTTATTGTACAATTTTGCTAGTTGCAGCATCATCAGAAGTACTGGCGGGAGCTATAGTGCTGGCCAAAACAGATTTTATTCACAGTCGGTTTTCCAAGAGGTTTGTAAGTATAGCATGACTATAGCTGACATTGGAAAGTTGATACTTTCCAACCTCAGTTATACTCACGCTACACTTTCCAACCTGTCACATTCCAACTTCAGGGCTATTTCCCATTCACACCCTGAGAGATCAGTGACTTGTAAACAAAGCCTCTTTACATTTTATATATAAAGAGACGAATGAAATTGTAAATAATATAAATGAGTGTAGATATACGAGAAATCAAAATTTAAGGTTAGATATCAAAATGAACTGACAGTTCATGTGACAAATGAACAAGCTCAGACCATTCGTTAATTTATGTTAGGTTATAATTGTTATTTATACTCTGTCGGTTATAACAATGCAATGTAGCATGGATATAGGGACAACATTTCCTGGCTTGTGATTGGTGCAAACGTGAGTCAATTTCAAACTGTTCCAATATTATGTTATTGCAACTTTCCTTCTGCATTTGTGTACAATAAATTTGGCTAGCTAAATAGAATGTAAGTGAAATAATTAATTTTAATATAACTATAATTGTAAAAAAAGAATAATATAACGTAAAAAGGTTAATAAATACAAAATATATATCACCTGTCAACCATGCAATTTCGCATGTTTAACCAAAATAGTACTCAAATGGATGTTATTCAAGATGTTCCATCTCCAAATTATGTGTCTGAATGTTTCCATTATTATAATATTATTATTTTTATGTCTTACTAGTATGTTATTGTTTTATAACAACCTCAACATTAGGTCCGTTATTGAATAAATAATACCCTAGGGCGTATTAAGTTGCTATGGTAAGGTTGACAACAAACTGAGGTTAATAATACTGATACTAACATAAAGTGCAGTTAAGGTTAAGAAGCATTGTGAATTGTAGTCGTTTATAATCATATTTGTTTCATCACAAATACAAACCAGCATACTTCTTATTCTTAATAAGAATATTGACAGAAAAATACCACAAGAAATATATTTTTTGTTTGAAAAATGCCTTGTTTACAGAAACAAAATATTACCTTGATACCGCATTCACAGGCTACTTTGTAAGTTGCATTAAAATTTTGTGATTTATTATTTTTGTTTGATAAATTCTAGTCAGACAAAATGTTTATTAAGAATTTCTAGTAAGACATAAAACGATGAAGGCACCACGGGTGTTAAACGACAATAATGCCTTCGGTCAACGTACTTTCCTCGGGCCAGAGGCCCTCGACAGTACACTGTTCACCTCAGACATTATTGTCCTTATAACAACCCTTGGTACCTTAATTACTATATCGAAATAAAAAATAGATTAATATTTAACCTTAAAATGTTGCTACCTAAACCGCTCTCATCAAACTCCGCCCACCACTGCAATCTTAAAACAGACAGAGTATAAATATTAAATACTCATTATTAATTTCCGATTGTGAATAAAATCGTATACAAACCTCGGTGAAAAGTTTCATTATGTCTATGAGTTTCGCGCCTTGGTTAGATATCTTCGCCCTCAACAACAATGAAACACTTTCCACCTCGGTTAGTAATATACTATTTTTAATAATTTTCTTCATCTTTTTTACCTCCACGTATTAACATATTAAAAAACTTATGCGATAATCACGTCGTCCGTAACATCTCCATCATCATTTTAATATTTAATTCCTCTCACTCCCACATATTCATCTCCCATCTACATCATTATCATTATCTTCTTTTTCTTCAGGTCTTCATCAGGCTCGCTGCATGCTGGACAGTTATGTAATATACAGCCTTGTATAGCCCGCTCACATAAGAATGCAGCTGGCCGTAGGATATTTAATTATGCGGACGTGAGATACGTACACGACAGGACATGTCTTATATGTATCTCCGACCTCAGGACTTCTCATTACGAGAAGGGTTGATGAGAAGTTATAGAGGAAGGAAATTTTTAGGGAAGAATCTCCCCACCGCATAAGGGATGAAATAGGGAGGATTATGATGACGTGGATAACTTTGTTCCATTAGGAAAAATGTAATAAAAGGGTGACAACTTATATTACGTCTTACGATACGACCATTACCAGTAATGTATTTACACATATTAAGATTCATATGTGCACGCCTTTTATCAACAATTATTAATTTTAATAATGATACAGCCAATGACCCTAGGCGCTTTACATTCGACACGTGGTTCTACATAAAATGTAGTTTATAGTATGAATGTCTTGCGCCCTATATTGAATTTAATGTACCATTTGTCCGGGGTAAAATGATGTATAACGTCATTTACTACTTTATTACTAACCCTTCAAGTACAAGCAATAGTTTTAGGGTAGAAAATAACTATGTAAATACCACAAATATAATTTTTACCTCTTGCTAAGAGAGGTATTGGAATCACTAAAAATCGCATACCCAGATTTTAGTGGATAAGCACGTTTTAATCTCCCTATAATCCTATTTTAATATTTTTAAGAGGAGGTTTGTGTGTATGTGGATGTGTGTGTGTTGTGTGTGTGTAACTGTAAGGCTTAATACTAATACTAGTTTAACTATGAATTTCTCAATCATTCATGGGAAGAGCTGAAATGTTTTGGATAATAATTGGACAACCGGAACTAATTGTTTCTTTAAAAAATTCTTCTAAATATTATTTTTTGAAAATATGTTTTATTACTGATATTGAAGAACATAACATTCTACATCTGAGATATAGAGATAAAGACACTGTAATATATGGAATAATCAGATGTAATAAATCGTATAGGTTAAACTACTACATCAAGGAAACCAGTTGATAAATCCAAATATTTGTATCATAGTTTATAATGACAGATAAATGTCAGTGTCAAAAATTAGCAGTTTTAGTGATATCCTGAAAGCTTTTTATGGGAAGTACATTTAATCTTTATTGTTTTATCACTTAAATATTTAAAATTATAGGTAAAATGCATATATCCATAAGAAATACCGCCAATCTTGTAAATGAATTGGAAGAATCTCTGATATTTAGGAATTTCCTCATACAATGTGCACAAGACATATTAAATACAATAAAAACCAATATTTGGATAAAGTTTTGTAATTTTTTACCTTCCGTCACCTTTAGGTAAGGAAGGTATTGTCTTTGGTTAAAAAAATCGGTGATGAGTTTTTAATGAATAAGCACGTTTTAGGGACCCTACAATACGAATTTACTATATTTAAGATGATGTCTGTATGTATGTATGTGTGTGTGTGTGTGTGTGTGTGTATGTGTGTCCGTGTGTGAAAAATTTTTCTCCGACGATAACTCCAATACTACAATTCTAAAAATTATAATTCTTTCGTATTCCTCTTCTGTACATTCATATGAAGAGTTGATTAGATTTTGGTTATAATTGATCCACCGGAAGTACCCTTATTTGGAGTTTTTAACAGTTTTTCTTAAAAAAACGCAGTTAAATATTATTTTTTGACATTTTGTTATTATATATATTAAAGAAAATACTCTTCTCTATACGGTTTGATTATACATTTTCCTTCACATTCAATAGATGTAAAGTTAAAGAATTACAAATAAATTAATTATCAAAAATTAGTCAGTTTTGCTATTTATCATGGAAACAGCTGATACATTCAAAAAATTATAATTGACAGATGTCTGTTGCAAGTGCAAAACCGAATATGGAAAGTATAGGATCAAACATTGGTATATGTCATAGTGTTCCTCGCAAGTGACATGCAGTGAAAGGCCAACGAGAATATGGAAGGACTGTATCGCAGAAGACTAAAGAAAGAAAAGACTGTGTGAAGAAGATGCGTTGGACAAGAATGAGTGGAAGAGAAGAGGAAACAGCGACCCCTAATAAAATAGTGGAAAGCTGAAGCAGAAAGAAGGAAGTGTCAAGTGCATTTTACTTAGTGTATGTTTATGTTATAATTTTGTTGGATTTATAGAACCTTTTCAAATGAACTTTTGGTATGGAATTTGTAAAAAATACTATGTGTTCGTGTTCGATTTTACATGATACTATATATATATATATATATATATATATATATATATATATATATATATATATATATATATAAACTGTTCCAAGGTCCTTTTGGTATGGGATTTGTATAAAATACATCAAATTGACGGAAGATCTTGTGCTGGCCACAACAGATTTTTTTATTATAAAACGACATTTCTACGGCGAAGTGCAATATAATATTTATGTAACATAAAATTGAGAGAGGTATTGAGCTGGACACAACAGATTTTTCAAGATATTTTTTAAACCAAAAGACAAATTCACTGGATTTAAAGTACCTACATCTTTATCATCTAAAAAGCGGTAATTCAGAAAAATCTAATTAATAACAACAATATTAAATAAAAATAAAATAAATATATCATCACGGCATATTACCCATTTCTGGGTGTGCCAATCTGTTTTCACAGATATCGGTAATGATGATGACATATTTGTACCGTGCGGGCGCTTACCAGGCGTCACCTCACGGGCACTCATTGCTGGCGTGGAGGTTGCACCACAAGGGTCACTAACAATATTAACAATTCTAATATTAAACTATTAAGGGCCGATATTTTCATCTCTGGTTGAACTGTCGGTTATAAAAACAAGATGGCATCGAAAATTTGACACATTTGTAATTTTTACAATATTTAGGCTATAATATCGATTTCGTATTTTTTTTTTAACTGACAGTTAACAGGCTGTTTAACCAGAGATGAAAATACCGGGCCTAAAACATATTAATAATAATAGACATTTAGATGTATACGAGAGAACGCAAATCTAGGACCCATACCAAAGTCGATTTAATATAAACTTTTTTTTAGAAATTCCATATTATTAAAACATTTAATTTAAAAACGTAGTGCTATTTGAATGATTAAAATTTTAATGACTGATTTCTTGGCTACTTTGTTTAACTTTTCCTATTTTCGTACTACAGGTAATCACAACTTAGTTCTCAAAATATATATTTAGTTTTATTAAAATTAATTTTGAGGTTATGGCACAGAATAGACATTCATACAGAAGCGACAGTCAGAGAGAGAAACGAAAATTAGAGAAAGAAAGAGTATGTCAACAAATTTAAAGGGCTAATCGGATTGTTTCGGCATATCTTCGTATCTTACGATTCTTTGTTCTTTTCATTATCTCGACGAGAACATTTTCTGTTGGGGTCAATAATAAAAATATATTGAAAAACACAAATTGATTTCTAATAAGAACAAACATGTTATTTTTTCAACAAACGATAGGAAAAATCGTTATCATAAAGAAAATCATTATATTTCACGTATTCTGGAAGAGCTGTTGTCTCAGCTTGTCTCGCCCATGTATTTTAGGGTTATGGCTAATTCAAGCAAACCAAACACGTCTTCTCACTTTTGACATATGTCATTTTGTGAACCGTTTGCGAATTTTAGAAGTGGTGTTAGTTTCTAATAAAATGGAAAAAACGAAGAAGGTAGAATCGGGAGGACTTGTTTGTTCATATAAAAACTGTATAAGGAGATTTAAAAAATGGAGAAAGCGAAATGTAAGTTTTTTTCGTTTCCGAAAGATCCATAAATGTAAGTAATGCAAAACGACTTCCATATCATGCAAAATGTATATTCACTTAATAAATATAGATGTAAAATGTGGCTCAAGCTCAACGCCTGAGGAAGAGAAGATTTGATGGAGAAGGATATTTGGGACATATTCATTGAATCTGACGTTTGTGTTTCTCACGTCAAAGATATAGAAAATTCTGCATTGTATTGAATTTGTAAAATTCACGTATTTGTTCAATAAAAACATAATTATGTGTTTATTTTATGATTTCTTCATTCTTCTGAATGTCACAATAATAACTGTACAAAAACAGTTTGTAATATACCTCGTATTTTATTTTATCAATTTACATCGTCTAGCGTCTATTGATTTCTGCCGCATTCTATGTATCTATTTTATAAATACATTATTAAGTTTCTATGTTTAGCGCGTAAGATACAAAGTAGTCCTCGTTCGGAGAAAGCCCGCGAATGCCAAATGCATTTCTTGTTTACATTTCATTGCATCTTGCGACTCGTCCCATATCATGTCAGCATCACCTCTCGTCCACTGGGAATGGCAAACTGGTTCTGGTTCTGGTGTGTATCACATCACGAATATTCGCGTGATTGGCTGGTTGCTGTGCTGGTCAATGACCTGATGAGAAGAGAAGAGAACAGCGGGTTTGCTGCAATGCATTCGCAACCAGCTGACGGTTCGCACTTTTTATTTCTTTGCCTCTGCGGAGAATGTTGCTGTTTTTCTGATAATTGAAGGTTTTGCAAACTGCACCTAATTGGAATAATTGCATATGAAGATGGAAACATCGTAAAGTTTTATTTGTTTTGAAGGAATGGAATCAATTAGTGAGGGAAAAATTTTAAATGAGAAACTGCCAATCCTCTTTGCAAATAAATATTGATACTTTCCAGTTTCAATTCTATCTTAATTAAATTTTCTTTCATCTGTTACATAGTTTCTCTTTTAATGTTATAATCATCATTTTTAGGTAGATAGGTGGAATTGGAATTGACTTCAATGACATCTATTGATTTCGTGTCAAACAATATAAAAATAATTAACAAATATATATATATATATATATATATATATATATATATATATATATATATATATATATATATATATATATATAATAAAAATCTGATGTGCATATTACCTTTCGTCAACTTTATGTAGGTATTTTGTACAAATTCCATACCAAAAAATTCTTGGAAAAGATTCTATAAATCCAATAAAGTTATAACATGAACATACACTATGTAAATTGCACTTGACACTGTCATCTGTCAATTAGAATTATTTGAATATATCAGCTGATTCCATGATTATAGCAAAGGTGGCTAAATTATGAAAGTTAATCTCTTTATAATTCTTTAACTTTATATCTGTTGAATATGAAGGAAAATGTATAATAAACCGTATAGACAATAAAATGATATTTAACTGCGTTTTCCCAAGAAAAACTATGGAAAACTTCCGGTTGACCATTTATCATCTAATCTGCTCTTCATATGGATGTAAAGAAGAGAGAGATACAAACATCATTGTAAAACTAGTAAAATCGTATTCTAGGGTCCGTTGTAGGGTCCTTACAACGTGCTTGTTCATTAAAAACTCAACACCGAATTTTTTAATCAAAGATCCTTACCTAAAGATGATAGAAGGTAAAAATATAAGCAAAACTAATTTTGTATGCTTTATAACGGTAGAGATTAGTAGGTATCAAAAGATCGAACATTAACTCAAAATAGCGATAGCTATGAAATTGAAACAAATAAAGTAAATGTTTAACTATTTATCAATTTAGGTTAAAAAAATTTTTATATATTATTTATAATTTGTGCTCAAATTATGACTTGAACATAAATAAAAATAAATTAATCGAACTTAACAGATAAATCGCTTAACATTTAGTAATATTGGGTGCGAATCAGTGGATTATATTAGGCTGTTTTAAGATCTGTATTAAGAGTTGTATTAAAAAATCTGATTCAGTGACTTGTATTAGACTGTTTTAGAGTGTTTATTTTAATACATATGTATTAGTTGCCTAGGAAATAAAAAAAAAACTCTTCTTAAAATAGGTTATATCTGTTTTAAGTATTGTATTAACCTTAATTCATAATGTCAAATATGAAATATTGAAGTAAAATTATATATTTGACTCTTCATAAAGTATACTAAAGCAAATATTGAACTTAAAATGATAGGTATAATAAAAGAGAAAATTAATAATTAAAAAAATTGAGGTTAATATGAATAAATTCAGGCAAGTTACAACAATTATTTATATGTTCTTTATTTTCTGAGTTTGTTTAAGTAAAGTGGATGTAATCACTGCCAAGGGAAATTTTGGAACAGAAGTGTTTTAACTAAAACAGCTTAATACAAACCACTGAATCATACCTTTGTTTTAAAATGTGTTTTAAGCTAATAGTGTTTTAGTTAATACAAGTCTTAATATAACCCATTGAATCGCACCCATTTTGTTTTAATTCCATGGCTATCGCTATTTTTAGAATGGTTTTCGACATATTCATACCTAATTTTTGCCGATACAAAGCATAAAAAAATAATTTTGCTTATTGATTTGTATGTAGAATTTTAAGCTCTATAACTTTAAATTTAAAGTTTTTTTTACCTAAAACAGTTAGGGAAGCAGAAAACTATAGACACCTGATTTTACAGGTTAGTCCTATGTTCGGGTGTTCGATTCACCACCTGCATGATTTTTTTAAGTAAGATTATTTTTACTACCATATAATTATGTATCACCTATCTTATGTGGTATGTATATACATTTTTATGTGTTCAACAAAATAAATACATACAGTTTATTCAAATACACAGTAATTTTATAATTCACGATTTATACCGAACTTCGCTTACCTACAACGGAACCATTTTTGTCGGTCTGTACTAAGTATTAGGAAAAGTGTGGATGTGTAACATAGATGTTAATTGTATTAAAAACTCGTATATTTTAAAAATTAAAACTTTTTAAACTTTGTTAGTATCATAAAATTACTATTTTCTTTTTTGTTATGGTGGAAAACTCCATTATTTGACGCATACAGATGACTTGATGGGAAATTATTATTAAAATGTATATCAAGCAAACCTAGACAGCCAATAAACAAAATTCAATCTGCCTATGATTTACGTAGATTGGCTCTCGTTCTCTATGTAATTCCTGCATTGGTTAGTGACTGCTCTCGTGTTTAAATTGAGAGTGCAGGATTTATTTTTAACCTGCTCGCATGCAGTGGCAGGAATGCCTGTCTTGCGTTGCGTGACATGGCGTACAGAGCAAGGTGGTTATTTATATTTGCCTTGTGGGCAAAGGCAAAACGTTGCGTTAGAACTCGCCGCCAACTAGCCAAGTCGCCATACTGCGGAAATTGTCTTATCTTAATGAATGCGAGCTGATAACAACGCACGAATGTACGGGAACCTATTGTATGGAAAGGGAAGATTATTTTAATTAGATTTCAAATAATTAGTAGAGGAGGAATAAAATATGAATAATTAACACTGCTGATAAATAGATGCATTTTTTGTTTAATTATTTTTTATATGGCCAGAGCGGTAATCGGAACGGAAAGAAATCTATTTACCAGACGAGTTTGCAACGATAAATTTATTTTTAAAATTAAAATACCAGTAATTACGGTCTATATGCTCTTATATGAACCCACACCCACAATTATTTTTTGGGAGTATCTACTGCATTGTCCAAACAGAGCCGCAAAAAAATTTAGTGAACTTTCGCACATGTGCAGATCGGCCACTTCTCGAACAGAATCTAAAAACCGCTGATGAATTGTCAATTAGGTATTGTTATAGTTTGTCTTTTTTGAAAAAACCCTTTAGTTAGATTCGAGAACTGACTGCTAGATTCCGTCTAGTCCAGGTGCGACAGTCTAGCGAGACTGTTGCACCTGGAGAGGTATTGAAATCATGCTAAAAATCGCATACCCAGATTTTAGTGGATAAGCACGTTTCAAGGTCCCTATAATCCGGTTATAACATTTTTACGATGATGTCCGTGTGTGTAGGTGTGTGGATGTGTGTGTGGATTTTGGAACCACGGTTTCTCAAATACTATAAGATATTTAACTGCAGTTTCCTCGACATTCCTGGGAAGAGCTGATTAGATGTTGGTAACAATTGAACAACCGAAAGTAATAGTTTCTTTAAAAAATCTTCTAAATATTATTTTTTGAAAATTTCTGTTGTACTAATATTAAAGAATATAAAAATCTCTATCCGATACATTTAAAAATTTTATTATATCTTCTATGGTTAGATGCAGAAATACCGCCATTCTCATCAATGAATTAGAAGAATTTTGAACAATTTCGAATAAGAGTGAATAGAATTAATTAAAAAATATAAAAATATATAAAGAAGATATGTGTTTTTGTGTGTATCAGAAATGTTAAATATGTACAATATTTATATAGCCTAATATGGAAATGATGAGAGGTCTTGTGATGGCCACAACAGATTTTTTTGCAGCTCTTGAAATTTCTGTCAGCAAATTTTGACAGTTGATAATTATTAATAAATTCTAATAAATCAATGGAATTTTTCACAAGAGACATATATGTTTAATTGCTCTTTTTAATGATACTATATCTAATTAGAAAGAGATCATACGTTCATACGTAGATGTTAATAACATTTTATTCTCAAACAGTGGTGTTCCCTAATAATTAGAGTTAGATAAATTTATCTATTTCAACATGTATAAAAATATAGAATTATATTTAAAATAACTGTCGTGGTCAATAACTGGAAATATGTAAAGAAAAAAATTAATAAAATAAATAAACATTACTGCGTTTTACTTCCCACTGCCCGCCAGCAATGAAAGCCCGTGAGGTGACGCCTGGTAAGTGCCCACACGGTGCAAATATGTCATCATCATTACCTACCGAGATCTGTGTACATAGCATATTGGCATACCCAGCAATGGGTATCTAATATGCCGTGATGTTAATGTAGTAATATATGGTAGCCTATTTCATTCAACATATACATTATTTTCATACAAATGCAAGTGGTTTCTATCTGGTCTGGCATCATCAATTCGAACAAGTATTATTTGATATACTTTTATTGTTTAGTTATTTTCTGCATTCATCTACTTAAAAATAAATTCTGAATTTCAAAAAAGTAATAAATAACACATGACTTCAAAGTAGTTATAATTTGGAATAGTTTTAAGGTCTATTTTTAATATAAATCATCCGTGTTCTAATTAGTTACTATGGCGGAGTACTGTAAGTTCTTTTTATCAAATTTTAAGTTTATAAAATATTAGTATAAAAGAAGATATTGAAGCGTTTCGTGCAAAACATATTTTTTTAATAGCTTTAAAATATAAAGGTGGCACTTAGACTCCTTTTTAATTTCAATCCTTCAATTCTGGTCAACAAAATATACCATTATAGAAATCTTTTAAAACAAAACCATTGTACCCAGTAATGGATAAAAGGTATAATAATATATTTTAATTTTAAAATGAATATAAAATTTTGTATAATGTGTAATATACATTATCCCCCATTTTCGTTTCAGTGCACTCATCTAATTAAAACCTGCATATCGCGTTAGCCTTGCATGCAGCAGTGACGTCATACCCCCACCACTTGGCGTGGTCTAGCCAACCTACAGCTCAGCCCACTATGACTATCTAACTAGACAAGCAAACAACTCTTGCTCACTATGTTCGCCTGATATTAAATATATTCAGAATGCAATATATATTAGTTTAAATAATTGTTTATTTATTATATTTATATATTCTGGACAGGTGACAGCTGGGCTCTGATTGGCTGCTGGATTTTGCATGGAGTTTTTGGCAGTGACGTCATAAATACTTCCAAGAGAGGGGAGAATCGAATTGCGTAAGGACAGAAAAATATTTAAATAGAATTTTTTTAAATTGAAATATGTATTTTTATTTCGAAATATTATGTATTTGAATTGCATTATGTTCTGATATATCAAGAAATAATTATTTTTTTTATATATTTGTATAATGTGGTGTATATAGAAAACTGTTTTATGCATGTATGATATACTTATTATTACATTTGTAAAACAAATATAAAAATAATTATCAATATTGTTATGTATATAAACATTACTATTATATACATTTTTATTATATATGTAAGGACTTTTACAAATATATTTTTATCATAAAATGCAAATCAATATAATAAAAATAATCACAACTACAGATCCTAAATCCAAAAAATAAACTTATCCCTTAATAATAAATAACAAATACACAATAATCTTTCTCTGTCTCTGTCTTTCTTAAAAGCCTGTGTATACCTCTTTCTCTCTCGCTCCTAGATCGACGCCTAGCTTAGATGCACCGAAGTGCATACGACGCCGAATGCACTTGCATCTAGGAGAGCGGTAAGGGGATACAGACCTGTATGATCTAGCATTACGTACAGAGTATCAGGAAAACATCATATGAGAGAGTGCATGAAAGAGTTAAAAGAGGAGAGTTAGTGGTCAGTGTACAGAGAGTGGGAGTGAGTAAGAGAGAAAAATGAGTGTGTGAGAGAGAGGAAAAATGTTAATGCTTGTACATTGATATATTGTTGTACATATGGTGTTATAGTTGCTTGTATGTGTACATTATACATACAGTTGTTATTTATAATAAAACTAGACTTTAACACTATTTGATAGTAATGTTCTAATACTTTTTTTCGCCAGAAAATGCTCTATTTAATTCCATATTTTCGCTCATGACGATACGAGAAAATTGATTAATTAATACTCGGTTTTATAAAGGGCAGAATAAATTTACTATGGAAAATAACAAGTTCGAATCAATTTTATTCATTTTATGGCAATTAAAACATTACTATGAAAAGTTCGACTGTCATTTGAAGGAATAAATTTCATTTACTTTTAAAGTAAATTTAACTGTCGTTTATAAAACCGGCCATTACTCTATTAAATGATAGATAAATAACTTCTTCACTATACAAAGTAGCCATTTGCGCTCTCTTTTGTCAACGCAAAATGTCACTGTGCCACTCATGCGCGATAAAGCAGAAAGAACGCTCGCTGTCCAAATTTCTAACTGTACAATGTTGAGAAATGTCACTTGTCTACATTCTTAATGCAAACGTTTAGTTAGGAACTAATGGCACTGCAGTTATACATTTACCATCTTCACAAGTCAATCTGACATACAAATATAACTGCTCTGTTGGTATAGTAGATAAGCAACAAAATGCCGCATTGCTATGAAAATAAAATAGGGTATTTATTTACAAAAACGAAAGTATAAAATGCTTAGATTAGATTGAAGCAATAGCTCAAGAAGAATGGAAAATAACGATAAATTCCATCCACTTTTTCACTGCACTAGTTTAATGTACTTAAAACAAATAAATTACACAAAAAAACTTATTCATTACAAAACTGGCATTAATTTTTTGAAAAACGAAAATCAAAAAAAGTTATTTTTGAATACGTTCCTATCTTATTTATTAAGTAGTACTACTGTAAGTACAAAGAGAGAATATCTCTCAATCGACAATGTCCCATTTTGCGCTCTTAATACACAAATAATAGCTATTTTCTACATCCGAAGTTAAAACTTGACTGGTTTCCCTTTCCATGACGCTAAACAATAAATTTTAATCACAACTTAACAAGCTGTGGCTTAGATCGTATTGGACATGAATCTAGCAACTACTAAAAATTCATTAAGCATTAAGCACTGGCTAAAGGTAGCTGTCGGAACTGACAGCTGTAAACAAAAGTAACCTAAGAAATGTATTTTTTTTTCTGCTTTCTTAACTTGCAGTCATAGAACAAGTATAGTAGATGACCATTTTTATAAACACTTGTCTTTTATTTTAAAGATATTTCATAAAAATTTCTCTTATATTGTTTCGTAAATTGGTTTTTTAAACCACGGTGTATAAATATAGAAAGTGACAACTCCTCAATTTTTGTTGATATATTGATGTTGGCGATTAGTAGGCCGAGATTCTAACCTTACACGCAGCGCCTCTACAATGTGCCGTACCACATAACATTCTGGAACTAACATAATAAATGACAAGTTAACAGTCATGTATAATCCGGGCCTATGTATGTACATGAAAATTGCAACTATTTTATAGAATATATTATGATGAGATCCCTTCTCAAATTCGAAAAAAAATTACAATTTTCAAATAGTACAAAAGTGATCTGTGTGGTACACTCTCCAAGACAGCTTTCAGAGCCCGTGAGGTAACGCTTTGTAAATGTTCCAAATATACATGTATAAATAACGAAAATACTATTTCGTTGAGGGTTGTACATCAGGAAGAACTTTCAATGAAGGAAAATTTCAATTACCTACTACCTTTCACAAAACATAGCACATGCCTGTTGGAAAGTTGTACCTTCTGCATGTAATAAAATCCTTGGTATTTTCCAAAAACATTTTAAAGATGAAGATATTTTATGAGAATGGAAATCTGGGGATGAATGTTGAACGTATTTTAAACAATTAAATATATCATCATAGCTTATGAATTATTATAGGCGTGTTTCTTCGGACTGTGATTCGTGATAAAATTGAACAAAGTGAACATGATCAAAAAGAAAATTGTTTCTTCGTTCGTTATTCGTTATCCCCACTCTTTAATTTTGTGATCACAACACGCCATTCCCCTTTCCCTTCTGAATCAGTGTTTTGGCATGATCAATGTGATTGAAATAACAAAAGATTTGAAAATAGCAGAAAAAGCAAGCACTTTTGTGATATTTGAAAATTAGAAATTATTTTCAAATTTCAGGGGATACATCAGGGACATAAAATATTCTCTAAATTAGTTGTAATTTTGATGAAGTTATGTACAGTACATAGGCCCGGATTATACATTGACAGCACGATTGACAGTGAACTTGTCATTTGTCATGTTAGTTCCAGAATGTTATCCGGTACGGCACATTGTAGAAGCGCTGCGTGCAAGGTTCTAATCGACAACAACAAAATATGCCAACAAAAATTGAGCAGTTGTTACACCTTTTATATTTGTACACAGTGATTTAAACTTTCAAGACTTAGTTCATGAATATTTCTAGAAATGTATTACAGGTACATAGTAAGTTTATTTGAATCGTAATAGTAATTTATGTAACAAGTCTAAAAATATCATAGTTGCATTGTCAAACATAACTGTCAAGATCAAATAATATAGATGTTTGCGTAGTAACCACAATAGATACTTTTTATTCAGAGCGGTTAACTAAAATTTACTTATAGTAATTCACTGAGCATCACAAAGTAATCGGGTTAGTTGTGGTTACGTCAATTATCTAACTATGGTCTGCAGGCATTTTGTAAGCAACTACAGACTTTCGTAATGATAATAATTATTGTTTCATATGCCATTTTAAAATGCATAACAAAATCTTCAAACAATATTATTTTATAAAATTACCAAGTTTACTTTGTTCGTAAATTAACTGTTTACATGAATGAAAGCCTATAAAATAGTTTTATTAATGAAAACGCGTGTTACTCGTCGTTTAATTTTATCAACAATTATCTCGATTGTTAATCACCTTTGACGTTACTCAGATTCAAAATGATATATGAAAAGGTAAAAATTGTTAAAGCTGTCAAATTAATTTCTTGTAACTTAAAAACTGTGAAGGGTGTTAAATTATAAATCATTATTTGAAATTATCTGTCGCAATTCAATTTCAAATGAGTTAAATAATTGTTTAAAATTATTTTCAATAATTTTAACGTAACTGTCATATTTAGGGAATTGTTATACACAAACATATTTCTTTCCTTGAAATGTTGATATTTATGTAAAAAAATCTGATGTAGTCAGCACAATACCTTCCGTCAATTCTATGTTTTTGTACAAATCCCATATCAAAAGTTCCTTGGAAAAGATTCTATATATCCAGTAAAATTGTAACAGGAACATATACAATTTTCTACAAATATCTTATCAAGAGTTCATTGAAAAAGATTCTATAAATCCAATAAAATTATAACACGAACAAACACTATGCAAATTGCACTTTACACTGACATCTGTCAATTAGAATTATTTGAAAGTATCAGCTGTACCCATGATTATAACAAAGCTGGTTAATTTTTGAAAGTTAACTGTTTATAATTCATTTACTCCATATCTATTGAATATGAAGGAAAATGTATAATCAAATCGTGTATAAAATAAGATATTATTTCATATTGTTAATCAAAAAATGATATTTATTTGCGTTTTTTCAAGAAAAACTTTTAAGAACTTCAAATAAAGGAACTTCCGGTTGTTCACTTCCACCAAATTCTAATCAGCTTTTCATATGGATGTAAGGAAGAGGAATAGGTATGAAAGAATCATAATTTTTAGAATTGTAGTATTGGAGTTATCGTCGGAGAAAAATTTGTTACACACACACACACACACACACACACACACACACAGACACACACACACACACACACACAGACACACACACACACACACACACACACACACAAAGACACACATACAGACAACATCGTAAAATTAGTGAAATCGTATTCTAAGGACCCTAAACCGTACTTATTCATTAAAAAATGACCACATTTTAAGGTCCCTAGAACCCAATTTTAACATTTTCACGATGTCTGATGTATGTATGTGTGTGTGTATGTATGTGTGTGTGTGTGTATGTGTGTGTGTGTGTGTGTGTGTATGTGTATGGATTTTGTCTTCGCTCTCACTCAAATACTATCATTCAGAAAATTCTGAAACCTTGTATTTATACCCTATTCTAATATGAAAAGAAGCCATTAGATTTTGGTGTAAATCGAATAACCGGAAATAGCACTTTACTTGAAGTTCATAATGGTTTTTCTTCAAAAAATACCATTAAATGCCATTTTGTCGCAATTTATGTCATTATGAAAATTAAAGTTTATTGAACTTACTACAAGAATACATTAATACTTTTTCTATATATTTTACAGATAAATTTAAAAATTTTTTTTATTAGTCGCGAAGCCTAAGATAAACACAATTCCTTTGTTACACAGTTCATATTTCAAATGAATGTAACTGACAGTAAATGTCACTGTCAAAAAACTAATTACTTCAAATTAATAATAGTGACATTTTAAAAAGAAAATAGTAAATAAAGCAATAGTTTTCTGCAATGGAACAGTTTGCAACGTTAGTAAATATTAATTAATAAAAATTAAATAGCGGGAGGTTTTGTGTTGGCCACATCAAATTTTTTCCAATAAAATTTTCGTTTATTCATCAAAATGCACGAAATATTTGTGCATTGAGTCATTTATTTTGACAATATTAGCATCATTAAATTTTGTGTCCTATAAAATAAACCTAAATAAATTTAGGTCACTATTATTGTAAGCAGACGATTTGTAGAATCATTATTACTTACACGATATGCTTTACGATGTCCATTAAAATGTTGACAACTCAAAATTGTATTCTATGTCCTATGTTTTCCTCATAAAACTAATGGTCCACATTAAAGGGGATATTCGAAAAAAATTGTATGATTTTCATATTGTTCCTATTAAATCTATGAGTTGTAAAGAGCTTAAATAAATTAATCCTATCGTCTCTTTAATCTTTAATCCAATCACAAAGGCGAATAAATTTTAATAGTAAGTGACAGTAATATTTCAGAGTACATTAAGTGTAATAAAGTGCAAAAATATGAAGTTGGCTTTACAATCGAAGGTTGACAGAGCGTGAAGTATGACGTCATGGTCGTTGCGTCATCCGCTCCGCTTTTATTAATATCCCGTAGTAAACAACGTAAATAAACTAACATAAGTCGAGTTCTGTGCGTTGACATTTGCCTCGTAAAAATCTATACGGTTACATACCGTCATTAGTCAAGAAGAAACGAACAAGAAAGACTTTGATTGTTTTATTGCATTCTATACAGAACATAAGAAAAGTTTTCTAAATGCCGCAAAAAAAATTGTAATTTTATTTCAATTCCATGGCAATCACTGCAAGTGACAATATTTGTGCAGCAGAAAAAAGAATTTGTAATTCTATTTCAATTTCATGACTATCAAAATGACAATACTAATTTATAAAAATATAAATTCTGTTTTACAGATTTCAAAGCGTACAAGATAAAATCTGATTAGTATTTTATGTGTAGAATATTTTTATCTACAACTTAGGTATATTTGCAACACTATTATCTAAAATTAATAGGTTACTAACTAATTAAAAAAAAATCTGATGTGGCCAACACAAAACCTCCCGCTATTTAATTTTTATTAATTTAAATACATACCTACCTACGTATTTACTAACGCTGTAAACTGTTCCTTTGCAGAAAACTTGCTTTATTTACTATTTTCTTTTTAAAATGTCACTATTATTAATTTGAAGGAATAGTTTTTATCTTAGGCTTCGCGACTAATAAAAAAAAATATTTTAAAATTTATCCGTAAAATATATAGAAAAAGTATTACTGTATTCCTGTAGAAAATTCAATAATCTCTAATTTTCATATGACATAAAATTCGAAAAAATGGCATTTAATAGTATTTTTTGAAGAAAAACAACTATGAGCTTCAGGTAAAGTGCCATTTACGATTATCCGATTTACACCAATATCTAATGGCTTCTTTTCATATTAAAATAGGATAGAAATACAAGGTTTCAGAATTTTCTGATTGATAGTATTTGAGTTAGAGCGAAGACAAAATCCATACACATACATACACACATACACATACACACATACACACATACAGACATCATCGTGAAAATGTTAAAAATGGATTCTAGGGACCTTAAAACGTGGTCATTTACTAAAATCTCGATATCCCTATACGTCCCTTACCAAGGGTAGCGGGAGGTAAAAATAATAATAATGTACTCTCTTTTGACAACTGATACGACTGTTGGTGGCAGCACCGTCGCAGCGTTTGATTTAGTACTCTTAACTGGGATTGGTATTACTTCTGTAGGCATGTTGTGAAATTTTGCAAATATAAAACATTTGTGTAAAATCTTTATACAAAAAAATCTGATGTGGCAAACACGTGTTACTCGTCGCAATTTAATTCTTATTAACACATAACTATTGCTTTATTTACTGTTTTCTTTTTAATATTTCACTATTATTAATTGGAAGTGATTAGTTTTTTGACAGTGACATTAACCTGTTAGTTCCATACATTTCAAATATGAACTGTGTAACAAAGGAATTACAGTTGTTTTAAATTCTTGTACAATTTTAAATAGAGTTCTATAAGTTTTCAATGTGATTTACTTGTTAAATGAATAAGTTATACCATGTACCATTCAGTAACGTAATTATTTACTTGGTGTAATAGTATATTATACGCCAAGGTTGAGAAGATAATCATTATTGACCCAGCGCCAATATTGTAACCCGAGGGCGAAGACCGAGGGATATAAGGGGCCTGGTCAATAATGATCTTCTCAACCGTGGTTTATATACTATTTTTTCACTACTAGCACATAAATCAAATTTCAATTTTTTTTTATTGATAATAACAATAATTTTGATATGAATAATTACGTTACTTATTTGTTAATATTCACAAAAGCAAAGTAGGCTGCATTTGTTTTTATCTGACGTTTCACTCATTTCGCTGGTTTGGTAACCTCACTTATGGGCCTTGATTTGTATTTGATTTAATTATTTAATAAAAACACTTTGTGCTGTTACATTCAGCAGCCTTATTAGTTTGTTATTATTTTTAAATAAATTTATTGAGATGCATTTACCTACAAATACAAAAAAATAGTGATTTGTTCATTCCTACATTTACAAATGTTTCACATTTTCACCAAAACAGCACAGTGGCCAGGCGACGCGGCAGCGTAGGTCAATTTAAAATTATAGTGGCAAATTTAAATTATATACTTAACACCTTTCTTGAGTTTAATGAGTTAAATATTTGGATTTGGAGGCTTGAGTTTGATTGAAAAGTGACAGTTTGCATTATAAGCCTAGGTTAATAATAGGTGCGTTCGGCAAATGAGTTCTGCTCTCTCTTTTCACTCTGTACACTCCTAGCACCGTTCGGTAATTACATAGAGTGATAAGCGTCTTAAAATGGAGCGTTCGGCAAATGCAGAATGGAGTCAAGTGGAGTGAAAAGTGTTAACTCCATAAGCCCAACCTTGATATGCAAGCATACATGGAGTTTTTTTTTTTTATTTTACATCTGTCAGATCATTTTGTATTTTTGTTGAAATATTTTATTATACACAATTATTTTATATTTATAACATTGTTTTGTAATATAATAAGGCGCAGTATGTCGGAATGGTAAGAATTCTGTACCTTTTCTAATATATACTTTCTTCAGAATCATTAAAAAATAATACGAAACTGAATAACTTCTGTATGGTTCATTATTTATTTTTTTTAGCAGTGCAGTATATCAGATTGTCAAAAAAGGAGGTTATTACATTCGTGCACCAAAATTTTAACTCTACTCGTTCGGTTAATCACAAATAAAGGAGAGTACCTTGTTCCCTCGATGTACTCCAACTCCAGCTCTACTCCCACTCCACTCCAATACCGCTCCGTAAATACTCCAACTCCGTATGATTTACCGAACGCACCTAATAAATTATTATTGACCTAGGTTACCATGGTTACCAGCAAGCGGTAGTGAGAAACAATTTCTCATGTCAAATAAAGGTAAATAATAGTGGGTTCCTAGGCTAGTAGTGAATTTTTTTTTTAAGTATATACCAGGTATATAGACGGCACTCTTAAAAAAAGTTCATATCGGGCATAAAATTAAGATCATAAGGCATGTAGAAATAATTAATTAAGTCTGAAGTTAATTAAATCCGTTTTAAAAAGCGTTCAATGACATTACCATAAAAGAAAACTTGTACTTCAATAAAATTATACTAATTATGTTTCCAATGTTTTTTCACATTAAATTATAGAGAAAAATAAATATTTACATAAGAATAAGGAAGCAATTTCACATCAATTATCGATTGCCTTTTCCTTCATTTTCCAAATTAAAATTCCGCAAGGTTGAAAAACTCACTTATTACAGAAATTTAATTAACTGAGAAAATTAATGAAGAATTTAATTCAGCCATGTAAATGAGGTGGGTCTGAAGAATGTAAAATTTCTGCATGATTAAGCCAAGCCGAGAGATCTGGCGAGGATATGTGAGGCGCATAATAAAGTTAAAGGGAAATTCGGATTGAAAACTTTGAGCTAAACGTGAAGTGGAAGTGCAGATGAGACTCAGAGACGGTAAACGAGACGAACTACGAACTCAGCAGAGCAGAGCGCCAAACTTGCTCCATTCAATCACAAACTATAGAGACCAGCATGCACACCGACGACCAGCCAGAGGTGGAAAATTAACAGTTGTTATTGCCACGCTTTACTATACAGGGTGTCTCAGGACGAGCTTACGCTATCTATATTTTAAATACTATTTAATATAATTTAACGAAATTTGTTATCTAGGGGTTATCCAATATTTCCGTTTTAACTAAAATATTTTCAAAGCAGTAGCACTTCCGGTTTGACCGGAAATTGACATCAACTTTCTTATTTTAAATGGAATACGCTATATTTTATTTTACCATTGAATGCAGCGGAAAATTCTACATACGAAGCAATAAAAACATTTTACTCATGATCAACTACTTCCGGCGTTATTCAACTTTTTTTGATTTTTTGTCTGAAATCCGGCACATTTTCAAAACTCTGTATATCGGGAACGAGATCGAGTTTTTATAATCTGAAAAAAGCCTTTTATAAAGGAGACTTTAAGCTACATTATCCATAGAATAATCCTCGATTATTTATAAAAATGTGACGTGTACGATACACCAAAATTACAGTTGACAAACTTCAAAAAAGACATTTTTTTTAAATGGAACCCCCCCTTTTTTATTACATAAATGTGTACTACGACAAAAAATAAGGGTACTTTATGTAACATGTCCTATGTTGAAAGTTGATAGAATTTCAGTAAATTAGAAATGGATAATGTAGCTTAAAGTCTCCTTTATAAAAGGCTTTTTTCAGATTATAAAAATTCGATCTCGTTCCCGATATACAGAATTTTGAAAATTTCAGACAAAAAATCAAAAAAAGTTGAATAACGCCGGAAGTAGTTGATCATGAGTAAAATGTTTTTATTGCTTCATATGTAAAATTTTCCGCTGCATTCAATGGTAAAATAAAATATAGCGTATTCTATTTAAAATAAGAAAGTTGAGGTCAATTTCCAGTCAAACCGGAAGTGCTACTGCTTTGAAAATATTTTAGTTAAAACGGGCATGTTGGATAACCCCTAGATACCAAATTTCGTTAAATTATATTAAATAGTATTTAAAATATAGATAGCGTAAGCTCGTCCTGAGACACCCTGTATTTATTTACTATTTTTATTATTATTTGGTATTGTAGATTTCTATCATCGCCTGCGTTGAACAAAACAATATTAATTCTTTTTAGTTATTTTTTGCAATAGGTACACATGTACAGAGGCGGACAAAAAAAAATTTAGCATTTCTTGTAAACACAAATAATTCTAAAATATATTCTTTCATTCTATAAGGAATCTTGTCCTACTATGACCAATTTTTTTAATCCACTATTTTTTAAAATTTGTTTATTATTATTATTATTATTAATAATAATAATAATATTTGAAAAAAACTGCATTAAAGCTTCTGAGACGATATAGGTATTTTTTTGATATATTGATGTCTGCATTAGATTGGCAGTAATTCTGGAAATAACATGATAAATTAATTATCGTATGTGCATATGCGTATTAAGACTATAACTAAGTTAGCGAGTGTCGTTTTATATTCCTTTGCTTAGTTTTTTTTTAAAGATTTTTGATTATTGAAATTTAAAAATATTAGGGCATAAGGTATAGATAGGTATATGCTAAGATAAGAAAGTTACTCCTATATAAGAAATTAACAAATGCCAAATAAAAATATGATTAATGCTATATAAAAAAAATCTGTTATGGTCAATAGAACACCTCTCGCCATTTCCGTTTTGTTACATAAGTGTCGAATGTAACATTTCTTTTAAACACAAATAATTCTATTTAGATAAGTATATTCTTTCATTCTATAAGGAATCTTGTCCTACTCTTCTAAAAAATGTATATGTATTATTACTATTAATTGTAGAAGGAAATAAGGCCGTGAAGGCTGTGTCCGATGTCGCATTTTGGCATTTAGTATTTAGGATTTAAGACTTCTTCACATAAATACAACTCCGAATGGCACACTAATGATATCCATTGGTTTGTATGGCAACACTTTAGAACAACAAAAATGAATTATACAATTCGATTGAATTTGATGCTTCAGATTAAATGTTAATATTATATTTCATAAAATAGAAGCTAAGGAGCTATTCTTTGACAGTGAATTTGACGTTTTGTACAAATTATAGAAATAACAAACATGATTTGTTCAATTAGTACGGGTCAACTTCAAGGCATAGTGTGCTCCTGCACAACCCTGAAATCTAATTCCTAAAATCCTAAATAATCACTAGATTTAGGGCATATAAATTTAGGATTTAGATATTAGGGTGATAAAAGTGCAACATCGGACACAGCCTAAGTTCCAATAAATACAGTTTTACTTAACAGACGTTTCAGTCTTATATGCGACCATCTTCAGTGTGTTGAGAACATTTACTAAGCGTTCCTCACGGTCTCTGAAAGCTGTCGTGGAGAGTGTACCACAGAGGTCACTTTTGTGCTATTTGAAAAATGTAAATTATTTTCGAATTTCAGAGGGGATATCATCAGAGACATAATATATTCTCTAAATTAGTTGTAATTTTGATGTAATTATGTACTTAGGCCCAGATTATACAATGACGTGCTGAATGATCAAATTTGTCATTTGTCATGTTAGTTCCAGAATGTTATGTGGTACGGCATATTGTTGAGGCACTGCGTGCAAGGTTAAAATCTCGGCCTATTAATCGCCAACATCAATATGTCAACAAAAATTGACGAGTTGTCTCACCTTTTTATTTATACTCCGTGGTTTGAAGTATAGAGTAGACATATAATATTTAGTAACATGTATCTTCAGTGTTGCCAATAGAAAAAAATCTGATGTGGCCAACACAAAACCTCCCGCTATTTAATTTTTATTAATTTAAATACATACCTACCTACGTATTGACTATTGCTTTATTTACTATTTACTTTTTAAAATGTCACTATTATTAATTTGAAGTGATAAATTTTCTGACAGTGACATTTACTGTCAGTTACATTCATTTAAAAAATGAACTGTGTAACAAAGAAATAGTTTTATCTTAGGCTTCGCGACTAATAAAAAAAATTATTTTTAAATTTATCTGTAAAATATATAGAAAAAGTATTAATGTATTCCTGTAGAAAATTCAATAATCTTTAATTTTCATAAGACATAAAATTCGAAAAAATGACATTTAATGGTATTTTTTGAAGAAAAACCATTATGAGCTTCAAGTAAAGTACGATTTCCGTTTATCCGATTTACACCAAAATCTAATGGCTTCTATTCCTATTAGAATAGGGTAAAAATACAAGGTTTCAGAATTTTCTGAATGATAGTATTTAAGTTAGAGTGCAAACAAAATTCGTACACATACACACACACACACACACACACACATACACACATACAGACATCATCGTGAAAATGTTAAAAATGGATTCTAAGGACCTTAAAACGTGGTCATTTACTAAAATCTCGATATGAGATTTTTAGCACGATCCCTATACCTCCCTTACCAAGGGTAGCGGGAGGTAAAAAAAAAAATAATCAAACACCATTTTAGAAAAATTAACAAAAATTTACTTGATAACAATATTTCCAAATATAATTACTTTTGACTTGAGCGATAGTCGACTGAGGAATGGATGAGGGTTCTCGAAGGAAAAATGATCGGACAAGCAGTTTGTAGTGAAACTATTTAATTCAAGCCGACGTTTCGACTAAAACGTTAGTCTTCTTCAGGGCAAGAAATTGTCTAATAACATAAGTTTTTAGTCGCAACCATCCATGAGGAACTATTACAATAATCACAGAATTGATCGTCGTATTTTATAAAAACATAAATAAATAACATTTAAAAAGATGAAAAGTCAAAATTGTTAAAAGAATAAATAAATTAAATAACAGATAATGTAAAATTTGTATCCCCTGAAGAAGGCACCAGTTTATGGTGCCGAAACGTTGGGTTAAAATAATAAATTACAGAACTTAAACTAAAAAAATCTGATGTGGCCAACACAAAACCTCCCGCTATTGAATTTTTATTAATTTAAATTCATACCTACGTATTTACTAACGCTGCAAACTGTTCCGTTGCATAAAACTATTGCTTTATTTACTATTTTATTTTTAAAATGTCACTATTATTAATTTGAAATTATTAGTTTTTTGACAGTGACAATTACTGTCAGTTACATTCATTTGAAATATGAACTGTGTAACAAACGAATTATTGTGTTTATCTTAGGCTTCGCGACTAATAAAAAAAATATTTTTAAATTTATGTGTAAAATATATAGAAAAAGTATTAATGTATTCCAGTAGAAAATTCAATAATCTTTAATTTTCATAAGACATAAAATGCGAAAAAATGGCATTTAATGGTATTTTTTGAAGAAAAACCATTATGAGCTTCAGGTAAAGTGCCATTTCCGGTTATCCGATTTACACCAAAATCTAATGGCTTCTTTTCATATTAGAATGGGATGGAAATACAAGGTTTCAGAATTTTCTGAATGATAGTATTTGAGTGAAGACAATATCCGTACACATACACACATACATACATACATACATACACACATACATACATACACACACACATACAGACATCATCGTGAAAATGTTAAATTTGGATTCTAGGGACCTTAAAACGTGGTCATTTACTAAAATCTCGATAAGTGATTTTTAGCACGATCCCTATACCTACCTCCCTTACCAAGGGTAGCGGGAGGCAAAAAAGGTAGTATTTTTCCAATTAATAATATGAGTTCCGAAAGATATTTTAATAATTTAAAATAAAAATGTTTAACAAAAATTTGTACACGTGTTAAAATAAATAATTTCACTACAGACTGCTTGTTCGATTATTTCTCCTTCGGGAACCCTCATAATTATTTTGATTAAGGTTTCAAATGCATAATAATAGTTATAAGATCCAATGAAACCGCTTGACTGGCTGGATAGCCTATACGCTTATACCAGTATAATAATCTAATCAATGAAATTAGTATCGCATACAAAATCCATTATAATAAATGTAATGTAACATTTTAAGCAAATCTTGTGTAAAATTCTTCAATTTAGTCGATCGACGGACTGTGCACTAGTCTCTATTCAATCTTACTCGTAACCCCTATCTCCTTACTGCAAACACAACATGGAAGAGGAAGACAACGATCGTCTGCACAATTTCATCAAATTTAGACACACTCCACTTGCACGTCTTCTTTTTGCACAAAACAAACACTAGAAACGTACGTCGGAGATTGGGTAGAATTACGAAAAGTTTGAGTCATCGAAACGTGAAGAGATCATTTAATAAATTGGTTCATTTTTTGGAAGCCCACAAGAAATGAATTGATTTTGGTGCATTGATTTATATTTTAGGTGAATTGAAGGAGAAAAAGTTTGATGTTTTGCAAGAGTTAATAAATTAGGATATTGTACGAGGTCACGGTAGGATTATTGTGATAAGAAATTCAAGTAGCTGTAGAAAATAAAATTTGCACTACCCTTTAATAAATAAAAATAAATAAATAAATATATCATCACGGCATATTACCCATTTCTGGGTGTGTCAGTATCTACAACAAATGTAGACATCGGTAATGATGACGATATATTTTACCGTGTGGACGCTTACCAGGCGTCACCTCACGGGCACTCATAGCTGGTGTGGAGAGTGCACCACAGGGGTCACTTTTGTGCCATTTAAAATTGGAAATATTTGGCGTCTGTCGGGATCGAACCCGGTTCCCCCAAGTTAGCGAGCAGACACTCAGGCACGCGACCACGGGACCCCCTTTAATAGTATATTGTATAACTAGTGCTGAAAGTTGGATATTTCACGCGAGCGTGAAGTTTGAGCCACGAGCCGAAGGCGAGTGGTTTAATCACGTGAGGGTGAAATACCCTTTCAGCAAGTGTTGCACACGATATTTTTCCGACGACCACAAAAAAACAATATAAAATTTACTTAAAAATATTAAAACAGATTATGTTTACATCATTACTATCAGAATTCACCAAAAATTTTGTTAAAATCTGATAAATCAGGGTCCAACCTTCTTAATCCGTGTAAATTCAGCAAATTATTTGTAACTGTCAAATTTTTAAATACAATTTTTTAGGTTAGTTCGCTCAGTTATCGCAGCGTGTGTAAAATCATTTCACACAGTTGCGAACGCATCTGATTGGCTAAAGATTTAATTTCACACAGCTTTGCTAGTGATGTGCAATGACCAACTTTCAGTAAAAATTTAGCGTGTGAATTTATGTACTTTTCGTAGAGGTCGTCGGAAAAAGAGATTTATTATACCAGTGTGGAATGTAACATATTAGTCAAGAGTGTCACGAGTGTAATACATCGTTTTATCCAACACTTTTTTTAAAACTTCTTAAATCATTTTTATGTTTTCGTTCATCAGTTGACACTGACAAGTCAATTGATATACTATGCTAAGTTACAAAGTAGCCATTGAATGGTCACTATGGTGTTATTGAGAAAAACCTGATGTAGCCAACACAAAACCTCCCGCTATTTAATTTTTATTAATTTAAATACATACCTACGTTGCTACGTATTTACTAACGCTGCAAACTGTTCCATTGCATAAAACTATTGCTTTATTTACTATTTTCTTTTTAAAATGTCACTATTATTAATTTGAAGTGATTAGTTTTTTGACAGTGACATTTACTGTCAGTTACATTCATTTGAAATATGAACTGTGTAACAAAGGAATTGTTCTTATCTTAGGCTTCGGGACTTATAAAAAAAATATTTTTAAATTTATCTGTAAAATGTATAGAAAAAGTATTAATGTATTCCTGTAGGAAATTCAATAGTCTTTAATTTTTATAATGACAAAATGCGAAAAGATAGCATTTAATGGTATTTTTTGAAGAAAAACCATTATGAGCTACAGGTAAAGTGCCATTTCCGGTTATCCGATTTACACCGAAATCTAATGGCTTCTTTTCATATTAGAATAGGGTATAAATACAAGGTTTCAGAATTTTCAGAATGATAGTATTTGAGTTAGAGCGAAGACAAAATCCCTATACATACGCACACACATACATGAACATACACACGCATACACACACACATACATACATACACACACACATACATACACACATACATACATACACACACATACATACATACACACACACACACACACACACACACACACACACACACACACACACACACACACACACACACACACACACACACATACACACATACAGACATCATCGTGAAAATGTTAAATTTGGATTCTAGGGACCTTAAAACGTGGTCATTTACTAAAATCTCGATAAGTGATTTTTAGCACGATCCCTATACCTCCCTTACCAACGGTAGCGGGAGGTAAAAATAATCACTAAATTAACATTAATTCCAAAATTGGCAAAAATAATGTGTTCAACACGGCACTAAACACAGATTTCATTGCCTCTGCTGTAAATCTGATATTTTACTGCCTATAGTTAAACAAATAACTATTTAATAGTAAGAAGCCTTTTTCACTAGCAATAACAAAAAAAAAAGTTTGGCCTAAATATTTTGACTGCCACTTTGTTATTTTGAAATAAATCTATTTATTCATTCTACTATTGAAATTCCCTACTTTCTAATTTTTTTCTATTCCTCCGCTATCCTTTTATTTTCCTTCACATCCTCTATTTCTTTTATCTTGTAGAAAGCTCCTATGTCCCAGTTTTTGCTACGCTTTCTCCCTGAATACAACCACTTATATTCATATTTTTTGCGCAATAACCCCAAAAGGGTGACCACAAAAACAAGGTATACAAAGAAGAATATTTGAATATATTGGCAGTGGAAAGAAGCTATGAATAACTTACAGATGTGGGAAGCAAAAAATTTAGAAAGTTTCAGCAGCCCACGAAAAACCGAGGAAGAGTTAGAAATTTGTTTAGTAGTAGAGAAGATTTTGAACAGATGTGAAGTTTAATTTTATACTGTGATTTGTTTCGAAATTGGTATAATAAATAAGTAAATGTGTTTTTGTTATTAAAATAATGTGTAAATATGTACATTGATAAAATAAGGTATGTAAAAATTTCTGGATTGTTGATGTAGATTAGTTAACATTTAGTCAAAATCTATCATGCGTATTAAATTTACTTATTCTTATAAAACCTACATTTCGGTATACAATTATATTTTCATTACGGTGAAATCTTACTCACACTGATTTCCATTTTATGAGTACAATTTCTTTTGTTTAGTAATATTCTAACCTACAAACAATGGTTTCACGCCTGGTACATTTTTATCACAAATATTGCACATGTGCCATGCATATGATGTGAAATGTCTTATATTTTAATAGTTTACAAATAGTAGAAAGAAAATAAATTACTTAATTTTGAACTTTGCCTTTTTTATAATTCTACCAGTTGTGGATTATTTTGGTTGTTGTTGACTAGCATTTTTTTAAAGTACATGTTTTAGTTCGATAACCATGAATTATGATGCAGAGGTAAAATAAAAAAAATCTGTTGTGGCCAGCACAAGACCTCTCGCCATTTCCATATTAGGCTATATAAGTATTGTATTGCACTTTCCTATTCCTTTTTGCACTGTGGTATCGAACCGTCGTTTTATAACAAAATATCACAGAACTTTACCCAAATATTGTTTTTGATTATATTTAACATGTCTTCTGCACACATATAATTCTAATTATATCTATTTTTCATTGAATGAGGAAATTCCTAAATTTCAGAGATTCTTCCAATTCATTAATCAGATTGGCGGTATTTCTGATGGATACATATATGCATTTTACCTATAATTCAAATATTTAATTATTAAAACAATAAGGAAGATTAAATATACTTCCCAGAAAAAACTATCAGAATGTCACTAAAACTGTTGATTTTTGACACTGACATATGTCATTTACAAACTATGTTATAAACATTTGAATTTGTCAAGTGGTTTCCTTAGTGCCTTAGCCTCTGCGATTAGAATATTATATATATTATAATGTCTTTATCTCTAAATCTATACAAGATATAATAAAAATTTTAAGTGTATTAGATGGAGAATTTTGATCTTCAATATTCGTCATAACAAAAATTTCCAAAAAAATATATTTAGAAGAATTTTTCTAAGAAACTACTTCTTCCGGTTGTTCAATTGTTACCAAAACCTTTTCAGCTCTTCCCAGGAATGTCAGATTGAGGAAACTGCAGTTAAATATTTTTTAAGTCTTATAGTTTTTGAGGAATCGTCCCTCCAACATCCAGACCCACATACATACACATATACACACATACACACACAACACACACACACACACACATCATTTTAAAAATGTTATAATCGGATTTTAGGAACCTTAAATCGTGCTTATTCAATAAAATCTTGATATGCGAATTTTAGCATGAATCCAATACCTCTCTTAGCGAGAGGTAAAAATCTGTTGTGGCCAGCACAAGTTCTCTCGCCATTTCCATATTAGGCTCTATAAGTATTGTATTGCACTGTGGTATCGAATCGTCGTTTTATAACAAAATATTACAGAACTTTACCCAAATATTGTTTTTTATTGTATTTAACATGTCTTCTGCATATATATAATTCTAATTATATCTATTTTTCGTTGTATGTGGAATTTCCTAAATGTCAGAGATTCTTCCAATTCATTAACCAGATGGGCGATATTTCTGATGGATATATGCATTTAACCTATAATTTTAAATAATTAATTAATAAAACAGTAAGACAGATTATACGTACTTCCCAGAAAAAGCTATCAGAATGTCACTAAAACGGTTGATTTTTGACACTGACATATGTCATTTACAAACTATGTTATAAACATTTGAATTTGTCAGGTGGTTTCCTTAGTGCCTTAGCCTCTGCGATTAGATTATTCTATATATTATAGTGTATTTATCTCTAAATCTAGACAAGATATAATAAAATTTTTAAGTCTACCAGATGGAGAATTTTCAAAAAGTAATATTTAGAAGATTTTTTTAAAGATACTACTACTTTCGGTTGTCCAATTGTTACCAAAACCTTTTCAGCTCTTCCCAGGAATGTCAGATTAAGGAGTTCATAGTTAAACAGGTTTTAAATCTTATAGTTTTTGAGGAATCGTCCCTCCTACATCCAGACATATACACATCCACACACACATACAGACATCATTTTAAAAATGTTATAATCGGATTCTAGGGACCTTAAATCGTGCGAGAGGTAAAAAAGTTCTCTTATGTCAATGTCAATGAGAACGTTTTAGGATATTCCTCATTTATCCAAGATAACTCTGTAACATGCAGTAATAATTATCACATTAACAAGGTAAATTAATACGCAGAGTATAACGATATGAATGTTCAGATTATAAATTATAAAATAAAGTAGACATGATCACGAAAGAGTGTACATTTGAATAGTTGTATGTAGAAGTGTGTATATGTATTCGTAATTATACACCATATAAAACTTACAAATATGTGACTACAGTCTGTATCAACTGCAAATATTTTATGTTAATTCCTTATGCAGAAATTAACATATTCTTTCCACGTATAATTAACCAAGAAATTTAAATTGTAAATTCAAAAGCCGGTACATAAAGCACAGTTTACAGAGTCCAAGATGGCGTAAACACATTAGAGATATACTTATAAAGGCCAAGCTCCACTTGTAAATAACTTGGCGCGCTGACAAAAAGTATTAAAGTCGAACAGTTTATGATAACTGCTGCTCCCCATACCAGCGGATACACTAATGAACTTTAATTCACATAGTTTATACGCGCCAAACAAATAAAGTGTGCAAATTATGTTGCAGTGCAGGTTTGCTTTGCTGGACTCCGGTGCATTTGTCGCGATGCGAGAGCGGAGACCAATTGCCGTTTGCGTAAAACGGCCACAAGTATTGTGGGGCGTTTACGAACATACAGCCAATAGCATATACTAAATATTTCATATTTTTGGATTAGCACGCACAACAAAAATAAGGTGAGATTATCACAAAACGAAAAGGAGATAACTCGAAGATATCTATTAAGTTATAACATATCTGTTAATAAATATGGATTAGGATTTATATTAAAATTATAAAGAAAAGGAATATGTTACCGCGAAGTTTTACCCCTTACAGGAGTGCCATAGTATTATTTGTACATAAAATTATATATTAAAAAAAATCTGTTGTGGCCAGCGTAAGACCTCTCACCATTTCCATAATTCTAATTATACAGAGAATTTATTTTAAAATGCAACATTATAGTACATCACTTCCATGGTTACACACTATTGTCAAACAGTGACAGCAACGTAAAATTTGTCCATTTTAAAATGCAATATTATAAATAGTATTGCAGCACAGGAGATACCTTCAAAACACATCACAAATGGTGTCAATTCTTATTATGACCGACTAGAATATTGCCTCAGAGTGATTGGGGGTATTTTTTAACAATTATTACATGAAAGTTATGAATTTTTGTAAGCTGAAGTTTTTTTAAGATGTACAACATTCATGTTTTGATTATTTGTTAATCGTATGTAGGCTAATTTATAGGTAATTAGTTTTGATAATACAAAACTACAAATTTTGTATGTTGCATTTTAAAATGGAGAAATATTACATTGCTGTCATTTTTGACAATAGTAAGTAACCATGAAAGTGATTCGCCATATGTTGCATGTTAAAATAAATTCCCTGTATCTATTTTTCATTGTATGAGGAAGTTCCTAAATGTGAGAGATTCTTCCAATTCAGTAACCATATTGGCGGTATTTCTGATGGATGTATGCATTTTACCACCTATAATTTCAAATATTTAATTAATAAAACAATAAGAAAGATTAAATATACTTCCAAGAAAAAGCTATCAGAATGTCACTAAAAATCTTGATTTTTGACACTGACATGTGTCATTTACAAACTATGTTATAAACATTGGAATTTGTCAACTGGTTTCGTTAGTGCCTTAGCCTCTGCGATTAGATAACTCTCTATATATTTTAATGTCTTTATCTCTAAATCTATACAAGATATAATAAAAATAAGTGCATTAGATAGAGAATTTTATGTTCTTTAATATTTGTAATAACAAAAATTTCCAAAAAAATATATTTAGAAGAATTTTTCTAAGAAACTACTACTTCCGGTTGTTCAATTGTTACCAAAACCTTTTCAGCTCTTCCCAGGAACGTCAGATTGAGGAATCCATAGTTAAACAGTTCTTAAGTCTTATAGCTTTTGAGGAATCGTCCCTCCAATATCCATACATACACACACACACACACACACACACACACACACACACACACACATGCACACATCCACACACATAGACATCATTTTAAAAATGTTATAATCGGATTCTACGGACCTTAAATCGTGCTTATTCACTAAAATCTGGATATACGAATTAGGATGATTCCAATACCTCTCTTAGCGAGAGGTAAAAAAAAGTGGCCAGCACAATACCTCTCCCCATTTCCATATTGGGCTATATACAGGCTGCTCATTTTATTATTATTTTATTATTTTTTATTCATGGGGTCCCGTGGCCGCGTGCCTGAGTGTTTGGTCGCGAACCTGGGGGAACCCGGTTCGATCACGACAGACGCCAAATATTTTCAATTTTAAAATGGCACAAAAGTGACCCCTGTGGTGCACTCTCCACACCATCTATGAATGCCCGTGAGGTGACGCCTGGTAAGCGCCCACACGGTGAAATATATCGTCATCATTACCTATGTCTACATGTGTTGTAGATACTGGCACACCCAGAAATGGGTAATATGCCGTGATTATATATTTATTTGTTTATTTATTTCATTTTATTAGTTCCCGCCTTAAAGTTTAAAAACAGACAAGCCATGTTACATTTCATAAGTGATTTGGTTTTTAAAATTTTGTTTTGCTCTTTAAAGTATTAATGTTTACCAAGTGGCTTATGTTCTGTTTTGCCTATTTTTAGGCGGGAACTTATAAAATGGACACCCTCTAAATAGGTACATACATATTGTATTTAATATAGGTATCTTATTACAATTATTTCAATTCTTTAAATATTTTCATATTTTTTAATCCATTCTATGAACTATTTTTCTCCTACTCTACGAAATGTTCCATATTCTTCCAATTCATTGACGAGATTGGCGGCATTTCTGAAGGGTAGGTATACGTAATATGCCTATAATTTTAAATATTTAATTAATAATAAAATAAGGAATATTAAATGTGCTTCCCAGAAAATCCTTCAGTAATGTCCCTGGATTTTTGACACTGACATTTTTCTGTCAATAACAAATATTTTTATTTTTGAACTGGTTTCCATGGAGTTGTTTGGGATGTGAGTTTCATTACAAGGAATTATTTTATATATTTATAATTCTCTATCTCTAAATATATAGAAGATATAGTAAAAATGTTAAATGTATCGGATAGAGAATTTTATATTCTTTAATATTTGTAAAAATATAAATTTCCAAAAAATAATATTTAGAAGATTCTACTACTTCCGGTTGTCAAATTGTAACCAAAATCTAATCAGCTCTTTCCATTAATGTCAGATTGAGGAATACGTAGTTAAATTGGTATTTAGTCTTGTAGAATTTAAGAAACCGTCTCTCCAACATCCAGACACACACACACACACACACACACACACACACACACACATACATACATACATACATACATACATACATACACAAACAGACATCATTGTAAAAATGTTAAAATCTGATTCTCGTGACCCTAAAACGTGCTTATTTACTAAAATCTGGATATGCTATTTTTAGCATTAATCCAATAACTCTCTTGGCAAGAAATTGATTAATTAATTTGTAGCTTACTTAATTTTTGTAACTTAATTTCAAATGACAAATAAATAACTATTTAAAATTTTGTTTTCCAAGACCAACCTGATATTCCTATTCTTAATAATACTAGACTCACCGCTATGTTAAAATTATAGGTATAGGAATACTGAAAAAAAAATAAAATTTCCACGTTTGTCTATAGTTATGAGCAATTTATGTTTCTTTACAATAATTTTCTAATCTGAAGTTAATCCGTTTGTCTGTCCGGAAACAAATCTGGTGTTAAATCACGTATTTTACTGGCGAAATCTGTTTAACATTCTTGAAAAATCTCTCTCTTAGTGATTCTAGTATGGCTTCCATTCCAAGGAGGCTGAACCTCGCGTAAATAAGAATTAGTGTCTGGGCCCACGCCCTATTCCTATTCTGACCGTTCGTTGCACAGAGGAATCGGAGCTATATTTGTGCCAGCCAAGCCAGATACATTGTATGCACAAATACACATACGAGTAAAAGATTCCATGCACAACACAACAATAAATACGAAATACTGGGAATGCGGAGTTTTTTTTAAACGAATTCGGAATAACAATAACAGATAAATTCACATTCTTTATAATTTGCTGCTGGAATATAAAGATAAAAAATTGGTTCCTTTGCGAGACTAATTATAATATAGTTTTGAACAAAATGATTCTATTTTGGGTGATAAAAATTGCATATTCACATTTTAGTGAATAAGCACGTTTTAAGATCACTAGAATCCAATTTTAACATTTCTTCAATGATCTCTCTCTCTCTCTCTCTCTCTGTGTGTGTGTGTGTGTGTGTGTGTGTGTGTGTATGTGCGTGTGTGTGTGTGTGTGTGCTTGTGTGAATATGTGCGTCTGAATGTTGGAGGGACGGTTTCTCAAATTCTATAAAACTAATGACCAATTTAACTACATATTGCTTAATCTGACATTAATGGGAAGCTCAAATAAAATATTCTAATTTTATTTTTTGGAAATTCATGTTATTACAAAGATTAAAGAATATAAGATTCTCTATCCGATACATTTAACATTTTTATTATATATTCTATAAATTTACAGGTAGAGAATTATAAAATAATCATTTGTAATGAATCTCACAGCCCAAACAACTCCATGGAAACCAGTTTAATTAAACTGTTTGTAATTGAAAGAAAAATGCCAGTATCAAAAATCCAGAGACATTACGAAGGCTTTTTCTGGGAAGTATGTTCATTTAATATTTCTGATTTTATTATTAAATAAATATTTAAAATTACAGATATCTACATATATTACATATACCCATCAGAAATACCGCCAATCTCGTCAATGAATTTGAAGAATCTCGAATATTTAGAAGAGTAGGAGGAAACTTATTTATAGAATGAATTAAAAAATATATTAATAATAGATGTAATTAGAACTTTTCTGTGCGCCAGAAATGTTAAATACAATATGTACTTATATAGCTCAATATGGAAATGGCGAGAGGTCTTGTGCTGGTCAGTGGTCACAACAGATTATTTAAAACAGCGTTTTAGTTAAAACAAGGCTTGTGTTAGCAGCCAATGTTTTAACTAATTTTTTTTACGTCTGTTAAATACTACACTTTTTTTCATTAAAATGGATTTATAAAGTTTTTTTTTAACACAATAAAAGTTTGAAAAAAGTGTACTTTTTTAATGCTACGAAGTGAAATAATGAAAAGTTACGGCACTTTTTTTACACGTAAAAAGAATGTAAGCAACTCGAGTAAAAGTTTGACGAACTCGCCTGCGGCTCGTTGGGTCAAACTTTCTTATTCGTGAAATAAGACTATACTTTTTACACTTGTTACATAAATAACTATTTTTTACGTTTGTTAAAAAAGTACACTTTTTTCATTAAATGGATTTATAAAGTATGTCTTTTTTTAACACAATAAAAGTGTGAAAAAAGTTACCTTTTTAACGCTACAGAGTGAAATAATGAAACGTTGCGGCACTTTTTTTCACACTTTTATTGCAGACGTAAAAAAAAAATTGTAAGCAACTCGAGTAAAAAGTGTCTTATTTCACGAATAGGAAAGTTTGACCGAACTCGCCTAGAGTTCGTCAAATCCTATGAGTCGTCAATTTTTGTCATGTGTCCCGGATCTTATGGGTGAAAAATCGACTCCGGGTTTTTCCTTTCAACTAAGTGCCCAGTTTTAAGTCCTAGCACTAATTCCAACGATGTCAGTACCGGAACACTAAAACTTTAATTTGTTTGTATGAAATTATAAGACTGTAAATAACCAAGATCCATCGTTTTTCGAATGAAAAAATAAATAACTAATAAATCTTTCATTGTACGCTTTTCAAAATCTAATACTTTCATAATAAATCACTATAAGGAACTAAATACGCATTTAGCTATCGCGGTTTGTAAAAATTAAAATTTACTGTTTTGTTGTAAACAGATTCTAATTAGTAGGTAGGTTTGAAAACACCTTGTGTTCCATAAATATCCTTTTCTTTCTCCTTCAGGTATGCGGTAGGATCAGGCTCGTTAAGCGCAGAGCAATCATAAACATATTTTATTTTTGCTGTTTATAACAGTATGTGTTACAATATAAACGCACAAGATCTGGGAATTTATAAAATAACTTTTATATCGTGTGTGTGGCATTAGTTGCAAAAATATTTTAATAGGTTTAATACTGAGTAGATATGCCAGATATTTTGTAATGAAGGATATTAAACTTAATAGATATATTAACCATTTAACATTTAGTGTGTACATGTAGTTAACAAATTAGAGTCGATAGAGATAACCGTGCACATTAAAACGCTGTAACTGAGACTTTAATCATAAACAATTTTTTAGTGTTTATAATAGTAAGTATCGGACACGAATTAAAAATTACGGAAAGAATGTTAGCTCTAATCACTGTCAAATACATGCATTCCGTTTAAATTCACATGAAATACAGTTAATTTACGTTGCGCTTACCTAATATAACATAAAAAAAGTTGCCCAAAGAAGTATTAAAGCTACACAGAAAAAAAAAAAAACATTCTAAATTGTAGTTGAATTAACTAAACAAATCTTTGATTTTCAGCCTACTAATATGTTTTCATTAAAATGTCTAAGTTGATTTAGTTAAATTTTCTAAATTTGTGGTAACAAATTATAGTAAAATTAAATACAAAATTAGATTAAATGACTACATTTAGTATTGAACTAAACATAAATAAAGAAATTAACTAAATGCATATTTAAATTTTCTATTTACTTACCTAATTTATTAGATAAATCACCGAAAATTGTAGGCCAAAATACAGTAACATTAAATAAAATAAGTAATTAAAATAACTATTTTCATATTTAAATTAACAATTTTTTTACAAAATATTTATTATCTAATTCGGATTAGTTAAAATGCTAAATTAAGATTTGTAAATTATATTTAAATATCAATTCTTTTTTTTTGTGTAAGCAGCCCTTCTAAAAATGAAAGTTAATCTGTGCAATGTGCAATTGGTCGATAATACACTCAGAAACTTTGTCGGTTATTTCAAGAAAACTATAAACATCGTAATTATGACAAAGCGGCATATCGCGCATTGCTTGCATTATAACATTGGATGCCAAACGGGCCATTATTTGCGCCGCTCTATTGGAATGAAGACATGCATTGCATTATACTTCTACATGCTCTGAGTGCTCTGTATAGTAAAATAATCTTACTGTTCCATTAACATAAATGCTATTTTCACTTGAAATAATTTTTGGAATTACAGTTTTCATTCTGATAAAAAATTATTTCATATAAAAATAGCATTTATTTTAAAGGAACAGTAAGATTTACTATTCAGAGCACTCAGACCAGGTAGAAGTACAATGCAAGCAGTGAGCGATATGCCCCTTTGTCATAATGGGGGATTCCACGATTTTTAGATTTTTTTATATGTTATAGTATTTTTAAATTAAGAAATTCCCTAATTTTTCTTTTTTTAAAATTCGGCTTCTTTTGGAAGAAAAAAAAATGACAAATATTTGTCAAAATAATAGTGTTTAGTTGCATAACCACCATAACGAAATACTCAGTGGAACAGTCTGGCAGTCACTGGTTTGTTCTTGGGAACGCCCACTTACAGTGTCGGCCAATAAAAGAGAGCCGGGTTCGGTTGCGTCATCAAGCCCGGAAAAATCCGCGCGTTTTGAAAGTATGTAATATATTTTAGCATTTATATAAAAAGTTATAAAACATATAGAAAAGAGATTTACGTCAATAACACAGGTTCATGAGAAGAATTAATTTTGTATATAATTTATATAAAAATTCGATATGAGTGGAATCCCCTATTACGATATTTATAGTTTTTATTGCTGGACCTGACAGTCATTTTTTTTTTTTACTATATCTATCTTGTTTTTACATTCTCGGATTATGAGCATCCCCAGTCTGACCCGGTTAAAGATACGACAACTCGGTTTAAAAATTTGAATTCAGCATGAAATTCTCTTTCATATCATGTATTACTCGATTTTTACTAATGTACTGTTCGTAAGTTACTAATAAATTAAACTTACATGAAATTCCTCTAAAATTTTAAATATCTGCAAATCGACTTAGGTATAATTTTTTCATTTGAAATTTAGACACATATTAAATACGTAATACTGTTTATCTTTAATCGTGATGAAATTATTGATAAAATAATGAAAACTATTGCAGATGTTTAAAAGAAAATTTCATGCTGATTTCAAATTCTATTAACTTGTTACCGTACCTAACAGTCAGAGTGGTGAATGAATTTGTAGAACAGAGTTGACAATAACAATAATTATTTAAATATCATTGATAATTTATTCCTTTCGATATCACGACGAATTTAAACTGTACTAAATACCTAAAATTTTAAAACAAGGAAACCGCTCATAGCAGCTGTAGACACGTGTTTCGCTCTTATTAGAGCTCATCAGTACAGCATAGCATGTTAACAGATGGACATTAACTGGAAATAGTGAATAGAAAATGAACAAATTGTAACAGTACCTGTAAGCAGCCAAATACACATTTGTTGCTTTGAAATAATTTCCACCATTTGTAGATAAATATAACATCGCAGCAGAGGCAATTTGTTCATTTTCTATTCACTATTTCCAGTTAATGTCCATCTGTTAACATGCTATGCTGTACTGATGAGCTCTAATAAGAGCGAAACACGTGTCTACAGCTGCTATGAGCGGTTTCCCTGTGAATTTTTTTTTTAATTTTGACAGCTTCACGCTCGTTTACAAAATCTTTCATTTAAATACCTAATATTGTTTAATTTTTTGAATAATTTAAATTTCTTTCATATATCTGGATAATAAATTTTTAACATAAATCTTTGAGAGTTCATTCTACTTAAGAAATGTAAGAAACCTTTTTTGATAAAGAATTACGATCCTTAATTTTTTATTTTCGTAAAATTTGATTCAGGCCACTATTTTCGTAAAAATGGCCAAAAACTCAAAAATAAAATTTTTTGCACCTTTGATCCAAGATGGCGACTCGCGCCAACCCTCCCCAAAATCAAGAACTTGAATTTTTCATTCTCGTCGCGATCTAAACAACGTAGGTATGTTAAAATCGTTTTTATAGAGTAAAAACCTCTATTGACTGGACGAAATGAAAAACAATGTCTCATATTACGAACCTTATTCATTTAACATGTATATGTACAGAACGTTTTGCTAAAAGTAGAAAATGAATGTTGCAGTATTCTTATTATTTATCCAGTTGTACTAATTGGGTTTTCTGGCAAATGTGTAATTCTCAGTTTCGGCTTTTTCGTTTCTGTTTATTTTTTGGTCGGTAAATTGAGATCTTCCTTTCGTTTTGTCCGTGCCGAATATCTCCTCCACTTGTGGTTGTGTATTAAAATGCCCGAGATACCGGACATTATTTATACCGCGTGTTTATGTGCGCTGTGCGGCAGTGATCTCACTACTCTAGAATTTGCTCTTGCATTAAAATTAATCTGTTAAGCGTAATTTATTACTGTAATTATTGAAAGACAATGTGAACAGTTACTGGTCGCCTGCTTGCTTACGCGAACGCGACATGTTCATACACAAGACCTGTTTATAAATTTCTCTTTGTTTTGCGTGTTCGCCTTTTGTTTATTGCAAAATACTCAAAACATGCCAAAAATAACACAAAGCCAGCATTTGAGTATAAAAAGAACAAAAATTTCATAGAAAATTGGATTATGCCTTCAGAAACATTTACTCATTCAAATTTATCTTCTTCTTCTTTTCCTTATACCCAAGATAGGTGTCGGATTATAAAATTTGTTTAGATTCCTACGAAATCCTTCTATATTCTTTTATCTTTTGTCATCTTTTTCATTTCTTCTAGGCCTCTACCCCATTTGGCTCTCAGCTCTTTTATTTTTGCTTCCAAAGTTTTCCTTGGTCTTCCTCGTCTCTTTTTTTCTGTTTGTACCTCTTTTTTTGTCCAATTTTTCATAATATGCTTGTTTTGATCCATTCGTATTATGTGCCCATACCAGATAAGTTGTTTCTGTTCTATCTTTTTAACTAAGTCTGTTTCTAGGCTTACCATTTGTCTTATATTTTCGTTTCTGACTCTATCCCATTTTGTTTTGTCTACAATCTTCCTTAGGTATTTCATTTCTATCGCTATTAGCTTTCTCTCGTGTTTCTTCTGTAAATTTACTTCCATATGTGATTGTATACTTTTATTTTTGTTTCCGTAGGTATCTAATTCAGCTTTAGCTTTCCCTTTAATCGCTGTATTTCTTGTGCAATATATATATATATATATATTCATACAAAGTGGCCTATCAAAGATTTTGAAAAAAATCGCAGTATCGAAGTGTTAAAATTAATATAAAAGTCGCTGGTCCAAGAAAACTAGTGCTAGAATTGACAAAATCCATTCGGCGTCTATTCGTAAGTGATCCTACTTTATCATCAAGTGAACGTTCTGCTAAATTCGGGAACATCATGTAGATTTGAGTGATCACACTGTGATACGATGGCTATGTGATGTAGGATTACTAGGAAAAATAGCCGTTTAGAAACCTGTACTATCAAAGAAAAACAAGTTGGCTAAAATTGCATTTGCTGAGGAACACTCATCGTGTACGAGTGAAAAATGGCATACTGTCCTTTGGAGCGATGAAAGCAAGTTCAAAATGTTTGGTTTCGACGGAAGTCAATATGTTAGACATCTTGAACTTGCTTTCATCGCTCCAAAGGACAGTATGCCATTTTTCACTCGTCCACGATGAGTGTTTCTCAGCAAATGCAATTCTGGCCCTGCTGTTTTTCTTTGATAGTACAGGTTTCTTAACGGCTATTTTTCCTAGTAATCCTATATCACATAGCCATCATATCACAGTGCGATCACTTAAATCTGCATGAAATTGTTCCCGAATTTTTGTAGAACGTTCACTTGATGATAAAGTAGGATCACTTACGGATAGACGCCGAATGGTTTTTGTCAATTCTAGCACTAGTTTTCTTGGACCACCGACTATTATATTAATTTTAACACTTCTATACTGCGATTTTTTTTGCGCTGTTTCACACCATTTTTATGAAGCTGTACTGCCCTTTCTCGTATGTCGTCGGAAAAATATTTTTTTTTACCCATCTTGACATCAACTTACTAAATAAATGACAAAATACAACTGAAAGTAAGACAATTAAAATCATATTTGCAATATGTTTCCATACTTTTGTCCACCGAAAAAACGAGTATATGTTATTTCACTCGTACAGTCAATATCAAAAGATTTCTTGTGAATATATTCTTCGATATATTGACTTTAGAAAATACGATTCAAATTTGCGAGAACTACAAACATATTTTAAAAAAATTAAATATTTAAAAGTTTCCATACTTTTGTCCGCCACTGTATATATATATATATATATATATATATATATATATATATATATATATATATATATATATAGCCTGCTTTTCTATTTCCTGTTCGATATTTCTAGATCTATTTTACCATCCTGTGTTATCATACTGCTAAGATATGCATATGCCGTTACTCTTTCTAAACAAATATATATTTTCAGTTACAGATTGGACATCCAGAAAGGGCAATAAACTGTAATGATGTATTTATTTATAAATTTTAATTCTGTACAGAGTGTTGGTGTTAGTGAATACGTGTTGCAAATTAAATAGGTTATGTAGGAGATGTAAAATAGACATACCCTATAATTTTATTCCAAATGGATGCAACATCAATATTTTGTACTAATTTGAGTATAAATCGTGTGCATATATTTAATTTTGTCTAAAGGTATAATTTTTATAATAATTGAGATGAGTGTCTCATGAATGTATGGGGAAAATATTTAAGAAAATCTAGTAGCCGTTTACAGGCGACCTTACGACGTTACCAGTTGAAAAAAAGTATTATCTGGCACGTAAAATTAAGGTTTTATGTTGGTTTTATGGCTTTGGCTGTCGTGTCGAGCAGACAGACACACCAAGCTGCCTCCACCCTCCCCTAACAGGATAGGACACGTTGACAACACCTGACATTCATAGACACCAAGCCTTTGAATAATTACATCAATCAAAACAGGCAACAGATAGAAACTTTAAAGTAACATTCATTAACGATAATGTTGAATATTTTAATAATTTAAATAAATAAATAAATGTATCATCACGGCATATTATCCATTTCTGGGCGTGCCAGTATCTACAACATATGTAGACATCGGTAATGATGACGATATATTTTACCGTGTGGGCGCTTACCAGGCGTCACCTCACAGGCACTCGTAGCTGGTGTGCAGTGTGCACCACAGGGGTCACTTTTGTGCCATTTACAATTGGAAATATTTGGCGTCTGTCGGGATCGAACCCGGTTCCCCCAGGTTCGCGACCAGACATTCAGGCACGCGACCACGGGACCCCATAATAATTTAAAAATATTTTTTTTAGAAACTATACCTCAGACTAAAATAAAACTTATGCTGTTTGAAAAATCATTTAATGTGCTTTAATATGAGCCGAAAGTAATTAGAATTCCTTTCGTGATAATAATTGCAGTCAGTCAAAACTCCAAACTGTGCTATACTCGTGATAGCAACCACATAAATATGCACTGTGCAAGTACGTATATAAAATTATAACACGAACATATATTATGTAAATTGCACATCTGTTAATTAGAATTATTTGAATATGTCAATAGTTTCCACAGTTATAGCAGAGCTGGCTGATTTATGACTGAATATTTTACGGTTTGATCATACATTTTCCTTCCAATTCAATAGATAAAGAGTTAAAGAATTATAAAAATAACTGCCAAAAATCAGTTAGCTTTGCTATAATCATGGAAACAGCTGATATATTCAAAAAATTCTAATTGACAGATGTCAGTGTCAAGTGCAAAATCAAAGATGGAAAGTTAGGATCAGAAAGTGGTATGTGATAGTGTTCCTCGTAAGTGACATGCACTTACAGTCTCGCCTCAGGATTGGAATTTTCAATACCGGGAGTACGAGGAAAGCCAAAGAGAAGATGGAAGTACTATGTTGCAGAAGACTTGAGAGAAGAATAACCGTGTGAAAAAGATGCATTAGAAAGAAAAGAGAAAGAAACAACGAGCCCTAATAAAATAGGGAAAAGCTGAAGACGAATCAAAGAAGTGTTAAGTGCAATTTACATAGTGTGTGATCATGTTATAATTTTATTGGATTTATAGAATCTTTTCAAAGGAGCTTTTGGTATGGAATTTGTAAAAAATCGTATGTGTTCGTGTTACAATTTTACATGATATATAGAATCTTTTCCAATGAACTTTTGGTATGGGATTTGTATAAAATACATCGAATTGACGGAAGGTCTTGTATTGGCCACAACAGATTTTTTACCTAAAGGTGACGGAAGGTAAAAATTAATAAAACAAAATTCTCATGAAAATGTCTACAGGCTGGTTTATGTAAGCTATAAACTTATGCATTTACCTTACCAATAGCTTTAAACTTTACAATACACTGTCCGGTTTAGGCACTTCTTAGGGCACACCAATAGGAGCAGGCCGGAAATGTCATTTTTGTAAAAGCGACTAGTCTTTTTTATCATAATAATAATAATAATAATAATAATAATAATAATAATAATAATAATAATAATAATAATAATAATAATAATAATAATAATAATAATAATAATAATAATAATAATAATAATAATAATAATAATAATAATAATAATAATAATAATAATAATAATAATGAGGTCATGCACGACTTTTTTTTTATAATTTTAATCGATAGAGTAGTGAAAAATAATAGACCCGTATTTTTTATTTTTCCTCAAATCGATCTTTAATCATGAAAAAATTGTAATTGAAAATGACATTCTTTAAAATGCGGCTGAAGACCCCCGCTTCGTCCCTTGTCCAATGACGTCACAGAGTGAGAAGCACGACCATTTTGATTTTCACATTGTCTTAAACATCAAAGTGACATTTAAAGATAACCTAAAATTTATGAAAGTAAACATGTCGATGGAACGTTGTTTCGTGCCAAAATAAAGAATAAAATAATATTCTGGAATATATTCAATGTCTCATATGCGTTTATAACCTCCTACCGTCTAATTCAAAGATTCAAAAGTGAAAGAAACATCTGATGTAACGTAGATAATTTCACGCCAAATGAAAATTATATTTATAAAAATAAATAGAACGATATTATATTAATATAATATAGCATATTTAGATATGTAATCCTCAATTTATAGTTTATATATATTTTTCTTTTAGAAATGATGTGTCCATATAAAATGTTTGTTTGAAATGAGTCTGAACTTCGTTCGTAACGTTGTGACGACAAAACATGGCTGGTTTTTGCAACTTTTTAAAAATACCGTACTTTAAAACGATTTTATACAACAAAAAATATAAATAAAAAATAATTTAATCATACTGATCGATGAATTAGACTATCCTTTTTCGATTTAAACAGAAAAAAGGTAAAATTATTTTTTTTTGCATGACCTCATTTATTGTTCCTTTGGACTATACAGCATAGGAAAAGTCATTACAAGAAATGTGTACAATAAGAAAAAAATAATATAATATATCGTAACTATATCACATATTAAGATATTCATTTACGGAATAGAATATATTTTCCATTAAAAATAATTTTAATTTTTTTCTAAACAATTTAAAATCTAATACGTTTTTTATATTTTCAGGTAACTTATTATACAAAGTGATAGATACGTAGTATGGATTAGATTTAAATTTGGCATGTCTGTGTGATGGCGTACGGATCAGTGAATTTTGCCTGGTATTGTAATTATGAATATCACTCTGCGTTGTGATGTTTAAATTAAATTGTCTTATTAAGCAACAAGCATGTAAAATATACAAACTATACATAACTATATATTGTTCAATTAACTGTATTAGTTGGACATCTTTGATAAAGCTTACGTAAATTCTTAAGGTTACAGCTTATATAAACCAGGCTTAATGTACAGTGTCTTTAGAAAAAAACCTACTTCAGAGTAGGCTATGAACATAGAAACGTATGTCTGATCATTATTTAATTCAAAAGTGAAGTTGTCAAAATTGATCGTGAAATGTAATTTTAAGGAAAATAGATAATACAGAAGGATACAGAATATTGCCATTCGCCGTTTTTTAATTTATTTCTAATTCTAAAATAAGGATTCAAGAAGAATTCTTTAGATAACATTTTTGACAATATCTCGTGTCAAATTGGCATTTAATTAAATACTTTTAAATTAACATACGTTTTTTTGTTCATAGCCTATTTCGAATTAGGAGTTTTATTTTTGAACACACTGTATGTTAATTTGAATAACTTGTTTAAAGAAGAAAAATGCTTAAAAATTAAAACAATAAAGCTATAAACTTGATGTAATTAAGTAATTTCCTAAAGTAACAAATTAAAACACAACGAGTAGTTTTATTATAAATTCGTAAAGAATTCATAAACCTGAAAATGACCCATCAAATATAAATGATTTCTTTATGATTTCATAAATCATTTTAAGTATTTAACAAGTTATAAAATAAGATTTATTATTCCATATTATTCTTCATTTCTCCCATTCATTTATTTGATTCTGATGCTTGTAAATTATATCACTGAAAATTTTATCTCTTTTTCATTCATATTTTTTATTACAAAAATGTTAAACAAACTTTATAGATTTTACAGTAATAAAATAAATATCTAAATACATTATGCAACTCGAATAAGGTCATTATACGAATACTGAGACTATTTTAGTAAATTGATTTTCGTAAACAATTTTAGTTTCAATGTAGGGTTATACTTCTGACGTCACACGCAAGAAAGAGTTGATGTAAAAGTTCAGATGGAAGATTATAATACAAACAAACCATTGCCATTTTCAAAGTTCTGTCTTCTGTCAATTGTATTTTGTTATTTACGTTTTACATAAATCAATGTCTTTGGATGGCCGTGAAACTTTAAAAAATTTCACATTTGTCATGTATTCTTTATAATGGGCTACTTGCGTGGTACTGAAAATCCGATTTCTGTCACTATACACGTAATGTTATATTGAAAACAAATATAAAAATATAAATTTTATTTTAAAATAATTATTTGTATTTTACTAAATTAAGAAAGAAAATTTTCTGTAACGTCTTTATATTGAACTGGGGAGGGGAAGCATGTTTAAGAATGTTATCAATAGATGGCATGGCGTGCGAGAAAGTTTTAATTTGAATTTGATATTAGTTCATTTTTCTATATCTCTGGTCTCTCAAATACATTAATTATTTTATAAATAAACACATAGGTAATTTAAATTATCGATACCAAAAAGATAAACTAAAATACTAACCTCCAAACTATTATTGAAACGTCAAACAGGTGATCTACATTACCCGCACAAACATACCATTACTATGGGACGGCACCACGCTGTGGCTATACGACTATTCATTGGTGCGGCGTAATTCTACGTCATACATGGCGGGAATTCAAATAATCAAATTTCATTTTTTTTTCTGGCTAATTAATAAAAATTTTGTCAAAAGAAAAAATATGGGTAGCAAGTTTTTACCTTCTCTTCAAAAATATTAAATAAAAAAAAGGTACGCAAGTAGCCCATTATAGCGGGAGTCACTGTTGCAAAGACCTTACACTCTCTACAGTTTTCATATTTGGTACCATCTTGTTTCAACTGTCATATAAGAGCGATATGTTTTTTACGTCCGTTAAAATAGTGCACTTTTTTCATTAAAATGGGTTCATAAAGCATATACTTCTTACCTTCCGCTATCCTTGATAAGGGAGGTATAGGAATCGTGCTAAAAATCACATATCGACATTTTAGTAAATGACCACGTTTTAAAGTCCCTAGAATCCAATTTTAACATTTTCATGATAATGTCTGCATGTGTGTGTAGGTATGTGTATGTGTATGGATTTTGTCTCCGCTCTAACTCAAATACTATCATTCAAAAAAATCCGAAACCTTGTATTTCGACCCTATTCTAATATGGAAAGAAACCATTAGATTTTGGTGTAAATTGGATAACCAGAAATAGCACTTCAAAAAATACCATTTTTCGTATTTTATGTTATTATGCAAATTAAAGATTATTGAGTTTTCTGCATGTATACATTAATACTTTTTCTCTATATTTTACAGATAAATCTAAAAAATAATCTTTTTATAAATCTCGAAGCCTACGGTAACCACAATTCTTTTGTTACACAGTTCATATTTTAAATATATGTAATTGACAGATAAATGTCACGGTCAAAAAACTGATCACTTCAAATTAATAATAGTGACATTTTAAAAATAAAATAGTAGATAAAGCAATAGTAATATGCAATGGAATATAATATAGGTCACAGCATTAGTAAATACATAGGGTATGTTTTTAAATTAATAAAAATTAAATAGCGGAAGGTTTTGTGTTGGCCACATCAGATTTTTACCTCCCGCTACCCTTGGTAAGGGAGGTATAGGGATCGTGTTAAAAATCACATATCGAGATTTTAGTAAATGACCACGTTTTAAGGTCCCTAGAATCCAATTTTTATATTTTCACGATGATGTCTGTATGTGTGTATGTGTGTGTATGTATGTGTGTGTGTGTATGTGTGTGTGTATGTATGTATGTGTGTATATGTAGGGATTTTGTCTTCGCTCTAACTCAAATACTATCATTCAGAAAATTTTAAAATCTTGTATTTATACCCTATTCTAATATGAAAAGAAACCATTAGATTTTGGTGTAAATCGGATAACCGGAAATGGCACTTTATCTGAAACTCATAATGGTTTTTCTTCAAAAAATACCATTAAATGCCATTTTTTCGCATTTTGTCGTTATGAAAATTAAAGATTATTGAATTTTCTACAGGAATACATTAATATTTTTTCTATATATTTTACAGATAAATTTAAAAATATTTTTTTTTACAAGTCCCGAAGCCTAAGAAAAACACAATTCCTTTGTTACACAGTTCATATTTCAAATTAATGAAACTGACAGTAAATGTCACTGTCAAAAAACTAATCACTTCAAATTAATAATAGTGACATTTTAAAAAGAAAATAGTAGTTAAAGCAATAGTAATATGCAATGGAATATAATATAGTTCACAGCATTAGTAAATACATAGGGTATGTATTTAAATTAATAAAAATTAAATAGCGGGAGGTTTTGTGTTGGCCACATCAGATTTTTTATCCAATAGACAGTGATAATGTGATAGAATAACATTAGGATTTTTCTTAATTTAATGATAAACAGAAAAATATTGTAACTAATACGTGTTAATTGGCGATTAATAATCTCAATATCTCGACTATTAATCGCAGGTATTAACATATTGATAATTAAATAACTACTATATTTCTCCTGAAAATTATATGAAAGGGTACATAGAACGCTTGGAAATTCCACTCCTCAAACATTTATTTCCTTTCGCTGCTATTCGTAAAAGGAATTTCTAAAAAGAATATTTTCCAATTATTTATTTCTCTCATACATTCATGTTTCGAAATTACTGATTCTCTTCATAGTCGTTAGCATTCCTGTCTCGTGTCACAATCGTTAGAATTCCTCATGTTCGCTGAAAACTTCAAATCCCATGCTGTCTACTGTCTTGTATTTCAACCATTTTTATCTCGTTCACCGCCTTTCTTCTCAAGACGAAGGCGAATGCGAAGGCGTCCGGACGAATTTAAATGCAGAGGTAGTCCTCCTCTTATTTGTATTCAAATGAACTGCGAAAATTAACATTTTGTATAAATTCATCTTGACGACAATCGACAATGCTTTTTATAGCCGCCTGTAGATTTTTATTTTTCGTGAGGGGGTTACATATGTCTTGTAATGTCACAAGATAAAGAATTCCCAGAAGAATAAGAGAGACATGAGTTACAGATTGTTGCTGCAAAATATTCAAAATGTCACGCTTTTCTAAAATTCTAACTTTTATTTTTTCACTAGGTACTATAAACATATCATTATTGGCTCATTATTTATGAAATACATCTTTATGGATACGCAAAGTTTGTTTTTTTTTATGGTGAAAAAAATAACTATTATTTTGTCACGTGTGAAAAAATATATACGAGTAAGTATTCTCATACTGACTTCTCGATTTGATTGGTAATAATTTCGAAATTGCAGCATTTGCAGTTTCGTTTACCTCAAAAGGAATACCGCTATCACTGATCTCGTCACAATCCATCGTTTTTAGGCAAAAAATTGATAACATAGATAAATCGAAAATACAAATTCGTTGACACTTTATTTATTTATTCAATATTTGCACGTTTCCTTGGTTACAACACACCAGGCGACGATAGAAAACTAATATTATTTTGAATATTTTCCTATAATTTACTTAAATAAATCTAAAATTATTGAATTATTTTTTTGACAGTGTGGTGGTTTTAATGACTAAGCACGTTTTAGAGTCCCTACTATGCGAATTTACTATTTTTAAGATGATGTCTGTATGTATGTCCGTGTGTGTGAGTGTGTGTGTGTGTGTGTGGGTAGATGTGTGTGTGGGTGGATGTGTGTATAGGTATGTGTGAATGTGTGTATTTGTGTGTATGTGACAAATTTTTCTCCGGCGATAACTCCAATACCACAATTCTAAAAATTATAATTGTTTTGTATTTCTCCTCTTTGAAGAGGTGATTAGATTTTGGTTATAATTGATCCACCGGAAGTACCTTTATTTGAAGTTTTTAACAGTTTTTCTTAAGAAAAAAAATGCAGTTAAATATTATTTTTTAACATTTTATTAAAATATTTCCAGCTATTTTGTTTAGTGACTAACAGAAATATCACATTTTTTTCCGTTATTACTTGTTTAGCAGATTGCCATTGCAGCAGCAATTCTTATTTTTCTTTTTAATATGTTATGTACGTAATTTCCTGAATCTCTATCCATACCGAAAAATTAAAAATTTAATAATTATAAAATAAACTAAAAGTTGACAGTTCAGGTTAGAAGTTTGCAATCTTTTGTTCTTACACATTACTCTTACAGCACGATTCACAAAAAAGTTTAAGCTAATCCTCATTTTTGGATTAGCGAGTTCTAATTTAATTTTAACAGTTTATTTCGTAAAATATAGTCTAATCTATTCCTAATATCAACATTTTTTGATAATATTATGAAGAATTAATTTTAAATACCGGTATAGAATAGAATTCACTAATCCAAAAATCCAGCGTTTTCCCACCTCGACCAACTTAAAGCGGATTTATGCAGCCATTTTCATTTACGTTTAATTTAATTTAATTTTCATTTAAAAGATAAATGTATGTAAACCAATGTAGCCATGCATACACCATTTTCATTTACGTTTTCATTTATCTCTCATTCTCATTTATTTTTAAAGATGGCCAACTTTTATCTAATAAATGAAAATTATAAATGGCGCATGCGTGTACGGCATGACAGCGAGGAGAATTTGGCTGTCATTATGTATCTCCGTTATAGTTTCTTTTTACGGTTTTTTATTACAATTAAGACGTTTAAAACTAAACTCATAACTTTTTCGTTATCACTATTGTTGAACATTTTTATTAATAAACTTTATTCCAATGAAAGTGGGGTTCTGACGTTCATCATCTGTCAGCTTATTTTTATATGTGCGCATGCGTTCATATTCATTTATTTTTGTATAAATAGGTACATTTAAAAATTATAAATGAGAATTAAATTAAAAAGTAAATGTAAATGAAAATGGCTGCATAAATCCGGCTTTAGTGTCTTCAAGTATTGCAATGATCTCATCCACGCGCCATCTAGGAGTTCGCCCAACAAATTTTATATATCATATTTACATCTGAATTGTGATGACTGTGTTGCCATAAGAAATAAATAAATCCAAAAATTAGGATTAGCTTAAACTTTTTTGTGATTCGGGCTGTATGTTCTTAAGCATTAAGCCTTATGCAAAGCTGAAAATGGTAGTAAACGTTGCCACATGATAAACATTTTTAGTTTACGCATTACGCTTAGTTATTAATTATAGCTTTAACGCATTAGGACAATCGGTGGAAATGGGGCTTAACTGTCTTAAAGCTTTTATAGTCAATCAATGACCCCGTCACTCTCGCTTCAGTTTCTATATTTGTACCTAGAATAACTTCTAGAAACACCCGTACTCCGTACATTCTACTGTAGTACATCACGTACAAATTATGAACAAAAATCTCCTATAAAAACTATGTGTTCTACTTTCAATACTGTCTCTAGTACTCTTGACATCTTTGGTGACTGCATAGCTAAATTTAAAAGTGGCTTAATGCAACAATTATTATTATTAATGCAATAAATGGTGTCTTCTGTTTAAATACTATTTTATTTAAGCAATTATTATGTATCTGTAATTTGAAACAACATGCTTCTTTATTATTTGTATGTTTACATTAAGTGTTCTTTCGTGCTTGTGACAATTTTTGTTATAATTGTGTGTATTTAAAACCGACCTATAATTGGGATCTTAATATCCTGTTGGTCTTGGTTAATTAAATAAATAGTCACTATAATTTAGTTTTTAAGGTCTAGTTTTACTATAAATGATCCATGTTCTAAACTGTTACTATGTTACTTGTAAACATAATGCGTAGAACATAAATCATTATTATATGAACAGCGTTCGACAAAAGTCTTGTCGAAATAATTTGATTCATGTATTTCCTGTGATTCTAGGAACCCTAAACAAATGTTTAACACTATCCTCCACCTCCACCCATGATGACGACAATGAGAATGTTTGTCACGTAGTGTCACAGTCTGGTGTCGCGTATCTCTGATTGAAGACTTCAGCTTCACCCGTTACTTGAAGGCCGGAGATTTGAAATGCAACGTGGGCGTCTTTTTAAACAGGAAACTACTGCTCGAGCCAAAAGATTCACAAGAGGACACAACAGAAATAAATATTGATAAGAGGGTAAATAATAATAATTTTTGAAGAAATCGTGTGGTGGTGGTGAATGATTTGATATATGAGGAATGTACCTATGAATATATGAACAAGATGAACATGAATTTATGTTTATGAATCTGTAAGCTCTTACCCTCATGAAACATCGGTTTTGTAAAAGTAATTGGTGTATTACTGTGACTTCCAGTTTAATACTAATACTAACACTTAAGGCTTGTTTATGATGGATTTAATTTATAAATTTAGATTTATAATTTCATGATAAATTTAAGTTTTCATATTAATCGAATCAAATAAATGATTTGGTTTTCTTGTCATACAAATTTCGGAGCAATTCTATATTAAAAACCAGTCCCGTACCTAATTTATACTGAATATCCATTATTAATTATTTATTGTATAAATTACGTATTTTTTGACATATTTTTAATATCGTCAACAAATGTCGCATCATTTTATTTATTTAATTACTTGTTGCCATGAATTTGAAAAAAAAACTGTATTCTGATTGGTGAGTTATAAAATTTCAAATACTAAAAATTTGTAAATCTAAATTACAAATCTAAATGCATTATGAACTAGCAAATGCATTTATGAACATTATATATTTCTAAATTTAATTACCAATTATAATTAAAATCTAATCAGGTCTTCGTTTGGATGTAAACTCTAGGAATACGAAAAAACCGTAATTTTTTGAATTGTAGTATTGGAGTTATCGCGGCCGAAATTATTGTCACACAAACATGCACGCACACACACATTCAAACATCATCATCATAATAATAAAATCGTGTTCTAGGGACCTCAAAACGTGCTTATTCATTAAAAAGTCAGTATCGATTTTTTTGATTAAAGACAATACTTACCTTCCTTACCTAAAGGGACGGAAGGTAAAAAATTATCATTGTAATCCCTTTATCATATATGTAACAGATTCCGGTATATAAGTATGTGAGTTTCGGATAATCCAAAGATCCAAATGGTCGAAATCCGAGTACCTAAACGAGTTTAATCTGTATATAAAAAGTGATCACTCAAAACAGCAATTTATTATAGTTTGAAACTAAAAAAATAAAATGCCCAGAAATGAATATGAATGGGGTATGTGACTAAATTTTGATTTTTACATATATGATACTAGACCAAAAAATAAAATACCCGTATTTTTTTTAATTGATTAATTATTCGTAGTTTACGAGAAAATAATTATTAAAACTTTGGAGAAGGGATCTGTGACGTCAGTAGGGTAGAATGATAGAAGACAGTTAGACTGAGATAAATACATTGTGGTAGGCGAAAGTGACAGCATCTGTCACGTTCGCCATTACATAACCTATCATAACATATCTATCTAAGTCTAACTGTCTTGTTCTACCATTTTTACCCTAATGACGTCACAGATCCCTTCTCCAAAACATTAAATTGCTAATAACAATATTATTACAAACTAATGTTTAGTTTTTATTATTATAATGAGAAGCTATAGAGGTTTGTTTTTATATATTATGTATTATATATTGAAATTCGATTATAGTCACATACCCCATTACAATTTCTACTGTTTGTTTTCAATGAATGTAAAATAACTGCTTATTCAATTATTAATACCTATATAATATATGTATACATATTTGCATCAATTGTAAAGTCCTGGTTAAATGATCATTAACAAAATACAGGGAGTTAAAAAATAAGTGTAACAAATCATGAGGACATACAGTACTGACCAGAATGAGTAAGAAATGCTTATCAATATGGGTTTGATCTACAACTGTTTTTGAGAAAGAGGCCATTTTGTATTACAATCGAAGAAAAACTAACAAAGATAGTGGTCGAAGAAAATTTTGTTTATGCCAGTAAATAGACTATAAAAATACAATAACATTTTATATGAAACGTTTTTTTCACTTACTAATAGTTACGAAGTTATTTAAAAACTAAATATTTTTCAAGGTCGCCACATTCGTCTTACTACAATTATATGATTTTTTTTTGAAAAACAAAACACATCTAAGATGAACCCTGATAGGTAAACAAGAAGTCTCATTTAATCAAAGTTGTAACTCTTACAGTTTTGAGATAGCAGAGGTAAACACCGAAGAAACTCATTTTTCACTAAACTATTGAAGATCGGACCCATGTTGATTAAACTTTTTTTACTTATTTTGGTCTGTACTATACGCCCTCATAATTTATTGCACTTATTTTTTAACACCCCGTATGTCCAGCAATAAATCAAAATTTTATATTTTCTATCGTTCTCCATTTTCTAGATCTATACATCCATGGCGTATATGCCCGCAGTGCCGCAGTGATGTTTACGCGTTCGAATGTGTTCAAAGTCTCTGTTTATGTTATCCTAGCTGTTTATTTATCCTACACCAAAATGTGTTAGAAAGTGCTTTGGCCCGAGCAATAATAAACCAAAAGTTATGAGTTTGTAGTTATCGCTTTTTGTTACTCCGTGTTGGTTTTGACGGGTGGAGCTTAGTAAAATAATTTATTGAAGTTTTAAATGGAATATTTGAAAAAAAGATCATAATTTTTAATTTAATCTATTTTACATACCTAAAGACAAAGGGCAGACATTCGGCCCTATTCTATAAGATGTAAAAAAGTGGTTAATTTTTAGCAAATTATCCAATAGAAATAGATTTTACAATGATTATTTCGCTCATAAATTTATAAACCAATCCAAATTCAGAATTTTACTCAGTTACCAAGTTTTTTTCAACAAGACACCGTTACAAAAAAATAAGCCAATAACTTGCTCAACATACAAGTGAATTTGGAAAGCAATTTTTTTTTTGACGTTTTAAGACTGACTAGGAACATATTTGTTTATATGTACCTGTAAAGTTGATTTTTGTTCACTTAAGTATTACCTTCCGTCACCTATAGGTAGGGTTGCCAACTGACCTTTTTTGGAAAGGACAGTCCTTTTTTGAGCATATTTTGTCCTTGTCCTTTTTTAAACCAGGAAAGGACGCGATTTGTCCTTTTATAGTAAATTTTGTAATTTTTCTTATTATAAATATGAAAATGAAATAATTATTTTACATTTTATGTAATGTAAAGAAATAACGATAGAATTTTTGAATTATTGATGTAGGGTTAACTAGTGTTGACTTGTCAAATTTGTTAATTGTTATTTTTATGCTCATGCTCTCCTCCTCGTTATTATTATATTATAATTTATTAGCGCTAAATAACTGCTTTGTCAGTTTAAAAAATTAAAATGTAATATTAGATATTGACTGTTAACATTTTAAGGTTAGATATCTTATTGTGTTTTACTTCTTTTCTTCATAAAATATTGATTTTAATTTTTATTAAATTTGCTTTATTGTAAAGAAACTCTATATTATATTGCATTAAAACACCTTTGACCTTGAAAATTTTCAAAAAATCGCCTGCGGCGCTTTTTTTCTTCAATTTTAAATCCTACACACAATTCGGAAAAAGATGGGCGAAAAATGTCCTTTTCTGTAATTTTGTAAAGTTGGCAAGCCTACCTATAGGTAAGGAATGTATTGCTTTTGGTCAACAAGGACTTCCTTGGTGAGTTAATGAATAAGCACGTTTTAGGGTCCCTAGAATATGATTTCACTAGCTTTACGATAATGTCTGCATATGTGTGCGTGTGTGTGTGTGTGTGTGTGTAACTCCAACAATACAATTCTAAAAATTATAATTTTTTCATATTCCTCTTCTTTACCTCCATATGAAGAATTGATTAGATTTTGGTTATAATTGGTCAACCGAAAGTATATATCCGTATTTGAAGTTCTTAACAGTTTTCTATGAAATTTTATGTGATTGTCAATGTAAATATGAAAGAATATTTTATTGTCTATACAGTTTGATTATACGGTTTCCTTCATTCAATACATATAGAGTTAAAGAATTATTATAAAAAGATTAACTTTCATAAATCAGCCAGCTTTTCTATAATCATGGAAACAGCTAATATATTCAAATAATTATAATTGACAGATGTCAGTGTCAAGTGCAATTTACATAGCGTATGACCATGTTAACATTTTATTGGATTTATAGAATCTTTTCCAATGAACTTTCGGTGTGGAATTTATAGAAAGGAGTACATGTTCGTGTTACAATTTCCCTGGATATATAGAATCTTTTCCAAGGAATTTTTGGTACGAGATTTGTACAAAATACATAGAATTGATGGATGGTAATGTGTTGGCCACATCAGATTTTTTATTTTGGAAATAGTCATCCGAATACAATTCGTGGTTAAATTTTATCCTGGCAAAATTTTCCAATTGCTTTTCTCGAGCCTGTTGCTAATTCATCTAGTGACATTGATAAAAAATAACTCGCTCGAGAGCTTTTGTCAATGCTACTTGATAAATTAGTAATCAGCTCTCCTAACTATCTGAAAAAAATTCGGTAAAATTTACCATTTGTGATATTATAACGGTTAACATGCGATATCAGTTTTTTGCAGACTGTTGACCCCCCTCCCCACCCCCCGTTTTGACTAACAACGATCGTTGTGGTATCAATAGAAAGATAATAAAATCCATGATTGTCAATTATGTAGTATTTTGCTCCTTTAAACTTAAACTAATTAATGGTGAAATTTTTTAACAACTCTCTAAAAACTGATTACTGTATTACAAAATAGGCCTAATTAACAATTTTAATATTATATATCTTTAGTAATATGATATCATCTACCATCTTTGAACAGATCACTGAACTATATTAGTTTAATATCTTGATTAATAAGTACGACATAACTATAGTTTTAAATTAAGAAAATTCCATTCTAATTTACTAAAATTATCATTTATCTTTAGTAATAATAATATAAATAAAAATAGTATACACAATCAAAATCCTCAATAATTTTTCTTTGATATTCGCCTCTGATCTTTTTCCTAACAGTGTACTCACCAACACTAAACCGCTCTCTGCAAGATGGCGGTTTGCGCGTCTGCTGCCATCGACTTCTAACAGTTCTTGTGCGGTAGATTTCCAGTGGAATACCACAATAAAGAAGTAAGTTCACACACCCACATACACATAACAACACTCGGGAATGCATGGTGGAATAGAATTGTAATTAAAACACTGGGAAAATGATAAAACAAAAAGAATGAAACACGTGTGTGTTCAAAGAGACGCGTATGGGTACACTGCTAAAATATTGACGAAAGTTTAATAGGATGAAGATAGGGAAGAAAAAGATTATAATTTTTATTTAAGTACGTAGAAATAACTGAAATTTGTGTTTTTAATAATGTGTTCTACTAATTTTTTGAAATAAATTCAATGAAATTATACGAGTATCTACAGGATAATTTATAACGATTTTATCTTAGACAGTTTGTTAGAGAAGTCATTACAGTTAAATTATTTTTATTATTTTAAAAAAAAAAACAAGATACATCTCATTTTACATTTCATTTTATATTTTATTATGACATTTTAATAATCTTCTATTCCTAAAATTGTTCTCCAAAAAATATATTTGAGTCCAAAAAAAAAAAAAAAAATAATTTCATTAGCCAGTGAAAAATGTCATATAAACATAGAGGTTATTTTTTTATTAGTAACCAAAATGGAACATATTGTTTATTTTCTTTAATAGTTAATAGCAGTTAGCCAGTTAATATTTAAGTTTTTAATCAAGGTACAAATGAAAAACAAAACGTTTGCCTATTCCTTTTGCTTGTTTTTCAAATTAGTATTGTTGTACCTTAATTATTATACATGAATTATTTTGGTACTGTTGACATTTTTTATAATTTTCTCAATTTTTTTCGTCACTGTTAGATTTTAGTTATGATCTATGGAGGTTCTTCTTGACTGGAATTTTTTCAACCTTATTTAGTTATGATGTCTAAGTTATAATTTTTATACTGGCGTCATAGTAGTAAGTTACAACATTGAAAAAAAAAACATACACTATGTAAATTGCACTTGACACTGACAATTAGAATTATTTGAATATATCACCTGTTTTCATGATTATAGCAAAGATCACTGATTTATGAAAGTTAATCTCTTTATAGTTCTTTAATTCTATATCTATTAAATATGAAAGAAAATGTGTAATCAAACCGTATAGACAATAACCCCAATTCTGTAAGAAAGTTAAGTTTTAGCAACGTTGTTAAATATTGTAACCAATAAAAACAAATGTAAAGCCTGTCATTTTCATGTTTTATTCAATGTTCGCAATTATTATTGGTTATATGGTATAGCGATGTTGCTAAGACTTAACATTTTTTTTACAGAATTGGGGCAAATAAGATATTCTTTTATGTTCATAATAGCATAAAATGTCAAAGTTAAAAATTGTTAAATTTACATTTTTGCCTAAGTATATCTAGTGATCCATACATTTTTTCGATAAACAATATACAACTAAATGGCCTCCTAATTGCTCAACTTTTATCTAAATAATTAACCGACTTATTATCTGTTCTTGAAGATCCCCAGCCATTTGTTGAACCCGTTATCCTGGACATGCTGTATCTTTATTTTAATATTATTCTTAATGTGTTTAGTGTTTATTATAATAATTTATATTTTCTCATAATTTGTAATGTACTGCTATAAAGTATCTTCCTCTATCTTGAAATTCATTTCTTTCAAAAACGCACTTTTGTGATTGAATCAACTAAACCAATACTGTTAAATTTTACGGCCATATTATGCACCCTAAAGCTATGAAAGTACAAATTGTAATTCATTTCTTATACTTCTCGAAATGGTCTTTCTTGGCATGGATTTATTCATATTGCTTCTTCAATTTATTCGATTTCTATAAAGATTTCCTTGTAAAACGATTGCTATTTTCGAAAGCGAATCTTGCGGATATGAAATTAACAGTTAAGAGTTTCACAAATATTTTGAATGAGCCGGTTTCAGTGCAATATTTATCACAGTAATAACAAAAATAATAATAATTTAGTGTTATTTTCGTTAATAATTAAATAAAAAGATTGGCTTCAGAAATAGTCATGAAAAACTTCCCCCCTCTCCTGTGATGTCCTAGTACATACAAGTCATTCGTAGCCAATAGGAAAACAGTTTACGTTATTTATATAAATAAAAGTAGGTGATAGTTTGTCACATGTTAAACTGTATGTACTCTGACGTCACTTTCTGTTTCAGATCACGTGACATTTTCAAAATATTACACAAATTTCAATATTTAATTGTAAATTACCTAATGAATATTTCGTGATATTTTCAAAATTTGACAATATATTTCAAAATTTAGTACTTAGAAGTCATATAAAAATTCTTGCAAACAGCCCTATTGCATGTATACCTATGAAAAGAAATGGCGTTCATACTTTATTTCAAAAGAGAAAGTAGCCGTTCACGAATGAAAGGGCGTAACAATAGTAGGTACCGAACAAATGGGAAAGTTAAAAAAAAATGGATACCTGAAACAGGAAAGACTCAATATTCTAAACTCTGTTCGCCGAAGTTATGGCAAAGTTATTGAATGAATTTTCACGTGTTCAGTAAGAAACCTTGTACACTATTGGCCCGTAAGTAAGGGCTGGTTCACAGTAGAAAGTAGGTATAAATGTATGCTACTTCAATTCACGATTCAAATTAAGCAAACTCTATCTGTTGGACAAAGTTTGAACTAAAAAATATCCAAAATATACATTATTTCCTTTCCTTCACACAAACTTTCTAGAGATTGCAAACTATTTAAAACATCCTTTAACACAAGTTTCATGTTTTGAAACTTTTTCAAAAAGAGTAAAATTCATTATATCAGTGATAGATTGACAGCTCGTAAAGTGTTGTGACATCACAACATTGATATATAATGGCGGGAAAAGTTAATTTGAATCGGCAATAGGGGATGGTATTACGTAAAATTGAAAGAAATCAGTGGTTCAATGTTCACGGTGGTTTCTCGTAATATTTTACAGCCCGATTCACAAAAAAGTTTAAGATAATCCTCATTTTTGGATTAGTGAATTCTATTCTATTCCGGTATTTAAAATTTAATTTTCATGATATTATCAATAAAGGTAGATACTAGAAATAGATATTTTAAGATATAAACTGTCAAAATTAGAGTAGAATTCGCTAATCCAAAAATGAGGATTAGCTCAAACTTTTTTGTGAATCGGGCCGTTAATGAACTAAATATTTCATGTGGTTTTTTTTAAATACATCAGGTGATGTAAAATACTTCTAAAGTTTTACGCTAACCGCTCTCGTATGAACGTAGCAATAAACGAAGGCGGGGTCTGTTAAGGAATATTCTATACTAGTCTTATTTTAATTTGTATAGATTATCATTTTTAATAAATGAAATTATAACATTTGTCGTAGCCAAACTGTAAATCCGTCTTTTTATAAAAGCCTAGATATTTTATAAAATACCGGCAGATTATCAAAGATTTAACAATTTGGGTGCGTTTTATATGACTAGGCGTTTTGATGAAAGTTACATCTGACTATCTTATGGAATATAATGTAAAATTTACTCGTATTTCTCCAAGATTTATCGAAAGATATCAAAAATTACATGAAAACAACTCTTTAAAGTTGCATATATTCGTAGATACAAATCTGTTAATAATACCAGCATGATGTCCGTAATGTTGTCTATTTTCTTGTTTTCTTATACTTTTGAGACCACCTTACATTTACAAGTATATATTTTAGATAATGCCCGTATTATTGTCCTATAAATAGTTTGAATCAAAATAGTTTACCTTTATTTTACTTAGTTATGTACAGGTTGGGCAGAAAGGACGGACTTTTTTTAAAACGTCATAACATTGATACTTTTTGTTTAAGAAAAATTTTATTGACAGATTTAAGTTAGTAATGGCATAACATTTGACAAAATCAAGTGTGGAAAACTACAACATCTTGCATGTGGTGTTTGTTATCAATAATGCATTTCTGGCGGCGTTTTACAAAGTTTACAAACACCCTTTCCAACATCGCTCTGTCAATTTGGGCGGCTTCTACGCGAATTGGCAATTTTGACAGGTGTATGGTATTTATATGATAGTGACGAGAATATGTATAGCTATTACAAATTTAACTTTACATTTATTCTTATATTACCTAGGTGTTAAGTTTGATACTAAATTAGAATTTGTTAAACATATTCAATCTACGGTTGCTTTATCATATCGGAATCTGAATTTTGTAATTCGAACATCAAAACAATTTAAGAATTTCACAACTATTATTATGTTATATAATTGTTATGTACGTCCTAATCTAGAGTACTGTTGTCAGTAGGGTTGCCAACTGACCTTTTTTGGAAAGGACTGTCTTTTTTTGAGCATATTTTGTCCTTGTCCTTTTTTAAACCAGGAAAGGACGCGATTTGTCCTGTTATAGTAAATTTTATTAATAATATTTTTCTTATTATTATAAATATGAAAATGAAATAATTATTTCACATTTTATGTAATATAATGAAATAATGATAGAATTTTTGAATTATTGATGTATTGGTATAGTTCATCTAGGGACCATTTTCCGAAGACTCGTTATCGTTTTATTATGGGTGCACAATAGCTAAAACCGCAATGCCAAAATATTTCGGTCCGTACAGTCGACCAGTTCAGTATTTGCAATGCTAGTATATATTTTACGCCCAGTATTCGACTGTAGACTAAGACTGCATTTTCCAGATTTTCTAAACCGATTACCAGGGCTGTATTTGCTAATATTTAAAATTTTAATGCGTTAATCTTTTGAACTTAGAATATTAATTCATCTACTAACATTTAGTTTACAGTCTCCTTTAAACGGTAGCGATAGCAGACGCAGATATATAGGTATGCTTTGGTGTTTGATGTTAACTTCAGACCTTAGAGTTAAATATATCTGTGGTTAACTAGTGTTGACTTGTCAATTTTGTTACTCTCATGCTCATTGAAAGACTATCCGGATTTTATAGTAGGTTATTAACCTTATTGTGTTTTGCTTGTTTTCGTTATAAAATATTGATTTTAATTTTTTAAATTTGCTTTATTGTAAAAAAACTTTATATTATCTAACTTTGCATTAAAACACGTTTGACCTTGAAAATTTCAAAAAATCGCCAGCGGCGCATTTTTTTCTCATAAATTTTAAATCCTATGTATAATTCAGAAAAAAATTGCCAAAAAATGTTCTTTTCTGTAATTTTGAAAAGTTGGCAACCCTAGTTGTCAGGTATGGTCTCCTTTTCATGCAAATTGGAAACATGGCATTGAAGGCGTGCAAAAGAGATTTGTTAAATACTGCTGGTTTAAAAAACATAAAGTTTACAATCATTACCTACTTGCATTGCAAAGAATTTCATTAGAGTCTCATAGCTCAGTTGGTAGAGTGTCCGACTAGATATTGGAAGGCCCTGGGTTTAAATCCCAGGTAGATTCATGAATTTTTCGCAAATCTATTCTTCGTTATTTATACAATTTAATTTGAACACTTAACACATGTTCATGTAATTAAGTTACAGAAATTCACTGTTGAAATACATCTAAACAGTTATTTACAAATTATTAAGATGTTCGTGCGTCCCCATTCTTTTTTAAAGAAATAAAAAAATCTGTTGTGGCCAGCACAAGACCTTCCGTCAATTCGATGTATTTTGTACAAATCCCATACCAAAAGGTCCTTGGAACAGATTCTATAAAATATCATGTAAAATCGAACACGAACACATACTATTTTTTACAAATTCCATACCAAAAGTTCATTTGAAAAGGTTCTATAAATCCAATAAAATTATAACATAAACTACACTAAGTAATGTCCTCCCATCTTATCTCTGGCCTTTCTCTGCATGTCACTTGCAAGTAACACTATGACATACCAATTTTAGAACCTCTATACTTTCCATATTTGGGTTTGCACTTGCAACTGACATCTGTCAATTAAATTTTTTTGAATAATTATGTCAGTTGTTTCCATGATAAATAACAAAGCTGACTAATTTTTGAAAATGAATTTCTTTATAATGCTTTAAATTTACATCTATTGAATATGAAGGAAAATGTATAATTAAACCGCATAGAGAAGAGTATTTTCTTTAATATACATAATAACAAAATGTCAAAAAATAACATTTAACTGCGTTTTTTTAAGAAAAACTGTTAAAAACTTCAAATAAGGGTACTTCCGGTGGATCAATTATAACCAAAATCTAATCAACTCTTCATATGGTTGTACAGAAGAGGAATACGAAATATTATAATTTTTAGAATTGTAGTATTGGAGTTATCGTCGGAGAAAAATTTGTCACACACGGACACACATACACACACACGCACACACGGACACACGCACGCACACACACACACACACATACATACATACATACATACAGACATCATCTTAAAAATAGTAAATTTGTATTGTAGGGACCCTAAAACGTGCTTATACATTAAAAACTCACCACCGAATTTTTTGACCAAAAACAATACCTTCCTTTTGACGGAAGGTAAAAAGAAGAATTCCCTGTAATGAGAGGTGTGGGTTGTCTGTTCTCTCTCGGGCTAATATTCCGTGATCCCCCGGAAATTGAATCAGTGCAAACATCCCCTTCCCCGTGGTGTCCGGGTCCGGCGGGCACGTGGTTACGTTAGGCGCTGTTATAGGAAGAAAAAATAATCGCGCTCGTTGTGCACGCAGAAACAACGCGGACGTCAGTTTACGAGCCATCAAATTACGCCGACCACGTCGTAAAAATGCTTCATGGATGTCTTGCAGTCACTGCCAGCATCAGCTGATTCACTCAATCAAACACCCCAACATTATAGACACAACACGGGAGTTTATAATAGATATCATATTGATATAGAATACCGGGAGTTTATTTTATCAGTAAACATAGGGTATATCATTGCCATAGTTACGATATGAATGTTTGACAGCAATGTATTGAAGCGTTTATTTTATGAGTAAACATAGGCGTTTAACATGGGAAGCAGTTTCTTGTGTTCGGCAAAAAATCTAGCCATGCTATTGAACATGATAATAGTACATTCCATTTTGTACATTATTTAATATTAATTAATTTAATAATATTGCAAAAATTGCAATAAATTACAGAAATTGTCAAATAAATAATTGTTTCACTTTTTTATTATGCAATATGAAAAGATTTACAAATGTCTCCGGTGGCGCAGTGGTTATAACAGTGGCGTCTGAAATTTTTGGTTGGGGTTCGATTCCCCGTTGGGGTAATTATTTTATTTTTTTTTAAGTAAAAATTTTTTTTTTTAAATCAATTTCTATATTACAATCACTTAAAAATAATAATTACATTGTAATAAATAAAGAGAAAATAATTGAGAATAATAGATTACAATAATCAAAATATTGTATTTTATTTGATAGAGACATAATATCTACAAAAATTTATTATATTTCAGTTATTTTTATTAATATCAAAGGAAATACAATGCATTATTATTGTATCAATATTTTGATTATTGTAATCAATTATTCTTAATTATTTTCTCTTTATTTATTACAATGTACCTAATTATTATTTTTAAGTGAATGTAATATAGAAATTGATTTTTAAAAGTTCAACAATTTTTACGTAAAAAAAAAATAATTACCACAACGGGGAATCGAACCCCAATCAAAAATTTCAGACGCCACTTTTATAACCACTGCGCCACCGGAGACATTTGTTAAGCTTTTCATATTGCGTGATAAAAAAGTGAAACAATTATTTATTTGACAATTTCTGTAATTTATTGAAATTTTTGCAATATTATTAAATTAATTAATATTAAATAACTATTATCATGTTCAATAGCATGGCTAGATTTTTTGCCGAACACTGTATTTACAAAAAACTGATAAACGCCTATGTTTACTCATAAAATAAACGCTTCAATACATTGCTGTCAAACATTCATACCGTAACTATGGCAATGATATACCCTATGTTTACTGATAAAATAAACTCCCGGTATAATATTAATAAAGGTGCAACGATATAATACTCAGAAAAATTAATTCTCTCGGGTCCAGCAATGAATAAATTTCAGCTCTCCGGGCCTTGTAGACTCACTGCTAAATCTATGGCACAACAGTCCTTGTAGGGCCACGTCCTCAATTAACTCGTTTTTCGAGACCGATAGTACCAAAGCAATGAGTCTGTTTCACATTTTTCAAAAATATTTTAAATGAAAGCTCATGGAATAATAGGGTAGTTGCGAAAAAAATACATGTTATTTTTTCCTATTAATTATGAAATATAAACTAATTCTAAACATATTAATGTAAAAATTATTAGAAAATATAAAACTTTTCATTCATAATTTCCATAAATAAAGTTCGCGGTGGAATTCTTGTGACATAGACTTTTAATAATTATATGGTTCGACCAAGTCTGTATGACTCATTCAAGCTTGTTAGAATACCACGACAAAGCGAAGATGTTGAATTATATTTAATTGTATCATACAAATATTTACAGTATAATTCTAAAAGAAAAATAACAGATACAAAAGTATTATTTAATAGTACGTTTATTTTATAATTATTTACTTGAATACCAGATATTTTCAAGATATTTAATTCTTATATAGACAACTTCATAATTTTGCCACCAGGTGGCTACACACTCCAGTGAATGTACATGTAATTTTTAGTGATATAACCTATGTTTTACGTGTTAAAATCATATTTTATTTTTCTTTTCTATATCAGCAGATTTAAAACAAGGTAATGAAACTAATGAATTTGTGTGAAAATGAATAATTTCTTTTGAAATAGTGCTTCTCTTAAACATATAAATCATTTCAAATAAAAATGGTAGTATTGTGTACAGAGTGTACCACGGGAAAATTTGAAATAAGATTTTTTTTAAAAAAAATTATATTTTGAAAAATATACACTTGTCAGACATAAAATACCTATGTATTAAAGTGAATAACTTGAACAATTCCTTCAGAAAAAAAATAAATTGGAAAATGCGCAACTACCCTATTCCCTTAGTAATAATTTTTATTTTAATAATTTGTTGTTATTTATGAAAATAATTAAATAAAAAGATTGGCGTCATGAAAAACTACCCCCCCCCCCCCCCACTCCACTCCTTTGACGTAGAAGTACATACATTACGTCATTAATAGCCGATAGAAAAATAGTTTTTCCATCACCTACGTTTATTCATATTATTTATATAAATAAAAGTAGGCTACAGTTTGTTACATGTTACTAAAAATCTTCTAATTTGACATTTGATGCTGACATTGCTCATTGTAAATGAAAAATAAAGTAATAATGGCTAATTCAAATAACACTCAATTTACCGAAGGTCGATAGCTGGATGGTGGCTGAATTTATATCAGAGAACGATTGTTTTACTGATGTCGAAATAATAAGGGGTGTTTAAGAGTTAAGGTAAAATAAAATATAAAACTGAATTTACTACATAAATTGATATTTTACTTTAAAGTTGTGGTCGTGGTTCTTACATCTGATGTATCAGTTCACCTGATGACGGAAGCAGATCTTAGCATTCGAAACGTTGTGAAACAATTTTGTGTTTTCAATAAAGATAATGTCAGTCCAGAAATCGAGTTTTATTCAGAGTAATACATTATCTTGCGAGTTAAAGTTTAAAGACAAGTTATTTAGGAACTTCCTCATACAATGAAAATAAGATATAATTAGAATTGTATGTGTGCAGAAGACATGGTAAATACAATAAAAACAATATTTGGGTAAAGTTCTGTAATGTTTTTGTTATAAAACGACGATTCAATAGCGAAGTGCAACACAATACTTATATAACAGAAAATGGAAAAGGCGAGAGGTATTGTGCTAGCCACAACAGATTATTTCGTGGATAACAAGTTGTAAATTTATGACTATTTCACTCATACATTTATAAACCAATCCAAATTCAGGATTCTACCTAGTTACCAAGTTTCATTTTGACAAAACAATCTCACAAAAAAAAATTTCGCACCCTTTCAACCAATAAGATGCTGTATTTTTACAAGTAAGTGAGTTTTGATAAGTGAAATTTTTTTGACGTTTTAAACGTTTTAAGAGTGCCTAGGAAATATTGTTTATGTACCTGTCAAAGTCCTGTCCGCTTATTTTTATTTTTGAAATAGTCATCTGAATACCATTCGTGGTTAAATTTTATCCTGGCAAAATTTTCAGATTGTTACTCGAGCCTTTTGCTAATTTATCTCGTGACATTGATCAAAAATCACTTACTTGACAGATTGTGATTTTTTTGTAAATGCCACTCAATAAATTGCTAGGCAACCAGGTCTCGTAACAATCTGAACTTTTTTCCGGCAAAAATTTACCACTTACGATATTATACCGTGAGTATTTTTTAACGTGAAACATTGGATTTGTCATCCATGGTTACGACTTGATATTTGATTGACAGCAATGTATTTGCCCGTCCCATTTAAAATGAAACATAGGGAACGAATTTAACATTTGACAAGACGTCAGTGGACGTTTTGTTTAAATAATTCTACCTGTTTTCTAAATTAAATTTAGTTGTAGAAAAAATATTGTGTGCACCTTGTTCCCGAGTGATTTTCTGACAATGCTTAAATATAATACTTCTGTCAAATTCATTCCCTATGTTATAAATGATACAGGTAAATACATAGCTGTCAATCAAATGTCAAGACGTAACTTATAGCGGTTATCTGTCATATTGACACGATGTCATTAGAGGTTAATTTTGTTTAAATAATTATACCTGTTTTCTAAAAATTTAATTTAGTTGTAGAAAAAATATTGTGTGCACCTTGTGCCCGAAATATGTTTAGTGCTCTTGAGTGGTTTTCTGGTTTGGGTAAATTTCTTACAATATTTTAAATTATAATACATCTGTCAAATTCGTTCCCTATGTTTCATTTTAAGTGGGACACGCAAATACATTGCTGTCAATCAAAAGTCGAATCGTGACTATGGATATGACAAACCCAATGCTTCACGTTAAAAAATACTCACGGTATATGACAATACACCGACAGATAACATTTGTTTCAATAATAGATTACTTCATTTTCATTATAAAATTATCAAGGTGCAATAGATTTGAATGTCAAATTTTGAAAATCGCTATTTACTTGATTTTCTATGTATCTAAATGTTTGAAATTTGGTAGGAATACTTTATCTGCAAAAGATATTGATATCTCAATGCACTTCGAATTTATGGAGTTACAAACAGGATTTTTTTTATATAGTCACCTGTATATTCTAAAAAATATGAACCATGTATCTTATTCTCATAATTCTAGCGTGACCCTCGTACACCTAATAATATCCTGCAAATCATAAATTGTAAACTACAAAAATTAGTGTCAAAAAACAAATTATATTTCATTTTGTTTCCAACAATACTAATGGAAGAACTCCAACGAATAACGAATAACAATAATTTTCTTTAAAATATACCCTGTAACTTTTCCTTCTTCTTCTCTGCTCATTTATCCGCAACATTGTTGTGAAAATTAATGAACCCATGTCCAAATGACTAAACTTGCAAGTTGTCGTGTATTCGCGCCCTACTTTATTACATGGGTAATATCCTTGCTTCAACTCAACTCCTGACCTGCAGGAGGGGGGATTCTCCTGCGAGGGGAAGAGGGGACGGACCACCCAGGTGATGTGACGTCACGAAGCACAGGTCACTAATTATAGAGGGGTAATTATGAGCGATAGGATGGTGTAAAGGAAATTATAGGTAATAGAACTTAAAATGTATTGTAAATATTGTTTAATTTGATGTAATAATATAGGTATGTACCTGCAGCCATTTATATTTTATTTTACATGTGTATCGTTAATTTTAGCTCTTCAGCCTGATCAGGTTGAATGTAATGATTTTTACCTTCCGTCAAAAGGAAGGTATTGTCTTTTGTCAAAAAATTCGGTAGTGAGTTTTTAATGAATAAGCACGTTTCAAGATACCCAGAATACGATTTTACTAATTTTACATTGAGATCTGTATGTATGTATGTATGTATGTATGTATGTATGTATGTGTGTGTGTGTGTGTGTGTGTGTGTGTGTGTGTGTGTGTGTGTGTGTCCGTGTGTGTTTGTGTGTGTGTCCGTGTGTGTTTGTGTGTGTGTCCGTGTGTGTTTGTGTGTGTGTCCGTGTGTGTGTGACAAATTTTTCTCCGACGATAACTCCAAAACTACAATTCTAAAAATCATGATTCTTTCGTATTCCTCTTCTTTACAACCATATGAAGAGCTGATTAGATTTTGGTTATAATTGGTCAACCGAAAGTACCCTTATTTGAAATTCTTAACAGTTTTCCTGGAAAAAACGCAGTTAAATATCATTTTTCGACATTTTATGATCATTAATATGAAAGAAAAACTTATTCTCTATACGATTTGATTATACACTTTCCTTCATATTCAATAGATATAGAGTTATAGAGATATTAAGAGAGGTTAACTTACAAAAAACAGTCAGCTTTGCAAAAAATATGGAAACAGCAGAATTTATTCAAAAAATTCTAATTGACAGAACAGATGTCAGTGTCAAGTGCAAAACCAAAGTGGAAAGTATAGGATCAGAAAGTAACATAAGTGGCAGAGTGTCCCACGCAAGTGACTTGCAGTTTCAATGCCGGGAGTACGAGCACGAGGTAGGCCAAAGAGAAGATTGAAGGACTGTGTAGCAGAATATTTGAGAGACGAAGAAGATGCGTTGGAGATGAATGAGGAAGTGTAAAGTGCAATGGGGTCCTATACCATTTTTCTTTTATTTTATTTTTTTCTGAAAGAACAGGACAAAATAAGAATTTTAGTGCAAACGCGACTTAAAAATTTTACGTAATAAGCGAGATATGAATTTTTAAAGTTTAAGAATTTGTGCGTGACGTAGCAGGTACTAACAAATGATCGACAAACAATGGGACAAACTGTTAGTTATAGAGGGAACAATTTTTTTCATGTTTGCATAGCTGAAATGTTTGTAAATAAAAACTTATACGTTATATTCATGAAGAAATTATTATTAAGTATAAATAACGTAAATAATAACCTTTTTTACCTTCCGTCACCTTTAGGTAAGGAAGGTATTGTCTTTGGTCAAAAAATTCGGTGGTGAGTTTTTAATGAATGAGCACGTTTTAGGGTCCCTACAATACGAATATACCATTTTTAAGATGATGTCTGTATGTGTGTGTGTGTGTCCGTGTGTGTGTGTGTCCGTGTGTGTGTGTGTCCGTGTGTGTGTGTGTGTGTGTGTGTGTGTGTGTGTGTGTGTGTGTCCGTGTGTGTGTGTGTCCGTGTGTGACAAATTTTTCTCCGACGATAACTCCAATACTACAATTCTAAAAATTATAATTCTTTCGTATTCCTCTTCTGTACATCCATGTGAAGAGTTGATTAGATTTTGGTTATAATTGATCCACCGGAAGTACCCTTATTTGAAGTTTTTAACAGTTTTTCTTAAAAAACCGCAGTTAAATATTATTTTTTGACATTTTGTTATTATATATATTAAAGAAAATACTCTTCTCTATACAGTTTGATTATACATTTTCCTCCATATTCAATAGATGTAAATTTAAAGCATTATAAAGAAATTAATTTTCAAAAATTAGTCAGCTTTGTTATTTATCATGGAAACAGCTGACATAATTATTCAAAAAATTTAATTGACAGATGTCAGTTGCAAGTGCAAAACCAAATATGGAAAAAAGTATAGGATCTAAAATTGGTATGTCATAGTGTTGCTCGCAAGTGACACGCAGAGAAAGGCCAAAGAGAAGATGGAAGGACATTACTTAGTGTAGTTTATGTTATAATTTTATTGGATTTATAGAACCTTTTCAAATGAACTTTTGGTATGGAATTTGTAAAAAATAGTATGTGTTTTTACATGATATTATATAGAATCTGTTCCAAGGACCTTTTGGTATGGGATGTATACAAAATACATGGAATTGACGGAAGGTGTTGTGCTGGCCACAACAGATTTTTTCCTAATAAATTATAGAACATTGAAAAAGTTTGACAATATTATTACACAAAGCATGACGACGGATGGCGCCAGTGTTGGCCTGTTTTGAAGTTTCAATATTAATTTAACTAATATTATTATTAATTTAATTAATATTACAAATTGATTTAATTATAAATATATTATTATTGTTAATATTACTAGATGTTATACCTAATTAAACAAATTCATCAAACACAAACTTGTTAAATGTTTTGTTAGGTTATGGAACAACATGATATTTCATATTCTTTTAAAGGTGACCGCTAAAGACGCGCGAATCTCCTTTTTAAAATCAGGCGACCAATCAAATTCTTAGTACCTAACGCGTCATTCTTCAATCGCTTATAGTTTGTGACCTAGTCAATATTTAAAGAATTTTTTTTCACTTATACTCATTAATTTATGTATATTGTCGTCTTCTTATTTAAGATAGTTAAAATATGACTATGGTATAGGACCCCATTTACAGAATGTACATTCGTGTTATAATTTATAGAATCTTTTCAAAGGAACTTGCAATATGGAATTTGTAAAAAATAGTGTGTTCGTGTTACAATTTTACAGGATATATAGAATCTTTTCCAAGGAACATTTGGTATCGGATTTGTACATAATACATGGAATTGACGGAAGGTTTTGTGCTGGCCACAACAGATTTTTTATAGTTATGTAACTCTAAGTTTTAAATTTTGACAATTTCAACAATAATAACAATTGTTTTTAACTAGTGACTTGAAAATGGTCGTTACCAATAAATAAACAAATACTCATCGTTTAGAAGCATTATCCAAGAATCCTTAGTACTTCATTACATGTGTATCGGTTACAACATTACATTTATTGCAAAGAGATTTGTTTACCGGGCATCTAAGTTTTTATGAACCATAAGTATTAATAATAAATAATAATTTTAATAATAGTTATTTAAAATATTATTTTACTTTATTTGAGTAACTTATTCCATACTTATCTTACTTCATATTTTTAGCATAATTTTCATATTTCAAAATTGATGATGCAAATATTTAGGCCCGTATTATAAGGTTACTTTTATAGTAAAAGAGCTTTTCTGGAATACCCTTAAAAAAAGAGTTTTTATTATAAAAGTGCGATCATAATACGGGTCATTGTCTGTAATATGTAGATTTAAATGTAACTGTACAAATGACATAAAAAGTAAATTACAGTACTTGTCTCAACAATTTCAATATACATAACGATAACCAATCCTCTGCCCATACGTCATACCCTCTTAAAATTCTTGAGATTTCATATCATGCCCATAAATATTTCCTTGTTTTAGATACGGAGTAGAAGTCATGCGCTGCTGAAAACCTTGTTGAAGTATCAGTGATTGACAGACACCAGACCCAAAGTTAAACCCTACGTCATTGGAGGAAAAAGGGCCAATAGTCACGTTTGTTATGTCTGCTTTAAGTCAAGTTTACTTCGAGAAAAAACGAGGTGTTGACAGATAGAAAGCGTGGATGAAGGAAAGAGATTTATTTCGGTAGGTATGGAATATTATTACAAGCAAAAGAGTAAATAATATTTATAATCTTAAAGGTATTAAAAATGAGTGATTTAAAATGCTGTCTACCTAGCAATGAAGGAAAACAATCGAATGTAATGTTTTATTTAGGTCTTTTTGAGACCCAGACTTTCTTTAAAATATTACATATTAAATTTTTAATTTTTGTTTGTGATCTTTCATTTAAAATTTACAAGGGTTTACTGAGAATAAGAATTTCAGGTATGCCGGGGAAAATAAAATATGAAATTAATTGCTTCAGCATTTCAGTTTTTAGTTAATCAATATTTTAAACTATCAAAAATATGGAATTAATCTGAGCGATTTTTCTTCAGTTTTTGGAGATAAAAAATCTGTTGTGGCCAGCACAAGACCTCTCGCCATTTCCATATTAGGCTATATAAGTACATATTGTATTTAATTTCTGGTACACACACAAAAATTCTAATTACATCTATTATTCATATATTTTTTAATTCATTCTATAAATAAGTTTCCTCCTACTCTTCTAAATGATCGAGATTCTTCAAATTCATTGACGAGTTTGGCGGTATTTCTGATGTGTGGGTATTTGTAATATATGTATCTCTAATTTTAAATATTTAATTCATAATAAAATAAGAAATATTAAATGTACTACTCAGAAAAAGCCTTCAGTAAATGATTTGAATTTTTGACACTGACATTTTTCTGTTAATTACAAACATTTTAATTTTTCAACTGGTTTCCATCGAGTTTTTTGGGTTGTAAGATTCATTACAACGGATTATTTTATATCTCTAAATCTATAGAAGATATAATAAAAATGTTCACTGTATCGGATAGTGCTTAAAAGTATTTCATTTAGCAAGGAAAATGTCAATCAAAAAGTTGTTATAAAACGCTAGTATAAAAATAGTAGATTGTGTTATTAGGATTAAAAGTGAGACTTTGTTTGATGAGCAATTAGTTTGCATTTGCGAGGCGAAGCGCAGCGAAGCCGAGCGAAACAAAAATTGCGAATCAAACAAAGACACTTTTAATCAGAATAACACATACTATTTTTTCTTCAACCGAAATAAATATGATGAATACATACATCTACGATGAAGACAAGTTTTCCAAATGTAAAGCTCAGCGGGTAGTTAGCCATGACTTTTGTTTTGTTTACATATTTCTTTGTTCTGTGCTGTCAAGTAGCAAAATTGTATAAATATTCGTATTTGCATTTAAATTTTGATTTAAAATGTCTGGATTTGAAGAATTTGATTTACCATTTGATATTGAAGAAAGTGCAAAAGAAATAGTGGTAAATTTATTGCCATCAAAATCGCGTGAAGTTTACGAGTGCGCATATAATCATTTCATGCAGTGGCGCGATACAAAAAATGTAAAGATTTATTCTGAAAGTACTATGCTGGTATATTTTGTCGAATTGTCGAAAAAGATGAAAAGTTCCACGCTATGGTCGCATTATTCAATGGTTAAAGCGACACTTAATCTAAAAAATGGCTTGGATATAGGAAAATATTTTAAACTATTATTTGCTATACAGGATTAATAGATATTTACACACCAAGTGAGCTAAGGTAATGTTTATTCATGAGAAAAAAGTTTAGCTAGTTAATTTCTTCGAGTGAATAAACATTCTTAGCTCACGTGGTTTGTACAATATTTTATTCAATTTTGACGAAATAGTAATACAAACCATTATAATATTTAATTTTGACAAAACAAAAAACTAATCAGTTAGTAGACTGTGCATGACAATTGTCGATGATAGATGTCAAATCATCTATTTAAAAAGATTTATTGTCTGTCATTTGTGCCGTGAAAAATAATGAAAATGGCTGATAATGTCTGATAAATACTATGGTAAGTGTTAATTTCGTGTCTGATGTTATTTTAAATGCATTATTTCTTGCAGGGTGAATTTAAAAAAATGTGAGAGTGATTTAAAAAATTTTAATTCACTTGTGAAAAAAGTGTTACTTATAATTGTTGCTATGGGGTTAATAATGACAGTTTAAAACGTCAAAATTGAATAAAAGTACTTTTAATACATGTAGGTAAGTAAAAGTGTTACCTAGCAACAGTTACATTTTTATACTAGTAACAAAAAGATTAACTTTTAAAACAAAAAACAGTATTAAAAGCATAGCCTTTTAATACGGTTGAATAAAAAATTATTTTCATACATTTAAAACTTTAAAATATTACGTGGCCAGATGGCCCTGCTACAAAACAATAAGACAATGCGCTGCATTGCTAAACATTTATGCTTTTTTTTTTTGAAATGTCAAGCTTCAATCTTGGAGGCAATTTCTGAAGAAATTACTCAGAAAATAGCTTTTTCAAAACATAAGAATGCTGGTTAGATTTCCAATTGTACTTTTGACGTATTCTTTACAAGTCGCCGGGCTTTTGCTGTACTTTACCGCTCGCATATGCTACTTTATCGTCCGCAGGGTGTAATCTTTTAGTTTCTGCCATGGTAACTAAGATATAAACAAGCAATTTTAATGCACTTGTGCGTAATAGTATTTTATATTTCGAGAGTTCTAAGAAGCTTATGGATATAATTGCTTTACAACTCGAGCGATGTAATTACTTTTTCTTCGATCATAATTTTTACAGAAATTTATGAATTTCTATTTTTTATTTGTTCAAAAAGAGGTTATATCCACATTATGACAGTTAATTGTCTGTTAAACAGATAAACGTCAAATTAATTGTTTTCCATGTAATGTTGCCAACAGGATTCTAGGGATAAACGGAAATTCCCCTACTAATTGTTACATAATATACAGGCTGTCCGTCTATAAATTAGCCAGCAATTATCTCGCTTATTACATTTAGCGGTTTTAATTATATAACTTAAATTACAGTATTTAAACTCCTCTATATAATAGCGGAAGTAGGTCAACATTGTTACTTCCGTTTTTACAGAGATTGATAGCAACTTTTAATTTTCTAATGGAATACCCTATACAGTGTGTCCCATTTAGAGGTGCCACCATTGGGATCTCGAGAACTATAAGAGATACGATGTCGGTTAAATGGAACTTTTTATGCACCTTTGGGAGGCCATCTCAGATGTGCTTTTATTTTTCCAAAAATTCTCATAGGGCACTAGATAATGACGAAAAACTGAATATTGTTGATTTTTTCTTTTTCAAATAACTTCTAAACTATTAATAATTGAGAAAAACATTTCAAATATAAAAGATAGATATTTTTATTAATTAACCAGTGGCGTACGGAATAAATTTTTATATCCGTAATTTTTTGAGATATAACACAAACTTATATTTTTTTAAATGGAACCCATATCTGATTTTAGACTCAAAAATTAAATATTTTTTTCTGTTTTCAACGATGTAAGGGTTATTATATTTTATATTTATTTTGCCTTCAAAATTATTATTTTTTCCTTATTTTGTATTAAATTTACAATTATTTTAAAAATATGGGTAGATTTCTATTTGGAAATACTCCTTGTATTTAAATAATTTATTTCGTTTGAAAGTTTTGCTCAAAATTTGTATCAAATGAATTTTTATAATATTTTGTATCAGGTCGCCCTTGGCTCATCATAGTGTAATATGTAATTATGAGTCTAGAATGAAAATATTAAGTAATAAAGGCATAAAACAAATTATATCGATCAAATACAATATAATTAATATAAATAATAATGTGTTTTTGGAAAATAATAAGAAAATTCAGGAAAATAAAGAGAAAAATTAAATTTAGGAGCAAAACAAATATAAAACATAATAACCCTTACATCATTGAAAAGAGAAAAAAATATTGATTTTTTTGAGACTAAAATCAGATATGGGTTCCATTTAAAAAAATATAAGTTTGTGTTATATCTCGAAAATTTACGAATATAAAAATTTATTTCGTACGCCACTGGTTAGGTAATAAAAATATCTATCTTTTATATTTGAAACGTTTTTCTCAATTACTAATAGTTTAGAAGTTATTTGAGAAAGAAAAAATCAACAATATTCAGTTTTTCGTCATTATCTAGTGCCCTATGAGAATTTTTGGAAAAACAAAAGCACATCTGAGATGGCCTTCCAAAGGCGCACAAAAAGTTCCATTTAACCGACATTGTATCTCTTATAGTTCTCGAGATCCCAATGGTGGCACTTCTAAATGGGACACACTGTATATTTATTCAAATTTAAAAAGAACATGAAATTTGCTATCCAACAGTATAAAAGCAATTATTTTGCATATTATAAGAAAAATACGATGCCGAATAATTAAAATATTGCATTTTTATTAAATGTGGTGGGCATTGAAATACACTTTTTTTTAAACAGAAAGTACCTACCACATTATAAAAATATAATATTTTATTCAATTTTGACGTTTTAAACTGTCATTATTAACTCCATAGCAACAACTACAAGTAACACTTTATTCACAAGTGAATTAAAAAGTTTTTAAATCACTCTCACAAAATTTTAACTCACTCTGCAACAAATAATGCATTTAAAATAACATCAGGTATGAAAATAAAACTCATCATATTATTTATCATACATTAGCAGCCATTTTCATTATTTTTCACGGCGCAAACGACAGACAATAAAGCATTTTAAATAGATGATTTGAAGTCTATCAGTGACAATTGTCATGCTTATCAGTTTTTTATTTTGTCAAAATTAAATATTATAATGGTTTTTATTATTATTTCGTCAAAATTCTTACCTTAGCTCACTTGGTGTGTAAATATCTATTACACTATTGGATAGCAATTTTCATGTACTTTTTAAATTTGAATAAATATATAGTTTGAAAACTAAAAGTTGCTATCGATTACTCGAAAACCGGAAGTAACATTATATAGAGGAGAAATACTGTAATTTATATTATATAGTTAAAACCGGTAATGTAATAATAAGCGAAATAATTGCTGGCTAATTTATAGACAATAGTGCGTAAAAGTTAATTTACTTATGGGAGGGAGTAGAATAAAATAGTTTATATAAATTAATAGAAAATATTAACTCAAAACCCAGGTTATCGCTCTGATTTTAAGCTTCCATAATTCATATCACGTTTAGTATACATACTCATTAATTATTTTCTTCTTGTTAGCAACTTTATTATTATTCTGCGGTCATTACAATATATTCAAGTGTTTCTTATATGTCATACGCGTTCAATACACGCAAATTAACCGTGGTCAAGTTATTGTTTAACCAGTTCGTTAACGCTTGTGTCTAATCAAACGTTCTTGTTAATGCCACCATTACTATTACTGTGAAAATGAACGATGATTTTATGATTAGTCACAGAAATGTACATGAAACAAGCACAACAAATGTAAACAGAAATGATGTTAGAAATTAATTATTTGCAAGAAATGATCAAGCGAATAATTGATAATACTCAATAAATTATTCTACCCAGTTAAGTAAGCCGTGGAAAACAAAATTTGTATAATTGTAAACAGTTATTTATCTCTTCTCATTTGAAAATAAATTGTGAAAGTTAAGTTCTTTACAACTTAGTTAATCAATTTTTACCTCTCTTCTATAAATTTAGAGATAAAGACGCTATAATATATAGAATACCGGGATGTATTAAGTCGAGTAGTCTAAAATACACTAATTTAAATACATAAATTCAAATGTTTATAACATAATTTGTAAATGACAACTGTCAGTGTCAAAAATCAAAAGTTCTGGAAGCTTTTTCTGGGAAGTACATTTAATCTGTCTTATTGTTTTATTAATTACATATTTAAAATTATAGGTAACATGCATATATCTATTAGAAATACCGCCAATCTTGTTAATGAATTGGAAGAATCTCTGACATTTAGATACTTGCTCATACAGTGAAAAATAGATATAATTAGAATTGTATGTGTGCAGAAGACATGTTAAATACAACAAAAAACAGTATTTGGGTAAAATACTGCAATTTTTTTTGTTATAAAACGACGGTTCGATAGCGAAGTGCAATACAATATACTTTTATAACATAAAATGGAAATGGCGAGAGGTCTTGTGCAGGCCACAACAGAATTTTTTAAATATTATTGTAATATGAAATTAACTAGAGAGCATTTTCGAATCATGGTTTATTGTGATTTCCTAGTGCAAAGAACATTTAAATCAGTTATTATTTATTTATTTATTTATTTATTTACACATACACTGTCCAACAGGGGGAAGCCTATTGACTGGACAGGAAAAAACACATTAAAATGTTAAAGGAGTAATGTACAAAATAAACAAATATAAACAACTACACATATGCTGAAAAGAAATAAAAAATTAATAAACGGAAGAAGCTCCATTAGCTTCAATTTATTGTTACTCGGAAAAAAAGAATTGAAATTTTGTCTAATTAAAATTAGATATTATTTTATTAGGCAATATATCTAATAATTTAGTATAATTTACAAATCTTAATTTAGCATTTTAACTAATCCGAAATAGATAATAAATACTTGGTAAAAAATCGTTAATTTAAATAGGCAAATGGTTATTTTAAATACTTATTTAATTTAATTTTACTATATTTTGGCTTCATTATTTTTGTCCTACAATTTCGATAATTTATCTAATGAATTAGGTAATTTAAATATATATTTAGTTAATTTCTTTATTTATGTTTAGTTCAATACTAAATGTAGTAATTTTATCTAATTTTGTATTTAATTTTACTACAATTTGTTACTACAAATTTAGAAAATTTAACTAAATCAACTTAGATAATTTAATGAAAACATATTAATAAGCTGAAAATTAAACATTTGTTTAGTTAATTTAACTACAATTTAGATAGGTTTTTTTTCTGTGTAGTATAAATAATTTCAACGAAAAAGGAATTTTGTTCAGCTCCAAAAAGAAGCCGAGTGTCCTACAACTGTTACCGATAAAAATATTGTTGCTGTTAAAAAAATTAAAAAAATGACAATTAGAGCATCAACTAAATATTAGATCCTGAGTTATTAAATATAGAATCGTACACGGTCACCTGTATAAAAAAAATATCAGTCGTTTTGCGCCCCAGCTCTCTGATTTCCAAAAAGCGAAATGTATAAAACCCAGTTTAGATAAACTTAGTGCAGTTGCAGTGCAGTGTTGGTAGTGCATTTGTATTGTAACCTATATTCAATATGTCAAATAATAATGTTTCTTGCGCCAATATTTAATAATTCTCATTATATTAATGATTTTAATTACAGGGTCATAATGACCCTGGTGTAACAATATCGTAATTTGTCTGAAGAGAGAGGCGCAAGACAGATTAGTATGGAGGCATCATTTCTGATGAAACTTGTTGAACGACAGAATCCACAAATAATGATAATGATGATGATTGTGTGTGACCTTCATATTTTGATTTTGTAACTATCATTTGCCGACTCTTAACTTTTAAAAGTATATTGTACAATTAGGGACGAAAGAGGAATTTTGCGACGAGTGTGGGTTGGAAGCCCGAGTGAAGCGAGGGTTGCCACCACACGAGTCGCGAAATTCTTTCGTCCCGTAGCGCACACGATATTTTTTTCAATACCTGCGCCGAAAATGCCACCTTGAGTGTCATACATCCTATTACATCCCGCTACATTATTACTTTGAGTCACTAGTTCAGCTGAAAATGGCCACTTTCGTCCCTCAAAACAGGCACGAAAGGTGGTACTTTCAGCGCAGGTATATTACAGCCGAAGGCTTGTTTATATTACCGAGAGGCAAAGCCTCGAGGTGAGATAAAGCGTGAGGCTGTAATGAAACTACCACCGAGGTTATGTATACTATTTTATACACAATCATCCTCATTTTAAATCAATAATTTTCAAAATAAATCCCTGAGTTGTAACCTTTAATTTTATTATTTTTGACAGCTCTCTTCAAATTTGTTTTAGCCTACTTTATTATAAGGATCTACGACAATGTTGCTAAGGAACCTCTACATAAACATTTCCAACCCAAGAGATTGTCATTCAAGTTAGAAATGACGTATTTCCCATCCTCCAAATGGTTAGGAATGGGAATATTACTATAATGATTGTGAATAAAAAATATTTATACACCAAATGAGCTAAGAGAATATTTATTCATGAGAAGAAAGTTTAGCTCACGAGCCCGTAAGGGCGAGTGAGTGAATTAAATTCTTCGAGTGAATAAACATTCTTAGCTCATGTGGTGTATACAATATTTTTTATTCACAATCATTATAGTAATATTCCCATTCCTAACCATTTGGAGGATGGGAAATACGTCATTTCTAACTTGAATGACAATCTCTTGGGTTGGAAATGTTTATGTAGAGGTTCCTTAGCAACATTGTCGTAGATCCTTATAATAAAGTAGGCTAAAACAAATTTGAAGAGAGCTGTCAAAAATAATAAAATTATTCAATTTTGACGAAATAATAATAAAAACTGTTATAATATTTAATTTTGACAAAATAAAAAATTAATCAGTTAGTAGACTGTTAATGACAATCGTCGACGATAGACGTCAAGTCATCCATTTAAAAAGCTTTATTGTCTGTCATTTATGTCGTAAAAAGGGCTGATAATGGCTGATAAATAATGTGGTGAGTGTTATTTTCGTTCTTGATGTTATTTTTAAATGTATTTTTTGTTGCAGAGTGAGTTAAAATTTTGTGAGAGACATTTTTTTAATTCACTTGTGAATAAAATGTTACTTGTAGTTGTTGCTATGGAGTATCTTGTTTGTTCTTGTGCTTGTGCATATTGTAAAACTTATTTTAGATCCCAAATGTTAAAATAAAATAGGGGACTAGGATTCGCTCCTAATTAAGTCTCCTCCGTTCTTATACGAATAGAGCCGCTTAATCCATGTAATCTTTCTCCTCATATGCTAGAAACTTTAACCCTAAATTTTTAATTCCAGGGTGTATGATAATCCTGCAGTCCTCCGGGCCAATTACCAGAGATTACCCTGCCCCGCCGCCACTGGAGTGAAGTTTTAACGGCAGAACTTGTGCGTGGGAGGATGAGCCCGAAGCCCGCCCTAGCAAGTTCCAGATGAACTCCGGAATATATACCCCGGTAATTAGAGCGCAAAGTTTCACTACAATATAGAATTTACACTCTGTGACGCTTTATGACAAGTGGAAAACTTCCAGAAATTAAATGGAGAACGAGGAAGTTGGGGATTTCAATTTTGAAAAGAGATGCGAGAATTAGAGACGGTATATACAGAGCGTTCAAAAAATCCTAACTCAGAGTAGGCTATGAACAAAAAACGTGTATGTTAATTTGAAAGTATTCAATTAAATGTCAATTTGGCATAAGATAATGTCAAAAATGTTATCTAAAAAAATCAAATATTTCCTTCGTGAATTCTTATTTTAGAAATAGAAATAAATTAGATAACGGTGAATGGCAATATTCTGTATCCTTCTTTATTATCTTTTCTGCTTAAAATTACATTTCACGATAAATTTTGTCAATTTGACTTTTGAAATGAATAATAATCGTTTCTGTGTTCATAGCCTACTCCGAATTAGGTTTTTTCTGAACACACTGTAAATGAGAGCAACACTTTAGAGAGTTTAGAATAACAAAAATGAATTATACAATTAAATTTAATTTGATGCTTGAGATTAAATATTAATAAATGCGATGTCGTATTTTGGCATTTAGTATTTAGGATTTAGGTCTTCTTCACATAAATACAACTTCGAATGACACACTAGTGATATCCATTGGTTTGTATGGCAACACTTTAGAACAAAAAAAAATGGTTTATACAATTCGATTCAATTTGATACTTGAGAGTAAAGGTTAATATTATATTTCATAAAGTAGAAGCTAAGAAGCTATACTTTGACGTTTTGTACAAGTTATAGCAACGAATATGATTTGTTTAATTAGTGCGCGTCAACTTCAAGGCATAGTGTGCTCCTGCAAAACCCTAAAATCTAATTCCTAAAATCCTAAAGAATCACTAAATTTAGGGTATAAAAATTTAGGATTTATATATTAGGGTGATAAAGGTGCAACATCGGACACAGCCTCAGTCTATACGAGTACATACATAAAAAATCAATAAAACAAAATCGCATTTTTATAAAATAGAAAAAGTAAAATAATTTTTTTGTCTAAAATTATTTAAAAAAAACATTAAAATATGCACTTATGGTGCATACAAGTTTTTATGCAACAATTTAAAAAATATACAGTAAAATATTAATATACCCAAAATATATATTTTTTATTCAATATTTGGCATTAACTTTTAATGAAATATGAAAAGATTTTGTTGATATACCTAATAAAAACAATATATGCAATTGCATAGAATCCGCTCTTTAGTTATATCATAACCATTGTTTTTTTAACGTATAAATTTAATAATTATTGCATTTTTGCAATATGGTGGATGTCCATATAAAAATTAAAACTTTGACGCCATAACTCGAAAATTAACAGTGATGAGTATCTAAAAAATAATAAATTGCAAAATTTACATTTTCGCTCAATACCTACGTATATAGGGTGGTTGATTTTTCATTGTCCAGCTTATATCTTCTGAAATATTAAAGATACAAAAAAAGTTAAATACAAAAGTTGTTTAATACAATCTGATCTACAATTTAGCATAAACAATTTTTTTTCCAAGGCCTACAAATTTTTTGGAAAAATGTTTAACTTTAATTTTTTAAATGAAACACCTGTATATTTTGACAGAATAAGATTTTTAATAAATTTCTCTTTACTATGATGCGTAACAAGTAAGAATTTACCTTTAAATTATGTCCTATAAAGCAAATAGAAATATGATAAAAGTAAGCTATGATATTCTATTGTTTATACCTGTAACTTCTGTCACATGAACATTGGCTACGTAGGGGTTTTCCTCAGAGCCGGACTGGCGGGTAGACGTTTAGAAATTTATATAATTTACTGCTAAAAAATATGCCATTATATTCCAATGCAGTGTAAAATATTTTCTTAAATAAATTAGTTAATAGTATTTTATACGTATGGGGTCTTATGGCCGCGTGCCTGAGTATCTGGTCGCGAACCTGGGAAACTAAAAACCGAAGACCGAAGTGTAATTATGTGCAATAAGTATTTGTAGTTCTGTTTTATTTGTTGTATTTTTATTTTTGTATATTATTTGCAAAGTACCGAATATATTTATAAAAATTAAATAATTCTTTAATAATTATTTAAAAAAATTATAGACTTTCTAAAAAAAATGCTAAACAAGTTCTCTAGGGGCCGGAGTGTTCGTGTTATTTGCCCGGACCGGTTTGGTAACCCAGTCCGGCCCTGGTTTTCCTTTCAATAAAATTGTCTAATAAAGCAAGTAACAGAATTACTAGCATTGATGATTTACAAAATTATTAATACATTTATTTATGACAGATGTTACTGGTATAAACAATAGCCTACTTTTATCGTATTTCTATTTGCTTTATTAGACATAATTTAAAGGTAAACCCGTACTTGTTATACATCATTGTAAAGAGAAATTTATTTAGAATTTTATTCCGTAAAAATATACAGAATGTTCCATTTAAAAAATCGAAGTTAAATATTTTTCTGGAAAATTGGTAGGCCTTGGAAAAAAATTGTTTATTATAAATTATAGACTAGGTTGTATCAAATAACTTTTCTATATATTTTTTTCTTGTATCTATAATATTTCAGTAGATATAAGCTGGACAATGAAAAATTAACCATCTGTATAGTGACTCATTTTATATTGAAATATCTAATTAAAATTAAAACTGATCCAAAAGGACATATTCAATATATAAAATAACACATAGTAGTTGTAATCATAGTAGGTGGAAAAAGATTTATTTACTATTGCTTTCATTTTTTCATGTAAATGAATAAGAAAATGACGTTATATTTATAATTGATCTGTCTGTCTGGTAGTAGAGCACCCATACACGATACACGCACATAAACAATTGCACTAGTCATACTGGTATTAATAGTTGGTAGACTTGGTTACGTAAAAGATTGTTGTGCTTATTCGCAATGTCATAAAACAATGCAGACACATTCCTAACCTATATGCTGATGAACCTTCTACTGTCTCAGTATAAAGTGCTTTATTACCCTAATAAACGTAAATCATTATACAGGACGTACGTACGGTGCGACGTACGAGTACAACCACGAGAAATAACTTACTACAAGGCGTACTAGATCTAGTAAAATGACGCCTGCCAGGTATTTCAATGATATATTAGATATAGTTTGCCTTTGCAGTGAATTGCTATGAATAGAATTTATTTTTTAATTACTTGTTTATTTCTTTACCAACAGGATATCTGCAGTAATAAAACAATTATTATTTTAATTATCTGTACTTCTATATTTGGAGTTTAAAATTAACGAGAATAGAAATTTTCAATAGGTACTTTTATTTTTATTACAAATTTAACAAAAAAAATCTGGCCAACACAAAACCTCCCGCTATTTAATTTTTATTAATTTAAATATATACCTCGTTACTAATGTTGCAAACTGTTCCATTCCATATAACTAATACTTTATTTACTATTTTCTTTTTTAAAAAAATATTAATTTGATGTGATTAGTTTTTTGACAGTGATACTCATTTGAAATACGAACTGTGTAACAAAGGAATTGTGTTTATCTTAGGCTTCGGGAATTATAAAAAATTATTTTTAAATTTATTTGTAAAACATATAGAAAAAGTATTAATGTAGGTATACCTGTAGAAAATTCAATAATTTTTAATTTTCTTATTGACAAAAAATGCGAAAAAATGGCATTTAATAGTATTTTTTCAAGAAAAGCCATATGAGCTTCAGGTAAAGTGCCATTTCCGGGTATCCGATTTATACCAAAATCTAATGGTTTTTTTACTTATTAGAATAGGGAAGAAATACACAGTTTCAGAATTTTCTAAATAATAGTATTTGTGTTGGAGCATTAACAAAATACATACACATACACACACACACACACACACACACACACACACACACACACATACAGACATTATCGTGAAAATGTTAAAATTGGATTCTAGGGACCTTAAAACGTGGTCATTTACTAAAATCTCGATATGTGATTTTTAGCACGATCCCTATACCTCCCTTACCTAGGGTAGCGGGAGGTAAAAATGATATTTTCTATTGTTCATTAATTGTTTAGTCTTTAGAATTGTTATGACAAAGAAATAAATTATATTATCTGTTAATTATTATTGACTAAACTATTAGTTTCCAAGTTTATTTTTTTCATTTTCATTCATATTTTTAATTTACTGAGCAATGAAATGAAACATTTTTCAATTTTCGTTTCGAATGCCATTGTCTGCCTCTTTACCTCCCGCTACCCTTGGTAAGGGAGGTATAGGGATCGTGCTAAAAATCTCATATCGAGATTTTAGTAAATGACCACGTTTTAAGATCCCTAGAATCCATTTTTAACATTTTAACGATGATATCTGTATGTGTGTATTTGTGTGTGTGTGTGTGTGTGTGTGTGTGTGTGTGTGTGTGCGTGTGTATGTGTGTATATGTACGAATTTTGTTTGCACTCAAATACTATCATTCAAAAAATTCTGAAACCTTGTATTTTTACCCTATTCTAATAGGAATAGAAGCCATTAGATTTTGGTGTAATCGGATAAACGGAAATCGTACTTTACTTGAAGCTCAGGTTTTTCTTCAAAAAATACCATTAAATGCCATTTTTTCGAATTTTATGTCTTATGAAAATTAAAGATTATTGAATTTTCTACAGGAATACATTATTACTTTTTCTATATATTTTACAGATAAATTTAAAAATAATTTTTTTTATTAGTCGCGAAGCCTAAGATAAAAACTATTCCTTTGTTACACAGTTCATTTTTCAAATGAATGTAACTGACAGTAAATGTCACTGTCAGAAAACTTATCACTTCAAATTAATAATAGTGACATTTTAAAAAGAAAATAGTAAATAAAGCAATAGTTTTTTGCAATGGAACAGTTTGCGGCATTAGTAAATACGTAGGTAGGTATGTATTTAAATTAATAAAAATTAAATAGCGGGAGGTTTTGTGTTGGCCACATCAGATTTTTTGCTTTGGCGTTCACAAATTATTAAAATTATTTGAGTGAATGATATTGTCAGTTACTAATAGCTGTATTATTAAATCTAAGTCTAATAGATTAGTAGTACAGCTATAAACAACTTACAAAAAACCCTTTTATTTTCATGAATAAATATAAAATTATGCATAACAGTGTCAGACTTAGGGCTGGTTTATGTTGAATTTAATTTACAAATTTACAATGTAGATTTTAAAATATATTTAAAATAAATCGCATGCGATGGCTTATGAGCGATTTACAAATTTAGAAATTTAGATTTGGAATATAACTATAATTTATATTTCCAAATCATCCGTCAGCTGTCTTTTCTGTTTGTGAGTTGTTGACATTTTGAAGATGGATTCACAGGATCAAATTGATATTATATTTTTTGATAATAAGCAGTATTCGCGAACATCTTTATTTGTACGACAAAGCAAATGAATTGTAGAAAAATTAAAACGTTTGCGTAATTTCATTGCAACGAAAGATAGCGAGGAATGGGGAAGTTTAGCGATTTTTTTTTTAATCTTTTATTCCATGGGAAATGACTTGAAAAATGATGTAACATGTTTTATTTTTTCAAAAATGCCCAGAATTTCCGGAAAAGCCGATTTTAAGCTGTGATGACGTCGGTAGAGGCTTGGTACAACGTATGTCGTTTATACACTGACGCACGCGGTTGCGGTTACCAGTCACTTGAGACTGAGGTGTTGTTCGACCTACGTTCAAGTGGTTCGCTTTCACCGTTCTGTCTGAGTTTGCGCATAACTGACTTGTGACGTACTTAGAGTTTACCCAAAAAATATTAATTATAAATAAATGGAGCAATAATTTTAATTTTTAATTTCAATTTCAGCAGTCATTTGTGTTATATTTGTGAGAAAATAGTATGTTATATAGAATTTTTACCATGCTAAACTTCCCCATTAAATACATGCACACTCATACGTGTATATTTGAAAAATGGGGTCATACCAAAAAAAAAATATTGATTTTTTTTATAGAATTAAAAAAATTACATAATTTTATACATGAAAAATATTTAATATTTTTATACTTTTCATTCATGATTTCCTTTCTAAACATTTTGAGTCTTATTTTGTGACGTCATGGGTTTGTACACACATACAATGATAGTCACCCACACATGTACTCGTGCACGTACTGTACATGAATCTCAGCGCAGAGTTGTCACATTTTTCGAACATAACCAACATTTTCAAAGTAAATATCTTTGCAACAAGTTGTTTTTTTTAAATGTAAGTACAAATAACGAAATGTAGGTACAAAAAAATATAAATAAATACAATTTATGTGTGATTTAGATATTACGTCAAACGTAGTTCCATTTTTATTCGATAGGAGAGACTACGGTTACGGTCACAAACCCATGACGTCATTTGAAATTTAATATAAACTTTAAAAAATTATTTCTGTAAAACTAGAAACTTATGTGGCATAAAATACATATTTCTGTAAGGTGGTTTTAAGTATATTTTCAGAAAAAAAATAAATTAGAAAATGTGGTATGACCCCATTGTTCATAATCTTGTTATTTTACTTTCAGAAAAAAGAAACTGATGCTACCCGTTGACAAATCAATGTGTTCATAAGCCTAACTACGGCTTAACAGAGCAACTACGTCCGTAATAGTAAAAAACATTCCCGATATTATTATTTATTAGAGGATCGTCTTAAGGAATGGTGATTTCGGCCGTAAATCTAATAATGTTTATTTTACAGACAAAAAACAAGAAATACCTAATTTGCTTAAAATATTTTTGTTACTGTAGCAATTTTCCTTACCCATCCTCCCTTACTTAGCATAACAAAACCCTTATACAATTCACAGAGTCCTGTCTTTGTTGTTTTGTTGTAGATGGCGTTGGGAGCACGGGATAATGTATTTATAAATGCAAACTGCTGGCAAGAGTCGACGGGTCCGCCATTATGCAGATGCCACCCTCACTGTACGAGTTCCGTGCCCGGGTACCAACAGAAATGAGCCCCGCTTAATTAAAAGTGTGCCCGTTTAGCCAGAGACAAGATATGTGTGGAATACCTGCACTTAAATGCAAATTAAACCCACGGTGTGAAGAGTTTGACGGTGTTAATTAAGGAAAATTAAACAGAAACACAAAAATTATATTCTAAGGGTCATATACTACGGATACAAAATATAACCCGCATAGGAAAGTAGTGTAACACCTTTTGCGAAATTTAATTTTCTTTATACGTAGATCAGTTCTTTTTATATACTTAGGTATTATAAAAATATAAAATTAAAAATGTTCACTTTATTATGCATGCGAGGGTCGTGCTAGAGAATATGAAAAACAAGGAGACAAAATTTGCACTATCATTTATAACATTTAAAAAACGTCTAATTAAATAAGTAATTTTATTTTATATAATTTTGATTACAACAATGGATATTTGATTACATCAATGAAAAGTATTAACCACTATTCTTTTTGGGCAATCATTTTCTAATAATACATACAGACAGCTAACCCAATGATTTGTACGATCAACGTTTCAAAAAGTATTATTTTAAACTGATAGATGGCACTGTACTTATTATTATTTATATGTTACTTGTCTTAATTCTTAATCTCTTAGCCCCCACCATGGATAAATCATGGCTGCGCCACTGGTTATTTATGTCATTATTATTAAGATACGAAAGTTAATTAGAACCTAGAAGAGATTGACACTGTAATTCATTATTCATTTTAGCATTCAGCATTCTAAAAATTTGAATCATACCATTATATATTAGTATAGTTTCAATAATACTAACGTGACCCTCGTATAATAAGACTAAAAACAGGGCATTCAGTTTAAAAATTATTTTGTACGAAGTAAAGGAAGTATTGTAATCTCGAAAAATTTCGGTTTCCGGATTTCAACGGAAATATCCATTTTGACTATCCCTGAATCCATTTTGACTAATTTCGTCGTGATGTTTGTACGTACGTACGTACGTACGTACGTACGTACGTATCTCGCATAACTGAAAAACGGGAAGCCGTAGAAAGTTAAAATTTTGTATTTAGGACTATTATAATATCTAATTGTGCACCTCCTTTTTTGGTCATTACATAACTTTCGGAAGTGGTACTTTACGTGAAGCCTATAAATAATAGATTTTAATGACAAACTATATTAAAATATAATCCAAAACTTTTCAAATTTTGTGTATAAAACTTTTATATCAATGGGACTAACATAATATATTTTAGTTAAAATGGTCTACCCGGAAGTAGTACTTTCCTTGAAGCTTATAATAGATTTCAATGAAAAATTATATTAAAATATAATCCAAAACTTTTCAAATTTGTTATATAATACTTTTATATCAATGGGAATAATATAATAGATTTTGGTTAAAATAGTCTAACCGGAAGTGATACTTTACTTGAAGCCTATAATAGATTTTAATGAAAAATTATATTAAAATATAATCCAAAACTTTTAAAATTTGGTATATAATACTTTTATATCAATGGGAATAATATAATACATTTTGGTTAAAATAGTCTAACCGAAAGTGATACTTTACTTGAAGCTGTTATCAGTTTTTCTTGAAAAAATGGTGTTATTTTGTTTTTAATAATAAATGCTTCAAATAAATGTTTTAGAAAATTAAATTCTCCGTCAAAAACATCAAGTATGATTAAATTAGCTCTTTGTATAAGCGAGATATGTAATTTTAAAAATTATGTACTTTTTGGTTTCTGTAATTAAATTTGCTATGAATTAGGACAAAAAATAACCAAAAAAAAAATAAAAAATTTATGTCAATGTCAAATTATGTCAAATACGTGCAATTTTATGATTGGGTCTGTTATAATACATATTTTAATTATTAACAAAATATGTATAGTGTAACAGGCGTACAAGGAAGCCATGTGGTGTGCACATCAGATATTTTAATATGGTATATCCTAATAATTACTTGTCGTTAACTGACTAGTGTAATAATTAAATATCAGTAAATGTGTACAAATATTCTAAAACTGTGTTATAAAAGAAAATGTAAATGAGAAGAATTAGTGTATTTAATAAGTATTTAATAAAAATGTAATATTTTAATAAATCGTCATTGTATTTTTAAATAATACTGTGAGTATTTTTTATCGTGAAACATTGGGTTTGTCATATCCATGGTTACGACTTGACATTTGATTTGCCCGTTCCATTTAAAATGAAACATAGGGAACGAATTTGACATTTGATAAGACGTCAATAGAGGTTAATTTTGTTTAAATAATTATAACTGCATTCTAAATTAAAATTAGTTGTAGAAAAAATATAGTGTGCACCTTGTAACCGAGTGGTTTTCTGACTCGACTAAATTTCTTACAATATTTAAATATAATACTTCTGTCAAATTCATTCCCCATGTGTCATTTTAAATGAGACAGACAAATACATTGCTGTTAATCAAATGTCAAATCATAACTTGTAGGAAAATTCAAGGGTTATCTGTCATATTGACAAGATGTTATTAGCGGTTAATTTTGTTTAAATAATTATACCTGTTTCCTAAAAATTAAATTTAGATGTAGAAAAAATACTGTGTGCGCCTTGTGCCCGAAATATGTTTAGTGCTCTCGAAGGGTTTTCTGACTCTGCTAAATTTCTTACAATATTTAAATATAATACTGCTGTCAGATTCGTTCCCTATGTTTCATTTTAAATGGAACGGGCAAATACATTGCTGTCAATCAAATATCAAGTCGTAACCATGGATATGACAAACCCAATGTTTCACGTTAAGAAATACTCACGGTATATACTGTTGAACAGAAAATTTCGTGTACTTCAGGTTAATACATTGTAATTTTTGTTATGTACTTGAAATGAAATTGCTAGTAGTAATATATAAATCGTGTTAAAAGTACCACATCTGGAGCATTTTTAATATAAAAGGTAGGCTAATTTTAATCCAATGTTATATTTTACTGCTGTAGGCACATTAGGTAATTCAACTTTTCTATGAGTTGTTTCTGTCATTTTATACATACATATTTAATGTGGAGAGACCAAAAAAATATTAATTGCGTACAATATAAGAAAATTTAAAAGTAATAATTGGTAAAAATATAATTTAATATTTAGATAATATTAAATATTTTTAACATAGATAGTTATTTTGTATTGTAAAATAAAGATAAAATATTAAAGAAGTTATCACAATAAAATAAAAACATATTAAAATCTAAATTATTTAAGGTATTATAAATATTTATGTTTAGATAATGTTTATGTATAAATGTATTGTATAATTGCAAAGTATATTTTTATTTGATAGCCCCATCGTTAAATTGCACTGATTTCACGTACCAATTAATATATCATTCATTATTATTTGTTAAGTATGTCATAAACTATCAATTACATAGTAAATACACAATAAAACAATAAATTAAGTACGACAATTAGGGAAATCAGCTGTAAAATTATTGTTTATTACATCTTACATTGTAAATATTACATTAAAATTACAATTGTCAATAAAATTTAGTAATGATGATAAATTTGTTTACGAGGAAATAAAGTGGATTTATTGTGATTTTGATTTTATTTCCCCATTCATAAGTTTTTAAATCGTAACTGTAGTAACAATCAAATCAAACAAAACAAACACGACATAAAGTGGTACTATAACTATATAATTTTTTACTTATTTATTTCTATTTTGTTTTTACACGTATCTGTTGAACTTCAAATAAGGGTACATGCGGTTGACCAAGCACCAAAATCTAATCAACTCTTTCGTGTGGATGTAAATTTTTAATTGTATTAGGTACAATTACGCTTTCCCATGAGCCTAAATTTATCAAATGCGCTATTTTTTTATCAAGTGCAGAAACCGATATCAAAAACAGCGCATATTAACATGGTTGCACAGCGCATGTGTTTATCTGTGGTGGTTGCACAGCACATATTTACGTAGTTGCTATCACGACTATAATACAGTTGTGAGAGTTTAAGAGAGTTTACAGTAATTGTCTGAATTAATTTGCACATAATTCGTTTTTCAGTGTTGTATCAGTTTGCAAGTGTAAATTTTAATTTATTTCACGCATTTCTTTTTAGAACTCTTTCGTTTAAGAAGATGAAAGGAATTCAAATTAATTTAGGCTCATGTTAAATCGTATTATTAAATGATCTTTCGAACAGCATAAGTTTTAATTTAGTCTGAGGTCTAGTTTAAAAAAATATATTTAAAACTGTCAAGTGGTTGATTTCTATGCACGTACAGTAAAATTTTTGAAAGAAGTCCGATCAAGGCCATCTACGAATTGCATCTAAGAATTAAGATTTCATGTTGTCAAATTTAGTAGTGTCGTTTACATAGTTTTTATGAGGTACACAAGATATTATGTACCCTCATAAAAACTAAGTAAAAGACACTACTAAATTTGACAACACAAAATCTTTATTCATAGATACAATTCGTAGATGGCCTTGATCGGACTTCTTTCCAAAATTTTACTGTAAGTGTAGATATATTCATGCCTATTCTGTAACTTATGCCCATATTCATAAACACTCGTGTCGTAAAGTTTCAAAACGGTTCGTTATAATTTTTGACAAAGAATCAAACTTGACAAATAAAATTTCTATTTACTTTCAATGTCGACTGTTTTTATTGGATAAAAATTATAACGAACCGTTTAAATTTTTTTCGAGTGTTTATGAATACGGGCATCAGGGCCGGCAACAACAGTGGTGCTCGCGGTCTCGGGCACCACACGTAAAACCAAATGGTGGTGCTCCGCACCATACGTTTCAGCCATAAATTATTACAATTTTTTTAATAAATAAATAAATAATAAATATATCATCACGGCATATTACCTATTTCTGGGTGTGCCAGTATCTACAACACATGTAGACATCGGCAATGATGACGATATATTTTACCGTGTGGGCGCTTACCAGGCGTCACCTCACGGGCACTCATAGCTGACGTGGAGAGTGCACCACAGGGGTCACTTTTGTGCCATTTAAAATTGGAAATATTTGGTGTCAGTCGGGATCGAACCCGGTTCCTCCAGGTTCGCGACCAGACACTCAGGCACGCGGCCATAATAATGTTATGTTATAAAGTTAAAATATTTATTAGTAATGTAATAACAATTTTCCAATTTTGAAATAAAAACTACTTGCATTCCAATCACTGCCATCTAGTTATGTGTTCTGTAACATATTAAATCCATGTTATGCGTATGGGGGCTGTCAGGCAAAGCTATCGCAGATGGCAGCGATTTGAATGATTTAAAGCGGTGAAAATAATGGCGGTTATTACGAATACTTTGATGTAAAATAATTAGATAAAAATACATAAGAAACATTTTACACAATTTAACAATAATTTTGCAACACTTTTATTGCAATCGTAAATCCTTAACAATAGAATCAAATTGTCAAAATTTGACAGTGATAGTAGCGAGTCATCCGACAGTATTTTCAGTTTGCATTATCTGTGGGTAAATACACATTATGGAAAATAATTATAATTTGTGGTCCATTAATAATTTAAAACAGGAATTAAGGTTATACTTCTTATGAGCGTTGTTGGTTGTCAGATTTGTTATCAGAATGTGCAATTGTAGACAAATTTTGTACTAGCGCTTACTTGCTCACATGCACATTTCATTGCTGAATCCATAGAAAAGAGAGTATATATTGAATCGCAGAGAGCTATTGCTGGAGTGGCGCCATTAGTTCATCAAAATCCCACTGACAGCTCTCATTGCACTTACGCCTGTGCGCGTCCTTTATTATCTGTATAGTAATATTAGTAATGTAAATTTTAGCAACGCAGAAGAGCATGAGGTACATAATTTCTGCTACTATTTTTATATTCACGCTGTTTTAAGGAATGTCAAATTTCATTATTTAATAATAAAAATAAATAATATCAAATTTATCAAAATATGATTTTTAAGCAGAACATAGTTTGTTTTCAAACAAATATTTTTTTAAAAAATCGTTCTTTAAACATAAGGGTGAAATTAAATATTGAAATTTGAATTTGACATTTTTTAAAACAGCGTTTTAGTTAAAATCAAGCTCGCAATACCAGCCAGTGAGTGGAGACGATATTAATGACAGAGAGAAAAGTTTATCTATCGGGACTGTCTGCTGCTGAAGAAAATTCTGCATCTCCTTCTCCTATTGAAAGTAATTCTACGTCTAAATAGATGTAGGTTCACGACATCTACTGTATATTGCTGAAAGCCAGATTAAATAATATTAACTGCATAGTGCATTCGACTATTTCGACCAAAGACTACCAATCTACCTTTGAATATATACATCTGGAAGTAGCTACCAACAAAAATCGTGTACCAATGAAGATTGACAAGGATGGAGATACAATTGAGACCAATCCATTTTTCCCTTAGAAAAATAACCTTCGCACACGTTTACAGGCGCGCTCGCGTGGTGCTCGTGGTTTTCCGTTCCGCCTCGTTGAAAACGGGAGTATCAATTAGCAGGAGATCTTTGTCCAACTAATGCTTATACATAATTCTATCCTTCTCAATCTACTTTGAGCCAACAAACTCTTAAGGAACATTTAGTGTACGCTACTTCCATCTACGTTAGTAGATATGTATATTCAAAGCAATCTACTAACGTGATTTCGACATAAACATTACATAACCTGTTATAATAGGCTCTGATTTGCGACTTTGATACGTATAGCGCATGGCAGTAAGTATTTAATAATTTTATTTTTTTCGTTGTTTTTATAGTTTACTTATGTAATGTTTTTGTATTTTGAATTTTACTTGTAAGCAAAAACAAATGTAATGGCTAATGGCTTCGACTGGGACTTTAAAAGAAAAGAAAAGAACTTCGAATTAAGTTGAATATATTCTCTTTTGCTCGCTCTTTCCTGAAATGTTCTGTGAACTGGCAATTTATTTTATACATGAAATGGGGAAAACATGCATCTGCACATTTCTTGAAAAAATGTAGCTTTCAATTATAAGGCATTTGACCTTGAAAGAAAAAAAAAAAATTCGCATACGGCGCATTTTTTTTCATTCATTGGATATCACTAAATTTTTGGTACACGAGCCATCACTGAGCACTACACACTAAAATTAAAACTTGCCGGGCCTGACGGGCATTATTGGTTAATTTTGAACAACTGGTTAAAATTTGTCCAATAGCTATAGATTGGACAACTAGAAATCCAATTTTTTGTTATATATCAATATACTTGATTAACCACTGATGCCCATATTCATAAACACTCGTAAAGTTTCAAAACGGCTCATTATAATTTTTGACAAATAGAATCAAATTTAACAAATTACATTTCGATTTTTCTTTCAATATCGACTGTTTATTGAACAAAAATTATAACGGACCGTTTAAATTTTTTACGAGTGTTTATGAATATGGGCATGAGTTACAAGGTTTGTTCGAACCTGCAGTTCTAAGCAGTTCACGAACTAGTGAGCATGCGCATTTTACTTAAAAGCGTTCGAACTCAGTAGTTCTGAAATTCGAAATTCTGAGAACTATCAGTTCGGCGTTCGAACAAGCTAGAACTTTGAATTCAAATTCTCGTGGAACGGTTCTACCAGTTCGAGCAACGGAGCAAGTATTTCAAATTCTAAACATGCGCAGTGAAGTTTTAAGATTCTGTTTGACGTTTAGAAGGCTAAATAGAAGTAATGGATTAATATACGTGCTAATTTTATTTATTTTTTTATTATTAATAATTATTTTGGTTAAGGAAAATTTCATAAGTATGTATTGTCTGATGTTGTTAATGTTAAATATTTTTAATATACACGAAAAGCTACAGGATTGTAAGACGTTCATCCATATCATTAAAATATTAAAAATTCTTTTCACAATTAGCGACACTATAATCATATTTACTGCGTTTTATTTCGTTTAAAATATACATTTTCATTCTTCGTATTGTATTTGTTTCTACTTTTAACTTTTTTTACTTTATATTCACTTCGATTTTGTTGTCCATAGTCCTTTTGAGGAGTATGTCCAATTATTATTAGGTACAATTGAAAATTTAAAATATACCTAATTTATTTAATTATATGTATATGTTCTCCTTGATCGCACATTTTAAAACAATTTTCGTTTATTAAAACTAATGTATGTGACAAATTATAACCAATATGAGCGTTCGAACCTGTCCATGAGAGAACAGTTCTGAATTCACTTTCTTATATGTCATGCGCAGAACTCCTAATTCTGGAACAGTTCCGAATTGACGGTTCGAACGAACCTACAGAATATATTCGATTAAAGGTCGTTTACACAATCTCCGGTTAAAATTTTAAGTGCTAGTTAAGTAAACAAAACTGAAACGAAATGAACTGTCAGATGACAAATTTATCATTGCTGTCAATAATTCGATTCAATATTGTTTATTTAATTGTCAGATAAAATTTTAACCAGAGATTGTAAAACTGACCCTAAGTGGTAAATTTTTGCAGGAAAATCATCGTTAATTGTTTTAATCAATTTTAATACCTTCTTTATCTAAGATAATGAAAGGTAAAAACAAATATTTTAGAAATTCCTGCGGCGGTAAAATGCTTTCTACACTAGCGCCAACAGTGTGAAATTCGCTGAACTACGCAACAAGTCCTGCTAACTCAATCGATAAGTCTATTCCTGCACAAATTGTACGCAATTGGTTTGAATACTTACTAAAGTCAATAAATGTAATTTGTAAATAAATGAATAAATATTAGTAAAACAAGCTCATTAAGTATTGAAAAACAAATAAATCTGTATATTCAAACGTGCTTATTACCTGATATTAATTTCAAAACTAAATAAAACTGCTTTTTATAAATAAATCATAAAACCTGTGCATTAATTAGTAATCAAGATGAATGTTGTAATTAGTTAGAGTATTTTAAATTTAGATTATGGTCATGCATTAATTTTTGTTTGTATACAATTCAAATGTGGACAATTAAAACTATTTAATTTATGGGAGTGTATAAATTATGTATAATAATAATAATAATAATTAGGAGAACTAGATTATTTTCTTCTATGTTTACGCCAGGAATAAATTTTCGCACGGTCGTTTCTCAAATTTACTAGAAAATTAACAAATTTGGGAACTCGTTAATGAATTATTATTTTACTTAATTGAATGATGTTTGCATTTAAAATGGAGAAATGCTTCAGTAATTTTAAAGAAGTAACATAAATTTTAATTTACATTTTTATTTTAATGAGAAAAAATGAATAAAGAATATTTTGTAAATTTACGATTTTGGTATCCCAGTACCTACCTATGATTAATTTAAAATGAAGGCAAAAATAAATATAGTACACGATTGTTCCACAGTTTGCTCGGTGAACGGTGAAGGCGGAAATACTATTTGACATGTCATTTTGACAATAAATACAGCTAATAGGAAATAGGATTTTGATTGAAATGCTTAGATTATTGCTCTATGGGTACAAGTTACAAATGAGTACATCAGAATTCTTACAGCTATACATCGCTGGCTCAATATTACAAGGTTCTATGTAACATTTTTTAAATTTGGTAGACATATGATTGTGGTGCGCTGTTGCTTTAAAAAGATATAAAATATCATGGGAGTATATTCTAAAATAACACATTTTTAGTCTCATATGTGTACGTACATACCTACAACCTTGTAATTCTTAAAGAGAAATTTGTCATTAAACATGTCCACATCTACTAATGCAGTAGGTACATATTTCAGTTATAATTAGAAAAATTAACTCTTTCGGGTCCAGCAATAAAACTATAAATATCGTAATTATAACAAAGCGGCGTATAGCTTACTGTTTCATTTATATTATTGGATATAAAACAGGCCAATATTTATGCCATTTTAGTGGAATGAAGACATGCATCGCCTGGTACTCCTACCTGATCCTGAGCTGAGTATTCTGTATAGTAAAATAATGTTGCTATTCCTTTAACATAAATATTATTTGTTTGAAATAATTTTTGAAACCACAGTTTTCATTCTCATAAGAAATTACTACAAACAAAAATAGCATTTATATTAAAAGAATAGTAAGATTATTTTATTTACAATCATTATAGTAATATACCGATTCCTAACCTTTTGGAGGTTAGGAAATACGTCATTCCTAACTTTAATCTCTTGGGTGGGAAATGCTTATGTAGTTAATTTATTCGTACAACTTGTAAAAATGTGGTAGGCGAAAGTAACAGCAGCTGTCACTTTCGCCATTCCATAACCTATCACAACATATCTATCTCAGTCTAACTGTCTTCTTCTACCATTCTACCCTACTGACGTCACAGATCCCTTCTCCAAAACATGAAATTGCTAATAACAATATTATTACAAACTAATGTTTAGTTTTTATTATTATAATGAGAAGCTATAGAGGTTTGTTTTTATATATTATGACATATTAAAATTCGATTATGATCACATACCCCATTGGACTTCAATAAAAGAAATTTTATTTTTACCTATTGCTGAAGATGGGCTAATTTTTTGCCCGAAACGTTCTAATATTTTGTACATGTTGAAATAAATATATGGAACATTAAGATCAAAATCATTCGACTTCGAATCCCATGAAGGTTTCCAAAGGATACTCCAAAATTATAGGTTATTACAACTCACTGACTTATTTTGAAAATTATTTATTTAAAATGAGGATGATTGTGAATAAAATAGTATATATGACCTCGATGGGAGTTTTATCACAACCTCGTGCTTTATCTCACCTCGAGGCTTCGCCTCTCGGTAATATACATAAGCCCTCAGCTGTAATGAAACATCTCCCACCTCAGTATATACCATGTCTTCATTTCAACAGAGCGGTACAAATAATAGCCGTTGATACCCAATGTTGTATAATGCAAGCAGTGAGCGATATGCCGCTTTGTCATAATTACGATATTTATAGTTTTATTGTTGGACCCGACAGCGTCAATTTTTCTGACTATACAGGGAATTTATTTTAACATGCAACATATAGTGAATCACTTCCATGGTTACTCACTATTGTCAAAAAATGACAGCAATGTAATATTTGTCCATTTTAAAATGCAACATACAAAATTTGTAGTTTTGCATTATCAAAACTAATTTCCAATAAAGTAGCCTACATACAATTAACAAATAATTAAAACATGAATGTTGTACATCTTAACAAACTTTAAATAAATAAATAAATAAATATATCATCACGGCATATTACCCATTTCTGGGTGTGCCAGTATCTACAAAACATGTAGACATCGGTAATGATGACGATATATTTTACCGTGTGAGCGCTTATCAGACGTCACCTCACGGGCACTCACAGCTGATGTGGAGAGTGCACCACAGGGGTCACTTTTGTGCCATTTAAAATTGGAAAATCTGTCGGGATCGAACCCGGTTGCCCCAGGTTCGCGACTAGACACTCAGGCACGCGGCCACGGGACCCCATAAAAATTCATTATTTTCATGTAATAAATGTTAAAAAATACCCCCAATCACACTGAGGCACTATTAATTCTAGTCTGCCGTAATAAGAATTGACACCATTTGTGATGTGTTCTGGAGGTATCTCCTGTGCTGTAATACTATTTATAATGTTGCATTTTAAAATGGACAAATATTACATTGCTGTCATTTTTTGACAATAGTGAGTAACCATGGAAGTGATGAACCATAATGTTGCATTTTAAAATAAATTCTCTGTATGAGCGTATTTATAATATGAATTTTAGATCAAAATTTTCAATTGCCGTTTTTTCAAAACTATGTTGGTGTTACATAGATCCTTGCAATATTGAGCCAGTGAAATGTCAAAATTAGGATTAAAAGCTTTATTCATGAAACAGGACGACTCAGCTGATCATTGATTCTGATCAGTAGATTAGCTTAATTTTTAATAGTGAATTGGATTGATTCAAAACCAATGTTGATCTTTGGATTAACCCATGATTAAGGAATTGTGAATTCGGCCATTAGTAATTAGTCTTATATAACCAGAAATGAATTTAACCGTTTTGAATTTTTTTAAACTCAATGGCTGGTAGTGCGAGCTCGGTTTTAACCAAAACGATGTTTTAAGAAATGTCAAATTCAAATTTCAATATTTAATTTCACCCTTATGTTTAAAGAACGATTTTTTTAAAAATATTTGTTTGAATACAAACTATGTTCTGCTTAAAAATCATATTTTGATAAATTTGATATTATTTATTATTATTATTAGATAATGAAATTTGACATTTCTTAAAACAGCGTTGTAGTTAAAACCTAGCTGAACATAGTTTGGATTCAAACATTTTTTTTTTTTAATTGTTCTTTAAACATAAGGATGAAATTAAATATTGAAATTTGAATTTGACATTTCTTAAAACAGCTTTATAGTTAAAACCGAGCTTGCACTACCAGCCATAGAAATTATTTTGAAAGCATTCCAAAAGAAGACTTGTTGGATTTTTTTACGAAGTAGAAAGATGAAGTGTATTATTGTATTGTGGAAGGCAACAACTTTGATCATATTTAAAATATGAAACAATATGAACCATGCGTGTTATTCCCAAAAATTCTAGCGTGACCCTTATAAATTATATAGCCACATCTATGAAATGAAACGTTCTAATATTATTCTAATTCCTACTAAGTTTTAAATATGTTTGTACAACATTCACAGTTTTTGCAAAATTAATTACCAATAAAAGTGCCATAAACTTCCAATATTTTTCAATAACAGGTTCCATATAAATGCAATTTTTTGTGCTAGTTTTTGTGTGACATAAAAGTGAAAACGATTTTCAGGGCAATTTACACATTTGAAAAGAGTTTCAAGGATATGCAAAGTGACTGCACGAATACCTTGAGCATTGTTAGGTCGGTTTACACTTTCCATTTTAGAGACAAACAATTTTTTGCCAGTGTTTACAGGATGAGTTAATGGATGCAAAAAGTGATACCCTTTAAATTGCACTTATAAACCAGTGACGTACGAAAATGTATTCCCAAGGGATCAAAAATATCAAATTATATTTTTGTTGTTTTAATTTCAAATATTAGGATCGCGCTAGCATTTTGGTGAATGAATGCAGGTTCTTGTAGGTTACTTTACTGTTACACTGTTCTTGTGCCAAAATAAAGAATTATTGCTTTTTAGGTCAAAAATTGGTAGGTATTGGGTATTCTTGCATAAAGCTACAGCTACTATACCTCCCGCCAGTTCTTAGGTATGATGGTGCCGCAACTATGGCGAAATTGTACAATGAAATAAAAATACACTTTTCTTGTGAAACTAAGAGTGTTATTATTATTTTTTACCTCCCGCTACCCTTGGTAAGGGAGGTATAGGGATCGTGCTAAAAATCACATATCGAAATTTTAGTAAATGACTACGTTTTAAGGTTCCTAGAATCCAATTTTAACATTTTCACGTTGATGTATGTATGTGTGTATGTGTGTATATGTGTGTATGTCTGTGTATGTGTGTGTATGTATGTGTATGTGTGTGTGTATGTGTGTGTATGTATGTATGTGTATGAATTTTGTCTTCGCTCTAAGCTCTAACTCATCAAATACTATCATTCAGAAAATTCTGAAACCTTGTATTTCTACCCTATTCTAATACGAAAAAAAGCCATTAGATTTTGGTGTAAATCGAATAAACGGATATAACACTTTACTTGAAGTTCATAATGGTTTTTCTTCAAAAAAAATACCATTAAATGCCATTTTTCGCATTTTATGTCATTGGAAAATTATAGATTATTAAATTTTGTACAGGTATACATTAATACTTTTTCTATATATTTTACAGATATATTTAAAAATCATTTTCTTTTTTAATCCCGAAGCCTAAGATAAACAAAATTCCTTTGTTACACAGTTTATGTAACTGACAGGTAAACGTCATTGTCAAAAAATAAATCACTTCAAATTAATAATAGTTACATATTAAATAATAAAGAAAATCGTAAATAAATAAGCAATAGTTATATGCAATGGAACATAATATAGTTTGAAGCATTAGTAAATACGTAGGTATGTATTTAAATTAATAAAAATTAAATAGCGGGAGGTTTTGTGTTGGCCACATCAGATTTTTTTTTAGCTTTTATTAATTTAAATACATACCTACATATTTATTGATGCTGCAAACTATATTATTTTCTTTTGCATACGTATAATAACTATTGTTTTATTTAGTATTACAATTTTCTTTTTGATTATAACATTTATCTATCCGTTACATACATTTGAAAAAATCTGAACTGTTTAACAAAGGAAATGTGATTATCTTTAAAACATAGGCTCTGGATTTATAACATAGATTATTTTTTATATAGAAAAAGTATTAATGCATACATAAATTTAATAATCCTTAATTCTTATAATAACTTAAATCGCGATAAATTACATTTAACGGTATTTTCCGAAGAAAAACTATTTTGAACTTCAAATAAAGTGCCATTTCCGCTAACCTGATTTATACCAAAAACTAATAGCTTCTTTTCATATCAGAATAAGGTAGAAATACTAGGTTTTAATTTTTTTTTAAATGATAGTATTTGAGTTAGAGCGTTGACAAAATCCATACAGATACACAGAGAGACATCATTGTAAAAATATTCTAGGGACCTTAAAACCTGGTCATTTACTAAAATCTCGACATGCGATTTTTAGCACGATCTTTATACTTCCCTTACCAAGAATCTGAGAATAAAATACAGATTGGCACACCCAGAAATGGGTAATAAGCTTTGATGATATATTTATTTACTTTGAGAACATTTTTTCTTTTCTCGTGGTACGCCTATGGGGATCCTCTCTAATTTCCTTAAACATTCCGAATTCCGTTGTAGGGCCATGCTTGTATTTCCATCTGTCCTTGCATATATAAACAGAAGGGTTAGGAGGCACAAAAACTCCACTGGCAGCCTTCGAAATTGAAACCCAGAACCATAAAAGTCCCCGACCAGCGTCTCTTCCACCCGACAACATCCGGCAGATAGCTGACGCTGATTTCACTTTCAAAGAATCCAGGATTTCAACAGAACCAGAGATTAAAGACATGTTCGAAGAAAAGATAATAAGATGGGTTCATTATAATGAAAGAACCAATACGATATAATGAGAATCAGCCATTGTATTCAATTGCATTTATTTTATAAGATTAATTGATCCTGTACTACAATAGTTAATAAATATTTCTGCACGCCTTTTATCCGGCTGGGTGTGGTATTCTGCTTTATTGTACAATCGGTATGTACAATTCGCAGGGCGTTCAGGATAAATTCTTTATCTCAAAAACTATAAGAGCCGGTTCTTCAAATTTTAACTAAGAGTTAACTAAACAAAATTGAAACAAAATGAACTGTCAAATGACAGATTTATCATTGTTGTCAAAAAAACGATGCAATATTGTTTACTTACAGAACTAAAAGTTAAAATTTTAACCAGAGATTGAAAAACCGGTTCTAAGAAATACGATTACAATTAGGAGGACATTTTGGCGGTTTTGTTTATTTACAGGTCGTTTGATATAAGCGAACAAATAATTTTTGCAGTTTTTACCTTCCGCCACCTTTAGGTAAGGACCGTATTGTTTTTGGTAAAAAAAATTCAATGGTGAGTTTTTAATGAATGAGCACGTTTTAGGATCCCTAGAATACGACTTTACTAGTTTTATAATGATGTCTGTATATATGAGACAAAAATTACTCCGATGATAACTTCAACACTATAATTCTAAAAATTATAATTATTTCGTATTCCTCTTCTTTACATATGTATGAAGCGCTGATTAGATTTTGGTTATAATTAGTCAACCGGAAGTTCTCTTATTTGAACTTCTTAACAGTTTTTCAGTAAAAAAACGCAGTTAAATATCATTTTCTAACATTTTACGTGATTGATATATTGAAATAATTCTGATAGATGTCAGTGTCAAGTGCAATTTACTTAGTATATGTTCGTGTTACAATTTTACTGGATATATGAATCTTTTTCAAGGAACTTTTGATATGGGACTTGTACAAAATACATAGAAGAGCCGGTTTCGTATTTTTTAAAAAGTATTTTAGTAAATGAAAATCTATGCATTATTTATTACAGCAATAACAAAAATAATAATAATTTATTGCTATTTTCGTATATAATTAGATAAAAAGATTGGCACCAGAAATAGTAATGAAAAACAAACCCCCACTCATGTGACGTCACAGTATATTCAAAACGTCATTCATAGCCAATGAGAAAACAGTTTACGTTAATTATATAAATAAAAGTAGGCGGTAGTTTATCACATATTAAACTGTATGTACTATGACGTCACATTCTGTTTCAAACCATGTGACTTTTTCAAAATATTACACAAATTTCAATATTTAATTGCAAACTAACTAATGGATATTTCGTGATATTGTCTAATTTGAGGCTCTTTAAAGAACAATATCTTTTAAAATTTAGTACCTACTTGAAAATCATATAAAAATTCTTGTAACAGCCCTATTGACGAAAGGTAATGCGCTGAGTACTGGCCATATCAGATTTTTTTCATTAAAATGGGTTCATAATATAGGTATGTCTTTTTTAACCAAATAAAAGTGAGAAAAAAGGGGACTATTTTTAACGCAAACGCCTGAAATAATGAAACATTACGGCACCTTTTTTACATTTTTATTGCAGACGTAAAATAGATATTTACACACCAAGTGAGCTAAGGTAATGTTTATTCATGAGAAGAAAGTTTAGCTCACGAGCCCGTAAGGGCGAGTGAGTTAATTTCTTCGAGTGAATAAACATTACCTTAGCTCACGTGGTTTGTACAATATTTTATTCAATTTTGACGAAATAATAATAAAAACCATTAAAATATTTAATTTTGACAAAACAAAAAACTAATCAGTTAGTAGACTGTGCATGACAATCGTTGATGATAGATGTCAAGTCATCTATTTAAAAAGCTTTTTTGTCTGTCATTTGTGCCGTGAAAAATAATGAAAATGGCTGATAATGTCTGATAAATATATGGTAAGTGTTAATTTCGTGCCTGATATTATTTTAAATGCATTATTTGTTGCAAAGCGAATTAAGAAAAAGTGAGAGTGATTTAAAAAAATTTAATTCACTTGTGAAAAAAGTGTTACTTATAATTGTTGCTATGGAGTTAATAATGACAGTTTAAAACGTCAAAATTGAATAAAAAATTATATGCAACTCGAGTAAAACTGTCTTATTAAAATAAGACTGTAAGTACTTTTGTATCAAATACGATTCTTACAAGTAGTAAAACAATATTTATTTTTAGTTTAGTAATATTATTTGTAGAACCCTATAACAACGTTTATTATAGAATTTGTTTTTTAAAACAGTTTATAGAAAATAACATTCGTTTCTTTTTCAAATAAAATCTAATATTACCTGTGTGTTATTGTTATATTATTGACTTATAGAAAACACTTCTCGCATTGTTTAGTCTATGACAAACCCAAACCATAGTAAAGCTCAATCTCCATCGCAAAATCTCCTCAACTTTGTCATCGTAATAAACATCTCCAGTCAACAGAAATACGATCCGGAATACTAATAATTCCCGAAGTTTATTCCGAGTTGGAAACAAAACGCGAGGCCTTGCCTTGGTAAAGTCGGGGCATAAAACTTTCCTCTTGAAATATATTGGAAAGAAAACATCTCGGGAAAATAAACATGTCATGTCGCCGACGGAGCGAGCGAGGAGACCCCGCCCAGCGGGAAAAATGTAAAAAACAAACCCAAGATAAAAACTCACCAAAGATGGCTGAACAACTGCTAGGTGGAAAGGAGACTGGCAGAAGAATGGGCTACTCCATTGCTGGGCCTTTGTGAACTGAAAAGAATACATCAATTAGCAATATTAATATTACAGATAATGTTGTTATTCTATACGAAAATGTTTGTAGGTACTTATATATCAATAGAGTTAATTTGATTATATTCAAGTCTGAAAACAAGAAGAACAATAAATAAATACATCAAAATGTAAAATACAGAATCAAGGTATTTTTGTATTGCATGAAAAGCTTCAGACAATAATAAAATTTCCCAGTTTCAGTTTGTAAATATATGTTGGCAAATTTCTCTAATCATTAACAGCCCGATTCACAAAAAAGTTTAAGCTAATCCCCATTTTTTGATCAGCGAATTCTACTCTAATTTTGACAGTTTATATCTTAATATATAGTCTAATCTATTCCTAGTATCTACCTTTATTGATAATATCATGAAAATTAAATTTTAAATACCGGAACAGAATAGAATTCACTAATCCAAAAATAAGGATTAGCTTAAACTTTTTTGTGAATCGGGCTGTAAGAAGTTTATTAAAAATTAATTTACCCATGTAACACTGTGACCAGCACTAGATTAGATTTAGTAAATATTAATCTAAAGGCTTGTGTATGATTAATTTAATTTACAATTTATAATTTAGATTTTAAAATATAAACCTATACGCTATACGATTGTTTATGAACGATTTACAAATTTTAGAAATTTGAAATTTAGATTTGGTATATAACTAAATATTATATTTCCAAATGTAAATTTCAAATTCAACCAATCACACTGATGACAAAGCGGTTGTCATCCGTTTCTGCAATTTCAATGCAACGAGGGATAGCAAGGAATTAAATAAAGGCACACTAATACAAGTATTCTTGATTAATTGTTCATGATTCTGTTCTTTAATTTTTGGAAACGAACTATAATAATATCCGTTTATATATCTTAATCTGTTCATAGGCCTAGCCACGACCTAACAGACCGTCTATGTTTTTTACCTTCCGTAAAAGGAAGGTATTGTCTTTGGTCAAAAAATTCGTTGGTGAGTTTTTAATGAATAAGCACGTTTTAGGGTCCCTACAATACGAATTTACTATTTTTAAGATGATGTCTGTATGTGTGTGTGTGTGTGTGTGTGTCCGTGTGTGTGTGTGTGTCCGTGTGTGTGTGTATGTATGTCCGTGTGTGACAAATTTTTCTCCGACGATAACTCCAATACTACAATTCTAAAAATTATAATTCTTTCGTATTCCTCTTCTTTACATCCATATGAAGAGCTGATTAGATTTTGGTTATAATTGATCCACCGGAAGTATCCTTATTTGAAGTTTTTAACAGTTTTTCTTGGAAAAACGCAGTTAAATATTATTTTTCGACATTTTGTGATTATCAATATAAAAGAATATCTTATTCTCTATACGATTTGATTATACAGTTTCGTTCATATTCAATAGATATAGAGTTATAGAGACATTAAGAGAGATTAACTTTCAAAAATTAGTCAGCTTTGTTAAAATTATGGAAACAACAGATTTATTCAGAAAAATTTAATTGACAGATGTCAGTGTCAAATGCAAAACCAAAGTTGAAAGTATAGAGTCAGAAAGTTATGTGTGAATGTGATAGAGTGTCCCTCCAAAGAGAAGAAGATGGAAGGACTGTGTAGCAGAAGATTTGTGAGAGGGAGAATTGTGTGAAGAAGATGCGTTGGACAGGAATGATTAAAAGAGAAGAGTAAGAAACAGCGACCCCTAATAAAATAGGGAAAGGAACTTTGGGTATAGAATTTGTAAAAAATAGTGTGTTGGTGTTACAATTTTATATGATATACAGAATCTTTTTCAAGGAACTTTTGGTATGGGATATATACAAAATACATTGAATTGACGGAAGGTTTTGTGCTGGCCACAACAGATTTTTTACGTTTGTGTTTGTTTCTTTCGTCATTATAAAAATCAGCAATAGTAAAAAAGACATTCCCGATATTATTAAAGAAAACATCTTGTTTAACAAATTCATAGCTTATAAAAATAATACCGTAACTTAAAATTTGAACTGGAAAAATATCAAAATATGACAAGCAATGAGAAATCACATGATAGATACTGACTGGTCAGATTCAGAATTTCAAAATCGAACATAAACGAGACAGAAAATTGTAAATTTTAAATCATTATTTAAATTTATATATTAAATTCATCATAAACCAGCCCTAACGTTGTCTTTTCTCCTAGTAGGGTAATTATGGTAGGTTAGAATCTATGAACAAATTTCTCAATGGACTCTGTAGTGTGCTTTACATAAAACAGAAAACACACACCGACTGTTTTTCTACTATAAAAATTCCAATGCCCAATTGGAGTTTCCCCATAAAATTAGACCATATAATATATAGAGGATGTGAGAATGTATTGTCACGTAACAGATTATTCTCGCTATACTGAATGGCAAAATTAATAGCTTTTGTTAAAACAAAAATATTTTTCAGTAATTTTTCGACTACGTAAGTAATATGTTCTTCCCACAAGAGATTTACAGTTTTCATTTTGATTTTATACAAAATTGTGCCTTATGTTATTTTTGCATAAAAACGACATTTTTACTAATTTACTTGCAGAGAACTACTCAGAAGCTATATTTATTGAATCATTTATTTCCCTGGTTGTTTCTATAGTGAATAAAAGTAGTGTCATCAGCATATAATATTGTTGAAAAATCAATATTCGACTGTGTTAGGATGGAGGTAGATACAGGAAAGTAAGAATTCTTCGGACTTGCAGTCAATTAATAAAATTTATTCACGCCATAGGCGAAGAATTCTTACTTTCCTGTATCTACCTCCATATAATATTGTGTCTGCTATAGTTAAATCATTTACATATGATAAAAGGTGAAGGACCAAAGACGGAGCCCTGAGGGACACCATATCGAATTTCCTTGATTTGAACTGTACATTATTTGCCTCAGTTATTTGATATCTGTCACTTAGATAGTTTTTGATCATACATCTTAATGCATCTCCTCTGATTCCATAATATTGTAATTTAGATAGCAAAATTTCATGATTCACACAATTAAAGGCGTTTGACAATTTACAAAAAATTGCCGATATGTGTTGATAATTTTCGATTTCGTCTAAAATATTTTAAACAAAAGTAACAGCAGATTTCACTGTAGATTGTTTTGGCTTAAAACCATTCTTGATCTGGATACAAAATGGTAATTTTTCGACATAATTGTGCAACCTGGTTTTTTACTGCTATTTCTATTATTTTAGAAAAAATGGAACTATAGAAATTGGTTTAATAAAAGCTTGTTTTTAAAAAGTTAATTAGTTTATTTATTGTACCTATTCCATTTCTTAGAAAATAAAATTTAATTTGAATGAATATAGCGGCAAGATTCTAGAGAAGGAAATGATTATAATTCAAATTTAATGAACGAGAAGTATTGTACTTTTTAAAATTCTATCTTGTTTTTCATTCTGTATTATTCTATCTAGATTACAATTCTCTATTTATCTTTCCATTATCTTCCCCTATGTTTCCATCAGCGCATCTACATTTTGAATGTGATTCTACATTACCCGCCATCAAATTGAGACAAAATTATTCATTAATCTTGAAATAGTCCTGCTGGCGTTCGTTAATGATCCACCATCAATCCGTATATCTAAAATGCTCACGTTGGTGTTTTTAATGAAATTCAGCGATAATTGTGATTTAATTGCGTGTGAATTTCATTTTTAATTGTCTGTTATACAGTTAGATATTTAGTGGAAACGACACGCAATGTTTGCAGAATTAGAGAGAGAATTTTTTCGGGATAAAAATTAAATTTGAAAGTATATCATTATTAATTATGTATAGACGCAAAATTTTAATTTTAAAATTACTTTAAATTAGATCACAATATAAACTCTTAGGGCCGTTTTCATAATAGAATTTATATTCACTTTAGCACTATAAATTTAAAATAAAGTTATGTTCGCTGTTCGCTTTCATAATATAACTTTAGACTTTAAAATATAGTCTTAAAGAAATATTAATTAGCCTTAAAGAGAGTCTGGTTATGATAACGGCCCTTATAATTTTGATTTATTTTATATATAAAATATATACATAAGATAATAGTACCGTACATTTGACATACCCTTATATTTTAATTTCTGCAACGTAATAAAGTTTTATTGGGCAGGTGTGCAAAAACATATTATTATGTCAAACAGCTGACACCTCGTGTGCTAATTTCCGAGAGTTGAAAATGTCTCGAGAGAAATAACAAACATTATAGACTAGAAGGTAGGAATGACGATGGGTATCCGGGTACTCGGAACCTACCCGATAATAATGTACCCGGGTATAAAATTTGTTACCCGATTTCCCGAAATATACCCGCTGCCCGTTAATTACCCGATCCCCTTAAATTACCCGATACCCTTTAATTACCCGAACAGTTTTCAGCTGCCGGAAAAATTGTATCTAAGATGAGTTTTTACCTTCCGTCACCTTTAGGTAAGGAAGGTATTGTCTTTGGTCAAAAAATTCGATAGTGAGTTTTTAATGAATAAGCACGTTTTAGGGTCCCTACAATACGAATTTACTATTTTTAAGATGATGTCTGTATGTATGTATGTATGTATGTATGTGTGTGTGTGTGTGTGTGTGTGTGTGTGTGTGTGTGCGTGTGTATGTGTGTCCGTGTGTGACAATTTTTTCTCCGACGATAACTCCAATACTACAATTCTAAAAATTATAATTCTTTCGTATTCCTCTTCTGTACATCCATATGAAGAGTTGATTAGATTTTGGTTATAATTGATCCACCGGAAGTACCCTTATTTGAAGTTTTTAACAGTTTTTCTTAAAAAAACGCAGTTAGATATTATTTTTTGACATTTTGTTATTATATTTATTAAAGAAAATACTCTTCTCTATATGGTTTGATTATTCATTTTCCTTCATATTCAATAGATGTAGAGTTAAAGCATTATAAAGAAATTAATTTTCAAAAATTAGTCAGCTTTGTTATTTATCATGGAAACAGCTGACATAATTATTCAAAAAAAATTAATTGACAGATGTCAGTTGCAAGTGCAAAACCAAATATGGAAAAAAAGTATATAGGATCTAAAATTGGTATGTCATAGTGTTGCTCGCAAGTGAGACGCAGAGAAAGGTCAAAGAGAAGATGGAAGGACATTACTTAGTGTAGTTTATGTTATAATTTTATTGGATTTATAGAACCTTTTTAAATGAACTTTTGGTATGGAATTTGTAAAAAATAGTATGTGTTCGTGTTCGATTTTACATGATATTATATAGAATCTGTTCCAAGGATCTTTTGGTATGGGATTTGTACAAAATACATGGAATTGACGGAAGGTCTTGTGCTGGCCACAACAGATTTTTTTATTATCATACCGTAATTAATATAATTTATGTTAAGTTTTTTATAAAGATGCAGTAGGTATATTATTTATTTGTATTACTTTTTATTTAATAAATATATGTAAACAATAATAATGAATTTTATTAAAAAGTAAACTGCTAATATAATGATTACTGGTAATTAACAAATTAAAGAATTATGTATATGTACTTAAAGGATAACGGGTAATGAAAGGGTATCGGGTAATTAACGAGTAAAGGGTACTATCCGGGTAGTTGTTTCGGGTACTCGGGTACCAAAATTATCGGAATTCGTCATTCCTACTAGAAGGTATAGTTGGGTCGGTCATCGTCAAAACTATTAAGTTTATTTTTTATCTTCCGTCATGTTTAGGTAAGGAAGGTACTGTCTTTGGTCAAAAAATTCGGTGGTGAGTTTTTAATGAATAAGCACGTTTTAAGAGTCCCTACTATCCGAATTTACTATTTTTAAGATGATGTCTGTATGTGTGTCTGTCTGTATGTGTGTGTGTATGTGTGTGAGTGTGTGTGTGTTCGTGTGTGACAAATTTTTCTCCGACGATAACTCCAATACTATACAGTTCTAAATATTATAATTCTTTCATATTCCTCTTCTTTACACCCATATGAAAAGGTGATTAGATTTTGGTTATAAATGATCCACCGGAAGTACCCTTATTTGAAGTTTTTAACAGTTTTTCTTAAAAAAAAACGCAGTTAAATATTATTTTTTGACATTTTATGTTATAAATATTAAAGAAAATGTTCTTCTCTATAAGGTTTGAAAGAATTATAAAGAGATTAACTTTTAAAAATAAGCTTTATTATAGTCTTGGAAACAACTGATATATTCAAAAAAATTCTAATTGACAGATGTCAGTGTCAAGTGCAAAACCAAAGATGGAAAGCATAGGATCAGAAAGAGTGGTATAAGTCATAGTGTTCCTCGCAAGTGACATGCAGTTGAAGCCTCGTCTTAGGATTGGAACTTTCAATGCCTGGAGTAAGAGGAAGGCAAAAGCGAATATCGAAGGACTGTGTCACAGAATACTTGTGAGAGGAAGAACTGTGTTAAGAAGATGCGTTGGACAGGAATGAATGGAAGCAAAGAGTAAGAAACAGCGACTTCTAATAAAATAAGGAAAAGCTGAAGAAGAAATAAGGAAGCATCAAGTGCAATTTATATATTGTATGTTCATGTTATAATTATATTGAATTTATATAATCTTTTTCAATGAACTTTTGGTATGGGATTTGTACAAAATATACCGAATTGACGGAAGGTCTTGTGCTGGTCACAACAATTTTTTTATAATAAGTTAATAAGTTAAAGTATTATATATTTGACTCCCATAACAACATGTGGTTTTGTCAAAACATTTTTCTACATTATTCATCCCTTAGAAACTTAAATATATTATGTAATTTTCTACATATTATTGTTTTAAAAAGCTGAAGATGGACCACTATAGTCCGAAACGTCCGTATATATTTTTTTTAACAACACATGAATCATTAAGGCCTTAATGCTTCAAGACATTAATGAAAACAGTTAGTAATCGATTTGTATTACAAGAAAATGAAAAGTGCTTAAAGGAATAGGAATTATGGCGCATAAAATTTTTGAGTACTTATAAATTACTGGACGTAAGCAATCAGAAGCTGAGGTTTGTATTGATGTTTAAGAATGAGTGTTTTCACACTTCATTTAAACATTTACGAGACCAGTATACTAACTATTGCAATCCAATCTCTCAATATTTATTTTATGAATATAATAAAATAATAAGTGTATAATTACTCGCTCGTAAAGTTGCTTATTTAATTTCTTAAATTACCTCTGTATTTACATCCATAGACCACAGAACAAGTAGCTTTCAATTACCACTTAAATTGTATTACATTCGAGGAATTACAAGGTAAATATTTGTAAGTAATATGAGATTATTTTATAACAAGCTTTCATTTGCATATAACATACTTACGCTATACTCCTATATTGTAATATTTTAAGTAGTGCGAATCAGTATTCAAAAATGGCACTCTAGTCAGGAGAGTATCATTAAGGCATGTAAACTATTTTGGACTTAGAAACAGTTTTTAATTCTTAACATTTTTTGTATTTACACTTTTGTCCTAAAATAAATAAAGCATAAATTTTAGCAATATGAGAATTTTGCTATTGTATTTTCTATGGACCGAAAAATAAGTAGACACTTGATAAATAAGGAAATCAAATACTGGGAGGTCAGTCAATTTATTTATTTTAGAATTTCTATAAAAAACAAAAGAAATAGAATATTTTCTGTTTGCACAATACAGTACAATCTTGATAACCCGGCGGTTGGCTAGTCCGGCAGATTCATTAATCCGACGCTCTGGTGGAATACGTTTATTTTAATTTTATATCTATTAATTACATTCTCAAAATTGTTCTTAATCAATTATTTTCGGGTTTAATTTTTTGACGTAGATGATTCTGGTGCAATTCGAAAAAACTTGTTTAATAAGCTTTCTGAGATAACTATACCTGTAAATTGAAGAAATAAGAAAAAATGAAGAAAAATAATATTTCAGCCCAATAAATTAATAATTTATGGTTTACTCATGTTTAAAACAAATGAATGTACACTTGTTATACCAATATATAATCTCATAGAAAAGCTTATAAAATAAGAAAAAAATTGATACAATTTTCAACATAGGTTTCCATTTAAAAAATCATAGGTTTATGTTAAATGTTACATGTCGAGAGTTATTAAGGTTTCAAAATTTCTAATTACGCCATTTTATTCTAGCCAAGAAATGGTACAAAATTTGACTAAACAATTTACTCTGTCATAACAAATAAGATATGAGATATTTTCGAAATTACTGAAAAACATTTTTTGTCTGCAGCTCAGAAACAAATGATCGAAAATTCCTGTGGTGACCATTAAACTTTTTCCGAAAAGTTGACCTTAGAATGTGCATATGATTTTGTTTTATCGTTAATATTATCCGAAATACAAACAACAAAAAATATCGAAAATGAGACATGGGTACTGTACATACAAATAAAGTTAAGTTATTTGAAATCGTCACTAAAGTGCTCAAAATGGTCATTAAAAACAGAAATCGGCACTAAAGTAATTCATTTTACGAGGAGTTCATGCAATTGCAGTGTTGCCAACCTTATGAAAATTGCTGTACATGTAAGATAATTTGGGCAGGTGTACAATGTACAATACTAAATTAGTACGTAAAATGATAAAAATATGTACAAGAAGAATGAACTAAATAATTCCGATGAATAGGTTTTAAAGAAAATACATAATTTGAATGTTTACGATAACTTCGAGGTTATACTCGTCGTCAAATGATTATGGACTGATGTTCATCTTTTATCCCTTTCCGCACTCTGTCCCTTGCCCAGCGATGTTGCCGGTTATAACTTGACATGACCAGGAATGAACGCAAATGTCATATAATTCATTTAAAACTGATTAAAAATTTTAATACATTGTAAATGAAGAAAATATTATAACAAATAAGTAAGGTAAGACAGTAATACGTAATATAAAATATAAAAATTGTCTCTGTGGAAAATTTACTAAACTTTTTTTTATAAGAACCAGGACTAATTAATTCATGAGTTTCACTCATTTTCTTTTCAAAAGTCTCAATATAATACAATTTACTGGACTGGGAATAAAAAACGCACGCAAGTACTGACGAAAATATCAGAATATAAAATGACATTGACATATTACAGATATTTGTACAGGTAGACACTTAAAAAATTTGGCATCAGCGCAGAAATCTCCAGTCCATAATTATTTGACGGCAAGTATAGCAACATGAATGTCAGACTGACATAGTGTATTTAAACATAACCTATAAAACAAATATTCCTATCATTTTCACAAATTTTCGATTTCAAATAAAATGTAATATGCACCTCGGCACTGTAGTTCCTTTTTATCACTCATGGTTTATTTCTCTCGTCAAATAAATTCCACATTCGTGAAAAAAAATAGAACTTTAGTGCCTTGATACATAAATAACTATTATTTTATTTTTTCCTCCCGATAATCCATATTTTGCTACAATGCGGCGGTTGTCTGGTCCCATACGTGTCGAATTATCGAGATTGTACTGTATTGACATTATAAATAAGTATGAACAATATATAAAAAATATGCCACAATAATAATTTAATAACCTATAAAGACATTAAGATTATATATCAAATTAATGGGCCTACAAATCATAGGAATTGTTATTATTAGCGTTTGTTTTATCTTTTGCACGGTTTGCTACAATTTAATTCGTTCAGACCGTAATACTAACAATAAGTTTATTTTAATTAAATTAGAAATTTAAGTTCGTGATTCGTTGTTATTTTAATTGGGCGTGGATCAATATTACTTCAATAAGAGTGGGGGAATAAAATAAATCAATTGTGGGAGTATCAGATTTACCTGAAATAATTGCTCTAATCATTGGGAGTTCTGTTTCATGCTGGTACCAATAAAATAACAGAACTGGTACCAGATTGTAGTAAACAAATTTATGTATACTTTGATAAATATAAATAAATTAGCGTGACATGGAAGAATTGTAAACCTAGTTAATAAGAAAATAAATCTGAAATTACTTATTGGTTTGACGTGATGCACAAAATATACGAAGGTAAAGCTAAAATTATTACTGAGGCGAAGAGACATGGTCATATTTTTTTAGAATTTTAAATTTGTTGAAATACATATTTACCTTTAACAATAATACACAACACCATTACACCATTCTTTCTTTCCACTTCTTAAAAGCTCTTACTCTAAACCAATCTTCTTCAAACTAATTTGTTGGAGACCTGCGCTCGGTTTATACAGACAATTAAATCAAGAAATTAAACGGCGAAACTAAACTAAAGAAGTAGACAGAATTGTTAATAATGACAACGTTTATCTAACTAAACTCAAAAATTACATTAATGAAAAAAATTCTAGTTTCATTTTATAATTCTTTTAGTTTTGCGCCTGCGTCAATCGCGCACTTAGTAAATGTTTAAATCTAACCTACAAAAATGTACGTTTTGCAGAGAAAAACGACGAACTACTAAATGGACTGGTTCATTAATTTGTTTCTATTTTTTTTACCTTCCGTCACCTTTAGGTAAGCAAGTTATTGTCTTTGGTCGTGAGTTTTTAAGCACGTTTTAGGGCCCCTACTATACGAATTTACTATTTTTAAAATTATGTCTGTGTGTGTCTATGTGGATGTGTGTCCGTGTATGTGTGTGTGTGTGTGTGTATGTGTGTGTGTGAGAGAGAGAGAAACAAATGTTTTTCTGACGATAACTCTAATACCACAATTCCTAAAAATTATAACACTTTCGTATTTCATTATCAATTTAAAATGTGTTTTTTGCAGTGACATTTATCTGCAATTTACATTTACATATATTTGAAATCCGAACTGTACCTATAACTAAGGAATTGTGTGTATCTTTAAAAACAGGCTCCGAGATTTATAAATTTGATTCAAACACGTACACACGTACAAACAAACAAACAAACAAACACACACACAAACACACACTTTTTTGGTTAATTTATAAATTCTCCTAGACAACGGTCCATCAATATGCTGTTATTTTTCTAGGAACACCTGATCTTTAATTGTAGGCGGCCGTTATTCTATCTTTTCATTTTTGTTTTTAGTCCTGTTATGTCATAATATTAAACATACTTTAAATTGACAATATTGCATCGAAATGAAATGTCAAATGAATTATAATACATTGCTGTCAAAATTTGCATTTATTTGTTTAAACGTAGATAAAATTTAAATCTTGTTGATCAAATATACTTAAACACAATTAATTTTTTAAGTGAATTTGCCAGATGTGAATATGACATATGAATATCAAATTCACTTGTCTAAAGTTTATTTATCTATATCTTTCGCACTCACACTTCCTGTCTTCTCTCTTAATCTAGTAGTTAACAAATCCCTGACAAAAACGCTGCTACATTGATATGTGATTTTTAGCACGATCCCTATACCTCCCTTACCAAGGAAAGCGGAAGGTAAAAACTGCGAAACTTATATTTTTGCCTACATCTAGTGACCCAATTTATTCTCTCAAATAACAAAACACTATTAACTTGTACTCCTAATGGGGAAAATTTTGTCTGATTTAACCGATTTTTTTTTTTTTTTTTTTTTTGTCATTCCCGAGATCGAGAACCAAATGAAACACCCTGTACGTATATCTAACATTACAGCACGAACAATTTCAATTTCTCTTTATACATAATTCTTTCTGTTTGCGTTGTTGCCTCCTGGAGCGCAGACAAGATGGCCGCCTGACCAGCTCGGCGAGTCTGAGATAACATCGGTTGAACCTCCATGTGTCTGGATCATTTACATTGCATGCATTCCAAGCCTTGGACTGAGTTCTTGCTTCGTTGCATTGCCTGCTCGTTCGTTCGTTATAATACCACAGTGCATGTGCAAATGTACCCGCACGCCAATTATACACACGCAAAGGGAGGGCGTAGCAAGAGTAGCTTACAATGTTGCAAGCTGTGGGATTATAGGAGTTTTATTCTATAAATAGACAATAGATAGAAACGATATTCATATAATCTATGAAGAATCAAGAGATTGAATAATGCGTTGCTTGTGAGTGTATGTACCATGACCTCCAGCTGTGACTATACTATACATATACACTGGCTTGCAAAAAAATCGCGTACACCTTAAAAATCAAGTAACAAAGTTTTTATGTTTTTACCTCCCGCTACCCTTGGTAAGGGAGGTATAGGGATCGTTCTAAAAATCGCATAGCGAGATTTTAGTAAATGACAACGTTCTAAGGTCCCTAGAATCCAATTTTAATATTGGCATGATGATGTTTGTATGTGTGTGTGTATTTCATCACTTTTCTAATATGGAAAACATTTTTACATCACAACTGTAAAAGGTCATAAAATTCTAAACATAGTTGATATGCCAAGCCAAAGACGAAATTCATTTTAGAAACAGTTCATATTTTATATTGTTAAACAAGTAGAAGTACCAAGTCAGATTAACTATTTTCGAAGCCCCAAGCTGAAGTAAGCCGAAAAAGGTAGTAATTTATATAAATACACACAAATAAGCTACTAGCTGTATTCTTTTTGGAATATCTTTCACGTGCAGAAACAGTAGAACCTCGAACCTATATAACTCGAACCTCCATAACTCGAAAATCTCTGTAATTCGAAGTTTACTTGTGTTCCAGGCACATTTTATATATTTATAATGTATTTTTTTGACCACTCTAACTGGAGTTTCTGTAACTCGAAACTACTCACATGCCTCAATATCATAGTAGTCTTTATAACTCGAATTTTCAGGCACACAATAATTTTTTTTGGCATTATATTGTGCACGTTAAAAGGTACGGACAAAGAAATTATCGCTACTTTTGCTGAACAAGATGAGCTCCAAGACAAATCGGATGAAAGTGACTCCGATGGAGAATTTCCCAGGAAGAAAACTTTTCACCAGGAAATGATAAAAGCATTTGAAATAATTCATTTTTTTTACTATGAATGAAAATACAACAGATGAAATATTTAGTTTGCTCAATAAAAAAAGAAAATTTTATGAGTTAAGCAAGCAAAAAAAAAAATCTGATGTGGCCAACACATGACCTCCCGCCAATTCCATGTTTAAAATAGAAGTGAGCTTTAAGTAAAATATCATTTCCGGTTAATCGTTTTTAAATAAAATCTAATTTGTTGTCCAATAAATAGAAAAGTCCTTAATACGAAATTTTGGATTGTTTTATTGTTTTTCCTCAAAAATCTGTTAGAGCTCCAAATTAAGTACGAAATCCGATTTATCATATATGGTTAAAATCTAATATGTTGTTTCAAATTATATATGAGTTTTAAATACCAAATTTGAGAAGTTTTGGATCATATTTTTAAGGAAAAATCGTGACACACACACATTCTTATAAAAATCAGCATCATCTTCTAGGTGCTCTAAAACGCAATCTTTGTAAATTCTTCGCCGTACATTATCCACTTCGTAAATGTGTAGTTGTAAATTAATATTAATTTATAGTGCTGCAAAAATAGCAATTAGCAAATTTAAATCAGATCATCCTGTACATCGAACATTTATGTATAATGGAAAATATATTATTTTTACAAACCTTAATTAAATATTTTACTATTACTTAACACGGTTTCATTATTAATTTTAATATAATTGCTTCCTGTCAATGACATTTGTTTAAATATGTCAAAACTGTCATTAAAATATGTTTTTGTTTGGCGCATAGGCTAGGTGATACATGAAAATAAATTATATTATATATTCATATTTCAAGTTATATAGAGTTATTTACTAAATGTTTTTATCGTAGAATTGAAGATTGTACCATTATATTCAATTTTAATTAGTAAAAGTTGCTAAAAAATTATATTCAATGAATTTTTTACAAGAAAAACTGTTAAAAGCTTGTATAAATGATACTTCCGGTTATCTGATATACACTAAAAGCTAATGACCACTTCCCATATTAGTATAGAATGGGTATACAAAATTTCAAATTTTTCTGATTGATAGTATTTGAGTAATCGTGTTCACAAGATCCACACACACAGGCACACAGACACACACATACACACACACATCATTGTAAAAATGTTAAAATCGGATTCTGGGGACATCAAAACGTGATTATTCAATAAAATCTCTATATGCGATTTTTAGCACGATTCCTATACCTCCTTTACCTAGGGTAGCGGGAGGTAAAAACAAACATCAATCATTAATAACTGATTACTTTGAAAAATAACTTTTTTGTTCAATAACCCATTTTTTGTTTTAAAGAATGTTTAAAAATGTTTTAGATTTATGAACTTTTTTAATAAATTTATGCCGCAATTCTGAACAAATCTGTAAGTCTTACAGATTTGTAAATCTGTAAAAAATGAACAAAATCGCAACGAAAGCTGCAACTCTTATGTATAACTTTATATTTATCAACAAAAATAGATGCGTTATTGTCAGTTTTTTACAGATTTGGTCAGAATTGCGGCATAAAGTTGTTTGCAATAAGTATGCTCTTTTTCTTTAACTCGAAATATCTATAACTCGAAGTAATTTCGCGGTCCCTTGAGTTTCGAGTTATAGAGATTCGACTGCATATTATTTAAATGAAACCTAAGACAGCTAAGAACGAGGGTGAATTGGTATATTCAATCTTATTTTTGTATTTGGTCACGTTGAGTATCATTGTCAGTAGATAGAGACGTAGGTACTTATTTAGTGTCTTAGAAAAATGTAGGTCTTACAAACGACCAGGCCAATGTATTGCGTTTGTCGTTTATCTTTAACAGTAGCATGTTATCAAGTTGGCAATGTAATCTTAGTTTTACCGCCGTAACTAATAAATTTTCCCAGTTACACAATTCCGCAGAAAAGAGAACTAAAGACTTTCTCAGCCTACACTGCAATCGGGTCAAAAAATGCACTTCATAATCACTTCAATGCCAGACATAAAAGTCGCGAAACGAAACGATTGGCCCATTTCGTATCTCCTATCTCGGATTACCTGCATGTAAATAATATATCAACAGGGTTGCCAAATGGGCGATAAACAAAACGTTTGTCACATAACTCACGGGAACGAGACGAGACGAGACGTTGCAACGTTGGACGGTGCTTGTTCATTATAAACGCAACGCAGCGTATTTTATGAAAATGTCTTGCCTCGCGGTTGTAAGTTGTTGGACTGGTTGAGGTTGTACTAAACTACACGATTTATAACGCCCCACTCACCAGCAAAGGGCGGTTTCTGACCCAACATCTTCAAACCAAAACATATAGGAACATATGTGTATGTGTGGTCCAACATTGTTTTCTAAACTTCTTAATGTACAGAAATGTGCCCAACCTAGAGATTTTAAGAACTATAACAAATATGACGTCAGTTAATTAGATAAAAGTTGTTCCATTAGGAAAATAATTTAGCGATGTATGGTTTATACGGAAAAAATGAATAGGTCACTAGATACAGACGAAAATGTAAATTTCGCAGTTTTTTACCTTCAGTCACCTCTAAGTAAGGAAGGTGACTTTAGTTAAAAAAAATCGATGGTGAATTTTTAATGAATAAGCACATTTTAGAATCTCTAGAATCCGATTTTACTATTTTTACGATGATGTATGTATGTGCGTCTGTGTATGTATCGATCTTTTCTCCTCCCGTAATTCCAAGAAATACGATTCAAAAAATTACAATTTTTTCATAATTTTCTTCTTTGCATCCTTATGGGTTGATTAGATTTTGGTTATAATTGGCCAACCCGAACAACCCTAATTTGAAGCTTTTAATAGTTTTTCTCGAAAAAAAGTGCAGTTAAATATCATTTTTTAACATTTTATGATATAAAAATTAAAGAACATTATCTATAATATTTGATTACTTTTTATCCCTTCCCTTATATTATAGATATATAATAAAATAAAAAATAAAACTATATATTAGGAGTCATTTTGAGTAAAAAAATCTGTTGTGGCCAGCACAAGACCTCTCGCCATTTCCATTTTATGTTATATAAGTAATGTATTGCACTTCGCTATCGTAACAAAAAACTTACAGAACTTTACCCAAATCTATTTTTCATTGAATGAGGAAGTTCCTATATGTCAGAGATTCTTCCAATTCATTAACAAGATTGGCGGTATTTCTAATGGATATATGCAGGTTACCTATAATTTTCAATATTTAATTAATAAAACTATAAGAAAGATTAAATGTACTTGCTAGAAAAAGCTTTCAGAATGTAACTAAAACTTTTGATTTTTGACACTCATATCTGTTATTTACAAATTATGTTATAAACATTTGAATTTGTCAACTGGTTACCTTAGTGTAGTTTCGCCTACTCGACTTATTATATCCCGATATTCTATATAGGTATTATAGAGTCTTTATCTCTAAATTTATAGAAGATATAATAAAAAATTTAAATGTATCAGATGTAGAATTTTGTTCTTCAAAATGCGTAATATCAAAAATTTTCAAAAAATAATATTTAGAAGATTAAAAAAAAAACTACTACTACCAAAACCTTTTCAGCTCTTTCCAGGAATGTCAGATTGAGGAATTCATAGTTAAACTGGTCTTATGTCTTATAGTTTTTGAGTAATCGTCCCTCCAACATCCACACACACACACACACACACACACACACACACACACACACACACACACACACACACACACAGACATCATCGTAAAAATGTTAAAATCGGTTTATATGGACCTTAAATCGTGCTTATTCACTTAAATCTGGAGACGTGATTTTTAGGAAGAATCCAATACCTCTCTTAGCGAGAGGTTTAAATGTTATATGAAGGTATGTCTGGAAACTTTTCGTTACATAGTTACAGCCCTTTCAAAGTGCACCTCATCAGTCACATTAGATTTTTATTTTTGCGTCAATAATTCTAGCACAACCGCCGTGATATACGTTTGATGAAACTCTTTTTTTTTGTAGGTGCATCAAAATTGATGGATTAGTGCTGTATTTATTCTTTTCTTTATTGGTGAGAAAAAAGTGTAGCCATCGTGTTATTTAAATTAAAGTTACGAGCCATTTTAAATTTTAGCATTTATTGAAAATCCATTCCATTGTTTTGGGAACTTGAAACTAGTTTGGCTTCTTGCGGTAACCATTCCAGAGTGAGTGTTGAATGTCTATTTTTGTTTTGTTGAGAGAGCAGTGGCCGTCTTGAAATACCAACTGAAGTCACTTCTCGTTGGTCGTTCGTTGTCTTGCCTTTGCCCGTTTGGTTTCACGGATGACGGGCTGGCATGGCATACATGGCCGCTACGGCTACACACATTATCTTGATGCATGTCCGGACATATATTACGTTTCTAATGACGCGACATGCTTGTTGCAGTCTGACCTTTCCAATGGCAAAAATGCACCGACCACAACAACCAGCTAGTTTTATTTCAAAGAGGACATATGCTGCATTGCATACACCTTTTACCAATATGGAAGAGATTGCGTCATACCAACACAGGAATTTGTTAAAAATATACATTTTACCCATATGGAAGAGTATGAGCTAAGTATTGAGTACACGTCATAACGAGTATTGAAAGTGAGAAATATTGTGCAAATGTGAAGTTTGACGAACGAGGTACAACCGAGTAAGTCAATAGTCAATACACAATCAATACCATATTACATTTGAGCAAGTTATGAACGCTATTTTTTAGACAGCCACAAAAATTACTTTTCAATATTTTTAATTCAAATGACAATATACAGGGTGGTTGATTTTTTATTGTCCAGCTTATATCTTCTGAAATATTAAAGATACAAAAAAAAGTTAAATACAAAAGTTGTTTAATACAACCTGATCTATAATTCAGCATAAACAATTTTTTTCCAAGGCGGACTAATTTTTTGGAAAAATGTTTAACTTTGATTTTTTAAAAGGAACATCCTATATATTTTGACAGAATAAGATTCTTAATAAATTTCTCTTTACAATGATGTGTAACAAGTAATGATTTACCTGTAAATTATGTCCTATAAAGCAAATAGAAATATGATAAAAGTAGGCTATGATATTCTATTGTTTATACCTGTAACATAGGAACATCGGCTACGTATAATTATATTACCGGTCTGTTGCAGAGAATTTTCTAAATTTTGGAAAGTATTTACGTAAGGCTGTCTTCTATCAGGATATAAATTTTGATACAGGATAGTAGCCCGACGTTTATTATTATTTGATCTGTGAAAACAGCAAAGCATATCAACTTTTTCACTATTACTGTAACCGACGTTCATTTTTCTTAGTTAAATAAGAATCTTAACACTTTTCTCACTATTATAATCAGTATTATTAAATCTGTGACAGATGTTACTGGTATAAACAAGAGAATATCACAGCCTACTTTTATCGTATTTCTATTTGCTTTATTAGACATAATTTAAAGGTAAACCCTTACTTGTTATACGTCATTGGAAAGAGAAATTTATATAGAATTTTATTCCGTAAAATATACAAGGTGTTCCATTTAAAAAATCAAAGTTAAATATTTTTCTGAAAAATTGGTAGGTCTTGGAGAAAAATTGTTTATGCTAACTTTTCTATATAAATTTTTCTTGTATCTTTAATATTTCAGAAGATATAAGCTAGACAATGAAAAATCAACCAGCCTGTATTCCTAGTGTTTTTTCAAACAATCGAGTATAGCAACAAACAAAGAAAAAGCTGCCTGGCTATGTTGATATGGTCTGATCATTGCGATATAACTATATCGTGCTACTACCAGTGGCGTAGCTAGAACTTTTTCCGCTCGGGGCGGCTCCTGGACTTGCCGCCCCTTTCAATACACCAAAAATAGTAAAAAAGGTCAAAATGAAATGAGATATTGGGAAATAAATGACAACATTTATATTTGTTTTTCAAATAAATCTTTAATCTTTCAACATCTTAAAATTTTATTTTTCTTGTCTTTTTGTTTGCAAAATCGTCAATAACTTTGTTAAATACTATTTCAGCACTAATTTGCTGTTCTATAGAAAATATAGTAAGATTTCTTAACCCTAAGGTACTCACCGTAGATTTTAAGTTGTTTTTTATGTTTTAATTTCAAAAAACTCCTCTCGCAACTCGCAACACTTACAGCAATTGTGAGAAAAAAGGCGTAACTTTGTGCTAAATCCACCCCTACCACCTCTCAGTGTATCTATTTTAGTTTTGCAACTCCCCATAAGAAGGCAAAACTTTCGGAGGGTTAATTTTTTTCTAAATTGTCCTTTACCTGCCCAAATCGTGTGTTTACCTTCCAATTGTATTATTTATGTTACTGTCAAAAAACGAATCATTTCAAATTAATAATGGTGACATTTTAAACAGAAATAAATAAATATATCATCACGGCATATTACTCATTTCTGGGTGTGCCAGTATCTACAACACAAGTAGACATCGGTAATGATGACGATATATTTTACCGTGTGGGCGCTTACCAGGCGTCACCTCACGGGCACTCATAGCTGGTGTGGAGAGTGTACCACAGGGGTCACTCTTGTGCCATTTAAAATTGGAAATATTTGGCGTCTGTCGGGATCGAACCCGGTTCCCCGGGTTCGCGACCAGACACTCAGGCACGCGGCCACGGGACCCCATATTTTAAACAGAAAATAGTAAATAAAGCAATAGTTATCTATATGCAAAGGAATTTATATATGTAGTTTGCAGCATTAGTAAATATATAGGTATGTATTTAAACTAATAAAAATTAAAAAGCGGGAGGTCTTGTGTTGACCACATCAAATGTTTTAACTTCAATTTCTACTAGGTAGATTGCAAATTTTACTAGAATTGAGCTTTTTCTCGGAGTAGATTTCAAATTCTTCTGGTTTGGAGCTGTAGAATTTGTATCTTTCAATTTCTATCATTTGCTTGATCATACAGGTACCGACATGCCGTTCAGAGAAATGTACAGGAAAAAAAGTTATGAAATCGAAGCCCTACATTTAAAATTGGAGATAATTTCAAAGTTTGACATCTGTCGGATTTAAAGTTAAATTAAATAAACAAATATTTTCTTCCTTTAATTATCTACACATATTTGCTTATTTATCTTTCTCATTCTAACGTCTTCGAAAACATCTAAGTCAATATTGACTCCAACCAAATAAATATTTCTGTCTAAGGGAAAGTGTTACTCCAATGTTATATATTTTTTGCATCATAAAGGAAAGTCCTTGGCCATCAGCCCTTTCAGACTTCAAGGGCGGCAAAATTGACACAATTTCACAGCCTGCTGAGGGATAGTCAAAATATTTACCTTTCTAGCAGTAGTTGCCGCTAAGTAACGACGATAAACAGAAGGAAAGTTTCATAGAGTCCAGAGAAAACTAAAGTGCGAGTGAATTAGTGAATGTAAATACTCGTATATTGAATAGTAAAGGATCGTATTGTATAGGTATGTTAGCATCAGCATTCACTTTTATAGGAAGTTATAAAAACGTGAAATTGTGTGTGTATGAAAGAAACTAAATAATGAATACTATACAAATACATAAATGTTAAATACGTAATTATGTATAAGTTGTGGGATAAATGTTAAGGATACTATTTTGTTATTATTTAATGTTAAGTTACTAATTGCAAAAATATGTACCTACTTACAAAAACAGCATTGAGTACACGTATAAAGTGATAAATGCCACCTATGGTACGAATATTATATAACGGGTGGTATCGGTTATGGATGAACAAAGATTTAACATGGGATTATAGTTTTATTTTTATACAGTTTCTACTCCCGTATTCGTTTGACGACAAAAAAAGAAAAGTGTCAGTTGTAACGCTGTTCAGAATTAAAAGTCGTACACAAAACTATTTTATATTACCTTTAGGTAAGGAAGATATTGTTTTTGATCAATAAATTCGGTTATGAGTTTTAATGAATAAGCACGTTTTAGGGTTTCTAGAATACGATTTTACTGGTTTTACGATAGTGCCTGTATGTGTGTGTGTCTGAGTGTCTGTACGTATGTGTGTGTGTGTGTGTGTGTGTGTGTGTGTGCGTGTGACAAAAATTTCCCCAACGATAACTCCAATACTACAATTCTAAAAATTATAATTCTTTCCTATTTCTATTATTTTTAATTTCTATAAATGAAGAGCTGATTAGATTTTGCATATAATTGGTTAACCGGAAGTTCCCTTATTTGGAGTTCTTAACAGTTTTTCTTGAAAACGCATATAAATATCATTTTTTAACATTTTATGTGATTATCAATATAAAAGATTATCTTATTGTCTATATGGTTTGATTATATATTTTTCTTCATATTCAATATAAATATAGAATTAAAGAATTATAAATTCCATAAATCAGCCAGCTTAGCTTTAATCATGGAAACAGCTGATATTTTCAAATAATTTTAATTGACAGATGTCACTGTCATAGTATATGTTCATGTTGTAAGTTTATTGTATGTATAGAATCTTTCCCAAGGGACATTCGGTATGGAATTTATAGAAAATAGTATATGTTCATGTTATAATTTTACTGGATATGTAGAATCTTTTCTAAGGAACTTTTGGCATGGGATTTGTACAAAATACATAGAATTGATGGAAGGTAATCAGCTCTTCATATAGAGGAATACGAAAGAATTATAATTTTTAGAATTGTAGTATTGGAGAAATTTTTGTCACACACAAACTCAGACATCATCGTAAAACTAGTAAAATCGTATTCTAGAGACCCCAAAACGTGCTTACAATATAATATACAGTATGTCCCCGGATTGAGTTTACAAAAGGAAAAATTTTTTTATATTTGATTTTACGAAAAAATGCCAAGGGATGAAAATTTTTTGCTTGAATTAAAAAGCATGTTTCAGTTATTAAAACTTTTAATTAATGTAAGGTTCTTTTATTACAACGTTTTTTCGTATTTTGTCCTCCTATTAATACAGTTATTACATTGTATCTAACATGATTTTAGTTAGCTTTGAAATATTGACAAATGATTATTAATTCTAATTTCAGAAAAAAAATCTGTTGTGGCCAGCACAAGACCTCTCGCCATTTCCATTTTATGTTATAAAAGTATTGTATTGCACTTCGCTATCGAACCGTCGTTTTATAACAAAAAAATTACAGAACTTTACCCAAATACTGTTTTTTGTTGTATTTAACATGTCTTCTGCACACATCCAATTCTAATTATATATACTTCGTAAAAATGTTAAAATCGGTTTATATGGACCTTAAATCGTGCTTATTCACTTAAATCTCGATATGTGATTTTTATCCAATACCTCTCTTAGCGAGAGGTAAAAACGGCGAAAATCAAAATACTTGTAGTTTATTCAATTAACTCTTTTTTTTCTGAAATTAGAATTAATAATCATTTGTCAATATTTCAAAGCTAACTAAAATCATGTTAGATTCAATGTAATAACCTTACACTAATTAAAAGTTTTAATAACTGAAACATGCGTTTTAATTCAAGCAAAAATTTTTCTTCCCTTGACTTTTTTTCGTAAAATCAAAAAAATTTTTATTTTCCTCTTGTAAACTCAATCCGGGGACATACTGTATACAGTTTAAATATTTAATTTTAAAATAAATGGCCCATGACAGTCTAAATTTTATTTATAAAGCTTCTAAATAATTTCAACAGCTTCTCTGATTGTATTATTCCATAAAGTGTTCGGAGAGCCTGGGTATGTTTTATTTAGAAATATGTCTTCTAAAATTTTAAAATCTGATCATTACTGTTTAAAGTAGCCTTTTTAATAATGCAGAGCTGATCCCTACTTGAAAATTCCAAGATAAGCTTCGTTCTCCATCAGTTCAATTTTATTTTCGTAAGCAGGTCGCGTCGCAGAGATAACCCGCTACCCAGCTTCCAATTCCAGCTTCATGTCACGTTCTGTTATTCCCGTAAGGGAAAAGCTCCCTTATTCCACATTATGCGAGAGTTTAGTATCCTCTAGCACCATACAGGTATCGCCAGATATCATAGATTCTTTTTCTTACTGCTCTTTCTGTACCACACTAAAGTTACGCCCTAAACCACCCGTTATTAAAGTTGGGATTTTGTTATTTGGGACTTTTTACATGTTGTAAAGATGGAATTCTTGGAAGATGAAATGCCAATAACCAGGAAAGCATTCCTCAAATTGCTCTCATAATATTTGCTACTTTTTTCAAAAATTGATGACAATTTTATATTTCTGAATAAACTTCAAACTTTTTTGCAAAAATGTACAGATTGGCGTCACATCAAAATGTGCAACTAATTGTTAATTTTTCAGTACGCGTGCATAGTTTGAAACTGATTTCAAACTGATTAGTAATTTTTGGGTTCTGCGAACAGAATTAAAAGTTATTGTTATTACAATCTGGAGTAAACAGCAAGGTTTTTATCTTATATTGATTGTTGTTGTTGGCATTTGATTATAATGAAATTATAATCTTACTTTATTGTTTAAAATTTACTTCCTGCATTTATTTCTGGTTCTCTCAAATTTATACTCGAGAAGCTACATGACAATATAGCAAATATTTAGTGGTTGGGAAGAATTTATAATAAATGTTTAATAATCTTTTTCTCTCGCTTTGGCTAGTACACGTGCATGTAGGAACAACAATGCTCGCTAATAGCCAGAAGTTCCAGTGCGCATGCCACAAACTAAAAAATTTCTTTAGAATCCACGGGCTATTCTGACGATTGGAAACTCATCAGGAATTGAAATATTTTGCTGAACGAACAAATGATTTTTAATCGTAAATTTAACATTGATACGCGTGCTAAGAATGGTTTGTGACGGTTTCTCACTATCTGCGAACTAACCCATTAATTAGAGAAAATAATGTCCTTATTCGAAATGCCAAGTTTTAGTCATCTTCAAGAAGTTGGTATATACTACTCCTGTAGAGGGGAGATTGAACAAGTATTATGCATTTTAACTTATTGCTTTAAATTTTTCATAACGTATATATTGTTGTAAGTAATGACATTTTGCCGAGAGACATTTTAAAATATAAATTTATCCGATTTCAACTCGCCGCAATTTTGTTACTCCGTAAGTGAATACCGGCGGCACCTGGTAAACACCAACACCGATACATTTACAAGGATCACGCTAGAATTATTAAGAATAAGACACATTGTTTATGTTTATTAGAATATTATAACAAATATGTTCAATGTATACGGATGATCGGCGAAAGTCCAATACCAAGAATATTTCGTTTATTTTGGAAGATACAAAAAATGTTACTAAAGAAAAGTTAAATTAGACAAGGGCTCATAAAATGATTGTATTTAGAATTTTCTATCACTTCCGGTTTTAGCAGAAATAGATGCAATCTGGCACAGGGAATCGGTATTTTTATATATATTTTCGGAATTTTATAAAATGGGCTTGAAATTGATAACAAAATATCATAATTTTACTTCAACCATTCCAAATGGCGTAATGGCGACTATTTTCAAAATATGTATTAATAAAATTTCATAGAAAATAAAATAATTTTATTACCTTTAAACAAACAAAAGTATCCACATTACTTTTGTAACCTCTTTCCATAAAGTTGAAGTGCTTTAACAGTTTTGTTATTTAATGTGATAGTGAGAAACAATTAGTTGTTATAATAATTATGTGGAAGAATTTCTTTCAGAGCACGTCAACTTTTTGCTAGGTTCATAAGGCGACGTATCGTATCGTAACTCTTTATTCTGGGATTTTTTAATACATAAGGCTTAGCAGTTCGGCGATTAGTATTTGTTTTAATGTATAAATTTTAATATTTACTTTATTTTGAAAATAATTGGTCGTCATTTTGCAAAAGGCTGAAATAAAACTTTAATATTTTGGAATCGTTATGAAGCTAATGTTACGTTCATTCCGAAAAATTTAGAAAATATTTATTTATGTAACAAGTGCGATAAATTAGCATGAATGAAAATTTACCCACGAGTTGCATACAATATTTTTCCCACAACCGAAATGTTAGTGCTATTTTTAATAATACTGGCAAGTAAATTAACCGAATATGCAACGTATTAACTTTTCACGCACTAGTGCTTGAAAAATACTTTTCACTCACTAGTGTGTGACACTTTACACATTGTAAAGAGTGCGTAAAGAATACACTTTACGCGCGGTTGTAGGAAAACATTTTTTTGTATATCTCAAAATAAATGAAATATTCTTGGTGCCGTACTTTCGTCGATCGCCCTCACCCTGTAGTATTCTCTATGGCATTGCCACTGAAATATATACTAACTGGAATGCGCATACAAACCGTGACTGTGAAGCATATTGAAAGCCTGCTGCTGGAGTAGTCGGCAAACATCGAGATAGTTCGTGAGTAGACGGAAGCCTGCTGCTGGAGTAGTTGGCAAACATCGAGACAGTTCGTGAGTAGACGGAAATTATTTCGTGTGGCGCATGTTTAAATAAATGAAGCATAAAAAGAAAACAAAGCGATCAGCTATGATACGAGTTATTCGGCTAGGTTCGGTTCGGCACGAACGTGCGCGAACAGGACCAGCCATTATTGTTCAATGAGCTTCAGTGCAGCGTACGCTGATAGGTAGAGTATGCGAGTTCCAGTTAGTATATATTTCAGTGGGCATTGCCCAATAATATTTTGTTTATAGGTAGGTCAGAAATATTTCTATTCGCTCGATGAATGAAATCTATGTACTAGTAGGAATGTTTTAATTCCAAACATTATTCTTAGGAATACCTATTGCGATACCTATTATTTATAAATATGGAATACCTTAGTGAAGGAATTTACCCTATCTACAAGTATTTATGATGTGTGTATGATTTATTCGTGTTTGTTATAATTCCAATATTGCAAGGTTATTATATTTATTTAATGATAGACAATACATGTTTTACTGCATTCAACAAACGTGTAAGTTGATAAGTTTACAGGAATCCAAAACTGTAGCATTCCAATGTAATCAGAGCATTTGTCTAACTTTTAAAAGTGACCACATTTACAAATATTTGTATTATGTACGAGAAATACGTCATGGATTTATTTCTGAAAATGTTTTACAATTATTATTTTTACCTCCCGCTACCCTTGGTAGGGAGGCATAGTAAAATTTTTGAAAGAAGTCCGATCAAGGCCATCTACGAATTGTATCTATGAATTAAGATTTTGTGCTGTCAAATTTACTAGTGTCTTACTTAGTTTTTATGAGGGTACATAATATCTTGTGTACATCATAAAAACTATATAAACGACACTACTACATTTGACAGCATAAAATCTTAATTCATAGTTGCAATTCGTAGATGGCCTTGATCGGACTTCTTTCAAAAATTTTACTGTATAGTGCTAAAAATCACATATTAAAATTTTAGTAAATGGCCACGCTTTAAGGTCCCTAGAATCCAATTTTAACATTTTCACGATGATGTATGTATGTGTGTGTGTATATGTGTATGTATGTGTGTATGTGTGTATGCATGTGTATGTGTGTGTATGTGTGTCTATGTGTATGAACTCAAATACTATCATTCAGAAAATTCTGGAACCTTGTATTTCTACCCTATTCTAATACGAGAATAAGCCATTAGATTTTGATGTAAATCGGATAAACGGAAATGGCACTTTACTTGAAGCTATGTCATTGGAAAATTATAGATTATTGAATTTTGTACTGGTATACATTAATACTTTTTCTATATATTTTACAGATAAATTTAAAAATCATTTTTTTTTTAATCCCGAAGTCTAAGATAAACAAAATTCCTTTGTTACACAGTTTATTTTTCAAATGAATGTAACTGACAGGTAAACGTCATTGTCAAAAAATTAATCACTTCAAATTAATAATAGTGACATATTAAATAATAAAGAAAATCGTAAATAAAGCAATAGTTATATGCTATGGTCTATGGAACATAATATAGTTTTCAGCATTAGTAAATACGTAGGTATGTATTTAAATTAATAAAAATTAAATAGAGGGAGGTTTTGTGTTGGCCCCGTCAAATTTTTTAAATTTATACCCAAGTACATTTTTATTCTTATGCCAGGTATTTTCATCACTGGTTAACCTGTCTGTTATCTTAACTGCCAGTTGAAAGAAAAAAAAAAATCTGTTGTGGCCAGCACAATACCTCTCGCCATTTCCGTTTTGTTACATAAGTATTGAATTTAACATTTCTTGTACACACAAATAATTCTAATTTTATCTCTTCTTTCATTCTATAAGGAATCTTGTCCTCCTCTTCTAAAATAATCAAGATGGTTCCAATTCATTGATGGGATTGTCGGTATTTGTGAAGGAAATATGTACTCGTACTATTGCTATTAATATACATACCTACCTACTTATAATTTTAAATATTTAATTAATAATTCAATAAGAAATAATAAATGTACTTCCCAGAAAAAGCTTCTAGTAATGTCAGTAAAACTGTTGATTTTTGACACTGACATTTATCTATCAAATACAAACATTTGAATTTGACAACTGGTTTTTTTGGTGTAGTGTGATTACACATGCGTTAATTTTTCGATTCGGCATTTTTCTTATAAATGACAATTTTAAATAGGACGTACTAGAGAATAGTGAAATATATTTGAATTCATGCGTCAAGTCCGTACAATTTTAGTTAAAAAGGAACCAACATTCAATGAAATGTACAGTTTTCAAAATAATTTAATTGAAACGGACAAAGATAAAACAAGTTATTTTATCATTACCGAAATCTGTGAATAGAAACACAGTGACACACCGAAAAGTGGGTACATAAGCCACAATGATTATCTGTTTATTTAAATAATTTCAGTGACCCCTATTAACGTTTAATTTTATATTGCGTATGTAAAGGAATAAAATAAATTTCTCGAATTTTAAAAACATGTGTGACACCTAATTGGCGGTTAATATTGAAGACGTTTTACAATGATATAGATGATGAGTAAGATTATTAATTCCTCTTATTAACACAATAATTAAATAACTATTTCCGTTGAACGTTTATTAATACGTCATGTTAATAACTACATAGAAAATCACTCATTAATAACCCCTATTACTGCATTAATTTTATTATTAAACAATTTTCGTCATGGAATAAAATTAGATATTTCAATTCGATAAGATACGGCCAACAGAAATATATTGTAACTAATAGTGTGATAATTTGCGATTAATGATCTCAACAATGTCTCAATCAATAATCGCCCTCATTACTACTCTTCGTAGTTAAATAACTACAGTGTGTTTAAAAAAATCCTAACTCGGAGTAGGCTGTGAACAAGAAAACGTATGCCAATTTGAAAGTATTTAATTAAATGGCAATTTGACACGAGATATTGTCAAAAATGTTATCAAAAGAAATCAAAGCTTTTCTTCTTGAATCCTTATTTTAGAAATAGAAATAACTTAACAAATCTGATGTGGCGAACACAAAACCTCCTGCTATTTAATTTTTATTAATTTAAATACATATCTACGTTTTTACTAATGCTGCAAACTATAGGTATTATGTTCCGTTGCATATAACTATTGCTTTATTTACTATTTTCTTTTTAAAATGTCACTATTATTAATTTGAAGGATTATTTTTTTGATAGTGATATTTACCTGTCAGTTACATTCATTTGAAATATGAACTGTGTAAAAAAGGAATTGTGTTTATCTTAGGCTTCGGGATTTGCAAAAATAATGATTTTTAAATTCGTCTGTAAAATATATAGAAAAAGTATTAATGTATTCCTGTAGAAAATTTAATAATCTTTAATTTTCATAATGACAAAATGCGAAAAAATTGAAATTAATGGTATTTTTTGAAGAAAAACCATTATGAGCTTCAGGTAAAGTGCCATTTCCGGTTTACACCATAATCTAATGGGATCTTTCCATATTAGAATAGGGTAGAAATACAAGGTTTCAGAATTTTCTGAATGATATAGTATTTGAGTTAAAGTGCCAACAATATCCTGACATACACACACACACACACACACACACACACACACATATATATATATATATATATACATACGGTCATCATCGTAAAAATGTTAAAATTGGATTCTAGGGACCTTAAAACGTGGTCATTTACTAAAATCTCGATATGTGATTTTTAGCACGATCCCTATACCTCCCTTCCCAAGGGTAGCGGGAGGTAAAAACAGTAAGTGACAATATTCTGAATCCCTCTTTATTATTTTTTCTCCTTAAAATTACATTTCGCGATCAATTTTGACAACATGACTTTTGAATTAAATAATGATGAGACACACTTGTGTTCACAGCCTAGACCTAGGTTTTTTTTCTCAACACCACTGTATTTAAAGCATTCCACAACGTTATTTTTTAAAGAAAGAAAGAGAAAATATTCGGAATTTGCAGTAGAAGTGTTAATTTGATTTTAAACCGACGTTTCGACCATACAATGATCATCTTTAGGGTTAAATCAAGTCAGAAAACACAAAATATTTGTAACAAAACATTAACAAATATTTTGTTTTCTTACTTGATATAATCCTGAAGAATTGTATGATCAAAACGTCGATTTAAAATCAAGTAAACGTTTCTGGACTGCAAGTTCGAAATATCTTCTCTTTTTACCTCCCGCTACCCTTGGTAAGGGAGGTATAGGGATCGTGCTAAAAATCTCATATCGAGATTTTAGTAAATGACCACGTTTTAAGGTCCTTAGAATCCATTTTTAACATTTTCACGATGATGTCTGTATGTGTGTATGTGTGTGTGTATGTATGTGTGTATGTATGTATGTATGTATGTATGTATGTGTGTGTTTGTATGTGTAGGGATTTTGTCTTCGCTCTAACTCAAATACTATCATTCAGAAAATTCTGAAACCTTGTATTTCTATCCTATTCTAATATGAAAAGAAGCCATTAGATTTTGGTGTAAATCGGATAACCGGAAATGGAACTTTACCTGAAGCTCATAATGGTTTTTCTTCAAAAAATATGATTAAATGCCATTTTTTGGCATTTTATGTCTTATGACAATTAAAGATTATTAAATTTTCTACAGGAATACATTAATACTTTTTCTATATATTTTGCAGATAAATTTAAAAATATATTTTTTTTATTAGTCCCGAAGCCTAAGATAAACACAATTCCTTTGTTACACAGTTCATATTTCAAATGAATGTAACTTACAGTAAATGTCACTGTCAAAAAACTAATCACTTCAAATTAATAATAGTTACATTTTAAAGAGAAAATAGTATATAAATCAATAGTTTTATGCAATGGAACAGTTTGCAGCGTTAGTAAATACGTAAGTTTGTATTTAAATTAATAAAAATGGATAGGAAAGTGTGGCGAAGGAAGATTGTTGCGTAACCATTATTATGGTCCGGATGGGGCTATTCGCTACCGAAAATCGGTCACTTTAATATGTTTTTATGTATGAATGCTATGATGATTGTGGACAAGGCGAAAGAAGAATGTTGTTAAAGAGTGAAGTGAGTCAGCTGAGCTCTTACTCTTATTCCTTTTCTTATTGTTAATATTGTTTCCGGGTATTTGCTAACCCCCTAAGTGGGAATAGCGTGATTTTATGTATGTATGTAAAAATTAAATAGCGGGAGGTTTTGTGTTGGCCACATCAGATTTTTTTCATAAATTTCCAGTCGATCATCGTTACTCCAACAACTATTTTTTAAATCAACAATAAGTTTTCAATTAATTCTAATATTTGTATAGTACTATATTCATACACAAAACATTACTTAAAGTTTAAATCCCATTACTTCAAGTTTAAATCATCTCAAAAATCCGTTACTCCAGCCTGCAAAGAATTTCAATCTCCCACAAATTCCTTCGCATCCAAGTCTCTCCCATCTTCCCAATGTTTGAGAACCTCAACCATCTTCGATCCTTTCATCTTCACCCCATTATCTCCCATATTCCTGCTACATTTAGGGCCGATTGTCGCGTACCCTGCGTCGGCCTGGTGGAGCTAGGCGTGGTCGATGCACTGCAGGTGCCTGGGCGGCCATGTTGCCTCGGTCACGTGACCTGCTGCTGCCTAAGAGGCGATCAATAATGCCCGGGGTTGCGGTCGATACCAGCCGAGATAGGGGTGGGAAAATGGAAAGCCAGGAAAATGGGGGGGTAGTGGAGGGGGAAATGGAAGGATGTGTTGTGTGGAAAGGAAAATGGGAGGGTATAATGAAAAATTTTGAGGTTTTAAATGAATTGTACGAAAGGGTTGTTTTTAAAAGGAAAATGTTTTGGACACATTTCACTACAAGAAGAAATTTTTTATACAGGGTGTTTCATGTAACAGTACAAGGTTTCGGTGTATCAATTCTAGATAAAATAAATTTTCTTATTATTCAATTTCGAACTAATTTAACATTTGCTTACTCGACCTCAAGGACAAACTATGAACTATACGTTCACCTGTCAGGCAGATGTGTTTATATTATGACAAATTTGTAAATGAAATAATCGAACTACAGTAAAATTTTTGAAAGAAGTCCGATCAAGGTCATCTACTAATTGCATCTATGAATTAAGATTTTATTCTGTCAAATTTAGTAGTGTCGTTTACATAGTTTTTATGAGGTACACAAGATACTTCTTTCAAAAATTTTACTGTAGATATATTTTCTAATAACATTTCGAGATTCAAGAAATTAGTGTCTACTGCAACTTCTTGCAATAATATATAATTTTTACCCGTAATTAATGTTTCGTGTTGTGTAGTATAATATTGTTTAACTTTTTCTTTTCTTATATTGTAAGTAATGGTATTACTGCTGTCGCCACGAGATTGTTGTACATTCATACAAACAATTCCTCTTTAATTGGGATAGGATTTCATTCTGTAGAATACATTTCTAATAATACCTAAATAAATAAATAAATAAATAAATAAATACCAAAACAAGAAAAATATCCCAATAAATATTCGTGCCGTAACACTTTCTAAAAGAGATACCGAGGATTTCATAAAATAAAAATCTGTTGTGACTAGCACAATACCTCTCGCCATTTCCATTTTATGTTATATAAGTATAGTATTGTCGAACCGTCGTTTTATAACAAAAAAAAAATTACAAAACTTTACCCAAATATTGTTTTTTATTGTATTTAACATGTCTTCTACTGCACACTTACAATTCTAATTATATCCATTTATCATTGCATGGGGAAGTTCCTAAATGTCAAAAATTCTGCGAATTCATTAACAAGCTTGGCTGTATTTCTGATGGATATATAGGAACATTTTACCTATAATTTTAAATATTTAATTAATAAAACAATAAAAAAGATTAAATGTACTTCTCAGAAAAACCTTTCCGAATGTCACTAAAACTGTTGACTTTTGACACTGACATCTGTCATTTACAAACTATGTTATAAACATTACCATGTTGAAATTGTCAATGACAACTGGTTTCTTTAGTATAGTTTAGCGTCCGCGATTTATTACATCCGATTATTCTATATGTTCAGATGTAGAATTTTATGATCTTCAATATTTGTAATAACAAAAATTTCCAATAAATAATATTCAGAAGAATTTTTTTAAGAAACTACTACTTCTGATTGTCCAATTGTTACCAAAACCTTTTCAACTCTTCCCATGAATGTCAGATTGAGGAATACGTATCTAGTTAAACAGGTCTTAAGTATTATAGTTCTTGAGGAAACGTCTCTCCAACACGCACACGCGCACACACACACACACCGATACACATACACACACGCACACAGACATCATCATAAAAGTTAAAATCGGATTCTAGGGACCTTAAACCGTTCTTATTTACTAAATCTGGACATGTGATTTTTAGCATGGATCCAATACCTCTCTTAGCGAGAGGTAAAAAAGAAATACTAAATTCATTTTCATCATTTTCTTATTACATCATGAATACCTAATTATGGAAAGAATCTTAAAACAAATGTTCAAAATGAAAGTCACTGCATTCAATCTGTTTCTAAGGCTGGTTTATGTAAGCTGTAAACTTAAGAATTTACCTTAGCATTAGCATTATGACTGCATTAATAATTCAAATATGGACAAATGCGTGCTGCGGTACATGTAGCTATAACCTTAACCTTAGCATTATGCTGTTACCCTAGAATATGAAAATTTCTAATTTTCCAGTTATAATACTAATGCCAACTAATCAGAAGAGTATATGTTCTTGGACGACAGCTTGATTCTGGAGATATTTACGATAGTCAATTGACATCTGTCATCATTTCGTTATTTTGGAAAATTTCTGTCGCATTGTCTTGACTAAAAATGAGTGTCATTGAAAAATAAGTCCAACTAATACAGTTAATTGAACAATGTAGATATAATTATGATAAAAAAAGAAGTGACATTACCGGCCTGCTCTTATTGGTATGCCCTAAGAAGTACATAAACCGAACAGCGTAATGTAAAGGTTAATGTAAAGTCATAATGCTAATGCTAAGGTATAAGGCATAAGTTCACAGCTTACATAAACCAGCCTTAACGCCAGGCGGGATTTCAACTCTTGAATAATAGCTTTGTTCGATGACATGTACTAGGCCGCCCTAGTGTTAACTTTCTTACACTAACGTGTTTTATAAGAAACGGGCAGCTTCTGGCAGGCTGTTCGATGACAAAAAATTTAAGAACTAGTGTTCACGTTTCTGACCTGACTCGCGAGATGGTATAGAAAGTGCAGACTAGGAGTGGGGGTAACTAAATGTTGTTCGGCAGACATTTTAATTCTATACTAAATAATTTTTAATGCACGTTCTCTTTGTTTTGTTATATAAAGAATTAATTAATATATCTGTCTCTGAATCTGATGAAGAATCAAGTGATTATTAATCTTCGTCAGAATCGTTTATTAGTTCAAACACTATGCTCTTTAAAACAGGCATTTCTGCAGTCACTTCTTTGCAGCTTTATGATATGACTGTGTTTATAAACAACCTAACCTTTTACACCTTTGGCTACGCTTGGCTTGATTACTCACAGCTGAGCAAACTTGCCCAAATATACACTAGTGTGTTTTATGAAATCACAAGAATTAGACTGTACTAGTGTACACTACACTGCACTGCACTATTCTGCTCTGCACTTCAAGCACTTCTCATCGAACAGAGCTAATGATTACGGTGTTTAGTTCTAACCAACTCGGCTTGTGAATATGTTTCTATGACTATTGTTTTTAATAAATTATAAGTAATAACTATCAAATAGCATTATATTTTTGTAAATATTTTAATAATAAACTATAAAATTAGGAATATTTAGATACTCTTCGATGTCAAATTAAATAATCTTTCTAACCAAATCAAAAACTCCTGCTACTACAGTCTTACGGGATAGTTGATTTTGAAAAAACTGTTCACCCATATTAAACACCAAGTCCAAAATATTTGCAATATTAACAAACAAAAGTCTCAACAAAGGTAGAAAATAATTGAGATTTACGATTCCGAATGAACTATGTCAAATCCACAATGATTTCTAGCATGATTACCATGCTAAACGTAAACTTGCGTCACTGGAAATTGTTTTGCAATTGTCCGCATTTACGACTGAAAAGAGGAAGGCATGAATGTTCTTCAAGCTCAATTTATATGATGATGAATTCATCGGGAATAATCGCGCAGCGAAGAATTGTAAATTTGCACACAAATTAAACGTTAACATAAGGAATATTAATTAAAAATTAGTAGCAATTTTCTTATTTGTAAGCTATGTAGTCTTTTTTTAAATACACTTAACATCCCGACAGTCTTGTACTGTTTTTCAGTATGTGGTGACGTTTGATAAACATCTGTCAAAATAATCAGTAACTAGTTTACTTTACTCGATCCTTTACAAGAAAATATAAAAAGTTGATATGAACGTACATAACGGTACATAATATTACAGAAATACAAACAGTGAAATTCAACAATTATTAGGGAGTTATTGCAACTTCTAAGATGAAAGAACGTAAACGTTAACCTTATGTAGAAAACACTTTATTTTAGAAATAAAGGACTTTCAATTTCAATGTTTACCGCATTTAATTAGTGTATTCACGCTAACGTTAACGCTAAAAGCAATACAAACGAGGTTACATCCACACTTTTCACCGAAACATAACCTCAAAAGATACAGAACGTGTGACGTTAAACGTTTGCTATTCCATTGCACATAACGTGTCTCCTTATTCATATAACGTGAACCTTATTAGTACGCATGCGCACTCGGGCTGTCACGTGACTTTAAAGGACACGTTAATTTTGCGTTGAAGCTGCAATAACTCTCTATTAAATTTATAGGGTTAAAACAATAGTTGTGACAATAACAAATGAAATTATCAGCTACGTATTATATGTTTATTTTCACTAATATTTTTTTATCTTACATAGCACTAAAGCTTTTTTCAAATTTTGTTTTCGTCGTTTTGAATATATATATATATATATATATATATATATATATATATATATATATATATATATATATATATTAGAAAAAATTCGGGACATATACCGCTGAAGCAGAAAAAAATAAGTGACATTGCCAGAACTCGTCGAGAGCAACAATATTTCTTAGTAACATTTTTTTGAATTTTCTATTTTTTAGTATTTGTAGGCAGGTAAATGTCTTCAAAACTTTGAGGATTTTTAACACAATATCTAGGTTTACAAAAAAAAGTTACCAATGGCCAGTTGCACCAAGAAGGCTTCAATTTTAAGCTAGGTTTACACAAAAAAATGTAAACCGAAATTTTGACAGCAATATATTATAATTCATTTGACATTTCATTTCGATGCAATATTGTCAATTTAAGCTAAGTTTAATATTTGTTACGTTGGTGCAACCGGCCATAAGAAATATTCTTGCTCTCGACGAGTTCTATAACTTGTTAAATTTAATGTAGGTACTTATTTCTGTTACACCTTGTACATATTTATATTAATTTGTTATATCTCGGAAATTAAACTTCATAAAAATTATTTTCGCAACCCAATGAAAAGGCAGTAAAAATATGGAGCGTCAGACAGTCTACTGCAGTGTCCAGAAACAGCCGCAAATCGCACATGCGCAGAGCGGCACCTCTCGAACAGAACTTAAAACCATTGTCTACCAATTATGAATTTCTTAAAACAGCGTTTTAGTTAAAACCGTGATCATACTACGAGCCAATATGTACAATATTAATATAGAATAGCCTAACGGTAATATGAGGTTTTACCTATCATAGTCTTGTATGGCTGCAAGAACTTCTTGACTGGAAAGGTAATGAAGGAAAGAAAATTACTGGATTTAAGTCAAATATTAAATATATTTTCCGCCCCTACCGGTTTCGATACCTCATGTGTCTTCTTCAGGAGGTGAAAATTTTTAGATTGTAAAACATGGATACATACATAAGACAATAATAAATAACATACAATACATACAATGGTCGTCAAAATTAAAAAAAAAAAAATAAACATTAAAAAACTCATGTAGTAGTCAATAAATTAAGATATACTTTTATAAACCTTGATTTAACAATGGCACCCTTTAACTCAAGTCATGTATTATATGTTATTTATTATTGTCTTATGTATGTATCCATGTTTTACAATCTAAAAATTTTCACCTCCTGAAGAAGACACATGAGGTGTCGAAACCGGTAGAGGCAGAAAATATATTTAATATTTGACTGAAATCCAGTAATTTTCTTTCCTTCATAGTCTTTTATGTTTATGTCTTCTCTTCTGTATCAGCCGTCGTAGTTTCATTATTTAAAGTCGTATTGCAATTAAATTAAAATAAATTGGAAAAGATATTATATCCATAATCTCACTTAAATGTGACACTTCGCTACGACACCATACGACTTTTGCGACTATTGTAGAAAACAATGTCGTGTGTTTCTAACGTCAAACGACTTACAACAAGCGACAACCGACAAACGACTCAATGGGGAAGTTTAGCGATTTTTTTTATATTTTTATTCCATGGGAAATGACTTGAAAAATGATGTAACATTTTTATTTTTTTCAAAAATGCCCAGATTTTCCGGAAAAGCCGATTTTAAGCTGTGATGACGTCGGTAGAGGCTTGGCGCAACGTATGTCGACTTATACACTGACGCACGCGGTGGCGGTTACCAGTGAAGCGCTTTTACGCTTTGTTACGACCTACGTTCCAGTGGTTCGATTTCACCGTTCTGTCTGAGTTTGCGCATAACTGACTTGTGACGTACTTAAAGTTTACCCAAAAAATATTAATTATAAATAAATGGAGCAATAATTTTAATTTTTAATTTCAATTTCAGCAGTCATTTGTGTAATATTTGTGAGAAAATAGTATGTTATGTAGAATTTTTACCATGCTAAACTTCCCCATTGTAGAACAGGCAATGAAGAATTGAACTGTACTTTAAACATATTTAAAATAAAAACCTAAAAACCATGTGTCTCATCATCAATAATTATTCTAGCGTGATCTTTGTGTTATACTAACGTTTTGTGGCCGACAAAAAATTGTTGTTTGCGATAACAAAGGTCGATTGTTGTTTTGTTGTTTTAAAGGGTTATATCTTTCCCGTTTCGCGTTTGGCCATTTCGCGACATATATTCGCAAAACAATCCGAAAAATGTTTCTGTTGGAAAGGGGGTATTCATTCCAGCGTTAACGATAGCTGGCTGCGACTTCTTTTGGCTTAAATTAAACGCTTTATGGGTCGTTAAATCGCTGGGTGAGGTTTGGACGGCGATGGCTGGAACAATTATAACGACATATCCGCGGAGATTTATGCCAGGGATAAATAGCCGCTGCCTCCGCCGCTCTAGCGCAATTGTATTACATGTGCACTTGATTTATGCGAACAACGAACGCGCCAGTAATTGAAGCAAACCAAACCGCGAGAAACGAACAGAGAAGAGGTGAATCAATGCGGAAAACAATGCACAATACTGCACCAAACAAACAAACGCAAAAATGGTTTTAGACAAGATGACAATGATGCAGCATCTTCAGCAGTATTAACATTATTAACCTGAGTGAAAATGATACTTATTGAATTGGATGCACCACGGCCGCAACAATATGTCTTGAGAACTTGAGATGTCTGCAGTACGATCGTACAGCGTCTGCTTGAGTTTCTGTGGTGTTCTCTCCACAACAACTTTGAGATATGGTAGAAATGAAATGGCAGAAGACTTATGCCCGGTTTCTCCAGAGCAACTTACGACTTAAGTCGTTGCTTATTCCTAAGTTCCACCTTAAACTGTTGCACCACGCAAAAATGTCAAAATGTGAGACGTAAGTAGCACTTAAATGTAAGTCGAAAAAATCGGTGACTTATGTGGTTATGTGTCATATGTCAGTTGACATATCGGTAAGTCGCAGTAAATTTGTTTCGTTTTGGTCTATTACGGCGTGAAAATTAAATGATATAAAGAAAAAAGGATTAAATTATAGCAAAGAGGAAGAAAATTGGTCTGTGAGATTGTAGAAACAAAGATTTAAAGAGAATATTGAAAATAAAAAAATCATGCGGTGTCCATGTCCAATATACAAAAAGATAACACCTGGAAATTAATTGCCGCAGCATTGGCAATAAAATTTGTACAAATATGTAGACTGTCGTAAGGAAGACGACATCGAAGAAAAAGGCTTCTGTTTATAGGACTGGCACATAAAAATATTAAAAATAAATAATATATTTGGAACAAATCAATTCTGTTACTTATTTGTCACGGAGTCCTACCATTTTCGACAATATCGACTTCCATCAAGCTATCCACGACGTTAACGTCGTCAAAATTAGGGAAATCCTGTAAATCCATATCGAATATTGTTGACAGAATACAAATATAAACCCTGTTAAACACATTGGCTGGTAGCACAAGCACAAGCCTTGTTCTAACTAAAACGCTGTTTTAAGAAATGTCAAATTCAAATTTCAATGTTTAATTTCACCCTTATGTGTAAAGAACGATTTTTTTAAAAATATATGGTTAAATACAAACTATGTGCTGCTTTAAAATCATATTTTGATATAATTGATGTTATTTATTTTTGTTATTAAATAATGAAATTTGACATTTCTTAAAACAGTATTTTAGTTAAAACAAGGCTTGTGCTACCAGCCATTGACAGCTTTGACGTTTGACAGCCGGTATTTTATTTTGAATCGCTAAATTTCAAATTGACCAATCATAGAACAACTTTACGCTGTTGCCAATGTAATTTGTGACATAAGTTAAGTTCGCATGTGAATTTGCTGGTGCAACGCAATTGGGATATAAGGCCTACTTACAATTAAGTAGCACTTTAAACTTTAATAATCAACAACTTAAGTTGCTGTGGAGAAACCGGGCATTATATCATCAAAAAATATCCCTAAAGTAATGACGTCATATACTACTAAGTTTACATAGGATACTAATTTATAAGGCGCGAGCAGTCATGTTACTTTGTTGGTCTTTCTTGACAAGTTTAGGTTAGTGTTCTGTGTTGACAAGCAGATATGGGGACTTATGACAGAATGACAGCTAGTAATATAAATAACAAATGTCATCATTTTTCATTCCAAATTTCATGATATTTTCCAATTTCAGGTAGTTTATCTTCTTACTAATGATTCTAGTTTGCACAGTTATACGATTTTGGTCAGCTGTTTTGTTAAAAATTAATTTCATTTGAAGAGTCGTATGAATCGGGGGAATTTTCTTCTAGTGATGAAAACAATCTGGAAATGTTTGGCGAAAATCCGAGGTCAAAGTGTCAATATTTTTCATTCCAAATTTCATGTGATTTATGTAACTCGCCAAGTAAAGTCCACGCACCTGGTGACAAAGAAACCACGTGAACTTACAAAATCTTGATATTTTGAATTAAAATTTATGACATTTGTAAGTTATGTACATAATTACTAGCTGTCATTCTGAAACGGGTGCCCATATCTGCTTGTCAAGATTTGCTTATTTGCAGGGCATTTGCTCCTCTCTAAAAATACATAGTTTAAACATTGATAACAAGAGAAATATTTGAAAAAAAAATACCTTTTGAACGGCTTTCAACGGAATTAATGGCACACAATTCCCATTCGAAATAGTTCATGACAAGGTTAGTTTCTGAAATTGCTTTTTTAAGTTTTATATGTTGGATACATTTGAAACATTATGCTATTTTTTAAATATATATATATATATACTTTGTTTCAAAAATTATATTTTATTTAAAAATATTGTACAATGTACATTTCGAGGTATTATTTTTAAGCTTTATATGAATGTAAACTGACAACCAAGTGACAATAGTGACAGGATAGATATTCGATCGATATAAAATTTAATGTAAACATTGTCATGCCAACGTACCGGTATAAAAATGAACTACAATTATTTCAAATAATTTTAAAATGCGTAAAAGAAAAAACTTAAAAATACTTGTAAATTTCATTAATATATACGTTTCTTAATACTAGTATTTTTCTTTCTTCTGTATTTAAAAATAAATAATTTTTACAAGTTATATTTGATTTTATAAAGTTTTTTTCAGATCTATGACGTAGGTCTTCTGCCATTTCATTTTCACTATAGTAATAAAATCTTAATAAGAACTCCGGATTATTGGTTAAAAGAAGAACTGCATATACGGCTTATGGGGAAAAATTGCCGTCATAATTTTTACAATATGCAACTGAGGAACTTTTGGCAAAAAGAACCTTAGGCCATTTGTCCATTATTTTGAATCAAAGATAATGTAAAAAAAAAACTTTCTATCTTCATTATCCTAAAAGATTTATTTTCTAAGAAAACTGATGTTTCGGTGCACACTTGCACCTTCTTCTGGGTTCATATACAGTAAATACAAAGTAATACATATAAAATAACATAGACATTATCACACTTACAGGTAAGATCTTACAAATTGTTACAGCTCATGTATACAAAATTAGTATATTACATTCAGCGAGAGGCAGTGATGAAATTCTTACCGAAGTATGTGTACTATTTTATTCACAATCATTCAATTTTTAAATTAATAATTTTCAAAATAAATAATTGAGCTATAAACCTTTAATTTTATTAATATTTTTGTCAGCTTTATTAAAATCTGTTTAGCCTCAAGCCTTATACAGTAAAAATAACGATATAAACAAACGATTATTATGAAAGTGTTCACAGCTCACGAAAATTAAACATATGACATAAATACAAGGGATTTGCAAATGTTACAATATTTTACATAAAAATTTACGTTCTGCCAAAAGGATGTCAATTTAAATAAAATTTCTGGATTGCAGTCACAAAATTTTATTTACTTACGTTTTTATTTTTTGCCATGTATCTAAAATTTTCTTAATTCTCATGTAAGTAATTTATAATTTTTGTTATTTCTGATTATTAAATTGTAATGTTTTGTAAATACTGTTCAGCTCCTGAGGAAGGCTCATGTGGAGCTCGAAACCGGTCGATCCGAGAATTTAAATAAAATTTTGTGACTGCAATCCAGAAATTTTTATTACCTCAACGTTAGCATTTATGTTATGTACAGTGCTTTAAAAGGTATGAAGTTGTTATTATGGCTTGGTAATATGAATATATTAAATAACAGTTGATGTTAATTTACGTTTTATTTTCGAAGCTGTGAACACCAACCATAAGGTATTATTTATATTTCTTATTTTTGAACCTGTAACTGAGCCTTACTTCATTATAGAAATCTATGACAATGTTGCTAAGCAACCCTACATCAACATTTCCCACCCATGAGATAGAAGAGTGATCGGTCATTTCCCACCGAAGAGATTGTCGTTGCAGTTAGGAACGACATATTTTCCAACCTCTAAAAGGTTAGGAATCGACATATTACAGTAATGATTATGAATAAATGTACATACACATTAGTTTTCTTTCAAAATTGACCACAGAATACTCCTAAATTGGAAACAAACCGGAAATATTTTGCGGAAGAATTCATTGGTGACATCATCAATACGGACTCCTATTAGTCGTCTGTACACCAATGACTGCGTAAACATTGCTGTATAAATAATATAAAAAGTAAAAAAAAATTTAGCTATTAATTTGGCCTGAAATTATTTTTTCATTTTTGAACTTTTAGACCGTGTCCGTCCTGCATTTCATCATCTCTGATATGTAACATGCGTTTGGAATAATTTTGTTCTTCTTCCAAAACCTTGAAATTTTCGTAATTAAAAGTGTGTTCTAGTGTATTGGAATGAAAAACCAGGGCACATTTGTTCTCTATGTTGTTTTATGTTAATCTGCGCTGTTCGTTTATCGAGTAATAAAAATTAAACAATGTTGAGCAATTACATATTTAGGCGTGTTTCTTCAGACTGTGATTCGTGATAAAATTGAACAAAGTGAACATGATCAAAAAGAAAATTGTTTCTTCGTTCGTTATTCGTTATCCCAACTGTTTCATTTCGTGATCACATCACGCCATTCCCCTTTCCCTTCTGAATCAGTCTTTTCGCATGATCACTGTGATTGAAATAACAAAACATTTGAAAATGGCGGAAAAAGCAAGCAATAAATAATTGGAATGTGCAAATTTATGACTACATCAGAATCATCCGAACTACTAGAACTTGAGTCAGTAGATTTAACTTTTATTATTCGTTTCGATTTTTCTAATATTAGATCCTGCAGGTACAAAAAAAAGTTAAAGAAACTTGTTTTAATATTTTACTTCACATTCCATACCAAAAATATTATTTCTGTTTCAGTACAATCTTTAAACGATTTTCGATTTGGGTATAACTTCAATCAAAACAGCTAATTTATCATTTAAGAGCATTGCCGGTCGCTCAGCGAAATCAGTTTTGTAGCTAGTATGACACTAGTGCAGACAAACTTCTTACGTTCTCCCACTACTTTTAAAATTGCTAAGTCTATTTCTCTCTATCTGCTTTTATATGTGTTTGTCCTTGTTTAAAACATAAGGGGAAAACTCAGCCCGTGGTTATGAAGCAAATTGTTGGAGTGAGAGAGGAGATGTGTGTAGTAGAGGGGGAACATATTCTCCTAACACTTTCTCCTCCATAGTCTATCATTCCGATTTCTGAAATAAGCGGCAAAAAGGGATTTAGTAGAAATCAAATCACAGCTAAACTAAAAGATATAATTTAGATTTTTTTCACAGACTTACTACTAAAGGTGGGCGCTATGGGGGTGACCCAAACATTTTTTGTATAAAGTACAGTTATCCTGTTAACAATAAATTTTAAAATAGCTATTTTCATGATGTTTTTCGAACTAAATTTAAATACAATAGAAAGTAATAATTATGCAAAATAATTGGTCAGCCCCATGCATTGATCTATCTACTATACAATGTATCAAGTTTGAAGTTATAACTTAATATTTACGAGTGTAGTTTGATTTCTACTAAAGTGCTGTTTAGCGTAGCACCGGCAATCGCCTAAACGTTTGCCTCTAGTTCGTTCGACGTTGTGTAGGTTTCGCGTCGATCGAGATAATTTTGTTGTTTCTTTGAAATTAAATTTAATCATGATTCGAAGGAATCGTTATTGAAAAATCATTATTTAGAAAATCATAATCACAGTCCGAAGAAACACGGCTTTTATTAGTGATTTTTATAAGTCGTTGTTAATTTTTATAAGAAAGTGATAATTTGGAAACAGGAACACATAAACATTGTTTTTCTACAGTCACTATAGAAAGTAGCCATTTGCGCTCTCTTTTATCAACGCAAAATGTCACTTTGCCGCTCATGCGCGACAAAATAGAAAAAACGCTCGCTGTCCAAATTTCTAAGTATACAATGTTGAGAAATGTCACTTGTCTACATTCTTAATGAAAATGTTTAGTTAGGAGATAATGGCACTGTAATTACACATTTATCACGTTCACAAGTCAATTTGACATATGTTCTGTCGGTATTTAACATAACCTAACAAAATGCCACACTGCTGTGAAAATGAAATAGGGCATTCATTTACAAAAACGAAAGTATAAAATGCTTAGATTAGATTGAATAAAAACTCAAGAAGAATGGAAAATAGCGATAAAATAAAATTAAATATAAAATAAATTGTGAGAACAGTTATGTCTAGTAATAGGAATGATTGTACATACATAGCGGTAGGATAGTTGGGAGTCGTACTGACATCTGATCTCTAGTTAACTATTTATTTTGATTACAATAAAGTTATTAGTTATTTCGTTACTTAAATAATTGCGACAAGTCAATCAATGCACATACATGTTTATATAATCACAAATTCCTTGAAATATTTGTTAATTTTTTCAGTGTGACAGGCGTGACAACTAACCACACATTTTCTACAAAAACTCATCAAATCATCAAAAATCCTTGCTTCCACGCTCTAATTTTGTTTTTTTTTTTATGGAAAAGATGGCTAATGTAACAATATAATCATTTAAAAGCCTTTTTTAAGTTTAAACCGGATCTTTTGTATTAGCCAATCGTTATTTATTGAGCAGTACTGTTAGTATAAAGTGTACATTTTATTATTTTTTATTATGGTGGAGGACCCCATTATGGCGACTGTAGAAAAAATCTTGTGTGTGTTTCGAGCGCAACAACCTCTCAATCGACAATGTCGCATTTTGCGCTCTTAATACACAAATAGCTATTGTGTGAGATTAAAATACAAATGTTATACCAAAATGGCCTACACATCTAAAACAACGGCTGGACTAAGGTTGTTTTGTTAAATCTATTGCTATTGTTGCGACACCTTTCCTTTTGGTAGGTGTCCTGCTTTGCAAGACCACCATATCTTTTTGTTTTCCCTTGGAGTAATATTAAAAGTGACCTTATTCTCTTTGTGTAGAATCCTCTCGTAAAAGTCCGGTGCATCTCGGATTAGTTTCTCGCGATGTGAATGCAATTTATGTCCTGCAGTACGATAAACACATTACTTTATGGTGGGGCTCTGTAGGCTATCGTGCGGCTCTCTGTCTGAGATAATCCTTGCCGTTGCTTTTGCTTGGTATCGTCCAGCTCCACATGCAAGTGTCTGGCTGTGACGTTTATGGCCCTGTACCGAGCGAGGGCCACCTCACCTCAACTCAAGACACACCTATGCATCGAATCAGACCAAAAAGAACAAAGAATTTTTTGCAAAGGTGCTATCTTTGTTAAGAATAATGATTTTTACCTCTCGCCAAGAGAGGTATTGGAATCATGCTAAAATTCGCATATCCAGATTTTAGTGGATAAGCACTTTTTAAGGTCCCTATAATCCGATTATAACATTTTTACGATGATGTCCGTGTGTGTATGTGTGCGTGTTTGTGTGTGTGTGTGTGTGTTTGTGTATATGAGTTATTTTGTGTGTAGATGTTGGAACCACGGTTTCTCAAATACTATAAGACTTAAAAAATGTTTTACTGCAGTTTCCTCAATCTGACATTCCTGGGAAGAGCTGATTAGACTTTGATAACAATTGGATAACCGGAAATAATAGTTGCTTCTAAATATAATAATATGGGGTCCCGTGGCCGCGTACCTGAGTGTCTGGTATCGAACCAAGAGAACCGGGTTCGATCCCGACCGACGCCAATATTTCGAATTTTAATTGGCCCAATAGTGACCCCTGTGGTGCACTCTCCACGCCAGCAATGAGTGCCCGTGAGGTGACCCCTGGTAAGCGCCCGCACGGTACAAATATGTCATCATCATTATATACCGATATCTGCGATAAAGCAGATTGTGGCACACTCAGAAATGGGTAATATGCCGTGATGATATATTTATTTATTTATATTTATTCTAAATATAATTTTTTGGAAATTTTTGTTATTACAAATATTGAAAAACATAAAATTCTCTATCTAATACACTTGAAATTTTGAAATCTTGTATAGATTTAGAGATAAAGGCACTGTAATATATATAATAATTTAATGTGGTACATCGCAGAGGCTAAGGCACTAAGGAAACTAGTTGACAAATTCAAATGTTTATAACATAGTAATGTTTATAACATAGATTGTAAATGATAGTTGCAAGTGTCAGAAATCAACAGTTTTAGTGAGATTCTGAAAGCTTTTTCTATACCTTCCTAACAGACAGAAAGTTAAAAGTTATTAATTTTTAAAATACTTATTTAAGTTGTTAATTCATTTAACATTTACGTTACACATCAACTCTATTTCAAATTCTTAGGTACTACTTTAAAACCTACTGTTAACGCCGTATTACGGGCGTTTGTATGAAACTAAATTAAGTATTATATCTATACTGTTGAGAGTATTTATTAGGCGTTGCTAATTTTTTAGTACTTGTGCGTAGTTTGAAACTGGTTTCAAACTGAAAATTTTTTGGGTTCTGTGAATTAAAGGTTATTGTTATTACTACCATTTGCGGTGAACAGAATTTCTTTTATCTTATGTTGATTGTTGTTGTTGGCATTTGTTATTATGACATAATGATATTATAACCTTACTTTATTGTTTAAAATTTACTTCCTGCGTTTATTTCTGGATCTCTAAAATTTATATTCATGAATCTATCTACATGACAATACAGCAAATATTTAGTGGTTTGGAAGAATTTATAATAAGCATGTAGGAACAACAATGCTCGCTAATAGCCAGAAATTCCAGTGCGCATGCCACAAACTAAAAATTTCTTTAGAATCCGCGGATTATTCCGACTTCCGACGGTTGGAAACTTATCAGAGATTGAAATATTTTGCTGAACGAACAAATGATTTTTAATCGTAGATTTAAAATTTCTATTGTGCGAACACTTTTAAACTGATGCGAATAAACCTATTACAACATTTAAAAATCGATTTATCTTTCTGATTGTAGAAAAAAATGTTGCAATAGGGCTGTTGCAAGAATTTTTATATGACTTCTAAGTATTAAATTTGATATTGTTCTTTAAAGAGCCTCAAATTTAAAAATATCACGAAATATCCTTTAGATATTTTACAATTAATTTTTGAAATTTGGATAAAATTTTGAATAAGTCACGTGATCTGAAACAGAATGTGACGTCAGAACACATACATCTTCAGCGGTTTTAATTGGTCCGTTTATAATGTAATTTTTTTTGTGTTTGGTGTCAAGTGTATTGTCAAAGTTGTCAAACAAATGTCAAATTTTTAAGATTGGTTCAAGTTGTATAATATGTAGGTAATAAAAAGTTCAAAATAAAATGAATAATTTACGATATTGTATTGTGCCTTCTTACAAAAATACTGTTAGGAACAAACCTACTATAGTTTATAAATTTGTCAAAAGATGCGATGGAAAGAAAATTGTGGCTAGAAGCAATAGGTTGAAGAGCTGATAATGTCAGAAAAATCGTGTTTTCATGTTTGTGAAGATCATTTCAATTTTCATCCACCTTCAAGATAACAGTATATTTTTGTTGCTTCACTTTATGTTTGAGACAAACTTTACATCTACTATCCAGATATTATTTCTCGACATAGATCTGCATATCCTATAGCAGATTCAATGTAAGAATCATAACCAGAACCTTAAAGTAAAATATATTATCAATTTATATAGTAAATTCAGTTCTTATATTTTATTTTATCTCAGATCTTTAACACCCCTTATTTCGGTAGCAATAAAACAATCATTCTCTGATATAAATTCAGCCACTGACCTTCGGTAAATTGTTCGACTTAGCTTGAGTGTAATTATTATTCATGTACAATGAGCAATGTCAGCGTCAAATGTCAAATTAAAAGATTTTTTATTAACATGTGACAAACTGTAAGCCTACGTTTATTTATATAAATAATATGAATAAACCTAGGTGATGGAAAAACTATTTTCCTATTGGCTATTAATGATGTAATGTATGTGTTTCTACGTCATAGGAGTGGGGGGTAGTTTTTCAGGACGCCAATCTTTTTATTTAATTATTTCCACAAATAACAGCAAATTATTAAAATAAAAATTATTACTAAGAAAATCATTGCATAAACTTTCATTTAAAATAGTTTTTGAAAAATGTGAAACAGGCTCATTATTTTTGTAAACCTCAGCTAGCAACTAGCCTACTTTCATTCCTTGGTATACAAATAATCACTGTATATATAAAAAAAATCGCTAAGATGTTCTGTTTGGAATAACTGGCTCCATGATCTGTATCTTGATATCAATTAATACGCAGTGAATATCCTTGCAAAAGTCTTGGAATAAACAACAATAAATAATTCTTAAGCGGTATAATATAAAAACATGGGACACAAAAAACTCATAAAGAAGTAGAGCAGCCGTAAACCCAAGGCGATAATGGCAAAGCCATGCCGGGCACTTGAGATCCGTGGAGGCGGCGGCGGCGGAGTGGCGGCGGAGGCGGCGTGGAGATGGAAACGGCGCTGTTTGCGCACCGCTGCCGTGCATCAAGACAAGAATCAGCGCAGGGACGCACTCAGGACAAGAGACAATCAAAATCAATGAAGGACACACCATTTCTCAAATTTCTATTTCAATACTTCGCAATTTTCGATAGAATTTATGGGTCAGTGATTTTTTTTTAATTTGGGATCGGTAAACTACGGCACTTAACCCCAAGACCTTTATATGTCTAGTTGATTGCTTTACCAACTGTGCTATGAAATTCTTTTGGAGTTTTCAGAATCATATAAAAATAACTATATAAAAACAATATTAAATTATTAAAATATCTTTCAGCACACATAATACACTAGGAATAATACAACCTTTTTGTTTTCGTTTTGTAAAATTTATTATTTCCAACGTTTCGGCACCATTAACTGGTGCCTTCTTCAGGGAAAATAACAAATAAATTACAAAGAGACAAAAGCAAAAACAAGTAAACCAAGGTAACAAAAACAGTACATAAATGTTACCTATTTTGGAAGTATACAATTTACTGGACATTATGCATGCATGCTCGTCATTAACTAGGACGGCGAACATGTATCTTCTCAGGAAAACTCTTCTTTTACCAGAGGAAAAAAACCGTCCGCAAAAACTGGCTAAGAAGTGATGTGTATAACTCAGTTCATATAATATTGTTATTCAAATGTCAATGTCAATTTGGTCCGCAAGACCCAAAAATCTTACACATGTCCATATGGCTCTCATAGAGTAAAATTTGTCTACTTCTGGTCTAGATAGGGACATCAGATTTATCAAAACGCAAACCGAGTACAAGAAAAAAGTAAAACATTCTCAGCTTTAGCAATTCTTTTGAAGTTTCCCTTCTCAGATGTGGCACACTATAACCCAAATTTCGCTCTGGGTGACTTCTACCTTTTCTTAAAATTGAGATATTTCCGTGGAAGAAAAATTTGAATGATTCAGATTTAGGTTAGGATGGAAACAAATGTTCAATTTATATCTTCATATACCTAGAAATGTTAGTTCTAATATGAGAATTATGTTGAAAAGTCATTGGGCAGGTATCAGGAAATGCTGTCTCCACACCAGTTTGTCTTGTGCTTTTGTCTTCAGCCTCTCATAATTCCTTCTCTCCTTCATATCTGCCAACAATCCAAATTTTCTTCTTTCTCTCAGATATTTTCCCTTCAATTACAATATTCTGAACACACCCTGTCCTTAAAATATATCCAATCCAGCCTTCCTGTTTCTTATTTCTCTTAAAATTCTTCTCTCCTCTCCAATCCTTTTCACCTCCTCATTCCTAACTTCTTTCTCTATTTATCCACATCTCAAAACTTTTCATGTACTTTTTCTCCTTCTTCTTGGTCCATGTTTTGCATCCATACAGTACAATCAATACTCCATACAAAGCATTTTGCAATTTTTTCGCAGTTCTATATTAATTCATCTTACTATTAAGAAGTTATTATAAGTTACTATTAATAGTTCCTGTATTTTAATGTATGTTACTTTTCCCTGTGCAATTCTCCTCCAAATTTCTTGTAAACTTCTTAGATATTTAATGGAACTACTTGTTCTATAGTGGCATGACCATGTTTAGATCATAACTTTTTAATAGCAGTGTCAATAAGATAATATCAATATTTTTTCAGAAAAATACTTCAATTGTAAACTTTTCTCTTTGCGTAAGTTGTGATATCTGTACTAATTTTGACCGGTTTCATAATAAATATAAAGTCACTTTACTTTTAAAGTTCAATTTAAAAGTGAAAAAAGCGTTTCATAATTTCACGTAAATTAAAGTTGTTAGTTTAAAGTCCTTTAAAATAAAGTCATCTGACCGTTCCTTTAACTTGAAGTGAAATTATAAAACGTTTTTCTCACCTTTAGATGAAACATAAAAAGTAAAGTGACTTTATATTTATTATGAAACCGGTCGTTGGTGACCATCTTATCCATATGGATTGTCATACCAAATTTCATACAATTTGACCAAAGCGTTCCGTTATTATGAACAAAATTAATTTTGTAAAAATGGAAAATAATCAGACATGCAGTCGTTTGTAAATTATTTATTTCCTGGCCGACGTTTCGACTTTAACAAAAGTCTTCTTCAGGGCTAGAAATAGTCAAAATTGTAAAGTAGCAAGTGGATCCCCTATACGACCCATTGGAAAGTCCAGATGAAAATAGTAAAATAAATAAATAAATATGTTGTGTCTGGTCAATTTTTAAAAAATAAATAAATTAAGCTGGAGCGTCCTGAACACATGAAATATGTAAAATCAAAAAAACTTTTGAAAAATTGTAAAATAAAAACGTGTATCACTACAAGTACGAAAATTTTTTTAACAAGGACAAGCAAGTAAAGTTAAGTAAAAAATTAATTTTATTTAGAAGAACTTTGAAGTAGAATACTGGCTAAACAGTGCACTTTCGGATATAAGTAAGTTTAGTAAAATCGACTTATTTTGGGTCCAGTGGTTAAGCCATGTCCCCCTTTTCCAGAGACTTTCTGTACAAGCTATTTTAGATATTTATCTTAGCAACATAAAAATGAATGACAGTCAATTTGTAGAATAATTCTAATGATCTCTTTTGCATTAGAAATTGAATAGTTGAAGATATTTTGTTATGATGCTAGTAAATATATTTGGGGTGTAGCCCCTTTGTGAGGGATGCGAAATTTTGCTTGTTGGTGGGGTAAAATCGCCGCAGTCAGTTCCTGCGCTGGCCGTATCTGTGGAAAAGGCGAACGTGCACGGAATTCCAGCCGGCAAAGCACTTTGCGAGAAGTTTTTACTGTTATCTCGCGCTCGCCCGGACGAGAAGTCTTATTTTACTCAACTTGCAGACTTTTACAGCCGTCAGTCGCACAAGCCAGCACAAAGCTTATTTCGCCAAACTAAAATAAAAAATAAATGCACGTCCATTCGCTCCAGAGGTAAATTTAACTTTTGCCAGAGCCAGCGCCAGAGCTCAATTGCAACGCAAGCCAACTTTGATTACTTTCTTTGTCACAAGAAAACGAGAATTTACACGGCTGATTTATATCCCGACATCACTCAACGAATTTTCATTACTAACACCAGCATAGCGTTCATTATTATGGAATTCAATTTATTAAAAGTTGAGTGAAACACATTGAAGTAGGCTAATGAAATTAATTTTTGCAAACAAGTAATTTTGGAGAACAAGTTTAAGCGGGATTATTGAAATATCATAATAATATACAGGATTAGTTAAAAGTATGGAGACGGCGAGTTATTGTTGTTAATATTCATTTTAGGAAATTATGTTCAATACAAAAGTTTTTTTAAGAAATTTTGATCTACATTTGAGAATACTTGAATTTTATTTTTCTTCAATTGTTTTTGAGTTACGCTTGTCCGCGTAATTTTTTTAAATGGGAACCTATTAATTTTACTCTACCATTCGATAGAGTGTTTTTTTCTCTGTACGTCTATTTTAATCAAGACAGATACAGTTTTTTTATTAATATAAAACTATAATTAAAGATTATAAAAATATTATTAATTATATTTGGAATTAATATACAGTATGTCCCCGGATTGAGTTTACAAAAGGAAAAAATTCTTACAGTAAAATTTTTGAAAGAAGTCCGATCAAGGCCATCTACGAATTGTATCTATGAATTAAGATTTTGTGCTGTCAAATTTAGTAGTGTCTTTTACTTAGTTTTTATGAGGGTACATAATATCTTGTGTACCTCATAAAAGCTATGTAAACGACACTACTAAATTTGACAGCATAAAATCTTAATTCATAGATGCAATTCGTAGATGGCCTTGATCGGACTTCTTTCAAAAATTTTGCTGTATATTTGATTTTACGAAAAAATGCTAAGGGAATAAAATTTTTTGCTTAAATTAAAACGTATGTTTCAGTTATTAAAACTTTTAATTAATGCAATGTTTTTTATTATAACGTTTTTTTCGCATTTTTTCCTCCAAATAACAGTTATTGCATTGAATCTGTTATTTTAGTTGGCTTTGAAATATTGACAAATGATTATTAATTCTAATTACAGATTTAAAAAAAAACAGCGAATATCAAAATTTTTTAAATTTTGCTCAATTAACTCCTTTTTTCTCTTTTTAACCAATGTTAACATTTCTTTAACAAATTCTCTCTCTTTTGAACAATACCTACCTTCGTACTTTATGATAAGAATTACTTTTGACTTTATTCATTTGTCAATATTTCAAAGCTAACTAAATTAATGTTAAATTCAATGTAATAACTATTCTATTCCGGTATTTAAAATTTAATTTTTATGATATCAATAAAGGTAGATACTAGGAACAGATTAGACTATATTTTAAGATATAAACTGTCAAAATTAGAGTAGAATTCGCTAATACAAAAATGAGGATTAGCTTAAACTTTTTTGTGAATCGGGCTCTAAATTATTAGGAGGACAAAATACGAAAAAGCGTTATAATAAAAGAACCTTGCATTAATTAAAAGTTTTAATAACTAAAACATACGTTTTAATTCAACCAAAAAATTTTCTTCCCTTGGCATTTTTCGTAAAATCAAAAATACGATTTTTTTCCTTTTGTAAACTCAATCCGGGGACATACTGTACATATGAAATTACCTTTTCTTTCACTATCTGATAACACAACCGTAAGAAATTCGTGAAAAAATTCTAATTTGTATCTGGCATGTAAGTTTAATATTTATATAAGGTTATCGCACGAAACATGGTCCGTAGATAATCAGTCGTTGGCGACTTAAAACGCGGACTTCACCTGACGGAACAAATTAGTTATGGAATAACTTAAAAGTCTTACCGCACGTTTGGTTTATGCATAGAACAGAAACATAGAAATGCCAGCGATATTCGATGCATAACTGAAACTGAGCGATAAAGAAATGGCAAAAGCAAATACCATCTGGTGAAGCTGAAACAACAAACCTAGAAATTAGAATCGATATGCAATAATAGCTACAATGGAACATTTATGAAATATTTCATACAACAAACTGTTTGTGTACGATAAAAGTTACTCCTTTGTTTGTTTCGTTACTACACTATCCGCACAGTTACGTTTAATGCAAAAATAACCAACGTCAATATTTTTACATTACAATATATTAGCGTCAATATGAAATTGTCTGTGAAACTTGAAAAATCCGTTAAAGAAATGTAAAATTTGTTACAGAAAGTTTATGAAGATGAGTGTTTATCTACAACTTTTCACTTCAAATTGAGACTACGCAATTTCAAATTGAAAATAAGCAATTTCAAAATTGAGACTAAACAATTTCAAATTGAGAATAAACTAAATTTCAAATTTAAACTTAACCACAAATTCCTGACGCGAAAATAAGACGATTTAACTAAACTTGCCTCTACTGGAAAGTGTACCATTTAACAGAACGCTGTATATGATTTGGATGAAATTTGGTATGATAGTTCATATGGTTATAGGTCATCTTTTAAGGTTATACTTGTTATTATTAGTGAACCACTAGTGTATGAAACTTAGGTGTCCCAACATTGATTACACCGTAACTTTTTAATGGCCACGCCGATAACCTGAAATTATTATTTTTTTTTCAGAAAGATACATTCAATAGTAAACTTTTCTCTCTCTGTTTAATTTGTGATATCTGGTACGGTTTAGACAGCAAAAAATAAAACCTGAGTGACTGCATCGTGAATTTTTTAAAAATAAATTTAATCTAGCAGTCTTTCCAAATGTCATCATCATACCAAATTTCATCCAAATCGTATAAAACGTTCTGTTATTACAAACAAAATTAATTTTTTTTCGAAGAATTTTGACGCAGATTTCTAGCTCAATGGTACACTTTCTTGTAGAAGCAAGTTTAGTTAAATCGTCTTATTTTACCCTCAGAAATCTGTGGTTAAGCCATGTCCCCCTATTTAAGAGACATCCTGTATAATAAAACAGAACTATAGACCCAATAAATATTGTTACTGTAAAAAAATAGCTCTGAAAGTTTTTTTCCTTTACTTAAGAAGAAATAATTTCATCTCAAATTTCTAAAGTAGAACTACCTATTATGTATTAATAATTAAGATTTGTTAATAAATATTTATCCTAATAAATTAAATTATTTTACAATTATTTATGCATTACAAAGTAATATAAATTTCATTCAATGCATAAGGTACAAATCTTTGAATATGAGCGACATATCGTGCACTACTATTAACTTTAATATTCTCCCATATAATATTTTCCAGCCTTTGCAAACAATATTCTGTTTGGGTAATATTTGCTAGGTCTTCACCAGTTCAAATATTGGGCATTTGAATTCTCTATTTGAAATTATTTATTTTCAATTTGAAATTGTTTACTATCAATTTGAAATTGGTTAGTCTCAATTTAAAGTTGTTTAGTCTCAATTTTAAATTGTTTAGTCTCAATTTGAAGTTGAACAGGTATAGTACTTAAGTTTTTGAGCAGTTTAAAATATTTAAAAAGGAAAGGAAAGAGATGGAGACGATTTTGTTAACCCTTCGTACACAAGGGAAAAGAAAAAAGGTTGAAATGGACTGTCCATAACGACAACGAACCGACACAGAACACTTTGTCAGTCAAAACATTTTTGACGTACAAAACAAACATGTTGGTACATCACCTGTACTCATATGACTTGAGCCAGTTTTACAATCTCTGGTTAAAATTTTAACTGTTAGTAAAATAAACAAAGTTGAATCGAAATAAAATGGCAAATGATACATGATAAATTGAATCAATAATCCGATTCAATATTGTTTATTTAATTTGTAGTTAAATTTCTAACCAGACATTGTACACCTGGCCCTTAGTGCTATGTGACTTTCTTTAATCCGAAAATTTAAATCTGCGTCAATTGGAACCAAATTCGAGTCCGAACAGAACTTATGAACATCCTAACATAAAAGACCTGCACGCATTGCTTCCAATAATGGAAAATTCGCATGGGGCGGTATAGGGTTCAGGCAGGAGTACCTACATTTTGGCAATCACCCCTATTCTGTAATTCAATAGATAACATTTATCGATCGATAATAAATTGTAGCCAATAATTTTAGTAGACACTGAATAAAAAATGAATCTGACAGATGATACATTTATTTCTATTTGTCAAAAATTATTATCGATCGATAACTATTATCGATTGAGTTACAGGATAGGGGTAATTATTTGTTTGCGTATTTTTTTGAACAATTAATAATCTAAGCTCCATCCCGTTATTTTACCTCGTGGTATAGGCATCGTGCTAAAAATCACATATAGAGATTTTAGTGAATAAGCACGTTTTGATGTCTCCAGAATCCGATTTTAACATTTCCAATGTGGGTATGTATGTGTGTAAGTGTGTATGTGAGTATGTGTGTGTGTGGATTCTGTGGACACGATTACTCAAATACTATCACTCAGAAAATTTTGAATTTTTCTATACCCATTCTATACTAATGTAGAAAGAGCTCATTAGTTTTTAGTGTATATCGGATAACCGGAAGTATCACTTATACAAACTTTTAATAGTTTTTCTTGAAAAAAATACATTGAATATAATTTTCAGCTACTTTTTATTAATAAAATTTGAATATAATGGTACAGTCTTCAATTTTACAATAATAGTATTTAGAAAAAAAAACTTTAAATATAAATTTATAAAATAATTTATTCATATACATCATCTTGCCTATGCGTCAAACAAAAACAATACTTTAATAACAATTTTGACATATTTAAACAAATATCACTCTCAGGAAGCAATTACATTAAAATTAATAATGAAACCGTGTTAAGGAGAATATATTAGTAATATATTTCATTCTAATGAAATAAGATTTGTGAAGATAATATATTTTCCATGATACATAAATATTATATGTACTACCATTTAATAAGTAATATCTTTAGTAATAATTACTTATTAAATGGTACTACTGATTTGCTTTATTGTCTTCCAGGGTATAGCTCTTAAAAGACTTTGTGTAAATATACGAGTACTATTTTGAATTTATCTATTAATTTGGTCAATATTTGTGAAATTTATTTTATGTATGATATATTTGTTAAATGTAAAATAAAGTTTGTTATAAGTGAATATAAAAATATTTAAACATATACATTCCGATTCTTAAAAAAGTTTAAGCTAATCTTCATTTTTGGATTAGCGAATTCTACTCCAATTTTGACAGTTTATATCTTAAAATATAGTCTAATTTATTTCTAGTGTCTACCTTTTTTGAAAATATTTTGAAGATTAAATTTTAAATACCGGAATAAAATAGAATTCACTAATCCAAAAATGAGGATTAGCTTAAACTTTTTTGTGAATCGGGCTGATAATGATTATTTTATACTGCTTGGTTAAATACCCAGCTGGAGATTATGGGCTGGTCAAATCAGATTTTTTAATTTTAAATTTATGAAACAATTATAGTAATATCAAACTAAGATTAGGCCATACTATAAGTAATAAATGTCATATCATATTACAAAACGTAACTGTACATTAACATGTCTTGTTTCAGGAATTATTTCGAGTTCTAATTTTCCTTTATGGGTAGTTTTTAATTAAATTTCATACGGAACGATTTTAATATCAAATTTCCTTCATTTTACTATAGCAATAAACTAAAAACCCAACCATTTAACCTAATGAAGCTCTGCCCATCTCTATATATGCAAAATTATTCCAAAACAGCAAAGAACATAAAATATAAAATATAGAGACATCTCTATTAAGAATAAAATTCTAGCGCAACGTTGCTGCTATAACAAACATGAAGGGATGCGAGACTGCTCTTGCACTTTTGTTTCTCATTCTGATAGCGTCACAGTCTACCGTAACTTCTGCACCAGTGGTCAGTTATTAAAAGCAAGGGCTGTATAAAATATAGACAGCGTCATTCCGCAGGAATAAAATTCATGGCGCGAGCATTTCTCTTCAGAGGAACGAAACGTATTCATAAACGCTGCCAAGTGGACCGAGCTTAACATGCCAGATAGAAGATGAGAAAATGCTGAGGAAGCAATATATTTAAACAGTATATTGGGCGACAAAAAATATTGCCCCTGTAAACAGAAAAATAGTAAACCTTTTTGATCATTAAATGATTTGAAACAAACAGTTATTCATTTTTCATGAATTATCGATTTGAAACTTACGTAATTCCAATGCAAATTTTTTGGTTAAAATTATCCAATTGAATCCCTGTATTTCTGATCATGTGTGCGAAAGTAACCAATCAAAACAAACTAATAGCCGAGACAGACGACAAAAATTAATGATCATTATCGGTTAGTTATAGTATGCGTATCTTAAGGTGATATTGTTGACAGATATCAAAATTGTGTCTATTAACAAACCAGAAAATATTGACTGTAGTATGCACGTGCTACTTATTGTTTTGTACTGTACAATACAATAAGTAGTACGTGCTTACTACATTCAATATTTTTTGGTTTGTTAATAGACGCAATTTTGACATTTGTCATTAGTCTCCACTTCAGGTACGCATATTATATCTAACCCTTAATGATCATTAATTTTTGTCGTCTGTCTCGGCTATTACACTGAAAATTTTTTGGTTAAAAAATTATCCAATTGAATCCTTTTATTGCTGACCACGTGTGCGAAAGTAACCAATCAAAACAAACTTAGGGCTGGTTTTTCAATCTCTGGTTAAAATTTTAACTTCTAGTTAAGTAAACAATAGTGCATCGTTTTGCTGACAGCAATGATAAATCTGTCATTTGACAGTTCATTTCGTTTCAATTTTGTTTATTTAACTCTTAGTTAAATTTTAACCAGATATTGAAAAACCGGCCCTAACACTGATAATTATCCTAAGACAATTTTCACTTATGTCACTAAGTTGCTAAGTAACAAACACTTTTTGACATATAATTAAAGATTAATTGTTTTAATTTAAAAATGTCATTTTCAAGCTGTCAATGAAAATGATGATTTAATCAACAAAATTATAGAAGAAAACACATCAAAAAATACTATATTAAATAAAAAACTAAATGTGGAGAATATTTACGGAATTTTGTATGTCTTATCTTCTTCTCTTTGGTCTCACTCAAAGAGGTCTCATTCTCATTGCACACTTCACACTGAACATATTCATAGCCACATTCACGTTCATAGCTACTAGTGACATCTACTGGGCTATGTTAGGCACAAAAATTCTATCAATTACAAATTTTAGGCAAATTTAATGTTAAAACTGCAAAAAATTTTCTCACCGAATACCCCTCGATCATTGATAAATACTTATAATTTTATCACACTTCCTCAAGCACGTTGCTTTTAGGTAACATCACCTCCGCCTTCGGCGTCGGGCTGTTACCAAGCAACGCGCTTTCGGTAACTGTCATAAAATTATTTCGTAATTATCAATGTCCTCGGGATATTATAGCTGATAATTATCCTAAGACAATAGGGTAGTTGCGAAAAAAATAAAAGCTATTTTTTCCTATTAATTATGAAATATAAACTAATTCTAAACATATTAATGTAAAAATTATTAGAAAATATAAAACTTTTCATTCATAATTTCCATAAACAAAGTTCGCGGTGGAATTCTTGTGACGTAGACTTTTAATAATTATATAGTTCGTCCAAGTCTGTATGACTCATACAAGCTTGTTAGAATACTACGACAAAGCGAAGATGTTGAATTATATTTAATTGTATCATACAAATATTTACAGTATAATTCTAAAAGTAAAATAACAGATACAAAAGTATTGTTTAATAGTACGTATATTTTATAATTATTTACTTGAATAGCAGATATTTTCAAGATATTTAATTCTTATATAGACAACTTCATAATTTTGCCACCACGTGGCTGCACACTCAAGTGAATGTACATGTCATTTTTAGTGACATAACCTATGTTTTACGTGTTAAAATCATATTTTATTTTCCTTTCTATATCAGCAGATTTAAAACAAGGTAATGAAACTAATGAATTTGTGTGAAAATGAATAATTTCTTTTGAAATAGTGCTTCTCTAACATATGAATCGTTTCAAATAAAAATGGTAGTATTGTGTACAGAGTGTACAACCGAGAGTGTACCGCTACGGCAAGAAAGACTGTGATTGGTATTAATAAAAAACGTCACCACGGGAAAATTTGAAATAAGAATTTTTTTAAAAAAAATTATATTTTGTAAAATATACAGTTGTCAGACATAAAATATGTATTAAAGTGAATAACTTGAACAATTCTTTCAGAAAAAAAATAAATTGGAAAATGCGCAACTACCCTATTATCACTTATGTCATAAAGTTGCTAAGTAACAAACACTTTTTGACAGATAATTAAAGATTAATTGTTTTAATTTGAAAATGACGTTTTGACGGTATGATAGTAAAAATAACGCTTCAATTTATAAAACACATACAATAAAACGCTCTATTATAAATCAAAAATTAGAAAATATCATTCTATTATTATTACTATTAAACGCTTGTATAATAAATAAAACTGAAATATGTCTCGGCATCTCGTAGTGTCTTATTATCGTTACACACTTCACGCTGAACTATATTCGTAACTACTACTGACATCTATTGGGTGATTTTATAATTATAAAAATTGTGCTAAATACAAATTCTTCATAAATTGCAAAAAAAAATCTCACCGAGTACCCCTCGATCATTGATAAATACTTTTTTATCACAACTTCCTCAAGCACGTTGCTTTTAAGTAACACCTCCTCCGCCTTCGGCGTCGGGCTGTTACCAAGCAACGCGCTTTCGGTAAATGTCATAAAATTATCAATGTCCTCGGGATATTATAGCTGATAATAAAATGCTTTCATGAAAAGTTTAAAAACAATTTTTTTAATTAAATCACTTTTACGCTATTTTCACAGTAGCTGATAAAATTATTTCGGTTTCCTGTATTAAAAAATAACAATGAATTAGATACACAAATATTACGACACTTACGTGGCAACCCAAGCAAATGTTATTTAAATTTCTTTCAATGTTTCGTTAATTTCTGCATTCATTTAACTACAGGTGTTCAAAAATAACTGATTGTTGGCAATACAACTCTAGAGATCTTTTTATTTCACAGTTTACACAACACCAAACGAAGACGGAAATACTTTTTGACATTTTGACTTGTGATTTTGACAATAAATAAAAATAGGTTATGTCAGAGCAGGGGTCTAATAGCTAATAGGATTTTGAGTGATTGAAACGCGAAATGCTTTAGATTATTGCTTTATGTAAGAAATAAAGTATGCGAGTAACGGAAACAACAACTCTTTTAATAAAAAATATTAAAATGTACCCAAATTTAAATTTTTAAATGTCACTGTCAACAGTGTCAAAAACAGGAAATAAATTTATGTATCTTACCAGTTTAAAGTATTTTGTTTTATTGCCAACGGAATCAGTTATTCTTGAACACTCTGTACTTGAAAATAAATTCCGGTTTTCAATAAAGCGATAGCAGAATGCAAAAAACGAATATCTTTTTGATACTCCCTTTCATATAGTTTTAATATAAATTGGAAAATGGGATATTTTTATTAAAACTAAACCTTAAAACTGTTGTTTTTACCTTTTAATGAATAAGCACGTTCCAGGGTCCTTACAATACGATTTTACTAGTTTTACGATGACGTCTGTATGTGTGTGTTCGTGTGTGTGTGCGTGCGTGTGTGTGTGTGTGTGTGTGTTCGTGTGTGTGTGTGTTCGTGTGTGTGTGTGTTCGTGTGTGTGTGTGTGTGTGTGTGTGTGTGTGTGTGTGTGTGTGAAAAATTTTTCTCCGACGATAACTCCAAAACTACAATTCTAAAATTTATGATCCTTTCGTATTCCTCTTCTTTACATCCATATGAAGAGCTGATTAGATTTTGGTTAGAACTAGGTCAACGGGAAGTTCCCTTATTTGAAGTTGTTAACAGTTTTTCTTGTAAAGACGCAGTTAAATATCATTTTTCGACATTTTATGTTATTATCAATATGAAAGAATATCTTATTCTCTATACGGTTTGATTATACATTTTCCTCCATATTCAATAGATATAGAGTTATAGAATTATAAAGAGATTAAATCAGTCTGCTTTGCTAAAATCATAGAAACAGCTGATATATTGAAAAAAAATTCTAATTGACAGATGTCAGTGTCAAGTGCAAAACCAAAAATGGAAAATATAGGATCAGAAAGTGGTATAAGTGACAGAGTGTCCTTCGCAAGTGACTTGCAGTTGCAGCCTCGCCTCAAGATTGGACCTTTTAATGCCGGGAGTACGAGTAAGCCAAAGAGAAAATGGAAGATGGAAGGACTGTGTAGCAGAAGATTTGAGAGAAGAGAAGAAATACTGTGTGCAGAAGATGCGTTGGACAGGAATAAGTAGAAGAGAAGAGTAAGAAACGGCGGCACCTAATAACATAGTGAAAAAACTGAAGAAGGAAGAAGTGTCAAGTGTATTTTACATAATGTACGTTCGTGTTATAATTTTAATGGATTTATAGAATCTTTGCAAAGGAACTTTCAGTATGGAATTTGTAAAAAATAGTGTGTTCTTGTTACAATTTTACAGGATATATAGGATCTTTTTCAAGGAACTTTTGGTATGGAATTTGTACGAAATATATCGAACTGACGGAAGGTTTTGTGCTGGCCACAACAAATTTTTTTAAATATAAATATTTATAAAAAATCTTCATTCTGTTATAATATTCTAACAATTAATTAAATAAATTGTAAATTATCAATTTTACATTTAAATGTAACTATATTTGAATTTAGCGGCAAATTTTGTAACTAGATTAACAGTTTGTTAATGTATAAACCGTTTTTTTTTTTTTTTTTTAAAAAAAGAGAGTATAGTACTACAGATCACTTTTGATTTAGATAGTTTCACTAATTTTTTTTTTTAATAGCTGTGGTCGCCATTAAAATATATATCAGTGATATCGTTCCATCTTAAGAAATGTTAGTCTTCTGAAACGGTCGTGTTTGAAAACGTTCCCCAGAATTGCAGTTGTTGATGACGTATGTATAATACGTCATTAAACGTTTTATCGTCATTTTAGTGGGCAGTTAGCACGTGCCTGCCAATGCTTCAGGAAGACACACCGACAGAAGACCGACCGTCGCTTTTTCTCCATTCATCGCCATCTTACATAACCTAGAACATGTGTTACCTCACTGCATAAAGGGTACTAGCTTTTATAGAGTAGATCACAGTTTAAGGGAGATTTAAAATGAGAATTTCTTTACGACTGTAAGAGATTTTTTCTATTTTTCTTGCAGTTTAAAGGAAAGAAGGGATTTTTGAAAAAAATCAAAGAATTCCCATGCATCATAATTCATAACAATTATTTCCTCAATATAATTCTTCAAAATAATTAAATCATTGCGGGTTTTTTATTTACTGTCGGTTTTACGTTTTATCCAATGATGTACAGTAAAATTTTTGAAAGAAGTCCGATCAAGGACATTACGAATTGCATCTCTGAATTAAGATTTTATGCTGTCAAATTTAGTAGTGTCGTTTACATAGTTTTTATGAGGTACACAAGATATTATGTACCCTCATAAAAACTAAGTAAACGACACTACTAAATTTGACAGCACAAAATCTTAATTCATAGATACAATTCGTAGATGGCCTTGATCGGACTTCTTTCAAAAATTTTACTGTACTTCTGTATAAAGAAGTAGTGGGACCTCCAACGAAATAAAAAACAAGATTCCATTGAAAATACATAATCATTGGTAAAGAATAAATAATCACTGATTGTTACTCATTGCTAGGAGTGTCAAACTGTTTTTACCTCTCGCTAAAAGAGGTATTGGATTCATGCTAAAAATCGCATATCTAGATTTTAGTGAATAAACACGTTTTAAGGTCACTAGAATCAGATTTTAACATTATTACAATGATGTCAGTGTGTGTGGATGTGTCTATGTGTGTGTATGTGTGTGCATGTGTGTGTGTGTGTATGTGTGTGGATATTGGAGAGACGGTTTCTCAAATTCTAAAACACTAAAGACCAATTTAACCATCGGACAACCGGAAGTAGTAGTTTCTTAAAAAAAGTTCTAGATATTATTATGTTTTGGAAATTTATATTACCTACTACAAATATTAAAGAATATAAAATTCTCTATCCGATACATTTGATATTTTTATTATATTTTCTATAGATTTAGAGATAGAGAATTATAAATATATAAAATAATCCGTTCTAATGAATCTCACAGCCTAAACAATCCATGGAAACCAGTGAAAAATTAAAATGTTTGTAATTAACAGAAAAATGTCAATGTTAAAAGTCCAGACATTACTGAAAGCTTTTTCTGAGAAGTAATAGTTCTTATTCTATTATTAATTAAAAATTTAAAATTATAGATATATTACATATCATTGCAAAAAGAAAGTGTTAGGGATAAAAAAAACTGGAAAGAAAGAGCACAGGACAGAATAGAGTGGAAAAATATTACAATAGAAGACATGGCCCTAAACGACCTGGAGAGCTGAGTATCATTATTATAATATATATACGCATCAGAAATACCGCCAATCTGGTCAATGAATTTGAAGAATCTCGAACATTTAGAAGAGTAGGAGGAAAGATAGAAAGAATTAAAAAATATAAAAATATATTAATAAAAAATGTAATTAGAATTTTTGTGTGTGTACCAGAAATGTTAAATACAATAACGTACTTATAATATGGAAATGGCGAGAGGTTTTGTGCTGGTCACAACAAATATTTTTTATTTTCAGAATCCGGTAATGGGGCAATGATTAATGCTGATAAACTCGATATATAAGAAATAGAAAAATGGTATTGTGCAGTAATTTAAAGACTCTGTACCTCAGATGATCATAACCCTTGCTCAGTTCACTCGCTCGTGTTGCAAACTTCATCCTCAGTAATAAGAATAAGAGGACCCATTATAGCGTCTCTGTGTAATATCCTAATATTCTTGACATTCATTTTTAAACCTTAGTAATTGTATTTTCATATATCCATCCAATAATGTATAAAGAATGTTTCATGTTTCAGGGCTTCGGACTATGAATTCTAGACAACAAATAGAGAAAAAATCCCAATAAATATTGGTGCCATAACTCTTCCTGACAAAGATACCGAGAATTTCATAAAAAAAGAAAACAGGAAATAGTAGTGAGTTTTATTAATTTTTTTATTGGCTCATAAATACTTAATTACAAAAATAATCTTAGAGTAAATATTCAAAATGAAAGCCATTGCATTCAGTACACAACTTTGTGCTACGAACAAGCGACTTCTTCATGAGTACATTGAGAATTTCATTAGCACCAACATTATTCGAGTGTTGTATTAATTGTTTCAACAATTTCTTTGTTGGTACCCCGCATTCTCCAAATGTCCCCATAAGTAAAAATCCGATGGATTTACGTCCACGGACGGTGGCGGCCAAAATACAAATCCGTTTTAATCAATCCATCTTAGGAGACAACGCGCATTTAAATATTCTTGAATTATTTTGCCATAATCTTACAATGGAAAACATTTTGATTTGCGTCTAATAAAATAAACAAAAGGGGATACAAGCCAACTATTTTCTGGATTACTCCTCGGTATCGGTTGGCAAGCATTACAGCACCAATAATTATTAGAATTTTTTTTTTCTTCGTGTTAGTAACTAGATATCATACTCCCAAGTAGTGTTGCCACAAGACCAAGACCAGTCTTGGTCTTGGTCTCGTCTCGTCTTGGTCTTGTCGAGACGAGACCATCATTTGGTCTCGACTAGAAAAGTCGAGACGAGACGAGACCAGCATCAAGTCTTGTCGAGAAAGTCTTGAAGTCTCGACAAGACTCTCGACTTCAGATCAAAGGTATTTTTTTTAACATATATTCTAAAAGCGCTTCAAAAACTGAGAGTATTGCTGTAAATACTGTTTGAAAATTCGAATAAATAAGAAAGATATTAATTCTTCAAATTTTGTAATTTTCTACTTTCATAGTTGTGTTTTAAGTAAATATGATGTATTCCTTATTCTTTTAAATAATCCAAATGTAAGTTTTAAATGAATTTAAATTACAATGTAGGTGGGATGAAATGAAAGAAGTAGGTATAAATTTAGAATTCTTATGTTATTTTAATGCATCAATATTTTAATTAAATTAAAATTAACCTTTATTTTACGACTGGGTATATGAAATACTGACTACATCGAATAAAAATATAGTTAGTCATATATTTATATGTTATTTATATGCCAAAAAATACACTTATTCCAAAAACTTAAGTAAATTTTAATAAACGTATTTAGAATAATAATGGTATATTTAATAAAAACTGTAGGTAGTACATAAACACAATTCTCTAACAAAAAAAAAAAAATAAATAAAACTCTTATTTGAAAAACATAAATAAATTATAATACACGTGCTTAAATTTATAAAATTAGTAAAAAAAATAATTAAGAAACTTTAATAATAACAGTTTTACGGTTTAACGAAATATAAAGAGATTAACTTTCAAAAATCAGTCAGCTTTACTATAATCATAGAAACAGCTGATTTCAAAAAATTGTAATTGACAGATTTCAGTGTCAAATACAATTTACATAATGATTGTTCGTGTTATAATTTTATTGGATTTATATAATTCTTTCCAAGGAACTTCCGGTATGGAATTTGTAAAAAATAGTATATGTTCGTGTTACAATTTTATTAAATATATAGAATATTTTCTGGGGAACTTTTGATGTGGGATTTGTACAAAATATATCAAATTGATGGAAGGTCTTGTGATAGCCACAACAGTTTTTTATGTTCTAAATCTTCTTTTACATGTTGTAGAAGGTAGAGTTAAAAATAAAATCAAGGCATGGAGTAAAAAAGGATAGAATTTTTTGGAGATATGTATCTAATAATTCTTCATATGGTATTTCTTTCTCAAGAGGTTTCTCTTTCCGTTTATGAAACCATAATAATGATTCCTCATAAAAATTGTCTATGTTATGTTTCATTTAAATTTTGTATCATCCGTTTGTACTTTTCTTTATTACCTGGTTTTATATTTTTAGGGTGCAAAATTGTTAGATTGACTAAAGTACTGTATTCTGTAATATTTGGATTTGGGTTGGGCAAACCTACCTACTTTTATTACTAGCAGATATCTAAAAGTGGTTGTTATTGTCTGTCAATATGCAGCATTTATATCACAGGCCGTTGTAAAATTTATTGTTCCATTATTGAATTTTTACAAGAAAAGAAATGTGTTATTTTGTACCCAAATTTTTTTATATATTATGCTATATTAGGGATTAGGAAAAACAGGTTGTTTTACACATTTTCGCATACAAAGTTTTAAGGAAATTGTTAAGAAGGGCTTGTACATTACGACTTTTATATTTACATTTCCTTTAAGACTTTAAGTCAACGTTGATTATTGTTTTCAATTTTTTCATATGAATGAATTAGGTATTTATACAATGTATTTAATTTTCTAATGGGGGGGGGGGGGGGGTGGTCAAGCGCAAACTTTTGAAATAAAGCAGAGGTTCTCAACCTGTGGTACGTGAAAGGCTAATTTTGTTATCTGTTTATTTAACAGTTATTTATTAAAATATAAAAAATTAGCGAAAGAAGTTACTTTTTTTGGAGATTTTTGTCTATTTACTTAATGCTTCATTTTAAACATATACATAACTGTTTAACTATTTCTAATAATTCTGTAGTTAAGGAATTGAAATTATATATTTTATGTTTAGTAATGAGAAACAACACTCGATATATACGTATGTTTTCATATTAATTATTTCAAGAGCTCAATTATCAAGTTGATGATATTCATAGAAAACTTAATAAATATCTCAAATATTATTTGGAATATTTGAATCGCGATTGTACTGGTGTTCTTAGAATTTTATGTACTATAAGATGCGATTATACAAAAAATGTTTATAGATGCAAAGTCGAGAGTCTTGTCGAGACTCGAGACGAGACGAGACTGACATCAAGTCTCGTCTCGACAAGACCAAGACGAGACCACTCTAGTCGAGACCAAATCAAGACCAAGACAAGACCGACCCCAAGTCTCGTCTCGTCTCGACTTTCGGCAACACTACTCCCAAGCTAAGTAATGTTACATAAAAACCCTGAACAGTGAGGGACATCAATCTTGAGTTGAGGGGTAAGGGACAGAAATGCTTATTTCGTAATATTCCATAGACGCCGTGAAATAATAATTATTACAGTAACTTTGTGCTTCTAACTCATTTGTGTACGCTTATGATCTGAGTGTAAACAAGACAGAAACTGATACGAATACCAAATGCACAGATCAACTGCCAATATAAGAAAGGTTGCGTAGCTTTAAAACTTATTTGGACAATTGTTATATGTTATATTAGCTATGCGTAAAGTAAATTATTTGTATTTTATGTGGATTTAAACAGAACGCATTAATTAGACAGTGATTTATGCTAACATATTTTCCATAGTCCATCAAAGAATTTCTTCATAGTTAGGGCTGATTTATAATGAATTTAATTTACTAATTTACAATTTATAATTTAGATTTTAAAATATAAACTCACTGAACACGCATATACGATGGTTTATGAACGATTTACAAATTTAGAAATTTGAAATTTAGATTTGGAATATAATTATATTTTATATTTCCAAATGTGAATTTCAAATTCAAATAACCACAAGAGAGAACTATTAAACATGGCGGTAAGGTATAACTTTGCTTCATCCGTCAGCTGTCTGTTCTGTTTGTGTGTTGTTGACATTTTGACGATGGATTCACAGGAACAAATTGATATTTTGTTTTTGTTAATAAGCAGTATTCGGGAACATAGCAATTTGTACAACAAATCAAACGAATTGAACAAAAATAAAAATTTTGCGTAATTTTAGTGCAGCGAGGGATAGCAAGGAATGCACACTCCTACGAGTATATTTGAAAAATTGTTCATGCACTTATTTCACTTTCAAAAACAAACTATGATACTGCCCACTTAGAAATCAATGGGTTCATAGGCCCATGGCCTAACAGACCATCTACGTTTTTTTTACGTTTGTGTTTGTTTTTCTCTTTATTATAAACATCAACTATAGTAATAGTATATTACATCCGAGGTGGGAGATGTTTCATTATAGCCAAGAGTTTATGTATATTACCGAGAGGCGAAGCCTCCAGGTGAGATAATGCGCGAGGCTGTTATGAAAGTTCCACCGAGGTTATGCATACTATTTTATTCACAATCATCCTCATTTTAAATCAATAATTTTCAAAATAAATCAATGAGTTATAACCTTTAATTTTATTAATATTTTGACAGCTGTCTTAAAATTTGTTTAGCCTACTTAATTATGGGGATCTACGGCAATGTTGCTAGGCAACCCCTACATAAACATTTCCAACCCAAGAGATGGAAGTGAAATCTGTTATTTCCAACCCAAGAAATTGTCATTAAAGTTAGGAATGATGTATTTTCCAACCTCCAAAAGGTTAGGAATCTGTATATTACTATAATGATTGTGAATAAAATACATTTTTCTACAGTCACTATAGAAAGTAGCCATTTGCGCTCTCTTTTGTCAATGCAAAATGTCACGTTGCCGCTCATGCGCGACAAAGTAGTAAAAACGCTCGCTGTCCAGATTTCTAAGTATACAATGTTGAGAAATGTCACTTGTTTACATTCTTAATGAAAATGTTTAGTTAGGAACTAATGGCACTGTAATTACACATTTATCACGTTCACAACTCACAAGTCAATTTGACATATGTTCTGTTGGTATTTAACATAACCTAACAAAATGCCACACTACTGTGAAAATGAAATAGGGCATTCATTTACAAAAACGAAAGTATAAAATGCTTAGATTAGATTGAATAAAAACTCAAGAAGAATGGAAAATAACGATAAAATAAAATTAAATATAAAATAAATTGTGTGAACAGTTGTTTAGTAATAGGAACGATTATACACAAATGGCGGTAGGATAGTTGCGAGTCGTACTGACATCTGATCTCTAGATAACTATTTATTTTGATTACAATAAAGTTATTAGTTATTTCGTTACTTAAATAATTGCGAGAAGTCAGTCAATGCACATACATGTCTATGTAATCACAAATTCCTTGAAATATTTGTTAATTTTTTCAGTGTGACAGGCGTGACAACTAACCACACATTTTGCTACAAAAACTCATCAAATCATCACAAATCCTTGCTTCCACGCTCTAATTTTGTTTTTTTTTATGGAATAAGTAGATGGCTAATGTAACGATATAATCATTTAAAAGCCTTTTTAAGTTTAAACCGTATCTTTTGTATTAGCCAATCGTTATTTATTGAGCAGTACTGTAAGTATATAGTGTACATTTTATTATTTTTTGTTATGGTGGAGGACCCCATTGTGGCGACTGTAGAAAAAATCTTGTGTGTGTTTCGAGCGCAAATGGACATTGTCGATTTCGAGAGAATGCCGGCAACAACCTCTCAATCGACAATGTCGCATTTTGCGCTTTTAATACACAAATAGCTATTCCGATGTTAATAAAAATCATCTTATTCATTAGCGTTTAACAAATTCATGGCTATGAAAATAAAATTGTAACTGAAGTCACGATAGTAGATACTGATTGGTCAAATCCAGAATTTCAAAATCGAATATAAACCAGAGAAAATTGTAAATTTTAAATCAAAATTTCTAAATGTAAATTTATAAATTAAATTCATCATAAACCAGCCCTTATACCAAACTATTCTACATTTTGTCCCACATTTTCTAAATATTATACAAGTCAGTCACATTCGATAAACCTGTATTCAAATAACAAAATAACCTCAATCTTTTATTCCCAATCATAAATTCTCCCTCGATTTGATGAGTATATTAATAATCCAAATCTTCTACCTGATTCCGCGGGTTGCATTCTAACATAGTAACAATTTGTATCTCAGTTTTTGTTTGCCGTTTCGTTTCTCCGACGGCGGCTTGAAGCCTGAAGCTCACCTCGTCGGCAGCCGAGTTGAAATCGACCCAAGTCTCACCCAACCTCCCGTGTTATAAATTACCGGATAGAATATTTATGCCTCGGCAACCGAGACGTTAGAAAAAGAATAAAGACTCACCTTGCAGAGGAAGATGGTTAGTTAGGCCTTGGCAAGATGGCCGCGGGAAATCTACAAAGAAGGAAAAAGTTAGATGACTTCAGATTTGGTATTTACATATAAATTAAATATTTAATATAACAATTTTCATCCTACGTATATATTTTAATAAATGTTAAATAAATACAAGGTCATAAATTTACTTCATTTACAAGAAATAATATACACTGGCTTGCAAAAAAATCGCGTATTTCTTAAAAATCAAGTAATCTAGTTTTACCTCGCTAATAAAGGTATTGGATACATGCTAAAAATCGCATATTCATATTAGTGAATAAGCATGTTTTGGTCACTAGAATCTGATTATAACATTTTTACGATGATGTCCGTGTGTGTGTGTATGAGTGTGTGTTTGTGTGTGTGTGTGTTTGTGCGTGTGTGTGCGTATGCGTGTGTGTGTGCGTATGCGTGTGTGTGTTTCTCAAATACTATAAGATTTAAAACAGGTTTAACTACAGTTTCCTCAATCTGACATTAATGGAAAAACTGATTAGATTTCAGTAATAATTGGACAACCGGAAGTACTATTTTCTTAAAAAAATATTAAATATTTTTTGTGAAATTACTATTTTCTTAAAAAATATTAAATATTTTTTGTGAAATTTATGTTATTACAAATATTAAGAAATATAAAAATCTCTACCCGATACGTTTAAAATTTATATTATATCTAGTATAGATTTAGAGATAAAGAAATACAAATATATAAAATAATATGTTATGAATCTCAAGAGTCCAAATAAATCTATGGAAACCAGTTGAAAAATGAAATTGTTTCTAATTGACAGATAAATGTCAGTGTTAATAATCCAAAGACATTGCTGAATACTTTTTTCTTGGTAGTAGGAATATTTAATATTTTTTACGAGAATAAAGAATATAATGGACTCATGGCTGGTTGCATCAACGTAACTTAAATTTTAAGCGTTTCTTAAATTATCAATATTACATCGAAATAAAATGTCAAATTAATTATTATGTATGCCATAAAAATTTCGATTTGCATTGTTTGCTAGTCATTTAAAATTAAACCTTGATGTAACTGGTCATTAGAGGTTATACTTGCCGTCAACTAAATATGGACTGGAGTTTTCTTTACAATTGGTCATGTTGAAAATGCTAAGTTATGAAGAAGGGGCAATACCGCATGGCAAGGGACAAAATTGAGCATCAGTCCATATTTATTTTGACGGCGAGTATAATAATAATTATAATGAAATTAAGTTTCAAAAATCATGTAACCCATGCTGCTATGGCAATGGAAACAGTTAAGATGTCTAATAGTGCGATTCTGTAATTTTCTATAACAATATAGAAATATGAAAGTGAACAAAATCGTAACAATTTTTGTTTACTAATACATTTATTATCGTTTGACAATAAAAAATGATGCGCTTTTATTGAGTGTTACAGTTTTATAGTGGTATAGAAAATTACAGAATCGCATCGTTAGAGAAAGCCGACTGTAAACGTCTTATTTCAAGCTGGAAATTTCCTTATACAAAATTGAATTGAGGGATTCAAATATTACTAATTGAAAAATGTCTGTGCACAATATACATAGATTGTAAATAGAATTAACGAAAATAGTAATATTAAAGAATATTTTTGATGCTATTCTGTGACGTTCTATAAACTCTATAGGCTCTATAAACAACCGACGTTACAGTATACAAGAAAATAGCTATTCTGTAACTAGGTTACAGTACTATAAGGGCTAAAGTCTTATAGAAATTTCTATACCTATTAGCATTTTTAATATATTTATTATATTAAATGTTAATCATAGAAGGTAAGACCACATGTCTTAATAATTAATAATAACTGGGGTCTCGTAGCGCCTGAGTGTTGGGTCGCGAATCTGAGGAACCGGGTTTGATCCCGACCGAAACCAAAATTATTTCGAATCTTAAACGCCTGCACGGTACGAATATGTCATCATCATTACCGATATCTGCATATAACGCAGATTGGCCCACCCAGCAATATGCCGTCATGGTATATTTATTTTATTTATTTATATCACAACAGCAACAAGAATTACAATTACAATTATCAAAATGTATATGGCAATAAACATTAATTCAATAATATCATTAAATATATACGTACATATTATTGGAGTTATACATGATTCCTTAACGTCTTGGCAAAAATATGATTATAGAATATTTTACTGTCTGACATGAATAAAAACCAAAACAACTCTATAGCCAGACTTGATACAGAGAAAATTACAGAATAGGTAATTTTACTTTTTTACTATTCTATAAGATGTGATCTTATAGAGCTCTATAGCTTACAGAGCGTATAGAATTACAGTGTTATAGAGCAAAGTTACAGAATAGCACCATTTTCTGTATGTGTTATGATTGTATTTTTATCTCTAGTTTCCATGCATTTAGAGATAAAAAAGTTTTATGAAACTTGCAACCTGTGCTATTCTATACAAACAACGTAAGTTATTCAAATATTACTTGACAACGGCAATTTGATGTAAGGCAATGCATATTGTTCCTGAAATAATTTTATTGGAAATATGTTTTACCAAAAAATACCTATCTACATATATAGTACCTGAAAAATTGTGCTATAACTATGAAATCATTTCGCTGAACGAAATCTAGCACTTTCCATGTTGCGTACCATTTTTTAAAATTTTTTGTATCTGCATTGAAATTTGGTATCCTTATCCGGTGACTCTGGCCGGACGATTTACATGCAGATACCGGAGCAATCATAATAAACATGTCTGTATTTTATGTGTTGCATTTTCTCATAAAACGACGGGACGGCGGCTATAGGGCTTGAACGCTTTACGAGGAGCCGAGAGCTCCGTTGCAGGCGAGATGAGATGAGCGAGCCGAGTTGCCATAGCATGGCTACGCTTCCTCTATGTCTATGCAGATTGTGCTCATTATCTCGGAGAAATCATTAGGAGGATGTGTTCATTAGAATTTGAATTAGAAATGGAACGCATGGAGGAAGACAAGTAGAGACGTCATAAGAGAAACTTCAAATTGGATCGTTCCAAAATAATTCGTTTTTCGTCTACTCAATAGTTTGGGGCAAGGGGCAATGTCCGACGTCTCATTTTGATATTTAAATTTTAGGATTTAGGTCTTCTTCACATAAATACAACTCCGAATGGCACACTAATGACATCTATTGGTTCGTATGACAACACTTTAGAATAACTAAAATAAATTATACATTTCGATTTAATTAGATGCTTCAGATTAATAATTATTAATATTATATTTCATAAAATAGAAGCTAAGAAGCTATTCTTTGACAGCAAATTTGACGTTTTGCAGAAATTATAGCAACGAACATGATTTGTTTAATTAGTGCGCGTCAACTTCAAGGCATAATGTGCTCCTGTAAAACCCTAAAATCTAATTCATAAACGAAAATATACATATATTGCGAGCGTAAAGTTATAAAAACTAGTAAAATGTTGTTCGTAGGGTAATCGCTCAATAGCAACTGTAGACACGTGTTTCGCTCTTATTAGAGCTCATCAGTACAGCATAGCTAGTTAATAGATGGACATTACCTAGAGGTAATAAAAATCGACAAATTGTAACAGCACCAGTAAGCAGCCAAACACACATTTGTTGCTTCGGTCAGCATTTCCACGGTTTGTAGATAAATACAACGTCGCAGCGGCTTGCTGTACTGATGAGCTCTAATAAGAGCGAAACACTTCTCTACAGTTGCTATTGAGCGAGTACCCTACGAACAATATTTTACTAGTTTTTATAACTTTACGCTCGCAATATATGTATATTTTCGTTTATTTACCTTGGAGTCCAAGTAACGGGTCTGGTGGGTGGTTATAAATTCCGCCGCTGTGACGTATTTATCCACAAACCGTGGAAATGCTGACCGAAGCAACAAACGTGTGTTTGGCTGCTTACTGGTGCTGTTACAATTTGTCGATTTTTATTACCTCTAGTTAATGTGCATCTATTAACTAGCTATGCTGTACTGATGAGCTCTAATAAGAGCGAAACACGTATCTACAGTTGCTATTGAGCGATTACCCTACGAACAACATTTTACTAATTCATAAAATCCTAAATAATCACTAGATTTAGAGCATATAAATTTAGGATTTAGATATTAGGATGATAAAAGCGCAACTCGGACATAGCCTAATTTTGGCATTTAGGATTTAGGGCTTCTTCACATAAATACAACTCCGAATGGCACACTAATCACATCAACTGGTTTGTATGGCAACACATTAGAACAACAAAAATAAATTATACAATTCGATTTAATTTGATGCTTCAGATTAAATGTTAATATTATATTTTATAAAATAGAAGCTAAGAAGCTATTATTTGACAGTAAATTTGATGTTTTATACAAATTATAGCAATGAACATGTTTTGTTTAATTAGTGCACGTCAACTTTAAGGCATACCTATAGTGTGCTCCTGTAAAATCCTGAAATCTAATTCCTAAAATCCTAAATAATCACTAGATTTAGGGCATATAAATTTAGGATTTAGATAGTAGGATAATAAAAGCGCAACATCGGACAGAGCCAACTCAAATAATATGAGCACACATAATCAATAACAAATGAAACAGTTTAATATCTAAAAATTAAACAACTAACTTAAACTTTAAATAAAGAATTTAAAATACAATAGGCGAGTACTTATGAACATTATCTCACAAATGATTCATTTCATAGATATTCGCATGAAAAGAACGTATCTCTCGTGTATAAAAAAGATGAAATGATTCCAACATCAATTTAATGGTGGGATAATAGGGTCCCTAGACTATGAATTTAATATTTTTACGATGATGTCAGTTGTTACAATTACAATATTTTGTATTCCTCATTTTTACACTCATACGAAAAGCTGATTAGACTTTGGTTTTAATTAATCATTCGAAAGTATCGTCATTTGAAACTCAGCAGTCTCTCTTGAAATAAGGCAGTTATCAATTTAGGACATTTTAGGGTAGGTATTATAAATATTAGAAAACAACTAATTCTGTATACATTTTGATTGCATTTGTTTCTTCATATTCAATATGTGTATTAAGAGATAAAAAATTGCAAAGAAGTAAGGCTCATTCACAGCTACGAAAATAAGATATATAAATAAAATTATCAATAAGACTTTATGGATGATGTTCACATCTACGAAAATAAAACGTAAAAGAACATCAGTTGTCATTTAGTATATTCATAATTAACAAACAATAATAACAACTTCATACCTTTAACTCATCAAATATGCGACCCTTCTTAAAACAGTTTATGAGCGAGCTGAATACTCATATATTACTATTATAATTCACAGATATCAGTGTCACTGTCAAGTACACAAGCACAATTTAGATAATATATTCGTGAAAAGTTTTCTGGGAATATATAGACTGTTTTTTATTTTAGTCATATCAATGTATTTTTAAATGTTAGTCATGGTAATTAGTTACTTAGGATAACTAAGATTTTGAGAAAATACTACCAGTCATTATTATATTTTGCTACGAATTTCTGTATGAAATCTACATAAAATTTGTAGAACGGAATGATAACACTTTTAAGTTATTTTGCCTTGTACAACTTTATAACTACAACTATTTAAACTACAGTGCGAAGTTATGGTGTGAGGTACTTATTATTTGGTCAGCCTAATAGTTTTTAAAACGTTTTATAATTCAGTTTCATGTAAATTAGTTGACATAAACGTCGCATAAACGTTAGAATCAATAAATTATCGTTGCATAATACAAGTTAAAAAGTTTTAAGAAAAGTTTTTTTTTAAAGTAAATAGAACTAATAACAAACTGATTTGTGCTCCTTGAGAGTATAGTTTGAAAGAAATATTTTATTTATTGTACTTGTATACGTGTTAAATTGGATTATAATTAAGAAATTCTATAGCTGGAATAGAAATTGTTGGCATAAATACAAAAATTACTATCGCCAAAGGAATACCGCTTACCACTTTCCTTCTCGTGTTTAAAATTAATAAGCACCATCTTATATATTATCTTCGTGTGGTTTCTCGGGGCCCTGTAATGTTTATTACGTTAAAAATCCTCTTCGCCGAGTCCTGCTGCGTCAATAAACACGATAACATATGAACATCGCCATGTTTAGAGCTGTCACGTGACTTAGCACACGTCACATTTCTTATACACTTTATTAAGCCGTTCTCTCCTCAACCGTTCATTTCACATTCACGTAAATGTTAACCGGTTCGAGAGAAAAATAAAAATGTATAAAGATGCTTGCCGGCTCAAGGAGTCGATGGACGCACAAGACAGGGCTGGCGTAAGGAGGAGTCATCATTTTAAAATTGTTATTGAGAAGAACAAACAGATATTTTCTCTGACATTGTCAATAAAATGAGAAACATTAAAATTTTAAATATCAAAAGTTAGTAACATATATATTTATTATGGAATAAATTTAGATTTTCTCAATATTAATAAGGTAGCCGGCACCAATGGCTTAGCATGTTGAGGCAGCGCTCAAGCGACCTTCGCAGTTAGAATCTGGTGTCGTGGGTTTAAATCCCGCTTAGGGCATGGATGTTTGTGTGTGTGTACATTCATAATTTCATCCCCATCTCTGCGCTGTGTTAAAACAAATGGTTAAGGAAAAATTGAAAAGAAAACTTCATTCCCATACATATCACCGCTTAAATACTAAGTGTATAAAGAAGCGTCTAATACTAAATAAAAAAATAAATAAAATTTTTATTAAGGTACGATCAACGGAAAAATATTGTAATTAAAGTGATTTATAATCTCCACAAATATTAACTACCCTTAATACACTCCGTCGGCCGACTACTGGAGTGTACTATGTCCACAAATATTACTTTCGAGAAAAGCCGCTTTAAAATTTTAAAGTTTTATTGTAAAGAATGGATAATTAACACACATGTTGAAATTTTTTTGTTTGTATAATTTCATTTTCCTTGACTTTGTATGAAATTTGATAAATTATAATTTTTAGATATTTGCGAAATGTAAAAGGATCTAATTGGATATGGTTTAAATTAAAATAATATAGTAAATTTAGAAAGAAAAAAATCTTTGTATTATTATATTTATTGTACTATGTCCAGAAACATGTGACAGAATCAAAAAATCTTATTGACTCTGGGCCTGATTTAAAATAATTCTTAGTGTATGTCATTTTAAAAGACATTGTACAAAACTATGTCTGTTTAAAGTACAAGAACTCTGTATTTGATGTTCTTTCTACTGGCAATGGTACAAAAAAATACTGAGAAACTGAATTAGACTATATCTATTATTTTTTTTTTCAAAAAGTGGGCTTGGTATATTTTAATAGTCAACCGACGACTTGTTACTTAAATAACTATTTTACTACTCATTTGGTTTAATTGCCTTGACAACTACCATTCATACTCGTGGTAAAAGATGAACTTTTATGTTTTATTATTTAATGATAATAGATAATAATAATTAGAGCAGTATTTTAATTTCTAACGCAAAATAAAATATAATATTATTCATATTTTACTTTAAAATTGTCATTTATCACATTAAATAATATCTATTTCGTCTATGCCTTACTTTAAATGATATATGCTCGTTTACACATCTGACGTTTAAATTTTAAGTTTTCCTCAAACTGGCAATATCGATACGAAATTTCAAATGGGAAAGTGCATATTGTTGTCAAAATCTCGATTTGCATTTATTTTTTAAGTCTAGCTTAAAATTTAAGATTGCAAATGGGCAATAATTTCATTTTCTATGCTCTAAGCTCTATATGGTAAATCATTTTCGCCACCGGAAGTAAGAAAGTTATATGAATCATCCAAAAACGCAATTTTAGTGAATAAGCACGTTCTACGGTCTCAAGAATCCAATTTTCATAATTTAAATAATTTCTGAATGCGTATTTGTGTATTAAAATAATTACAACAATAAATTCTCTATCTGTAATAAAACATTTACATTCTACATTATATCTCCTATAGATTTATAAAAATAAATTAATATATATACAGGGTGTAAATTTTAAAACGGGTCACAGGGATATAACATAGAAAAACAGTTTTTTAGACGTCAAAAGTTTCTATATTAATTTATTGAAAAAAGAATTAGTGTATATTATAAAAAAATTACGATTTTTTTGATACCAAACACATCACATTTCTGTTTCGTATAAAGCCAGAAAATAAATTTAGAAATTTGCACAATTAAGAAAAAAAATCATAGCCGTGAAACTGACAGAAAACAAAAGCAATTGTTGACTTAAGACTGTCATTAATAAACGTTTTTTGCACATTATTTGTTAAATTATTATTACTTCCGTCTTATTCAGAAGAAATCATGGATAATTTGTCTCATGAAGAAAAATTACAACTTATTAAATGATTTTAATTGTTTCCTTGTAGTATGCTGTTTTTCTCGTTTCTTATAACTTATTTCCATGTAGATTGTAGATCATCTTTAATTTGTAAATACCTACTACAATAAATAATGATTGTTTCTTAAATAAATATCCTAGTGTTTTTTTTTTATTTTGGGCATTTTTTTATTATTTAATAAATTAATAATTTTAATATTTACTTGTCCTCTATCATGTTAGTAAAAAATGACAATGTTTTGTTATTGTCAGTTTCATGGCTAATGATATTCTTTCGTAATTGTACAAATTTTAAAATTTATTTTCTGGCTGTATATGAAACAGAAATATAATGTGTTTGGTATTAAAAAATTCGTAATTTTTTTCTTTATAATATGCACTAATTCTCTTTTCAATAAATTAATATCGAAACTTTTGGAGACTAAAAAACTATTTTTCTATGTTATAACCCTATGACCCGTTTTAAAATTTACATCCTATATATATACATACATACATAAAATAATCTGTCGTAGTAAATCTCGCAGCCTACTACCCAAGGAAATCAGTTGAGATATTCAAATACTTGTAATTTACAGCGTTAAAAATCAAGATTATCAGAAAATATTTTTCACTCAAATTATAAACAAGTATAGAATACTTATTTAAAATAAAACGTAATTTGCTAGAAGCATTGTGCTAGTCATAAAAGATTTTTATACAAATCTAACGGATATTAAATATATAAATTGCTGTATTTTATTTCGTCTTATGCACTTCTTTGGGCATAGTATATTAGGTAGATTATTCGAAGCTAAATCTTACATTAATTAAAGTTAATTTTTATTAAAATTCAAGTTGAAAAAATAATTTAATAAGTTTGCAAAGCCTATAATGTAAACTGATAGCTTCAAAGCATTTTAATAACCAATTTTTTAAAACATCAGTTTTCTTTTCAAAAGACTAAAATACAATCGCCCACTGTATTCATTATTTAAAATAATATTTACTGCATATTTTCTGACTTTTCTATAGTTTTAAATTTTTGTACCAAGTTATGATGTTTTTCTTTTTGCAACTAACCTTTCCTCCATGATTATTTTATCCTTTCCACACAAACAAATTCAAAAACAACACAAAACCACAAAATCTTTCACTGAAATCCACAAACAAATCCCGCACTCACAAAGTCACTCCGTATCCGTAATGCGTCTTCCACAAAACTTTGCCCGTCGGAAGAGAGCTATGTCGTTCGCTCAACAAACGCGTGCGACCATATGAGTGACCACGGTAAAATTAATTCCATTCAGTAGCGTAGTTTTATAACACTTAATTTGCCGTTAAGAAAACGAGAAGAAGGACATAATAACTCATAAGAACCGTAGGTGTAATTGAAACTTGAGAGATTAAATTTCAATTTACGCTCTTGTTATTTGACTGAAATGCGTACCTACTACCTAGTGTAGTTTTGAAAGAAATGTGGAGCAAGTGAACAATGAAATGCATAGACGGAGAAGTTAAAATACTAAAAGAAGGTAAAGAAACAAAAATTATTTTAAAAAAATCTGCCTTTTAATTTTTATTCTTTTAAATAAACACTTATTTAATAATACATTAAAAATGAGGTCAATTTTGAACAAATCTGTAAGTCTAAAACTGTAAAAAACAAACTGACAAAAGCGCATCTAGTTTTGTTGATTAATATAAAATTATAGATAAGAGTGACAGGTTTTGTTGCGGTTTTGTTTATTATTTACCAGATTTACTGATCTGTCAGACTTACAGTTTTGTTCAGAAGAGGGCCATTTTGTCAACAATTTTGTTGGACAGCTAATATGAAAATATAGACCTAGGTGTTATAAGTTCACGGTTACACGTTATTAAAACTGTTCAATAAATAAAACTCAATACTTCTTAGCGACAGAAAAATGATGGGATTGATTGCTTTTACTTCATTTACATTCATTGTTCAATTACGCAAGTATCCAGAAATTTTAGTATTGATAAATAAGACCAGACTTTGCCATTTTTCTCATTCTTTAAAATAATTTAAAACGATAACGCTCCGTCACTAATTTAGAGGAAATAACAAAATTAGGTTTTCTTCAGAATTTTTTCTATTCTATTTATAAAATATTTGCAATGATTGCAAATGATGGGACCTCAAATATATGTGGTGCATGAGAAGATGTAATAATTCTTACAAAAATACCGAATGAAGTTCCTAATTTCACGAATGTCTGAAACTAGAAGATTGTATGAGGAATATATACTTAAAAAATCTGTTGTGGCCACCACAATGCCTCTCGCCATTTCCATGTTATGTTATGTAAGTATTGTATTGCACTTCGCTATCGAACCGTCGTTTTATAACAAAAACGTTACAGACCTTTACCCAAATATTGTTTTTATTGTATTTAACATGTCTTCTGCACACATACAATTCTAATTATATCTGTTTTTCATTGTATGAATAAGTTCCTATATGTCAGAGATTCTTCCAATTCATTAGCAAGATTGGCGGTATTTCTTATGGATATATGTATTTTACCTACAATTTAAATATTTAATTATTAAACAATAAGAAGGATTAAATGTACTTCCCAGAAAAAGTTTTCAGAATGTCACTAAAACTGTTGATTTTTGACTCTGACATCTGTCATTTACAAACTATGTTGTAAACATTTGAATTTGTCAACTGGTTTCTTTAGTGCCATAGCCTCTGCGATTAGACTATTCTATATAGGTATTACAGTGCTTTTATCTCTAAATCTGTACAAGATATAATAAAAAGTTTAAATATACCGGATGTAGAATTACATGTTCTTCAATAATAGTAATAGTAATAACAGAAATTTTCAAAAAATTATATTTAGAAGATTTTTTTAAAGAAACTATTACTTCCGGTTCTTCAATTGTTACCAAAATCTAATCAGCTCTTCCCAGAAATGTCATATTGAGGAAACTGCAGTGAAATATTTTTTAAGCCTTATAGTATTTGAGAAACCGTGATTCCAACATCCACACACACACATACACACACACACACACATACACACACACGCGCGCGCGCACGCACACACACACACACACACACACACACACACACACACACACACCATCGTAAAAATGTTATAATCTGATTATAGGGACCTTAAAACGTGTTTATCCACTAAAATCTGGAATCTGGATATGCGAAGTTTAGCATGATTCCAATACCTCTCTTAGCGGAGGTAAAAAATAGCTTTTCAAGATATTTTCAACTAACATAATAGTATATTATACGCCAAGGTTGAGGAGATAATCATTATTGGCCCAGCTCCAATTGTAACCCGAGGGCGAAGCCCGAGGGATATAAGGCGCCTGGTCAATAATGATCTTCTCAACCGTGGTTTATATACTATTTTTTTCACTACTAGCACATAAATTCTCTTTGAATTTTTTTTTATTGATAATAACAATAATTTTGACATGAATAATAACGTTACTTATTTGTTAATATTCCCAAAAACAAAGTAGGCTACATTTGTTTTTATCTGACGTTTTGCTCATTTCGCTGGTTTGATAACCTCACGTATGGGCCTTGATTTGTATTTAATTTAATTATTTAATAAAAACACTTTGTGCTGTTACAGTCAGCAGCCTTATTAGTTTATTATTATTTTTAAATAAATCTATTGAAATGTATTTACCTACAAATACAAAAAAAATAGTGATTTGTTCAATCCTACATCTACAAATATTTCACATTTTCATCAAAACAGCACAATGGCCAGGCGAGGCGGCAGCGTAATTCAATTTAAAATTATAGTGGCAAATTTAAATTATATACTTAACACCTTTCTTGAGTTTAATGAGTTAAATAATATTTGGATTTGGAGGCTTGAGTTTGATTGAAAAGTGACAGTTTGCATTATAGACCAAGGTTAATAATAAATTATTATTGACCTAGGTTACCATGGTTACAAGCAAGCGGTAGTGAAAAATAATTTCACATGTCAAATAAAGGTAAATAATAGTGGGTTCCTAGGCTAGTAGTGAAAAAAAATTCTTTTAGGTTGATATTTTCACTTTGTAAAAGTAGAAGATATTGAATGAATTGCACAAATATGTGTCTGGTAACTTAAATTATTTAATTATTGAACAAATTGTAAGTTAGTGGAACATTTTAACTTGCGTACGTTGTCTTAAAATTGTGCAATATTTGCATTTGTATGAAGTCTTATAATTTTGACATAATTCGTGACAGTGACATACACCATTCTAAAATTCGTTTCCTACGCTGCTGTATGTTGACTTTTCTCCCGTTTACATAATTATAGTAGCACATATTGCTTTTGTAATGTGCCTGATATGCCAATTTTAATTTCGAAACTGTGAATAGCACTCGAAAACAATAGCTAGGCTTTGTTATAAATACTTGCTTAATTAATACGTAGGCACTAATGAAGTCCTGACAAAGAAAAACGCAAAATATTTTTTTCAAATGGGAGGTAAACAATAATATTTACGCAGACTGCTATTTGGAACATGTTTTTAAAAAGGCTTAAAGAAAGTATGAAAAGAACTATTTATAGATATATGAATTATACACAAAGATAATACCTACATTTTTTATACATATTTTGTGAAAACAATCATTTCTGGGAAATCTATAGCTTTTATTTTCTGAAAAAATAAAAAAAAATAGATATGACGTAATTTACCGCAAATAACGTACTTGCTCACAACCAGAAAATTTTTAATTTATAAATAATTAATTTTATTCATAACTAAATTGCGAGAATATAATTTTGCAAAATATCATTAGATAAAATACGTAATTCAGTGAAAATTAATTCTATTGGCAATTAACAATTTATTTTTTATGTTAAATTATGTAATAATTAAAAAGAAAAATTAGCAATGAATAATAATTACATAAGATTTTTAACATTTTACAACAGATAGTTTTATTATACTATTACATAAAATAAACATTTACGTAATGATATATGTAATGAAAATTTGTAGGTGCAAATTTTACTTATTATATTGGCCCGAGCGTACTTTTATAATAAAAGCGCTTTTATGGAGTCCACTCCATAAGAATATAATGTAAAAGCTCCATAAAAGCGCTTTTATTATAAAAGTGCGCTCGTAATACGGGCCATTGACTATAAATTAAATCTCTGATGTGGACACAACATGGCTTCCTTGTACGCCTGTTAAACTATAGGTACAGTAAAATTTTTGAAAGAAGTCCGATCAAGGCCATCTACGTATTGCATTATGAATTAAGATTTTATGCTGTCAAATTTAGTAGTGTCGTTTACATAGTTTTTATGAGGTACACAAGATATTATGTACCCTCATAAAAACTATGTAAAAGACACTACTAAATTTGACAGCACAAAAACTTAATTCATAGATACAATTCATAGATGGCCTTGATCGGACTTCTTTCAAAAATTTTACTGTACATATTTTTTTAATAATTACAATATGTATTATAACAGACCCAATCATAAAATTGCGCGTATTTGATATAATTTGACATTCATATTAAATTCTTTATTTTTTTGTTATTTTTTGTCCTAATCCATAGCAAACAATAACAAAAACCAAAAAGTACATAAATAAATATATCATCACGGCATATTACCCATTTCTGGGTGTGCCAGTATCTATAACACATGTAGACATCGGTAATGATGACGATATATTTTACCGTGTGGGCGCTTACCAGGCGTCACCTCACGGGCACTCATAGCTGGTGTGGAGAGTGCACCACAGGAGTCGCTTTTGTGCCATTTAAAATTGGAAATATTTGGCGTCTGTTGGGATCGAACCCGGTTCCCCCAGGTTCGCGACCAGACACTTAGGAACGCAGCCACGGAACCCCAAGTACATAATTTTTAAATTTACATATCTCGCTTATACAATGAGCTAAGTTAATAATACTTGATGTGTTAGACGCAGAATTCAATTCTCTAAAACTTTTATTTTAAGAATTTATTTCTAAAATCAAAATAACACCATTTTTTTTAAGAAAAACTGATAATAGCTTCAAGTAAAGTAAAGACCGTTTTAACCAAAATCTCTTATGTTATTCCCATTGATATAAAAGTCTTATATACCAAATTTGAAAAGTTTTGGATTATATTTTAATATAATTTTTCATTAAAATCTATTATAGGCTTCAAGTAATATACCACTTCCGGAAGTTATGTAATGACCAAAAAGGGTAGTGTACAACTAGATATTATAACAGTTCTAAATACAAAATTACAACTTTCTGTTTTCAGTTATGCGAGATATGTACGTACAGACGTCACGACAAAATTAGTCAAAATGGATTCAGGGATGATCAAAATGGATATTTCCGTTGAAATCTGGAAACCGAAATTTTTCGCGATTGCAATACTTCCTTTACTTCGTACAAGGAAGTAAAAATCTAGAAACATATCAACAATTTTACATAAGACTTTTATGTTTGGTGTTCACAGTCACAGCTTCGAAAATGAAACGCAAATTAACGTCAACAAGCAAAATTATCAACTTCGCACCTTTTAACCAGGGATAGAAAACTAATGTTATAATAATGTTACATTTATTTATTTTTTAAATACCGTAACATTTACAAAATAACGTTATGTAATCGTAACATAGCAAATAATATTTCACTTTAATATTATTCTTGGTAACAAATTTTACAAGAATTTTGCTGTTGCTGATCCTAATATTTTTGATTTTGATAGTATATTATCTATGGTATTATGAAATGAATAGAAGTTACTAACAATAATAATTGAAAAAAAATTGTTTTTTCATGTTTAAAGCCTATGTCCCGGTTTCTCGTGTGCCAATTTATAATGAAAATTGCACGTTGTTCATAGCCTACTCCGAGTTAGTATTTTTTAACACATTGTACTACATATTGTACAATTTATTATGAACAAACAGTCTTCAAAAAAAATCACAACTCACACTCTCATTTGTTTCCATGTTTCAGATTTTTTCTTCAACCTTGAAGAACAATTGCCGAATTGACATCCGAGCATCGACCTCACAACACAGCACTTAAACTAAGTTCGTCCTTCGTTGGAAAGGATCAAGGCAGCGACTAAATAAACTACCCCATAAGTTAGGGGTAAAAACGCGCCATGGACAGCACGGAATAGGGAATATTGGTGAAGGGATCGTATTGGCCCAAAGGGGTGGTGAATATAGGGGAAGTTTAATCGGAGATGAGAGCGAATGGTGGATGAATGAATGCTTATCAGAGCAATGTTAAATCGATGCTCTACTGAGATATTTTAGAACAAGATTTTGAAAACATGCAGTAATTTTTTATCTGCAACTGTTATACGTACATTTTGCGCGTTAGACCACTCATATTCCACATGTGGAATACGAAATACTTATATACCACGATAAGACTTTTTTGAATAAGTAAGCTACATTGTGATATTAAACCTATGCATATAAATATTGATTAATAATAAAGAAATATGTTACTCATGTCAACACATGGCATTAACATTTGATATATCATTATTGATTCCGCTGTAACATCAATGTCTGTACCATAACAACACAAAATAGTTATTTTCTTAACAAGTTATGAAAAATACCAAATATAAGAGTGTAAATTGACGCACGACGCGTAGTGGAGTGCAAGTCAATACACACGAGCTAAGATATTTGAATTTCATACAAGTTATGAACATTATTTTTTAGACGAGCATAAATAAATTTTACTTTTTTTACAAAACTGAAATTTAGGTTCAAACGTACGGACACCGCGGACAGCTAACAAATGAATAATGTATACATATAGCCAGAAAATAATGACATAGTAACCTAGCAACCGTGTCAACCATTACGATATGTATGTAATATATCGTAACACTAATGTCATAAGTTCAACTTTCGGTGTTAGGATACTACGTCTAAAAAGTACGTATCATATATTTTTATAATCTGTGCAATTGATAATTGTAAATAAAGTATAGTTATTTGAATAGAATAAATGAGGTCTCCCAAAAAATTAAAGTTCAAATTTTTTGTTCATACTGTAAGTTTAAGGGCCAGTTTTACAATCTTCGGTTAGAATTTTAACTATAAGTTAAATAAACAATATTGAATCGGATTTTTGAGAGCAATGATCAATTTACCATATTTTGTTTATTTAACTGACAGTTAAAATTTTAACCGGATATTGTAAAACTGGGTAGTTTAAATATTATGTACTTTTGGAAGGTAAAATATGAATCTTGTTTACATTTTCAAAAAAAAAATAATTGCGGAAAGACCCCGTTGGGTATATCCGTCCTCGTGTAATGTACCCCACATTTTACGCTCATTAAATAATATGCTATTTACTCCTGTAAGGGAGGTATTATTACAGTTTTAAATAGATAGATACGTCATTATTTCTGTTCTATGTGAATTTGTATATAATCAAACTGGAAATACTAAAAATTTATGACATATGAGATCTTCCAATATTGTTATAAATATAAATAAAGAAATTAACACTAATATTTTCATGCCAATTATCCTTAAGACAGCTTATGACCCATTATTTTTTCTTAACTGAAACAATTTATTACTTAACCAAATGTGGTCCTCTACCATAGAAACAAATTAGACGATTGGTCATTTATATTATATATATCTAAACCTTGAAACAATATAATCAGGATTACCTGAGTTTAAAAACGTAATTAATTTTTAAAATATTCAAGTAATTAATGCCGTTAACATTTACATAATACATCTTCTCTATTACAAATTCTTAATTCTTTCCCATCACCATTTTAGTAATCCGAAATTCATTTTCAAGTAAACGAATGCAGAAAATAACGAAACAACGAAAGTAAACCAAGTAACAGAAGAAGAAAATGGTCTCTGGTTAATTCCATATTTTTAGTCACAACGATACCATAAAAAAAACTAAGTTCTAACTAACCTAACTTTCACAACTTCATTTCAAACGACAGATAAATAACTAATTAAAATTTTGTTTTCCACAGCTTATCTGATTTTCATATTCTTAATAATTTCAAAACGATCCTTGTAGAATATACGTAAATAAATCATGTTCTAACTTTGTTATTGCGGTAGCGGATTCATTTTGTGGTTGAAATATAAGAGTAGGCGTATCTTGACTTGCTAATTTTTTCCAATAAAAATAAATACAATTTTCCGGATAAACGAATTTGCATTGTATTTATGCACTTTATTTCCCAGAATCAATATTATTCATTTACAAACTGTTATCTTGACAGTTTATAACATCTGTATAACTATAGGCATAAAATTTCCACAAAGACTAAATATTTATTTAATTCTACCGTTTTCCAATTGCCATAAATTACAAAATATGTAACAACAAAAATTACAACTTCGCTGTGAAAAAACAACCTTGTTGACTTACGAATCAGGAACAAAATATAAAAAGGGTAGGTATATCTCCTAAAAGCATGCGGACAATAAGGGTTGTAAATAAAATGCCATCCCTATGTAAATGACCCAGCAAAAAATATACGGGGGCTATAAAATGCCCACCACGCATATTTCTTGCGAAAAGGGAAAGTTGAAAATTTAGGCAAAAACACAATACACGGAAATGGTGAAATCTTAAACCACATTGTGGTTAGATTGGACAATTTTCAGTAGTGCTTTGAAATTCACACTCAACGGGTCGAGAGAGTGGAATATTTTAATGAAATCGGTTCGCAATTTAATATTTCCAAGTGTAAATAATAAAATAATACAATAAAAAATATAGTGCTTGTTTAGTGTGGCGTGATATAATACAAGTGGAAACAATTTTAAAGGAATGTGAAACATAAATAACAGTGAGATTATTCTAAAAAAAAAAACAAGAAGTTATAATACACACACCAAAATTTTTAGTACCATCCTTATCTTGAAATTCTTTGTGATCTATAGTTACTTTATTTAATTTCAAGGGAGCATTCAAAGATTGAATATTTCTCAATATTTTACCACGAATTGTCTGTAAAATTAGCACTGTGCCCCAGGGTTAGATTCTATAAAAATTGTTTTGTTTTCGACGACATAACCCAGCATTAATGGCCGTTTGCATCGGTTCTACTTAAATATTAAGAATACTTTAAAAATAAAAATAAGTTGCACCAATTATTAAGGGCCCCTTAGATTGCAAATAGCTACCCTTAAATTAAGCGGTAGATCATATGTCGGTTAAGAGGCCTGTTCTACTAAAAAAATATGTATCATTATGACTCGTTACTAGGCGATAAGTCATTATGATAACGATTTTTGCCAAAACCCTATTCTGTTAATTTATTCATCGTTACGAATCGTTACATATCGTTGTTCATATCGTTTAATAACGACAAGTTCACATGCATCGTTGAAGTCGTAAAGTTAGACATATTTTGAGAACAAAAGTAAAAATGGCTGAAGAAGATATTTTGTTAATTGTAGCTGAGAAAGAGATTCTGCAAAGATGAGTATTTATTCACTTATATATATTATACTTTTTAGTAGTAGTAGTAAAAATTTAGATTTAGATAATATTTAGTGGACGAAGGACTCCAGGCTGTTCTGCATGTTGATAAGGGTAGAAAAAAGAAAAATCCAAGGTTTTTTCGTTGCAGAATGTAAATAATAAATAAATAATTTTCAAATATATTCTGCAACGAAAAAACTTTTTCTTTTTTCTACCCTTAGATAATATTATTTAATATACATACATCAGATCCTTTTACCCGGTCCCACAGAATTTAAATGGCTTGTAAGTCTTCTCCATATTTCTTCCAATTCTTCAGTGGACAATTTATTAATTTTTAATGAACTGTTACTTTCCAGTTCTTCAACATATATTTCATACTGTCACTGTTTTGGAGTTGTCCTCAAAGCCATTTTCTTTTATACATTTTCAAATTCAATTAAATAAACAAACAATGAATCGAAATGTCAAATTTTAATTGAAAAATATATGAAAATTCATTATGTCAAAATATACATGAAGTTAGATATTATCGTTATAATCCTGATAACGATAATTTATAACGATATGATTAGTAGAATAGGTTTTTGGCATTTGTCGTTATTAAAGTCGTTTAACCAAATGTTTAGCGACAGTCGTTCAGTAACGATATCGTTATACATTTTTTTAGTAGAATAGGCCTCTAAGTCTCCTTTACGCATGCATCGAACAATTTTACTTGACATTCGTATTTCAACAAAATATTATACTGCTTTTGATAGTGAGGTTCGATTTATAATATGGATTTTGAATTTAATATATTGGAAGACGACGATGATTTATGCCCAGTTGCACCACTGACACTTAAAATTTAAACATGGTTTTATTCAGTTAACCAAATAAATTAATGGAAAAGGGATTATTTCTTGGCTGGAAATGGTGATGTAAATAAAGGAATTTCTGAATGTCAGCCACTAAAATTTATTCAATCTCGACCGTTTCGACCCCGCATGGGTCTTCTTCAGGAGATGAACGTTGTAAACCAGTAGCAATACATATAGTGTCTGTTTGTGACTTTCCATGTTATTTATTAAATTATTTATTTATTTATAAACTACATTACACACTATCAGCCCGATTCACAAAAAGGTTTAAGCTAATCCTCATTTTTGGATTAGCGAATTCTACTCTAATTTTGCCAGTTTATAACTTAACACGTTAAGCGCCAACAATGTTAATTTCAAATCTTGTTTGAGAACCCATGTGGATTGCCGATGACCCACACATTTTGATTCTTGGTGGACCGCGTGGTCCGTAATTGACCCAAAGCTTATGCTATTTTATATTGGTTATATAAATACTAGTCCAGCAGAAATATACAATATTTTATTGTATTCGGTCCCATGGTAAAACAAGCTTCAATTTAAAAAAAAGCGGGACCCTGTACAACAATTTTTAAAAAAGTTATTCACATTTTTGTTCGATGTGTATTAGTTTTTTCTTTTGAAGGTTTCTTCTTCAATATCTATTTAATACCAAGTAATAAAAAATGAGAAATATTACTACAAAAAACTGATATTCACTGGTGCGTTTTAGTAGTAACTTACGAAGTGTACAGGCGGGCATGGAGCAAAGTAAAAGTGTGGGCCATTCGCAGACCACGTGGCGCTTAACGTGTTAAATATAGTCTAATCTATTCCTAGTATCTACCTTTATTGATAATATCATGAAAATTAATTTTTAAATACCGGAATAGAATAGAATTCACTAATCCAAAAATGAGGATTAGCTTAAACTTTTTTGTGAATCGGGCTGTATATGTTTACAACGTTCATCTCCTGAAGAAGACCCATGTAGGGTCGAAACTGTCGAGATTGAATAAATTTTAGTGGCTGATATCCAGAAATTCCTTTATTTACAAATAAATTAATGTTAATTCCTGTCGAATATATTTTTAATTATAGTACAAAATTAAATTGGCTAACTGAATAAAACCAAGTTTAAATTTTAAGTGTTAGCGGTGCAACTGGGCATTAGAGTAATAGAAAATGGAATTCCGCGAAATGTAACAGGGCTAACTATCTTCAATATTTTGACGAATTAAGTTTGTTAAAAGTTTCCGTTTGATAAACTCTAAGGGATGCTTAACTATAGCGAACATTTAAGTGATACTGGTGCAAACTATACTTATTATTTATATTTACTTAGAAAAAAGTAGGATCTTTCAAATGTTTGTTTTATACAAAATGCCCAGAGTCCAGGATAATGTGTCGAACATGGAGATCTAGAAAACTATGCGAGATACAAAGTCGGTTAATAAAGGTTTACAAATCTACGGCTTTTAAAAGAATACTTATAGGATATCAATGTTCATCATGTATAAGTAATATTAATTTTTCTTATGGCTATTTGCACCAATGTAGCTTAAATTTTAAGCGTTCCTTAAATTGACAATATTGCATCGAAATGAAATGTCAAATGAACTATTATGCTTTGCTGTCAAAATTTCGATTAGCATTTTTTTGTTTAAGGGACGCTTAAAATTTAAGCCTTGTTGATGCAACTGGGCATTAGTTACGCTGTATAACATCGGATATTTGCGTTACTAAGTTGAGATTCGAGCAAAACACAACGATTGGCGTATTTAATAAATAAACAAGTACTATTTATTAAATTTCGTAAAAATTAGTTTGATTCGGTATGTAGTGTTAATCTGAATATACAGTTTGCGGATGTGTTACCTGAAAACACATCTCGTCCTCTCAACTGTATATTCGATTATTTCGAATCCTTTGTTGTACATATAACTGCTGAATATAATCGTTAATTTTCTGATTTTTTGATAGTAGGGTAGGTTTGTCAACGTATGTTTTTGGTGTAGATGACGTCACACGCGTTGTCCATTCTCTCGGGCGTCATTTATTGCAACTTCAATAATTTTTTCGCATATTAGAAACTTCTCGGCAAAAATACAAAATACGGGTCTAATATTTTTATGTACAGTTTAAGATATTAAAAAATAAAAAACTAGGAAACCCTTATTAGACAAAACTTGCCATGTTAGGAAGCCATTTTAGCGATGTGTTGTTTATCCGAAAATAAATTCATAGATAATTTTTAAATGCATGAATTGCACAATTGTTGTATTTTTGATGTTCGAAACAAATGAACATGAACAAACTATAGGTACATCGTTACGAAGCAAAAAATATTTACAAGTTAATGATTATTACTTTATATAATTATAACTTTGCTAACATAAATTCAACAGTAAAAAACTGCACAATTTACATTTTCGCCAATATTTAGTACCTATATTTTTTTTGGGATAAACAATACATCGCTAGAATGGCCTCTTAACAGGGCAACTTTAGTATCTCTTATAGTTCTTGAGTTCCAAATGTTCAATATTTTATCGTGGACATCCTGTATATTATTATTTGTTGTGACTAAAGCCTAACGTACATCCTTGTGAGAACCTCGTGAAACAAATGACCGTGTTTACAATTTTATTTAGTGCACGTAATATTTAGGGTTTGTTTTTAAATGTAACAGAGAAGTTTCATCGTTTTATGACAATCCTTTAAAAATATTATTTCTTTGGGAATGTGACATTATTTTGTGATTTTTATTACAACTAGTCAGTTTTTGATAATATGTGGTACAGAAATATTGGCATACATAAATAATGGTATAGTAAATAGTAATAATTAAAATGTGCTCAACAATAAATTTTAAATTAATAATGAAGTTAAAATTTTATAGTCATAGTGTAAGAAGCCATATAAAATTAATTGTAAATTAACCACAACGAATAATATAGTAGAACATAGATTTGTACCATTACCATTCATTAGGAATAGTAAAATAACACTTTAAATGGTAGTAAAATTATTTTAATAATAAATTATTTCACATATAATGTTATAAACAATTATGTTTATTTAATGATGTCTCTTTTTATCTTTATATGTATTATAGTAAAATTTATCTACCTATCCGAAAGTATGGTACCGTACTCACATATCATACAAAATGGTACCCATATAGTGTATTTTAATTACATTACTTAATGAATAAAATGTCATATCTTGCCCATAAAATAAATAATGCAAATAAATAATTTATTTACATGTCTTTTAAACTAAAACTCTTTGCGGTTAAATGCCTTCATTTAAATTGGTTCCCATTAAGAGGTGTGCGTGTGGTTTTTAATAAAATAATTTCGGAAATAAAAATTATTTATTACTCATAGTGCAAATAATAAATTATTTGGTGATTTAAAAGTTACACATCTTCATTCATGTTTTCGGCAGTAAAATTAATTTTTAATACCAATAAAATTTTTATTAAGACTATCGTAAATGTGTGTGTAAAAAAAGGAAACACATGTTAACAGAAGTAATAATGATCTTTATTACTCCGGCACAAATCCTTTCCTTTATTTCAAACGGGGGTAATTTTGCAACAATTAAAATAGCAACAATTAACAAGAAAATGAAGACATCACCGTTTTCAGTAAATAAAGCAGAGAAAAATAAATTCTTATGTTTTGTAAGGTAAGTTTATTTTACTTTTATGTTTTTATTTATTATGAGGTGTATGAGTACACTAGGGGCTAATCAAAATCTCTAGTTAAAATTTTAACTTCCAGATTAATAAACAATACTAACAGGCCTATTCTACTAAAAAAAATATGTATCGTTATGACTCGTTACTAGGCGATAAGTCGTTACGATAACGATTTTTGCCAAAACCCTATTCTGTTAATTTACATATCGTTATTTCATATCGTTTAATAACGACAAGTTCACATGCGTCGTTGAAGTCGTAAAGTTAGATATATTTTGAGAACAAAAGTAAAAATGACTGAAGAAGATATTTTGTTAATTGTAGCTAAGAAAGATATTCTGCAAAGATGAGTATTTATTCACATCTGTACACTAATTATATATATTATACTTTTTAGTATTAGACATTTTATTTATATTTCAGAAATATATTTAAAAATTTAGATTTAGATAATATTTAGTGGACGAAGGACTCCAGGCTGTTCTGCATGTTGATAACGGTAGAAAAAAGAAAAATCCAAGGTTTTTTCGTTGCAGAATGTAAATAATAAATAAATAATTTTCAAATACATTCTGCAACGAAAAAACTTTTTCTTTTTTCTACCCTTAGATAATATTATTTAATATATTGATATATAATATAATATAGAATATATATTCACTATCTATGTATTTAAAAATTATATATTTGTATAGGGATGTCGGATTATATAATCGTACACTGCGTGATACATCAGATCCTTTTACCCGGTCACACAGAATTTAAATGACTTGTAAGTCTTCTCCATATTTCTTCCAATTCTTCAGTAAACAATTTATTAATTCTCAATGAACTATTATTTTCCAATTCTTCAACATATATTTCATACTGTCTTTGAGTTGTCCTCGAAGCCCTTTTCTTCATATCCATTGTCAAATTCAATTAAATAAACAAACAATGAATCGATATGTCAAATTTAAATTGAAAAACATATAAAAATTTATTCTGTCAAAACATACATGAAGTTAGATATTATCGTTATAATCCTGATAACGATAATTTATAACGATATGATTAGTAGAATAAGTTTTTGGAATTTGTCGTTATTAAAGTCGTTTAACCAAATGTTTAGCGACAATTGTTCAGTAACGATATCGTTATACATTTTTTTAGTAGAATAGGCCTGTTAGGGCCAATCTTACCATCTCTGGCTAAAATTTTAACTACCAGTAAAATAAACAAAATCGAAACGAAGTGAACTGTCAAATGAAAGAATTTATAATTGCTGTCAGTAATTCGATTTAATATTGTTTATTTAACTGGCAGTTAAAATTTTAACCAGAGATGGTAAGATCGGGCCTAAATCGAATTATTGACATGAATGATAAATTTGTCTTTTGGCAATTCATTTCGTTTCAGTTTTGTTTATTTAACTGGCAGTAAAAATTTTAACCGGAGATTGTACAATTGAGTGATTAATTAAGTTCTGGTCGAATCTTTTATAAAACGAAACTATGAAAGTGAGTGCTGCAGAAATAGTTTTGAGTGCTCATAACAAAACTTAATTTGAGAAGTAAATTCGGTGAATGGCACTCTCATTAATTTAGGTTTGATTTTGATACTGATATTTGAGGTTAGATTAGGTCGTAAGTGGGCGCGTGAGAGTCAAATTGAACCCTTAAATATAAATTTAAAAAACTATGGTGAAACTATTTTAGTATAAAATTTAAAAAAATATACTTGAGAGTTTCCACAAGATTTCAACCTCTGAATCAACTTCTTAGTGCCGCCTAGAGGCGTCAAGTGCACCACGCTGAAGAGCTCCAATAAGAGCAAAACGCGTCTGTAGTTCTGGTTGAGTAGGCCAACCTCTGATAAGTAACCGAGAGGTTCATTCAGTGACTGAAATCTTGTGGAACGTGTCAAGTTTGCAAGATAATACTTTAAAATTAAAAAATCATTTAATTAACAGTTCAATTATTTTTTAATAATAGATTCTATTTCGTTTGTGTCTATTTCATCCCCACCCGACTACTTACGATGAAAACAGGCGCGCCTGGCGTACTTAAAGGTTAAGATAGGTTAATTTAAATCAAGAAAATTCAAGAAAATACTGTTTATTTTGCATAATATGTTTTAAAATAATTATTTAGTTACTTCTTGTACAAATAGCATCATATATACAGTAGGTATAAATAAGCAATTATTCATCCATTTAGTGCGCGCAAATAACCTTATTCCTTATTCATTAAAACAAACAAAAGTGATCCATATTCTTAGCACATTTAAGTAATAAAAGTGGTAAAAAGCGCCTTATTGCATTATATTTTCAAGGGATCAATCGCCACTTTTAGCAAAAATTATAATAAAATTTGAATGACAATATACAGTCTTTAATTTTATGAAATATTTTATACAGCTATATTCCTAATCCTTATACTTTTTATTATTTATTTATTTATCTTTTTTCGGTATTATTTGTTAATATTTTTGTTTTAATAAAACAGTAAATGTTCAAATATAATACTTAGAGCTAAATGTTATAGTTAAATGATAAAAATGAGACAATATACGTACACAATGATCGTTAAATAATAATAATAGAAACTAATGAAAATTTAAATATGTACATATATGTGAAGAATATTTGTATAATGCTTTTATGCTTATACGTATTGAGATATATTTCTTGTTAATGACACATACATAATAAAAATTGTAATGGCAGGAGGTAAATGTATTTTTATTATTTATTTACATGTTATCTTAACTATTTCATATCATTTTATATATAATGCTGAAAATAAATGTAGCAAGCATCATATATAAACTTTGACACATTATTTACACTTCTAAACACATTTAAAATAAAACAGTAGCAGTTAATATCCACGCCCGTAATAAACCAATAATAATAAATATAAAATAAGAAACCCATAAAAAACTACTTCTAAGTTAGTAAAATAAAAAAAAAAACAATCTTACTGAAGTAAACTGAACATGTCGAACTAAACCCTCACTCACAAAACAAAAGCACTAGAAACAAACGAATAACGAAACAATGGAAGGTAAGACACAGTGAGGCAGTAAAAAGCGTGCGCGCTAGTTTGGTAAAATAATCGACTGTCGCATAGATTAAGATGTCCGCGGCAACTCTCCATGTTGGAGAGACGTCACGGTAGGTGAAGAGAGCGAGAGGAGAGGGGATGCCGGCCAATCCGACGCGGGAGAATGAGAGACGTGGGATATTTTTAAAACAAGCGAAGGACTCAGCTTGAAAAGTTTGGGTTTGGGTTGGATTCTTTGTTAGGGTTGACTGAGTTCGAAAGGAAGAAAAAAAATGGATACTATACCTAAATGTAACTAATTTTTGAAGGATATCTGTTACATCTATAAGTATATGAAGGTAGGGCATTACCATCAAGAATCCCAAAGTATACACATAAATTATTTCCGATTTGTGGTGCACTCTGTAAGCCAGCTATGAGTGCCAGTGTGTATGCACAACAGTCAGACACAATCACAAATCATTTTGAGCAAGCGCATCAGTTTAAAAATGTTCGCACAACAGAAATTTTAAATCTACGATTAAAAATCATTTGTTAGTTCAGCAAAATATTTCAATTCCTGATCAGTTTCCAAATGTCAGAATAGTCCGCGGATCTAAAAAAAAAAAATAATTTGTGGCATGCGCACTGAAACTTCTGGTTATTAGCTAGCATTATTCCTCCTACATGTATTTATAGTAGCCAAAGCAAGAGAAAACTAATATTAACATTTATTATAAATTCTTCCAAACCACTAAATATTTGCTATATTGTCATATAGCTTCTCGAATACTCGAATGTAAATTTAAGAGAATCATAAATAAACGCAGGAAGTAAATTTTAAACAATAAAGTAAGATTATAATATTATGTGGCAATGACAAATGCCAATAACAACAATCAACAATAAGATAAAAACCTGTTCACTCCAGATGGTAGCAATAATAACAACAATAACAATCTTTAATTATATTTGCAGAACCCAAAAATTTCCCAATCAGTTTGAAACCAGTTTCACGTACGTATGCGTACTGAAAAATGGGCAATTAGTTGCAAATTTTGTTGTGCGAATAACATTATTATTAGCATACAGAGTGTCCGGAATTTTTCGGCCACCATTAGAATCTCGGTAAGTATAAGAGAAGAGATACAACTTCCGTTCAATGTAAAATGGAACATTTGGGAGGCCTATGGCGGAGCCTATTAGATGTGCTTTTGTTTTGCCATAAATTCTCATAGGCTACTAGATAATGACGAAAAACTGATGTAAATCCAAAATTTGTATTTACAAACTCTTATACAATTAGTAATCTAAAAAATGTTACAAATAAAAAAGTTACTTATTTTTATTGTTCATGCAACTGTGTATGATGATGATTTTTATATTGTTTAATTTTAAGATATAAACACATACTTACATTTTTAAAGAGTGTGATAGTTGTATTTTAAATTTGTTTCACCCGTAAAATCTTAGATTTGTCATTATTTTTCATAAAATTTATTTTACTTTTCACATTCACAAAAATTTTAAGTCTTCTGACTTACTCCCAGTGTAATAAATACTACACTAAATTTCTAATATACATTTAAAGAAAAAGAAAATCTATTGTGGCCAGCACAATACCTCTGGCCATTTCCATTTTATGTTATATAAATATTGTATTATACTTCGTTATCGAACCGTCGTTTTATAACAAAAATATTACAGAACTTTACCCAAATATTGTTTTTATTGTATTTAACATGTCTTCTGCACACATACAATTCTAATTATATCTATTTGACATTGTATGAGGAAGTTCCTAAATGTCAGAGATTCTTTCAATTCATTAGCAAGATTGGCGGTATTTCTTATGGATACTGCAGTTACATATTTTTTAAGTCACACACACACGGACATCATCGTAAAAATGTTATAATCGGATTATAGAGACCTTAAAATATGCTTATCCACTAAAAACTGGATATGCAAATTTTAGCATGATTCCAGTATTTTCTTAGCGAGAGGTAAAAAATGTTATCTTTCCATTGGAAAATTTTCTCTCCTTTGGTGTGTAATATACTATTAAATACATAAATAACTTGAAGCATAGTATCATTTCTCATTTTAGACATGGTAATAATAAATTAGTATACCAAACAGATTTTCTCAAAGATTAAAAAATCTTGTTTCAAAGTAATAATATTAAAGTTAATCGACACACGCACACACAGACAAAAACAATCAAAATAGTAATATTCTGGGGACCCTATTTTTTTCCTCTCTTATATGTACGTATGTGGCGGGAGACAAATCTAAAATTATTTCTAATTTCTTTCTATGATTTTCTAATTTCTCCTTGTTTATTTTTATTATGAACTAAGTCCAGTAGCAGCAATTTTCAGACAAATAAATTTAATATCTATCCAATAAATATTTCCATGTCATAAAAGAGCCGTCTCGTCCATTTTGAATGTTAGTAATTTGTCGCTAATAAAAATAAACGTATTGGCTGCGAGTGAAAGTCGTATTCAGCAGGTTGTCAGAGCGGGTTAGGGTTTATATAAATTCATCATCGCTTATAACGAGTTATTGTACCACTAAATCACGGCCGACGTTGATGGACACTTATTTCGGTTTTATATGTTTGTAGGAAACCTCCAGTAGTTCTTCAATGCGCCACTACTACCAATTAAATTCATACCAAACAAAATAAATTTCACCAAGCAACAGGAACAGTACCGAGAGGTATTTTTAGACAGATAATTTATATTGCACCGTTTAATTACAATCACAAATATAACTACGAAATTACGAGTTATTCAAGATATTCAAAACAGATTTTATGTAAAGTAGAAAAATGTTAAATAAATAAATTTATCATCTCGGCTTATTACCCATTGCTGGGTGTACCAATCTGCTTGTATTTTGTAACCTGTCAAATCGAATTTAAAATTAATAAATATTACACATTTTGTAGTAATAGACATAGAATTAAAACAATATTACCTACAAACAAATCCGCAATGTTTAAAATATCAAAATATTAGTTTATGAGCTCCGATAATAGTTATTTACATTCGAATGCGTGTAAGTTGTATTTTACAGCGCGACAGCTTTGTTTAAGGTACGAGCCCTTAAGGCGAGTGCCGATAATGAAAATCACTTTTTTTAATGAGATAGGTTGTACTTCTGAAAAGGGTTAGTTTAAAATACTGGGGTTAAGTCAATTTCCAAATTTAATTTTACTTACCTTTATTAGAGTACTTCTTCTAGCGAAAATTTATTTTTTTAATAATAGACGTTATTTATGACTGATTATATATTTATTTGCTCATGTTTTCTTCGTAATAAATAATAGGGAGGTGTCGATATTTGACATTTCAGCAATGTTCGCCTTGAGTATTTGACAGGTATATCGATCGGTGACTATGTCGGTAACGGCGGATTTTTACAATAATGACAGATGTCGCTGCCGTGATTTTGTTTTATATAAATTAATTTTAAAAATAGGAAATCTTAAAGTAAAAAAATAACTTATGTAGGTAGTACTTTTTTACATGAACTTTATTATAGTAAAGATGATTTCTTTTCTAAATGCCCATAAACGTCCAGTGTATTTTGATTATTTTACCGCATAGTTAGACAAGTTACAACACAGTAAGCGTAAAATGTAGGTTACACTTGCTGTGTATACAATTGTAAAGTTCCCATTACACTTCAGGAAGGCAAAAAAAATTTAACCTCTCGCTAAGGGATGTATTGGAATCATGCTAAAAATCGCATATACAGATTTTTAATGTATAAGCACGTTTAAGGTCCCTAGAATCCGATTATAACATGTCTACGATGATTTGTGTTTGTGTGTATGTGCGTGTAGATGTTGTAACCACGGTTTCTCAAATACTATAATGCCCGTATTCATAGTCAGTATTTCGCCTCGACTCATACTTGAGTATGCCTTGAGTACCAGATTTCGTTTCATACTCGCTACTTGTTTCTTTACTCGTACTTCGATCGAAGGTTTACTTGTGGCGAGTTCCAAGCAACCTTGAGTAATGCTCAAGTAATGACTGATGCTTTTTTTAAAAAAATTAGATAGACTTGATCAATATACAGGGAATTTATTTTAACATACAACATATGGCGAATCACTTCCATGGTTACTCACTACTGTTAAAAAATGACAGCAATGTAATATTTGTCCATTTTAAAATGCAACATACAAAATTTGTAGTTTTGTATTATCAAAACTAATTTCCAATAAATTAGCCTACATACGATTAACAAATAATCAAAACATGAATGTTATACATCTTAACAAACTTTAGCTTACAAAAATTCATAACTTTCATATAATAAATGTTTAAAAATACCCCCAATCACTCTGAGGCAATATTCTAGTCGGTCGTAATAAGAATTGTGATATATTTTGGAGGTATCTCTTGTGCTGCAGTACTATTTCTAATGTTGCATTTTAAAATGAATAAATAATATATTGCTGTCATTTTTTGACAAAAGTGAATAACCATGGAAGTGATGAACTGTAATGTTGCATTTTAAAATAAATTCTCTGTATAAAAAATCTTATGTGGCCAACACAAAACCTGCCGCTATTTAATTTTTATTAATTTAAATACATACCCACGTTTTTACTAATGCTGCAAACTATATTATGTTCCATTGAATATAACTGTTCCTTTAATTACTATTTTTTTTTTTTTTAATGTCACTATTATTAATTTTATTAATTTGAAGTGATAATTTTTTTGACAGTGATATTTACCTGTCAGTTACATTCATTTGAAATATGAATTGTGTTTATCTTAGTCTTCGGGATTAATAAAAATTTTTTTTTTTAATTTATGTGGAAAATATATAGAAGAAGTATTAAAGTATTCCTGTAGAAAATTCAATTATCTTTACTTTTCATAATGACATAAAATGCGAAAAAATGTCATTTAATGGTATTTTTTGAAGAAAACCCATTATGAGCTTCAGGTAAAGTGCCATTTCTGGTTATCTGATTTATACCAAAATCTAATGGTATCTTTCCATTTTAGAACAGGGTAGAAATACAAGGTTTCAGAATTTAAATAAAATAAGATGTAAAATTATTATATTCTTTTATATCCATTATCCGACGACCTTCCTAAATTACTGAAAACCTTTTCTGGGATATACATTTATACCCAGTTGCACAAACAAGGCTTAAATTTTAAGCGACCCTTAAACAAAAAATGAAAATCGAATTTGTGATAATAGCAATGTATAAGTTCATTTGACATTTCATTTCGATGAAATATTGTCAATCTAAGGTTGTTCGTATGTATCACATAGAAAGAACTGAAATAAATAAATAAATATATCATCACGGCATATTACCCATTTCTGGGTGTGCCAGTATCTACAACACATGTAGACATCGGTAATGATGACGATATATTTTACCGTGTGGGCTCTTACCAGCCGTCACCTCACGGGCACTCATAGCTGGCGTGGAGACTGCACCACAGGGGTTACTTTTGTGCCATTTAAAATTGGAAATATTTGGCGTCTGTCGGGATCGAACCCGGTTCCCCCAGGTTCGCGACCAGACACTTAGGGCCGGTTTTTCAATCGCTTGTTAAAGTGTTTGTTAACTACCTAGCAGATTAAATTTATCCATCAGATAAACTCCATGGTAATAAAAATGCGTTTTTCAATACGAATTTATCTGCCCGGTAAGTAACAGACACTTTTGGTTGTCAACTGTAAGGTTGGCAATAATTATAAGCTGATATTTGCTGTGTTCGTAACGATTCATGTGTCATTTTGAACATAATTTCCACACATTTTGTTTCGAATATGATTGACAGTTATAATTGTTGACAGAACTGAATCTGTGACGTTCAAGCAAATTTAAAGTTTGCTTTAGTTTGTAGCAATATGTGGTAAGAATACATGAACTGAAGATTGGAAAAAACTATTTTTCTACTGACTGTCAGAGCTGGTTTGGTTCATGACTTCTTGGCAATTCTCAATTTTGAAGTGATTAGTAAAACATTGCGTTACACATTCTATTTTTAACACTACACAATATATTTTATATAATTTATTACGATTAAACAATAACTTTGTTGTATATTGACGCAACATTGTTGTGATCAACGTTTTGCTTGTTATTAATTCTTCTCATTCTTGTAATCAAAATAAATTATTATAAAGTGGATTATGTATTATAATTTAATGAAATTTATACATTTTTTAATAAGCCGTGAAAAGTACTTTGCCACATTCATTGGTATACAAGACATTTTTGGAACAAATGTTTATACCATTGGAAATATCAGTATTCTCTGAATACATAGCAGTATTTTTTTGCTAAATTTGAACCTTTCAAAATATTTATCGTCACTAGAAGTCAACGAGATCTGGTCGACGTCTTTCAATATGTGGTTTTCGATTCACTACCATTATAATAACAAACGAAATCTTCCAATTTTTCCTTGTCCTTGTCTTTATTATCGAAAAACACATTTACATAAGTCTATTGTATACATATTTCTATAATTTTCTACGAATATTATTTAACTGTCAATGTCAATATGTCAGAACAGCTGAATTTATCCTACTGGTAAACTTTTATCGATAGGTCAAAGTGTCTGTTACTTTATCCTCTTGTTTACCTAAGACTTATCCTGTTGGTAACGCTACCATGACATTGAAAAACTGAAATAGGTGTTTACCATGAGGATAAATTTTACAGAGACTTAACAGACACTTGCCAGTACATTGAAAAACCGGCCCTTAGGCACGCGGCCACGGGAAGCTAAACTGACGGAAGCTATTGGCGTAGAAGTGGCCCAAATTGACAGAGGGATGTTAGAGTATTTGCAAATTTCGTAGAACGTCTCCACAAATGCATTAATTGTAACGGACACCACATTCAAGATGTTGTATGTTGTTTTCCACACTTAATTTTGTCAAATGCTATATCATTACGAACTCAAATTTGTGAATAATTTTTTTCTTAAACAAAAAGTATCAATATTGTACTGTTTTAAAAAATGTCCGTCTTTTCTGCCTAACCCTGTATATAGTACGAGTACATATGTACAAAAATCTTTGCACCTACATGGAATTCATATTTATAAAATATATACGTGAAATTATCAGACGGTAGTGGCGGTCACACCAGAATTTTTCGTTGCCTTGATAAAGATTCTCTTTTCGTCCATAATTGCTTACGTATCCGTTCTTCTCTCTGTGGATCGGCATCGCCAATGGGAACAGCAACATTTGCTTCTCTTCTACCACATGGTCGAACCAGTTAAACCAGTCTGGCAAAACAAAACCAAATCGAGCGAACTCTGATCTGATCACGGTTCAATCCAATCCCAGGTAATTACTGCGATGCGACCACTGATTAAACCAATTAAGATTTTGCGTTAATTGTGGTGTGGCCCTCATTAGAGACCATACGCATTTAATTTATTCACATGTAATGGATGGAGAACACAGTTTAAATCAAATAAGAAATGAAGGACACGTTATCGAATGATCTTGAATTTCGATTAAGAAATACGAGCAAAAAGTTGATATTGCAGTAATGGATTTTTTTACTTTTTTGGAGCAAGGAAAAGTTGGTAGGCTCAGCAATCAAAAACCTTCATAAAATAAACCATTAAATATATGTATTACCCATTTCTGGGTGTCCAGTTTGATTTCATACACCAGATAAGGGCCACGGTCTTAGGATGCTTACCAGGCGTTACCTCACGGGCACTAAATGTTATCATGAAAAGAGTACCAGTACCACAGGGATTATTGAAATATAAAATATTCCTACTTCCGTCTGGAAATGTCCATTATTTTGATATTCATGTGTTAGGAAAATATCTCAGCACTCATTTTGGAAAAATATTTTACTGAGAAAAATGTGTAGAAAGTTTTATACTAATTTGATTAAAATATTACCATAATAAGAATGCTACGGATGGAAGAAATGAATACATGTCTTTTTATAGAATTAAAATGCTTTGACAGAAAAAGTGAATATATATATATATATATATATATATATATATATATATATATATATATATATAAAATAATTCACTCGCGAGATCGGTCGTGAATTAAACTTTCCTCTCGTCGATAAAATATAATTTTATCGTCTTGTATAAAAAATAACTATCAGATATTTCTACATGTTCTTGTGTTTTCGTTTGCAGAAAATTAAGTTATCTGTGAAATTGCTGTTTGATTAAAAATAAATTTATATTTATTATTTTAATAAATATTTTAAGGTGAGTATATTATTGCAATATAATAAGATACCTATTAAAATTCCCTTAATAATAGATGACGGATTCGGATAATAGCATGTCCACTAGAATATAACTTTTTAAATTGTTCGTCAAATGAAGATAATGATTTTGAATTAATGGCTATTAAAAAGACAAAAAAATGATAATAGGTAATGTTAAAATGAAATACTATTGAGATTTTTTTTAACATTTTCAAACAAATTACAAATGATATTCTAGTAAGATTTACAGTTTCACAGTATTTCCATTATCAAGCTGAAAAATAAAAACGACAGAATAGATGCTTATCAATGAGTTTTCATTGTGATCACAGAAAAATTCAAACCGTTTCATTTGCAACTATACCACAGAATAGACATTTATACAGAAGCGACACACAAAAGTACTAAAATTTTAATTTTATTAACGAATTAAAAAGACATCAGATAAAATAAACACATAATTTTATTTTTATTAAACAAATACCTGAATTTTACAAATTCATTACAATTTACAACGCAGAATTTTCTATATCTTTGATGTGTGAAACACAAACGTCAGACTCAATGAATAGGTATGTCCCATATCCTTCTCTATCAAATCTTCTCTTCCACAGGCCTTGGGCCACATTTTACACCTATATTTATTAAATTAATATACATTTTACATGGTATGGTAGTCGTTTAGCATAACTTACATTTCTGGATCATTCGGAAACGAAAAAACCTACATTTCCGTTTCCCCGTTTTTTAAATCTTCTTTTACAGTCTTTATATGAATAAACAAGTCCTCCCGATTCTACCTTCTTCGTTAAAAAATTAAAAAATCAATTTAACTTAAAGTATGGCTCAATAAATAATAGTTAAAACAATGAAAACATTTTTTAAATAATTACTTTACGAGATATTTCACATTTGCTAAAAGGGGAAAGTGACGTCATACAATTGTTATCTTTCTCTCGTAGCGTAGTGTGTGTGAGGAAGACAAGTATAGGGGAATGTGACGTTACACTGATTTCTCGAAAATAAAATACTGTTAAACTAGGAACAATTAAGATTTTTTAATATTATGAATTGCTTCAAAACTAAATGAAGTTTTATTTAAAATAATAAAAAAAAATTGAGTGGAATACCCCATTCCGAAACAGGGAAAGTATTTTTTTCCTTACTTGATACATAAATAGCTACCTATTGAAGTTTGTCGTCGTTTGAAATTGAATTTGAGCCAGTAAAATTTCGATCGGTTTCCTACCCCACTCAGCCACGCAACCGTATTACATAGGTAGATACTCACCGAAGAATCTTAGAGTATATTTTTTCGTAGTATTGTGCAATGATAAAAGTAGATCAAGTATTAATGGGCACATGCAGCCATAAATGTTAGTGATAGCGGTTTTTTACGCGGACCCGTCATTTTATGAATGTTGTATTTCATTTATGTCATGTCAGCCAAGATATAATTATTTGTTTTTTGGCAGGTAAAACTGCACTTCTTATATTTATGACTGTTTGATTATTGTGTTATTTATTACTGTTTAAAAACAGACACTTAATAGCGTGTAGTAACTATTACAAATTGTCATAAAATTTGATACCTTACTACTGGATGCCGCACGGCCACAACAGAAACACATTAGACATGAATCATTCCAACGAACTTAGTGTCCAACTTACGTTTTTTTATAAAAAAAAGCCAATAGGCAATACTAATTATAATATTTGCATTATTATTTACTAACATAAAAATACATAGATACGAATACAATACTATATAGGAAATTATCAAATGCTACATAAAACACTAATGATTAAGAAATTAACAAATTAGAAAAAGATTAATGCTATACAAATCTGAAGCTATACATGTATTCTTAAGGGTTGTGCTACATATTTCTCTCCAATAAAATAATGGATTTTTTAGATATCCACTGCAAAAATAATGGATTTTTGCTATACCGGGTGTAGAATTGAAATATGTAACATAGGGAACACAATGTTATTTTTTTCAATGTGGCGATTGCTGCTTCCCTACTTAAATTAGAGCAAAAGTGTAAATACAAGAAATGTTCAGAATTAAAAACTACACAAAACAATTAATAACACGATGTTCAATTGTTTTTTATGCCCGTGTGAGAAGCAAAAAATGAAAAATCAGTGAAACAAAATTATTTTTGTTATAAACTTTGACAGTTCTTGAAAAATTAAAGTCAAATTATAATTTTGCCGAAGATATAAGTTCTTGTGAACGTTTTTAAAAACGGAAATATTTTCTAAGAACGATAAAATCTTATTTGTAAAATGGTATTACGTTGGAAATTTGGTTATTTCTTAAATACATACTTGTCAATTTAATTCATGTTTCTTCTATTTTATTTTTTTATTTTTCAGCCACAGCACTCTCAATCTATAATTTTTTTAATAAAAGCTATTTTTCATTTGCTTCTCACACGAGTATAAAAAATAATTGAGCATCGTGTTGTTAATTGTTATGTGTAGTTTTCAATTCTAAACATTTTTTGTATTTACACTTTTGCTCTAATTTAATTAAGGAAGCAGCAATCGCCACATTAAAAAAATAACATTGTATTCCCTATGTTACATATTTCAATTCTACACCCGGTATAGAAGATTGCTACACATATAAGTCAAAATGTTAAATATCATTAATTTTCGTTGACTGTTTCCGTCAGTATGTGGGCATTTTTCAACTTTTCAAACATAACTTGAGTTTTTAAAACCAAATCCAAGGTTTGTGGAACTTAAATTCACGAAACTCGAGATGTTATACTCTCTTTGATAGTAGACGGCAATAACTATGCACTGAGCACCAAAATGATGATAGCGATTATGTTTTTTCTTTTCTACTTCCGGAAAAACAAGATGTAGAATTCTGGAACTTTTCACACCAAAAAGTGGCATGTAACTGCGCCCCCAATTTTACAATTTAAATTATATAGGTTTAAAATTAATAATAAAGAAAATAGCTGTTTATCTAATTCCGTTTTAAAAAGTTGTATTTTATCTAACCTTATGACGTTTAGAAATGCCACTTTTTACATAATTGATACAAAATGAGTTTTGTAAATATCTTTACAAAACTGAGTTACGTAAAGGATATTACACAACAGAAAACTGATACAAAAAGAAACAAGAATATATCAATAATATTTCTTTAATATCAATTTATGAATTATTGACTCACACCAAATTCCTCTATATCAGAAGGAAGATCTACATCGGTTTCAGAAGACATTCAGAACTCATTTTCAATGATGATACTAATGCACTGACATAAGCATTAAATAAAAAAATCTGATGTGGCCAACACAAAAACTCCCGCAATTTAATTTTTATTAATTAAAATACATACCTACGTATTTATTAATGCTGCAGACTGCTCCATTGCATATAACTATTGCTTTATTTACTATTTTCTTTTTAAAATGTCACTATGAAGTGATTAGTTTTTTGACAGTGACTTAATTTTTATTAATTTAAATACATACCTACATATTTACTAATGCTGCAAACTATATAAGTTCCTTTGCATATAACATAAAACTATTGCTTTATTTCCGATTTTCTTTATTATTTAATGTCACTATTATTATTTTGAAGTGATTCGTTTTTTAACAATGACGTTTACCTGTCAGTTACATTCATTTGAAAAATGAACTGTGTAACAAAGGAATTGTATTTATCTTAGGCTTCAGGATTAAAAGAAAAAAATGATTTTTAAATTTATCTGTAAAATATATAGAAAAAGTATTAATGTATACTTTTAGAAAATTCAAATGGCATTTAATGTTACTTTTTGAAGAAAAACCATTATGAGCTTCAAGTAAAGTGCCATTTCTATTTGTTTAATTTACACCAAAATCTAATGGCTTCTTTTTATATTAGAATAGGATAGAAATACAAGGTTTCAGAATTTTCTGAATGATAGTATTTGAGTTAGAGCGAAGACAAAATTCATACACATACACACATACATACACACACACACATACACACACATACACACACATATACACACACACACATACAGATATCATCGTGAAAATGTTAAAATTGGATTCTAGGGACCTTAAATCGTGGTCATTTACTAAAATCTCGATTTGTGATTTTTAGCACGATCCCTATACCTCCCTTACCAAGGGTAGTGGGAGGTAAAAAAATTAAATTCATTTATTTTCACAGCAACGCTTTGGTAAATTGATTTTGAAATATGTCTTTCATAGAAAAACCTAGAATTTTGAGTATTTTTATATTATTTTAGCGAAAGAAGATAAAATTTTGTACATAATACCTTATGGAAAAGTGATACTGTTTCCCTTACATAATTTGCAATACTCGCTTCGCTCGTTTTGGCAAATATTATATTCATCAAACAATATCACTCTTTTCATACTGATTATGTAAATAACTATTACGTAGAAATAATTAATCTTTGAATAATAAGTACTAAGATAAATTTTATTTCATTACATACGATATACAGGTAAGTAAAGTATCTTTCTAAACGAAATTTTTCTACCTAGAAAATATTTGGTGGAAAATTTTTGTGTCGCGTTTTAAAAGTGATATATATTTTGTATCTTGTAAGTCCCATACGCGTCCCGGAAATTAGAAATAATGGGACGTGTCCCGGCACTTTATCCCTTAGGACCACCTGGGACACATCCGAACCCGAAGCGAAGCGAGAACCCGGGCATATGTGCACGTAGGTAATATCCCACACATGTGTGACGTATTTACGTGCTTCCTACGCTAGACATACATTGTACACATAGCTTTATTTATGAAATGCGAAAATTGCAAGTTTCATATTAAAATTTCTAAATATTACGGAATAATGGCGTAACTATAACAATTGAAGATAGCTTTCAATAAAAATGATTAATAGGTTTACAAAACAACAAAAGAAATATTTCAAATCTAATCTGGGAAACAAAAAAAAAAATCTGATGTGGCCAACACATGACCTCCCGCCAATTCCATGTTTAAAACAGCAGTGAGCTTTGTAATGTATCATTTCCGGTTAATCGTTTGTAAATTAAATCTAATTTGTTGTCCAATAAATAGAAAAGTCTGTAATACGAAATTTTGGATTGTTTTATTGTTTTTCCTCAAAAATTTGTTAGAGCTCCAAATTAAGTACTACATCCGATTTATCATATATGGTTAAAATCTAATATGTTGTTTCAAATTATATATGAGTTTTTAATACCAAATTTGAGAAGTTTTGGATCATATTTTAATAGGCTTTAAGGAAAAATCGTCACACACGTACATTCTTATAAAAATCAGCATCATCTTCTAGGTTCTCTAAAACGCAATCTTTGTAAATTCTTCGCCGTACATAATCCATTTCGTAAATGTGTAGTAAATTAATATTAATTTATAGTGCTGCAAAAATAGCAATTAGCAAATTTAAATCAGATCATCATGTTCATCTAACATTTATGGAAAATATATTATTTTTACAAACCTTAATAAAATATTTTACTATTATATTCTCATTAACACGGTTTCATTATTAATTTTAATATAATTGCTGCCTGTCAGTGACATTTGTTTAAATATGTCAAACCTGTCATTAAAATTATGATTTTGTTTGACGTATAGGCTAGGTGATACATGGAAATAAATTATATTATATATTCATATTTAAAGTTATTTAGAGTTATTTCCGAAATGTTATTATCGTAGAATTGAAGATTAAACCATTATATTCCATTTTAATTAGTAAAAGTTGCTAAAAAATTATATTCAATGAATTTTTTACAAGAAAAACTGTTAAAAGTTTGTAAAAATCATACTTCCGGTTATCCGATATACACTAAAAACTAATGAGCTCTTCCCAGATTAGTATAGAATGGGTATACAAAATTTCAAATTTTTCTGATAGATAGTATTTGAGTAATCGTGTCCACATGATCCTCACACACACACAGACACACGATCCCTATACCTCCCTTACCTAGGGTAGCGGGAGGTAAAAAACTGAAACTATATAAATTAAGACATGATCCATGATACCTAGTAATGAATTATTTTCTATTAATAAATTATTTAGTATAAATACTAATGATAATTAGAAAACAACAACTAACCTAAAATTTTTGTTCTTTTTTCTCCAATGTTATAAGACGAGTAATGGAAAAATAAATAATAAATCAAATATATTATCTCGGTTTATTACCCATTTCTGGGTGTGCCAATCTGCTTTTATTTTGTAACCCATGAAATCGAATTTAAAATTTAATAAATACTACACATTTAGTAATAGACAGAATTGAAACAAAATTACAAACAAATTAGAAATGTTTGAAGTATCAAAATATTAGTTTATCAGGTCTATTACAACTTTTTACCTCTCACTAAGAGAAGTATTGGAATCACGCTAAAAATCGCATATACAAATGTTAGTGAATAATCACGTTTTATGTGTATCTGTGTATGTGCGTATGTATGTTGTAACCACGCGATTTCTCAAATACTATAAGACTTACGACATGTTTAACTTCGGATTAATCAATCGGATATAAATGGGCAAAATTGATAAAGTTTTGGTAACAAATTAACAACCGGAAGTAGTAGTTTCTTAAAAAAAATTCTAAATACTATTTTTTGCATATTTATTTTATTAGAAATATTAAAGAGCATTAAATTCTAAATCTGATAAATAAGTGCCAAACATTACTAACCTAAAATTTTTATCCTATTTACTCCAATGTTATAAGACGATCAATGGAAAATAATATCACTATCTAACACGAATAAGTGTGTTAATTGACATTTATAATAATCTCAACCGTTAAAACATCTCGATTATTAATCGCCCTTATTAACAAACTTGATAGTTAAATAACTATAAAATGCCTATACCTTATAACTTGTTGATGTCTGATGAAATGGACGTTAATACAGTTCACTTTATTTGTTTATTTATTTACACTGAATTCAAAGTTTTAATGCATAAATTATACATCAACGTGTACAGAAAGAAACACGGAATTGATTACGGGCATTCATTACATTAACTTAAATAAATTAAACACTATAATTAATTGTTATATTTAAAGCGCGTGATACATATAGGTCGCGAGACTGCATACAACTAAACAATGGAACATGTTTGTAACGGTCTTCTTAGGTATTCCATGGCTTGCTGCAATTCCAAATACGTACTAAATTGTACAGCAATTTTATATTGATTTAAAATGTAACAAATTTATATAAAATAAATCCATATTTTGGCAAAACGTACTAATGACTATATCTTAACAATATTTTCTGCGAGAACTCTAAATATTAATAAATATTTAAATAAAGATAAAATAAATTATTCATTATGATATCTGAGTCTAAATTACTGGAGATGCTTGGCTACATTATGAGCGTTAGGTGCCGATTGTGATTCGATTCTCACTGACTTAAAACTTGAACAACGACATAGACACATTTTTATTCCCAAAATATCCGCAACGGAGCATATTGGCACACCCAGAAAAAGGTAGTAAGCCATGAAGGTATAGCAAAATAGTTATTTAAAAAGTAAAAATATTTCATATTGTAATATTTGACATCTATATCTCTTCCATCAAGTTCCCATTAATTTCAACTATATTCGCAATCAAATAAATATGGACTGATGTTCAACTTTATTCCTTCTCCGGGCCCTGTCTCTTGCCTGCGATGTTGCCGCTTTCTCATAACTTAGCATTTTCAACATGGCTACTGAATTGACGTCAATTATAACGCAATTTAACACCGTCAACTTAATCGAATCTAAATAGCCAATTATACGTATTTTTACCTCCTGCTACCGTTGGTAAGGGTAGAGAAATTAATTCTTTACAAGATTGCATTGACTTGTAGAATAATATTAATACGTTTCACTAGTGGTGTAAAGTTAACAATTTACCTTTAAATATTAGTAAATGCAAAATTATGTCTTACACACGTAGAAGGAATCCATTGCATTTTACGTACTGTATTGAAAATGTGTCCTTATCCCGTACTTCTTCCGTGAAAGATTTAGGCATCGTATTTGATTCTGAATTAAAATTTCTTGAGCATATTTTTGAATTAGTTCGTTCACTTAACAGATTACTCGGTTTTATTGTCAAAAATAGCAGACAATTTTACAATGATAATACATTTAAAATTTTATTCTTAACTTACATTCGCTCTAAACTTGAGTATGGATGTTTAATGTGGTACCCTCTTCAAATCAGTTATAAATATTTACTTGAAAGTGTTCAACGTAAATTTCTTAAGTTCATGTGGTATAAAAAATTCCATGTTTACCCTGCTCAAGGAATAGGACATAATATTCTTTTACAAGAATTTAACTTTGAATCCGTTGAAGAGCGTTATAAGCTTATAGCAATTAATACCATTTCTAGCATTTTAAATAATAATATTGATGCTCCAAGTTTATTATATAAACTGCCATTTCATGTACCTTCAACATCATCGCGGAATTACCGTTTATTTTATCTACCATCTTGCAAAGACGAATACTTTTCTTAAATCTCCGATCGTTGTTATGTGCAACACTTAAAATGAATTTAATTAAATTTTGTTTTCCGTATAGTTTGTATTTTTTTTGTAATACTTTATTACATTTTCTTGTTTTGGGTTCGCCTGTTAATAAATAAACATTATTATTATAGCATCGTGTTAAAAATAGCATGTAAATGGCCGCGTGTTAAGGACCCTAGAATCCGATTTTATTTTTTCATGATAATGCCTATATATATATATATATATATATATATATATATATATATATATATATATATATATATATACATGTGTGTGTGTGTGTGTTGTATGGATTTTATCAACGCTATACCTCAAATGCTATCATTTAGAAAATTCTGAATCTTTATATTTCTGTCTTATTCTAATATAGAAAGAAGTCGTTAGATTTGGTGATTTGTTTTAAAGATAAACACAATTCCTTAGTTACACAGTTCAGATTTCAAATGTATGTAGTGACAGATAAATGTCACTGTCAAAGAACATATTTCAAATTATTAATGGTAACGTTTTAAAAAGAAATCTGTAATAGTAAATAAAACAATAGTTATATTATACGAATGCAAAGGAACATAATATAGTTTCCAGCATCAATAGATATGTAGGTATGGGTATGTATTTAAATCAATAAAAGAAATGGACTTAAGGATCATGGAGAATTTTAAATAAACGACGAAAGAAATTATGAAAAATTCAATGACTCTGCAGGGATTTGAACATTTGTAAAAAGAAATTGTTCAATGTCTCCGTTTGGAACGGACTCCGTGACTCAGTTGGTAGAGCGTCTCGCTAGATACGAGAAGGTCCGGGGTTCAAATCCCTGCAGAATCATTGAATTTTTCATAATTTCTTTCGCTGTTTATTTAAAATTCTCCATGATCCTTAAGCTCATTACTTTCCTTAAAAACTTCAGGTAGGGTCACAATTAATTAATTTAAATCAATAAAAGTTAAAAATTAATTACACTTGGTTTAGTTTCCCAAGAAAAGTGTATCTACTGCTGGGAGGTATAGCGCTGGCCACAACAGATTTTTATTATTTTACTTACATGAAGTTCAACTTAAAACTTAGAAATTATTTCCAATTTCCAAAATAGCACAAAAAGAATTCCTGTTTTAGGTGGCTATGGAAGCCCTTGAAGTTACGCCTGCTATACCTATCGTCGATACCAAAATTTGTGAACAGAAGCAGATTTGCACACCAAGAAATGGGTATTGAGCATTTATAAGACATTTATATGTTATAAAGAAAATAATTTTCTTATAAATAAATGTGTTGTCTCATTTTCGTGTTTACATCTCTGCTATAGGCAGATGTTTGCGAAAATATTTACTTATTTTCGTACACTTCGTCCCCCTGTTTACGTAGAGTGCCATCTTCCATTTATGGGAACATTTTTCGTTCGTCGGCTTGTCTACCCGGTGGTATTTTCGCAAGCGAGCGAAGGCGATTTCTTTCTCTATCCTTATCCGAACCATGCGAAAATACCCTTGCGTCGTTCCCTCCTTGCCATAGAAAGAAACGACGTGACCCGGCGAACCCTGAGAACTGGATCTCACTTACTTTACTCTTGTAATACTGAGGACGCATTTCAAAAGAATACAATACGAAAGATGGGATATTTTTGAAACTGAAGGATAATGCAAATTTGTAATGTGCATATACATTCACGAGCAAGCAAATGTGCAAAATGATGAATTCTGGGGACAATTATTAAGGCAAAATAATTAACTAATTAACCATTGTGCAACGGACCCGTTTGAGAAATTTATATTTGAATAACTTTTAATTTTGTTTTAATTATTAAACAGGAGAAACGAACAGAAAAAAGAGACGGGGAAGACCAAGGAAAACTTGGGAAGCAAGGATAAAAGAACTAGAGATCAAGAGAGGTAGAGGTCTAGAAGAAATGAAAAGGATAACAAAGGATAGGAAAATATGGAAGGATTTCGAAGGAACCCAAACAAATTTCAAAATCGGATACCCATCTTGGGTATAAGGAAAAAGAAGAAGAAGAATTATTAAACATACTTTTATATTTTAGCAGGTATATAACGTAATAGTCTCTTAAGAATTACAAGCATGTGTCAAATTCTATTGTCATCTTTAAGAACTCAATGAATTTAAAAAATTGGTAAGACTGTGATATTCACAACATGGCAACACAGATTTTTATTATAAAGATAATTTTTTTACCTCCCGCTACCCTTGGTAAGGGAGGTATAGGGATCGTGCTAAAAATTACATATCGAGATTTTAGTAAATGACCACGTTTTAAGGTCCCTAGAATCCAATTTTAACATTTGCACGATGATGTCTGTATGTGTGTATGTGTGTATGTGTGTGTGTGTGTGTATGTGTAAGAATTTTGTCTTCGCTCTAACTCAAATACCATCATTCAGAAAATTCTGAAACCTTGTATTTCTACCTTATTCTAATACGAAAAGAAGCCATTAGATTTTAGTGTAAATCGGATAAACGAAAATGGCAGATTACTTGAAGCTCATAATGGTTTTTCTTCAAAAAATACTATTAAATGCCATTTTTTCACATTTTGTGTCTTATGAAAATTAAAGATTATTGAATTTTCTACAGGAATACATTAACACTTTTTCTATATATTTTACAGATAAATTTAAAAATAATTTTTATTATCAGTCGCAAAGCCTAAGATAAACACAATTCCTTTGTTACACAGTTCATATTCCAAATGTATGTAACTGACAGTAAATGTCTGTCAAAAAACTAATCACTTCAAATTAATAATAGTGACATTTTAAAAAGAAAATAGTAAATAAAGCAATAGTTTTCTGCAGTGGTTAGTAAATACGTAGGTATGTATTTAAATTAATAAAAATTAAATAGCGGGAGGTTTTGTATTGGCCACATCAGATTTTTTACATTAATTTTTAAAATTTTGAATTCTACCTCGTTTCTTCTTTCTATACAATGGAATAAAAAGAATACAGCGCAAAAATCTCGGTAGAACCCCCAAGAAATTGTTGACGCAGTTTTTGAAGCTGTTCTTAATACCAATGAAATATAGAAAATTGTACAATGCAGCTTTATAACCTGAATTAGACAACTGAACTGTCAAAATAATATAAATTCCCCAGTTTATTTTTCAAATATTTTCTCCTTTTGTAAAAAAATGTTTTAATAAATGTCGATTTTTACTCCGGGTAGTAAAAAATTGTAATTTCATAACAATATAAACAGAAAAAAAAATACCGGTCAGTACTTCGCAATCAAATAGTTATATGAAAATAATTTGGTAAAAAGTTTTTAATTCTTTTACAGGATAGCTATATACATATGTACCTGCTCAATGATATAAATGGTGTTCCTAAGCGGTCACCCATCCAAATACTGATTTAGGTACATCTCGCTTGATCCTATAAATCATAAAAATCTTCGTATCCACCACATCAAAGCTGTTAATATTTTATAACCGTCTTCTTTAAATAAATAAATAAACACATCATTATTATTTTACTACCATTGTAGTGTATCGTATTCTACAGCACGTTAGTAAAGCGCAAGCGATCTATATCCCCGGATTGATTGCACTCCGGGTCGGCGGCGGCGGTGCACCGCCTCCACGTGTTGGACAAAGATGGAAGAAGAATGGCTGGTGTGTCTTTGTCTTGCCGCCGGCACATTTAAGGGTGGGTAGGTGGGATGATGCACAAAAGGGTTGACGGGAAAAAAGAGACGGGAGTATTATAAATTAAAGGATAATATACAGGGTGTCTCTTAAATAGGGGGACATGGCTTAACCACAGATTCCTGAGGCTAAAAGACGATTTAACCAAACTTGCTTCTACCGGAAAGTGTACCATATAGCCGGAATTCTGCTTCAAAGTTCTTCGAAAAAAAATTAATTTTGCTTATAATAACCGGACGCTTTATTCGATTTGGATGAAATATGGTATGGCAGTTTATATGGTTATAAGTCATCTTTTAAGATGATATTTGTTATTATTAGTGAACCACTAGTGCATGAAACATAGGTGTCCCAACATTGATTAGACCATAACTTTTTAATGGCCACGCTGATAACGTGAATTTTTTTCAGAAAGATACATTCAATGGTAAACTTTTCTTTCTCTGTGTAATTTGTGATATCTGTTACGGTTCAGACAGAAAAAAATAAAACCTGAGTGACTGCATCGTGAATATTTTTAAAATAAATTTAATCTAACAGTCTATCCAAATGTCAAATAATTAATTTTTAATGACAGTAATGAGTTGTCAATCTTCTCAACTTGTTTAGGAGTAAGCTAACATATTTATTCGTGTTATTTATAATAATGGTAATAAAATACTATTAGGCCGAACAAACAGATGTTACTAGTTTCTGTATATTGCGAAGGAATTTTTTGACAACCCATAAACAATTGTTACTGTCATTAGAAATTCCTTGTTTGACATTTGGATAGATTGCTAGATTAAATTTATTTTAAAAAAATTCACGGTGCGGTCACTCAGGTTTTATTTTTTTCTGTCTGAACCGTAACAGATATCATAAAATAAACAGAGAGAGAAAAGTTTACTATTGAATGTATCTTTCCAAAAAAAAATAATTTCACGTTATCGGCGTGGCCATTAAAAAGTTACGGTCTAATCACTGTTGGGACACCTAAGTTTCATACACTAGTGGTTCACTAATAATAACAAGTATCACCTTAAAAGATGACTTATAACCATATGAAGTGTCGTACCAAATTTCATCCAAATCGTATAAGGCGTTCTGTTATTCTAAGCAAAATTAATTTTTTTTCGAAGAACTTTGAAGCAGAATTCTGGCTAAATGGTACACTTTCCGGTAGAAGCAAGTTTAGTTAAATCGTCTTATTTTAGCCTCAGGAATCTGTGGTTAAGCCATGTCCCCCTATTTAAGAGACACCCTGTATAAATAGAAGTAGTTACATAAAATTAATATAATTGAAATTTTCTATAATATCACAATATATATCACATGTAAACATCGGTAATGATGACGATATATTTTACCGTGTCGGCGCTTACCAGGCGTCACCTCACGGGCACTCATAGCTGGTGTGGAGAGTGCACCACAGGGGTCACTTTTGTGCCATTTAAAATTGGAAATATTTAGCGTCTGTCGGGATCGAACCCGGTTCCCCCAGGTTCGCGACCAGACACTTAGGCACGCGGCCACGGGACCCCATGAAATTTTCTATAATGAAAACATAATTCTAGTGGTGGCCTACAAAACAGCTATGAGTGTTAGTGAATAAATATTCCTTAAGAGTCCCTCCTTCTATTTCTTATTTTGGGAAGGAGTTCAAAATTTCAGTTATTGAAACATTAACGTCATAAAATTGATATTTTTTGCATAAGAAAAATTTTTATAACAGATTTGAGTTCGTAATGACATGTGGAGGCGTTCTACGAAGTTTGCAAACACTCTTTCTAACATCACTCTATCATTTTGGGCGACTTCTACGCGAATAGCTTCTTTCAGTTCTTCCAATATGCGGGGTTCGGGGTTTGTGTTCGTATGTACGTACCTAACCTAATACGTATCTTTAGGTGACCCCACAAGAAAAGATAAACAAAAATATTTGACAATTAATAACGCATACTATCACCACTTCAAAATTATAAAATTATATTAGGAATACCGGTTCCATTTTTACCTTCCGTCACCTTCAGGTAAGAAAGATTCGGTGGAGAAGTTTTTAATGAATAAGCACGTTTTAGGGTCCCTAGAATACGATTTTACTAGTTTTACGATGTCTGTATGTGTGTGTATGTCCGCGCGCGCACGTGTGTGTGTGTGTGGCAAATTTTTGTCCGACGATAACTCTAATCCTACAATTCTAATAATTATGTTTCTTTCGTATTCCTCTTCTTTACATCTATATAATAAACCTGATTAGATTTTGGTTATAATTTGTCAACCGAAAGTTCCCTTATTTGAAGTTCTTAACAGTTTTTCTAGAAAAAATACAGTTAAATATCATTTTTTGACATTTTATGTGATTATCAATATGAAAGAATATCTAATTCTCTATTGGGCTTCCAAATTATCAAGAGATGGCGCTGACGTCAAACGTCAAAATTCAAACGAATGGTACATTTTTCGCTGGCTTCCATAAGAGTACAATTGGTGTGAAACTAATTTTAGTAGTTTTTAATTTAATTTCGTATTTAGTATAGTGTTTTTTTGTTAATTTCGGTAGAATTGAGATTGATCTTTCTTGTAGTAACAATTTAGTGATAGTTTTAATAATATTTTAGTTAATAGGGTTAATTTTAGTAAGTAGTTGTAGGTTAAGAGTATTTTAGTCGTATTTTAATTAACAGTATATTGGTTTTTTTAATAAAAAAAATATTTGATTTCCTTTATTAGGTTGTATTTCATTGCCGTAGTTGTACATATATTAATTTCTATCTACATAGCTTTACTTTTATTTAATTGTTTTTCTTTCATAATGAACAATTTTCTTTGCTTATTTAGATACTATTTGTAGTTTTGGGAATTGTAGTGTATCATCTAGAAATATGGTGGAAGGCCAGCAAGTAATAAATAGTGGCCACATAATATTATGTGGTAAATATTTTCGGGGAAAACTCCATCGTAACTTTAACCTATAAATTGCATATCTCCTAATTTGTTCATTAATTTTTAAAAAAACAAAAACTTATTTGTTATATTAGCAGTAATTCAGATCCTACTAAGAATAAAGCAATAATAGCCGAAGATAAAAGCGTATTAAAATTCGTATACAAGTAAATCCCAGAATAAAACAACCACCTTCGTATATGTACACTTCACTCAGTTCAGAAATCTGCCACCAGTGGCGCATTACCAAGTTAAAGAATTATAAAGATATTAACTTACAAAAATAAGACAGCTTTGCTATAATTAAGAAAACAGTTGGTATATACGAAAATTTCTAATTGACAGATGTCAGTGTCAAGTGCAATTTACGTTTGTGTTATAATTTTATTGGATTTGCAAGGAACTTTTGGTATGGAATTTGTGAAAAATAATATATGTTCGTGTTAATTTTACTTGATATATAGAATCTTTTATAAGAAACTTTCGGTATGGGATTTGTACAAAATACATCAAATTGACGGAAGGTCTTGTGCTGACCACAACAGATTTTTATTTTGTTCTTGACAGCTCTAGCCTTAAGCCTTTTTTACAGAAAATGTCGCCCACGTATATCCGTAATATGAATACAAGGCAATCTGATTAGTAATTCGTTTTTAAATTAAAAAATCTTTTAAGTTAGGTATCATCTTTTCCAGATGGCAATTTTGTATCCAATTTTATCGCAAAGCACTCTTCTGGATTTCTTTTCTTTCTTTTTCTAAGAAGTCAATTTGCATATTGAAAATTAGAATCAGTTTTATTATCAATAAAAGTTGAAATTCTGCTGGTACTGCTTTAGATCATATGACGTCACAAATCCAATAAAATAAATCAACATTGGGGCGACGTGATATCACTGTACGAATACTTTGGAGGAATTTCATTTTTTATCGTTATACATTGAAGCACTAGAAGCAATGAATGAGTGAGTTTATGTACAAATATCCCGATACGGATCTGGGCAATATAGCTACCAAACAAATAAAACTTTTGAAACAAGATTAAATTTATTGGATTTGTAGCATGCGTTGCAAATGTATGCGTGTAATAAAATTAAAACCACGCGCTGTAAAACCGAATTAAATTTCTTTCTGAGAGATAAATTTCATATGAATGTTTCTGCTCAGTTAGCGATTTTTATTTTTCATAAATGCTATCGTAAAATTGGATGCGCAGGTTTTGCTTTCGAGGGAACGAAGTAGATGAGACAGTAAACCAAATGCTCATTATTAAACAAATAAATTAAATTTGCATGACGGAGTATAATGAAAGTTTTGATTTGCTTTGCAACCTAAAGGACGACCTGAAATTGATTTACGTAAATGCGCACGCCGATTGACAACTGCCGGCTACTTCCTCATTCTTATATCGAATTGCTAAATGAAATTGCACGACTTCACACATAACATTGTTTTACTGTTATATAGAAAACATACATATATTACTTTCTTCCCAATATTCATGCTAATAGAAAATAAATTACGAGCTTCATTTTACATTTAAAATGGAATTGCAAAATGTATTGTAATTTACTACAACGCGAACATTTTTTTCCTCCTAGCATATCTGCATTCTACTTCTTCTACTAAACTGGCTATACTCTGTTCGCCGAAGTTATGCCAAAATTATTCACGTGTTTATGATAATTATATTAAAATTGTAATCATTTGAATTTGTATCTACCTACTTAACACAACAAACGTTAACAAGGAATATAGAAATATATGATAAAGCGCTACAAAAATTAAACATGAAGATCAATAAAGAAAAAACGAAAACCATGATACTAGGAAGAAATGAACAACACCACATGATACAACTAAAAAATGAAAATCTACAGCAAGTCCAAAAATGTAAATACCTGGGGTCAATGATCTCAGAAGATGGAAGATTTGATGAAGAAATAAAAGAAAGAAGAACAACAGGAGGCAAAATATTCAATAGCATCAAACACAGCTTCTTAGGAAAGAAAGAAATACCGAAAGAGACCAGAGTACAAATATTTAAGAAAGTAGTGACACCTATACTCATACACGGAGCTGAAACATGGACATTAACGCAAAGACAAAAAGAAAAAATTACGGCCATCGAAATGAGATTCTTGAGAAAAATAGAGGGGAAAACAAGATTGGACAGAATTGAAAACACAACCTACAGACAAAACTTAAAAGTAAAATCAATAGAAGATAAGATAGCAGAAGGACAGCTGAGATGGTATGGTCATGTAGAAACGATGGGAGAGGAGAGAATAGTAAAAAGGTGTTTGAAGCAAAAATTGGAAGAAAGATGACCAAGAAGAACGTGGCTGGAAGAAGTAAAGGAAACAGCGCCTTACACCCGTGAGGGTAGAAAGGTGCAGCATTAAGTAAGTAAGTATATTAAAAGTGTAATCATTTGAATTTGTATCTACCTACTTAAAAAGCAGTTTTAAACACATATTTAAGAATTATGTTTTACACATAATTATTTTACACTTCATGCAAACCTTGATTATAAATGATTTTATAATACATGTAAATGACAGTGATAGTACTGATAGTGATGCAAGTAATGATAGTAATGGTAATAGTGACGAAAGCATGCTTGTGGATTAATAATTTTTTTATATATGTAATATTTATACTTTTTTGTTAGTATTACTACATGCAGCTGAATTATAATTTTGTGCGAATTCTATTAAATATAACGTATGTGTTGATAACATTATTACTATACTTCGTGTGCTGGATTTCAAATATTTTGTTACAACTCTGTTCTGTTACCTTCCAAGTTCATTTAAGAAGCCACCCGCTGCAAACAGGTACGTTTGCAAATAACTTGAAACAAGCTATACACAAATTTATTTTTATACATTTTTTTTTAAACGAAATTCTCATTACTAAAAATTTGTAAAATGTCACAAATAGTTTTTTTTTTTTTAACTGGAGAAGAAAATCAAATCAAAATGGAGTAGTATTTCAATTCGTTTTGTTTTAAATTCTAATTGAGGTTCGTGTATTTCTTGCTTTAGTTTTATTCTCACTGAACTTGTCCCGGCTTTCCGAGAATTCATTTAATTAGAAGCGAGTCGAATGTAGTGCTGCGCGAAACAATTTATAGAATTTGTAAAATTTCAGCAGGCGTTTACTAACGAACCAATTAATTTATACAGACCTCCTGTATATTGTCAGGAATCTTAAGCTTTCCAGTACAAACAAACAAGAAGAAGGAAAGTCCACAGACATTCATAAACACCATTTAATAGATAACCTTACAATTTCTAGGCCCGTTTTAAACAGTCAAAATTTATTACTAAGCTGTACTATGCTTTATCCACACCGAAATCTACGAACAAAAGCAAATTGGTACACCCAGAAATGGGTTGCTCATTACAAGACATTAATATATCCAGTAGTGGTAGCACGCACTTTAGAATTCTATCATAGAAAGCAGGCGAATACGATTTTACTTGTACGAATCTTGGTAGCATGCACTGTAGAATTCTATACACGTTTTTTGATTCGAAAATTATTGATTTTTATACTATTAAAATAAAAAATATAAAGACCGTTATAATAAATGTATAAATTATATGTAGATTGGCTTTGAATAGAATTGTGGCAAAATAATGACGTTACTTTAACACTTTCGCCTCGAGTCGTACGCTTGCAGGCGAATATTTTGATACACGCATGCCACCAAATTTTCGCTTCGTGGCGAAAAGCGAAAACAAATGCCTCTTTTGATAGAATTCTAACGTGCGTGCTACCACTACAGGTGTGCCAATCTGCTCTATTCTTAGATTTAGATAATGACAATGACAATATTTCTATACATACTGCTATACTTAGCTGAGCGTTGTAAATTATGAAATAAAACTGGATTTTAGAAGTTTACCGGTAACTATTTGTTACCTCCCGCTACCCTTGGCAAGGAAGATCTAAAAATCCCATTTCGAGATTTTAGATTTTGGTAAATGACCATGTTTTAAGGTCCCTAGAATCCAAATTTAACATTTTCACGATGATGTCAGTTTTTTTATGTGTGTGTGTGTGTGTGTGTGTGTGTGTGTGTGTGTGTGTATAGATTTTGTCAACGCTCTAACTCAAATACTATTATTCAGAAAATTCTAAAAACTGAAACGTTGTATTTCTACCTTATTCTAATATGAAAAGACGTCATTAGATTTTGGTGTAAATCAGGTAACCGAAAATGGCACTTGAAGCTCAAAATAGATTTTCTTCGAAAAATAACTTTAAATGTAATTTTTTTCGCGATTTATGTTATTATAAGAATTAAAGATTATTAAATTTTCTACAGGTACGCATTTATATTTTTCTATATATTTTACAGATAAATATATATTCAGGGTGTCTCAATAAGCTTGCTCACTATTGGTAACTTTTTTATTTGAAGAGATACGAGGTTAGTTAAATGAGCAAAATTGCGCCATTTTATATTGGAAAAATGGTCATGTAGACAAAATAAAAATTGTGTCAGCGGTTCCCAAAATTTGGGACAAAATATATATTTTTTAAATGGAACTATATATTTTTTATTATCTTATTGGAAAGAGCATTTTTTTCTCTTTCCAATAAGGTAATGTTGTTTATGTACAATTTTCAAATAAACGAGTTATTTACAATTAAAGATAACAATTATCTTTTATTAGTTTATTTAGTCAAGTAAACCATGGAAACAATTGTATTATATATATTTTTTTATTTTATTAACTTATTTTACAATAATAACAAAACAATTACAGAAAATATTCAAATTGAAAGCCATTTCGCACATTTCAGCTCTTTTGGAAAAAGAGCCGACCGTTCCACGTAACTGGTGTCTAGATATTACTTTCCATAAAGCAAGATCATTATCTAATTTTTTAGTTATTAAACATTATTAAACACAGAGAACTGTACGGGAGAAATTATTAAACGTCAAACAAACAAAGAATCAATTGTTTCCATGTTTTGTTATTATTGTAAAATAAGTTAATAAAATAAAAAAAAAAAAAATTCAATTGTTTCCATGGTTTACTTGACTAAATAAACTAATAAAAGATAATTGTTATCTTTAAATGTAAATAAATCGTTTATTTGAAAAAAATTGTACATAAACAACATTACCTTATTGGAAAGAGAAAAAAATACTCTTTCTAATAAGAGAATAAAAAATATATGGTTCCATTTAAAAAATATTTATTTTGTCCCAAATTTTGAGAACCGCTGACACAATTTTTATTTTGTCTACATGACCAATTTTCTAATATAAAATGGCACAATTTTGCTCATTTAACCAACCTCGTATCTCTTCTAATAAAAAAGTTACCAATAGTGAGCAAGCTTATTGAGACACCTGTATAATAAATATGTAATAAATCCCGGAAATGTTTTATAAACAAACACAATTCCTTAACCTTAGTTATAAAGTTCTGATTTAAAATGTATGTAACTGACAGATAAATGTCACTGTTAAAAAACCTATCACTTCAAATTATTAATGGTAACGCTTTAAAAAGAAAATTGTAATAGTAAATAAAACAGTAGTTATATTATACGAATGTAGAGGAACATTTCCAGCATCAATAAATGTATGTATGTATTTAAATTAATATAAGTTAAAAAAAATAATAATAAAAAAATTATAACACTTCATTTAGTTTCTCAAGAAAAGTATATTTTTATTTTATTGTACAATTTCATAAGTTGCGACTAGATCGGAAACTAGTGGGAGATATGGTGCTGGCCACAACAGATTTTTTAGATTAATAATGACGTAACTCTGATATTGAATTATTGAAATAAGCACCAAAATGGCGGACGAGTCAGCTATAATTATCTACTAGCTACATCTATACCGATGAGGTCGTTTACCAGGCGTCACCTCTCAATAATTCTATCGCGATCCTAGCATAATATAGGACATGTCTGTATCAATATAACTTCGTATACAATTCTCCCAACTTTGTCACGATATGAAAGTAATGGCCTTGGGAAAATGATATCTTCTTACTCTTGTTGCGAGTGTCTGTGTGTAATTGCACAAGGATTAAGTGCAGGACCTATTTCATCTTGTCGTTATTTGAAGGGGAAAACGCCCTAAGGATTACCCAAAAAGGGATGAGAGATTAAATTTAGCAAGGGATGCTCCTGGTCTGGTATAGGGCCATGTTTTAGAATTATCGTAAAATTGGAATTTGAACGAGGGTAGAGACGAAAGAAAGAACAGTTTATTTTAAAATTAAATTTGACATTTTGGAAAACATTGCATTATTTTGTTACGAGCACCAAAGAGAGTCGGGTATAAATTCATAAAGATGTTGAAAAAATAGTACGAGAAAGTATTTAAGTTGGATGGACAGAAGACAGTTATAGTTAAATGGTTCACTGAAAAATGTTTCCCTGGTCCTCCACCATAACAAAAAATAATAAAATATACATTTTATACTTAAAGTACTACACAATAAATAACAATTAAGATTAAAAAAAACATTTTTTTTAATAAACACTTTGAGAAATATTTGAATTTGTTTTCAGTGCCACAGGGACGTCAGAGTATTGCTATCTTTCTCGCACAGTCTACTATAGAAACTGGTGCGAGAAAGACAGCAATGGTTTCGCTAAAAATAAAATGCAGTTAAACTAAAACAAATATGATTTTTTAATACTACGAATTGCTGCAAAGTTAAATGAAATTTCATTTAAAATAATAATAAAAAAAATAACAGAGGGGTACCCCATCCCAGAAACAGAAATTATGTTACATCATGATAATGCGTCTTCTCATAAGGAACTTCAACGCTTCAGTTCTTGACGAAAAGAAAATATAAAAGTAATAACGCATATATCAAGAGTTTTGAAAAAATTTTACGCTCAAAATTTTATTAACAAATAAGGTATAATCTATTTGTCACTGGACATAATAAATAGTAACAGTTGTCTTATAACATGTCATATAAAAGTTGCAAGAAAAAGTTTTAAAAGATGTTATACAAACTTGAAATACACAAATTTAGCTATGGGTTACTTGAACAGATTGCCGAAACGTGAAGTTGTTAACGTATTTGAGGATCAAAATATTGAGCATACGACTATTTCCTGAACTATAAGGGCATGTATTAATTTACTAAAAAGTGGCGACCCGAATTTTTGTCCCCAAATCGAATCAGCAAAGACATTCAAAGTGCTCAAAACAAAGTTAGAACGTCATCACACAAATTAACTCGTTAATAATGTTATAGATAATTGTCAGCAGAACTTTGGTTATAAATGATATAAAATTTCAAAAAAAGAAATAATGTAATCAATTAGGAAGCGGCTCAGCTTGAGCGAATCCCCAGCACTGCAGAGCATTAAGGAGCCAACATTTTATACAAAACAGAGAAAGTTGAATCTCCCAAATGTTTCTCAGGCGCGACAGATTGAAGAGTTTTGAACATTTCTTAACAGAAAAATATACAATAATGGCTGGAAAGACCAGAATGAACAACAATTAGAAATGAGAATATTTCTGACGATCCGAAAAGTATATTTTTCGTATTTTGTACAGTAATGGGTTACTTTACAACATAGTAACCGTTACTGTATAGCAACGGTTTTGTCATTAAAATACATTTTGACACAAGGAATTGTTTATTTTTATTTTTTATTGTTTAACTTCTAAATCGTAATCCATGTTCTTTTCATCATCTAGATCCATCGTTTTGCAAATCGATCTCCAAAAATTAATTTGTTTGGAGGTTGTAAGGAACAAAAAAACAATAACTGTCAAGTTCCTTTGTTACTGAGAATCAGACTACTATGTTTTTTTTAATTGTTTTAATTCAATATATTTTGCTGCAAAAAATAGAATTTCAATACTAATATACAGGGAGGATTAACAGTTTTGCCGCCCGTAGGCACCCAGAAAATTGCCGTCTTTTTGCAGAAATTTGCCGCCTTTTCATAATTTTAAAATATATTTCTAACAAAACAATAACATAATTTTCAAATATTAACCAAAGATAATATAAATATTTGAATATCAGAAATTTTAAAATACATCTTTTTTAATGTATAAACTTTTCGCATGTTTTATTTTTGTTAAAATATAAAAGGGGCTTAAATAGGTAATTTTAAGGCTAAAGTCTGGAATACCCAACCCTCAAGAATTTTATTTTGATGGTTATATAAAGTTGCAAAAGCATTATAAATATGAAAATTATGCCGCGGAAAGGAAAGCAATATGTATAGTAATTTTCGCATTTTTTCTGAAAAAAAAGGTACGGTTAAATTCCTATAAAATGAATATAACCATCCGAGTTAGGTCAAATTGTGTTCTGTGATTTAGGTTATCGTTACATTAAAGTATTTATTGAAAATTTCCAATCGAAAAAGTGTCACATTTTTCGTAAACACCGCCTAAAAACTAATAATCATTCAACTCGAACATAGATAACATTTTTATTTATATTACATTATATACCCGAATTTCGTCAAAATGAGTTTTGTGCGTTAGGTTTCCGTTATTTTAAAGTATTTTTTGAAAATTTGCAAGCGAAGAAATCATCATTTTCACAAATATAGCCTTTAGAATAGGTAAAGTTTGACTTTATATTTGCAAAAAAACATAAATACATGCTTCCGCGCTTTAATTTTGCATTTCTTTATTTATTTTAACTAAAAGAAGACATAACAAAATGGAATTTTAAGTAGTTATTCTACAATCCAAGCAATTTTAATAAATGTATTATAATTATCGATAGCATAATAATAATCTCAAAATAAAGTCTGAAACATGAGTTCAATTACTTGGACATTTGTTGAAAATAGAGCGCATATTCCATTACTTAAGTACCACAGAAAAACAGACGATAATTACAAATTGACCGGAGTAATAATAATATACCTACAAAAAGCTTTACTTTATATGAATTTGTTTCAGAGATCATCGATATTAATGTTTTCGTTGCGTCTTTGATTGGCAATTTTTTTATAAAATTATACATTTATGATTTAAAAAAAATACCGCCCCCGAAAATTTACCGCCGTAGGCACGTGCCTACTGTGCTTATGCGTAAATCCGCCACTGCTAATATAAAATACGAAAAAACAGTGTACTCACCGCGTCAGAAAAGTGATTTTACTCTACTCGTATGGCATTTAAGTACTCGCTATTTCTCGTACTTGAACTTGCCATAATCGTCATTTCTTGGCGGAAAAGTATACAATAATGCCTGGAAAGACCAAAACGAGTAATAGTTCCAGACAAGAATATTTCTGAAGATCCGTTTTAAATAACATGATTTAAAATAAAATTCTAAAAAATATGACCCATGTATCTAAGTTTCAATAATTCTAGCTTGACCGTATTTACGAATTAACGCTGTTGAGCATTATTCTTGTTTTATAAAAATAATCGTCAAATATTTCATTATAATCCTCGTATCTTCCGTGACGTATATTCCTTCTTATTATCTTTATATATTTCTTGTATATTCTTCGTATAAATCCTGGTATATTCCCTCATGAATACAGCATTTAATAACCCAATTTAATATCTCTTGGCTGTATCCCAGATGAAATATAATCCCGTTCGTGTTTGTGTTGATTAAGCAAGCAGAGGCCACGGAATGGAATGGAGTTAATCTTATGTCATTTCTTCTTCTTCCAAGAGAGGGTGCGGGTGATTAGAGCTCTATCATCATTCGAGAGGTGAAGAGATAGAAACCGTATATATGAGGACGATGTAGTAATCACATAAGATGAGCAAGAAATATAGAAGTTAATTAAAGTATCAGGAGCCAGAATATAAAATTGTTTATGAGGGGGGTAATTATGTATGACTTATGATTGGAACATATATTATTATTAACACTGGTTTTATTTATACCATTACAAAAATCAGAAAATAATGTGAACAATTCGAGGGTCTAAAATAACAAGATTGTAAAATGCATGAAACTAAAATGGCGAAGAAACTGATTTAAAATTTTAACATGCTGTTATTAAACACATTGGGTGGAATTCAGTGGGTTGTATTAAAGTCTGTATTAAAGCTTGTATTAAGTATATGGCAACATTGTAATATTTCCCAAATCTATCAATGAGATTTAATTGTGATATAGAAATTTTACCGCAGGGAAAAGTAATACAGATATCCTTTACTCAAATGAAGAAGTATAATTGCAAATGGAAGGTGTAAAAGGAATTGCAAAAAAATAGCAACATTAGGTTAGAAATATGTCAAATTTTATGTGTCAAATTTCATACCTGAATATGTTAATGAATTTTAAAATATCTCAATCCCCGTTTTGATCAGTTTTGATATTTGTCCTTTTTTATCGTAATTGTATGGCTTTCTTACTTCTATTAATAATATTTTTTTCTTTATTTGATTCTTTGGTCTCTCACTTTTTTCTGACAAGTATTACAAAGTTGCCAAAATATTTTTGACAAAGAACTGTTTTAGCTTAAAACACGCTAATACAACCCACTGAATCTCACCCATTATACGTATCGAATTACCATTTTTTTCAACTCTAATAATGGATTAAATTCTATTATAAAAATATTGAAGAAAAATTATAATTAGATACAAAAAATATTTGAAAAATAGACAGTTAGACCTATGTACCTCATTTTTTTACATCTTTCATGGGTTCTATCTGCAAATCAATAAATAATAACAATAATAATAAAATTTAAAAATAATAAATTTCTCATTGCAAAAAAATCTAATTTAATTTTAATATTGTTTCATATTATATTCCGTTTTTCGACGTTAATTTCTGAATCTCTTTTTAGCTTCTTTGGTTCGGGAAATACTTCTTTTAAAGTACTTCTATCAGTACTGTGTTGCAGGTAGAACTTCGTCATACTATCTCGAAACAGGTGCGTAATATTTAAAATCTAATATAAGAAACGGATAGAATATGGCAGATATAACTAGTTAGGCAAAAATCTCATTTTCAAATAATTTTCAGATACAACTCAAAAGTATTTGATAATCATTTTTACATCTCGCTAAGAGGCAATGAATTCATGCTAAAAATTGTATATTCATATTTTAGTAAATAAGCACGGAAGTTGTATTTTCTTAAAAAAAGTTCTTTTAAATATTATTTTTTGAAACTTTATGTTAATACAAATACTGAAGAATATTAAATTCTCAATCTGATACTTTTAAAATAGCCGCGAGATCTCACATTTTCGAGATCTCGTCTCGAATTTCTCGAATTTTCGAGACGAGACTAAACTTCTCGTCTCGATATTTCGAGACGAGACGAGAGTAATACCCACGAGATTTGCTCGAGACAAGAGTAAAAATTCCAGATCTCGATTGTAATAGTTATTTATGTATTAAGAGCGTAAGGAGGCTTTTATGGTCTGCGGCGGGATTTTGAGCCCGAGGCGTAAGCCTGGGATATAAACACGTCAAAGGCCATACAAGTAAGTTATGCTCGTGGTACATACAAAACTTTATGCACGGAAGAAAATCTTCAAATTATGATAGTTAGAAAAATTGTATCGAAAAGAATTTGTCCTCGTACATCCAGTATCTAGTGTTGCTATGAAAGCGGAGAACAACAGTTATTGTTTATTAGTTGTCATTTGAGTTTTATTTTATATTTCTCCGTGCTTTCCATATAAATATCACAAAATTAATTTTCATTTTTCATTAAAGAATGTAAAAATTTTCGATTTGTAATAAAAACTTTTTATGTTGCCTGTTTAAATTGTTTATATTGTAGGTTATAATTTGGTTTAACGTTTCATTATAACCCGGCGGGCTATAATGAGGCCCGCGGGCTATAAAATGACGTTTATGTCAAAGAAATTCGTGTATAATTGTCAAATTATGATACGTCCATGCATAAAAATTATTATATCTTCCATAGATTTAAAGAGAATGTACCTATATAAACTAGTTGAGATATTTAAATGTTATACATAATTGGCAGATAAATGCGAAATGTCAGTGTCAAAAATCAACAATATTACTTATATTACTGAAAGCTTTTTCTGGGAAGTACATGTACTATTTCTTATTGTATTAATAATTAAATATTAAAAAATATATATGTGGTATATCAATAATTTCTTTTATATATCATTAAGAAATACCGCTAATACCGTCAATGAATATCAAGAATATTGATCATATCAGAAGAGTTAGACAAAATTCCTCATAGAACGAAAGAATAGGTACAATTTGAATTAGTTGTGTACAAGAAATGTTAAATTTGATAATTATGCAATATAAAATGAAAATGGCGAAAGGTATTGTGCTGGCCACACAGATTTTTATCTGTTGTATCTGTTACTACAACAAATTTTTGGTTTGGAACTAAGTTCTGGTTTCCATATTTTATCTGCTATTCGTAACAGTAATTTAAATTTTTCAACAGTATTAATATTCTTTTTTCTACAGTCACTATAGAAAGTAGCCATTTGCGCTTTCTTTTGTCAACGCAAAATGGCACTTTTCCGCTCATGCGCGACAAAGTAGAAAAAACGCTCGCTGTCCAAATTTCTAAATATAAAATGTTGAGAAATGTCACTTGTCTACATTCTTAATGAAAACGTTTAGTTAGGAACTAATGGCACTGTAGTTACACATTTACCACGTTCACAAGTCACTTTGACATATGATCTGCCGGTATTTAACATAACCTAACAAAATGCCACACTGCTGTGAAAATAAAATAGGGCATTCATTTACAAAAGCGAAAGTATAAAATGCTTAAATTAGATTGCATTAAAACTCAAGAAGAATGGAAAATAGCGATAAAATAAAATTAAATATAAAATAAATTGTGTGAACAGTTATGTTTAGTAATAGGAATGATTTTACACAGATGGCGGTAGGATAGTTGCGAGTCGTAACATCTGATCTCGAGTTATCTATTTATTTTGATTGCAATAAAGTTATTAGTTATTTCGTTACTAAAATATTTGTGAGAAGTCAGTAAATGTACGTACATGTCTATATAATCACAAATTCCTTGAAATATTTGTTAATTTTTTCAGTGTGACAGGCGTGACAACTAACCACACATTTTGCTACAAAAACTCAAATCATCACAAATTCTTGCTTCCACGCTCTAATTTTGGTTTATTTTATGGAATAGATGGCTAATGTAGCGATATAATCATTTAAAAGCATTTTGAGTTTAAACCGTATCTTTTGTAGCCAATCGTTATTTATTGAGCAGTACTGTAAGTACAAAGTGTACATTTTATTATTTTTTGTTATGGTGTAGGACCCCATTGTGGTGACTGTAGAAAAAAATCTTGTGTGTGTTTCGAGCGCAAATGGACATTGTCGATTTCGAGAGAATGCCGCGCTCCTTCGTCGCGCGGCAGCAACCTCTCAATCGACAATGTCGCATTTTGCGCTCTTAATACACAAATAGCTATTATGCGAGAAAATGATCGTAAGTTTTTGTCATTTAAAAAATAATTATGCAAAAAAATTATTTGAGTAAAAGATTTAACAGATAAAAATAAAAAAATTAAGTGGGCAAATTCATTTAAGCGGTTTTGCATGTTATGTAGGAGTGAATATAAATATTTAAACATTTTTTCTGCTATTTAGATAGGCTTAAACTGGTATAGAATTATTTAACATTTATCCTCATTTAAAAGCCATCCACATAAATTTCCCACACTGGCATCCAACATCCAAAACTAGTCATATAGATATGCAGATGAATCTGTTTTTTCTGTTTCGGCTGGCCATGCCATACTTTAGGCTTTCGGTCGTCGTAAATTAAGATACCTGCTAATAACATAATCAGAATAATCTGAGGCTCGCGGGATAATAACAGAGTTTCTCATATGTGACCATAAATATTCACAAGGCAATAAAGTCATTGCTGAGACTCCGGGGCTCCGCCCTCGTAAGTGTACGGCCCCAAAGCGCAATTAGGAGAGGAGGGTAATTGCTGGACACGAGAAATACTCATCATGGAAGACAGGATAGACAGTTTGGCAAAGTGCAATATGCAATTAAGGTATCTGGGACTTTATAATAAATATATATGAATAAGTATAAGATTAAGAGGATAAATTCCAACGACTAGTTTTTAACCAATCATGATGCAAAACACTTGAAAATTCAACCAATGGGAACAGTATTATACTGATAAAACCTTGTTACCCCGATAAAACCCCGTTACCCCGATAATTTCCCGCTACCAAGTAAATAAACAGTTGTTATGGTTTATAACTGTCAGTGTGACAATTAATGTGTCAAGTTTCATTTTGCGTTGTCTTTGGAATTTATCTCACCAAATACCACACGACCTCTCAGATTTTCTCAGATAAACTTTTATTTTTAAGCACTCATTTTTTTTACTTTTAAGCAAAATCACTCAAGCAAACTGACATTAGGTAAAACCCATTCTCTTTCGGAGTCGGGATTTTACCATGCAGTTTGCTTTCGTGTTTGTTGCTAAGCAAAAAAAATTCGTGCAAAATAAAAATTTATCGATAAAATCAGGAGGTCTTGTGATATTACTTCTGATTAAATATATAACGATAAAAAATCTGTTATGGCTAGAATAATACCTCTTGCCATTTCCATTTTATGTTATACCCAAATCATTCAAACAGCCAATGCATGTCATTAATAAAAATTGAATAAAAGTAATTAGATGTGTGACGTCATGTACTGGTACGTTTGCAGAAGTTTTAGAATCTTTATGAAAAGAGTTATACAGGTTGCAATCTGTATTATCGTATTATCGACATGGTCATGAACTGTCACATCTATAAAATAAATACTATATTTTCGTCATTGTCCATTTCTATTTAAATTATTTATAATACTAACCTTATTTATACTTATGTATGCCATATAAAGGCAATAAATAAAAGTGAGCCGAATTTCAAAGAAATATACCGAATTCTTCTGATTGATTAGAAGTGCTACCTTTGACAGATTCACAGATTTTGTCTTTGCGTTAACAGTCACGTTGCGTATATAAATATTGTACTGCACTTCGCTGTTGAAGTCATTTTTTAATAAAAAAAAAAAAATGATGTGGCCAGCACATTACCTTCCGTCAATTCTATGTATTTTCTACAAATTCCACACCAGAAGTTCCTTAGAAGAGATTCTATAAATCCAATAAAATTATAACACAAACATATACTATGTAAATTGCACTTGACTCTGACATGTCAATTAGAATTATTTGAATATATCAGCTGTTTCCATGATTATAGCAAAGCTGGTTAATTTATGATAGTTAATCTATTTATAATTCTTTAACTCTATATCTATTGAATATGAAGGAAAATGTACGAGTATAATCAAACTGTATAGACAATAAGATATTCTTTCATATTGATAATAAAATGTCAAAAAATGACATTTAACTGCGTTTTTTCAAGAAAAACTATTAAGAATTTCAAATAAGGGAACTGCCAGTTGTCTAATTAAAACCAAAATCTAATCAGCTCTTCATATGGATGTAAAGAAGAAGTATACGAAAGAATTACAATTTTTAAAATTGTAGTTATCGTAGGAGAAATTTTTGTCATACACACACACATAGACATAATCGTAAACTAATAAAATCGTATTCTAGGGACCCTAAAACGTGCTTATTTATTAAAAACTCATCACCGATTTTTTTTACCAAAGACAATACCTTCCTTACCTAATGGTGACGAAAGGTAAAAATTACAGACCTTTACTCAAATATTGTTTTTTATTGTATTTAAAATATCTTGTAGGTACACACATACAATTCTAACTATATCTATTTTTCCTAAATATCAGAGATTCTTCCAATTTATTAACAACATTGGTGGTATTTCTTTTGGATATATGCATTTTACCTATAATTTTAAATATTTTTAAGAATGTCACTAAAACTGTTGATTTTTGACGCTGACATATATCTCTCATTTACAAACTATGTTACTAACATTTGAATTTGCCAACTCGTTTTCTTGGTGCAGTTTAGCCTGTGCGATTTATTACATCTAATTATTCTATATAGTGTCTTCATCTCCAAATTTATAGAAAATAAAATAAAATTTTAAAAAATAGAACAGTTTTGGATTTCTGATATGGTTGATATATTGAGTAGGTAATCTAAATCTACTCTTTTTTTCAGATTTGTTGTTGGACTTCTGGCACATGGACATGTTGAGTAATCCAAAACTGATCTATTCTTAGACATAAGTTTACTGATGATGGAAACTTACATAGTTGCCGAAAAACGTATATAGTTTTAGCGTTTTTATTAAGGTTTAGGGATTTTTTAACTATTATCTATTTAACCTTAGACTACAACAAAGTTTTATTACCTATACTAACGCACAATAGACACGCTTGGGAAATTGGAGACGAATTTTGTGCGTTAGGTAATATAATTGTTGTATTTTTACTAAATTAGCTATTTCTTGACTTTTGGGTGTATTAATAAATCCCGAATGCCGGGATCAGATTCACTGCCTTTAAGAAACAAACAACTTTTATAAACTTTGATAATTCCTATGATACAGTTTTAAGGTCTAGTTTCAATATAAATAACCCATGATCTAATTTCTTACTAAATTAGTGGAACATGGAGGACCTTATTGCAACTAGCAATAAATTTCTAATGTCAGCACTTGCTATAACATCATTTATATTATATGTTCAAAACATAAACACCTATTTATTACTTATTCCATTCCATTCAGATCGTTCGTACTCCGGTTCCGATTAAATTTCTGTAACATTCCTTTCATCAGAGCAGCACTCTTGCACTCATCTCTAATGAAATTACTCTGGGTAGTTTATTTGATGATAAACATTCTGGTGTACAACAACTTTTCCTGGCAACCATAGCTTCTGTTTCAGGCTTCTTGCTTGCTACGTGCAGGACATGTTTTATGACGTCACGCAACGAAATGATTGCAGGACGAAAAGACTTCGGAATGATCCCAAATGTTATTTACTCTTGGAGTACGGTTTGCCTTTCCCTATTACGAAACGAAGGGCTTTAAGAGGAGAATTGTGTTTATGGAGCCGAAAGAGCAATTTTGTACTATTTAGTTAATCTTTTTTAGGTAGAAAATTGGATTTCGTCCTTCCAAGATGTGTTTAAAAAATTTTATTCTTTATATTTTCAACATCACATCCATACTTGTATAATAGTGAGGGAATAAGATGTGCTATTTTAGCATTTACTAAAATATTATGGTGAAACGAATACTTGTAACTGTGTGTTATACACGTGTTTAAAAGGCGAAGGTTGGAATTTAACAAATTACAAAACTAATCTAATGCTTGTTTAAAATGCTGGGTTTATGCAGGCAACTAAGTTAAAAAATTAAATTGTAAAACTAAACTAAACAAGTAGAAACCATTGTTATCAATGACAACGTTTATGCAACTGAACTGAAGAATTAAACAAATGAAACTAAATTAAGAAGTTGGCTATCTTCAACTTTTAGTTTAATTTTATAATTTCATAGTTTTGCGCCTGCGCCATTCGCGCACTTATGGCAGATTTTCGCATCTAACCTATGAAAAAGTATGTTGATAACAAAGTTTTTGCACAAAAGAGCGACGAAAAACTATTGATTTATTCAACAAATTGTTTACAGTAAAATTTTTGAAAGAAGTCGATCAAGGTCATCTACTAATTGTATCTATGAATTAAGATTTTGTGCTATCAAATTTAGTAGTGTCTTTTACTTAGTTTTTTTGGGGGTACATAATACCTTGTGTACCTCATAAAAACTATGTAAACGACACTACTAAATTAGAGAGAGATAGAAGATCATGCTTCCAAACAATGTCCCCTCGTTGTCTTACGTCCCGCTCCCTGAATCTATCTGTCATTATGTTTGCATCTGTTATTCAGTGTTGACCTAATTCTTTGTGATTTGTTCGTTGTGTTCAATAAAAATGAGTTTAAAACCACAAGATGTGCGTAAGGCAACTTTCTTTGTTTGGTAATATTGAAGATCACTCGATTATTCAACAAAAACGATGGCTGGAGTATAGAAATCTATGGTTGATGACAGTTCTTTGTTTGGACGTGGTAATCGTAGCAACCTTTAGTTCTATGCTTTCCCGTAAGATGCGCTCATGGAAATTGCAATTATTGTGTAAGTGTCTAATGTACTCACATTTTACTCCCATACAAACCTAGTATGGAGGTGAAGCCCTTTTTTACAAAACTTGGAGACTTTTTAATCAAACATGATCTCCAATACTCCAAATTGTTGTATATTAAGCAAAATGTAAAACATGTCAACTTTAGCTTTTTTTATTTGCTGGTGATGAGAGTTCTTAAACGTCCAAATATAATGTACAAATAATAAAAAAAATTAAACACACCTTGAAAGGCAAAATCCAATTTCCTACCTAAAAGTACCAACAACCAAGGTACCAAATCAAGAGATATTTTTAGTTAACCGTTTGAATAGTCTGTTTACTGCGGTTTTGGTTATGACGCCACATTGTACAACTCACCAACCCCGGTGGTCTACTGGGCAACGTAGCCAACTCTCGACCCAAGGGTTCCGGGATCGAATCCCGGATAATGTATGGTCGTTTGTTTGTCCTTAGCTTATAGAAGCTTATAAGAATCTTTGAAGAAATTTGTCTCACCGCCCCATATATCACCGCTTATATACAGAATTGTATCACAAAGCATGTAATAAATAAATAAAATAATAGTTATTTACATTCGAGTGCGTGAAAGTTGTATTTTACAGCGCGACAACTTTGTTTAAGGCACGAGCCCTTAAGGCGAGTGCCTTATTAGCTGGAGCGCTGTAAAATACTTCACGCACGAGAATTGTATCAAATTTTTTGGCCGACGATAATGAAAATCACTGGGGTTAAGTCAATTTCCAAATTTGATTTTACTTACCTTTATTAGAGTACTTCTTCTAGCAAAAATTTATTTGTAATAATAGACATTGTTTATGACTGATAATATATTTATTTGCTCATGTTTTCTTCGTAATAAATAATAGGTAGGTTTCGATATTTGACATTTCAGCAATGTTCGCCTCGCGTATTTGACAGGTATATCGATCGGTGACTATGTCGGTAACGGCGGATTTTTACAATAATGACAGATGTCGCTGTCGTGATTTTGGTTTATATAAATTAATTTTAAATATAGGAAATGTTAAAATAAAAAAATAACTTATGTAGGTAGTACTTTTTTACATGAACTTTATTACAGTAAAGATGATTTCTTTTCTAAATGCCCATAAACGTCCAGTGTATTTTGATTATTTTACCGCATAGTTAAACAAGTTACAACACAGTAAGCGTAAAATGTAGGTTACACTTGCTGTGTATACAATTGTAAAGTTTCCATTACACTTCAGGAGGGCAAAAAAAATATTGTACAACTCCGATTGAGTCACATTGGTGGTACCATAAACCTTCTTTTAAAACGCTGTTTTGAAAAATGTCAAATTTAATTATTTAATATCGCACAGAGTTTTTATCAAAATATTATTTTCAAGCAGAACATAGTTTGATAATCAATTTACTATAAGCAAAATAATGCATAAACTTTCGTTTAAAATACTTTTTAAAAAATGTGAAACCAACTCATTCATGATTACTCTCAGGCATGGAAAAATACATTGCAACTTTTTCTTAGTCATCAATATTATTATTATTATTGATTTTACAACCCTCGTATTGAAAGTATTTACCGAGAAATTACTAACAATGTTGAATACTGGTTTCAATGTCTGTAATAAAGTTCATACGACTTTGTAATTGGTTTTCCTTTCTCTTTCATTTCTTTATTTTCTAATTCACACATAATTTCACTGCGCTATTAAAATTTATTAATATGTTATGCGAATTTAGCACGGGCACCATGAAACTAATAATCTTTGTTTCCGATTACGGTGTTACAGTTTTATTTAATACCCATTTATCCCTAGAAAACAACTGCAGCTCTGAACAATGGAAATTGGTTTCACACGTTTGACTTTCTCATAAACGCTTTCTTATCAAAGTGTAAGCAGTAAACCGGTTCAACTTCATTCAGATTGGCAAACCAAATTGAGATATACCTAAGATATGGAGGTCTCGTATTACAGTTTGAATTTTGTTTTTAGATATAGAACACGAAATAAAACTATAAGTATATACAGGATTGAACAAATTTGAGTTTCTCATATGAAAAACTATCTTATTATGCACGAGTAAACTACAAAAAATAGGGGAGCTTCACCATTTTTAAAAATTTTATATATTAATTTACATGACAAATTAAAATAAACGTATTTTTAACTTCCGTCACCTTTAAGTAAGGAAGATATTTTCTTTGGTCAAAACAATCAGTGGTTTTTAATGAATGAGCATGTTTTATGGTTTCTACTATACAAATTTACTATTTTTAAGATGATGTCTGTATGAGGTCTGTATGTATGTGTTCGTGTGTGACAAATTTGTCTCCGACAATAACTCCAATACTACAATTCTAAAAATTATAATTTTTTCGTATTCCTCTTCTTTACATCCATATGAAGAGGTGATTAGATTTTGGTTATAATTGATCCACCGAAAGTAACCTTATTTGAAGTTTTTAACAGTTTTTCTCGAAAAAACGCAGTTAAATATCATTTTTTGACATTTTATGTGATTATCAATATGAAAGAATATCTATACGGTTTCATTACGTTTTCCTTCATATTCAACAGATACCAAGTTAAAGAATTATAAAGATATTAATTTTCAAAAATAAGACAGCTTTGCTATAATCAAGAAAACAGCTGGTATATACAAAAAATTCTAATTGACAGATGTCAGTGTCAAGTGCAATTTACGTTTGTGTTATAATTTTATTGGATTTCCAAGGAACTTTTGGTATGGAATATGTAAAAAATAATATATGTTCGTGTTACAATTTTACTTGATATATAGAATCTTTTGCAAGAAACTTTCGGTATGGGATTTGTATAAAAGAAGTACCCTTATTTGAAGTTTTTAACAGTTTTTCTTAAACAACGCAGTTAAATATTATTTTTTAACATTTTATGTTATTATAAATATTTAAAGAAATGTTCTTCTCTATACGGTTTGATTATACATTTTCCTTTATATGCATTACATAAAGAGTTAAAGATTTATAAAGAGGTTAATTTTCAAAATATTCTAATTAACAGATATCAGTGTCAAGTGCTAAACCAAAGATGGAAATTTTACTTTAAAATAACTTGGGGCGTCTTTCCCATACAGGGTCACCATACCATCCGCTCATGAATAATTTTAGGACCATTGTCTTCTTTTGTTAAGAATTTTATCACACTCCGATGCTCCAATTTAGTTTCACTTATTATTTATACCCGAAATTCTACACTAAACTGTAATAACTAATACGATTTGAATGCATCTTACTGTATGAACTTAAAGGCTGGTAGCACAAGCGTGGTTCTAACACCGGTATTAACTAGAACCATGACAATGACTTGGCACATACTTCAGGGTTGTTAACAATATAAGAGTTGCCAATATACTGAATTAAGTCGAAAATGTACTGACAAATTTGACCTCATTATTTAAAACTGTTTTTCCTAGAAACAAAGTTAAAAACAAATCATATTAAATAATTTTAAATAGTGTTGGCAGATTTATTGAATATGGCTGTCAGTAAATTTTCAACTTGATCAATATATTGGCAACACTTGTTTTCTTAACAAACCTGAAGTATGTGTCAAATCGTTGACATGGTTCTAGTTAACACCGGTGTTAGAACCACGCTTGTGCTACCAGCCAAAATGTCCCACAAAACTGTCAACAAAAAGTTGCTATCGTTCGTTTTTTGTTTCATAGGTATCTAGATTTCTTTATAAACTATCCTCCTAAATATCCAGTACTAAGTCCTAGCCCTAATTTCTTTTTTCTTTTATAACGGTTCAGAAGCTAATAAGGCTTTGTCCGATGTTGCACTCTTACCACCCTAATATCTAAATTCTAAATTTATGTGCTCTAAATAACATTATTATTTAGTATTTTAGGAATTAGATATTAGGATTTTGCAGGAGCACACTATGCCTTGAAGTTGACACGCACTAATTAAACAAATCCTGTTCATTGCTATAATTTGCACAAAACGTCAAATTTACTGTCACAAAATGGCTTCTTAGCTTCTATTTTATGAAATATAATATTAACATTTAATCTGAAGCATCAAATTAAATCGAACTGTATAATTCATTTTTATTGTTCTAAAGTGTTGCCTTACAAACCAATGGTTGTCATTATTGTGCCATTCGGAGTTGTATTTATGTGAAGAAGACTAAATACTAAATGCCAAAATGCAACATCGGACACAGCCTAATATGACACAACAAAATTTCAATATTATTCTTGTTAAATTTTCAGCTTAGTAAAAAGTAATGTTACATTTTTAAATAAATTAAAACAGAAAAGGTCGTTCTTTTCGTTATTCTTTATCATCTCCATCCTTCCAATTAGAGAATCTAAAATGGCGTAGGGCGGTAGCCAGTTTGAAATTCCTAAAAAGCAGTCTGTCATTACCGACTATCTTAATAAGAAATCTCTGTCGTGTTGGTGAAGGGCGAGGTGAAGTCCTCCCCTCCGGCTCTTCTCCTTCACGTCCTCCACGTCCCGATCCCACGAACCCGACGTCGTAAAACTCCGCGATCGACGAACAAGAAAAAGAAATAGCAAAAACGTGCGCACCATTGCGTACGAGGAGAGAATGCTGCAGCTACAACAATGTAGATACCATCACGATAGGGTTTTATTAAAATGGAAATTGAAATTTTGCAAAAGCCACGAGAATAAGAATAAGAAGAAGAAGATTATTAAGTTACGATCGGAGCCAAAATGATATATTCCTGGTGTGATCTTGCAATAACAACAAAATTCTGTTTGAATTTACTATCTTTTAAATAGATGCCAAATTTCAATATATAATTTCACCCTTACGTTTAGAGAATGATTTCTTTCAAAATATTTTACAGCAGAACATAGTTTATATTCAAATAAGTATTTAAAATAAAATAGTTTTTACCTTCCGTCACCTTTAACGAAGGAAGGTAATGAATAAGCACGTTTTAGAGTCCCTACTATACGAATTTACTAGTTATTCGATGATGATTGTATGTATGTGTATGTGTGTGTGTGTTTCTGTTTTTGTGTGTGTGTGTGTGTGACAAAAATTTCTCTGACTATAACTCCAATACTGCAATTCAATAGATATAGAGGGAAAGAATTATAAAGAGATTCACTTTCATAAATCAGCTAGCTTTTTTATAATCATGGAAACAGCTGATATATTCAAATATTTCTAATTGACAAATGTCAGTGTCAAGTGAAATTTACATAGCGTATCTTCGTGTTATAGTTTTATTGGATTTATAGAATCTTTTACAAAGAACTTACGATGTGGAATTTGTAGAAAATATTATATGTTCGTGTTACAATTTTACTGGATATATAGAATCTTTTAGTATGGGATTTGTACAAAATACATAGAATTGACGGAAAGTGATGTGCTGGCCATATCAGATTTTTTAAATATAAGTATGAAATTAAATATTAAAATTTGCCATTTTCAAAACAACGTTTTCAAAACAAGGCTTGTGGTACCAGCCAGTGTTATTTTAATAAACGAAATCAAAATTTTAAAACATATTACTAATCGATCAGGTAGTTTATTGCATTATTATGTACATTCCATAATTAAATATTATAAATTGTTAGTGAAATTTAATTCTTGTTTTGAAACATATAGAAATGTTAGGAAACTAAGCAATACTTTCGCATAATAGTAATAAATATATGTGTATTTGACAGATATTTATTCATAATGTAATGAGAAATATTTCACAGAATTCTAGAAAGTACTACCAATGATTTTATATATTACGTTAACATTTACGTAGAATTATCCGTAAAAATATAACAAGAACATGAGAACAAATTAAAAATAATTTGACAGATTTTTCGAAAATCTTGTTGCGAAGCCCGTAAGACTTTAATGGCTTGTCAAATAGCATCAAGTTTGAGATAGAATCTGGAGAAATAATTCTAATTTATTTTCACTATCGTATATTTTTTTATCCACAAATTTGTGTCAAACAACACTGTCACAGTCATGCTAATGTAACGCCATCTATTGTCGTAATTAATTAGCTTCATTCATTTACATGGCGCAGTTGACATGTCTATTTTGACAATTAAAACACAACTTTGACAACGCAAAATAAATATAAATAATCGTGTCAATATCAATTGATTTCCATTTATGGTGTTTCAGGAAGTGGTTTCTATTTTTTTTTTTTTATTATTATTATTATTATTTTTATTATTATTATTTCAAGATCAGTAACGGCACTAAATTGGTACTTCTCGCTCATTTTACTTATGTGTTGATCACTATCTGACATTTGTCAACAAAAAGCTACAGAGAGAGATTATTTATTTTTTAATTAAATTCCTACGTATACTATAATAATGAAAGGATTGGTTAAAATGCAGACATGAGATAAACATTAAAACGTTTTATTGGTTTTAAGAAATGTCAAAAAATAATCGTACGTAATATAACAAGTGATATGATTATCATCAATGATATTTTCGAGTGGAACCGAGTAGTAGATTTCACGAACAATATCTTCGATATTAATCATATCACGAGCTTATATTGAATGAGAGAATATAATGAATTTTTGTTAAAATTAACCGTCAATGTTGTAAAAATCCCTGAGAAACGAATATAAATAAGGTGATAATTTCTTTGTTTTTTATCATAGCTGTGATAGACATGTAAGTAGGGAGATTCTGAATGCGGAAAACATGTCACGTGACTAATGAATTATATTGCTCTTACTAATGAAATTGATAATAACTATTTATGATCAAATATAATAGTTTAAATCGTACAATTAGGCATTAAGATCATAGAGAACCTGCCCATGTCCTATGATCTGTAATGCCTATTTCTGCGTTTTATACTTACTAATAAAAAAAAAACTATTAAATTTTTAAATGGTAAAGTGACTTATAGACCACCTGTAAATTTACGGCCATTTGCTTAGAAAAATACTATGCAGAGAGAAATAAATAACGAAAATAAAAGAAATGCGGTGAATTAATTTTGAAAACTTTTTATCTTTGTTGTGAATTTCTGTCCATATTAGAATTCTCCCTACCCTAATATTTTTATTTTTCACTATCCGTCTCTTCCTCGTGATAGAAAATAGATAAAAGTTATGAGGGATGAAATACATCCCCTGTCTGCTGCGGCAGCATTTCTTTCGCGTGACAAGCCAGTCCATGAGACGTGACACATGACACGTGACGTCTGACGTGACATGACGCTGAAATACAGCCAAGTAAATGCGCCATGAAATGCCATGCTTTATAGACGAAAATACAAGAGATAGGGGGCTTTACGATACTAGACCCAAACTTCTGTTTTTATAGTTTTCTTAAACGGTTTATGCAAAGAACCGATCACAAAACTTTTTCAGTATAAATCAACAGGATTTTAATACTACTGGACGCAATTTCGAATTTCCATTTTTCAAATTGCACAAAACTATAGTCAGAAAAATTGACTGTCGGATCCAGCAATAAAACTATAAATATGACAAAACGACATTTCGCTTACTGTTTGCTTTATAAATAATATTGGATAAAACAGGTCATTATTTGCGCCACTCTTTTGGAATGAAGAAAAGCAACGCCTGCTACTTCTACCTGCTCTGAATGCTCCGTATATTAAAATTTTTATTTTGTTTAAAATAATTTTTTCGTGTCTTCGTCCGGCATAGCTTGTTTTACATATCTCAAAATCGTCCAAAAACACTTATTTTCTGGCCTGCAAACAGATATCGAATTTTATGACTATAAGTTGGTATTATTCTGGTGAAATATCAACATATAAGGTGAAATGTCAACTTATAAATATTTTCAAAATGTGATACTTTATTTAAAAACTATTTTTGATTTATTATTCATATTATACTCGTATTATACGATTACTATTGGGCTTCCAAATTATCAAGAGATGGCGCTGACGTCAAACGTCAAAATTCAAACGAATGGTACATTTTTCGCTGGCTTCCATAGGTGTACAATTGGTGTGAGACTAATTTTCGTAGTTTTTAATTTAATTTCGGATTTAGTACAGTGTTTTTTTTTAAATTTCGGTAGAATTGAGTTTGATCTTTCTTGTAATAACAATTTAGTGATAGTTTTAATAATATTTTAGTTAATAGGGTTAATTTTAGTAAGTATTTGTAGGTTAAGAGTATTTTAGTCATATTTGAATTAACAATATATTAGTTTTTTTAATAAAAAAAAAACATTTGATTTCCTTTATTTAGATTGTATTTCATTGCCGTAGTTGTACAAATTAATTTATATCTACATAGCTTTACTTTTATTTAATTGTTTTTCTTTCATAATGAACAATTTTCTTTGCTTAGATTTAGATACTATTTGTAGATTTGGGAATTGTAGTGTATCATCTAGAAATATGGTGGAAGGCCAGCAAGTAATAAAGTGGCCACATAATATTACGTGGTAAATATTTTCGGAGAAAACTCCATCGTAACTTTAACCTATAAATTGCATATCTCCTAATTTGTTCATTAATTTTTTAAAAATCAAAAACTTACCTGTTATATTAGCAGTAATTCAGATCCTACTAAGAATAAAACAATAATAATAGCCGAAGATAAAAGCGTATTAAAATTCGTATACAAGTAAATACAATCCCTGAATAAAACAACCGTCTTTGTACATGTACACTTCACTCAGTTCAGAAATCTGCCACCAGTGACGCATTGTAATTTTGGAAGCCCAATTACATTTATTGTTGTAAAATATTAAATTCGTTTTATTTTTGAGGTTCTGTTGAACGAATTCAAGCAGAAAATGTATCTTCAAATTTTAACTTATAATGGGGATTATTGGATTAAAATGTCACTAATTTTTTCAATAAAACAAATGAATTGTTGATAAAACCATGTAAATCGAAAGTGTTACCAACACAAAAATTTTATAGTACATAATATTTGAAATAATAATATTTCCTTAATAAATTAGAAATGTCGTCGGCACAACAAAACCTTTCAGCTCGGCCTGTCAAAATAAACTCGCTCTCGCAAATGTTCAGTTTCTGGCCTAGTGATACAAATAACTATTGGAATTACAGTTTTCATTCTCATAAGACATTAATTTAAACAAAAATAGCTTTTATGTTAAAGGAACTGTAAGACTATTTTACGCAAAACTGCATCAAAATTGTTTGTTTACATCTTAGTTACCAGGGCGGAAAGTTGAACATACGCCCGCCGGGCTTTTTGCCAATATTACCGCCCGTCGGGATGTAAAAAAGCCAAAACGCCCAGTAATGAAACTAATCTTTATTTAATCATTTGAATTTTAGAAGTATTAATTCAATTATTTATAATATAACCTGGTCTCGCAATATTTTTATATAGCAGCAAGCTTAGTATGTGTTAAAAAAGTAATTTAAAACATTTTATTTGATTGCAGTAGTGCGTAAAACATTGTACAGTCCTCAGGCCGAAAGTAGTTTACACCCTTGGACGAATAAAAGCCCTCCGCTACACGTCTGGCTTCAAATTTCGTCCGCAGGCGTAAACCTTTTCTTTCGGCCCTTTAGACGTAAATAACTCTTACTATATTTTACTACACAAATCATGTCTTCATTTCAACAGAGCAGCGCAAATAATAGCCCGTTTATAAAAATAATCGTCGGTAGGTATTGGGATTTCCTTGGCAATGAAGTTTAAATGCCTTTAAAATTATCTGATATATACATGTTCTTCAGAATATTTCCATAAATGTTTATGACGCAAACTTTTGCAGCATATAAACTGAATTTATTAGCTTCATAATAAATACAAAACTATATTTCTATTTGCTTTTATAAACATTATCTTTTGCTATAAATCCATTCATAAGCTTTCATTATCAGCCTTTACACTATTCTTAAAAATTCTAAATTTCATTAATTTTGTACCTGAGTAGGTACTGTTTCAGTTCATACATACATAGCTGGCTAAACTGTTCACCTAAAAAAAAATATGAAAAATAGGCCCTACTCTTTGAAAATGTATGGGACATTTCAATCACTTACTGTCTCCCCTCCTTATTTTTAACAACAGTTATAGTTATAATCAAATAAATAATTAATTCACGCTATTTATTTGACATTTTGTGTTTGACGTTAGTTTTAATTATAATTAATAATTCTGTAAAGCCTCATTCAGAGCTCCGAAAATAAAAATAAAATTATAAATAAACATAAAAATAACGATATAAACAATATCTTATGAAAGTGTTCACAGCTCTCGAAAATAAAATTAAACATAAGACATGAACACAAGAATTTGCAAATGTTAAATATAAATAAAATAAATAAATATATCATCACGGCATATTACACATTTCTGAGTGTGTCAATCTGCTTTGTACACAGATTTCGCTAATGATAATGACATATTTGTTCCGTGGGGCGTTTACCTGAAGTCACCTCACGGGCATTCATTGCTGGCGTGGAGAGTGTACCACATGAGTCACTTATATGCAATTTAAAATCCGAAATATTTGGCGTTGATCGGGATCGAACCCGGTTTCCCAGATTCCCGACCAAACACCTGGCACGTGGCCACGGGACCCCATATGTTATGTTAAATATTTTACTCAAAAATAAACACATACATAACAAATAGCATTTGAGCTGCCAATTTACGTTCTGGCAAAGGAATTTCAATTTAAGTACAATTTTAAAAAGCTGTCTTAAGATAAAGATTCGCATATATGATAGCGTATTCAGTGCTTTAACAGGTATGAAGTTGTTATTATTGCTTGTTAATTACGAATGGATTAAATGACAGTTGATGTTAATTTACGTTTTATTTTCGAAGCTGTGACACCGACCATAAAGTCTTATTTATAATTTTATTTATATTTGCCATTTTCGTAGCTGTTAAGGAGCCTTATCTCAGTATCCAAAGATATTGATTTGAAAACTAAAAATTTCCTTTTTTGTTATATGTCAACATACTTGATTATTTTTTAAAAAAAATAACCAGCTGTTAAAAATTAACCTCTGAGTTACATAATAGGTCTAAAAACAATTAAATTTCCTCGATTTTACTTATTACGGACAATAGAAAATTATGAATCAGTACATTTTTGCTGGTGAAAAATAATTAGGGAAGATAATATTTGAATATTTCGAAATTAACATTGAAATCATGCGTCTTTCGAAATACCACCCTGCATACCATTTTGGTTAAGATAATATCTTTGTACGTATGTTGCAATAGATAAATAAAGTATATAAGTTGTTTGTATCGAAACGAAAGAGTTTCCTCCAAAACTCCAACTTCAATCCAATCCAATCTCGTCGTTATTGTTGCTGAGCGAGCAGATTAATTCCGCTGACTGCATTCCTGCGACAAAACAATTTTATTTTGCTGCGCGTTTGTTTCTTTTACCCGGGTTATATGGCCTGGATGACCCAAATTGCTTTATATATAGAGAACGCCGTAAAACAAAACGCAACGGTATTCTTTAATTACCAGGAATTTTTACTGTCCTCAGCAAAAACTATCTCTATAAATAATAGCAAATGCAATACGCTTAATTACGCCGATTGGTAAAGGTTATGTTTTTGTTTTCTATCTCATGTAGTGTCGTGTGTGCTTGTGCTTTTTATAATGAAGCAATTTTCATCGAGAAATTTTTCGCTTTTAATTGTTGTTACATAACACAGCAATTTAAGAATTCAATTAACGAAGGTTGTAAATCAATCTCGCATTGATTTTAAACAAGATTATTGCGAAAATAATTATTTTAGATTTCATGCTTAAACTATATAAAATTTAAACTGTTATAAATTTGAAATTAGCAAGAAAATATTATCTTTTTTACTCATGTTAGTGTTGATAACCTTGAAATGAATCAGGAATAAAAAGACAACGTAATATATAAGATGATTATTACATATTTATATTTGCTTTGACGTTGATACAACTAAAAACTATTAAGGAATTTATTCAGAGCTTATTATAATGAGCCTCACAATATAACCCACTTTAGTTACGGTAACGTCATAGTTATTTTTTATACAAACGCTCAAAATGTAATAACTTGTATCCACAGCTGGGCAGTAACTAGTTACTTTAGGAACTTAGTTACTAACTAGTTACTTTTACGTAACTTGTAACGTAACTTAGTTATTTTTTAAAATATGGTAACTGTAACTGTAACTTAACTTGCTGCGGAAAAGTAGTTGGTAACTTTACGGTTTTTAGTTACTAGTTACTTGAGTAACTTAAGTTAATTATAGTAACTCAGAAATTAGAATGTAACTTAAGTTAGTCAAAGTAACTTGAAAAGTGGAATGGAAATATTTTGTTGAGGCTGATGCCTTTTTTAGAAACACTAACTAAAACTGTTTTGTTTTAAATAAATGTCTGTCCAGAGTGGGAGTGTTGAGCGCAGCATCGCGCATACCCTCTGTAATGTGTAACTTTTATTTTAATACTTAATTAAATTCAATATTATTGTTGATTGATTTCAAGCCATAATAGATAATAAAATAAGTAATTATATTCATTAATAATAGAGTTTTTGTACGGTAAACAGAAAAACTAAAAATAACACTATTTTAACTTTTAATTCTAGAATTAAAAAGTCACTAAATGTTAAATTTGACATAAAATATATTATTTTCAAATGTTTTCCTTTCTTACAAATGATACGTTTTAATAAATTATAATTAAACTGCCACTAAATCATCAAAATTATTCCAATACAAAAAATAGTGTATTTTGTTCGTTGTTCCAAGGGTTGCAAGACTTGAATTCGGCTCATTTTTGCAAATTCCCTTCTCTCAAGATAAAATGTTACTTTTAATTTTTATATTATATTATAATGTAGGTCCACAGGGCCTTTTTATCAGATTTTTTATCACAGCAACCAGGCCCTGATGGCCCCTTGTCAACGTTAACGTAGTTAGTGCAAAAACTCCCTGATATGTATACTACACAATAACTAAGTCAACAGTCTAAGTCTACACTTCACGCCATTAAAAGTAGTTAGAAAGTAACTCAAGGTAACTAAGTTACTTTTAATGAGTAACTACTAAATATCTTAGTTCTTTCACCAAAGTAACTGGAACTTAAGTAACTTAGTTACTTATTTTTTGGAGGTAACTGTAACTGTAACTAGTTACATTTTAAAAGTAACTTGCCCAGCTCTGCTTGTATCTACTTGATACTTTCTGCAAGCTCCAAAATTTGATTATGCCTTATGTACCATCTACTATTACTAATTTCGGTAATGGTAGTATATCTGTATCATTTAGAGCATTTACCAGGCGTCTCTTTAGGTGATTTTTCGTGAACACCAAAATCAATGGCCCGTATTCTCTACTACATCTACTACTTCCGAAAAATCGCTACTTCAACTGTCAAATGTCAACTTTAAATTAAATATAATAATAAACCTTTCTTCACAAATTATATTTTATTATCAATATGTACATTAAGGTTTATTATTATATTTAATTTAAATTATATATCTTCACGTATACTCAAATAATTATAAGTCAACTTTAATATTAAAAATGAGAGAAATAAAATTAAATTAAATTATAAATGCCACTTATTTCAAATATTATAGGTTCATTTACTAAAATATTAAACCCTAATAATAAAATAAAATAAATTTTAAAAAATCGAAGTAGCGCTACTTTGGAAGTAGTGCTACTTCAAGAGGTGAGAATACGGGTCAATATTATATTGCATGATGCAACAATAGCATTTATTAATAGTTTTATAGATCAAAATAAACTTGTTAGATCTTCAGGAACATGGTTCATACATCGTACTTAGAATCTTGGTATATGCCCAGTATTCAATAAATATCTTAAATTTAGCTCTCCTTTTCTGCGTCGGTAAATCTGGTAACTTTAAAATTTTCTACGTGTAAAATAGTTCTGGAACCATCCGTACAGATCTCATTCCAGGAATGAAGTTTTAGACGTAAACTGGACTAGAATTGGTTCACGTACCTAACTGTTATATTACTGCTTTGTCATTGTTTCAGTTCACGTTGAAAATGCATTTCTATAAACGCAACAAATAAAACTACACAACAAAAACAACTTTCAAACTGGGATACGCATTTGTTTGAATGGCATAGCAAGAAGAAATATTTTGTTTACTTTCTATATTATTATTTTGTATGCAATCTTATGCGCGCTACGCTCAGGAATATTATGTAATATGAGTAGCTCAGCTTGCTTTTACTTACCGGATTTAAAATAAAATTAAAATTAGTATATGAGAAGAAATGTAAAATAAATAAATATGTCATAACGGAATCCCATTGCTGGGTATGCCAATCTGCTCTGTACGCAGATTTCGGTAATGAGGACTTATTTATACCGTGCGGGCGTTTACCAGGCGTCACCTCTTTGCTAGTGTGGAAAGTGCACCACAAGGGTAACCTATGTGCCATTTAAAATTCGAAATATAAAAAAAATATAATTCGGACTTCATTTCCAAATAAATGAATGCAAAAAATAACGAAACAACGAAAGTATCAAATAACACTTTTTATAATAATTTATGATGCTATGACAGATAAAAACCAAATGCGTCTGTGTGAAAGAGGTATAAATGTTAAATGATATGCTACCAGTGGTATTCAAAGCTTGGACTATAATATACATAATTTTGTTTCATTAATTACTTCCAAATGCGAGCATTAACCACAAAAATTATTTTAAACGAAGGTATTTATTTATTTTTATAGTTGTAAAAGACAAATGGTGCAGTTCACACCGATTTCTTACTAAGCTGACCAAATACTAAATTTTGACTACATATATTGCTACTAAAGAGTTTAGACACATCAGTCCAGTCAGATACGTTTCAAAGCTAAAGACAGTTTTCCTCCCTTATAAACGCATGAAAAAACCAATTTACCAAGTTGAGCATTCGTGTTTTCCATGTTTTCAATGCTCATTTGTTGAAAAGTTTGGTTATGTGAATTGCTTGTATTATAAAAAACGCAGTTAAAGTAAGTTATTTTACATAAAAAATATTTTGTATGAATTATTTTTGTATTTAATTCACATTTTTCAATAAGTTAGGTTAATTAAAAACTGGCGATTCTTCTTAACAAATTATAAACCATTCCAGAATGACGTCACCTGCCCTCCACAGGAGTGATTTTAACCTGACTTTTGAATATTTTTAAAAATTATTTAATTATATATCTTATATGGGGTCCCGTGGCCGCCTGCCTGAGTGTCTGGTCGCGAACCCGGGGAACCGGGTTCGATCCCGACAGACGCCAAATATTTCCAATTTTAAATGGCGCAAAAGTGATCCCTGTGGTGCACTCTCCACACCAGCTATGAGTGCCCGTGAGGTGACGCCTGGTAAGCGCCCACACGGTAAAATATATCGTCATCATTACCGATGTCTACATGTGTTGTAGATACTGGCACACCCAGAAATGGGTAATATGCCGTGATGATATATTTATTTATTTATTTATATATCTTATGATAAATATCGAGAAATTTTGATTTTAATAAAATTCATTCTTAAAATTAAACCATAAATTTTTCCATGGCTCCATCATTGAGTAAATTATGTATGAAATTTATTTCTGACAGCTGCCCCTCACGAAATTCATTTGTTCTGGATTAATCTATAACCAAATTAAACTTAACCTCGCAAAAAAATTAAGGTGTACATACACACTAACTGAATTTTTGTCTTGTTTAAGAAATGGTTGTCACAATATGTATAAAATTAAAAAGAACCCCATGCAGAAAAAATAATGCTAACAAATATAATTAATTTAATAAATAATATTATTTGCTATTTTTCATAATGTATAGATAATCTGATAACTCTAAGTTATGTACCGGAGTTAAGTGAATATCACAAATCACAACGAAACATCGTTGACGAAATATATAAAAAAATCTTGCAGATGTCCTATCTCTCCAGTAGAATTTGACCATGTATAATTTGTCTGCTCAGGACACATAACTCACTCTCATCCCTTCGTTAAAATACAAAACTAACAAGTTCCAGCCGTCTGGAATCTCTCCAGGTATGGTTCTCATCATCTATGATAGGGAACCTTCGTTCTTACCAACATCTTCCTTAGGGGCGAGCGGATATATTCTAGGGGAGGTGCTGTAATTTAAACATCCCCTATAACGAGTGAATTTATCTTAACCTATAAAATTTATAACGTATGAAATGTCTTTGTTAGGTTAGCAACCCCTGAAAATTTATTACTATATGTTTACACTTCTTATTAATTATGTTATGTGCAAATGGCTGGCCCAACTGTCAAAATAGAGCAGAGAGGAGTATCTTTTATAGACGATTTTATTTCTCACACGCTGTGTACCGTGTACGTATAGTGTACCTAAGTAAAGGTGCGTAATTTTTCAAGCAAAATGAGGCAATAAATTTTCCTCATATTAAAGTTAACGATATTAAGACATAAAAAATAATTTATGGGGATTAAATAGCTATAAAGTTTTGGTTTAATTTAGGTTTTCATTTTATTATTTTGCAAATGTGTGGAATATTTTTCACGATAACGTAAATAACAATTTGTTTTTCCTTTATAATCTCGTTATTCAAAAATTAAATTTGCCCCAAAATAGAATTATTTTCAATATATTAATAACAAAAATTGTAAAATTTGTATATCAATTCTCATCATATTAGTCAAACCAAGCAAAAGTTAAATGCAGTTAATAAAAAAATAATCAAGATATTTTTGCGCGTAGATGTTGGTGGCACGATATCTCAAATACCAACTGTGAGACTAAATATTTTAATATTTCTTATTTACGATTTCTATATTTATGCGAAGAACTGATTAGATATTAGTAACATGTGCTTGATTCTTTATTAGAAGCTCTTAGCAATTTTTGTGACAAAAATACCCGTAACCCTCAACTGAAATAGTGGGGTGTTTGCACACCCCATGCATTGTCTATATTTTTCTTACTAATAATTGTATACTGAAGCTTGTGGGTTTAGGTAATTTCCTATTTCCACATTTTTTAAAAGTAATAACTTATCTAAATAACAGTAAAAATTTATTTCAATACTATGTATATATACATGCAGTGGTGTTGTAAACGCCCAACCCTACCACTTACATTAGCGCTTGTAAAGCGACTTTTATTTTGAAATGAGTCGAAATCTGTTGAAAAAATCTGGAGGAAATAGTTGTGAATCTAAGTGACTTTAGTGATGAAAAAATATCAAAAAATGAAGATTTGGAAGTAGGCCTGAATGAAACAAAGTTCAAGTTATAATTTTTTTTTTACAATTTTAATTACATCAATTGTTAATCAAAATGTAAAAAAAAAAACAATAAAATTATTAAATTAAATAAAGGTAACCAGTCACCTTCACTTGGTAAATAAATTATGTAAACATTTTCGTAATAATAATGTCGATATAAATGTTCAAATATCAAATTTCAAATATAATAACAGGTGGTACTCCATTTTGTTTTTATTATGAAGTAAAATACAATTAACTTGTTGCAAGTTTATAATATAAAATTTAAAAAAAATTTAATTTTAATTAGCGATTTCGTAGTTGTTTAGATTAATGATGTTTTTTCTAACGCCTGGTATTTCAATCTCCCAACAAAGTTTCTTGTAAAATCATTTGTCGAATAAACTTAAAACTGCGCATCGAAATTATTATTCAAATTGGAATAATTTTACATCATTTTCGATGCGATATTTTTTATTAAGTTATACTTATTTGTCACCGGATTTAGTTTTCATACATCGTTCAGTGTTTCTGTATATTAAATAAATAAACTAATTTAAACGTTAAAAAAATAAATTTGTATTAGACATAAATAATTACTTAAATATAATGGGATGTTCAAACACTCCACCATACTAGTTATGTGACTAAAAATAATCGTACCCAGCTGATTGCAAATGGAGTGGGGGTTTCAGAAGTAACTAAATTTAATATTACATTACTTGCATCAATTAACGAGCTTTTAACAAAACAACCATAGTCCAAATGTAAATATGAGTTACATGGAGCGACATCTAGTTTCAAGGATGCCAAACAGTTTGATAAAAACTAAGTAGGTATCTTAGTCACATGTTCATGTTACACACTGTATAATTTGAGCGTTTCTGCAAAAAGTCCTACAAAATTATTCATTAAAATCTAATTGCTCATCATTATCAATGTTTATTTATCTATTACTTAACACCCAGTAAATAATTTTCTAATGTTTAAACATGATCCTGTGTTAAATTAAGTAACAAAAATGTTTAACTGTATAAGCTATTAGGTTTATTTACCTCCCGCTACCCTTGGTAAGGGAGGTATGTGTGTATGTGGATTTTTTCAACGCTCTAACTCAAATACTATCAATCAGAAAATTCTGAAACCTTGTATTTCGACCCTATTCTAATATGGAAAGAAACAAGAAACCATTAGATTTGGTAGATCGGTTAACTGGAAATGTCACTTTACTTGAAGCTCATAATGATTTTTTATGTCATTTTATATCATTATGAAAATTAAAGATGAATAAATACATTAATACTTTTTCTATACAGTGTGTCCCATTTAGAGGTGCCACCATTGGGATCTCGAGAACTATAAAAGATACGATGTCGGTTAAATGGAACTTTTTGTGCGCCTTTGGGAGGCCATCTCAGATATATTTTTGTTTTTCCAAAAATTCTCATAGGGCACTAGATAATGACGAAAAACTGAATATTGTTGATTTTTTCTTTTTCAAATAATGTCTAAACTATTAGTAATTAAGAAAAACGTTTCAAATATAAAAGATAGATATTTTTATTAGCTAACCAGTGGCGTATGAAATAAATTTTTATATCCGTAAATTTTCGAGATATAACACAAACATATTTTTTTAAATGGAACCCATACCTGATTTCAGTCTTAAAAAAATCATTATTTTTTTCTCTTTTCAACGATGTAAGGGTTATATTTTATATTTGTTTTGCTCCTAAATTGTATTTGATCGAAATAATTTGTTTTATGCCTTTATTACTTAATATTTTCATTCTAGACTCATAATTACAAATTACACTAATGTGCCAAGGGCGACCAGATACAAAATATGATAAAAATTAGTTTGATACGAGTTTTGAGCAAAATTTTCTAACAACATAAATTATTTAAATACAAGGAGTATTTCTAAATAGAAATCTACCAATATTTTCAAAATAATTATAAATTTAATTCAAAATAAGGAAAAAATAATAAATTTGAAGGCAAAACAAATATAAAACATAATAACACTTACATCGTTGAAAAGAGAAAAAAATAATGATTTTTTGAGACTAAAATCAGATATGGGTTCTATTTAAAAAAATATAAGTTTGTGTTATATCTCGAAAATTAACGGATATAAAAATTTATTTCGTACGCCACTGGTTAGTTAATAAAAATATATATCTTTTGTATTTGAAACGTTTTTCTCAATTACTAATGGTTTAGAAGTTATTTGAAAAATAAAAAATCAACAATATTCAGTTTTTCGTCATTATCTAGTGCCCTATGAGAATTTTTGGAAAAACAAAAGAACATCTGAGATGGCCTCCCAAAGGCGCACAAAAAGTTCTATTTAACCGACATCGTATCTCTTATAGTTCTCGAGATCCCAATGGTGGCACCTCTAAATGGGACACACTGTATATTTTACAGATAAATTTAAAAAATAATCTTTTTATAAATCCCGGAGCGAATGTTTTAAACACAATTCTTTTGTTATACAGTTCATATTTCAAATGTATGTAACTGACAGATAAATGCCACTGTCAAAAAAATAAACATTTCAATTTAATAATAGCGACATTTTAAAAAGATAATAGTAAATAAAAATTAAGCAATAGTTATATACAAAGGAACTCAATATAGTTTGCAGCAATAGTAAATATGTAGGTATGTATTTAAATTAATAAAAATTAAATAGCGGGAGGTAATAGCTTTGTTCGATGACATGTACTAGGCCGCCCTAGTGTTAACTTTCTTGCACTAACATGTTTTATGAGAAACGGGCAGCTTCTGGCAGGCTGTTCGATGACAAAAATTTTAAGAACTAGTGCTCACTTTTCTGACCTGACTCGCTAGGTAGTGTAGAAAGTGCAGACTAGGAGTGGGGGTAGCTAAATGTTGTTCGGTAGACATTTTAATTCTATCCTATGTACACATCTGTTTATTTAACCTAAAATTTTGTTTTGCTATATAAAGAATTAATTAATATATCTGTCTGAATCTGATGAAGAATCAAGTGATGATTGATCTTCGTCAGAATCGTTTATTAGTTCACTATACTCTTTAAAACAGACATTTCTGCAGTCACTTTTTTGCAGCTTTATGATATGACTGTGTTTATAAACAACCTAACCTTTTACACCTTTGGCTATGCTTGGCTTGATTACTCACAGCTGAGCAAACTTGCTCAAATATACACTAGTGTGTTTTATGAAACCACAAGAATTAGACTGTACTAGTGTACACTACACTGCACTGCACTATTCTGCTCTACACTTCAAGCACTTCTCATCGAACAGAGCTAATGTATTGGCCACATCAGATTTTTTAATTAGTTGTTTAGCTAAACGCTCCTCAATTAATATAACCAAAATTTAAAATTTGATTTATGTGAAATACTTTATTGTACTCTTAGCTGTGAAAAATCTTAATAATCTTGAACAGGAAATCTGTAATCATTTCACAATCGTTGATAGCTTCTTTTATACAACCTGTCGACCATTCATTACAATAAAGAATATCCCACATACCAACGTATTCAGATTCATCCGAATCTACAAAACCACAAATCGTTCCCTATTATTCCCCTGACAGAACCTTGAGGTGTCCAAGTATCCACCCGCACGAAGGGCGTTTTTTCTCCCGTGTCCCTGAGCGTCCGTGAAGACCTCTCGGCCGCATGCACTGCAGCATTGTGCCTTGTGCTCGGACTCGGGTTCAGCTACCTGCCAACTGCGGCCTGCTGCCGCTTCTCAGAAAGCCAACAACCCTGCCCAGTGTCAACCGTCAACGCCCATCGGCCGAGACTAACGTATGGCGGATGGGACACCTCCAATTCGAACAAGGAAAGGACAAGGAGAGGTGTAGTGTAGTAGGACGAAATGGGAATGGATAAAAATAAGAAATAACTGCTGTTTACTGTACTTGTTTTAGGGTGCATGAAGTTGACATAATAAGATTGGGCACAAATTAAGGAACTAGTATAAATAATTTGTGTCCATTTTGTGCTAATTTGGGCCCACAATAGTTATTTACAATACAAATGCGGAAACAAGAACTTCCGTGCAGGAGCCTTTGTTTGAAGTACGAGCGAGCAACGCGAGCGAGTATTTCATTTAGGCGAATGCACGGAAGGTATTTCCGCATAAGTATTGTACAATTTTTTTTGTAACGAACGAATTAATTGTAAAATTGTTCTACCTTCGATAGATGTTACGCAGAACATGTCGTCGCATCAAATAGAGCCATCAATTTCACTAACTAATTGTCAGATACAAAATATAAATATATAATAATTATTGCAATACCAAACTGTATATAATGGATTCAAATACAATGTATTAAATTTAAGATCTTATTTAATTTTGATAGTACATATGTATAGTAGTTTGGTTATAAATTTAGGAACATATCACTACCTAAAACAAATAAAAGTATGAATACATATTAAATTATCTTTAAATAAAATATATTCTTATACCTATTAATAATAATAATGTTGTTTTTATTGTATATTAATACAATACCTACTAATGTTATCTTTAATATTGTGTGCAACATACAGTGTGGCCGCCATGTTCATCATTCTCGATTCTCATTGCAATAGTTTCTGATAGATGGCGTTAGTAGTATTAAAATGTCAAAATTAGCAATGAATCTGATTTTATTTAAATAATTTTTATTCTTTCAACTAATTTTCCTAAATTATTATGTTCTTATATTAAATTTATTGTAATGTACAAAAATATTAAAAATAAAATAGCACTTTTAAGCTACTCGATCAAAGTAGTTTCCATTGAGACACTAGTGCGGGAAGTAAAACAATAGCGCGGGAATATGGCCTTTCGGATTGTGAGTTGGCTGCGGGAAACATTAGTTTCTAGGCAGTGAGTACGAAAAATTATTTTCGAAATACAACAGAGTTACAAGAAAAGGGCTTTTGAAAAATTTAAGCTCACTTCGCGCTAACATAATAACAATAATAATTTAAAACTTTTATTCTTTAAGATTTGTTGAGTCAAAAAGGATCAACTGGAATATCGTGGATAGAGCGAAAAAGGCCTTAGTGATCCAGAATTTCTTTATTTTTATCATTTGCACGTTTCGAACCTATAGTGGTTCATCATAAGCACTGTACATTTGTAATACAAAAAAAAAATCTGTTGTGGCCAGCACAATACCTCTCGCCTTCCATTTTATGTTAGGTATATAAGTATTGTATTCCACTTTGCTATCGAAAAATCGTTTTATAACGAAAATATTACAGAACTTTACCCAAATACTGTTTTTATTGTATTTAACATGTCTTCTGCACACATACAATTCTAATTATATCTATTTTTCATTGTATGAGGAAGTTCCTAAATGTATGAGATTCTTCCAATTCATTAGCAAGATTCGCGGTATTTTTTTATGGATATATGCATTTTACCTACAATTTTAAATATTTCATTAATAAAACAATAAGAAAGATTAAATGTACTTCCCAGAAAAAGCTATCAGAATGTCACTAAAACTGTTGATTTTTGACACTGACATCATCATTTACAAACTATGTTATAAACATTTGAATTTGTCATCTGGTTTCCTTAGTGCCTTGAGCTCAGCGATTAGATTATTCTATATATTACAGTGCCTTTATCTCTAAATCTACCTATACAAGATATAATAAAAATTTTAAATGTATCAAATGTAGAATTGTAAGTTCTTCAATAATAGCAACAGAAATTTTCAAAAAATAATATTTAGAAGATTTTTTTTAAAGACACTATTACTTCCGGTTGTTACCAAAATCTAATCAGCTCTTCCCAGGACTGTCAGATTGAGGAAACTGCAGTTAAATATTTTTTAAGTCTTATAGTATTTGAGAAACCGTGGTTCCAACATCCACACATCCATACACACACGGACATCATCGTAAAAATGTTATAATCGGATTATAGGGACCTTAAAACGTGCTTATCTACTAAAAACTAGATATGCGAATTTGAGCATGATTCCAATACCTCTCTTAAAAAAAATTGAAAAATATATGTATAGATATTCTAAAAATATTTTTATTAATTTTGTAATCTCTAAAAAGAGAAAATAATTATTAAAAGTGATATTCTCGCGAAAGAAGCTGAATTGCACCGTTTCTCCCCTTGCCCACTGACGTTTACTGTTTACTGGTACAAGCCAATAAGGTAACAGTATGTTCCGCGGCGTTTGTTGTCATTTAAACGCCAAATGCTTGTTAGAAATATAGGTTATTTGTCGAAAACATGAGTCCGAAAATAGCAAAAAATCAAAAATACTAATAAAAATATCAAAAAAAATATTTGAATCAGTGCCGAAGAATGAAAAAAGAAGTCAACTCTCAGTCAACAAAATCATAAACGTTGCAAGTTTGGATTGTTCCTAAACATAATTGGCTGGTAGTGCGAGCTCGGTATTAACTAAAACGTTGTTTTAAGAAATGTCAAATTTCATTATTTAATAACAAAAATAAATAATATCAAATTCATCAAAATATGATTTTCAAGCAGAACATAGTTTGTATTCAAACAAATATTTTTAAAAAAATCATTCTTTAAACATAAGGGTGAAATTAAATAATGAAATTTGAATTTGACATTTCTTAAAACAGCGTTGTAGTTAAAACCGAACTCGCACTACCAGCCATTGAAATTTTTAAATTTAATTATAAAATATGTAGAATACCGTATTAATTATAGTTATTTTCACACCAAGTAAGCTAAGGTAATGTTTATTCATGAGAAGAAAGTTCAGCGCACGAGCCCGTAAGGGTGAGTGAGTTAAATTCTTCGAGTGAGTAAACATTCTTAGATCACGTAGTTTGTACAATATTTTATTCAATTTTGACGAAATACTAATAAAAACCATTATAATACTCAATTTTGACAAAATAAAAAACTGATCAGTTAGTAGGCTGAGCATGACAATTGTCGCTGATAGACGTCAAGACGTGTATTTAAAATGCTTTATTGTCTGTCATTTGTGCCGTGAAAAATAATGAAAATGGCTAATAATATCTAATAAATACTGTGGTAAGTGTTATTTTCGTGCCTGATGTTATTTTAAATGCATTATTTGTTGCAGAGTGAGTTAAAATTTTGTAAGAGTGATTTAAATTTTTTTTTAATTCACATGTGAAAAAACTTACTTATAGTTGTTGCTATGTAGTTAATAATTACAGTTTAAAACCTCAAAATGGAATCAAATTAATTATTTATTAATTAAATTTAGCCATATTCAAACATGTATTTCTTTATAAAACGTAGTGATTGATCCATCTACCATGTCAGATCTATGGCGCATCTTGTTTTTCATTGGCTTCTACCTGGTTACGTCATAATTTTGACAACGTTTTGAATGCATAATACTTTAAATTGTTTTTTTAATCCAAATAAACAAACTTTTATACAAACTGTTATATTAAATAAAATTACGAAATTAACATATTCGTATTAACAAATAAAATAGACATGTTCATATTTTTTACAATACCTCATTGTTTAATTTTGTTTTAATTCTATGTTGCTTAATTGAGAATGGCCATATTGGGAGTTGTCTTATTTTCTTACCGCCATGTCTTGGTGCGGGTGCGGGCCTTATCTCCCCCACATTGTACCCCGTGATATATTTTTAGTCTGCCCCGTAAATAACTGCTTAATAAGCCACTACAGCTACACTACTCTGCGGGACAAAATGTCTCCGACTGCAGCTCTACTCCGATATGGCTGTAAAAATAGACCTCAGACACACAGATTCCAATCACACTAACGAAGATGTCGCGAAACATTACTTATGTCTGTCTGGGAAAGGGAATCTCAACAAAAATGTCTTCATCGACTGGTTTATCTTGGAGAAAAAAAATTAAAGCCTCACCGATAGTTCCCAGAAAAAATCTGTTGTAGCACTATACCTCCCGCCAGTACTTCTGATAATAATAAAGTAAAATACTCTTTTCTTGTGAAACTAAACCAAGTATTATTATTTTTTTAACTTTTATTAATTTAAATGCATACTTACATATTTATTGATGTTGGAAGTTGGAAACTATATTATGTTCCTTTTGCATTCGTATAAAATAACTATTGTTTAATTTACTATTACAATTTTCTTTTCAAAACGTTACCATTAGTACATAATTTGAAATGATAGGTTATTTGAAAGTGACAATTATCTGTCAGTTATACATCCATTTGAAATCTGAAGTGTGTAACTAAGGAATTGTGTTTATGTTTAAAACATAGGCTCCGGGATTTATAAAATAGATTATGTTATATATTTATCTATAAAATATATAGATATGAAAAGTATGAATGAATACCTGTAGAAAATTCAATAATCTTTAATTCTTATAATAACATAAAGCGCGGAAAAATTACATTTAAAAGTATTTTCGAAGAAAAACTATTTTGAACTTCAAGTAAAGTGCTATTTCCAGTTACCTGATTTACACCAAAATCTAATGGTTTCTTTGAATAGAATAAGGTAGAACTACAAGGTTTGACACTTTTTTGAATGATAGTATTTGAGTTAGAGCGTTGACAAAATCCATACACATACACACACATAGGTACACATACAGATATCATCGTGAAAAATGTTAAAATCGGATTATAGGAATCTTGAAACGTGGTCATTTACCAAAATCTTAACATACGATTTTTAGCACGATTATACCTCCCTTACCAAGCAGGGTTGAAAAAAACCCGGGTTTTATTGAATAAAAGCGGGTTTTATTGACAAACATCAAAATATAGTATGTGTTTGGGATCTGGAGAAGGTAGTGTTGTTTATAATATTTTTAATATAAATAAATGAGATTTTTTAAAATAAGAATATTTATTATCAATGACTTGGGGTAATTCTTATGACTGACTGTCGTCAAAATGTCTTACTTAGAAGGGGTGGGGGTGGCAACCCCCACTTATTCCTACAATTCTACTTAAACATACAAAATATGAACAGTATGTATCGTTCTTAACTTTAGTTTTATAAAGTATCTTAATACACATACACAACTACACAAGTCGGCGTAATAGATAATAGATATTAATATTTTTTTTTAAGACTGTAATGTAATAAACAGTAAATTAACTAGAGCGTGTACATGCGTACAAGTTACGAATTAATATTAATAGTTGCAAGTCTGTGCAATGCAAGTGTGTACAAGAATAAGATCCAAGTTTCACAACTAATAGTATGTTTAATACACAACTTAAAAAATAATTAAAATGCTGATACCAGGATTGAAGTTGTTCAAATATAAAAGAAACACTGTGCAAAGCACAGCAATGAAAAATATATTAAAAATGATCAAACACAAGTACACAAAATGAAATTGATTGTAAAATGTTGCCGGTGACAAAAATTTATGTATATATGTGTGTACCATATAAGTATACACCATATTTAATTAATAAAATATGATTTAATAAAAGTGGGTTTTTTAGATGTTTATTTTGGGTTTTTTAGCTGTTTTTTTTTTAAAAAAAACCCGGGTGGGTTTTTTTGGGTCGGGCAAAATTGTAACAACCCTGTTACCAAGGGTAGCGGGAGGAAAAAAATGTATAGAAATGGAAGTTATTTATCAATTTTGAGATAAAACATTGACTGTCAGCTTGACATTATTTTTAACCTAACCAATAAAATAAATATTCCTTATATTTTCACAATTTTTCGATTTCAAATAAAATTTAATACGCAGCTCGGCACTGAAGTTCCTTTTTATCATTCATATGGTTTATTTTCCTCGGCCCTGTCTTGATACGTAAATAACTATTATCTGTACATTTTTTTTTATTCAATTTTGACGTCTTAAACTGTCATTATTAACTCCATAGCAACAACTATAAGTAACACTTTTTTCACATGTGATTTAAAAATAAATTTAAATCGCTCTCACAAAATTTTAACTCGTTCTGCAGCAAATAATGCATTTAAAATAACATCAGGTACGAAAATAACACTTTCCATAATATTTATCAGACATTATCAGCCATTTTCATTATTTTTCACAGCCCAAATGACAGACAATAAAGCTTTTTAAATACATGACTTGACGTCTATCAGCGACGATTGTCATGCTCAGCCTACTAACTGTAATTGATTAATTTTTTATTTTGTCAAAATTAAATATTATAATGATTACAGTAAAGCTCAAATTAAAAGAGCCTTAAAGACGAAGAATAATCAACTACAACAAGTAATTACAGATAGAAAATTATATGCCACCTTACCATTTGTTGCCAGTGTTACTGACAAAATTGGCAGGATTTTAAAGAAATATGACATAAAAACATCTTTTAAATCAAGCATAAAAATCCGTGATCTTCTTGGTAACGTTAAAGATAAAGTTCCTCTACAATGTTCTGGCATATACAAGATTCCTTGTGATTGTGGAAAAGTGTACATTGGACAAACTGGCAGAACAGTAGCTACTAGAATAAAGGAACACAAGCGCCATATAAGACTTAATCAGCCTGATAAATCAGCGGTAGCTGAACATGCCATAAAGGAACTACACGGAATTGATTTTGAAAATACAAAAATTTTAGCTAAGGAAAACCACTGGATTAGAAGATTGATAAGAGAAGCTATTGAAATCCAGAAGTTACCTAATAATATCAATCTTAACACAGGCTATGAACTGAATAAATCATGGTACACTGTTATTCGTTCGTAATTTTTCTTATTCATATGTATGTTTAATGTTTTACCATTTATCAATGTATCTATGATTTTATATACTTGTAGTCTTGACTACATATTTATTTATGTTATTATTACAAAAACCTGAAGAAGACAGCACCTTGCTGTCGAAACGTTGTTGTTTTTAATAAATTTATACAGAACTATACCCAAATATTGTTTAATTTTGTTTTTATTATTATTTCGTCAAAATTGAATAAATTATTGTACAAACCACGAGAGCTAAGAATGTTTATTCACTCGAAGAAATTAACTCACTCGCCCTTACGGGCTAGTGAGCTAATCTTTCTTCTCATGAATAAACATTACCTTAGCTCACTTGTTGTGTAAATATCTATGAAAATGGAAACAATAATGCTTGCACACAAAAAGAATATAATTATAATTAAAAAATATATTTTATTTACTGTTTCGTTTTGATGGATGACTAATTAATAGAAAAATTATTACAAATCTTTCTTTGGGATTAAGTAGCGTTTCTTAGAATTTCTAGCAATTCTTTTCCCGTTTGTCCAACAAACTGAAGCCTGAAATAATTCCCTGTCTGTAATGAAAGAAAAGAGAGAACAAAAACTAACCTAACTGTAAATTACTCTGAACGTGAATAGCGAACTTTTTACGATCCTCTTCTTAATTAAATTCATAAGAAAAACCTCTCGTAGTTGCAAGCTCTTGGACTCCGTCTCCGAACAAACCCGATTACCGGCGATATTTCCCGAGGGAGCAACCGGAAATGACATCACGGATCCTCGAACCTCCTCATGAATAATGTTATGAAAAAGGGAAGACTTCCCTCACCAAAATTAGGTTTGAATTTTAACAGCAGCCAAGAATGCGAGATAAAAAATTCAGGAAAACTACAAGAATGAATAAAACATAAAGAAGAATGGTAAGTATTAGAAGATTTCCATGCGAGTACAAGGATAAATTATTCATTGTAGAAACTGAATAGCATTAAATGGATTTGAATAATTTACACACATTTCCTCATTTTTCATTTCATTATGAGTAAAACTTTAATTTTCTGTTCAACGAAAATGTATAGGTATAAGTATAGTGACTGTATATACATAGTGTGGCCAACCGCCGCCATATTTAGGCAAAATGCGCGGGAAATTTGAATTCATATGATGTGATAACTAAACAAAATTCGATAAACAATTAATGAAAGAGCATATGAAATGGAAACAAAATATTTATTTTCATTTTAAATCCTTTTGAAGAACTGTTTTCACAACCAACCGCCGCGCAACCAAGCATCTAAAATATAAATAAATAAATAAATAAATAAATAAATAAATAAATAAATAAATAAATAAATAAATAAATAAATAAATAAATAAATAAATATATCATCACGGCATATTACCCATTTCTGGGTGTGCCAGTATCTACAACACATGTAGACATCGGTAATGATGACGATATATTTTACCGTGTGGGCGCTTACCAGGCGTCACCTCACGGGCACTCATAGCTAGTGTGGAGAGTGCACCACAGGGGTCACTTTTGTGCCATTTAAAATTGGAACTATTTGGCGCCGGTCGGGATCGAACCCGGTTCCCCCAGGTTCGTGACCAGACACTCAGGCACGCGGCCACGGGACCCCATACAAAATAAAAAAATAAAATTAAAAGAAATATATACCTTAATATTAGACATTTTTAGTAATTTTGACAGTTAACCTAAAAAAGATGTGATGTTAAAAAATATGTATATATTACTTTGTTATAATTATACAAATACACGTGTAATTTAATTATTTGCACTATCTAAAATGTAAATATAATATAATTACCTTCAATTCACGTAACAAATCTGAAAATGTCACTTTGTCGGCATAATATCCGCCATATTTAGGCAAATTCGCGCCAACCAATCAAAATCGATCCCCCTATTGGCCACACTATGTATATACAGGCACTATAGGTATAAGTAGTTTCTTTTATTTACCGTTATTATGAAATCTTTTTGATACTATCTACAACACTTAAGTACATCATTTTTTACCTCCTGCTATTCTAGGTACGGGAAGTATAGGGAACGCATATAGAAATTTTAGAGAATAAGCATGCACGTTTTGATGTCCCCAGAATCCGATTTTAACATTTTTACAATGATGTCTGTGGGTATGCATGTATGTATGTATGTGTGTATGCGTGTGTGTGCATGTGTGTGCGTGTGTGGATCCTGTGGACACGATTGGGAAGAGCATATTAGTTTTTAGTGTACCTATATATCGGATAACCGGAAATATCACTTGTACAAGCTTTTAACAGTTTTTCTTGACAAAAATACATTGAATATAATTTTTCAGCAACTTTTACTATTACAAATTGAATATAATGGCACAATCTTCAATTCTACAATAACAGCATTTAGTAAATAACTTTAACTACAAATTTATAGAATAATTTATTCTTATACATCATCTTGTCTATGCGTCAAACAAAACATACTTAATACTTTAATAACAATTTTGACATATTTAAATAAATGTCACTGTCTGGAAACAATTATATTTAAATTAATAATGAAACCGTGTTAAAAAGAATATAGTAGTAATATATTTGATTCTAATAAAATTAAGGTTTGTAAAAATAATATATTGATATTGATATGTTGATGACGTCTTTGCTATTTGGCCCCATGGGCGTCAAAACTTATCGCTTTTCTTAAACCATTTGAATAACATCCATGAAAATTTTAACTTTACCGTAGAAGTTGAAGAAAATGGCATTATTCCTTTCCTGGATGTTTTACTGGAAAGAAGAGAAGATGATTCCTTACTTAATTCAGTCTACAGGAAGCCAACGCACACCAATCTATATATTAATACAAATTCATACCACCATCCTTCACAGAAATTTGGCACTATCAAATGTCTAATAAGAAGAGCTACAGATATATGCCATCTAGATAAATTAAAAGAAGAGATGAATGAAATTAAAAATATTTTTATGAAGAATGGAATTTCTGTGTCTTCAATTGAAAAATGTCTTAAAGAAAAAAGACCATCAAACAATGAAAAAGAAAGGAACGTATTATATGCATCGCTATGTAAAAAATGTAACGGACAAGATTGGTAGAATTCTTCGTAAGAAGAACATGAAGATTTCATTTTCTCCATATGTTAAACTTCGTCATATATTGAAACAAGTGAAAGACGTCATCCCTCTTCAATCATCAGGGATTTACAGAATTCCATGTGTCTGCGGGAGAATTTACATCGGCCAGACCGATAGAACTGTCTCTACAAGATTGAGCGAACATCATCGATCGATCAGATTGAACCAGCCTGAGAAATCGTCCGTTGCAGAACATGCCTTGGAAGAATTCCACCAAATTAAATTTGAAGATACGAAAATTATTGCAAGACCTACTCGACTTAACAACAGATTAATTAGAGAAGCCATTGAGATTTATAAAACAAGAAATATCAATCTCAATCATTGTGACGGATTAGAACTTAGTCGCGCATGGCTTACAATATTAAATATGTTGTAATTTGTAATATGTATACAATTTTTTCTAGACTTTTTCTAACATCTGTTAGTAAATAGTACGGCTGCGGCATTTCGCTACCCATAAAGGTAGTATTATTCCAATTATTAATATGAGTTGTGAAAGATATTTTAATAATATTTTCCATCATACATAAATATTAGATGTACTATTAATCTGCTTCATTATCTTCCAGAATACGGCTTTGAAAAGACTTTGTATAAAGATACGAGTGCTATTATGAAATTTTGTTGTTTTTCTATTAGTTTTGTCAATATTTTCGTGAAATATATTACGCATTGAAGATAATGGTCCTCTATCAGCGTTGTAAAATTAGAATTCTTATCTTCTTAGTTCATATGAGCACGAGCAACCCCTTATGTCAACGTTTCTAAAAATCTTTTTATTTAAAAGAAGAGGTGTAACTTTTTCACTAAATTATTGTTATTAAAATAAGTAATATAAAAGCTATATTTGAACTTTAGAACTATAAATTTCTAGTCTATTAACATAAATTATTTATGGTAATATTACAAATTTGTAATTTAATTATGCATTTATCGAAATATTTACTCAATATAGCATGCAAGTTAGCGTGTATTTTAGAGCTCGCACTTTCTATTAAGATTATAATTAAAGTTCAATTAGCAGAACTGTTCAATTCAAAGTGAATTGTAATGCCATTACACACAGCTTGAAATAGACTGTTGTGTTGTTGAACAAATCGATTTACTAAGCCGTTTAATTGCTATTACAAATTAAATATTACAACGCCGACAAATAGAAACAGACCGCAATGGACGCGAATAACTGAGAGTAATTCTTTGTTCCAATTTAATAATGAGAGAGAATAGTTAATTGGTATAATTTGATTGCTATGCATGTATTTCTAATTTCTTCTTTGTCAAAGAAAACTAACAGGTAATACCTACATAATAAAATTTATAATTTGACAAACATGGTGTTATAAAAGTGATAAAATATCTTTTAAATGGCATTTAAGTTAACAGACTGGTTAACCAAAAATTCAATAAATTCAAAATACACTTTTCTTGTGAAACTATACCGAGTGTTATTATTTTTTTTTTAACTTTTATTAATTTAAATAAGTACCTACATATTTATTGATGCTGGTGTGGCGATAAAGTCACCAACACCCATGCCACACACACACACACACACACACACACACACACATACACACACACACAAACATTTAAAATAAAGCAAACTCTGATTCACAATTCACTTTTGTAACAAATTACAGCACACCAAATCATAACTACAAACTCCTAGGCTAACAATTCATAATTTTGTAATATATATTTTTAAAATAAGTTCACTTTGTAAAATAAAAGCAATAATTATTCAATTTTGTAAATAAACGGAGAATCATTCATGTTTTTACATACACGCTCCTCAAATTGGTGACCCCGACGTGATTGACACTGACACTGGAAACAATATTAAGTTCTTTGCATTCGAATAATATAACTATATTATTTACTATTACAATTTTCTTTTTAAAACGTTACCATTAATAATTTGAAATGATAGGTTCTTCAACATTGGCATTCATGTGTCCGCTACATACTTGTTTATCTTTAAAACATAGGGTCCGGAATTAATAAAATAGATTATTTTACATATTTATCTACAAACTACATAGAAAATGTATGAATGCATACTTGCAGAAAATTTAATAATATTTAATTCTAATAATAAGATAAATCAAATATTTGAAAAATCAATAACTTTTTTAAACTTTGATAGTCCCTAACATTCAATTTAAGGCCTACTTTAATACAAATTTATTACTGTGGTGAAGGATCTCACTGTTTTTTTTACCTCCCGCTACCCTTAGGGAGATGTAGGGATCGTGCTAAAAATCACATATCGAGATTTTAGTAAATGATCACGTTTTAAGGGCCTTAGAATCCAATTTTAACATTTTCACGATGATCTCTGTATGTGTATGTGTGTGTGTGTGTGTGTGTGTGTGTGTGTGTGTGTGTGTGTGTGTGTGTATGTATGGTGTAAATCGGATAAACGGAAGCTCATAATGGGTTTTCTTCAAAAAATATCATTAAATGCTATTTTTTCGCATTTTATGTCATTATGATGAAAATTAAAGATTATTGAATTTTCTACAAGTATACATTAATACTTTTTCTGTTTTTCTATATATTTTACAGAAAAATTTAAAAAACATTTTCCTTTTTTTAATCACGAAGCCTAAGATAATCACAATTCCTTTGTTACACAGCTTATTTTTCAAATGAATGTAAATGACAGGTAAACGTCATTGTCAAAAAGTAATCACTTCAAATTAAAAATAGTGACATATTAAATAATAAAGAAAATCGTAAATAAATAAAGCAATAGTTATATGCAATAGAACATAGTATAGTTTGAAGTATTACTAAATACGTAGGTATGTATTTAAATTAATAAAAATTAAATACCGGGAGGTTTTGTGTTGGCCACATAAAATTTCTTTCTTATTGTTCGTTGGTATTTGGTTATTTTGTCTTTCATTTTTCACATCTTGTTGTCAAACTGGAGAAATTTCGTTCATGGAAAAACTTGATGTTAGTCTTTGTGATTTTATTGGACGCATGGAGCCGTGAAAAGTGCCGGATTTGTTTTACTGCCCTTGCTACATTTATATAATAAATTAGTTTAAAAACTTGGACGAGCGATGGAATCGGAAGCGCACAGCAAGGCAGTAAAAGCGAACGTAAAACTCCCAGAATTAAAACTTGAATAACGTTCCACAGAGACGGGAGACGAAAACGAGAACGGGAAGATTCTACGACTGTCTTCTTCCAACGTTATTCGCTGTGCTGTTTGTCTGCTATGCCATGGCACACTGTTTACTTAGCTGATTAAATCGATTCGGGCATAAATTTCCAGGGCAACAACAATCTAACTTAATTGCACCAAATCAAATGGGAGGGAGTGTCTTCTTAATTATTAACAAGAAGGCACCTTCTGATTACAAATATTTATTTATTTATATTCTACATAAAAGTTAGAAGAAGAAGAAAAAGAAACAAAATTCTAGTTAGAGTACAAAAACATTACAAAATTTAGACTTACCAGTTCATCGGGATATAATGGGGTCATTTCACATTTTCTGATTTATTGTTTTCTTGAAAAAATAGGTCAAATTAAACATGTATGTGTATGTTTTTCATCTTATAAGTCTTTAGAATCAGAGATATGATTTTTTAAAAGTTGCGTTTAATTTCAAATATTTCAACGGCTGACGACACATATTCACGGATACGACAGTCGAGCTCTACCGGTTTAATTTAGAACTATGACTATTTGGTTTGGTATTTATTTAAATAAATGGTTTATTTACATAATTTATACTGCACTAGTACTTTTAAAGAAATAGAAAGTAATAATAATCTTCTCTCTTGTATATTTTGCTGTCAGCTGTCACACTTTTAGGTTAGGTTACTGTTTCACGTGTGTGTGTGAGAGTGAATTGTCTTTGTGTGAGTATGAATTTGTGTCGTCACAAATTTAGTCAGTGTTTAAAACCGCGAAAGTTTATTAGCAAATTTATGAATGAAAAGTAGCATATTTCAAATTATTTTCTATTACTATATTTATTAAATGAGATGGATTTCATGATTTTATAAAAAAAAAATCGACAATAATTTTTTTTAAATGACCCCATTAAATTTAAAAGACTGAAATCCAGAAAACCTCCAATAAAAATTGCTGAACACTTGGTAAATGAGAATTTCAACGGGTCAGATGAGTGGTGTATTGAATGGCAGAATCTGACTGGTTCTACCTGGTATTTAATTTTAAATACATAGATACGTCCGGGTGGCTTTGATCTACCACGAAAAATTTGAGTTTCATTAAACAGTGTTAGAACTGGGCATGGCAGGCATGGATTTTCATTTTACAAATGGGGTTTGCGGTCAGATCCAAAATGTGATTGCGGCGCCGAAAAACAAACAATCAACCACAATGGAAGACTTCTTTCAAGTTACTCCACAAGCGATAGAATGGTTGGACAATCTTGACGTGGACCTATAGTGGATCTTTATCTTTAAATTTTATTAATATGTATTTATATGTACCTATATCTTTGTGTGAGTGCCCGTGAGGTGACGCCTGGTAAGCGCCCACACGGTAAAATATATCGTCATCATTACCGATGTCTACATGTGCTGTAGATACTGGCACACCCAGAAATGGGTAATATGCCGTGATGATATATTTATTTATTTATTTTATTTATATCTTTGTGTATGTATGTAATACTGTAATTACCATAAGACAATAATAATAATAATAATAATAATAATAATAATAATAATAATAATAAGAAGAAGAAGAAGAAGAAGAAGAAGAAGAAGATAAAGAGAAGAAAGTGAAAATAAAAATTAAGGGCACATAGTATAGTACTAACAAAAATGAGTAAAAAAGCTTATTCTCCATAGGTCTGATCTTCAGATGTTTCCGAGATAGGTAAATGAAAAATAAAAGAAAAACTGACAATGATAGCGATCGAACAAATTTTGTCTTTGCCAGTAAATTAAATATCGCCACAACATTTAACTTTACAATTATTCGATTTTTTTAAAAAGAAAAACAAAAGCACATCTAAGATGACTTCTGAAAAGTACACAAATATCTTATTTAATTAAAGTCGTAACTCTTGTAGTTTTCAAGATAGCAGAGGTAAACCCCGTAAAAACTCATTTTTCACTGTTTCATACCTCGGAAAATATTGAAGATTGTACCCATATTGATTAAGTTTGTTTTACTCAATTTGGTCAGTACTATATGCCCTTAAAATTGTTTACACTTTCTTTGAAACACCTGTATAGGATATTTAACAAAAATATTTTAAATATTCAATATCTTTTCAAACTTCTCATAAAGGCGGCATAGTATATTAAGATTTATCCGTTGTATATTGTAGTGAAAATCATTTTGAGATCCTAAATGAGCCTTAAGTGTACCAACAATATCTTGCAAATTTACGGTATATCATTTCAATAGCTCTTATAGAATTTTGTTATAATGGATTCCAAATCAGGAAACAATATTCTGATTTTGCTCGTACAAAACAATAATTGAATAGGGAATTAAGATTGGTAGATAATGTTATGAAAACTACAAGTGATTAAATCGTTAACACGTAATGAAAAATCAAGCTTAGGTTAAAATCCGAAATCCCTATACGCAAATTGGTACTGTTCATTTAATACTCATATAAAATACATACAATTATTTTGTTTCATTGAAAGACATAACCTCACACTTCAATACATTAAAAGATAAAACATGGCGAGTGTTTTTCTAATTCTTCATTAAAAGGCAATTCAGATTCAAATGACCAAGCCATAATATTGGTAATGTCATATTGTATTTCAAAGCTATCATTGAAAGTTTTAATAATTTTGTAGATTTTCATAGCATAAAGAAGACATTTTGTGTGTTTAATTCGGCCAACTAAGTCATCTATAAATAGATTAAATAATAAAAGACCAAGATTTTATCCTTGAGGAACACCAGATGTGGCATTAAATGGGTGTAGAGTAAATACATTGGAAAAAGAAATGTAAATTACGATTTGTTAAGTAGGAGGAAATAAGAGAAGCTAAATCTAAGAAAAAATAAAATTATTCACTAGTTTATGAATGATAATTTGATGGTAAACTTTATCAAACACCTTAGCGAAATCTGAGTAGATAACATCCACTTGCAAATTGTCATATCTAGCATTTAAAGATTATTCTGTAAAATTAGTTAAGTTTGTCGTAGAACCATTAATGCAAAATCGAGGAAAGATCTGAAAGCTATACCATGTCCATTCCAAGTGTTTTGCAGATTTCTAACATAGGTATATATATTGGCATAAGTGCATTAATGCGGGATATTTTAAATGGCACAATATTCATGAATAAATTATGTATTACTTTTTCGAATTTCAAATAAAATAAAATTCTCATCATTTTGATCAAACCTGGCGTTAATAAATTCAAATCAAAAAAATCTGTTGTGGCCAGCACAAGACCTCTCGCCATTTCCATATTAGGCTATATAAGTATTGTATTGCACTTTGCTATCGAACCGTTGTTTTATAACAAAATGTTACAGAACTTTACCCAAATATTGTTTTTTATTGTATTTAACATGTCTTCTGCACACATATAATTCTAATTATATCTATTTTTCATTGTATGAGGAAGTTTCTAAATGTCACAGATTCTTCCAATTCATTAACCAGATTGGCGGTATTTCTGATGGATACATGCATATTACCTATAATTTCAAATATTTAATTAATAAAACAATAAGAAAGATTAAATGTACTTTTCAGAAAAAGCTATCAAAATGTCACTAAAACTGTTGATTTTTGACACTGAAATCTGTCATTTACAAATTATGTTATAAACATTTGAATTTGTCAACTGGTTTCCTTAGTGTAGTTTCGCCTACTCGACTTGTTATATCCCGATATTCTATATATTATAGCGTCTTTATCTCTAAATTTATAGAAGATATAATAAAAAATTTAAATGTATCAGGTGTAGAATTTTGTTGTTCAAAATTAGTAATATCAAAAATTTTCAAAAATTAATATTTGGAAGAATTTCTTTTAAAAACTACTACTTCCGGTTGTTCAATTGTTACCAAAACCTTTTCAGCTCTTCCCAGGAATGTCAGATTGAGGAATTCATAGTTAAACAGGTCTTATGTCTTACAGTTTTTGAGGAATCGTCCGTCCAACATCCACCCATACACACACACACACACACACACACATCCACACACACACACACACATCATTGTAAAAATGTTAAAATCGGATTCTAGTGACCTTGAAACGTGCTTATTCATTTAAATCTGAATATGTAATTATTAGCATGATTCCAATACCTCTCTTAGCGAGAGGTAATAACAATGGAATAGGAATCATTGTCTACTGTGGTGTGTAATATTTTTTTTGTAAAGTGACAACAATATCTGTCACTTGTATCGTATAGCAATATGGACGTTATAAGCTCCATTTTTTATTTGCAAGCACATACCACAAAGGTATGGGAATGATTCTCTTTTGCGGTGTATAATTTTTGTAAACAATCTCACGTCTCGAAGCAACAATACCTCCATCTTCTAGCTCACTCGTAAAGCAATCATCGCTGATGTGATTTACACCTCTGGTTCTCGTTCGAACCTCGGCGATTCTAATCTCCCTGCACTGGACTGCGACTGCAATCCGTAGCGAATCACATACTCGTACGCCTTCGGCCGGGCTGACCTGAGTTGCATTAAATTTATGTCCAATTCCGTTTATGTTGACAACTTTAAACTCCATTAAACATCGGTAATCGACCCATAAAGTTTCTTTATTCCATGTTTGCTTGCCCGTGCTCACTGCCATCGGAAAAGGGATGAAATTGCGCTGGGCATGCAAATCAACAAGAGATTTACTCCTTTCTGGAGCAAGGAGCGGTAATTTTACTTATTTCAAAGATATTTTACTACAGGGAATTTATTTTAACATGCAACATATGGTCAATCACTTCCATGGTTACTCACTATTGTCAAAAAATGACAGCAATGTAATATTTGTCCATTTTAAAAAATGCAACATACAAAATTTGTAGTTTTGTATTATCAATACTAAGTTGCAATAAATTAGCCTACGTATGATTAACAAAATAATCAAAACATGAATATTGTAAATCTTAACAAACTTTAGCTTACAAAAATTCATAATATTCATATAATAAATATTTTAAAAAATACCACCAATCACACTGAGGCAATATTCTAGTCGGTCGTAATAAGAATTGACACCATTTGTGATGTGTTCTGGAGGTATCTCCTGTGGTGCAATACTCAATACTATTTATAATGTTGCATTTTAAAATGGACAAATATTACATTGCTGTCATTTTTTGACAATACTGAGTAACCATGGAAATGATGAACCATAATGTTGCATTTTAAAATAAATTCTCTGTATAAATTCAATAATGCAGGTTTTTAAGCTGTGTCCGATGTTGTACTTTTATTTCCCTAATATCTAAATTCTAAATTTATATGCCCTAAATAACATCATTATTCAGGATTCTAGGAATTAGATGTTAGGGTTTTGGGAGGAGCAAACTATGCCTTGAAGTTGACGCGCACTTATTAAACAAATCATGTTCGTTGCTATAATGGGTCCATAAACCATTTTTTTTTTTAATTTTAAATAAAAGTTTGTTTAATTTTAAAGCAATTCGTGGTATCAAAAAGTCATAATTTTTTTTGTATAACTGCATTTGATTTTTAAAGAAACCTATAGCTATCTTTCTCACACCAGTTTCTGTAGTAGGCTGCGCGAGAAAGATACCTACCAATAGTGTGACGTCATCTGTAAAGTAGTTATTAAAAAAAATGTTTATTATCTTAATCGTTATTTATGGAGTAGTACTTTAAGAATAAAGTGTACATTTTATTAATTTTTGTTATGGTTTATGGGCCTATTTGTGCAAAACGACAAATTTACTATCAAAGAATAGCTTCTTAGGCTGTGTCCGATGTCGCTAATGGGCAACTTGCGTACGTTTTTTTTTATTTCATATTTTTGAAGAGCAGGTAAAAACTTGCTACCCCTATTTTTTCTTTTGACAAAATTTTTATTAATTAACCAGAAAAAAAATAATGAAATTTGATTATTTGAATTACCGCCATGTATGACGTAGAATTACGCCGCACCAATGAGTGATCGTAAAGCCATAGCGTTTGTTTGTACGGGTAATGTAGATCTCCTGTTTGACGTTTCAACAATAGTTTGGAGGTTAGTATTTTAGTTTGTCTTTTCCGTATCGATATTTTAAATTACATGTATGTGTTTATTTGTGAAGTAATTAATATATTTGACAGCCCAGAGAGAGCAAAATGTAAAATTCAAATTAAAACTTTCTCGCACGCAATGCCATCTATAAGTTACATTCTTAAACATGGTTCTTTTCCTCAGATCAATATAATGACGTCACAGAAAAATTTCTTTTTTAATTTACTAAAAAACAAACAACTTTTTTAAAATAAAATTTATATTTTTATATATGTTTTCAACATAACATTACGTATATAGTGATAGAAATCGGATTTTCAGTACCATGCAAGTAGCCCATTGGCATATGACACCCATTAGTTTGTATGGCAACACTGTCAACAAAAACGAATTATAAAATTCGATTTAATTTAATGCTTCAAATTAAATGTTAATATTAAATTGCATAAAATAGAAAGTAAGAAGTTATTCTTTGACAGTAAATTTGACATTTTGAAGAAAGTATAGCAACGAACATGATTTTTTAATTAGTGCGAGTCAACTTCCGGGCGTAGTGTGCACCTGCAAAACCCTAAAATCTAATTCCTAAAATCCTAAATAATCACTAGATTTAGGGCATATAAATTTAGGATTTAGATATTAGAGTGCTAAAAGTGCAACATCGCAACATCGGGCATAGCCTTAGCTTCTATTTTATGAAATATATATTAACATTTAATCTGAAGTATCAATGTGTTCAAAAAAAAAATCCTATCCCGGAGTAGGCTATGGACAAAAAAACGTATATCAATTTGAAAATATTTAATTAAATGTGAATTTGTCACGAGATATTGTTAAAAATGTAATCTAAATAAATCAAAGCTTTTCTTCTTGAATCCTTATGTTAGAAACAGAAATAAATTAGAAAACGATGAATGGCAGTATTTTGTATCCTTCTTGATTATCTTTTCTCCTTAAAATTACATTTCACGATAATTTGAGTTTTGAATTGAATAATGATCAGACATTATGTTTACGAATTAGGTTTTTTTCTGAACACATTGTATTTATGTGAAAAAGACCTAAATCCGAAAGGCTAAATGCCAAAATGAGATATCGGACACAGCCTAAATAGCGACATTATTTAGGATTTTAGGAATTAGATTTTAGGGTTTTGCAGAAGCACACCAAGCCTTAAAATTGACGTGCACTAATTAAACAAATCATGTTCATTGCTATAATTTGTACAAAACGTCAAATTTATTATCAAAGGTGTCAAAGAATAGATTCTTAGCTTCTATTTTATGAACATTTAACCTCAAGCATCAAATTAAATCGAATTGTATAATTAATTTTTGTTGTTCTAAAGTGTTGCCATACAAGCCAATGGATGTCATTAGTGTGCCATTAATGCCCGTATTCACCAACATCTAATAAATCTTCGAATAGCTTATTCATTGAAAAATATCGCATCGATACACAAATGAAGGTATTTATTCTAGCTGTCATATTTGGTGCGATATTTTTCTCTTATTCAATGAATAAGCTATTCGAAGATTTATTTGCTGTTGATGAATACGAGCATCAGAGTTGTATTTATGTGAAGAAGACTTAAATCCTAAATACTAAATGCCAAAATGAGACATTGTACACAGCTTTAATTTTTATATTTTTAAGGGTTTTATGTATTTTCGTAATACTGTTATTATGATATAACAGGAGTAAAAACAAAAGTGAGAAGGTAAAATAACGGCCGCTGGCCATTATTATAACAGTCGCCTACAATTAAGGATTAATTCCCATATTCATAAACACTCGTAAAATTTTAAACGGTTCATTATAATTTTTATCCAGTAAAAACAGTCGACCCTGAAAGAAAAATCAAAATATAATTTATCAAATTTCATTCTACATATTTGTCAAAAATTGTAACGGGTCGTTATGAAACTTTACGAACGTTTATGAATACGGGAATAATGACCATATTCATAAACACTCTTAAAATTTTAAACGGTTCATTCAGTAGACATTGAAAGAAAATTCGAAAAGTAAATTGTCAAGTTAGATTCTATTTGTCAAAAATTTTAACGAGCCGTTTTGAAACTTTACGAGTGTTTCTGAATATGGGCATTAGTGTTCCTAGGAAAATAACAGCATTTTGATAGAACGTTGTCAAGGAGAATTTATAAATCAACAAAACAGTTGTCCAGTATGACAGAAAGAGAAGAATTATATTATTTTATTATTCCTAAATGTTTAAATTTTATGTTTTACAAAAAATCTTGAACGCCACACGGCCGATATGCAAATAACGAATTCGGCTGAATATAAAGCTCGGCTAAACGTCAGCTGCGTCCGTTATTTGCCTCATATTGGCCTAATGACATGAGCTATTTCATTATTCTGTTATATATTCTATTTCAAAATTGTTGAAAAAAAATCTACTTTAAGTAAATATTTTGTTTGCAATTGATTCTATTTTGATTAGTCCCGTGTCTAATTCCCTGTAAACTTCCTATGCCATGTCTAAAATTGTTTAATTTGAGTTTAGTGCAAATAAACTATCACCGCAGGTCCGCAAACGGCGCGTAATTAAACCGGCAGTAAATAGAGTTTGGCGGCCATTAGATCGCGCTTAATTTGTTTAAACATGAGTTGGTTTATGTTCTGTTTGAGAATTGAAGTTGGCTGTGTAATAGCGCCGGTTAGAGCAAAGTTAGAGCCGTAATATTCAGGTAATGTGTTTATCACCTATGCTACACTGCAGAGCTGTTGTTGGTCATTCTAGATTCATGCATTTTGCATGAGACTGCACGGTGCAGAAGGATAGACAATGCACTAGATATGAGCTAAATGGGAATTAATTATTCATACCCAAAACTGGGCATATGGGGGAGATATTATTATGGAAATTTAACGCACCCGAGGCTCAATTAACTAAACAACTAATAAACTAATTATCAAAATTATTAGCTCCCGCCAGGGCCGTATCCAGGATTTCATTTCGGAGGGGGTTCTGGTTATATAATTATATTATTTTTCAAGTAGATTAACATGAGCAATTTTTTGAAGACTTTTACTCCCTGTTTTGACTGATAACCATGGTTGTGGTATCAAAAGAAAGATAAAAAATTTCTGTCAAATGACAAATTTAATAATGAATTTATGGGACTAAAATATTACATAATTTACATTTATCTGTTGTCATTTGATAAAATTTTTATCTTTCTACTGATACCACAACCACTGTTGTCAGTCAAAAAGTGGCGCAACAGTTTGCAAAAAACTGATTTCCCATTTTAATCTTCTATGTACACCATTAAAAAAGCACCCGGTATACAATTCTCAGGGAAATAATAAAATAAAGATAGTGTCTATTGCTCTGTCCAGAGCAGCAAAAAAAATTAGTGAGCTGTCGCACATGCGCAGAGCAGCCACTTCTCGAACAGAATCTAAAAACCGCTGTCGACCAATTATGAATTTTCAGTTAGGTATTGTTATGTTAGTTTTTTTTAAAAAAACCCAACCAAAACAATACCTAACTGACAATTCCTAATTGGTAGACAGTGGTTTTTAGGTAGATTCGAGAAGTGGCCGCTAGAATTGTCCGCTAGATTCTGTCCAGTACGACAGTTCACAAATTTTTATTGCGGCTCTTTTATGGACAGCACAGGAGACACTTCCTACAATAAAACAATATTTTGGCCTTTACGTATATCTTTATTTAATTGTAAAAAGCAATTGGGAATGTTATACTCGTAGTTTGGGACGCGTGCTATGATAGCGCTAACATCTTGGTTAGACTTCTTTAAATTTTTTAGTATTTTATTTTACATTTCAGGGGGGGTTTGAACCCCCAAATCCCCCTCCTTGGATACGGCCTTGGCTCCCGCTACCATTGGTAAGGGAGGTATAGGGATCTTGCTAAAAATCACATATCGAGATTTTAGTAAATGACCACGTTTTATCATTTTCACGATGATGTCTGCATGTGTATATATGTGTGTGTGTGTGTTTGTGTGTATGGATTTTGTTATCGCTCTAACTCAAATACCATCATTCAGAAAATTCTGAAACCTTGTATTTCTACCATATTCTAATATGGAAAGATATCATAAGATTTTGGTATAAACCAGATAACCGGAAATGGCACTTTACCTGAAGCTAATAATGGTTTTTCTTCACAAGATACTATTAAATTCCATTTTTTCTCATTTTATGTCATTATGAAAATTAAAGACTATTGAATTTTGTACAGGAATATATGAATACTTTTTCTATATATAAATATAAATATATCATCACAGCATATTACCCATTTCTGGGTGTGTCAGTATCTACAACACATGTAGACGTCGGTAATGATGACGATATATTTTACCGTGTGGGCGCTTACCAGATAAATTTAAAAATCATTTTCTTTATCTTTATAAATCCCGAAGCCTAAGATAAACACAATTCCTTTGTTACACAGTTCATATTTCAAATGAATGTAACTGACAGGTAAATATCACTGTCAAAAAAATAATCACTTCAAATTAATAATAGTGACGTTTTAAAAAGAAAATAGTAAATAAATCAATAGTTATTTGCAATGGAACATAATATAGTCTGCAGCATTAGTAAAAACGGAGGTATGTATTTAAATTAATAAAAATTAAATAGCGGGAGATTTTGTGTTGGCTACATCAGATTTTCTGTAATATGAAAACCAGAAAAAAGAAAACAAATATCATGGCCATTGCTACGAAAACACAGAAAAACACAGAAATTTGGAAAATTCATTTAAAATTGTGAAGAAACCACATAAACAATCTGATGTGGCCAGCACATGACCTCCCGCCAATTCCATATTTAAAATAGCAATAAGCATTAAGTAAAGTATTACTTCCGGTTGATCGTTTGTAAGCAAATTCTAATTAGTTATTCTAATATATAGAAAAGTCTGTAATATGAAATTTTAGATTATATTTTGTTTTTCTTTGAAAATCTGTTAAGAGCTCCAAATTAAGTGCCACTTCCGGGATATCATATACAGTCCAAATCTAATATGTTGTATCAATTTATATACCAGTTTTAAACACAAAATTTGAGAAGTTTTGGATTATATTTTAATAGATTTTAAAGAAAAGTCGGCATTAACTTCCTGGTGCTCTAAAACGCAATCTGTGTAAATTCTTCGCTGTACATGATCCATTTCGTAAATGTCTAGTTGTAAACTAATATTTGACACTTTGAAAACACGTGCTTATTGACAGCTGTTTGATTTTTAGTGCTGCGAACATAGCAAATTTAAATTGAATAATCTTGTACATCTAATATTCATGTATGTTGGAAAATATATTATTTGTACAAACCTTAATTTCATGAGAATCAAATATATTACTACCAAATTCTCTTTAACACGACTTCATTATTAATTTTAATGTAATTGCTTCCTGACAGTGATATTTGTTTAATTATGCCAAAATTGTTATTAAATTATTATGTTATTGTTTGGCGCATAGGCAAGATGAAGATGATGTATAAAAATAAATTATTATAAAAATTTATATTTAAAGTTATTTACCAAATTCTATTATCGTAGAATTGAAGTTTGTACCACTGCATTAAATTTTTATTATTAAAAGTTGCTGAAAAATTATATTCAATGTATTTTTTCAAGAAAAACTGTTAAAATCTTCTATAAGTGATACTTCCGGTTATCCGATACACACTAAAATCTAATGAGCTCTTACCACATTAGTATAGAATGGGTACACACAATTTCAAATTTTTCTGATTGATAGTATTTGAGTAATCGTATCCACGGGATCCACACGTCCACACATCATTGTAAAAATGTTAAAATCGGATTCTGGGATGTTATTGAAAGAAAGTTTAGCACATTTGTTTGTCACGTTGTTTTGTGTTAATCTGTGATGTTAATCCATCTTTTGTTTGGCAAATCGCCAAAAAATGCATTCAGCCTTGCGATCCAATGTAAAAAAATGAAAGAAGAACATTTTTATATTAGTTTATTTTATTATAGAAGCATTAATAATAAAAATAAATCAGAAGTATGTATCTAATTACCCAGCTCCTATAAAACTCATTTAAATATACCCCTATCCTAAAACCTTAATTTGCACCCGTATCATCTATCAGTGAACCCTTCAGGGCCATCGTTGTAACCACCCCGCTGCAGTTAATGCGTCGGACAGATAAAGCGGGATCATAGCACACAGGGTTCGATTCCCGCACGGGTTTATAGCCGGAGCCGCAGAGACTATTAAGCCAAGAGCTAAAATTGTCCAAATACTTTGAACATATATTCCGAGTAATTAAGTTTCATGCACTATTCGTAGAGTGAAGTGGAGGAATTTGAATGAAATGTGAAGTCAAGTGTTTTGTGGGGTTAAAATAGACAGAGGAATTTAGTTAAATGGAGAATGACGCAAAGTAGATTTAAATACAAAGCAGGAAATGTATGGCTGAAGATATTTAGCATGAAAAAACTGTATTTCATTGTCTAATCTATATTCACACATTGTATACAGGATCTGTGTGTTCTCAGTTAAGTTTTTCAGAAATGACAAAAAACGTTTTTAAAAATTGTATTCTACACTGGTTTTTCTTATGAGTGTTTTTGTTTATTTATTATGTCATGCCGAGTATTTCTACAGTTAGTTAGTCAAATTTGTTGGTAAATTGAGTAATAGGCACAAAGAGGTTTTTGCAGTCGCAAAGCTGTATTTAGAGATGCACTCGATTTCGAGTCAATCATCGAGCCGGGCCGAAGATATTTTTTATCGGGCCGAATCGAGCTAATCATTTTCAAAAATCGAGGCGAGTCGGACTTTTGATTTTGGCCCGGCCCGAAAATTCGAGCTTTTCGGGCCGGCCCAAAAAATCTTATAGTTCAATCAAATGCACAGTTTCCTTAATATTTTAATGAAAATGGATGAAGTTGAAAAGGATCAAAATGATTTAATAACAACAAACTTAACATATTAATAAATAAAAATATATTATTTTACTTCAAGAATTCAAGGTTATTCATTAAAGCATAATAATTATATTGTGATGTTGCTATTATTATTGTTATTACTCGTATACTTAAATAAAAGTGATTTTTGTTCCTACCATAATGATTTCTTGTCCTATTTTGAGCAGAAATGAAGTTAGATAAAAAATCTTTATGTAAATTATATTTTTTATATAAGATTTGTGAAAAAGTTGTTTAAATTTTCGAACGTCTTTGGTAAACAAAGTATTAAATACTCGTAGGTCTGTAATTTTTATAACAAACTTACACTAGACGGGTCTCTTTTTTAACTACTTATGTTAACTAATGTTGAAAGTTATAAGTATGTAGAGGTTTTTTTTATAAGTTTGACACGAAAAAAGTTAAATATTTCGCCTTAACATAAAAATCAACATTATGAATGCCGGATGCACTCAAAAAAATCAATTTAACATAAAGTATGGCTCAATAAATAATAGTTAAAACAATGAAAACATTTTTTAAATAATTACTTTACGAGATATTTCACATTTGCTAAAAGGGAAAATTGACGTCATACAATTGTTATCTTTCTCTCGCAGCGTACTCAGAGCAGTGTGTGTGAGAAGGACAAGATAGGGGAAATGTGACGTTACACTGATTTCTCAAAAATAAAATACTGTTAAACTAGGAACAATTAGGATATTTTAATACTATGAATTGCTTCAAAACTGAATGAAGTTTTATTTAAAATAATAAAAAAAATTGAGTGGAATACCTCTTAGCCCATTTCAATTTGGTAAAGTAACTGAGTTTTTACGTTTTTTCAGCTGTTTATGTAAATACGACCTTTTAAAATTGGTTAGGTGTCAACTGACAGTTGTCACTGTTGTCATTATCATCACTCTTGTCACTATCATCACTCTTGTCAGTATCATCACTCTTGTCACTATCATGCCATCGATTTTTCTATTGTGGAGCAAGTTCTTTGTATTTAATTTACTATACTTGCCGTCAATTACGTACGGACTGGAGATTTCTACACTGTCGCTAATTCAGGGGCAATATTGAAAATACTAAGATACGAAAAAGCGGCAATACAGCAGGGCAAGGGACAGGGTGCCGAGAAGAGAAAAAGTTGAACATCAATCCATATTTATTAAGATTAACCACCCCTCTTATAACTTAGAAAGTATTAAAACTTTTTCCGACGACCACTACGAAAAGTACCTAAATTCACACGCTAAACTATTACTGAAAGTTGGTCATTGCACATCACTACCAAAGCTGTGTGAAATGAAAGCTCGTTAGCCAATCAGATGCGTCCGCAACTGTGTGTTATGATTTTATCACACACTGCGATAACTGAGCGAACTAACCTAAAAATTTGTATGTAAAAATTTGACAGTTGCAAATAATTTGCTAAATTTACACGGATTAGGAAGGCTGGACCCTGATTTATCAGATTTTAACATAATTTTTGGTGAATTCTGATAGCAATGATGTAAACATAATGGCTGGTAGCACAAGCGTGGTTCTAACACCGGTGTTAACTAGAACCGTGTCAACAACTTGACATATACTTCAGGTTTGTTAACAAAACAAGTGTTGCCAATATATTGATCAAGCTGAAAATTTACTGACAGCCATATTCAATAAATTTGCCGACACTATTTAAAATTATTTAATTTGATTTGTTTTTTAACTTGTTTCTAGGAAAAACAGTTTTAAATAACGAGGTCAAATTTATTGAATATGGCTGTCAGTAAATTTTCAACTTGATCAATATATTGGCAACACTTGTTTTCTTAACAAACTTGAAGTATGTGTCAAATCGTTGACATGGTTCTAGTTAACACCGGTGTTAGAACCACGAACCACGCTTATGCTACCAGCCAATCTGTTTAAATATTTTTATGAATATTTTATATTGTTTTATTTTTTGTGGTCGTCGGAAAAATACCGTGTACAACACGTGCTGAAAGGGTATTTCACACTCACGTGATTAAACCACTCGCCTTAGGCTCGTGGCTCAAACTTCACGTTCGTGTGAAATATCCAACTTTCAGCACTAATTATACAATATACTATTACAATTTTTTTTAATTTTGACATCTTAAATAATACTATTGCCACTTACAATAAAGACCGACTGAATACAGCAAAAAATATGTGTACGCGATTTTTTGCAAGCCAATGTTACCATGTAAACACAGTATTATAATACCTTTTGAATGAAACATCTTCATAAACCAATAAAACTTTACATACTAATTTTTTAAGTACTGCAAAAGAAATACCTTAGTCAGTTTATACTACGTAAAACTTTATTATAATTTATAATACAAATAATATGAAGAATAAACACATAAACGAAGGTATATAATTTTCGTACTGCGTAATATTATACTATTTATTTAATCATCCATTGTCAACGTTAATTCTAAACTGTACATAATTACGCGTAGGTACTTCTAATCATAAATTACATATTATTTTCAAACATTAACTTTGAAAAATACCAAAAACATTGTAAAAGTAATAGCAACAGTAATAGTATTGTAAAATATTTGAAAAACATAGTTATTTGTGCAAAGAACTACCGATTATATAAGGCTGTGGTAGAATAATATAATTCATCACACATATATTACTGGATATGCGTAAATATATAATAAGCAATGTTTGCAGCGTGCGTGTGTAACGTAAGAGTAGTAAAGTTAACAGGCACATTAAAATGCATTATGAGTTCGTGAGCGCATCACATATAAGAAGTTATGCAGTAAAACTTCTTTGTAAACAATATTTATTGCAGTTTTACAGCCTGTATTGTCTTTGTAAAATTATTACTTTGCATTTTAACCCCGATCTCTGACTGATCACTTTGTTACAATCATTGACATGTTTCATTTTCGACACAAGCAATCATTTGCTGGAAAATTCAATTTGTAAATTGCAATGAAAATTTTATAACTTATTTTGGGAATCGTATGACACCATGTAACATGTTTGATAAGAATTTTTAATATTTTTGCAACAATAGATATGATTAGTTTTTAAAAGGGTTCTCCATTTTTTACCTTCCGTCACCTTTAGGTAAGGGAGGTATTGTCTTTGGTCAAAAAAATCGGTGGTGAGTTTTTAATGAATAAGCACGTTATAAGATCCCTAGAATACGATATTACTAATTTTACATTGATGTCTGTATGTGTGTCTGTGTGTGTGTCTCTGTGTGTGTGTCTGTATGTGTGTGTCTGTGTGTGTGTCCGTGTGTGTGTCCGTGTGTGTGTCCGTGTGTCCGTGTGTGTGTGTGTGTGTGTGTGACAAATTTTTCTCCGACGATAATTCGCAAACTAAAATTCTAAAAATTATGATTTTTTCGTATTCCTCTTCTATACAACCATATGAAGAGCTGATTAGATATTGGTTATAATTGGTCAACCGGAAATTTTTAACAGTTTTTCTGGGAAAAGCGCAGTTAAATATAATTTTTTGACATTTTGTGATTTAATATGAAAGAAAATCTTATTCTCTATACAATTTGATTATACATTTTCCTTCATATTCAATAGATATAGAGTTATAGAGAGATTAAGAGAGGTTAACTTTCAAAAATCAGTCTGCTTTGCAAAAATTATGGAAACAGCAGATATGTATATTCAAAAAATTCTAATTGACAGATGTCAGTGTCAAGTGCAAAACCAAAGTGGAAAGTATAGGAATGTCCTTCGCAAGTGACTTGCAGTTTCAATGCCGGGAGTACGAGGAAGGCCAAAGAGAAAATGGAAGGACTGTGTAGCAGAATATTTGAGAGAGGAAGAACTGTGTTAAAAAGATGCCTTGTATAGGAATGAGGAAGTGTGAAGTACAATTTACAGAATGTACATTTGTGTTATAATTATATTGGATTTATAGAATCTTTTCAAAGGAACTTGCAATATGGAATTTGTAAAAAATAGTGTGTTCGTGTTATAGTTTTACAGGATATATAAAATCTTTTCCATGGAACTTTTGGTATCTGATTTGTACAAATACATTGAATTGACGGAAGGTTTTGTGCTGGCCACAACAAATTTTTTTTCATTAAAATGGATTTATAAAGCATGTTTTTTTCAACACGATACAATTGTGAAAAAAGTACACTTTTTTAATGCAACCGCGTGAAATAATACGTTACGGCACATTTTTCACACTTTTATTGCAGACGTAAAAAAAATGTATGCAACTCGAGTAAAAAATGCCTTATTTCACTCATAGGATTTGTCGAACTCGCCTACGGCTCGTTCGGTGAAACTTCAACCTTTCCTATTCGTGAAATAAGACTATACTTTTTACTCTTGTTGCATAAAAAGCTGTTATATAGTATTTAATACTACCCATTTCTCATCATTAAAAAAAATCTCATCCACCCCTTCTATTGTCATTCTACGTCCATATTATCATATAAATCATCCCTGATTAAACTCCCACCCTCTAGAATTCAACCCTCAATCCTGAATCTAACCCTCAACCCTTTAACAAGCACACGCCCTTTGTTCCTCTCGCCATCACGTTGCCTCGTGTAGAGATACGGGCTATGTGCATATGAACGAGCCCTTATGACAAGGGTTGAATGGAGACCATAAGAGCAGGGGTTTATGTCCTACGTTAGTGTAGTAACAGATAGCGAACAATAGGGTAGATATACGTATGTTACAGATAAAATTGTGGATTGTTTATTTAGTTTTAGAGAAAGTGAAAATAAAATAGAAAATAGGGTGGTCATTTTTAAGTGATAGTAAAACAATTTGCATTCTATTAAAGAATAATGAAGTTCATGTCCATACCCTTTAACCTTTTAGTGCGGAAGAAAAATTTTTTGTTCTTAATCTCACTTAAACTTTGTTTCTCATGTTTAATATAACAATGGCCTGTATTATGAACTCATTATTGTGATAATACGGCTATTATGAAGCGCACTATTACATTATATTTACTCCGGAATTTGAACCCAAGACCACCTATATCCAGTACGGTACTCTAACCAACTGAGCTTCGAGACTAGATAAATGATGATCTGTGATTGATTTTTACCTTCTGTCACCTTTAGGTAGAGATGGGTCAATTCCCGAAATTTAAAGTTACGGGAAAATTCCCCGGATTTTTTTTTGAGAAATTTCCTGTGGGGGGGGGGGGGGAAATTTATTAATATCGAAAAAGTGTACAGAGTGTCTCATTTTCGATGCTTTTTTAGGGTATCCCGGGAAATATTAATGATAGAGCAAAATCGTTTGCACATTCCAGAGTCAATTTTTTGAGAAAAGTTTAATAGTCACCACAGGAATTTTCGATCTTCTTTTGTTTCTGAGCTACAGGCAAAAACTTGTTTTTCGCTCATTTCGAAAATATCTTATAACTCATTTATTATGGTAGTTAGAGAAAAATTGTTTTAACAAATTTTATACCGTTTTTAGGGAAAATAAAATGGCATAATTAGATTTTTTGGAAACTTCATAATTCTTGAGATATAACACAAACTTATGATTTTTTAAATGGCAACCTATGTTGAAAATAGCCTCATCTTTTTGCTTATTTTTTAAGCTTTTCAATGATATATAACAAGTCTACATTCTTTTGTTTTACACATGAATAAAAGATGATTTATTAATTTTTTGGGGTGAAAAAATTGAAAATTATTAAGAAACAATTTACCGGGGAAAAAACGAATTCCCGACGGGAATTTTTTGGCGGCACATCACTACCTTTAGGTAAGGAAGGTATTTTCTTTGGTCAAAAAATTCGTTGGTGAGTTTTTAATGAATATGCACGTTTTAGGGTCCCTACTACGCGAATTTACTAGTTTTACGATAATGTCTGTATGTATGTATGTATGTATGTATGTGTGTGTGTATGTGTGTGTGTGTGTGTGTATGTGTGTGTGTATGTGTGTGTGTGTATGTGTGTGTGTATGTGTGTGTGTATGTGTGTGTGTATGTGTATGTGTATGTGTGTGTATGTGTATGTGTGTGTGTATGTGTATCTGTGTGTGATGGTGTATGTGTGTGGGATGGTGTATGTGTGTGTATGTGTGTCAAAAATTTCTCCGACGATAACTCCAATACTACATTTCTAGAAATTGTAATCCTTTCGTATTCCCCTTCTTTACATCCATATGAAGAGATGATAAGATTTTGGTTATAATTGGTTAACCGGAAGTTCCCTTATTTGAAGTTCTTAACTGTTTTTTTTTTTTTTGAAAAACGCAGTTAAATATAATTTTTTGATATTTTGTGTAAGAATCAATATGAAAGAATATCTTATTGTCTATACGGTTTGATTATACATTTTCCATCATATTCAATAGATACGAGTTAAAGAATTATAAAGCGATAAGCTTTCATAAATCAGCCAGCTTTGCTATAATCATGAAAACAGCTGATATGTTCAATAGTTCTAATTGACAAATGTCAGTGTCAAATGCAATTTACGTAGTATATGTTCGTGTTGTAATTTTATTGGATTTATAGAATCTTTTCCAATGAACTTTCGGTATGGAATTTATAGAAAATATATGTTCGTGTTACAATTTTACTGGACATACAGAATCTTTTCCAAGGAACTTTTGGTATAGGATTTGTACAAAATACATAGAACTGACAAAAGGTAATGTGCTACCTTAATAAATTTGTCTTTATTCACCCAAAAAAAAATTATAATAATATATGTTTTTATTCATGTTTAAAACAAAAGAATGATGTCTTATAGGTAATATACAATATAGAAAAGCTTATAAAATACGGAAAAAGAAGGAACTATTTTCAACATTCTCATTTAAAAATATTATGCTTGTTTTATAGGTACATCAAGAATTATTAACTCACACTCGTAAAGTTTCAAAACGTTTCGTTATAGTCTTTGACAAATAGAATTAAACTAGACAAATTATATTTCCATTTTTCTTTCACTGTCGATTGTTTTTACTCGATAAAAATTAAATTTATGAATATGGGCACCAGTTTTGAAAACTCTAATTAGATCACGTTATTCTACGTAAAAAACCATATAAAAATTATCCAAATATTTTATCTTTATTATTTTATAAAAAGCGAGATATATTTTCAAAATATATGTCAAGTTTTAGCATATAACTCAAAAACAAAATACGATAGAAAATTTCTGTGGTAACTATTAATGTTGTCTCAAAAAATTGGCCCATAAAGACCCCCATCAATTTTCTGTAGCTTGCACAATAAGAAAGTTATTCAAACAAGAAACTTGAATTTGTTCTATTCTGTACAGCTTATTTAAATTTCTTTCCGAAACTATATGTCCCATTCCAATTAAAAAATCAAGGATGCGATTTCGCTTACGGCGAACTGACATTTAGCTTCGCCCCCTACTACGTAATTTAAACTACAGATCTAAAATTAATAATAAAGAATATTTGTCATTATTTCTTCATCACTCTGTATATTACAATGAATTTTATACCAAATCCATAACTAAATTCTTCATTTTTGTGCAGGTTCCAACAGTATTCAAATACTTCACTACAGCCCTCTGTGGCACTTCTCTCGAACTACGATGGTTTCGTAACGTTCTGCCTGCAGCCTGGTGGAGAATTCGTGAACTGACGTTGGAAAAGGACGATCAATAGCAACCCTGGTTCTAAGGGTTACCGCCAGGGTTTTGAAGGATATTTTGAGAACAAGGAAGAAGATACCCTAAGGTAATTTGATATAAGGGTGAAATTTGAACTTATAGAAAACAGGGAGTTATTCCTGAGTGAGAAATGGAGCTAGGGAATAATAGATGTCGCGAAGAAAGAAAATACTAGTAACTATTTTTAGAAGTCCAAAAAAAATTGTTATAAATAAATTAGTGAAATAGGTATTCATATATCTTTTATTATTAAATAAGCAAAAGTTAATATAAATTTAAAATATTTAAAGTTGACATCTAGTTTTCAATAGCTAAAACACAAAATAAAGATCTCTATATTTCATGTTTCAAAATTCTAAGTAAATAGAATTCAATTATCTTTATATTAATTTACAAAATGTGAAATAATGACCAAATAGTTATTTATGGAACAAGTGAATAAAGATATATTATCTACAGACGGAAAGTGGTAATATATAATATCCACCATTTGGAAAATTTGAAAATGACATTTGGCACTTATATTTCATCTTTGTCGTTACGAATACAAATTTTGTTGCTTGCTATGGATATTTATGTATCTTGAATCACTAATTTATTAGGATTTCATTAATGTATAAAAGAATATTTTATTAATGATAATGCCCCATATTATTAAATGATTTTAATTTTATATTGTTTAGTAGTAGTATCTATAGTTACTTATTTGAATAAACGATCTTAGTATAAATAACTACAGATACTACTACAAAACAATATTATCTGGAAACTTTAAGTGTCAAACGTTACTTTAAAAAAGTTGTGGAATTAAATTACATTTTCAAAAATTTAAAAAGTCTCAATTATTAACCGCCCTTATTAACACTTGATAATTAATGGTTATATATTTAACAAGTAAATAAAAAAAAGTACTTTACCAACGAGTTGTAAACAATATTTTTCTACGTCTACAATAAAAGCGTAAAATATGCCATAGCGTTTCATTTTTTCACCCGTTCATGCGTGAATATAGTTATTTATGTAACAAGTGTGTAAAGTACTACTTTACTACTTTTTATTGACACACGAGTTGCATACTGCATACAATATTTTTCCTACAACCGAAATATTAGTGCTATTTCTCATAATACTGAGTATGACTGTACGCAGGCATCTTCAAATTTTGTTAATGTTAGTTACGTAGTAAATTAACCGTTGCCCAGCATTTTTTTCTTTTCACGCATTAGTGTTTGAAAAGTTACACTTTACATATTGTAAAGAGTACATAAAGTATGTACTTTACAAACGGTTGAAGGAAAAATATTTTAATAAAGCAGTTACCTAAATTTTACAAACATAAAAGTTAGAGTTAGGTAACGTTTAAAAGATGAATGAAATTTAAAATTGGGCCTCTTAGACCTAGTCACAGTAGTAACGAGATTTCAATTAATAAATTGTTATTTTAAGATTAGGGACATATTGGGAAAAATATATTGGCCGGTATTACGAGAGCACTTTTGTGATAAAAGCGCTTTTGTGTAGCGCGTTTTTACATTATATTCTTATGAGGAGTGAGGTCCATAAGTGCGCTTATAATATGAGTCAATACCTTTAAGGATAAGAAGTCAATACATCTACCTTTGTAAATAAGAGTACAGATATATTTAAAACCCTTTTAATTAAAACATATATGCAACCTAAAATACTTTTGTGTTACGTAAGTCGCCTGTAAAATCTTGTAAAAACTTATAATATATATGTTGTCATGTTTGCAAGAGGTGTAACTTTACATATTTATCAAATTTAAATTCCTGACAAATTGGTACATATGGAATTATATTTTGAAGATCATGACATGAGCTAAAACAATATGAAATTCAACAAAAGAAAACTATAATTAGATCTTCAAACTTATTTGTTATATTAGGAAGTAAATTATTCTGGGATGCAATCATGTAATTTTTTTTTATCTATTATAATAAAGAAAAATTAGTAGTGAATTTTAACTTGTATGAATCAGATAAATCTTATGCAATTAATGTCTGAAATAATAATACAAAAGTAATTAGTGAAAATAACATGCACAATTATTATGAAGTAAAAATAAGGTAATATAAGTCTTAAGAACATATAAAGTACCGGTAAATAGTCAACAATAACCATTTGCAAGCGAGACATATAAAATTAATTTAGATCGACATAAACGAGCTAAATAGCACATAAAACAATTAGTAGCCAAGCCGGGTTATTATACTGGACGTAAGAATACAGGTGCGCACGTCCGAAAAGGGGCACAAATAAAATTAAAACTTTGTCCTTACATTATGATATATGGCTAATTAATTATTTGTTATGTAAAATAAAAACGCATATAAATGTCATTAACAAAAATGGCATATAATATTATTCAACTACTTACATAAATTCTTTATATCATTTCCAATTAATGGGTGTGGTAGTTTCAAATTGAGTAGATTTTGGTAAATAATTAAATATTTTGTCATTAGGCATAAATATACAGGGTGTCTCACAACTTGCGCCCCAGAGCGAATGAGGAAACACGAGACTCCACTCGGATCTAGCTTAAAAGATATTAGAGAAAAGATGTCTTAAAATTGACCAATCAGAGACCTACACCTTTAACGTGGGTTTGCTGTAATTTTACGTTACTATGGTTTTATACAAATCAAATCTTCTTTAAAATGTGTGGGCGACTGTAGTTTTCGAAAAATGTCAGTGTCAAATTAAATTTGACAAGGTGAATAACAAAACGGCAAATTCAGCCGCTGATTACATAGAAATGATTATAATTCGGTGAATGTGGACGTAACGCCAGAGAGGCAGCACGAGAGACACCTTCGCTAACCTAAATTTGTTGACAGTGAAAAGTCAACTCTAAAGTGTCAAAATTACAGTAAGTCAAACAAATTTTGTAACTCACTAGTAGTATTTTTAAAACCTAGCAACCAGTTTTATTTTGTAATAATATCATCACACCTCAAGATATCCTTCCGGGATTAGTGGACTAAAAAGTTTGTAACTCCGTTATGCAAGCAGCCGCAAATTATTTTCTTCTATTTTTGGCAACCTATTGTCGTTGGTAAGTGTCAGTTTCGTCTGGGGCGCGAGTTGTGAGACACCCTGTATACAGGTGTTTACTAATTACACAGAACAAATAATATATGGACGTTATTTTCCTCTAAAATATCCAAGAAAACTGTTACCCAGATCATTCAACATTTCGAACAATTTCTCTAAAATATAATAAATTTCTTTAGAGTTTTCTTAATTTTAGACAAACGAGCCCTGGCCTACATCAGCTGACGCTTTAATTTAATTTTAATTCCACCAAATAAAATTTGATGAAACGAAAATTATAGCAAGACCTAAAAACCATAACAACAGATTAATTAGAGAAGCCATAGAGATTTACAAAACCAAGAATAATAATCTCAGTCATTGTAAAGGTATAGAACTTACGGTGAATTGCATGATGCATGAAAGTGGGTTAATCCTGGATTTACACTAACCCAGGGTTACGTACACAAAAAGAGAGTTATCAGCCTGTTTGACAGCTAACCTTTTGTCAAAAAAATGATAATATGGCTAACACTTGTCATTTCATGCGTCATATTTAACACAAGAAAGGAAAGTATTAACAAAGTTACTTTTTAGGTTAGCTGTCATACAGGCTGGTAACACACTGTTTGTGTACGTAACCCTAGGTTAGCGTAACTCCAAGGTTAACTCACTTTCATGCAATCAACCCTTAGTCGCGCATGGCTTCCAATTTTAAGTATGTTGTAATATATGTATACAATTTTATCTAGACTTTTCGAAACATCTATTAATAAAGAGTACAGCTGCGGTATTTCGCTACCAAAAAGCGACCCTGAGTTATACAGATCACTTCTCTGCCAGTTTTTGCGGACAGTTTTTCCTCTGGCAAAAAGAGAGTTTTCCTGAAAAGATGCATGTTCGCCGTCCTAGTTAATACCAAGCAAGGATAATGTCTAGTAAATTATATAGTTACAAAATAGGTAACATTTATGTACTTTTATGTAACCTTGATTACTTGTTTTTGTTTTTTCTCTTTGTAATTTATTTGTCATTTTCCCTGAAGACAGCACCAGTTAATGGTGCCGAAACGTTGGAAATAATAAATTTTACAGAACGAAAACTGAAAAGGTTGTATTATTTCAAAGTATATTATATGTTCTGAAAGATTTTTTAATAATTCATTTTATTTACTGAAGTATTTATTTGAATTACGTGAAGATAAGGTATTTATCAAAATAACAACAGTTAAACACTTTTCTTCACAATACAGTGTGTCTCAATAAGCTTGCTCACTATTGGTAACTTTTTTATTTGAAGAGGTACGAGGTTGGTTAAATGAGCAAAATTGTGCCATTTTATATTAGAAAATTGGTCATGTACACAAAATAAAATTTGTGTCAGCGGTTCTCAAAATTTGGGACAATATATATAATTTTTAAATGGAACCATATATTTTTTATTATCTTATTGGAAAAAGTATTTTTTTCTCTTTCCAATAAGGTAATGTTGTTTATGTACAATGTTTTCAAATAAACGAGTTATTTACGGTTAAAAATTAAAATTTTATAAACTATTTTATTAGATTTTTAGTGAAGTAAGCCATGGAAACAATTGATTCTTTGTTTGTTTGACGTTTAATATTTTCTCCCGTAAAGTTCTCTGTGTTTAATAATGTTTAATAACTTTACAAATGAAGAAAAGTTAGATATGATCGTGCTATATGGATAGTTATTTCTAGACACCAGTTACATAGAACGGCCGGCTCTCTTTCCAAACGAGTTTAAATGTGCGAAAGAAATAATGGCTTTCAATTTGAATATTTTCTTTGTTTTGTTATTACTGTAAAATAAATTAATAAAGTAATAATTTTATAAAAGACAATAATTGTTTCCATAGTTTACTTGACCTAAACTAATAAAAGATAATTTTTATCTTTAAACGTAAATAACTCGTTTATTTGAAAAAATTGTACATAAACAACATTACCTTTTGGAAAGGGAAAAAAATACTCTATCCAATAAGATAATAAAAAATATATAGTTCCATTTAAAAAATATATATTCTGTCCCAAATTTTGGGAACCGCTGACACAATTTTTATTTTGTCTACATGACCAATTTTCTAATATAAAATGGCACAATTTTACTAATTTAACCAACCTCGTATCTCTTCAAATAAAAAAGTTACCAATAGTGAGCAGGCTTATTGAGACACCTGTATAGTATTTTTAAATACAAAATGTACATATCAACTGCCACAATTGTATTTTGATAAATAATTTTATTTAATTAATTTATGATACAAATAATAACTAACATAAATTATCGTCAATTTTTATTAATATTACCTACCGATATTTTGTCGTTGTAATGACATATAGCAAGATATGTTTTTTTAAATGTTTTATTTTTTAATGGAAAATGCAAAAACGAATTTGTTTTAAGGATATGTCTAAAAGAATTGTAGTACTTAGTAATTTACAGTGAAAACAATTGCTGCTACCAACAAGCCATGTTTCGAAAATGTTTCAAGAACAATTTTTATTTAAATATTATTTTGACACAGAGCTAGTTTGTATTCAAATAAATATTTTTAAAAAAATATTCTTTTTACATAAGGGTGAAATTAAATATTGAATTTTGGCATTTTCAAAACAAGGTTTGTGGTAAAGCTAGCTATAAATTTACTAATGTAATTCTTTTAGACGTTCGTTTAATTTTTTTCTATTTTTCTTGAACTGTTTGTATTAAATTAACTAAATAAAATTAAATTAAAGATGGTGGCCCAGCCACATCACTTGGCCCAAACGATATGGGCTCATATAGTTTAAATTACAAAGTTGGAGGTGGCCTAAAATGCTACTTTTTGAAAAGATCCTGAATTTTAATTGTTTCGCAGATTTGTTTTGATTGAAACAAATGAACATAGATAAATTATACGCGTTGGAATGCTCTTTTCATTGACGTAACTTTCCAATATGGTGTCCATATAAAAATTAAAACAGAAAGTGCCCTAAGGAAATACAAAGTAAAATCCAGTTTTATTTCTCATTTAGAAGTTAATAGTAAAAATAAAAATCTGTTGTGGACAGCACTATACTTCCCGCCAATTGAACAATAAAGTAAAAATACACTTTTCTTGTGAAACTAAACCAATTGTTTTTATTTTATTTTTTTAACTTTTATTAATTTAAATGCATACGTACATATTTATTGATGCTGGAAACTATATTATGTTCCTTTGCATTCGGATAATATAACTAGATATTGTTTTATTTACTATTACAATTTTCTTTTTAAAACTTTACCATTAATAATTTGAAATGATTGGTTCTTTGACAGTAACATTTCTCTGTCAGTTACATACATTTGAAATCTAAACTGTATAACTAAGAAATTATATTTATCTTTAAAACACAGGCTCCGGGAATTATAAAATAATAATAGCCTACTTTGTTTTAAGCTGACTATATTACTCATTAAGTTATAACCCAATAGGAATGCGGGATTTTCCTTAGTTACCACGTATCATAGCGGTTATTATTAAGTAACCATGGCGAACGAATATATGAATGTTCGTATATTCGAAATTCGAATACACACATTTTTACTTCCTTGTACGAAGTAAAGGAAGTATTGTAATCGCGAAAAATTTCGGTTTCCAGATTTCAACGGAAATATACATTTTGACCATCCCTGAATCCATTTTGACTAATTTCGTCGTGACGTCTGTACGTACGTACGTATCTCGCATAACTGAAAAACGGGAAGCCGTAGAAAGTTAAAATTTTGTATTTATGACTGTTATAACATCTAGTTGTGCACCTCCCTTTTTGGTCATTACCTAACTTTTGAAAGTGGTACTTTACTTGACGCCTATAGTAGATTTTAATGCAAAACTATATTAAAATATAATCAAAAACTTTTCAAATTTGGTATATAAGACTTTTATATCAATGGGAATAACATAATAGATTTTAGTTAAAATGGTCTACCCGAAAGTGGTGCTTTACTTAGAGCCTATAATAGGTTTTAATGAAAAACCATATTAAAATATAATCCAAAACTTTTCAAATTTGGTATATAATACTTTTATATCAATGGGAATAACATAATAGATTTTGGTTAAAATAGTCTAACCGGAAGTGATACTTTACTTGAAGCTGTTATCAGTTTTTCTTGAAAAAAATAGTGTTATTTTGATTTTAATAATAAATTCTTGAAATCAAAGTTTTGGAGAATTGAATTCTGCGTCGAAAACATCAAGTATGATTAAATTAGCTCTTTATATAAGCGAGATATGTAAATTTTAAAATGATGTACTTTTTGGTTTCTGTAATTAAGTTTGCTATGAATTAGGACAAAAAATACGTGCAATTTTATGATTTGGTCTGTTATAATACATATTTTAACTATTAACAAAATATGTATAGTGTAACAGGCGTACAAGGAAGTCATGTGGTGTCCAAATCAGATATTTTTTTCAAATAACGTTACACCACTAAAATGGTCTTCTTATGGGTCAACTTTTGTTTAATTTAACCGTATGTTTTACCGTTCTCAAGATCCTAATGGTCAGCACGTCAACTTGGACACCTTGTATATTATCGAAACATTGTTATGTGGTAAAATGAAAATATAAATCAGTTTTTAATACCTTTAAACTACGCCTGCTAAATAAATTTTTATTGCAAACGGCTAAGAAACAGACGGTTATCTATCCAGATTTTAATCGTAGTTAACTTTGATCGACTTTTAAAATCACATATGTATCGATGTTTTCACAAAATGTATCACTGATATTAGTAATAGTAAAAAAAATTTAACGTTTCAAATTTTGCAGTAAAATTATCTTAAAATCTTAGGGCAAAAGTATACAAAAGTATCTTTTCTGTAAGCTTTCCAAAAACATCCCCTGCTTTCATTAAATTCACCCTCTCTACACAAACCCAATGCATCTACCTCTCTTCATCTTGCACAACATACATGCTCATCTCCGTTTATCGTAAAAGAAGACACCCTATCAACTATCTCTCTTCCTCTAATGCATTCCTAAACTATAAAACCATGGCAACATAATTTACGACCCAATACTTGGAGAATCTCCCATTCCTATGACCATAAATAACCCCGACTTAGTGGTGGGGGGAACCGCTGAAAGTAGAAGGGATAGTATCCCCGCGTTCCTATTGGCTGAGAGCTCTAAGATCGACGACAGCCATGACTTTTTGGGCGCGCATCTGGTTGCCGGGCAACGCCTGCTCGGGACCCATGCTGCTGACGTCACAGAAACAAGATGGCGCGCGCTTGCGCACAGGAAGGAAGAGTATGGATCCATACTAAATTTGAAAATTTGTTTAAGGTGTTAGTGATGATTAGAAAGCAAATACTATAAAAGTAAATAAAAATAAAATGGATGTAAAGTACTAAATGGGCGATTAGTTAGCACGGTGGTTTAAACAGACCATAAAATATTATGATTATGTAGTTTAGTAGCAGTGTTTGCTGGCCTGAAAGCAAACAACAGTATCCTGAGAATGCGCATTAAATATGAATTATAGTGTCAGTTAGTAAATATTGTCGTTGCATTACCTAATATTTACCAATGTCATTTTCAACAAGAAAAAATATGATGAGGCCACCACATTACCTCCAGCCAAATCTATTTTATTTTAAATAAAATTCTGAAAAATAATTTTACAAATAAATTTTTATTAAAATTATTTTGCAAAAATTTTACTTAAATTTTTGCTAATTTAAAAGGCAAATGTTGTTTTAAACAAAAATTAACATATGTTTCAATAAAAATTGAAACTCGCAATAATTATGATGAATTTAATTTATAAAATTACATTTCGAAATAAGGTTTATAATTTACAATTTACTCACTGGTTTATGTTCGATGTCGATTTTGAATTTCCGGATCTGACCAATCAATATCTATCACGTGACTTGTCATTTGACGTTTCACCAATTATCAGTTTAGATATTAGAATACAATTTTATTTTCATAGCCATAAAAAAAAAATCTGTTGTGGCCAGCACAAAACCTTCCGACAATTCGATGTATTTTGTATATATCCCATACCAAAAGTTTCTGAAAAAGATTCTGTATATCCTGTAAAATTGTAACCCGAACACACTATTTTTTACAAATTTTATACCGAAAGTTCCTTTCCCTATTTTATTAGGGGTCGCTGTTTCTTACTCTTCTCTTTAACTCATTCCTGTCCAACACATCTTCTTCACGCAATTCTTCCTCTCTCAAATCTTCAGCTACACAGTTCTTCCATCTTCTCTTTGGCCTTTCTCGTACTTCCGGATTGAAAATTCAAATCAACTGCAAATCACTTGCGAGGGACACTCTATCACATTCACATATAACTTTGGTTTTGCATTTGACACTGACATCTGTCAATTAAATTTTTTTGAATATATCTGTTGTTTCCATAATTTTAGCAAAGCTGACTAATTTTTGAAAGTTAATATCTCTTAATATCTCTATAACTCTATAACTATTGAATATGAAGGAAAATGTATAATCAAACCGTATAGAGAATAAGATATTCTTTCATAGTGATAATTATAAAATGTCGACAAATGATAGGTATTTAACTGCGTTTTTTCAAGAAAAACTGTTAAAAACTTCAAATAGGGGTACTTCCGCTGGATCAATTATAACTAAAATCTAATCAGCTCTCATGGATGTAAAGAAGAGGAACACGAAAGAATTATAATTTTTAGAATTGTAGTATTGGAGTTATCGTCGGAGAAAAATTTGTCACACACGGACACACACACACACACACACACACACACACGTACAGACATCATCTTAAAAATATCAAATTCGTATTCTAGAGACCCTAAAACGTGCTTATTCATTAAAAACTCACTAACGAATTTTTTGACCAAAGACAATACCTTCCTTGCCTAAAGGTGACGGAAGGTAAAAATCCAGAAAGTTTATTTTTGATCTGACCAATCAATATCTATCACGTGATTTGTCACTGCTTGTCATTTGACGTTTCACCAATTATCAATTTAGATATTAGATTACAATTTTATCTCCATAGCCATAAAAAAAATTCAGAAAGTTTTTTACTATTTTTGATTTGTATAAAAAGAAATAAGACAAACGCAAACTCTAAAATATAGATGGTCTGTTAGGCTTATGCACACATTGATTTGTCAACGGACAGTCTCATAAGTTTGTTTCTGAAAATGAAATAACAAGATCTTGAATAACTCTTCAAATATACTCGTATGTGTGTGCATTTAATTCCTTGCTATTCCTCGTTGCATTGAAATTACGCAAACGTTTTTGTTTTTGTACAATTCATTTGATTTGTCGTACAAATTACGATGTTCGCGAATAGTGCTTATTAACAAAAAACAAAATATCAATTTGTTTCTGTGAATCCATCTTCAAAATGTCAACTACTCACAAACAGAAAAAACAGCTGACGGATGAAGCAAAGTTATACCTTCCGTCATGTTTAATAGTTCTCTATTGTGATTGGTCGCATTTGAAATTTACATTTGGAAATATAAAACACAGTTATATTCCAAATCTAAATTTCAAATTTCTAAATTTGTAAATCGTTCATAAACCATCTTATATGTTTAAGTGACTTTATAAGTATTTTAAAATCTAAATTATAAATTGAAAATTCGTAAATTAAATTCATCGTAAACCACCTCCAACCTTTATAGTAGGTAGTAATACGAATTTTGTAATCAGAGTACATATGATTTTCATATTACTTTTTCCTACTTCGTTTTAATTTTCTTTTATTTCAAAATTATTATTTAAAAAAATATTAAAACTTTTAAAGTCGGTAACAATGACAGTTTCAATAAACATTTTAAATTTGTACTCTATTCTAAGTTAAGAATGGACTTAAGAGTAAATAGGGCTTACGGTTCCAGCTTTTTGATTGGTCTAAAAAAGAACCAAGTTTACAATAGCGAAAAAACAGTCAGCTGTTGAAAGTCGTGGTCGTGAAAAATAAAGCTGTTGTCAGTTCAGAAGTTTAAGCTGTGATTCTAAAAATAATATTTAGACATTTTTATAAGTAGAAGTTAAATAAAGCTACTTCTGAACGTACTTTTATTATCAAAAATTAATCAGCACTTCGGATGTATTACTTTTTTCTAGGAACAGAAATCAGCACTCTTCACTAGTCTAGTGATCGTCTCTTTATTTTGTTAATTTTAGTTAAACTTCTTTAGTTAAAGAATTCGGCTCATTAAAACGTATTATTGCAACAAAAATTTCTTATTGTACGATTTTTAGCAAGCACAATAATTATAATATATCTAAACAGAAATATACAAATGAGTAACTTAGTAAAAGAAAATATTATTTACCAATACTTTTAATTATTAACCTAAACAAAATATATTTTAGAACAATATGTACCTTGTCTTGTGAGTTGTTCAAAGAAATTACCGTTATTTGCAATGAACGAAATTCAAAGTTTTAACACACAAATTACACATAAACACACATTACGAAATAAAAAATCGATTAAGTTTACTCAATACACCAATCTAATTAAATGTACGCTTTAATTGTTGTATTTAACAAGCACGATGTAAAAATGTTAAGATGTTACGAAAACTAACCAAACAATCGAGTGCTTGTTTTTGAAACAAGTATTTTCATGGCTTGCTACAATTCCAAGTTCATACAAGATTTACGAGTAAATTAAAATATAAACTTAATTATATTGAAATATAATGTAAACATATGCATAATTATTTTATAAAATAATTTATAAACATTCTGACATGGTCAACACAATACCTCCCGCCATTTAATTTTTATTAAATTAAATACATAGCTATACACACATTACTAATGCTGGCAACTTATAATATTTTATTTAATATATCAAATATCATATTATATTTTTTCACGGATTTGTGGAACAACATCTAGGTTCCTAGAACGGACAATATGGTCTTTTCTCTGTTTAAAGTTTCTTGATAGAGTGGTATATATCGCGAGTAGGTATCTATATAATTTTTATAGATAATGAAACGTAAGTTGACATGAAAACAAAACGTCGATATAAATATAATAGGAAGTTTGAGTGAGTACCACTTAAACAGTAACGAGACACAATAAAGTATTTTTATAGTGTTGTCGAGAGGAATTCGTGACGTCATCAGTAATTGCCCACTATGATACACTCTTTTACTTTGACTAGTTTTAAGAATTTCATTCGGTTTAAATTGAAATCACGTACAATACTTAATGCGATGGTCACGCTAGAATTACTGAGAATAAAAAAATCAGAATGTTTACACAGGTAAGTTAAATATTGTACATTCACAATAGCTATAATCTAAGAATGAACAGTTAAACCTTTGTCCATCTCCGATTTTGGATTGTTTAATCTCGGCATTCCCTAGAATCATATAATCTTTGTACTATGTACTATGTTTAACTTGCCTGTTTAAGCATTCAGAATTTTAAAATTCTTTCTTGTAATTCTTCTGATTATGGCAGCAATGTCGAATTTACAATAATCTTATAAATTTTGTGAAATCTACCGAGTGTTTAATTTTTCGAAGTGTAAGTCTAAATGTCCGCCGGCGGTATTACATACATAAATCGAGAATTCCGCCGTACATATAATAACATATCCGCCGATAAACCCAATTTTTTGGGCAGGCGCGGCGGAGTGCAACGATTAAAATGTTATTTTCCGCCTTTCGGCAGTGATACTATTATAGTGCGGGACACCAATCTTGACCTGACAAATTCAATGCCGCATTAAACCATGTGGAGGCAATCGAAATCTACCGCCCCCCCCCCCCCCCCCCCCCGTCTTAAGGCTACAAATTTACGACCCATTTTATAAAAATAATTTTATTATACGAAAAAAAAACATTTAACATACTTTTAAAGAAAAATATAAATAAACGAATAAATAAAAACATTTTTAAAAAATTAACATTCACTTTTCTCAATTTTAAAGTACATAGTGAAAACGACACTAAAGAACACGAAAACAATCCGCGAAGTCAAAATACCTAGTAGCTAACGTAAAACTCTACAGACTCGTATGTCAAAATTTAACTTTACGTACTCTTCTGTCAAATTTGAATTAACCGTAATTTCTAACTTCTATAAAACAATTGCCAACTTTCATTCACTGGATATTCTATATTCACAACAATTAACTCGATGAAGACTACGTCCAACTAATCATTTTTAAGTGGTGAATTGGAATATTCAATGAAATAAGTGATGTTTGTACTGTTAAAGCATTTGACAGATCTTAAGACATTTGACAGTACTTTTGTTACCATAGGCATCTCCATCGCAACAGCTAGTATTCAATTGGGGTTCTGTAATATTGATTGATATTTTTACCTCTCACTAAGAGAGGTATTGGATTCATGCTAAAATTCGCATATCCAGATTTTATTGGATAAGATTTATTTTGTTAAAATATATGGTAATAAACACTTACAACCTTCTAATGTATGAGTTAAAATATTTTAGTATCTATCTTACCTACCTACTTGTATTTGTATGCCTATGAAAACAATATTTCATTCATAAATTTGTTTTACATTTCGCTGAACTCGTATGTCCGTTTCTACCTCATTTGAAATTTATGACACTGATAATGAATAAAAAGGACAGAAATCGTCCTACAATAATTTTAAAATAAAATCGTATTTTAATTAAAAAATGTGTATGTTCCTATTTGGTGTAAAAATACTACGAGTAGGAATATCAAAGTATTATATTATAAACCAATTCATTTTGATATACAGAACAACAGACAAAAAGTATTTTGACATTTATTGCAAGTGTAAAAAGTTTTATTAACAGTTAAAATGTCGTGTGTATAATTTTGTTCAGGCTATATAAAATACTATTATATAGTACTAATTTGTTAATTTATATTATAATTAAATACTTTCACTACTTTGCTTCCGTTTAATTCGAGTTGGCGTAGCAATAAAATTTTAAAGAGAAAAATATAATTATGTTATTTATAAACCAATACGGTCGGGGCGGGGTACGGTTATCCAAAGATATAATAAAAAGAAAGAAATTTTCTTGATGAAATTTACAAATATTACTTACTTCTGTTGAAAAATCAATATTCGACTGTGTTAGGATGGAGGTAGATACAGGAAAGTAAGAATTCTTCGGACTTTCAGTCAATTAATAAAATTTATTCACGCCGACGTTTCGACTATACAATAGTCTTCTTCAGGGCTAGAATGGTCAGTTGAAAAAAGGAAACCACATGTGGATAATAGAACATACAGCACGGACAATTAAAAAAAATAAATAAATAAATAAATAAATAGTTAAAACCAACATATCACAGAGAGAAAATCGTCTAAAAATGAAAAACTTGTCTTTGATGAGTGCAATACTTATGGAACTACAAATAACTATAGTAACGTGTAAAAAAAATTTTTTTTTTTTAAAGAATAATTCTTAAAAAATTTACGAGACTGACATCAAGTCTCGTCTCGACAAGACCAAGACGAGACCACTCTAGTCGAGACCAAGTCAAGACCAAGACAAGACCGACCCCAAGTCTCGTCTCGTCTCGACTTCCGGCAACACTAATTTACTCAATGATGGAGCCATGGAAAAATTTATGGTTTAATTACGAATGAATTGTATCAAAATCAAAAATTTCTCAACATTTATAATACGATATAGAATTAAATAATTTTTAAAAATATTCAAAAGTGAGGTTAAAATCACTCCTGTGGAGGGCAGGTGACGTCATTCTGGAATGGTCTATATGTCTTAAATTTAACTAAATATTGTGTTACAAGATTTACATGACATATTGTCAAATATGTTATCCAAAGAAATTAAAACTTTTCTTGTAGGATCATACTTTAGAAATAGAAATAAATTAGAAAACGGCGAAGGGCAATATTCTTTTGCTGCCTGTTATAATGAATTTCTGGAAAATTTTCCCAATGAAGCAGCAGATTACACTTATAATGCTATTTACAAGGTTGTAAAGACAACTGTAGCGTTATTTCGGGAAAATGGAAGTGTTGAAAGAAAAACCGGTAGCGCGTAGCGGAAGACCAAGGAAGAGAACAACTGAAGTACTTGATAATCAGTCAAGAGCTAAGTTTATATGTTGGTACCACACATACGATTTTGAAAGAAAATTTGAAATTGTTAACTTAAGTCAGTTCGACAAGAACGTCCATTTTTAATTTTGGATACAAGACAAGTTGCATTGTATTTTCCTTTTATTTTATTTATTAACTAAAGTTCTTGACAAGATGTTATTCACATCTAATACATTTATTATATTTATATAATATTAAAAAAAATTGTAAATGGTGAGTGATTACAATTATTTTTAGAATATTTTTATAATTTTTAAATGCAACGCGATTTTTTAAGAGCAATGAATTGAATGTCGTAACAAAACAAGGAAATTGATTTGAATTTATATAATTAAATTTATTTTGCAGTAAATTTAACTGGACGTTTATTAAACCGGCCCTAATAATAATTATCAGGTGTATCCATATTTATGGATGGTCCTTATCCTTACTATCTGTTCCTATTTTATCTATTTTCCCTACCTTGCGGGTACGCTTACATTTCAGGATAGTTAACGTGATAAGAGCTCTTAGTTGATTGTCCCTTCAGGCTGTTAGTCGTTTGCCGGCAATGATAATTGATAATAATAATCATTTTATTCCGTCCGTAAATCGAAAGATTTTATTTATCTCATAAACGCTACCGATAATGGCATAGTAATGTTGCGACTAATGAATGAATTTCAAATGCAATTTCAAGATGACTCATTGACACATATACTCAATAGAAACACATAAATATGGTATGACAACAATTATAAATTATTTTTAATATGAGTAGGTGATGAAAGTTGTGCAAAAAATTGACAATAATTCAAGGAAAAAAGAAAAAAGACAAGAAATGTTAAGTAAAACAACACTACTGACATTTTTAATTTTAAACATTTTTTCAAAAAAAATAAGTATATGTACTTTCTCCGCGAGTGGATACAATTATGTATATTATATCATAAGTTAGTATCAGAAAAGTTTATAAAGCGAGTTACTACACTTTTTCTACGACTAAAAATTAAAATACCAGAAACTCTTTTTAGGTAATTTATTTAAACAAACTGACAGCTGCCAGATACAGCATTTAACTTCAGGCCGTGCTTAATGAGTCAGATGGTAATGGCAGCTAATTTCATCCCGTGTCTAATACGCTCAAGGTCGCAGCCTAAGTTGTGATTAAAATATTGTTTATCGCCATGGAAACCAGTACATAGTCATATTTTGAAAATTATTTTTGAGTAAAAATTTGTAATATGGAAATGTATATCCTCAAAATCTATTACTCTTTTTTTTAAAACCTCGTATGTATAAGCGTAGCCTACGTTATTAATACAAGGCCGGGAAACATCACAATATCTGTCAAACGGAAACTCTAATTCCAAACTCGCCGTTTTGACGCGACTTGTTCTCGCTGTCATATGGCTGTCTTTTTTGACGTATGTGTTTTGTGGTTATAACCGCTAAATTGATAATAGGTCTGTTCGTTTGTATTACACTAACTTGTACAAAATGTACCGAGAATGCGTCACAGTGTAGTTTAGTGCAACGTAGTACAGACTTGTTTTCGAAATTCAAACGAACACTAATTAGACAAGTTAGTGCAGATTGTAGGTTAACTAGCAACGCCATTTATAAATATTTATAATTATAATATAATGATTTATCCATTTTGTTAAAATTTATTGCAATTCTTTCAATATTAAAAATCCATTAATGCTTATTTTTTGTAATATATGTGAATTGAATTACACATATCTATATCGATTTTAATAGTTTTCAGTTAAATTAAAACTTTTTTTAATAAATATTTTGTATGCAGTGATGTATTACTTATTTTTCCATTTTATTTCTTTGGTATTCTTAAAACACATTTCCTTTGATTCATTTTTAGAATATAGAATAAGATTTTGCAGATTAATGTAAAAATTATAGTTACAAGTATACATGACAACCTATGTGACAAATTGTGACGTCGTTGTAAACACTGCGCACTGCACTAAGTGTACTAGCTCGGGAGGTAGTACAGTTAAGACAAGTTAGTGCAACATGCACGACTACAAACGAACACAGTGCAGACAACTTCGAACACACAAACGAACATATTTTTCAAAAAATTACAAGTTAGTGCAGCTAGAACCATACAAACGAACAGACCTAATATCAATATTTTTTTTTTGACAGACTAAAAATGACATTTGAATGACAGCGGTTTTGGAACTAGAGTTTTTAGCCAAATTTCGAAACAAAATTTGAGTTGTTGTTTCGGCCTTGTATTAATAACGTAGGCTACGGTTTAAGGTAGTTTCTTTCAACAATAATAAATTTCACAAAGAGCCAGGTTCAATTTTTTTTAAAAATTATTTAAATGAAAGTTTACCTATGCAATATTTTACATATACTTCATTTCACTTAAGAAAATAGCAGATAACGCTTGAGAGCCGGCCATTTTTACACGCGTTAAATACATAATTTAAATGCGTAAAAACTTTGTCAATACTAAATACTTTTATCTGTAAAAAAGTACCTGAATATTAAAAATTCCAAAGTCGAAATTAAAACACGGTTAAATATAATTTAATTTTGTCAATTTTATTTCATAACTGATAGCTGACAGGTGATATTTTTTATTCACAATCATTATAATAATATACCGATTCCTAACCTTTTGGAGGTTGGGAAATACGTCATTACTATCTTTAATGACAATGGGTGGTAGTATGAACACGTGATTAAGGGTGATTAGCTAGGAGATGACTAGCAGTGTTTTAGGTCTGTCAATCGTTTATGGATTATTTTATAGAAAAATACTTCAAATAGCAGTTACAGAAAAAATTATTGTACGCAACTTTTATTTGAAGTATTTTTGTCTAAAATAATCCATAACCGATTGACAGCGCTAAAACACTGCTAGTCATCTCCTAGCTAATCACCTTTAATCATTTGTTCATACTACCATCCAATATCTTGGGTTGGAGAAAACAGATTTCACTGCCATCTCTTTTGGGTTGGAAATGTTTATGTTGAGGTTGCTTAGCAACATTGTCATAGATCTTTATAATAAAGTAGGCTAAAACAAATTTTAAGATAGCTGACAAAAATATTAATAAAATTGAAGGTTATAACTCACTGATTTATTTTGAAAATTATTGATTTAAAATAAGGATGATTTTAAATAAAATAGCATACATAACCTCGGTGAGAGTTTCATTGCAGACTCGCGCTTTATCTCACCTCGAGATTTCGCCTCTTGGTAATATACATAAGCCCTCGGCTTTAATGAAACATCTCTCACCTCGAATATAATATACTATTTCGGTTTCGTAATTAAATAAAAAGATAAGGACCAAAAATAGTCATGGAAAACAACCCCCACTCCTGTGACGTCAAAGTACCTACAGCACGTCATTCATAGCCAATAGGAAAACAGTTTGTCCATCTCTTGTGTTATTTATAAAAATAAAACGATGATTAAGGGTGATTAGCGAGCATTTAAGTTTATTTTAGACAAAAATGTTTCAAATAAGAGATGCGTGCAATTAAATTTCCATAACTTTTATTTGAAGTTTTTTTTTATCTCTAAAATAACCGATAAACCTTTGAGAGAGATAAAACAATGCTAATCAATTACTCACTAAACACCCTTAATCACTTGTTCATACTAATGGTCAACAAGTTTCAGATGACGCGACTTCAAAATATTACACAAATTTCAATAATTAATTGTAAAATACCTAATGGATATTTCGTGATATTTTCAAATTTGAGAAAATTTAAATATATTTCATTGGAATAATACTACCTTTTTAGTTTAAGTTCTGTATTTATTTATTTATTTATTTATTTATTTATTATTAAAATCCAACGTTTCGGCACCATAAACTGGTGCCTTCTTCAGGGAAAATTGACATAAAAATGTGAAAAAACAAAAACAACAAGTAACCTCCAAAGCTAACAAGAAAAGTTCGTAAATGTTACCTTTATGTATACAATTTTCTAGACAATATATGCATGCCCGGCAATAACTTGGACGGCGAATATGAGTTCTGAAAGATATTTTAATAATATATTTTTTTAATTTATTACTTAGAAGGCAAATAAAAATTCTTGCAGCAACCCTATTATAAGAAATATTTTTACCTCTCTTTCTAGAAAAAAATTCTAAATATATTTATGAAAATTAATATTATTACATATATTAAAGAATAAATAGGGTCCCATGGCCGAGTGCCTGAGTGTCTGGTCGCGAACCTGGGAGAATCGGGTTCGATCCCGACAGACGCCAAATATTTCCAATTTTAAATGGCACAAAAGTGACCCCTGTGGTGCACTCTCCACACCAGCTATGAGTGCCCGTGAGGTGACGCCTGGTAAGCGTCCATACAGTAAAATATATCGTCATCATTACCGATGTCTACATGTGTTGTAGGGTAATATTCCATGATGATATATTTATATTTATTTATTAAAGAATATAAAAATCTCTATGCGACATATTTATATTTTTATTATATCTTCTCTAGATCTATAGATAGAGAAATATAAATATATTAAAAAAATATGTTATAATGAATCTCACAGCCCAAACAACGAAACCAGTTGAAAAATTAAAATGTTAGTGTCAAAAATACAGAGATATTACTGGACGTTTTCTGGGAAGTACATTTAATGTTTCTTATTTTATTATTTATGAAATATATATATATATATATATATATATATATATATATATATATATACATATGTATATATATACCGTGAGTATTTTTTAACATGAAACATTGGGTTTGTCATATCCATGGTTACGACTTGACATTTGATTGATAGCAATGAATTTGCCCGTTCCATTTAAAATGAAACATAGGGAACGAATTTGACATTTGATAAGACGTCAATGGAGGTTAATTTTGTTTAAATAATTATACCTGTTTTCTAAAAATTAAATTTAGATGTAGAAAAAATACTGTGTGCACCTTGTGCCCGAAATATGGTTAGTGCTTTCGAGTGGTTTTCTGACTCCACTAAATTTCTTACAATATTTAAATACAATACTTCTGTCAGATTCGTTCCCTATGTTTCATTTTAAATGGGAAATACATTGCTGTCAATCAAATATCAAATCGTAACCATGGATATGACAAACCTAATGTTTCACGTTAAAAAATACCACGGTATATATATATATATATATATATATATATATATATATATATATATATATACCCTTCAGATATACCGTCAAACTCAATAGTGAATTGGAAGAATCTCGAACAACAGTAAGAGAAAACTTTTTCATAGAAATACAAAAATATATAAAAAAGAGTTGTTATTAGAATTTTTTTGTATACCAGATATGTTAGATATGTACAATACTTACATATCCTAATATGGAAATGGCGAGAGGAATTGTTCTGACCACAACAGATTTTTTTTGATTTGATTTCATTTAATTAGGTACTATATTGCAATATGTTTTAATTAAATGTTTTAAAAAATAAAACCAGTTTATCGATACATGTGCATTTTAGTTTGATAATAAACAATATTTTATAATTAAATTTGACAATCTATCATCTATACATATGTTTCAATACAAAAAATAAAAAGCTTTTTCTTTGTGAAAATATTGCTTACATTTCCTTACAGTATTTCATTTCTGCAAGCAATTATTGGCTGAATGTGTATGTTTACCAGAAACAGTAACGAACATACAATCTACGTGCCAAGTCGTACCAGCGCCAACGAAATGCAATGCAGTATACAGCAGATGTTGCTACATGCACTAAGAAAGCTTATTAACTCACGACTAATGAAATATGTTCACGATTTCTGAACCTTAGTTTCTCTTTTTTCTCTTTGTCTTCCCAGAGAAACGTAGTAAGCTTAAAACTATGAAGATTCTACATTTATAAAAGATGCCGCTTATTGAAGGGTAAATTGTTTACATCAATAAGATGAAAAATGAAAATACGCAACGTACGCTAAAATACTGTTGTAGAATTATGAAATGTTTATGTTTCCACTGTTGGAAGCAATGCCTACATACCTTTTAGCTCTCGCTAAGAGAGGTATTAAAATTAGGAATGACGATGGGTACCCGGGTACTCGGAACCTACCCGATAATAATGTACCCGGGTATAAAATTTATTACCCGATTACCCGAAATATACCCGATGCCCGTTAATTACCCGATACCCTTTAATTACCCGAACAGTTTTCAGCTGCCGGAAACATTGTATCTAAAAGAAGAGTTTTTTATTAGCACACCATAATTAATTTATGTTAAGTATTGAGTATATTATTTATTTGTATTACTTCTTATTTAATAAATATATGTAAACAATAATAATAAAGTAAACTGTTAATATAAAGGTAACTGGTAATTAACAAATTAACGAATTATGTATATGTTCTTAAAGGACAACGGGTAATTAAAGGGTATCGGGTAATTAACGGGTAAAGGGTACTATCCGGGTAGTTGTTTCGGGTACTCGGGTACCAAAATTATCGGAATTCGTCATTCCTAATTAAAATCATGCTAAAAATCGTATATCCAGATTTTAGTGGATAAGCACGTTTTAAGGCCCCTAGAATCCGATTATAAATTTTTTATGATGATGTCCGTGTGTGCGTGTGTGTGTGTGTGTGATGTTGAATCCACGATTTCTCAAATACTATAAGACTTAAAAAATGTTTAACTGCAGTTCCCTCAATCTGACATTACGGGAAAGAGCTGATTTTGGTATCAATTGGACAACCGGAAGTTTCTAAAATTTTTTTTTAAATATTGTTTGAAAATTTATATTATAACAAATATTAAAGAATACAAAAATCTCTATCCGATACATTTAAATTTTTTATTAAGTATATCTTCTATAGAGTTAGAGATAGAGAATTATAATTATATAATATTAATTAACGTTATAAGTCCGGGAACTCATATTTTACAGTGCGAGTGAGATGTTTAAACTCGAAACGAGTACTGTAAAGAGTTCACGGACGAATGTCGTTATATATTTCATTTCATCCTGTGTCAAATTCCGTTTTAAAGAAACATTGAAATTAATTTCAAAATAATTTAACAAATGCTCCAAAACTAGTTACATTGTTGGAACATGATTAGCAACGGCTGTTTGACAATTGTTTAATTTGTTGATTTCGCTGAAATAATTTGATGTGTCAAAATGAACTCTAATGCAAAATTAATACCTAGCAAGTTTGGTGCAAGGTATCAAAAGAAATTCAGCCATTTTTGTGAATGGAAAGTAGAAAATAATGTGAATTATATATTATTATATTATGTTTAATTATATGTTTCCAATAGCAACACTTTACCGGACAAGGCCGTTTTTCGCGTTTTACCGGACTGAAACTGTTGACGTAAGACGTAAAGTATTGGAATTTGACACAGGATGAAATAAAATAATATATTTTAATTAATCTCATGGCCCATGGAAACCAGTTGAAAAATTAAAATGTTTGTAACTGACAGATATCAGTGTCAAAAAAACATTGGAAGAATCTCGAACCATTAGATGAATACAAGGAAACTTGTTCATAGAATGAATTAAAATATATAAAAATATATTAAGACGATATGTGTTTTTGTGTGTACCAGAAATGTTAAATATGTACAATACTTATATACAGCGTGTCTCAATATGCTTGCTCACTATTGGTAATTTTTTTGTTAGAAGAGATACGAGGTTGGTTAAATTAGCAAAATTGTGCCATTTTATATTAAAAAATTGGTCATGTAGACAAAATAAAAATTGTGTAAGCGGTTTCCAAAATTTGGGACAGAATATATATTTTTTAAATGGAACTATATATTTTTTATTATCTTATTAGAAAGAGTATTTTTTTCTCTTTCCAGTAAGGTAATGTTGTTTATGTACAATTTTTTCAAATAAAGGAGTTATTTACGTTTAAAGATAAAAATTATCTTATATTAGTTTAGGTCAAGTAAACTATGGCAACAATTGTCTTTTATAAAATTATTATTTTATTAATTTATTTCACAGTAATAACAAAACAAAGAAAATATTCAAATTGAAAGCCATTATTTCTTTCGCACATTTAAACTCTTTTGAAAAGAGAGCCGACCGTTCTACGTAACTGGTGTCTAGATATAACTTTCCATATAGCACGTTCATATCTAACTTTTCTTCATTTGTAAAGTTATTAAACATTATTAAACACAGAGAACTTTAAGAGAAAAATTATTAAACGTCAAACAAACAAAGAATCAATTGTTTCCATGGCTTACTTGACTAAAAATCTAATAAAATAGTTTACAAAATTTAAATTTTTAACCGTAAATAACTCGTTTATTTGAAAAAAATGTATATAAACAACATTACCTTATTGGAAAGAGAAAAAAATACTCTTTCCAATAAGATAATAAAAAATATATGGTTCCATTTAAAATATATATATATTGTCCCAAATTTTTAAAACCGCTGACACAAATTTTATTTTGTCTACATGACCAATTTTCTAATATAAAATAGCACAATTTTGCTAATTTAACCAACCTCGTACCTCTTCAAATATAAAAGTTACCAATAGTGAGCAAGCTTATTGAGACACTCTGTATAGCCTAATATGGAAATGGCGAGAGGTCTTGTGCTGGCCACAATAGATTTTTTTGTTAGGTTGTTCATAAGCTCTGCCACTTTTGCTATAATTGCATCTCGACTCGAATTTGGTTCCTTTTACCGGAGATTTAAATTTTGAGAGAAAAAAAGTCACATGGCACTAGGTCAGATTAGTACGGTTGATGTACCTACACGATGATTTTGTGTTTCGTCCTTTCGTCAAAAATGTTTTGACAGGCAGGACGTTGTGTTCCGGCGCGTTGTTTTTAAAATAGGTACTATATTTAAACTCTGATAGTCCTTACCATACAGTTTTAAGGTTTAGTTTTAATATAAATGACGCATATTCTACTACTATGGTGATTAATTAATAAATAAAAAAAAAATCACAGATCTATGCCCAATTGCATCAACATGAAATTAATTTTAATCAAGTTAAATATAGGTTTAAACAAAAAATTGAAAATCGAAATTTTGACAGCAATATACTATAATTCATTTGACATTTCATTTCGATGCAATATTGTCAATTTAAACCGTGTTTAATATTTAAGATATGTTGGTGCAATCGGGCACTAGTGTTCTGTATTTAAATATGAGCGATCTACGTTGAATTAGTTTTGTGGGTAAATAAAACATAAATAAATCGATCGATACTTGATTTAAATATGTGTAAATCCAATTCAATCCAATCGGAGTGGTTACAGGATCATAATCGTATATTTATTGCTTGAAGTTCATAAACATTGGTTAAATTACATTATTATGAAATGTGTTAATCTTGAGTTTTAACTGCTCAAATAATATTTTATGACAACTTAAATAAATAATAATCATAAGAAAATTAACCTATACCAGTGAACCAGTAAATCTAGCCTCGTAAACGGTTCCGCAAATTAGAAATAGAGGAAAATGGATCAGTAAAAATGCAATAAATAGGAATTTATAACAAGATAAATAAATAATAAAATAGGATAATCACAAGAAAAAATTCAATACGTTTAAACACACATTTGGTTACCTTCTCATAAAGAGTAACAGTTAAGAAAAAAAATTTTTGGGGCTCGTATTTAGAAACTTTGATCAAATGGTTATTACATTACCGTAGGAATTCCAGGGGTTACAAAAAATATTCAGGTCTTACATAGGAAATGCAATATTTGATAAACAATTTTATTAAATAATATTAGAGAAATACAGGCTGTTTCAAAAAAAGTGTAAAAAATGTAAAATGAGTAAAAAAAGCTTATTAAGGCAAGAAATGGCCTTAAGGATCATGGATAATTTTAAATAAATGACGAAAGAAATTATGAAAAATTCAATTATTCTGCAGGGAGCAAGGTTGAAAAAAACCCGGGTTTTTTATAAAAAACCCAGCCCACCTGGGTTTTATTAAATAAAAGAGGGTTTTATTAAATAAAAGCGGGTTTTATTGATAAACATCGAAATATAGTATCATTTTTAACTTTAGTTTTATAAAGTATCTTAATACAGATACACAAGTCGGCGTAATAGATAATAGATATTAATATTATTAATATTTTTTTTTAAGACTGTAATGTAATACACAATAAATTAACTAGAGAGTACATGCGTACAAGTTACGAATGAATATTAATAGTTGCAAGTCTGTGCAATGCAAGTATGTACAAGAATAAGATTCAAGTGTCACAACTAATAGTATGTTTAATACACAACTCAAAAAATAATGAAAATACTGACACCAGGATTGGAGTTGTTTAAATATAAAAGAAACACTGTGCAAAGTTCGCACAGCAATGAAAAATATATTAAAAATGATCAAACACGAAGTACACAAAATGAAATTGATTGTAAAATGTTGCCGGTGACAAAAATGCATGTATATGTGTGTGTACCATTTAAGTATGTACCACATTTAATTAATAAAATATGATTTCATAAAAATGGGTCTTTTAGATGGGTTTTTTGGGTTTTTTAGACGGTTTTTTTAAAAAACCCCGGGTGGGTTTTTTGGGTCGGGCAAAATTACAACAACCCTGGCAGGGAGAAGGTCCGGGGTTCAAATACCTGCAGACTCATTGAATTTTTCATAATTTCTTTCGTCGTTTATTTAAAACTCTCCATGATCCTTAAGCCCATTTCTTTCCTTAAAAACTTCAGGTAGAGTCACAATTAATTAAAAATTAAAAAAGCTTAATTAACAAAGGTTTGATCTTCTACTGTTTCCGAGATAAATGAAAAATTGAAGAAAAACTAACAATGATAGTAATCGAACAAAATTTTGTCTATGTCAGTAAATAGACTATAAAAAACAATAAAATTTTATATGAAACATTTTTCTCAATTTCTAATAGTTACGAAGTTATATGAAAATTAAATATTGGCCAAGGTCGCGTCAACATTTAACTACATTTATTTTATTTTTAAAAAAGAAAAAACAAAAGCACATCTAAGGTGACCTCTGAAAGGTAAACAAAAAGTCTTTTTTAATTAAAGTCGTAACTCTTATAGTTTTCAAGATAGCAGAGGCAAACCCCATAATAACTCATTTTTCATTGTCTCATATCTCGGAAACTACTGAAGATAGGACCCATGTTGATTAAGCTTTTTTTTACTCAATTTGGTTAGTAGCCCTTAAAATTTTTTACACTTTCTTTGAAACGCCCTGAATAAATATTACTTATTTTAAGAAATTTGATATTTCCAGAAAATATATCTCTACAATTACCAGGCGTCACCTCGCGAACAAAGGTCATCTCGAAGGTCACTTTTGTGCTTTTTAAAAAGTGTAAATAATTTTCAAATATCAAATTTGACTTTGGTTGGAATCAAACGCATGTCGTCCAAATCACAAGTCACCTAACAACACCTAAAGCACAAAGCCACGCGACACCATGGTAATAATAGGTACATGATGTACAAATTTATGAAGAGCGTCTCTATAAAACTTTTATAGTGAATAAATTAAAATTGATTTATTTAAGTCTCATTGCATACTTTGTACTACTTTCTTAATAGTTAGGAATGTCATTTAGGTATTATATTTCGCTCGAGACAAAAGGTCATGAGTTGTTTTTTTCGATGGTTGCTTTGGATTAAATTTGATACCTAAAAAGTACAACTAGACCCTTACAATCGTGTTTACGCATGTCTATAAACTTCCTAGATACTTATAACCTTGTTCTCAGACCAAATTATGTACCTACGTTTGGATTCCAAATTTGATCCAAACGCAATAATTGAAAAAAAACAACTTTTGACCTTTTGTCCAGACAGTAGCTATTTTATCCTACAACAATTGTTTCAGGAAAAACGAAAACATTTATTGATGAGGAGATGAGGTTTATAGATTTTAAATGCCTCTAAATAAAAAAAAATATATCTTCACGGGAAATTATCCATTGTTACCAGTCTACTTTGTACACCGATAGGTATTGGTTATGATGAATATTATTATAACAATAACATAAAAATTACAACTAATTAATATTTAAAATTTATGTGATTTGATTGTGGCACCATCGGTAACTTGTCATTTCTCGTATTTTATTGTTTATTACCTTCCGTCACGTTTAAGTAACAAGGTGTTGCCCCTAAACATGATTTTACAATTTTTACAATGACGTCTATAATAATGTGTATGTGTGTGCCTGTGTTTGACGATAATTTTTCCTCGGATAACTCCAGTATACAATTCCAAAAATTACAATCCTTATGAACAGAGTTGATTAGATTTTGAGTATAATTGGTCAACCGGAAGTACCTTCATTTGAATCTTTTACTAGTTTTTCTTGAAAAAACGCAGTTAAATATCATTTTATAACATTTCATGAAAATATAAAAATTAATAAATGTTTTATTCTCATTACGATTTGATTGTATTTTATTCTACACATTCAATGGATATATAGGTAGAGTAAAATTATAAAGAAATTAAATATTATAAATCAGCCAGCTATGCTAAAACCATGGAAATGGCTACTATATTAAGATAATTCTGATTGACAGATGTCAGTGTCAAGTGCAATATACATAGTGTATGTTCGTGGGAATAAATAATATTATCCAAGAAAATTTGTATGTGGAATTTGTATAATATACATAGAAATAATGGAAGGTAATGTGCTCGTCGCATCATTTTTTTTTTTTTATTTTCATGCATTGATACATTTCATTTTTATTTTTTTGGAAAAATATTTATTTTTATATAAAGTATAAACTGCGATGACTGATAGCAAAACTCTTGTTTGAAAACAGTTGACAATTAAACAACAAAATAAATACGAACTTGTTTTTTTTTTATACCGTTAATCTCTTAGAAATAATATTCCCAATAAATGGAATAAAAATTGCTACATATGACAACTATACAGTATGGGGCAGAGGCAATATTATCTTGTTTCACATGTTACAACAAAGGTACAGTTTTTAGAGGGTTCAAAATGACCTTTTCTTTTCAGTGATTTATACATTTTTCGGTGACAATTGTGTGAATCTAATGTTTTTATTTATTGACGGATCCTCATAATTGTGTTTTAAAAAATAGCATACCGCCTGAAGAAGATACAAGAAGTGCTGAAACCGGTAGAGACCGAAAAATAAATAAACCTTATTCCTCAATCACTTATTTCCCAAAAAAAAAATGTTATATTTTAGTAACTATTTTGAAAATATTAAAACAACACTTATTTTATAATTTATTCTTAAGTATGTCCTATATTGTGTGTTATATGTCAGAGCATACTTTTAAAAAAATCTAAGACATTCGTCATTATATTATTATAGGTACAAAATAATTCGGAGTAGGCTATGAACATAGAAACGTATGTCCGATCATTATTCAATTCAAAAGTCAAGTTGTCAAAATTGCTCGTGAAATGTAATTTTAAGGAGAAAAGATAATAATAATTGATGTATTACTTTAAAAGGTTCACAAGCTATGATAAGTTAATTAATGAATTACAGTAATAAACTTTATAAAAAGAAAATATCAAATTCATCAGAAACGGAATAATAGTAATTACACATAACATAAATTGGTGATTTGCACAGCACATTTGAATTATATGAAGAAAGATAAGCTTCCAGTAATCTCGGTACACGAAATTAAAGCTTCGGTAATAAATCTGGGCAATCAACCTTGTAGTGAATTATTTTAAATAAATAATCTATTTTGATATCATTAAATCTTGATCTAATTGAGTCAATGTAATAATAACAGAATATTGCCATTCACCGTTTTCTAATTTATTTCTATTTCTAAACTATGACCGATTGCACCAACGTAAATTAAATATTAAACATGGTTTAAATTGACAATATTGCATCGGAATTAAATGTCAAATGAATTACAATATATTGCAGTCAAAATTTCGATTTGCATTTTTTCGTTTAAACGTAGATTAAAATTTAAGTCGTATTGGTACAACTGGGCATAAGGATTCAAGAAGATATCTTTAAATTTTGACAATATCTCGTTTCAAATTGACAGGTAATTAAATACTTTCAAGTTGACATACGTTTTTTACTTTCCGTCACCTTTAGGTAAGGAAGGTATTGTCTTTGGTCAAAAAATTCGGTGGTGAGTTTTTAATGAATAAGCACGTTTTAGGGTCCCTACAATACGAATTTACTATTTTTAAGATGATGTCTGTATGTATGTGTGTGTGTCCGTGTGTGTGTGTGTGTGTGTGTGTGTGTGTGTGTGTATGTGTGTCCGTGTGTGACAAATTTTTCTCCGACGATAACTCCAATACTATAATTCTAAAAATTATAATTCTTTCGTATTCCTCTTCTGTACATCCATATGAAGAGTTGATTAGATTTTGGTTATAACTGATCCACCGGAAGTACCCTTTTTTGAAGTTTTTAACAGTTTTTCTTAAAAAAACGCAGTTAAATATTATTTTTTGACATTTTGTTTATATATTTATTAAAGAAAATACTCTTCTCTATATGGTTTGATTATTCATTTTCCTTCATATTCAATAGATGTAGAGTTAAAGCATTATAAAGAAATTAATTTTCAAAAATTAGTCAGCTTTGTTATTTATCATGGAAACAGCTGACATAATTATTCAAAAAAATTTAATTGACAGATGTCAGTTGCAAGTGCAAAACCAAATATGGAAAAAAGTATAGGATCTAAAATTGGAATGTCATAGTGTTGCTCGCAAGTGACACGCAGAGAAAGGCCAAAGAGAAGATGGAAGGACATTACTTAGTGTAGCTTATGTTATAATTTTATTGGATTTATAGAACCTTTTCAAATGAACTTTTGGTATGGAATTTGTAAAAAATAGTATGTGTTCCTGTTCGATTTTACATGATATTATATAGAATCTGTTCCAAGGACCTTTTGGTATGGGATTTGTACAAAATACATGGAATTGACGGAAGGTCTTGTGCTGGCCACAACAGATTTTTTGTTCATAGTCTACTCAGAGTTAGGATTTTTTTAACACACTATATTAGGCCTATTCAGTATTGTCTCAATTTGTTTGTACTCTATATTATTATGTATAATAAATACAATGTCAAACGCATTTAAAAAGAAAAAAAGTACGAAGTACCTAAATACGAATCATCATTTTATACAGTGTTATACTTTAAGTATTTTTAAGTATGTACTTATTTTCTAAATGTTGTACTAAATACAATGTCAATATACTTTAAACATCAAATATATTTGTCACACTTAACACCTATATATACAAATCATGTTACTTGCATATAATTCCTTAAACATGAATCCAAAATACATCCCAAAAACCCAACAATATCAAAATCAACTCACCTCCAATCCGGCACACACACGCACCACACTCACAATTTCCAATATTTTCGTAACTATTGCACTTTTGACTAGATTCCGCTAACCAATGTTCAGTTAGAGCTGGTGTGCAGCCATACTGCGTACCGAAGGACTGACTGCTGGCTGGTTGGGTTACGCCTGCTAGCCCAGTTCGCCTGGGCGCCAGTGCGCATGTGGCGTCTCTCTCGCACGCACGGGGCGACGGATAACGCTGTCTCTACTACCCTCCAAGCGAGGAGGATTGGTGGATGAGAGGATATTGGAATGGGAGCAGGATAATGGGATGGGATTACATTTTGGGGATTTGTGTTTAAAAAAGGATAAAATATGTTTTAAAGCATAAAATTTTATGATATTTTGTTGTAATCATATACTGTGAGGAAAATATTGATGTTTTTATTTTTGAAGACATTTGCTTATAGTTTTTCGTAATATCAAAATAACAATATCGTGTCTTACAAAATTAATACAGGTGTAACAAAAGTAAGTTTTCAACCAGTGACAGAACTCGTCGTGGGCAACTATATTTCCTAGTACCTTTCTTTTGGAATTTCAGTTTTTAGCATTTTTACCAAATTTCGGTAACAAAATATATCTAATATTGTTCAGGGCGTTTACTAAGCGTCATGGACTTTCAAAACTATTGTAAAGAGAGAGAACCACAAGGAGGGTGTCATTTCAAAATTGGAAATAATAATGGAATAAGTTTCAAGTTTGATATAGGTAGAACTCAAATCCAGGGCGTGGGCTTTATTGAACTTTTTGAGTAGCATGAGCTTTTTTTAAGTTTTATTGGGTAATGATCTTTAAAAATTTTATTGAATAGGTATCCCTATTATATTTAAAATATGTTAATGTTAATATTAATTAAGCATTATTAGTTTTCATAATTAAAAATTACTGGTTTGACATTTGGATAGACTGCTAGATTAAATTTATTTTAAAAATTTAGCTGTGCAGACACTAAGATTTTATTTTTTTCTGTGTGAACCGTAACAGATATCACAAATTACACAGAGAGACAAAAGTTTACTATTGAATGTATCTTTCTGAAGAAAAATAGTGGTTCACTAATAATAACAAGAATCACCTTAAAAGATGACCTATAACCATATAAACTGTCATATCAAATTTCATCCAAATCGAATAAAGCGTCCGATTATTATAAGCAAAATAATTTTTTTTTCGAAGAACTTTGGAGCAGATTTCTGGCTAAACGGTACACTTTCCGGTAGAAGCAAGTTTGGTTAAATCGTCTTATTTTAGCCTCAGGAATCTGTGGTTAAGCCATGTCCCCCTATTTAAGAGACACCCTGTATATATATATATATATATATATATATATATATATATATATATATATATATATATATAAATAAATAAATAAATAAATAAAAATAAATAAATATATCATCACGGCACAATCTGCTTTATCGCAGATAACGGTAATGATAATGACGTAAGTGGGCGCTTACCAGGCGTCACCTAACGTGCACTCATTGCTGATGTGAAGAGTGCATTACGGGGGTCACTTTTGTGCCATTTAAAATTCGAAAATAATTAGCGTCGGTCGGGATCGAACCCGGTTCCCCGTGTTCGCGACCAGACACTGGCACGCGGCCATGGGACCCCATATATATGCATCTATAATTATAAATATTTAATTAATAATAAAATAAGAAATATTAAATGTACTTCTCAGAAAAAGCCTTCAGTAATGTCTCTGGATTTCTAACGCTGACATTTTACTGTCAATTACAAACATTTTTATTATTATTACATATTAGTTATTTGGATTGTGACTTGTGACATTCATTACAACGGGTTATTTTATATATTTATAATTCTCTATCTCTAAATCTGTAGAAGATAATATAATAAAAATAAAATCAAAATCCGAACATTACAAATACTAATCTGGATATTTTACGTAAACACAATGCCTTGTAGCACAAGCCCTGTTTTACCTAAAACACTATTTTAAGAAATGTCATATTCAAATTTCAATATTTAATTTCACTCTTATGTTTAAAGAACGATTTTTTTAAAAATATTTGTTTGAATACAAACTATGTTCTGCTTTAAAATCATATTTTGATAAATTTGATATTATTTATATTTATTATTAAATAATGAAATTTGACATATCTTAAATCAGCGTTTTAGATAAAATAAGGCTTTATTTTATTTTTAATACTATTGTAACAATGAACTTCTGTAAGTCAAATATAATGAAAATAAATAAGAATGTTCATCTTTAATATTTGTAATAACATAAATGTCCAAAGAATAATATTTAGAAGATTTTTTGTAAGAAACTATTTCCGGTTGTCCATTTGTTGCCATAACCTTTTCAGCTCTTCCCATTAATGTAGTAGTGTAAGATTAAGGAATACGTATAGTTAAATTGGTCTTTATTCTTATAGAATTAGAGAAACCGTCCCTTCAACATCCACACATACACACACACACACACACACACACACATCCACACATCCACACATCCACACATCCAAACATCCACACACACACACAAACACACACACACACACATATCACACAGCATTGTAAAATGTTAAAATCGGATTTTAGCGACCCTTAAAACGCTTTTATTTACTAAGCGAAAGATAAAAATTTGTTAGCTTCTCGTACTTAGGTCCATATTTGGTATGTATTAAAATTTTTATATAAAAATATTAATTCTTATGAAAAAATGATGGTCGGAATTTGGAGAGAGAATTTGAATAAAACATGTTTAAAATTCCTCAATGTTTCGATATAATTTATATACAAAAAAAATATATATATATATTTAAAATCCATTTAACATTTACAATATTAATATGTATTTTTGAAATTACTTTATACGTAGCTCTTGAAAAATTTATACTTTTAATTTCAAATCTTTGTATTAGAAAATTCATGAGTAAAATTCATTATATGTACATACAATAGAAATTATGTTTTAAGCTGACTCTTTAAACGTATGTACATCTATTTCTTTTTCTTTTTAAGCCTGCAAACTGTAAACTTGAAACGTTCAAACGTCAATTCTTAGAAACACAAACCGTTATGTAACTTGTAACTTAAACATTGAACATTTATCCTATTACATACATATATACGTCTATGAATATATACATATTATGTAAGCAGGCGAGTATACCATTGATTAAATAAAATCCTCTATACATAACATTTCTAATTCCATGAAAATTGTTGCTAAAGAATTTTAATTAAGAAAAGTATCAAACAAACAGTCAATGGACATTGGTATGCAGGATTGAGGTATTATTATAACTTTACTCAATTTAACATATGTCTGTTATTAATACCAAAATATTACACTATCGGATAATCAGTTTGAAACTCAATAATTTGCTTAAAAAATTATGAAACACATGCACTCTCAATGGGGGATTCCACCATTTTATATATATATATATATATATATATATATATATATATATATAATTTCATCTGAAAATATTAGGAAAACTATTGACTATTGATGAAAAACCGGTGAAAAAATTCCTATTAATAAGCGAGTTACGGTCTCCCGAATTTTGAAAAGATTGACGTGACGTCACATTTATGTGTTTTTATATCAAACTGTTTTCATCATGGACCTAAATGTTCTTGAAATATATGCTATTTTAAGTTATATTTACATAAAATAAATGAATATTATAACAATGTATAAGTCTACATACTTTATAATTACAGGTGTATTTAAATTATTAAGTTTAATGCAAGAAATTTATGTTAATATAAAAACTGTTTGAAAACTGCTGTACAGGAATGTTAGCCCCTCCTTTCGAATTTGAATTTCTTAACTTCCATTGGTAGTAACCCCCACCTCCTAACATGCTATTTGTTATGCATGTATAGGTGGTCTTTCGGTCGCCAATCAAAATATTATATATAGATTTCATATACGTGTCGAAGCGCTATAACAAAAAACCTCTTATTTCCGAAATATCTCAATTATACCATTTCATTTTTTTATTAATATTCGTTATTCAGCATATACATTCGTATTTTTTTACTATTTTCCTTTAATTCGACTGAGGTGGAATCCTCCATTATGCACTGTACATTTCTACGTAACTAATTTTCATATTTTTAAGTTACTTAATATGAAAATCTGTTGTGGCCAACACAAGACCTCTCGCCATTTCCATATTAGACTATGTAAGTCAATATTGTATTTAACATTTAACATTACGGATTCCTTAATCTAACATTAATGGGAAAAACTGTTAAGGTTTTGGTAACAATTAGACAACCGAAAGTAGTAGTTTCTTAAAAAAAAATCTTCTAAATATTATTTTTTAATTTATTAATGACTATACAATTCTCTATCCGATACATTTAACATTTTTATTATATTTCTATACATTTTAGAGAGACAGAATTATAAAAATAATTCGTTGTAATTAATCTCACAGCCCAAACAACTTCATAGAAACTATTTGAAAAATTAAAATGATTGTAATTGACAGAAAAATGTCAGTGTCAAAAATCCAGAGATATTACTGAAGGCTTTTTCTGAGAAATACCTACAATTAATATTTCTTATTTTATTATTAATTAAATATTTAAAATAATAGATAAGTACATATATTGCATATACCCAGCAGAAATACCGCAAATTTCATCAATTAATTTGAAGAATCTCGAACAATTAAACTTATTCATATAATGAATTGTAAAATATATGTATAAAGAATACCTAGATGTAATTAGAATTTTTTGTGTGTATCAGAAATGTTATATACAATATGTACTTATGTAGCTTAATGAGGAAATAACGAGAGGTCTTGGGCTAGCCACAACATTTTTTTATGTATTTATATTTTGTTAATAACATAATAACAATTAAATATGTAAACGTATGAATTTTCAACTTCTATTAATAATTAAGAATTAAAATTTGACATGTTGATTCAGATATTCAGAATGAAGTTTTCATATAAAATAAATTTTAGTATTTTTTTACTATAAAAGCGCACCACGTGTTTAGGCATGTAAACAATAAATACCATAAAAATAAATATAAATTTACGCAATTTTTTTTATAGAAATAAATAAATAAATATATCATCTCGGCATATTACCCATTACTGGGTGTGCCAGTATCTACAACACATGTAGACATCGGTAATGATGACGATATATTATATATTATATTATTATTATATTATTTTTATAGATAAACACATAACGAACTATTGAATAATATTTTTACTTTTCAAATAGTGCAAATCTGTCTTGTGGTGCATTCGCCACCACAACTTTAAAAGCCTGCACAGAAAAAAAAAACTATCTAAATTGTAGTTAAATTAACTAAACAAATTCCTTATTTTTCAGCCCACTAATATGTTTCATAACATTATCTAAGTTGACTTAGTTAAATTTTCTAAATTTGTAATAACAAATAATAGTAACAATAAATACAAAATTAGATGAAATGACTGCCTTTGGTATTAACTAAATGTAAATAAAGAAATTGACTAAATAGGTATTTAAATTTTCTACATTATTTAGCTAATTCATTAGATAAATTACCGAAAATTGTAGGACAAAAATATAGTAAAATCGTAGCAATCTATGCTTGCAAAATCTGGCGTCCGCTCTCACTTGTTTCGTTCATTAGTTGTTTCTTCGGTTCGGTAATAGCCACGCTATCTGAGATTTTTTCTAAAATTTCTCCATAAAATCAAAGATGTCGATATAGAGTCTATTTCCAATCGATTCGTTACGTATTTCGGTGTATGCTGATATATAAAACATTGTCGAAATCAAAAAGTGTGTGATAAAACCGGGTTCCAATTTTCAAGTCGTTAACCGCTACTTGGGAACAAAATGAGCGGTAGGAGAAATTCAAATTTATATTTATTTATTTACTAGGGAGAATTTGAGTACACTGCAATCGGTTAATATTCTTACTTTTTCGCTTTGTTAAAACAATAAACTGTTTGTGTTATTTATAACGACAAAAAAAAAATTAAAATACGTTTATCTACAATTAATAAATATGTATATTAAATATGTGCCATATACCGTGAGTATTTTTTAACGTGAAACATTAGGTTTGTCATATCCATAGTTATGACTTGACATTTGATTGACAGCAATGTATTTGCCCGTTCCATTTAAAATGAAACATAGGGAACGAATATAACATTTAATAAGACGTCAATAGAGGTTAATTTTGTTTAAATAATTATACCTGCATTCTAAATTAAAATTAGTTGTAGAAAAAATATAGTGTACATCGTGTGCCCGAGTGGTTTTCTGATTCGGCTAAATTTCTTACAATATTTAAATATAATACTTCTGTCAAATTCATTCCCCATGTGTCATTTTAAATGAGATAGACAGATACATTGCTGTCAATCAAATGTCAAATCATAACTTATAGGAAAATTTAACGGTTATCTGTCATATTGACAAGATGACATTAGAGGTTAATTTTGTTTAAATAATTATACCTGTTTTCTAAAAATTAAATTTAGATGTAGAAAAAATACTGTTTGCACCTTGTGCCCGAAATATGTTTAGTTCTCTCGAGTGGTTTTCTGACTCCGCTAAATTTCTTATAATATTTAAATATAATACTTCTGTCAGATTCGTTCCCTATGTTTCATTTTAAATGGAACGGGCAAATACATTTGCTGTCAATCAAATATTAAGTCGTAACTATGGATATGACAAACCCAATGTTTCACGTTAAAAAATACTCACGGTATAAGAATAATACAACCTTTTTAGTTTTCGTTCTGTAATATTTTATTAGTTCCAATGTTTCGGCACCATTAACCTCTTCAGGGAAAATGACAAATTACAATGAGACTAAAGCAAAAACAAGTAACCAAGGTTACATAAAAAGTATATAAATGTTACCTATTTGGTAAGTATACAATTTACTTAACATTATGCATGTTCGCCGTCCTACATAATGTACCTATAGGTATTATCTTACTTCGCATTAAAACACTTTTGATCTTTTTTCAAAAAATCGCCTGCGGCGCATTTTCTTTTCGCAAATTTCGACCCCACTACCTTTTGACAATTTCACCTGGATCAACTATTGGAACTTAATCACCCCCCGATTTTAAAGTCTAACTTCGCCTATGCATACCAAAAGTTCCTATCATTTCAAAAAAGTCCTATTTCTATCCGATGGCTGAAGTGTAGGAAACTCATACTTACAAATATTGACACAAAAGGAACGTGCGTTTGAGCGGTTAACGTTTGAACATCGTAGTCGACGCTGCGAAATGTTTACAGCGCGGCAAAAATAACAAAACTAGACAAAAATCTTTCGACAAATAAACTCACTCAAACACTGCCGAGTGCCAACGTTGTCACCAACAATCCAGTCTAAATAAATAGCACGCCTTGAAAAAAAAAAAAATTGAAAAACTTTATACTTCAAAATAGATACATTTGTTCTTTGATTAGGAAACTTTTCAGAAGATTTAAAATAATATAAGAATAATAATAATAACTATCTTTATTACCATTTAAGTAAAAGGCGAGGTTCAGCCTAGGGCTGTTCTTTTACCTAACCCGGTACAGTACAAAAATATATGACAATACACAGAAAAAAAATAACCATCTAAATTGTAGTTAAATTAACTAAACAAACCTGTAATTTTCAGCCTACTAATATGTTTTCATTAAATTATCTAAGTTGATTTAATTAAATTTTCTAAATTTGTAATAACAAATTATAGTAAGATTATATAAAAAAAATAGATTAAATGACTACATTTAGTATTGAACTAAACATAAATAAAGAAAATTGTAGGACAAAAATAATTAAGCCAAAATATAATAAAATTAAATAAAATAAGTAATTAAAATAACAATTTACATATTTAAATTAACGATTTTTTACAAAATATTTATTATCTATTTCGGGTTAGTTAAAATGCTAAATTAAGATTTGTAAATTATACTAAATTATTAGACATATTGCCTAATAAAATAATATTTAATTATAATTAGACAAAATTTGAATTAGTTTTTTACCTTCCGTCAAAAGGAAGGTATTGTCTTTGGACAAAAAATTCGGTGGTAAGTTTTTAATGAATAAGCACGTTTTAAGATCCCTAGAATACGATTTTACTAATTTTACATTGATGTCTGTATGTGTGTGTGTGTGTGTGTGTGTGTGTGTGTGTGTGTGTGTGTGTCCGTGTGTGTGTCTGTGTGTGTGTCCGTGTGTATGTGTGTGACAAATTTTTCTCCGACGATAACTCCAAAACTACAATTCTAAAAATTATGATTCTTTCGTATTCCTCTTCTTTACAACCATATGAAGAGCTGATTAGATTTTGGTTATAATTGGTCAACCGGAAGTATCCTTATTTGAAGTTCTTAACAGTTTTTCTGGAAAAAACGCAGTTAAATATCATTTTTCGACATTTTATGATCATTAATATGAAAGCAAATCTTATTCTCTATACGATTTGATTATAGGTTTTCCTTCATATTCAATAGATATAGAGTTATAGAGAAATTAAGAGAGGTTAACTTTCAAAAATCAGTCAGCTTTGCAAAAATTATGAAAACAGCAGATATATTGAAAAAATTCTAATTGACAGATGTCAATGGCAAGTGCAAAATCAAAGTGGAAAGTATAGGATCAGAAAGTAACATAAGTGACAGAGTGTCCCTCGCAAGTAACTTGTAGTTTCAATGCCGGAAGTACGAGGAAGGCCAAAGAGAAGATGGAAGGACTGTGTAGCAGAATATTTGAGAGAGGAAGAACTGTGTGAAGAAGATGCGTTGGATAGGAATGAGGAAGTCAAGTATGAAGTGCAATTTACAGAATGTACATTTGTGTTATAATTATATTGGATTTATAGAATCTTTTCAAAGGAACTTGCAATTTGGAATTTGTAAAAAATAGTGTGTTCGTGTTACAATTTTACAGGATATATAGAATCTTTTCCAAGGAACTTTTGGTATCGGATTTATACAAAATACATTGAATTGACGGAAGGTTTTGTGCTGGTCACAACAGATTTTTTCTGTGTATTTTAACAAATATTAAAATATAACAATTACATTCAAAAATAGTTTACAAATAAAAATAAACAGACTATCTTAAAAAAAATATTTCAATTTGAATTTGAAAGCAGTTAACGGTAGTGACTTTCAGGGATTCAGAAATATTGTTATAAAAAGTAGGCGCGAGATAGAAAAATGAAGCTCTAGATTTTGACTTTGGAAAGGAGAGCAAATTTTTTGTATACTTTTCTTTTCCTAAAATACTTTCAATTCCAGAAGAAAATGTTACTTGAAGATTTTTTTATAATTTAAATGTATGTTTAGGATAATTACCTTGCATGAAGGAAAATACATCTTCTATCATTTTTTTTTCGCAAGGAATACAGAACTTCCAATTTTTTGTACCTTCTTTCCCCAAAATGCATTCCTTTTTGATTGACTTACCAACTCTTTTATTACAATACATCCCCAAACAAATAAGGAACTACCACTCAATTTATTTGAAGAAATGGTACTGTAGTAATTATATTTTTATAGTCAGAAGGTACCTGTTGTTATCACTATAAAAAGCAACAAAATAATTTTCTTTTCACAAAACCACCTTTTAAGTGCACGACATATTTTTATAACAAGTAGTGCACAATGGTGTCTTTATGATCTCATCGATATTCTACGTGTTAATTATAGATGCAAGTAGGAGATATATTAAGTGACAACTGTTTAAACGCACGGAATGCATTTGAGAACTTTTTAAATATTTTAAATGAAAGTATTTTATTTTCAATTAAATATTTTGTAAAAAAAAATCAGTGCATTATTGCAAAAAAATTGTAATTTTTTTATATTATTACATGACAAATGAAAATTAATGTAGACTATTTTAAAATAAATTCATTGCTACACCTCCGAAACTTTTTTGTAATTTATGACCGTACTAATACTTTCTGATTTACAAAACACCATATTGGTCTAAATTGTCTGTCAGAATGACGATTTTATAAAAAATATTGGGTGAGATTCAGTGGGTTGTATTAGCGTGTTTTAAGCTAAAACAGTCCTTTGTCAAAAATATTTTGGCAACTTTGTAATACCGTAATACCTGTCAGAAAAAAGTGAGAGATCAAAGGATCAAATAAAAAAAAAAAATTATTGACACAAGTAAGAAAAAAAGAACAAATGTCAAAACTGATCAAAACGGGGGCTGAGATATTTTAAAATTCATTAACATTCAGGTATGGAATATTTGACACATAAAATTTGACATATTTCTAACCTAATTTTGCAATAATGAGTTTCCTTTTACACCTTCCATTTACAATAATACTTCCTCATTTGACTAAAGGATATCTGTATTACTTTTCCCTGTGGTAAAATTTCTAAATCACAATTGAATCTCATTGATACATGTGGAAAATATTACAATGTTGCCATATACTTAATACAAGATTTAATACAGACCTTAATACAACCCACTGAATTCCACCCATTGATTTTATTTTTTAAAAATCTGATGTGACCAGCACATTATTTGCCTTCAGTTCTATATATTTTGTACAAATTCCATACAGAAAGTTTCTCGCAAAAGATTATATATTTTCAGTAAAATTATTCCACAAACATACCATGTAAATTGCACTTGACACTGACATTTGTCAATCAGAATTATATTCACATAATAGCTGTTTCCATTGTTATAGCATAGCTGACTGATTTCTGAAATTTTATTTCTTTATAATTCTTTAACTCTATATCCATTGCATATGAAGTATAAATTGTATAGAAAATAAAATTATCTTTAATATTTATAATGGCATGAAATGTCAATCAGTATAGGGTCCCGTGGCCGCGTGCCTGAGTGTCTGGTCGCGAACCTGGGGGAACCGGGTTCGATCCCGACCGGCGCCAAATATTTCCAATTTTAAATGGCACAAAAGTGACCCCTGTGGTGCACTCTCCACACCAGCTATGAGTGCCCGTGAGGTGACGCCTGGTAAGCGCCCACACGGTAAAATATATCGTCATCATTACCGATGTCTACATTTGTTGTAGATACTGGCACACCCAGAAATGGGTAATATGCCGTGATGATATATTTATTTTATTTTTATTTATGTCAATCAGTGATGTTCAAATGCGTTTTTCCAGTGCTGTAGTCGTAAAATTAGCAGAGGGTATACGCTGAAAATATATTTGTAAACATAGGGTATACGCGGGGGGGGGGGGGGGAGGGGGGCAATAATTAAGAAGAAAAAAGATACTAAAAAAAAAATGACGCGAAATTTTTTTCATTCAAGGTCAAATGCCTTATAATTGAAAATTACATTTTTTCACGGGATGTGAAGTTGCATGTTTTTTCCCTTTCATGTATAAAAATTACAAACGAGAATATATTTATCTGGATAAACTGTCTAAAATCGAAACACAACAAGCGCGCGACTATTATACATTGTGACTTAATACGAAGTTAATGTCATCTTTTAAATTTTCAACTTAAATTCAAAATACAAAAACTATAAACACAAATAAAAAAATAAAATAATTAAATACTGCCTTTCGTATAAAAGTCGCAAACCTGCCTACTACGAATCGTACATTTTGCGAAAACTGAAGACGGTATACGGCTTCTATATAACAAAAATCAAAATTAAAATTTCATTAATAGATGGCGACGCCAATCAAATAAAGTACATTTTATAAACATAAAGATAATTTCAATATAATTTCTAAAAAAATGATATTAATTGTGGGATAAAATTTTCATTAGTTAATTTAATTTTTATAATTTTTGTCTCAAATATTTAAAAGCAGAGGGTACACGCTCGGGCACCTAAAAAATCCAGAGGGTATACGGCGTATACCCGCGTATACCCTCGACTACACCCCTGCGTTTTTCAAGAAAAACTGTTTAAAGTTGCAAATAAGGGTACTTCCAGTTGATCAATTATAACCAAAATCTAATCAGCTCTTTATAAAGAATGTAAAAAGGAGGTGCGAAGAAATAGTAATTTTTGAAATTGTACATAAAAAAAAATAGAAATTTTGTCTAATTATATTTAGATATTATTTTATTAGGCATTATGTATAATATTTTAGTATAATTTACAAATTTTACTTTAGCATTTTAACTAATTCGAAATAGATAATAAATATTTTGTAAAAAATCATTAATTTAAATATGCAAATGGTTACTTTAATTATTTATTTTATTTAATTTTACTATATTTTGGATTCATTATTTTTGTCCTATAATTTTCGGTAATTTATCTATTGAATTAGGTAAATTAAATAGCAAAATTAAATACATATTTAGTTAATTTCTTTATTTATATTTAATTCGATACTTATTACGATATAAATGTAGTCATTTCATCTAATTTTATATTTAATTTTACTATAATTTGTTATTATCTACAAATTTAGAAAATTTAACTAAATCAACTTTGAAAAATAAGGAACTTATTTAGTTAATTTAACTACAATTTAGCTAGTTTTTTTTTCTGTGTAGTAGTGGAATTATTTATTGGAGGAGAAATTATCGTCACACACATACACACACACACACACACACACACACATACACACACATACACATATACAGACATCATCGTAAAAATACACTGCTCAACATTTAAACACTTATATAACATGCAATAAATGTAAAAAAAACCTTCTTAGGCGTTTGGCATGATTTCCTACATGATCAGAGCTGTATTCGGAATGCAAACAAATGCCTATCAAACAACATTTGCGATTCAATTGTTGTTTATCTGTCATAAGTGCAGTTAAAGAGCTCGCGGACGCTTATACTTTATCAAGATTTTGTTATTTTTCTATTAAAACATTTGAAATTCGTTACTTAAGTTTTATTCTTTTAATTCTTCGCCCTAAAAGTGTTTCCAGAACAATATACTATCAATTAAGCAAGAAGTTGTTGCTCAAAAAGTAGTAAATTGTTATTTATATATGTTCTTGTAAGTGTACCAGTTCAAATGTTGAGCAGTGTAGTAAAATCGTATTCTAGGGACGTGCTTACTCATGAAAAGCCCACCAAAGGATTTTTACCAGACAATACCATCCTTGTGACGGAAGGTAAAAGTTATGTATGTAATGAGCCTGTTTCACATTTTTCAATAACTATTTTAAATGAAAGTTTATGGAATGATTTTCTTAGTAATAATTTTTATATTAATAATTTGTTGTTTTTGTGGAAATAATTAAATAAAAAGATTGGCGTCCTGAAAAACTACCCCCCACTCCTGTGACGTAGAAGCACATACATTACATCATTAATAGCCAATAGGAAAATAGTTTTTCCATCACCTACGTTTATTCATATTATTTATATAAATAAACGTAGGCTAAAGTTTGTCACATGTTAATAACAAAATCTTTTAATTTGACATTTGACGCTGGCATTGCTCATTGTAAATGAATAATAAAGTAATAATGGCTAATTCAAATTAAACTCAAGCTAAGTCGGACAATTTACCGAAGGTCAATAGCTGGATGATCGTTGAATTTATATCAGAACGATTGTTTTACTGCTACCGAAATAAGGGATGTTAAAGAGTTGAGGTAAAATAAAATACAAAAACTGAATTTACTATATAAATTAATAATATATTTTACTTTAAAATTCTGGTAGTGATCCTTACATTGAATATGCTATAGAATATGTAGATCTATGTCGAGAAAAAAATATCTGTATGGTCAGATGTAAAGATTGCTCCGAACATAAAAAGAAGCTACAAAAATACACTATTATCGTGAAGGTGGATGAAAGTTGAAATGATCTTCACAAACATGAAGACACGATTTTTCTGACAAATTATCAGCTCTTCGACTACTTCTTCTAGCCACAATTTTCTTTTCTTCGCATCTTTTGTAAAATTTATAAACTCTATAGTAGGTTTCTTCCTAACAGTATTTTTGTAAGAAGGCGCAATACAATATCGTAAATTGCTCATTTCATTTTGAACTTTTTATTACCTACATATTATACAACTTGATCCAATCTAAAAATTTGACACTTGTTTGACAACTTTGACAATACACTTGACATCTTAGAACCGCTGAAGATGTATGTACTCTGACGTCACATTTTGTTTCAGATCACGTGACTTATTCAAAATATTATCCAAATTTCAAAAATTAATTGTAAAATATCTATAGGATATTTCGTGATATTTTCAAATTTGAAGCTCTTTAAAGAACAATATCTTTTAAAATTTAATACTTAGAAGTTCTTGCAACAGCCCTATTACGTAACAAAATATATTTGATTCAGTTTTTGGAAGCATTCATCCAAAAACCTCTTCGTATAGTAACAAAGTATAAATATTTTATACACTAGCCAGATGGCACACACATATAATTATTTTGTTCATATAATAAGCATCTATAATTTTTTGTATCATTATTAGAATTCATATAAAGTTATTTATTAAACTAGTTCCACAACATTGTTATAAACATGTATGTATTACTTTGTCGCATCAATTATATTGCTTTTGGCATTCTGTTTAACTTTCTTAAAATTAACTGAAACAGTGATTTAAATATAAACTCCATTTTGGTTGTTGTTTCTTTCATCTTCATGTTGGCGTTCGCGTTCTTGGAACACGTTCTGTCGGAGCGATGGCAGCAGGTGCGTTATTATTAATCCTGCTCGTAAAGCCCGAGTGACAATTCAATAAAATAGTGTAATTTATGTGAAAGAGGGTCCGAAGGAATGTGGTTCTGCGTCCTCGGTCTCGGCAGAGACGAAAGAGCAGAAACAGAACAGCCGAAGCCAATCCAAACTCAGGCCAAAGCCGACGGCAAGAGCAGCGGACTCAGCGGAGCAGATGAAAAATGTTGGAATTTCGAAAGAAAATGGAGGGAAGAAGGTAAAGGTAAAAATTTTTCAATACAAACTGAGAAGAAATTTGTATGTACGAGTAATTAGGCTAGCCCTTAAAAAGGGTCAAATCGAATTTTAACCGAGCCGCCCACTAAACCACTAAAGTTGTTCCAAATAAATAAAAAAAAATCTGATGTGGCCAGCACATGACCTCCCGCTCAATTCCGTGTTTAAAATAGCAATGAGCTTTAAGTAAAGTTTCACTTCCGATTGATCGTTTGTAAACAAAATCTACTTTGTTGTTCAAATAAATAGAAAAGTTTGTAATACGAAATTTTGGATTATATTTTATTGTTTTTCCTGAAAAATCTGTTAGAGCTTCAAATTAAGTACTACATCCGGTTTATCATATATAGCCAAATCTAATATGTTGTTTCAAATTATATAAGAGTATTAAATACCAACTTTGCGAAGTTTTGGATCATTAATATATTTTATGGAAAAATTGTCACACACACATTATTCTCAAAATCATCACCAACTTCCTTATGCAATCTGTGTAAATTCTTCGCCGTACATTATCCATTTCGTAAATGTGTAGTTGCAAACTATTATTTGACACTTTGAAATCACGTTCTTATTGAGAGATGTTTGATATATAATGCTGCAAACATCAAACTTAAATCGAATTATCCTGTATATCTAATATTTATTTATGATGGAAAATATATTATTTTTACAAACCTTAATTTTATTAGAATCATATTTAAACTACTAAATTCTTCTTAACACGGTTTCATTATTAATTTTAATGAAAATTGCTTCGTGACATTTGTTTAAATATGTCAAATTTGTTATTAAAGTATTGTTTTTGTTTGACGCAGAGGCAAAGTGATGTACAAAAATAAATTATTTTATAATATAATATAAAGTTATTTCAAGTTATTTACTAAATTCTATTATCGTAGAATTGAAGATTGGACCATTATATTCAATTTATATCAAAACGTGCTTATTCACAAAAATCTCTATATGCGAATTTTAGCACGATCCCTATACCTCCCTTACCTAGGGTAGCGGAAGGTAAAAATTGTTATTAAAATATTATGCTTAGGCTTAGTCTTACATCCTTTAAATCAGTTTTATTTACCCTTGCCATGTCCGGACATATATTTTTCCAAATTTGAAAAGAATATGAAATTTACTACCCAACTTTATAAAACCAATCATATGTTATATTATAAAAAATCTGCATATAACTATTGCTTTATTTACTATTTTCTGTTTAAAATGTCACCATTATTAATTTGAAATGATTAGTTTTTTGACAGTGACATTTATCTGTAAGTTACATAAATTTGAAATATGAACTGTGTAACAAAGAATTATTTACATCATAGGCTCTGATGAAAAAAAAGATTATTTTATAAATTTATCTTTAAAATATATAGAAAAATCTGTTGTGGCCAGCACAAGACCTCTCGCCATTTCCATATTAGGCTATATAAGTTCGCTTTCGAACCGTCGTATTATAACAAAATATTACAGAACTTTACCCAAATATTATTTTTTTATTGTATTTAACATATCTTCTACTCACATATAATTCTAATTATATCTATTTTTCATTGTATGAGGAAATTTCTAAATGTCAGAGATACTTCCAATTCATTAACCAGATTGGCGGTATTTCTGATGGACATATGCGTTTTACCACAATTTTACCTATAATTTCAAATATGTAATTAATAAAGCAATAAGAAAGATTAAATATACTTCCCAGAAAAAGCTATCAGAATTCAGAATGTCACTAAAACTGTTGATATTTGACATTGACATGTGTCATTTACAAACTATGTTATAAACATTGGAATTTGTCAACTGGTTTCCTTAGTGCCTTAGCCTCTGCGATTAGTTTACTCTATAAATTATAGTGTCTTTATCTCTAATTCTATACAAGATATAATAAAAATTTCAAGTTTATTAGATGGAGAATTTTATGTTCTTCAATATTTAATAAAAAAAAACTCCCAAAAAATTATATTTAGAAGAATTTTTTAAGAAACTACTACTTTCGGTTGTTCAATTGTTACCAAAACCTTTTCAGCTCTTCCCAGGAATGTTAGATTGAAGAACTGCAGTTAAATATTTTTTAAGTCTTATAGTTTTTGAGGAATCGTCCCTCCAACATCCATACATACACACACACACACACACACACACACACACACACATACACACATCATTTTAAAAATGTTATAATCGGATTCGAGGGACCTTAAATCGTGCTTATTCAATAAAATCTGGATATGCGAATTTTAGCATGAATTCAATACCTCTCTTAGCGAGAGGTAAAAAGTATTAATGTAGTAGAAAATTCAATAATCTTTAATTTTTATAATGACATAACATGCGAAAAAATAATTTAATGGTATTTTTCGAAGAAAAACCCGTATGAGCTTCAAATAAAGTACCATTTTCGGTGATCCGATGTACACCAAAATCTAATGGTTTCTTTCCATTTTAGAATAGGGCTGAAATACAAGGTTTCAGAATTTTCTGAATGATGGTATTTGAGTTAGAGCGGAGAAAAAATCCATACACATACACACAAATAGACATCATCGTGAAAATGTTAAAATTGGATTCCAGGGATTTTAAAACGTGGTCATTTAATAAAATCTTGATGTGTGATTTTTAGCATGATCCATATACTTCCCTTACCAAAGGTAGCGTGAGGTAAAAAATAGAATGACGAATGTTTAAAATATTAGATTTTCATTAAATGTAACAGCCTTTGCAATACAATTTTTTGAATAAGGTATTTTTGTCAGGGCCGACCCAAGCGACCCCTTGGGGTGAAAATAGTTGTAGAGCGACTTTTTTTGGGAATATTTTTATTTTGCATCACAAATTAAAAATGAAATGAAAATAAAGTTTATTGATTTATCAAATGTGTTGTTTTATGTAAAGATTCCGGCTCCAAAGGACGAATTTGTGGGTTGCTTTAAAAACAATACTTACAATTCCAGTAACAGTTGTTAGGTGTAAAACAAGTTGCAGCATAAAATCCTATTCGCGTTCTACTATGAAAGAAAGCTATATTTGTTGGCGATTATATCAATTGAAAACATTGTAGTATTAAAATTAAATGCTGTTTAGGCAATCTTCTGGAAAATTATCCCCAAAAAACTGCAACAAAAGCTTTTTTTACGGAATCCTGTACAAAAAAATGCGCTGATCAACAATCCCTCGCCAATTTGGAAAAAGGCGACTTATTTTGGTTTTTAATATTTTTCTTGAATATAGCGATCCGTATCGAAATTTTACAAGAGTGCAAAATTTGATACAAAACAACATTCTTAAGCCTCGTACAGACCTGCGAACCGTTCGACGAACCGTTCGGCGAACCGTTTGGCGAACCTCGTCCAGACCGGCGCAACAAAACGGCGATCCGAGCAAAGTACTGCAACACGTGCAACGTTAACCTGCAACGTTTGCGCGATCCATCCGTTGTCGGTATTTTAACGAACGATCAAAGGATGTTGCGCGAGCACGTTGCAGCTAGTCTGGACGCGACGGCGAACGGATACTTGCAACAAATTATTTTATTTCACTTAATTCTTTAGATTTTTTAATTCCAATCCATAAACAATTTTTTTTTAATATTTTTAAATGAAAGTTCGTTTAATTTTGAAGCAATTCGTGGTATCAAAAAGTTAAAATTGTTTTTTGTATAACTGCATGATTTTTAAAGAAAGCTATAGCTATCTTTCTCACCCCAGTTTCTGTAGTAGGCTGTGCGAGAAAGATACCAATAGTGTGACGTCATCTGTGGCCCTGGAAATAAATTCAAATATTTCGCAAAGTAATTATTAAAATAATGTTTTTTTATCTTAATCGTTATTTATTGAGTAGTACTTTAAGGATATAGTGTACATTTTATTATTTTTTTGTTATGGTTTATGGGCCCATTAGATGTTAAATTTTGCTATTCATTAATACTGTATTTATAGAAAATGGAATGGTCTAAAGATATTCTTGTGAAATTATGAAAATGTCCACTTGATTGTTGTAGTATTAAATCAGATATTAAAGGATTAGCGCCATAATTTGGTCTATTAGTAAACATACGACATTGCCACCAACGTCTACGACTTCTTTTTTATTTTTATTTTTTTAAATGTAAATGAATGTAAATGTATGCTGCTGCCACGGCTTGAATATCCATTTTAAAAGCAAAAGTAACATATATGTATCTGCAACAATAATGGAAAAGAGGCGAACATTCCCCCACCATCACCTGCTAGTGCTCGTCGATCAGTTCGCCGAACGGTTCGCCGTACGGTTCGCTGAACGGTTCGCAGGTCTGTACGAGGCTTATATCTTTTTACCTAGGATGAACTATTAAGGTGCTACATTAGATTTTCTGTATTACAAAATAAGGAAAAGTGGTATACTTATACCTATACAGTAAAAAATATTTTTTTTTTCCCCTAAAAACGGTATTGGACAAAAATAAAGCAACGTTGTAGAACCCAAAAATTTAAATATCTAAAATATTTTCTAAAAAATTTAATTTGTATTTGTGTGATTGTTCGAGAGTTATGACATAAATTGACTTAAAAAATCGAAACGTCAATGAAAAAGAAAGTTTAAATTTATTTAAATCTCTGGACCGGCATCTCCAGGAAAATAATTTTTTAGACGACCATTTAATAAGTATGACATATCAACGTAGTATCCTAATACTGAAAGTTGAACTTATGACATTAGTGTTACGATATACAGAGAATTTATTTTAAAATGCAACATTATGGTTCATCACTTCCATGGTTACTCACTATTGTCAAAAAATGACAGCAATGTAATATTTGTCCATTTTAAAATGCAACATTATAAATAGTATTCAGCACAGGAGATACCTCCAAAACACATCACAAATGATGTCAATTCTTATTACGACCGACTAGAATATTGCCAGAGTGTGAATGGGGATATTTTTTAACATTTATTACTTGGAAGTAAAGTTTGTTAAGATGTGCAATATTCATGTTTTGATTTTTTGTTAATCGTATGTGGGCTAATTTATTGGAAATTAGTTTCGATAGTATAAAACTACTAATTTTGTATTTTGTATTTTAAAATGGACAAATATTACATTGCTGTCATTTTTTGACAATAGTGAGTAACCATGGAAGTGACTGACCATATGTTGCATGTTAAAATAAATTCCCTGTATTTCATATCGTAATAGTTGACACGGTTGCTAGGTTACTGTCATTATTTTCTCGCTATATGTATACATTATACATTTATCAGCTATCCGTATGTTTGAACCTACATTTCAGCTTTGTAAAAAAAGTAAAATTTATTTATGCTCGTCTAAAAAATAATGTTCATAACTTGTATGAAATACAAATATCTTAGCTCGTGTGTATTGACTTGCACTCCGCTACGCGTCGTGCGTCAATTTACACTCGCATGATATTTGGTATTTTTCATAACTTGTTACGAAAATAACTATTCCTTTATGGTATGTGGCATATTCATACATATTCATTTTCTTATTTTAATAAATAAATTATTGTTTAAAATGAGACGTGTTTTTATTTTTTAAATAATTTACTATACAGTGTGTCCCATTTAGAGGTGCCACCATTGGGATCTCGAGAACTATAAGAGATACGATGTCGGTTAAATGGAACTTTTTGTGCGCCTTTGAGAGGCCATCTCAGATGTGCTTTTGTTTTTCCAAAAATTCTCATAGGGCACTAGATAATAACGAAAAACTGAATATTGTTGATTTTTTCTTTTTCAAATAACTTCTAAACTATTAGTAATTGAGAAAAACGTTTCAAATATAAAAGATAGATATTTTTATTAGCTAACCAGTGGCGTACAAAATAATTTTTTTTATCCGTAAATTTTCGAGATATAACACAAACTTATATTTTTTTAAATGGAACCCATATCTGATTTCAGTCTCAAAATAATCATTATTTTTTTCTCTTTTCAATGATGCAAAGGTTATTATGTTTTATATTTGTTTTGCTCCTAAAATTTAATTTTTCTCTTTATTTTCCTGAACTTTCTTATTATTTCCGAAAAAAAATATTATTATTGTTATTAATTATATTGTATTTAATCGAAATAATTTGTTTTATGCCTTTATTTCTTAATATTTTCATTCTAGACTCATAATTACAAATTACACTATAATGTGCCAAGGGCGACCAGATACAAAATATAAAAAATAGTTTGATACGAGTTTTGAGCAAAATTTTCTAACGAAATAAATTATTTAAATACAAGGAGTATTTCTAAATAGAAATCTACCAATATTTTCAAAATAATTATAAATTTAATACAAAATACGGAAAAAATAATAATTTTGAAGGCAAAACAAATATAAAACATAATAATCCTTACATCTCTGAAAAGAAAAAAAATAATGATTTTTTTTTGAGACTAAAATCAGATATGGGTTCCATTTAAAAAAATATAAGTTTGTGTTATATCTCGAAAATTTACGGATATAAAAATTTATTTCGTACGCCACTGGTTAGCTAATAAAAATATCTATCTTTTATATTTGAAACGTTTTTTTCAATTACTAATAGTTTAGAAGTTATTTGAAAAAGAAAAAATCAACAATATTCAGTTTTTCGTCATTATCTAGTGCCCTATGAGAATTTTTGGAAAAACAAAAGCACATATGAGATGGCCTCCCAAAGGCACACAAAAAGTTCCATTTAACCGACATCGTATCTCTTATAGTTCTCGAGATCCCAATGGTGGCACCTCTAAATGGGACACACTGTATACTGAGTTGCGAAACTAATACAATAGTTAAATTTGGGTCGTGGCTTAAATAGGTTAAGATAAACTGCTATAATGCACGCGAACATGGGATTTATTTATTTAATTGCGTACACTTATGCCCAGTTACACCACCAATAATTAAAATTTAAACTTGAGTTTTATTCAGGTACATAATTGAATTGACTAATTGAATAAAACCAAATTTTTAGTGTTAGTGGTGCAACTGAACTTTAAAGCTGGAGTGAAAATTGCACGACAAAACACTGAACAAAACCGGGCACTTCAACTTTATTTAAACTGTAAAGAAATGTATCCCTACTATGAATTTTAAATTCAGTTATAATTTAAATTCACCCTTATAAATCAAATATTTTTTCCTGTGCAACATTTACTTCTTACAGGATTGCAGTTTAGCAATGCAGATTCGCCATCCTACATCATAATTCATTCTGCTTTGCTTATATACCATAGCATAGCACGTTGTATGCATGTTCAGTTTACCTGGCAGAACTATAAACCGAGCATTTTATTAAATTCACGTCGTTTTTAATTCGCGCGGTTTACGAGCTGGCAAAAAGCACGTGACATTTGCGAGTTATTTAGTGCCGACGATAAACGATCAAGCAAGCGTCCGACTTTTTGCAAAGATGAAGATAAAGAGATGAAATCTTTTAAATATTTTCTTACATGCAGATTTAAAAGCAATTTATGGATTTTTTATTAGTGTTTACCAATAAAACTACTAAATTAAACTAAATATATTATTCAAATTTATATTTATACCAGTTTATTTATGAGTCATAAAAATACAATAACTTTCGTTTAGCTAAATTATTACATTACTTAAAATAGTAACGTTTTCAGAAATCAGAACAATACAAAAACAACTGATTAACATTATTTATTGCAGCTATTTTTAAAAAGAAGTAAATAATTGTATGGAACGCCTACTTTAAAGTAGCACTTTATTACAATATTTTCTATGCTGTAACATTATTATATAAAATTTCGTAACATTTACTTAATTTAAAAATACAAGTTGGAAAAAAATTAAATGCTATCCGGAAATGCTGAAAATATAATCAACTTTTTTCTTATTTTATAAGTCTTACAATTATTTAACATGTCTACCTTCATAAAAATTAAAAATCCGATGTGGTCAACACATTATCTTCTCTCAATTTTATCCATTTTGTACAAATCCCATACCAAAAGTTCCTTGGAAAAGATTCTATATACCCTATGTAAATTGCACTTGACACTGACATCTGTCAATTAGAACTATTTGAATATATCAGCTGTTTCCATGATTTTAGCAAAGCTGGCTGATTTATAAAAGTTAATCTATTTAATTTTAATAGTTACTTACCTATTAATTTTAAACATTTTTTTTAATATACAGAGGTCCCAGATTTAAACGGCTTAACTTGAACCATGGATTAAACACGTAAAAATAAGGCGACAAGTTCATTTGAGCAAATGTTCGTAAATGCTTTGTTTCAGAGATATTCATGTTTTTCTTATTGGAGCAGCGCTACTTTAAAAAATCAACTTTATATCGAGATATCAAATATTATCTTATTAAGTTGTGACATAATAATTCAATTAATTATAGGTAAATAATTTGACTATTACCTAATTTCAATAGAAAATTTAGTTTGCTTGCACTGAGGTCAGGACAAAAATGAAAATAAATTACCGATGAATTCAAACAAATTTATTATTTATGTACAATAAAATAATAATGCCCGGTTTCTCCAGAGCAACTTACGACTTAAGTCGTTGCATATTCCTAAGTTCCACCTTAAACTGTTGCACCACGCAAAAATGTCAAAATGTGAGACGTAAGTAGCACTTAAATGTAAGTCGAAAAAATCGGTGACTTATGTGGTTATATGTCATATGTCAATTGACATATCGGTAAGTCGCGGTAAATTTGTTTCGTTTTGGTCTGTTACGGCAAGAAAATTAGATGATATAAACAAGAAACGATTAAATTATAGCAAAGAGGAACAAAATTGGTCTGTGAGATTGTAGAAACAAAGATTTAAAGAGAATATTGAAAATTAAAAAATCATTGCGGTGTCCATGTCCAATATTCAAAAAGATAACACCTGGAAATTAATTGCCGCAGCATTGGCAATAAAATGTGTGCAAATATGAAGACTGACGCAAGGAAGACGACATCGAAGAAAAAGGCTTCAGTTTATAAGACTGGCGGTGGTCCACACAAAAATATTAAAAATAAATAATATATTTGGAACAAATCAATTCTATTACTTATTTGTCGCGGAGTCCTACAATTTTCGACAATATCGACTTCCATCACAGTATCCACGACGTTAACGTCGTCAAAATTAGGGAAATCCTGTAAATCCATATCGAATATTGTTGAATGAATACAAATATAAACCCTGCTAAACACATTGACAGCTTTGACATTTGACAGCCGGTATTTTATTTTGAATCGCTAAATTTCAAATAGACCAATCATAGAACAACATTACGCTGTTGCCAATGTAATTTGTGACATAAGTTAAGTCCGCATTTGAATTTGCTGGTGCAACGCAATTGAGATATAAGTCCTACTTACAATTAAATAGCACTTTAATAATCAACAACTTAAGTTGCTGTGGAGAAATCGGGCATAACTATTTTTTATAACATTTGTTCAAAATGATCACCTGTAGCAAGCAAATAGGCACGACAACGATCTGCCACTGCATTGGTCGCAGCGTGATATTGCTCGAGAGATATAGTTTTGAATTAAAGAAATTCTCATCTTTGGTTACATGAAAATCCTCATGCAATGGGCTACTTGCGTGGTACTGAAAATCCGATTTCTGTCACTAAATACGTAAAGTTATATTGAAAACATATGTATATAAAAATACAAATTTTATTTTAAAATAATTATTTATTTTTTACTAAATTAAGAAAGATTTTCTGTGACGTCTTTATATTTAACTGGGGAGGGGAAGCATGTTTAAGAATGTTATCAATAGATGGCATGGCGCGCGAGAAAGTTTTAATTTGAATTTGACATTAGTTCATTTTTCTCTCTCTCTCTCTGGTCTCTCAAATACATTAATTACTTTATAAATAAACACATAGGTAGTTACTTGTACTACTTTCGGTTGACCAAATGTTTTCAAAAATTTGTCAGCTCTTCCTATTTCAGTCTATCAACTTAAGTGGAAAGATAATGTGAGTAATCGTGTAAAGTCCACCATAGCTCAATAGACACTTACATAATTGCAATTTGCAAGAGCGCATCTTGCGCCAAAGCATATAACTAAAGGTTGCTATGGTTACCACTACCAAACAAAGACCTGTCATCAGCCATAGAGCTCTACACTCCAGCCATTGTTTTACTTGAATAATCGAATGATCTTCAATATTATCAAACAATAAAAGTTGCCCCACTCACATCTTGTGGTTTTAAACTCATTTTTATTGAACACAACGAACAAATCACAAAGAATTAGGACAACACTGAATGACAGATGCATACATAATACAGATAGAATCGGGGAGCGGAACGGCAGTGGTATTGGGTTCAAATCCCGGTGGCTGATATTATCTTATCACTCTTTACTAATTTATTTACTTTAATTTTAGATGAACGACGAATATTGTATTAATAATGATTTGAAAATTCTTCGACTAGATAAGTAAAAGATTGGGAGAAACAGAAAAATCAATCTTGAAAATTCATGAAAATGTTTTTATTACAAAGCCAAACTGCCTTCCTCAGGGAAATCGTTAAATTACATTTTACATTTCCCTGAGAAAGGCAGATTGGCTGCCGAAACATTAGATTCGTAACAAAAGCATTTTCATAAATTAACAAGATTAATTTCTCCGTTTCTTCACATTATAACGTTAATACCACAGCATACCTATTTAAAAACTTACAGTTCACATTTTGTTGTAATCACATATTCTTATCACAAAACAGCTCTTCTTTCAAATTCCTTGCACTTAACCATACCGCACATTTTTGTATCTATATCTTCGTGGTACACGCCGAAAGGCTTTGAGAAAAGACTGCGGTTAAGGCCAGAATCAGTGAGTAAAGCAAAAGCAAAAGCAAAGGCATCCTGGGACCGAATATGGAATTTCGAAGGCTGGTGCTAATTGTATACGCACTCAACGCGGCATGGATAGAAGGTAAAAGTTTTTTCCAACATTTTGTTGGTTTTTTAGCGAAGGTAATGGTTTGCTCAAATAAAAGTGAAAAGTGTTTAACAGTCCGTAATCGGTTGAAAAATATATTGAGGAATATTATTTATGAGGAGTATGAAAATTGGATGGTTACATTTTGTTGATTTATTTATGGTGCTTAATTATTTTTTATGAAGTGGTAAATGCTTTTAAAAGCAAAATATTTAAAGAGGTAAAACAAATTTTCACGTGCAAATTCTGAATAACGGGTCGAGAATAATTTACAGTTTATACGTACATTTCTTTCCTATACCTACAAAACAAAAACACTCGTCTGTTATTATTGGATGCATTTTTATAAAGTCGCTCTAATTTTGGATAGTAAATAAATAAATATATCATCACGGGATATTACCCATTACTGGGTATGCCAGTATCTACAACACATGTAGACATCGGTAATGATGACGATATATTTGTACCGTGCGGGCGCTTACCAGGCGTCACCTCACGGGCACTCATAGCTGGTGTGGAGAGTGCACCACAGGGGTCACTTTTGTGTCATTTAAAATTTTAAAATATTTGGCGTCGGTCGGGATCGAACCCGGATAGTATATATTTTGGATAAAATATTAGGTTTTTATAGTTGCATGTTTTTCAAAATTAAGTGTTCTTGCTGATTATTAAAGGGTATACGTGTATTTTACTTTATTTTAATTTTAACATAGAAAATATTAATTCCACAAATAGTTTTTAAAGAAAAATCAAATAAAAAAACTGCTAATTAATTAATTATTAACTGCGTTTGTCGTGCAGACAAGGCTCATTTATCAATAAAAATCACGAGAATTAATCAATAAATGAAAGATAGTTTTTTACAATGATTTAGGTACTCTAATTATATTAATTTTAAATATCAATAAAATCCAATCCAAGTTTTCTGTAAGTACCATACTTTCAGACAAATATAAAACTCAATGTCTACCATAATTTGGGACAGAGAAAGTACTTTGAAAAACCGAAAATATTTCCTTCCACTAAAGTTTGTAATAGTTAAAAAAATAAAAGATACCTATTATGAAGTTGTAAGGTATTTTGACAAAAGAATTATATAAAAGTCACCCAAGCACTAAAGCAAAACTTTAATTTAAAACACTAACCATGCTTACAACAAGAAATAATTAAAAATTATTAAAATATCTTTCAGAACTCATATTAATAATTGGAATAGTACTACCTTTTTTTTTTAGTTTAAGTTCTGTATTTATTTATTTAATAATAAATAAATACAGAACTTAAACTAAAAAAAAGGTAGTATTATTCTAATAATTAAAAAGTTTTGTAGAATTTATTTAGATTTTAAAAATTTACTATTAATACTACTGTATGGTTAATTTAAGTTTTGTTTATAAAAAATACTGCTAGTATACTTTACTATACAAAATGTGACAAGATTAACAACCAAACTCAAATATGGGTAGGTAAATTTCTCGGCTATTGTGTTCACAATTAGGCAGGTATTCGAAATCTCAGTCATAGATAACCAACGTTTTGGTACTTATACCTTCCTCGATATCAGAATATATTTATGAATTTTAATTTCATAGGTGACTTTAATTGTAAGGATAGAAAATAATTATATTCAGAAAAATAGTTTCGATTCTTGATCTTAAATACGAAATATTAAGATGATTGGCATTTTTATTTTTATAAATATTTTTAATTATAAGATTTAACTACAAAATTGGATTGCAGTTTCATTGATTTATAGAATTTTTAGTCTAAATGTTTACAATATTTCTTTGCAAATGAAAAAGTTGAATTTTAAATTCAACAGAAAATAATATTATTCTCTATTTTTCTATGATTTTTTTATACGTGATGTTTTTGTGAGGTTAGTAATATCCTCTCTTACAAATACAACCTAACTTCTGACAATAACATGAAATACGTTTGTTTTTAAAGCCAGGTCTTTATTTAAGGAGAACCAATTCGATGTAGCTTTATCTTTAGATTTGAGTAATTTATGATGACAACGTCTAAACCGTACAATGTTGAATTTAATTTATTGTTTGATTGTGACGGAATAAAATTTGTTTTTCTTTTGGACATATTTTCTTATGTAGCTTTTTTTCATCGTTGATTAATAATTTCGTACAGAACGGAGCAAGAATTTAAATTATTACAGTTTGTTCGGTTATTGCATTTCCAAGGAATTTACACTTTATTCTGAATTTCTCTAATGTGCTTGTTGCATTTAAAAAAGCACTCCAAGATAGACCAATAAGAATTATTTATATAAATAAAAAATTATTTAAAAATCATAGTAGTTTGAGGAAAAACCACAACACTTAACTTTTTTGAAGGACTAAATTCTTAGGCGGAGCACGTTGTTTTGTTTTGGCGCATTTCTTATTACCTATATCTATCAAATACACAGGATTAAATTAATTTATATTTTTACCTCCCGCTACCCTTGGTAAGGGAGGTATAGGGATCGTGGTAAAAATCACATATCGAGATTTTAGTAAATGCCCACGTTTTAAAATCCCTAGAATCCAATTTTAACTTTTTCACTATGATGTCTGTATGTGTGTGTTTGTATATGTGGGTATGTATGTGTGTGTATGTGTGTGTGTGTGTGTGTGTATGTGTAGGGATTTTGTCCTCGCTCTAACTCAAATACTATCATTCAGAAAATTCTGAAACCTTGTATTTCTATCCTATTCTAATATGAAAAGAAGCCATTAGATTTTGGTGTAAATCGGATAACCGGAAATAGCTCTTTACCTGAAGCTCATAATGGTTTTTCTTCAAAAAATATCATTAAATGCCATTTTTTCGCATTTTATGTCTTATGAAAATTAAAGATTACTGAATTTTCTACAGGAATACATTAATACTTTTTCTATATATTTTGCAGATAAATTTAAAAATGATTTTTTTAAGATAAACACAATTCCTTTGTTACACAGTTCATATTTCAAATGAATGTAGCTGACAGTAAATGTCACTGTCAAAAAACTAATCATTTCAAATTAATAATAGTGACATTTTAAAAAGAAAATAGTAAATAATAATAGCGTTAGTAAATACGTAAGTATGTATTTAAGTTAGTAAAAATGGATAGGAATGTGTTGCGTAACTATTATTGTGGTCCGGATGCGGTTATTCGCTACCGAAAATCGGTCACTTTAATATGTTCTTATGTATGAATGCTATGATGATTGTGGAAAAGGCGAAAGAAGAATGTAGTTAAAGAGTGAAGTGAGTCAGCTGAGCTCTTACTCTTATCCCTTTTCTTATTGTTACTATTGTTTCCGAGTTTTTGCTAAAGTGGGAAACGCGTGATTTTATGTATGTATGTATGTATGCATGTATGTATGTATGTGTGTACGTATGTATGTATGTAAAAATTAAATAGCGGGAGGTTTTGTGTTGGCCACATCAGATTTTTTTTCGTATGTCAAGGTCGAACGTTAATTGAGGATTTATATGAGTGAAGCAGAAATGCATTTTCATAATAATAACTTTGTCATATTAATGCTGTAACATGTTTAAAAACAATATCAATCAAGAAAGAAAAAATCTTCAATTTAAAACAATTGTCTTTCATTGCCGCTTGGTGTTGTGCTACGAAGTTAATCTGCCCTTCTCGGAATTCTTTTGTACGTGAACGTCATCTTCTCGCCATAATGGCTAATATTTTTTCCAAGTGACATATAAAGCCAAACGGCCACTTTCCACTAGCAATCTCGCCAAAATATCCTCTCACTTTCAGGCTTAATGTATTGTAACATTTTACAGAAATGTTCCATGAAGTTAAGTAGCCTGATATACGTGTACTTACTTTTATTTGTATGGCTCACGGAATGGTAGCAGTAGCATTGATGACAAGATTAATGCAGCTGATTTTATTGAAGATACAAAATTTATTAATGATGCAGAAATAGTGGCATTAAATGCTAAATGTTATATTGTTTTGTTTCTTTTCGAATGAGACACATTCAATTATCTATAATAACATAAATTAAGAAATTGTAACTACAGTTCTACAACTGTGATTGTCTTTAAGGGCGAGTTTTACAATCGCCAGTAGAATTTTATCTAAAAGTTAAATAAATAATATTGAATCAGATTATGGACAGCAATAATCAATGTATCATTTGACAGTTCATTTCGTTTCAATTTTGTTTATTTAACTGACGGTTAAAATTTTGACCAGAGATTGTAAAACTGGCCCTAAGTTGTTTGATGGTTACATTTGTTTCAATATTAGCCTACTTTGTTTTAAGCTAATTATAAAATTATCAACGTGTAATACAAAGTAATCAAAAAGAAATGATTCAGTTGGCATTAAGAAAATACTTGAACCTTCTGTTTTTGACACTGTTGACAGGAGGAACATTTGGCATATTTAAATTGAGTACATTTACAGTTTTTACCTTCCGTCAAAAGGAAGGTATTGTCTTTGGTCAAAAAATGTCTGTATGTGTGTATGTGTGTCTGTGTGTGTGTCCGTGTGTGTCCGTGTGTGTGTCTGTGTGTGTCCGTGTGTGTCTGTGTGTGTGTCCGTGTGTCCGTGTGTGTGTGTGTGTGTGTGTGTGATAAATTTTTCTCCGACGATAACTTCAAAACTACAATTCTAAAAATTATGATTCTTTCGTATTCCTCTTCTTTACAACCATATGAAGAGCTGATTAGATTTTGGTTATAATTGGTCAACCGGAAGTACCCTTATTTGAAGTTCTTAACAGTTTTTCTGGAAAAAACGCAGTTAAATATCATTTTTCGACATTTTATGATCACTAATATGAAAGAAAATCTTATTCTCTATACGATTTGATTATACGTTTTCCTTCATATTCAATAGATATAGAGTTATAGAGAGATTAACAGAGATTAACTTTCAAAAATCAGTCAGCTTTGCAAAAATTATGGAAACAGCAGATATATTCAAAAAATTCTAATTGACAGATGTCAGTGTCAAGTGCAAAATCAAAGTGGAAAGTATAGGATCAGAAAGTAACATAAGTGACAGAGTGTTCCTCGCAAGTGACTTGCAGTTTCAATGCCGGAAGTACGAGGAAGGCCAAAGAGAAGATGGAAGGACTGTGTAGCAGAATATTTGAGAGAGGAAAAACTGTGTGAAGAAGATGCGTTGGATAGGAATGAGGAAGTGTGATAGTGTGAAGTGCAATTTACAGAATGTACATTCGTGTTATAATTATATTGGATTTATAGAATCGTTTCAAAGGAACTTGCAATATGGAATTTGTAGAAAATAGTGTGTTCGTGTTACAATTTTACAGGATATATAGAATTTTTTCCAAGGAACTTTTGGTATCGGATTTGTACAAAATACATTGAATTGACGGGAGGTTTTGTGCTGGCCACAACATATTTTTTTATTAAAATGGTTGATGTTTCCCTTACCCACGTACTTTTATTCTTTACATTATCTACAGACCAATAATCTAAAGCATTTCAATCACTCAACATCCCATTAACTGTCAAGTCCCTGCACTAACATAACCTAAGTAAATAAATAAATATATCTTCACGGCATATTAGCCATTTCTAGGTGCGCCAATCTGTTTTGTCACAGATATCGGTAGTGATGTTACATATTTGTACCGTGCGGGCGTGTACCAGGCGTTACCTCACGGACATTCATTTGCTAGCGTGGTAAGTGCATCACAGGGGTGACTTTTGTTTCATTTAAAATTCGAAATATTTGGCATCGGTCGGGATCGAACCCAGGTTTGCGACCAGACACTCAGGCATACGGACACAGGTCCCCATTCTGACATAACCTATTTCTGTTTATTGTTAAAATGACATGTCAAATAGTATTTCCGTCTTCACCTGATGTGGAATAAAAATATCCCAAGAATTGTATTGCCAATAGAATCATGTAATAGATTTGAGACTTTTAATCCCACAAAAGTGATCCCTGTGGTGAACTTTCCACACCAGCTATGAGTGCCCGTGAGGTGACGCTTGGTAAGCGCCCACACGGTAAAATATATCGTCATCATTACCGTTATCTGCATGTGTTGTAGATATTGGCACACCCAGTAATGGGTAATATGCCGTGATGATATGTAATAGATTTGAATGTCAAATTTAGAAAATCGCTATTCACTTGTTTTTCTGTGTAAATGTTTGAAATTTGCTAGGAATACTTTTCAATCCTTATCTGCAATGAGAGATAAAAATTTAAAATCGATATCCCAATCTACTCCGGAATTACGGAGTTTCAAACAGAACTCGTTTTTTATTAGCTAACAGCTTTTAATAAAATTCTACATGCTCATCTACATTTCAAAAAGTTGTCAGTCGTTTTGTTCTCCGTAAGCTTCCTGATTTCTAAAAAGAGGAACATGTATTTGTCAACTTAGACACTTTTAAATACCGTAGACACCAGTAGAGTCATATATGGATTCATAAAAATATAGTAACACCAAAATAACCGAAAAGCAGCGAGCCAGAAAAAAGTTATGAATACAGAATTCTTTAAAAATATGAAACTGGTAAATGCATATAAGTTGGATGAATAGAAGACAATAACGCCCTCATTCACAGTGAAAAATATTGTGTAACCGATAATTATTCACAAAGGCAAAAACAATATTGAGAACTGACATATCCGATGGCGGCAGCACCATCGGACCGATCAGCTGTTTCTGAATTGGTACTCCCAATGTTGTGACATATGAATGCAAACAACAAGAACAATATTTTTATTTAAAATGAGGCTAGGTATCATGGAACATTTTAGATTTCTAGAAGCAACAGCTAATTCTATATGTTTATAGAAGGTATTTATAATTTTATATACATATATTTAATCAATCGAAATTGATAATTGCAGGTGAGTGAATTATAAACGCTTACCACATACTGTTTGTAACCAGAGCAATTACTGCGAAGTCACATGAAATCAAAATACATTTAGCGAGTTCTTCAAACAATTTAGATGCTGGTGCTGATGTGTTATTAATTTTATTCTCTACTACTTCATTTACTGCATTGCAATGTCACTGGCGTTTACTGCTTTTAGCTTTACACATTTGGTTTTTCGTTCAAACGTTTATTATCAGGAACTTTTACTTGAAATACAAGAAGACAAAGTGATGGTACTGCAGTTCTTTTTAAAGTTTTACGCTTAATTGTATCGATAAATAATTAGAACGAACACAACATGAACTTTTTATTCTAAGACAAAATCTGAACATTGAGTTTTTTACTCACTAGGAAATATGTAATCATTCGATTTAAAATGACGAGAACAAACTTTCATATGTTTCGTTATTTGTTTTGCACTAGGAATTGCATATTCCCATGCTTTTCGTCAATCCATATCCATTTCAGCACCTACACTTGTCGTAATTTTAACTTTATTTTAGCCATGTTGCGGAATATTATAAAACCCGAGATAAAACCCAATGCTTGTATCTCGGCCAGATCTTGAGTTGCATCCGAATACACAACAATTAGTACAACTTTTTCCCCATTTTTATTCACATCAAATGGTTAAACCACATGTAACTCAAGCATACAGTCACAATACAGTACAAAACCGGAAAGTTCATATTTTTCCCAGCAGATGGCATATCGCAGCTTGTCAGTTGTCAATAGCGTTCACAACAATAGGGAGTTAGTGCGACTTTCAAGATTAAAGAAAGTATACGTTTTAAAAATCAGGGGCTTTCAGTTTCAATGTTTACTGCATTTAATTAGTGTATTCGCGATAACGTTAACTCTAAAATTAGTAAGCATGCGCATCCAGGCCGTCGCGTGACTTTAAAGTACACGTTATTTTTTCACTGAAGCTGCAATAACTCTCCAAAGCGTTATATACGTAGACAAGAGTTTGTAAACTCCAAACTTTTCATAAATAAATAAATAAATATATTAACACGGCATATTACCCATTACTGGGTGTGCCAGTATCTACAACACATGTAAACTTAAATTGCGGCTGCGCAATGATGTTTAATCTAGTGTGCATGTGTACTGAATTCACAAAAAATGGCATACTTTCTGGCTAAAATGAATATGAAAATAGAAAAGAAGTTTTTAATCAACACAAGTATGTGTATCTTTGGAAAAAAATAAAATGAAGAGAAGGTGGTTGGTCATCAGAGGTGTCTTTAGTGGCTAATTAAATGCAACCATTTTTCATTATGAACAGACAACAAAAATTAATAATAATTAACGGCTAGATATAGTATGCGCACGGGACTTGAGACTATTGACATAAATGTCAAAATTGCGACTATTAGCAAACCAGAAAATATTGACTGTATATTGTAAATATTACTTATTGTATTGTACTTGTACAGTACAAAACAATAAGTAACACGTGCTTACTACAGTCAATATTTTGTGGTTTGTTAATAGACCTAATTTTGACATCTGTCTATAGTCTCAATTTCACGTGCGCATACTATATCTAACCATTAATTTTTGTGTCTGTCTCGGCTATAAGGAAGGTATTGTCCTTGGTCAAAAATTCGGTGGTGAGTTTTTAATGAATAAGCACGTTTTAGGCCCTCTAGAATACGATTTACTAGTTTTACGATGATATCTGTATGTATTTTTGTGTGTATGTGTGTGTGTGTGTGTGTGTGTGTGTGTGTGTGTGTGTGTGTGTGTGTGTGTGCGCGCGACAAAAAATTCTCCGACTATAACTCCCATACTACAATTCTAAAAATTAAAATTCTTTCGTATTCATTTTCTTTACATCATTATGAAGAGCTGATTAGATTTTGGTTATAATTGGTCAACCGGAAGTTCTCTTATTTGCAGTTATTAACAGTTTTTCTTGAAAAAACGCAGATAATATAAGTTTTTGTCATTTTATTTGATTATTAATATGAAAGAATATTTTATTGTGTATACGGTTTAATTACATATTTTCCTTCAATAGATAAAGAGTTAAATAATTATAAAAAATCATAAATCAACCAGCTTTGCTATAATTATGGAAACAGCTGATATATTCAAATAATTCTAATTGACACTGTCAAGTGCAATTTAGATAGTGTATGTTCGGGTTAATATTTGATTGGATTTATAGAATCTTTTCCAAGGAACTGTCGGTATGGAATTTGTAGAAAATATGTGTTCGTGTTACAATTTTACTGGATGTATAGAATATTTTCCAAGGAACTTTTGGTAAGGCATATGTACAAAATATATAGAACTGACGAAAGGTAATGTGCTGGCCACATCATATTTTTTCATTGTGAATGAGGCCTTACAGCTAAACGGTACGCTAAAAAATATTTGTTTCAAGTGCTTTAAATAAATGAGCCTGTTCCACATTTTTGAAAAAGTATTTTAAATGAAAGTTTATGCATTATTTTTCATAGAAAATAATAATAAGAATAATTTATTATTACTTTCGTAAACAATTACATAAAAAGATTGGCTCCAGAAATAGTAATGAAAAACAAACCCCCACTCCTGTGATGTTGGAGTCCATACAACACGTCATTCATACATAGCCAATAGGAAAACAGTTTACGGTTTACGTTATTTATATAAATAAATGTAGGCGATTATTTGCCACATGTTAAACTGTATATATTCTGACGTCACATTCTGTTTCAGACCACGTGACTTTTCCAAAATATTACACAAATTTCAATATTTCATTGTAAAATACCTAATCGATCTTTTAAAATTTAGTACTTGGATTGGAAGTCAAATAAAATTCTTGCAACAGCCTTATTGAGAAATTTGCATTTACAGAAACATGTGGAAGGTCAAAGAATACGCATGCATTGGAAGCAAGATTTTGATTAAAATTCACCGATGTCAGCGAAAAATTTCTCATCGTTGTGTAAAATATGAGCGTTCCTTTTTGTGCTGGATCATGAATTCGTATCTGGCGGATTCCCTGGTGTGTTTTATATGCGCCATCACGAGGCAAGATTTAACAACGGCTAACGGAGCCAAGTTTTATACGATCGAACTTTCCTCGAGGTTCGTATCTGCAATCGTAAACGGAGAACGGAGCTGTAGCTGGAGCTGTGCCTGTATGCGACGCGGAGGCGAATGGAGAAGTAGCTTTTTGTTAGTTTGTTTCGCCTGGTGTGCTTGGTTACAGTCGGGAATATTTAGTATACGTGATTTAAAAGCGCGTTAAGCTAACCCGTTTCATTATGGATATTAAGTGGAGTGGAGTTTACTTTGTGTAGTTTTCTACACAGATATTTACAGCAGATTGTTTAGAAAAAGAGCAATAAGTAGTACTAAACGTATTACAAACAAATTGTGCGAGAACAAAATGTTATTGTTCTCGTATTTGTATTAAAATCAATACGTACACAAACATATACTTACGCCAGTTCCCACAATGTTAGTCGGCATAAACATAAAAAGATTTTTTTTCTACAACTGTCAAAAAATGTTGATGTTTGTGCATTGATACCAGTACGAGAAATATGTCATTATTTCATTAATTACGTAACCATAACACACACTGTACACATTGGCTGGTAGCACAAGCCTTGTTCTAACTAAAACGCTGTTTTAAGAAATGTCAAAATCAAATTTCAATGTTTAATTTTACCCTTATGTGTAAAGAACGATTTTTTTTTAAATATTTGTTTAAATACAAACTATGTTCTGCTTTAATAGTAATTTACGTAACAAGACTTTACGTGAGCAAGCATATTCCAGAGCGAGCCGTAGGCGAGCTTTGGAAGCTTGTGAGCCCAGTATAGACACTTTCAGGTCATGTTGGGTACACTATTTTTTTGCGATCCTGAAAAAAGAATAAAAAAGTATTATTTCATTTTTTACTGCGAGCAAATAAGAAATAAATAAACAACTGATCTCCATGGAAACATTTAGCTTTACCGGTCCCGGGATCGGTAAAGTACTTTCCGATCCCTTATAGACAACTTTCCGAGCTAACTCAGCAAAGAAGGACTTTCCGGTCTAAATAGTGATCAGAAAGAGCTCATTTTCTGGGCGATCGCGAAAAAAATCATATTTTGATATATTTGATGATATTAAATAATGAAATTTGAGATTTTTAAAACAGTGTTTTAGTTAGAACAAGGCTTGTGCTACCATCCATTGTTTCGTACACTGAGCGCATTATTTCGTGCACTATTTCGCACACTTTTCCAAAATCAGACATAAAACGAGTAAAAATTTCATTTTAAATTATAAAATGATTATAATATTATTAAATGTATATCCTTTAGCAATCACATTCTTGCTATTGTAAAATCCTCCTACGAGAATCTGGGGTTATAATGCGTACTACACAATACTTCACTGGAATCTCTACAATTAAAGGCCAGTTTTTCAATCTCTAGTTAAAATTTTAATTTCTAGTTAAGTAAACAATATTGCATCGTTTTGTTGACAGCAATGATAAATCTGTCATTTGACAGTTCTGTTCGTTTCAATTTTGTTTATTTAACTCTTAGTTAAAATTTTAACCAGATATTGAACAACCGGCCCTAAGAGGTTATATTTTGCATTTGTCAGATCTAAGATAGAATATTGTTTCCAAGTTTGTAATCCCGTTTATAAAAAATATATAAATTAAATTGAATCTATTCAACGAATTCACTAGATATTGTTATTTCAAACTTAACAAAGGCTATCCTGGCTTTGATATTGATTTTAATATCTTATACCGAGAACTAAAACTTGTATCTCTTCAAACCCGTCGAAAAATACAATCATGCATCAATTTATATAAAATACTGGACAATCATATTAATGATCCCATCACCCTTAGTTTAATTCCATTTTCTATTGCTTGATCACGCAATTTACAAACTTTTTATTGTTATGTCCCACGCACGAACTCTTAACTAAGATCTTCGGTTAAAATGCTTTGCTCAAATTTTAATTGTTTAATAAATTTAAGTGTGGTTTATATAGTTGTTATCAGTTTTAAGTAATTACATAATCGAGATTGCTAATATGAATCAAATTTATTGTTTACATGTTCAATTTTTAAACAATGTTTATTTTTATAAGCTACTCAGAAAAGTTCTTGTCTCTCTTGTGACGATTTATTATTAATTATGCTAAAATCGACCTGTAATTGGGTTATAATATCCTGTTGGTTTCAAAAAATAAATAAATAAAATATAATTTAATAAATTTTGCATTAAATTTCAAAACGTCAAAAATTCAAAATTAAATGTGTCAAAATTTACCTATTGGAAAAATTGAACTGTAATCTGTCATATTGACAAGATGTCAATAGAGGTTAATTTTCTTTTTAATAGTTATACATATTTTCTAAATATTAAATTTAATTTCAGTAAAAATATTGTGGGCAACTTGTGCGTGAAATATAGAGGTCTCAAGCGATTGTTTGACTCGGCTACAACCTGGTCAAAAAACTTACACTCTCATGCGCTAAACATATTTCCTGCACATGCACATGGTACACAAATATCTAACTATTTTCTACAATGTTTTATTATATAGAAATGGGCTGAAAGGATCAAGGAGATTTTAAATATACGAAGAAAGAATTTGTGAAAAATTATTGACCTCGCAGGAATTTGAAGCCTGAACCTTCTCATATTTAGTGAGGTCCAGGGTTCAAATCCGTGAAAGGTCAATGTATTTTTCACAATTTTTTTACCTTCCGTCACCTTTAGGTAAGGGAGGTATTGTCTTTGGTCAAAAAATTCGGTGTGAGTGTGTCCGTGTGTGTGTCTGTGTGTGTGTGTGACAAATTTTTCTCCGACGATAACTCCAAAACTACAATTCTAAAAATTATGATTCTTTCGTATTCCTCTTCCTTACAACCCTATGAAGAGCCGATTAGATTTTAGTTATAATTGGTCAACCGGATGTACCCTTATTTGAAGTACTTAACAGTTTTTCTTGAAAAATCGCAGTTAAATATCATTTTCGACATTTTATGTGATTATCAATAGAAAGAATATCTTACTCTCTATACGGTTCGATTATACATTTTCCTTCATAATCAATAGATATAGAGTTATAGAGAGATTAAGAGAGATTAACTTTCAAAAATCAGTCAGCTTTGCAAAAATTATGAAAACAACAGATATATTCAAAAAAATCTAATTGACAGATGTCAGTGGCAAGTGCAAAACCAAAGTGGAAAGTATATGATCTGAAAGTGATATAAGTGATAGAGTGTCCCTCGCCAGTGAGTTGCATTTGCGGCCTCTCCTCAATATAGTAACTTATAATGCCAGAAGTTCGAGAAAGGCAAAAGAGAAGATGGAAGGACTGTATAGCAGAAGATATGAGAGAGGAAGAACTGTGTCACGAAGGTGCTTTGGACAGGAATGAATAGAAGAGAAGAGTAAGAAACAGCGACTTCTAATAAAATAGGGAAAAGTTGAAGCAGGAGGAAGTATTAAGTGCAATACATAATGTACGTTCGTATTCGTATTAAAATTTTATTAGATTTTAGAATCTTTTCAAAGGAACTGTCAGTATGGATATGTAAAAAATAGTGTGTTCTTGTTACAATTATACAGGATATATAGAATCTTTTTCAATGAACTTTTGGTATAGGATATGTACATAAATACATCGAATTGACGGAAGGTTTTGTGCTGGCCACAACAGATTTTTTTTTCATATATTTAAAATCTCCTTGATCCTTTCAGCCCATTTCTATATATTAAAACTTGTAGGTAGAATCACAATAATTATTATCATCGTACTTTCTGCAATCGTTAAAAATGTGGACGTTATTTGGCTGCAGTGTATTGGTTTCTTATTTACTGAACTTAATAATTCTCGCTTTCATATAGATGTGATAATATAAGTGAAAAGTAAGGATGAGGAATGAGAGGATAAGGGAAATGGTTCGAGTAATAGAAATTTTTAAAAAACTACAAGAGATACGATTATATTGGTATAAAGGAGAGATGAAGAATATACTGGAAGAAGAATGAGCAGCTTAGTAGAGGGTAGAAGAAACAGAGGAACCAAGGCCTAAGAGAAGATGGAAGGAACGTATCTCGGAATACTTGAAAGAAAAGGAACTGTATGATGACGATGATGATGATGATACTTGGAATAAAAATGAGTGGAAGAAGAATATCAGAAATAGTACAGAAGCGTAGAAGGGCCATACACATTTTTTTTTAAACTTGAAATTTAACCTTTTAAACCTGAAACTTCACCTTTTTAAAACTTGAAATTTCACCTTTTAAACCTGAAACTTCACCTTTTTCCTTGAAATTTCAACTTTGAAAACTTGAAATTTCACCTTTTAAACTTGAAATTCAACATTCGGGATCCCGAATAAAAAAACAGGGAAAATAAACCTATTTTTACAACAAAAAATGAGAGTTTAATTTTCCGTGCGGAGGGCTGAATAGTAATTTTTTCTTGTAACAAGTGCGGGAAATCTAGGAGAAATTTTTAATTGGAATTAAAATAAAAAAGTTGCTCATTTGCTGAAACTTTTCAAACATTCTGTATAACAAAAAAAAATCTGTTGTGGCCAGCAGAAGACCTCTCGCCATTTCCATATTAGGCTATATAAGTATTGTATTGCACTTCGATTTCGAACCGTCGTTTTATAAAAAAAAATTAAAGAACTTTACTCAAATATGGTTTTTTATTGTATTTAACATATTTTCTGCACACATATAATTCTAATTATATCTATTTTTCATTGTATGAGGAAGTTTTCCAATTCATTAACCAGATTGGCGGTATTTCTGATGGACATATGCGTTTTACCACAATTTTACCTATAATTTCAAATATTTAATTAATAAAACAATAAGAAAGATTAAATATACTTCCCAGAAAAAGCTATCAGAATTCAGAATGTCACTAAAACTGTTGATATTTGACATTGACATGTGTCATTTACAAACTATGTTATAAACATTGGAATTTATCAACTGGTTTCCTTAGCGCCTTAGCCTCTGCGATTAGTTTACTCTATAAATTATAGTATCTTTATCTCTAAATCTATACAAGATATAATAAAAATTTCAAATGTATTAGATGGAGAATTTTATGTTCTTCAATATTTAATAAAAAAAAACTTCAAAAAATTATATTTAGAAGAATTTTTCTAAGAAACTACTACTTCCGGTTGTTCAATTGTTACCAAAACCTTTTCAGCTCTTCCCAGGAATGTCAGATTGAAGAAACTGCAGTTAAATATTTTTTAGTCTTATAGTTTTTGAGGAATCGTTCCTCCAACATAAATACATACACACACACACATACACACATCCACACACACACACACACACACATCATTTTAAAAATGTTCTAATCGGATTCTAGGGACCTTAAATCGTGCTTATTCAATAAAATCTGGATATGCGAGTTTTAGCATGAATCCAATACCTCTCTTAGCGAGAGGTAAAAAAAAATACAAACAATTATGTAGGCACCCGGCATTACCGCACACATGGCTCTATTGTTTGCTTCGATTACTTTCTTAATAGAAATAGGCCTTAAAATTTCCTCAATCTTAAAGGCCCATTTCTACAAATAAAACTTTCAGATATAAATAATAAATAATTCTTATCAATTCTTAATAGAAATAATGTTCTTTTCTGTAGCAGCTGTAGGTGGACAGGGACACTGCACCTTTTCCATTGAAAGTAATATATTTTTCATTTACATTCTTTATATCAGCGGAAAACTGTAGCCAAAGAAGGTACTTGTTAATTAAATACTCATCTAAACTTTCTTTGCACTCATAACCAGATGATTTTTTTTTAAATCATAATAAATCATTATTCGAAAGTGCTCTCTTGCCAATTCTATATTGCCCCTACAAAAATGAATTCTTACACCATATTTATAAATCTTGGTGGATGAATTTCAAAATAGATCCACCTCCACGTCCATCTGAACCATCTTCGTCACGTAGTCACGTCTGTGAATTTTATTCAGCAATAACGCTGAAAGTATTGGAGACACCTACTTATCGTGGCTTATATTCAGGGTGTTTTTATTTTGGCTGAACCGTAGGCGGAATGGCAGTGTCGCGGACGTTATCGACACTTTACGACGGTGATAAATTGAAAGTAATTGCGAGCTCATCGGTATGCGAAAGCGTACCATTCATTTCGCCAAGATGGCATCTCCGAAAAGACAACATCAACGAGAAATACCAAAAAATAACAGAAAGTAGTTACAGATAAGATGACGCAACACTTTTATGAAAAATGTCTCGTTATTAACTTCAGAAGACAGCTATTTAACCCTTCAGTGGCGGCGCCCAAAGATGTAACATTATTAGTGACGCATACAATTTCATGTATAAATTGACCACTGCGCAGTTTTAAAATTAATTATTTTTTAAAAAACAAGATCTCAGATTAAAATAAAACTCATGCTGTTTGAAATAATCATTTATTGCGCTTTAACATGAGCCTAAATTTATCAAGAGTTCTTATTTTATCAGGTACAGAAACCAATACAGTGGACTCTCTCTAAATCAAACTCTCTCTAAATCGAATTATTTTTTGGCATGTTGAACTGTATGTTTTTATATGTAAAAAATATTCTTTAAATCGAATATTTTAATTCGAACTTTCCTTTAATCGAATACAATTTTGGGCATTTGCCAACAATTTCAATGAAATTCGCCACTCTATAAAACGAATTTTGATTTAGATATCTGAAATAGATTTGTTTGAGACACTCGGTATAATGTTTCAATTTATATACAGGGTGTCTCAATAAGCTTGCTCACTATTGGTAACTTTTTTATTTGAAGAGGTACGAGATTGGTTAAATAAGCAAAATTGTGCCATTTTATATTAGAAAATTGGTCAAGTAGACAAAATAAAATTTGTATCAGCGGTTCTCAAAATTTGGGACAATATATATATATATATATATTATTTGAAAAAAAATGTACATAAACAACATTAACTTATTGGAAAGAGAAAAAAATACTCTTTCCAATAAGATAATAAAAAGTATATAGTTCCATTTAAAAAATATATATTCTGTCCCAAATTTTGGGAACCGCTGACACAATTTTAATTTTGTCTACATGACCAATTTTCTAATATAAAATGGCACAATTTTGCTAATTTAACCAACCTCGTATCTCTTCAAATAAAAAAGTTACCAATAGTGAGCAAGCTTATTGAGACACCCTGTATTTACTATACTCGCCGTCAAATGATTGTGAACTGATGTTCAACTTTTATCCCTTTCCGCACCCTGTCCCTTGCCCGGCGGTGTTGCCGCTTGTAACTTGACATGACCAGGAATGTACGCAATGTCATATAATACATTTAAAACTAATTAAAATTTTTAATACATCGTAAATGAAGAAAATATTATAACAAATAAGTAAGGTAAGACAGTATAAGTAATATAAAATATAAAAATTGTCTCTGTAGAAAATTTATATTTATATTTTGACCACAGTTTCCACACATCAAGCTAAGGTCGCGTTTGCATTAAAATACGATAACCGGTGAAATATAAATAAAAGGTAAAAATAATTGATTATTAGGTGTACAGTAGCTCTGCCAACACAACATGCTTCTGCAGTCAAATCCAAAGTTTTCTTGTTATTTAATAAATTATAAATTTTTCAGGATGTAACTCCAATTTTTTGAAAAATTGTGTACATTGGCAATAATTGTTTTTGCCTGCCCATTTAAATCTTGTTTTCCTAAACGTTTTTTATAAGAACTAGGACTATTTAATTCATGAGTTTCACTCATTTTCTTTTCAAAAGTCAAAATGTCAGAATATAAAATAACGTTGGCAGATTACAGATATTTGTACAGGTAGACACTTAAAAAATTTGGCATCAATGTAGAAATATCCAGACCATAATTATTTGACAGCAAGTATAGGTATGTACATCTCATTTTTCTAAAATATAAATATGTAATTTTTTTGTTATATTAACTGAATAAACTTTGTTTTTCATTGCCTATACATACTCTTTTGTAATTTATACAAATGTTCATTTAATTTTCTTTTACTCTCTCTAGTTCGAATTCTCTCTATCAAAACAGCGTATATTTACGTCGTTGCACAACACATATTTACGATGTTGCAAGCGCTTATTTTCGTGGTTGCTATGACGAGTATAACACAGTTTTGACAGATTGCAGTTATTGTCTACATTAATTTTTATATTGTACATACATACATAATTCGTTTTTCATTGTTGTATCAGTTTCTAAGTGTAAATATTAATTTGTTTCAGTTTCATGCATCTCATTTTAGGACTTTTCTTTTGAGAACACGAAAGGAATTCTAATTAATTTAGGCCTATTAAGTGATAAGCATGATAGTATGTATAAGTTTTATTAACAATCATAAAATTCATTCTAATATACAATTCCAAATTCTAAATTATATGAGTTAACATAAGACAGTTTCTTTGTTTAATCTTAGTTACCACTCTTCTATGACTCCTCTCCCTATAAAATCCGAGTTCTCTCCCTTATTCCTCAGAGCTGTTTTGACCTCTGGCATGGTTTACATGCTGAGTAATCTTAACTTCTCCGTTTTATTATTTTGTAATTTCTACTAATGATAAGAACGTAGTTCTCCAAATATGTATATAGTTTTTTTTAAATTATTGTTAAGGTTAAGAGATTTTTATTTTTTAGTTATAATTTAACCTTGACTCCATTTTAGTTTTAAGCATAAGTTTTATATCTGAGGTCATTAAATTTAAAATTGCGAAGTTGTTGTCGTGCTTAGCTAGTAACCATAGACGCGTTTCGCTCTTGTTGGAGCTCATCAGTATAGTGAACTGTCGTCTCTTTGCAGAGACAATTCCCAACTGAGCACGGCGAGAGATATAAACATCGCATAAACGAAAGTTGGCTTAAGGGGTAAATATAACTACATGCAGAACCATCTATCGAAGAATCGCCAAAAGACACTGACAGCTGTTGAAATAATCCGTACAAAATATACAAAAAATAAATAAACTATTAAAAATGTTTAAAGTATATACATGTACCTATATAAAATATAATCAGTAATAATATAACAAGAAAGCAAAAATAAATAAAAATAATATGAGAAATTTTTGAAAACGAAAGCCCTATGGCTTGAGTTGCTACTGTCAAATGGCAACAATTTTAAGAAATAATCTGAAGAATTATTTTCTAATTTATTCTCACTCTCGAATTATATTTAGTTAGGTTATTTTTTGATTCACAAATTTGTTTCAAATAACATTCTCTTGACTCCACGCCACCTTTGCAGGGTTAATATTAAATACTAAATTTTTACTTCAGTATAATAAAATAAACAAAATACAAACACTGTTGTTCCATAGATATAAAAAATAATACATTATTCATGTACTTTGTGATTAAAAGTCTATAAAAACGTTAATATGTCTTTCCTTATTAAATTGTCGTATCCAATACTCTGTATTTTGATTAATAGCAAATGGTATTTGTAATTACGCGTTACAAGGTAGTGACTTATTGATAATTCTCAAACAATAGAAAGTGTAAATGAAACAACATACAATCTAAACGTCATTATGAAGGTCGTAAATAACGTGTTTGTTTTGCAGCGCGGTATCTTAACGCATGTGTTACAAAACTTATTATTAAAACAAACATTCATAACACAAGTTGTTATTGCTTTGTGTGCTGCATTGCAAACAATACTCGAATCAATAGCAATAGCTACAATCACTGTTTCAATTATAGAACCAATCACAGAACGTAAGGGTTTGTGCAATAGAGTAGAGTAGTACTTGCAGCAACATTTTCTCATATGACGTAAGTCGGTGGTTCCCAACCTCTGGGTCGCGACCCAACTTTGGGTCGTGAATCATTTTTGGTGAGTCGCGAGTAAATTAATTTTTAGATGTTAAAATATCAAACAAATACATTGTGATTATAAGAACTTGCATAATATCTGCATTATATCTCGTGGACATTTCAATTTCAAATTTTTTTGAATAAGTTTAATGGGGTCCCGTGGCTGCGTGCCTGAGTGTCTGGTCGCGAACCTGGGGAACCGGGTTCGATCCCGACCGAAGCCAAATATGTCGAATTTTAAAAGGCACAAAAAGTGACCCCTGTGATGCACTCTCCACGCCAGCAATGAGTGCCCGTGAGGTGACGTCTGGTAAACGCCCGCACGGTAAAATATATCGTCATCCTTACCGATATCTACATGTGTTGTAGATACTGGCACACAACATGACCTGAAAGTGTCTATACTGGGCTCACAAGCTTCCAGAGCGAGCCGTAGGCTAACCCAGTAAAGTATCACTTTCAGGTCTTGTCACGTAAATTACTATTATTTATTTATTTGAATTTTAAACATCACAATCACCTAAGATTTTATTTATTTATTTATTGAGTTTTGTCTGTTAAAAAAGTACATTTTTTCATTAAAATGGATTTACAAAGTATGTCTTTTTTAACACAATAATAGTGTGAAAAAATTGCGCTTTTTATGAAACGTTACGGCATTTTTTCACACTTTTATAACAGACGTAAAAAAATTGTATGTAACTTGAGTAAAAAGTCTTATCTCATTCTTAAGATATGATGAACTCGCTTGCGGCTCGTTCGGTTAAATTTTCCTATTCGTGGAATAAGACTTTTTACTCTTGTTGCATAAATAACTATTTCTTAATCCTTAGCTAGATTAAAATGATCACCTTGAGAATGTATAATACACAAAATACCTGAAGAAGTTATCCAATTTTAGTTTTAAATCTAATGCTGTCACCCGACTAAATTCTATATGTAACATTATGATGGGCGACTAGCTAGTCGCTTGCTTACTCGCAAGCCCAGAATACTAACTTAAAAACTTAAGTTCATTGAAATAAGCTAGCACATTTTAATGTCATTCGTTACTGATTCAATTAATTGATTAAAAGTGATCATCTTAAACAGTTAATATCTGATCATTTAAAATTAAGTTGCGACCATTACATTACTTAGAACTTGGTTACTTATTTTTTAAGTATCGTTCTAAGTAAAAATATGGAATTCACCAGAGAATCGAGAATTATAGTTTGACATCTTTGGCAATTTTTAAATTAGCGTCAATTTAATTGGACAGTTTTCAAGTTTTTGGTTTGAAAGCATTCTCATGAAAATTGATTGAGAGCTTTCAAAAAAATGGAATGAAAGATTGTTGAACTACTTACTTTGAACATATTATTCTCTAAATTCTAACATGACCCTAGAAATTGAACTTAATTCCAATTTTTATTACCTCTCGTTGAAATGCATTGGATTCATGCTAAAAATCGCATATTCAGATTTTAGTGAATAAGAATTTTAAAAGAGAAAGATTTTAACATTTTTACGATGATGTCCGTGTGTGTATGTCTGTGTGTGGCCTGTGTGTATGAGTATGTGTGTGTGTGTGTGTATGTGTTGGAACCATACGGTTTTTCAAATACCATAAGACTTAGGACATGTTTAACTACGGATTCCTAGGAAACTGATCTCAATCTGATATTAATGGGAAGAGCTGATAAGATTTTGGTAGCAAATGAACAACCGGAAGCAGTAGTTTCTTAATATTATTTTTTGAAAATTTGTTATTACAAATAATGAAGAATATTAAATTCTCAATCTGACACATTTAAAAAATTGTTATATCTTGTATGGATTTAGAGATAAAGGGCTCAATTTTTTCACCGAGGTGATATGCTGTGAAAATTTTTCACTTTATCACTTGGAGCTATTCTCAATTGCAAAGTATTCTGATATAAATTAGTAAGAAAATGTGATACTGTATGTATTTACCGTACGTTAACAATATTGGTTGCGCGTAACAAGAAAATACGAATTTGGTGCATGTGTTTGTTGACATTTAACAAATAATATCATGACACTGACAAGTGATATGATATAAATTTATCATTTCATATCATATCACAATGGTGAAAATTGAGAATTGGGCCCAAAGTATGTAATATTTACATACATCTTTAAAAATATCACAAATACCGTCAATGAATTTAATGAATCTTGAACATATTGGAAGAGTAAACAAAATTCCTTATAGAACGAAAGAATAGATACAATTTAAATTATTTGTGTGTTCAAGAAATGTTAAATTCGATATTTATGTAATATAAAATTGTAATGGTGAGAGGTATTGTTCTGACCACAACATATATTTTTTTTTTCTTATACTTACACGTTTACCATTTTAAGAGCCACTATACGAGTACACGGTATTTTAGAAAATATTGTAGATCTGCATAAACAACTTCCTTTAAAGGAAATTTTTGACAAAATCAAAATAGTTACGTTGGTAATAGTGATTTTTGTTTTTATTCTGCCCATTGCCAAGATATTTTGTATATTTAGTGCAGTTATATCAATCCCAAACTACAAAATGTCACCAAAAAGCGTGCTAGAATGTCATTCTAATTGCGAAACAGAGAAATGACAATACATACGAGTATAAAACAAGAAAAAACGTTGTAATTTCTAAAAATTTGCTACAATTTGGCAATAGCCTGTAACAAATCAAATGGCTCTTTTATGAATGTTAAGTACGTACTAAATTTGTTTTGTAATTCATGTAACTAATTAGCTATACAAAGAAATCATTTCGTCGAAACACATAAACGTCAAATTTACTTAAAAACACAAAATGTGGGACCACCCTATTCTGTTAAACAAGAACAAGAAAGAAGGCACTTGAAACAAATTAGAGCCCCACCATTCCCTATTCGTAGACCTCCCACTTTAAGAAACCCTCATCCATCATCATGCTGCCTTTGTTTGCGTTGCCATTTTGGTTTTATTGGATGCATAATATCCAGTCGAGTGAATTTGTTGAAAGCAGCCCCTGTTGAAATATTATTCCTGGGAATGTTGAATGTCAGGGAAATGTCTCAATCTGAAAGCCAAGCCGACTGATACGTGGACAGTAAAAGCGCGATAAAACGCGACAATCGACTGAGGAAAGAAAGAAGACGCCTGGGGGAGGCGAGGAATAGTCATTAGTTAGAAATCTAAACCCTGTTGGGAATTTACGACCGACACATGCGGGAAAAGATGCTCTGCTTTTTCGATCAGGGGAAGAAATAGAATGTTAATTAGATGAAGTTTTACTTATGCAGAAGATCATTATACTGCTGACAAAAACTGTAGAAAATAGTATCCGGCTAACCATGATTACTAAATGTGGTTATTCAACTCTCGGGTTTAGAATAATAAAGTTGGAACTGCACATTTTTGGTAAAATGAAATTTTTGAATGGCTAGATTCTATTTGCCATTTTCTATCTCTTTCTGATATTAATTTTTAGATATTGCTGTCCAATTTCGAGATAGTTTGACTCTTTTGGGTCCAGCAATAAAACTATAAATATCGCTTACTATAGTGATTGTATAAACATAGTGTGGCCAATAGGGGGATCGATTTTGATTGGTCCGAGCGAATTTGGCCAAATATGGCGGATATTATGCTAAGCTCAAATGTTGTTTACATGCATTAAGTTCAGAAAAGTGAAATTTAAGATATTGTTTGTGAATTATATCTAAATTTAAAGTAATTATACTATATTTATAATTCCAATAGTGTAAATAATTAAATTATATATGTATTTGTAACTCAAAAGTGTTTGATTAGGTTAATTGCGTGGGGTCGTGGGTTCGATTCCCACCAGGGGCTTGGAAGTTGTGTGTGTCCCAAAAATATTCCATTGAAATAGCTCCGGGCCAATGTACAAAAAGTACGAGGCCGAATCCAATTAAAAAATCTGTTGTGGCCAGCACAAGACCTCTCGCCATTTCCATTTTATGTTATATAAATAATGTATTACACTTCGCTACCGAACCGTCGTTTTGTAACATAAAAATTACAGAACTTTACCCAAATATTGTATTTTATTGTATTTAACATGTCTTCTGCACACTTACAATTCTAATTATATGTTCTTTCCATTGTATGAGGAAGTTCCTATGTCAGAGATTCTTCCAATTCATTAACAAGATTGGCGGTATTTGTAATGGATACATGCAGGTTACCTATAATTTTAAATATTTAATTAATAAAACCATAAGAAAGATTAAATTTACTTCCCAGAAAAAGCTTTCAGAATGTAATTAAACTTTTGATTTTTGACACTGATATCTGTCATTTACAAATTATGTTATAAACATTTGAATTTGTCAACTGGTTTCCTTAATGTAGTTTCGCCTACTCGACTTATTATTATAGTGTCTTTATAGTGTCTTTATCTCTAAATTTATAGAAGATATAATAAAAAAATTAAATGTATCAGATGTAGAATGTTGTTCTTTAAAAGGCGTAATATCAAAAATTTGCAAAAAATAATATTTAGAAGAATCTTTTTAAAAAACTACTACTTCCGGTTGTTTAATTGTTACCAAAACCTTTTCAGCTCTTCCCAGGAATGTCAGATTGAAGAAACTGCAGTTAAATATTTTTTAAGTCTTATAGTTTTTGAGGAATCGTCCTTCCAACATCCATACATACACACACACACACACACACACATACACACATCCACACACACACACACACACACAGACATCATCGTAAAAATGTTAAAATCGGTTTATATGGACCTTAAATCGTGCTTATTCACTTAAATCTCGATATGTGATTTTTAGCATGAATCCAATACCTCTCTTAGCGAGAGGTAAAAAAAATGGTATATTTTGAAATAAATAATATTGCGTTTGCAATTTATATGCTCTTTTATTAATTGTTTATCTAATTTTGTTTAGTTTTCACATATGAATTCAAATTTCGGCGCCGTCATTGGCAAAATATGGCGGCGTTTGGCCACACTATGTATATAAAGTCACTATATCGCGTACTGTTTGCTTTATAATATTTGATACAAAACATTATTTGTGCCGCTCTTTTGAAATGAAGGCATACATCACTCCTACCTGCTCTAAGGGCTCTGTATAGAAAAATAATGTTACTATTTCTTTAACTAAATACCACTTTTGTTTGAAATAATTTCTGAAACTAGTTTTAATTCTCATACGAAATTATTTCAAACAAAAATAGCATTTATTATTAGCACAAATTTAATATTTTCATGTTTTATTACTAAAAATAAATAATAATTGTCTATATCGTACTGAGATTTTTTTTAAAAATGTACATATAGAACTTTGATCCCATGAAAGATTTGAAAAAACTACCTACTTTTTAAATATTTTTTTCGGTAACTAAGCATACCATTTTAATTTTTCTTCCATATTAATTAAATCCAATGTTAATTCGACAACAATAATGTGTTCAAATAATAGCGAGTTATTAAAATTTCAAATCAGTTTCCTCGCCATTTTAGTTTCTTGCCGTTACAAACCTTGTTATTCTAGATTGTTGCATCGAAAAATTGATAAATTTTTAATTTTTATATCTTATTCTTATTCTATAATATCGATGATATTATGTTCATTTAACTGACAATTAATTAAAAGACACTTTAATCAGAAATTATTTATACAAGGCCTAAAGTAAAAACAATTTATTTAGGCTAGTGATTAAATATCTTCGTCAATTTCATTATAATTTCAAGTGTGTTAATAAGGGCAATTAATAATCGAGACCTTTTCATGCCAACGTGCAGCAAACATGATAACTGTCATTAATTTTTAAATACAGCGATATGAAGCCTAATTAAAGTTTTGGAAAATATTGAAAAATTGAAGACAATTATTAGAGAATAGCTATTTTTAGTACAAGTGAGCAAAGTGAGAAAAAGACATACTCGTATGTGCTAAACATTATTATTTCCACAATCTTGAAATATAATTTTTTTTTAAACAACGAAACTGTACTCTTTTTATTAATGAAAAACTCAACAGAATATATGTTTATAACTGAATTTAATGTAAAGTTAACTACAAAAAAATATTGTTCCTTCATGTAGAATGGTAGATATTTATTGTACAATTTGTAACTCCATCAAAATTTATGACTCCTGACGTAATTATTATAGGCTTGTGTATTTTGCTCACTTGTGATTCAACATGCTACTTTGCTCACTATTTTAAGTAACATAATAATGAATTTTGCTAACGATTGTGGAAAAAATATTTTTCCCGATGAATTCAAATTCTATGAAATTGTATTGTAATAGTAGGTAAATTTAATTAAAGTTCTTATTACAAAGGGATTAATAAAAGAAGCTTTTGACCGGAAATTAATGACCGTCAGTTTGAAGACTGAATGAATCATTATAAGTAGTGTCTGCATATACTCATCAATTTCTTCGTCCGTAGTAAGACATAAATAACCTCAATCCTCATTTGTTTTTCTCCTTGATATTTCCACTTAAAAAATGAAAGAAATCCCCATAAATTTGTTTACTTCTGAGACGAAATCTCATCCATCTGTTATCCTCGTAGAGCGAGACATTCCTCTGGTAGAAAGAGACAGCCTTGTGTAATAAAACATGTGAGAGGCGAGATAAGAAGAACCCAGGCCGCCTTGGATCGATTCCCGCCGGTTTACGGCCCCAGCCAATCGTAACGGGAGCAGAGGAGACAGACTGCTCCGAGGCAGAGAACAGAAGAATGCTAAAAGAAGGGAAAAAACAACAAGGGAATAGTCTAAGCAGATGCCATTAGTTATTATCTGGAGGAATGGTTGGTAGTTTTAGATTTTGGAAAGACGAAGAGTGCTTTGATTGTGTTCAGATATTTTTGAAAGAAATCTTGATTCAGATGAGGTTTCAGAATCACGTTTTCGTCATGTATTACAAACAATACTTGTCCTGCAATCGATCACGAAAATAAGAAAAATTATGAAATGTATTCTAAAATTTTGATACCTACATCAAATATTGTTTGGACAGATGGGGATGGTATTTTTAAACGATCATGAGAATAATTGCTTTTTTGACAACTAAACAAAAACCTTAATTATTTCCCGCACTAATTTTTAATTTAAAAATACACAACTGTAATAATGGGGATTCCACCATTCTTTTTATAATTTCATCTGAAAATATTAGGAAAACTAAGACTATTGATGAAAATCCGGTGAAAAAATTCCTATTAATAAGCGAGTTATGGTCTCCCGAATTTTGAAAAGATTGACGTGGCGTCACATTTATGTGTTTTTATATCAAACTGTTTTCATCATGGACCTAAATGTTATTGAAATATATGCTATTTTAAGTTATATTTACATAAAATAAATGAATATTATAACACTGTATAAGTCTACATACTTTATAATTACAGGTGTATTTAAATTATTAAGTTTAATGCAAGAAATTTATATTAAAATAAAAACTGTTTGAAAACTGCCCTACAGGAATGTCAGCCCCTTCTTTCGAATTTGAATTTCTTAACTTCCATTGGTAGTAACCCCCACCTCCTAACACGCTAATATCTCAATTATACCATTTCATTTTTTTATTAATATTCGTTATTCAGCATATACATTCGTATTTTTTACTATTTTCCTTTAATTAGATTGAGCTGAAATTCCCCATTCTAAAACGCGTTTATATTATTTTTAACTATGTATACTGGTGATTCGTTCAGTATATTCTTTCATAGTTTATTCTAAATTAAAATATCTATGAATGATCAATATAATTTTTTTTACCGGGTGTTCCATTTTTACGCATTCGTATATAACTTTATGTTTTCAAATAGAACACCCCATCTATTTATTTAAATTTGAAAAGTACCTCAAATGAACTATCCAATAACATAACAATAAACATATGTTATATTTTTAAAAAATACAAGGGCAAATGATTTAAATATTACATTTTTATTAAATACAAGGCTTCGCTTTTCATTATTTTTACATCACACCTTTCAAATTAAAAGAAAATTAATTAATTAAATTAAATATTTCATCTTTTTCAATCCGACATTTTATTATTACGACCGTTATTTAATATTATTAGATAAGCTTAATTCAAAATACAAATAGTTGAAGATCTATGTTGACTAAGCTTTTTTTACTTATTTTGATCAGTACCTAGGTACTATATGCCCTCACAATCTTTTACAGTTTCTTTGAAACACCCGTTTAATTATTTTATTTGATGACAATTTTTTTAGTTTAGCAAGGTTTCATACTTACTATTGAGTACAAGTAATTTTGATTTTCTGTTAATAACCGATTTTAGTATAGGTAATCATAGAGACCATTGCTCAACATCAATTAAAAACAAAGCAATGTTAAAATTTTAAGATCTGGTATTTTCATTCCTGGTTAAACTGTCTGTTAACTTACCGTCAGTTAAAAGAAAAATATAGCATCGAAATTTATTAATTTAAAAAATTCTGATGTAGCCAGCATATTACCATATTCCGCTAATTATGTATATTTTATACAAATCCCATTACCAAAAGTTCATTGGAAAACATTCTATATATCCAGTAAAACTGTAACACGAACGTATACTATTTTCTACAAACTCCATACCAAAAGTTCATTGGAAAAGATTCTATAAATCCAATAAATTTATAACAAGAAAATACACTGAGGAAATTGCACTTGACACTGGTATATGTCAATTAGAATAATTATAGCAAAGCTGGCTGATTTACGAAAGTTAATCTCTTTATAATTCGTTAATTCTATATCTATTGAATATGAAAGAAAATTTATAATCAACCGTACAGACAATAACAGTTAATTGTGTTTTTTGAAGAAAAACTGTTAAAAACTTCAAATACGGGTACTTCCGGTTGATCAATTATAATCACAATCTAATCAGCTCTACATATGGATGTAAAGAAGAGGAATTTATTTTATTTATTCTTTAATAAGGAAATCAACAGTACATAGTACCAATAATAGATTCCACTAAATATAATCACATATAGAATATTAATATACAAGAAGTACTTCAAAGTACATACATATTATGCAAGTGCCATTTTAGTAAAAAAAAAAAAACAATAATAATTTTTGTTCTATTTTAGTAAAAATTTAAATTTATATATTGAAAGACAGAATGCGTCTATTGGGCTAAAATTTTTATTATATTATAGTGTTAAAATTCTATTAATAGGAGAGTTTTTATAGTTATTTGTATGATGCAAGGGAATGTAAAATAAATCTCTAGACCTGGTAATATGGAATACGAAAGAATTATAATTTTTAGGATTGTAGTATGTATTGAAGTTATAGTCAGAGAAATTTTTGTCACACACACACACACACACACACACACACACACACACACACACACACACACACACATACATACATACATACATACATACATACATACATATACATACATACACACATACATACAAACAGAAGTCATCGTAAAAGTAATAAATTCGTTTAGTAGGGACCCTAAAACGTGCTTATTCATTAAAAACTCACCACCGAATTTTTTGACCAAAGACAATACTTACCTTCCTTACCCAAAGGTGATGGAAGGTAAACATTATCCATGTATCAATTTTTTATGCGACATTTTTGTAGGTACTACTCGTTTAAGAAATACGAAGTCCTTTAAATTAGTCCCATTAGTAGGCCATTTTAATGAATTTTATATAAATCCAATGATGAAACTGATACTTCTTCCTTGATTTAAATCAAAACTCGAAAATTTTCCTTTCGAATCGTTCCACCGAAAATACAAATCTCCCTATTCCACATTCAACGTAGTCTCCCTTGTGTTTACGGAAGAAGAATCGTGGACAATGCAGTTTTTGTGTTTTGCAACCCTTGTCTTCCTTATGGCTTTACAAGTCGCGTGACCGCTGGCCGCTCCTGGTTTTATGACCGCCGTACAACAAACAATCACGGACCAAGGGCCGAATCGGCATGCAAAACGGCAAAAACTACAGGATAGTAAAAGGGAAAGTTAAAGCTCAGCCCTTTGTAACGCGGAAGCCAGCAAAAACTCACAAGGAAATCTAAATATTTACAACGCAAAAAACAAGCGGTGGTGATGGTTTCACTCCAAGAATGTTTCTGAAGGAACCAAAGTGGTGGATTTTTAGAAAAACGAAAACATCGAGAAAAACACCCCTGTTAATTTTAAAATGTATTATACTTACCCTCGGTTTTATAAAGGGCAGAATAAATTTACTCCCGTAGTAAATTTATTCAAACTAACAAATTCATTTTATCACATTTATATAATTACTGTCACATATTCGACTGTCATTTGAAGGTATAAATTTTATTTACTTTGGAAGTAAATTTATTTAACCGGCCGTTAGTAAACAAATCATTTGATTATTATCAAATGTTCCTAAAGGCAAATACATTTTTTCCAATACGTGTTTCATAGCCCAGTACTGTGGTAGATTTATTGATTTTTGCGGATAAGTTTTATATTTAGAGGCCCTGATAAAAATCCAAGTTTTCGACCTTGGTGAACTTCTGAAAGCACCGCCATCTTTGAAATATGATGCAATAATATTTTTTTTCCTCCCGCTACCCTTGGTAAGGTAGGTATAGGGATCGTGCTTAAAATCTCATATCGAGATTTTAGTAAATGACCACGTTTTAAGGTCCCTAGAATCCAATTTTAACATTTTTACGATGATGTCTGCATGTGTGTATGTGTGTATGTGTGTATGTGTGTATGTGTGTGTGTGTGTATGTGTATGGATTTTCTTCGCTCTAACTCAAATACTATCATTCAGAAAATTCTGAAACCTTGTATTTCTATCCTACTCTAATATGAAAAGAAACCATTAGATTTTGGTGTAAATCGGATAACCGGAAATGGCACTTTACCTGAAGCTCATAATGGTTTTTCTTCTAAAATTACCATTAAATGCCATTTTTTCGCATTTTATGTCTTATGAAAATTAAAGATTATTAAATTTTATACAGGAATACATTAATACTTTTTCTATATATTTTACAGATAAATTTAAAAATAATTTTTTTTATTAGTTTCGAAGCCCAAGATAAACACAATCCCTTTGTTACACAGTTCATATTTCAAATGTATGTAAGTGACAGTAAATGTCACTGTCAAAAAACTAATCACTTCAAATTAATACTAGTGACATTTTAAAAAGAAAAGAGTAAATAAAGCAATAGTTTTCTGCAATGGAATAGTTTGCAGCGTTAGTAAATACGTAGATATGTACTTAAATTAATAAAAATTAAATTGTAGGAGGTTTTGTGTTGGCCACATCAGATTTTTTTTTAAATATCTCCTCACCAGTAAGTACGAGCCCTAATCCATATTAGTTGGCCTTGTTAAATTCATTTATCGTGACTTAAATAGTATTATTTCTAATAATAATACAGAAAAGATATTTCCACATCATAACGTAACTTTAAATTATATTTCTAGCTAAACATAAAAATTTAACAGTGTAATAATAACTGAAATTTATTAGTATATTTCTATTATTTATCAAAATTGGATAATTCGGCGATTATTCTTAAAAACAAATGGCGTCAATTCTTTTCAAACTTTCTTAGTTTTCTTGTATTGTTAGTAAAGCTATGAATTATTTCTTTTGGCATTAAAACAACAAAATATTTCAGAAAATATATCTTACTATGTAGCATAAGAAACACAAAATATCTATAATATTAAAAAAAAATACCGATAATTACGTTAGTTATTATTTGTAATATAAATACATGCGCTAAATAAAATAAAATTTTAACAACTAGGCCAACTAATATGAATTAGGAGTCGAAATAGAGCAAATATAGTTATTATCAGTTTCGTACAATATAAAATTCCCTACATCTTTTTCTGTAGCCAATAAATAGCGATCTACAGCGCTTAAAATCATTAGATATTGTCAAAAAAGTAAATTTTGTTGAATCTGATTTTCGTAAATAACTTCTAGGTATGAAACAATACTGAACCTTAGTTTACACTTCATTAGAGCACTTATTTAATTTCTTTCAAATGTGGATACTCAATTTTTTATCATTGTTATATTTTGGATTATAACGAAAAGTCAGAATTTTTATATGGACGATATAATACTGATAAGAGGATTTTTTCTGATTTTTAATGATGTATACTGGCTATTATTATATTAATAAGGTAACAATAATTAATGATTCTTGCTGTTTAAAACAAAAGAACGTATGCGAATGATACATCATTGTTCGTTGAAACAAAACAAAAAGTGCCGTAAAGATGTGCAAACCTAAATTCAGTATTGTTTCATACGTGGAAGTTAATTACAAAAATTGAATTCAGTAAATTTTGACAATGGGGGATTACGGCTCAATCGAATTAAAGGAAAATAGTAAAAAAATACGAATTTATATGCTAAGTAACGAATATTAATAAAAAAATGAAATGGTATAATTGAGATATTTCGGAAATAAAGGGTTTTTTGTTATAACGCTTCGACACTAATATGAAAATATTTTGATTGGCGACCGAGAAACCGCCTATACATGTATTACAAATAGCGTGTTAGGAGGTGGGATTACTACCAATGGAAGTTAAGAAATTCAAATTCGAAAGGAGGAGCTAACATTCCTGTACTACAGTTTCCAAACAGTTTTTATTTTAACATAAATTTCTTGCATTAAACTTAATAATTTAAATACACCTGTAATTATAAAGTATGTATACTTATACAGTGTTATAATATTCATTTATTTTTATGTAAATATAACTTAAAATAGCATATATTTCAAGAACATTTAGGTCCATGATGAAAACAGTTTGATATAAAAACACATAAATGTGACGTCACATCAATCTTTTCAAAATTCGGGAGACCATAACTCACTTATTAATAGGAATTTTTCACCGGATTTTCATCAATAGTCTTAGTTTTCCTAATATTTTCAGATGAAATTATATAAAAAAAATGGTGTAATCCCCCATTCTAATGGTTTTCTATAGCTCGCTATCTGTTGGTCATAAAAATAAATGTTTTTAGAATAAAGTTGTAGGGAATTTTGTCTTCTACAAAATGATAACAATTTTTGTTTACCTACTAGTGAGGATATATTTAAAAAAAATTGATTATTTGCATTATTCTTTCAAGATGGCGGTGCTTCCGGAAGAGTATCAAGGTAAACTTGGGTTTTTTAAATAACCTCTAAATGTAAAACATATTGTGGAATAAAGCCATAATTTTTGTATATACCACGACTGGACTATTATATGCAGTAATACCAAAGTAACTCACAATTAACGAGATTCATAAACCCCGTTTTACAGTTAATACATAACTATTAAATATTAAACATGGTTCAATAAAAAGAAAAATAAATGTCACTTACATGTACGTTGAATGTGTCTTAGCTGATTTTCTTCTGCCTCGATTTTTAATTCTTACATCTGTAACAACCCGAACAAACATAATAAAATACATTAATTTAAACAAGTCCATATTTTCAAGAACAATTTGGCATTAAACTTTTTACAATGCTGTTTTTGATAACAAAGCATGCAACATAAAAGGTTTAATTATTAAAGGTAATTGTTAGTAGTTTACAAATACAAAAGTACTTTTCAGTAGTAATAAAAATTATATTTAGCAGTAATAAAGCCATTGGAATTCAAATTCCTTCAAAAAATAAACTAGTGATTAAAAATGATTGACATTTATTACAATATACGTTTTCCAGTTCTTCTAGTTTTGCGATAATTTAACTGGAACTGGAAATATGTAATCAGTGAAAATAGCGTTAAAACTAAATGTCCGGTTAAGGCAGGTAGTTAATTAAACAAATTGGCAATTAAGATGTAAATGAAGCCCGCGGGATAAGTATAGTTAATTACAACAATTATGAGCACAACACGCAAAGAAATGAATTAGAAGTTAAGTTATTTTGACTAGATTGGTAAACAGTTTTTACGATTTTACATATAATACTATTTTACTTTAAAAGGTTCTGCTAATTTACATAGTTGCAATAATTATAGATTATTTACGGAATTAACACATTTCTTCAGAAATAAATATGTACATACTCCTAAGTACTGTATTAATCTATATTAGAAGTTTATAATTGAAAAAGATCTAAATGATTTTTAACTAAAAATATAAATTCTGTGATATATTATAGAAATTAATGTGAAAAAAATCCAGTAGTGGTAGCACGCACTTTAGAATTCTATCAAAAGAGGCATTTGTTTCAAAATATTCGCCTGCAAGCGTACGACTCGAGGCGAAAGTGTCAAAGTAACGTCATTATTTTGCCACAATTCTATTCAAAGCCAATTTACATATAACTTATACATTTATTATATACAACTGCCATAATATTTTTTTATTTTAATAGTATAAAAACCAATAATTTCCGAATCAAAAAATGAATATAGAATTCTAAAAAGCATGCTACCAAGATTCGTAAATGTAAAATCGTATTCGCCTGCTTTCTATGATAGAATTCTAAAGTGCGTGCTACCACTACAGATGTAGTTCAAGTTCAAATGTAAAGCCAAATATTAAAGAAGTTTTGTCTACACAAAAGGAAATTTATGCGAGATTTCGGTTGAAACTATGTTATCTTAATGTAAAAATATTTTTAAAACCAATAAATGCTAAAATTCTTTGAAAAACAAAAAAAATAGTGAAAATAAGAAGTATTTGTCATTTTCAAATAATAATAAGAAGAAAAACATATGTTTGTCTTTGACTGTGATTTTCTTTATAAATTTTGTCAAATTTGATTTCGAGTTCGTGTTATTATTTGGTTTTGTTATTTATGATTAAATTTATACAAATAAGTTTAATTGTTTAATGTCGTCCATTTTAACCAACAAATGACTGACATGTGGTTAACCCTCGTAACGGTATTTACAAATGTTTATTCGAACTACCACGAAATGGTACGAAAATGCACGAAAAACATAGCGCCTAGAACAGACATAGAAAATTGAACATTTGTCAATTCCTATACTGTGCTAAATTATGTTCTGTGCGACATGTCTCTTATAAATGGATATATTATTTTTCATATGACCAAATTGTATGTTTTCTATACTACATTATGTTCTGTGTTCTGTGTCAGTTATAAATTCGCCATTACTTTGAGGCTGTACAACAGTCTTTCGTGCAGTTCTCTCGGATTTTCAGAAGTTATTCACGTAGAAATCGCCCAATACCGCCAATCTTGTTAATGAATTGGAAGAATCTCTAACATGTAGGAACTTCCTCATAAATGAAAAATAGATATAATTAGAATTACATGTGTTGCAGAAGATATGTTAAATACAATAAAAACCAATATTTTGGTAAAGTTATATAATAATAAATGGAAATGACGAGAGGTATTATGCTGGCCGCAACAAATTTTTTACCTCCCGCTACCCCTGGTAAGGGAGGTATAGGGATCGTGCTAAAAATTACATATCGAGATTTTAGTAAATGACCACGTTTTAAGGTCTCTAGCATCCAATTTTAACATTTTCACGATGATGTCCGTATGTGTGTGTGTGTGTGTGTGTGTGTGTGTGTGTGTGTGTGTGTGTGTGTGTGTGTGTGTATGTGTATGGATTTTGTTGACGCTCTAACTCAAATACTATCATTCAAAAAATTATAAAACTTTGTATTTCTACCCTACTGTAATATGAAAAGAAACCATTAGATTTTGGTGTAATTTGGATAACAGGAAATGGCACTTTACCTGAAGCTCATAATGGTTTTTCTTCAAAAAATACCATTAAATGACATTGTTTCGCATTCTATGTCATTATGAAAATTAAAGATTATTGAATTTTCTATAGGAATACATGAATACTTTTCTATATATTTTACAGATATAAATTTAAAAATCATTTTCTTTATAAATCCCAAAGCCTAAGATAAACACAATTCCTTTGTTACACAATTCATATTTCAAATGAATGTAACTGGCAGGTAAATATCACTGTCAAAAAAATAATCACTTCAAATTAATAATAGTGGCATTTTAAAAAGGAAATATTAAATAAAGCAATAGTTATATGCAATGGAACATAATATAGTTTGCAGCATTAGTAAAAACGTAGGTATGTATTTAAATTACCTAATAAAAATTAAAAAGCTGTAGGTTTTGTGTTTGCCACATCAGATTTTTTTCTTAAACAGTATCAATTTTGTGTCGTTTTGAGAAACAAATATATCATCTGTCAATGTCATTTTTACCTCTCACTAAGAGAAGAATCTTGCTAAAAATCGCATATCCAGATTTTAATGAATAAGCACGCCAAATGTTTCGAATTTTAAATGGCACAAAAACGGCCCCTGTGGTGCACTCTCCACGCCAGCGATGAGTGCGCGCGAGATGACGCCTGGTAAACGCCCGTACGATACAAGTATGTCATCATCATTACCGATATCTGCGATAAAGTACATTGTGGTACACTCAGAAATCGGTAATATACCGTGATGATATATTAATTTATTTTATTAGCACGTTTTAAGGTCTCTAGAATGCGACACATGATAATCTGCTTTCACATTCATATAGCTATTAATATGAAACTGTGAAAAAAACTTGAGAAAAAGTTGTTGGTTGTTGGCAACATTGTGTTACACGACGCTTATACACCTATCAATAAATCACAGTTTTATACATATGGTAGGCAGTGTCCAGTGATTTTTGCCACCTTTACGAGAGGAATGTGCATAGGGCCATAAAGCGCTTGGCTTGGTTATGGATTCCTATGTGTAGTTACGGCTGGGTATAATTAATTTAATAACGCCGTGCCGTGGATTCATAACTTAACGACTCGGCACCGAGACGAAGCGACGGAGACGAACACTTTATGACACATTGGATTACTCTGCGAATGTGTTGAGCGGAGTGAATCCATCTTTATGTTGCATGCGATGCAATGCAGTAAATGCACTATGCCAATCACACTACTACGTACAAAGAACTTATCATTCAACCATTTATTTCAAAATACATAAATAAATATGCCCGTAAACTGTTTATTAACAGGTTATGTTAATGAAAAAAAATCATTCATTAATGACTCCTATTAATGCATGATATTTGTTACATACCATTGTTGAACAATGGGGTCATTTCAAAAAAAATAATTGTCGATTATTTTTATAAAATCATGAAATCCATCTCATTTAATTAATGTAGTAATAGAAAATAATTTGAAATATGCTACTTTTCATTCATAAATTTGCTAATAAACTTTCGCGCTTTTAAACACGGACTAAATTTGTGACGACACATATTCATACTCACACAAAGACAGTTCTCTCTCACACACACATGCTTCACAACATGAAACAGTAACCTAACCTAAAAGTGTGACAGCTGACAGCAAAATATACAAGAGAGAAGATTATTTTTACTTTCTATTTCTTTAAAAGTACTAGTGCAGTATAAGGTATGTAAATAAACCATTTATTTAAATAAATACCAAACCAAATAATCATAGTTCTAAATTAAACCGGTAGAGCTCGACTGTCGTATCCGTGAATATGTGTCGTCAGCCGTTGAAATATTTGATATTAAACGTAACTTTTAAAAAATCATATCTCTGATTCTAAAGATTGTAAGATGTAAAACATACACATACATGTTTAATTTGGCCTATTTTTTCAAGAAAAAAATAAATCAGAAAATGTGAAATGACCCTATTTTCAAATAGTTATTTATGCAACAAAGTATAGTCTTATACAGGGTGTTAAAAAGAAATGTCCTAAACTATGAGGGCATATAGTTCTGTCCAAAATGAGTAAAAAAAGTTTAATCAACATGGGTCCGATCTTCAACTGTTTTTGAGAAAGAGGCCTTTTTTTATTAGAATCGATCAAAAAGTGGTAAAGGTAGTGCTCGAACAAGATTTTGTCTATGCCAGTAAATATGACTATAAAAAAACAATAACATTTTATATGAAACATTTTTTTCACTGTCTAAAATAGGTACGAAGTTATTTGAAAACTAAATATTGGCCAAGGTCTCCACAACATTTGTGTTAGTACAATTATTCGATTTTTTTTGAAAAACAAATATTGCCTTTTACTGTATTTAACATGTCTTCTGCACACATATATTTCTAATTATATCTATTTTTCATTGTATGAGGAAGTTTCTAAATGGCACAGTTTCTTCCAATTCATTAACCAGATTGGCGGTATCTCTGATGGATACATGCATATTACCTATAATTTCAAATATTTAATTAATAAAACAATAAGAAAGATTAAATGTACTTCCCAGAAAAAGCTATCAAAATGTCACTAAAACTGTTTATTTTTGACACTGAAATCTGTCATTTACAAATTATGTTATAAACATTTGAATTTGCCAACTGGTTTTCTTAGTGTAGTTTCGCCTTCTCGACTTGTTATATCCCGATATTCTATATATTATAGCGTCTTTATCTCTAAATTTATAGAAGATATAATAAAAAATTTAAATGTATCAGGTGTAGAATTTTGTTCTTCATAATTAGTAATATCAAAAATTTTCAAAAATTAATATTTGGAAGAATATCTTTTAAAAACTACTACTTCCGGTTGTTCAATTGTTACCAAAACCTTTTCAGCTCTTCCCAGGAATGTCAGATTGAGGAATTCATAGTTAAACAGGTCTTATGTCTTATGGTTTTTGAGGAATCGTCCGTCCAACATCCAGCCATACGCACACACACACACACATACACACTTCCACACACACACACACACACACACACACACACACAGACATCATTTTAAAAATGTTATAATCGGATTCTAGGGACCTTAAATCGTGCTTATTCAATAAAATCTGGATATGCGAATTTTAGCATGAATCCATTACCTCTCTTAGCGAGTGGTAAAAAGTGTACTTATTTTAACAAAAACTTATGTATCAAACGTTAATAACCCTATTTCATCTCGATTTATTATTTATTTCTCTTTCTGGGTATGCATAGTGAAAGATTTTTCATCAGAGATCGAATATGGAGCTTTATAGTTTCAGTTGTATTCTGTAAAAATCATTGTCGTACTATCATAATAAATAATATATGAGATTATTCGAAAATAGCGAAAAACGAGTTTTTGTCCGTAACTCAGAAACAAAAGAAGATCGAAAGTTCCTGTGGTGACCGTTAAACTTTTCTCGTAAAGTTGACCGTGGAATGTGCAAACGGTTTGGCTCTATCGTTAATATTACCCGACATACTTTAAAAAACATCGAAAATGAGACATTCTGTACTTAAACAAGGGTCACGCTAGAATTATTGGCTCGTAGTATGATCACGGTTTTAACTAAAACACTGTTTTTGAAATGTCAAATTCAAATTTAAATATTTAATTTCTCCCGTATGTTTAAAGAACGATTTTTTTTTAAAATATTCGTTTGACTACAAACTATGTTCTGCTTTAAAATAATATTTTGATAAATTTGATATTTATTATTGTTATTAAATCATGAAATTTGACATTTCTAAAACAGCGTTTTAGTTAAAACCGTGATCAAACTACGAGAATGAGAATAAGATATGTGGTTCATTATTTTTAGAAATTTATGTTAAATATGTTCAATGTTCCTTTCAACAATAATGCACTTTACTATTCTTTCCTTTCATTTCTTAAAAGCTCCCAACCAATCTTCTTTTGGAATGCTTTCAAAACAAAAAACAACCAAAAAATACAGCCTCATTATATTTTTCAGACTAAAATGTTCTGACCCGTAAAGTTTTCCATAAATTAGTCAAATTTCGCAAATTGCCACTTACAGAATACAGATATATGCTACTATACCCAAATCATTCAAGCAGCCAATGCACGTCATTAATAAAAATTGAATGAAAGTAACTATATGTTTGACGTCATGTTATGGTACGTTTGCAGAGGTTTTAGAATCTTTATGAAAAGAGTTATACAGATTGCAGTCTGTATTATCGACATGGTCATGAACTGTGACAACTACAAAATAAATACTATATTTTCGTCACTGTCCATCTCTATTTAAATTATGTTATAATACTAACCTTATTTATACTTAAGTATGCCATATAAAGGCAATAAATAAAAGTGAGCCGAATTTCAAAGAAATATACCGAATTCTTCTGATTGATTAGAAGTGCTACCTACAGATTCACGGATTTTGTATTTGCGTTAACGGTCACGTTGCGTCGTTGCGTTGAGTTTAACATTACTTTATTATAAATATGCCTTTACAATACAAAAATGTTTCAAACACGATACAAATATTTTTCAAATAATAACTTTGACAGTATGAAGACACAAATGATCAATGTTGCCAACTATAGCAACAATTAAACGAATAATATGACGTTGATGTACATTATTTATATATTATTCATGTCATATTCGATAAGTAATGAACTCTACTATTCATCTTAATAATAATTATATAAGGCTATACACTTTTTGAGGGTTAAAAATGATTAAAATTTTATTTCATTTTTCATTATTAGTGATTTTAATGCATTAAGGTTTTTACACTAAATGACGACGTGCATGGCTGCTTAAATGATTTGGGTATAATTGAGTAGGTACTGGGGTAGAAAAAGTGCAAACGATTTTGCTCTATCGCTAATATTACCGTAGAATCTTTAAAAGACCGTCGAAAATGAGACATTCTGTACATGTATGGATTTTCGGACTATTTAAATCTATGAAACAAATTCATTGATTGTTACTGAAACACTTAATTTTTGCAAATGAATAATTTAAAAACTATAAACGTGATTTATCGTTAAAATTTATTATGTTTGTATTATAAAATAACGTTTATATCTGTAGTAGAACAAAGTAAATCGTCGTAATAAAACTAAATTGGGCAGTTAGCAGTGTGGAGATGCATAAGTAAAAACGGCGGGGGCAGAAAGACATGAATGAAAATATAAAAAACTTTATTATCCGTTAATTTAGTGTAGAGAATAAATAGGCCATTGTCATAAGGCCCAATACTGTCAAAACAGTCATTATAGTTTTAAGCGCCGTTATAGTGAATTTAATGCACGTGTATATTTTATTTGAAATAATTTTTGTTTTATCGGCGATTTAATGTGAAAATGTCGCGCACTCAAAGATTTTAATGCAATGTAAAAGTTTTACGTGTAAATAAAATTGATATATGTTTTTTAACAATATTTTTGTTTGTCTTTTTTATCCATTTATCTGAATTTCATTGTCAAAAGGTTTAATTTTATTTCGAATTTATTGTGGAATAAAACAGATGGGCTGAAGTAAAATTATAAATACGGAATGAAATGAAATGAACTATCAATTTCATTGCGCTCTTTTAAAGAGCGTTTTCGAGGATTATTAACATTTAACATGCAATCAATTATTTAAATGTCTAACAAATATTTATCTACTATTAATTTATAATCTTTTACAAATAACCTTTTCGAAACATCTGTATACATTTATAAATATAAAATATATTTATTTCTTATGTATTTAAATTTTATTAGAAACAATAATCCAATAATATATTAAATATAACGATAAATGTTATCAATTTATCTAAAACTGTTGTGTAATATTTATTTTTATCCACAAACGGAAAATTGAATACCCAATGTGTAAACGAAATATGATCTTTTTCATTTATTACCTTCCGTCACCTTTAGGTAAGGAAGGTATTGTTTTTGGTCAAAAAATTCGTTGGTGAGTTTTTAATGAATAAGCACGTTTTAGGGCCCCTAGAATAAGAATTTACTATTTTTAAGATGATGTCTGTATGTGTGTGTGTGTGTGTGTGTGTGTGTGTCTGTGTGTGCCAAATTTTTCCCCGACGATAACTCCAATAATACAATTCTAAAAATTTTAATTCTTTCGTATTCCTCTTCTTTACATTCATATGAAGAGCTGATTAGATTTTGGTTATAATTGATCCACCGGAAGTACCCTTATTTGAAGTTTTTAACAGTTTTTCTTGAAAAAACGCAGTTAAATATTATTTTTCGACATTTTGTGATTATTAATATGAAAGAATATCTTATTCTCTATACGGTTTGATTATACAGTTTTGTTCATATTCAATAGATATAGAGTTATAGAGACATTAACTTTAAAAAATTAGTCAGCTTTGCTAAAATTATGGAAACAGCAGATATATTCAAAAAAATTTAATTGACAGATGTCAGTGTCAAATGCAAAACCAAAGTTGAAAGTATAGGGTCAGAAAGTTATGTGTGAATGTGATAGAGTGTCCTTCCAAAGAGAAAAAGATGGAAGGACTGTGTAGCAGAAGATTTGAGAGAGGAAGAATTGTGTGAAGAAGATGCGTTGGACAGGAATGATTGAAAGAGAAGAGTAAGAAACAGCGACCCCTAATAAAATAGGGAAAGGAACTTTCGGTATAGAATTTGTAAAAAATAGTGTGTTCGTGTTACAATTTTACAGGATATACAGAATCTTTTTCAAGGAACTTTTGGTATGGGATATATACACAATACATCGAATTGACGGAAGGTTTTGTGCTGGCCACAACAGATTTTTTTAATTTTTGTAGTTACTAGCACAAAATATGTTGATTAATGTTTAAACAAATATATTTATGTGTAGGTGCATGAACTTATGATTATGAAACTGTAAAATCTAACGGCCGGGTTCATAATAAATACATAGTCACTTTACCTACATTTAAAGTTCGATCTAAAAGTGAAAAAAGTGTTTCATATTTCACTTTGTTGTTAAAGTTGTCAGTTTAAAGTCCTTTAAGATAAAGTCATGTAACAGTTCCTTTAAGGGCTTCAAGTGGAAATTAGATTATCAGTTTCGATTTAACATTTACTTTTTTGAGAAAAATGTTTTCTTACACAACCGGCCGTTAGTTGTGTGATAATGCACATGTTATTAAATAAAATATAGGTATCTAATATTAATTTGTTTTTAAAACTTCTAGTAAACCCTAATGAAAGTATATTTATAAAGAAGAAGAAGATTTGAGTGAGATGAGTGATGACTATAGTACTTACTCGTATTACCTATTATCTTGTTTGGTACATGACCGTTTCCCGTTTCGTATAAGTTCCTTTACAGTTAACGTATGTCCCATAAGTTTTGGATTAAATTTCAGAAACTATATAAAATGTGTATTTTGTACAAATCCCATACCAAAAGTTCCTTGGACAAGATTCTAAATATCCAGTAAAATTGTAACACGAACAGATACTATTTTCTACAAATTTCATTCCGAAAGTTCTTTGGAAAAAATTCTATACATCCAATAATATTATAATACGAAGATACACTATGTAAATTGCACTTGACACTGACATCAGTTAATTAAATAAATAAATAAATAAATATATAATCACGGCATATTACCCATTTCTGGGTGTGCCAGTATCTACAACACATGTAGACATCGGTAATGATGACGATATATTCTACCGTGTGGGCGCTTACCAGGCGTCACCTCACGGGAACTCATAGCTGGTGTGGAGAGTGCACCACAGGGGTCACTTTTGTGCCATTTAAAATTGGAAATATGTGGCGTCTGTCGGTTAATTAAAATTATTTGAATATATCAGCTGTTTCCATGATTAGAGCAAAGCTGGCTGATTTATGAAAGTTAATCTCTTTTTTATTATTATTATTATTATTATTATTATTATTATTATTATTATTTAATACCTAACCCAACGGGCAATAGCCCAATTACTGGGTAGGGAAAATCATGTACCTAAAAGTGGTTAAACAATTGTTTTATATCTTTAGTATTGCAGCAAAAAATATCTAAACAATGTTCAATAGTACTATAACAATCAATCATTTGATGTATAGGGGCTTCAGTTGAGCAATTTGATTTGCCGCTCTTTAAATAAAATGTTTTCGTGAAACGTGAGGACAATCTAGGAACATGAAAATTTAGTTTATTAAGTAAATAAGCACAATCTATATTGTTATTTACTATATTATTTAGCAAAATAACAGCATGAATACTTCACCTATTTTGTAAAAAATTAAGATTAAATTTCTCAATTCTTTAACCCTATATCTATTGAATATGAAGGAAAATGCATAATCAAACCATATGTACAATAAGATATTCTTTCATATTGATAATCACATAAATTTTCAAAAAATAATATTTAACAGCGTTTTTTAAAAAAAAACTGTTAAAACCTTCAAATAAATGAACTACCGGTTGACCAATTATAACCAAAATCTAATCAGCTTTTCGTATAGATGTAAAGAAAAGGAATACGAAAGAATTATATTTTTTAGAATTGTAGTATTGGAGTTATCGTCCAATACACACATACACATCATCGTAAAACCAACAAAATCGTATTCTAGGCAACCTAAAACGTGCTCATGTACTAAAAACTCGCCACCGAATTTTTGACAAAAGACATCCTTCCTTATCGAAGGGTGGCGGAAGTTAAAAATAACAAGTTGCTTTAGAAATAAAAGTTTAACACGTTTACTTAATAAAATGAATTTTAAAATTCAGAATTCTTAAACAGGTAGTACAAAGATTGCAGAATGCCTAGATTAAACAATCCAGAATTGGATATGGGCAAAGGTCTAACTGTTCATTCACAGGTTATAGCTATTGTGAGTGTACCTACAATGTTTAACTTACCTTTTAAGCATTCTGAATTTTAAAATTCATTCCTGTAATTCTTTTGATGATGGCAGCAAAGCCGAAATTGCAATAATCTTTAACAGCCCGTTTCACAAAAAAAAATTAGGCTAATCCTCATTTTTGGATTAGCGAATTATACTCTAATATTGACAGTTTATATCTTAAAACATAGGCTAATCAATTTCACTTCCTAGTACTTACCTCATTTGATAATATTATGAAGATTAAATTTTAAATACCGGAATAGAATAAAATTCACTAATCCATAAATGAGGGTTAGCTTAAACTTTTTTTGAATCGGGCAGTAAAAGATTTATAAAACCTACCGAGCGTTTATTTTTATTATGTTTACTTAATTTACTGGGGATGAATTCATATTCTGGCAAGACCTTGTGCGTCTTACCAGTATGCAAGACAAGTTCAAAATTGGCTAACAAACTAAAACGTACCATTTGTTCCGCGAAACGGCAACTTTCTAACTTCCCCCAAGATCGTCCAATAGAAGTTTTTTAGGCTCTTTTAGTTCGAAAAATTTACGATAGAGGATGGGAAGCCCAAAATGAGGAGGTACTTCTGCACAGAATATGGAAAGTTTGAAAAATCAATGTAAATGTGTTCCAAAACCTAATGTTAGGTTAACAGAAAGATGCTCCTTTTGGAAGTACACGCCGGGCTTCTCTAATTCAAGTTCATAGTTTTGTTGCTTATGAAATACTTAATTTTTAAATATTACAAATTTTCAGTAAATGCAATTTTGTTACATTTTTTTTTTTTTGAAATTTGTGCCAAAATTAATGGAATATACGTTACCCTTTGGTTTTCTGGTACACAAAATATTTAATATTTTTTTTAACCGGTTATACAACTAACCTCATTTTTATCAAAAATTATCAGTGGTTGTTATATTACGCCACAGAAATATAAAGTTACAAAATAACAAAATTATTACAAAATAAATGTAATATACTTCATTTAACTTATACGAGCTAAATCCATAATATTTCGGGCCGGTTTATATTTTCAACAAACATATTATAAAACCTACTCAAATGGTAAGATATTTCTACATATTTCTTTTGACCGGTTTAAAATATAGTTTTTAAACTTACAAAAATTTAATATGTTCTTATGACACTAAATTATGTAAAGGAGTAACGTGAAGATATTATATATAATATTAATAATAAATAACCTTTCTTCACAAATTATTTTAATTTTAATATGTATATTTCAACTACAATGCAGTCATCTTCAGTTGTACAAAAATAAAAACAATATTTATAAATGTCAAAATTATTTCAAATTTTTATGTCAATCACAATATTTATATCATACTTGATAATTTAATTATAAATATAAGTAATAAAAATAGTTAACTTTGGGATAATATTTATATTGGGTTTGAATTTAAACAATTGGGTTTACAAATTTTAGTAGTGGATTCTGTAATGGTGATAAATCAGTATTTAATAAATTTTGTGAATATTTTTTCATCTCAATAGCTTCCAACGTGTTAAGATTTTTGTTATAATTAACTTTTAAACATTTAACATTATTAGAAGAGAAGTTATGACCAGTTTCATGATGGTGTAGGGCTATGGCTGAATTAAAAATGTTTTTTGTTTTTAAGATGATAAATGTGCGCTTTAAATCTTTTACTAATTTTCCGTTTAGTTTGGTCTATATATAATTTATCACATTGGTTACATTTTATTGAATAAATTCCCGAACAGTCAGATTAATTGTTTAAATTCATACCCAATATAAATATTATCCCAAAGTTAACTATTTTTATTACGTATTTTTATAATTATAATTAAATTATCAAGTATGATATAAATATTGTGATTGACATAAAAAATTGAAATAATTTTGACATTTATAAATATTATGTTTTTATTTACTACTGAAGATGACTGCATTGCAGTTGAAATGTACATATTAAAATAAAAATAATTTGTGAAGAAAGGTTATTTATTATTAATATTATATTCTTATGATGTGAATTGTCGATCATCTCCTCATATGCATATGTTTCGGCGTTTATTACACCTTCATCAGTGTTAAATCGAAGACATATAAATGTAAATAATAGGTATTTATTGTATTCTTTGTTTGAAATCGTGTATAATGTGTATGTACAAATTATTTACATTTATATTTCTGCGATTTAGCACTGATGAAGGTGTAATAAACTCCGAAACGTATGCATATGAGGAGATGAATTTTTATTTTGATCCTATCCCAACATCCGACGATTCTGACCAATTGACTATGTTATTCAAGTATTCCGACATTTAATATTGGAATTCTATTAGGCATTGTAGCCATAAGCCCTACAGATTTTTCTATGAGTATTGTCACATATGTCTTAAAAGATAGGTACCTATATATATTTCACTAGTTTTACATTGATGTCTGTATGCGCGCCCGCGCGTGTGTGTGTGTGTGTGTGTGTGTGTATGTGTATGTGTGTGTGACAAAAATTTCTCCGAAGACAACTCCAATACTACAATTCTAAAAATTATAATTCTTTCGTATTCATCTTCTTTACATCCATATGAAAAGCTGATTAGATCTTGGATATAATTAGTTAACTGGGAGTATGCTTATTTCAAGTTCTTACAGTTTTTCTTGAAAAAACTATTTTTTTGACATTTTAAGTTATTGTAAATATGAAAGAATAATGTACTTATTGTCTATTCGGTTTGATTACACATTTTCCTTCATATTCAATAGATATAGGGTTAAAGAATTAGAAAGAGATTAACTTTCATAAATCAGCTATGCTATAACCATGGAAACTGTTGATATATTCAAATAATTCCAATTGACAAATTTTTTATAGAATCTTTTTCAAGGAACTTCTGGTATGCAATTTGTAGAAAATAGTATATGTTCGTGTTACAATTTTGCTAGATGTATAGAATCTTTTCCACGGAACTTTCGGTGTGGGATTTGTACAAAATACATAGAATTGACGGAAGATAATGTGCTGGGCACATCATTCCCTTAAAATGCTGGTCGAACTAATATCAACATCATTTGGCCCACAGTTTAAGTTTTAAGTCTATATTTAAAGTAGCAGAAAGAAATTATTAACATATCTTTCAGAACTCATATTAATAATTAGAATAATACTACCTTTTTAGTTTAAGTTCTGTATTTTTTTATTATTAAAACCCAACGTTTCGGCACCATAAACTGGTGTCTTCTTCAGGGGAAATTGACAAAACAATTTTCTAGACAATATATGCATGCCCGGCAATAACTTGGACGGCGAACATGCATCTTCTCAGGAAAACTCTCCTTTTGCCAGAGGAAAAACCGTCCCAAAAACTGGTAGAGAAGTGATATGTATAACTCAGAGACGCAGAAAGAATTATGTAGAACTTTTTAACCATTTATGTATGTTGTATAATTTAATGAAAATGTATGAGTTTAGGCCCGTAATATCCTAGCAAATAATACAAACAATAACACAATAAAATAATTAATTTAAAGCACAACCTCAGTTCTGTAATAAAGTTTCTAACTTTTATCAAATCACCAATAACAATTGAAAACACTGAATATGAATGGCAGGCTTTTCTTCTATTTGTCTTGATTATAATTTTTAGCAATGTTTCTAAACTTAGCAACTTTCTTATAGAATTGAGATAATTTATCAGAGGAATAAAATAAACACACATCTAATTATTGTAAAACAATACGATAAGCTTCTATTCTAATTCTATTTATTCTACAGTACATCTTTACAACATCAGACACTCAACTCACATTTTTCCTTCTTAAATAATTTTTCTTGTTTCAGAATTTGATTTTCTCTTTTCTCCGAATCTCTTCTCAGTCCGCATACAGTAAACTTCACGTGATCTGTTTCCCGTCGGCCGCACGTATCGGATAGCAGGGCTCCGCGTCGGAGGCAGCACAGCGGCAGTTGGGCCCCGGCCCATGCTGGCCGGGTCTGCGCAATAGCTGTCGGCCATCGCGGGGTGGGAGGAGACAGGGAAACGGCTCCAGGGGGTGGAATGATATATGGGATAGAGATACAGGGTAAGGATACGAAATTGTAGGGTAGATGTGGAATGCGGGTGTGAATGTGAGAAGTGATGGGAATTAAGTATAAAGTGGTTAAAGATGGAAAATGAAATGGGTATTGAATTAAAAGTTTGGTGGGTTATAGTAAATGGAGGAAAGTGATTAAAAAAATACAAAGTAACCCCGAATTAGTGTTTGCCGGATGTCGAGACGAGACGAGACTTGGGGTCGGTCTTGTCTTGGTCTTGACTTGGTCTCGACTAGCGTGGGTCTCGTCTTGGTCTTGTCGAGACGAGACTTGATGTCAGTCTCGTCTCGTCTCGAGTCTCGACAAGGACTCTCGACTTTGCCTCCATTAACAATTTTTGTATAATCGCATCTAATAGTACATAATATTCTAAGAACATCAGTAACAATCGCGATTCAAATATTCCAAATAATATTTGAGATATTTATTATTAAGTTTTTCCATGAATATCATCAACTTGATAATTGAGCTCTTGAAATAATTAATATGAAAATATACGTATATATCGAGTGTTGTTTCTCATTACTAAACATAAAATATATAATTTCAATTCCTTAGCTACAGAATTATTAGCAATAGTTAAACAGTTATGTATATGTTTAAAATGAAGCAGTAAATAAATAGACAAAAAATCTCCAAAAAAGTAGCTTCTTTCGCTATTTTTTTTATATTTAATAAATAAATGTTTAAATAGGCAGATAACAAAACTAGCCTTTCACGTATCCCCTGGTACGCGTACCACAGGTTGAGAACCTCTAACGTTGAAAATGCACCACAGATGTAATTTTTGTATGCTAATTGAAAATTTTTCATGTCATCCCACCCTACATTGTAATTTAAATTAATTTAAAACTTACATTTGGATTATTTAGAAGTATAAGGAATACATCATATTTACTTAAATTAGTATTTCTGGAACACAACTATGAAAGCAGAAAAATTACAAAATTTCAAAAATAATATCTCTCTTATTTATTCGAATTTTCAAACAGTATTTACAGCAATACTCTCAGTTTTTTGTAGCACTTTTAGAATATATGTTTAAAAAATACCTTTGATATGAAGTCGAGAGTCTTGTCGAGACTTCAAGACTTTCTCGACAAGACATGATGCTGGTCTCGTCTCGTCTCGACTTTTCTAGTCGAGATCAAATGATGGTCTCGTCTCGACAAGACCAAGACGAGACGAGACGAGACCAAGACCAAGACCGGTCTTGGTCTTGTGGCAACACTACCCCGAATGAAATATTCAACGGTACCTGAAAATAAAAGCAGATTAGCACACAAAAATAGATAATAAAGTCGAGATATTTATTCATCAGAAGAACAGAAGATTAATTTATTTCAAGAATCGTAGTAAGCGTGGTCAAGTGTGTAGAGACAGCGCTCAAGCGACCTTCGCCTCTCGGCCCCGGGGTCGTGGGTTTGATTCCCACCAGGGGCTTGATGTTTGTGTATGTCCTAATAATAGGACTTTTACATATAAAAAATCTGATGTGGCCAGCCCATAACCTACCGCTGGGTAGAGCAGCAAAAATAAAGCAATCATTATGTTCAAATATTTTTGTATTCACTCATAACAATTTTTATTTTACATTTACCAAATATATCATACACAAAAAAAATTCACAAATATTGACAAAACTAAAAGAAAAACTTAACAAAATCAAAATAGTACTCGCATCGTTACACAAAGTCTTTTCAGAAAAACAATGAAGCAAATGTATGATGGAAAATATGTTATTTTTACAAACCTTAATTTCATTCTTATATTGCAACTATATTCTCCTTAACACCAGGGGTGTAGTCGAGGGTATACGCGGGTATACGCCGTATACCCTGTGGATTTTTTAGGTGCCCGAGCGTGTACCCTCTGCTTTTAAATATTTGAGACAAGAATTAAAATCAACTAATGAAAATTTTATTAATATCATTTTTTTAGAAATTATATTGAAATTATCTTTATGTTTATAAAATGTACTTTATTTGATTGGCGTTGCCATCTATTATTGAAATTTTAATTTTGATTTTTGTTATATAGAAGCCGTATACCGTTTTCAGTTTTCGCAAAATGTACGATTCGTAGTAGGCAGGTTTGCGACTTTGATACGTAAGGCAGTATTTAATTATTTTATTTTTTACTTTGTGTTTATAGTTTTTGTATTTTGAATTTTAGTTGAAAATTTAAAAGATGATATTAACTTCGTATTAAGTCACAATGTATAGTAGTCGCGCGCATGTTGTGTTGTTGTGTTTCGATTTTAGACAGTTTATCCAGATAAATATATTCTCTTTTGTAAATTGTTCTGTGATCTGGCAATTTATTTTTATACATGAAAGGGAAAAAACATGAAACTTCACATCCCTTGAAAAAATGTAATTTTCAATTATAAGGCATTTGACCTTGAATGAAAACAAATTTCGCCTGCGGCACCATTTTTTTTTAGTTATTGCTCCCCCACTACCTATTTTTTTTTCTTCTTAATTATTGCCACCTCCCCCCCCCCCCCCCCTGCGTATACCCTATGTTTACAACTATATTTTCAGCATATACTGAGACGATACGCTATATTATTAAATATTATTATTATTATTTGTTATTATTATTATTATTATTATTATTATTATTATTGTAGTACGGTAATATTATTATTTGTTTATTGAAAATATATTTTATTGCAATGGCCATTGCGTAAATATTTGTTGTACAGTTGTTTTTTGTGTATCTTATGTCACTAGGAGAGAAAGGATTCGAGTTCGGCCGATAAGACGAGATAGTGAAACCACTTGAGCCGGCGTCACAGGGCTGGGACATCTGCGAAGTATCAATCACACCTTTGTTATTCTAGAATTTTCGGTGAGCCACCCACTAACCACCCACACCGGTGACGTAGCGCCTACCCCCGAAACACCCTAGTTTTGGAAGGAGACAAGAGGGATATTTTGGTTTAAATACGAGGGCTGAAGCTACACTCATCAGTCTTGCTTCGGCGAGACTCCCAGATCCTGGACCTCTGGCATGGTTGACATGTTGAGTAACCCGGGCTTCTGGCATCCTAGAGCTTGGACCTCTGGCGTGGTTGACACGTTGGGTAACCCGAGTTTCTGGATTCATCCAAATTTTACTCTTGGCTTGTCCGAGGTAAGTTCTCCAGGTCTCTCCTCGATACCGCTTTCCAAAACCTTCACTGCTCCCCCCATCCAGCTGCTATGGTTCGCCAGGCACGTTTGGGATCCAACTTCCCCCCATCCAGCTGCTATGGTTCGCCAGGCACGTTTGGGATCCTACTTTCCACCCATCCAGCTGCTATGGTTCGCCAGGCACGTTTGGGATCCTACTTTCCCCCCATCCAGCTGCTATGGTTCGCCAGGCACGTTTGGGATCCTACTTTCCCCCCATCCAGCTGCTATGGTTCGCCAGGCACGTTTGGGATCCTACTTTCCCCCCATCCAGCTGCTATGGTTCGCCAGGCACGTTTGGGATCCTACTTTCCCCCCATCCAGCTGCTATGGTTCGCCAGGCACGTTTGGGATCCTACTTTCCCCCCATCCAGCTGCTATGGTTCGCCAGGCACGTTTGGGGATCCTACTTTCCCCCCATCCAGCTGCTATGGTTCGCCAGGCACGTTTGGGATCCTACTTCCCCCCGTTCAGCTGCTATGGCTCGCCAGGCACGTCTGGGGTCCCCCCTTTTTCGTCCCCAACTTCATCCACGGCGAACTTATTTTGGACAAGTTATAAACAATATTTTTGTCTTGTTGTTGTCACAATGATATAATTAATTTTTATATACATGATCTGATATTGGTTGTCAATCAAACGTAATTTTGCGGGTCTGCTGCTTTGCAGCCACCCAAGCTCAAGATGTGTGCCGTATCAGCACCGAACGCTGGCTTGTCCACGTTCACTTGGGTATAACTGACATAATACACAACCGGCGAGTGCGACACAGGTACTCAAAGGTACATACGGCGTGGTGACTCAGTCACACGTCGAGCGAATAATCCGGCTACATCGGTTGTTCTGCCATCAGGGTGAGGCGGCTCAGCCGCGAACCCAAAATAGCGTTGCTGAAACCTCGCTATCTACGAAAAATCGGCATGTAGCGCCATGGTAACCTCGGAGAAACCGAGCTTACCCCACTTACACACTCACATACAAGTACACAATTACGATTGTAATTGGCTCGCAATATCGAGGTCTAATTAATGTCTATTTGCAATGTTGCTCATATTAAATTATTGTGACAACGTATCATTGTTACTATATTGAATTTGTTATAAATTATTTGTTGAAATTGTGTCTAGATGCCTCTCCGTGCGGGGTTTTAGCTGTGGTTTCCCTCGTACGTAAGGCGAATGCCGGAGAGCGGACCTTTCCACAGCAGGGTGCCATGGTCAAACCATTACACTCAATTGTATTTCTCATATTATTTGGTATTTACTTTCATAATTAATTTTCAATAAATGCACAAGGCTTGACATATTCTGTCTGCTTTTTGGAGAGAACATTATTCTTTAATTTTGTCAAATACCTGTCCCGATTCCCCCACTTTTAACAGCTACTCTGTATTACGAACGACGCAAGGGTTACTTATTTAATATAAACACAACGTAGGGTAAGTACAACCTTCATTAGACGAGGTCAGGTATGTCGCGTTACATAAAATTGGTGCCGTGACCAGGATAGGTATGTCGCGTTACATAAAATTGGTGCCGTGACCAGGATAGGTATGTCGCGTTACATAAAATTGGTGCCGTGACCAGGATACAGAGTCTTAAAAGCTGTTAAATGGGGGAGAGGACGAAAATTTGATATTATTGAGAATAATGTTTATACATTGGTTTGAAATATTTGTGGAATAAAAATATTAAATGCATAATAGTGAAATTTCGGGAGAGTGAGTCTTAGAATATTTGTAAAGTGGACACAGATATAAATAAATAAATATATAAATAAATATATCATCACGGCATATTACCCATTTCTGGGTGTGCCAATCTGCTTTATCGCAGATATCGGTAGTGATGATGACATATTTTTACCGTGCGGGCGCTGACCAGGCGTCACCTCACGGGCACTCATTGCTGGCGTGGAGAGTGCACCACAGGGGCCATTTTTGTGCCATTTAAAATTCGAAATATTTGGCGTCGGTCGAGATCGAACCCGGTGTCCCCGGGTTCGCGACCAGACGCTCAGGCTCGAGGCCACGGGACCCCATAAATCAATAAATATATCATCATGGCATATTACCCATATCTGGGTGTGCCAGTATCTACAACAAATGTAGACATCAGTAATGATGACGATATATTTTACCGTGTAGGCGCTTACCAGGCGTCACCTTACGGGCACTCACGGCTGCTGTGGAGAGTGCACCACAGGGGTCACTTTTGTGTCATTTAAAATGACAAAGGGGACACAGGAAAATTGTATAAATAAAAACAAAAGAAGGAGGATCAGCAAAAGTTATGGAATAGAACATTGAGACAATCAAGGAGCAACAAATTACCGCAGAGACTTATAAACCATAGTTCGGAGGAGAATCAACTTCCATGGATGGAGAGTTATACCTGTCCAAAGGGGGTAAGAAACCACTTTAATAATGAATTTCTATGGATAGGGATAAATCAGCAGATCTTAGAAGCGACTTGGAAAAAACAATCCAAATTATTTGCGACCGACTGAGGGACACCATATTCACATTGACAAAATATGAATTCACGGCAGTGTGATCTGAATTTAATTTCATTGGGGCCTTTATACAATACAATGTCAATGGGCCATAAAATATCGAATAGTGCGGTATAATATAGTTCGGTCAGCGTACTAGGATATTAGTGCAGTTTCAGTTAAGGTTATACAATATAGTTTCAGTGGTTGTGCCATAAAATAATTACAATGCCGTATTATAAAAATTTAGGGCAATACAAGTGCAATGGATAATAGTGAGGTGTGCAACCGATTATAAATATATATTCCAGCATATTTGCGGGATGTTAAGTGAAACAATATGGGGAGAACTACTAATGCTATATGGAGTTTAATAATGTGATCAGATCAAGAAAATCAAAGAATGAGCCTAACTTATCATCTATGAAATCTGTAGAATTGAAATATTTCGAGGAAAGGTGTTCTACACTAAAGAATGAAAATTCTCAAAACTTACATCCCGACCGCATTAAAGAAAAAAAGATATTGGGGGAGAGTCTGAAAAATTCAATCATGTAATAAATATAGCAGAACTTTGAAATTTGGAGGACAATTTATGAGATTGAAGACAATCAACTTGACAACAAATACTGTATCACCTAATTCGGGTATAAACGAATCAAAACATTCGCTGAGAAAGACAAGCCGTACTCCTTTTCCCAGTCTTGAATTGTTTGAAGAAAAAACTATTGCCGTATACACGCATCTTGAGTGACGATATATGTTTCGAGGGTAACTAAAATTATGAATGAAAAATTTGCCAGAATAGTAGTGAAGTCTTGTCAGGGATGCGGCAAACAAACTCACCAAGAAAAATAGATAAAACCTTATAAGGGTACGCAGAGATTACCGCCTCCCTTATACCTAGAACAAAACTTCTTTCACACCACAGACCGCATGGAGACTCCAGATCATCCCTTTTTGAAGAGCTACATAGGCGCAGGTAGAAGTTTTCAAAAGGATCTGTTTATACATTATTTAAGTACTAATATACAGAATATATTCAGATAGTTACATCTTAATTGTTTGAGTGGACCTCATCTGATCTCGGGAAAATAACAGAACTGTAACAACCAATCTCTAATCAGTCTTTTCAACTACCCCTTAGCAAACAATTAGAAATGCACCACTGGAATAACTGACGAACTGATCTATTGCTCCAGCTCATTGTTAAACGAAGGCATCGGGGAACAAAACTACTATTTCTCTTTTTAAACTATGAGTTTAATTATTGTTATTATTTTTGTATAAATAAAAGACAGAAAGCATTATTATAATTTCATTTGCTATTGTGCCAATAAAAATTATGGCTCATCAGTGTTATTATTATGGTTGGGTGCTTGTAATACGGACGTAGGTCTTTCCTAACTTGAATTATCGTACTAAATAAGTAAAGCTGCCAACAGAAATAACATGCACGATCTAACCGATATGATTGATTTAAAATAACCAACGAACTAACTATGCATGAGATATTTAATGTAATAGCTCACATGGTTGCTGGCTAAGACAATTAAATATCTGGGGGAGCTTGAGACGATACGCTATATTATTAAATATTATTATTATTATTTGTTATTATTATTATTATTATTATTATTATTATTATTGTAGTACGGTAATATTATTATTTGTTTATTGAAAATATATTTTATTGCAATGGCCATTGCGTAAATATTTGTTGTACAGTTGTTTTTTGTGTATCTTATGTCACTAGGAGAGAAAGGATTCGAGTTCGGCCGATAAGACGAGATAGTGAAACCACTTGAGCCGGCGTCACAGGGCTGGGACATCTGCGAAGTATCAATCACACCTTTGTTATTCTAGAATTTTCGGTGAGCCACCCACTAACCACCCACACCGGTGACGTAGCGCCTACCCCCGAAACACCCTAGTTTTGGAAGGAGACAAGAGGGATATTTTGGTTTAAATACGAGGGCTGAAGCTACACTCATCAGTCTTGCTTCGGCGAGACTCCCAGATCCTGGACCTCTGGCATGGTTGACATGTTGAGTAACCCGGGCTTCTGGCATCCTAGAGCTTGGACCTCTGGCGTGGTTGACACGTTGGGTAACCCGAGTTTCTGGATTCATCCAAATTTTACTCTTGGCTTGTCCGAGGTAAGTTCTCCAGGTCTCTCCTCGATACCGCTTTCCAAAACCTTCACTGCTCCCCCCATCCAGCTGCTATGGTTCGCCAGGCACGTTTGGGATCCAACTTCCCCCCATCCAGCTGCTATGGTTCGCCAGGCACGTTTGGGATCCTACTTTCCACCCATCCAGCTGCTATGGTTCGCCAGGCACGTTTGGGATCCTACTTTCCCCCCATCCAGCTGCTATGGTTCGCCAGGCACGTTTGGGATCCTACTTTCCCCCCATCCAGCTGCTATGGTTCGCCAGGCACGTTTGGGATCCTACTTTCCCCCCATCCAGCTGCTATGGTTCGCCAGGCACGTTTGGGATCCTACTTTCCCCCCATCCAGCTGCTATGGTTCGTCAGGCACGTTTGGGATCCTACTTTCCCCCCATCCAGCTGCTATGGTTCGCCAGGCACGTTTGGGGATCCTACTTTCCCCCCATCCAGCTGCTATGGTTCGCCAGGCACGTTTGGGATCCTACTTCCCCCCGTTCAGCTGCTATGGCTCGCCAGGCACGTCTGGGGTCCCCCCTTTTTCGTCCCCAACTTCATCCACGGCGAACTTATTTTGGACAAGTTATAAACAATATTTTTGTCTTGTTGTTGTCACAATGATATAATTAATTTTTATATACATGATCTGATATTGGTTGTCAATCAAACGTAATTTTGCGGGTCTGCTGCTTTGCAGCCACCCAAGCTCAAGATGTGTGCCGTATCAGCACCGAACGCTGGCTTGTCCACGTTCACTTGGGTATAACTGACATAATACACAACCGGCGAGTGCGACACAGGTACTCAAAGGTACATACGGCGTGGTGACTCAGTCACACGTCGAGCGAATAATCCGGCTACATCGGTTGTTCTGCCATCAGGGTGAGGCAGCTCAGCCGCGAACCCAAAATAGCGTTGCTGAAACCTCGCTATCTACGAAAAATCGGCATGTAGCGCCATGGTAACCTCGGAGAAACCGAGCTTACCCCACTTACACACTCACATACAAGTACACAATTACGATTGTAATTGGCTCGCAATATCGAGGTCTAATTAATGTCTATTTGCAATGTTGCTCATATTAAATTATTGTGACAACGTATCATTGTTACTATATTGAATTTGTTATAAATTATTTGTTGAAATTGTGTCTAGATGCCTCTCCGTGCGGGGTTTTAGCTGTGGTTTCCCTCGTACGTAAGGCGAATGCCGGAGAGCGGACCTTTCCACAGCAGGGTGCCATGGTCAAACCATTACACTCAATTGTATTTCTCATATTATTTGGTATTTACTTTCATAATTAATTTTCAATAAATGCACAAGGCTTGACATATTCTGTCTGCTTTTTGGAGAGAACATTATTCTTTAATTTTGTCAAATACCTGTCCCGATTCCCCCACTTTTAACAGCTACTCTGTATTACGAACGACGCAAGGGTTACTTATTTAATATAAACACAACGTAGGGTAAGTACAACCTTCATTAGACGAGGTCAGGTATGTCGCGTTACAATACCCTCTGCTAATTTTATAACTACAGCACTGCTTAACACGGTTTCATTATTAATTTTAATGTAGTTGCTTCCTGACAGCGACATTTTTTAAATATGTCAAAATTGTTATAAGAATTACCTATGTTTCTGTTTGACGCAAAGATAAGATTATGTATAAAAATACCTAAATTATTTTATAAATTTATATTTAAAGAGTTATTTACTAAATTTTTATAAGTAAAAGTTGCTGACAAATTATACTAAATGATTTTTTACCTCCCGCTACCCTAGGTAAGGGAGATATAGGGATCGTGCTAAAAATCGCATATAGAGATTTTATTGAATAAGCACGTTTTGATGTCCCCAGAATCCGATTTTAACATTTTTACAATGATATCTGTAGATATGTATGTGTGTATGTGTGTGTGGATCTTGTGGACACGATTACTCAAATACTATCAATCAGAAAAATTTGAAATTTTGTATACCCATTCTATACTAACATGGGAAGTGCTCATTAGTTTTTAGTGTATATCGGATAACCGGAAGTATCATTTATACAAGCTTTTAACAGTTTTTCTTGTAAAAAATTCATTGAATATAATTTTTTAGCAACTTTTACTATTTAAAATTGAATATAATGGTACAATCTTCAATTCTACGATAATGACATTTAGTAAATAACTTTAAATATTTATATATAGAATATAATTTATTTTCATGTATCACCTAGCCTATGCGTCAAACAAAAACATAATTTTAATGACAGTTTTGACATTTAATTGAGGTTTGTAAAAATAATATATTTTCCATCATACATAAATGTTAGATATATAGGATGATCTGTTTTAAATTTGCTAATTGTTATTTTTGCAGCACTATAAATTAATATTAATTTACAACTCTACATGTGCCCCCCTTTGCCCCCCCCCCCCCCCACACTACGGTACTGATTGCTATTGACAATTAGATTTATATAAGTACATACTATGTTTCACAATTCACAAACATAATTTCTTTTCTTGTTCATTAACTTTATGTATTTCGCCATTATTTACCTTCTGCCTGGCTAACATCCACCATAGTTTAATCGAACTCCCCCTTGTAATATCTCGAGCTCGACTTCACTTCTTCTGCTTCATTTCCCGGATTATTCTCCAGGTTTCCGGTTCGCTCTGGTCCCGTACTAATTGAATTTCCGTGTCGCAAAGCTAAGTTATTGTTTGCCAGAGAGCCATGTTGCAAGGGAGAAAGCCAGCTCGTAGTAATCGTAGATTATTATTACGAAGGGAGTGGAGAAGCCTGGAAATGGGATGATTTTCTAGGGAATTTAAAATAAGAATAAGTTTTAGATGAATTATTCATACTTTTAGGCATTTAAAAGAAGATTGTTTAGGAAGGGTAGCGTAAAAGTATACGTAGTAATGTTTTTATAGTTCCGCATTAATATTTAACATTTGGGAAATCTCTGTATCATCATAATGTATATATAAGAGAATTTGTGGATATACAAGAAATATATGAAAATCTTAACAATAACTATGACAAATTACTATGATTTTGGATTAATAAGCTGTTTTAAGGTCATCAGAATCAGATTTTAACTTTTCTACAATGACATTTGTGTAAATTAGAAAATACAATAGTGAATGATTTAAATATTACATTTTTATTAAATGCAGAAGTATTAATACTGTAAATATTATATGGATTTTTGATTATTTTTCCCTCTCTCTAAGAGAGGTATTGGAATCATGCTAAAAATCACATATCCGGATTTGAGTGGATAAGCACTTTTTAAGGTCCTTATAATCGGATTATAACATTTTTACGATGATGTCCGTGGATGTGTGGATGTATGTGTGGAAGTTGGAACCACGGTTTCTCAAATACCATAAGACTTAACACATGTTTAACTCCAGTTTCCTCAATCTGACATTACTGAGAAGAGCTGATTAGATTTTGGAAACAATTGGACAACCAGAAATACTAAGTCCATCAAGAAATTCTAAATATTATTTTTTGTAAATTTATGTTATCACAAATGTTAAAAAATCTCTATCCGATACATTTAAAAATTTTATTATTTCTTTCATAGAGTTAGGGATAAACAAATATAAAATATATGAAATATGTTATCAATACATTCATTCACAACCCATGGAAAACATATGGAAAAATTAAAATGTTTGAAATTGACAAATAAATTGTGTCAAAAAACCAAAGACATTACTGAAGACTTTTTCTGAGAAGTACATTTACTATTTCTTATTTTATTATTAATTAAATATTTATAATTATAGATAGGTACATATATTACATATACCCTTCAAAAATTCCGCCAATCTCATTAATGAATTGGAAGAATTTCTAACATTAGAAGAATAAGAGCAAACTTGTTCATAAAATGAATTAAAAAATATAAAAATATATAAAGAAGATATGTGTATTTGTGTGTACCAAAAATGTTAAATACATATGTACAATACTTATACAGGGTGTCTCAGGACGAGCTTACGCTATCTATATTTTAAATACTATTTAATGTAATTTAACGAAATTTGGTATCTAGGGGTTATCCAATATGCCCGTTTTAACTAAAATATTTTCAAAGCAGTAGCACTTCCGGTTTGACCGGAAATTGAAATCAACTTTCTTATTTTAAATGGAATACGCTATATTTTATTTTACCATTGAATGCAGCGGAAAATTTTACATATGAAGAAATAAAAACATTTTACTCATAATAAACTACTTCCGGCGTTATTCAACTTTTTTTGATTTTTTGTCTGAAATCCGGCACATTTTCAAAACTCTGTATATCGGGAACGAGATCGAATTTTTATAATCTGAAAAAAGGCTTTTATAAAGGAGTCTTTAAGCTACATTATACATAGAAGAATCCTCGATTGTTTATAAAAATGTGACGGGTACGTTACACGAAAATTACAGTTGACAAACTTCAAAAAAGATAATTTTTTTAAATGGAACCACCCGTTTTTATTACATAAATGTGTTCTACGGCAAAAAATAAGGGTACTTTATGTAACATGTCCTATGTTGAAAGTTGATATAATTTCAGTAAATTTGAAAAACATGTAATCTGGGTATAATTATTTTATTAATACGGATAAGTAAGCCATGGAAAAAACAATGTTTGTTTTTACAAACTCATCTACTTGATTTCTTAGATAACTTACCGTTAGATCAAAGGAATTTAATAAGGTACCAGCATGATGGCGCTCCACCCCACAATAGCCATAGAATAAATACTTTTTTGAAAACAATTTTTGAAGATAGGTGGCTGGTAAATAATGGCTCACATAGGTGGCCTCCTCGTTCACCCGATTTAACTCCACTTGATTTTTTTGTTTGGGGTTACATTAAAAACGTCGTCTATCAAAAACCTTTAACTACTAAAGAAGATTGCCAACATAGGGTACGAACAGCATTTAACAACATGTCTCCTCGGATGATAAAAAATGCTACACAAGAAGAAGTATTGAATAGAGTAACAATATGTATTAAATTAATCATAGTTTTGTATTTAGAATTTATTTGTTTTTTCCATGGCTTACTTATCCGTATTAATAAAATAATTATACCCAGATTACATGTTTTTCTAATTTACTGAAATTCTATCAACTTTCAACATAGGACATGTTACATAAAGTACCCTTATTTTTTGCCGTAGAACACATTTATGTAATAAAAAAGGGGTGGTTCCATTAAAAAAAAATGTCTTTTTTGAAGTTTGTCAACTGTAATTTTGGTGTAACGTACCCGTCACATTTTTATAAATAATCGAGGATTCTTCTATGGATAATGTAGCTTAAAGTCTCCTTTATAAAAGGCTTTTTTCAGATTATAAAAATTCGATCTCGTTCCCGATATACAGAGTTTTGAAAATGTGCCGGATTTCAGACAAAAAATCAAAAAAAGTTGAATAACGCCGGAAGTAGTTGATCATGAGTAAAATGTTTTTATTGCTTCATATGTAAAATTTTCCGCTGCATTCAATGGTAAAATAAAATATAGCGTATTCCATTTAAAATAAGAAAGTTGAGGTCAATTTCCGGTCAAACCGGAAGTGCTACTGTTTTGAAAATATTTTAGTTAAAACGAGCATGTTAGATAACCCCTAGATACCAAATTTTGTTAAATTATATTAAATAGTATTTAAAATATAGATAGCGTAAGCTCGTCCTGAGACACCCTGTATAGCCTAAAATGGAAATGGCGAAAGGTCTTGTACTGGCCACAACAGATTTTTTGAATTAGACTTATAGCCCAGACAAACAACGAATGTTAATGATAATTGCAGTTACGTTAATAATTATTATAAACGTAATTTCAATTGTAATGATCATTAAGTTACAATGATCTTTTGAGAACATGATCGTAAGTATTCGGCAATAATCGCCCCACTGGCACTGATACTGTTGAAATCTCGTGAAGATTTTAAATTGAAATTATAACCGCAATAATGTGACAAATTAACAATGTTCTAAATTTTATTTTTATTGAACTAACAAATTTATTATATTTACTACAACAGTTAAATTTAAATTCAACAAATAAGATTATGTATCAACAATAAAATGAAGGAAACGGGAAAATTGTAAAATTGGAAAAACAGTCTGCTCTGCGCACCAAATTATATTTATATAGCGTCTGTCTAAGGCAAATTAGTAAATTATACTAATGATTATTAATATTTGTTGTCTGTCTCGGCTATTGGGGTTAGTTTAAAAAAAAATTCACTTAATATTTACTTCCACCGTAAATTGAATGAAGTGAAAAAATACAACGCGTTCTTTTTACTTGACATCTAAATTTTAAGTGAAAATTAAATTTCTTATTCTAATAATATTAATTATCTAACTGAAATAGATGAAATATTTAATTAATTACCTTCCGTCAAAAGTAAGGTATTGTTTTTGGTCAAAAAAATCGGTTGTGAGTTTTCAATGAATAAGCACGTTTTAAGATCCTTAGAATACGATTTTACTAATTTTACATTGATGTCTGTATGTGTGTGTGTGTGTGTCCGTGTGTGTGTCTGTGTGTGTGTCCGTGTGTCCGTGTGTGTGTGTATGACAAATTTTTCTCCGACAATAACTCCAAAACTACAATTCTAAAAATTATGATTCTTTCGTATTCCTCTTCTTTACAACCATAAGAAGAGTTGATTAGATTTTGGTTATAATTGGTCAACCGGAAGTACCCTTATTTGAAGATCTTAACAGTTTTTCTGGAAAAAAAAACCCAGTTAAATATCATTTTTCAACATTTTATGATCATTAATATGAAAGAAAATTTTATTCTCTGTAAGATTTGATTATACATTTTCCTTCATATTCAATAAATATAGAGTTATAGAGAGATTAAGAGAGGTTAACTTTCAAAAATCAGTCTGCTTTGCAAAAATTAATGAAACAGCAGATATGTATATTCAAAAAATTCTAATTGACAGATGTCAGTGTCAAGTGCAAAACCAAAATGGAAAGTATAGGATCAGAAAATAACATAAGTGACAGAGTGTCCTTCGCAAGTGACTTGCAGTTTCAATGCCTGAAGTACGAGGAAGGCCAAAGAGAAAATGGAAGGACTGTGTAGCAGAATATTTGAGAGAGAAACTGCGTTGTATAAGAATGAGGAAGTGTGAAGTACAATTTACAGAATGTACATTTGTGTTATAATTATATTGGATTTAAAGAACCTTTTCAAAGGAACTTGCAATATGGAATTTGTAAAAAATAGTGTGTTCGTGTTACAATTTTACAGGATATATAAAATCTTTTCCAATGAACTTTTGGTATCTGATTTGTACAAATACATTGAATTGACGGAAGGTTTTGTGCTGGCCACAACAGTTTTTTTTTTACATTTTAAATATGTAATATTAAAATAATGAAGTGGAAAGCCTTCCGTATTTAATTAAATTGTAATATTTAAATCATCGCCATTGTATTTTAATAGTGTAACATATGATTATGTTTATAGAATAGTAAATTTCATCTGCTTCTCAAATTTGAATAAATATATTGGATGTTCTATTTGAAAGTATAAAATTACATACGACTGCTTAAAATGGAACATCTTGTAGAAACACATATACGGCAGATTCTTAAACATTTTAATTCAAAATAAACTTGGTTTGAAACTTTTTTCCATAATATTTAAAATAATCGAATTATTAAAAAGAACAAACCGATGAATCATCTTGTTAATCAATCACTTTTCTACAGAGATTTTCATAAATGCGATATGTTTTTCTCAAATATTTAATAACATGACTAGTGTTCCTTGTTTTTATGTGATACGCTATTTAAACTGGTAAATTAGCATTTCGCAACTTGGCTGAACATTAAAGAAAATTTCTAAAATAAACTAATAAGCAGTAAAATCAGAAAAAAGTAAATTCGGCAGAATTTCAAGCAGGCGGCTAAATTTAACTATTAAATGTAAACGAAGTGAAAAATAGCCTGATGTTTTGGAAAGTTGGTCGTCCTTGATGTAAACGACCCCAAATTTAGAGCATTTGAAGCATTTAGTGCAGGAATCTAGTCTATAAAGATTATTTACTACCGTACTCTCCGACAAAAATAATGAGCCGGCTATCGGTTCACGTGTAAATTATTACGAGCAACTGACGATACGATAACGGAAACCAAAGCAAAGAAAAGAAACCAAACTCTAGCGTTTTACTGTCCACGGAAGCCGTTTTATAATTACTCGTAAAATGAAAAATTTCTTAATGAAGACACCAGCTAACCAAGATTCTAAACTCATAAACTCAAAAATGTAGCAACCTGCTGGCTGAAGTTACACCAGGGGAAATTTTCATTTTGTTTTATATTCCAATATGGCGGACACGAAATGATTAAAAAGATTAGAACACTGATATTAAAAATCGTAAATGAAAAGATACATTTTAATTAAATTTTATTTAAATCTGTCTGTCTATCTAGATGACGAAGAAGATACCTATGCTTATTTTAACTTAATTCTATTTGGAGTCAAACGCTTCTCAAATAACTTGACAAATAGATAAATTTACTTTATGTCAAAAGGTTTTTTGAAAGATTATAAAACAAAAAGTGAAACTTTAAATTTCTAGTATTTATAATTTTACCTTCTTACTGAATCCTTGACTGTGCGGCATTAAATTATTCTTTAAATCGAATTTAAAATTTTATAAGAGTTACTTCCTAATAGTGCGTCAATAATTCTGTTGTATATTTGTAAATTTTTCTATATTTTTTAAGAACATGGCCAACAAAGCTCAATAAATTGAACAATAAATAATAAATTCAGCAATTTCTAGCCAACTGTTTACATTTATTAATTTTTTACCTCTCGCTATCCTTGATAAGGGAGGTACCTATAGGGATCGTGCTAAAAATCACATATCGAGATTTTAATAAATGGCCACTTTTAATGTCCCTAGAATCCAATTTTAACATTTTCACGATGATGTCTGTATGTATGTGTATGTGTACGTGTGTGTGTGTGTGTGTGTGTGTGTGTGTGTGTATGTGTATGGATTTTGTTGGTGCTCTAACTCAAATACTATCATTCAGAAAATTCTGAAACCTTGTATTTCTACCCTGTTCTAATATGGAAAGATACCATTAGATTTTGGTGTAAATCAGATAACCGAAAATGGCACTTTACCTGAAGTTCATAATGGTTTTTCTTCAAAAAATACCATTAAATGACATTTTTTCGCATTTTATGACATTATGAAAAGTAAAGTTAAGTGAATTTTCTACAGGAATACTTTAATATTTCTTCTATATATTTTACAGATAAATTTAAAAAGCCTAAGATAAACACAATTTATTTGTTACACAGTTCATATTTTAAAAAGAAAATAGTAAGTAAAGCAACAGTTATATGCAATGGAACATAATATAGTTTGCAGCATTAGTAAAAACGTATTTAAATTAATAAAAATTAAATAGCGGGAGGTTTTGTGTTGGCCACATCAGATTTTTTATATTGAAATATTAACAATATACCTATTAAAAAAATGGTATCATGAAGTAATCCGTTAATGTAGGAGTTTGGAAAACGAGCCGTAAGGCGAGTTTTACAAAGAACGAGTGCGTTAACAGGCTTTATAAAACATGTTTGTTATACTCTTTTTTCTATTGAAGTTTATTTTGCAATGAGATGTGACTTGTCACACATATGACTTGGTGTTTTTTACCTTCCGTCAAAAGGAAGGTATTGTTTTTGGTCAAAAAATTCGTTGGTGAGTTTTTAATGTATAAGCACGTTTTAGGGTCCCTACAATACGAATGTACTATTTTTAAGATGATGTCTGTATGTGTGTATGTGTGTCCGTGTGTGTGTCTGTGTGTGTGTCTGTGTGTGTGTGTCTGTGTGTGTGTCTGTGTGTCCGTGTGTGTGTGTGTGTGTGTGACAAATTTTTCTCCGACGATAACTCCAAAACTACAATTCTAAAAATTATGATTCCTCTTCTTTACAACCATATGAAGAGCTGATTAGATTTTGGTTATAATTGGTCAACCGGAAGTACCCTTATTTGAAGTTTTTAACAGTTTTTCTTAAAAAAATATAGTTAAATATTATTTTTTGACATTTTCTTATTATATTTATTAAAGAAAATACTCTTCTCTATATGGTTTGATTATTCATTTTCCTTCATATTCAATAGATGTAGAGTTAAAGCATTACAAAGAAATTAATTTTCAAAAATTAGTCAGCTTTGTTATTTATCATGGAAACAGCTGACATAATTATTCAAAAAAATTTAATTGACAGATGTCAGTTGCAAGTGCAAAACCAAATATGGAAAAAAGTATAGGATCTAAAATTGGTATGTCATAGTGTTGCTCGCAAGTGACACGTAGAGAAAGGCCAAAAAGAAGATGGAAGGACATTACTTAGTGTAGTTTATGTTATAATTTTATTGGATTTATAGAACCTTTTCAAATGAACTTTTGGTATGGAATTTGTAAAAAATAGTATGTGTTTTTACATGATATTATATAGAATCTGTTCCAAGGACCTTTTGGTATGGGATTTGTACAAAATACATGGAATTGACGGAAGGTCTTGTGCTGGCCACAACAGATTTTTTGTTAATTATGTTGGTGGCTCTTCACGCTAACAATTGAAATTTCATATTTTGACAGTTTGTGTTCTGAATTTTGTCTGATTGTATACGTTAATACATTGTATCAAATAAAGCGCTTATAGATCTTCTTAACGACGTGTTAACCAGTGCTTTTATAGGCTTATAAGAACACCGAAATAGAAAATAATTATTTACGATTACGATACAAGTACGAAAATCTAGTCTTTAGTCACGAATAAGTTTTAAGACCCGTGAGTGACTAAAGATGCTTTATGTATATCGCTCAATATTTTATCTATAATAGAATCTAAAAACTTAATAAATATATAAAAAATACTTTTATTTATGAATTAGGATCACAATATTAAATGAGAAGTTTGTCATAAATACAAAATATTCACCGTGGTTTGCAAATTAAGCACGTTTAAAAATTTTAATCACTCGTTGCTCGGAACCTGTGACTAATGAAGTATTTTTACTAAAAAGCCGTTTTACAAACTTAACCTAACAACTATAAACTGTTGCAGATAAAAAAAAATGTCACGTAGCAGTCACATATATTTAAATTCATATATTGGTGTTATTTCTTATTTAGCGGGTTAAAATTGACTAGTGTAAATGTTGTAGTCTCAATTTCTAGTATGGATCTTCGTCAAGTTCTTAAAATTGTCGCAAAAATTGACAAATATAAAACAGGCTTCATAATATAAAACTTACAAGCAAACTTTTAAATTGAAAATTAATCGAACAGAGATCAATTAAAACTCAAGCAATCTTTCTCAGAAATCAGAAACACCGTACTAACGGGAAACGAATATCTTGTGTAGAAATTATTGAATCTTGTGATGCAGTTAATAATCTTATACTAAGAAATATAATAAATTAAACAAGATGTACGTACAAATTAAAAGTCAATTGATATTGTGAGATACAAATTATAAAATAAACACTTACATAATGGGGTATGTGACCATAATCGAATTTCAATATATGTTATAATATATAAAAACAAACCTCTATAGCTTCTCATTATAATAATAAAAACTAAACATTAGTTTGTAATAATATTGTTATTAGAAAATGTTTTTTAATGTTAGACTGAGATAGATATGTTGTGATAGGTTATGGAATGGCGAAAGTAATAGCTGCACAATGTATCTATCTCAGTCTAACTGTCTTCTTATATCATTCTATCCTACTGACGTCACAGATCCCTTCTCCAAAATTTTAATAATTATTTTCTCGTAAACTACGAATAATTAATCAATTTAAAAAAATACGGGTATTTTATTTTTTGGTCTAGTATCATATATGTAAAAATCAAAATTTAGGCACATACCCCATTGACATTACATGCAAGACAGAGATAGAAGATCATGCTTCCAAACAAACCTCCCCTCATTGTCTTACGTCCCGCTCCCTGATTCTATCTGTCATTATGTTTGCATCCTGTCATGCAGTGTTAACCTAATTGTTTCTGATTTGTTCGTTGTGTTCAATAAAAATGAGTTTAAAACCACAAGATGTGCGTTGGGCAACTTTTTTTATTTGATATTGAAGATCATTTGATTATTCTACTAAAACGATGGCTGGAGTTTAGAGATCTTTGGCTAATGACAGGTCTTTGTTTGGTAGTGGTAACCATAGCAACCTTTAGTTCTATGCTTTGCCGCAAGATGCGCTCTTGCAAATTGCAATTGGGTGTCTATTCTATTATGTTTACGTACTCATGTCATTGCTTAATAGTTTAAAGTTTAAAGTATCCTTTTCTACTCCCATATCAGTAAATTACCTTTTACGCACTATCTGTCAAACAAGTAAATGCATTCTTACGTAGAATGTTACATAATGAAAGTCACTAGTGTTACGTAATATATATACAGGATGTTAACTAAAAATCTGGCCACACGTTTTTAACATGGGAAAACAATTTTTCTTTGCGCAAAAGTCCCCAAATTAATTTTGGACAAAATATTTTAAATAAATGTTTTTTTCACATTCTGTAATCTACAAAATTAAATTTCTGACAGTTCAAACGATATGAATTTCTTTGTAATTTTGTTTCAATTTCATGGGCATCGCTACAAATGAGCAATATTTGTACAATTTCAAATTAGATTTTACAAGTTACTTAAAGTGCAAAAATTAAATATGTTCCGTGATTTAGGCGTAGAATATTAATACCTACAACATTTATTTGAAACATTTTTGTTTAAAATTAATTGGGAACTTTTTTACGCATGTTAAACGCCTATGGGTAGGTTCTTAATTAACACACTGTATATATCTGTTATAAGGGAATTTCCGTGTATCCCTAGAATCATGTTGGCAACATTACCTACAAAACAATTACTTTGACGTTTCATGGACAATTAACCTTCAATTAATTGTCATAACGGTGACATAACCTCTTTCTGCAAAAATAAAATCAAACACAAATTCATATATTTCAGCAAAATTATGGTCGAAGAAAAAGTACAGTACATTGTACATTGCTCGAGTTGTAAAGCAATTACGTGCGAATGAATTACACACTCGCCTGACGGGTCGTGAGTAACTCTTTCATTCGCACGTAATATGCTTCTTACAACTCTCGAGTGTAATATAATATTTTAAACTACAGCTAATATAATAAAGACATTACTAATCTCATGGTTTTTATTATTTAATGCCTTCATACTAAAAAATTTCAAAATTTGTAATTTATAAATGTCTGCATTCGTTGAAATTTATGTTGGTGATGGAGTAAGGCAAGCTATATAGTCAGGTATAACTCGGCTTCTCTCCAAACTAGGAAGGTTAGACTGTGCTATTCTTCCACATGAATATTTCATATTGGGCGGTAAATGTCCAGCGTTATTTATGTCGGACTGGAGCTGAGACCGAGACGGTAAACCCCGCAGGAATAAGCTCCGAAGAATTTCAACTGAAACTTGAAACTCCTAAGAAATAGATAACACCATAACAGAAACACAACGCGCAGGTTGTTCCGTTGTTCCACGGAATAAATTTACATTCGTTAAAGACGAAACATGGAAGATGGAATTGTTTTATAGACACGACAATATGAATTACGAGGTTTTAAAATTATTTCATAGAAATGTTATTCAAAAGACACAAAATTATTCATATTAAAATTATAGGTGATAATATAGCAACATGGATAGCCTGACAGTCTTTATATCAGCATGTTGTTGCAGTCAGAAAAATTGACTCTGTTGGGACCAGCAGTAAAACTAAATATCGTAATTATGATCACAAAACAGCATATCGCTCACTGCTTGCATTGTAACATTGGGTATCAACGGGCTATTATTTGCGCTACTCTGTAAAGGATACATGCTCTGTATATAGTAAAATACAGTAATAGTATATTACGTTCCAAGTTAAGAAAAGTGAAAGTTTACCAGACGAGTACAGTAAAATCACTTTTCTGACGCGGTGCGTATACTGTTATTTCGTATTTTATATTAGTATTAAAATATAAATTTTGCGGTATAATATTCTGAATTAAAAACATCTAAAAAAATCTGTTGTGGCCAGCACAAGACCTTCCGTCAATTCGATGTATTTTATACAAATACCATACCAAAAGGTCCTTGGAACAGATTCTATATAATATCATGTAAAATCGAACACGAACACATACTATTTTTTACAAATTCCATACTAAAAGTTCATTTGAAAAGGTTCTTTAAATCCAATAAAATTATAACATAAACTACACTAAGTAATGTCCTTCCATCTTCTCTTTGGCCTTTCTCTGCATGTCACTTGCGAGTAACAATATGACAAACCAATTTTAGATCCTATACTTTCCATATTTGGTTTTGCACTTGCAACTGACATCTGTCTTTTAATTTTTTTTTAATAATTATGTCAGCTGTTTCCATGATAAATTGCAAAGCTAACTAATTTTTGAAAATTAATTTCTTTATAATGCTTTAAATTTACATCTATTGAATATGAAAGAAAATGTATAATTAAACCGTATAGAGAAGAGTATTTTCTTTGATATATATAATAACAAAATGTCAAAAAATAATATTTAACTGCGTTTTTTTAAGAAAAACTGTTAAAAACTTCAAAAAAGGGTACTTCAGGTGAATCGATTATAACCAAAATCTAATCAACTCTTCATATGGATGTACAGAAGAGGAATACGAAAGAATTATAATTTTTAGAATTGTAGTATTGGAGTTATCGTCGGAGAAAAATTTGTCACACACACACACACACACACACACACACGGACACACACACGGACACACACACACACACACACACACACACACAGACATCATCTTAAAAATAGTAAATTCGTATTGTAGGGACCCTAAAACGTGCTTATTCATTAAAAACTCACCACCGAATTTTTTGACCAAAGACAATACCTTCCTTACCTAAAGGTGACGGAAGGTAAAAACATAGTAGTCTGATTCTCAGTAACAAACTAACTCGGCAGTTATTGTTTTTTGTACTTTACAAACCTCCAACCAAATTAATTTTGGAGGTCGATTTGCAAAACGATGGATCTAGATGATGCAAAGAACATGGAAAATGATTTAGAAGATAAATAAAAAATAAAATAAAACAATTCCTTGTGTCAAAATGAATTTTAATAACAAAACTGTTACTATGCAGTAACGGTTGCTATGTTATAAAGTAACCCATTACTGTACGATTTTGAGTTTAAAATAGTACATTACTGTACAAAATACGAAAAAAATAAACTTACTGTTCCTTTAACAGAAATGCGTATTTTGTTTGAAATAATTTCTTATGAGACTGAAAATTGTACTTCCAAAAATTATATCAAACAAAAAAATCTGTTGTGGCCAGCACAAGACCTCTCGCCATTTCCATATAAGGCTATATAAGTATTGTATTGTACTTCGCTATCGAACCGTTTTCGGCCTCGATTCGAAAACTATTGAAGATCGGGCCCATGTTGATTAAGCTTTTTACTCATTTTAGTTATGCCCGTATTCACAAACACTCGTAAAAATTTTAAACGATTCGTTATAATTTTTATCCAATAAAAACAGTCGACATTGACAGAAAAATCGAAATTTTATTTGTCAAGTTTGATTCTATTTGTCAAAAATTATAACGAACCGTTTTGAAACTTTACGAGTGTTTATGAATATGGGCATTAGTCTATAAAGTACCCTTAAAATTTGTAACACAGGTGTAGAAACACCCTGTTTAAGTATAGGTGTAGGTATATGCAAGTATTATTTATATTTTCACTTCAAAGCTCTACCATTATTTATTTAAGTTTATTTTTTAACAGTGACATTTATTTATCAAACACGGTCACTATGCATAAAGCAGTAAAATTTATGAAACGGTTTATTTATATTATAAATTTATCCATAAAATATATTTAAAAAAATATGAAATTTAGTTTAAATTTCCGCTTGTAATAAAATATACTCACTTGTACCATAAACAACCATTAATCTTGTTCTTGTATTAATTCATTAATTTATAAGAAGTTTATAATATGTATAATTTACTCGTATAATAAAATTTCATTAATAAATTATTCAAATACATTAAAACTTTGGCTTATTAATATTAAATTTTTCGTGTTCCGTATTAAAAATTGTGGAATATAAAATAATTAAGAGCGAATTGAAATTGGCAATAAAGAGAATATTCCCCGGTAGCCGGTGTGTTATATGTGCGTTTAAGTTGCGCGTTTATTTAAATAATAAATCACTGAGCAGTGATAAATTCACTTTACTGCGTTCAGTAAAAGAATTACGATTCATAATGAGGAGTAAACGACTAGTGCCTGGACAATGTGCTTACTAAACTAACTAGCATAATAAACAAATCATAAAAACACAAAATTAATAAATCATTCATTCTTTTTCCTAACTAACAATATACCTATAGAAAAAACGTATCATTTTACATATTTAAATAAATATATTATCACGGCTTTTTATCTATTTCTGGGTGTGCTAACCTGTTTCTATTTGTAGGATTCGGTAATGACGTCATATCTGTACGAAAGAGAGCCGTTTGCCAGGCGTCACTTCACGAGCTTTCGAAACTGTCGTGGAGAGAGCACCGCAAAGGTAAATTTTATCTTATTTGGAAAATGGTAATTATTTTCAAGTTTCAAATTTGATGTAGGTCGGAAACGACACGGGCCGTCTGATTCAGGCCCGTAGCCAGGGGTTGAGGGGAAGAAAAAATTGTCCCCTCTAGAGAACATCCTAGTATTTTTACCTCTCGCTAAGAGAGGTATTGGATTCATGCTAAAATTCGCATATCCAGATTTTATTGATAAGCACGATTTAAGGTCCCTAGAATCCGATTATAACATTTTTAAAATGATGTCTGTGTGTGTGTGTGTGTGTGGATGTGTGGATGTGTGTACGTATGTGTGTGTGTGTGTGTGTGTATGTATGTCTGGATGTTGTAGACACGATTCCTCAAAAACTATAAGAATTAAAAAATATTTAATTGCAATTTCCTCAATCTGACATTCCTGGGAAGAGCTGAAAAGGTTTTGGTAACAATTTAACAACCGGAAGTAGTAGTTTCTTAGAAAAATTCTTCTAAATATAATTTTTTGGGAGTTTTTTTATTAAATATTGAAGAACATAAAATTGCCCATCTAATATACTTAAAAATTTTATATCTTGTATAGATTTAGAGATAAAGACACTATAATTTATAGAGCAAACTAATCGCTGGGGCTAAGGCACTAAGGAAACCAGTTGACAAATTCCAATGTTTATAACATAGTTTGTAAATGACACATGTCATTGTCAAATATCAACAGTTTTAGTGACATTGTGATAGATTTTTCTGAGAAGTATATTTAATCTTTCTTATTGTTTTATTAATTAAATATTTGAAATTATAGGTAAAATTGTGGTAAAATGCATATATCCATCAGAAATACCGCCAATCTAGGTAATGAATTGAAAGAATCTCTGACATTTCGAAACTTCCTCATACAATGAAAAATATATATAATTAGAATTATATGTGTGCAGAAGACACGTTAAATACAATAAAAAACAATATTTGAGTAAAGTTCTGTAATTTTTTCTTATAAAACGACGGTTCGAAAGCGAAGTGCAATACAATACTTATATAGCCTAATATGGAAATGGCGAGAGGTCTTGTGCTGGCTACAACAGATTTTTTATTATTGTTTTTACCTAAAGAAGATATTGTCTTTACTCAAAAAATTCGTTGGTGAGTTTTTAGTGAATAAACACGGTTTAAGGTCCCTAGAATAAGATTTTACTCATTTACGATGATATCTGTATGTGTTTGTGTGTGTGTGTGTGTGTGTGTGTGTGTGTGTCTGAGTGTGTGTGTGTGACAAAAATTTCTCCGAAGATAACTCCAATATACAATTCTAAAAATTATAATTCTTTCATATTCCTGTTCTTTGCATCCATATGAAGAGCTGATTAGATCTTGGTTATAATTCGTCAACCGGAAATTCCCTTTTTTGAAGTTCTAAACAGTTTTGTTTTTTTAAATACAGTTAAATATCTTTTTTTGACATTTTATGTGATTATCATTATAAAAGAATATCTTATTATCTATACGGTTTGATTGTACATTTTCTTTCATATTCTATAGATATAGAGTTAAAGAATTATAAAGGATTAACTTTCATTAATCATCCAGCAGATTTTGCTATAAACATGGAAACAACTGATATATTCAAATAATTGTAATTGTCAGATGTCGGTGTCAAGTACAATTTATGTTCGTGTTACAATTTTACTGGGTATATATATAGAACCTTTTTCAAGAAACTTTTGGTATGGGATTTCTACAAAATACATAAAAATGAAAGAAGGTAATGTGCTAGCCCCATCAGATATTTTATTTATTTATTTTTGTATATTTTTGTTTAGTGTTTTTGTAATAAAAATTATATTATAGATTGGTCCGATAAAAGTAAAATCTCTATTGTGAATTATTTTACTTTAAAAAATTCCTCCTCTAAAATTTGACTTGCCCACTTTAAAATGTACGTTGCCTACTCTAGAATTTAAATGTATTATTTTTTTTATAATCTGATATTTCAAATTTACATTTAATACAAAAAAATAGTGCAGAGTAGGTCATGCACGCACAGTTACTATGATTACTTCTCCAGGCCTCACGATGTTAATAGGTATATGAATGTTTATCTCAATGATTAAGTTATAAACCTCATTATTTATTTAAAAACCACAGTCCTTATAGCGCTTTTATTAGAAGGTGTTGACTCATACTAATAGTACCTTAATACAAGTATCATAGATAAGGCAAATTGTTAACGTACTAGTCCAAGTAAAGACGAGACCTTATGAAACACATTTTTTCTATTAAGGTAATTTCACAATGAATTTTTTTTTTTAGATGTGACTTGTCAAAAATATGACTTGAAATTTCATATTTTGACAGTTTGTGTACTGTGTGTTATGAATTTTATCTTATTGTATACGTTACTACATTGTATCAAACAGTACGCTTATAGATCTTCTTAACGACGTGTTCGCAATGCTTTTATAGACTTATAAGAACACCGAAATAAAAATAAATACGGGCATCACGCTAGAATAATTATTGAGAATAGGGCACCAGCACGTGCCATTTCAACATGGCGGCCGCCAGCTGATCTTGGACAACCAAACTATCAGTTTGCATTATGTCTTACGGAGAAATATCGTGCCGTAAGCTTTTATTGTGTTTTACGGCACTTATTGTGTTATTTGGGAAAAACTGATTAGAGTGTGTAAAAGTGAGTATATGAGAAGTGTTTTCCATAAAAAATAAGTCAGGACATTCTTATTATTTAATGAGTTCCAGGTTATTAAATTAAAACTAACCCAATCCTATTTTTTTGTGTATACTTTTATTGCAAATAATTTAAACATAATCGGATAGGAACATATTATATGAATATTTAAATATATGTAATTTCTTTAATAATATGTATAAAAAACATGAAAAAATATTTTTTAAATGACAGAATTACAAATTTTGAATGAAGTTTTTTTAGTAACAGAAAAAATATATATATTTGTGTCTGTTTCTCACAAAGGTTTAAAAATTAGATAGGTAATCAATTATTGATTTCATATTGATTTTTAAAAGGCATTTATAATCCTCGTCAAAAAAATGTCAATGTATAAGGATACACATTATGTATCCACTTAAATTTATCGATTTAATGTACTTTGGCTTCCAAAGATAAATTTTTGACGTATATAAACTCAATAAGCTCATTTATATACAATAAAAATACACAATATGACAATAATAAAAATGAACTCGAAGATAAAATATATATATTTCAAATTTAATTTTCTTTATAAATTAAAAAAATCTAATAATTCAATTTATTTTAATTTCAATATTCATGTTTTCATTTAACAATACACATAAAAAAAAAACTTATTCAAACTCAAATGAATGTAATACAACCTGATGCTACAAGCTACTTATTTCAGTTTAATATTTTTAAAAATATATTTATAAATACGACTGCTTTGTTTTACTAGTAAATAATTCATACACTTATCTTTAATTATGGCTAATTACATTTTAAAATAGCATGTATAATTTTAGAAAAAACTGAATTTCTTGTACAGAAAACACATTCGCTGCATAAGACGCAATTTTAAAATGAAGCTTGGTTGTCCGAGATCAGCTGATCATCCGCCATGTTGTGACGTAGGTGCAGGTGCCCTATAGGAGATATGGTTCATATTTTTAAAATTATATTTTAAATATGCCCTATTCCCTTCAACTATAATATATTTCAACATTTTTTTCCTTCCATTTCTCTCTAATTAATTTGTTTTTGAATTTCTTTTGAACTAATTTCTCGGAAAATTGAGAACTGTAAGCCACTAAATTAAGAAACTAAATTAAAATCACGTACTTAAATTAAAATTGAGAATTTTTGTTTGACATTTCAAATAACTTAACTTTGTGAAATTGAAATATTTATAAAAAATAATGAATAAAAAATACAGATATATCTGTCATAAGTGCGCCAATGACACAGGCGCGAAACTAAAGAATAATAAAATTAAACTAGAAAATTGAAAGTAGCCAACTTCTTAATTTAGTTTCATTAGTTTAATTCGTAAGTTTAGTTGCATAAACGTTGTCATTGATAACAATTGTTTCTATTTGTTTAGTTAAGTTTTATAGTGTAATTTCTTCATTTCATGGTTTGCATAAACCCAGCATAAAAGCTACCAAATTCATTTCTCGAAACTTAAAAACTGCCAAAGTTGTCAAATCAGTTACTGAGGAGCTTAAAAACTGACAAATTAATTTTAGATTAGCTTACAACCTGTGAAATTAGTTAACTAAATTTTAACTTTCACAACTTAATTAAATGTTTAAAATAATAGTATAAATTTTGTTTTTCACGTCCAGTCTCAACAATTCTAGCGTGACCCTTATATTATCATAGTATTTGACCTATTTTCGGGTGTACTGCTCTGCGTTTATTGGCAGATTTGAAAATTAGAAATAATTTTTAAATCGAATTTGACCCGTCGGAATTTTTAGAATTACAACCCTATTTTCAAATTTCATTTTAACATTCGCTTATTTGTTACAGACGTACGAAATTACTTTTGTGATAAATAATTGTCTTCAACGACATTGCACCAAGATTTATAATAATGAACGAAGTTTCTCTTATTTAGATTTCCAATAAACGTTGTTTCTTTTTTAGGTCGGAGTCATTTCCAACTGGATCTCATTCTCATTTGAATATCCTTTCTAAAGTTGGACAACCACAAATCCAGATAAAATACGAACACTTAAAGTCTAGATAAAATACACCCATCTCATCTTGTCGGCCATGGAACAAATGAACGCGACGGGCGACGCGATGGGCGACGAGAAAAGAAAACAACCAAAGCAAACAGAACACTGGACGATCGCTCGCTCGATTGCTGGCGTGTCCATGGCCAGCCTGATTAAATCTTTCGATTTACAGCCCGGTTGTCATATATTTTATATCAAGCGAGATCGAAGAGCTCTTACAATGACGGCTTTACAACCCAACAAGTCCTGAGGTGTGGATGACACGTATCATGCTGAATATGGAATATTTTATAGGGAAATGACATACTAAACTACGATGACACTGTTGCTGTGGCTTTGTCAAGAGTGCTAAGAGTTTGCTCTCTACTCGCGTATAGTAGAAATGATTTTTGTATAATAATGAGTAAGGTAATCTGCTCAAGCTTATTGCAAGTTACAATAATGATGATATACAGACTCGAACACCCCAACATAGGACTTCAACATGTACAATTATAATTAAAAACTAAAATGGAGTCTCAAGGTTAAATTATAACTAAAAAATCTGTTGTTACCTAGCATAAGACCTTCCGTCAATTCGATGTATTTTGTACAAATCACATACGAAAACGAAACGTTCATTGGAAAAGATTATATACAGGGTTAGTTAAAAGTATGGAGACGGCGATTTATTGTCGTTAATATTCATTTTAGGAAATTATGTTCAATACAAAAGTTTTTTAAGAAATTTTGATCTACATTTGAAAATACTTGAATTTTTTTTCTTCAATTGTTTTTGAGTTACGCTTGTCCGCGTAATTTTTTTAAATGGGAACATATTAATTTTACTCCACCATTCGATAGAGTGTTTTTTTCTCTTTACAACAGTATGTTTGTTTTTTTGTTTTTCAATTTATTTTAATAACATTTTTACAAGGAAAAACACCTGTTCAAGTATTTACGAATAGTAGGTACATCTCAGATAGACAAAAGCGAAGCGATAAACAAACTCGAACGATATAATTTACTTAGTTATTAATATGTTTTTAATGATAAGATTATGACCGACAACTTTAATGGCAATAATTTTGTCTATCTTACATGAACCTCCTATTCGTAAATACTTGAACAGGTGTTTTTCCTTTTAAAAATGTTATTAAAATAAATTGAAAAACAAAAGAACAAACATACTATTGTAAAGAGAAAAAAGCACTCTATCGAATGGTAGAGTAAAATTAATAGGTTCCTATTTAAAAAAATTACGCGGACAAGCGTAACTCAAAAACAATTGAAGAAAAAAAAAATTCAAGTATTCTCAAATGTAGATCAAAATTTCTTAAAAAACTATTTAAAATGAATATTAACGACAATAAATCGCCGTCTCCATACTTTTAACTAACCTGTATATCATGTAAAATTGTAACTCGAACACATACTATTTTTTACAAATTCCATACCAAAAGTTCCTTTGAGAAGATTCTATTAATCCAAAAAAAAAAATAACATGAGCATACACTATGTAAATTGCACTTGACATTTCCTTCTTTCTTCTTCAGCTTCAGCTTTTCCCTATTTTATTAGGGATCGCTGTTTCTTACTCTTCTCTTCCATTCGTTACTATTCAACGTATCTTCTTCACACAGTTCTTCCTCTCTCAAGTCTTTTGCGATACAGTCCTTCCATCTTCTCTTTAGCCTTCCTCGTAGTCCGGGCATTGAAAGTTCCAACCCTGAGGCGAGGCTGCAACTGCATGTCACTTGCTTATACCACTTTCTGATCCTATACTTTCCATCTTTGGTTTTGCACTTGACGCTGGCATCTATCAATTTTTTGAATATGTCAGCTGTTTCCATGATAAATAGCAAAGCTGACTGATTTTTGAAAGTTAATTCTTTAACTCTATATCTAATGAATATGAAGGAAAATATGTAATCAAACTGTATTGGGCTTCCAAATTATCAAGAGATGGCGCTCACGTCAAACGTCAAAATTCAAACGAATGGTACATTTTTCGCGGGCTTCCATAAGAGAACAATTGGTGTGAGACTAATTTTCGTAGTTTTTAATTTAATTTCGGATTTAGTACAGTGTTTTTTTTTTTTTGTTAATTTCGGTAGAATTGAGTTTTATCTTTCTTATAATAACAATTTAGTGATAGTTTCAATAATATTTTAGTTAATAGGGTTAATTTTAGTAAGTATTTGTAGGTTAAGAGTATTTTAGTCATATTTTAATTAACAGTAAATTGTTTTTTTTAATAAAAAAACATTTGATTTCCTTTATTTAGATTGTATTTCATTGCCGTAGTTGTACATATATTAATTTCTATCTACATAGCTTTACTTTTATTTAATTGTTTTTCTTTCATAATGAACAGTTTTCTTTGCTTAGATTTAGATACTATTTGTAGGTTTGGGAATTGTAGTGTATCATCTAGAAATATGGTGGAAGGCCAGCAAGTAATAAATAGTGGCCACATAATATTACGTGGTAAATATTTTCGGAGAAAACTCCATCGTAACTTTAACCTATAAATTGTATATCTCCTAATTTGTTCATTAATTTTATAAAAAAAAAAAACAAAAACTTTCCTGTTATATTAGCAATAATTCAGATCCTACTAAGAATAAAACAATAATAGCCAAAGATAAAAGCGTATTAAAATTCGTATACAAGTAAATACAATCCCTGAATAAAACAACCATCTTTGTACATGTACACTTCACTCAGTTCAGAAATCTGCCACCAGTGGCGCATTTTAATATTGGAAGCCCAATAGAGACGAGCATTTTCTTTAATATTTATAACAACATAAAATGTCAAAAAATAATAGGTATTTAACTGCGTTTTTTTTTAAGAAAAACTGTTAAAAACTTCAAATAAGGGTACTTACAAACTAACCACTGATTTTTTTGACCAAAGACAATACCCAAAGGTGAGGGAAGGTAAAAAAAAAATCCCTTAATCTTAACAATAATTTTCAAAATACTGTATACGTATTTCGAGAACTACGTTCTCATCATCAGTAGACACTACAAAATAATAAGACTCCGGCAAAGTATTAGTCCCAGTCCCAGGTTCAAATCCAGCTCGCTCACATTATGTTTTCACACTTTCACAATTTATTTTGAAAGACAGAGAAGTTTAGATTACTCAGCATTCAGCATGTAAACCATGCCGGAGGTCAAAACTGCTCTGAGGTATAAGGGAGAGAACTAGGATTATCTAGGAAGAAGAGTCATAGGTGAATTGGGTAACTAAGATTAAGCAAAGTAACTGTCTTATATTAACTCATATAATTTAAATTTATATCGCCATTTTTGGGATGATTTTCGACATTTTCATACCTGATTTCTGCCGATACAAACCATTTGAAATTTGAGTTTATTGATTCAGTTTTTTTTTTTTTTTTTTTTTTTTTCATCTAAACTATAAAAATACGATTTTACATATTAAAGTCCTTTGTTCGGGTGTTTGAGTCACCAACCTGTATGTATCTAGCACCTACAGTTCACAATCATTTCTTTGAATTTTCAATCCATATCTTTAGGAATTAGGATAACAATACAGAAAAAAAACATGAGATAATAAATATAAATAATTTTCATATTATAATTCGTGTTAAAGTTCTAACCTTGTACTTCGAAAATGGTGAGAATTTAGGAACATATTTACAAATTTTTGATTAAATGTTAAATATTTAGAGAAATCAAAATTATTGGTAATAAAAATGTGAAATATTGTTACAGTTTCTAAGAAATACGAGTAAGGTTAAACAAATCAATTAAATAAACCAAAGTAAACATTATTTATGTATATTTTATTATATCGTTGTTTCTGTAATTTTGCATACTATTTTCATGCAATTTTCGTTCATTTTATTACGAACCATATATTTTACAAATTGATATATTTAACAATATACTAAATAATATAAAGAAATTAATAACTATGTTTTATAGGTAATACAAATAATATATGAATTTTTACGTAATACAATTAATGAGTTCAAAATATCAAATATGTAAATATATACAATACCTATACACATTTTCGCTTGTGATGTATCAAAATAGCATATTATGCAACGAGTTTATAATGATAGCTATTAATACATGCGCCTGAAGGTTACGATACGAGCCATGGCGTGTATCGTAAATCATGCGAGTGTATTAACAGTCATTATACATGAGTTGCATACACTATTATTATAAAATTAATCTGTATCATAATGAAAATAAAATCTGTAACATTTGTAAGGATTGATGTTTATCAAATTTTTGACAATAAAATAAATAATTCTATATATTTTGTACAAATCCCGTACCAAAAGTTCTTTGATAAAGCTTTAATATATCCAGTAAAATTGTAACATATACTATTTTCTACAAATACCATATCGAAAGTTCCTTGGAAAAGATTCTATAAATGCAATAAAATTATAACACGAACATACACTATGTAAATTACACTTGACACTGATATATGTCAATTAGAATTATTTGAATATATCACACACACACACATACACACACACACACACACACACACACACACACACACACACACACACACACACACACAGAGAGAGAGAGAGAGAGAGAAAGAGAGAGAGCGGAGAGAGAGATAGAGAGAGAGAGAGACATACAGACATCGTAAAACTAGTAAAATTGTATTCAAGGGACCCTAAAACGTGCTTATTCATTAAAAACTCACCACCGGACCAAAGACAATAACTTCCTTACCTAAAGCTGACGGAAGGTAAAAACGTAAATTTTGGGTCAAAATTGTCTTCAAAGTTCCATATTACATAAGCATGCACCCATGCACCGTGTACCATGTTGTGATAGGTTAGTAGGTATGCAATGGGGGATTTCACGATTTTTTGACTTTTTACCTCCCGCTACCCTTGGTAAGGGAGGTATAGGGATCGTGCTAAAAATCACATATCGAGATTTTAGTAAATGACCACGTTTTAAAGTCCCTAGAATCCAATTTTAACATTTTCACGATGATGTCTGTATGTTTGTATGTGTGTGTATGTATGTGTGTGTGTGTATGTGTGTATGTGTGTATGTGTATGAATTTTGTCTTCGCTCTAACTCAAATACTATTATTCAGAAAATTCTGAAACCTTGTATTTCTATTCTATTCTAATATGAAAAGAAGCCATTAGATTTTGGTGTAAATCGGATAACCAGAAATGGCACTTTACCTGAAGCTCATAATGGTTTTTCTTCAAAAAATATTATTAAATGCCATTTTTTCGCATTTTATGTCGTATGAAAATTAAAGATTATTGAATTTTCTACAGGAATACATTAATACTTTTTCTATATATTTTGCTGATAAATTAAAAAAAAAAATTATTAGTCCCAAAGAGCCTAAGATAAACACAATTCCTTTGTTACACAGCTCATATTTCAAATGAATGTAACTGACAGTAAATGTCACTGTCAACAAACTAATCACTTCAAACTAATAATAGTGACATTTTAAAAAGAAAATAGTAAATAAAGCAATAGTTTTATGCAATGGAACAGTTTGCAGCGTTAGTAAATACGTAAGTATGTATTTAAATTAATAAAAATGGATAGGAATGTGTGGCGAAGGGTGATTGTTGCGTAACTATTATTGTGGTCCGGATGCGGTTATTCGCTACCGAAAATCGGTCACTTTAATATGTTCTTATGTATGAATGCTATGATCATTGTGGACAAGGCGAAAGAAGAATGTTGTTAAAGAGTGAAGTGAGTCAGCTGAGCTCTTACTATTATCCCTTTTCTTATTGTTACTATTGTTTCCGGGTTTTTGCTAACCCACTCGGTGGGAAACGCGTGATTTTATGTATGTATGTATGTATGTATGTATGTATATATGCATGTAGGTATGTAAAAATTAAATAGCGGGAGGTTTTGTATTTGTCACATTAGATTTTTCTATATGTTATAGTATTTTTAAATTTATAAATTCTCTAATTTTTCTTTTTTTTTAAATTCGGCTTCTTTTGGAAGAAAAAAAAATGGTAAATATTTGGTATACACCGTTTCCCGTCTTACGACGTAAGCGAACCCAGTGCTGGAGAGCAATGGCATTATAATTATAATGATTTAGACTTAGAGGTAGATCGATATACCAGGCGCAGTTTTGAATTTGTTTACTAAATGCTAGTATCTACTCTCCTTAGTCTCCTTTTCCTATCTTCTTTACAGCGTTTATTTTTACGACATGTTCAACAAACCTACTAGCAATTCATGTAGTAATTAGTGTAAAATACATATTCATTTAACATATGCAAATCCAGCAGTAAATGTTCCTAATTTGTGCATCGTCACGCGAGCTTTGCTTCGCACGTATAATAATATCCTGTTCATTTTGATTATATCGTATCGTGCTTTATCTTTCTCACGAACGCCAGGATGCGTACGTTTTATTCTTCATATTAAACATACAAGGGAATATTAATTATATTAAATAAATTACGCATATTAAACAAAAGTAAACAATATTATTTGTATTCTTAATTACAAAGAGAGAGAGAGAGAAAAATATAGGTATATGTAGTTTAATGTAGTAGAATTTCGCATTATGTAGAAATATGTAGTACATATATCCAAAAGCATTAACAAAAAATCTGTTGTGGCTAGCACAAGACCTCTCGCCATTTCCATATTAGGCCATATACCTACGTACGTATTATATTTAACATTTCTGGTACACACTCAAAAATACTAATTACACCTATTATTATTAATATATTTTTATATTTTTTAATTATTCATTTTATAAATAAGTTTCCTCCTCTTCTAAATGTTCGAGATTCTTCAAATTCATTGACGAAATTGGCGGTATTTCTGATGAGTATATATGTAATATATGTATCTATAATTTTAAATATTAATTAATAATAAAATAAGAAATATTAAATGTACTGCCTAGAAAAAGCCTTCAGTAATGTATCTGGATTTTTGACACAGACATTTTTGTTTCATTTACAAACATTTTAACTTTTCAACTGGTTTCCATGGAGTTATTTCGGCTGTGAGATTCATAACAACGGATTATTTTATATATTTATAATTCTCTATTTCTAAATCTATAGAAGATATAATAAAAATGTTAAATGTATCGGATAGAAATTTTTATATTCTTTAATATTTGTAATAACATAAATATTCAAAAAGTAATATTTAGCATATTTTTTTAAGAAACTACTACTTTCGGTTGTCCAATTGTTACCAAACCCTTTTCAGCTCTTCCCATTAAAGTCAGATTAAGGAATACATAGTTCAATTGGTCTTTAGTCTTCTAGAATTTGAGAAACCGCCCCTCAACATCCACGCAGACATCCTTGTAAAAATGTTAAAATCGGGTTCTAGTGACCCTAAAACGTGCTTATTCAGTAAAATATAGATATACAATTTTTAGCATGAAACCAATACCTCTCTTAGCGTGAGGTAAAAAGACAGGTTTTTCTATTTTAGTCCAATTAAGTTTTACTGTTAATAATAAAAAGTAAAATAGGAAAACATTTAATATGTACCTGTCCTTTCCCCCAATAAATCAAGCTTAAATCCCTAACAGTAGACCTGCTGAGAGGGCCATAACGATAAATTTCTGTATAAACTATAATAGAGCAACAACACATATACAAGAAATATCAAAGAAAAACTACTGACAGCAATGATACGTTTATGGAAGTAAAGCAAAAGTGCTCCCTTACCGAAGATTTAACATTGGTGTACGTAGTGAAATATCCCAATTATGATTGAGGAGGATTACATATTTAAAACTAAATTCTTAAAAATATAAACTCATTCTCAATAATCATAAAATTCATTTAGATTGTTTTTAAAATAAAAAGTAATTGTTCGTCATTGAAAAAGCGTTTCCCTCCTCTTCTTCTTGATGTAAATGTTGTTTCTGCCCACGTTTTAAAACGGCCGTCTCGTACAATGTTCGACAGCTCGTAAGTGTAAATCTCACGTCAGCCGGCTTAACGACTGTACAAATTATAAATTATTACACGAAATGTATCGTGATTTACGTTCAGTATTTGTAAGTTCTTTGCTTTTAACTTCAAGCTTTTATAGCTTTACTTACTTCAAGCAGAGAAAAATTTTCTTTTAGGCCTTCAAAGACAATGGCTGGTAGCACAAGCGTGGTTCTAACACCGGTATTAACTAGAACCGTGTTAATGACTTGGCACATCTTTCAGAGTTGTTAAAAAAATAAGAGTTGCGAATTAAGTCGAAAATGTACTGACAGCCATATTCAATAAATTTGACCTCATTATTTAAAACTGTTTTTCCTAGAAACAAGTTAAGAAACAAATCATTTTAAATAGTGTTGGCAGATTTATTGAATATGGCTGTCAGTAAATTTTCAACTTGATCAATATTTTGGCAACACTTGTTTTCTTAACAAACCTGAAGCATGTGTCAAGTCGTTGACATGGTTCTAGTTAACACCGGTGTGAGAACCACGCTTGTGCTACCAGCCAATAGGGCACCTGCACCTACGTCACAACATAGTGGATGATCAGCTGATCTCGGGCAACCAAGCTTCAATTTAACATTGCGTCTTATGCAGCGAATGTGTTTTCTGTACAAGAAATTCAGTTTTTCCTAAATTTATAAATGCTATTTTAAAATGTAATTAACCATAATTAAGCATAAGTGTATGCATTATTTACTAGTAAAACAAAGCAGTCCTATTTATAAATATATTTTAAAAAATATTAAATTGAAATAAGTATGAGTTTGTATAATATTTTTTTATGTGTATTTTTAAATGAAAACATGAATATTGAAATTAAAATAAATTGAATTATTAGATTTTTTTTAATTTATAAAGAAAATTAAATTTGAGATATATATATATTTATCTTCGAGTTCATTTTTCTTATTGTCATATTGTGTATTTTTATTGTATATAAATGAGCTTATTGAGTTTATACGTTAAAAATTTAAGTGGATACATAATGTGGATCCTTATACATTGACATTTTTTTGACGAGGATTATAAATGCCGTTTAAAAATCAATATGAAATCAATAATAACCTATCTAATTTTTAAAACTTTGTGAGAAACAGACACAAATATATATATATATTTTTTCTGTTACTAAAAAAAACTTCATTCAAAATTTGTAATTCTGTCATTTAAAAAATATATTTTCATGTTTTTTATATATATTATTAAAGAAAATTACATATATTTAAACATTCATACAATATGTTCCTATCCGATTATGTTTAAATTATTTTATGTGCAATAAAAGTATACACAAAAAAATAGGATTGGGTTAGTTTAATTTAATAACCTGGAACTCATTAAATAATAAGAATGTCCTGACTTATTTTTTACGGAAAACACTCCTCATATACTCACTTTTACACACTCTAATCAGTTTTTCCCAAATAAAACAATAAGTGCCGTAAAAACACAATAAAAGCTTACGGCACCATATTTCTCCGTAAGACACAATGCAAACTGAAGATTTGGTTGACCAAGATCAGCTGGTGGCCGCCATGTTGAAACGTCACGTGCAGGTGCCCTATTGAGAATAAACGCTGAAACGGGGAAATTAAATTTTGCAACGATGACAATTTAACTAAGTTTAGAGACGATGTACTTCGCCAAAAATATGAGACACTTTTTGGTTTAGATAATGCAAATGAAGCATTTAATTTCAACAGATTCTATAAATTACTTCCTCTCTATCTCGACTCGAGAGTCTCAAATTTCTGGAATTTATAATCAGAAATAGTAAATAAATTAAAATAACAAGCATCATGAATTTAATAAACGGGTACCACTGATTAAAACATTATTTTATTAAGTCTGGTGTTTGAATGGTAGTAAAAAATAGGTACTCTATATTACCCGTTGTTGGGTATAGCAATCTGTTTTATACGCTAATATTGGTAATTATGATTTTATATTCGTATAGTGGCGGCACTGGAGGCTAGCGTGAAGAGTATAACATAGATGTCACTTTTGAGCATTTTCTGTTTACTAAAATCCTATGAATCTAAATATGAATGTAAATGAAGAGGCAATTAAAATATTTATTTATACCGACAAATATTTTGCTATTTTATATATTTTAATAAGAAATATTTACGTAATATAAAAAAAAAATAGTACAATCGAGATCTCGAATTTCTACTCTCGTCTCGACCAAATCTCGAGGGCATTACTTTCGTAATAAGGTTAATCTCGTCTCGAAAATTCGAGAAATTCGAGACGAGATCTCGAAAATGCGAAATCTCGCGGCATCACTAATAACTAAGAAAAATCACGCATTCTTATTGGTTTATAATTTAATGAATAATATAGTCAGCTTAAAACAAAGTAAGCCATTGTTGAAACAAATGTAACCGTCACTAACATTTCGAGTTATTTGTAACAAATTTGCTCTAAGTTTGGCCAATTACCTTGAGATATCTTTTAATAATGGCACCTCACTAAGTAAATCATTGCAACTTGTTATCAAAGAAAAATTGGCGTTGCAAAAAATTACTGAAATATTTCCAGGGAACAGATGGTCGCTTTCTATATAAATTGTGCTAATATGCGATTGATAGAAGCTGTAATACATCTTTTTTTTAGAAAATGCTTCAATAGGTTTCCATTGCTAGATAGATGCTTACAAAAAATAAGAAAACCTCCGTATTTTCCCTTGTCTTTCTCCTATTTAATTTCAATTTAGAAATCCACTTTCGCTCGTTGTTAATTGGCGTATTAGTAAAGGTGTTTTCGCAAGGTCGTCTGCGATTGGTCACCGTGGTCGATAACCGGTTTAATGAGATCAGTTCAGCCAATAACCGTTGTTTGGCACTTGGTTATTAATCCGTGTTTACACACTGTTTTATGTTTAGCATAGGCTAATGGATGGATTAGCGGAACGCAGTAGTAAAAAGGAACAACAAGGGTAGCAATAAATCGAGAAATGTTTCAGAAGATTGGTAAATAAGTAGGTTACAATAAGTACAGAAAGTATTAATTACACAGAATAGAAGACAAATTTTTGTACACTTTAATTGTACTCGATCAATTGTTGCACTTGAAATTAAGAAAAAAAATCTGTTGTGCCCAGAACAATACCATTTCCGTTTTGTTACATAAGTATTGAATTTTACATTTCTTGTACACACAAATAATTCTAATTATATCTATTCTTATTCTATAATGTTCAAGATGGTTCCAATGCATTGCCGGAATTAGCGGCGTATCTTAAGGATATGTGTAGTATTACTATTAATACCGTGAGTATTTTTTAACGTGAAACATTGGGTTTGTCTTATCTATGGTTACGACTTGACATTTGATTGACAGCAATGTATTTGCCCGTTCCATTTAAAATGAAACATAGGGAACGAATTTGACATTTGAAAAGACGTCAATAGAGGTTAATTTTGTTTAAATAATTATACCTGCATTCTAAATTAAAATTAGTTGTAGAAAAAATATTGTGTGCACCTTGTGCACGCGAGTGGTTTTCTGACTCGGCTAAATTTCTTACAATATTTAAATATATAATACTTCTGTCAAATTCATTCCCCATGTGTCATTTTAAATGAGACGGACAAATACATTGCTGTCAATCAAATGTCAAATCATAACTTAGGAAAATTGAAGGGTTATCTGTCATATTGACAAGATGTCATTAGAGGTTAATTTTGTTTAAATAATTATACCTGTTTTCTAAAAATTTAATTTAGATGTAGAAAAAATACTGTGTGCATCTAATGCCCGAAATATGTTAAGTGCTCTCCAGGGGTTTTCTGACTCCGCTAAATTTCTTATAATATTTAAATATAATACTTCTGTCTGTTTCGTTCCCTATGTTTCATTTTAAATGGAACGGACAAATACATTGCTGTCAATCAAAAATCAAGTCGTAACTATGGTTATGACAAACCCAATGTTTCACTTTAAAAAATCTGATGTGGCCAACACAAAACCTCCCGCTATTTAATTTTTATTAATTTAAATACATACGTATTTTCTATATTCTTTTTAAAATGTCACTATTATTAATTTGAAGTGATTAGTTTTTTGACAGTGACATTTAATTTACTGTCTGTTACATTCATTTGAAATATGAACTGTGCAACAAAGGAATTGTGTTTATCTTAGGCTTCGCGACTAATAAAAAAAATTATTTTTAAATTTATCTGTAAAATATATAGAAAAAGTATTAATGTATTCCTGTAGAAAATTCAATAATCTTTAATTTTCATAAGACATAAAATGCGAAAAAATGGCATTTAATGGTATTTTTTGAAGAAAAACCATTATGAGCTTCAGGTAAAGTGCCATTTCCGGTTATCCGATTTACACCAAAATCTAATGGCTTCTTTTCATATTAGAATAGGGTATAAATACAAGGTTTCAGAATTTTTTGAATGATAGTATTTGAGTTAGAGCGATGACAAAATCCATAAACATACACACACACACACACACACACACACACACATACACACATATATATACACACATACAGACATCATCGTGAATATGTGAAAATTGGATTCTAGGGACCTTAAAACATGGTCATTTACTAAAATCTCGATATGTGATTTTTAGCACATTTCCTATACCTCCCTTACCAAGGCTTTACCTGTCAGTTACATTCATTTGAAATATGAACTGTGTAACAAAGGAATAGTGTTTATCTTAGGCTACGGGATTTATAAGATAAATTGATTTTTAAATTTATCTGTAAAATATATAGAAAAAGTATTAATGTATACCTGTAAAAAATCCAATAGTCTTTAATTTTTATAATGACATAAAATGCGGAAAAATGACATTTAATAATATTTTTTGAAGAAAAACCAATATGAGCTTCAGGTAAAGTACCATTTTTGGTTATCCGATTTACACCAAAATCTAAGGGTATCTTTTCATATTAGAATACGGTAAAAATACAAGATTTCAGAATTTTCTGAATGATAGTATTTGAGTTAGAGCGTTAACAAAATCCATACATACATACTTGACATTACCTGTCAGTTACATACATTTGAAAAATGAACTGTGTAACAAAGGAATCTTTACATTATAGGCTCTGAGATTTATAAAAAAGATTATTTTTTAAATATATCTGTAAAATATATAGAAAAGTATTAATGTACATAGATCTGTAGAAAATACAATAATCTTTAATTTTTATCATGTCATGAAATGCAAAAAAATAATATTTAATGGTATTTTTGAAGAAAAATAATGAGCTGCAAGTAAAGTGCTATTTTCGGTTATTACACCAAAATTTAATGATTTCTTTCCATTTTAGAATAGGGTTGAAATACAAGGTTTATAGTGAAGACAAAATCCATACACATACACACACATGCGCACACACACACACACGCACACATACATACATACATACATACATACATACATACATACAGACATCATCGTGAAAATGTTAAAATTGGATTCTAGGGACCTTAAAACAGTCATTTACTAAAATATCGATATGCGATTTTTAGCACGATCCCTATACCTCCCTTGCCAAGGGTAGCGGGAGGTAAAAAGAAGAATTGCTGCTGCAATGGCAGTTTGCTAAACAACAAGTAATAAGGGAAAAATTGACATTTCTGTTGAATTAGTCACTATACAAAGTAGCTGGAAATGGTATTCTAGTAAACTGTCATAGGGCCGGTTTTTCAATTTCTGGTTAAAATTTTAACTTCTAGTTAAGTAAACAATATTGCATCGTTTTGTTGACAGTAATGATGAATCTGTCATTTGACAGTTCATTTCGTTTCAATTTTGTTTATTTAACTCTTAGTTAAAATTTTAACCAGATATTGAAAAACCGGTCCATAATGTATTAAGCATTATGCACTAATCATTATGCATTAAGCATTTGGTGGAAATGAGGCTTTAATCTATAAACACAAATAGACACACACATAAATACACACACACACACACACACACACACACACACACACACACACACACACACACACACACACACAGAGAGAGAGAGAGAGAGAGAGAGAGAGAGAGAGAGAGAGATAGAGAGAGAGAGAGAGATCATCGTAAAACTAGTAAAATCATATTATAGGGACCCCAAAACGTGCTTATTTTGATTAACTCCCAATTACTGAGTAGGTTTACATACACAAACATCCATGCCTTAGTGGGATTCGAACCCAGAACCCCGAGCGCACTCATGACTAAGAGGCGTTGCTCTAACCATTGAGTCACCGGAGCCGGATTCATTAAAAACTCATCACCGATTTTTTTGACCAAAGACAATCGCAAAATATCTTAAAATTTCAAATATTTAAAGATATACCAATATAGATAGTGAATACCCAAGGTTTGCATTCGAAAGGATGAAATAAGAGAAAAAATCAGGTAAAATTTACAACGTGAGTATTCTGAAAATGGCCAGTTTTACGATGGTCACTGCACAGGCACTGCCCTGACCAGTTCATAAATAATACCCGTCTAGTGTGAGTCGACCCATTGGTGCATCGAGATACCTACGCCTTTACTTTATCTACATCTCCAGCTTCAGGCGATGAACCAATCCACCTTTAAGTATTTCTTTTTAAATCCAACAAAACATTTTGGACTTTATCTCGCGGAATAACTTTATCGAAACATTAATGGAGGACGTAAAATAATAGAAATAGTGTAATAAAGAATGGTAAATAAAAGCAAGTGGAGTGTTTAGAGTAATGAAACCAGTACGGGTGAGGTGACTTACATGGAAGGACGTTGGTGGGTACTGAACGTTGAGATTAAGTCTGGGAATAAAACAAATCGTAATTGCAAATTACCCTGAACGTGAAGCAGTTTCATCACTTCTCCCATAAAAACAACGGTATTTCTAAAGATCCGACGGCTATGGCTGCAGTCCAAACAAAAAGAAATGGCAGATCAACTTGCCAGGGCACCATTCAGGGAAGATTTTCTACAACCAAACTCGTTTATTGTGAATACGTTTGCGTCAAATTGACGGGTACAGTTAGAGAACATAATATAAAAGTGTTCTAAAAATACGCGCTCTGCATCTTTAAAACTGCAATAGTTACAAAGTCGAATATATAAATTTAAATTTAGATAAAAGTTGCCTCATTAAGAGATCATTTTAGAAGCATACCGGGTATTCACTTGAAATCTGTAATATAGGGAATACAATGTTATTTTTTTCATTATTTATTTATTTCTTATGGAAATACAGTCATCACAATGGGGGATTACGGCTCAATCGAATTAAAGGAAAATAGTAAAAAAATAAGAATGTATATGCTGAATAACGAATATAAATAAAAAAATCTGATGTGGCCAACACAAAACCTCCCGCTATTGAATTTTTATTAATTTAAATATATACTTACGTATTTACTACCGCTGCAAACTGTTCCATTGCAGAAAACTATTGCTTTATTTACTATTTTCTTTTTAAAATGTCACTATTATTAATTTGAAGTGATTAGTTTTTTGACAGTGACATTACTGTCAGTTACATTCATTTGAAATATGAACTGTGTAACAAACGAATTATTGTGTTTCTCTTAGGCTTCGCGACTAATAAAAAAAATTATTTTTAAATTTATGTGTAAAATATATAGAAAAAGTATTAATGTATTCCAGTAGAAAATTCAATAATCTTTAATTTTCATAAGACATAAAATGCGAGAAAATGGCATTTAATGGTATTTTTTGAAGAAAAACCATTATGAGCTTCAGGTAAAGTGCCATTTCCGGTTATCCGATTTACACCAAAATCTAATGGCTTCTATTCATATTAGAATGGGATGGAAATACAAGGTTTCAGAATTTTCTGAATGATAGTATTTGAGTTAGAGTGAAGACAAAATCCCTACACATACACACATACATACACACATACACACACACATACACACATACACACATACACACATACACACATACACACATACACACATACACACATACACACATACAGACATCATCGTGAAAATGTTAAAAATGGATTCTAGGGAACTTAAAACGTGGTCATTTACTAAAATCTCGATATGAGATTTTTAGCACGATCCCTATACCTCCCTTACCAAGGGTAGCGGGAGGTAAAAATGAATTGGTATAATTGAGATATTTCGGAAATAAAGGGTTTTTTGTTACAGCGCTTCGACACTAATATGAAAATATTTTGATTGGCGACCGAGAGACCACCTATACATGCATTACAAATAGCGTGTTAGGAGGTGGGGATTACTACCAATGGAAGTTAAGAAATTCAAATTCGAAAGGAGGGGCTAACATTCCTGTACAGCAGTTTTCAAACAGTCTTTATTTTATCATAAATTTCTTGCATTAAACTTAATAATTTAAATACATCTGTATTTATAAAGTATGTAGACTTACGAGCCCTGCGTCAAAAGAATTCGCCCACATCTATTTATTATCATTATTCATATAAAATGAAATTATTTATTTTTTTATTATTCAATTATTATTCCTAAACTTACTTTTATGTTATTAGAGTTAATTAATAGCTTACAAAAAATGCGCTATCATAATTAATAAATGTGTAGCTACCTTGTAAAGAGAAGGGATGTAGGCGAATTCTTTTTACGCAGGGCTCGTATACAATGTTATAATATTCATTTATTTTTATGTAAATATAACTTAAAATAGCATATATTTCAAGAACATTTAGGTCCATGATGAAAACAGTTTGATATAAAAACACATAAATGTGACGTCACGTCAATCTTTTCAAAATTCGGGAGACCATAACTCGCTTATTAATAGGAATTTTTTCACCGGATTTGCATCAATAGTCTTAGTTTTCCTAATATTTTCAGATAAAATTATAAAAAAATGGTGTAATCCCCCATTCAGATGTAAATATGATATATAAAATTTGTTGGGCGAACTCGTAGATGGCATTTGCGCGTGAATGGGATCATTGCAACACTTGAAGACACTTAGTTGGTCGAGGTGGGAAGACGCCGAGCCGATTGAAGAATATGTAGTACAGTTATCTTCATCCCACTTTGGATTGCCGGAAGGTATTAGTAAAACTACTGAGTCCCTACCAATTTATTTGTGATGACCAATGACCAGGAGACCCTCAAGATTGGCTTGAGGGTTGTCTGGTCGCCGATTTGTGCTAGTTCATTTTGCGTTACCCAGGGTGCACCTCGAGGAGGCGAACTAGCTCTACACCCCATCTCGATTGTACGATTTCTTTATATCTAATAAAAATGTACAAAAAAAAAAAATAGGTATAAATAATTATTTTAATTCCCTCCTCATTTTTATTCATATTTATTTATCCATTTTAGATTTATTGGATGGTAGTATGAATAAGTGATTAAGGGTGATTAGCTAGGAGATGACTAGCAGTGTTTTAGCGCTGTCAATCGTTTATGGATTATTTTAGAGAAAAATACTTCAAATAGCAGTTATTAATTATACACAACTTTTATTTGAAGTATTTTTTTTTTAAATAATCCATAAACGATTGACAGCGCTAATACACTGCTAGTCATCTCCTAGCAAATCACCCTTGATCACTTGTTCATACTACCACCCATTGAGTTTTAGTAATAAGAAAATGCACAAAAGTGCTCGCTCTAATGAACTATACGAATATATAATCATCTGTCATTACAAATATTTGTGCATGTACAAAACAAAGCAGGTTGACAACCCAGACTTAGTAAAATAATGTGGTACTCGTTTATTTTTATTATATCCATGTTCTTTGTAATGTTAACTTAATTAACCAGTGCTAATTATAAGTTCGAGAGTCTCGAATCGAAGATTGAGAGAAGGCAAGAAAAACTATGACGAGACTACTTTTGAACACATTTCAATTATTAATTAAAAAATTATGTTTCGAATACAATTTTTCTTTTCCTTTCGTCCTCCTGGCTCCGGCCCTGCTTAGGAAGAATTAAAACAAAAGAAGGGTCGAATCCTCATCCCGAAAACGGTCGTAATCCTTCGCTTGCGAGCGAAATTGAAAGGAACAAGGAGCGTGTTTGTGTTTGTTGTTTCTCTCTGAACTGAACGTCTCACGTACACATTCACGCGACTCACGCGCAAGCAGTCGTTAAGCCATAGCCTCGCCACGTGAAATTCTTTCATTAAAAATATAAAACAACGGCTAAGATAACAGACCGGGGTTAATGGCGGAGGAATTTAAATTAAGAAGATAGAGGCAAAGAAGACAGAAGCCAATTTAGATGGAGGAGAGATACACCAAATTTTAATTAAATGATGGAAAATAATTTATATTAACGAGAGGAACAAAGTGTGTTTAAAAAGTAACAGATAAAAATACATTCTCTTTATACTGCAAAAGTCTATTCTATAAAAAATTGAATAAGTATTCAACAATAGATATCAGCCATATACATACCTATACATATTTACTTATAAATGAGACGTAGAAATACTTTGCTAAAATGAATAAATGTCAATTAATTTATTCTTATTTATTCTTCATAGTTATTTATGGTACAAATAAGTGTAAACAATCTAACAAATTTTTAAAAAAATGGTCATTATAATAAATATTAAAACTAGACCTTAAAACTGCATGATAGGTAGGGTATACCTGTTATTAAAGAATAAAAAATCTGATGTGGCCAACACAAAACCTCCCGCTATTGAATTTTTATTAATTTAAATACATACTTACGTATTTACTAACGCTGCAAACTGTTCCATCGCAGAAAACTATTGATTTATTTACTATTTTCTTTTTAAAATGTCACTATTATTAATTTGAAGTGATTAGTTTTCTGACAGTGACATTTACTGTCAGTTACATTCATTTGAAATATGAACTGTGTAACAAAGGAATTATTGTGTTTATCTTAGGCTTCGCGACTAATAAAAAAAATTATTTTTAAATTTATCTGTAAAATATATAGAAAAAGTATTAATGTATTCCTGTAGAAAATTCAATAATCTTTAATTTTTATAAGACATAAAATGCGAAAAAATGACATTTAATGGTATTTTTTGAAGAAAAACCATTATGAGCTTCAGGTAAAGTGCAATTTCCGGTTATCCGATTTGCACCAAAATCTAATGGCTTCTTTTCATATTAGAATGGGATGGAAATACAAGGTTTCAGAATTTTCTGAATGATAGTATTTGAGTTAGAGTGAAGACAAAATCCTACACATACACACACACATACACACATACAGACATCATCGTGAAAATGTTAAAATTGGATTCTAGGGACCTTAAAACGTGGTCATTTACTAAAATATCGATATGCGATTTTTAGCACGATCCCTATACCTCCCTTACCAAGGGTAGCAGTGTAGCAGGAGGTAAAAAGAGCGATTGTAGAAAACTTGAAAGTAGAATTTGGAATAGTATGAGGTAAATTAAAATTAATAATTTTTAAACTTTGATAGCCTCTACCATCAGGCCCGACGAGAGGGCGGCAGGGGTGGCAGGGGGGGGCAGGGGGTGGCAAGGGCCCCGTAATATTAAGGGGCCCCGGAACTAGGCTTATTTTTTTCAAATGGCCAAATATTATTATATTTTAATTTTTATTCTTTAAAACATTTATGCCACTTTGTATTATATCATATGACGGAATTACATGAGTCCATTGTTGCAACTTAAAACGAATTTTCTTAAACTATCTTCTGGTAAAAATATTAAACTTTGTAGCTGCAAGCTGCAGTGAGTGAAGATAAATGTTAAATTTAATTTTTGTTTTATATTATGTAATATTTGAATGGACATTTAAATATATTTAATCCTATAAATATTCATTTTTGCTTCACATCTACCTATAAATAGAACAATAAATAATTTCTGCATCAAATGTAAATTATGTAATATTTTAGCCCCATAAATAATTTATTAAATTCATTAATTAGTAGCCGTGGCATTTGAACAAAAAGATATACGAATATTTTACATTTTGTGTAAAATTCGTTATAACCTTAGCTAAATTTTATTAATTCAGTTTTCGTCAATCATTTTCTAATCTGTTATAAAACATTAAAATGAAAATAACACCAACAAATTCATGTTGTAATAAATTTGTTTCTATAATGGAGGACTTATGTTGACTCGCGGACTAAAAATCTAGACCATGATTATGCAACCAACTACACAGATGTGTCTAGACGTAACCTGCAACCTAACATGAAAAATAGTTTTTAATTTATTCTTTGTACCTTAGTCCGGTATAAATAGTTTTCTATATAGGCAATTTTTTTATTCATCGATCTAAAATGCGATTAATTCTAATTTCATCAATTCGTTTTTTATTCAGCGCTTAAAAGTAGATGAAATCTATTTTACCGCGACTAATTTCAGCCCTTTACTCATCAGACTGTCATCGGTCAATTGCACTTAGAGCCGATGGATCCGATAGATTGATGGTGGGGAAATCCTATGTTTTCTTCCCATAGATTAAGTTTTGTATATATATTTAATAATAATCTCATTATTATGGAGTTGAAAAAATAATAACTTGTAATTTACTGTGCCAGGTCTGGTCGCGAACCTGGGAAACCGGGTTCGATCTCGACCGACGCTAAATATTTCGAATTTTAAATGGCACAAAAGTGACCTTTGTGGTGCACTCTCCACGCCAGCAATGAGTGCCCGTGAGGTGACGCCTGGTAAGCCCCCGCACTTACAAATATGTCATCATCATTACAGAAATCTGCGATAAAGCAGTTTGTGGCACACCCAGAAATGGGTAATATGCCGTGATGATATATTTATTTATTTATTTGTAATTTGCTGTTGAAGTGGATGATATCACTTAAAGAGAATTAACATTGGCATTATTTTTGTTTTTTAACAATTAATGTAAATAACAAAGCTGGTTAAATTTTCAATCTCCTCAACAGAGGAAGAATATGAAGAATCTAGCAATTTACGGAACGCTAAAAACCGCGCCTCCATCATCAGTGACGTCATTTTAAAATGCCCTGAAATTCAGCGAATTTTTTTTTTGATTAATAGAAAAACATGCCTTATCTCTAAATTGTTCATTTTAAGCTAAATATAATTAAATATTAAAAAAGGAGTAGCTAAACCTTGCTCAACTCATCAGGATAATTTAATGTAGGTTCTCATTAATTTTTAATTTATATCGGATTACCGGAAATATCGTTTATACAAGCTTTTAACAGTTTTTCTTGAGAAAACACATTGAATATAATTTTTCAACAACTTTTACTAATAAAAATTGAATATAATGGTACAATCTTCTATTCCACAATAATAGCATTTACTGATTAACTTTAAATAACTACAAATATAAATTTATATAATAATTTATTTTTATTCATCATCTTGCCTATACATCACACTAAAACACTTTACTTTAATAACGATTTTGAGATATGCATAAGCAATTACATTAAAATTAATAATGACACCGTGTTAAGGAAAATGTAGTTGTAATAAATAAATATTAGTTGTACAATTTATGATGATCCGATTTAAGTTTGCTATGTTTGCAGCACTATAAATCAAACTGCTGTCAGTAAGCACGTGTTTTCAAAGTGTCAAATATTAGTTTACAACTAGACATTTACGAAATGGATCATGTACAGCGAAGAATTTACACAAACTGCGTTTTAGAGCACCAGGAGTTGATGCTGTTTTTTCAAGGTAAATCTTTTTCTTTGATGAGGCACATTTTTATCCAGAGGGGTATGTTCTTATTGCTCAGAAAGAAAGGATACTATTGATTTTCTTCATTGTCTTCCAGGATACGGCTCTGAAAAGACTTTGTGTAAAGATACGAGTAGTATTTTGCATTTTTGTTAAGTTTTTTTATTAGTTTGTCAATATTTGTGAAATTTATTTTGTGTATGATATATTTGATAAATGCAAAATAAAGATTGTTATGAATGAATGTAAAAATATTTAAACATTATGATTTCATTATTTATACTGCGTGGTTAAAAACCCATTTTTCTGAAATAGCATTTACATTGTCTGAAACTGAACAAACTTTTTCTGAAATTGAAGTTGAAGAGGTATACTTCAAGTGCTTTAGTGAATCCTTCTTAAGTTATCTGTTGTCCTTATCGGCCATGATGCGAAGAAGATCCTGAAGTTGTAGGTTTATACCTCCCTTAAACAAGTCCTTCATCAGCAAATGTTTTATCACTCAATTTCCCGAGAAACGCAGCAGTTTGGATGCAAAGAAACCTCTTCATACGTACACATAACATGGGATCAGTGTAAATTATACGACGTCGCAAAATAAATAATGAGCCAGCACAGCAACTTCCACGCACACACCGCTTTAAGCGCGATCAGTAGCTTTCAAGCACAACTAAGGAACAACAGGGTAAGAGACATAAAAAAAGAACATACCTTAAAGCTTTTTATTTATAATAACTTCATCCATACTACAAAAGAAAAATAATTGAATGCCACGAGTTAAAAAATCTGTTGTGGCCAGTACAAGACCTCTCGCCATTTCCATATTAGGCCATATCAGTATTGTACATATTTAACACACACAAAATCGAATATCTTCATCATATATTTTTATATTTTTTAATTCATTCTATGAACAAGTTTCCTCTTATTTTTCTAATGTTCGAGATTCTTCCAATTCATTGACGAGATTGGCGGTATTTCTGAAAGGTATATGTAATATATGTATCTATAATTATAAATATTTAATTAATAATAAAATAAATATTAAATGTACTTCCCAGAAGGTCTTCAGTAAAGTCTCTGGTTTTTTGACACTGACATTTATCTTTCAATTACAAACATTTTAATTTTTCCACTTGTTTTCCATGGGCTAAGAGATTCATTACAACATATTATTTTATACAGTATGTCCCATTTAGAGGTGCCACCATTGGGATCTCGAGAACTATAAGAGTTACGATGTCGGTTAAATAGAACTTTTTGTGCGCCTTTAGGCGGCCATCTCAGATGTGCTTTTGTTTTTCCAGTAATTCTCATAGGGCACTAGATAATGACAAAAAACTGAATATTGTTGATTTCTTCTTTTTTAAATAACTTCTAAACTATTAGTAATTGAGAAAAACGTTTCAAATATAAAAGATAGATATTTTTATTAACTAACCAGTGGCGTACGAAATAAATTTTTATATTCGTAAGTTTTTGAGATATAACACAAACTTATATTTTTTTAAATGGAACCCATATCTGATTTTAGTCTCAAAAAAATCATTATTTTTTACTTTTTTCAACGATGTAAGGGTTATAATGTTTTATATCTGTTTTGCCCCTAAAATTTAATTTTTCTCTTTATTTTCCTGAACTTTCTTAATATTTCCCAAAAAAACATTATTATTTTCATTAATTTTTATCGAAATAATTTGTTTTATGCCTTTATTACTTAATATTTTTATTCTAGACTCATAATTACAAATTACACTATAATATGCCAAGGGCGACCAGATATAAAATATTATAAAAATTAGTTTGATACGAGATTTGAGCAACATTTTCTAACGAAATAAATTATTAAAATACAAGGAGTATTTCTAAATAGAAATCTACCAATATTTTCAAAATAATTATAAATTTAATACAAAATAAGGAAAAAAATAATAATTTAGAAGACAAAACAAATATAAAACATAATAACCCTTACATCGTTGAAAAGAGTAAAAAATAATGATTTTTTTGAGACTAAAATCAAATATGGGTTCCATTTAAAAAAATATAAGTTTGTGTTATATCTCAAAAACTTACGGATATAAAAATTTATATCATACGCCACTGGTTAGTTAATAAAAATATCTATCTTTTATATTTGAAACGTTTTTCTCAATTACTAATAGTTTAGAAGTTATTTAAAAAAGAAGAAATCAACAATATTCAGTTTTTCGTCATTATCTAGTGCCCTATGAGAATTTCTGGAAAAACAAAAGCACATCTGAGATGGCCTCCCAAAGGCGCACAAAAAGTTCCATTTAACCGACATCGTATCTCTTATAGTTCTCGAGATCCCAATGGTGGCACCGCTAAATGGGACACACTATATTTATATTTGTCTATCTCAAACTCTACAGAAGATATAATATAAATTTTAAATATATCGGATAGAGATTATTATATTCTTTAATATTTGTAATAACATAAATTTTCAAAAAATATTTAGAATTTTTTTTTTTTTTTTTTTAAAGAAACTAGTTCCTCCGGTTGTCCAATTGTTACCAAAATCTAATCAGCTCTCCCCAGTAATATCAGATAATAGCAATACTTCAAGAAATAAATTTCTCCGTTCCTTCCATATCATTAAAACCAAGTTTCTTTACATTTACTGTGAAAAACATTACATGTTTCCCATCAAATGAAATATTAAATTTAGATAATAAACTAACTATTGTAAGTAGAGATTTTGATATGTTCATTAAAATATGTTCAATAAAAAACAATTATGGAATATAATTTGTAATAATGTAAGTTATTTGGATTTTTATACATACGAGTATAAGAATGTATTTAATTTAATTTGTACATTGTCACTGTTGGTATTTAATTGAAGTACGCTCTGTATAAATAAAGTAGTAGTATTATTATTATTATTATTATTATTATTATTATTATTATTATTATTATTATTTATGACATACAGTTTTGGCCATAATACGGCTATTTGACTTTCAATTTATCGTAATTTTTTTAATAGTGGAGAGGACCCAGTAAAAATAATAGGTACATAAAAATGGAGTTGATTTGGAATAATACTTCATTTTTAGTTTATGTTCCGTATTTTTTATTAAAACCCAACGTTTCGGCACCATAAACTGGTGCCTTCTTCAGGGAAAATTGATATAAAAATAATAGAAATAATTTGGAGTTGATTTGTTACGTGACAGGCAGAATCTAGCTTATAAAAATGCATGAAATTTAGCAATTATTTTATTTTCATTTAAGTAATTTTATTTAAAAATTATACGCACTATAAAAAATACAAAAAAAAAACGATAGACTATTGTTAAAAAAAAGCTGACATTTCCCCATTTTTACCTCCCGCTACGCTTGGTAAGGGAGGTATAGGGATCGTGCTAAAAATCACATATCGAGATTTTAGTAAATGACCACGTTTTAAGATCCCTAGAATCCAATTTTAACATTTTCACGATGATGTCTGTATAGGTGTGTGTGTGTGTGTGTGTGTGTATGTATGTGTACAAATTTTGTTTGCACTCTAACTCAAATACTATCATTCAGAAAATTCTGAAACCTTGTAATTCTACCTTATTCTAATAGGAATAGAAGCCATTAGATTTTGGTGTAAATCGGATAAACGGAAATGGTACTTTACTTGAAGCTCATAATGGTTTTTCTTCAAAAAATACCATTAAATGCCATTTTCTTGCATTTAACGTCATTAGAAAATTATAAATTATTGAATTTTGTACAGGTATACATTAATACTTTTTCTATATATTTTACAGATTAATTTAAAAATTATTTTTCTTTTTTTAATCCCGAAGCCTAAGATAAACACAATTCCTTTGTTACACAGTTTATTTTTCAAATGAATGTAACTGACAGGTAAACGTCATTCTCAAAAAACTAATCACTTCAAATTAATAATAGTGACATATTAAATAATAAAGAAAATCGTAAATAAAGCAATAGTTATATGCAATGGAACATAATATAGTTTGAAGCGTAAGTATGTATTTAAATTAATAAAAATTAAATAGCGGGAGGATTTGTGTTGGCCACATCAGATTTTTCATATAAGTTTTAAAAGAATTCCTATATTCCTTACTTGTTTGTTTGCATGTATAAATTAATTTAAATTGTGTCTATAACAATAAAAACGTTGTATTAAAAGCGAATCAATATTTATGATCAATTCCTGTACGTATAAATAATTCATCAGTAGATTTTCCTCCCTTTTCATTATCGCATTGAAGTTTTATTCGCTGTGAAAATAGAGATAATATATATTTTTACGTGTGAAAAGTCGTAACTCTTGCAAAACATGTATGAATTGAATAAATTTCCCGGGGTAGATAACAATATAAAATATTAACGGTGTTCGGGTGTCGGCTGAAAGGTTTGGGAGTTTACGGGCGTTTTTACACTTTTGGAGAACAGGAGGGGTAATGTCATCAGACCGTATAAACGCGCCATATAGCGCTATCGTCAATATTTTACGCGTTATTGTTGAGCGACGCGGGGCTTTCTGCATTTTTGTGACGCCCGTTTATAAATGCATGCGGATAGTTTGCAACTTTTCTGTTCTGCACAACATTTTTGACACATTGTACGATAAAACATTGACGTTTTATGCAGAATTATGCATATGTAGTAACGTATTGTTTGCTTCCTTAAAATATGGAGGAATTTTGAAAAGTATAAAGTGACATTTTTGTTGTCCCGATAAGTGGTTGACAGTACTGATTGCGGCGTTAATAATAACGTCAGAGTGGTGTTTTATTACTTAAGCTGGATTCACATATACAGTTAACATCGTCAAATTGCTCAACGTTCTATGCTGTGATTGGTTGAAATAATACAGTACGAACGGTCTCGACGCTACGAACGTCTACGGCGGATATTGTTCTTTTTTTTGTTTTTTTAAAAACCTCTCAACAGGATTAAATCCCAATTACTGAGTAGGTTCACGTACACAAACGCCCATGCCACAGACAAACCCATGCCTTAGTGGAATTCGAACGCAGAACCCCAAGCGCATCCATGACAAAGAGGTGTTGCTCTAACCATTGAACCACCGAAGTCCAAATATTTCTATTTTTGACGGTGTAGACGGTGTAACCACCGAAAATTTTAAGGGCGCTTGATCAGATTACACATTTCAATAATACCAACTCAAACTAGTTTGAATATAATCAATTGTATTTCTCTATGCTATGCTTCTTTTTCGGTGCAATGAAAGTCATATAATTGGCTATCCAGCGAATCAAGCGGTTTACGTCATCGTTTAGGGATTTTTGAAATTTTCTTTATTTTTTTAAATATATTTTATTAACGGTATTTTATTGGTTTTTTTATTATTATGTATTTGACACCTTTAATAGAAATAATTATATTTGGATATATTATTATTAAGTAAAATTTTGTAAATTTTTGCAAAATGACGTTTGATTATATTTTTTTAATATTGGTAATTCTGAACATGTATATTACTAAATATTATATGTCTATATTATACTTTTCAACCTGTATTGTGAAGTCATTTTGTTTTTGGTTTCGTTGTTCATTGACAAAATGTCAAATGCTCTGTCATGTCAAATTCACGAGCTTGTAGTTAATTTATTGATTTATTTTGAAAATGAAAAATAGATTGGTGGGCTCTTACTTTCACTGAATTGTAATGTTGAGGTAATATTTCGTTCTATTTGTTAGTAATAATTTGAAAATTAAATCTGTATGTACAGCGTGTGGCAAACGCCTGTACGTAATGTACAGAAACAGTGAGAAATTGTATGGTATTCAGTATTCTGTATTTTTTTAAGGATCTCACACAATACTAGATAGTTTGTTGCATATACTACAAGAATGAAGTATTTATAACGGCGTAAGCAGTATCGTTCAGAATATTTTAAATAAAATTGGATTTCGCTGGAAAAGAATTATTACCAGACGTTTTACCTTTTTAAGAAAGATTTGGATTTATGAAGACAACCCACAGATCATATTTGAATCCGTTTTACATGCTCATGTAAACTTTTTAACATTATGACGTCATTGTTTCTAGTGATATTGTATTTATGACGTAAACCGCTTGATTCGCTGGAAGGCCCATACTTTCTAATACTCGTATGTTAATATCGAAACCGGCGAAATAAAACTTATTGCAGGTTATGTCAACCGGCAATGACACTGTACTTGTTATGATTATGATGGCCGCTACGACAGCAAAATTAACGGTTACAACACTTTATGTGAATCCAGCTTTAGAGTCCGCGCGTTTAGAGAAAAAACAAATCAGCGCAATAGCAGTTGTACTACCCAACCTAGAAATGTTGACTGTACAATATCACTCGCAATAATTAACAACAACAATCGAAATCAATAAAACTAAAAGCATTTATTGTATAGCTGCTATTTGTTAATCAGCACATCGTAATATACCTACTTTCACAATTTTGCTCTCTCCTCATGTTTTTTCTAGACACGAAGACTCCAACCCTGTTTTATAGTGTTTTCATGTCAGTACGGTCCTCCACTCAAGGTGCGCATCGATACAGAATCGATACATAAATAAGAATATCAATAATATGGATACACAAAATTTATATAAAATATGTTAATAAATTCGATTTTCATTTTTATTAAATTTTAATAAGTGTAATTAAGTCATAGAGATCGGGAAACTGACGCCTGGATCAGTAACTGGCTTATGAAAACTCTAGATTTTTTTCTGGGTATTAAATATCGATACTTAAGATAGTATCGATTCAGTTATCTAACAGTTTTCTTTTATTTTTTAATAGTACAAACCTACAACGAACTATTAGTCTTCAAATAAGTATGGACTGTTGCTCAACTTATTTCCTTCTCCGCACCCTGCCCTTTTTTCATGCGGTGTTACCGCTTCTTATTCATAACTTAGCATTATTAACATTTCCGATGAATTGGTAACCGTGTAGAAATCTCTAGTCCATACTTATTTGACGGCAACTATAATGGGGTATTCCACTCATTTTTTTTATTATTTTAAATAAAACTTCATTCAATTTTGAAGCAATTCATAGTATTAAAAAATCTTAATTGTTCCTAGTTTAACAGTATTTTATTTTCGAGAAATCAGTGTAACGTCACATTTCCCCTGTACTTGTCTTTCTCACACACACTGCTTTAAGTACGCTGCGAGAGAAAGATAACAATTGTATGTCGTCAATTTTCCCTTTTAGCAAATGTGAAATATCTCGTAAAGTAATTATTTAAAAAATGTTTTCATTGTTTTAACTATTATTTATTGAGCCATACTTTATGTTAAATTGAATTTTTTTTAATTTTTTTGTTATGGTGGAATACCCCATTGTTTACCACCACTATATGGTATGTTCTATGTCCCATTTTAAATTTCCAAGTTCGTATCACGTACCCCGGAACCGGAAACTTCTTTGATACATCTTCATTACCCTTATTATCTATTGGCACGAAAATTACAGATGGCGGCAGCACTAAATTTACAAAATGGCCGGCGTAAGACGTAAATGACTTGAACAATATGAGACATATGCCCAGTTGCACAATTGACGCTTAAATTTTAAGAGTTCCTTAAATTAACAATATCGAAACGAAACGTAAATAAATAAAATAAATAAATATATCATCACGGCATATTACCCATTTCTGGGTGTGCCAGTATCTACAACACATGTAGACATCGGTAATGATGACGATATATTTTACCGTGTGGGCGCTTACCAGGCGTCACCTCACGGGCACTCACAGCTGGTGTGGAGAGTGCACCACAGGGGTCACTTTTGTGCCAATTAAAATTGGAAATATTTGGCGTCTGTCGGGATATTACTGTCGAAATTTCGATTTGCATTTTCTGTTTAACTCTAGCTTAAAATTTAAGTGACAGCGGTGCAACTGGGCATTAGAGAAATAAATCAATAAAGTTCATAAAATTTTAAATGTTTGAAGAGCAGTAGGTACTATTTAAAGGGTAGTATTTGTACTTCATCTATTTAAAAATATACAGTTTGACCAGGTCTGTAATATATACATCCCTAGTATCACAGCCCGAAAATCATTTATTTTATCATTATTTATTTCTTCTTCATTAATTGTTCTTGCTGTTGCCTCAGGTTCAATTTTTTTTTTCTTATTGAACGTCTGCTTTTAAATTGCACGCAGGTACAGCTGTGGGTTTTAATTTTCTTCATTGGGAAAATATATTTTTTCGCGATCGCCCAGAAAATGAGCTCTTTCTGATCACTATTTAGACCGGAAAGTCCTTCTTTGCTGAGCTAGCTCGGAAAGTTGTCTATAAGGGATCGGAAAGTACTTTACCGATCCCGGGACCGGTAAAGCTAAATGTTTCCATGGAGATCAGTTGTTTATTTATTTCTTATTTGCTCGCAGTAAAAAATAAAATAATACTTTTTTATTTTTTTTCAGAATTGCAAAAAAATATTGTACCCAACATGACCTGAAAGTGTCTATACTGGGCTCACAAGCTTCCAAAGCTCGCCTACGGCTCGCTCTGGAATATGCTTGCTCACCCAGTAAAGTATCACTTTCAGGTCTTGTTCCGTAAATTACTATTACAATAGAAAATATTATTAACTACGGACACGAACATATTATTTACACCAAACAAACCTGGTAAAAAAAATCTTAAAAAAAAGAGAACACAATTTCCTGTTTTGTTCTGTTTACAAGTTGGAATTTACTTGATCCAGGCAATAAGCCCATAAATTAAAAAAAAAAATAAATAAAAGTTCGTTTAATTTTGAAGCAATTCGTGGTATCAAAAAGTCATAATTGTTTTTTGTATAGTTGCATTTGATTTTTAAAGAAACCTGTAGCTATCTTTCTCACACCAGTTTGTGCAGTTAGCTGCGCGAGAAAGATACCAATAGTGCGACGTCATCTGTGATACTGGAAATAAATTCAAATATCTCACAAAGAAATTATTAAAAAAATATTTTTTTTATCCTAATCGTTATTTATTAAGTAGTCTTTAAAGATAAAGTGAACATTTTATTATTTTTTGTTATGGTTTGTGGACCCATTAGCTCAGTTTATCCATATACTTATTTTGATTTTCTTTTCACCTTTTTTTGGTAAAAATGTGAAAACTAATTTCCATTTAATTTCCCTCGCGGGAATGACAACCGTAAACACAACACCACGCTTGATTAGACAAGTTCCTAATTTTGCCACCAGGCGGATACGTGGTCAGTTTCTTTGCCAATAGTAAATTCGCTTATTTGAAGATAATCGCTATCTCACTTAATAACAAAGATAATGGCTGGTTCATTCTCGCGTAATCACCCCATATTTTCTTTATTACTGCTTTTGATTTTTGCAAAATATATCTAAACAAAGAGCGATGAAAACGTTTTAAAAATGTGTGATTTATTCTTTGAAACGAAATATCTTGAAATGTAAAATAAAGTTTATAAAAGACATAAAATATTTAATTGCGAAATGGCATGACAGTTGTAAATCTTTTTCACTGCGTTTATCTTAACGAGCATTGAAATTTGCTCTTAACTTACACGTAAATTTATCTAAATTATACACCTTAGGACTTTATGCGATAAATAAACGTTCACCTCGTTTGCAAAAAAATTATTTAAGAGCATAATTTCATTCCCAACGCACACGACACGATTTTTAGGAAAATTAAATGTATCAGGTTACCTTCGCATATATTATTGCGATATTATTTAAAAAAATCATATTGTCATTAGCGTCTAACAAATTCATGGCTATGAAAATAAAAATGTAACCCAAAATCTGAACTGATAATTAGTGAAACGTCCAATGACAAACGGTGATAAGTCATGTGATAGATACTGATTGGTCAGATCCAGAATTTCAAAATCGAACATAAACCAGAGAGAAAATTGTAAATTTTAAATCAAAATTTCTAAATGTAAATTTATAAATTAAATTACACCCTGTATTTCTTTGTTATATTTTTGTAGTCATCCTTTCCATAAAATCTTAATAAACTTTTTATTTTTATTGTGTGATTCTTTGATTTATAATCCACAAAAATGCCGCTTCAATCCTCAAAATATTTTCCCATAAACCCTACCACAATACCAAATGATGTACCACATACATATATACCCTGCTGTTATTTTAATTAAGACACTACAGTTTTATTTCTATATCTTCCAAGAATCCTCCTAATTTTTTCTACTAAATCATATCTCCTCTTTCGCGGAACACGTAGATGGGAGGGACTAAATTAGGGTTCGGCAACCTTTTTTAATGGGCCCGTCCAACTATTTCTGATTTTTTTTATTATTAAGAATTTAACAATAAAATTTTAATATTTTCGTTTTCTTGAAATAAAGCTTAATAATGCCCCCAATGATTGTTCAAATTTTTGCACGAATGCTGTGACGTCAGCGCCATTATAGCGTAAGTACCGAGAACCGACATATAACACCACAACACCATTAATATGATAATAAATGAAAATCATTGAAATAATAAAAAGAAAAACGTTTTCATTAACTGAGATCAAAATCTTTAGGATAAATTGATAAATAATAATAAAGTTAACCAGAAATTGTTCTATCTTTTCAAAATATATATTTGTATAGGTATATTATATATAATATTATACCGGGTGTAACATGAAAAGCTGGCCATAAGCGTTTAAAGGTGGGTTTATGCTGAAAAATTTAAGAATAGGAATAAAAATAAGAATAGAATTTTAAACATAACGATAAGTGGTGTTTATGCTGCCAGTTATAAGAATAAGCGTAAGAATAAGAGTAGTGATATTAAAGTTTTTAGGTTAGTGAAAAGTAGTTACATTTATTATTCTCATAGTGGTAGCAGCGTTGATTTGACATTTATAAGATTTATAATTTTATTATTATTATTTTTTAATTTGTTAAAATGAAGTACAATCAAAATATCATTTTGTCTGCACTAATTCAATTAATTGGGAAAGAAGAGAATCCATCACTAAATTTGACATAATTATGTTTCGCCAACACCGATTATTATGAATGAATAATGAATGATCATTGACGTATTATAACTAACGTTAGTTATAATACGTCAATGTGAATGACCAATTTTTTTTGTTTGAAGTATTTAAGTATTTGACAGTTGACACGTATGCGCTCTTCGCTTACAGGAATAAGAATAAGGCGTAAAGTTAAAAGTAAACGAACTTTGGCTTATTCCTTATTCTTATTTCTTATTCCTTATTCTTATTTCTGCAGCATAAACCGAGTCGTATGTTATAACTGTTTTAACTTTATCACTCTTCTTATTCTTATTTTTATTCTTAAATTTTGCGAGCATAAACCCACCATAACATACCTATGGGAAAACAGTTTTTCCTAGAGAATAATACATACTTCAAATAAATGTTGTAGAGAATTAAGTTATGCATATCTAATTCAATAAGCACATTTACTGTTAATAAAACTTTATTGGAGTCAAATAGATAATATAGTTAAAAAAAACCCTAAACCTTACCTAAAATCGCTAAAACTAGATACGTATTTCGGCAACTACGTTGCCATCATCAGTTTTAGTTTACCTAACATGTCAACCATGCCAGAGGTCCAAAAAGAAATTTGAAAAACGGAGGTCCAAAACTGTTCCAGAACAGTTTTGAACCTCTGGTATGGCTGACATGTTGAGTAATCCAAAACTGATCTGCTCTTGAACGTAAGTTTACTTATGATGGCAACATAGTTGCCGAAATACGTATCTAGTTTTAGCGATTTTAGTTAAGGTTTAGGGATTTTTTTTAACTACTATCACTTTATTGTGTTAGCCATGATATTGAAATAAAATCTCAAACATATGTACAGTTGGGCCACTCATATTTTTACACTATATCATATATAGTAAAAGTGATAAAGAAATGAAACAGTTATGTTAATAAACACATGTATTTGTGTATAAAATATTTTCAAATTATGGACCAAAAACTACATAAATAAACTTACGTGATAACAAAATAATATTTTTCCTTGCATAAGGTGTCATATGCTTTGATAAAATATATCTATAAATTAGAGCATCCATGGTACTTTTAATCTGGACTAATGGACCAACTCCGTCATAATAAAATGCTCCCCATACCATCACATTGCCTCCGCCATGCTTAATAGTAGGAATTTGATACCTTGGATCATACCTTGCATTTTATTTGTCGTCGAACATACTTTTCGCCATCTCTTCCAAATAAATCGAATTTTGATTCATCCGTAAATAGAATTTTTCGCCAATCGGCATCAGTCCAATGTTGATATTTCTTAGCAAAGTTTAGTCTCGCTTTCTTATTTTTTCTACTAATCAAAGGTTTTTTAACACCGACATGCCCTATGAGCCCTACTTCTATAAGACGTCGACTCACATTCGCAACATTTTCTCCTAGTAATTCTTTCGAAATATCCTTAGCAGTTTTTTTACTTCCTTGTACGAAGTAAAGGAAGTATTGTAATCGCGAAAAATTTCGGTTTCCACGGAAATATCCATTTTGACCATCCCTGAATCCATTTTGACTAATTTCGTCGTGACGTCTGTACGTACGTACGTATCTCGCATAACTGAAAAATGGGAAGCCGTAGAAAGTTAAAATTTTGTATTTAGAACTGTTATGACATCTAGTTGTGCATATCCCTTTTTGGTCATTACATAACTTTCGGAAGTGGTACTTTATTTGAAGCCTTTAATAGATTTTAATAAAAAACTATATTAAAATATAAACCAAAACTTTTCAAATTTGATATATAACACTTCTATATAAATGGGAATAATATAATAGATTTTAGTTAAAATGGTCTATCCGGAAGTGGTATTTTACTTGAAGCGTATAATAGATTTTAATGAAAAAGTATATTAAAATATAATCCAAAACTTTTCATATTTGGTATAAAAGACTTTTATATCAATGGTAATAATATAATAGATTTTAGTTAAAATGGTCTACTCGGAAGTGGTACTTTACTTGAAGCCTATAACAGATTTTAATGAAAAACTATATTAAAATATAATCCAAAACTTTTCAAATTTGGTATATAAGACTTTTATGTCAATGGGAATAACATAATATATTTTGGTTAAAATAGTCCAACCTGAAGCTGTTATAAGTTTTTCTTAAAAAAAAATGGTGTTATTTTGATTTTAGTAATAAATGCTTCGAATAAAAGTTTTAGAGAATTGGATTCTGCGTCGAAAACATCAAGTATGATTAAATTAGCTCTTTGTATAAGAGAGATACGTAAATTTTAAAATTATGTACTTTTTGGTTTTAATTAAGTTTGCTATGGATTAGAACAAAAAATAACAAAAAAATAAAAAAATTAATGTTAATGTGAAATTATGTCAAAAACGTGCAATTTTATAGGGTCCCGTGGCCGCGTGCCTGAGTGTCTGGTCGCGAACCGGAAACCGGGTTCGATCCCGACCGACGCCAAATATTTCGAATTTTAAATGGCACAAAAGTGACTCCTGTGGTGCACTCTCCACGCCAGCAATGAGTGCCCATGAGCTGACGCCTGGTAAGCGCCCGCACGGTACAAAATAAATATGTCGTCATCATTACCGATATCTGCGATAAAGCAGATTGTGGCACACTCAGAAATGGGTAATATGCCGTGATGATATATTTATTTATTTATTTTATAATATGTGCAATTTTATGATTGGGTCTGTTATAATACATATTTTAATTATTAACAAAATATGTATAGTGTAACAGGCTTACAGGGAAGTCATGTGGTGTCCACATCAGATATTTTTAATATACAGAGTGTTAAAAAACGATAAAATTATTTGAGCACATTGCGATGTGCTGAATCTCAATCAAAAAAGAATTTTTACTGTACACTAACAAATTTCGGAGATCATAGATTGCCCAAAAAAAACCTTTTCTTTTCGAAAGTTTTCAGAATTCAGAATAAGGAAGAGATATTCTTCTTCGAGCATCACATATGGTAGCAGGTGCCGCAGGTAGGTCTAGTGTTATAGTGCTAGTTTAATATAATGCTAGTGCCTACTTTACGGCCGTGGCTGATGCTGCTCGTTCGAGAATATAGTGTACTAAACCATCTGCGCCTAATTACAGCTAATGATGAGTAGTTTAGAAGTTCCGGAGGTAAACTAATAACAGGATACTTGTGGAAAATGAAGCTTCGTATACTCACACACACACATATTATACCGAGAACGAGAACACTAAAAAAGTTAAGTCGTGAAAAACTTTTAGCAGACAAGAAATTATATCTGATAGGATTATTATACACTCTAACGAATTTTAGCCGTGTAAAATCGATTTGTTGTTGTTAAACATATTTGTGTGAAAATTAACATTATGCCCGGTTTCACCATTAACGAATAAATATTTAATCAGTTAAACTATTCGTCGAATAAAATACCATATTTTGTTTCGCCAAAGTCAGTTAGCATTTTTGACATTTGACATTTTTTATTGTGCTTGTTATAATAATAAATATTATAAGGTTATCTTTATTTACTATTAATATTTCTTTCAATATTATAATGTTATCCTCATCAATGTTGACATCTAATGAAGAAATTGTTATTCAGGCGAAAAAGAAATGATCCATATAATCTATAATCAATTTGACGAAATATATTTTGGAATGCGATTCCGATTCTTAAAAACAATACGTTTATTAAATTCTAAATATGATACGTCATCATTTCGAGCCAAAATATGCCAGTTTTTTTGTGAAGATCATATTTTTGTGCAAAAATATTCCATTCTTCAACTTTTTCGTCAGTTTTGTTATTTTCTATAATATGTAAATATTCTTTCACTACAAAACTACAATTATAAAACTTTTTTCTTCCTTTAGGTAGATTTTTGGTTCGTTTCCTCTTCTTACTTATATTTTGAGTGAAAACTCATTTTCGATTGATTTCAATGGCACAAATCAAAAAATTATTTTTGTTGACAGTGAATTTGACAGTTTTGTCACTTGTTGGCTGTATACACAATCCAAAATAATGGAGAGAAAAATAATATTCTACGAATAACTTGAACTTTGTACAGGTACAGTCAACAAATTTGGTCCGTGAAACAAAACTTCGACTATTCAAAGAATAAAATTTATTCGTCAGATAACTATTTGTGAATTTATTCCGCAGTGGTGAAACCGGACATAAATTTTGTAAAATTTTACCAATTGTAAATAACAAAATGAGGTAAAAATTGTATACACAGTATTATATAATGTAAGAAATTTTAAAAATCTTACACTTTTTTAGTATTTTTACCTCCCGCTACCCTTGGTAAGGGAGGTATAGGGATCGTGCTAAAAATCACATATCGAGATTTTAGTAAATGACCACGTTTTAAGGTCCCTTGAATCCAATTTTAACATTTTCACGATGATGTCTGTATGTGTGTATGTGTATGTGTGTGTGTGTGTGTGTGTGTGTGTGTGTGTGTGTGTATGTGTGTATGTGTACAAATTTTGTTTGCACTCTAACTCAAATACTATCATTCAAAAAATTCTGAAACCTTGTATTTCTACCCTATTCTAATAGCAATAGAAGCCATTAGATTTTGGTGTAAATCGGATAAACGGAAATGGTACTTTACTTGAAGCTCATAATGGTTTTTCTTCAAAAAATACCATTAAATGCCATTTTTTCGCATTTAACGTCATTGGAAAATTATAGATTATTGAACTTTGTACAGGTATACATTAATACTTTTTCTATATATTTTACAGATTAATTTAAAAATCATTTTTCTTTTTTTAATCCCGAAGCCTAAGATAAACACAATTCCTTTGTTACACAGTTTATTTCTCAAATGAATGTAACTGACAGGTAAACGTCATTGTCAAAAAACTAATCACTTCAAATTAATAATAGTGATATATTAAATAATAAAGAAAATCGTAAATATAGCAATAGTTATATGCAATGGAACATAATATAGTTTGAAGCATTACTAAATACGTAAGTATGTATTTAAATTAATAAAAATTAAATAGCGGGAGGTTTTGTGTTGGCCACATCAGATTTTTATAAAGAAATTTCATTCTACCAGTATGATCAGTGCTGTCGTGTTCCTAATGAAACAAGTTAAAAATTGCAAGGTTGTTATATTTCGTTGTGGATTGACGTATAGGTACATATTTCTGTGTATTAAATGATAACTTACATTTAAAGTGAAATACAAAAATTTATGTGAATTTTCTCGAAGGAAGGCAAGGCATCAAGATTTTTCATTACCAGGTAAGAACGATTACTATCATTTAATCTATGTAAAATGCATTCTATAAATAAGATCTTTTAACATAAAAAGCCGGGTTTATGCAGCAATAACATAGTCACTATCATAATCTTAGTCTTAAATTATAATCATAAGAACCGTCTTAAGATAGGTGGTCGTTTATGCAGCATTTTTGTTGTGACTATTAATATGTCACTTTCTAACCTCATTTACTTTTACTTATAATAAATATTATATTTGCTTAATAAATAAATATGAATACGTTAACATATAGTAGAGAAAAATAGTTATTGCTAGTTTGTTCATAATAAACAAAATAACAATTAAAATAGATGTTATGTTTTCTGGTACTGACAGTTCACAGACATGCGCAGTTTGTAAGTTGTTATAGTCGTAGTCATAAAATTAAAATTAATCCAATTCTGTGATTATGCTTATGTTCATGATACTGACTACGACTATGACCATGTTGCATAAACAGCTCTATTATAAATACATCTTTTAATTCTTAAGACTGAGACTACAACTATAACAATGACTATGATATTGCTGCATAAACCCGGCTTTAGGCCGAATTCAGCACTCTCCTTTACCTAAAGAAACTTAACTAAAAATAACAAAAAAAAGCGTTTATAAGAAAAAGGTGCAAGCTGTTTCCAGAGTAGAGTCGAGCACTAGAGTAGTGAAGAATGCTAAATTCTGCCCATTGTTCTATTTATATAAATACATATGTATATTAGTTGCATGTTACGAAAATATGCGTATTCTATTCAATTCGGAACCAATTCAAAATTCAACATGTACTTATATATCAAATTTGTATCTAAGTGGTCACATTTACACAAATCGTGTGAACCTATATAAACCAATTTTAGTGTAGGTATTTTATACAGAATTTCTTAAAGTGTAGTATCATATATTACTTATTTTAAATTACAGAATGTCCCAGATTTAAACGGCATAACTTGAACCATGGATTAAACACGTAAAAATTAGGTGACAAGTTCATTTGAGCAAATGTCCGTAAATGCTTTGTTTCAGAGATATTCATGTTTTTCTTATTGGAGGAGCGCTACCTTAAAATCAACTTTATAACGATATATCAAATATTATCTTATTAAGTTATGACATAACAATTAATTCATTATAGGTAAATGATTTGGCTATTACCTAATTTCGATACAAAATTTAGTTTGCTTGCGTAAGGTCAGGGCAAAAATGAAAATTATCGATGAATTCAAACAAATTTAATATTTATGTACAATAAAATAATAACGATTTTTATAACATTTGTTCAAAATGTTCACCTGTAGCAAGCAAACAGGCACGACAACGATCTGCAACTGCATTGGTCGCTACGTGACAGCGTGACATTGCAAACTTGAATAATTTTTCTGCGTAGAGTGTCCAAATTATCTATCGGTTCATCATAAACTCTTTCTTTTATGGCACCCCAAGCAATGAATTCTAAAGGTGTAAGATCGGACGAACGGGCTGGCCATGGTACAGATCTTCTACGACCAATCCACCGTTGTGGATAGTGTAAATGGTCTTGCTGTCTTGGTTGTCTCCCTTAATGTGCAGGGCAGCCATCTAACTGTAGCCAAGAGTTTCTTCTTATTGCTAGTGTAACTTCTTCCATTAAATCATTCAAATCATTATTTAGAAAATTGTAGAACCTCTCTGACTTTAAACGATGTGGCAAAAAGAAAGGGCATATTAAAATATATTTAATAATACCTAGCCAAACATTACATTGAAATTCATAATAGAATTTTTTCTCTTTAATTGCATGAGGATTTTCATGTAACCATAGATGAGAATTTCTTTGATTCAGGTGAATTTGAACAAATGTTATAAACAATAGTTATTATTTTATTGTACATAAATAATAAAATTTGTTTGAATTCATCGATAATTTTCTTTTTTTTTCCTGACCTCGGTGCAAGCAAACTAAATTTTATATTGAAATTAGGCAATAGCCAAATCATTTACCTAAAATTAATTTAATTATTATGTCACAACTTAATAAGTTAATATTTGATATCTCGTTATAAAGTTGATTTTTTAAAGTAGCGCTGCTCCAATAAGAAAAACATGAATATCTCTGAAACAAAGCATTTACGGAAATTTGCTCAAATGAACTTGTCACCTTATTTTTACGTGTTTAATCCATGGTTCAAGTTATGCCGTTTAAATCTGGGACATTCTGTAAATGTATATTAATATATTATTGTCTACTAAATGTACCTACCTTTTCAATACCGCTTTCTTAAAAAGTAATTTATTTTTTGAGAAAAAGTAGTATCAATTTCAAAAAGTAATTTCAATTTCAGAAAAGGTAAATTCATTAAAAAGTGAACTTAATTTCCAAAAAATAAATTTAATTTCAAAATGTACATATTTTATATATATATATATATGTATATATATTCACCATCCCTGAATCAAATTTGATTCTCTGATCAACAAAATTTGACACTGTTGCTTGGTTAAAACTGTTGATCTCCAAGGTAAACTAAAACTTGATTTACAGATCAGTGTTGATCAGAGAATCAAGACTTGATTAACGGTTGGTGAATTTGGTGGACAGTGTCCTGAACATAAAAGGCACAGTCCACATTATCGTTTGTCTTAAATATTTGACTAGCTCTGCTTAAGTTCATTTTTTGAAAATTGTATACCCATTCTATACTAATGTGGGAAGAGCTCATTAGCTTTTAGTGTATATCGGATAACCGAAAGTATCACTTATACAAGCTTTTAACAGTTTTTCTTGAAAAAAATACATTGAATATCATTTTTTGGCAACTTTTACTAATACAAATTGAATATAATGGAACAATCTTCAATTCTACAATAATAACATTTAGTAGGTAAATAACTTTAAATATAAATTTATAAAATAATTTATTTTTATACATCATCTTGCCTAAGCATCAAACAAAAACTTAATAATTTTATAACAATTTTGACATATTTAAACAAATGTCACTGTCAGGAAGCAATTACATTAAAATTAATAATGAAACTGTGTTAAGGAGAATATAGTAGTAATAAATTTGATTCTAATGAAATTAAGCTTTGTAAAATAAAGTATTTTCTTTCACACATAAATATTAGATGTACTATTGATTTGCTTCATTGCCTTCCAGAGTACGGCTTTGAAAAGATTTTGTATAAAGATGTGAGTATTATTTTGATTTTTAAGTTTTCCTGATATTTTTTATCTTAAAAAATTTATTGTTTATTTGTAAAATGAAACTGTTTAATATACATAAATTAATTTTTAAATCTGTAGAATTGATAAAAAATATGAATAAAAAAATATGTCTGTAATCAATCTCACAGCCCAAAATTTCTTATCATACAATAAGCCGATTAAGCGGTGTTTTTCTCGACTATTCGCCGATTAATCGCCGTCTAGAAAAGTAGCCGGATAATCGGCTTACTATAGTCGGTAGTCGGTACTTAATATTATAAAAATTATAAACCAATCGAGATTTTTATTTTCTTGTTAAAATTAATGTCAACTTCAAATAAAAATTTAAAATTTATCAGGTACATATATTTATTTATTTATTTATTTATACTTCATATATTTTGAATGGGGAAATAATGTAATCAGTAAATTAGCACTATAATAAATATGTACCATCAAATTACAAAGTACATATTTACTTGACTATAACAACTTTCTTAATTACCTACTTATGGTTTTATACTGTCGTAAATATAAAGCATTTCACACTTTTAAAATTAAGTGTTTTGTCATGTGTAGAAAAATTGTTACATTATGTAATAATATGTGCTAATTTTATTTGTTTCGCACAATTACAAAAATACAGAGTTGTATTTAAAAGAAATTTATAATTTTCACTTACATAAAAATTCAAGAACTAAGGAAAACTTTAGTTAGAAAACTGGCCACTTGGACTCATGTATAATGCTGCCATCTGTGCATACTAGCCTGAACATTACGTAAGAGTTGTAAAGGAAGGTACATGTTACGTCAGTATTGATCTTCCGATTTAGGCGGTAAATATAAATTTTCTGCTCAAAATTATTTTACTTTATTTTTTATTATATTTGATTTTTTAACTGAGAAACAAAAACCAAAAATCTGATGTGGCCAACACAATACCTCCCGCTATTTAATTTTTATTAATTTAGATACACACCTACATTTTTACTAATGCTGCAAACTATATTAAGTTCTTTATTCCTTTGCATTCAACTATTGCTTTAATTACTATTTTCTTTTTAATTTTCTTATTAATTTCAAGTGATTAATTTTTTGGACTTGACATTTATCTGTCAGTTAAATACATTTGAAATATGAACTGTATAACTAAGGAATTGTGTTTATCTTTAAAACATAGGCTTCCGGATTTATAAAAAAGATTATTTTTAAAATTTATCTGTAAAATATATATAAAAAGTATTAAAAAATTCAATAATCTTTAATTTTTATAATGCAATAAAATGAAATTTAATCTAATGGCTTCCTTCCATATTAGAGTAGGGTTGAAATACAAGGTTTCAGAATTTTCTGAATGATAGCATTTGAGTTACAGCGTAGAGAAGATCCATACACTTACACTTACACACATGCGGACATCATCTTGAAAAATATTAAAATTGGATTCTAGGAACCTCAAAACGTGGTCATTTACTAAAATCTCGATCATGATTTAATACCCATGTATAGGTGTGCAATCTATATTTTGTTATTCGCTGCACCACAAAAGTCAATTTGTGACATTGAAAAATTAGATATAAATTTCAAATTTAACGTCGTATATGAAAGAGAAAAATTCTTTCTAATTTTTTGCCTTCTACTATCGTCTTTTTGAAATTCGGAATCCAGTTTCAAGTTAATAAATGCAACAAATACTAAAACAACCAAATTATACTTTTTTAAATTTATGATACCACGTCAGATAGAAATCACGTAAAACGTGCGTTTGTATGAAAGTGAAAGATATAATGTTGAAAGACATATGATGTCAGCAGCAGTCAAGCTTGAACTATAATATACATATTTTTTTTAAAATTATTTTATTAAATTTCTTCATGTATGTTTCTAATTATTGATCACGAAATTTCATTTAAACATATTTATACAGGATATCCATGATAACTTGTCCAACATAGGGATCTCGAGAACTACACAAAAAAAAGACCATCTAAATTTCTAAATTGTAGTTAAATTAACTAAATAAATTCCTTATTTTTCAGCCTACTAATATGTTTCATTAAAATATCTAAATTGATTTAGTTAAATTTCCTAAATTTTGCAATAACAAATTATAGAAAAAATTGAATACAAAATTAGATGAAATGACTACCTACGTTTATATCGTAATATAAGTATTGAACTAATTATAAATAAACAAATTAACTAAATATATATTTAAATTTTCTAATAAATTTACCTCATTTATTAGATTCATTAGATAAATAAATCTGATGTGGCCAGCACATTACCTTCCACCAATTCTATGCATGTATTTTGTATAAATAACAAAAGTTCCTTGAAAAAAGATTCTATATATCCAGTAAAATTGTAGTACGAACATATATTATTTTCTACAAATTCCATACAGAGAGTTCCTTGGCTATGGTTCTATATATCCAATAAAATTATAACACGAACATACACTATGTAAATTTTACTTGACACTGACATCTGATAATTAGAATTATTTGAATATATCAGCTGTTTCCATGATTATAGAAAAGCTGGCTGATGTATGACAGTTAATCTCTTTATAACTCTATATCTTTTAAATATGAAGGAAAATTTGTAATCAAACCGTATGGACAAGAAGATATTCTTTCATATTGATAATCACATAAAATGTGAAAAAATGATATCAGCTCATTATATGGATGTAAAGAAGATGAATAAGAAAGAACTATAATTTTTAGAATTGTAGTGCCAAATTTAAACTCAAATTATTATGCCAATACCGTTATTTATTATCTTCTGAAGTAAAACTTCGACTAGTCCAGTTATTAATTTTTCCACTGTTAGAATACTGTGCTTCTGTATACATACCGAACTTAACTCAAGGCGATAAACACAAAATTGATATTGTTCAGAACAGCTGCTTGATATATGCGTATAGTGTGCGAAAATATGATCACATCTCCAAATATCGCTCTTTAGCTGGTCTGAATTTTATTACTAATCGACTGAAGATACTTTGAATTTGTCTTACACACAAAATATAATTTACAGGATGTCCGAAATATCAGAACGATAAACTAGTTTTCAAAAATGATAACCATAATTTACGTGGCAAGGACTTGTACACAGTACCATCATACAATAAAACTGAATTTAAAAGCTCAGTTTCATACTTAGCTCCAACACTGTACAATAATATTCCACATGATTGGAAATTTCTGGCATATAGTACATTTAAAAAACATATACAAAACTTATATAATTAATAGGTAATGTATATGCAAACATTTGCATTTATTTTTTCGTATTTATTTTCGCTTTGATATGTATAGGTACTATTTTAGTACTTATGTATATGCATCTGTTAACTGATATATATTTTTGATATTTTTGTTAGTTTACTTATGTTTTTCTTTGTAATATGCTGGTTAGGTGGAAGAACAACCTCGCCATTGAGATTTTTTTACTCAATAAAGTAAATGTTATTATTATTATTATTATTATTATTATTATTATTATTATTATTATTATTATTATTATTATTATTATTATTATTATTATTATTATTCTCGTTGGAGAAATTTTTGTCACACATACAAACATCAGCGTAAAACTAGTAAAATCATATTCTAGAAACAGGTGACAGAAGGTAAAAATAACATTAGCATTTTTTAAATTTCAAAAAATCGTTAAAAGGGCTCTTGGGGCAACTTTTGTGTAATTTAACCGACCTCGTATACAGATCCGCATGTTAGGCAAATTATCCTGGACACCCAGTATACTTTATACCATGAGTATTTTTTAACGTGAAACATTGGGTTTGTCATATCCACGGTTACGACTTGACATTTGATTGACAGCAATGTATTTGTCTGTCCATTTAAAATGAAACATAGGGAACGAATTTGACAGAAGTATTATATTTAAATATTGTAAGAAATTTAGTCAAATCAGAAAATTACTCGGGCACAAGATGCCCACAATCTTTTTGCTACAACTAAATTTAATTTAGAAAGCAGGTACAATTATTTAAACAAAATTGACGTCTTGTCAAATGTCAGGCAAATACATTGCTGTCAATCAAATGTGAAGTCGTAACCATGAATATCACAAATCCAATGTTTCACGTTAAAAAATACTCACGGTATGTATATAAATAGAATCTTCTAGGCAAGACTTCAATTATTAGCGAACTCACTGTTTGCAAATAAAATGAGCATAACATCTACTTCATAGAATATTAAAATAATTAAAAATTTCTAGAACTACATACAGCTTTTAATTCAGATGAAGTGTCTTTTTACCTTCTGTCACCTTTATTTAGGCAAGGAAGGTATTGTCTTTTGTCAAAAAATTCGGTGGTGAGTTTTTAATTAATAAGCACGTTTTATAGGGTCCATAGAATACGAATTTACTATTTTTAAGATGATGTCTATGTGTGTGTATATGTGTGTGCCTCCGTGTGTGCGTGCGTGTGTGTGTGTGTATGTATGTGTGACAATTTTTTTTCTGGCGATAGCTCCAATTCTACAATTCTAAAAATTATAATTCTTTCGTATTCCTGTTCTTTACATCCATATGAAGAGCTGATTAGATTTTGGTTATAAATGATCCACCGAAAGTACCCTTATTTGAAGTATTTAACAGTTTTTCTTAAAAAAAAACGCAGTTAAGTATTAGGACTGTATCGCAGAAGACTTGAGAGAGGAACTGTGTGAAGAAGATGTGTTGGACAGGAATGAGTAGCAGAGAAGAGTAAGAAACAGCGACCCCTCATACAATAGAGAAAAGATGAAGAAGAAAGAAGGAAGTGTCAAGAGCAATTTACATAGTGAATGATCATATAATTTTATTGGATTTATAGAATCTTTTCAAATAAACTTTCGATATGAAATTTGTTACAATTTTACATGATATAAAATATATAGTAGCTTTTTCAAGGAACTTTTGATGTGGGATTTGTACAAAATACATCGAATTGACAGAAGGTTTGTGCTGGCCACAACAGATCTTTTTCTTCATGACTACAATAGCTAAAATTCTAATTAACTTTCGTAGATAATACATACATAATTCATCACCGATGTCTGCATGTGTTGTAGATACTGGCACACCCAGTAATGGGTAATATGCCGTGATGATATATTTATTTATTAGATAATACATTACTCTTTATTATTAGAACAAAGTACTACTTCATAATTATATTTTCATGTATGTTCATCAGTTATATTTTTTTAAATTCTATATCTTGACAATAGCATAATGTGATAATAGCCCATTTTGTACTTATATATTCATGTATCAGAAAATAATTTTCCCTAGTCTTGACAAGCAATAAATAATGTTGTAACAACAGTAATTTTCTCATCTCATTGCTTATGTATAAGCGTAATGTCGTGAAGTTTGGCAGATACATTGTGACGAATGAAAGATGCGTTGCTGAACCCGCCTATAAAACCACCATAAAGCAACAAAGAGTTAGAGCAACTGCAACGGTGGAAATGTTGCAAATGGCAAACATAAACTCAGTCATAAAACCCAACAAGAACAGAGCCATTCAGGAGATGAAGGAGAAGGATTCTGAGCGGGCCAGCCGTGAGAAAGAGGATACGAGCGTCGCTGCAGATAGACCAAAATCAGAATTAGATTATTGATCCTTTATGCAAATCATCAAGTAAAAATTCTATGTGTAGACTGCACCCAATGTTTCCTACATTTTTGACAATTTTATTTGGTTTGATATTGCTGACTTAAATAATATTTAAAATTTGGGAACTGGTGAAATACTACTGACTTATTTTTGTACCATATCGTCAATTTTGTTGTACAGCGATACAATAGGATTCTCCACTTCTCTATATTTTTAATGAAATTACATATACGATATCTAAATTGAAACGATCCGTAGTTCTAAAAAATCAGGTAAAATTTCTGTTTTACGCCTAGAACTTATACACCCCAGATAATGAAAAAAGCATCTCTGTTGCATACTTACAAAACTACCATATGAACAGCTAACCCATAAGAGTCTCTTTATCTTTATGGGATGGGTAAACATTGTGGCTCGCTCAGAGGCGCGTTTTTGAGCCCCTAGAATACGAGTTTACTAGTTTTACAATTATGTCTGTAGGTGTGAATGTGACAATAATTTCTCCAGTAATACAAATCTACAAATTATAATTCTTTCGTATTCCTCTTCTTTACATTCATATAAAGAGCTGATTAGATTATAATTGATCAACTAGAAGATCTCTTATTTGAAAAAACACAGTAAAATATCATTTTTTGACATTTTATGTAATTATCAATATGAAACAATATCTTCTTCTCTATACGGTTTAATTATACATTTTTCTTCATATTAAAAGATATAGAGTTAAAAATTTATAAAGAGATTAACTTTCAGCTTTGCTAAAATCATGGAAACAGTTGAATTAGGTATTCATATTATTCTATGTTATAATTTTATTGTATTTATAGAATCTTTATCAAGAAATTTTCGGTATGAAATTTGTAGAAAATAGTATATGTTCGTGTTACAGTTTTACTGGATATATAGAATCTTTTCAAAAGAAATTTTGGTATGGGATTTGTAGAAAATACATAGAATTAACGGAAGGCAATGTGCTGGTCATATCAATTTTTTTAAAGAAATTATAAGATTCTTATATAGTAGCTTTATTTTTGTCACACCTTACATCCGTATTCAAATACATATGTATGTAGGTATTTGTGAAATTTAATACGATACTTTTGAATTATTCATCTAAAGGTCATAAAGATTTTTAAAATATCTTGCACCTTTACATTACCTATAGAAAAAGTTTGAAAATATATTAAATATATAGTTATTTAAAATATGGTTGAGTATTTTTTCTTGGTTCCCACAAACTCAGTCGCTCTATGTCCGATGCTGTATATAGGTAAGTGAAAATCAGGTACGTGAAAAGTAAAATTAATATTTTTTTTTCCTTTTCATAATCAGGTTTGTTATTGATTTTAATTAATGTGATTATAAAACTTTCTTTAACTCCCAGGGTGTTAAAAAAAGGGTTTCTTCTTTTCTTCTAAATAATCGGCATATACTCCCTTCTTCTTTAACCAAAACCTATTTATTATAGGTTCATTTCCACAGAAGGGTAGAGGAATCTTGTAACTAAGCTGATATACTTAATTCTCGTTCGTATATAGATGCTAGCAGTATTTATACTTAATTAATTAACCTCTCTAATTAGCTATAAAGTCACATATCCTTCTTAGTGCTATCTGAAACAGATAAAACTAAACTGCCGATATATGGCAGTTTGAATATCATAAACTCGGCTTTATTTACCGAGATTCGTGCGTTAAAAATTTAAAACGCCATTTTAGTGGCAATTAAGTCGTAAACTTTGGCTTCTGTTGACCGAATCGGTGGTTAAAACGTTGGCCGGTGTTTCTAATGAGGGTTCAAACACAGTCACCATTATAAAAAAGAAGAGATAAAGATAACAAAAATTGTAAAAAGTGATAATTGCCTTATTAAATATCAATTAAATAGTATAGTATGGTTTACTTAACGTAATTTTAAATGATATACACATAAATAAGTTTATAAAATTGTAGTGCAAATTTTGTGACCCTCCTACATATAGTGCGAAACACCAATCTTGATCGAAGGGTAGGGGAAAGAAATGTTCATATCTTGATATACAATAGACTCCGTCAAATAATAATTATTACAGAAACTTTGTGTTTCTAACTCATTTGTGTATGCTTATGATCCGAGTGTAAACAAGACAGGAACTGATACGAACACCAATTGCACAGATAAACTGCCAATACAGGTGTTTCTAAAATAGGGGAACATGGCTTAACCACATATTCCTGAGGCTAAAATAAGACGATTTAACTAAACTTTCTTCTACCGAAAAGTGTACCATTTAACCAAGTATTTTGCTTCAAAGTTCTTCGAAAAAAAATTAATTTTGTTTATAATAACAGAACGATTTATCCGATTTGGATGAAATTTGCTATGACAATTCATATGGTTATACATCTTTTAAGATTATACTTATTATTAGTGTAATAGTGTTAGTGTATGAAATTTAGGTGTCCCAACATTGATTAGACTGTAACTTTTTAATGGCCACGCCAATAATATGAAATTATTTTTTTTAGAAAGATACATTCAATAGTAAACTTTTCTCTTTCTGTGTAATTTGTGATATCTATTACGGCTAGGGTTGCCAACTAACCTTTTTTAGAAAGGACTGTCCTTTTTTGAGCATATCTTGTCCTTGTCCTTTTGTAAACCAGGAAAGGACGCGATTTGTCCTTTTATAGTAAATTTTGTTATTAACAATATTTTTCTTATTATTATAAATATGAAAATGAAATAATTATTTCACATTTTATGTAATGTAATGAAATAACGATAGAATTTTTGAATTATTGATGTATTTGTACTAATTTATCTACTAACATTTAGCTTAGTCTTTTTTAAAAGGTAGCAGTAGCAGACGCAGAGCTGTATCCTTTGGGTGTTTGGTGATAACTTCAGACCTTCAGAGTTAAAAATATCTGTGGTTAACTAGTGTTGACTTGTCAATTTTGTTTCTCTCATGCTTATCGAAAGACCATCCGGATCAGATATTACTCGTTTACATTTAATATAGTTTATTAACCCTAAATAATTGCTTTATCAGTTTAAAAAATTAAAATGTAAAATTAGATATTAGCAGCTAACATTATTAAAGTTAGATATCTTATTGTGTTTTACTTGTTTTCGTTATAAAATATTGATTTTATTTTTTTAAGAATTTGTTAAATTGCTTCATTGTAAAAAACTCTATATTATCTAACTTTACATTAAAACACGTTTGACCTTGAAAATTAAAAAAATCGCCTTCGGCGCATTTTTTTCAAATTTTAAATCCTACTCATAATTCAGAAAAAGATTGCCGAAAAAATGTCCTTTTTTGTAATTTTTAAAAATTGGCATCCCTAATTACAGCTCATACAGAAAAAAATAAAACCTGAGTGTCTGCACCATGAAATTTTTAAAATAAATTTCATCTAGCAGTCTTTCCAAATGCCGAACACCTAATTTTAATGACAGTAACGATTTGTCAGCTTGTTGATGAGTAAGCTGACATATTTAATCGTCTTATTTAATAATGGTATAGTAAAATACTATCAGGCCGAACAAACGGATGTTACTAGTTTTAGAATATTGCGAAGGAAATTTTTGACAACCCGTAAACAATTGTTACTGTCATTAAAAATTAGTTGTTTGACATTTGGATAAACTGCTAAATTAAATTTATTTTAAAAAATCTGTTGTGGCCAGCACAAAACCTTCCGTCATTTCGATATACAGTGTGTCCCATTTAGAGGTGCCACCATTGGGATCTCGAGAACTATAAGAGATACGATGTCAGTTAAATGGAACTTTTTGTGCGCCTTTGGAAGGCCATCTCAGATGTGCTTTTGTTTTTCCAAAAATTCTTATAGGGCACTAGATAATGACGAAAAACTGAATATTGTTGATTTTTTCTATTTCAAATAACTTCTAAACTATTAGTAATTGAGAAAAACTTTTTAAATATAAAAGATAGATATTTTTATTAACTAACCAGTGGCGTACGAAATAAATTTTTATATCTGTAAATTTTCGAGATATAACACAAACTTATATTTTTTTAAATGGAACCTATATCTGATTTTAGTCTCAAAAAAATCATTATTTGTTTCTCTTTTCAACGATGTAAGGGTTATTATGTTTTATATTTGTTTTGCCTTCAAAATTATTATTTTTTCCTTATTTTGTATTAAATTTATAATTATTTTGAAAATATTGGTAGATTTCTATTTAAAAATACTCCTTGTATTTAAATAATTTATTTCGTTAGAAAATTTTGCACAAAACTCGTACCAAACTAATTTTTATAATATTTTGTATCTGGTCGCCCTTGGCACATTATAGTGTAATTTGTAATTATGAGTCTAGAATGAAAATATTAAGTAATAAAGGCATAAAACAAATTAATTCGATCAAATACAATATAATTAATAAAAATAATAATGTTTTTTGGAAAATAATAAGAAAGTTCAGGAAAATAAAGAGAAAAATTAAATTTTAGGAGCAAAACAAATATAAAACATAATAACCCTTACATCATTGAAAAGAGAAAAAAATAATTATTTTTTTGAGACTAAAATCAGATATGGATTCCATTTAAAAAAATATAAGTTTGTGTTATATCTCGAAAATTTACGGATATAAAAATTTATTTCGTACGCCAGTGGTTAGTTAATAAAAATATCTATTTTTTGTATTTGTAACGTTTTTCTCAATTACTAGTAGTTTAGAAGTTATTTGAAAAAGAAAAAATCAACAATATTCAGTTTTTCGTCATTATCTAGTGCCCTATAAGAATTTTTGGAAAAACAAAAGCACATCTGAGATGGCCTCCCAAAGGCGCACAAAAAGTTCCATTTAACTGACATCGTATCTCTTATAGTTCTCGAGATCCCAATGGTGGCACCTCTAAATGGGACACACTGTATTTTGTACAAATCCGATACCAAAAGTTACTTGAAAAAGATTCTATATATCCTGTAAAATTGTAACACGAACTCACTATTTTTTACAAATTCCATATTGCATGTTCCTCCTGACAGTTATAAACAATAACAACTGTTTATTTACTTGGTAGCGGAAAATTATCGGGGTAACGGGGTTTTATCAGTATAATACTGTTCCCATTGGTTGAATTTTCAAGTGTTTTGCATCATGATTGGTTAAAAACTAGTCGTTGGAATTTATCATATATAAATTCTCTAAAAATACGTACACTTACGTAACATTCTCTTTACAATCAAATAATATTACTACCAAGTTTATATCTCTACCCATTTTTGAATTATTGCCCCAAAAGTCAATATACCCCACATTTAGATAAAAACTTTAAAATTTTCAAAAATCTAATAATCTAGATACTTCTCAATGCGCTGATTCCAAATTTTGAAACCGCAGGTCGATATCTCTTCGTTCTCGAGAAATTTAGATTCAAAGTTTTGCTCAAAATGGGTCGTGATATGAATTTGGCGACAACGCCATTCGATTCTACGGCCAAAATTACATAAGTACACCAATTTTCAAAATTTTTGAACGCATACAATCTCTAAAGCAAAATAACTGAAAATGGCCAAAAATCGCAAAAATCTTAGGTGTACCCCTTACAATTTTTTCAGATTTTGGGCATTTTCAGGGGTTTTCAAGCTTTTATTCATAAAAAATGAACCGATTGGACAAAAATTATGAAAATTGCTATACTTATGTATTTATGTCCGTAGAATCCAATGGTGATATCTCCAAATTCATATCTCGACCCATTTTTGAAACGAGATATCGACCTGCGGTTTCAAAATTTGGAATCAGCGCATTGAGAAGTATCTAGATACATAAAAATTAGATTTTTGAAAATTTTGAAGTTTTTATCTAAATGTGGGGTATATTGACTTTTCGAAGAACTTTGAAGCAGAATACTGTCTAAATGGTACACAAAGTTTCCGATAGAAGCAAGTTTAGTTGTATCGTTTTATTTTAACTTCAGGAATCTGTGGTTAAGCCATGTTCCCCTATTTTAGAGACATTCTGTATAAGAAAGGCTGGGTATTTTTAAAACTTATTTGAGCAACTGTTAAATGTAATATTAGGTATGCAGAATGTAAATTAATTATATTTCGTGTGGATTTAAACGGAGCGCATATATTAGAAAGTGATTTGTGCTAACATAGTTCATCTTTCGGACAACTTGTGTTTTATTCTTTTATTAGTGTTAGTTAAAAATAATGAATTTTCACAATACAACTTTTTCTTGGGTAAAGTCGTAGTCTGTTTCTTTAGCCGTTAAAGACGTGTAGCAAATGTTAAACATAAATAAAACAGAGGCTTTATTCTGCAGTGTTAAGTGATTCATATGTCTGACAGATCGTAAACTTTCGTCGTTATACAACTGTGTCTGCAATTTTTGCACATGTGCAATATGAATGAAAGGCAAAACAAAATGGAGAAAATGAAACCTATTTGTGAGACATACAAAGAAGAATGAATCTACTTAATTTAAATATTGTTCTATAGATACGAGGTTCGATAAAAAAATTGCAAGAATTCAATTCTTAATCTAATTTAAATTAGAAAGGAATAATATTTTCCCTTAACTTAAGGCACAAGAAATTCAAAATGGCAGCCCCTTTTCGTATTTCGATCGTGAGAATTACAACGGAAGACAGCTTCCAATTGGTTGGGGGTTTTATATCTTTTATACGCGATGAACGTACGAGAACATCTGCTACCGGCTACAAGTAGGTACAGACTCCATGCCTTGTCTACAAGATGTGTGCCCCTGTATTCATCATATATTCTATTTTTTTATACATCTAATATTCAAATAAGTTACCTATGTGAACTTTGGCCACTATTTTAATAGTATACTATGCAATGAGCATACGTAAGCTATTACTCATGAGAATGAAGTTGATGTGAATTATTCGAATGAGTATGTAACGGTGTCAGCCGCTACAATATGTAAAATAAACGATGGGACAGATAAATTGTAAAACTATAAAAATATTTATTTGAACTAAACTAATTTGCTTCTCACTTCATGTAATGACAAGGAAAAAACTGGTTGTTTTATTTTTCATTTTGTCGCTAAGTTAACTCCTGAAAAAAGCATAACAATAGTCTAGGGCGACGTTACAAATTTAAGTGACGATGGTAGCTTGATCGCTACAAGTAATAGCCATTACATGCGAATTGAACATTATACTTTATCCACAGCTGAGAATGAAGTTGATGTGAATTATTCGAATGAGTATGTAACGGTGTCAGCCGCTACAATATGTAAAATAAACGATGGGACAGATAAATTGTAAAACTATAAAAATATTTATTTGAACTAAACTAATTTGCTTCTCACTTCATGTAATGACAAGGAAAAAACTGGTTGTTTTATTTTTCATTTTGTCGCTAAGTTAACTCCTGAAAAAAGCATAACAATAGTCTAGGGCGACGTTACAAATTTAAGTGACGATGGTAGCTTGATCGCTACAAGTAATAGCCATTACATGCGAATTGAACATTATACTTTATCCACAGCTGTCAAATAATAACATATTAGTGACATAATTGTATTGAAAAATAAGTAGGCATAGCAAACCTAGTTACCGTTATTGCAGCAACGTGGTAGCAACCTTCTGTTGTAAGAAAAATTATGAAGTGATTTCACATTTAGCAGAAAATTTTAAAATTGACTATTCAGCTACAGTTTAAACTCAAGAGAAGAAAATAAAAGTATGAAAAAGACAAAACTAGTATAGCTTTGGCTTTTTATGTGGAAAAGTAATTTTGTTTGAACTCTGAAAGGTAGGTAAGATTTAAATTGAACATAACGATTGAATAATATTATATCATCAAACTGTCAATATTATTCAATTAGTAACGAAGGTCATTAATTGATAAAAAGCAATAGGGCTGTTGCAAGAATTTTTATATGACTAAATATTAAATTTGAAAAGATATTGTTCTTTAAAGAGCCTCAAATTTGAAAATAACACGAAATATCCTTTAGATATTTTACAATTAATTTTTGAAATTTGGATAAAATTTTGAATAAGTCACGTGATCTGAAACAGAATGTGACGTCAGAGTACATACATCTTCAGCGGTTCTAATTGGTCCGTTTATAATGCAAAAAAAATTGTTTGGTGTCAGGCGTATTGTCAAAGTTGTCAAACAAATGTCAATTTTTTTTAAGATTGGTTCAACTTGTATAATATATAGGTAATAAAAAGTACAAAATAAAATGAGAAATTTACGATATTGTATTGTGCCTTCTTACAAAAATACTGTTAGGAACAAACCTACTATGGAGTTTCTAAATTTGCGAAGATTAGAAAATCGTGGCTAGATGCAGTAGGTCGAAGAGCTGATAATTTGTCAGAAAAATCGTGTCTTCATGTTTGTGAAGATCATTTCAACTTTCATCCACCTTCACTTTATGATCAGGGAAAACTTTACATCTGACTATACAGATATTTTTTTCTCGACATAGATCTACATATCCTATAACAGATTCAATGTAAGAATCACGACCAGAACTTTAAAGTAAAATATATTATCAATTTATATAGTAAATTCAGTTTTTATATTTTATTTCACTCTTTAACATCCCTTATTTCGGTAACAGTAAAACTATCGTTCTCTGATATAAATTCAGCCACCATCCAGCTATCGAACTTCGGTAAATTGTTCGACTTAACTTGAGTGTAATTTAAATTAGCCATTATTACTTTATTATTCATTTAAATGAGCAATGTCAGCGTCAAATGTCAAATTAAAAGATTTTTTTATTAATATATGACAATGACAAACCATAGCCTACGTTTATTTATATAAATAATATGAATAAACGTAGGTGATGGAAAACTATTTTCCTATTTTTTCCTTTGTGCTTCTACGTCACAGGAGTGGGGAGTAGTTTTTCAGGACGCCAATCTTTTTATTTAATTATTTCCATAAATAACAACAAATTATTAAAATAAAAATTATTACTAAGAAAATCATTGCATAAACTTTCATTTAAAATAGTTTTTGAAAAATGTGAACAGACTCATTGAATTATGGGTATTATTATTTGACAGTTGTGGATAAAATTATTTTTTTATTAAATTACATCTAATTGAAACGATATGTATTTCCAAAAAATCTTAATTGTTATTCTTTAAGCTACAATTTTTATTTACAATTGTCAAATAATATACCCCTAATTCAATTGTTTTTTATCAATTAATGGCCTTCGTTACTGTTGCTAATTGAATAATATTGACAGTTCGATGGAATAATATTATTCAATCGTTATGTCAAATTCAAATCTTACCTTTCAAAGAGTACAAACAAAATTACATTAATAAATATTTTTTCCATATAACAAGTCAAAGTTACTTTAGTTTCGTCATTTATCCTACTCTTATTTTCTTCTGAAACTGAAGCTGAATATCGGTTTTAAGATTTTCTGTTAAATGTCATATCAAATTACTTCATAATTTTGTTACAACGGTAACTAGATTTGTCTATGTTTGTAAACAAAAGTTTTTTGCAGTTGGCAGTGAAAAAATTCTAATTATTTTTCATTACAAATATGTCATTGATTATTATTATTTGGCAGTTGTGGTTAAAGTGTAGTAATCTATTCGCATGTAATGGCTATTATTCATTCGAATTTCGGCTTGTGATGCAAACTTCATTCTCATGATTAATAGTACATGCTCATTGCTCATTGAATAATATGCTATAATATTTTATAACATAGATGTAAACTTCATTTTATTCTCAATTGTTCAAGCTATATCAGCCAATATATTTATATATTTTTCTACATCAAAATGTCTTTTAAAAAATCTATGGTCATCGATAATTAAATTTATTTTTAATTTGTTATAAGCATGTAAAACATTTTTGAACATTCTTAGAATTTTCAAGCCCTATATTTATTGTTCTTTTTTAAAGACCTTTTCCCAAACACTTCATAACCGTAAACCCATAAAACCAATAAAGAATACCTTCTATTCTAACTCTTTGAATCCGTAGCAATTTAAGTTTACGATGTCCGAGATCCAAGTCACACTGCGTTGAACAAATGAAAGAGTGATTTTATGTTTCATGGCATGCTAGATTTAGGAGGTTGACCAGAGATGGAAGGTTTTATGTGCCATAACTCTATTTTACTATTTTATTTTTAAAGCTGTGATTTTAAGCAAACGTGACCTACAAAATGGAAGCGATAGCAAATAGGGAGGAAGTAAATTGATAAATTCTATGTTGGTTTTGAAGATTGGTTAGTAGTAGTGCAGTTCTGGTGCGAGAATGTTGCAAATATACAAGTGTGTTAATTAAAAAGCGAGTTAAAAGGGATTACCATGGGAAATTATTTTTTCTTGCACAAAACTTCCCAATTAATTTTAAATTAAAATGTTTCAAATAATAGTTGTAAATAATTAAATTCTACATCTAAATCATTAATCAGATTTTATTTTGCATCTTTTGTATCCTGTAAAATCAAGTTTGAAGTTTTATAAACATTGCTCAATTGTAGTAATAGCCATGCAATTGAAACAAAATAACAAACAGTCAGAATACTTATTCCATTTAAATATTTGTAGATTTTTTCCTGATGAAAATTTCAATTTTAAACCTAAACACAATAAATAATAATAATACACTTGCGTGCATAAAAATCGAAACTTCGCAGTTTTGAATTTTATTTTTTTTTTAGAAACTAGACGTCGGAGTAAAATAAACTTATGCTATTTAAAAGATCATTTATTACGATTTAACATGACCTAAATTTATTAAGGGCCAGTTGTACAATCAATGTACGATAACGGGTTAAGCGTAACCATGGCTCTTAACCAGAATATTTTTAACTTTTGATGAAATGAGGGGTTAATGATTTAACAAAGTGTTAACGCATGACATTTGACGTTTGTTTAACTATTTGTAATGGCTTTTCGGCGACGCTTGGTAGTTGAATCTGATTCTGAAGATGAATTATTAGAAAATATGTTTTTAATAAGTAGGAACTGATGCGATCACAACACAAGATAAAGTAAATAAATTATTATATAAAGTGCATGAAGTATTCTTGGTTATTGAATAAAAGAAATAAGCAGGAATGCAGTCAACGTATAAAATTTTATTTAGTCAAAAAGTGGCGTTTCGCTTCCTGTGGAAGCTCCTTCAGGGCGAAAGACTAATATTTTTAAATAATTTGTTACACTCGCTAAAAATTATTTTAAAATATTCAGCAGGAAGCGAAACATCGGCTTTTGATTAAATAAAATTTTATACATTGACTGCATTCCTGCTTATTTCTTTTATCCAATAACCAAGAATACCTCATGCACTTTCACTTTAATTTATTTACCTTATCTTGTGTTGTGATCGCATCAGTTTTTTTTATTCTTTATTATATCTTTGTACTGGGCGACAAAATCCACTAATTTTAAACAATCATCTTGCGTAAAATTAAGTTTCTATTACGATTAGATTTGATATTGTGTAATTTTAATTTTTATAAAAACTGACGTATATGTCAAAATTGCAATAAAATAAAATTTATTTTTTGTTTTATTTAGTATAATTTGGAAAAACTGATCCAGTGTTACTTGACAGACTGCTAGGTAACCTTTAGAAAATTAGAAATGGTACAACTAATTGTGTTTTTTAACCAGTGGTTAGGTTAACTGTATGTTACGTAACCGTAGATACTAACTGTGTATTGTACAACTGGCCCTAAGAGTGCTTATACCGTCAGTATTTTTTAACGTGAAACATTAAGTTTGTCATATCCTTGGTTACGACTTCATATTTGATTGACAGCAATGTATTTGCCCGTTCCATTTAAAATGAAACATAAGGTCTGTTCGTTTGTATTACACTAACTTGTACAAAATGTACCCAGAATACGTCGCAGTGTAGTTTAGTGCAACGTAGTACAGACTTGTTTTCGAAATTCAAACGAACACTAATTAGACAAGTTAGTGCAGATTGTAGGTTAACTAGCAACGCCATTTATAAATATGTATAATTATAATGATTTTTCCATTTAGTTAAAATTTATTGCAATTCTTTCAATATGAAAAATCCATTAATGCTTATTTTTTGTACTAAATGTGAATTACATATATCTATATCGATTTTAATAGTTTTCAGTTAAATTGAAACTTTTTTTTAATAAATATTTTGTGTGCAGTGATATATTACTTATTTTTCCATTTTATTTCTTTAGTATTCATAAAACACATTTCCTTTTATTCATTTTTAGAATATAGAATAAGATTTTGCAGATTAATGAAAAAATTATAGTTACAAGTATACACGACAACCTATTTGACAAATTGTGACATCGTTGTAAACACTGCGCACTGCACTAAGTGTACTACCTCGGTAGGTAGTACAGTTAAGACAAGTTAGTGCAACATGCACGACTACAAACGAACACAGTGCAGACAACTTTGAACACACAAACGAACATATTTTTCAAAAAATTACAAGTTAGTGCAGCTAGAACCATACAAACGAACAGACCTATTGGGAACGAATCTGACAGGAGTATTATATTAAAATATTGTAAGAAATTTAGCCGAGTCAGAAAACCACTCGAGAGCACTAAACATATTTTGGGCACAAGTATTTTTTCTACATCTAAATTTAATTTTTAGAAACAGGTATAATTATTTAAACAATATTAACCTCTAATGACATCTTGTCAATATGGCAGATAACGGGCGAGTTTCTTTATTCAGCAACAATTAATGCGCTGAATTCAATCAACAATTGAAAATGACGTCACGATGAATAACTGATGGATCCGATGGATAGCCGCTGCGACCGAATAAAGAAACGGGTTGCTGAAAAGAGCGATGAATCTCCTAACCTTAAATATCAACTGACAGTTAACCACCACACTAGTTAAAAGATATGGAAACTTTTATAGTTAAAAGTGTGGTTAAAAGGACCGTCGCTGTATTGCAATCATCAGATTCTTCATCGAACAATGAAGAATCTGATAGCAATAACAGCAGTGATGTGGAATTCATAATTATAATAAAAATATCTACGTCTATAACCATCTACTTTCCGTTGTGAACGAGATAAGTTTTTTATTTATTTGAATCATGTATTTTTTCTATAATCTTATACCTTCAACCATGAAACAAACGCAAATGTCAAAAATATAACCTAAAAACATTTCGTTAGACTCCCCCACTACCGATCCATCGGAAATCGTAAAATCCATCGGTAGTCAAAGCCGATGCATGCGGTGAATTTACGATGGATAGTGCGCGGTAATTAGAAACGGTATGATGAATTTCATCTGCAATTCACCAGTGAATAAAGAAACGATGTCATGAATTTATGATTCATGCGCATTAATGCGCACTACTCATCGGTGAATAAAGAAACTCGCCTAACCCTTGAATTTCCCTATAAGTTATGATTTGACATTTGATTGACAGCAATGTATTTGTCTGTCTCATTTAAAATGACACATGGGGAATGAATTTGGCAGAAGTATTATATTAAAATATTGTAAGAAATTTAGCCGAGTCAGAAAACTACTCGGGCACAAGGTGCACACTATATTTTTTCTACAACTAATTTTAATTTAGAATGCAGGTATAATTATTTAAACAAAATTAACGACGTCTTATTAAATGTTAAATTCGTTCCCTATGTTTCATTTTAAATGGAACGGGCAAATACATTGCTGTCAATCAAATAGCAAGTAACCATGAATATGACATACCCAATGTTTCACTTTAAAAAATACTCACGGTAGGTTTATTCGTACATCAACAGAAATTTTAAATCTACAATTAAAAATTATTTGTTCGTTCAGCAAAATATTTCAATCCGTGATCAGTTTCCAACCGTCAGAATGCTCCGCGGATTCTAAAAAAAAATTTAGGTTGTGGCATGCGCACTGGAACTTCTGGCTATTAGCGAGCATTGTTCTTACATGCACTCGTACTAGCCACAAGCCAAAGCAAGAGAAAGCGAATATAAACATTTATTATAAAATTTTCCAAACCAAATATTTGCTATATTGTCATATATAGATCAATCCAGAACAAATGAATTTCGTGAGGGGCAGCTGTCAGAAATAAATTTCATACATAATTTACTCAAAGATGGAGCCATGGAAACCTTTATGATTTAATTTTATGAATGAATTGTATCAAAATCAAAATTTCTCGATATTTATCATAAGATATACAATTAGATAATTTTTAAAAATATTCAAAAGTTAGGTTAAAATCACTCCTGTGAGGGGCAGGTGACGTCATTCTGGAATGGTCTATTCTCGAGTATAAATTTAAGAGAACCAGAAATAAATGCAGGAAGTAAATTTTAAACAATAAAGTAAGATTATAATTTCATTATATGACAACAAATGCCAACAGCAACAATCAACAAACTTTATTTTTTATCAAGTGCAAAAACCAAAATCAAAAACAGCGCATATTTCCGTGGTTGCTATCACTAGTATAATACAGTTTTGAGAGATTGCAGTTATTGTTTGCATTAAATTGCACATAATTCGTTTTTCAGTGTTGTGCCAGTTTCTAAGTGCAAATGATAATTTGTTTCATGCATTTCATTTTTGAACTTTTCGTTTAAGAACCCGAAAAGAATTCTAATTATTTTTTCTCATATTAAAGCGTATTAAATGATCTTTCAAACAGCGTAAGTTTTATTTTAATCTGGGGTCTAGTTTCTAAAAAAAAAAATAATAATTAAATTCAAAATTGCGAAGTAGTCGAATTCTATAGGTATAATATTTATACGAATTCTGCTTTTTATAACACAATAATGAGAAAACAGTGTAAATTAATAAACTAATTTTTCTGACTGTTCAAACGTTACACAGAAAAAAAATATTTGAAATTTTGTCTAATTATAACTAGATATTATTTTATTAGGCAATATGTGTAATAATTTAGTATAATTTACAAATCTTAATTTAGCATTTTAACTAACCCGCAAGAGATAATAAATATTTTGTAAAAAATCGTGCATTTAAATATGTAAATAGTTATTTTAATTATTTATTTTACTTAATTTTACTATATTTTGGCTTCATTATTTTTGTCCTTCAATTATCGGTTATTTATCTAATAAATTAGGTAAGTAAATAGAAAATTTAAATATATATTTAGTTAATTTCTTTATTTATGTTTAGTTCAATACTAAATGTAGTAATTTAATCTAATTTTGTATTTAATTTTACTACAATTTGTTACTACAAATTTAGAAAATTTAACTAAATCAACTTAGATAATTTAATGAAAACAGCTGAAAATCACAGATTTATTTAGTTTTCTGTGTACGTAAGTACCTATTTATTTTTAATTTTATTTCAGTTACATGGTTATCATGGGAAAACAGTTTTTTCTTGAGAAATTACTTTCCATATAAAAAATCTTCAAATAAAAGTTGTGAAAAATGAAATTCTAAGCATATTAGTAAATAAAATTCATTTAATATGTTTTGTAAATGCAATACATAATTAGGTTATGAAAATTTCAAAAATTACAATTTAATATTGTTAGTCTTGTAATTAAATTATAATAATTTTGTTCTGAAAAGTGGGATTTTGGAATATTTTAATTTAAAATGTTATGCATGAGCGAACGTGCCTTCGGCAACGTCGACTTAGAAAACATTTCCTGGAAGACTTCCGCCTCCAAGAGTCAAGTCGTAAAGTGTAATTCGACCTCCAGACCTTAACCGAAACAAATTCACCAGCTGAACTAACGGTAACTAACTTTTATGTTCTACCGACAACAAAGAGGTTCTTTATTTGTTTTATAAACATAAGTAAAGGTTAAAATGGAGCATAAAGTAGGTACTTAGATATTGAAATAAATAAATAAATGTAATTTTCTTTTTTTAATTGAATATTTCAATAGCATAACAGACTAAGACTATATCTTTCCAATTTTAATTTCAGCAAAAGTAAATTCATTGTCAGAAAATGAAAATTCTATATATTTTGTACAAATCCCATACCAAAAGTTCCTTGGAAAAGATTCTATGTATCCAGTAAAATTGTAAATTGTAACACGAACATACTATTTTCTATAAATTCCATACCGAGAGTTCCTTGTAAAAGATTATACAGGGAATTTATTTTAATATGCAACATATGGCGAATCACTTCCATGGTTACTCACTGTTGTCAAAAAATGACAGCAATGTAATATTTGTCCATTTTAAAATGCAACATACAAAATTTGTAGTTTTGTATTATCAAAACTAATTTCCTATAAATTAGCCTACATACGATTAACAAATAATCAAAACATAAATGTTGTACATCTTAAAAAACTTTAGTTTACAAAAATTCATAACTTTCATGTAATAAATGTCAAAAAAATACCCCCAATCATTCACGCAATATTCTAGTCGGTCGTAATAAAAATTGATACCATGTGTGATGTGTTCTGGAAATATCTCCTGTGCTGCAATACTATTTATAATGTTGCATTTTAAAATGGACAAATATTACATTGCTGTCAGTTTTTGACAATAGTGAGTAACCATGGAAGTGATGAACTATAATGTTGCATTTTAAAATAAATTCTCTGTATAAATCCAACACGAACATACACAATGTAAATTGCACTTGACACTGACATCTATTAATTAGAATTATTTGAATATGTCAGCCCTTTCCATGATTTTAGCAAAGCTGATTGATTTATAAAAGTTAATCTCTTTTCTTTATATAATTCTTTAACTCTATATCTATTGAATATGAAGGAAAATGTATACTCAAACCGTATAGACAATAAGATATAGGTAGGTACTGTTATATTGATAATAACAAAATGTCAAAAAATGATATTTAACTGCGTTTTTTTCAAGAAAAACTGTTAAGAAATTCAAATAAGAGAACTTCCGGTTGATCAGTTATAACCAAAATCTAATCAGCTCTTCATATGGATGTAAAGAAGAGGAATGCGAAAGAATTATTTAGAATTGTAGTATTAGAGTTATCGTCGGTGAATTTTTTGTCACACACACACACATATACAGAGAGAGAGAGATAAAGACATCGTAAACCTAGTAAAATCGTATTCTAGGGACCCTAAAACGTGCTTATTCATTAAAAACACCACCGAATTTTTTGACCAAAGATAATACCTTCCTTACCTAAATAAAAATAAATAAATATATCATCACGGCATATTACCCATTTCTGGGTGTGCCAGTATCTGCAACACATGTAGACATCGGTAATGATGACGATATATTTTACCGTGTGGGCGCTTACCAGGCGTCACCTCACGGGCACTCATAGCTGGTGTGGAGAGTGCACCACAGGGGTCACTTTTGTTCCATTTAAAATTGGAAATATTTGGCATCTGTCTGGATCGAACCCGGTTCCCCCGGGTTCGCGACCAGACGCTCAGGCACGCGGCCATGGGACCCCTTATATATTAGGTGACGGAAAGTAAAAAGGTAAATTCAATTTCGGAAAAATTAAATTTCATTTCAAAAAAATTCGGTACCTATCAGAATGCATCTTTGTATAAATTGAAGCTGAATTTACTTTTACTAAAATTAATGCTACTTTTTCCGACATTCATTTTACTATATCTAACATATATATTCCTTTTTTCTGAAATAGAATTATCAAGTCCTGAAAATGAATTTACTTTTTCTTGAAAAAAAGTTGAAAAGATATAAACAATAATTATTATTTTAATTATGTTAAGTATAGCATACCACGATATGTCAAAATATATAAATGTGTAATGTCATTTATAAATATTTTATGTACTCAAATAAAAATTAATATATTTCTTAAGTTTCTTATGAGTACATATACAAAATTTATAAATTAATCAAATTTTATAAAATGTCTTTCAAAATTATAATTTGAAAATAGATTTCTACAATTTTGAGTAGAGTGTACACAGCTATTTACAATAGACCAATAGAAATAGATCTCCTAGCGCCTGCGTTCAATAAGCCACGACCATTTTCTGATGGCCGCCGAAAAATAGAGCATCTTCATTGGTGCGGAGTGCGCTCAATAGCTTCAGTTTTATGGCAGCTACACTCTCAAACAAAATTTTATCTATGCAGCCAAGAAAAATATTTCTTGAAATGCTGGAAATATGTAATACAATAACTTGTAAAAGTGAAAGCAATAAATTAAAAATATAAATTTTCACATATAAAAAGATCAATGTAAATTTTGCAGTTTTATCACCTTTAGATTTCGAATTTTAATGTTTATATGGACGCCATAGTAGAAAGTTACATCATTGAAAAGAGATTTTTTTAACATTTCAACTATATAAAAATTGTATATATTCATTTGTTTCAAACAGCAAAAATGCAACAATTATAATATTGTAGATTAAAACAATGGTTCTATCAACGAAACAAATGAATTAATCGCTCAGTTTTTATCTTTTGTAACAAGCAAAATGAAGAAAATAAACTTAAAAACAATTTAAGTTTATTTTCTTCATTTTCATATATATTTTTAAGATACATAGTACTGTAACATTACGTTATAAATGAGTCATGACGTTTTAAATTATTTCAAATACCCAAGACTATAAAATTTTGAATACTAAAGAAGGAAATTATTAATAAAAGTAACAAATTTATTATTTTTTAGTTGTGTTTTTCAATTGTTTCATTGCACCAACTATTGTTTTTAACATAAAAATTGAATAATCGTTGCATTTTTGCTATTTGAAACAAACGAACGTGCGGATAAATTATACATCGTTCGAATGCTTAAAAAATATCTTTTTTAATGGTGTAATTTTCATATATGGTGTCCATATAAAAATTAAAACTTGGACATCATAACTCGAAATCCAAAAGTGCCTAAAGATGTACAAACCAAAATCCAGTATTATTTCACATTTGGAAGATATTTGGAAAAATAAAAAAACTGTAAAATTTACAAATATATATACAGAATGTGCAAGAAAATGCGGAACATAGGATTTTAAAAATGTGCAGAAATTGGCTCTCTTATACATTTTAGAGCAAAAGTGCAAGAATAAAAAGATTAATTTTTACTTTTGAAGTCTTCATTTAATGCAATAGAATATATGTAGTAACAGATATTTAGAACATAAAATATGACAACAAAAATCACTTACCTAACCATAAAACAAAGTCTCATTGTGACAGTCCAGTTTAGTGTTATTGCACTGAAAGAAATTTTTACTTTATTTTCAAAATAGTATGTTTTCATTTCTAAAATCTGCAAAAATGAAAAGTTTTGCTATAGTTTTAAAAAAATTGCAGGTAAAATTAAAAACTTTCGGGAACATGTACTTTTGAAAAAAGATTTTAATTCAAAAAATTGGATAATTTCAAATTAAAATCTTTTGCAATCATTTCTAATGTAAGTGATAGTCACTTACAAATTTATTCTTTTAAACTGAAAGTTTAATTTCAATTTGATTGTACACGTACTTAAAATAAATAATATTTTCATTAGTTTGAAAGTCATATACAATTATTTTAAAATATTTTACGTCGCTGTTTTTATATTAATTATTTTACTTTTGATTCAAAAAATCAATATTTTGAATTAAAAATTACTGCACTTGAAACGAATAAAAAATATTACATTTAAAAGCATTATTTTTGGTGTCAAAACATTTTACTTTTATGCCAACATTTTTCATTTCAAATCAATATAAAATAATTAATGATATAATACATTTAATTTAATAGTAATTACTTTCGTTGGAAAGATCAAAAACAGAAGTAATTTCAAGACAAATAAAAAATTTGTTGGATCAAAGTTGAATGCAAAATATTTTGATTTTACCTGCATTTTTTTCATAATTAAAGCAATTTTTTTTCAGTGTGATGTTGCTTATTGTAATGATTGTGTCTACATTGTTATAGTTCATAAATTACTTTATAAAATGGATTTGTTCAGTACCGAAGAATTTGTGATTTATTTTATTATTAAGGATTTAATATGTTAGGATAATTTATCATTTTTAATATAAACCGAAACCGAAATGTCAGTTCAATTCAATATTGTTGTAATCACTGTATTTACAATGTTATAATTCAGCATTAAATATTTAAGTGTTTTATGATCTTAATTGATATTTTGTTTTAATTATTTTTTATTCCCATTAGCTATCTGATTTTTGGCGAAAATATCATATTTTACTTTCTAAATATCTAGTGCTGCAGATATTCTGTTGTATTAATTGACGAATTTTGAAAAGTATAAATTAGTTTTAAACAACTTTTTATTCTTGTACTTTTGCTCCAAAATGAGCCAATTTCCGCATATTTTTAAAATCCTATGTTAAACTCCTAAATTCCGCGTTTCGTTGCACACGGTGTATATCATCATAGCATATTACCCATTGCTAAGTGTGCCTATAGGTATCTATAGTGACCTATGCTTTTCTCAAATAATAAAACAGCTAACTAGCTTTTTAAAACTGTGAAATTTTAATTCATTTAAATTCATTAGTACCTATCTGTAATTTTTTATTATTATACTGTACTGATTCAAAAATAGTAAAATTAAATACAATTTAAATACAAATACTTTTTCTTTTCTTTGATATTTCAAAATAATCAAAACCAAATGATACATAAATGGAATAAATAATTTCGCAATGCAACATCTAAATTATTTACTCGTTTTATTCGGTAATCACCATAAACCCATTACCATTAACTTTTTGCTGACTACATTACAAATTACATCTTTATCGTCGCCCCGTATACATATCCCCATAAAATAGCTTTTCCATCTACTTTTTGGACGTCGCATTTCAACGAGTACGCTCTCTGACGTCTTTACGATCGACGCTCTGAAAGGCGGCCATGTTAGCATCGCAGCACGTCAGCACTTAACATAAAACTCGCATGAAACGGGCCACAGATGGATGAGAAATTCAGAAATGAGATTAAGAATAAACGAGAACCAAGATGGCGGATGGATAGCATAAAACTGGTGATTAATAATGAAGTTTATGATCTTCTTATTGTGTTAATTAAGATGTGTTGGAGTGAGGGACAGTTTATGAAAAATAAAAATAATTTATGAAGTTATTAACGCTTGCAGTAAAAATTTATGTGTAATATTGCAAAGTTGTGTACAGCGTCGTTCGAAAATATGGGCACCCCTCCTGATTTGTGAAAATCAATGTACTCAAATTCCCTCCCTCATACAATTCTTCATAAAAATTACAAAACATAATAAAACTTTTTGTTGTCACTGATTACTATCTTTAAAATTTCAAATATCTAACAATATTAAATTTCATGTTTATAGCTAATATTATTACATTATAAAAGCCAAACATTTCCAAAAATACAAATTTTCAGGAAGCAAAATTCTACTCATTTCAAAATTGTTCATTGTATGACGATACATACAGGGAATTTATTTTAACATGCAACATATAGTCATTCACTTCCATGGTTACTCACTATTGTCAAAAAATTACAGCAATATAATATTTGTCCATTTTAAAATGTAATTTTGTATTATCAAAACTAATTTACACTAAATTAGCCTATATACGATTAACAAGAAATCAAAACATGAATGTTGCACATCTTAACAAACTTAAGCGTAAAAAATTCATAACTTTCATGTAATAAATGTTAAGAAAATACCCCCATTCACACTGAGGCAATATCCTAGTCGGTCGTAATAAGAATTGATACCATGTGTGATGTGTTCTGGAAATATCTCCTGTGCTGCAATACTATTTATAATGTTGCATTTTAAAATGGACAAATATTACATTGCTGTCAGTTTTTGACAATAGTGAGTAACCATGGAAGTGATGAATCATAATGTTGCATTTTAAAATAAATTCTCTGTACATACATACATACATACATACATAAAATCACGCGTATCCCACTTAGTGGGTTAGCAAAAACCCGAAAAAAATATTAACAATAGGGAAAGGGATAAAAAAAAATCATCTTATCATCTTTCTCCACACATTCCTGTACAAACATACTTCGTTCACAACGTCCACATAAAACTTCAGCTGTCTCTCCATTCTCATAAAACATTCTTACTAACCATACATCTTCACACCACAACATTTACAAAACAATCATCCTTCGCCACGCATTCCTATCCAGGCACACTTCTTTCGCCTCAGCCACATTCATAATCGTATTCATGCATGCTCTTCTTCTCTTTCCACTCGAAAACTTACGCTCCTTCAAAACACTACCAATCACATCCATCCACTTACACACTGGACGGCCACGCAATCGAACACCCTCAACTTTACCAACATATATGCGTTTTACTAGTCGTTCACTCATCATTCTCTCCACATGACCAAACCATCTTAACTGACTCACTCCAACTCTCTTAACAACATTCTTCCTAACCATACATACTTCATACACCAAATTATTCCTCACGCGATCCCGTCTTGTATACCCACAAACACCACGTAAATACCTCATTTCCACGGCAGTCACTCTCCTTTTATGCTTTTTCGTCCATGCCCAACATTCACTTCCATACATCAAAGCAGGCACCAGCACTCCATTATATACACTTAACCGTAATAAGAAATTAGAAAATATGGGTGGTAGCATGTAGCATGAACAAGTGATTAAGGGTGATTAGCTAGGAGGTGAGTGGCAGCAACTTTTATTTGAAGTTTTTTTCTCTAAAATAATCCATAAACGATTGACAGCACACGATTCATCTCCAAATCGCCATTCATGCTACCACCCTAAAGTCATTTTTTTAAAACTCAAATGCTCAAGTCGAAAAATGTACCTTACAAAATATTATGAATATGAACATGATAGCGAAAGAAAAAAAATCTGATGTGGCGATGTGGCTAACAGAATACCTCCTGCCATTTAATTTTTATTAATTACCTCCCGCTACCCTTGGTAAGGGAGGTATAGGGATCGTGCTAAAAATCTAATATCGAGATTTTAGTAAATGACTACGTTTTAAGGTCCCTATAATCCATTTTTAACATTTTCACGATGATGTCTGTATGTGTGTGTGTGTGTGTGTGTGTGTGTGTGTGTGTGTGTGTATGTATGTGTGTATGTGTACGAATTTTGTTTGCACTCTAACTCAAATACTATCATTCAGAAAATTCTGAAACCTTGTATTTTTACCCTATTCTAATAGGAATAGAAGCCCTTAGATTTGGGTGTAAATCGGAAAAACGGAAATGGTACTTTACTTGAAGCTCATAATGGTTTTTCTTCAAAAAATACCATTAAATGCCATATTTTCGAATTTTATGTCTTATGAAAATTAAAGATTATTGAATTTTCTACAGGAATACATTAATACTTTTTCTATATATTTTACAGATAAATTTAAAAATAATTTTTTTTATTAGTCGCGATGCCTAAGATAAAAACTATTCCTTTGTTACACAGTTCATTTTTCAAATGAATGTAACTGACAGTAAATGTCACTGTCAGAAAACTTATCACTTCAAATTAATAATAGTGACATTTTAAAAAGAAAATAGTAAATAAAGCAATAGTTTTCTGCAATGGAACAGTTTGCAGCGTTAGTAAATACGTAGGTAGCTATGTATTTAAATTAATAAAAATTAAATAGCGGGAGGTTTTGTGTTGGCCACATCAGATTTTTTAAATACACACCTATATACAGGGAATTTATTTTAACATGCAACATATGGCGAATCACTTCCATGGTTACTCACTATATTGTCAAAACATGACAGCAATGTAATATTTGTCCATTTTAAAATGCAACATACAAAATTTGTAGTTTTGTATTATCAAAACTAATCTCCTATAAATTAGCCTACATACGATTAACAAATAATCAAAACATGAATGAATCTTAAAAACTTTAGCTTACAAAAATTCATAACTTTCATGTAATAAAAGTTAAATAATACCCCCAATCACTCTGAAGCAATATTCTAGTCGGTCGTAATAAGAATTAACACCATTTGTGATGTGTTCTGGAGGTATCTCCTGTGCTGCAATACTATTTAAAATGTTGCATTTTAAAATGGACAAATATTACATTGCTGTCATTTTTTGACAATAGTGAGTAACCATGGAAGTGATGAACTGTTGCATTTTAAAATAAATTCTCTGTATTTACTACCTTTGCATATAGGTAATATTATCACTATTTTCTATTTATAACGTCACTATTATTAATTTTAAAGGATTAGTTTTTTAACAGTGATATTTGTCTGTCAGTTATATACATTTGAAATATGAACTGTGAAACTAAGGCCAGAACTTTTGAATTTATTTATTACATATCTGACAGTTGTGAAATGTATTGTTTTATCAGGGTGTCTATTGTTAAAGATTTCTGCTGCTTCCCTACATGTTTTCTAATTTTCTCCAACAATGAGAAAAATTTCAATTTTATCTTTAATACTCAATTTTACTGGCATTTCTAATTATTGCAAAAACACACTGATGTAACATTTGGACAGTTATTAGATATTTCAAAGCACTCTATCCAGAGCGTGTTTAATAAGGATGAATAACATAAAATCAGGCACTCCAAATCATAATTTTGATTTTCCCTGTATTCCGGCCAATGTCTTAAAAAATTTTTACTTGATTATGGATCTACAAGTAATGCAGAGCTTTTTATCAAGAATTTTTTTTTTGTGAAATGTAAGATAAACTTTCTCCATTTGTATAAAACTTTTTGGGACACACTGTATATCAAATAAGTTTATACTAGTGTTTCACAAGACAAGATTCCTTGTCTTGCTTGGCTATTTCTTGTCTTGTCTTGCAAAACAAGACAAGAAATTTAAATAACTCTTGTCTTGTGTTACTCTTGCAAGCAAAAATTTTGCAAGACTCTTGCATATTTCTTGTCTTGCTTATTTGCGCGTGCGCGTAGTGTTACATTATTTAGACTTGTTTGGGGTTCCCCTATTAGCTGTCAAACCGTTGGTTGTTATATTGTGCAGTCATTGTCAAAAGCTAGTTGTTTTTAAAATTATAGTAGTAAATATATTATCATGTTCAGTGAAACTGAATCTGGTATTTAACACTTTTATCTTAATGAGACCGACATATTAGATTTTTGCTAAAATTAATAAACATTAAGTGGTACTTTACTTGAAGTTCTGGACTGATTTCCTTGAAAAAATATATTATATAATAAAAACTTCTCAAATATGGTTTTAAAACTCGTACATGATTGAAAACAACATATGTATTAGATTTTGAGTATATATGATAAGTCGGATGTAGTTCTTAACTAAGAGCTCTTAACAGATTTTCAGAAAAAAAACTTGATAAAATATAATACAAAATTTCTTATTAAAGACTTTTCTATTTATTGGAACAACGAATTAGATTTTGTTTACAAACGATAAAGTGATATTTTACTCCAAAGTCATTGCAATTTTAAACATCGAATTAGCGGGAAGTCATCTGCTGGCCACATCAGATTTTTTATCTCTAAATCTATAGGAAGATATAATAAGAAAATTTAAATTTGGTCAGATTGAGTACTTAATGCTAAATTTTCAAAATATAATATTTAGAAGATTTTTTAAGAAACTACTACTTCCGGTTGTCAAATTGTTACTAAAACCTTTTTAGCCTTTCCGATTAATGTCAGCTTAGCGAGAGGTAAAACCAATAATAAAATGTTGATATGCTGAATTATAATATAATACTGCAAGAGAGCAAGAGTGCAAGAATGCAAGAAAATATTAAAAAATCTTGCTATTCTTGCACTTTTCTTGCAGGCCAGATTCTTGTCTTGTCTTGCAATAAACTATACAACTCTTGTCTTGTTCTTGTCTTGCATTTTCTGCAAGAACAAGACAAGAACAAGAAAAATGCAAGACTCTTGTGAAACACTAGTTTATACAGAAAATAACAAAACAACGAAAGTAAACCAAATTATTTATTATAGTATTATTTTTATTTGGTCCAAATAAAAATAATACTATCTCGCAATTGACCGTGTTTGCTCTGATATATGTATGTAGTCCGTCCCTGAATGCAAGGTTGATGTAGAGCCACCTTAAGCTTTTTCCCTTTCCTCCTAACTCCAATCCTGCCCCTTTAACCTGCATGCTATTCTGTGCTACATCTCGTACTCATATGTATCTTCGTGAGAAAGGATGAAGTTTGGATGAAGGTTTTTGTAGCAATGGTAATAAAACACATCACATCAGGCATTGGGAGCAATAATAAAACGTTGAGCAGTGTCAGTGGCAGCAAGGCGAGAATAAAAGAAACCATCACCCATCAGCATCTGTGGTGGTCCAAACCGCATCGCATAACCCACAGCAATAAACCTAAGGACAATGTTACAATCTATACAGAAGGAAACAAGGAATTTATATGCCCATAATAAGGGGAAGAATTGCATATGAAAGATGGAGTAGATATGTAAGATAAATTCACAAAATTAGTTTGAGAGATATTTGCTCATTTTCATTTTTATAATATATATAATACATAATCAGTTATGAAAAGAGTGATTGTTTGACGAAGATATTTGCTAAAACGAGAGAAGCGAGTTTTACAAGTTAGTCAAACAATATTACGTTTTTATAACGTATGTATTGTATTATGTACAAAATTTTATCTAATTCCGCTAAAATAATTTAAAAATACAAAAAAATCTAGATTTTTCTGACAGGTCAATACACATACCATCGACCCATAGACAAGGAAAGATATATACTAGACCGAGTTTACAATGTTAGGAGTTTGTGCCAAATAGAATCGATGGGCGCCATAACGAGACGCTAATAGAAAGGCGGGAAATTTAAAAATAGGAAAAATATGTTTTCTGAAACTAACAAAATATAGACATATATATACCGTAAACGCTGAAAACAATCAAATAAAATAATAAAATATATTTCTACATGAAACAAATACCGAAACAAGCTTGTAAACAAATACTAACAAAATAAATAAACTTGAAAACCTCTCACTAACAGAAATGACAGATTGCTGGGCTGCTAACATAAATAAATAAAATTCACTACAACTGAAGAAAATATTTATTATAATTATTGTAAAAATAATGTAAATTAAATATTCTTCGTACTTTTTATTGGGCGACTGAGCTTTATTATCTTGAAATGAAGAAATGATGTAAAATACGAATTTTAAGTTACTGCATAGTTACTTTTTTTATTATGTTGTAGAATTTACACTAGAATTAGCGTCTCGATATTTATTCAATTCGGCACAAAGCTGGACATTGCCGCCATGATGGAAGCTCGGTCTAGTATATATCTTTCTTTGTCTATGCATCGACCTTTAAACTAATAGACGCAGCGTACGAGCAAAACGCTTGTCCCGCCATAACGGTGCAGACACAGTATCTCTATCCATCGACAGTATGGAAGTTAAGAAAATGCAGCAAAATAAAAAATTTGATTTGTCCCTAACTTAATTTTTTTGTGCATAATTAGATTCATTATATATTTTTAATATTATATATTACATACATATTATATTATAGGGGACAAGTAATAATTAATAAGAACTTACATATGAAATGACACAGCTGAACCGCGTATGTACTGCCGACTGCACGAAATACACCGTTTCCCCATTATTTTGTCGCATACACACGTCACACCTCACAACACATATACGTATTGACAGAAATAATTGTAAATGTTCTCCAAAAAAGTAAATAATACACAGTCACGAAACGTCAAATGTAGATTTTGATAACTATTTAGTGATAGAGAGCGATGTATAGAGGTTTACATGATTACATGTGGCTGAAAAAGATGAACAATGAGTACGAACGCATACGCAGTATACTTTAACTGAGAACTTCCGTACTATTGAAGGACAGAATATATATTTCTATCCTTTTATGTTGGAGCATTATTCTAACAATTAAAGAATAGGAGACACTTGGTCCATTAGTTTAACGGTCGATGACACATACATAATACATATGTATTTCAAAATCATTTCACCAACGCGTTGCCGTGAAAATAAATGAATTTGATTTTTATACGTATACCTAATTTTATAATAGTTATTTACATTCGAGTGCGTGTAAGTTGTATTTTACAGCGCGACAGCTTTGTTTAAGGTACGAGCCCTTAAGGCGAGTGCCTTATTAGCTGAAGCGCTGTAAAATACTTCACGCACGAGAATTGTATCAATTTTTTTGGCCGACGATAATGAAAATCACTTTTTTTAATGAGATAGGTTGTAGTTCTGAAAAGGGTTAGTTTAAAATACTGGGATTAAGTCAATTTCCAAATTTGATTTTACTTACCTTCATTAGAGTACTTCTTCCAGCGAAAATGTATCTGTAATAATAGACGTTGTTTATGACTGATAATATATTTATTTGCTCATGTTTTCTTCGTAATAAATAATAGGTAGGTGTCGATATTTGACATTTCAGCAATGTTCGCCTCGCGTATTTGACAGGTATATCGATCGGTGACTATGTCGGTAACGGCGGATTTTTACACTAGTGACAGATGTCGCTGCCGTGATTTTGGTTTATATAAATTAATTTTAAATATAGATGTTAAAGTAAAAAATAACTTATGTAGGTAGTACTTTTTTACATGAACACATGAACTTTATTAGTAAAGATGATTTTTTTTCTAAATGCCTATAAACGTCCAGTGTATTTTGATTATTTTACCGCATAGTTAGATAAGTTACAACACAGTAAGCGTAAAATGTAGGTTTCACTTGCTGTGTATACAATTGTAAAGGTCCCATTACACTTCAGGAGGGCAAAAAGATTTTTACAAAACTCGTTTCGTATCATTTATGTAACAAATGATAACGTCAAAAGGTTAGGTACAATTCTACTTTTTAAAACGGAATTAGATAAAGATATTTACGAATCAAACACGATTGTTTACAAAACTATACACATTCTTCCACATTTCTTCCTCTTCTCCTGACAGATCATAATATGATAAAGAATTTCTATAATTGTTTTACAGCGAAATTAATAATAAGATTCAGGGAACAGATTCTATAACCTGTGTGGCAAAAAGAAACTATACTTCAATTACGTATGTTGTCATCAAGAATCATACATTTTTTACGTTTTATTGGGTAGTGCCATTCTTAGGTGAAGAATACTCCGTAAATATTGACATCCTATTGAAAAATGAGTTTAAAAAATAAATGATTAATAAGGTATTGTACTTAACCACAATTTTTGTACATTTCTTAAAATACTTATTTATAGGTATTACAAGTTTTATTCCATTTCATATATTAAAACATAATTTTAAAGTGATTAATGCGAATACCAAAAATTAATGTTAATTAAATTAATATAATAAATCTCAATAATAATTATTAATTACAGTATTTCGGGGGATATTTCTTTTAAAAAATGGGCATTGTATTTTGAGTCTTGTTTAGGCACAGTCGCAATATTAAAGCGCATCCTAGATGTTGATTATTATTGTAAAATAATATTTTTAAATAAAAATAGGTAATAGTAATAATAATAATAATAGTAATAATAATAATAATAATAATAATAATGCTCTCCCTACCCTACTCAGTTAAACAAACTGAATTAGATTTTGCAGTAATTCCATTCTTTTGTAAAATTAATACTTCCTTCCATGCTTACAACGAATTGCAACATTTTTTTTTTTTTATTATTTCTAACAATTCGAACTGTATAATATTAATATTCAAAAAAGAGTAAATTAACAATAAAGAAAATAGCCATTAATCTTTTAACCTGTCGCTAAGAGAAGTATTGGATTCATGCTAAAATTCGCATATCCAGATTTTAGTGAATAAGCACGTTTTAAGAATCTAGAATTAGAATCCGATTTTAATATTTTTACAATATCTGTTTGATGTGTGTAGGTGAGTATATGTGGGTCGGTGGATGTTGGAAGGACGGTTTCTCAAATTCTATACGACTAAAATCCAATTTAACTACATATTCCTTAATCTGACACTAATGGGAGGAGCTGAAAAGGTTTTGGTAACAATTGGACAACCAGAAGTGGTAGTTTCTTAAAAAAAATAAATATTTTTTGGGATATTTATTACAAAAATTAAAGAATATAAAATTCTCTATCAGATACATTTAACATTTTTATTAGATATTTTCCATAGATTTAGAGATGGAGAATTATAAATATATAAAATAATACGTTGTAATGAAACTCACAGCCCAAACAACTCCATAGAAACCAGTGGAAAAATTAAAATGTTTGTAATTGAAAGCAAAATGTCAGTGTCAAAGGGGAGTATATTTTTTTCTGGGAAGACATTTAATATTTCTTATTTTATTATTAATTAAATATTTAAAATTATAGATAGGTACATTACATACAGCCATCAGAAATATCGCCAATCTCGTCAATGAAATTTGAAGGATCTCGAACATTTAGAAGAGTAGGAGGAAACTTATTCATAAGATGAATTAAAAAATATAAAAAAATATGAATAATAGATGTAATTAAATTTTTTGTTTCTTCCTGAAATGTTAAATACATTATGTACTTATATAGCCTAATATGAAAATGGCAAGAGGTCTTGCCACAACAGATTTTTTTCTGGAAATAGAAAGTGTAATACGTTCAGAATAGTATATTCTATAACTAGTATGGAATAGATAATTTTCGCACGATCTACGGTTTCGCGAGTGGCGGAAATTCTATGCCATATGAGTTTTGGACCATACTTTCTCTAACACTATTAATAAAAAATAATTATTTATCCGTTTTATTAGTTACTAATTTGACAACTGGGGAAATAAAATCACAAAAACAATGCACAAATCAAAGCCAACTTGATTTTGGAAACAAATGCGTTTTCCCGTGTATTTTAAATGGGTGAATTAAAAAACTAGTGGACATTGACTAAAACTGTTACGGAATATTATTCCGTAACAGAATGACAGAATCTCTAAATCCTGTAACAGTTTTCAGTTACAGAATGTGTAAATTCCATAGTAGTGTTAGAGAAAATAGTTTTAAATTGAATTATATTTAAATCTCTCAAGCTATATTATACATATACAATACAATTAAATTAAATTGGCGAGATATGATGTTCTAACCACATCCGATTTTTTATTTATTTATTCCCACCCATATTTTCTCAAGTGTATTTAATCCCTCCTCTTCATAAATCATATTAACATCCCTTGCAAAAAACTCATATCAGTTTATTCCTCATTTCTCATCCCTGATGCTGCATTTTCATTGGTGGACGCACACAATAAGAAGTTACGGCCCTCGTAAAAGTTCTCATTGTTCACAGAACCCCTGAAGCCTGAAGTAAGGGAGGACACCCCAGGCAATTTAATCTTAATCAAGACGAAGAATTCCATTGGAGAATGCATCGTAAAAGAAGAATAAAGTAGATTAAGTATGGAGGACGATGGGAAGATGAAATTGTGTGTGACATATTGCAAGATTAAATAAAATTTGTAAGGGAGTATAATTTAGGGATGAATATATAAATAATTGTTAGTACTATTGTCATATTTATTCATAATTCACAATATATGAGATCTGCTGATATTTTTCGTCCGAAAATTTTGTTAGCTAATCTAATATATTGTAATCGCTGTTTATTATATTAAATTATATCATTTATGTTGATTATTATTGGGATATATTATGTCATGTTTATGGTATTTAAAACGGTGTTGTGATTAAATTATTATTATTATTGTGCTCTATGCTGCGAAAGGTAGACGACATTGTGAAATAAAGAGATTTTCCGACGACCACTAAGAAAAGTACATAAATTCACACGCTAAACTATTACTGAAAGTTGGTCATTGTACATCACTAGCAATGTTGTGTGAAATGAAAGCTCGTTAGCCAATCAGATGCGTCCGCAATTGTGTGATATGATTTTATCACACGCTGTGATAACTAAGCGAACTAACCTAAAAATTTGTATTTAAAAATTTGACATTTGCAGATAATTTGCTGAATTTACACGGATTAAGAAGGTTGTACCCTGATTTATCAGATTTTAACATAATTCTTTTTTTGTGGTCGTCGGAAAAATATCGTGTACAACACACTAGTGTGAAATATTCAACTTTCAGCACTAGTTATACAATATACTATTATAGAGTTTTGTGTCCTAAAATGTTATAGGTACCTTCTACAAATCTAAATACATGTCATAAATATGATACATTTAAAATAATATTTGTGTTTTTTTTTAATTTCATTTAACTAATTTTCATATGCATTTTGTTATACATTACCTATACATAAATTTTATTTATAAATCAGAATATATACTAATAATTATATCTATTTACTATTTTCTAAATTAATCATTCATATAAATATCTATTTAATGCAAGTGTAATATTTATAATTATCTACATATATTATTATTTCTTTTAAATTTTGAATCGTAGCAATCCATGTCAAACTTGCAAATGTCTGGGGCCCGCTCTTACTTGTTTAATTCATTAGTTGTTTCCTCGGTTTGGTAGTCACACTATTTGAGATTTTTTCTAAAATTTCTCCATAAAACAAAGATATCGATATAGAGACAATCTCCAATCGATTCGTTATGTTTTTCTGTGTAAGTTGATGTATAAAACATTATCCATGTTAAAAAGCTTGAATGGTACAGCCATGTTCAAATTTTCTCGTCATTGGCCGTTACTGCCGTTACCTATGGGCACAGACAGGTTTGTCTGTGCTATGGGAAACAAGTTGGCAAGGTAGGAAAAATTCAATTTTTTTTAGTATCACTTTCAAAATAATGTAATTACTTAATTTTGTTGCATTTAAACATTGTTGAAACAAAAATTACGAAACTCTCGTCATAATACCTAATTCAACCTGAAAAAAAATAAGTGTTCATATAAATAAATAAATATATCATCACGGCATATTACCTATTTCTAGGTGTGCCAATCTGCTATATCGCAGATATCGGTAATGATGATGACATATTTGTACCGTGCGGGCGTTTACCAGGCGTCACCTCACGGGCACTCATTGCTGGCGTGGAAAATGCACCACAGGGGTCACTTTTGTGCCATTTAAAATTCGAAATATTTGGCGCCGGTCGGAATCGAACCCGGTTCCCCCAGGTTCGCGACCAGACATAAGTGTTCATATTTAAGTTAATTTATGCATAGTTAAAAGTTTTAACTTTAAAAAATTAAAATTTTACTGCACTGTTGATAAATGTAAGGAATAATCACTTTACTCAATATAGATTTTGTCTTATATTAAACGTTAAACCTATATTAATCTGTAATATTTCGGCATTAATAAAACGTATTTTTAGGGCGAACTAAGTATCATGAAGACGTGTATTAGGTATTATTGTTTATACATTATATGACTAAAAATTAAAAATAAAAACATTCCCGCATTGTGTACAGTTTCTGTTAGTGGTGCTGCCGGCGGTGAGGTATGAGAGGGGTAAAGCACGTGGTTACAGTGGGCGGAGTCTATCACTGCTGAACCATAAACTGCCCAGCTATATATTTGTCGTGGTACAATGATGAAATTTTCCCTATTTAACAGTAGCAGCCTGTACTACCGTTAGAATTTACTTTCAATCAGCCTTACTCTGTTAATATTGGTATTGAAAATAATATTGTAGAGTATAATTATAGTATTGTAATAATAATTTTGTAAAATTGTAGTTTTTATGTAATATTGTTTTTTACCTCTCGCTAAGAGAGGTATTGGATTCATGCTAAAATTGGCATATCCAGATTTTAGTGAATAAGCACGATTTAAGATCCCTAGAATCCGATTATAACATTTTTAAAATGACGTATCAAAACAACTATCGTATGTAACCCCTGTAAAGTTAGCGCAATAAAAAATATTTAGAGTTCTGGGTAGATATAGAAGAGTTCTAGAGTTCCTGAAAGTATTAGCAATAGTTCTGATGTTTTAAGCCCATAATAGGGGTTTCAAAGTTTTCGGGCGCTAACTTCACGCAGCGCCCACATTTCCGTAAAAAAGAGTTCTGATGTTGTCAATCGACTAAAATAGAAGAGTTCTAGAGTTCCTTAAAGTATTAGTAATAGTTCTGAAGTTTTAAGCCCATAATAAGGGTTTTAAAGTTTCCGGGCGCTAACTGCACGCAGCGCCCACATTCCCGTAAAAAAGAGTTCTGATGGTGTCAATTGACTAAAATAGAAGAGTTCTAGAGTTCCTTAAAGTATTTTCAATAGTTCTGATCTTTTAAGCCCGTAATAAGGATTTCAAATTTCCGAATGGAGTTCTGTATAGTGTGTTACAGTTTTGCGTCCAAATATATAAATTTATTAAACAAATGAACATATAGTATTATTTAACATTTGATTTCAGAGTTCCAAATAGAGTTCTGTGTAGCGCTATAATAGTTCTGCCTGGAACTAAGTAAATTTCCTTGCAAATGAACATATAGTATTATTTAACACTTGATTTCAGAGTTCCAAATAGAGTTCTGTGTAGCGCTATAATAGTTCTGCCCGGAACTATGTAAATTTCCTTGAAAATGAACATATAGTACCTATTATTTAACACTTGATTTCAGGGTTCCAAATAGAGTTCTGTGTAGCGCTATAATAGTTCTGCCCGGAACTATGTAAATTTCTTTGCAAATGAACATATAGTATTATTTAACACTTGATTTTAGAGTTACAAATAGAGTACTGTGTAGCGCTATAAGAGTTCTGACCGGAAGTATGTAAATTTCCTTGCAAATGAACATATAGTATTATTTAACACTTGATTTCAGAGTTCCAAATAGAGTTCTGTGTAGCGCTAGTTCTGCCCGGAAGTATGTAAATTTCCTTGCAAATGAACATATAGTATTATTTAACACTTAATTTCAGAGTTCCAAATAGAGTTCTGTGTATAAGTCGTCTATATATAAATCTAACCAATAAGTTCCAAAAGCGAATCACAAATCAAGTCCAAAATTAACTCAAATCAAAACAAAGCACCACAATATTTCCAAATCACAAACCAAAAATCAAATCCAGAACGTAAGCAATTCAAAAAAACATAATAACCAAAATTAACAAAGAATGACACAGCACTAGCAAAAGACAATAACGGAATGATGGAAACAAGGGTAGTTTACAACAACAATAATAAAGCTCTAGAATGGAATTACAAATGTTGATAACAAATATAAACAAAGTTTATTGTAGAGTCAAAAAATTAAAGTGAAAATATATTACGATAAGACCACTCCGACTTGCATATATACAAAATAAGTTATTTTCATGTCCTAATGTGAATATTACAAATTTACTTATAATATGAATGGTATAACACAAAACTTGTTTGGTCAACTACAAAAGACAGAGATGGTCTCATACTTCCTAAATATTCCGCTAGAGGCAGTAGTTCACTAACGAAAATTTCACACAAATTTACACTGTTTAGCCTCTTCATTCCAGTCTAAATTTATTGAAATGGGCATAGTAATAAATAAGTTATTTACATCTTTGTGTTATTAAAGAATGAATAGAAGTTTCTGTGAAGATAGTTTTACGAAAAATGTTTATTAAAAGCCCGAAATTGTACGACAAAATATGTGTAGATTTAGAGCTTGTCATATTGTTAAAATATAAAAATATCAAATATCTTTTTCCGGAGAAACCTAGATTCATCCTTCATCTTTCATATAAAATTTGTTTCACTTTTATATCTCTAATAGTTTTCTTGTAATTAGACTAGAATGAAGTTAAGTTTTAAGCTTTTACGGTGGATGTACACAATGCTCTTAAATATGTATCTATTAAACACATCAGCATAATAATTTTTACTAGAAACAACTTTTTTAAAATTATATTTTATACATCGGTCATTTCCTGCAACAAAACATCTCAAAATTGCCATTTTTGAGTTATCCTTATAAAACTAAATGTTTCTTGTAGCACTTTTAGCTTATATAGAACGACATAAATAAGCTATGTACTAACATTACTGAGAGAAAGCAATTGTATCGCTAATGAATGTTTTAATATTTGGTAGACTAAGTTCGTTTTAACAATGACCTATCTCAGTTATAAATTAAATAATATTAATGAAGAGTGTCCATATGTCACTCTACTAAATTGTACCAGTGTAAATAGTTTACATTTTATTAGTTCAAAACTTTTAAACACGTTTTCTGAAGAACAACAAATTTTGAGTTATGTCATTGTTGCAGCAAATGAACGACATATATTTACAAAAGTACATCGACATTTTAAATATGTATCAGTAAAAAATAAATATAAAAAAATCTGATGTGGCCAGACATGACCTCCCACCAATTCCATGTTTAAAATAACAGTGAGCTTTAGTATCACTTCCGGTTGATCGTTTGTAAATAAAATGTAATTTGTTGTCCAATAAACAGAAAAGTCTGTAATACGAAATTTTGGATTTTGTTTTTTTTGTTTTTCCTTCAAATTAAAAACTACATCCGATTTACCATATATGGTCAAAATCTAATATGTTGTTTCAAATAATATATGAGTTTTAAATACCAAATTTGAGACGTTTTGGATCATATTTTAATAGATTTCGTAAATGTGTAGTTATAAATTAATATTGATTTATAGTGCTGCAATCATAGAAAATTAAATCAGATCATCCTGTCAGAGACGTCGGAAGTGTTTTCGCTTAGGGGGGGCGAAAAAAACCAAAATTTTTACTGCCCACCGGACTGTAAAAAAGCCAAAACGCCCGGTAATGATACTAACTTTTCATTTAATTATATAAATTTTAGAAATATTTTTTAATTATGTATAATATAACGACAAAATAAGGTTAACTTGGTCACGTAAAAGGAAAATAGTTGAAGGAGAGGGGGCGATGCCCCCCCTGTTTTAAGTTAGGGGGGGCGATCCGCCCCCTCTGACCCATACTTGCGACGCCCCTGCATCCTGTACATCTAATATTTATGTATGATGAAAAATATATTATTTTTACAAACCTTTAATTTCATTAGAATTAAATATTTTACTATTATATTCTCCTTAAGACGGTTCCATTATTAATTTTAATGTAATTGCTTCCTGACAGTGACATTTGTTTAAATATGTCAAAATTGTTATTAAAGTATTGTTTTTGTTTGACGCATAGGCAAGATGATGTATAAAAATAAACTATTTTATAAATACAAATTTTAAGTTATCTAAAGCTATTTACTAAATGCTATTATAGTAGAATTGAAAATTATACCATTATATTAAATTTTTATTAGTAAAAGTTGCTGAAAAATTATATTCAATGTATATTTTTCAAGAAAAGCTATTAAAAGGCCTGTATAAGTGATACTTCCGGTTATCCGATATACACTAAATACTAATGAACTCTTCCCACAATAGTATAGAATGCGTATGCAAAAAATAGTATTTGAGTAATCGTGTCCACAGGATCCACACATACTCACATAAATACCTACAGACATCATTGTAAAAATGTTAAAACCAGGTTCTGGAGACATCAAAACGTACTTATTCACTAAAATCTCTATATGCGATTTTTAGCACGATCCCTATATCTCCCTTACCTAGTGTAGCGAGAGGTAAAAATCATCAGTAATTTACTTCTTTCGACGCCACGACGAATGTAAACTGTTATAAATAGTAAAACCTATTAGAATAAGTATTAAATACGTAATATTGTTTGTTTTTTAATTAATTTCAATATCTTTCATAATTGTTTTGAGCAAATAGTCGAAAACATAAATATGCCGCCATTTTCTGGATAGGATTCCGTTTAAAAGGTTTTCTTGTAATTACTTTGAGGTAAAATCATAAATTTCCTGGACTATAAAACGTCTTTAGAATGAAAATAAAACAATAAACAATAATTAATATATATGTATAGTAGCTAAATAATAATTAATGAATAATAATAATTTGTAAAAAAAAATTAAAAAATATATAACAAAATATGTTCTAAATGCAGCATTAAGGAAATTTTCAAAAATTTGCTCTGATTTTTGTTGATTTTTTCTTTTTCAAATAACTTCTAAACTATTGGTAATTGAGAAAAACGTTTCAAATATAAAAGATAGATATTTTTATTAACTAACCAGTGGCGTACGAAACAAATTTTTATATCCGTAAATTTTCGAGATATAATACAAACTTATATTTTTTTAAATGGAACCCATATCTGATTTTAGTCTCAAAAAATTAACTATTTTTTTCTCTTTTCAATGTTGTAAGGTTTATTATGTTTTATATTTGTTTTGCCTTCAAAATTATTATTTTTTCCTTATTTTGTATTAAATTTACAATTATTTTGAAAATATTGGTAGTTTTCTATTTAGAAATACTCTTTGTATTTAAATAATTTATTTTGTTAGAAAAATTTGCTCAAAACTCGTAACAAATTAATTTTTATAATATTTTGTATCAGGTCGCCCTTGGCACATTATAGTGTAATTTGTAATTATGAATCTAGAATAAAAATATTAAATAATAAAGACATAAAATAAATTATATCCATCAAATGCAATATAATTAATAAAAATAATTTTTTTTTTTTTTTGAGAAATAATAAGAAAATTCACAAAAATAAAGAAAAAAATTAAATTTTAGGAGTAAAACAAATATAAAACATAATAACCCTTACATCATTGAAAAGAGAAAAAAATAATTATTTTTTTGAGACTAAAATAAGATATGGGTTCCATTTAAAAAAATATAAGTTTGTGTTATATCTCGAATATTTACGGATATAAAAATTTATTTCGTACGCCACTGGTTAGCTAATAAAAATATCTATCTTTTATATTTGAAACGTTTTTCGCAATTACTAATAGTTTAGAAGTTATTTGAAAAAGAAAAAACCAACAATATTCAGTTTTTCGTCATTATCTAGTGCCCTATGAGAATTTTTAGAAAAACAAAAGCACACCTGAGATGGTCTCCCAAACGCGCACAAAAAGTTCCATTTAACCGTCATGGTATCTTTTATAGTTCTCGAGATCCCAATGGTGGCACTTCTAAATGGGACACACTGTATATCTAAAAATCAAAAATATCCGACCTTTTGTGGAATAAACCCAGGGATTTGTTAACTACTGGATGGAGCAAGTGTATATCGATATGTGTATTTTTTGTGTACCCGGCTAGATTAAGAGAGAACACAGGAAGTGTGAGTGAGAAAGATATAGATAATTCCACTTTAGACAAGTGAATTTGAAATTCATAGCTGTCATATTCACATCTGTCAAATTCACGTCAAAAATTATTTGTGTTTATGTATATTTGATCATGAAACGTGAAATAAGTACGAATACATCTAATGCAACGCTAAATTAGAACACCTATAAGAATATAAGTCGTTTATTTGTCAAATTATTTTTTTGAAGAATTATAATTTTAATCATAACTTACTAATAAAACGACACAGCACCGTTCATCACATATTTTGATACACAATTTTCAACAAAACACCTTCGAACCATTCTCATATATTAAAATAATTATATTTCAATAATGATATCAAGAATAACCTAAAATCTGTCAAACAAAAAATTTGACAAGTAACGGAAACAAAGACAACAAATCGGAATTATGTATGACTATCTCTGTCGATCTGGCCGGGCACATGGTAAAGATTCACTCGCTCCATCCAGTAGTTAACAAATCCCTGAATAAACCCTTATTTTTGTACCTATTGACTGGACTAATAATGATTGTAAGTAAAGTAATAAACCATTTACTTATGTTTCATAAAGAAATACAATATTTGGATGGGTTTCCTTTCCACCAGTAACTAAGCGATGAGCCATTGAATCTACCAAATTTTTGGTCACCGATAGCATTATATTCTGCCATTTTTCTTGTAATTAACTTTAAATTCTTTTTTGGGTTATATTTTTATTTCTTTTAAGAATTTTCCACACTTTTTCAATCTGGTTAAAGTTCTGAGTCTGTGGGGAATAATTAAGCTTATTTTCGATATTATACAATAGCCTTTCTCTTAGAAGGTGCGAATTAATTGTCGTACCGCTCTGATGCATGAAATTAAAATTGTCTGCTAACCCTATTTCGCGATACTTGCTTTAAATTTACCTTCAAAATATCAAGGTAATATTTGCTATCCATGATTGGTTCAATAATTACTATAATTTTCGTACTCCCGCAAAATAAATATACCCCCAAAACATAATGCTGTCACCGCTGTATTTAATTTTGAGAACTTTACGTTTAAATTGAACAATGATATGACATGACATACATACGTTTTTTTGTTCATAGCCTACTTCCAATTAGGTTTTTTTTATCACACTGTATTACAAATATCATCATTGCTGAAATTTACGAATGAGAACACATTAGCTCACCTAGAAATGGGTAATAAGCTATGCCGATATTTTATAATTTTAATTGTTAATTAGAAACTTTATTTTTTGCAAAATCTATTCACAAAATTCATGATTAGTTATATAAAATGATATACAATTATTTACTCTACTATATGCAAATTAGTTCAAAATAAAAATAAATGCAATCACTTTATTCAACACAAAAGATATTAAATAAAATACAGTTAATAAAAGTTACAATGATAATTCTTTATAAAAATTAATTATTTTGGCTTATATAGGACAACTATAGATATTCACACTTTTATCTTCAGATACAGACATTATCTTATTACTATCGGGGCTGTATCGTACACCCCAGACCTACAAATCAAAATAAATATATTATAAATACACCAAAAAATATATTCTCAAATAAATACCTGATCATTATGTTCGTTGAAAGTATGAATGCACTGTTTTGATGAGACTTCCCACACTTTTACAGTTTTATCAGAACTACCTGATACAAAATTTTTACCATCGGGAGAAAATGCGACGCTTAAGACCCAGGATGCGTGGCCTGATAATGTTCCGGCCACATTCGCATGTTGCCTAAAAATAATACACAAACATATATCAGATGTTCATGCATATTGGAAATGCACGGATATAATTTCTAAAATATGCAAGGCTTAGATTTTATAACTTTAAATTCTACTAGATTTCAAATTCTACTAGAATTGAAATAGAGGATTCCACTCACATCAAATTTTTATATAAATGAGCCTGTTTCACATTTTTCAAAAACTATTTTAAATGAAAGTTTATGGAATGATTTTCTTAGTAATAATTTTTATTTTAATAATTTGTTGTTATTTGTGGAAATAATTAATTAAAAAGATTGGCGTCCTGAAAAACTACCCCCCACTCCTGTGACGTAGAAGCACATACATTACATCATTAACAGCCAATAGGAAAATAGTTTTTCCATCACCTACGTTTATTCATATTATTTATATAAATAAACGTAGGCTAAAGTTTGTCACATGTTAATAACAAAATCTTTTAATTTGACATTTGACGCTGTCATTGCTCATTGTAAATGAATAATAAAGTAATAATGGCTAATTTAAATTACACTCATGCTAAATCGGACAATGAACCGAAGGTCGATAGCTGGATGATGGCTGAATTTATATCAGAACGATTGTTTTACTGCTACCGAAATAAGGGGTGTTAAAGAGTAGAGGTAAAATAAAATAAAAAAACTGAATTTATTATATAAATTGATAATATATTTTACTTTAAAGTTCTGGTCGTGATTCTTATTTGACAACTTTGACAATACACTTGACACCTTAGAACTGCTGAAGATGTATGTACTCTGACGTCACATTCTGTTTCAGATCACGTGACTTATTCAAAATTTTATCCAAATTTCAAAAATTAATTGTAAAATAACTAAAGGATATTTCGTGATATTTTCAAATTTGAGGCTCTTTAAAGAACAATATCTTTTCAATTTGAATACTTAGAAGTCATATAAAAATTCTTGCAACAGCCCTATTATATACATAATTATATCTTTCTATATAACTGTGTGATTGACGTAAATTACTTTTCTATATATGTTTTATCACTTTTTTTATAAATGCTAAAATATATTACACACTTTCAACGCGCGGATTTTTCCAGGCTTTATGACGCAACCGAACCCGGCTTTTTTTTACTGATACAATTCATAATTATTTAAATATATATAAAAGATAAAATTCTAAAAATATAGAATAAACCAATTTTTAATAATTCTAATTCTAATAAATTCAAATATTGAGTGGCCAAAACGACGACATTTTTAAGTTTCAAATGGATTATTTAGTTTCAAAATTACACAAAAAGATTTTTAAAGTTCTTTAAAGTCAAAAATAGATCAAAAAGTTACCCAAAAAAGTTGTAAATAATTAAAATTTTGCTTTAAATTTAAAATTTTAGTTCTTTGTAACTTTTCAAAATAACATTTTCTGTATTTTTAATTTTCAGTTTTTAGATTGAACCAGTTTTGTGCCATTTCGGGCATGAGTTTTGTGAGTTAATTTTGTTACATCAACAAAGAAATTATTAACTTACACGTCATAGAGTTTCATATGTCCATCATCAGATGCAGTCAATAAAAGTTGCGAATCCGGAGAAAAACATAAAGATCTTATAGGCATAGCATGTCCTTCCAACGTGTGGACTAATTTACCGGATGCTACATCGAAAATATTTATAATTCCGTCGATAGCTCCACTTGCTATATATTTGCCGTCAGGGCTCTAAAAATAAAAAATAATACATGTTCAGTAATTTTTTTGAAAGAAGTCCGATCAAGGTCATCTGTATCGTTAACGAATTAACAAATGAGCCGGTTTTACATTTTTTAAAAATATTTTAAATGAAAATTTACGCAATATTTATCACAGTAATAACAAAAATAATAATTTGTTATTTACGTACATAATTAAATAAAAAGAATAGCGCCAGAAATAGTCATAAAAAGCAACCCCCCCCCCCCCCCCGCTCCTGTGACGTTGGAGTACATACAACACGTCATTCGGAGCCAATAGGAAAACAAATTACGTTATTTATATAAATAAAAGACGTCATATTCTATTTCAGATCGCGTGACTTTTTCAAAATATTGCACACATTTCAGTATTTAATTGTAAACTATCTAATGGACATTTCGTTATATTTTCAAATCTGAGGTTCTTTAATGAACAAAATCTTTTAAAATTGAGTACTTAAAAGTATATAATAATATATTTTTAAATAAAATAACAGTAGTAGTTTATGTACCATCATAAAACTACACTACTAAATTTAACAAAATGGGCGGAGCTAAATTCTTGATTCATAAAAATCGCAGATGACCTTGATCAGACTTCTTTATTTATTTTTATTTTTTTTACTGTATTTCGATCATCTTGTTGCCTGGATTTAGAATGTTATATTAATATATTTCGGGTTTATACTTACGTAAGCTATACTAAGAATAAATTTTCCCCTCGTATCTAGAGTTTGTTCAACCTTGGCTGCTTCTACTCCATATAAAGTAATTTTTCCCGAATGAGATCCCGAGATTATAAATTTATCATCTGGGCTGAATTCTACTGTCCAGAGATCTACGGGTCCTACGTCTATATTCGCTGTTTTTTCTCCGTTAATAACATCCCATATTCTCAAACTAGAGTCCATAGAACTGGACGCGCATGCTAGAAAAGATTGATATATTATTTGAGGATTTTAAAATTATGAAGTCGCGTGGCTGAGTGCATTATCTGATTACTAATTTTGACACAGTGTCTAGGATAAGTGTCCAACATCTCGAGAACTATAAGAAATACGAAGTTGGTTAGTTACACAAAAGTTGCCGCATTAGGAATCGATTTTAGTAGTGTTTTGTATGTCCGGAAAAATCGTGGATCACTAGACTTTGACGAAAACCTAAATTATGATTTTTTACCTCTCGCTAAGAGAGGTATTGGATTCATGCTAAAATTCGCATATCCAGATTTTATAAGCACGATTTAAGGTCCCTAGAATCCGATTATAACATTTTTAAAATGATGTCTGTGTATGTGTGTGTGTGTGTGTGTGTGTGTGTGTGTGTGTGGATGTGTGTGTGTGTGTATTCGTGTGTGTGTGGATGTGTGTGTGTGTATGTGTGTATGTGTGTGTGTGTGTGTGTGTGTGTGTATGTATGTCTGGATGTTGTAGACACGATTCCTGAAAAACTATAAGACTTAAAAAATATTTAACTGCAGTTTCCTCAATATGACATTCCTGGGAAGAGCTAAAAAGGTTTTGGTAACAATTAAACAACCAAAGTTTTTTAGAAAAAAATTTCTAAATATAATTTTTTGGGAGTTTTTTTTTCTTAAATATTGAAGAACATAAAATTCTCCATCTAATACACTTAAAATTTTTATTATATCTTGTATAGATTTAGAGATAAAGACACTATAATTTATAGAGTAAACTAATCGCGGAGGCCAAGGCACTAAGGAAACCAGTTGACAAATTCCAATGTTTATAACATAGTTTGTAAATGACACATGTCATTGTCAAATATCAACAGTTTTAGTGACATTCTGATAGATTTTTCTGGGAAGTATATTTAATTTTTCTTATTGTTTTATTAATTAAGTATTTGAAATTATAGGTAAAATTGTGGTAAAATGCATATATCCATCAAAAATACCGCCAATCTGGTTAATTAATTGGAAGAATCTCTGACATTTAGAAACTTCCTCATACAATGAAAAAGACATGTTAAATACAATAAAAAACAATATTTGGGTAAAGTTGTGTAATATTTTGTTATAAAACGACGGTTCGAAAGCGAAGTGCAATACAAAACTTATATAGCCTAATATGGAAATGGCGAGAGGTCTTGTGCTGGCCACAACAAATTTTTTTTTAATTTATGAAAAGAATTTCAAAGTATGAAATAGTATTGGATTTTAGTATGCATTTTTAAGGCACTTTTTCAATATGGAATGGCGATGCTAAAAATTTTATTTGTATTGAATGTCAAGTTATGATGCCGGCGTTACAATTTTTATATGGGCGACGTAGTGGACAGTTACACCATTGAAAAGAGGTTTTTTTTCCTTTTCCTTTCAGCAAAAATGCAACAAATTAAAATCACAATTATTAATCAAAATATCTTTATTTTTATTGCTAACTAGCTGTAACCGTTTCAAATACACGTATTATTTTTACATGATTAAGAAATAACACGGTTTAGAAAACAACGTCTATATTTGCTGTTGCCAATTTTGTACCATATTTTATCAAATTTTCGTATTTATAAAATAAAAAAAATTAATATCTCTTGACTATGTATATTTTTACAAGATTTTTTTACACGAATTCTTTGAGAACGAAAGTGTACCTTGTAAAAACAAGTTTGAGTTTGCAACAAACAATATCGGGTAATTATTGAAAATTTGTTGTTTTATTTCAATACCATGGCTGACACTATAAATAAGTAACTTTCATAAAATTTGAAATTTAATTTCTTCAGTTACGAAACGTGCAAAAGAAAATGACCAGTAGTATTTACTCAAAATTTTAGTTACCCTAACTAATTACCATGACTGCCATTTAGAAATACGTTGCGGTGATTAAAAAACAAGTGAATTTGTTACTTTAGTCAACGCTTAATCATCCCTGTTTAAGAGTAAATACTACCGGTCATTGTGATTATTGATTTAGATGCAGAATTTAATTCTCCACAATATTTATTTGAAGCATTTTTATCTAAAATTAACAGGACACTTTGTCGCAAGGCGCAAGGAAAAACTGATTTCCCATGTTAAACTATGGCCTGGTTTTCGTGTTACACCCGGTATATTTAGTGAACAATGCATTTTTCCGGGAAACAAACATTAAAATGGTTCCTTAATGGGACAACTTTTGTCTAGTTTATCCGATTTCGTATTTCTTCTAGTTGTCGAGTTACCCAAGCTATCATAGACATATAGCTTTGAGTGAATGTGAGATTATGCCTCAAGGGTACAGATATATGATCACGAAACATGCAAATGAAAGCAAATTGGCACCCAAAAAATGGTAATCTAATAACAAGCCGTGATAATATATTTATTAGATCTGATTTATTATTAATTTATTTAAAAGCATTTAACTTACTTCTTCCATCTGAGCTTATTGCTACAGAAATTACTCCTAAAGAATGGCCTTCTAAATTATGTTTAAGTTCCAATTTATCGTTTCTGAGTTCCCAAACTTTGACCAAATCGTCGAGACTTCCAGTAATTAAATAATCTGTTAAGGGTTCGTCCGCAGATGCATTAGAATCCCTAAATTTTAAAATTGGAATAACTATTGCATATTTTATTGTTAGTTTTCTGCATACCTCGAAGCTTCCTTATCTTCGTCTGGGTTTTCCGCACTTTTCTTCTCTTTTTTTAAACGTCCCCAAGCGCATCCCCAAATACATTCATTGTGAGCGTTTTCATATTTTTGTAAAACTGAGTACTAAAAACATAATTATAGTATACAAATGCGAAATAACGTTTAAAACATACCATATTTTTTAATTATTTTGAGGTTATGCCGCTCTTAATTTGAGGTTATTGGCAACATTAGTGAATATAGTTTTAGTTATTTTTAAGCAGTGTTGCCACTCGTTCGTAGGGATTTCTCCCTACTTATTTAATTTTTTTCGACCAAATGTTTGAAAGACGAACCCTGATTAACCAAATTTTTCTTTAAATGTATGATTTTCTAGAAACCAAGCTAAGTCTGAAGAGAGCCTATTAAATTTTGACTCCGAAAGTGATGACGTCAAAATCGACCGGGAATTACAAAACCTGAAAGTAGGCTTCCGGTTTCTTAACTGAATCTTGAAAGAGTTTGTTGTGAACGAACCGTACTAGCGCCAAATTTAAATAGCTGTCATTAAAGCTGTTATCTGTAAAGTGTAAATACAACTTTTTTAGAATTAAAAATTATTTCTTATAAAGCTAATTTTATAACAATATTTTGCAATATAAGCAATTAATAAAATGAATAATGCACATGAAAAATAATGGACATGGAAAATAAAAGAAACAGATATGCAAAATTTGAAAAGTAGATTATCATATAATAAAATATATTTGTCACATACGTATAAATAATGTAAAGAGTGTTAATGAATACGTGTTACAAACTTATAGGATATGTGGGATGCAAAATAAAATAAACAAAATTAGTAACTGTAGTGAGAGATCGTAACAGCCAACGAAAATGAAGAAAGATAATTACCATTTTATGAGTTTATTAGTAAAGTCTATTTTGCATCCCGTACATTCCCTATAAATTTGTAACACATATTCATTAAAAGCCTTTGTACATATTTACAAAAATTCGATTACATACTTTGTTCATTGTAAAATATTTCGACTTCATTATAAGCGGGTATTAAAAATTTGTCAAAGCCCCACAAACTTTAAGGATGAATGTTGCATGGGGCATTAAAAAAAGCAATCATATGTAATATCTGAAAAGTTTTAATTCCTCCTATGGCACTTTCTACTTGTATTTTTACCCTCGTAATATTTCTTGTTTTCTGTAGTGGTAGCACGCACTTTAGAATTCTATCATAGAAAGCAGGCGAATACGATTTTATTTTTACGAATCTTGGTAGCATGCACTTTAGAATTCTATATTCACTTTTTGATTCGGAAATTAATGGATTTTATACTATTAAAATAAGAAATATTATGACAGTTGTATAAAATAAATGTATAAATTATATATAAAATGCCTTTGAATAGAACTGTGGCAAAATAATGACGTTACTTTGACACTTTCGCCTCGAGTCGTACGCTTGCAGGCGAATATTTTGATACACGCATGCTACCAAATTTTCGCTTCGATGCGAAAAGCGAAAACAAATGCCTATTTTGATAGAATTCTAAAGTGCGTGCTACCACCACTGAATTTGTTCCACCGTAAACTATGGAACCATTAACAATTAACGCCTGATTAACTCGCAACTTTACAATGATTAAAACCCACTGTTTTTCCAAATTTGGCTAATTCGTTACTTAATACTTCAACATATTCCTCAGAAACTGCGCGATCAGTGGATCTATGTGGTGTTCAAGGATATAGATCTTCAACTGTTTGCACTGTAGTATCAGTTGTTTTCTTCTTCGACCAGGAACAAGCCGTATTTATTTTTTTACTTTAAATACATAAAACAGGAATATGTAACAAAATCACATCATTAAATTTTCTAGTTTTCGAAAAAGACAAATGACAGCTATTTAAATTTAGCGCTAGTTCAGTTCGTTCACAATAAACGCTTTCAAGATGCAGTCAAGAAACCGGAAGCCTACTTTCAGGTTTTGTAATTCCCGGTCGATTTTGACGTCACGCTTTCGGAGTCAATAAAATTGAAGCTTTGAAATCAAAAACTTGCGTAGGGAAATAATGTAGGGAATTTTAGGGCTATGTATATAGCAGACATAAAGTTTTTGTTGGTGGCAACACTTTTTAAGTGACGTTTGAAGTGCGATGAGTTTGTGACAAATTCGTTCAGTATTTTGATACATATTTACGTTAATAATAATTAAAAATACAAGTATGGCGTCATATACAAATATAAACGACGGCAGCAATTTCTGGAATCAAGATAACAAGGCATATGCTAATTCTTTTTACGAGCCAGAAGTCGAATATAATAACCTACAAGCACAACAACTAGGTATGATAAATAAATAAACACATATTGCTCAAGATTATACAAAAATCTTTCTGTAAAGACTTCCAGTCTTTTGGCGATACCACAACAACAGATCAGCAATATTATGGAGGAAATCTTAACACTTCTTACGCAGCCAAATCTACATTTTTGGATCCGCAATCAAACACTTCTTTTCCAAAGATTTTCACGCCGGAAAGTATTCAAGATGACGCTCCGACAGAATTCGACGAACCTCCTCTCTTAGAAGAACTGGAGATTTATCCCGATAGGATATTAGAAAAAACATTGGCAGTTTTAAATCCGTTTCACGGAAAAGGCTTAGCAGACGATGCCGAATTTTTAACGCAGGATACTGATTTGGCTGGTCCGCTTTTATTTTGCTTAACTTTAGCTGTTTGTCTGTTTGTTTCGGGAAGTAGCACGCCTTTTGGTTATATCTATGGAATTTCGATGATTTCTTGTATAATGATGTACTTTTTGTTGTCTCTGATGACGATCAACAACAATACTTTTACTTTAACGAGTGTAGCATCGATTTTAGGCTATTGCTTGCTTCCATTGGTTGGATTGTCTGCCCTTAGGCCCTTTATTTCACTTCATGATACTGTAGGATTGATACTTACTCTGTTTTCTATTGTTTGGTCGTGCATTTCTGCATCGAGGCTTTTTGTAACGATTTCGGGAGATTATCAACAAAGGCCTTTAATTGCATATCCTTGTGCTCTTGTATATGGAGTTTTCGCTTTATTAGTTATTTTTTAAGATATTGGGAATCTGTAAATTTATATTTTAATCTTGTTAATATATTCTTTATTGTATGCCTTGTACTATGCTTTTAAATTTAATAAATTATGTAATTAACTATATTAGGAGTTTTCAATATATATTTTTGTAACTCGAAGGATCGGCATACAATTATTAAACATCCTTGGACTATAAAACTACAACTAAACCGAAAATCCGAATTTTTAATGAACCTGAACCGAATTTAAACCGTTTCAAATTCAAATACGATTCAAATTATAAATTGTAAATTCCAAATATTAATATGATTTTAAAATTAAAATCACTATATTTTTGTGTGCTTATTTGTCACTCTGAACCGAAATTCGAACCTAAAACCGATAAACACTTATAACTTTCACTTTTTTAAACTGAACTTGAACTATATTGTTATTTTTTACGTCTGTTAAAAACAGGGCATCGAACCCGAACCTGAACCGAACCAAACCGTAACATTTTAGGGAACCCAAACCGAGAACCGAACCTCAGATATATTTTTAATTGAACTTGGGTCGAAACCGAACCGAGTATTAAAATTCAGGTTCGGGGTTCAACTCCGGTTCAGGTTAATTTTTAGTTCGAAAAGTAAATACAGCCGATAATCGACGTCTTAGGCGTCTGCGTTGCTGTCTGGGCTGACGTTTCGTGAAAATTTTGTTCGTTTCTTGTTGCGTTTTGCGTAAATTCCGGCTCTCATTTTACATTATTTCGAACCTGAACCGTGAACAAAACCGCAAATTTTATTAATGCTTGAACCAGAACCGCGCCCGAACCCATCTTTCAAAAAACAAATTAACCTAAACCGAACCCAGTTGTTGGCAGGTTCGATGCCCTGGTTAAAAAAGGTGCGGTTTTTTTTCCATTGAAATGGATTTATAAAGTATGTCTTTTTTAACGCAATAAAAGTGAAAAAAGTGCACTTTTTTTAACGCTACGGAGTGAAATAATGAAACGTTACGGCATTTTTTTTCACACTTTTATTACAGAGGTAAAAAAATTGTATGCAACTCGAGTAAAAAGTCTTATTTCTCGAATAGGAAAGTTTGACCGAACGAGCCGCAGGCGAGTTCGTCAAATCCTATGATCCTATACTTTTTACACTTGTTGCATAAATAACTATTATGTAACAAGTGTGTAAAGTAGTACTTTTTTGATCAAGTTTGATGTTTTACGCGAGGTGCAGCCGAATGTGGAAATTAGCACTAGATAAAAAATACTATAAGTATAACAAAATATGTTGGAGAAATAAGAGCAATTTTTGAAAAATTTAAATTATTGTGTAATATATATTGATAAATATCAATGACAATAGACGAAAAGAAAATATATACCGGGTGTAACACGAAAACCGGGCCATATTCGTTTAACATGGAAAAATAATTATTTCTTGTCCAAAGTAACCTATTAATTTTAGACTAAAATGTTTCAAATAAATGTAGATAATTAAATTCTGCATCTAAATCAATAAACACATTTTCTTTTGCACTTTTGGTAACTGGGGAAATTGAATTTAAAATTTTATAAAAGTTACTTCTAAAAGTAAGCGCCCTCATTATATTGCGGCATTTTATAGAAATAAAAATTCTATATATCGCAATGAAAATTTTATATATCGACATCGCGAAATTTTATATATATTAGACATGATATTTATATATATTGCAATGAAAATTTCTATATATCACAATAAAAATTGTATATATCGCCATCGTAAAATATTATATATAGCGAAATTTTATATATATTGGGCAAAATATATATATATATATATATATATATATATATATATATATATATATATATATATATATATATTATATTACAGAAAATTTTATTTTGGCCCAAACGGCGCCTCATATACAGTGTTTGCCATGGTATTCAAATAAAATGTCGAACAAATTTTATGACATTTTACTGTCAGAAATTATAAAATATAGTTTTCAACAAAATAATACTACTCAATGATTTGTATCTTGACTTCCTGTGAATAATTCTCCATTGTAATGATAAATGAAACAGAGCTCTTCTGACAGGTAAAATGTCACAATTTGTCAGATACGTTTCTGACAGGTAAAATGTCATTATATTTGTTTTAATTTTATCTGTCAGAAACGCTCTGTTTGAGTTATTATTAAAAATGGAGAAGTATTTACAGGAAGAAAAGATACAAATTATTGAGTAGTATTATTTTTTTTCGCGATCGTCCAGAAAATGAGCTCTTTCTAATCACTATTTAGACCTTTAGTCCTTCTTTGCTGATCCCGGGACCGGTAAAGCTAAATGTTTCCATGGAGATCAGTTGTTTATTTATTTCTTATTTGTTCGCAGTAAAAAATAAAAGAATACTTTTTTATTCTTTTTTCAGGATCGCAAAAAAAATATTGTACCCAACATGACCTGAAAGTGTCTATACTGGGCTCACAAGCTTCCAAAGCTCGCCTACGGCTCGCTCTGGAATATGCTTGCTCACCCAGTAAAGTATCACTTTCAGGTCTTGTTACGTAAATTACTATTATGAAAATTATATTTTATAATTCCTGACAGGTAAAATGTCAAAAAATTTGTTTGAGATTTTATTTCAATACCATGGCTAAGACTACAAAGAAGTAAGATTTACAAAAAAATTAATTTAATTTTCTCGGTTACAAAACGTGTAAAAGAAAATGTGATTATTGATTTAAATGCAGAATTTAATTAAAAATTAATAGTCCACTTTTGTGCGGTTTTCGTGTTACACCAGGTATGTTGAGTACATATTTTTTGCATTATTCTGTTATTTTTTAAATTCAAACTACAATATTATTTATTTGTCTTGCAATCCATTATAGTAGAATTCCCGATTGCATCTATTATAAAATAAGCACGCGATATTGTACATTATTATGTAAAACTGGAAAAACCTTTCTGCAAAATTATAATAATTGATTTATGTAACCTTGAGAACTGTTTCTGAAACCTATAAAAAATAACTGATTAAGTCATGAAGGAATAATCAATGCATTTATGAGTTGTACAAAATAAAAAGTAAGTTTATTGGAAAACAATTTTTCTTCTTGTAAAAAATGAACAAAATGTTTATTTAATGACTTTAAAATAGGTTTTATTATTTATAAATATACATAAGTGGTTATGCATACGCGTGTACTAGATGTAATATGTACAGCTCACCTCACAACAAAACACTTATACCCAAAGTTTGTAACTAATTTAAAATGCACATCACTCACACGACGATTTAAAATCAACAAAAAGATAACAATCTGCAAGTTTGTATCCCTGACACTCGCATAACATTCTGTCTTTTAATTTATTCTACATGGAGTTCATCATATGCGACGGTTTCTTCTCCGAAAAGAAGTTCTTGAGGACAAAGACTTGACCGATGCCGATAACTAAGATGAAGATGGTTTCCATCATGGACCACCACATCACTCGTTCGTTCAGATCTTCGGCTCGTTTACGCCCTTGGGCCTCTCGTAATCGATGGTGCGTTTGGTGGTCGAGGATTGTGTTAAGATTTTTATGGATTTCTTGCGCCGACGACTCCATCTGTCAAAGAAATATAAATAAATATATCAAAGATTGTTACTTCATTACAGATTTTTTTGTACAAATGTGTGGGAAATAAATGTTCTCAAACTCAAAATGAGTGCGGGAAATAACCGATTTCATAATGATAGTCATGGAAATAGGGTACCGGAAATTTTTATATTTTTACCTCACGCTACTCTAGGTAAGGGAGGTATAAGAATTGTGCTAAAAAAAAACGCTTATAGAGATTTTAGTGAATAAGCACGTTTTGATGTCCCCACCGATTTTAACATTTTTACAATGACGTGTGTGTGTGTGTGTGTGTGTGGATTCTGTGGACACGATTACTCAAATACTATCAATCAGAAAATTTTGTATACCCATTCTATACTAATGTAGGAAGAGCTCATTAGTTTTAGTGTATATCAGATAACCGGAAGTATCATTTATACAGTTTTTCTTGAAAAAAATACATTGGATATCATTTTTCAGCAACTTTTACTAATAAAAATTGAATATAATGGTACAATTTTCAATTTTACAATAGCATTTACTAAATAACTTTAAATATAAATTTATAAAGTAATTTATTTTTTGCCCTCCTGAACTGTAATGGGAACTTTACAATTGTGTACACAGCAAGTGTAACCTACATTTTACGCTTACTGTGTTGTAACTTGGCTAAATATGCGGTAAAATAATCAAAATACACTGGACGTTTATGGGCATTTAGAAAAGAAATCATCTTTACTATAATAAAGTTCATGTAAAAAGTACTACCTACTTAAGTTATTTTTTTACTTTAACATTTCCTATATTTAAAATTAATTTATATAAACCAAAATCACGGCAGCGACATCTGTCATTATTGTAAAAATCCGCAGTTACCGACATAGTCACCGATTGATATACCTGTGAAATACGGTAGGCGAACATTTCTGAAATGTCAAATATCGACACCTATCTATTATTTATTACGAAGAAAACATGAGCAAATAAATATATTATCAGTCATAAACAACGTCTATTATTACAAATAAATTTACGCTAGAAGAAGTACTCTAATGAAGGTAAGTAAAATCAAATTTGGAAATTGACTTAACCCCAGTATTTTAAATTAACCGTTTTCAGAAGTACAACCTATCTCATTAAAAAAAAAGTGATTTTCATTATCGTCGGCCAAAAAAATTGATACAATTCTCGTGCGTGAAGTATTTTACAGCGCTCCAGCTAATAAGGCACTCGCCTTAAGGGCTCGTGCCTTAAACAAAGCTGTCGCGCTGTAAAATACAACTTACACGCACTCGAATGTAAATAACTATTTCCACATTTTGCCTATGCGTCAAACAAAAACAATACTTTAATAACAATTTTGACATATTTAAACAAATGTCACTGTGAGGAAGTAATTGCATTAAAATGAATAATGAAACCGTGTTAAGGAGAATGTAGTATTTTTAACCGGTGTTCAGATTTTGGTAAGTATAATGAGATAAAAATTGCCATATTAGGGGGGCATTTTATATTTTTGTGATGCTTTTTTTCAGAATGATGCAGAGGTCACTAGATAATAACAAAAAACTGATGGTCAATTTTTCTGTTTTACAAAACAACTTCTACACAATAATTTTGTTATCGCAAAAAATGTTCCAAATTAAAAGATTATATTATCAATGCAGTGGCGTACCATTTTTTCTCTCGGTAAATTTTCAAGATATACCACAAAATTCAGTTTAAATGGAATGCAAATTTTACAGCTGCAAGAATTTTTATGCTTTTTCAAGGATTAAATTTTAAAATATATTGTTCTTGAAATAGCGTCAAATTTGAAAATGTTACGAAATACCTATTAGATATTTTACAGTTAATCATTGAAATTTGTGCAATATTTTGAAAAAGGCACATGATATGAAACAAAATGTGACGTCAAAGTTCGTATAGCTTAACACTATTTCTGGTGCCAATCTTTTTGTTTAATTATTTACGAAAATAACAAATTATTATATTTTTTATTACTATGAAAAATATAAACTTTCGTTAAATTACTTTTTGAAAAATGTTAATCCGGCTCATTTAATAAAAAAAAAAACTTTGATCATATTTAATAAAAGAAGTAATTTTATAAATGTAAAACCAAGAAACAATGAGTAAAGAAAATGAAAATATAAAATTAAAACCGTTTTCTTATCAATGTTCCACATTTCTTAGGCCATAGGCTAATAATAAAATATAAATTTATGATATAATTGTTTCATATGAAGTAAAACAGTTTTACATTTTATTTATATAGAGTATAAAATACGAAGTATGATATTTTAACCTGCCACTACCATAGGTAAGATAGGTATAAAATAAGGGTCATGTTAAAAAAATCGTATATCAAGATTTTAATAATTAAGCACGTTTTAATGCCTTTATAGGTCAATTCTGTTCACAACTATGTTTTACAGATGTGTAAATAATGAACAAAATCGCAACGAAAGCTACCACTGCCACTCTTATATATAATCAACAAGAATAGATGTATTTTTGTCTTTTTTATCACTTTTGCAGATCATACAGTATTGAACAGAATCGACCCATAGTCTCTAGAATTAGATTCAACCATTTTTGCGATAATCGATTTGTCGCGATTGATCGATCAATCACAAATGATCGATTTTTTGTAATAGAAATCTTAATACTATATCAAAAAATCGATTTTAATAAAGAATCAAAATATCGATTTTAATAATAGGTCAGAAAATCGATTTTAATAAAAGATCAATATATCGATCTATATTAATAAGAAGTTTCTACTATGCATATCAAATCACGAAACACGATTCAAGAATTAACATCTAACGCACTTCAAATTACAAATACTGCTGAAATTAAGAAATTTTTCTATCGGTCTTTGAATAAATCTCTTTTTTAGAAAAACCGATCTTTTAGAATCTAGAAGATCAATATCTTTTAGAAAGATCAATTTTCCGGAATACGAATGGTATTTTAATTAATCGATCTTTTTGAAAAAAAAACTATTTTTTAATTGGTCGATCTTTTTCGCAGCCCTAGTCAGGACGATTTTACAGATACTAGTAGTCTAACTGAAATTTTGTGTTCATATTTTTACCTTAATAGGCAAAACATTATACTACAAACATTCAGCTTTTTAGCGTTTATTTTCATCATTTTATAACACCAGTGTTAAAAGTGACATACCAATGTTAATAAACAACAAATCATTATAAAGATTTTTATGAAAAATTCAAGGACTTCACTGGAACTTAAACCCAGGACCTCTTGTCTAGTATTAAATACTTGAATCGTTAACGGTTCCGAGTATTAAAAAATAACTGTGTAGAAACTGTTTATAATATAAATCAATATATATATATATATATATATATATATATATATATATATATATATATATATATATATATATATATATATATATAAGTAATAAACGAACTTTGACAACGAATGTAACAACTCAACATATCATAATTTTCCCAACGAGAAAAATTCATTTTTATTACTCTTAATAATCTACTATTGGCAAGTAAAATTCAGAAATTCAATTGTTGCACTTTTTTGTTGTTTGTTGTTTCCATAGCAGTCTTCGATTTACTTTTTTCAATTTAATTTTACTATAAATAACAATTTTTATTAATTTTTCTGTTAATTATAAAAATAAATTATTATTGTTTTATATCATTGTAAAGCTAAAAAAAATCTCTATTTAAAAATGTCATAGCTTAATATGACCTCCATATAAAAAATGAAAGTTGCTATCAGTAACTCGTAAATGGTTAGATATAAAAAAAATTTGAGTACTTCTGAAAATTCACCATACAAAAGTGCCTTAAGAAAGTGCAAACCAGAATCTCGTATTATTTCATATAACAAAGTTATAAGCAAAAAAAGAAAATCGCTAAATTTACATTTTCACCTGTATCTAGTGACCTATGCATTTTTTCGCAAATAACAAAACACCATTAAAATAGCCTCCTAATGGGGCAACTTTTGTCTAATTTAACCAACCTCGTAGCTCTTACGGTTCTCGAGATACCAATGCATTCGTACCTTAAATGGGACACCTGTATATATATACATATATGACATACATACATGAGGAATTAATGTTTAGAAAAATTACGTGTTAGTGATTTTATTTTGTTCAAATGGTTGGGCTACTCCATTGAGCATCGTGTCTCAAACTTATTTCTTACAAAATAAAATGGCACGTTTAATTAAGTCTTATATCAAAATTATTCATAATTATTAAAAAAAAAAAAAAACTATAAAACAATAAATTGATTATATAATTAATCTGTATCATAATGAAAAATTGTGTTCAGAAAAAAAAACTAATCCGGAGTAGGCTGTGAATTCAAAAGTCAAGTTGTCAAAATTGATCGTAAAATGTAATTTTAATGAGAAGAGATAATACAGAAGAATACAGAATATTGCCATTCACCGTCTTCTAATTATTTTTAAAATATGGATTCAAAAAGAAAAACTTTGATTTCTTTAGATAACATTTTTCACAATAACTCGTGTCAAATTGACATTTAATTACTTTCAAATTGACATAGGTTTTTTTGTTCATAGCTTACTCCGAGTTAGGATTTTTCGAGGGATTTCTTTTTGAACACACTACTTAAAGCGTAGGAGTAGAAAAATAACTATTATACATTATAAAACATAATTTCTGGCACACGAAAATTAACTTTTTCATTCATTTTAATTATTAAGTATTAAGAATAGAAAGTGCTTAATTTCTATGCAAAGTACGACACGAATTTCATCTGTATAAGTTTAAATAGCAATTTTTGCTTGTATTTTATACAGTTTACTTAGCTAAAGTTTTTGCAAAGGAGTTAGTTTATACTTGATTTAGAAGTATGACATAATTGTTGAATAATTTGGAAAAATAAGTAAAATTTGATAACATTATATCAAAGAAATAAATCAAACATTATTTATAACAAAAATCAAAACATATGCGTATTTCTGCATGCAATTTATGGATCATATAACAATTTTATACCCACATAATTCGATAAAACAGTCATAAAAGTATTATTTAATTATTTTACCTGGGTCATGACTGTAACATGCTCTCCAATGCCTGGTAAAGGCTGTTCATCTCCAACTTGGAAATCCATGTAGACAAGCTTATGAGAAAACGTGGAAAACTCATTGCTGAAGCATACCACGTACACACCCGTATGTTGTGCCGTAAAAGTATGTGAATCGAATTGAGACTTCACTTGACGATAGATGATTTCCTTTTTGGGGTCTTCTAGAGTGACGTCTACGTCATATTGACCACCAGTTACAACCTGTAATTAATTTACACATATTGCAATTTCAAAGAAATAATTACATGCACTATTATAATCATTAGATTGACAAATATACTTGTCATTTAATTTTAGACCACTCCCACAAGCACGCGTATATTGATATATTTAAAACATATATTGTATAGATAATAAATAATGAGAAATTTACTTGAAATTCTACTGTTGCTGACGTGTTCTTCTTAATATCTTGATGAAAACATTCTCTAGCACTATCCGGCAATTCAAAGGTTAGTTCTACACCTCCACAGAATTTCACGAAAAGTAACACGGCTACACTCCAAATAACCCGAGACCTCATTTTGAACTGATTGAACAATCATCTATGAGTTAAATAATTAGTACACTAAGCGTTTTGACACCTTAAAAAGGTGCAAAACGCAAATAATGCTTGTCAAGCACTTGCCGTCAAAAAATTCCTAACACAACGACACGTAAATTCCTAACGTGGCCGGAAACACATCGATGACACCTGGCGGGATTTTTCTCAACCATCTATACAAAATATTTTCGTTTTCATCCCAACATTACATAAGAAAACTTTATTGATTTGCTTCTATTTATTTCAGTTCATAAATTAAATAATAAATAAATATAAAGCCTTTATATTAATATTTTAATCATTTAAACTGGACAAAAAGATATTTGGAACAGTCTCATATGAAATTTAATAAAATGAACAAATTCTAATCACTTTCCTTCTTGTTCTTATGACAATTAGAGCATTGCTGTCAAAAATTCGTGTTGCATTTGTTCAATTAAATATAATTTCAAATGAACAAATGCGACTCGATTTTTTAGGGCAATTTGAGGTTCAAAGTCCCAAGTCTTATGTACGAGTTAGTGCCTTGAAAAAACAATTTATTTTTATTGACATATTTGATATTTCTTTTGATTGTATTCTTGTAATTTTTCATTCTGACCTTTTTACCTCTCGCTAAGAGAGGTATTGGATTCATGCTAAAATTCGCATATCCAGATTTTATTGGATAAGCACGATTTAAGGTCCCTAGAATCCGATTATAACATTTTTAAAATGATGTCTGTGTGTGTGTGTGGATGTGTGTATGTGCGTATGTGTGTATGTGTGTATGTCTGGATGTTGTAGACACGATTCCTCAAAAACTATAAGACTTAAAAAATATTTAACTGCAGTTTCCTCAATCTGACATTCCTGGGAAGAGCTGAAAAGGTTTTGGTAACAATTGAACAACCGGAAGTAGTAGTTTCTTAGAAAAATTCTTCTAAATATAATTTTTTGGGAGTTTTTTTTATTAAATATTGAAGAACATAAAATTCTCCATCTAATACACTTAAAAATTTTATTATATCTTGTACAGATTTAGAAATAAAGACACTATAATTTATAGAGTAAAATAATCGCAGAGGCCAAGGCACTAAGGAAACCAGTTGACAAATTCCAATGTTTATAAAATGACACATGTCATTGTCCAATATAAACAGTTTTAGTGACATTCTGATAGCTTTTTCTGGGAAGTATATTTAACTTTTCTTATTGTTTTATTAATTAAATATTTGAAATTATAGGTAAAATTGTGGTAAAGTGCATATATCCATCAGAAATATCGCCAATCTGATTAATGAATTGGAAGAATCTGTGACATTTAGAAACTTCCTCATACAATGAAATATAGATATAATTAGAATTAGATGTGTGCAGAAGACATGTTAAATACAATAAAAAATAACATTTGGGTAAAGTTCTGTATTTTTTTTTGTTATAAACCGACGGTTCTAAAGGGAAGTGCAATACAATACTTATATAGCCTAATATGGAAATGGCGAGAGGTCTTGTGCTGGCCACAACAGATTTTTTTTATTACACTTTTGATCTAAAATCAATAGGTCGAGATATCGCCAAAACAAAATTTTAATATTGAATTTCCCATGTTCGGTAAAAAAAAGGAAACACCCGGTGACCCGGTATATTATTTAACAATCATATATTGCTACCTGTATTGAAATTTCCCTCTTTTGAGTTACAGCCATTACACGCGAGTAGAATACTATGCTTTATCTAAGACTTTTCAATAAAAAGTTGCGCTTTTCAACCGGGATAGATACACAAATTGTAACATTTTAAAACATGATATAACATAAATTTATAAATAGTACTATAGTTACAATATGTAATTATCAGCGACACTATTTTTAACCAGTCACAAAAATGTTATTTATAATTACAAGTTTGTGATTGGCTAACGTAAATTACATAACTCAAATGCTTGTATTATCAGTGGGTTATAATTATTATCATAACATATCGAGAATCGAGAAACAAATGTGTAATGTACCTATACATATGTACGAAGATGATTTAGAACTTATCTACCTAGCCATTAAAAATAAAAATTGAATGTAAAGTAATGTTTTATTTATAGTATGTTTAACCAGGGGTATGTGCAGTTTTTTTATCTGTTAATCGTTTATGGATTATTTTAGTGAAACATAGTTTAAATACACGTTGCGTACAATTAATTAATTTTTCTATAACTATTATTTGAAGTAGTTCCCAACCTTTTTTGCCCGCGACCCAAAATTTAAAAAAGAATTTCCTCGCGACCCAACCTAAAGAAAGAAAAATCCCAATAATTGAACTCAATATTAACGTTTTAATTTTATTAAGATTTATTTTTTTAATCCGTACTAAAAATCGCATATCGAGATTTTAGTAAATGACCACGTTTTAAGGTCCCTATAAGCCAATTTTAACATTTTCACAATGATGTCCGTATGTCTATATATGTGTATGGATTTTGTCCACGCTCTAACTCAAATACTATCATTCAGAGAATTCTGAAACCTTGTATTTCGACCCTATTCTAATAAAAAAAATTGAAAAGAAACCACTAGATTTTGGTGTAAATCGAATAACCGGAAATGGCACTTTACTTAGCTCATAATGGTTTTTCTTCAAAAAATACCATTTTTTCGCATTTTATCATTATGAAAATTAAAGATTATTGAATTTTCTACAGGTATACAATACTTTTTCTATATAGATAAATTTAAAAATTAATCTTTATTATAAATCCCGAAGCCTAAGATAAAAACAATTCCTTTTTTCTATAGCAGATTTTAAAGTGTGCTTTGTTCAACTCGAAATAGTTGACTAAGTGACATTTTAACCGCAAAGGTAGATAAAATAATACTTTAACAGCAACGGTAGATAAAGAACTTTAATTTTTATTTAAATAAAAACACATTATACATTTTGTCAATTCATATTATATATAACTTCAATTGTATAAACATGAATAAAATCAAATTGTTTTTAAACAAATTCTATAACTACCACGCTACTGAGATTTTTAAATTGTTCTTAAATAATTTAATTTGTAATCGGTTTTTCTAATTTTTGCTCCTTAATATCTGCTATAGAAAAAAATAGAATTTTACACACGACGATAAAATTAAATTATCGACTCGCGAAAAATAATTCACGAGCGATTTCGCTCGTCGATAAAATACAATTTTATCGTCTTGTATAAAAAATAACTGTTGTTACGCAGTTCATATTTCAAATGTATGTAACTGACTGTCAAAAATCAAATTATTCGCGACCCACCAAAAATTACTCGCGACCCAGAGGTTGGGAACCACTGCCATGAACGATTGACAGCGCTCAAACACTGCACATTTACTCTTCCTGGTTAAAAAACGTAGTAGCAATCACTAGACGAGTGCACTTTTATAATAAAAGCGCTTTTACATTATATTTTTGAGGAGTGTGCGCAATAGAAGCGCTTTTATTATAAAAGTACGCTCTTAATACGGACCTATAACTTTTATGCTTCGTTCTAGTAAAATGAAATCTTTATCCTTTTTGATGTTTTCCTTCATTCTTGCGTTCCTAGGCCTTCCTCATTTTGGTTCAGCCTAAATCGTTTCCAGGTCCAATCGAAATTATTTACACCATAATTTCACTGTAAAATATAAAATATGACGGCACACCTTTTCCAAACAATCTCCATTACATTAATTATTTTTGGCCCATTGCCTATTTCTGTTAGAAACTTTGAGTACCTATAATGATGTTTCATTTCCTTTCATTTTCTTGTACACAAACTTTTCAATTTAAACCAAACGTAACAAATAAGCAAAAATGAAACAGAAACACTAATTTTCCGTACTTGTAACAAAAAAAATATTTACGCAAAAAATTCTATACCGATTGGTAGTATGTATTTACTTTGGGGTTTATTAAGTTGTAACTAAAATAAGAAATTCAGTAGGGTGATTAAAATTTTGAGTAAATACTACGTCACAAATCTTAATTTTAAAAATGGCACAGTGACCCCTGTGGTGCACTCTCCACCCCAGCAATGAGTGCCCGTGGGGTGACGCCTGGTAAATCATCATTACTGATATCTGTGACAAAGCAGATTGGCACACCTAAAAATGGGTAATATGCCGTGATGATATATTTATTTTTATTTTATTTACTTAAATTTTATTAAAATAATTATAACAATAGCTGGTAGCACAAGCCTTGTTTTAAAAAATGTCAAATTTCATTAATTAATATCATTAATAATTATACCCAAATTTATCAAAATGTGATTAGTAGAACATAGTTTGTATTCAAACAAATATTTTTTAAAAAAATCTTTGAATCATAAGGGTGAAATTAAATATTGAAATTTTACGTTTTTTAAAACAAGGCTTGTGATACCAGCCATTGTTTCTAATTCGAAAATTTTATCCTCGATCGTCAAACTTGAAAATTATTATTATCCAAATTAAAAAGTGACTTCTGTGGTGCTCTGGGCCGAAATCTGTGAATAAAAGCAGTTTAAAACACCCAGAAATGGGTAATAAGCAGATAAATTTATTGTAGAAAATAATGGTAGAGATTTAAAATAATACAAGTTTATTTCCAATAAAATGTACAGAGTTGATTACAAAAATAATACGATAAAATGACTGATCAGAAAATAGAATAAACCATTTATTCCCAAAACTATATAATACACGGGTGCCAACTTTCAGTACAAATTCAGAAACACACAGCATAAAAACACACATGGCACTCAACGTAATGTAAAAGAACAGATAATCAAATCAAATTCAAACACCCTACCTAGCATTTAATAGTATGTATAGTCTGATTCACGAAAGATAACTATTCAAGGTCACTTGTGCGACGAAAGAATACACAACACTTAATACAGCAGTATCTTTGCAACATTTTGTATTAGAAAGAGAAAGATTATTTGTGACGTTGACGTTTAAATCAAATTATTATTCCATGGTTTATTATGTCAAGTTTAAGTTTTTGTGTTTTGCAAAAACATAGATGAAGAATATAAATCTTTGAGAAATGTATTATTTGAAAACAAAAATAATTCAGTTCAGTTAAAATGTATCCATAAATATTTCATGTTGCACGCCTACACAATACAAAATGCAGTGAAGTCATCTGCAAGTAATCAGTCTGCTTATAAATAACCTTGAATAAGCATCTTTAGTGAACCGTAGCCTACGTTACTAGCACAAGGCGGGAAACAACTCAAATTTTGTTTAAACATTTGGCCAAAAACTCTAGTTCTAGTTGATGCGGGCGCGACTTATTCCCGCTGTCATTTAAATGTCAATTTTAAGACTATCAAATTTCAATTTAGCTGTTATTTATACGGTCTTCAGTAATAATAATAATAATAATAAAAAAAAAAAAACAGTATATTATAATAAATAGCTAATAATCTTCATTTGAATTATGAGGGTCAATGAAAAACAGATGACACATACTTAATAGTAGTGTATTAAAAAAAAATCCTAATTCGGAGTAGGCTATGAACAAATAAACGTATGTCAATTTGAAAGTATTTAATTAAATGTCAATTTGACACAAGATATTATCAAAATTGTTATCTAAAGATATTAAAGTTTTTCTTCTTAAATGCTTATTTTAGAAATAAATTAGAAAACGGTTAATAGCAATATTCTGTATCCTTCTTTATTATCTTTTCTCCTTAAAATTACATTTCACGATCAATTTTGACAACTTCAGTTTTGAATTGAATAATGATAAAACGTACGTTTCTGTGAACATAGCCTACTCCGAATTTGGTTTTTTTCTGAACTCACTGTATTTACTGTTCATTGTATTAAACAAAAATGTTTTATAATAATAATCCATATACTACGCTATTCACGAGGTAAATAATAATTCAATTAACATTGGCAATATTTTGGAAAAAACTGTAGAAAGTGCCAGCCATTAGCGTTCGGCCATTGATATTATCCATTTGAGAACCAATCCTATAGGTAAATTGTCAAAATACGTCAAAAATGACAGTGAGAATAATGCCGAGTTGCACCAATAAGACTTAAAATTTAAGTAACCTTTAAACAAAAAAATGCAAATTGAAAGTTTGACAGCAATGCATATTAATTCATTTAACTTTTCATTTCGATGCAATGTCTATTTAAGGAACGCTTAAAATTTAAGTTCCGAACTAGAGTTCCTGTTAACAGGTGATATTTGCCGGCCTTGTATTAATAACGTAGGCTACGAGTGAACCAAACTATAGTAGTTAGCAGTAGACAGTAACAGTAGATTACAACGAATTCATCATCTCTATTGTATTTATTTATATTTATAGTACTGTGTACACGCACTTTAAATTAACTAGTAATAGGTCCCAGCCCAGTGCAAAACACGGCGCCGGCGCGGTGTGAAGGTAACTAGAAAATATTCAGAGCAAGAGCATTAGAGGGACGCGACGGGAGATACACTGGGCTGGGAACACCGCATACAAATACAAATCATAATAAAAACACTCGTAGTATCAATTTGACCAACAGTTTTCATAGTGGCACTATGTTTATGTATGTAGATAGTTAACAAGTCACTTGTTTCAAATGTTCCGTGAATTTTACTAGAGGAAACTGGAATTTAGTTGCACTCGTCTTCCGGGTCCAACGTCGCGAAAATATTTGATGCAGCAAAATTCTATAACAACAATCAACTATATTACTCGGAAAGAATTCAATTTATGCAGAGTGTTTTTTTTTTTTACTTCGGGTAAAAACTTTAAGGGCATAGTACTGACCAAAATAAGTAAAACAAGCTTAATCAACATAGATCTAATCGTGAACTATTTTGTTTTAGGATCGAAGAAAAACTGACAAAGATAGTGTTCAAATAAATTTTTGCTCATATTAGTAAACAGATTATAAAAACTAATTTTATATGAAACATTTTTCTCAATTGACCATTTTCATTGTTGATGTACGCATGCTTGCGTAGTTAGAGTGAGAGATCCGATGTTCCTTGTGAAGTGCGAGGTATGCTATTTCAACTTCACACTAGTTTGTGACAGCTGACATTTGTCAGAAAACCTAGTAAAAATGTTGTCCAGCAGTTGTTATTATCCTGATTAATATTAATTTGTATAATGCAAAGAATAAACATATAAAATAATACGTCCCCATTCTTTTGCTCGCCACTTGAAAACAGTTGTAACCTTGAACTTTTTATCAGGAATATTACTTTTAGTTCACAAAAATGTTGATAGAGGTCTCATTGTAACCTTGAACTTCATAGGAATATAATTTTTAGTTCACAAAAATATTAATAGATGTCTCATTTTCAATGAAAATGGTCCAGTTATTTGAAAATTAAATATAGACTTTTTAAATTTGAGAAGCAAGAATTCAAAATGAAGTTTTGACCAGAAAAATGAAAAAAAGTTACAGATGGCACTGTATGCTTTAAAACTATGTTGTTCGATTGAAATAATGTCATCATAAAAAATAAGATTTTTTAAGTGTATTAAAAAAATTACTGATATTTTATAAAATAAAGTTCTTATTTCTTTTATAAAAAAGTCTTTTCTCTCAAAATATAGTTTGTTTTTAGATTTATCCAATAATAAAATAAATAACAAGATACAATATTGCAAGTTTAATTCATAATGCAACTTGAGGCTAAAACTGCGTTTTGAAATTCAGCTCCTCATTCAAAAAAATAGAAAATATGTGCAATATATATTTTTGAAACTAAAATGTCAAAACGGTGCAATTTTTCAGAGCGAATGCAGTGACTGTAATATTTTTGTTGCAGGCGCCATTTTATTTACTATGTATAGCGATAGAAAAGAAAGAGATAGCTGTTAAATTGAAAAGATCTAGGTTGCCACAACATTTTTACTTAGTAATTTTTTTTAACTAAAGCTCATCTAAAATGACTTCTCAAAGGTAATCAATCAAAAAGTCTCATTTAATAGAAGTTTTCATTGCCTTATATCTCGGAAGCTATTGAAGATCGGACTCATGTTGATTACGCTTTTTTTACTCATTTTGCTCAGTACTTATAAAGGTTGTTCAGAAAAAAAAAACCTAATTCGGAGTAGGCTATGAACACAGAAACGTATGTCTGATCATTATTCAATTTAAAAGTCAAGTTGTCATAACTAATCGTGAAATGTAATTTTAAGGAGAAAAGATAATAAAGAAGGATATAGAATATTGCCATTCACCGTTCTCTAATTTATTTTATATCTAAAATAAGGATTCAAGAAAAAAAGTTTTGATTTCGTTAGATAACATTTTTAACAATATCTCGTGTCAAATTGACATTTAATTACTTGATATACGATTTTTTGTTCATAGCCTACTCAGAGTTGGGATTTTTTTTTATCACTGTCAAGTTTTTAGCTGAAGATGAAAAACACTCTATACATCATTTACTTACAAAAGACGATCTCTTAAAGCAAAACAGGCTATTGGTGAAAAATTCCTATTAATAAGAGTTATGATCCCCCCATTGTTTGAAGTAATAAATGTGACGTCACAAATATGAGTTTTCATGTCAAATTGCTTCATGGACCTAAATGTTTTGGAAGTATACGATATTTCTAAATTATATGTACAAAAAATATATTAAATTTACAACATGGTACAAGTCTACATATTTTATAATTGCGGGTTTCATACAAGAAAGTTATACTAAAATAAAAATTATTTGAGAAGAGCAGTGGCACGAGTGATGCCAGCTGTTCCGCTTACGGTCATTTCGTTAAAGACTTGTAGGTGGTCTTTCACTCGATAATCAAAATATCGATATTCGGGACGTCAAGCTATAACAAAAAACCCCCTTATTTCCGAAGTATTTTACTTATTTTATTTCTTTATTAATATTAATTATTAAATATATATTTTTGCTTTTTTATCAATATGTCTTAATTCGAATTTATGAATGAATTTTGATAGTTTTCAGAGATCGTCTTTTCACAAATGTGGATTAAATATGAGAATAATATTTTCAGACAGATGACAGGCACATTTAAATATATTTTTTATTATGAATGAATAAATACATTATTTCGTACGCAATATATTTTTTTCTTATTTTGGGGTGAAGATGAAATATTTAAAATAAAAAACATTGACCCTTATGAACAACTGATTAAAGGTGAATAGCGAGTTATTATTATTATTTCTGTGTCAATCGTTCATGGATTATTTTAGAGAAAAATATTTCAAATAACAGTTACTGAGAAATTAACTGTACGTACCTTTTATTTGAAGTATTTTTCTCCAAAACAATCGATAAACGAATAACAGATTAAAAATCAATGCTACTCAATTGATCGCTATTTACCCTTAATTACTTGTTCATACTAATGATTATTATTTTTTGAAATCGTATTTTAATAACGTAAATATTAAAAAAAAATCATGTTAGGATGTTTTTAAAAAATTGCAACTGTATTTAAAATAGATCATGATTTATATCAAACTATAAAAAGCTAAATAATTGTTATAGTGATTTTTTTCTTAAAATGGCATTCCAATGTGATGGCGTCATTTAATTAATTTATATGAGCCAGATAATGAAGCTGATTAATATAGTCGATGGTGCTGACATCTATAGACATATAAGGAGAATTTAACTGAATATGAAAAGGGCCTTAAAAAGCAAATTACTTTCACTAACAAACTTTCAATGTCTCGCATTGAATTAACTTTTGACGGATTACTAATTTTTTTGGCGGTAAAATAATTCCACGTTTAAATTCATTTTTGATATTATTTACATTCATATGTGAAACACCGAAAGCAGTATAAACTCTCTAAAAATAATAATAAAAAATAATTACATACTAAATTCAGAACTGTTATGTGATGATAACCTTAAAATAGGTATAATACTTACATCTTCAACAGAAGAGAATCCAATTAGGGAACTACATATACATTTCTCTTTCTAAAGTAAATAATTTCTTTACACCGTTTCAATAATTTTTTACTGATCAATTTTTAGTTGTGCCTCAAACAAAATTATTCATATAGCTCAAGTTACGGAAACAAGCGCAGCATAAAAATAAAACAAACGATGCTGATGTAATTTCTCTCTTCCTACTCTATAATCACGTGATCACATTGGATTGCAATTTTTAGAAAAAAATCACTATAGGTATTTTTATAGACATGCAATATATTTAATGTAAACTTACAGGTGGTTCAGGTTCTTTGAGTTTTGGCATTTCTCGTTCATGATTTTCCCTGGGAGGCCTTTCTTCTCGTCTTGATGGACGTTCTTCACGCTTAGCCGGCGCTTTCTCACGGTTTGCAACTGGTTTTCTTTCATCTCTTTTATCGTCTCTTTTATCATCCCTTCTAACATCCTTTCCATCATCTCTTCTGTCATCCCTTCTATCATCCCCTCTTTTGTCATCTCTTCTATCATCCCTTCTGTTGTCATCTCTTCTATCATCCCTTCTGTTGTCATCTCTTCTATCATCCCTTTTGTTGTCATCCCTCCGATCATCTCTTCTGTCATCCCTTCTGTCGTCTGTCAATAATAAACCATGTTTCTTAACTAAATAATAAAATTTGTTAGTTTTGTTATAAAAAATTCAATTTTTAAACCACATAACGTTATTTTCCTGACAAGGGCGTTTATCAAAAACTCGAACATATGGATTTAACAAAATAAATATTTTTTAGTCCGTAACTTAAAACCACAGTATTGCTCATAGAATTTTACAGCATAAAATTCTGTATTTTTATAACGGTTTTTTTTAATTTAAGCCTCTGGTGAGTCTGGTGATCGAGTAAACTTAATTTAAAATAAAAATAGTTCAAGTCAAAAAATGAGCGTCGGTAGGTACATCTTACCACGTATTTAATTTAAATTTACTCGGCCACCGAAGACCTAAATTATAAAAAAAATAGCACTAAAAGATACAAAAGATTAATATGTAAAATTCTATGTCCAATATTAAATTTAAAAATATATTTTCCATTTTAATCACCTATGCGTGGACTTTTGTTAAACGCCCTATATACGAGGGTCACGCTAGAATTATTAAAAATAAGACACATGATTCATATAATGTAGAATTTTATGTTAAATATATGTTCGAAGTAGTGTTCAAAAAATATCATAACTCGGAGTAGGCTATGAACAAAAAAGTATTTCATTAAATGTCAATTTGTCAAAAAATGTTATCTAAAGAAATCAAAGCTTTTCTTTCTAAATCCTTCTTATAGAAATAAATTATAGACCGGTGAAATGGCAATATTCTGTATCCTTCTTTATTAGCTTTTCTCCTTAAAATTGCATTTCACGATCAGTTTTGACAACTTGACTTTTGAACTGAATATAATTATCAGACATACGTTTCTGTGTTCATAGCCTACTCCGAATTAAGTTTTTTTTTTCTGAACACGTATTTCCCTTCAACATATAATAATATACTTTACAATTATTTCTTTTCCAATTCCAAATGACAGATAAATAACTGTTTAAAATGATGTGCCATTTTTTTTCCACGGCCTACCTGATTTCCTTATTCTCAATCATTCTAACGCAATCCTCATATTTATTAATTTTGTAAATGTATCTGTAACAGTGTACTGCATTGACTATAAGGAAGTCAAACAACATAGCGAGTACAGAATTTTCTCTCACAGTATTAAAACGCCACATCAGCTAAAAATCACTGTGTGGAGCTGGTACTGTGTTTTTACAACTATCATAAAACTATAGTTAGAATTTTAAAATATGTGTAACTATGACAATGTATTGCATTAACTACAAAGAAGTCAAACAACATAGCGAGCCTAGTATTAATCTTACAGTATAAAAACGCCATATCAACTAAGAAAATCATTGTATGGAGCTGGTACTGTGTTTTTGTTTTTACAACTACATTAAAAATATAGTTACAATATTTAGAATATGTGTAACTGTGGCAGTGTACTGCATTAACTACAATAAGTTATACAACATAGCGAGCCTCAGTATTAATCTCACAGTATTAAAACGCCATATCAACTAAGGTAATCATTGTATGGAGCTGGTACTGTGTTTTTATAATTACAGATACTAAATATTTTTAAAAACCAACTTTGTCTCACAATTTTATAGATATTTACTAACAGACCTGGGATGGGATTCCAAGACTACGCTATCATAGCGTAGCGTAAAATACTCCTAACGTATCATAGCGTAGTCTTAGGCTGTGTCCGAGGTCGCATTTTGGCATTCAGTATTTAGGATTAGGATTCAGAAATTATACAATTCGATTCAATTTGATGCTTGAGAGTAAATGTTAATATTATATTTCATAAAATAGAAGCTAAGAAACTATTCTTTGATAGTAAATTTGACGTTTTGTATAAATTATAGCAACGAACATTATTTGTTTAATTAGTGCGTGTCAACTTCAAGGCATAATGTGCTCCTGCAAAACCCTAAAATATAATTCATAATATCCTAAATAATCACTAGATTTAGGGCATATAAATTTAGGATTTAGATATTAGGGTGATAAAAGTGCAACATCGGACACAGACTTAGGATCCCACCCCAACTATGACGTACATATACCAATCATCTTATAGAAATATATAATACGTTTCTATAGTGATAACGGTACCGTTTGACATCGGACGAGTTACAGAATTCCATCCCGGTCTATTGAGGTATTCCGGTGATATAGAATTTATGCAGAATAGTAATTTTTTTCTATAGTTATCTTCCAATATTAGAAAAATATAATAAAACATATTTAGAAAAAGTTTTCATTCATAATTTGATGTTAGGAAGTTAAAATTCTCTAGAAACGTCCTTCATAATTGTGACGTAGATCCGATATGTTGTTGCTCATTTCAGGTTAAATAGCTGCTTTGATATTTGTTTATCTAAACAGGTAAACAAGTGTCCATGAACAAGTGAATTTAGGACCGTTTTCATAATCTGGCTAACTCTAAAGGTTGGATTTATACACCCTACTTTTTATTTTACCTTTTCTTTTTCTTTTACTTTACAAAAGTTAAAGGTGTGTTAATAAATGTACTACTTTATGTGCATACTTTTAATTTTACTTTAAGAACTAAAGCTGACCAACTTTCAACTTAAGACCGTTAAAGTAAAAGAATTTCATCATAACTGCGCATGTGTACCATTTCACGTGACAAACTTCAGCGTGTGCTGTATTTATTTGTTTTTGTGTAGATACGATTGCAAAAATTAGAAAATGGGTAAAGCTACAAGTAACATAGCAGATGCACAAATTATTAAATTTGTGTCCATTTTTACAGGTTATAATTATCTCTTTACATTTATGACAACTGATATGCCAGAAAAATCACATCTGCGCATGTGTACCGAAGGCTTTAAAGTAGCTGCATAAAGTACCAAACTTAAAGTAAAAGTAAAAGCGAAAAGAAAGGAAAAAGTAAAATAAAAAATAAGCTGCATAAATCCATCTTACGATTTTCATTAAAATTACTTTAGGTAATACTTTATCTTTATTTTAAAGTAATGCTACAGTCCTCGTTAAAGTGACAATAAAGATTATTATGAAAATGGCCATTAGGCGCTGAAATTAGGAGCAAATGTCAACAGACGAATGAGTCATAAGCGCGCCATGATGGAACATTTGAATTTCGATATTTTTAAGAATTCATATCTCGCGTAATATCCGATATTCATAGACCTACACTTCTGAACTAATGTAAAGAATTTTGATAAATGCCGGAATACTCCATTGAACATTTATCTAAAAGCGAATACAACAGCCCGACTATAGCTCAAATTTTATTTGATAGCAGAATCAAATATTTGATGCTCAAATTGGTAAACAGGCTACCAGACGCTATCTTTTTTTTACTGTAGTTTTAGTCTCCGAATATTATTTTTGATAGCAAAAAAAAACAAATATTTATGATTAAAACATTATGATTTTAGTGTTGGTGAAATTCATTCCAGAAAATAATAATAAAAATAATTTATTTACCATTGCGCCGTGGTGGAGGTCCTCTACTAGACGGCCGCCGATCTGGGGATTCCCTACGTGGCCCATCATCGTAATTATCATCCTAAAAAAAATAGTAAACAATAATTTTAGTAAAATGTATACTAATAGATATGTTGGTATTGATTGCTTTGATTGAGATACTTACTCGTTTACGACCCCATTCCTTCCTGGGAGGACGAATTTCGTCATCTTCACTTGCTCTACAATAAATAAAATATGAATTACTAAAATGTAAGTTCCAAAATAAAATCATTAAAAATGTTCAATTTTAAAGTCAGATAAAAGTGGATGCTATCTCCCCACTATCCTGTAAGAGTGGTGCATGGGATCCAATCATCATAAAAATATACAAATATAAGATTATTAAATGTTATTATATGTAACAGTTGATTTTTTTAAATCGTTAAAATGAGGTCATACATGATTTTTCATTTTTAACTTTAATAAATAGGACAGACTGAAAATTATGAAAGTAAACATGTCGGTGAAATATTGTCAACGTTGTTTTGTGTTATCGTGCCAAAATACTAGCAAAAATAGTGAGAAAATACGTGCATTTTTATAACTAAACAAACTTCTAGCGTCTAATCTCAAATATTTACAAATTAAAAGAAGAACAGCTAATATGACGCGTGGATAACTTCAGGCCAAATGAGAATTATATTTACAAAAATGAATAGAATGATGTTATATTAATGTATTATAGCATTATAAAAATTCTGTATTCATATAATTAGTTTCTATGAAACGCTGACGTCACAACAAGGCTGATTTTTCAAGTTGAAGTCAATACGATACGCAATTGCGTATCGTAATGGCCTTCATTTCGATACGAAATTTTCTGTTTTAGAAGGTTGGTACTAGATGACATTTACTTTTTTATGTATATAGTTTTTTTTATAGTTTTTTAAAAATATTTTAATATGTAGAAGGCGCAAAATAAAAAAAAAATGTATAAAGAACTCATTTTATAAGACATGTTCTTTAATATACTATTATACAACCAAAAATATAAATAAAAAATAATTTAATCATACGGAACGATATATTATAACTATGCTTGACTGATTTTAAAAAAAAGAAGAACACTGATTTTTAGCATGACCTCATTATAACCGTTCCTGCAACATTATTTTGACTTCGATTTTGCATCTTAAAAACAGAACTGGTTAAAAAATTGTCAAATATTCTTCAAATTAATTGTTCTTATTAAATAGAAAAGTTATGGTTGTGAAACCAAACAGTACAAGGTGGACGAAGATTTTTATCTTTACCTGTTGTCTCTGCTGGAGTCTCTGGGCGCCGGCTTAGTTTCTTTCTCCTTTGCGAGACGCTCCTCAATTTGCCTTTCCCTAGCAGCTGTGTCCACCGGTTTAGCAGCACCAAAAATACTTGCCGCTGGTGCTGGTGGAGGTGCATTCTCCTCTTCTTTATCCCGCTGTTGTTCCTCTATTGGTTTGGTACGCGGTTTGAGTTGCAACTTGGGTCTTGCCCTCGCGTCATCCCGTGCTGGGGGAGGTCCATCATCCCTCCTTCGGAAATCGCCATCACGGTCCCTATCGCGATCGAATCCCCCTCCTCCTTCGCGGTCGCCGTACCGCCGAGGGCCGAAACCGCTACCGCCTCGGTTATCGCGTTCTCGATCGCCGAAACGGCCACGGTCTGAGAAACCGCCACTGCCCCGGTCTCGATCTGAGAAACCTCGGTCTCGGTCAAAGCCACCTCGGTCGCGGTCACGGTCGCGATCGGTGTCTCGGAAGCTCGGCCGGTCGGTCGAGTCTCGCCAAGCACCTGGACGGTTGTCAGCAGGACCTAGAAGAAAAATTAATTTATAGGGGTTCATTTAAATGCTTTTGCCACTTAAATAAGGACTTTTTTGTAATATCGACTCGACACACATATGAATTGAATGTATATTATTTTGATAGGCAACGGAAAGACCGCCTATAAATGCATAGCAAATAGCGTGTTAGGAGGCGGGTCTTACTACCAATGGAAGTTAAAAAATTTAATATCGAACATTCCAGCACTGCAATTCTCAAACTGTTTTTATTTGAACAATTTCTTGCATTAAACTTAATAATTTAAATACACTTACAATTATAAAGCATGTAGCCTTATGTACAATATTCATTTATTTTTTGTAAATATAATTTGAAAATAGGATATATTTCAAGAACATTAGGTCCACGAAGAGAACAGTTTGATATAAAAACTTATATTCTTGACGTCACATCAATTTTTTCAAACTTTGGGGGACAATAACTTGCTTACTAATAGGAATTTTTTCACCTGATTTTCATCAATAATCTTAGTTTTATTTATACTTTCAGATGAAATTATATATAAAAAAAATGGCGGAATCCCTCATTGTTTTGGTCGTCAATAAAGCCATTAACACGTGAAGTGCCACGACAGACACCGGTGTCTGTTCCTGGGTCTGTCCGTTGTTTATTTTTTTTAAGAACTTTGTTTCACTGTGCTGATTGTGTCTGCAACAATCGTGTCAACGCTACATGAAAGTGTCTGCTAGTCTCTGGTGCACGTAGAGACATAAGGAATTTTTGATTTTCGTTTAAATTTGTTGAACATTTTTATATTTTTATTAGCCAGGATATTATAGTTCAAATTAAACAAAATTTATTATAAATTAAATACAATTCTTGCACAAAATATTTAAAAATACCAAATATAAACAGAAGATAGAGCTAAATTTAATTTTTTTTAAAGTACGTAAACTTAACTACATATATTGTTGGGATACATAGTTGTAGTAGCAATGAACATCAGGGCCCTGATTCTGTAACTTGCGTGAGCATTTACAACACCAATACTAATACAAATTAGTCACATGTATACAGTATGCCATCTATTAGAGATCTGAAGAAGTACAAGTTATGACGTCATACTTTGCGAGACAAGCAAATATAGTTGCGTGACCTACAGAGGTCTTGTTTCTTACTTGCGTGACTATCTATCTCACTTTAATTCTATCGTTGTCTCGTATTGCTGTCATTTTGCGCGTATTGTTGTTGTTTTATTTTTATTGTTGTATTACGTTTCTTTTGTTATTTCAAGTTTGTTATTTTTAATTTGTTTTTATTTTTATCGTTTCTTTTTAGTGATTAAATAATTCATAAATGTAAGTATATCATAATTTGAGGTTATCAATTTACGTTATTATTTGGGTTATATTGTTAAAATTGTTTCAGATTATACCTAGTTCTCCTCTTAATGACTTTAGCTATGATGATTTTAAACCTAATACCAACATTAAATTTAGGGACGTAAAAACCAGGGAATACTGTAAAAACCTAACACACAAAATTCTCTATAAAAGTAACTAGGAGTAAACAGTGACGTCAAAATATGCTCACGCAAATCTAGTCACGCAAGTGCTAACGCAAGTTACAACACCAATACTAATACAAATTAGTCACATGTATACAGTATGCCATCTATTAGAGATCTGAAGAAGTACAAGTTATGACGTCATACATTGCGAGACACGCAAATATAGTTGCGTGACCTACAGAGGTCTTGTTTCTTACTTGCGTGACTATCTATCTCACTTTAATTCTGTCGTCTCGTATTGCTGTCATTTTGCGCTTATTGTTGTTGTTTTACTTTTATTGTTATATTACGTTTTTTTTGTGTTATTTCAAGTTTGTTATTTTTAATTTGTTTTTATTTTTATCGTTTCTTTTTAGTGATTAAATAATTCACAAATGTAAGTATATCATAATTTGAGGTTATCAATTTACCTTATTATTTGGGTTATATTGTTAAAATTGTTTCAGATTATACCTAGTTCTCCTCTTAATGGCTTTAGCTGTGATGATTTCAAACCTAATACCAACATTAAACTTAGGGACGTAAAAATCAGGGAATACTGTAAAAACCTAACACACAAAATTCTCTATACTACTAGGAGTAAACAGTGACGTCATAAAATATGCTCACGCAAATCTAGTCACGCAAGTGCTAACGCATGTTACAGAATCAGGGCCCAGAGCAAGACTAAATAATTCGCGAAACAGCACTGAAGAACAGGGATTGACAAGATCATACTTACTCGTATGGTACGAATATAGTGTCTGCAGTTGTGTCTGTTCGCTCTCATTAGATGAAAAATTCCACCAGTGCCATGTCAGACACCGGTGTCTGCTAATTTAAAAACTTCATAACTAAGCAATTAAGGCGGTACGTTAATTTTGATCATAATTGTATTCATATATTTAGAGATACTATTCAGAAATACGTAAATAAAAAAATGTTTTTTTTACTCCCATGCGTGAAGTGAGTACTTCACGTATCAATTTTTATGTGTGAAGTTTGATTTTTTACACACTGTGCGTGAAGTGTTATTTCACGCACCGTTCATTATTTTAAATGTTACAAACTGAATTGTATTTTAATAAAACAAAGCTGTTTAACACCCGTAACATTGGTAACCATGGGTACACAAGTCGATAATACAGAGGCTTTAAGTTAAAAGAATGACAATGTAAAGAAAAAATATATTTTATTGCAAGGTCGTAGAAAAAGTATAGTAACACGTGTGTGAAGCCTATTTTACATTCAAGTGGTTTGCATTCTCCACCCTCATGTAAAAATTTCAGCTTCACACACTTGCCACATAATATATTATTTTGTGACTTTTTGATTTTTTGTCAGTGGCATTCAATATGTTAAGATATTTTTATGGTTATGTAATAAAAATGTAGCTGTAACAGTGTGATACTGAGACCATATATAGGTCACAGAACATAGCGAGTACAGCGTTAATTTTCCACAGTTTATATACCGCAGCAACTGTATAACATTACTTGGAGATGGACTGTGGATATTATATAACATGAGTGTCCAAAGTTTTTAATCTATAAAAAAAAAAATATTCAACAATGTAACTCATATTACGAATGAGTATAATATAAGCGTAGAAAGGCCAAGGGTAAAAATACAGGGTGTTAAAACAAAGTGTAACAAATTTTTAGGACATTTCAGTACTAACCGATGTGAGTAAACAAGTGTAAACATTTTTTGAATTTAGTTACTTTGTAGTTATACAAAATGTAGGTTGACAGAGAGAAGTGTGTGAAAGTAAAGTATGAAGGAACGTAAAACGAAGTAGTAAAGAATAATTTTGTAAAGTAACGTTTATTTTAAGAATTAAAACCTTTTAAAACTATTAAAGTGTATTAATTATAAATCTAAAGTTAATACAAGCTTAATTAACATGGGTCCAAACTTCAATAGTTTCCGAGATATGAGGCAGTAAAAAATGAGTTTTCATGGAGTTTACCTTTGCTGTTTCAAAAACTATAAGAATTCTGTAACTTTCTATAGCACTATAGAACTGTAACTCTCAACAAAATCGCAACAATTTTTGTTTACTAATACATTTATTATCGTTTGCCATTAAAAAATGATGCGCTTTTGTTGAGAGTTACAGTTCTATAGTGTTATAGAAAGTTACAGAATCGCACTGTAAGACTTCGATCAAATGAGTCTTTTTGTTTACCTTCGGAGGTCATGTGCTTTTGTTTTTCAAAAAAAAATCAATTGAACTAAGACAAATGTGGCGACCTTGGCCAATATTTAATTTTTAATAACTTCGTAACTATTAGAAATTGAAAAAAAAAAATGTTTCATATAAAATGTTATTGTTTGTTTATAGTCTATCAGTACATTATTTCTGTAAGTAAAGATAAAGAAAATTTTGTTCGATCATTATCGTTGTCATTTATTTTTTTCGAAATGGCCTCTTTTTTGGACTTAATTTACTCATTTTGGTCAGTACTATGTCCCCAAAATTTGTTACTTGTTTTTTAGCAACCTGTATTATTTAAAATAAAATATTTTAAAAACTATTATAATTATAACACGTATTATAAGTTTTACTTTTTTAACTGGTACCTACTACGAATAAGAGTTAACAATAATATTTTGAAAAAAGCGGTCTCTCAAATAACTGTTAACATAACAGGATTGTTATGTTATGAGTATCATAAAACTGCCGCAGATGTCTAAAAGCTTGTTATAATTCATAACATCCGTGGTTTGTTTAATACTTATTGGTTTTTAGATACAAGATTTTTATAATAGCGTTTATTCTCAAATATCAACATTTTGAATTTTTCAAAATTAAAATGTAGACACTGTCACTTTTATGCATTAAATTCCTGTTGGAGATCCAAAATTCATCAACGGCGTGATCTACAATGAAATGATCAGATATGAGTGCTTTCTCTGTTAATCTAAATTCACATTTAAAGAGAATACGAGTAGATTCCTAATCCAATTGTATATTATGAGATGGAAAATATTTTGTTATTTCACAACAATGACAAAAATACTAAAGAAACACATTAGTTGGTACCCTTTTTGCTTATTTTGACGGGGTCGTTTTGGAGTTCTTACTCGGTTCATTCATATTAATATTTAACTCATAAGGCCAAGTTAAATAAGGTATTTAACTGGTCGACTAGCCTTTGTCAACTGTTTCTGACGATGAGTATTTATTATTATTCTTTAGTTTATCATGAACAATTTTAAAAGTGAAATGAGCGACTCTGAAAATGAATTTGAGGATACGCCTCTCGAAATTGTTGAAACTGCAAATTCATCAAATAATAACCTTTTACCAGAGAAATCAAGAGTGAGGTATGAGCTTGTTTATAAAAAATTTATGCAGTGGCGTTCAGAGAATAGTGAATATTCCTTTTCTGAAAATGTGTTAATGTCATATTTCGAAATGTGCTTAATATTAAGTACAATATTAATATTGCCCGTTATACCAAGTTAAAGGTCTATTTAAAAAGGCAATCAGATGGATTTAAGAGTAAAAAATCAAAGATTTTTACTGCAAGCGACATCAATAAATTTCTGAAAGAAGCCCCAGACAGAGAATATTTATTTATGAAGGTATGTAAAATATATTATTCTTTACATAGATATCAAATTTGAAAATATTACGAAATTTCCATTATATATTTGGCAATTAATTATTGAAAGCTGTGAAATATTTTGAAAAAGTCACTTGATCCGAAACAGAATGTGACGTCAAAGTTCATACAGCTTAATATCTGACAAACTATGGTCTTTTTTATTTATATAAATAACGTAGGTGATAGACAAAATGTTTTCCTGTGGACCTTTTACATCATAAGAGAGAGATAGACAAAAATGACATATACAGGTGTCTCAATAAGCTTGCTCACTATTGGTAACTTTTTTATTTGAAGAGGTACAAGGTTGGTTAAATGAGCAAAATTGTGCCATGTCATATTAGAAAATTGGTCATGTAGACAAAATAAAATTTGTGTCAGCGGTTCTCAAAATTTGGGACAATATATATATTTTTTAAATGGAACCATATATTTTTTATTATTTCATTGGAAAGAGTATTTTTTTTTCTTTCCAATAAGGTAATGTTGTTTATTTACAATTTTTTCAAATAAACGAGTTATTTACGGTTAAAAATTTAAATTTTGTAAACTATTTTATTAGTTTTTTAGTCAAGTAAGCCATGGAAACAATTGATTCTTTGTTTGTTTGACGTTTAATAATTTCTCCCGTAAAGTTCTCTGTGTTTAATAATGTTTAATAACTTTACAAATGAAGAAAAGTTAGATATGATCGTGCTATATGGAAAGTTATATCTAGACACCAGTTACGTAGAACGGACAGCTCTCTTTCCAAAAGAGTTTAAATGTGGGAAAGAAATCATGGCTTTCAATTTGAATATTTTCTTTGTTTTGTTTTTACTGTAAAATAAATTAATAAAATAATAATTTTATAAAAGACAATTGTTTCCATAGTTTACTTGACCTAAACTAATAAAAGATAATTTTTATCTTTAAACGTAAATAACTCATTTATTTCAAAAAATTGTACATAAACAACATTACCTTATTGGAAAGAGAAAAAAATACTCTTTCCAATAAGATAATAAAAAATATATAGTTCCATTTAAAAAATATATATTCTGTCCCAAATTTTGGGAACCGCTGACACAATTTTTATTTTGTCTACATGACAAATTTTCTAATATAAAATGGCACAATTTTGCTCATTTAACCAACGTCGTATCTCTTCAAATAAAAAAGTTACCAATAGTAAGCAAGCTTATTGAGACATCCTGTATGTACAGAGTGATCAAAAATAACTAATTCAGTTGGCAATACATTTCTGGGGTGATTCAGTTGGCAATACATTTCTGGGGATCTTTTTATTCAAATAGGTTATGTCAGAGCAGGGGCCTGACAGCTAATAAGATTTTGAGTGATAGAAATACTTTAGATTTTATATTATTGCTCTATGGGTAATGTAAGAAATAAAAGTACGTGGGTAAGGGAAACAACAACCATTTCAATGAAAATTGTAAAAGCACTCAAATTTAAATTTTTAAATGTCACTGTCAACAGTGTCAAAACAGGAAATATATTTATGTATCAGTCTTGCCAATGTCAAATATTTTTATTTACTGCCAACGGAATCAATTCTTTTTGATCACTTTTTATATGCGCAGTAGGTTGTTTGCGCACTGAGGTGATGGGATACATTTCCAATAAAATTTAAAATGGATGAAAAAATAAATAAATTCATATAAACCGTTTGTGACGACTTTACAGAATATAATTTTTCTAAAACGTTTACTTTTATCAAAAAATTCCATATTTACAAAACGCGAAATAAATACCACAAAATAAAGTGACTAATGACTGCGTAGTTGCCGGTTGACTACTAAGGGCCAGTTTGCGTAGTTGCCGGTTGACTACTAAGGGCCAGTTTTCAATATCTGGTTAAAATTTTAACTAAGAGTTAAATAAACAAAAATTGAAACGAAATAAACTGTTTAGTGACAGATTTATCATTGCTGTCAACAAAACGATGCAATATTGTTTACTTAACTAGAAGTTAAAATTTTAACCAGAGATTGAAAAACCGGCTCTAAGAAAGTTACAAATAAGAATAAAATAGCTTTTGTTTTCGTTGACAAATAATGTCAGATAGTTATCATGAAATAAACCAAAAAAATATATAAACCATTATTAGTAATCACTCGGTATAGAGACGATTATTTATATTTATTTTGCCTTTTCAAAGTTTGTGTTCTAGTCCTCAAAACAGACTTGCCAACTGCGACCTGTAATAAATGAAGCTACTGTTACTTCTGAAAATAAATGCTTGTCCTTTTTATCTTTTTACTTGACAACATGATAGTGCCCCATCTCTAATTCACAAGAATTTCACTACGTAACGCAATGAAAAATAATGTCACCGTGCAATAAAAATATAAAAGATCCATTGCGTATGAATGACGTGCTGTATGTTATTTGACGTCACAGGTTTATCATGAGTATTTCTCGTGCCATTCATTTAACACGTTCACTGCGCTGAGGGGTTTAATTGTCCCTTACTAGACTTTCCTGTAGTGCGGCAAATTTTTGTGCGTATTTTCTATTTTGCGGAAGCTATAACTTTCTTAATTATTGTCGAAATTTGTGATGATAGGTAGCTTTAAAATCGGAATAACTCATATTATTTAAATTTAGTATTCATTACATTAGGGTCAATTTCGACCCTTATCGCATATAACGTAGAAAAACTCTACTTTGTGCGATTAGGGACATACTGTCCCTTACCCCTGTGCAAGTTTTAACATGTTGGTAAAGACATGTTTATTCCCATTTCGTATCAATTTGATGCAAGACATGAACGAAATGAGTATTCGTACAAAAAAAATTCTGCTTCTAGCAGAAACATCGTTACATGATGCTAATAATACAAGTAACAAAAACAATAAAGCATGTAGTACTCCATTAGAAATCTATAGGCAGTTTATTGCAGATGATACGCAGACTGCCCCAACCGCCCAAGTTTTTGTTTACCTTGTTTTAATAAGTCCACATTTAAAGTCATAAATCTCTTATAATTAATATGTTATGCATATTTTCTTTTGTAAGAAATGTATTTTATTTTATTATTTCATAAATAAATAATTTATTTCATATTATTACTATGTTCGAAAATTGAACCACGACGTTACCGGTAAATTTTTTCAGGTTACCAGTACTATTTTCGAACGCGGTAACTGAAATGTGTGGTAAATTTTAGTTACCGCCGTTACCGTGCTCAGAGCACGGTTTTCGTGGTAATTTGTAGTCTAACCTAACTTTTGATGTAAATATAAATAATTTTGTATGCATGTTCTGTTATTGAAAACTTAAAAGTATGAAATTAATTATTAGTGGTATGTACCTATACAAATATATGTAAATGACCTCTTTCATCTTCATCGGAACTATTATCGTCACTTAATATAAATTGATCTAAAAACAACTACCCTACTATGATACCAAAAACAAGTAGTATCGAACAAAAGTATCTTGCAATGTATATTAAAATGATTTTGACAGCTATTAATAACCATGAATTACCAATGCGTTCGACTGCTTACCGCGAGAACCGTAACCTTTCAGTTACCATGTAAAATTACCACGATAACCGCGGTTGAATTTTCGAACATACTATATATTCGTGCTGATTTTAAATAAAAGTTACCCATATTATGATCTACGCTATATGCGATTAAGGACTAGCAGTCCCATGGCGGGGCAAATGTAGATCAGATATATGCCTGTACAACACTTTCCAGCATTCAAACCATCATTTTAGTTTCTCTTGTTGTAGCGAGATGGAATTATATGAAACAAAAATTTAGGATCGAAATGACCCCTTACCGCATATTAGAAGTCTTTATAGGGGCCATTCTATCCCTAAACGCACTACAGGAAATACCACAAAAAAGCCTCCGCAGTGAACGTGTTAATTTTATTGTTTACAAAAGTAACAACAAATTATTATTATTTTTTCATCACTATGAAAAATATTGCATAAACTTTCATATAAAATACTTTTTAAAAAATGTGAAACCGGCTCATTTTTAGATATAGTGATATAAATATAAAACATTTCTATTTTTAATTCTAGGCTGTTCTAATTATTGGGATAAGCGGTGCTTGCCGGAAATATGAGTTAAAAAATCTAAAAATGTGTGACATTGAGGATAGTGGAAAAATACTCCACATAAAAATTCCTGTCGCCAAAACAAAAATACACAGATCTTTTGTCGTTTCCGGTACTTTTTATAACATCTGCAAGCGATATTTTAAAACACGCCGACAAGCTGTAGACCAAAATATTTCCCAACTTTTTGTTAATTATCAAAAAGGAAGATGCACGAAACAAGTAGTTGGAATTCATAAAATAGGAAGTGTACCATTAAAGATAGCTGAATATCTAAACTTAGCAGATGCAACTGAATACACTTCCCATTGTTTTCGAAGAACTGCGGATACCATACTTATCGACGATGGAGATGATTTAATAGCACTAAAAAAATATGGTGGATGGCGATCGTTATCTTCTGCAGACAATGGGGAAGTTTAGCGATTTTTTTTATTTTTTTATTCCATGGGAAATGACTTGAAAAATGATGTAACATGTTTTATTTTTTTCAAAAATGCCCAGATTTTCCGTAAAAGCCGATTTTAAGCTGTGATGACGTCGGTAGAGGCTTAGCGCAACGTATGTCTCTTATACACTGACGCACGCGATTGCGGTTACCAGTCACTTGAGACTGAGGTCTTGTTACGACCTACGTTCAAGTGGTTCGATTTCACCGTTCTGTCTGAGTTTGCGCATAACTGACTTATGACGTACTTACAGTTTACCCAAAAAATATTAATTGTAAAGAAATGGATCAATAATTTTAATTTTTAATTTTAATTTCAACAGTCATTTGTGTTATATTTGTGAGAAAATAGTATGCTATGTAGAATTTTTACCATGCTAAACTTCCCCTGTACTAAATCTCTGAACGCAGATAAAATATTGCAATACATAGAAAATGTTAAAAAAGAAACTGAAATTTCTATGCACACTTCATCATTCAACCAGAATTTGGGAAACCCGGAAATTGAACACAACATAGAAGTAATGAACTCTGAAAGTGCATTTACAGGATCCGTACAAAACAATGGAGCACCTTTTATTATTAAAAACTGCCATAATTTTACTATAAATTATATTCAAAAATAAGATATTTATCAGTAATGTTTTCAATATCGTATAATTGTTGTAAATAAAAATTTTCATGTCCTGTATTTGTTGTTAATAAATCAAATATACAAAAAAAAAAAAAATAGGTAAAAAAAAGGGTATCCAAGTTTTTTCATTTTTGAAAATGTTATTCTGTACAGGGTGGAGTTCATTATACGAGAAACTTTCTTATTATGCACGCAACAGAAAATTGATGTAGGTCTTTATGGGCCAACTTTTTGCGACAACTTTAATAGGCACCACAGGAATATTCTATCGTCTTTTGTTTTTGAGCTACAGGCTAAAACTTGTTTTTCGCTTATTTTGAAAATACCTCATATCTCGTTTATTATGAGAGATACAGAAAAAATGTTTAGATAATTTTTATACAGTTATTTACGTAGAATAACGTGGTATAATTATATTTTTTCAAAACTTAATAATTCTCGAGATATACAGGGTGTTAAAAAATAAGTGTCACAAATTAAGAGGGCATATAGTACTGACCAAAATGAGTAAAAAAAGTTTAATCAACATGGGTCCCATCTTCAACTGTTTTTGAGAAAGAGGCTATTTTGTATTAGAATCGAAGAAAAACTGATTAAGATAGTGGTCGAACAAAATTTTGTCTATGCCAGTAAATAGACTATACAAAAACAATAACATTTTATATAAAACATTTTTTTCACTTTCTAATAGTTACGAAGTTATTTGAAAACAAAATATTGGCCAATGTCGCCACAACTTTTGTCTTAGTACAATTATTCGATTTTTTTGAAAAACAAAAACACATCTAAAATGACCTCTGAAAGATAAACAAAATGTCTCATTTAATCAAAGTCATAACTCTTACAGTTTTCGAGATAGCAGAGGTAAATACCAAAAAGACTCATTTTTTATTGCCTTATATCCCGGAAACTATTGAAGATCGAACCCATGTTCATTAAACTTTTTTTACTCATTTTGGTCAGTATCAGTACTATATGCCCTCATAATTTGTGACACTTATTTTTTAACACTCTGTATACAAACATCATATTTTTTTAATGGGAACATATGTTGAAAATATCCTCATCTTTTTACTTATTTTATAAACTGTATAAAAATTATCTAAACATTTATTATATCTCTCATAATAAGCCAGATATGAGGTATTTTCAAAATAATAAGCGAAATACAAGTTTTAGCCTGTAGCTCAAAAACAAAAGACAATAGAAAATTCCTGTAGTGCCTATTAAAGTTGTCTGAAAAAGTTGACCCATAAAGACCTACGTCTATTTTCTGTTACGTGAATTTTGTATTTTCGCTGAAATTTTTCTAATACGCCAGAAAATAGTACATTAAAAAACAAGTACCTATCATAAGGCAATGTGTTAAGAGTCCAAGTTTTACCAAGATTTACAAAGGACGAGCGCGTTGACAGGCCTTACTATTTTGTCTATTACGGTATTTTACAGAGTTTTAAAAAATGGCGACTTGACAAAAATAGGACGGTGTTTTTGTCAGTTATTGACAATTTGTGTATTGCGTATTGCGAATTTTGTCTGATTGTATACGTTAATACGTTGTATCAAACAGTGCGCTTATAGATCTTCTGAACGACATGTTAACAGTGCTTTAATAGATTTATAGGAACACCGAAATATAAAAAAAAATATTAGTTTCAATAAATGAAGCCCTAGAAAATAGACGGCGTGTCTGGCGTCATCTACATCAAGAGTATTATAATGTTCCTAGAGGTTAGTGAGACGGATATAATTATACCAAATGCGCTTAGTACGTTGTTTCGTATTATTATAAGTTGAACAGAAAATTTAAAAAAATAGTATTATTTCAACTGTGCACTACGAATATTTAACCTAGACGTAAAAATAAATACAAAAGATAAAAACTAAATGTAAGCATGTTTACTATTATTTCCTTCCAATAATTGATTGATTATTGCGTGTTTTTCCATATAATTAAAGCATGAAAATGATTTTCTTGCATGTATTTTTTTTAAATAAAATGCATTTAAGCATACAAATAATTGTCAAGGACTTACCATCGCGATCTCGATCCCGGTCACGATCCCGATCCCGGAAACCACCACCTCCTCCTCCTCCTCCTCCACCCCTTGATTCCGGCTGCGGATCACTCCTCGGTCCGGAACGCCAATCCCCAAACGAGACTTCCGGGCGTTCCGGACGGTCTCGGCCCATGTCCATTCGACCACCTCGACGTCTATCGCCGTCGGAACTGGTCGCGACGTCGATCTTTATCCGACGCCCCTTCAAATTCTACGAGAATAAAAAGTATTAGGAGAATGTTGAAATGATGAGCGATATATTTTTGTTTGTAAAGGAAAATTCAGTTAAATATGGTTACTTTTCACTCCATGGTTTCGTCAGAGTGGTGCATGAACCAGTCATCATTAAAAATTAAAAATAATTCAATGGTCTTTCATTTTTTTTATAATTTCACCCGGATAAATAAAAATCTGGGGAAAAAATCCTATTAATAAGTGAGTTATTTATAGTCCCCAAAATTTGAAAAAATAAATGTTTCAATACTGAAACACTGTACAACGAAGAAAAAACCCTTATTTCCAAAGTATTTAATTTTATCATTTTAGTTCTTTATTAAAATAATCATTATTGTAACGGATATTGTTCTTTAAGAGCCTGAAATTTGAAAATATAACGAAATATTCATTAGATATTTTACAATTAAATATTGAAATTCGTGTAATATTTAGAAAAAGTCACGTGATCTGCAACAGAATGTGACGTGAGAGTACATACAGTTTAACATGTGACAATCTATCGCCTTCTTTTATTTACATAAATAACGTAAACTGTTTTCCTATTGGCTATGAATGACATGCTGTATCAAACGTCACAGGAGTGGCGGGTTGTTTTTCATGACTATTTCGGGCGCCAATCTTTCTATTTAATTATTTAAAGAACTACAGCTCCTCGAAGCAAACATTTGCCCCAGAAAAAATGTGAATTAAATTTGTAGCGGTAAATCTATATCCAATTAGGTCAATAGAATTGTGATTGTGAATGTACACACACTGTTGGTGACTGGAGTACGCGATTTTTGAATTATTTAGTCAGTTTTGTGAAAACAGTCTTTGTCAATACTACTTGGGACAGTGTTTTTAAAGAACAACGGTATGCAGTTATTTTGTTTATAAAAACTTAATTGATTTTACAATGTATAACCTCAAAACTACTTTTTACTCTAAGTGTACTATAGAAACATACGAGTGTGTGTAGCGACCTCAGGTTATGCCCCTTCAGGGACATTGTTTGCTTCGGTGCGCTGTAATAATAAATTATTATTGTTTACTTTAATTATTATGAAAAATATTGATTTAAAATCCTTTTTGAAAATGTGAAACCGCCTCATTGTGCTGAAATATACTATTGCGTGAATTTAAAAAAAGATATGTGATTTATCAAAGTGTATAAGTATATATGTATGTTTAAACTTTCCTTGTTGCGTAATGTGTAACTTTCGAAATACATACCGTATCAATAATGGAAATAGCATCGACGAGACTATTTCTATCTTCAAATTCTACGTAACCGAAACCTTTTAGTTTGCCACCTTCGCCACCTCGATCATCACGTGGCAACCGCATGCTAGAAATCTGAAAAAAATAATATATGTATTAAAACTTGCGTGCCTGAGTGCCTGGTCGCGAACCTGGGGGAACCGGGTTCGATCCCGACAGACGCCAAATATTTCCAATTTTAAATGGCGCAAAAGTAACCACTGTGGTGCACTCTCCACACCAGCTATGAGTGCCCGTGAGGTGACGCCTGGTAAGCGCCCACACGGTAAAATATATCGTCATCATTACCGATGTCTACATGTGTTGTAGATACTGGCACACCCAGAAATGGGTAATATGCCGTGCTGATATATTCATTATATTATGTATTAAAACTCCATTTATCATCATCAGTATTTATTAGAAATTTATACTCAAATATTTTACGCACAACTGCATCAAAATTGTTTGTTTACATCTTAGTTACCAGGGCGAAAAGTAACGTAACGTTTCATTATTTCACGCGTTTTCGTTAAAAAGACACTTTATAAATCCATTTTTATGAAAAAGGGTACTTTTTTAAAAGACGTAAAAATATAATATATGTCGTTATACTGACTACTCCTCTCTATATGAAAAATAGAGCGAAAATATCGTGTACTACAATTTCTCTCACAGTATAAAAACGCCTCAGTAACTAAAGGTTCATTAATAAGGAGCTGGTACTGTGGTTAAAAGCTAGAGAAAAAAAATTGTGTAAAACATTCAATTTTCTTTCAAATAAAATAATGTATTATGTCGTTATACTGAATACTCCTCTCTATATGAATAACAGAGCGAAAATACGGTGTACAACAATTTCTCTCACAGTATAAAAACGCCTCAGTAACTAAAGGTTCGTTAATAAGGAGCTGGTACTGTGTTTGAAGATTACAGAAAAAGAATTCATGTCTAAATGTACATTCAATTTTCTATCAAATAAAGTAATATATAAAATGTCGTTATACTGAATACTCCACCCTATATGAATAACAGGGCGAAAATACGGTGTATAACATTTTCTTTCACAGTATAAAAACGCCTCAATAACTAAAAAGTCGTTAATAAGGAGCTGGTACTGTGGTTAAAAAAAATAATTATTTTCCTCGACGTACTTACTTTCATGTTGGCGAAAAAATCTGCAATGTCCTCCTCGTCGACATCGTAAGGCAAATTGGAAATGTAAGCGATGAAGGGGGGATGCGTCGGGATTCTGTCGTCGGAGACATCAGGGCCCCGCGCTGCTCTCGGAGCTGTGGGGAGAACCACGTTTGCGTTCTTGGGGCGGCTTTCATATCCACTTTCTTCGGGGGTAACGAATTAACAAATAAAAAAAGACATTAATAGACAAAAAAAAAGTGGGTAAATAAATATAGATTTTGTCCAGACAAATTTGAAATTATTGTTTCTTTTCTTGATAAGAATTACATAGTTGTAATTTTTTTAATCATAGTTGATATTATTACGAAATTTGTACGGCAAATCAATATATGTATCGATTAAGGAAAATTTTAAAAAATAGATAACACATTTATGATAATATAAAATATCCGATAAAAAGAATAAATGTTCGGTAAAATTTGTACACACAGGGTAAATGCTCGATAAAAAAGGTTAGGTTTTATACTTTTACTGGGCATTTAATATTTTTTACTGTACGGAATATCTTAAAATACCAAGCAATTGTTATTTTATTATCGTGTATTACTTACTTAAATTTAGAGCATTTCAATATTGCGTGTACATTTTCTCGGTGAGCATTTTTTTTATTATCATGCAAAATTTAATAAAATATCTAGCATTTTATTCGAATCCACAAAATACAGAACTACGTAATTTTGTTTGCCACTGGCTGCCTGTTATTCAACATTTTGTTTGATTTTATTATTATTTATTTTTGTTGTTTCATTATTTTCTGCATTCATTTACTCGAAAATGGATTTCGAATTTCAAAAAGGCGATAGTAGAAAGCTCGAAAATAATAAGAATTTGGAATAGAGTACATATGTGACGTAGATGTTAATGGCATTAAAAGTCGAATATTTTAAAAACTAATAACTTTTTACTTTTTTACGGTCTAATTTTAATATAAATGCTCAATTTTCTAATTTGTTATTATGATAGAGAACCCCATTATAAAATTTGATGAACTGATAATAAAGTATTTCAAAATGTACAAATATAATGAACACAACAAATGATTAACAACAAAACAAAAATTGTTTGTGAAATTAAAATTGTTTCATTATTTCCTTGTTGGTAAATATTGCTTTGATAAACACAGAATGTAATCTCGTCTCCCACGTCTTTAAAAATGGCGGAAAATAACGGCCATTTTCAGCAGCGTTCAGAATAATTTCTCTTGCTGGGTGGTTAGCAACAGATTAGTCTGAATTGAGTTCTGGTACGCACCAGCTTGCATATTGCACTCAAAACGCAAGCCACAGAGGGTTCCAACGGGCCACAGAGCACGCCTCATGCCTACCGGCACTCCCAGGCTACGCCCCGTGGCCCCCACGTTTCTGGTTCCTCTGCCTTCCCACCAGGAAAGCGCCCTGCTAGAGCATTGATGGCTTTGTCTCAGACCTTCCCGAGGCTAAATGAGTAACAAATACTCCGTATGTAAGCCCCAAGTGCAAGATTATCGCTAACCGGGCAAGATATGAAATTATGCTTCATCATTACAACTGCTGATAAATTTTGAAAGACTGATTTTTGCAAATTCTTTTTCAGTGTAAAGATTGTATTGGGTCCTCCACTATATTTTTTATAACATTTCATCTAAACTGAAATTGATGTGTAATTTTAGAAAGTCGTTATTGTTATTCGTTACGCCGTATTATTTTTTACATATTTTGTGACGTAGACATACAGATGATTTTGTTCTCAAACAGTAGATTTCGCTATTAATTACGTCACATAAATTGATAGTTTTCAGTACTTATAAAAACATAAATATATTAAAATAACACTTGTGGTCAATAATTGGAAATATGGGTAGATAAAAAGCAATTTTATAACAATTAATAAAAATAATATGTATAAGCCCAAGATTTAATTACCACTGATAGCCTCTTTCATACAAACGCTTGAAAACTTGAAATCTGTAATGGCATCATAAATTTAAACTAGTGTTATTTGGTTTACTTCTTTTGTTTTATAGTTATTTTCTGCATTTATGTACTTAAAAATGAATTCCGTATTTCAAAAAGCGATAGCAGAAGGTTTAAAAGTAGTGAGAATTTGGAACCGAATAAATGTGTGACGTAGGTATAGAGATGAGGAAATGGTATTAAAAACTATTATTTTAAAAACGTAATAACTATTTTTAAACTTCGGTAATCCTTAATATACAATTTTAAGGTCTAGTATTACTATAAATTACGCAAGTTCTAATTTGGTCGGTGGAGAACCCCATTGTTACATACTAATAATCTTTAAAAAAATTAAAATATTCAAAATGACCGCCATCTTTGCAGCATTCAAAACATCCACGGTATGGAAGCTGCTGTTTCACCAAATCAACCTTTAATCCCGAAGGGGCCACTATCCAGTGTCAGTGATGATTTAGGTTTTATGACGGCGTTACAAAGTTGCATTTCTACGAACAATGGATAAAAACGCGAGCAAAAAATTACCAGACCGACATTGAAAATTGACCCTCTGGAAATCCAGACCTCAATCTTTTAGACTAACGCTTGTGAAATGTATTAAAGGAGATTTTCTCCTCCAAACCTGATCGCAATTGAGGCATTAAAGGTTGATTTGGTGAAGACAGCAGCTTCCATATTCCTGAAAGTTTTGCGTGCTGCAATAGACGAATGGCCGAAACGTTTGCAGAATTTTGTGAAAGAAGATGGCGGTCATTTCGAATAATTTTATTTTTTTAAAGATTATTCGTTCAATTTTTTATCAGATTTCTTTTGTTTATAAAGAATGTCTCCCTTGTATTAGGGGCAGAACTTATGGCACAACTACGTAGATGAGGCGTTAGCACTAAGAAATGGCGTGGTTTCATGCATTTTAACAGACACGTGGACAAATAAAATGTACTTACGAAGATCGTCTTCGACCTCATCGGACCAATTGTACTTCTTTACAGGAAGAGTTGGTAAACCACCAGAAGTTTCTTGTAAAAAATCTGTTAAGGGTAAGGTTTTACCCTTAGATTTTTTACCCTTTTTTCCTGCAACACAAAACACATTTATTGATTTCTTATTCCCGAAAAAAGTGCATAAAAGCAAGCAAGCTATATTTACTTTCGAATACAAAAGAAAAAAATCAAAAATAAATTCGTATGGCGTGCAATCACACAACGAGAACACGCGGTTCCATCGTGGACTCGTGGTGCGGACATGCCAAACTTAAAATATCAATTGCAGATTAAATATAAACCAAAATTTGTAACTAAATATAATGAATGATCTCAAAAAATAATTTAAGAAAACTAACAAGTTCAAATACACACGTGCACGCTAATATCTAGAAGATTGTTCAGCAAATTTCACGTGACTAAAATTCAACTGTACTAACCTGAAGAAGCCATGTTAAGAGGCTTGTTCAGACATGCCAACCTAACAAATACGTAAATGAAATTATTCATGAATTGAATATTCTTCTTATTCTTTACCTCAGAACTGTATTCTTCTTCTTACCTGTATTTGAAATTTATACAAATTTACCTACAACGAAAATTTACTGGGCCCAGAACTACGGGCTTCACGGTAAATTTAAAATATCAACTTCAAATCAAGAAACATAAATTATATTTCGCAAAAATGAGTGACAAAATCTGTCAGAAATAGATGAGTCAAATCTTGCTATGGTAACAATAAGCCAATGATTTATAACAAACGTTATCCCATATAATAAATAAGTCCCAATCAGAAAATTTAATGTTTTAATTCATATCTTCTATTTTACATTACAATCGTTTGTTTTAAACCTTGTACGAGAGACACGTTGTACCTTTTCAACTTCAATTTCAGAAAGTAAAATTGCTAAATTGATATATCTGAAATTTAATTTACTTTTTCTAAAATTGAAGTTACTTTTTTTTTGAAATTGAAGTTGAAAAGATATAGATTATTGAGAGTAAGATACATGCTTCATATTTTTTACAATTTTATTTTAAATTATGTTCAAAGTATCCCAACCGATCTTTTGGAATACTTAATACCTACATTTGTAGTTTTTAATATACATATGTACGACGAAGACTGATATTTTTAGCTGCAGAGTAAATATTTCGTGTATTAAATCATTTCCAATAAAATAAACTATAATAAAAATACCATTTGCTCTCCTGTACATTTTAGAGCAAAAATACAATGAAAAGTAGTTTAAAATTAAAATTTATAGTCTTCATTTAATGGAAAAGAATATCTGAAGAACTTTGTCATTAAAAATTATTTAGTGATAGCATGAACAAGTGATTAGCGAGAAGACTAGCATTGTTTTAGCAATGTAAATCGTGTGGGTTATTTTAGAAAAAAATATTTTAAATAAAAGATTTGTATAATACGAAGTTTTTTTGTCTAAAGTAATCCATAAAAGTTTGACAGCGCTAAAACACTGCTAGTCATCTCCTCGCTAATCTTCACTTTAAAAAAGATAATTAACTAAGTTTATCAATTTTATTTCTACAACTTGATTTCAAATAACAGATATAACTGTTTAAAATGGTAGTGCAAATTTTGTTTTCCACGAAGTACCTGATTTTTCTCAATAATTTTAACGTCCCGTATTTATATTATTTATACATAAACATATAGATGCCAAAACAATAAATAAATAGATAAATTGGGAGATAAATTATATATTTTTGAAATACATAAAAAAAATCACAGAATTGTCATTGTGATAATGTCATTTATTATAAAACAATATACAATGACAAAACAATAGAAAATGAAATTATGTTTATCGTTTTCTGCGCAACTGCAGAGAGTTCTTCCTGAGCCAGGCGGCTTTGCGGGAGCCTCCAATTGTTTGTGTGTATCGGTGACCCTTGCCCAGACCACGGGAGGAGCGACCATTGGAAGTCTTTCCACGGAGTTCACGGTGTTTGTGCACCGCGTTGCAAATCCAGTTGGCCTTCGGGTCACGGCGGATAGCCTAAATGAAAAAAATATAGCAATCTTTTATTATTGAGCCCTTATTTTCAACGTGTATGCAGATAAATTGATAAAGGAAATATTGTTTCAGAAAGTGAGGAAGAATTTCATAGTAACGAGTAAAATCATACTTTCGTATTTTCCTGCTTCCCTAATTCTTTTAGATAACACACCTTGAAAAAAAAAGTTGTAAGAGCTTAAAATTCTGCATCTGAATCAATAAGAAAAAATGAATTTTGCATGTTTTGAAATGGCAGATTTTTTATCTATTTTTATTTGAGTAATTTATTATATTAAAATAGTTTTAGTTATTGTTCATATTTTAATAAGGAATTATATTTAAAAAATGGGGTCATTTAAAAAAAATGTCGATTTTTTTTTATATAATCATGAAATCCATCTCATTTAATAATATCGTAATAATAATAGTTTATATATCAAGAGAGTAAAGTTCGTCATTATTTATCGAGAGCGAATATTAAATCCTGAGGACATAGCCCGAGGGATGCAATCGCTTGAGGCAAATAATGAGACTTTACTCCCGTGTTATATACAATATTTTATATACAAACGGAAAAGAAGAAAAACGAAACACATTTCTATAAACGAAGAAAATCTATTACTATTTATTTTGAATTTAATTTTACAAAAATTATTGTATTTTTTTCCAAAATAAATATAATTGATAATATTCCTTATCTGTTAATATCAATTAACAAAGGACTTGAATCACTTTATTTCCCTAGGGAGTACTTTATTTCCCTATGAAGTACTTTATTTCCCTATGAAGTACTTTATTTCCCTATGAAGTACTTTATTTCCCTATGAAGTACTTTATTTCCCTATGAAGTACTTTATTTCCCTTGATAAATAATGAAGCACTTTAAGTTATGATTTTGATAAGAATAAAGTTAACATTATTTACCGGTTGTATATAAAATAATTTGAAAGGTACGAATTTGCATTCATAAATTTGCTAATAAACTTTCGCGGTTGTAGACAGACTAAATTTGTGACGTCGCAGTTTCATACACAAAGACATTTCTCTCTCCCACACACATACACATTTACACTCGACAACATGAAACAGTAATCTAACCTAAAATTGTGAGAGCAAAATATACAAGAGAGAAGATTATTATTACTTCCTATTTCTTTTAAAGGACTAGTTCAGTATAAGTTATGTAAATAAAACATTTATTTAAATAAATACCGAACAATCACAGTTCCAAATTAAACCGGTAAAGCTCAACTGTCGTATCAGTAAAACTATATCGTCCGCCGTTGAAAACGCAACTTTTAAAAAATCATATCTCTGATTCTAGACTTGTAAGATATGAAACATATACCTACATATTTAATTTGATCTAAGCTTTCAAGAAAAAAATATATCAGAAAATGTGAAATGACCCCGTTATAAATGAAGGGGAAGAGGGAGAAAATGGAATGACTGATATTAAGGAGGTAAATGCAGGACAGATTGGTGTGGCGGCAGCATTTCCGCTGAAACCTATCCAAAAACAAATTCACAAAGGATGATGATGATTCCTACCTTGTGTGAGGGATCTACAAGGATAACTTCAAAGTATTTGTAGGAGGAATCCTGGGCCACCCAGTAAGAGTTCAAGACACGGAGTCCACCGCATCTTCTGCCGACGCGTTCCTCAGCAATAGATTGGTGGTTACGGGTCGGTTTCAGTTCATTCACACCGTGGCTCTTGGGTTTGCCATAAGTGGCACCCTTGGGCACTGGGCGCTTGCGACCACCACGGCGAATGCGGATGCGGTAGATCACGTACCCTATAAATATATATTTTAATATAATACACATTATTTTAATCGAAAATTTAGTTAAATAATAATAAACTATCAGACATCCAAGGAAGAAAAAGCATCATGGTTTTTCAACATTCAATATTGGTATCATCATAGAAATTCACATATTTATGAAATCAGGGACAACTTTCATAAGTTGTTATGAATTAAAGATAATGTTCCGATAAATACATTTTTAAAACATCATTTATTTCCCGCATTAGTGCGAGATTTAGTTATTTGCGCACTCATTTTGTGTGATGAGAACACCTATTTCCCGCACAATTGTAAAATATCCTTACCTTGCTTAGCACGATATCCCATCCTGCGGGCTTTATCTGGGCGCGACGGTCTAGGTGCACGATGCATTTTTGTGAGCTGGCGGTACTGCCATACTCTAATACGAAGCAAAAACCGTAAAACATCACTTTGTTTCTTACGATATAATTCTTGAATATATTTGTAGGCCCCCATGATGACAGGAAGGTCCTAAAACAACAAAATATTAACACAAATCGTTCAAAACAGATATGTAACCCTAAAATCAAACGTGCAACAACATGTCGGCTTTTATAGGTTAACTTACAGAAAAACAACAATAAACTAATTAACAATAAAAACTATGTTTAACAAGTAGAGCAACAAAACTATATAACTTATAAGCAATTTCTGAGTAAGCTACTATTATTTATAATTTGCCACCATGGTCCATCATCTGTACACATGAACACATCACATAAAATTTATATAAACCAATAAAATATCACAAAAATATCCATCCAGCGTTATTAAGAAATTAGTTTAACACTTCATTTTATTTTTTACAAATACCTCAAGACGATGATGGCAAAGAAATTACCAAATTATTATTTTAAAAGAAAAATGACAGTATACTCACTACACAGTGTTACCGGAAAAGGGATTGTATGAAAGACTAGGGACTTTTTTCTGTGAGAGTGGCTCCAGTGATTTCACAAATTCTTTTCTTCATCCATGCGCGTGAGCGCGAAATTTAAAATATTTTAAAAATCTTTTATCTCTACATTTTCTTTTTGGTGCGAGTTCATTAATTAACACTTTACTCATTTTGGTTCCTATGAGAACAAGTAAAATTAAAAAATATGATGTGGCCAGCACATGACCTCCCGCCAATTCCGTGTTTAAAAGAGCCATGAACTTTAAGTAAAGTATCACTTTCGGTTAATCGTTTGTAAACAATATCTAATTTGTTGTTCCAATAAATAGAAAAGTCTGTAATACGAAGTTTTGGATTATATTTTACAATGTTTTTCCTCGAAAATCTGTTATGTTCCAAGTAAAGTACCACTTCCAGTTTATATAGACAAAATTTAATATGTTCTCAATCATATGCAAGTTTTAAATAAACAGCTTCAAATCTAATATCACTACCGGTTTATCAATTTTAGTCAAAACCTTATGTTTTTCTGATTGATATAAAAGTCTTAAAAACCAAAATTGAAAAGTTTTGGATTATATTTTAATACAGTTTTTCATTAAAAACTGTTATGGGCTTCGAGTAAAGTACTACTTCCGGCTGTCCAATTTGTACCTAAAATATAATCAACTCTTTATATGAATGCAGAAAGCTTAAATACGGAATATAGAGATTTTTGGAAATTTGATGAGTTATCGTAGACGAAAAAATCGTCACACACACACGCACACGCGCGCACTCTCTTACATACACACACACACGCACACACACACGATGTGTAACAAGTCTACATTCTTTTGTTTTAAATATGAATTTTTAATTTTTGGGATGAAAAAAATTAAATTTATTAAGAAACAACTGAAAAGATCAATTACAGATCATCATTTGTTTATTTTCAATGTTAATTGCATTATTTCTATTCATTTTTCTAATTTTCGCCCACACGGTAAAATATATCGTCATCATTACCGATGTCTACATGTGTTGTAGATACTGGCACACCCAGAAATGGGTAATATGCCGTGATGATATATTTATTTTTTATTTTTCTAATTAGAAAGAATATTATGCCACATAATATTTCGAATTGTGTCAAAGCCAACTACAACGCCGATAAAAAATTAATTAACTAATCCGAAAATAATTGATTAAAACGAAATTTGAGAATTTAAGTAATAGGTAATAGATATTGAACCAAAAAAAAAAAAAAACAAATGGTGGTCTATAATTGATTTTTTCAATTGTTTTTTAATAAATTTCATTTTTTTTTTCAACCCAAAAAATTAATAATTCATGTTTTACTCATGTTTGATACAAAAGAATGTAGACGTGTTATACATCGTTATTTTGAATAATAATCGAGTTATATGGTATTTTCAAAATAAGCTAAAATCAAGTTTTAGCCTTTAGCTTAAAAACAAAAGATGCTCGAAAATCCCTATGGTACCTATTAAAGTTGTTTCATAAAGACCTACATCAATTTTCTGTAGCGTGCTTAATAAGTAAGTTTTTCATATAAGGAACTTGAATTTGTTCCACCTTATACATTTTACAGATATTTTTTTTTTTTGTTGGCAAAGTTTATTTTCACATGCATGTAAAAACGGTCGGCTCTCAAGCGCCATCTGCTATTTTCTTACATGAAATGAAATATATGTATGCTCCGCGTAATTTTTTTAAGTAAACTTTTTACCTTTTTCAAAATTGTTTTGTATTTTGGTCAGAAAATTCAGTGGTGTTTTTAATGAATAAGCAAGTTTTAGGGTCCTTAAAATACGATTTTACTAGTTTTATGATGTTAGTATGTGTGTGTGTGTGCGCGTGGCAAAATTTTCTCCGACGGTAACTCCAATACTACAATTCTAAAAATTATAATTCTTTCGTATTCCTCTTCTTTGCATCCATATAAAGTGCTGATTAGATTTTGGTTGTAATTGGTCAACCGCAAGTTCCCTTATTTGAAGTTCTTAACAGTTTTTATCAAAAAAACGCAGTTAAATATCATTTTTTGACATTTTATGTGAATATTATTATGAAAGAATATCTTATTGTCTTTACGGTTTGATTATACATTTTCCTTCATATTCAATAGATATAGAGTTAAAGAATTATAAAGAGATTAACTTTCATAAATCAGCCAGCTTTGCTATAATCATGTAAACAGCTGATATATTCAAATATGTTCGTGTTACAATTTTACTGGGTATATAGCCATTAATAAAAATAAATAATAATTTTCTATGTTGTATTGAGTTTTTTTTAAATATGCGCAGATAGAACTAATCCCGTGAAAGATGTGAAAAATTTGAGGTGCATAGTACTGGACTAGTTCTGTAATATATTTTTCGATTACTAATTGTAATTTTTCTTCCATATTCTTGTAATATAACTAAATCTATAATTAGAGTTAATAAATGTTAATTCGATAACAATAACGTGTTCAAATAACAGCTAGTTAAAATTTCAAATCCGTTTTCTCGCCAATGTTCATCAAACAGTATTACTTTTTCATAATTGATTATGTAAATAACTATTTGATATTTATCATGTTCCAGACATCTATTAGCGACTAATGAAAACATTCACCCACCATTTTAAAATTTAAATTCTTTGGTCTAACAGAAAAATCATTATAAATGAAATATATTTTATAAATAAGAAATTTTAATACTCTTTGTAAATCTATAAAAATACTGAAAAGGAATACATTTCACATTAAACTAAATATATTTATAAATGATAATATCAGAACTTTTATTTGGAACTAAAAAATTCACACTAATCATTACATTTTAATATTAAAAAGTTCTACAGTATTATTAACTGATTCAGTCGAAAGAAAATAATTACAAGTAATATTTGTTTCTATTGAAATTTAAATCTCGAAACACCCCAGTTTTCGGTAGACACTCTTACTTTGCTTGTTTCGCAAAAGAACATTGACTGGTAGTATTTACTCTTAATCAGGGGTGATTAAGCTATGATTAAAGTAACAAATTCATTTGTTTTTTAATCATTCCAATGTATTTTTATACTACCGCTCATTGTTTTCAAATTCACATATTAGTGGTTCGTCATCATTTTTATTACTGTATGTGTTGCAGGAGATGAATCGCACTCATTATTTTAATAGATATCATTTACGTATATTTTTTGATTCTATTTCATATAAGGCTGCCATTATCTTCAATTCTAATTCATGTTCTTCATTTTCTGGTAATGCATTCAAACGTTCACCCAAGAACTTGCAAAAATATTTTATGCTTGGCTTTATATTCCAATCTTCATGAGGCGATGTCATCGCTGTTGCAATTTCAGAGAGTTGCTCGCATTCCATTTTTAAAATTTCGGAATACTTCCCTCTTTTCTTTTTCTGTTGAGACGTCACAATGGGGTTGGAAGAGGAAGTGGAAACCGTAGGCGTTGAAGTAGACGTGATGGGTTGTAATTTTGATGGAAGGGACTCTATTATTGCAGTGGAATCTGATTTTGATACAACGGACTGTGATGATAATGGAGAACCAAAATCTTCCAAGCATGAACTTTCTTCGTCCACCTCCAATATTAAATTACATTCCGAATCATCTTCCAACTCCATCACTCCCTCTGCTGCGTTATGTTCTTTCTCTACATATCTGTCCAAAGTTTTAGCACCATATGAAGACGTGCCTGGAAGATTATCAGGCGAACCAGGGTTTTCTTTTAGTTTGATTTTTAAAGAAGAAAATGTTCTTCTGGGTATTATCACATCATCTAAAAATCGTAAATGCTCACGAAGATGCCATGGTTTTTTGCTAATAGCAGCTGATCCGCTTTTAGCTGCAATACGCTCTTCTTTTTTCTCACGCTGATATTTAGATCTCATAGCTCGAAAAAGTGCTTCAGCATCCTTTCCTGACATATTAAATTTATGACCAATACTTTCCCATACGTACATTTTTTTATCTATATTTTTAAAATCTTTCGATTTTTTATCCCATAATAATTTATTTTCTGATATTAATGAAATAAATATTTCTTCATTCATTTTGTTAAGAATGAAATCAACAACTTGATCCAGGATGAAATTAAGGAGCACAGCGACGAAATGAAAATGCAACGCCAACTTTGACAGTTCACTAAATAAACAAACAAATCATGTACAATTCCCATAGACACTATCCATTAAATTTTGCAGAAAATGCAATGTTTTACTTACGTTACGCATTAACAATATGTATTAAAGTTATGCATAATCCATTATTGATACGCATTAAAAAAAATAGCTGTGAATTTAGCTCAATATACAGTTGTTTTTTAGTCATCTCAATGTATTTCTAAATGGTTGACATGATAATTAGTTAGTCAGGGTGACAAAAATTTTGAGTAAATACTACCGGTTAATAATAATAAAATATTAACTTATATCTCACAACCAGCGATTTATCGCTCTTTCTGCTAACTTTTGGCGGCAAGTTCAAAATTGTTTTCGATTGAATTGAGGGTGGAACTTTTGGCGGTAAGTTCAAAATTGTTCGGAACGAATATGGGATCCATATTATTATTACTATTATGAAATACTTTGTTGTTGCGATATGGAAAGGATAATTATAATGTAAATAATTGTATAACAACTATATTTATATTCAGTTCATTACAATACAACAGTTCTTATTAACATATGAACTTTGCAATGTATTTCTACTAAATATTACTACAATAATTACAGTACCAGTACCTACCTGTATTTAGATATGGGTGCATTACGTTCATGTCTAATAATTTTATTATAAAACTTTTTGAATTATAAGTAAATAAAGAAAAAAACTATCGTGGAAAGGTAGAATCTAATTTCTACATAAAAATGATTTTGTTCGGTTAACAGTAACTTTATTTCTTGCCACATAATCGATAAAGCTTCCACGTAACATTTTCAGCTTGTGTACTATGAGTTTGAGTGAAAGGAGTAGAGGGTACAAACAAACATGGGTTGATGTATGAAATGAACCTTAATTGCACAAGACAGATTTACAACTAAGGCATTTATTAAATTTCTAACGCTGTACAATAATGAATGGTGTAAAGTCGACACATTGCACCGACTGGTCACTCCCTTTTAAACAAACGGCCCGAAGTCACTGGATACGGTTTTCAAAAGTGAGACACTTTTCATACATTTATTTAAAACGAAGTTCTACAGAAGGAACAAAAAATGAATAATAAATTGTCCTATTGCAGAATAATATAAACTTATGATTTCCGCTACTCGATTTTGTTGTTAATTTCGGGGTAGAACCATGGAAGAAATACTCATACGAATGCGTTTTGTATTTCGACGATGTTGATGGTGGTGAGACGTTGAACGTGCGTGGCCGCGGCTCGTTCCATGGCCCCGCGCGGCAGTTGACTGCTTAGAAGGCGAACAGCAGCAAGAAGGCCATCATAAGACAGAACAGACCCATGGCCTCGGACAACGCGAATCCCAGGATAGCGTATGAGAACAGCTGCTGTTTTAGGGAGGGGTTCCTCGCGTAACCGATGATGAGAGATCCGAACACTGTTCCAATACCAGCACCTATGCACCAACAACTCATTTAGAATAACTTCCTACCCACATAAAATCAGTTGTCTAGTTACAAACGTAGATTTCATTACCATTCTTTTTCAACTTCAATATTAACTTCTATAAATAAAGAAAAAACCCCTTAACCTTAACAATAATTTTAAAACCATATACGTATTTCGAGAACTAAGTTCCCATCATCAGTAGAAACTACAAAGTAATGGCGGAGAAGTTCTTGAGAAATCTTAATTTCTCTGACATTACTTTGTAGTTTTTACTGATGATGACAACGTAGTTCTCGAAATACGTATATAGTTTTTAAAATTATTGTTAAGGTTAAGGGGTTTTTTCTTTAGTTATAACTTTACTAAAGACTCCATTTTAATTTTTAATTTCTATGTTCACAAAAAATAATTTTTTCAAGGAAAGAAATGGGATTAATGATCATGGAGAATTTTAAATAAACGACGAAAAAATTATGAAAAATTCAATTACTCTGACTAATTAATAATTCATGGGTAGTATATGAATTAATTTGAGCGAAAAAAATTGAAAATTATTAACAAACAAATGAAAAAAATAATAATAAATCATCATTTGTTTATTTCTAATATTATTTGTTTCAGCTTTACACATTTTTTCAATTTATTTATTTCAAAAGTATATTAAACCACTTTTTTGAATTGTGTCAAAGCCAACTGTAATAATATCAACAAATAATTTAATTAACTCAAAAATAATTGCATAATTAATTTTGAGAACATAATTAGGGGATATAGAATCAATATAAACAAATGGTCTGTAATAATTTTTCTCCTTGGTTTCTTAATAATTTTCAATATTTTCATACGTAATATAACAAGTGATATGAATATCATCGATGATATTATCGAGTGAAACCGAGTTGCAGATTTTACGAGTCCGAAGGACGAGTGAAATTTGCTGCTTCGGTTTCACGAGCAATATCTTCGATTATTAATCATATCACGAGATTATATTTAATGAGAGAATATAATGAATTTTTGTTAAAATTAACTGTCAATGTTGTAAAAATCCCTTAGTAATGAATGTAAATAAGGTGATAATTTCTTTGTTTTTTATCATCGCTGTGATAGACATGTAACTAGGGAAATTCTGAATGTCGATTGGCGGAAAACATGTCACGTGACTAATGAATTATATTCTCACCCCAATAATTAATAATTCAACTTTTATTCATATTTAAAACAAAAGAATGTAGACTTGTTATGTATCATTGCAAAGCTTACAAAATAAGCAAAAATATTAAACCATTTTCAACATAGGTTCCTATTTAAAAATCATGTTATATGTCGATATTAATTAAATTTTCAAAGAATCTAATTACGTCATTTTAATCTACCTAAAAAGGTTCAAAATTTGTTAAAACAATTATTCTAGGTTCAAAATTTGTTAAAACAATTATTCTCTATCATAATAAATAAGATATGAGATATTTTTGAAATAAGCGAAAAACGAGTTTTTGCCTGTAGCTACGAAAAAATGTCCCCGGATGTGCAAACGGTTTTGCTCTATCGTTAATATTACCCGAGAAATCTAAATAAATATAATATATATTTAAACAAAATTACAATTAGAAATGAAATTTAGTTTTTTTTTTAATTTTAAATTTTTCTTTTAAATTTTCCTTTACTAAAATTGAAATAGAAAAGGTTTAGAAGAACGAACTTGAACCAATGCCTATTATATAATGCTGGACGATAACCTAAGTTATATAAATAGACAACTGATATTGATGACTGAAAATATGTGATCTGAAATAGTAAAGTGCATGTTTATGTAACATATTCGGTGTAAGGTGTCAAGTGTTTTAAAATACTTGTGCAATTACCCAAACGAGTGCTGTCCAATTAGTTCTCGTAGGTCGAAAATTAATTCATTATAAAAAAGCAACCATTCTCAACAAGTACAATAAATACTTTCATCATTAAAAATATATTTACAAGTGTATAACTTAAAAATAGTCTTGGATTTGAGATCATAAAATTAATTCACATTCACTTGAGATATACAATTACACCTTAAGTACATTAGTTTTAAAGCGCAAACAACATTAAGAAAGCAATCATTAAACAAAACAAGCCCATAGCTTCGGACAGTGCAAATCCTAAAATTGCATAAGAAAATAGTTGCTGTTTTAGCGATGGATTTCTGGCGTAACCAATTATTAAACATCCAAACACTGCACCAATTCCCACACCTGAAATGGTATTCAAACAGAACATAAGAACAAAACGAACAAATAAAAAACATGCCCCGAATAATAAATATGAAAAATCAGGACTGGTCGTATTTTCCCCAACCCAAAAAAACCCACCCGGTTAAAAAAAACATAGTAACCCAATAAAGCCCAGATTAACTATTTATGTGTTTGGTTGCAAAATGATGTTAACTAAAATCGATAATATTACCCCTTAAACCCTAAAATTAATTTTAATAAAAATTAGATAGAGTAACCAAGATTACTCAACATGTCAAACATGCCAGAGGTCATTTCCTACTAAATTCGTATTACAGATGATGAGAACTTACTTCTCGAAATACGTATTTAGTATTTATTAAAATTAATTTTAAGGTGAGATTTTTATTAATTTTAGCTATAATTTGACCTTAAGACTCCTATTGATGGCTTTTCGCATTATTTTAATTTCAGGAAAAATAACTTCAATTTCAGAAAAAGTAAGTTCAATTTCGAAAAAAGTAAATTCAATTTTAGAAAAAGTAACGTCAATTTCAGAAAAAGTAAATTCAATTTCGGTAAAGGTTCAACGATATTATTTTTCTGAAATTGAAGTTACTTTTTCTGAAATTGAAGTTATTTTTCCTAAAATTAAAGATGAAAAGGTATAATGCGAAAAACACAACCAATATACCAGGTGCGAAAAGCTCGATTTTGCAACGAATCACATAGGTACTAGTTTTTTTTATATTCTGTTTAAATTCAACAATAAGTAAATAATGAATTAGAAATTAGAGCTTAGATGTCGCTTCTTGCATTAGTGCGAAAAGTGACAGATAATCGCACTAAATGTTATATTTAATTTGTAATATATAATTAATAAAAAAAAATAATTTGGATGGTAGCTTGAAGAAGTAATTAAGAGTGATTTATCTCTATCAATCGTTTATGGATTATTTCAGAAAAAAATACTTCATAATCTTTACTTTAAGACTTTAATTTAAATTACTTTAAGGCTCTCTTTATTTTAAAGTAATGCTCCAGTGCTCGCTAAAGTTCTGAAGTTATATTATGAAAATGGAAACAACTAAATTCAAAATGTTAAAGTGAAGATAAAGTTTATTACGAAAACGGCCCTTAATCATGCTATGACTCATCAAGTTTATAATAAACATCTATAAAGAAAAAAAAACCCAAAAGAAGCCCATTATACCCAAAAAATCACTGGGGCGTTTTTTTTTAAATCCTGGGTTTTTGCCAGCCCTGAAAAATCGATTTAATTTATAAAAGCTGAAAAATAAATTGTTAAGGTTAAATTACGATTAACAAAACTGAACATAAACTATAAACATTAAAAATTTGAAACTGAAGGGATAACATAACGTATATGTATCGATTTTTGGTTATGTAAGCAGCATGTGACCCTTGCCACAAAGTGATTAGGTAACAAGTAACAAGTTAAACGATCATCGTGAAAAGCTGTGAAAATTGGAGTTAAACTGACTAACCAGATCCAGCGACCCCGACGGTGGCAGCTCCAGCACCAATGAATTTGGCGGCGGAGTCAATGTCACGGGACACTGCGGACGTTTGGAAGCCGCGGATGGCGGGCAGTAAACTGACGGGTGTCTGGTTGTGTGATTGTGTATGTTGTACAAGCGACTGGCTTTGGCTGACTACACTGCTGAGTGGTCGCATGTAGTTAGAAACCAGCTAGAAACAAAATAAAATATAGATACCCCCCGAAAACTTAAGGTGAATGGAAGCATTTACGATAGTTTTTAATGAAATTTAAGAATGTTAATTTTCATGAGTTTTTACACAAGTAAGCAAATTTTTAAAAAGGTTTACCATTTGTGAGCAGAGATTTTTGAACAAAAATACATTGGCAATATAGGAGTAGTGTCTCACAAAGAATTTTTTTTTCGTAGTAACTCACATAATAAACGACAGATTTGTACAAAAAAACTACCTAACGACAGTTCAAGTGACAGTTTATACATGAGTGTATAAAACGTCCAGTTATAGTTTGTCAAGATAAATTCACAATGACTTCGACTTCTTAAGCTTGTCCAACCCATCATCCGGGTATTTCCATGCAGAGATGAGAGGAAAAGTGAATGTGCATTTATTTTGACACAAACTATATTAACTACTTTTATAGTAATTCTCTCCGAAAAATTTAGAATATCTTTATAAATTCTTTTACTTAGTGAAACTTTTATATGAGACTGTCATGTTAGAATCACCTTAAAAGAACATTAAAATTGACTTGGTAACATTCAAAAGGTTAAAACTTTGGATTCAGAGTTGATTACATAACGGTGTAAAAACGGTTAAAATGTTAAAAATCGGCAAAAATGCAGTTCTAGTTTGTCATCAGACATCCAAGGAAGATAATCGGCTCATGGTTAATCAAGATTATTGAATATAATCATCATTGACAAACGAACTGTTATGTAACGAAATCTTAAAGTTCAAGTACCTTTGACTCTAATTTGACATATAAAATTTGTCAAAAATGTCTTATGACCATTATTAAAAGATGTAAAGCACATGATTCGTCTAAAATTAGTAAAAAAAAAAAATAGTGATTGTATAACTTACAGCGTTCCTGGCGACAGGGGCGATGAATCGGGCGCAGGCGAACATTTTGATAATTTTAAAGGGGTCGGCCTGTAGAACCTGAAAGAATGATTAAACTTGAGTAATTGCAGTTGTTTCACTTATTATACTCTAGTGCTACGTCAGTAGGTTGAACTAGTAAGGCGTTACGTAATGCAAGAGATAATGAATATTCAATGAAAATGACAATTAAAAAGTGCCAATTTTTATCCCATTGTTCCTAGCGGTCTCTTTAGATTTTGTTTCCGTTCTTATTATTCGTATTTACAGAGAAACTTCTGATTTACTATATCTTAGTAACCGAAAATGGCCGATACGGGTTTCCAATAAAGTACAAGTTTCAAACACTTATTCTGTCAAATAACACAGAATTCACAAAAATAATATTACAGACACTTAAAACGAATATTATTACTTCGATTTTAACACATACGAAATTTCGATGACTAAAAAAAACACTTAAAAATCCTGGATGATTTACTCACAGTAACAAATTCGACGGCTCACCAAAGAACAGTGTTCAGAGAGGAGGAGACCCGGTCTTTGGAATGTACGATTTGTGAGTGACCTGCGCGCAACACTGCTGCGATAGATGCTCCCTTTACGTGCAAAATACGTCGAACTCGAAATAAGCGTGCTGGGTTGGAGTCGGACGTTTGACTTTCAGTGCATTTATCGACCGTCGCCGATTTTACCCGACTTAACATTCGGGAAGTTCTCAAATGTAGCTTTAACATTAATTAAATTTTAATTAAATTATATGGGTAGATAAAACGTTGTTATATAATAATAATTAATTATTTTATTGTTATATTAATTGATAAATATTTTTATTATAATAACTGTACTTAATTTAAAACCTGCTTTGATCTCAAAAGTAGTTGCGCAGATTTAGTGAAACATGGCTGTGTTCATGTTAAACATATGTAAATTTGATAATTGCGGCTTAACATTTTCAAGTTTAGGCGATTTAATACTTCATATTGAAGATACACATATTGGTAATACCATCTTTTCATTTTCAAGATATATCATTGCGTACTTTTATTTAAATATTGCCATGAGTTCAATCCTCACGTGCTGTCATTTTGACTGGAGCGAGCGAAATTTGAATTTCTCATTAGAATCTGATTTGACATTTAGTTATCTTGTCATATTTGTCTATGCTTGTCATGTTAGTACACTTATCTTTATACATACTTACATAAATATCACGCGTATCCCTCTTAGTGGCTTAGCACAAACCCGAAAACAATAATAAGAACAATTAGAATAAGAGCTCAACTGACTTACTTCAATCTTTTAACAACATTCTTACTAATCCTACATCATACAGTCAATATTTCTCACTTATAACATATTAAAGTCACCGATTTTCTGTATCGAAATACCGCATCCGGATTACAATAATAATTACTCACGCAACAATCATCCTTCGTCCCACATTGCCTCGTCCTTATTCGTACATAAGAGCTCATCTGAATTCCTCCATTCTCTAAAGAACATTCTTATTAACCATACATCTTCATATCCCAATAGTTACGAAACAATCATCCTTCGTTACACATTCCTATCTAAGCACACTTCTTTCGCCTCAGCCACATTAATAATCGTATTCATACATGCTCTTCTTCTCTTCCAACTCGGAAACTTTCGCTCCATTAGCACACTATAAAGGCTGTTTTAAAGAAAGTGTAAACAAATTTAAGGGCATATAGTACTGACCAAATTGAGTAAAAAAGCTTAATCAACATGGGCCCGATCTTCAATAGATTCCAAGATATGAGGCAGTGAAAAATGAGTTTTACGGGGTTTACCTCTGCTATCTTGAAGACTATAAGAGTTACGACTTTAATTAAAAAATGCCCTTATTCACCAACATCAAATAAATCTTCGAATAGCTTATTCATTGAATAAGAGAAAAATATCGCATCAAAATATGACAGCTAGAATAAATACCGTCATTTGTGTTATGGTATCGATGCGATATTTTTTTCTTATTCAATGAATAAGCTATTCGAAGGTTTATTTGATGTTGGTGAATACGAGCATAAGACTTTTTGTTTCAAATAATTGTACTTTGGCAACGTTGGCCAATATTTAATTTTCATATAACTTCGTAACTATTAGAAATTGAGAAAAAAGTTTCATATAAAATTTTATTGTTTTTTTTTATAATCTATTTACTGACATAGACAAAATTTTGTTCGATTACTAGCATTGTCAGTTTTTCTTCGATTTTTCATTTATCTCGGAAACAGTTGAAGAGCAGACCTATGTTGTTTAAGCTTTTTTATTCATTTTTGTCAGTACCATATGCCCTTAATTTTTTTACACTTTCTTTAAAACAGCCTGTATTCGCTTTACAAGTCGTTCACTAGTTCTCTCCACATGACCAAACCATCTCAACTGACTCACTCCCCAACTCTCTTAACAACATTCTTATCTTTTACTACTACGAAGCTTGCATGAAGCAGGTGTATTAATTATTTTAGATTACGACCCCGCAGTTATAGAAGCAAAGGAACAACAACAACCACAATGCCTTCCTTTAAGTTACGTCCTCAAATTCTACTCAAATGCAACACGCAGAGAATCTCAACTAGTAGACTTAAAAAAGAGACTGATCCAACACGCAGCTAAATCCTCCGATGAAGAAGAGCCCATCACGGAGTCAGAAGACAGTAATGAATCCTGGACGACGTCCGAAGAGTTCTCCTCAGAATTCATTTTGAAGTACGGGAGCAAGATGACAAGTCCTTCAACCTCGGCTGTGAATTCCGATAAACCTTTCATGTGCCCTGTTCCTGGATGTAAGAAGCGGTATAAAAACTTAAACGGGATCAAATACCACTCGAAGAACGGGCACAAGAATGACGGAAAGTTAGTGTTGATGCTTCGCTCGAAATATAGTGTTCCAGGACAAGCTTACGCTTATCTTTATTTTAAAAACTTCAAAATTATTTTACGAAATTTAGTCTCCTGGGGTTTTTCGACATGCCTGTTTCGAACTAAAATATTTTCAAGGCAATGGAACGTCCGGTTTAAAAGGAAGTATCACCTAAATTTCTTGTTTTAAAAGAATGCCAAGTATTTTATTTTACCATTGATCAACTTCAATTCATTTTTTTTTTATTTTTCTGCAAAAACGGCCACTTTTTTGTTACTACCGGGTGTCTACTTTTTGGTGGACAATGGTAAAATTTTCATATTGCTGTAAATTTTGCCCTGTTAATGTTAGAACAAAAGTGTAAATACAAAAATGTTCAGAATTAAACTGCATATAACAAATCCAAAAATATTGTTTACATGCGTTTCGTTTGCGAAAGATAGCAAAATAAAACTAATTGACTGATAGTATTTACTCTGGGGTGATTAAGCTATGACTAAAATATCAAATTTAGTTGTTTTTTAATCACTGCAATGTATTTTTAAATAGTATCTATGATAATTAATTAGATAGGGTGACTAAAATTTTGAGTAAATACTACCGGTCATAGTTTTTTAGCTATTTACAGAAGAGTGCCATGAGCAATAGCACAAAATGTGAAACAATTGTACTGCTTGTTTGTCAGATGACATATGTCATAAAGTTTTAATAATTATTGAATTCGTTAATTTATTTATCAGTAATTATGGATATATTTACCATCTCAAAAAAACTCAATGGAACAATATTAACAATTAAATTTCAATTAATAAACTTTTATCTGTCACAGTCAAACAATACGACTACATATTTGAATTGTATGTTTTGTCTTGCATGGCACACTGTAAAAAAATTGAAGACGGATATTTTATTTTATATTTATCTTATGACAAGAACCTATTATATCAATAAATTTTGGCTCATTTAAATCAGTTTTTAATTCTGTATTAACACTTTTTTTCTAAAATTAAAAGGGCAGAATTTACAGCCATAAGAAAAATCTACCATTGTGTTTATGGTCCATGAAAAAGTAGATACGCGATATGTATTTTTTTTTTTTGTGAATCCAATGGTGAAAAAACAGCATTTCTTTTAAAATAAGAAAGTTAGATAATACTTCCGGTTAAACCAAAAGTGTCACTGTTTAAAAATATTTCAGTTGAAACGGGTAACGTAGGAAAAGGCCATGTCTAACGTATTAAAAATATTTCTGTATACTTGCCGTAAACTGGTAGTAGTAGTTTCAAAATTTATTGCGGATTCTGTAATAAACATAAGGAAAAGGGTCGCAAACACCCAATAAATAGAAAACGTTGCAAGGCAATTGGGATAATTTCCTTCGTGAAATGAGAATGAATGATAAAATCTTATTTTTCAATTACACAATAATAATTTAATGAACTTCTATCGAAAACAGAATGGGGGATTACGGCTCAATCGAATTAAAGGAAAATAGTAAAAAATTACGAATGTATATGCTGAATAACGAATATTAATAAAAAAAATGAAATGGTATAATTGAGATATTTCGGAAATAAAGGGTTTTTTGTTATAGCGCTTCGACACTAATATGAAAATATTTTGATTGGCGGCTGAGAAACCGCCTATACATGTATTACAAATAGCGTGTTAGGAGGTGGGATTACTACCAATGGAAGTTAAGAAATTCAAGTTCGAAAGGAGGGGCTAACATTCCTGTACTACAGTTTTCAAACAGTTTTTATTTTAACACAAATTTCTTGCATTAAAAAACACCTGTAATTATAAAGTATGTAGACTTGTACAGTGTTATAATATTCATTTTTTTTTATGTAAATATAACTTAAAATAGCATATATTTCAAGAACATTTAGGTCCATGATGAAAACAGTTTGATATAAAAACATATATATGTGACGTCACGTCAATCTTTTCAAAATTCGGGAGACCATAACTCGCTTATTAATAGGAATTTTTTCACCGGATTTTCATCAATAGTCTTAATTTTCCTAATATTTTCAGATGAAATTATAAAAAAAAAATGGTGTAATCCCCCATTAAAAGAATAGTTCATTTCGTCCCATTATTACGCGTATCGCTAAATTCACAAATTACAATCATTCTAGAAATTTTTTGACCTTACATTTGATATTAGTCAGATGTCGCTACTGTCGATTTACGAATTGAAACTGGTGGGAATGGTCTAAAAACTTCCTACTATGAATTACGCTATATCGTCACTGTCCATTTCTATTCAAATTATTTTATACACTTTAGATCTTTTATGAGATGCTTTACATCTCTCGCCATGCTCAGTTGGGAATTGTCTCTGCAAAGAGACAGCAGTTATATCATACTGATGAGCTCTAACAAGAGCGAAACGCGTCTATGGTTACTAGCTGAGCATGGCCGGCGTCTGTTGATGGCCGAAAGGTTGATTCAGACGCTGTAATCTCGTGAAACATGGCAAGTGTTTTCTTAAATATTTTATGCATTAGTTAAATAGCTGAGAATGAGGCTTTAGTTCTTTTGACAATGCATCATTTGATATCATATGATTAGTAAACAAATTATGTGTATTTCTGAAGAATAATAACTACTATGCAGATTAATTTCTACCAAAAAATTTATGTAGATTTTGTATTCCAAAGAGATTAATATTTTTAATTTAATTGTTTTTATACTAACTACCTACTCGAATGTGAAAGTAGGTATTTGTAATATTATTGAATTACGTCGTGTGCTGGCCTGTCTTATGAATCGAGTAATTGATAAAAAGCAGACGCAGTAATTAGGTATTTATTAAAGCCTTTTAAGCATATTTACATGTCATTTAAAAATAATCAACTACAATAAATATATAATACAGAGTGTCTCAATAAGCTTGCTCACTATTGGTAACTTTTTTATTTGAAGAGATACGAGGTTGGTTAAATGAGAAAAATTGTGTCAGCGGTTCTCAAAATTTGGGACAAAATATATATTTTTTAAATTGAACCATATATTTTTTATTATCTTATTGGAAAGAGTATTTTTTCCTCTTTCCAGTAAGGTAATGTTGTTTATGTACAATTTTTTCAAATAAACGAGTTATTTACGGTTAAAATAAAAATTTTGTAAACTGTTTTATCAGTTTATTTAGCCAAGTAAGCCATGGAAACAATTGATTCTTTGTTTGTTTGACGTTTAATAATTTCTCCCGTAAAGTTCTCTGTGGCCAATAACTTTACAAATGAAGAAAAGTTAGATATGATCTTGCTATATGGAAAGTTATATCTAGACACCAGTTACGTAGAACGGTCGGCTCTCTCCCACAATTTAGACAATATATTTTTTAAATGAAACTATATAATTTTTATTATCTTATTGGAAAGAATATTTTTTTCTCTCTTTCCAATAAGATAATATTGTTTATGTACAATTTTTTAAAATAAACGAGTTATTTACGTTTAAAGATAAATTTTTTTAGTCAAGTAAACCATGGAAACATTTGTCTTTTATAAAATTATTATTTTATTAATTTATTTTACAGTAATAACAAAACAAATAAAGAAAATATTCAATTTGAAAGCCATTATTTCTTTCGCACATTTCAGCTCTTTTGGAAAGAGAGCCGACCGTAACTGGTGTCTAGATATAACTTTCCATATAGCAAGATCATATTTAACTTTTCTTCATTTGTAAAGTTATTGACCACAGAGAATTTACGGGAGAAATTATTAAACGTCAAACAAACAAAGAATCAATTGTTTCCATGGCCTACTTGACTAAATAATCTGATAAAACAGTTTACAAAATTTTTATTTTTAACCGTAAATAACTCGTTTATTTGAAAAAATTGTACATAAACAACATTACCTTATTGGAAAGAGGAAAAATTACTCTTTCCAACAAGATAATAAAAAATATATGGTTCCATTTAAAAAATATATATTTTGTCCCAAATTTTGAGAACCGCTGACACAATTTTTATTTTGTCTACATGATCAATTTTCTAATATAAAATGGCACAATTTTGCTCATTTAACCAACCTCGTATCTCTTCAAATAAAAAATTACCAATAGTGAGCAAGCTTATTGAGACACCTGTATATAAAAAAAAAACAATTGAAGTCAAATACGCTTTCACTATTTGATAAAGAATAAAATGGCACGCCATTGCCTAGGCGTAGAATATTTATGGCTACGTCATCATTTCCGTATCTATTGATGACGTAAATGGCTTTTTCTTATCATTCTACCAAATTTCGTAAAATAATATTGAATAGTTTCTTAAAATAAAGATGGCGTAGGCTCATCCTAGGATACAGTGTAGTGTCTAATACATGCTATTTGTAGGATGAGAAAGCGATATAAGTGCCATTGCAAAAAGAGTTACAAAACCGCTCAAGGCCTAAAAAACCATTTGAACTCCCAACATTGTACAAATTCTTCCAGCGCGGTCACGATCACCGAGGTGAGTGAGCTGTGTACTAGTACAAAGCAAGTGACGCTGGAGGCGTTAAGGTTGAAAGCCAGGCGGTTCCTCGAGAACGACTTAGGGGTTCTGACCCCGGCCACATCTCCTGAATCTAGTCCAATAGGGACTCATCTTCCCCAAACTCGAATAGCTGAGTTCTAGTCATGTGATATTTTACTATTTATTTCCAACGTAATGGCGCTTGGGTTTAGTTTTTGTTAATGTTTCGTCAGATCGTTGCGGGTAGGCGAGAATATAACCATAAAGAGATTAAAATGGTCCAAAACAGGGTGTTCCCGGGCCAAATTTTATTTATGAATGTAAGACATTAAAACAATAAATCTTTTTCCTACTACCGTTTGGAAAAGTCCTTTATTTGTATGAATTAGGAAAAGTATTACTTGTTCACATTAAAAAAAAAAAAAAAATCCTACAACCGTGCGTAAAGCACATACTTTATGCACTCTTTACAATGTGTAAAGTATCACTTTTCAAACACTAGTGTGTGAAAAGTAAATACGTTGCCTGTATACTTATACTCAGTATTATGAGAAATAGCACTAACATTTCGGTTGTAGGAAAAATATTGTATGTAACTCGTGTGTAAAAAAAAAGTACTACTTTACACACTAGTTACATAAATAACTATTTCCTTACTGAGTGCGGAAAAGTTGGAAAAAGTAAACTACCATTACCATTTTTGTGCAATACATAAGTAAAGTATATTTTTCCGTACATGCCGTGTTTTTATTTTCGGCTGCGCCTTAACTAAAAATTTCTGGCCAAAAAATATTACTTCTCTTATTGCTGCAAACGCATTTGAAGTTATAAATAGAAATAATTTTAAAATAATTAATAAATACTCATATTTTGTTTAAAATATTGGCCTCTACAACAATTCCACTTGTAATTCAAAAAGCGTCACTTGTAATTCAGAATAATCAATTTAATTTCAAAACAAGAATATTCAATTTCAGAATTTGTCATTATAGTAAATTTAATTCCTTCACTGTACGATTTCTAAAATTAAATCGACTATTCTGAATTACATTTGACGATTACTGATATTAAATTAATTATTCGGAATTAAATTTGACTATTTTTGAAATACAATTGGAAAATATTAAAATTCAGAATAATAAATTTAATATTAGAACTCTTCTATTGTAATTCAGAATAGTCATTGTAATTTCAAAATTCAAGTCAAATTCATAATGGGCAATTTAATTTAAATTTTGAAACTAAATTGATTATCCTAAATTACAATTGACGAGTTCTAATATTAAACTGTTTATTCTGAATTCCAAGTAGCGCTTTCCGAATTAAATTTGACCATTTCTGAAATACAATTGAAAATATTAACTCTTGTAATTCATAGTAGTCAATTTAATTTCAAAACTCGTGAAATGTATTAAATTCTGATTAGTCATTTTAATTTCAGAATTCGTCGAGTATAATTCATAATAGTCAATTTAATTTAATTTAATTTCTTCACTTGACAAATTCTGAAATAAATTAATTATTCTGAATTACAAGTATCGAATTAAATTTGACAATTTCTAAAATACAATTGGAAAAAATGTAGAGACAATCGCATAATGTATAAAGCTAAATCTTGGTTGAAATATTTATAAAAATGAAAGAATATATTAACTCTCATATTCAGAAATCAATAACTCGTTAATAAACAGTTGTACATTTTGAATTACTAAATTCTTATTTCAAATTTTGACGCTGAACCTATGAATTTATGAACACTGTTTATCATATTTGTTCATTTTATTCTCTAGAATAATGTTATTAAATGCGTTATTTCGTGAAATATAGACCGTAGTTATATCATCATTGTCCAAATCTGCGAATAAAAGCATATTGGCACATCCAGAAATGGGAATAAGTGATGATACATAAATATATTTTATATGTATATATTTTTCTTTACATCGATTAATATATTGAGAATATAACAAAAATATTAAATTAGAAGAATTTTCGTAACATTTATATGCAATTTAAAATGAATACGTTGATATATTTAATTTATAATTGTGTTCTCTTGGCAAAGTTCCTTAAATGTACAAAATGGAAGAATTCTCGGCTACCCGCTGTGCTTAATTTCGAATTCTTGGTGCAATCTTATATTTATTAAATAAAACTGTAATGTAGCTTTATTAAATTGCTCAAATTGTTACCAAATATTTAAAAATATAAAAAGACCACAACTGAAAAACCAGAAATAGATTTAACCAAATATTTAATCATAGATCTTAAAGTTCTATTGTAGTCTTTTTACATTTTTTTACGCAGCTTGTAAAAAGTTCGTTTCAAGTGAGAGCCAAAAAATGACTGAATTCTTATTATATTGTATATGATTTTTGGAAGATATGCGAGTGAGACTTGCAATCAAAACATAGGCGCTCTGAAAGAAGAAAAAAAAAAAAAAACTCGAGCGACATGTGTATCTGTGTTATGGTGCTGCCTTAAAACGTTGATATTTTTGGTTTTGTTACTTACGTACTCATATTCTAGTCACCGTTCGTTTGCCTTATTTATTTGTAGCATAGTCATTCAGAATGGTGGAAACATTTTCATAATCTTATAAAAAATAATAATTATTTGACTTTATGAATTTGTGACCGTGGTAGTTTATTTAATATAGAAAACGCCCTTTAGATGGCAAGACCATTTTATTGGATAAACTACTACGGTCGGAAACTCACATCGTTAATTTTATAGGATAGGATACATACAGGGTGATCACGCGGGAATGAACCAGTAATTTTTATATAAATACATAATTTATCTGTACAGCAGTGGTAAATAACTGGTATATTGTAATATTAATATTATATAATAGAAAGCGTCTAATGCCCATATTCATAAACACTCGCAAAGTTTCAAAACGGCTCTTTATAATTTTTGACAAATAGAATCAAACTTGACAAATAAAATTTTGATTTTTCTTTCAGTGTCGACTGTTTTTATTGGATAAATATTATAACGAACCGTTTAAAATTTTTACGAATGTTTATGAATACGGGCATAAGTCCCAAACGCGGGATTTAGAAAAAAATCACACTCTTGATTTATTTTATAAAATATTTGAAACTTCCGCTATGTTAATAGCTTTTTGTGTTTTTTCTAATTTGGTTTAGGGCCGTTTTCATAATCAAGCTCACTTTACGACTTAAATTAAAATTACTTTAAGACTTTAATCCATATTTCGAGCACACTTTTATATTAGAAGCGCTTTTATGGAGTGCGCTTTTATATTATATTCTTATTACAAGTGTGTTCCATAAAAGCGCTTTTAAAACCGCCATTAGATATTAGATTCAACATTTACAAGGAAAAGTGACATGACCGCATTAATGGCAAACAAATGACAAACAAAAGGTTGACATATGAATCGGAATTAGAAAAATAATTTCTTATTCATTGACAGTTATTTGAGTTACGTAATGCAGTTTTCAAGTTTATTCTCACACAAGTTATATAATGAATAAAATGCGTTATGTAGTGACCTTATTACCTATCGCATTTTATTTACAAAAATTATGATCAAAAAATTTATTGAAACACAATTTTTCTGTCGTATACTCCGGAGCTGGAAGTTGAATATTGTAATTATATTTGCTGGTTCATTCTCGCGTGATCATAACTGATTGATTTGAATTATGCATCATTTTGGATTGTAAGTTGTGCTTTGGTAATTTTCAAAAGCATACCATGGTTAGTAATTATGGACTTGTACACAAACATCGTAACATTATATAATTTATTTTCCATAAAATTTTAAATTCGCAAAATTAATCGCACTTTTTATATTCATTTTTGCAATTATTTATGTTAATTTAATTTTTCTGATATTGAAAAGTACAGTGTGTTAAAAAAGAAAACTAACTCGGAGTAGGCTATGAATAGAGAAACGCGTCTGTGGTTCTGATTGGTTGATTCAGAGACTGAAATCTTGCAAAACATGTCGTGTTATTTTTAAATATATTATTAGAAGACAAAGTGTCGCAATTTTATTGTACTTTTATTATTAGAGAAATTAATTAAAAGTCAAGTTGTCAATTTATTTAAAATTCCTTTTGATTCGTGAACAAGCGTTTCATGTTTATGTAGTGTCTGCAACTTAATTTTTTTCCTGAAATATTGAAAGGAAGGAGGAAGGTATTCATCCAAAATGTCACATTATTCAAATCTATTAGTTTTGTATCGCGCATTCTGTATTTTTAGGTAGTTACTGTACGAGAAATGAAAGTGTGTCTATTATTTTGAATCGCCTGTAGTTCCTGACTATTAGTTTGTGTTAGTAGAAGTCATTTTAGTGAGTGACTTGTTTGCTTGTGTTCGATATTTTTTTTTCGATTTGATGTAACTTTGTAAATTGTTGGTACAAGACTGCATTCTAGGTTTATACGTGATGATTGTTGGTAAAGAAAATATTTTACTACATCATTTAAGGGTATTGTATTGTAAATGATTTTCGAATTAGAGTTAGATGAGATTGTTAGTTAACGTTTTGTTTATGTTGTGTATACCCGATGGAAGCTGACGCACAAATGTTATTTTTAAATATAATTTTCCGAAAGCGTGAATGTCATAACTTTTTGTAAGAAAAAGAATTAAAACATTTTTGGGGCATCAGTGACTTTTTATTTCTTATTCTCATATACCTAATTTGCAATTCACAATTTATTCAAGTTAAAAAAAAAAAAAAAAAAAACGTACATAAATACGCTAGAATGGGGGATTCCACGATTTTTTGATTTTTTTTATGTATTATAGTATGTTTAAATTCAGAAATTCCCTATTTTTCTGTGGTGAAGAGCAATGACATTATATGGTGCTTTCTCTCTCAGCAGCTGTTGTTATCAGAGGTTCTAAACCATTTGTTAATGTTATGCGGCTGTTAAATTTGAAAATTTCATTTTGTTCTTATTTTCTTTTCATTTATTTATCTTAAATTTAAGTATATTGTAGTTATAGTTTATTAGTATTTAAGTATTTATAAAAATAATAGAGTGTAATCGCATAACCCCATAACCAAATACTCCAGTGGAACAGTCTGGCAGTCACTGGTTTGATGATGAAAACCTTATGAAAACGCCTACTTACAATGTCGGCCAATAAAAGAGCCGGGTTCGGTTGCGTCATCAAACCCGGAAAAATCTACGCGTTTTGAAAGTGTGTAATATATTTTAGCATTTATAAAAAGTGATAAAACATATAGAAAAGAAATTTGCGTCATTAACACAGTTATATGGGAAGAAATAATAATGTACATAATTTATATTAAAATTCGATATGAGTGGAATCCCCTATTATTGAGTTCATATTTTTTAGAATTCTATTTTAAATTTGTTCAATGTATGTAGATCCCTGCAACAATAATACATTTCACCATTCCACTTCTTAAATCTCCAAACCAATAATCTTTTAGAATGTTTTTAAAATAATCATGAATTACACTATTGCAGGAATCCTTTCTTCAGACGAAAACTTTCTACCCTGTAATTTTTTTTTAAGTCGAAACAGTCAAAAATCGCCTATTACCAAATCAAGCGAGTATGCCGTGTGTTTCTATTCCTCGTACTTTAATTTTTTCGCAAAAATATATGTTGCTAAGATTTGCAATGTCCATTTTCTTATAGATTTTTTCTGTTTTGTGTTTCATAGCATTTCCAATGTGACTTTTATACAAATTTATTTTCCTTTTCCATTATGTTTTATTTTCATATTCGGACCTAAGCACATAAGTCAAAAATGTATGTTTTACCGGACACAAAAAGACAAATACAACAGAGTAATTTATAATCATTTATTTTTTAAATAGTAAGTACATATTAAGTTGGATTTAGAAAAATAAATTATAAACAGTGGCGGTATTCAGGAAATTTTCTGCTAGCCAATACTTCAGTATTTTTTCTTTGAAAATAAAGCCTGATTATTTATTGTTTACCTTGGATTGGATTACATATAAATTTTAGCCAAAACAAGCAAAGTTTTCTGATGGCCCGTATTACGAGCGCACTTTTATAATAAAGGCGCTTTTATGGACCCCACTTGTTATGAGAATATAATGTAAATGCGCTTTTATTATAAAAGTACGCTCGTAATACGGGCCATAAAGTTTTCTGAGGACCTGTATTACGAGCGCACTTTTATAATAAAGGCGCTGTTATGGACCACACTTCTTATGAGAATATAATGTAAATGCGCTTTTATGTAAAAGTACGCTCGTAATACGGGCCATAATTTTTAACTACGGTACTGGATTTGATGAAATCAGATTCACATTTTTTTTAGTAGATGGTAGCACTAGCAGCAGTCTTATTTTGATTTTATAAAGAAAATTTATTTTTCAGCTAAATTATTCAGTTTACAAGAACAATTATTTAAAAGAAAATGCATGAAATTAAATATTACTAAGGGACTTGTTAAATGCTTTTTCTTAAAACTTCTTTTTATGATTTACTTTTGGTAATAACCTACAAACATGAGACAAGTACAGAAATTTTTTCGTATTAATAACATAAATAATATATTTACAAGATCATTACAAACATCTAATTGTAATTTACAAAGTGCTAAAAATGCACAAGAAGAAAAACAGACACATTTTGGATTTGAAACAGTTAATGAAAATGAAAAGGCACAGAAAGGTTTGCAAAATATAAATGTTTTCCATTAAATATGGAAGTTATAAATCATAATTTTAGTACATGAGGTATTTGCGAACGTAGCTAAGAAATATGATATTATGAACGATGTTATGTCTTTTGGAGTTCAACGATTATGGAAAGACATCTTCATACAAATGTTGTCACCAAGTTTGAATACAAGACTAGTCGATGTTGCTGGAGGCACAGGTAAAATAATTTAGATTTCAATGTAAATGTTAGTATTTATTTTTACAAAATCAGCATTAGTTATTCTTTTTTTATACTAGCGTTTTATAACAACTTTTTGATTGTCATTTTCGTTGCTAAATGAAATACTTTTAAGCACTAGTGCTTAAAAATGACAGTTTAATGCGTAAAATGTTACTTTTAAGCACTAGTTCTTAAAAGTATTTCATTTAGCAACGAATGGATGAACCTGACGTCCAGTGGCGGCTCGTAAGAATTTATAGTAGGAGGCCTGCAGCCAGGTATTTAGAAAGAAAACTGCGCCGCAGGCGATTTTTTTTTCATTCAAGGTCAAATGCCTTATAATTGAAAGTTACTTTCTTTCAAGGGATGTGCAAATGCATATTTTTCCCTTTCATGTACAGAAATAAATTGTTAGATCACTACTCGGGTTGTTGCGCGATTTTTTAAACTGTCATCTAATTTTCCAGCAAATTCTAATAATCCTCTAAAAATTGAATGTTCGGTTTCGTCATGTCCTCGCATGGGAAGTTCAAATTTACCACAAAACACGATACAATCTATTATTTTAGATAAAATATCACGATTTTTTTCTCGTTTTTATGATGTTTATTTATTTCTCGCCTATAAGCTTCACTACATACATACATACATAAAATCACGCATTTCCCACTTAGTGGGTTAGCAAAAACCCGAAAATAAGAAGAAAAGGGATGAAAGCAAGAGCTCCACAGAATCACTTAACTCTTTAAAAACATTCTTCTTCCGCCTTGCCCAAAATCATCATAACATTCATTCTAGAACATATTATTGTGACCGATTTTCGGCAGCGAATAACCGCATCCGGACCACAATAATAGTTACGCAACAATCATCTTTCGCTACACACTCCTGTACAAACATACTTCATTCTTCTCGTCCACATAAAAGTTCAGCTGTCTCTTCATTCTCACAAAACATTCTTACTAACCATTTATCTTTACACCACAATAATTACGAAACAATCATCCTTCGCAACACATTCCTATCCATGCATACTTCTTTCACCACAGCCACATTCATAAACGTATTCATACATAATAACATATTAAAGTGACCGATTTTCGGTAGCGAATAACCGCATCCGGACCACAATAATAGTTACACAAAAATCATCGTTCGCTACACACTCCTGTACAAACATACTTCATTCTTCTCGTCCACATAAAAGTTCAGCTGTCTCTCCATTCTCACAAAACATTCTTACTAACCATTCATCTTTACACCACAATAATTACGAAACAATCATCCTACGCCACACATTCCTATCCTGGCAAACTTCTTTTGCCTCAGCCACATTCATAATCGTATTCATACATGCTCTTCTTCTCTTTCCACTCGGAAACTTACGCTCCTTCAAAACACTACCAATCACATCCATCCACTTACACACTGGACGGCCACGCAATCGAACACCCTCAACTTTACCAACATATATGCGTTTTACAAGTCGTTCACTTATCATTCTCTCCACATGACCAAACCATCTCAACTGACTCACTCCAACTCTCTTAACTACATTCTTCCTAACCATACATTCTTCATACACCAAATTATTCCTCACGCGATCCCGTCTTGTAAACCCACAAACACCACGTAAATACCGCATTTCCACAGCAGTCACTTTCCTTTTATGCTTTCTCGTCCATGCCCAACATTCACTTCCATACATCAAAGCAGGCACCAGCACTCCATTATAAACACTTAACCGAGCTTCTCTAGATACGTTTACGTTACGAGCAAACGTGCCCAGAGCACCCATTACCTTACATCCCGCACTCACCCTCCTATCAATTTCACGGTCAAAAGTTTTAATATTAACTGTTCATAACATGCCAAGATTGCACACACTTTTTAAATGTTCAGCACATTTCTCATGTTTTTTTAATTTTTTCATTTAAATGTTTTAAATCTGCTACTCCTGTTTTTATTCACAATGAATCACCTCCAAACAAAAAAGGAAAGCAAAAGAAAGCGTTTTTCTCTGTACATCCAGTTAGCCAAATATTTTTGTTATATACATTAGAGTTAAATTTTCGCACACAATTCTGTGCTCTACTTATTGAGGACTGAGAAATATTTAAATCTGGTGTAAGACGACTTAAATTTTTAATTTCAAGTTGTCCTGCAGTCCCAATTGAGAAAATTTTATGTTTTGCAAATATTTAACAGTGTTCTTCTCAGCGTTCATTTTTTTGATGATTAATACTTCAAAGCTAGTATTAAAAAGAAAGAAACTCACAATAATGATAACTTTAACATCACACTTTATGTATGTGTAGTAGAAGCGTACTAAAGCGCAGACCGCCTACAGTACTGATCAGTAAAACTCTAATACGTAACGTAGCTTGGGCTGGAATCGTAGCAGCCCAAACTGCACGAGAATCACTCATAACCCCCACCACTTTATCCTCACTAGGTAGCCCTCTTTACATGAATTGTGCTGTTCGCTTCGGGCTGAATTGAATCCACCCCGGACGTTTAATATACTAGCCCGCATAGCACACCGACTTATTGAAAAATACAATTATTGTTTAAAAATAAATTACTATTGAGTAATATTTTATTACAAACCAAAAATAGTTTTTAAATATTATATAAATATTTAAGAGCGATAATAAAATTGCAGCCTTCATTTTATACTGGAGGGGCTGCAGCCCTTATGGACGAGCCGCGCCTACTGACGTCTGCTTACTTTTTAATTTTGAAAAATTCAAAATGTTGATATTTGAGAATAAATAATCTGTTTTAAAACGCTATTATAATAAATCTTGTATGTAATACATTGCGAAATGAGTGTTTTAGGCACTTGACGTGTTGTGCCAGTCGCTTACGCTCGTACCTACAAATTTCACGTCGCGTGCCCAAAACACTATCATTTCGCAACTTATTACATAAATAGCTATTATTTCATTCTAAAATTTTATAGGTGATATCGGTTTCCGATATGTGAACTACCTTTTAAATTTACCGAACGTAACTCGTGATCAAGTTATGAAATCATCTAGCCATGTAACTATTTGCGATATTAATGAAAATATGCTGAAAGTTGGACAAGAAAAAGCCAGGGAATTAAATTTTCCTGACAATATTGTCAGCTGGAAAGTGGAAGACGCAGAAAAGTTATCATTTCCCGATAATTCTTATACTGCGTATACTATTGCCTTTGGGATTAGAAATGTTACACATATTGACAAGGCAAAAAAAAAAAATTAAATACAATTTTAATGTTTTTATCAATGTATAAACATTTTCAGGCGCTGAAAGAAGCCTACAGAGTTCTGAAACCTGGAGGAAGATTCATGTGTTTAGAATTTAGTCAAGTTAACAATTCTTTAGTACAATGGTGAGTTTTTAACACAAAACTGATAGTACGACCATTTTTGTCCCATGATATTACGGACGAAACCGTATAAAATCGATAGATTCGATGATTCTGAACCCAAAAATGCTAATTTTAGAAATATCGCGCGTAGCATCTGACCTGAGCTCATTTTCAAAAATGTCAACAAATTTTACCAAACTGTATCGATCTTTTTTTAAAAAAAAACAGATTGATTTTTTTCTGAAAAGATCGATAAAATCGAGTTTTTCAAAAATATTGATCAACTTAAAATTCATTTATCCGAATTCCGGAAAATCGATCTTTTTAAAAGATATTGATCTTCTAGATTTTTAAAGATCGGTTTTTCTAAAAAATAGATTTATTCAAAGACCGATGATAAAATATCTTAATTTCAGCTGCATTTGACGCAAGTTAGATGTTAATTCGTGAGTTGTTTCGTGATGTGCGAATGCGTAGTAGAAACTTATCATTAAAGATCTGTCTTTCGAACTCTTATTAAAATCTATTTCTTGAATCGATCTTTTGATTCTTTATTAAAATCGATATTTTGATATAATATTTCGATTTCTTTTTGAAAATATTCAATTCATCAATCAATCGCGACAAATGTATTTTATCAAAAGATCGAAAATCGATTTCAAATTTCTAAGATCGCACAGCCGTAATCCTGAGATACCGAGAACACGTTTTTCATTCCGTCTGAAAATCACTTTTAGAAGTAAATTTGGGCCAGTTGATGAGAAAAAATCAATTTTCAGGAAAAAGTCTGAGCATCTTGCATTTGGAGAGCATTTTGAAAATGTTAACAAATTTTACAGATCGGTAACGTAGCATTCCATCTGAAAACTGTTGCATGATAAAAAGTTGAAAATGCGCACAGGTCAGATGTAACGCGCGCAAAATGTCTAAAAACAAAAATTTTGGTAATAAAATAACTAAATCTATGCACATTTCAATATCAGACGGAATAAACTACAGTCCGCCAATTTTTTTCATATAGCAGAAATGTCCCCCCCCCCCCCCCCCCCCCACGAAACTGCTACAATTTTGACCGTTATTGCCCACCTAGTTGGGTCTAGGGTCATCTAATCTATCGATTTTATACGGTTTTGGCTGCAAAACTATGAGACATGGTTTTGGTAGTGGGCTCTCATACTATAAAAGATGTAATTTTATTTTTTTTAGGGTGTACGATCAGTATTCCTTTTCTATGATCCCAGTAATGGGTCAATTAATAACAGGAAAATGGCAGCCGTATCAATATTTAGTGGAAAGTATTCGCCAATTTCCAAACCAAGAAAATTTCAAGAGTATGATTGAACAAGCCGGTTTTAGAAACGTAACTTATGAAAATTTATCTCTGGGAATTGTAGCAATTCATAGTGGTTTTAAAATATAAATATTTATTTAATATAAAATATGTATGTGACAAATAAATCCAAATTATTGTAAATAAACTATTAATTACTACTTATCTGTAATACTTTCTACTTCCATGAGTGCCATGATATTTTCTGCGATTTTTACCGTTGGCATGTCGATCATGCTACCATGGTAGTTAAAAGCCCCCTGTAAAAAATATGAGTATAGCGTTCTTCATTTTCGATAGTTTTTAAACGGTATTTATTTTGGGTAATACGTATTAATAATAGAGTAAAAGCGTTTGCACATTCTAGTCATTTTTTTAGAAAATGTAGTATTTTTTTGTTTTATTTTCTGAAATTTTCACATATTTGTATATATAATTTTGTATTCCTTTTTAAAATTTAATTTGAGCTAGATATGAATTTTTAAATATTAATAAAACTATGTAATAAAATTTGTGCACTGTAGTATGCGCGCGCTAGTCCAGAGTACTCCTAATTGGAGACTCCGGTTTTAAAAAAGACATAGGTAAAACTATCTTGTATTTGGATTCTTCTTTTAAATAATGCGTTCTTGTTATGTTCTTATAGTTTACCAAAGGATGAAAGAAGAAAAGAATAAAATGTAAGTCCAAATATAAAACAAGTATTTGACTGTGCAAATCATTTTGAGAAAAATAATGTTTAGTTATACTACGTAATAATTGTTTTACGCGGATTTGACTTTATAATTGTACTTTTTCGTCAGAAACACAAAAAGTGTACTCATTCAAAATTACCGGTGGCATCAGTTCATAGCTATGATGCTGCCATCTACGTTGAGCTTTGCCCGCCTGCTCGCATTGAAAATTTGAATTTTACCCGATGTAACACAAGAGGAGCTGATGACATTTACGAAATAGAAATTTGTAAAAACACAAATAGGCCTATTTTATAACTCAGTAGTTAATTTTTAGCAACTGGTTAAAATTGTTACGCAATAGATATTGATTTAACAACTAAGGGCATGTTTTACAATCTTTGGTAAAAATTTAACTGTTATTTAAACAAAATTGAAACGAAATAAACTGTCAAATGACAAATTGATCATTGTTGTAAATACTAGAATCAATATTGTTTACTTAACTTACAGTTAAAATTCTAGCCGGAGAATGTGAAACTGGCCCTAAAAATCCAATTTTTTGTTATATATTAACATACTTGATTGGTTAAATTTTTTTAACTAGTTAAAAAATAACCTCTGAGTTACAGAATAGGGCCGAAAATGTAATAAAACTAAGACAATTGACATCGCGTCAATGGCAGAAAAACTGCTTCTGTTAGGGTCGATTTTTCAATAAAATTGTAAGTAAGACTTAAATAAACAAAACTGAAACGAAATGAACTGTGAAATGACAGATTTGTCATTGCTGTCAACAAAACAATTCTAAAATTTTAACCAGAGATTAAAAAACCGGACCTTAATAGCGCAATTTTATGTACAAAATTTGTTAGAAATGTCATCAGTTTGTTTTTTTAATATATTATTTGATTATTGTTTATGGGGTCCCGTGGCAGCGTGCCTGAGTGTCTGGTCGCAAACCTGGGGAACTGGGTCTCGATTCCGACCGACGCCAAATATTCGAATTCGAATTTTAAATGGCACAAAAGTGACCCCTGTGGTGCACTCTCCACGCCAGCATTGAATGCCCGTGAGGTGACGCCTGGTAAGCGCCCGCACGGTACAAATATGTCATCATCATTACCGATATCTGCGATAAAGCAGATTGTGGCACCCTCAGAAATGGGTAATATGCCGTGATGATATATTTATATATTTTATTTATATTATTGTTTAGCATAATTGAAGACCTTGGTGCAAAAAGGGGACAAGTTACTTTTTTAAAGTTTTGTTCTAGGTCAAAAATTAAAACTAGTATACTGTTTTTTTTTTTTTGTTTTCATTATGACTTAATTTTTAATTTTAATATTTATAGTATGAAGGAGATTTGTGATGTATATTTATTAATTTTCAGCACAAATCTCTATTTTTTTAAAAAAATGTACTTATCCCCTTTTGCACCAAAGTCTTCAATTATAATAAGCAAATGTTATACGATTTTTTACCTTAAATTTGACTACTACTAAAAAAATATCTGTCCTAATAAGCGAGATATGAAATATTTTCAAAGCGAAAATATTTATGTGACTAGTGTGTAAAGTAATACTTTTTTTGGTCGAGTGCGATGTTTATGTGCAGAAATTAGCACGAGATAAAAAAATACTATTTACACACAATATAGTTGCATACATTATTTTTCCTACAACCGAAATGTTAGTGCTATTTCTAATAATACTGAGTTGTGAGTATGTAGGCATCTTCAAATATAGTGTAAGTTGACAAGTAAATTAACCGAACGTGCATGTTGCGTAGCAATGTATTTACTTTTCATGCACTAGTGTTTGAAAAGTAAAGTGATACTTTACACATGTAAAGAGTGCATAAAATTTGTACTTCTCACGGTTGTAGGAAAACACATTTTAGCGTGTAGCTCAATAACAAAAGACGATAGAAAATTTCCTTTACGACTATAATAAAAAAAATGACTGCAATATTCGAACAGTTTTGCTCTATCATTAATATTCGTTCAATCTCACACTTCTTACACTCATTTTTGGTAAAACTTACAACTCCACTTTTCTGATGTTCGTGAAACTTTTCCAGCAATCCTTTGGCCCATTCTACCTGTTTTGGAGTAGGTAAAAAGGCCTTTTGCGTAACTGGAACTTGTCCGGGATGTATTACTTGTTTCCCCGTATATCCCATTCGCATACCTTGTTCGCACTGCTTTTTCAAACCCTCCAAATCTGAAATAAATATTTCATCGTATCATTTAATTTAAAGATGTAGATATGTGTTTAAATACCTTTATAATTAATATAAACCATATCTATAGCTTGTAAATCGAATGCTTTTGCAACCATTACCATTTTTTGTCTAGCGTATAATATTTCAATTTGATCATCGGTTCTTATAGCTCCTATTTACAAAAATATTATTTAAAGGTGTAATACATACAAATTAATGTTTATCTTTACCGATATTAGCACAAAAATCATCGCTTCCAAATATTAAAGTTGTAGGAATAAAATTACTGGGATGCTCTAAACAAAATTTACAAATTTCTACCAAATTTATCATTGCTCGTGCAGATTCTATCAAAATAATCAAATTTAATTTCTTTTCGAGCGGTAGGTGAAGTTTCAATTGTTCTGCAAACTGTAGACTAATATTAAAGTATTATCTTTTTACAAAACAATTATATACCCATTTGAGATGACCAGTCGTGTTTACTTTAGGTAAAACAAGACTGTCTGGCAAGTTTTTACCACCTAAAATAACTTTAAGATCTTCGTCACAAAGACCGCTTTCTACAGAATTTACGCGAACTGCCCAGTCTGTTTTTACAGACGGTGGCTTACCTTCGTTGAGCAAATTTCGGATTGTTTCTCTAGCTGCTTGCTAAATACAAATGAAGTAAATTCGTACAAAAATCTTTTAGAACTCATGAAAATAAAACAACCTTTTAGTTAAATATGTATTGTATGCAAATTTGGTTTCTACAATACAACTGACCTTTTTATTCATAGCTACACCATCTTCGCAGTCCATAGCAATACAATCGGCTTTTACAGAAAAGGTTTTCTTCAATTTTCTTTCGCTATCTCCCGGAACATATAAAATAGCTCGTCTTGGAGTATATTTGCGTATAAAAATCTGTAAATAATCAAAAATTTATGCGTTATTTAAAGTATTTTCAACGAAAATCAACATTAACCTTTTCATTTTTGATAAGATTTTTATAAGTGATAGAGGTTGACATGTTACGAAAATATTTTGTGGCAAACATTACGACGCATATATTGAAAAATATGTTTAATAAATGTATTTAAAATTAAATATTTTGATAAATATTTTAAATTTGACACTAGTGACATACAGTGTTCCCACTAGTCCAACAAAAAATTAAATCAGGAAGGTTACCAACAAGAATGATTCATATTCACTGTTCTAGTTTGTAGCTAAGTTCTCAGTTTTAAATGATTTTGGGTGTTTGAAGATTGAAGTATACATTCTGCGTTAAAAAATGTCAACCCTCGCAAGCCCTTTATCCGTAGCTGGATCCCGAACGTCGGGAACTCCAGTCCGAACACAAAATGGTAAGTTGTAATAAAAATTATCGAAAATTAACTGGTAACGTCATTGTTCTAGAATATTATAACCATGCCGCATGTGGGACGGCCATGTTAGGGATTAAAATAGTAGAAACACCCAATTTCTTTAAGAAAACACTATAAAAATTATAATTTTCTATTCTAATGAAGGCTTTCTTTTGATATTTTAACATATCGCTAACAATCATCTCTTAATTTTTCGTGTCTTTTGTTCTACCACCTACGTCTTCTAATCTTCTCTTCATGATTTCTTCTAGTGATGGCAGCTAGTTCCATCGCAAATATTGTGAAAAGTTCTCTAGGACCAGTCGGTCTAGATAAGATGTTAGTGGACGATATAGGAGATGTAACAATTACAAACGATGGTGCTACGATTTTGAAACTTTTGGAGGTGGAACATCCTGCTGCTAAAGTTCTTGTTGAGCTGGCTCAACTACAAGACGAAGAAGTTGGAGATGGCACCACCTCTGTTGTCATTATTGCCGCGGAATTATTAAAGGTGAGAAAAAAAGGAATTTTATTATAAACAATTAAAAATGGGGTTGTATTTAACTAAGCACCAACATTGATTTGATCTCCAAATATTTGTTATTTACCATCCAGCCTATTTGTTATTTTAAGCACCAAAACCATAAATTTGGTTAAATTTGTCATCAAATAATTACTAAAGTAATGACGTCATATACTACTACGTTTATTGGGATACTAATTTATAAAACGCGAGCAGGCATGTGACTTTGTAGGTCTTTGTTGACAAGCAGATATGGGGGTCCGTGACAGAATGACATTTGCATCAGGGACGCTGGTAGCGCTTCCGGTTTAACCGGAAGTGACATTTTTATGAACTTCCCTTTGGAATCTATATAAAATTGCGAATTCAACGATCTACTGGAAGTGAATAATTAACCTGGTAGGCTATGATATCTAGTAGGCTGTGAAAACAGTTGAGATCATTGTTTACTGTAACAAAGTTATTCCTTGTCATTTAATTGTTTTAGCTATGTCCCGCACTAGTGCAGGAATTGACTATTTCCCGCACTCATTTTGAGTTTGAATATACTTCTAGCATAATTGTAGAAAAAAGTATTTCTCAAATCTTATTACTTCATTTTTATTGTAATTTCTATACCTCTTTTAACTATGGTGGCGAGAGATAAAAAACTCAAGTATTATTTTACGCACAACTGCATTAAAATTGTTTGTTTACATCTTAGTTACTAGGGCGGAAAATTGAACATTACGCTCGCCGGGCTTTTTGCCAGTTTTACTGCCCGCCGGCCTGTAAAAAAGCCAAAATGCCCTGTAATGATACTAACCTTTATTTAATTATATGAATTTTAGTACTTATTTCTTTAATTATTTATTATTAACGACACAATAAGGTTAACTTGGCAATATTTTTACATAGCAAGAAACTTTGCATGTATTTAAAAAAAAAAAATTAAAAACATTTCATTTGATCACAGAAGTGCGTAAAACGTTGTACATACCTCAGGCCGAAAGAAGTTTACAGCCGTGGACGAATAAAAGCCCTCTGCTACGCGCCGGGCTTCAAATTTCGTCCGCAGGCGTAAACCTTTTCTTTCGGCCCTCTATACGTAAATAACTATTTCAGTCCTATTCTGTAATTCAGAGGTTGAAAAATAGACCCTGGAATGTGCAAACGCTTTTACTATATTATTAATACGTATTTGGTATTCGTTTATTTCAATTTATCAAAACGTAGGTACTTTTGCTAAGATATAAAAATAGTTACATATTTCTGATGCGTAAATATATTTCTGGTAACAATTCAGAGCTCATTAATTATTTTCGCTGTTCAAAAATTATTTTAGCGTTCTTTCTTAAAAATGTATTTTTTTTTTTCTCAGAACGCAGATGAATTGGTAAAGCAAAAAATCCACCCAACTTCAATAATCAGTGGTTACCGCCTAGCTTGTAAAGAGGCTTGCAAATACATCCAAGAACATCTAACAATCCCTGTGGAAGAATTAGGTCGCGAGTGCCTTATCAATGCTGCAAAAACTTCCATGTCTTCAAAAATTATCGGCGCTGATGCCGATTTATTCGCGACAATGGTCGTAGATGCTGCAAATGCCGTTAAAATCACTGATCCCAAAGGCAACGCAGCTTACCCAGTTAAAGCAGTCAATGTTTTAAAAGCCCACGGTCGGTCAGCTAGGGAGAGTATACTCGTTCCTGGTTACGCCTTAAATTGCACAGTTGCTTCTCAAGCAATGCCCAAAAAAATCACCAACGCCAAAATCGCTTGTCTCGATTTCTCTCTCCAGAAAGCTAAAATGAAGCTGGGAGTTCAAGTTCTCGTTACCGACCCTGAAAAACTTGACGGAATTCGCGCTAGGGAACTAGACATCACAAAAGAGAGGATCCAGAAGATTATGGCGACTGGCGTGAATGTCATTCTGTGCTCTGGAGGAATTGATGATCTCTGTTTGAAGTATTTTGTTGAGAATAATGCTATGGCGGTCAGACGGGTAAAGAAGAGCGATTTGAAGAGGATTGCTAAAGCCACGGGTGCGAGTTATTTGACTAGTTTAACGAATATGGAGGGAGATGAGACGTTCGAAGCTAGTATGGTCGGTGAAGCTGCAGAGGTCGTTCAGGAGAGGATATGCGACGACGAATTGATACTCATCAAAGGGTGAGTACTTTTATGCATAAAATATGTGATTAAAATCTATTAGATTTATTGGGCGCTTACTTTAAATAATTACTGCCACAGTTGAACTCAAGTTTTTCAATTTAAAAGAATGATTGAAAAAATAGGAATAGCAATTCTTTTTTTTTTTATTAATTTTGGACCTATAGCACAGAATACATTTATACAGAAGCGACACTCCTTGCCGGCACCATTGTTGTTGTGATTTTACGTTTATGACCTTGAACTTTAAATTTGTTGGCAAATTTACGCGCGAAATTTAAATTGTTTTATTAACGAATTAAAAAGAAATCAGATAAAATAATCACATAATTATATTTTTATTAAACAAATTTATTACAATGCAGAATTTCCTATATCTTTGATGTGGGAAACAAACGTCAGACTCAATGAATATGTCCCAAATATCCTTCTCCATCAAATCTTCTCTTCTACAGACCTTGAGCCACATTTTACACCTATATTTATTAAATGAATACACATTTCACATGATATGAAAGTCGTTTTACACATCTTACATTTCTGGATCTTTCGGAAACGAAAAAAACTTACATTTTCCTTTCTCCATTTTTTAAATCTATTTATACAGTCTTTATATGAACAAACAAGTCTTCCCGATTCTACTTTCTTCATTTTATCCATTTAATTAGAAACTAACACCACTTCTAAAATTCACAAACCGTTCACAAAATGACATATGTCAAAAGTGAGAAGACGTGTTTGGTTTGCTTGAATTAGTTATAACCCTAAAATACATGGGCGTGACAAGCTGAGACAACAGCTCTTTCAGAATACGTGAAATATAATGTTTTTCCTTATGATAACGATTTTTCTTATCGTTTGTTGAAAAAATAACATATTTGTTTCTATTAGAAATAAATTTGTGTTTCTCAATATACTTTTACTATTGACCCCTAACGGAAAATGTTCACTTCGAGATAATGAAAAGAACAAAGAATCGTAGGATACGAAGATATGCCGAAACAATCCGATTTTATCCGATTAGCCCTTTAAATTTGTTGGCATACTCTTTCTCTCTCTAATTTTCGTTTCTCTCTCTGACTGTCGCTTCTGTATAGATGTTTATTCTGTGCCTATAGTTTAAATTACAAAGTTTTAGCGACGCTTTTGTTTTTCTAGAAAAATGCATAGGTCAGTAGATAATAATATAATAAATAATATATTTTCTAAAAGTAATTCAATTGTTCTATAAAACATCTATGGCCGATTGCACCATCGTATCTAAATATGTAACATGATTTAAATTGACAATATTGCATCGAAATGAAATGTCAAATGAATTATAATACATTGCAGTCAAAATTTCGATTTGCATTTATTTGTTTAAACGTAGATAGATTAAAATTTAAATTTTGTTGGTGCAACTGGGCCTAGACTGGTAGTATTTACTCTTAATCAGGGGTGATTAAGCTATGACTAAAATAACAAATTCACTTGTTTTTTAATCATTCCAATTTTAATGATTCCAATGAATATTTAAATGGTAGCCATGGTAATTAGTTAGTCACGATGACTAAAATTTTCAGTAAAAACTACCGATTCTATGCTTTTTTTTAAATAAGTAAGCAAATTGTATAATCAATATTTGGAAATTTTTCATTTGCAATTTTTCTAATTTCTTTTATTTGAAGAATTTTCTATATAATAAGTAATAGTTGTTTTTGTATACCATGCTAAAATTGTCAGAAAAAGTTTCGGAAGATATTATATTAATTTGAAATAGGCAAATATGTCTATCGGTTATTTGGACAGATAGCCGAAATGTGAAATTGTTAACGTTTTTGGAGACTGAAATATTGAACAGACGACTATTTACCGAACTATACGGCAATGTGAAGAAGATGTTATTAATTTACCAAAAATGAGTGACCTGACCTTTTGCCCGCAAATCGAATCAGCAGACTCAAAGTGCTCAAGACAATGTGAGAATGTCATCGCGCAAATTAATTCCTTGATAAGTTAGAATTTTAAATATAAAAAAAAATGTCCAAGCTTGAGCGAATATCCGGATGATGCAAGGCATTAAGGAGCTTTTGTTATGTATGGTATTATAGCTTGAAAAAAATATTAATTGAGCTTCGGGGTTTCGGACCTATGTGTATAATGTATTTTCGGCTTAAAATGAGAAATACACCTTTAATTTATGGCAAGGGAGTCACGGGACATCTGTATGTGTTACTCGTTGTAACCGGGTTTATAATAAACCAAGTTCGATTCTTCATAGGTAAAAAACATTAAAATATGGAATTCTATATAATTTTCTTTTATTTCAGTCCGAAGGCACGCACAGCAGCCTCCATAATTCTCCGTGGCCCGAACGACTTCTACTGCGACGAAATGGAACGTTCCATCCACGACGCTTTATGCGTAGTCAAACGCGTCTTGGAAAGCAAATCCGTAGTCACTGGCGGCGGTTCCGTAGAAGCCGCTCTTTCCATCTACCTCGAAAACTTCGCTACAACTTTATCATCCCGCGAACAGCTCGCTATTGCCGAGTTCGCAAGATCATTACTCGTTATCCCGAAGACTCTCGCAGTTAATGCTGCCCAAGATGCAACGGATTTAGTTGCAAAGTTAAGAGCGTATCAGAATTCAAGTCAAACGAAAGCTGATATGTCGAATTTGAAGTGGATCGGGCTTGATTTAATCGAAGGAAAATGTAGAGATAATAAAAATGCTGGCGTCCTGGAACCGACGATTTCTAAGATTAAATCCTTGAAATTCGCGACAGAAGCAGCGATTACTATCTTAAGGATTGATGATATGATTAAATTGGACCCTGAACCCAGTAAGGATAGGTCTTACAGACAAGCTATGGACAGTGGAGAATTGGACGGATAATTTAATTTTATTAATCACTCATCTTATATCGTTCACCTTGTAATAATACCTCTGATTTTTGCTAAATAAATTAACACAGCTTTGCTAAGCATTTTTATTTTTTAACAAGATTTCAGGATTACTTTAATTCAATTTAGGAATCAATAATTTTGGGGTTTGTGGAAATATTTCATATATCAACTTTAAGTCACGACACGACATTTCTGGGTGCGCCGATTCGATAATGACGACATATTTTAAAATAACTGCTCGTGAAATGCATAAAAGGAGTTACTTTGGTGGCATTACAGATTGTCGAAAATAGAAACTACACTGATCGTCACGGATAACAGGCCATTTTATACCTCCCGCTACCCTTGGTAAGAAAGGTACAGAGATTGTGCTAAAAATCGCATATCAAGATTTTGGTAAATAAGCACGTTTTAAGGTCCATAAAATCAGATTTTAACATAAATACTAACAATCGGAAAATTTTGAAACCTTGTATTCTAATATGAAAAGAAACCAATAAATTTTGCTAAAAATCGGATAGCCGGAAATGGCACTTTACTTGAAGCTCAAAATTTTTCTTTCAAAAATACCTTTAAATGTTATTTTTCGCGATTTATATTACAAAAATTATATCACATTTTCTACCGGTATGCATTAATACTTTTTCTGTATATTTTATCGAAAAAATTATAAAATAATCAATTTTATAAATCCCGAAACCTGTGTTTTAAAAATAAAACAATTCCTTAGTTACACAGTTCAGATTTCAAACATATGTAAATGACAGATACTCTTAAAATTTGAACTCGAAGTATATGGTATTAGGATTAATAAAATTTTACAAAATATAATATTTTTCAAAACATGTATATATTTGAGCAACATTTATGAACAACGAAACTTTCTATCAAAAATATCAACAATGTTAATAATAAAAAATTGCTATTCTATTTAAACTTATCTATTGTCAAGGAAGATATTTACAATAAACATGGCATCTTTAAGTCATTGCACAAATCTCAATTCTCAAAAATAATATCAATTCTAGGATTCTAAAAGAAATTCAGACACAATTTTATTGAATTCGTCCGCGTATCGCAGGTGAATATTGTGCTTTCCTTTCGGGAATATGTACATTCTGAAAGTTAAGAACTATAAACCTCTTTCTCTGGGAACGAGAACTAGACATTTAATTCGTAAATAAACTACTTATTGAAGGAATTAAAGGAAAATATACTTTTCTTACACGCACACAGGATTTTTTTTTCTATTACTGTTTGGAATAAGGGTAAAATTATTAAATAAAGCTATTTGTTACAACAAAAAATGATAATCTACTTTTCCGCCGCTTAAAGTATGGCTCAATAAATAATAGTTAAAACAATGAAAACATTTTTTAAATAATTTACGAGATATTTCACATTTGCTAAAACAGAGCGTACTCAGAGCAGTGTGTGTGAGACAGACAAGTATAGGGAGAATGTGACGTTACACTCATTTCTCGAAAAGAAAGTACTAGGAACAATTAAGATTTTTTAATACTCTGAATTGCTTCAAAACTGAATGAAGATTTTTTTAAAATAATAAAAATTGAGTGAATTACCCCGTCGTACAGATAATCATCGTTATCGTTTTGAAAATTCTGTCCTTGGACTGGTCTTAATGAACCTATCAACTCCATACTAATCTGTCCTGTGGTTCTCTCTTCAGCCTCTTGTAATTCTGTTCGTACTTAATTTCAGTTAAAATTCCAAATTTTCTTCGTCCTCTTCCTCTTTTCTCATGTATTTTTGTTCTCAATCTTAAAATATGTACGAGATATGGACAATTCTCGCACTAGTGCGGGAAATAATAAAAACATAATTTTTATTTTTTGTCATGATCGCTTTAAAATATAAATAGCTGCTCAAATAATAGATGATATATAAAAAATTTGAATGTTTAGTAATAGGGTATTCTGGCATTTAAAAAAAATCATTTGTTCAGTTCGGTAGGCCTATGAATATATAATTTAAGTAAGAAAAAATATATATCAATTAAGATGAATTTTAAAGTCATCGAAATTCAAATTTTCTATTATGACGAGCATTCGATATTGATATCTGTAGCAAACTTCAGCGCCTAAACACACGTGCCTGTTTATAACTTTTGAACAAGAAAATGTAGGTAAATAAACAAATATTAGAGGAACACGTAATAATTAATACAAGGTAAATAAATAATCAAATACAAAATACACGCGCGTAGAAACTACTAGCGACATCTGCTTTTCTATAGAATCTACGTCACAGTTTTTAAGGACGTCTCTAGATATGTACAGAATTTCAGTATGTTATTATATTTTTGTACTAAATGAAGATGTAAACTATAGAAAAAGTTACAATGTATTTCGCATAAATTCCATAACACCGGAATACCCCATTTTTATTTTTGACGATTGCAGAAAGAATCTTGTTTCAAAACAAACTTGCATTAATTTCCCGCACTTATAATATTCCGCGCGCGGAAAAATAAGTTTTCCTATATGAATTTTGAAATAAAGGGCTTTTCCAAATGGTAGTAGGAAAATATCACTTGTTATGTAACAATTTACGAATTAAATGCTCTTCTCATTTTTTTATATTTACCTTGAATGCCTTATATTTGCACTGATATAATTCGGATGTTCAGCAGGTACAACTGGATCTTCAGCCCCATGTAAAATTAAAGTAGGGCATTTAATCTTCGATACTGACTCCATACAAATATTTCCTCCCTTTTTCTGCTTAGCTGCCATCGTATCGCACCACGCAGACCACATAGTCTGTAATTCATCAGCTCCGTATAAATCCACTAAAGGTTGTCGAGCTTTTTTCGACCAGTTTTTCGTATCTCGGATCTTTTCGTACGCCTCTATGTCTTCGGGGAGTAAAAATGAGTTAGCCCCCCAAATGACGAGTTTTTCAACAGAATTTGGAAACTCCCCAGCTAGAATCATGCTGGAAATTCCTCCATCGCTCCAACCTAAGAGAGAAAATTTGCTAAGGCCAAGTTCCTGAAATTTGAAACGGTGAATTTGTCTCTAATGAAGTAGCAACCACATTACTTGCATTAGTTTGTGTGCGATTCTCGCATCTTGATGGTAGAAATCTTGGGAGAATAATCTACTAGGAGGGCGACTTCTGCCGTAACCAGGAGGGTCAAAAGCGACTATGGTAAAGTCACTTGGGTTTAGTTTTGTAACCTGGGGCTTGAAATCGCTCCAAATTGTGCCCAAGGCACCCGGAAAACACAAAATTGATTTCTTTCCACACCCGACTTTAATGTAATTCACGGTTTTTTTATCAATTAATATTTGTTTTTCCTAAAAATGAGGGGTTATTCCAGGGCTATTTTAGTGGGGAGCCATTTATATCGTCAAATACATACTTGACCCACGATTGTGCTACAAAAATTTCTTCCTTCCAGATGTTTTGGGCACAACAAAAAATTAGTTTTTGGCAATATACTCTTTCCATATTTGTAAATAATGCTATTCATTTTGTGATTAACTTAAAAAATGTAAATTTAAATTTTGACCTTCACTCACTCTAAGCGGCTAGCTAATGTTGGTATTATGATACTACTCTTGAACTTGATGCATTTGAATTCATTATTTTTAAATTTTGTTATCAACAGCTTAAGTTATCAATGTTCTACTTTTGCCTGATGGATGTATATGAGTGAAACTGAATATACCGCATGGGAAGAATGTTTGTTATGTCATTTTAATAATAAAGTCGTTGACGATGATTAGTTAATTTAACAGATGGTTGTGTGTAATTAATATGTTGTTTGCGTTGTTTGTTTGATTTTTTTGTGAGAGAATGAATGTTTGTTTTGATCCATTATTGATTTGCTGTTGGTTCTACTGCGGAGAGAAGCTTTGTGACCATATCACAAGTAGCTGGGATACTTCAAAGAAAACATAATTGTATTTATTCTGTCCACAAGCAGATGGCAGAACATTACACAATAATTATAAGTTTAAATTCCACGCTATATAACAATTAACAAAAGTGTAGTTATAAAGTACGGTAACTGGTATATTTAGAAAGATCGCTGCAGATGATACCTTAAAGATTTACGTTTCTTTAGCGCTTCCACGCTTACCTTATACTAGATGGCGTTAAATTGGTTTTGATGAAGAAGGTTTACGTCAGGTCCTTTTTCCGAAGTGTGTGTAGGCGCTATGCGCGCGCTTACAGTGGTGAATCACTGCCATGTGTACTGTCATATGATAAGAATGGGAACTAGTGTTGTGCTGCCTGCACTGTCACACAAGACAGTTGGCACTCTGTCATGGCTGCATGGTCTCGCTCCTCGCGATCTTTGTTTGTTTTCGCGTTTGTTTGTTTCTGTGACGCGCACCTCTTACTTTTCCCAGAACTAGAAAGCGTCTCAATAATCAACGATGTTTTCATTCAAAACCAGTACAATGTGAGAGAACTGTTACTAGAATTGCGCGGTCAAAACTTCGGCAATGGTATGTTCATAAAACTGACCGCTTCAAAAAACGTGTGTGAAGATGACATAAAATATGAAGTGAAACAGAAGTTGTTAGAATTTCCAACATTAGCGCGGGTGGTAGTGCTAGTGCCAAACGAGGACCAGGTTTTGTATTTTTGTGTGAAGCAAAGCCCGCCGCTGGTCAACTTCGGAGGGGAGGTCATTAAGTGGCGACATGCCGGAGAAAATATATTTATAAAATTGAGCGCAAGGACGAGAAGCAATAACTCCTTTAATTCAGAATCCTTCAGGTAAGTTGGTATTTCAAAATGTCTTGCTGACATTTGCTATTTTGATAATATTGATTTGTCTGTGACGCATCGTGGATGAGATAAATGTTTTCCCGTGGGAAGCCGACTGATAATCTGTAGGTATTTGTTTACGTTTGCGAGTTATAAACAACAAGATCTGAAGTTGGAATGTCCCTATGTTGATACCGCGCTAACTTCCCAACTCTCTGTTTGATGCGTGACGCATATTACGTAACGATCGGTCTATTAATAAATCGCGTGCGAAATATGACCCAGTCGCCCACTCACTATGCATCTTAATATGCGTCAGGCGATAGCCATCGAACATCATAATCTTATCTCGATTTTTGCACTATTTGTTGTCAACTGCACTACATAATCTGGGTTATTGCAATTCGTTCAACCTATAATGCATTGAATTCTTGGCATGCAACTTATCCTCGTTCTCTTTTGCTGGTTTTGCTACTTTTTATCTAAATTTGCTCACGTGACTCATCACTTCACATCCGTTCGTGTACGTCAGAGATAATTCACAATAGTAATCCACTAAATCCAGTTTATTACCTAGAAACTTAAATTAATTAAAAAATACTTGACCATGACGAGTATGCTAAGGACACGTGCATTGAATCAAGATTGGTTCAAATCCCTTTGTTCAGATAATAATATTGAGCCTTTAAATGCTTATTTGCACTGACGCACTATTAGATGGCCTTAAATTTATGTAACATTTTCTTTAATACTTTGATTACAATAATCAAAGATTAGCCAAATTTTACCTAGGTATTAAAAATAGGTATTCGAAATCTCAATCGTACAGCATTTATTCCTCGATTTATTCTTATAAAACCGTCGTTTATTTTTACTGAAATTTTTAAATAAATAATCGATGAAAATATTTATTTTTTTAAAAAACAATAATTTTTTTTCATATTGGGATTAATTTTGAATCGGGTTATTCTACCACTTTTTGCCCTAGCCTAGAAACTATAGTCTGGACGATATTACTTGGCGAGCTGAAGTAATAAAGGATTTCTCTGTGGTTACGGTAAAGGTATAAAAACCGTAGGCGCGCCGGAAAAAAAATTAATTTAATAAATGTACAAACAGTACAGAAAATAATAATTTATTTATTACATTAAAAAAAAAAAAAAAATAATGTCAAGTACCAAATGCAAATAAAAAATAAAATAAAATACATAATATGTATTGATATTATTCGTATAATAATCACATTGCATAATTTATATAAGGGTTTTTCTTGTAATTTGTGTTTAAATCTTAGTCTTTAGGTTTAGATTATTGGTAATTACGAGCAGATTTTAGCTTATATTATAATGTACATTACAAGTTTACTACTAGCTACAAAATATAAATATTTGTCAATACGTTTACTTTACTAACATGTTATGTAATATCTGAAATAAATATTCAAAAAATTTAATCATTTTAGATTTCTTATTGCCAGTAAGAAAATTTATGCACGCCTATGTGCAAAGAGAACTGCTTGAATATAAGTGTCATAAATCGTGCGGTTCGAAATGTTTTTCTATTGTGTTAGGCCATAAAAGGTCGTAAAATCACTATTTTACTTTTAACGCAGTGTGGTATCTAAGAAAAAGTATATATTTAACATACCGCATCGTAGGAATTGTGAATCGACCTGCATTCCTAAGGCTTGCCAAGATAAATCGTTCAGACTATATACATATTTGCGTGAAACGCAAACATTTTCACAGTAGCATCGATTAGTATTAATACGGAGGATTTAGTCATTTGTTCAAATGATTACTACAACCTACACGAACTTTTTCGCGATCGTCCAGAAGATGAACTGTTTCTGATCACTTTTTAGATCGGAAATATAGCGCCGTAAATTGTCTACATACATTAATGTTTCCATGGCGTTCAGTTGTTTGTTTATTTATTTATTTTTTATTTTCTAAATAAATAAATAAATATATCATCACGGCATATTACCCATTTCTGGGTGTGCCAGTATCTACAACACATGTAGATATCGGTAATGATGACGATATATTTTATCGTGTGGGCGCTTACCAGGCGTCTCCTCACGGGCACTCATAGCTGGTGTGAAGAGTGCACCACAGGGGTCACTTTTGTGCCATTTCAAATTGGAAATATTTGGTGTCTGTCTCACAGTAAAAAATAAAATATTGTATACCTATAGATTTTTATTTATTCTTTTTCTCAGGACCGCGAAAAAATTTTGTACTCAACATGACCTGAAACTGAAAGAATCACTTTCAGGTCTTCTTAAGTAAATTATTGTAATGTAAGATCCGAGGTAATATTTTACCCTGAAGAAAGTATAAGTGTTTACCGAAACGTAGATTTTGTAAGAATAAATGCTGTATGATTGAGATTTCGAGTATTTATTAACACCTGATTTACACCACAGTCGAGAAATTTACCATCAAAATATATGTTGCTTTGTTTTCAATCATCATATCTACGAGCCTACGATCATAATACTTCGGCCGGTTTACATTTTCAACAAATTATAAAACACAAAAATAGTGAGAAACAGGGTATGGATGATTTAAATCGCGATTTAAATCATCTGATTTTTAAAAAATAAAAATCGAGATAAAAGTCAACGATTTTTTTAAAATTATCGAAGCATCGTATACTTCAAATTTTGAAATTTTAAATAACAAGGAATTTGTTTAGAATGGGGGATTACGGCTCAATCGAATTAAAGGAAAATAGTAAAAAAATACAAATGTATATGCTGAATAACGAATATTAATAAAAAAATGAAATGGTATAATTGAGATATTTCGGAAATAAAGGGTTTTTTGTATAACGCTTCGACACTAATATGAAAATATTTTGATTGGCGACCGAGAAACCGCCTATACATGCATTACAAATAGCGTATTAGGAGGTGGGATTACTACCAATGGAAGTTAAGAAATTCAAATTCGAAAGGAGGGGCTAACATTCCTGTACTACAGTTTCCAAACAGTTTTTATTTTAACATAAATTTCTTGCATTAAACTTAATAATATAAATACACCTGTAATTATAAAGTATGTATACTTATATAGTGTTATAATATTCATTTATTTTTATGTAAATATAACTTAAAATAGCATATATTTCAAGAACATTTAGGTCCATGATGAAAACAGTTTGATATAAAAACACATAAATGTGACGTCACGTCAATCTTTTCAAAATTCGGGAGACCATAACTCGCTTATTAATAGGAATTTTTTCACCGGATTTTCATCAATAGTCTTAGTTTTCCTAATATTTTCAGATGAAATTATAAAAAAAAAATGGTGTAATCCCCCATTGGTTGGCATTTAATAAAATTAAAATCTTTTATCACATGAAGAAATAAAAATTATTCGCATAATGAGAAGTGCAACTGCATTTCCAGCAGGGATACAGAGTGTTTTTCATAGTATGCATTTCTGCTTTTTTGCGCGTAGCATCACCTGAACGCATTTTCAACTTATTTTGTCATGGCCAACAGCTCGGCCAACAGTTTTTAGCAGGCAGAATGCTACCGATCGGTAATATTTGTTAACATTTTCAAAATGCTCTCAAAATAAAAGGTGTTCAGACTTTTTTTAAATTGATTTTTTCTCATCAACTGACCCAAATTTACTTATCAAAATGATTTTTGGATAGTATGTTATATTTTTTTTCTAATTTTTTTTTAATAGTCTTTTGGGTACGCACTACATAATCGACGTATGAGAAACGTGTTCTTGTATCTCAGAACTATCATTTAACTACGTAATCGTTCCATAAATTCTGTTCGTAATATAAGGGAGACTTATTCTAAATAAACAAAAAAAAAATCTGACATAGGCGGAGTTAGACTTTAAAATTGGGAGTTGTTTAAGTCACAATGGCGGATCCAGGTGATATTATCAAAGGGGGTTTAATTGTAGGTTGCCTAAAAGTATACATTCATGCATATATTGATGTATTCATAATTTGTGAAAAGAAAATGCGCCGCAGGCGATTTTTTGAAAAGTTTCAAGGTCAAACGTGTTTTAATGCAAAAAGATAAGAGTTCGTTACAATGAAGGAAATTTAACAAATTGTTAAAAAATTAAAATCGGATCAGTCATAAACTCACAGTTGCTAATAAGCAGGGTTCAGAACTAATGGATTCTACTGTTGAAATACGTAAATATCTGATTAACAGAAAAGCGTACTTTACTATAAGTATAGTTCTGTGTCAATGCTTCGTATTAAGATGAAAATAATAATTATTAAAATTTACAGAAATTTTGTTTGGGAGGTGCTAATTCAAAGTATGAGGTGCGAAGCACCCCCAAGTACCCCCTAACTACGCCTATGAAATCTGAGCTTCCCAAGAGCTGAGCATAAACTCCATCATTTTAGCGGTTAAATTAAACTGAGGTTTTAAAGGTTGATTTGCTGACAACAACAGCTTTCGTACTGAAGGCGGTCATTTTGGATAATTTTATTTTTTTTAAGATCATTAGTATTTAACAATTAAATAACATTCGTTTGTTTATCAGATTTCTTTTGTTTATGTAGACCAAGACTTCCTTGTATTAGGGTCAGAATTTGTACAAAAAATATTCTAAATAAATCAGGTGTGTATAGCCAATGTGACAACAAATACATAGGTCAGACCGGTAAAAGTTTCCTCATTAGATTTAATGAGCCTATGAGATCTTGAAAAAATAAAAAATCATACTCTAATTTAGCCGTACATCTTCTTGAAAATAAACACAATTGTTCAATTAAAAACTTAAAAAAATTACATGTAGAAAAGAAAAGTTCGAAATTAAATTTCTTAGAAGCTTTGGAAATGGACAAAATCTATCAAACATAATGAGAAACGTGTGAATGATCAAACAGATGTTCTCCAGTCAGAAATTCTGGAAATATTATCGAAAGGGAATTTTTATTAATCTCTTACCAATGTTGCAACAAGATTAGTTTATATTATTATATTCGTGTCTGTATATATATTCGTGTAATTCTTTTGTACATCCCTCAGTCTTCTGAAGATGGTGTAAAAGCTGAAAACGCGATATAGATAATAAAACTTATTTTGTGAAACTTAGCCAAGTGTTATTTTACTTTATTAAACTGTTTCACCAAGGTCCAACGACGGATTTAACCAATCACAGAATTTATGGCACGATTACGTACATTCCGGAAATTAGACGGAATACTATGATACAGTTTGGTAAAATTTGTTGACATTTTTGAAAATGCGCTCAGATCAGACGCTACCCGCGAAATTTCTGAAATTAACATTCTTGGGTTCAAGGTCATCCAATCTATCGATTTTATACGGATTTAGACGTAATACTATAAGACAAAAATTTTGGTCGTGGGCTCTCACGATATAACCCAATATTAAATGGCGAAATATTTGAATAACATATTCAGTTATTGTACGTTTAAAATCTATATTTTGAACTAGTCTAAAGAAATTTATAATTTGTTGAAAAAACGGCCAAACTATTATTATATTAATAAATATCTTATTTTAATGTAGAAAAATAGCTCGTCGTAGTCCTTCCGAGCCGCGAATCCGAGGCATCCGCATTGAAAACGCTGAACGATCCGAAATATCTGATGACGGCGATGGAGTGCCCGTCCTTCTTGCACACCATGACGCCACCCTGCGTTTATTCGGAGAAAGCATCAGCGACAACACGTGGCTCACCTTCACACAACACACTGGGACCTTTGGAGGTTCTTGTCAGCTTACAGCTTCGAAAGAATTCCCGATAAAAAGTACTACTCATGACAAAACCACCGGAGTAGTAACTGTTAATTTGCCTCTGCATACTGAAGATGGAAGCCAGCCATTTTACGTGTGTTTGAGACAGGGTGTTAGCAATGAATCTGCGATACAATCAAACCCTTTTATTCACCAAGGGGCTGATGCTTGGATACAGATAAGAACTTACAAAAAGTTGTTACCTATTTATGTATCAATCATTATTATTATTATTTGCTTGTCGTTCAGTGCGTTGTTTTCTGGTTTAAATCTCGGTTTGATGTCTATAGATAGGACTGAACTGAAAATTCTTTGCAATACTGGAAATGAAACCGAACAAAAATATGCTAGAATCATACAACCTGTTCGAGATCATGGCAACTATTTACTATGCAGTATTCTACTGGGAAACGTTCTAGTGAATTCTATTTTCACTATCTTGCTAGATGATTTAACATCAGGATTGATAGCCGTGGTGTTTTCCACTTTAGCTATTGTTATGTTTGGTGAAATTTCACCGCAGGCTGTCTGCTCAAGACATGGTTTAGCGGTTGGTGCTAGAACCATATACATCACCAAAGCAGTAATGCTGTTAACGTTCCCTTTGTCGTATCCAGTAAGTAAAATTCTGGATATAATTCTTGGAGAAGAAATTGGAAATGTGTATAATAGAGAACGTCTGAAAGAATTAGTAAAGGTAAGACAGGAAATATTTCGCGGGTTTAGAATAACAAGTTTTGGCTTAGGTTCTATCAGCCATCTATATCTTTTTGATATTAGTTTTTAGATAATGTTGTCCATTTTCGAAATAGTACAGAAACAAAGTTCTATCTGCCAAAAATTGAGTTAATGTGTAGGGACGAAGTTCTATCTGCAACATAATATAGATAGAAATACTTTAAAACAAGTATTTTCTGAGCCAAAAAAGCTGAAAAGAGGTTCAGAAATTAGCGTCGAGAAACGGAATGCTTTGAAAACAATGGTAGCTGTAAAGGATGGATTACACGACGAAGTTTTTATTTTCAAGTGACTTGAAATTTGACCTTACAAGTTTATTTACACGATCAAATTTTGCTTCAGTTACTTAAAATATCCAAGTGTCAAAATTTAAATTATACCTACGTTAAATTGTCATTGAATTTTCATCACTTGAATTTTTCGTATACAGGGTGGTTGATTTTTCATTGTCCAGCTTATATCGTCTGAAATATTAATATTATTATTATATTCCAATTTTAAATGGCACAAAAGTGACCCCTGTGGTGCACTCTCCACGCCAGCTATGAGTGCCCGTGAGGTGACGCCTGGTAATCGCCCACACGGTAAAATATATCGTCATCATTACCGATGTCTACATGTGTTGTAGATACTGGCACACTCAGAAATGGGTAATATGCCGTGATGATATATTTATTTTATTTTTAAATATTAAAGATACAAGAAAAAGTTATTTGATACAACCTGGTCTATAATTTAGAATTTAGAAAAATATTTAACTTTGATTTTTTAAATGGAACAGCCTGTATATTTTTACGGAATAAAATTCTAAATAAATTTCTCTTTACAATGATGTATAACAAGTAAGGGTTTACCTTTAAATTATGTCTAATAAAGCAATTAGAAATACGATAAAAGTAGGCTGTGATATTCTATTGTTTATACCAGTAAAATCTGTCACAGATTTAATAATACTGATTATAATAGTGAGAAAGGTGCTAAGATTCTTATTTAACTAAGAAAAATGAACGTCGGTTACAGTAATAATGAAAAAGTTGATATGCTTTGCTGTTTTCACAGATCAAATAATAATAAACGTCGGGCTGCTATCCTGTATCAAAATTTATATCCTGATAGAAGACAGCCTCACATAAGTACTTTCCAAAATTTAGAAAATTCTCTGCGTCAGACCGGTAATATAATTATACGTAGCCAATGTTCATGTGTGACAGAAGTTACAGATATAAACAATAGAATATCATAGCCTACTATTATCATATTTCTATTTGCTTTATAGGACATAATTTAAAGGTAAATCCTTACTTGTTACACATCATTGTAAAAAGAAATTTATTAAGAATCTTATTCTGTCCAAATATATAGATGTTCCATTTAAAAAATTAAAGTTAAACATCTTTCCAAAAAATTGGTATGCCTTGGAAAAAAATTGTTTATGCTAAATTATAAATCAGGTTGTATTAAATAACTTTTGTATTTAACTTTTTTTTGTATCTTTAATATTTCAGAAGATATAAGCTGGACAATGAAAAATCAACCGTCCTATATAGCCATCAAGGTTTCAATTACTTATCTACCTCATTTTTCCAATTTTCAGTTTAATATCTTATAACACTTCTTGAATACATCAAAAATATAAACAAAAATTACATTTGACAGTTACTTGACAGTGAAACTTATAGGTACTTTTCAGAAAAAATAGTACATGTTCCAGTTTTTCTTTAACAGTTTTTCGTTAAAAGTTTATTCACTGGTCTCTCTCGCACTCATGTCATTGTGCGAGAGAGAAAACTTTTCAAGTCACTTGAATAGAAAAACTTCATCGTGTAATACACGCTTAATGACTGAGCAATAGCAAAACAATATTAAAATTAAATTAGATTTTTTGTAATGAAAAATTTATTATTTTTTAATTAGTTATGTTATTATTATTTGCAGCTCATAATTTATTTATTATTTTCATGTTTTATTAATAAAAGTAAGTAATAATTTTCTATGTTGCATTTTTTTATTTTAAATATGTGCAGATAGAAATTTGATCCCGTAAAAGATGTGAAAAATTTGAGGTAGGTACGTAGGTAGTTCTAAATGCCCAAGTTTCTATATTTTTTTCTAACCATATCATTGTAATTTGTCTTCCATATTCTTATAAAACTCTATTATTAGAGTTAAAAAAATTTAATTCGATAACAAAAATGTTTTCAAATAATAGCGAGTTAAAATTTTAAATCAGTTTTCTCGCCATATTACTTTCTTGTTATTCTATATCCGCGATTTATTATTAAGTTAGATTTTTATTGTATTTTTTATTGCAAACTTTCTCTCCTTCGATACATCACTTACATCATAAATCTATTTGCATACAAACGCGTACGTGACAAAAATAAATATATCATGCGTAGAGTTATTTCGCTTCGAAATTTTGTCCAACGTAATTCCGGAACTAATATACCGAAATACTTTTTTCAAATATTTCTTTCGTAATTATTTTTTTTCATGTAATATTCATTTTACTGATAGAAATTTTTGTATTTTTTAAAATAATATCTGGATTTCGCTAGTATTATCTGGATTAATGCGGTAATACCTGGATTACCAAAAGTTACGAAATCTCATTGAGAAAAATATGTATTATGTATAATTAAATTGCAACTGTATTTTTTAACATTAAATAATACAAAACGACCAGTTGCAATATTACATAATTTTAGGAATGAAATGAACAAGAAATTGTCAACCTATAATATAAATAAGTTTGCGTTGTCATGGTAATTGGCGTTATTTATTTATTTTCATTAACTGTCAGTTATAAAAATCAACCATAATTCTTTGACAACTCGACGGATCTCTTTATTACCTTTGTCATAGCATTGAATTAGGTAAATTCGTTCGTCTTTTGACAACATTTTCAACGATTATGGTTGATTTTTATAACTGACAGTTAATGAAAATAAATGAATAACGACAATTACCATGACAACGCAAACTTATTTTTTGGGACTTAATGCGGTAATACCTGGATTACCAAAAGTTACGAAATCTCATTGAGAAAAATATGTATTATGTATAATTAAATTACAACTGTATTTTTTAACATTAAATAATACAAAACGACCAGTTGCAATATTACATAATTTTAGGAATGAAATGAACAAGAAATTGTCTTAACCTATAGTGCCGTTTTCGTAAAGCCAGTCGGAGCTATCCGACGGATCTGTTCGATGACGTCAGATCCATCCGATTATCTAAGTTTTTTCGAATGCATCAAATCTGTATATGATTTTGACGTTTAAACCGGAAGTTATAGGAGAAATTTAACTTGTATAAATGAATAAGAAATAGCGCTTGTTTCTGTATTATACATAATTTTATATACAACTCAAATGAGACTGAGAGGCCACTTGAATCATTTGTGTAGAATATTTTGATCAGAAATTGTTTCATGTGGTCATTTATTTGTTAGAAATAACTCATAAAGACTTCACAAAGTGCGAACTGCCATATTTTCTTCAGAACTTGGCTATTGTGCTGCAATGTCTATAATCAGAAACATTTAAATACATTTTCTAAAACGCAATTTTAAATTTGCTCTCGCAATCTGTACTAACCCTGCCCATTGATCAGGGTTGAAATTTTTTTATCGGATCGGTCGGTCTGACTGGTCGAAGTGAGTTTACGAACGCGAAATATTAACCCAAATGACTTTATGGCCACTTCAGAATGCATCGGATCAATCCGATTAACTTTACGAAAACGCCTATAGATTCACCTGACTTCATTAGCGATGTGGGAGTTTTACGTAATGAACGACCAGGGTATCATTAGCAAATATTCAAAAAATTAAGTATTTATTATTTTGGTTAAATTAACTATGAATGTTTATTAATATACCGTATGTCCACGGATCGAGTTCCAAAGAGGAAAAACTTTTTTATTTTACAAAAAAATGTATTCTTGATAAAAGTTTTTGGATGTCCCGAAACGGCCAACTCAGTTTTAACATTTTCAAATTTTCTTTTAGTTTCAGATAAAAATCGAAAATTGGTCGTTTTAGTTGAAAATTATTCTAATGCCCATATTCATAAACACTCGTAAAGTTTCAAAACGGTTCGTTATAATTCTTGACAAATAGAATCAAACTTGACAAATAAAATTTCGATTCTTCTGTCAATGTCGACTGTTTTTATTGGATAAAAATTATAACGAATCGTTTAAAATTTTTACGAGTGTTTATGAATATGGGCATAAGTCCCAAAAAATAAGTTTGCGTTGTCATGGTAATTGCCGTTATTTATTTATTTTCATTAACTGTCAGTTATAAAAATCAACCATAATCGTTGAAAATGTTGTCAAAAGACGAACGAATTTACCTAATTCAATGCTATGACAAAGGTAATAAAGCTATCCGTCGAGTTGTCGAAGAATTTAACAACGATTATGGTTGATGGTTAATTTTTATAACTGACAGTTAATGAAAATAAATAAATAACGGCAATTACCATGACAACGCAAACTTATTTTTTGGGACTTATGCCCATATTCATAAACACTCGTAAAAATTTTAAACGATTCGTTATAATTTTTATCCAATAAAAACAGTCGCCATTGACAGAAGAATCGAAATTTTATTTGTCAAGTTTGATTCTATTTGTCAAGAATTATAACGAACCGTTTTGAAACTTTACGAGTGTTTATGAATATGGGCATTAGAATAATTTTCAACTAAAACGACCAATTTTCGATTTTTATCTGAAACTAAAAGAAAATTTGAAAATGTTAAAACTGAATTCTCCGTTTCGGGACATCCAAAAACTTTTATCAAGAATACATTTTTTTGTAAAATAAAAAATAAAAAAGTTTTTCCTCTTTGGAACTCGATCCGTGGACATACGGTATATAACATTGATTTAGCTCAAATTTAATGTCGATTAGTTAGAACCATAACAGAAGTATTAGAAATTTTAGTCTTATTTTATGACATGACATTGGTTTGCTGATTGTTTTAGTTAGACATTGGTTGTTCAATATCATTTTTTTTCTCTTATAAAAAAGACTTTGGCTGTTCTTGCGTTAAACCCCAGAATTCTATATATTGTAGGCAAATTACAAAATTTGTCTTTTTAGAAAACGCCTAGAGTCCATTCACGATTGCAAGAGAATTTTGCGATTTGTAAAATGTATTGTATTTGGACATTTCCGGTTGTAATTTTTCTAAACATACCTTAATCTGATCTTAGGCACAAAACTCATGTCTGCTAAACTCTGACATAAAATACATTTTAGTTTTACAGTAATACTAATGATTTTTCAAAGATATTCGAATATAATATAACTCAATAAATTAAATTAAATTGAATCGATCACCTCCCAATTTAAAACTGCACTTACATCAGCATGATTAAATTAACCATTATGACTGTACATAAATACATAATACATATTTTATGACTCATATTCTTGAGGGTAATAACTGTTTAGGCAAACCTTTATAGATGATATATTTTTGTCTGAAATTTGGAGTAATACCAGACATTATTCCAAGGTCATTCACATGTGGAAAGTGAGAATATAATACTTGGGAATTTTGGGAGCATTTAATAATAGTGGCCTACAAATTAAAATATTAAATTTCATCAAATTAATTTCATAATCGTGTAATTATATTCATATTACAAACACTTTTTATGCTGTACCTCTCCCGGCTCCGTTTATTTCTTTTTAGAGTCCTCATTTTCTAAAATTAAATATATATTTTTGAACTAAACCTGATTTGTTCTTCGTCGGTTAAAACTGGATTTATCCAAATTATAGGTAACCACAGATATCAACGATCTTGACAAGGATGAAGTCAACATAATTTCGGGAGCTTTGGAACTAAGAAAGAAGACCGTTTTCGACGTTATGACTCGCATTGAAGACGTCTTCATGTTGGACTATGAGGCAGTTTTAGATTTTGAAACTGTTTCCGAAATTATGAAGTCTGGATTTTCAAGAATTCCAGTATACGAAGGAAATAGATCGAATATAATTACAGTTTTGTATATTAAGGATTTGGCGTTTGTTGATCCAGATGATAACACGCCGCTAAAGACCTTGTGTCAGTTTTATCAGAATCCTTGTAATTTTGTTTTTGAAGATACGACGTTGGACTACATGTTCCGGCAGTTTAAAGAGGGTAAGAATTTTTTCATTCTTTCATTGATTCAGATATATTCACTTTCAATAAATAAATGGCTGCTACTTTACGGGTCGATTCTACTCGACAAAATAATAAAAAATAGACATACACTTATGTATTTTAACGCACTCGGATTAAGTTATAATAGGTATATTTTTTCAATGTTTATTTAACAGTATATTATAGATCGAGCCGAGTACAGTCGAGCGCTGATACCGAGGTCAGCTAAGAGCGCGAGGTTAGAATAATCATTCCCGCGTTGTGTGTATACTATTTTATTCACAATCAGTAATGATCATTGAGTTTTAAAAATTATTATTAAAAATAAATAAATAACTATATCGTCGAGGCATATTACCCATTACTGGGTGTGCCAATATCTAGAACACATGTAGACATCGGTATGATGACGATATATTTTACCGTGTGGGTGCTTATCGAGCGTCACCTCACGGGCACTTTTGTACTATTAAAAGTCTGCACGGGCCGGGATCGAACCTGGGTCACCATATTGGCAACCAGATATTATACGCACACGGCTGCGCGACCCCATTATTACTGGTAGTATTTATTAAAAACTTTAGTCACCCTAACTAACTAATTGCCATGGGTATCATTTAAAAATATATTGGCATGAGTAAAAAAACAATTGCATTTTTTACTGTAGCCATGTCATAGCTTATCACCGCGGATTAAGAGTAAAACTACCAGTCTATTTTTAAATTTTTTTTAACAGTTTATTATAATTTGTCAAATGGTAATAAGATTTTAGGAAAGGGAATTGTTTTTTGTACAATCGTGCGGAAAATATGTACTGTCAAAATCAAAATGAATGCGGGTATAACTAATTCTCACACTAATGCGAGAAATAATTAAAATAAGATTTTTGTTTCATTGTCATGATCGCTCAGCAACCATGGATGGCCGCCCAATTAATGGATAATATAGAAAAAAAATTGGAATACATTTAGTAATTCATATTTTTCAACGATTGCAGAATAGTTATTTATGTAACAAGTGTGTAAAGTTGTACTTTTTTTTATTGCTATCTTTCTCTTGCACTCTGTAGTAGGCTGCAAGAAAAAGGTAGCAATAGTGTGACGTCACAGTGACACTGACAAGAAATTTCAAATATCTCCCAATAGTTTTTATGTAAAAAGTGTGTAAAGTAGTACTTTTTTAGTCAAGTGCGATGCGGAAATCAGCACGAGATAAAAATACCATTTACACACGAGTTTCATACAATATTTTTCCTACAATCGAAATGTTAGTGCTATTTCTTATAATACATACTGAGTGTGAGTGTACAGGCATTTTCAAATATTGTTGATTCTGAAACCACAGAAAAAATCCAAAACGAAAACTTGCTTACATTTGTTTCAGAATCACATATTTCCCGCACTTGTTACATACTAGTTATTTTTGTAACAAGTACAAGAACAATAAATTTATTGTTTTGAAGCAAATGAATGCAAATTGTGAAATGAGCGTAGCGAGTTTCAAAATTGTATTTTTACGCGATCATAACTATTGCTATTATTATGTTTTATTATTTCCCTTACTAGTGTGGGGCTATTACCTGCACTCATTTTGAGTTTGAGAATACTTATGTTTGCAGAAAAATATCTATTTTTACAATCGTACGAGAAACAAAACTAAAAATGAGTGTAGGAAATAATTTTGTTTGCAACTCCATTTTAAAATTTCAAAAATCGCTGTGCTTGTTTCGGAAAACTTGCATTCGTTTCAGAATCACTAATTTTCCGCACTTACAAAAATAAGTTTTAAATAAACAATGAAGGAAAATATACTGTAACCGGACATGTTTATGTCAATTTCTTTTCCATTCTAAGTGAAGAATCGACGTAGCGGCCAGTTATTTATTGGCATCCTGCAAGATTGTTTCAAACTTATATAGGAACTTCAAAAATTTATCTAGTATACATACACTAGTGGCTCAACAATTGTGCGTCTGATTAATAAATGAAAGACTGCGAGCTTAAATCTTGCACTCAATAATTATTAACATAAATACAGCTGTGTCTGAATGATTAGACGACACTATTAACTGTAACTCTCTTCCAAAATTCTTTATCATGAAATTCAAGTAAAATTCTTGTCCCATACTTCTGTGAGGAGTTATGGGAACTCTCCTTACGTCTTCTTGCATGTGCATGGTGGGTCCTCTTTTAGGTAACAAAGGCCATATGGCATTTGTTCAACGCGTCAATAATGAAGGCGACTGCGATCCGTTTTATGAAACATTAGGCTTGATAACTCTAGAAGATGTTATTGAAGAGCTTATCCAAGCTGAAATCGTCGACGAAACCGACGTTTTCACTGATAATCGCAGCAAAAGAAAACGGCAGAATAAAACTAAGAGGCAGGACTTTTCTATGTTCGCCGAAAGAAGTGATAATCAAAGATTGCATATATCTCCTCAATTAACGTTAGCAACGTACCAGTTTTTGAGTACTAGTTTGGATGAATTTAAGCCTGAAGTGATATCGGAAACCACTTTGAGGAGATTGTTGAAACAAGATGTCTTTCGTCTTGTTAAAAAGAATAAGGTAAGAAAGCTGTTTTTAAAAAATGCTTGGCTGTGTGTAATGGAGTGCTTCTACCTGTTTTAATGTGTAGCATGAGTGTCTAATCTTTTGGATCGTCGTATAAAAATTAAAATTTGTCAAGCATTAGCATCACATACAGTCATACAAAAAATTCTCCGTACAACAATAGTTTTAATCCATTTTACGAAAAATAGCAGTCTAAAATGCAATATATTTGATTTTCTTTTAATCCAAAATGAAACGCATTAAATTACGTTATTATAATTAAAAAATAAACAAATAATGTAGTTATCTTATTTATGTTATGGGGTAAATATTGAAGGTAGGTATTCATAATTTCATGACAAAAAAGTCTCCGTACGATAACCGGAACAATTAAATAATAAACAACATTTATGTTTTATAAAGAAATAATATCTAGATTCTGGATGGATTTCTTTTGGGTTTTCCACCAGTAACTAAGCGATGAGCCATCGAATCTACCAAATTTTTGGTCACCGATGGCATAATATTCTGCCATTTTTATTGTAATTAATTTTAAATTCTTTGTTGGTTTATATTCTTATTTTCCGCACTTTATCAATTTGGTTAAAGTCCGGAGACTGTGGGGGATGAATAAGCATATTTTTTAATATTATACAGTAGCCATTCTCTTATAAGACGTTAATTATTTGTCGGGGTGTTCTATTGCAATAATTACTAATTTTCGTACTCTCGCTGACTAAATATCCTCCCAAAACATAATGCTGTCACCGCCGTATTTAACTGTTACTTTTAAATGCCTTAAATTTTAGGTGTTGTCCATTTTTTTGCCATCTATCTACTATGAATATATTATACTTACGTTACCAGACAACCTAATAAAGAATAAAAAGTAGAAAATGTAAGGCTTTTAAATGTAAGAGTTAAATACGGCGGTGGCAGCATTATGTTTTGGGAGTATATTTAGTTCCCGAGTGTACGAAAATTATAATAATTATTGCATCAATCATGGGTAGCAAAGATTACTTTGATATTTTGAAGGTAAATTTAAAGTATCGCAAAGTAGGGTTAGTAAACAATTTTAATTTCATACATAAGAACGGTACGACAATTAATTCGCATCTTCTTAGAGAAAGGCTATTGTATAATATCGAGAATGTAATTCATTAGTCACGTGACATGTTTTCCGCCAATCAGCATTCAGAATCTCCCTAGTTACATGTCTATCTCAGCGATGATAAAAAACAAAGAAATTATCACCTTATTTATATTCATTATTCATTACTCAGGGATTTTTGCATCATTGACAGTTAATTTTAACAAAAATTCATTATATTCTCTCATTAAATATAAGTTCGTGATATGATTACTAATCGAAGATATTGCTTGTGAAACCGAAGCAGCACATTTCACTCGTCCTTCGGACTCTTGAAATCTGGAACTTGGTTGAATCTACCTTTGGTAGATTCATTGGCTCGTCGCTTAGTTACTGGTGGAAAACCCAAAGGAAACCCATTTAAATACATTTCTTTATGAAACATGCATAAATGGTTTATTATTTAAATGTTTTTGTTATCGTACGGAGACGTTTTTGTTGTGAAATTATGAATACTTTCAATGTTTACCCCATAAAATAAATAAAATAATTATATTATTTGTTTATTTTTTATTTATAATAAAGTAACATAATGCTTTTCATTTTGAATTAAAACAAAATTAAATATTTTGGGTTTTAGTCTGCTATTTTTCCTAAAATAGATTGAAACTATTGTCTTACGGACACTGTACAGCGGTTGTCTACTTGAATCTTGAAACCTGGTACACAGGATGTTTCAATAAGTTCGCCCACTATTGGTAATTTTTTTTTTTATTTGAAGATACTACTTTGATTAAATGAGTAAAATTGGTGGTATCAGCAAAAATAAATTTATATCAGAGGTTCGAACATATGGGACCTAACATTTTATTTTATATAGGAACATATATTTTTAATGTGCTTATTCGCTAGAGAATTAAATTCTGAATTGATCGATATAGTCATTTTCTACCGTCGCATAACGATTTTTTTGAGAAAAATAAATATTAAGTTTTTTTTTTAAATTTTATTTAAATATGTCTATAAAAAGAGTTCCAAGAATGGAAAAATGTATACTTTTTTACGTAGATTAGAATGCCATGAAAGAAATGAGTGAGTTATGTGTTGAAATTTAATAAAATAGTTATTTACATAAGAGTCAGGAAAATGGTACATTACTGTCGAGGAGCCGTATTGAAATACGAGGCACTTCTTGTCAAGTATTTTACGGCTCCGAGTCAAGTACAGACATTTTACCGACGAATTATGTATTAATTTTTTTCTGAAACCTTTGATTATATTAAAAATTAATTTTAAATTTAATAATTAAATCTGATATTCTATAAATATCTAGTAGTTCTTCTCTCGTTACTAAAGTAATTTAGTAAATAAACAAAAGCGAATTTACTGTCAATTCTGCATTTTTGGTGCGTTTTAATTTTTTCGTGACTAGCCAGGGAAATACAACTTTCGCTCCGCATTTTAGGAGCGAAAATAGTACTTTCGCCTCGGATTCAGAAAAATAAATATGATCAAACGACAAAACCAGAAACAAAATATTCACTAATTTCATCCATGGCTTTCTAATTCTAGGTAAAAAAGTAACATGTATTTATTTTTGAAGTGGAAACTCCTTTAGGGCGCACAGGCGGGCAAAACTCAACGTAGATGGCAGCATCCTAGCTATGAACTGTTGCCGCCGATAATTTTGAATAACTTCACTGACAGTTACAATTTTTTATTGTATAAAAGTACAATTATAAAGTCAAATCCACATGAAACAATGTTAATTATTATAATTTTTACCAGTTGTATAATTAAAAATTCATTTTTCTCAAAATGATTTGCACAAACAAATACTTGTTTTATATTTGGACTTAAATTTTATTGTTCTTTTCTTCTTTCATCATTTGGTAAACTGTAAGAACGTAACAAGAATACATTATTTAAAAGAAGAATCCAAATACAAGATAGTTTTTCACAACCATCTGCCACTTTTAATACCGGATTCTCCAATTATGAGTTCATAGTTAGGATGGCGCTCTAGTTACTTTATATCACCACCGCCTGTTCCCATTCGGATCATAGCCTACGTTACGTTATTAATACAAGGCCGGGAAACATCACAATATCTCTCAAAAAGAAACTTTAGTTCCAAACTCACCGTTTTGGCGTGTTTTATTCCTGCTGTCATTACCGATATCCGCAATGGGTAATATGCCGTGATATATTTATAATAAAATATTTCTTACATTTGTCTTTGTTGAAGATTTTATTTGATTATAATTTGAGAAACCGTATTAACAGCATTATAACGTGATTACAATCGCTAGATTGATTATTTAAATGTCAAAAAATGACATTTAAATGACAACAATGACAAAAATTAAAATTGTTTCCTGTATAACAGTTTCAAGTAGACCCCTGTATGTATACAGGGTGTATCAAGACTAGTGTAAAAAAAAATTAATAGCATGTTCCTGACATCGTTTTGAGTAAAAAATGTCATATGAAGGTATGTCCGGAGACTTCTCGTTACACAGTTACAGGCCTTGAAATGTGCACCTCATCAAGCACATTTTTATTAATAACTCTGATAATAGTTGCACTAAAATTTTGAAACTTCATACGAGGATACTACTTAATGAGATGCATATTTAAACTTTCTTTTGTTTCTGTATCTCAACCAGAGGCGTCTCATATGGGGAAGTCATGAAGGTTTTTTATCGATATTTTTTGATCTATTAACATTTTTTTCAACTTTACCTATAAAATATTACATACAATAAAAAAATACACATAAAAGTATTCTTGATAAAATTTGATAAGCGCAGTAGTTTTTGAGATATTTTAATTTTTAGAAAATATCAATTATGCAAAAAAATGGGTAACAATTAAGAAAAAATAAAATTCACACAAATTCATTCTTTGATGTCCACGTCGATATTCTGTGGACTACGACAGCCATTACTTTTACAACATCTATAAATAAACACCATATCTACATATTCACCAACACTTAACATTTTACACTTTTTTTTTAATTTGCAAAAGAATTACTAATATTGAAAATAAGGTAATTAAACAATAGTTATAAACAGATTTTGTGTCGCTTTTCTATTTTGTTCTATTTTCTATGGTGAATTGATTGATTTTTAACTGTTAACTATTTTGGATACTTGACATTTTCTAAAAGTTAAAATATCTCAAAAACTACTGCGTTTATCAATTTTTATCAAAAGTACATTTTTGTGTATTGTATTAAATTGTTTATAATACTTTATATTTAAAAATGAAAAAATGTTAATTGGTGAAAAAAAATTATAAAAACCTTCATGACTTCCCCATATGAGACCCCTCTGGTTGAGATACAGAAACAAAAATAAAGTTTAAATATGCATCTCAATAAGTAGTATACTCGTATCAAGTTTCAAAATTTTAGTGTAACTAGTATCAGAGTTATTAATAAAAATATGTCAGATGAGGTGCACTTTTAAAGGCCTGTAACTCTGTGACGAAAAGTTTTCAGACGTACCTTCATATGACATTTTTTGCTCAAAATTAGCTCAGGAATATGCTATTAATTTTTTTTGCACTAGTCCTGATACACCCTGTATATTAATATTTATTTATGATTACATTGTAACCCATTTTATCAATGCATTGAGTATAATAATAAAACAACATTTACTATTTAAATAAAACAATTTGAACATAACATTTTTAAACGGAACAACCAGGGTTTTTTCCGATACTAATACATCTACTCGTATATCTAGATTAACAGAAACCATAGCGATGCGAAGAGTATTTTGAAGAAACGTCTAAAACTTTTGTTCTAATTTTACTTTTTGTTTGATTTATAGTGGAAAACATTTACTCGCAAATATACGTTCTCTCTTCGTCGCTTCTAAAAACATGTTCGTGAAGGGTCGAATATTTTTCTTTGGATATGTGCAATTTATAAAAGTCCATTAAATTTTTATGCAAATTGCACATCTGATTGCAACAGGACACTTACACCTACGTAACAACATGGCGGAAGAACTGTTGATTTTGGACAACCAACTTGGTTGTTCAAAATCAGTTTCAGTTTAAATATTGCGTCTTCATGCAGCGAATGTGTTTCCTGTGCAAGAAATTTAATTTTTCGTAAACTTATACTTTAAAATGTAACTACCCATAATTAAAGATAATGTATGAATTATTTACTAGTAAAATAAGTCAAATCAGTCATATTTAGAAATATATGCTGAGAAATATTAACTTGAAATAATGAAATAAGTAGCATGTAACTGAATTACATTCATTTGAGTTTGTATAAGTTTTTTTTTGTGTATATTGTTAAATGAAAACATCAATATTGAAATTAATATACAGAATGGTGGCGGTTCGGGGTGAACATAGGAATTTAACATAAAACTTTAGTTTTATGTAATTTCTTGCTCTCCTGTTTATTTTACGGCAAAAACTGTAGAGTGCAAAGTTGTTCATATAAAACCATTTTTATATTTTTTATTATATTCTTGGTTTCTTCGCAATTTTAAAATAGCTATTTATGTAATAAGTTGCGAAATGATAGTATTTTAGACACGCGACGTGAAATTTGTACGCACGAGAGTAGTAGCAATAGCCATGGAATTTGTTTTCCTTTCTTCTAGTTTTCATAAATTATTTATAAACGTCGTCAATTTGACTTATGAGAAATAAATTCCGTATTCTTTTGTAACTATTTCCATCATAATATTCCTTTACAATATACACACGTTTCTCATTCGAATAAACATTTATTATTTAATTTATATCTGCGTATGTCAAATTGACGTTTGACGTTTGTAAATAATTTATAAAAACTAGAATAAAAGAAAACAAATTCCATGGCCATTGCTCCTAATAAACCGAAATTTTGGAAATTCTTTTTAAAATTGCGAAGAAACCAAAAACATAATAAAACATGTAAAAACAGTTTTATAATGCAACTTTGTATACCACAGTAAAATGAAAAGGAGAGCAGGAAATTTCATAAAACTAAAATCCCTATGTTCACCCTAAACCACCACCATCCTGTAAATATACCTATGAGATATTTTTTTAATTTAGAAAAAAAAAATTCAAATATCTATCATGCTATTTATCTTCGGGATTATTTTTCTTTTGATCATAATATGTATTTTTATTGGTATTTTTATTACAGATGAGCTTATTGAGTTCATACGCCAATAATTTATCTTTGGAAGTACTTTCCAACGTACTGTTAATTTGATAAATTTAAGTGGATAAATAAAATCAATAGAAAATCAATAATTGATTATCTAATGTTTATACCTTCGTGAGCAAATACATATTGTTTCTTTTTCCCAGTTGGAGCAACCAACATTGGTAAAGAAAAGTGGCATATTAAATTTTATATAAAATAAAAGTATACACAAATAACTATGATTAGGTTAGTTTTAATTGAATAATAACCGCAATCTAAACTGAAGGTTTGTTAGTCCACAATCAGCTGTAAGCTGTCATGTTGAAACGTCACGTGCAAGTGCCCCAAAGCAAATATTAGAAATGCATTTTTTATTTTGTTCTTAATTTAAGAAATAATTCAATGGTAACTACGGGTGCATACTCAACGCCCGAATAAGCGTATCGACAGCTAACCTGAACGAACCATCGATAACATAACCTAAAAAGACCTCCGTTTCGCCACGCCCACATATTCGGTTTTTAATTATCCTGGCGGTACCCGATTCTGTTGTTGAATATTCGGGATATCAATGATTCTGTACATGCATATTCTGGCTTTGAATATTCTGGTTTTGAATATTCGGGCGTTGAAGAAGTTCCCGTAACTACAAATGATAACGGATCACGAATCAAAAATAATTTTTAAAAATTCGCAAGACTAATGGCACTTTACATGTAGTATACAGTTTTGATGCCACTGTTTAGTACTTTTCCAAGTTTCACTTTCTCTGTAAATAATTATATGTTTGTTCATTATTCAAACATTGCATAATAAGTTTTTTTATAATTAATTATGTTACATTGAAATCAGTAGCACTAAAAATTTTTGCTTCACATGAGCCATTAATTTTACGAATTTTTTAAAATTCTTTTTTTATTTGTAATCAGTATATCAAATAGTAACTTCCGTTGGCAATAAGGCATGCAAAGGTATTTAGAAAAAAAAGCACCGCAGACGAAATTTTTATTTCATTCAAGGTCAAATGCCTTATAATTAAAAGTTACATTTACATTTTTTCAAGGGATGTGAAGTTGCATTTTTTCCCCTGTCATGTACAAAAAAAAAAATATGCCAAATCACAGAACATTTTAGAAAAGAGAATATATTTAATAGATTGTTGACTTATTCTTGGATAAACTATCTAAACACAACACAATATAGCGCGACTACTATACAGGTTGCCGATCAGCAATATCTGCAGAATTCCTTACATTAAAATTGTTTTTGTTTTCAAATACACTACACGAAAGCATCGTATATTTTGCGAAAACGGGACAATTTTGTATCCGTTCGGGTCAACGGGACAGATAGCGTGAAAACGGGACGTATGATCACGAAATGTATTACCCAACCAGTTTTCATTTCCTAATTTAAAGTACGTTTTCTTTAAGTTCATATAAAACTTTATTTATTTCTCAAATCACAGAAAAGTTTCCGTGACACGGGTTATTCGCAATTATCGACCAGAGATTAATCGTAATAACCGGTTTAAAGGGGTTTAACCAATTAATTGTTCAACTAATTCATTATTTCTTATAAACTGAAAATATTCTTTGGGAATCTCCTGGTGATTTAGCGTAGAAATAAAAAAATGTAAGTCTTACTGAACAACCAAAATTGGAACATATCAGCCCTATTTTGTAAGAAAGTAGTTATGTCTTAGCAACATCGACACAGCAAATAATCAATAATAATTGCGAACACTGAATGAAACGTGAGAAAAGGACAGGCCTTTCTTTTGTTTCTATATGTTACATTTTTAGCAATGTTGCTAAGACATCAACTTCCTTACAAAATAGGGCTAAATATCTTGGTTTTGCAATATTTATTTATTTTTATTTAAAATTCAAGATTTATTGATAATCGTAGAAAAAACGCTGAAAAAAAAATAGCGACAGGAGAAACTAGTTTTTCATCGTTTTTGCTAAGATTGTCAATAGATCCTGAATTTAAATTAAAAAAATAAATATTGTAAAATCAAGCTATAATGTTCCAATTTTTAATGTTATATTTGCATACTTCATTTTTGCAGATGATGAGCTAATTCTTGCCCGAAACGTTCTGCACATTACATTTTTGTAATAAAAAACACCGTTTCTACGCTATTTCTTATAAACCGAAGTAATCGATTAATCAACGGATTGTTTTTGTCAGCATTAATATTGTACACTTTTTAAACTAGGAATAAACTCAAAAGTCATAATTATACGAAACAAAATCATAAAATATTTACAAATTTAAATTATTGTACTTTGTTATAAGAGGTTGTGCCAAAATGATTAAACTTTAAAATGAGATCAAAATAACAAAATATTTTGGCATTGATGAAAACAGCCTAGTCAACAATCATGGAAAATCAGGAAATTTATACTGTATTCCAGTTAAGAATGAACTTGGTGGCGCTTCGGAGCCAGTCCGTTTTATACACATAAAAAAACTTATAAATCAGTTTTGTCGAATTCAAGATAAAATTATTCGGTTTGTTCGTTTCGCTATTTTACGTCTACGGTTTACCGCTGCGTTATACTTTAGTATTCGTTTTATCTAGCAGTTACTGAAGTCACTAGATACATGTTCGTTTCGCTCTCATAGCACTAGCAGTGAAGTCGCGGCGTCAAAAATTCTACAACTGTTTCTGGGGTGAATTTTGTGACAGCATTGCCGGCAAAGTCTTGGCGCATGCGCATATAAGAATCTCATGTCAAAGTCAAGTGTTTAGACGTTTAGATTGAGGTTATTCATGTTTTATGTTTGCTACATTCTTGTAAATTTTAGGTATTGTAAAATTATACAAACAAAAAATAAGTGAACCAGAAAACAATTATTTTGGTAAATATGATTTTTATTTCTTTAACATGCCGTACTTATAATTCAGATCAGATTCATCATCTGATAGTACAGCATTAATAATAAATGCAGTGTCCATGTTTCCATTTTTATTTCTTTTCATGAATTTGACATTTAATGGACATGCGCAGTTGAAGCAGATAACACCAACTACGAAACGAACAAAATTACTAATTTTAGTAACTTAATTTTTACGGCTGGCGCTTCGCAGTAGCAGCATTACAGCAGCGTTAAAACTGCGACGTTTTGCAGTAAAAACTAAAATAGTGAAACGAACAAACCTATTAAAATTCCAACAAAAACAGAAGCTGTCAATTTCCAAGTTATATGATTTAATTGATTTAAATAAAGGTACAACCAAGTTTTGTTGTTTTAATTTGAATTGACTATTTTTTTGCTGCATAATTAGAAATTAGAACGTAGAATTCAAAAATGTAGGATTATATTTAAAAAAATAAAGTAGATGCAACTTCCGATTATATCATAAATTATGCCATATATGTTAAGTTTGTGCATAAAAGTTTCAATTAGATACCTTTATAAATAAATAAGTTAACAGGGATGCCCCGCTTTCTGTGGACACCCGGTATAAAGTGTCACAACTTTAGCTGTTCGAAGTTCAACAACTAACTGAAATGTTTTATTTTGTTACAAATTTTTCGCTATTGTAAACTTGGTTCGCACCATACAAAAAGCTGGATTCGCAAGTCCTATCTTACTCCTAAGGCTGTGTCTGATTATCTGTCTTTTATCACCCTAATATCTAAATCTTATATTTATATGCCCTAAATAACGTTATTATGTAGGATTTTAGGAATTAGATTATAGGGTTTTTCAGGAGCACACTATGCCTTGAAGTTGACGCGAATTAATTAAACAAATCATGTTCGTAGCCATAATTTGTGCAAAACGTTAAATTTACTGTCAAAGAATAGCTTCTATTTTATGAAATGTACTATTAACACTCAATCTGAAACTTCAAATTAACTCGAATTGTATAATGGGAGCGTTTAGTAAGGAAGTAAGGAACTAATGGTTCTGTAGTTCCTGACACATTTATCCCCTCCAGATTTTTTGTTTTCAACTGTCAATCTAACATTTGTATATTATATAACCAAACAAAATGCCTTATTGCTGTGTAAAGGCTCATACACAGCTCCGAAAATAAAAATAAAATTATACATAAAAATAAAAATGACGATATAAACAATAGATTCTTATGAAAGTGTTCACAGCTCTCGAAAATAAAATTAAACATAAGACATAAACACAAGGATTTGCAAATGTTAAATATTTTACACAAAAATAAGCACATATATAACAACTGTCATTTGAGCTGTCAATGTACCTTAAAGGAATGCATAAATAAAATAAGGCATTTATTTCAAAAAACAGACAACTTAAAAAATGCTTGTTTACATTTCACTTCACACGCGGTATGCTTATAGCGCAAACGCGAACATGCGAATTAAAGGTTTGTTCACCAATCGAAATTAGTTTTAGTTTTATGATATTTATATTTAACACAATTTAACAGTAAATTATGAGAGTATTCACTAAACGTTTTGTGAGTGGTTTCATAAGATAACATGGTGTCAATAATAATATATAAAATAAAAATATAAATCATAAAACTAAAACTAATTTCGATTTGTCAATGTGCCATGAACGAAACTTTTTTTTTTGTCATAACAGTGTATACACTGCCAACTTTTACAAAATGATGTGAACAGTTGTGCTGCCACCTGCAAAAGTTCGGCGTGAACGCTCCCATTTATTTTTGTTGTTCTATCTAAAGTGTTGCCGTACAAACCAATGGATATCACTAATGTGCCATTCGGAGTTGTATTTATGTGAAGAAGACCTAAATACTAAATGCTAAAATACGACATTAGACACAGCCTTAGTCCATTTTTAACTGGAATAGAGTATAGATTTTTTTTTTTTTTGAAACAAACGATATAATTATAAGAAATGTTATGGGATAAATTAAATTTTATTATAATAGGGAAAGTGATGAAAAAGTCAGAAAATTTCAAACTTTAAAATCGTTGGCCACGCTGAAAATAAAAAAAGCATTAAGGATCGTGACTGCGTAGAAATGAGATATTTGCATAATGTATGTATGTAGATTAGTTAAAAAGAATCGCGCGAAGAATGACTTACAATGTGAAGAAATAAATGTTAAAAGAAAGGAAGTGACTCAATATGATAAAACTGTTGAGAATAGATTATATATTCATCTGGGCAATCCGGAACGTCACCAAACAAACCGCTTGTTGTTCATGATTCCTTCGTAATCTATTAACTGGTTATAACCGCGCTTATTATAAACAAATTCGACTATACGTTGTCTATAAGTTGTAGCTTCTTCGCTGAGAAAAAACAAAAATAGGTCGCGATAGTCTTATCTCCTCGGTTTATGTGATTACTTTGCACTTGAAAAGTATTTTCATCATTGTAATCCTAATCAGTGCAATTTTACAAAAATAAAAAACAGCTATAATTATCGATAAATACAAAGTAAATACATTAATACTACCTATTTTTCAATTGCGTAGACGTTCTATTTTCTAAATTTAAACTCAGTCTTGTTAAAACCGAATTAATGCAACTTGCAAACATTTCTTTTCGAGCAGTAAAATCCAGACACATTGGCAAAGTTTCAAATGTTTTTTAGAATGAATATATTTATGAAAGGAATTTAAAAATAGTTATCAGTAAATATTTATACGGGGCGGATGAAGATAAACAGGAATAAAGAATATATTAGTGAATTGTAAATAAATTTGACGTTGTTTTAAAATATGGTGACGATTGATTAAAAATGTAAACATAAATAAATAAAATGCACTTATTCTATCCGTATTTATTATTTTAAACTTGGACGATATCTCGAGGGAATTAACATGTGGGAATAATTGGAAATAAATAAAATATGAGCGTGCAACTACCATTTAATACAATGCCAATAAACAGTCGATACTTTAAGTGACAATTTGAAACCAAAAAAGATAAAATATTTATACAAATATAAACATATGTTCTGCAAAGCACTGTTTTAGAGATAAGATATTTTTCAATGTTCATTCTAATTATTAATATTAATAAATCGGTCCCAATTTATTTGCACATTAAAAAAAGATTATTAAACAACACTTGTTCAACTTTATGATGCCATACCAGATAGATACTCCATGCGTTTGTATGAAAGTGAACGATATGTTGAACGACATTGGCTGCTTGGCTGCCAGGGCATTCAAAACTTGCACTATAATATACGTAGTTTTTTTTATTAGTTATTTTATTAAATTGCTTATTATCCATGCATATTTCCAGTGATTAATTACAAAAGTTTTTCTAACATATTTAAACCGGGTGTTTACTTGAAATCTGCCCACAAAAAGTGGAATATTCCTATCAACTACTTTATTTATAAGATATCTAATTAAAAAATTATTTTCGTAAATTTAACATTGTGGCATCATTTTTATGTATAAATAATATACATATACTTCCTTATTTTCAATGGAACATCTGTATATTTTTACATCTTTTAATTCTACGTTAAATTCAGAATACAATGATGTGCCACAGCTCAAATTTCGCAGCAAAATAATCTTATGAATAATATTTTTAAATTTTTGTGTAAAGTAACACAGGAAAACACTAACCTAAGTAAAAAAAATGAATTAATAGCTATTTTTAGTACAAGTGAGCAAAGCATGTTTTTTTCTCACGCGTTCGGAAATTGGAGGCACAAACAGAACCGAGTGCGCGAACTGGACAATTGAGAAAAAGACATGCTCACTTGTGCTAAACATGATTTTTTTTTCACAATCTTGAAATATAAGTTTTCTAAAAAAACGAAACATTGTACTTTTTTTATTAATGAAAAACTCAACAGTACATATGTTTACAACTGAATACAATCTAAACTTAACTACAAAAAATTATTGTTTCTTCCTGTAGAACGGTAGATATTTATTGTACAATTTGTAACTCCATCAAAATTTATGGCTCCTGACGTAGATTATTACAGGCTTGTGTATTTTGCTCACTTATGAAGAAAGTTATTTACTTTGCTTACTATTTTAAGTTGAATAATAATAAATTGTGCTAACTATTGTGGAAAAAAATTACGCATTTTAATTGTTGGTTAAATAAACAATTTTAACCAAAAAATACAGAACTGCCAGTTTCCAAATTATATGATTCAGTTGTTTTTAATAAAGCCACAGCCAACTTTTGTGTTTTAATTTCAATTTTTTTTATATTTTTTTCTGCAAAATTTGACTTATAGCACATCATTCAATTGCGAATTTAACGTAGATTACGAAACTGTAAATATAACAGGGAGTTCCATTTAAAATAAGAAAATTTGTGCCATTTCCTATTAAACCGGAAGTGATATATTTATTATTTATACATAAAAAGAATGCCACATATGTTAAGTTTACGCATATAATTTTTCAATTAGATATCTTTATAAATAAGAAGTTAATAAGGTTCCCTCGCTTTCTGTGGACATCCGGTATATGGAATACAATGTTTCTTTTTTTATTTTGCTGTAGTTACTTACCTTTCATTTTTAGAGGATAGTTGTAATTACATAACTTGTTCAGAATTAAAATCTACGCAATACGAAAATAAATGGTTACTCACTATTGTTAAAAAATGACAGCAATGTAATTTTCGTCCATTTTAAAATGCAACATACAAAATTTGTAGTTTTGTATTATCAAAACTAATTTCCAATAAATTAGTCTACATACGATTAACAAATAATCAAAATATGAATGTTGTACATCTTAACAAACTTTAGCTTACAAAAATTCATAATTTTTATGTAATAAATGTTAAAAAATACCCCCAATCACTCTGAGGCAATATTCTAGTCGGTCGTAATAAGAATTGACACCATTTGTGATGTGTTTTGGAGGTATCTCCTGTGCTGCAATACTATTTATAATGTTGCATTTTAAAATGGACAAATATTACATTGCTGTCATTTTTGACAATAGTGAGTAACCATGGAAGTGATGAACTTTTAAAATAAACTCTCTGTAGATAAATAACCACAGGAAAAAAAAAAACATTGTATCCCTAACAGATTTCATGTCAAGTAGACAACCGGTATATTTTATCAAATTTTCATGACTCCAATTATTAGCACTGTTTGAGAACAAGATTGGCTTACGCCTACGGAACATTTTTTAAAACTAGTGGAGTATTCCATTCGACACAAAAAAAAAAAAAATAATTTATATAAACATGATGTTCTCTGCACTGATTTAGAGATAAGATATTGTACGCAAATTTAATAATTTTCTCTCAGTAAATAAAGGTTTATTTACTGGAATATTTTAATAAAAATTTGTACACTTGTGTAGCTGGACCCGAAGAATCGCCAGACCAAACTAACACGTTTGCGGACAAGATGGCATGTGCCGATACACATCCAGGGACTTGACGTTAAATGCCGTCCAACTTTACATCGCACTGTAGGTACAAAGCGGCAAATGCCGACGAGTAAAATTGTATGGGGTTCCAGGTAGTCTAAGTGTACTGTCCTTGCAGGAAACATAATTGTCCCTGCATAATGTTTTCTGTACTTGTCTTGTAACTAACCTAAATTAATGCATACACATACTCCGTTATTTAATTAATGTTTTACGTTTGTAGTCGTACAATAATTTTTGCAACACATTTTTTTTAACCTGGCGGCATTTCTTGGCATTATCCTATTATAAAAATATATTTTGATTGGGCCACCATTGTTATTTGAAGAACTATAACAGCTACAAATAAGTTTAAATTGGCATATAATTCCTATTTTATAAGACTAATATAATGAACTATGTCGTCAAAGAGTATGGACTGGAGATTTTTACACTATTGCCAGTGGCATGTTTTGATTTTTTTATGTTATAGTATTTTTAAATTCAAAAATTCTGATTTTTTTTTTTTTAATTCGGCTTCTTATGGAAAAAAAAATGGCAAATATTTGGTATCCAGCGTTTCCCGTCTTACGACGTAAGCGAACGCAGCGGTAGAGAGCAATGGCATTACATCGCGCTTTCTCTCTCAGCAGCTGTTGTCTTGGCTACTGTTACCAGAGGTTCTAAACCATTTGTCAATGTTGTGGGGCTAAGGTTAATTGAAAATTTCATTTCGTTCTTATTTTCTTTTCTTTTATTTTTCTAAAATTTAGTATATTTTAGTTGTAGTTTATTAGTATTTAAGTATTTGTAAAAATAATGTGTAGCCGCATAACCACCATAACCAAATATTCCAGTGGAACAGTCTGGCAGTCACTGGTTTGATAATGGGAACGCCTACTTACAGTGTGGGTCAATAAAAGAGTCGGGTTTGGTAGCGTTATTGTAAATTCTGAAAGATCGGTTTTTCTAAAAAATAGATTTATTCTAAATTCTAAGATCGATAAAAATCTCTTAATAATATTAACAATAATAATGTATTTATAATTAAATCAATTTGTAATATTAATTAAATTAATAATAATGTCAGAAATTTAAAACATTGAAACTTCAAAACAAACAAACTCTAGCGCCATCTGCCGTCAAACTTTGTGTCATAATATTGTCAAACTGTTTCAATGTTCTATAAATTATTAGGAAAAAAATGCTTTATGATATTTATGCTTAATAATAATTTCTTCGTGAATATAACGTATAAGTTTTTATATAAAAATATTTCAGCTATGCAAACATGAAAAAGTTTGTTCCCTCTATAACTAACATTTTGTCGATCACTGGTCACGTCACGCAACAAACTTAACTTTAAAAATTCATGTCTCGCTTATTACTTAAAATTTTTTAAGTCGCGTTTGCACTAAAATTCTTATCTCATTCTGTTCTTACAGAAAAAAAAAAAAAAATAAGAAGAAGTGGTACAGGACCTTATTTGAGCAGTAATTGGAATTTGAAGCGCGTTAGATGTTAATTCGTGAATTGTGTTTCGTGATTTGATGTGCGTATGCAGAATAGAAAATTCTTATCAGTAAAGATCGATCTTTTGATCTTTTATTAAAAACAGTTTTCTGATTTATTATTAAAATCGATTTTTTGATGTAGTATTACGATTTCTATTAGAAAATAATCGACCTTTGGCGATTGATCGATCAAATCGATGTTATCAAAAGATCAAAACTTGATTTCAAGTTTCTAAGATCGCACATCCCTACTCGAGATAGCAATGGTAGCCCATTTAAAATGAATATTATGTATTATATAAAATTTATATCTATGCATTTTTAATAAAAAAAAAATATAGTTTTTTTTATCAGATTAATAATAAAAAGTTGTCATATCCCAAATTAATCGTACTGTCTACGCCGTAACTTTAAAACAGAGGACATATGTTTATATGAATTATTGCATTTTTTTTCTTTTGATACGATCTGGCGACGAACAAAAAAAAAAATCTTCCCAACAATAAGTGTTGAAAATGTCTTTCAACTCTAAATTGAAAAACAAAGTAGAGAAATTATTATAAACGTTTTAAAATTTATGAATAAACAAAATTACAAGTTTACATTTCTAAGAAATTATGGCAATTAACCTTCTTCTAGTTAGTACGCTTAATTGAACTTGTACTCTTCTATAGTTCTCTTTCTCTTGTTAGCTTGCTATCGCATCTTATTTGTGTGCAACTGAAGCGCGTAGTTATTCGTGCTTAGTTGTAATTGGTGTAAAAAAAGTATTTTATATTTGTATACCCAGGATGATAGATATTTTCTTTATTATTAAGTGTAGACCTGAAGTAAATTACAATTTGGGATCGAACTTAAATGCCAGTTTTTGGTTTGGAAAGGTCCTGGATTTTACTTCTAGTTTTACTGGAAGCGACATCATCGTTGATTTTTTTAATGGAATGAGATGTCATATGGTAAAATCGGAAGTAAAATTCAAGATATTTTCACATAAAAAATGGCACCTATTTTGTGATTTATACTACAGGCGTAAAATCTATTAATAAATATTCGGTAATAATATCAACAATAGTAGTTTCAGACCTTCAATGAAAAAAAATTACTGGTATGGCATACTATTATACCGGGAGTCCACAGAAAACCGGGCACTGCCATTAATTTATTTATTTATTTATAAAGTTATCTAATTGGAAATCATTTATACCGGGTGTCCACTTGGAATCCGTTATATAGGGAATACAATGTTATTTTTTATTTTGCTGTAGTTTCTGAAGTATTAATTTTAGAGAAAAGTTGTAAATAAAAAGTTATTCGGAATTAAAAATTACATAACATGGGACTAAAGTTAATCACAATCTATTTTTATTTTACCAAAAAAACGACAACTAAAATTCGCGATTTACAGCATATTAAACTTTTGACGCATTATTATTATAATTAATTTTGAATGTAATAATATACCATTCTTGAATCATTTATGCTTTCTTTTTGTGTTTAATTACACTTTTAATAATAATTATATAAAATTATTTATTGACAAGAGCAGAATTATGAGATCTGTCAAATAAAAAAATTAAACATGGTGCTCTCAAATTTGCTGAAAATTGCTTTTTTTTTCGTAAAATAAATTGGGTGGAATTCAGTGGGTTGTATTAAGGTCTGTATTAAATCCTGTATTAAGTATATGGCAACATTGTAATATTTTCCGCATGTATCAATGAGATTCAATTGTGATTTAAAAATTTTACCACATGGAAAAGTAATACAGATATCCTTTAGTCAAATGAAGAAGTATTTTTGTAAATGGAAGGTGTAAAAGGAAACTCATTATTGCAAAATTAGGTTAGAAATATGTCAAATTTTATGTGTCAAATATTTCATACCTGAATGTTAATGAATTTTAAAATATCTTAACCCCCGTTTTGATCATTTGTTTTTTTTTCTTACTTCTGTTAATAATATTTTTTTCTTTATTTGATCCTTTGGTCTCTCACTTTTTTCTGACAGGTATTACAAAGTTGCCAAATTATTTGTGACAATGGACTGTTTTAGCTTAAAACACGCTAATACAACCCACTGAATCTTACCCATTGTGATTAATTTTTGTCTCCCATTGTACAGTTTTTAATTCTGAACAACTTTTTTATTTTCAACTTTTCTCTAAATTTAATAGGTCAGTAATTACAGCAAATTGAAAAAAAAATAACATTTTATTCCCTATATATTGGATTTCAAGTAGACACCAGGCATGTATAAATGATGAACATGTCACTTCCGGTTTAACAGGAAATGGTATTAATTTTCTTTTTTAATAGGATCATCTGTACATTTTTCCATTTTTAATTCTACGTTATATTCTGTATAAAATGATGTACCACAAGTCAAATTTTATAGAAAAAAATAATAAAAAATATAAATTAAAACAGCAAAAGTTGGCTGTGGCCATTTTGGACATCTTTTTTGTTATTTTTCGAGATAGTTTGATGATTGTTTTAATTATTTATTATTTTTTGTTAATTTTGATAATTTCATGTTTAATGGATTTCAATATTTTTTAATTAGGTTAGTGTTACTTGTTACTTTGCACAAAAATTAAAAAAATATTGTTCTAAAGTTTTTTTTGCTGTAAAATTTCAAAATTTGACTTATGACACATATTGTATTTAAAAATTAACAAAGAATTCAAAAATTTAAAAATATAATCCAGTCATTGGAGACAAAAACAGACCTTTGCCTTACAAAAGGTGGGGAAAAAACGATTTTAACATAAGTTGTTTGGGTCGAGACGGGGATGAAAAATTCAAATTTGTGACCTTGGGGAGGCACGGCGTGAGCCGCCATCTTGGATCAAAGGTGCAAAAAATGAGTTTTTCGCTATTATCTCGAAAACAGTGCCCTGTATCAAAATTTTACAAGAATACATAATTAAAGCTCGTTACTTTTTGTACAAAAAGGGTTCTTGCTTTTTTACCTAGGATGAACTCTCAAAGAGTTATGTTCAAAAATAGGTAACCAGGACAACAATTTATGTAAGAAAATTGAATCACTAAAACTATACACAATATTCATTTTTTCATACTTACTCTTAATAGATTTTGTTATTTGTAACAGTTTACATTTGTCGTGGCATCAAAAGAAGTAAATTATCGATAATTTTTTTCAGCGTTTTGCAACAAATTCTTCAACCACTCAGACCCGGTTAAAGATACGGTTCCGCGGTTTAAACATTTTAATTTAGTTTGGAATTTTCCTTCATGTGATGTTAAACGATTTCTGCTCCGATGAGCGGTTAACGAATTATTAACGATTTAAACTTGTATGTAAATTTCACTAAAATTTGAAACATCTGCAAATCGGCTTAGTTTTCATTTTTTCTTTTGAAATTTCGACACGTAATAATGCTTATCTTTAATCCTTAATCGTTTAACATGACATGAAGGAGAATTCCAAACTGAATTAAAATTTTTAAACCGCGGTACCGTATCTTTAACCGGGTCAGAGTGGTTGATGAATTTGTGAAAAAGCGCTGACAAAAATTATTTAAAAATCATCGATAATTTACTTCTTTTGATGCCAAGACAAATGTAAACTCTTACAAATAACAAAATCTATTAGAGTATGTATTAAAAAATTAATATTGTGTCTATTGTGAGTGATTAAATCTTCTTTCATAAATTGTTGTTCTGGTTACCCATTTTTGAACACAACTCTTTGAAAGTTCATCCTAGGTAAAAAATGCAAGAACTACAAAAAGTAACGAGCTTTAATTTTGTATTCTTGTGAAATTTTGATACGGGCCACTATTTTTGAGATAATAGCGAAAAACTCATTTTTTGCACCTTTGATCCAAGATGGCGGCTGACGCCGAGCCTCCTCAAGGTCACAAATTTGAATTTTTCATCCCCGTCTCGACCCAAACAACATATGTTAAAATCGTTTTTTCCCCACCTTTTGTAGGGTAAAAACATCTATTGACTGGACTAATATACACATGTTCCATTTCGATGGCTTAACTGTAATACCGCGTAAGTGAATAATACCTGGTTTTGCAGGAGAGCAAAAAAACTGTTTTATTTTTAATTTGTTTTAATATATAATATGTTAATAAATAGATATGATTTAAGCCCGCTCAAATTTTCTTTACATACTAGGTATTGTTCATTCGAAGCGCACAATGATTCTACGCACAGTGGTGTAAATAACTCAAAAATTCAAAAAATGTCAGATACGTGGTATTGCAGTTAAGCCATCGATTTAATATGAGACAGTTAATGCCATTTCCTATTAAACCGGAAGTGATATGCTTATCATTTATACATAAAAATAATGTCACATGTTAAGTTTATGCAAATAAATTTTCAGTTAAATATCTTTATAAATAAATAAGTTAATAGAGATGTCCCGCTTTTTGTGGACGTCCTGTATATTGGGCCCAAATCGACCACTTCATATCCTGCATTATATGGATTGCTAGATAAATCATTATTTCAATTATTTTGTTATCTATAAATTGTAGTTTAAATTTCAGTAGCTAAACAATAAAAACTGAAAAATTCTAGTGTATCTAATAATCGGTTTTCCATTCAAAAATAACTGCATTTATAAATATTTGACCTAAAATATTGTAATAAAATTAGAATGGCTCAAAAACCATTACAGCCTATAGCTCTCTTGACACACTATGGAATGCGAGTAAAATATGCATGTCTGTGAATCGTTATGTGTATTGTAGTTCGTGTTTGTAATCCACATAAAGGCGTTTATATTTCGCCGCTCATAGACAGAAAAAAATGCGTTCCCTTAATTCAGTACTATGTTATTCCACTATTTTTTGTTAATTATACAAATGTTTCTCAACTTAGGTACTTATTGCAAGGACATATGTACTCAACGTACTAATCACGAAACAAAAAGTTTTTCAAAATTCATAAAATTAATAGTAGTTTACTTACGGAGATGTAGTGAGTAACAGAGCCGACTCACGACCTAATGGTCCCGGTGTCCAGAGGATAAGATATGGTTGTTCGTGTCTTTATCATGTCATCTCCATAAATGCAACGTGAAAATGTAAACATCACAAAATAGGACAAAAAAAAATTCAGCCATAATAACGCGTAAATACATGTATTGTACGGATTGTAATAATAAAAAATCTGATGTGGCCAACACAAAACCTCCCGCTATCTAATTTTTACATACATACGTACATAAAATCACGCGATTCCCATTTAGGGGGTTAGCAAATACCCGGAAACAATAGTAACAATAAGAAAAGGGATAAGAGTAAGAGCTCAGCTGACTCACTTCACTCTTTAACAACATTCTTCTTTCGCCTTGTCCACAATCATCATATCATTCATACATAAGAACATATTAAAGTGACCGATTTTCGGTAGCGAATAACCCCATCCGGACCACAATAATAGTTACGCAACAATCTTCCTTCGCCACACTTTCCTATCCATTTTTATTAATTTAAATACATACTTACGTATTTACTAACCCTGCAAACTGTTCCATTGCATAAAACTATTGCTTTATTTACTATTTTCTTTTTAAAATGTCACTATTATTAATTTGAAGTGATTAGTTTTTTGACAGTGACATTTACTGTCAGTTACATTCATTTGAAATATGAACTGTGTAACAAAGGAATTGTGTTTATCTTAGGCTTCGGGACTAATAGAAAAAATCTGATGTGGCCAACACATGACCTCCCGCCAATTCCATGTTTAAAATAGCAGTGAGCTTTAAGTAAAGTATCATTTCCGGTTAATCGTTTGTAAATAAAATCTAATTTGTTGTCCAATAAATAGAAAAGTCTGTAATACGAAATTTTGGATTGTTTTATTGTTTTTCCTCAAAAATTTGTTAGAGCTCCAAATTAAGTACTACATCCGATTTATCATATATGGTTAAAATCTAATATGTTATTTCAAATTATATATGAGTTTTAAATACCAAATTTCAGAAGTTTTGGATCATATTTTAATAGGCTTTAAGGAAAAATCGTCACACACGTACATTCTTATAAAAATCAGCATCATCTTCTAGGTGCTCTAAAACGCAATCTTTGTAAATTCTTCGCCGAACATAATCCATTTCGTAAATGTGTAGTTGTAAATTTATTTTATTTTATAATGCTGCAAAAATACCAATTAGCAAATTTAAATCAGATCATCCCGTACATCTAACATTTATGTATGATGGAAATTATATTATTTTTACAAACCTTAATAAAATATTTTACTATTATATTCTCATTAACACGGTTCCATTATTAATTTTAATATAATTGCTGCCTGTAAGTGACATTTGTTTAAATATGTCAAACCTGTCATTAAAATTATGATTTTGTTTGACGCAAAGGCTAGGTGATACATGGAAATAAATTATATTATATATTCATATTTGAAGTTATTTAGAGTTATTTACTACATGTTATTATCGTAGAATTGAAGATTAAACCATTATATTCCATTTTAATTAGTAAAGTTGCTAAAAAATTATATTCAATGAATTTTTTACAAGAAAAACTGTTTAAAGCTTGTATAAATGATACTTCCGGTTATCCGATATACACTAAAAACTAATGAGCACTTCCCATATTAGTATAGAATGGGTAAAAAAAATTTCAAATATTTCTGATTGATAGTATTTGAGTAATCGTGTCCACAAGATCCACACACACACACAGACACACACACATACATACCTACAGACATCATTGTAAAAATGTTAAAATCGGATTCTGGGGACATCAAAACGTGCTTATTATATAAAATCTCTATATGCTATTTTTAGCACGATCCCTATACCTCCCTTACCTAGGGTAGCGGGAGGTAAAAATTATTTTTAAATTTATCTGCAAAATATATAGAAAAAGTATTAATGTATTCCTGTAGAAAATTCAATAATCTTTAATTTTCATAAGACATAAAATGCGAAAAAATGGCATTTAATGATATTTTTTGAAGAAAAACTATTATGAGCTTCAGGTAAAGTGCCATTTCATATTAGAATAGGATAGAAATACAAGGTTTCAGAATTTTCTGAATGATAGTATTTGAGTTAGAGCGAAGACAAAATCCCTACACATACACACACACACATACATACACACACACACATACATACACACACACATACACACACACACATACATACATACAGACATCATCGTGAAAATGTTAAATTGGATTCTAGGGACCTTAAAACGTGGTCATTTACTAAAATCTCGATACGTGATTTTTAGCACGATCCCTATACCTCCCTTACCAAGGGTAACGGGAGGTAAAAAAATAATTAAGGAGTACAGTGTCTCATTTCGATGTTTTTTTTTTTTTAAGGTATCTCGGATAATATTAACGACAGAGCAAAACCGTCTGCACATTCCACAGTTAACTTTACCAGAAAAGTTTATAGTCACAGGAATTTTCGATCTTCTTTTGTTTCTGAGCTACAGGCAAAAACTCTTTTTTCGCGATTTTCGAAAATATCTCATATCTTATTTATTATGATAGAGAAAAATTGTTTAGACAAATTTTGTACTGTTTTTGTGTAGAATAAAATGGCGTAATTACATTTTTTTTAAATTTAAATTTATGGTTTTTTAAAAGGAAACCTATGTTGCTCATCTTTTTGCTTATTTTATAAGCTTTTCAATGATAAATAATAATTCTACATTATTTTGTTTTAAACATGAATAAAACACGAATTATTAATTTATTGGGGTGAAAAAAAAAAGAAAATTATTAAGAAACTAATGAAAAAATCTATTACAGATCACCTTTTGTAGACAGTTGTTTACAGTTCAGTATACAGAAAAGTAAATTAATGTATTAAGCAACATTAGTTATTAATATTAATAACAGTCACACTGAGTACTGCGTAGATTGCATGATTACAAGCGACGAACTACGATGTCGCAGATCAATAGCGATCCACCGAAATTTTTGGAGATATGTCCCATGCATGTGTAACACGACGACGGACTTAAAATTAACGGGACTATTTAAAAAGGGGAAAACGCGGGAATCTAAAATAATTTGGAATTAAAAAAAAAACAACTAATAAATAATCCAAATTATTGGTAGCGTGCCACCAGGTTATTTATTGGTAAATAACCAAAACCTAATTTTGAATTTGGATATAAACTATAATTTTATCTGTTTGGAGGGCAAGGCGATATAATGATTAAACGATTTTCTATTAAATAACTGTATTAACAAAATATAATTAAAATAGAAGATAACAATACAATAAAATAAAAACAAGTAGAATTTTATAACACAATTTAGAAACCGAGCGGAAAAAGTTACATTATGAAAAAAATATTATACTTAACTTACACAACTATGAATATTTACACTTACATCCTGACTAACTAACGGCTTCTTACTCCGACTAACTCTGACCAACCTTTCGATCGTCAATTTATTGTCCATGATTATCCCATTGTTTGGCATTACATCACCAATCTGGATTCTTATTGGTCAATTCTGACGTCAGCGCACCAATCATCAGAAGCATCACGAGAGAAACAACCCTTGTCAAAACCAAGATGACTCACATTCTCATGACCCATGAGAACCAGTCCGATGATGTTTGCCAAACAACGAGATAACAATAATTCGGCAAATACAATGTCTGTTATAAGAAAATTCCAAACAGTACTTTAAATATTAAGTTTTTGATAATGACCAACAACAACAAAATTTAGATTAATGACTTTTGCCGAATTATTTATTTACTACAATTAATTACAAATTAAACTAATAATACTGAAGAACATTGTTACAACTCCTTTCCCCTTAAACTAAGTTATATTTTCTGAAGGAAAATACAACTTAATTCAATAGGCTACCGTAAGTTACCAGAATCCGGCCTCCAGGTTCCCCTTTGCTAGACTACTGCAGACTCCCTGCTGGTTTCATACTTCTGTTGCCATCAACTCCGTAAACTTGTCCACCGTAGGCTTCATTTCAGTCTGTGCTGCTTCAGCTCCACGTTTCTGAACTACATCCTCGTGACGATATGATCAATTTCCGTAGCTTGCACCTTGTATTCTGCGACCCTCACGCTAGAATCACTCCCGGCAGCTCTTTCTTCAGTTGCATCATATCTCACCTACTCTCGAATACGTGCGATCGTCCTCTGAGGCATTGGTATCCTCCGAAAGCTTCGTCACAGTCAGTGCTGTCTCGGCTTCTCGTTTTTGGACGACGTTGTACTACTTCTACATGAGGATGGCAGGCTCGGCGTTTTCTTCTGGGCAGTTCTGCTTGCAATCCAGCATTAAGGTCCCTGATGCCGTCGTCTAGCAACTCTGACATTGTAAACTGTAACAACGGTTCTAAGCAGTATCTTGGGTCTCAATACATAGATAAATAATAATTAATCGATTAAATCTAACCTTCGAAAACCTATCTAGTCTCAAAATATTTCCTCCTTTTGTTCTCAAATTAATTTAACTCTCTAACTAAATGTAAATGATTACGTAACTAAAATCTAAATAAACTCAAAACAAAATTATATCTATTACTACTTTTACGAATCCCTAATAAATCTTATTCTATCTCTCGACTAACTAATCTACCGTAGGTCTTAGCTTGGAAGGAATTCGTATCCAAAATTTAGTTAACATTACTTCATCTCCCAGCCTAAGACATACGTTGGCTGTCATACGGGTAGGAGTGCCAATTTCCTAAATGCATACAACTTTTATGATCTGACTACCCGAATTAAATCTTATTCTATTTCTCGACTAACTAATCTACCGTAGGTCTTAGCTTGGAAGGAATTCGTATCCAAAATTTAGTTAACATTACTTCATCTCCCAGCCTAAGACATACGTTGGCTGTCATACGGGTAGGAGTGCCAATTTCCTAAATGCATACAACTTTTATGATCTGACTACCCGAGTTAAATCTTATTCTATTGTATTCATTATTTTGCCTAACCCGTCCTCTAAACATTGTGATAGATAAATATCTCTGCTAATTCATTACAATTTTCAAACCGAGCTTGACTACCGGAATAATTTCGCATCTCACCGCTGCATACCAGTTTGTAACACGACGACGGACTTAAAATTAACGGGACTATTTAAAAAGGGGAAAACGCGGGAATCTAAATTAAATTGGAATTAAAAAAAAACAACTAATAAATAATCCAAATTATTGGTAGCGTGCCACCAGGTTATTTATTGGTAAATAACCAAAACCTAATTTTGAATTTGGATATAAACTATAATTTTATCTGTTTGGAGGGCAAGGCGATATAATGATTAAACGATTTTCTATTAAATAACTGTATTAACAAAATATAATTAAAATAGAAGATAACAATACAATAAAATAAAAACAAGTAGAATTTTATAACACAATTTAGAAACCGAGCGGAAAAAGTTACATTATGAAAAAAATATTATACTTAACTTACACAACTATGAATATTTACACTTACATCCTGACTAACTAACGGCTTCTTACTCCGACTAACTCTGACCAACCTTTCGATCGTCAATTTATTGTCCATGATTATCCCATTGTTTGGCATTACATCACCAATCTGGATTCTTATTGGTCAATTCTGACGTCAGCGCACCAATCATCAGAAGCATCACGAGAGAAACAACCCTTGTCAAAACCAAGATGACTCACATTCTCATGACCCATGAGAACCAGTCCGATGATGTTTGCCAAACAACGAGATAACAATAATTCGGCAAATACAATGTCTGTTATAAGAAAATTCCAAACAGTACTTTAAATATTAAGTTTTTGATAATGACCAACAACAACAAAATTTAGATTAATGACTTTTGCCGAATTATTTATTTACTACAATTAATTACAAATTAAACTAATAATACTGAAGAACATTGTTACACATGAATCGATGTAAATATTTCCATAAAAATGACACCAACTTAAAATGAAAGTGAAATAAATTTTGTCAAGTTGGAAACCGAAGTCAAAGTTGTGTCAGTTGTGAAATAGGTTACAAAAAATATATTTATGCCGAGATTTAGGTGAAAAGATTTAATGGAGGTTATAGGCCATAATATACATATTTAATTTGTTATTTTGCAACACAATTTTCTAACATGTATTTAGGGGTGTACAAATGTCAAACAATAAAAATAAAATAAATTTCGTTGGTATGAAATATATGACCAAACTGAGCATGCGTAAACAGATCAACAGATGTCGATCGACTAGGAAAGTCAAACATGTTTGATATATCAAACCACTCGACGATGTTACACATCGTTCATTCACAGTCAATGCATGCAGTGTGATCATACCTACTAGTGTTAGTTTAATTTTTAGTTGATCGCAATTAATCGACGTCAATTGATCTCACTTATTCAGTGTGACCACTGTCTTAAAAATAATTAAAATCATCTGTCCCAGCCAATGGCCTAAAAATATTTGTTTTGAAAATCTGAAGATTAAATTTGCTAATTTTAAAAAAATTGCTTTAGTTTTGTGATCAGGACGTTGAGTACAATACCGGCTGTCTACTTTTTTAAGAACCAAATGAAATATAATGGTAAAATTTTCATATGACTAATTTTAAAACAAAAGTGTTAAAAAAAATCAAAATTAAAAACTGTAGGTATCTAATAAGTCCAAAATTATTGTTTACATGCGTTTCATTTGTGGAGGAGTGACAAAATAAAATTTATGACTGGTAGTACTTACTCAAAATTTAAGTCACCCTAACTAATTACTATGGCTACCATTTAAAAATACATTGGAATGATTAAAAATAAAATGAATATTTTAGTCATAGCTTAATTACCTCTAATTAAGAGTAAATATTACGTCTATAATTTTAAGCTATTTAACAGGAGAAATAAAACAAAAATGTTAAACAATGGGGGTCATTTCACATTTTCTGATTGATTTTTTTCTTGAAAGATTAGGTCAAATTAAATATGTAGGTGTTTGTTTCACATCTTACAAGTCTTTAGAATCAGAGATATGATTTTTTAAAAGTTGCGTTTAATTTCAAATATTTCAACGGCTGACGACACAGTTTTACGGATACGACAGTCGATCTCTATCGATTTAATTTGGAACTATTATTGGTTTAGTATTTATTTAAATAAATGTGTTATTTACATACCTTATAGTGCACTAATACTTTTAAAGAAATAGAAAGTAATAAAAATCTTCACTCGTATATATTTTACTGTCAACTGTCACAATTTTAGGTTAGATTACTATTTCATGTTCTGGAGCGTATGGGACTGTGTGTGTGTGTGTGAGAGAAAAATGTCATTGTGTGAGTATAAAACTGTGTCGCTACATATTTAGACCGTTTTTACAACCGCGAAAATTTATTAGCAAATTTATGAATGAAAAGTCGAATATTTCTAATTATTTTAATACATTTATTAAATGAGATGGATTTCATGATTTTATTACAAAGAAAAACACAATTTTTTTTAATGCCCCATTTTATTGTTTCAGTTATATACTTCATTTCACGTAAGAAAATAGCGACGGGAAGATAGGTGCAGTTTGATCTTGTTTTCTAATTGGATAATACTCCGATATTATCAAATCAAACACGCTACCTTCCCTTTACTATTTTCTTACTTGAAATGAAGTATAGTTTTAATAATATTTTTCTTATACATACATTAAATCTATCCATGATTTTCAAATAAAAATTGGGGTATTCTAATGATTTTTTTTTATTTTTTTTTCTGAAACTTTCACGTATATGTATTACAAATCAAAAATTTTGAGTTCTTTTTTATTTAATTTGAGCGAGATATGAATTTTTAAATATTCTTTGAAAATTTGAATTTTACCGGATGTGACATTTAAATGGCGGGGCATGTTTACATAGGTACAAACACAACATTTGGCGCGGCAGTCTATCTGTCATTCGGCATTTTATGTTTGTTTGGTTAGTTGTCGCTTGTTTTCTATGTATTTCAATTTTGTTACGTTATCTAAGTGAATTTTTTGTAACGAAAACTTGTATTAACAATAATAACTATTATAAGAACCAAATTAGAAAAGTTGAAAACTTGTAAACATATAAACGTCATACAACTAACACGATCAAGACAGCTCACAATGCATCAATAGCGGAACAGCTGTTTCCTGTATATGGTACAGTCATGCACAAAATTTTTTAGATGTCATGAGTCCCTCGTACGTCACAACCCACGTGATACCTGTTCAGCGGTAAAATAAAATACAAGAAAACTCATGTTAGGAAAAAAAAATATTTTTTTTTCATTATTTGGTCATTTTAAAGCATAATTCACAATGTTATAACATTTTTTACCTTAAATTTTACTACATTAGAATACCCCATTAAATATTAAATAATAAACTTGTATCTGACAAAAATTGTGGCGCTATGTAAACATCTTAAAGGCTGATTTTTTTATGTTCTTCTCATGACGGAAAGTACTATATCAATATCAATAAATTTGGGATTATTTGATACAGTTTTTAATTCTGAACATTTTTTGTATTTATACTTTCTTTTCTAAAATTAATATGGCATAAATTACAGGCATAAAAATTTAAACCATTGTATTTCATATTGTGTATAAAAAAAGTATATTTCTGATATCCCATTCCAATATGTATCTCAAGTTGAGAAACACACGCATATATACAGTGTGTCCCATTTAGAGGTGCCAGCATTGGGATCTCGAGAACTATAAGAGATACGATGTCGGTTAAATGGAACTTTTTGTGCGCCTTTGGGAGGCCATCTCAGATGTGCTTTTGTTTTTCCAAAAATTCTCATAGGGCACTAGATAAAGACGAAAAACTGAAAATTGTTGTTTTTTTCTATTTCTAATAACTTCTAAACTATTATTAATTGAGAAAAACGTTTCAAATATAAAATATAGATATTTTTATTAGCTAATCAGTGGCATACGAAATAAATTTTTATATCCGTAAAGTTTCGAGATATAATACAAACTTATATTTTTTTAAATGGAACCCATATCTGATTTTAGTCTCAAAAAAATCAATATTTTTTTCTCTTTTCAATGATGTAAGGGTTATTATGTTTTTTATTTGTTTTGCTCCTAAAATTTAATTTTCCTCTTTATTTTCCTGAATTTTCTTATTATTTCCCAAAAAAACATTATTATTTTTATTAATTATATTGTATTTGATCAAAATAATTTGTTTTATGCCTTTATTACTTAATATTTTCATTCTAGACGCATAATTACAAATTACACTATAATGTGTCAAGGGCGACCTGCTACAAAATATTATAAAAATTAATTTAATATGAGTTTTGAGCAAAATTTTTTAACGAAATAAATTATTTAAATACGAGGAGTATTTCCAAATAGAAATCTACCAATATTTTCAAAATAATTGTGAATTTAATACAAAATAAGCAAAAAATAATAATTTTGAAAGCAAAACAAATATAAAACATAATAACCCTTACATCGTTGAAAAGAGAAAAAATTATTTATTATTTTGAGACTAAAATCAGATATGGGTTCCATTTAAAAAAATATAAGTTTGTGTTATATCTCAAAAATTTACGTATATAAAAATTTATTTCGTACGTCACTGGTTAGTTAATAAAAATATCTATCTTTTAAATTTGAAACTTTTTTCTCAATTATTAATAGTTTAGAAGTTATTTGACAAAGAAAAAATCAACAATATTCAGTTTTTCGTCATTATCAAGTGCCCTATGAAAATTTTTCGAAAAATAAAAGCACATCTGAGATGGCCTCCCAAAGGCGCACAAAAAGTTCCATTTAACCGACATCGTATCTCTTATAGTTCTCGAGATCCCAATGGTGGCACTTCTAAATGGGACACACTGTATAATAGAATTCATTTGCTTTTAAATATAACTTTAAATGATTTTTTTTTTTTCTTAACTAAAATTATAGCTTCAAATATTTATCATTATGGATTTCTTTCCAGAAACAAGATAACCAAGATTCAACCACCTACATTTACCAACAAGGTAAACCCGTGGACTACTTCGTCTTGATCCTAGAAGGCCGAGTAGAGGTGACAGTCGGCCGCGAGAACCTGGTGTTCGAGTCCGGGCCGTTCACATACCTGGGGCTACAGGCGCTGGCGCCAGTAACCGGCGTGGGTAAGCCCTCTCCGAAAGGACATCCTCCCCGCCCTTCAACAGCTTCTGTTACAGCCGAGTCTCCGATCGCACCCTCCGCGAGCCAAATGGGCAGCCTCCAATCGCTGAACATGGACGCGCTGAGTAGGTTTACCTTCCAACCCGACTACAACGTTCGAGCAGTCACAGATGTCTTGTACATGCGCATACCCCGTGCGTTGTATCTAGCTGCTAAGCGCGCTACGTTGATGGAGCGGTCAACTACTGAGCATTATGATGTCGATGAGGATGATAAACTGCTTTATTCGTTGGAAGGGGATGAGCTGCCAACGCATTCTCCTCAATCGAGTCCGTTGGATCCGAACGGAGTGCCCCCCAGTTTTCCCCAGCAACAAGATGAACATCGATCGGAAGATGCTGATCACGATCAGGATCAACCGCTTCTGAATAAATCAGACAGGAAATCGTGACGTGGTGTGTGCTTGATTTCGAGGCGTGCCTTTCCAAAGTACTTATTCCAAAGGTGCTCTCACTTCTCGATTAATTCTCTGCCCAGCACTGCATGGCGCTTACTAACTTTAGCCAAGTTCTTATAACAAACCTTCATAGGCAGAAGCGACATCATAGCAATAGGTAAATTCAATTAAATTGGAAAATATAGTCAGTTTTCAGCTTAGTGAAATATTGTGCGCATTTGGTGTGATGTGCACTATACTGGTCAGATAGGAAGCGAAAAACAAGTTCGTAATTCAGTTCACATTTATACAAAAATTTGTTTACGTAGTGTAATTATGTTCATTATTAAAAATTTAAATACAGTTTTGAATATTTAATAAAATACGGTATTTGACAAATTTTGGAAATGTGTTTTAAATTTCACATATACACCTAATAATTATTATATAGGCAAAATCAGGGACCTGAACCGAAATGTATTTATGGTTCAGTTCCGGTTCAGGTTCAGGAAATAAATGTCGGTTTAGATTCAGTTTCGGTTCAAGAAAATGAAAATTATAACGGTTCATCGGTTTTGCTTTCGGATTCGAATTTCGGTTCAAAGAGGAAAATGATTATAAGGATGGTAAAATTAGTGGATTTAAAATCATATTAATTTTTACAATTTTTAATTATGTATATATTTTACAAATATAAATCGAATCTGAATTTTAAACGGTTTAAATTCGGTTCAGGTTTATTGACTTTGACAAATAAAGGTTCGATTCAGGTTCTACAAAAAATCGGGTTAATTCTAGTTTTCGGTTCAGATTCGGGTTCAGTTTTAATCGTAAATACATTTAAAATCGGGGTTTTCATTGTTTATTTTAAATTTGCCGCTAAAACGCATAAGAAGTTCTTTAGTATTTATCTATTTTTCTTTAAAAAATTAATTCTAAAACTTGTAAGTGCTATACTGTGACGTCATGAGCGTTTTAGTGGGAAATTTGAAACAAATTAAAAAATAAATTTTAAAAGTATTAACAATTAAAACATATGTAATAATAATTTTGCATATATAATTAGGTGTACATGTACAATTTAAAACACTTTCACAACATTTGTCAAATACCCGTTTCCAGAAACACTGAAAGAGTTTGGAGTGGAGTAAGCGGAATACTTAAGAAATGTATTGTTACTTTTAAAATTAATAATATAATAAACACTATTCTGGTTTATCATACATATATTCTAAAACTGCTTGTGTTAAAAACACTATAAGATGACGAAGACGTCAAACAAATTTCTTCAAAAAATGATGCAGATGTAATGTTTTTTTTTTTTTAAATTTGACGCTGTCATATTTCCACTGAAACTATTGCACTTGTGACAGTTATCGGTGAAAAAAAAAATGTATTGAATGCAATTTCGTAATAAGCGGGAAAACGTAGTACTGAAAAAGTGCGCACTGAATTGTTAAGTGGAAAACGCTATGAATCTAGTTTCTATTTAGAGTATATTTACCTAGGTGCTGTACAGGGCGGGTACTTTAGCTGTTGTACAGAAAGGATAAAATTTAACGATACATTATAGTTATTGTACTTAACTATCGTACAAAATCAATATATCTATTTAGTACATCTAGCTATTATTATTCAGAGTGGGTGGGACTTAACTATTAGGTATCAAAGTGTCTAATTTTTTTCTTAAACATAGAAAATTTTAAAATTTTCATTTGGCGATATCTACCTATTGGCGATATCTACTTATAATTGTAGAACAAAAAGAGTGTCTAGAAAGTTTATCGCAAAAAAAATTAATCGCGGATAATGAGGAAATTTGGCCGGCCGCAGAAATGTGGATTGTAAGAAAAATGCTTTTCTATAAATTGGTCGCTAACAAAATTTACCGACGGCAATTTAATCGCGGAAAAATGATTGCCAGAAAAATGTGCGAACGGAAAATTGAAAATCGATACATTGATCACAGTAAAAATTAATCACTAAACAAAATAGATACAACTATTAATAATAATTTACGTTAAATACGAACTATAAAGATGGTTTATATTATTATTATCACCTTATAGTTTCTGTTTGTATTATTATTTGCATTTTTGCACCGCATTTATATAAATTTAGTGTTTTAAAATCACAAAAAGTAAAAAATTACTAATATGCTTTTTATACTACAACATAATTTAATAGGGATAACTTTCAAAATAGGTATCAAAAATATTCACTTTAATTCAAAAAAACAAAAAAAAAAAAAAAAATGTGTTCAACACGGCACCAAAAATAGATTTACAGCTTCGACAGCATTCATTGCCTCGGCAATGAAACTGCAGCCTGTGCTGTAAATCTGGTATTTTAGTGCCTAGTTAAACAAATAACTATTGTTTTTATGCAATAATATTGTGATCTATTATTACTACATTCATTTCTTTACAAATATTCAATATTATGGGATATTTTAAATAAAAGTCCTGAATTGCAGTTAGTGATAATTTATTTTAAAATCGGCCTCTACTGGTTTCGGCAACTCATTTGCCTTCTTCAGGAGCTATAAATTGGTTTTAATGTACATAAGTTTTAAGCCTGTTCTACAATTTTTGTTACAATTTACTTACGTGATCTCGTTTTAATAATTGTAATTTTTATACATAGTTACAATATTTTACTGAATATGCAAATAAATAGAAAATAACGATAAAATACTCTAAACAATTTGTTGCAAAAAGTTAGCACCCTTTTCAAATTTTTAATTAATTTAAACATCTAAAATCCCGAAGGTATTTAAGATGTTTACCGCGTGTTTTTTTTTAAAATTATTTTAATATGGTTTTAACGTAATATATTTTTTTATTTATATTTTTAGTGTTAAATTTTAAAATGTTAGTGTATATGTTATTCAAGTTTGATATGTCAGTTTTTTATTAGTATTATTTTTTTCATTATTAATATGTAGCATTTCAAGTGTTAATCTTTTATTCAGATTCTGTTCAGTGTCCAAAATTTTCATATTATAAAAATTGGAACTATAGGCTGATGATATTACATGTCCCACCAAAGCACATTTTCTATTGTTGTTAGTTTTATAGCTCCTGAAGAAGGCAAATGAGTGACCGAAACCGGTAAAGGCCGATTCTGAAATAATTCATCACTGATTGCAATCCAGGACTTTTATTTAAAATATCCCAAACATCCATCCAGTCAAGAAGCTCTCAATTATATTCAATAGTATAATTGGTATTAATGCAATAAATATTTCCGCATTTAGTTAAATAGGAATTACATCAATATTTTTCAGGATCAATTTTTCAACAACAAATTTTCATACGATTTATTTTCCTTGCGATCAATTTTGTTCGCAATAAATTTGTACGTGTACGCGATAATTTTTCGTAGCAACCAATTTTCCGTTACAAGTTTTAAGGAGAAAAAAAAACTATTTTTAACGCGATAAAAATTATTGAATAAATATCTGAGAGAGATCCAAGGGAATCTAAAAATAATGACACGTTTTACGCTTGTTACTAAAAAATTAATGTATAGATATTGCCAATTGTAAATTTTAATATAAAGACATATCTTTTGTTTAGGAAAAATAATAGGCACTTGGTATATTGCTGACTACAGTAGAAAATTTAAATATTATAGTATCCAACAAAAATCAGATGAAAAAAAATACAGAAATTGTTCCAAATTATAAGAATTTACCTATAGTGGATCAGAATAAAAGAACATATCTTTAAAATTAAATATCTTACGATTAGTTAATGGTATGAATTTGGATAAAACAATCATGAACAATGAATAGTAATTATATAGGTAAGTGTGCCGATGTTTAATTTTAAAAATGTGTCCGTTGTCTGGTCTTTATTGTACGTCAGTGCGAAAATTCCTTAACTAGGCTAGATTTATACTAGTTAAATATTTTATTTATTTATATATACAATACAGTACAGTACATAGATATTTTGTAACCTACCAATTGTTGCTGGTGCACATTTTATAGCAGTTAAAGGCGAAGAAGAAGTGTTAGTTTGTTACACGCTTAGATAGGACTAGAGCATGACACTGTCCAGACACCCCGTACCTTACTTACCCTGTCCCCTTATGCTTAGTTTTACCCTTTACCTACGTACGTATACTACTACTTAGGTATTACCAAGAGTTATATAAGCTAAAATGTTATTGTTAAGAAAATTAAAGTTGTTGGGGTGTCTATTGTTTATTAGAAGCCAGTTATATTTTCTTTGCAACGTTGAAAATGTATTTTGTACAGTGTTTTATAAAAGATATTAACAAATTTGTGGTGTTTTATTCAAATATAATCCCTCTGTCCCTAATAGGGGAGTTTCACTATGCGAAATTTGTATGTTTTGGTATTAAATACTGAAAATATATCATATAAATACTCTATTAAAAATATGAAATTAATATTAATTTTGTTTTAATATTTAAAATAGGGGATTCCAGCTCAATCGAATTAAAGGAAAATACTAAAAAAATACGAATGTATATGCTGAATAATGAATATTAATAAAAAAAATGAAATGGTATAATTGAGATATTTCGGAAATACGGGGTTTTTTGTTACAGCGCTTCGACACCAATATGAAATCAATATATAATATTTTTATTGGCGACCGAAAGACCGCCTATACATGCATAACAAATAGCGTGTTAGGAGGTGGGGATTACTACCAATGGAAGTTAAGAACTTCAAATTCGACAGAAGGGGCTAACATTCCTGTACTGCAGTTTCAAACAGTTTTTATTTTAACATAAATTTCTTACATTAAACTTAATAATTTAAATACACCTGTAATTATAAAGTATGTAGACTTATACAGTGTTATAATATTCATTTGTTTTATGTAAATATAACTTAAAATAGCATATATTTCAAGAACATTTAGGTCCATGATGAAAACAGTTTGATATAAAAACACATAAGCGTGACGTTACGCCAATCTTTTCAAACTTCGGGAGACCATAACTCGCTTATTAATAGGAATTTTTTCACCGGATTTTCATCAATAGTCTTAGTTTTCCTAATATTTTCAGATGAAATTATATATAAAAAAAAATGGAATCCCCATTGTAACATAATTCAAAAGAAGCGGTTGTTCGCCATTTATAATCCGGTTATGACCTACCAGCCAGTGACCTCTATATACAAAATGGACCGGCGGCTTGAATAACTTCCGTGTATCCACCGAGAATACCACCCGCCTGACTGGTGGGGTGTCTATCTCTCTCTAACTTTCGTGTATAATTGGACCAAGCAGATATGCGAAAATGTATTTAAGCTTTCTTCTTCATGTTCATTGTTAATTCGTCGTACTGGTACTGGTACTAGCTGACGCATGCGTACTTGTCACTGTTAGAAAGAGATAGCCACCCCACCATGACAGTTAAGTGGATACAGCTAGCGCCGTTGTAAAGAGATAGGAGTCGCCGGTCCATTTTGTATATAGAGGTCACTGCTACCAGCCTTTCGACAGCGCAAAGTAACTAGATTATACGTGCGCAGTGGGACGTATTTAGTAGTGCAGAGCATATACCTATTAACTAATATATTGCGGATCCTTTGCTTTTCTTGAAGGAAACACTGTGAAATGGAAATATCATTTCTGCATAAGTCTATCTCACACAAACACCCAACCATGTGCTCGCTGCATCACCAGGGCAGCGTTCCAAAACCAGGAATACCGAGTTTTGGCGTAGAGTATGAAGTGTTGTGTTTTGGAACGAATGAGAGTTTTGTTGAAGTAAAAAATTGAAACTAAATTAAAAATAATTTTATAAAACTAACAAAACTGCTTATAAGTACAACATTAATGTCAAGCCCGTAATAAAAGCGCTTTTATGGAGCACTCTCCACAATATAATGTGAAAATACGCTCCATAAAATCGCTTTTATTTTAAAAGTATGCTCGTAATACGCCAACGTATTTACTTATGTTTATTTTCAACCAAAAGCATGTTTTCTTCCTCAAGAAGACAAATTACTTTCATATGTTGAGAATCGTGAGCAACTACATTTGAAAATATTGTGGATTTTGGAACGCAGCCCAGCCAGCGACGCTGTCAGCGTTAGCCAATAGTAATCAAGATTTCCGAGCATACGCATAATTCGTGGTTGGGTGTTTGTGTGAGATAGACTTATGCAGAAATGATATTTCCATTTCACAGTGTTTCCTTCACCTTCTCTTATGGGAAAGATACGAGCATTAGCAATATATTAGTTAATAGGTATATGGTGCAGAGTGGATAATCAGGTATAAGACCTATTTTCTTCACGTTTCTATAAAATATTATATGTATTTTAAATTTTATCTATTTAAATTTCACAAAAGAATACTTACCGCTTCCTGATCTCTGGCTACAGTGACCTGTATATACAAAATGGACCGGCGGCTTGAATAACTTACGTGTATCCACCGAGAATACCACCCGCCTGACTGGTGGGGTGTCTATCTCTCTCTTACTTTCGTGTATAGTTGGATCAAGTAGGTATGCGAAAATGTATTTAAGCTTTCTTCTTCATGTTCATCGTTAATTCGTCGAACTGGTACTAGCTGACGCATGCGTACTTCTCACTGTTAGAAAGAAATAGCCACCCCACCATGACAGTTGAGTGGATACAGCTCGCGCCGTTGTATAGAGATAGGAGTCGCCGGTCCATTTTGTATTATAGAGGTCACTGTCTAGCTACAACCGCACAACAAAATAATATAATAATACGAATGAGGTTATACTCGCTGCGGGGTTATTTTCTTTTATCTCTTACTGTGCACTCAATGAACGATTGTTATGTCGAAAGTCTGGCTTATTTCCTCAGCTATTAACACGATATTCAAAATTTTAATTATATTTTTTCGGCAATATGGAGTACTTTACAAAAAAATTTAAAATTCTTTTGACTACCTACTTTATATAGACTTAAAACTTAACAAAAATTGTGGGCCAAATGGCGGGTAATAATAGTTCGGTCATGCCGGTCAACTTCTAATCCAAATTTATCTTCTACCGAGACTACTTTTGGCACAATATGAAAAATTTGTAAAAATCCAGTGCTTACAGTAAAATTACTTTGTAAGATGTGCAGGGCTTGTGGTAAAATTGGACAACCGGAAGTGGTACTTTACTTGAAGCCCATAACAGTTTTTAATGAAAAACTATGTTAAAATATAATACAAAACATTTCAAATTTGGTATTCAAAACTTTTATAATAATGAAAACGACATATTAAATTTTTGCTAAAATTGATAAACCGGAAGTGGTACATTACATGAAGTTCTGAAGATTTTTTTGAAAAAATATATCCAAAACTTCTCAAATTTGGTATTTAAAAGTCATATGAATGGAAACAACATATTAGATTTTGACTATAAGTATATGATGAACTGGATGTAGTACTTAACTTGGAGTTCTTAACATATTTTCGAGGAAAAACATGCAATATAAATCAAAATTTCATATTACAGACTTTTTTATTTATCGCAACAACATTAAATTTGTTTACTAACAATCAACCGGAAGTGATACTTAAAGCTCATTGCTATTTTCAACATGTATTGGCGGGAGGTCATGTACTGGCCACATCAGATTTTTTTATATAAAATATAATAATAATATATCATCACGGCATATTACCCATTTCTGGGTGTGCCAATCTGCTTTATCGCAGATATCGTTAATGATGACATATTTGTACCGTGCCGGCGCTTACGGGCACTCATTGCTGGCGTGGAGAGTGCACTACAGGGGTCGCTTTTGTGCCATTTAAAATTCGAAATATTTGGCGTCGGTCGGGATCGAACCCGGTTCCCCAGGTTTGCGACCAGACACTCAGGCACGAGGCCACGGGACTGAAATAAATAAATTCGCTGCAGACTGCTTGTCCGATTATTTGTTCTTCAGGAACCCTCAATCTTGTTAAGCCCTACAAGCAGTGAACTCTATTCTACGTACATGGAATGGAAACGTGTATCCTATAGCATTGTAAGGGGCTGGTCATGCGAACTGTCACAAATTACACCAGTTTCACGCATGCGCAGAGCACAGCTCATGATTTTCCAGAGGTTTTAATATATTTCGGAATGGGTACTTTTACTAATTATTCACTGAACAGTGGTTATGAAAACATCGTTCTTTGAACACTTTGGTTGTACCTTAGACCAGGAATAGAGGGGAGACAGGGCATATTCACGCGGATATTTCCAAATCATCTCTGCGATTTTGACCCTTATTGAATCAGCTGGAATAGCTAGTCGACCAGTTAAATATTGTTATGTTACAGTTGACCAAATCTAAGTAAATACTTGATTATCCATAACATAAATAAAACAATTTAAAACTAAGAAAACTATTAATCAACCTAAAGACGTATGTATTCAAGAACGTCAGAAGTCAAAATAATGATTGATAACGTCGGGTGACGCTTGTTGATTTTGAAAACTTATTCGTTCGACTGCACACGTATGTAACACATCTGGTCGATTGGGCTATTGCAGCTGACTTTGACGTTTCAATAAGGTCGAAAGTCGCTATGATGATTTGGAAAGTCTTCTTACGGCGAAATACATAGCATGCCCTGTCTCCCCTCTATTCCTGGTCTAAGGGTTGTACTTTGCGTTCGTTTTAATTTTTTTGGAAAAATCTACTCGTACTGCGGGTTGCCTAGAAATTTGAAGTACCACGCCAGCAACATTCGTTTCCGTTCCATAGCCATAGTAGTATGAGATGAGGGAGGCCACGTGACTTTGACAAGTGCTTGTGGGGCCCAAACATGATTGCCAAGAATACGGCTTGTGTACGTTGCCTGTGTTGCCAAATAAATTTGACGGTAAAATTAATAAATAAAATTGTAAACTAGTTAGTTATTAATGAATATCATGTTGTTTTACTTTTTAACACATAAACTAAATTTTTAAAAATTATGCGACTTGTGCTGCTATCTACGATACTAAGATTTCTTGGCGAAAACCATCAGATAGATGTTGAACGTTTTGTATATTTTAAAAATTAAGTTTATATGTTAGAAAGTAAAACAACATGATATTCATTAATAATAACTAGTTTACAATTTTATTTATTAATTTTACACTCAGATTTCTTTGGCAACACAAGCAACGTACACAAGCCGTATTCTTGGCAACCATGTTTGGGCCCCACAAGCATTTGTCAAAGTCACGTGGCCTCCCGCACCTCTAAAGCCTCGTACAGACCTGCGAACCGTTCGACGAACCGTTCAGCGAACCGTACGGCGAACTGTTCGTCGAACCGTTCGGCGAACTGATCGACGATCACTAGCAGATGATGGTGGGGGAATGTTCGTCTCTTTTCCATTATTGTTGCAGATACATACCTATATGTTACTTTTGCTTTTAAAGTCGACATTAAAGCCGTGGCAGCAACATACATTTATATTCATTTACATTTAAAAAATAAATAAAAAAAAGTCGTAGACGTTGGTGGCAATGTCGTATGTTTACTAATAGATCAAATTATGGCGCTAATCCTTTAATATCGGATTTAAGACTACAAAAATCAAGTGGACATTTTCATATACTTTCACAAGAATATCTTTAGACCATTCCATTTTCTATAAATACAGTATTAATGAATAGCAAAATTTAATATCTACTTGGAATTAAAGAATATAAAGAATAAAGTGAAATAAAATAATTTGTTGCAAGTATCCGTTCGCCGTCACGTCCAGACTATCTTCAACGTGCTCGCGCAACATCCTTTGATCGTTCGTTAAAATACCGACAACGGATGGATCGAGCAAACGTTGCAGGTTAACGTTGCACGTGTTGCAGTACTTTGCTCGGATCGCCGTTTTGTTGCGCCGGTCTGGACGAGGTTCGCTAAACGGTTCGCAGGTCTGTACGAGGCTATAGAGTTCACCTGGAGTTCACTGCCTACAAGTAAATGTCAGTCACGAGGCTGCCCGCATCTGTTCAAAAATTAGCTCCACATTCTTTCGTTTCAGCGATCGGATATAATAAATTTAATTATTTGAATATTTTCATAAATATATCAAAAACTTTATAAAACCGGCTTTATGAAATTGATTGAAAAAGTTCCACCTTAACTTACGTAATTTAATTTAAAATGATAGATAACTGATCAATATGATAGTGCAAATTTCGTTTATCTCATTATTATGTGAAGCATGTTGTTATACTTACATTTTATGATATTCTTAAATGTATAATAGTTATATATTAGTGAAAGGGTAAAAAAATAAATACTTTATAAAATTTTGTTTCTGCTTTTCTTTTTATTTAAAACTACAATAATGGATTGTAAAAGCCTCTTTATTGCGAGAAAATTCCGAGACTTATTACATATTTACAAATACTTAGTAGAAGTTATTCGGTAACAAAATAGTCAGTTTGTTGCATTGAACACTTGCATTGGCGTTTGCTAATCTCTCTAACGTCTAGCGGTCTAACCGATATAATAGTACGGATGAATATACCTCCAGTATCCTCCCGAATCATCTGGCGGACTAGCCATTTGGAGCAAAGACTGTTCATCATCTGGTATATAATTCGGGGAATCCTTTTCATTTACAGTTTCATTTTTCGCAGGGATGTAGTTTCTATATTCTTTCGCTGCGTTGCGTTGTTTGTTTAGAAAATCGGGCATTCCGGCAATCGCGACCCAAGATGTTAATGTGGAGGGAATGCTTACCCCTGGATTGTCATAGTAAGTTAGGCAGAATTCCAAACCGGGGCGATTGAAGTCTGTTTTCGCGCGAATTACCATACAGGACTCATAATCTTGAACGCGATGTTTGTCTGATTTTACAGGACAAGAAGGATGATTGATAGATTTGCTAACAATAGTAATGATTTTATTGTTTTGGTCTACAATGTATCGACGGTTGTAAACGTAGTCTCTATTTGTGAACATACGAGGCCACAGCATTTCCCAGTAAACTATATCGCTGTTACTTTTATTATCTGAATCTACTACAAATAAATTCACCGCAGTATTGTCCCACGTTTGTCTGTATTTTGTATCAACTTGAACTTGTAAAAAATCTTCGGCCGTGATATCGTCATACATACCAAATAATTTGTATTCGTAATTGCTTGCTTCTTTTCGATATCGTCTCCAAACTACGAGATCTTTTCTTTCAATATACGGTTCCCATTCATCGAATGTATTAATTTTTCCAGATTCCGAACATTTGCAATAAGTTTTATCGGGTAACATAATATCGAAATATTTTCTCTGATTGCACACCTTACAAATTAATGTTTCATTGGTAAGTTTGTTAACATAAGTAAAGGTAGTCAAATGGCTCAACATTTCTTTATCGGGAATTGTCTGCGAATCCCAGTTGAACGCAGATATTCCAATTGCTCCGATAACAAATTCCTTGCCTCGTCGAGCAACCTGCTGGTGTATTCTGCGAAAAAGTTCCCTCAAAGCATTTTCATCCCACATTCTGTTGTAGAGGCAAAACATCTGCTGAGTTCTCCGAAAACGTTGAGCTACAATATATTCGCATTGGCGTGTCCATGCTCTGATAATGATAGACGACTGATCTTTCAGTTTACTTGTCAACAATGCACGATTAGAGAGAAAGCTTTGAAGAAGTTCTTGATTTTGATAAAATACTTTGATTTTGGTGAATAAGTTGTTCATTTTATGGGTGAATTCGGTGAAAGGAATAGGGCGAAATGTGCAGAAACATTTTGCGGCATTTGCATCTTTGACATTTAGGTTAGGGCGAGTGTAAGCTACATTAATAAATGAATTGTAGATGAATTTCTTGGAATACATTACTATTGTGATTAATTATTGTAAAAGTGAATATATTTCGTTGAAAAATGTAAAGACACACACCTTACACATCAATCAAATGCGCATTTGAGATCTAATTTTAAACTAACCTTATCTTCATTTTTAGTTTTCCAGAATTAAACTGGATTTTTAAATACTTTTTGTTACAAATTCTGTATTACAAATACATTCTTACAGAATTTCGGTACTGAAATTCAACTTTCAAGGAATGCAGAGAAATATTCTTCTTATTCCTCAAAAATCCAAATTCATGTCGCACTATTTAAATTGCTTTGAAATTAAACCTAATATCAAGGACTTCAATTAAATGTTTATCAATAATAGTGCACATGTATAATAATTGGAATTTACTTACAAAGGAAAATATGATTCATTTTTGAATATTTGTTCCGAATGTATGAAAAATGTATTTGACTGACGGACGACTAAAAATTTTACGAGATGTCATGCGAAAAAGATTATCCATGAAATGAATCGAGAAACAAGACAATGTGAAAGATAGGCACGAGATTAGCAACATAAGATGCTAATTTCGGGAAAATCGAAATCTATAAACATTAGATGTTAATTAAAAAACTAGCTATAGGCGTTTAACGTGGGAAAACATTTTTTCTTTGTGCAAAAGTCCCCAATTAATTTTAGTCAAAAATGTTTCAAATAAAAGTTGTATACTCTGTCTCGTAGAAGAACGCAGTGTATATTTCATGTAAGAAAATAGCAAAATAGCGTTAGTTTAGATAGGGATATAAATTCACCATCTGATTGGTCAGAATAGTCACCAAGTTCACAAAAGCCAAAAAAATATCACCCGTCAGCTATATATTTAATCATGATTTTGATTTCGACTTTGTAATTTTTAATATTCAAGTATTGACTTCTTTACAAATAAAAATATTTAGTATTGATAAAGTATTTAAATTTTTTATTTAATGCATATAAAAACGGACGGCTCTCAAGCGTCATCTACTATTTTCTAACGTGACAGTTTTTACGGAGTTTATTTCTGCTATCTTGAAAAATATGAGTTACGACTTTAATTAAAAAAAGACTTTTTGTTTATATTTCAGAGGTCATTTTAGATGTACTTTTGTTTTTTTTTTTTTAATGGGGGATTCCATCCTCTTTTTTTATAATTTCATCTGAAAATATTAAGAAAACTAAGACTATTGATGAAAATCCGGTGAAAAAATCCTATTAATAAGTGAGTTATGGTCTCCCGAATTTTGAAAAGATTGATGTGACGTCACGCTTATGTGTTGTTTTTTTTATCAAACTGTTTTCATCATGGACCTACATAAAATAAATGAATATTATAACACTGTATAAGTCTACATACTTTAAAATTACAGGTGTATTTAAATTATTAAGTTTAATGCAAGAAATGTATGTTAAATTAAAAACTGTTTGAAAACTGCAGTACAGCAATGTTAGCCCCTCCTTTCGAATTTGAATTTCTTAATTTCCATTAGTAGTAACCCCCACTCCTAACACGCTATTTGTTTTTTATTAATATTAGTTATTCAGCATATACATTCGTATTTTTTTTTACTATTTTCCTTTAATTCGATTGAGCTGGAATCCCCTATTGTACTAAGTTATGCCGAATTCATGCAGCATTTTTCATTGTAATTTAAATTAATTTAAATTTAAAGATAAATGTATGTTTTCATATGTAACCATTCACGCATCCATTTAATTTAATTTACATTTATCATTTAATTTAATTTATCAGATGGTTATCTGCCATCTTTTTGAATTAAAAGATAAATTTCATGCTTACCGCGCATGCGCTTAACTGCAGTTTCGAAGTCTGTTATTTTTTTTTTTTTTGTTTTGACATTCTGTCTTGTCCATTCGATCAATATCTTCGTGATCTATTATTCTCTGTATCAATATTATGGATATCAACGACTAACTATCAATCAACTAACCTCAATACAAATACAAAAAATGACATTTAAAGACATTGTACGCATGCGTGTATTTAATTTATTTAGGTTTGCATGAATTCCTCATTTAAAAAGATAAATGGAAATTAAATTGTAAATATAAATTGCTGCATGAATCCGGCATTAAATGTTGTGGCGACGTTGGCAAATATTTAATTTTCATATAACTTCGTAACTATTAGAAATTGAAAAAAATGTTTCATATAATATTTTATTATTTTTATATAGTCTATTTACTGATATAGATTTTATTCGATCACTATCATTGTCAGTTTTTCTTCGATTTTTCATTTATCTCGGAAACAGTTGACCATCAAACCTATGTTGATTAAGCTTTTTTTACTAATTTTTGTCAGTACCTACCATATACCTATTAGACTAATAGGTATATGGTACCTACTATATGACCGTGAATTGAAACCAACCGATTTTTAGACGCGCAGTAATAAATATAATGGGATCCATTCGGGAAAACATTACATTTTTTTTTAATTACGTGTAATTTTTTTATCAAAATAGAACCAAATTGAGCATGTAGATAGAAGATCGCAATGTCGTTCAATATAACCCACGCTTTAGAGATTTTATTAAACTACGTCAAAATCAAAGTTATTTTCAATCCAGATTGTATAGAGATCAGTGTTTGAAATGTTTCTCAGACATAAGAATAAGCTTTCTGCTACAAGACATACAAGGTAATAGTCTCGCGTCATATATTTTTCTTAATTTCAGGTTCACCAATTTTTTTTCCTGTAACTCTCTAATTATATTTTTCAAAATTGAAACTTTCTTCCCAAGTCTTTGATTTATTCGCCGTACATTTTTTAGCTTTTTATTAGATTTCTGTAATAGTAATTTTGCTCTGCTTATGGCCGTTTGCACCAACGTAACTTAAATATTAAACTTAGCTTAAATTGACAATATTGCATCAAAATGAAATGTCTAATGAACTATATTATATTGCTGTCAAAATTTCGATTTGCATTTATTTGCTTAAACCTAGCTTAAAATTTAAGCCTTGTTGGTGCAACTGGCTATTAAACACATTTGTGTGCGTTGCAATTCATCGGAACTTCCTTCCACCATCTTGCACACTTCTTTGTATTGTAATTCAGCGAAACTTCCTTCCAACATCTTGCACACTTCTTCATGGGCGTGAGACTTGTTAAATGGAATTTCTCTTTTTAAAGTTCTTCTTTCCTTTATGAAAATAAATTAGTTAGATACAGTCAATATGTACTCTCTTTTCTAGGGACGCAGTGCTCATCACGACTGATGGCGAGCTGCCGCGCCATGCGCACACTAGGCTACGCCTTGCCTAAACACGATTGGTGCGAAAAATTTCAGTAGCGTGCAAGATATTTAAGTTTAACTTAAACAGAGTCAAAGCATATTGACAATGCCACGCCAATGACTCGTTGGTGTTATAGTGGTGGTGAACTATTTAAGTACCAATTGTGTACCACAAAATACCCTACAAGTTGGTAGCAGTTAAATAAAACCGCGAAATTCGTAAGTTTTGACGATTTGTCCTATATAACTCCAGAGTTCAATATATATCCGGATGACGGTACTGGAACTTAATAAATTATGCACGGTACATAAATTAACTATTACTTTATTAATATTTATAATGTAATGTTATTTGCTTTTTATCCAAATAGCTAAAATTAATTATTTAAAAGATAGTTGACGAACATTTGAATATGAAATTTTTTTATTATTGTTTTATTATCAATGGACTTTTTATGACCATAAAGTAATAAAAAGTGTTATACAATGTATTTGAGTTCTATGTTATTTTTGGATGCACTGATAGGTGATAGGATTTATTCCAAATTCCACACTTTCAACAGTGTAGCCACTACTCTGAACTTAAAGTTGTGAAATCGACTTTTCCAAACAAAGATCATTAAAATTATCTATCAAAATTGTTAAACCATATCTTCTAGTTATTAATATATCAATTATTTTTTAGTTATTATATGGAATGAAAGAAAAAGGAATATATAATGCGTATTATCTTATCTCTTTGTAGATGAATGTTACAGGATGTAAATCCACTGTTGGTAACACTGGCGATTGGAATGTTTAAAAATTTCACAAATATTCAATGCGCCATCTGGCGAGGAATGTAGAAATTTTCGTTTCGCTATTGTAAATTTTATTTTCAATGTGCTGTGTCCATTATAAACATTTTTGTGCATAATTTTGTTTTACATATGTTCCTATCTCTTGTAAGTAGTGTTCCTATCGTGCTCACTTAATATAGTTCCTCTCCGTTTTACGTTTAAGAAGTATGAAATTTTTGTTGTCGTCCAAAAATTAATTGTTTGAGTTGATTCGTGGAGGAGAGAATGGTTTAATTGAAGAATTTATAGTGGGAACTACGTATGTTGATTGGGGAATATAATGGGTGATTTAAAAATTAGCGATGCACATTCCTTAGTGTTGACACCTCGGTTCCCCTTTCCCCTTCGCTAGATGCTTCCCAAGATTTTTATCCTCTGAATAAATTTGTTCTTTTTTAATATTCTTTGTATTTCTTCATAAATTATAACCATACACATCTCAGTTCCGAAATAAAAACATTCTTAACTAAGTGTGTGTTTATTTTAGATTTAAATATAACAGATTTGGAGCATAATTTCCAATTATGATTTTATATTGTTGATGAACGATTAGTTTTTAATAATTAAATATGAGTTCTCTTCAACAACAAGGACGGTTTTTGAACTATTCCACAAATGGACAACGCTCACAAGGTAATAGTCTCATTTTATATAAATATAAGCAAACTTTATAAATATTTTCTTCTTGTAGGTGTGTTTCCTCAAAGTCTAAGCGGTAGCGAAACAGATGTTTCTACATCAAATGAGAATTTGTCCCACGAAGAGAGATATGTGATTAGGCACACAGCAAGACAAGAGCCCCAGGGACAAGAAAATCTTCAAGCTAGCAATAGAAGCTCTCTGAAAGAAAGTCTTCCGTCCAATAGAAGCTCTCTGGATGTTTCTACGTCTTCGTATAATACGCTGATCATTCACAGTGCGGGGGATGAGCCCTGGACTGGCAGGTGAGAAAATATTAAACTATTTCTTGCATAGTTTTTCGTCACTATTTGGAGTGTTAGTAAAAATGTACAGGATGATATAAGTTAACCACTTGTTCGCCAGAAAAATATAACTTTGTTATAAATACAATTTTTGTAGCTGTTCAGGTCAGGTTTCTTTGTTCATGAATGACAAATACTTCAATCATTTTTATTTTCATGTTGCTATTGTAAATTGTGACAGGACGTGTGGATAGAAATATTTGACGTCGTACCACATTCTTAGAAATAACGTGATTATATGCGTATATGTATTTGTTCTACATTTGTGGAAAATAAGTGTTCTTATACTCAAAATGGGTGCAGGAAATAGCCGATTCCCGTCCTTATGCGGAATATATGTAATTAAAATAAAAGATATTTGTTTTGCTGTCATGGAAGCAATAGGGGATTCCACTCAATTTTGACGTTTTAAACTGTCATTATTAACTCCATAGCAACATCTGCAAATAACATTTTATTCACAAGTGAAATCACTAACAATTTTTTTTAACTCATTCTGCAACAAATAATGCATTTAAAATAACACCAGGCCCGAAAATAACACTCACCACAATATTTATTAGATATTATCAGCCATTTTCATTATTTTTCACGACACATATGACAGACAATAAAGCATTTTAAATAGATGACATCTATCAGCGACGATTGTCATGCTCAGCCTACTAACTGATCAATTAAATATAATGGTTTTTATTATTTCGTCAAAATTGAATAAAATATTGTACAAACCACGTGAGCTAAGAATGTTTATTCACTCGAAGAAATTAACTCACTCGCCCTTACGGGCTCGTGAGCTAAACTTTCTTCTCATGAATAAACATTACCTTAGCTCACTTGATGGGTAAATATCTATTATAAAGTTATAAGTTCTAAGCACATAAATAAAATTAGTGAAAACAACATGCTAAATAAAATAATTTAACATTATTTTTTTTTAGTGTATTCTAAATATTAATTAGTATTTGACTTTAATTTCATTACGATATAAGTAAGAAAATTAGAACATGCTTCATTTATATTAAAATTAAACTTTAAAACTAAAATATTTTGTGCCAATGAATATTCGAAATAATTTTTGGCGTCGGTCAGGATCGAATCCGGCCCCCTAGATTTGCTACCAGACCCTCAGACACACAGGTCATGAGACCCCATGAATGCAGAAAATAATGATGATGCCACTTCGAAAAGAATCCACATGCGTTTGAATGAAAATGGAAGATATGTTGAATAAGAAGCTTCCAGTGGCTATCAAAAATTGGGCTATAATATTCGTACTTTCTTATTAATTATTCTATTAAATTGTTTGTTATCCCATGAATATTTCCAATTGTTGACCCTGAAAATTATTTAAAACATTTTTACTTTTTTATGTGTTGAAATAGATCAATTTGTATGGAATGCCGTTTTAGCATTTATTCCCACATTTTAAAACAGTCATAGAAATTAAAGTATCGTAAAAATAAACTCTCATTAAAAAGAAAGATTTAAACTAATTGTTGAATTAAAATGTTGGTTGATAATATAATTACAAATTTTTCAAACAAACATTTTAATTCAACAGTCGACACAAAACTTTCTTTTTAATATTAGTTTAATTTTGTTTGTTCAATTTATATGATTGTTGATATTTTCTAAACAAACGTAAAAATTCAATCATAGAAATGAAGTAACATTTATATGAATGAATTAAATTGACCCTTTATTTTCACGACACATGAATTAAAACAATTATATATTTCTGTGATAAATTCCAACGACTAGTTTTTAACCAATGATGATGCAAAACAGTATTATACTCATCGACCTTTAAACTAATGGACCAAGTATCTCCTATTCATTTATTGTTAGAATATTGCTCCAATATAAAAGGATAGAGATATATATTCTGTCCTTCAACAGAACGGGAGTTCTCAGTTAAAGTATACTGCGCATGCGTTCGTACTCATTGTACATCTTTTTCAGCCATATGTAAACCTCTATACATCGCTCTCTATCACTGATCACTAATTAGTTGTCAAAAGCTACTTTGACGTTTCGTGACTGTTTGTGTATTATTTACTCTTTTTGGAGAACATTTACAATTATTTCTGACAATATATACGTATATGTGTTGTGAGGTGTGTATGCGACAAAATAATGGGGAAACGGTGTATTTTGTGCAGTCAGCAGTACGTACGCCGTTTATCTGTGTCATTTCATATGTAAGTTCTTATTAATTATTACTTGTCCCCTATAATATAATATGTATATAATATTTTGTATTAAAAATATATAATAAAACTAATTATGCACAAAAAAATTAAATCTATACTCTTAGAGATTATGCACCAAGTATAACAAGTTAGGGACAAATCAAATTTTTTATTTTGCCGCGTTTTCTTAATTTCCGTTCTGTTGAAGGATAGAGATACTGTGTCTGCACCGTTATGGCGGGACAAGCGTTTTGCTCGTACGCTGCATCTATTAGTTTAAAGATCGATGATTATACTGATAAAACCTCGTTACCCCGATAAAACCACGTTACCCCGATAATTTTCCGCTACCAAGTAAATAAACAGTTGTTATTGTTTATAACTGTCAGTGTGACAATTAATGTGTCAAGTTTTTTATTTTGCGTTGTCTTTGGAATTTATCTCACCAAATACCACACAACCTCTCAACTTTTCTCAGATAAACTTTTATTTTTAAGCACTCATTTTTTTTGCTTTTAAGCAAAATCACTCAAGCAAACTGACATTAGGTAAAACCCCTCCTCCTTCGGAGTTGGGATAAAATCAGGAGGTCTTGTGATATTACTTCTGATACTTGAATTAAATGGGGGATTCCACGTTTTTTTTTATGTTATAGTATTTTTAAATAATAAATAAATTTTTAATTCCCTAATTTTTCTAAAATTGGGCTTTTGGAAGAAAAAAAATGGCAAATATTTGTTATCCACCGTTTCCCGCCTTACGACGTAAGCGAACCCAATGGCATTATATCGTGCTTTCTCTCAGCGGCTGGTGTTACCCAGAGGTTCTAAATCATTTGTTATAAAACATATTGTGCAGCTAAGGTTATATCGCTTTATATTTGAAAATGTGCGAATTTCATTTTGTTCTTATTTTCTTTTCTATTACTAATCGTAAATATAGTATATTGTAAGTTATAGTTTATTAGTATTTAACACGTTAACTGCGATACATATCGCCCGCGATATGTAACCAGATGGTGAGATGCGTAAGCGAATTTCGCCTTTTCATTCTTCAGGTGCGGAGAGTGTACAATTTTTATTGGTGGACAGATTTTAACGATTCTTGTAGCATTTTAAATGTTTTTATCTACAGGATCATTAGATTATAATAATATAGTACATATCTCGGGCGGTATGCACCGCACACAATTAATTCGTTATTATTTCTGTGCGGTACACGCCGGGGGTTTGTAAAAACTTACATGAACTTTTTATAATAACATATGTTTTGTTTCTTTTCATTGTCAGAGTGTATTATTTTAGTTTTTGTTTATATAAGAATGTGCGAGTGATCGAAATTTTTTTGAATTAGTAAATAACACTTCGTGGAAAATATTGTAAATTTACTTTGTTTTTTAGTTATTGATATTCCCAGAATATGTAATAATATTATTTTTGTTATATTTGTGTTAAATAATACAATACCAATTCTTATAAGTAACTTAATCTTCCATATATTCAATTATAATTAAATATTTGCAGTGCTAGTCACTGTAGGTATGTACGGTTAGAGTCTAAATAAGTTAAGATACCAACCTAAAAGATAGATACGGGAAAACAGGCAAAAATTTACTTATCTGTACACAAGATGGAACTAAAGTCAACATCTAGTACATATCCCCGGAGATATGTATCGCACCACAGTAAAAACAAGTTACATATCGCCGGCGATATGTATCGTTAGTAACGCAATACTCCTTATTTTTTGCTCCGCAGTTAACGTGTTAAGTATTTGTAAAACTAATAGCGTGTAGTCGCATAACCACCATAATGAAATACTCAGTGGAACAGTCTGGCAGTCACTGGCTTGTTGATGGGAACGCCCACTTACGGTTGCGTCATCAAGCTCGGCAAAATCCACGCGTTTTGAAAGTGTGTAATATATTTTAGCATTTATATAAAAAGTTATAAAACATAGAGAAAAGAAATTTGCGCCAATAACACAGGTATACGGGAAAAATTAATTATGTTTATAATTTATATAAAAATTCGATATGCGTGGAATCCCCTATTGTTTAATTCTACGATACTTCATATTTCATGATATTTTCAAATTTAAGGCTCTTTAAATAATATCTTTTAAAATTTAGTACTTAGAAGTTATATAAAAATTCTTGCAACAGCCCTTTTAAAGCAATTCTTACATTTTTTGATTTATTTTAGATTGTCCGGCATCCGGGACCATTCAGACTCCCCCAACTTTTTCATTCACGATAACAAATCTCCCCAAAAACGTCCATCTAACTCCCCGTCCCCTAGTTTATCCAAAGAACACTCTTTACGCAACAGTTTAGAGACTACGACTGCCCATCTTTACGATACTGGAGTCACAGAAATCACTGACATACCCGATGATTACTTGAACCAGTCTTCTGTGTTGAAACACTTAGCTAAAGAGGTGAAAGGACCGTCTTCAAATGCGAGCAGCAATATGCGAGACAGTGGTGTCTCAGAAAATGTTGATATTGATAGGTTAAGTTTACGGAAGGATAGTTCGGTGTTGGATTATGATGGAAATTTACCACCTCCTCCAGAATATCCAAAATGGGTTGAAAAATCGCCCTTACAAGTAAGTTTTAGAAACTACACTCGTGGCAAAAAACGGACACTTAAATACTAGTTTATGTCATTGGGAGTAGAAAGTGGTCTTTTTGGTCGGTGTTGCTGCGATGATTGCTACCGCCAGCGGTGATTCGCTGAACTAAGAAACTAACTTTATTTTACTAGTACAATAATGAGATAATGAATATCTTCTATAGCAGTGTTTCCCAACCTTTTTTTTTGCCATGCCCCACCTAAGTTACTCTCAAATTCTGATGCCCCCCCATGTAACACAATATAAAATTTTAATATACAAAAATTAAGTTATTCACTCCCTATATACCCTCACTACTACATAAGCAATACTGTCCGAGTAAACTGTAATTGATTTTATTCCAAATCCAAATTTTCAAGCACTTCTATGTATAAAGTAAAAAACATTTATTTCAAGTTTAGTAGGTACAAATAATTCTCCTTTTAATACAAGTTAAATCATAGTAGGCGTGTAATTTTTACTTTAGAAATCTAGACGAATACATTTTCGAATTGCCCCCCTTAACAATCAAATTACCCCCCTGTGGGGCGCAGGCCCCACGTTGGGTAACACTGTTCTATAGTGTGTGTATAAATAAATAAACTAAATATATCATCACGGCATATTACCCATTTCTGGGTGTGCCAATCTGCTTTATCACAGATATCGGTAATGATGATGACATATTTGTACTGTTCGGGCGCTTACCAGGCGTCACCTCACGGGCACTTATTGCTGGCATGGAGAGTGCACCACAGTATAGTATAGTAGCATAATATGAATATTATAAGACGCTTGAAGAAAATAGTTATTTACATTATACGTGCGGGAGATGTTATTTACAACGCGAGGTTTTACCGAGCCTTGTACAAATACCTAACGCACACATTGGCTGGTAGTGCGAGCTCGGTTTTAACTGAAACGATGTTTTATGAAATGTCAAATTTCATTATTTAATAATAAAAATAAATAATACCAAATTTATCAAAATATGATTTTTAAGGAGAACAGTGTGTATTCAAACAAATATTTTTAAAAAAATCATTTTTTAAACATAAGGGTGAAATTAAATATTGAAATTTGAATTTGACATTTCTTAAAACAGTGTTTTAGTTAAAACCAGCCATTATGTATTCATTTTTTGGCCGAGATATCTATTGAAATATGTATTTTCTATAAATTTTGCTTGTTAACCTTAAACCATTGTTGTCATCAAGCTAGCTACATTAAGATTCACACTAATAAATACATTGTTATTAATTAACGACTTTAATTCATGTACAGAGTTAAATATTCATGGTTTTTGAGAGATTGAAACATAGACCAAGAATTTGCACTTTGATTATTTGATTTATTTAAAAATGTCTATGCTGGAAGAAAATTAAAGTTAGGTAGATTAGTTTCTACATATATCTAGTTCATAAACAGACTACATGAGTGATTCTAATGTTACGTATCCTTTTCGGCAGTCTTTATTAAAATAAATTTCATACATTTGAAATAAATAAACTTGCGTACCTTTTTTTTATTTAATATTTTTGAAGAGCAGGTAAAAACTTGCTACCCATATTTTTTCTTTTGACAAAATTTTTATTAATTAGCCAGAAAAAAAAATAATGAAATTAGATTATTTGAATTCCCGCCATGTATGACGTAGAATTACGCCGCACCAATGAATGGTAATAAAGCCATAGCGTTTGTTTGTACGCGTAATGTATATCTCCTGTTTGACGTTTCAGCAATAGTTTGGAGGTTAGTATTTTAGCTTGTCTTTTTGGTATCGATATTTTAAATTACATGTATGTAACTATCTATGTGTTTATTTGTGAAGTAATTAATATATTTGAGAGCCCAGAGAGAGAAAAAAATGAACTAATGTCAAATTAAAAGTTTCTCGCATGCAATGCCATCTTTACTTTACATTTTTAAACAGTTCCAGTACAATATAATGACGTCACAGACAATTTTCTTTCTTAATTTACTAAAAAACAAATATTTTTTTAAAAATAAATTTATATTTTTATATATATTTTCAACATAGCATTACGTATATAGTGATAGAAATCAGATATTCATTGCCGACTGAGAATTATTATTTGCTAATGTTAACAGATGGTGTTGGCAGATTTAATTAAAATAAATTCAGTTTTATTTATTTATTATTATTATTGAACGATGAATTGCGGTACCGAGCATTTTTGTAGGTACTCTTTATTATTACAAAGTAGCTTTATTTATTAATGGCCTCTTAAAACTTAAAATGTGGGTGTTTATTAATTTATTCAGTTTACAATTCAGGAGGTTAAAAAAACTTTTTTAAGTGTTCTTTTTTTTGCCCTGAGTGTATTTAAATTAAACTGAAAACAATTATTAACTTTAATTGATTCTAGGCCGCTGTGAACCGACACAAGAAAGTTTCTGAGAAGATAAGCCTCTCTCGTTCTCAGCCAGATTTGTCTTGTAGTAGTGCCGCGAAATTACATAGCGAGATAGATAGTTTCAGGAGAGGAGTTTCAGCACCACGACCTCGAACTAAAGGCCGGGAAGATATCGAATCTTCAGGCGAATTGTGGCCTTCTGCCGAAATGGTGGAAATACTCATTAAAGAGAATAGTGCTCTCAAATTAGAGGTGGAGACTTGTTATCAACGGATTGCCAAGACACAAAAGGTAACATTTTATTGAGAAGACTAATAATTTTATTAGGGTCATTGTTCAAAGTTATCAAACAATTATTTAAAATATAATAGGGATCTCCAAATCTACGGCTTTTAAAAAAATATTAATTGGATATCATTGTTCATCATGTATAAGTAATAATGTGGATATAATCGTAAATTTTCTGGTTTTTATTACCCTAATTTCAAAATGAAACTTTAATGCGTTAAATCGAGCGCTTAAAATTCAGTATCAGCTATGTGACGTGCGCTAGACACTGGCAAATGCTATTGGCTAATGACTCTAGCTGGGGGCGTGTCTCTCCTCCTCCATGTTTCGGTGGTAGATATATTTTTTATGTATGTTACGTCACACTCGCCGTCAATTTTCTCGGTCCTCATTTATTGAAAATTTAATATTTTTTTTTCTTTGTGTATTAGAAACTTTTCGGCGAAAAAACAAAATGCGGGTCTAAATTAACATATTAAAAAATCTCTTGTGGCCAGCACAATACCTCTCCATTTCCATTTTGTTACATAAGTATCGAATTTAACTTTTCTTTTACACACAAATTATTCTAATTATATCTATTCTTTCATAAGGAATCTTGTCCTACTCTTCTAAAATGTTCAAGATGTTTCCAATTCATTGACGGGATTGGTAGTATTTCTAAGGATATACCGTATGTCCACGGATCGAGTTCCAAAGAAGAAAAACTTTTTTATTTTTTATTTTACAAAAAAATGTATTCTTGATAAAAGTTTTTGATGTCTCGAAACGGCCAATTCAGTTTTAATATTTTCAAATTTTCTTTTAGTTTCAGATAAAAATCGAAAATTGGTCGTTTTAGTTGAAAAAATAAGTTTGCGCTGTCATGGTAATTGCCGTTATTTATTTATTTTAATTAACTGTCAGTTATAAAAATCAACCATACTCGTTGAAAATGTTGTCAAAAGACGAATGAATTTACCTAATTCAATGCTATGGCAAAGGTAATAAAGCGATCAGTCGAATTGTCGAAAAATTTAATCAAAAGTTTCCGGATATTTATATCTCAAATAGAGGTTGACAACGCAAACTTATTTTTTGGGACTTAGAATAATTTTCAACTAAAACGAACAATTTTCGATTTTTATCTGAAACTAAAAGAAAATTTGAAAATGTTAAAACTGAATTGGCCGTTTCGGGACATCCAAAAACTTTTATCAAGAGTACATTTTTTTGTAAATTAAAAAATAAAAATAATTTTCCTCTTTGGAACTCGATCCGTGGACATACTGTATGTACTATTACTGTTAATATATATACCTACCTGCAAATATTTAATTAATAATTCAATAAAAAATATTAAATGTACTTCCCAGAAAAAGTTTTCAGTAATGTCAATAAAAATATTGATTTTCGACATTGATATTTATCTGTCAATTACAAACGTTTGAATTTGACAACTGGTTTCCTTGGTGTAATCTGGACTTTGTGATTTATGGCAACAGATTATTCTATATATTATATTTTCTTTACCTCTAAATCTATAGAAGATATAATAAAATTTTTAATATTGCATGGAGAATTTTATGTTCTTCAATATTTGTAATAAATTTTCAAAAATAATATTTAGAAGATTGTTTAAAGAAACTACTACTTCCGGTTGTCCAATGGGTTCATTTCAAAAAAAATAATTATCGATTTTTTTTATAAAATCATGAAATCCATCTCATTTAATAAATATAGTAATAGAAAATAATTTTAAATATGCGACTTTTTATTCATAAATTTGCTAATAAACTTTCTCGCTTTTAAACACGGACTAAATTTGTGACGACACATATTCATACTCACACAAAGACAATTCACTCTCCCACACACACGCTTCACAACATGAAACAGTAACCTAACCTAAAAGTGTGACAGCTGACAGCAAAATATACAAGAGAGAAGATTATTATTACTTTCTATTTCTTTAAAAGTACTAGTGCAGTATAAGGTATGTAAATAAACCATTTATTTAAATAAATACGAAACCAAATAATCATAGTTCTAAATTAAACCGGTAGAGCTCGACTGTCGCTTTCGTGAATGTGTCGTCAGCCGTTGAAATATTTGAAATTAAACGCAACTTTTAAAAAATCATATCTCTGATTCTAAAGACTTGTAAGATGTAAAACTTACACATACATGTTTAATTTGACCTATTTTTTCAAGAAAAAAATAAATCAGAAAATGTGAAATGATCCCATTGTTATTAAAACCTTTTCAGCTATTCCTATACTTCAGGGTTTAAGTATTATAGTTTTTGAGGAATCGTCTTTACAACCTCCTTACACACCCACCCACACACACACACACAAGCGCGCGCGCACACACACACACACACACACACACACCATAAAAGGGAAAATAAATGTGTTTATATGTAAAGTTTAAGGGTAAATATTTTCACAGAACGGTCAAAGGGATTTGATTTCTATGGATTTCAGAATAAAATTCTCTTTTAATGAATGAAATTTTAATTTCACTAATTTATATGTTGTATTTAGTTAGAGCAAGAGATCTCCAAGGTCCACCGCGGCCATGAAGACCTAGTGGCATCTTGTGAACGTCGCGAACGGCTCGAAAGAGCAGCGCGAAGTCGGCTTCAGAGCGATTGCAGGCGTCTCCAAGAGTTGAACCGCGCACTACGTGAACAAGTCGAGCTCTTATCCACGCAGCTACTAACCATGCGAACTCCAGTCAACGACTTACCAGGCAGTGAAGGTTTGAGAAAGGAATTGAATAAGAGGGAAGTGCTCATCACTCAGCTCATCACGCAAAGTAAGGAAAAGAAATAATTTGCTAAATATGAGATGTTCAGTTTAATATACAGTGTGTTGTTTCAAACATAATATTACTTTATATAAATCTAAATTAAAACTACAACATTGAAACGTGACTCTAGCTAAAGAACGCAAGTTAATTCCTAGTATGCCAAAAATAATTGCTGTGGTTATTATTATTATTACATAGTGATAAAAAATAAATGATGTATACTTCATTTCACGTAACAAAATATCGTTGGTTTGGATAGAGATATTGGCTGGTAGTATGATCACGGTTTTAACGAAAACACTGTTTTTAGAAATGTCAAATCCAAATTTAAATGTTTAATTTCACCCGTATGTTTAAAGAACGATTTTTAAAAAATATTTGTTTGAATACAAACCATGTTCTGCTTTAAAATTATGTTTTGATAAATTTAATATTATTTATTATTGTTATTAAATAATGAAATTTGAAATTTCTTAAAACAGCGTTTTAGTTAAAACCGTGATCATACTACGAGCCATAAATTCTACCCTTTGATTGATCAGAATGCTAACAAAGGCGAAAAAAATATCATTTGTCAGCTGTCAATTATAAAATAAAATCTACAGAATTTTGTGATATTTAACTATGTTATGTTGTAATTTTTAATATTCAGGGCTCGTACATTTTACAGATAAAAATATTTTTTTATTTATAAAGTTTGTTTTCACAAATTTAAATTATTTATTTAATGCATGTAAAAACGGTCGGCTCTCAAGCGCCATCTGCTATTTTCTTACGTGAAATGAAGTATAGTTCGCAATACAATTCTGGGGATCTTTTTATCTTACAGTTGCACTACGTTAGGCACAAGCTAAAATACAATTGTATGTGGTCTGTGCAATTGACGTATTGAACATATTTTGAAACTGGTTATATGTTTCTTCAAAAGAATATTACCAACCAGTAACCGCATTTTGCACTCCTGTTCGAAAATATGCCATATTTATAAAAGTATCATGTTCCAGTGTAAAAACCATTTTAATACAAAATTATAAATGTATTTAAATTTTCAAATGTCACTGTCAGGAACCATGATCGATATTTTACTATTTGAGAAAATAATGTGAACATATAGATTTCAGTATGACCATTAATGGCGTGAAAACTTCTATGGCGCACCTTGCACACTTTTTCCTGGGTAGTGAACAAGGCTGACCTGTCACGTGTGACGAGTCACTGCCATTCGGGTAAACTCGGGAAGAGCCGAACGTGACGTCACGTTAATTCGGGTCATAGCCTACGTTATGAATATAATATGTCAAAATACTATTTACGTTTGCATTTGTTAAATTTTATACATAAAATAAATATATCATCATGGCATATTACCCATTCTGAGTATGCCAATCTGCTTTATCACAGATATCGGTAATAATGATGACATATTTGTACCGTGCGAGCGCTACACCATGCGTCACCTCACGGGCACTGGCGTGGAGAGTACATCACAGGTGTTACTTTTGTGCCATTTAAAATTCGAAATATTAGGCGTCGGTCGGGTTCGAAACCGGTTCCCCAGATTCGCAACCAGACACTCTGCACTCGGCCACGGGGCCCCATAAATTTTATTTGTTTATAATTTTGAAAAACACTATGAACAGCATTACAATGTGGTTAGAACCGCCAAGTTTATTTTTTGAAAGTCTAAAAATGACATTTAAATGACAACGGAAATAAATCACGCCCTCATTGCCGGTGTTAAACTAAAGTTTTTGGGGTTTTGGCCGGATTTTAAAATAAAATTTGCGTTATTTCCCAGCCTTCTCCCGTGAAAATTAAAATTCTTTCTTGAAGATTTTGTTAGAATTTGATTGGAATGCTCCAGCTCACTTAAACATTCAAGTTTTTAAAGCTCCGGGAGCAATGTAGAGAAGGCATTGCTTACGATCCAAATGTCAACCATTTAAGTTTCTGAACCCTGAGAAACATTCAAAAAGCGGCAGAAACATATGCGAAGTGCTGAATTGTGAAGTTTTCACTTCGAACGTGCAGTCTTAAGCACATACAATTTTTTTTTATTAGTTTGAAAAATATTGAATACACTCATTTAAGTAAAATGCTTTTTTTAAAAAATGTGAAATCGGCTACCATAAATACTGTCACACGGTATATAGGCTGCTAATAATTCATAAAAATAATATTATATTTTGAATGGGGTCCTCCACTCTTATTTTTTATTAACTTAAATGAAATTTCATTTAACTTTGAAGCAATTCGTAGTCTTAAAAAGTCATCATTATTTTTGGTTTAACTGCATTGAGCTGTTTTTTTGGCGATACACTGGTTCAAAAACGGTTTAACCTGGTTCAAACCATTATATTTTAGCGTTGAAACTGTGACGTCACTGGCGCAAGTGTTTAAACCGTGTTCAAACCGTTTTGTCAGCCGGTTCAAAACAATCTGTTTTTAGGTTAATATTATTTAAGTACCAAAATGAATAATAATAAACCGAATAAACTAGTAAATGTTAAAATGGAAAATCATTTGCCGTTAAATACAAATAAAATAAAAATAAAACATACTTACTCCGATATTACTATTATTGCATTTCATTTTAATTTTTAAGGTTAGAAACTTAAAATGACAAATGCTCGGGATGTCCGTGGTTCAAAACATTTCATTTTAGCGTAGTACGAACTTATGACGTCATTTATGCAACTGGTTCAAAATTGATGACGTTTCGGTTCAAACCGGTTTTGAACCAGTGTATCTCCGAAAAACAGCTTTGATTTTTAGCGAAACCATTGGGCGCGTTCAGCACCCCAGCAGCGCTGGCAGCGATGAGGACCGCTGCGTGCCGATGATTGCCGAATGCAATTGCTGGACCAATTTCATTCGTCCATTCATTGTGTTCGTCAAACTTCGGAGGTCAGCGATGCCAGCGATGAGAGGTGCTGAACGTGGCCATTGTTAACTTTCTCGCACCAGTTTGCATAGTAGGCTGCGCGAGAAAGATAGTAATACTGTGACGACTGTGACGTCATTGTGTTACTGAAAACAAATTCAAATATATCGCAAAGTATTTATTATTTTTTTTGTCTTGATCGTTATTTATTGAGTAGTACTTTAAGTATAAAGTATACATTTTATTATTTTTTTGTTATGGTGGAGGACCCCACTGCAAGTAAATTATTGGTTCGTAATTCCCTCACTGCCCTTTTCAAACTTCTCTTTAGCTAGTCCAAATCTTGGTGAGGTTTAGCGCATGTCTTCTTTTCTAACACAGTCCAAAGGGTTCAGTTCTGGATTTCTAGATGGTCACTCTTTGGCAGCAATGAAGGCTGGAACATTAGATCGCATCCAGGCCTGCGGCGTTCTGGCCTTTTGTGCTGGGGCTGAATCCTTCTGGAAGACTCAGTGTTTGTCAGGAAAGAGTATGTTGTTCAGAGGTTTTGCAATACAAAATGTATTATTATTTTTAAAATTTTTTAGTAGCTTATAAACCATGTGACTATTTATGACAGGGCAGTGTAAAGTGACCCTCCCCTCATGTAAGGTTAAAGTTGTATAATGTATTGTTTGTAACACAAACTGGTTATTTTTTCCAGATAAGGAGCTGGTGGCAGCAAAAGAACGTCAAGAAATCGAACTCGCGGCCCAGCGTGCAACCCTCCAAGAGCAACGCACACACATAGACATCCTAGACACCGCCCTAACCAACGCTCAAGGCAACGTCGTCCGCTTAGAAGAAGAATGCCGCAAGAAGCAACTGTACGTCGAACGAGTCGCACAACTCCAACGAGCTCTGAGCTCCCTGCAACTCGCCAGCGACCGAAGAGAACAGACAGAGAGGAAACTACGTTTGCAGTTAGAAGCGGAACTCAGGACGGAAAGAGCCAAGGATAGAGGACATGGAGGAGGCATGATGGAACCCGACGACAAGGAAGGAGACACAGGGCCCGAGTTGAAGAGAAGATTGAGGGAAAAGGATGAGAAGATTATGAGGCTGGAAGGGGAGTGCGCCAAATGGGAGCAGAGATACTTGGAGGAGAGTGCTTTGAGACAAGCGGCTATAGATGCCGCCAGCATACCAAAGTAAGTATAACACAATCATATGAAATCCAAGAAAGCGGACGTTGAAAATGCAACATCAAAAAATATTAGGAATAAATAAATAAGATGAAAGTAAAGATGTACTCAGGATTTCAGTCAGTGATAATAATTTTATTCTATAGCCAACGTTTCGCCCCCATTTGGAGCTTCATCAGGGCAAAGATCAAGTTAAAAAAATTTTACAGTACAAGAATCTTCATGTTTAATTATTACACATGTGACTGTTGTTCGCCATTTTACATGGTTTTATAAAATTTTGTGTGCTTTTGTAATATGATTTGGCTGACGTGCTACATTTTTATTTGACGATATCTTCTAGATACATATACAGTGTGTCCCATTTAGAGGTGCCACCATTGGGATCTCGAGAACTATAAGAGATACGATGTCGGTTAAATGGAACTTTTTGTGCACCTTTGGGAGGTCATCTCAGATGTGCTTTTGTTTTTCCAAAAATTCTCATAGGACACTAGATAATGGCGAAAAACTGAATATTGTTGATTTTTTCTTTCTCAAATAACTTCTAAACTATTAGTAATTGAGAAAAATGTTTCAAATATAAAAGATAGATATTTTTATTAACTAACCAGTGGCGTACGAAATAAATTTTTATATCCGTAAATTTTCGAGATATAACACAAACTTATATTTTTTTAAATGGAACCCATATCTGATTTTAGTCTCAAAAAAATCAATATTTTTTTCTCTTTTCAATGGTGTAAGGGTTATTATGTTTTATATTTGTTTTGCTCCTAAAATTTATTTTTTCTCTTTATTTTCCTGAATTTTCTAATTATTTCCCAAAACATTATTATTTTTATTAATTATATTGTATTTGATCAAAATAATTTGTTTTATGCCTTTATTACTTAATATTTTCATTCTATACTTATAATTACAAATTACACTATGATGTGCCAAGGGCAACCTGATACAAAATATAAAAATTAATTTGATACGAATTTTGAGCAAATATTTTTAAGGAAATAAATTATTTAAATAGAACGAGTATTTCTAAATAGAAATCTACCAATATTTGTACAAATAATTGTAAATTTAATACAAAATAAGGAAAAAATAATAATTTTTGAAGGCAAAACAAATATAAAATATAATAACCCTTACATCGTTGAAAAGAGAAAAAAATATTTATTTTTTTGAGACTAAAATCAGATATGAGTTCCATTTAAAAAAATATAAGTTTGTGTTATATCTCAAAAATTTACAGATATAAAAATTTATTTTGTACGCCACTGGTTAGTTAATAAAAATATCTATCTTTTATATTTGAAACTTTTTTCTCAATTATTAATAGTTTAGAAGTTATTTGAAAAAGAAAAAATCAACAATATTCAGTTTTTCGTCATTATCTAGTGCCCTATGAGAATTTTTGGAAAAATAAAAGCACATTTGAGATGGCCTCCCAAAGACACATAAAAAGTTCCATTTAACCGACATCGTATCTCTTACAGTTCTCGAGATCCCAATGGTGGCACCTCTAAATGGGACACACTGTATTTATGATATTCTTGTACTGTAATTTTTTTTAACTTGTTCTTTGCCCTGATGAAGCTCCAAATGGGGGCGAAACGTTGGCTGTAGAATAAAATTATTATCACTGACTGAAATCCTGAGTACATCTTTACTTTCATCCTTAGCACAGTCGTTTACTACTTCTTCATATAAATAAATAAGTTTCAGCATACAAGTTGATTAGTACTGTAAAAAGGATTAAAATTTCACAACTCTAAACAATAAAGAACAAGAGAAAATTAATAACTATGTCCTCCGCACGCATTAATTATCGCTACTAAAGTGGCGGTATTTCATTACATACTCTTTCAATTGCAGTCCACATTTCTTTCAACGTTTCCACCGGTGGCTGAATATGTCTCACTGCTTTTCTTAAGATATCCCACAAATTTTCTGTTGGTGACAAATCTGGGGAACGAGCAGGCCATGAAGACACTGATATTCTGTGCTGATTAAAGAATGTCAGTATTCTTTTTGCAAAATGTGGTCTTGAGTCGTCTTGCTGAATATGGCTGTCGGATTGAGTTGCATACGGGAAGCAACTTCCGGTACTAAAATTTCACTAATGTACCGCTGACTGCCTGGCGTACCGGGAATGCGTATTAACCGAGATTTCCAGTTATAATAATAATACTATTTATTTCCAACAGACATAAGCCCAATTACAGGAAAACAATGACAAGCAATTACAAAAATATTACAAAAAAATAACATAAGTACCAACGTAAATGAATTATAGTATAAATAATGTTTTACAAATAGAATACAGGCATCATTCATTTGATAAAGAATCTAACAATATTTTGAGAGAACAGAAAAATATGTCGGTGTTAGCGGAAATCAAATTATAATTATTGCACATTATGTGTATAGTGTATAGGTGATTTTGACAAAGCGTTTGTACATGCACAGGGCAAATAGAAAATAAAATTGAATCTGGAATTGATCCGAGGGGTGTAAAAGTTTAACTTAGAGAGAAGATATGAGCAATCAATTTTATTGTGAATAATTTTATAAAGAAAAGTAATAGATATACTTTGTCGTCTATTTTTAAGAGAAGTAAATCGAACAGTGTCTACTGTCTAGTAGTTCGACGTAATCACTACCTTGTGGAGGATAGTGATTCGTGGTTTTGTATATTAAGTACTTCACAAATCTTTTTTGAATTTTTTCGAGTGAGGAACTTTGATATTCAGATTGTGGAAACCAGGAAAGTATACAGTATTCCAGTTTAGCACGCACAAAAGAGAAATAAAGTGATGTAAGAGCAAGTACATTGGTGAATGTTTTACTATTCCTAATAATAAACCCTAATGCTTGATTAGAAGACTTACAAACATTTTTAACATGTTCGGAAAAATAGAACTCGGGGTCGAAAACCACTCCTAAATCTTTTACAACGCTACAGCGTTGTAGTGTTGTGGAATTTATAAGATATTGCACCCGAGACCATAATACCTTGTTTACTAATAATAAAAATAAGCAACTTGTATGCTGAATCTTATTTATTTAATCCTAATATTTTTTGCTGTTGCTCTTGTTCTAAATAAAAGTTTCTGAAAAATAATGAAAAATTTCCATATTTTGTTGTAAATTTACAACAGAATTTTTTATACCAATGGAAAGAAATAAAAATAAAGATATCAATATTTTAATAAAATCTTACAAACTCATTACTTTTAGAGACGCGAAGATCGCCGCTCTGGAAAAAACCTCCCAAGAAACGGAAAAACTCATCGCCGAAGCTCGCACCGAAAAAATCCGACACATGGACGAGGTACACGCGGCTCAAAAAAAAGTAGCCGACTTAGAGTCCCGCGTCAAAGATCTGGAATCCAAACTCGCCGAGAGGGACGCCATGATTCGTGTGTTACAGAAGCATACGTACGATAAAGAAGCGGGATATCCCAGTATATTAGGCAGAAGTCCACATCATACACCCCATGGGTCGCTCGGAAATCCGGACCTTGATGTACTCGGAGCAAGCGTTTCGAGAGAAGAGTTAGGTTAGTAAAAATATGAGTAAGATGAAAAGTACGCGGCCTTGTAATGCACTATCTTTTAGTTTTATTTTTAATATAACCCCCTTTGCTACACAGGTTCTAATGGGGTCTGCCACAATTTTTTTATTTGTCCGAAACTTCTAAATTAAAAGCTTTTTAATATTCTATGACGTAGATCATAGATGTCACATAAATTGATCTATTTCAACACTTATGCATGGTTAATAAGCAATTTAGTAAAATAAAAAAAAAAAACTACTTATTATAATCACTACCATTTTGAGACCTTCGTAGGCCTAAGACACTTTTATATCTAGGGGCCATATGTTTAAAATTTTACTTAATTTTATGCCACTATTATACATTTCAACTTTTATCCAAGGAGAAAAAGAGAAAATGAGTCTATACTTCATTTCACTTATGAAAATAGCGTTGGATTTAGATAGGGATATAAATTCTGCCCTTTGATTAATCAGAATGCTAATCTAGTTCATAAAAGCGAAAAAATATCACGTCAGCTGTCAATTATCAAATAAAATCGGCAGAATGAGCCCATAAACCATTTTTTAATTTTAAATAAAAGTTCGTTTAATTTTAAAGCAATTCGTGGTATCAAAGTCATAATTGTTTTTTGTATAACTGCATTTGATTTAAAAAAAAAAAACCTATAGCTCTCTTTCTCACACCAGGCTGCGCGAGAAAGATACCACATACGTGAGTAATGGAAACAACATCCACTTTAATAAAAAAATGTATATATACCCATATTTAAATTTTAAAATGTCACTGTAAATACAGGAAATAAATTGTGTTACCAATTTCAAGTAATTTTTTGTTTGGCCAACTGAATCAGTTTTTTTTTATCACTTTGTATTATGTCCTTCCCTAGCGTATCGATGATTGGTTGTTCCATACGTTTAAAAATTTAAGCTATGTACCTACTAAATAGGGGTTTCCAGGTTTTTTTTTTATTATTTTTTAATCATATTTTGATAATTTATTTGATAAATAATGAAGTATGACTTTTTCAAAACAACATTTTAAAACAGCTGAAACTTTTGCATACAGCCATTGTTTGCAACAAACTCCGAAAATGTAATTTTGAAATTCCATGCAAATTTCAAAACTATACTCCATTTCACGTAAAAAAAAAATTGTTGGTGACGCTTGAGAACCGACCGTTTTTACATGCATTTAGTAAATGATAAACCAAACTTTATCAATATTTTTATTTGTAATGTACAAAACCTGAATATTAAAAATTGCAACAGAAAATGGTTAAACTTCACTTAATTCTGTAGATTTTATTTAATAACTAACATGTAATATTTTTTACGTGTTTGTGAAGTAGAGGGATTCCATGTTTTTTTGATTTTTTTACATATTTAGTATTTTTTAATTCAAAAATTCCCTAATTTTCTCGCCTTACGACGTAAACGTACCCATTAGTGGAGAGCAATGGCATTATATCGTGCTTTCTCTCTTAGCAGCTGCTGTCTTGGCTACTGTTACCAAAGGTCTTAAACCATTTGTCAATGTTTATGTGGCTAAGGTTATATCGTCTGTTTTATTATTAAATTATACTTACATATAATGAATAATGTTCTACTGCCTTAATTAAATAATAATACAAAACTGGAAAATGACGTTGAGCCGTGTAGTGCATATAACCACCATAAACAAACACTCTAGTGAAACAGTCTGGTAGTCACTGGTTTGTTGATGGGAACGCCCACTTACAATGTCGGCCAATAAAAGAGCTGGGTTCGGTATCGTCATCAAGCCCCGAGAAAATCCGCGCGTTTGAAAGTTTGTAATATATATTTTAGCATTTATAAAAAAAGTGATAAAATGTATAGGAAAGAAATTTGCATCAATATCATATTTATATGGGAAGAAATAATTATATGTATAATTTATATAGAAATTCGATATGAGTGGAATTCCCTAAAACCAACGATATTTTTTCTTGTGAAATGAAGTGTGTATAGCTATTTTCGTTTATTTCCTGCACTTGTTACAAAAATAACTGTTACATTAGATTAATAAATATTAATTAGGAATTAATATTGCTTTTTAATAATTTTTTAACGGCGCAAAACTTAATAATGTTTATTTTTGAAAATATACTGAGATTTCTTAAGTTGAACAGCTGTATAAATAAATCTGTTTGACAAGTCGAATCAATATTTTCCAGTTATTAATATATGATAACAATAATTTATATATCAGGCCGCGAATTTTTTATCTCATCTGTAAATAAAAAGTTGCAATATAAATAAATAATTGATCTTACAGTTAGCAGTGTCCTAACGAGTTCCACAGGTTTCGGCTCATCAAATTCATACGCCGGAAGCGATTCTTCATACCACATGGCTTCCTACAGCAAATACGAATCGAACAAAAGCTTCGACTCGACGAAGAAGACCCTGGACGATCAGCTGAAGGAGCTAGACAGTCAGCTCGACTCCCAGTTGCTGAGCAAGGTAGGGGAAACCGAAACGTTCTATTGACTGCCCTAGCAAAGCAAGCCAAGCTCTTCGGCGGAGCCTCCAATACTCTAACGAGCCTGGAAGTAGGTTTGGTGACGTCACAACAATGGCTGAAATTTACTGCAGCGTTTAATAGGCGATACATACTTTTTTGCAAATATGAAAAAATGTACAGAAACAATATTATTGAAAATAATATTTTCTATCAATATACGAACCCCATATTCATAATGGTTCGGTCGGTTTACAATTTTAACAAACAAATTATAAAACGTACGCAAATGGTGAGAAATTTCTAGAAATTTCATTCGACTAGTTTAAAATATAGATTTTAAACTCTCCACGGCAGCAATGAGTGCCCGTGAAATAACGCCTGGTAAACGCCCGCACAGTACAAATATGTCATCATCATTACCGATATCTGTGACAAAGCAGATTGGCACACCCAGAAAAGGGTAATATACCGTGATGTAATATTTATTTATTTAAACTTCTAAAATATAGAGGTAGTTACAGGAAGTAAAAATTCTTCGGACTTGCAGTCAACTAATAAAATTTATTCATGCCGACGTTTCGACTATACAATAGTATTCATCAGGGCTATAATGGTCTAGTTGAAAAAAGAAACCACATGTGGACAACGGAACATCCAAAACGGACATATAAAATATAAAATAATAAAAAAAAATAGTTAAAAACAACATATCACAGAGTGAAAAACGTCAAAAATTAAAAAAAAACTTGTCTTTGATGTGTACTATTAATATGGAACTACAAATAACTACAGTAACGTAAAAAACATTTATAAAAATCCAAAGTTGTGGACTAATTAGTTTTTTAATTTTTGACGATTTTCACTCTGTGATATGTTGTTTTTAATTATTTATTTATTTATTTTATATTTTATATGTCCGTTTTGTATGTTCCGTTATCCACATGTGATTTCTTTTTTCAACTAGACCATTCTAGTCCTGATGAAGACTATTGTATAATCGAAACGTCGGCATGAATAAATTTTATTAGTTGACTGCAAGTCTGAAGAATTTTTACTTCCTGTAACTATCTCCATCCCAAACACAGTCGAATATTGGTTTTTCAACTTCTAAAATATCCAAGTATGTCGCCATTTAATAATGGGTTACATAGCCTTTATTAATAATTCTAGCTTTAAGTCTATTAGGCATTGTATCCCTAAGCCTTGCACATTTTTAGTGAGTATTGTCCATATACCTATTAACTAATATATTGCTAATGCTCGTATCTTTCCCATAAGAGTAGGTGAAGGAAACACTGAAATGGAAATATAATTTCTGCATAAGTCTTTCTCTCACAAACACCCAACAGGCAATTATACGCATACTCGGAAATCTTGATTACTATTGGCGAACGCTGACAGCGTCGCTGGCTGGGCTGCGTTCCAAAATCCTACTCTTAAGAGTACGAAATTATTCAAAGTCGTTTCAAAACTAATAACTTTACTATCCGAGTTTACTCAACCTGTACCAAAACAGCCAGAGTTTACTCCAAAGTTATGTTCTACTTACTCTACTAACGAGGAGGGTATAGAAATGACTCCACAATATTTTCAAACGTAGATGCTCACGATTCTCAACATATGAAAGTAATTTGCCTTCTTGAGGAAGAAAACATGCTTTTGGTTGAAAATAAACATAAGTAAATACGTTGGCGTGTATTACGAGCATACTTTTATAATAAAAGCGCTTTTATGGAGCGTACTTTCATATTATATTGAGGAGAGTGCTCCATAAAAGCGCTTTTATTATGGGCTTGACATTAATGTTGTAATTATAAGTAGTTTTGTTAGTTTTATAAAATTATTTTTAATTTAGTTTCAATTTTGTACTTCAACAAAACTCTCATACGTTCCATAACACAACACATCATGATCTACGCCAAAATTCGGTATTCTTGGTTTTGGAACGCTGCCAGGTGATGCAGCGAGCACATGGTTTGACTTTGACGTTTGATTTCATTTCTGTTTGTAGTTGCACTTCGAAAGTATTTGCTTTGTGTTTCATACAGTAATTTATTGGCACCTAAATAAATTAATCCTGACCAGATTGTATTCCTATTATTTTTACAGTACAACAAAGTAAATTATTTAATTCAAATTTAGCACTACAATATGTCAATGTTTTTTATTATTACTAATATTTATATTCAAGAATTTACATACAAAATAAATAGTAGGTACATTGTTTAATTGCTCAAATTTAAATTAAAAATTTCTCGCGCTAGTCGTTAATAAACAGAGTGTTTGTGTGAAATAGACTTATGCAGAAATGAGATTTTCATTTCACAGTGTTTCCTTCAAGAAAAGCAAAGGATCCGCAATATATTAGTTAATAGGTATATGGTATTGTCCCATAAGTCTTGCAAGATGGGTTTTACTGTACACACTTTTTTACGACGTTTTTCAGTATGTCAAAAGTAAAGGGTCCCGGACCGAAATATTATTACCAGTCATTTGGCCCACAGTTTTTTTTAAAGTTTTTAGTCTATATTTAAAGCAGCTGCAATTTATAGAAATTTATAACCATTTGTGTAGATTTTATTATTTGTTGCAAATGTAAACCGGCCGAAATATTATGAGTTTGGACTCGTACATTAACAGAAAATATTTAGGTGGTTGTTAGGCCGTAGGAAGCGTATAAAAATGTAAACCTTTTCGGAATACTAATAATAAAAATTGATACGGTAGGCAGAGTAAAAAAATGCTATTAGTATTAATTTAACAACTCGTTTTTTTAGAGTTTTGATTACAACAAGAAAGAAGAAGAAATGCAATATTGTAAGTTTTTATTCTAACTCAGGCATACATATGAATATTTTATGAAAATATGTTTCTTTTATTATATCTCTTCTCTGTTATTTTTTTAAATAAATTTTTTCATTGCAACAATGATATACTTGATTACAGAGAAGAACATTGATTACAATAATGAAGATGACAACCGAACATAAATATTTTCTGTTATACTCTGTTTGAAATATCGAAAGAATGTTGACAGATAGTTTCTTGTATTTTATTGGTTGCTATGCGCTGTAGTGAAGCGCGGTTTACACAAACACAATGCAAATATTTGTCAATGGGGGATTACGGCTCAATCGAATTAAAGGAAAATAGTAAAAAATACGAATGTTTTTTTGTTATTGCGCTTTGACACTAATATGAAAATATTTTGATTGGCGACTGAGATTCCACCTATACATGCATTACAAATAGCGTGTTAGGAGGTGGGGATTACTACCAATGGATGTTAAGAAATTCAAATTCGAAAGGAGGGGCTAACATTCCTGTACAGCATTTTTCAAACAGTTTTTATTTTAACATAAATTTCTTGCATTAAACTTAATAATTTAAATACACCTGTAATTATAAAGTATGTAGACTTATACAGTGTTATAATATTAATTTATTTGTATGTAAATATAACTTAAAATAGCATATATTTCAAGAACATTTAGGTCCATGATGAAAACAGTTTGATATAAAAACACATAAATGTGACGTCACGTCAATCTTTTCAAAATTCGGGAGACCATAACTCGCTTATTAATAGGAATTTTTTCACCGGATTTTCATCAATAGTCTTAGTTTTCCTAATATTTTCAGATGAAATTATAGAAAAAAATGATGTAATCCCCCATTACGATTTCATTCTTTGTACGTGCTGCGCGTTATTTATTGTATCATAATTTTAATAAAATTAAACAATATTTGGGTATAGTTCTGTATAAATTTATTAAATACAACAACTTTTCGACAGCAAGGTGCTGTCTTCTTCAGGTTTTTAATAATAATATAAATAAATATGTAGTCAAGACTACAAGTATATAAAATCATAGATACATTAATAAATGGTAAAACATTAAACATACAAATGATTAAGAAAAAATTACGAACGTTAAGATTTATATTATTAGGTGACTTCTGGATTTCAATAGCTTCTCTTATCAATCTTCTAATCCAGTGGTTTTCCTTAGCTAAAATTTTTGTATTTTCAAAATCAACTCCGTGTAGTTCCTTTATGGCATGTTCAGCTACCGCTGATTTATCAGGCTGATTAAGTCTTATATGGCGCTTGTGTTCCTTTCTTCTTGTAGCTACTGTTCTGCCAGTTTGTCCAATGTACACTTTTCCACAATGGCAAGGAATCTTGTATATACCAGAACATTGTAAAGGAACTTTATCTTTAGTTGATTTTGAAAATACAAAAATTTTAGCTAAGGAAAACCACTGGATTAGAAGATTGATAAGAGAAGCTATTGAAATCCAGAAGTCACCTAATAATATCAATCTTAACACAGGCTATGAACTAAATAAATCATGGTACCCTGTTATTCGTTCGTAATTTTTTCTTAATCATTTATATGTTTAATGTTTTACCATTTATCAATGTATCTATGATTTTATATACTTGTAGTCTTGACTACATATTTATTTATGTTATTATTATAAAAACCTGAAGAAGACAGCACCTTGCTGTCGAAACGTTGTTGTATTTAATAAATTTATACAGAACTATACCCAAATATTGTTTAATTTTATTAATAATGAGTTCTGAAAACATATTTCAAAATATTATAATTTTGTTAAATTTTACCGGGCTATTTCTCTGTATTTATTTTCTAACGGTTTTGTACAATTGGTGCTTCTTTTTAAACATCGAAAATGTTTTGGTGTAAATCAGACTCCTAAACCACGTCCCAATTAACTGTCAAAATTCTTTCGATATTTCAAACAGAGTATTTATAATGTAAATTGATAGACAACAATGTGGAAAAAGTGTGTGTCGCCAATTAAACGCTGTCGTGACACAGCAGGAGGGATTCAGTTCCAAGCTCGTTAAAATGTCGGAGGCTCCGTTATCGGTCGTACACTCATTGGTAGCTTCTTCTTCTCTTTTCGTTCATATTTTGAAATTTCTGTCCGTACTTAAGTGTACAGAACCGTATAGTTCTTCCAGTTAATCAGGCAGTCAGTGAGTTTCTAGTTTGCGATTTCGTGTGCTGTAGAATTTTAGTTATTAGTGAAATTCAATTCATGTATATATTATTTATTGGTCACAAATGGGTTTTGTATTTTGTTATATGAATTGAATGAGCTAAGCCCTGAATACGGTAAAGATGGCAAAATATTTGCCCAATATTTGGTACGAGGGTCGTTTCATAAATATCCGAAATGAAAAGTAATTTTTTATCATATTGAAATTGTATTTATTTTTCAATATTGGTAGAGCAATTTCGTGGTTTTGTGTATGCACTCAGGGTTATTTTAAAGAGTTTCTGAAGCTGCACAAACAAGTTACACAGAGAATAGGGTCCGGTATTACAGAAAGATGTATTTTTTTTAAAAACATTAAAATATTGCTATTATTAAAGAATTTTATTACAAAATTTCATTAAAATATAGAATTTTCTTATATAACATTAATTTTAATAAAAACTATTCGCGTTTAACGATATGGCGTCGTCGCCTTCGGTGGTCGAGTGGGTAAAGGCAGCGCTCAAGCAACCTTCTCCGCTCGGCTCGGGGTCGTGGGTTCGATTCCCACCAGGGGTTTGGATGTTTGTGTATGTCCTAAATTATAACATACAAATAAATAATAAAAAAAAAATTGTCAATGGTCAATAGGCACCGCACCGAAGGCCAGGGGTAAAAAAAAAACGATATGGCATCACTTCAAGTTAACTATGGTAGTTAATATTAAACGAAAATAATAGCTCGTATTGGAGCACACTTTTATAATAAAAGCCCTTTTCTGGAGCGCGCTTTTACATTATATTCTTATGAGGAGTGTAGAAATTTCATAAAAGCGCTTTTATTATAAAAGTGCGCTTGTAATACGGGTCAATATAATTTTATATTATTCAAAATTTCACACTGCTAACATGTGATGACAGTGCTTAAATGGGTGCTTACAAGTATAAATAATTTTTTCCGACGACCACTACGAAAAGTACATAAATTCACACGCTAAATTATTACTGAAAGTTGGTCATTGCACATCACTACCAAAGCTGTGTGAAATGAAAGCTCGTTAGCCAATCAGATGCGTCCGCAACTGTGTGATATGATTTTATCACACGCTGCGATAACTGAGCGAACTAACCTAAAAATTTGACAGTTGCAAATAATTTGCTGAATTTACACGGATAAAGAAAGCTGGACCCTGATTTAGCAGATTTTAACATAATTTTTGGTGAATTCTGATAGCAATGATGTAAACATAATCTATTTTAATATTTTTTTGAAAATTTTATATTGTTTTATTTTTTGTGGTCGTCGGAAAAATATCGTGTACAACACGTGCTGAAAGGTTATTTCACACTCACGTGATTAAACCACTCGCCTTCGGCTCGTGGCTCAAACTTCACGTTCGTGTGAAATATCCAACTTTCAGCACTAGTTATACAATATACTAGTCCTACAACCGTGCGTAAAGTACAAACTTTACGCACTCTTTACAATGTGTAAAGTGTCACTTTTCAAATACTAGTACGTGAAAAGTAAATACTTTGCTAGGCAACGGTTAATTTACTAGTCAACTAACAATAACAATATTTGAAGATGCCTGTACATTCATACTCAATATTATGAGAAATAGCACGAACATTTCGGGTCTAGGAAAAATATTTTATGCAACTCGTGTGTAGTATTTTTTATTTCGTGCTAATTTTGCTCGACCAAAAAAGTACTACTTTACACACTTGTTACATAAATAACTATTAGTTCTTGCTTCTGACCTCACATAATTTGAAATTTGTTAGTACAAATCACTGTCTAATATATGCGCTCCGTTTAAATCCACACGAAATACAATTAAGTTACTTTCCGCATACTTAATACAACATGTAACAGTTGCCCAAATAAGTTTTAAAGCTACGCAGCCTTTCTTATACTGGCAGTTGTTCTGGGCAATTGATATACTTCATTTCACGTAAAAAAATAGCAGATGGCGCTTGAGAGCCGACCGTTTTTACTTGCATTACATAAATAATTTAAATTCGTAAAACCAAACTTTGCCAATAATAAAATATTTTTATCTGTAATGTTCAAGTCCTGAATATTAAAAATTACTTGAAAACATGGTTAAATTTCATTTAGTTCTGTGGATTTTATTTGATAATTGCCAGCTGACAAGTGATATCTTTTTCGCTTTTGTGAACCTAGTTAACTTTCTGACCAATAAAAGGGCAGAATTTATATCCCTATCTAAACCAACGCTATTTTCTTACGTGAAATGAAGTATAGTTCGTATCAGTTCCTCTCTCGGATTATAAGCGTACCCAAATAAGTTAGAAGCCTAAAGTTATTGTAATACTTATTATTTGAGAGCGTCTATGGAAATTCACGATATGAGCATTCTCATAGGATCAAATTTTCCTATTCGTGAAATAAGACTATAATTTTTACACATATTGTATAAATAACTGCTTTTATATATTCTGTAATAGGGTATCTGACCAGTTTTTTTAAACGGTTCGTTATAATATTTATCCAATAAAACCAGTCGACATTGAAAGAAAAATCAAAATTTTATTTGTCAAGTTTGATTCTATTTGTCAAAAATTATAATAAACCGTTTTGAAACTTTGCGAGTGTTTATGAATATGGGCATTAAAATAATATACTTGTATTTTTTAAAATTTGTTAAATAGTAATAGATTTCAAGAAAAACGGCAATAGATACAGAACTTATTTCGTAAATTTTTAAAAAATATGATGGGTATATTATTTTTAACCCTATGGCTCGTAGTATGATCACGGTTTTAACTAAAACACTGTTTTAAGAAATGTCAAATTCAAATTTCAATATTTAATTTCACCTTTACATGCAAAGAATGATTTTTTAAAAAATATTTGTTTGAATACAAACTATGTTCTGCTTTAAAATCATATTTTGATAAATTTAATATTATTTATTATTGTTATTAAATAATGAAATTTGACATTTCTTAAAACAGCGTTTTAGTTAAAACCGTGATCATACTACGAGCCATTATGAACAATATACAGGTGTCTGTAAAATACGTGGATTTAGCTTAACCACAGATTCCTGAGCTTAAAATAAGACGATTAAACTCACGTAGTTCGCATTTCATTGCAACTACTTAAAAAAAAGCGTGTATTCCCTTCACTCATCGAAGAAGAGCCCCAAAAATTGTATCTAACTTGATTTTGATCTGAGTAACAAAGAATTTAATGCAAGTATCTGTTTCTTTCACAGTTTACAAAAATCAATGAGGGCATCAACTTTGGCGAATTATCATATAGATACTACTAGTAATAGTAATCGTATATTTGTCGTGTGTCCTCCTCGAGGATGAACAACTTGATAATGCTGTCGCAATTTTGATGTCGTTTCGAGTACTTATTAAACGATCCTTGTATCTTTATCGTAGACAGGGTGTAGAATGTTTTGCTGTATATATTTTATGTTAGTTTCATTATTTATCATGATTTTATAACATTGTAACCAAATATATATCTGGTCTAAGTAATCACAGGAAGAAAATCGTCCAACTTTATTTACCAAAGTATACTCAATTTTTGATAACAAATTGTATTTCCTTTGGACCATTCGCTTCTTGTGGTTTTGAAGTCACAATCGACTTTCTGTGAAGAAAGTTCAGTAATGCATTTGTGCCTTGCATGTTGTCTATGTTATAGCATGCCAATAAATGATCTGTTATGATAATTAATAAATGAATGCGCTGTATTTTGTGCAACTGACTTAGCATTTGTCCTACCCATTGCTCTGAACTTACATACATCAACATCATCGGATTTCAACAAACTACACGTAATATAACAATAGACATTCATAGATTTACAATCATTTTATAACAAATTATCAATCAGAACTGGATACATTCAATGTTTGATCGCTAAATATGCTTAAACAATCATCCAACAATAAATACCAATATTTTGCAATAGTTTCATTGCTAATTAACTTCAAATATAAAAGAAATTTTATTGTCGTTTCTTACCCCTATAATAAAAGCTATATTTCTACAGATTTCTTTATTATATTTGATATACATCACTTGATACTAAAGAAAATGGCAGATTTCTTCCTTTTTTAAAGGCCGATCGTAGGCACATGCGCATTATATCAGGTTATTAGGAACGTTAAAATTTAATTAGGAATTTGATCTTGAACGAATAAAACTATATTACTTATATTTATGCTTATTTATATTCTAAAAAGACGTACAAAAATCTGATTTTTTTTAATCTTTGCAAAAATTGTTTAAGGTCTAGAACAGCTTCGATAATTTTGTCATATGATTAAACTTTTTTTGTTTCCTTAAAAATATTTTCTTCTTTACGTTCCTACATATAAAAGTAAGAATAAAGAAAATTTTAATTATGTAGTTTAGATTCTTGAGAAGATTTACAGGAAATATTTGGGCCTGTTCTGTAACACAGTGGTTAGATTTTAGCAAATCTTTTTAGTATTCAAATCTATATCTATTAGATAATCATAGACCTTTTGAATTAAAAGTGATAGAAAATATGTGCAATGGGATTTATACATAGTAAGTCAACAAATGGCGGGAGTCATGCGCCGTGTTCTTTTGGGCTGATTCGCAATCTCAATGATCAAAGTGATAATGTTTAAAAATAATCATGTTCTTGTTTGTTACCCCCACTTTTTCATTTTGTGATCACTCCCTTCTGAATCAGCCTTTTTGAATGATCACGCGTATTATTCAATTCAGAGCAGAATTTTTAAAATGGCTGACGACAATAGCTTTTCGAGCACCGAAATTTTTGAATGTGGGGTTTCTGGCATCAAAGGAAATATGATTTTCTTACAAAACCATATATTGAACCACTTTACATTTGAAGAACATTTTTTTATTTCAATATAGCCTTTTTTAATGCTGAGTAACACTTGACAGTAATTGTTTAGAAAATGAAATAGGTTAGTTTGCGTTGGTCTGCATATGATATGCTATTTGATGCTAGGTGGTATTGTTATCTTGATATAATTCATAAAATTATGATTCAAAATAACTATTAATGAGTCTGGTAACTTTAAAAAACTTCCATTGTTAAATGATACTAATTTTGCCCGAAAATAAAGTAGTGACTGCAATAATTTTGATGTTTCGTTTGCTGGGATAGCTGGCAGTTGCAGGCGCCATTTTACTTACCATGTGCAGAGATAATTGTTACACTGAAAAGGTCTGTTGCTAAAAATTTACCACTTTGTTGCAAAATAAACCCAAAATATCATGTGCGTTTATTAAGGCGGCTGCACAATAGCCCAGAAACGAGAAAGAGAACACTTCCAACTTCACTTTTTAGCTACCAAACAATTAATTTTATACGTTTCGTCACCAAACAAAAGTTTTGATGTGTTGACAAAATCTGTATTACCGTTCTCGGGCTATTGTGCAGCTGCCTTTAAAGTTATGGAAGTTGTTAGACTTGCTAAAATAATGTCAAAAGATTTCCTTGCAAAGTGTAAATTAGAGAACTTATAAATAAAACAACACTTAAACTAAAATATAGTTTTCGTTCACAATTTACGGTGATACTATCATAGATGAAAACATTTACGACACACTGAAATGAAATTTAAATATGTTATTTTTCATGAGTTTTTACACAAGTGCAAATTTCTAAAAAGGTTTGGATATTTATGTTAAAATAGAGCAAAAATACGTTGGCATTAAATAAATGGTATACCGCAGGGAAGATTTTTCGAAATAATTAGATATAAACTTAAGCCGCATTCACAGCCCGAAATTTGTAGCATTGAAACTTGATGAAATTAATTTGATCGTTCACGTCTCGAAATTCTTACTGTAGTCTCATCTAGCCAAAAAATATTCAATAATTTTTGAAAACAAACAGCTGATTGTCATTGTTTTCATTAGTTGTTACAAACTATTGCAGTCACGTCAATAAAACAAACTCTTTTCAAACAATTTCTATACGTTGTAATATTGCCTTAAAATATGTAAAAGTTATTTCTTTTTTTTTTTTTGTTGAAATTGAAATTAGACAGCAAAAGAAAAACAAATTAATGACAAGAATTCTCCTGAAATTATAATCAAGGAGGACCATTATAGCAGGGATGGTAATCGAAACCGGAACCGAAACCATTAACCGAAAAATACCGAAAAAAAATGAGAACCGAAACCGAAACCTGTACAGAAATTCGAAACAGATATAAAACCGGAACCGAAAATAAAACCCTTTTTCATTTATCGGTTAGCCGCATTATATACAGCTCTCTTGTTAGTTGTTAAATATTGTGAATTTTTATTATTAAAATACTTATGTATAAAGAAGTATAAACATAAATTTATTTTCTATTTTTTATTTTTTTTTTTTGTCGAAAAGTATTTCAATTTTCAAAGTAGTACCTTAGTCGGGTGGCGCTCGAAATCCATTACATGTTACATTTACATAGGCATTTAACATTAGAATATTTTTAATATTTGCTTCCCATTAAAACTAATTGTTATAAAACTTTGTACACGTGTTTGTGGACACTTTTTGCATCATTATAATAATTATTTGTTCAATCAAAATTAATAATATTAATCTCGTAAATTACTTTTGCAAAACCGAAACCTTTTTAGTAAAACCGGTATACCAAAACCGATTGCTGTATAAAAACCGAAACCTAAATCAAAACCGAATTTTTATTTTCACGATGACCGAAACCGTAACCCAAACCGATATTTTTTATGGTTACCATCCCTGCATTATAGTAACCCACGAACAGTTTGTGTTAATTATTATCAATTCACATATTTTGCTTTGTAATTTGTACGTTTTTGAAAAAGGCATATTTGAAAAAATAATAAAGAAATGAAATAAAATCAAAATAATGCAACGAAAATCAGTCAAATCACACAAACGCAACAACGTGAGTTCATTCACATTCAATATGTTGCAAATTATCCGAAAAAGTTTGGAGTTTGCAAATTTTTCTACGAATTGAAATTTCTATGTACCAAATTACAGTGCTGTGAATGCAAGTACTTTCACACACGTTGTCATAAGACATAAACTACCAATCTGCTAACGTGCTCCAACGACACTGAATTTCGGGCTGTGAGTATGGCTTTAATGTTTTTATTTTTATATGATATTTACAACCATAATTTAATTCCTTTAATAACCTTAAATTTTTAAAAATTAGAATATATTTTTATAAATTTTTTACTTAGCGAAATTTTTATATGAGATTGTCATGATAGTATCACTTTAAGGGCTAGTTTATGGTGAATTTAATTTACGAATTTACAATTTATAATTCAGATTTTAAAATATAATCATATTTAAAACCTATACAATGGTTTATGAACGATTTACAAATTTAGAAATTAAAAATTTGGATTTGGAATAAAACTATACACATATTTCCAAATATAAATTTCAAATTCGGCCAATCACACGAGAGCACTCTCATGCCTGTTTTACAGATTGCATAGAACAGAATGGAATAGAATAGAACAGAATAGCACAGAGAATAGAAATATAAACCAATGTAAATGCATGGAACCATTTATACTTGCACAGAATGGAATAGAATAGAATGGAATAGAATAGGATATAACCAAATTTTATTTCTTATTCTATTCCATTCTATTCCATTCGGCGTGCTTCGATAATATTCGTGAGACTTGTTGTAATTTCGTTGCTTTTGGCCCATCCCCTAACGTAAAAACTTTCTGTAGACAACATTTATTTTGCAGAAATACTATATTTTATTGCAAAAACAAGCAATGACATTATTCAAATCACCAGTAAATATAGTTAATTTAGTGCAAGTGACACAAAAGTGACGTCATTCTATTCCAAGTCTTCTATTCTATGCAATCTATAAATGGTCTTAAATATTTCTATTCCATTCCTTATTCTATTCTGTGCAATCTATAAATCAGGCTTCAAAAATGGCAGTATAACTCAGTCTATATTCTGGTGAGAAAGCGGTTGTCATCATACGTTTCTGTAATTTCAATGCAACGAGGGATAGTAACGAATTAAATAAAGGCACATTCATACGATAAATACTTGATAAATTGTTTATGATCTTGTTCTTTCATTTTCGGAAACAAACCATGATAATGCCCGTTTACAAATCTTAATCTGTTCATTGACCTACCAGGCCATCTATGTTTTTTAAAGTTGTTTTTTTTTTCTTTCCTCATTATAGAAATCTGTTATAGTAAAAGAAAAACATTCCGATATTATTAAAAAATCATCTTGTTCATTGGCGTTTAATAAAGCTCATAATAATGTCGTAAACTAAAATTAGAATTGGAGAAAATAGATACTGATTGATCAGATCCAGAATTTTAAAATCGGATATAAACCAGTCAGAAAATTGTGAATTTTAAATTCAAAATTTAAATTTATAATTAAATGTATCATAAACCAGCCCTAATAGTTCTGGTTGAATAGAGTTCTTCTGATACTATCTTGATTGCTTGATTACAATAAGTAATCAAATGTCGTACAGATGAAGATTCTGACTACGCTAGGATAAGTCATTTCAGAATAAAATCATCCGGTTGTTGAGATAAATAATGGGTTTAAAATATCACTTTAGAAAGATTGTTTTGTGTTGAAAGTTTTCGTAACGCTTTTCGCGTCATTTCTAACAGTTTAATCTTGGTCTAACCGTTGTGGCCCTCTTGGCGTTCGTGTTCGTGTGCCGTGGTGACTAATCAACATCACGCAGGTCCGGACACGTCCCAACATGTGCTCTCTCTTGTGGTTTTCAGCGGGGTCTTTGCTGTTTTCCAGGATTCTCTAATCCAAGCACTGCGTCGCGAAAAGGAAAAATACCCCAGCCATTACTGGCGGGTGTGAACGTTGGTGTTGGTGGAGACATGTTACTGTTAGAGAAACAGGGCCGTACGAGTCAGCAACAGCGAAAAGATGCCAAAGATGGAGTTGCATCATCCTCAGCAAGCACTCCAGCTAGTCCCTCCCCGCGAAGAGCTGGCTCCTTACCTCCTAGTTCGCTTCCAAGACCTCCTAGAGCTTCCAAACTTGGGAAATATGGAAGATTGGATAATAATGATACTCCTGTTCAACCTAGAAAAACTTCGGAAAAAACGAGACAATCACCATCCCCAGCTAGATCTCTAATACCTGCAGCTCCTAGAAAACTTGGGGAATATAACCGGCTAGCTGAAAGCGAATCCAGAGTGTCTTTACGGAAGCCTTCTTCGTCTGAAAGAAGTTCTGCGTCTACTCTAAGTGACAATTCAGCTAGTTCGCTACCTCCTCCGTCGAAACTCCGCCTGTTTGGGGCTCCTGCTGCTAGTGGACAGCATACCCGAAGAGGTTCGTCCCTCAGTAGAGACAGAGAGAACAAATCAGCCTCTGATGGGGGCACCAAGTATCGAATTCAGTTCTAAAACAATCTAGAGACCAATTCGCGATTTAATCTAAGCGATACGCCACTAGGGGTAAATTTTAGAACTAAAACAAGGTAGATAAATTTGAATTGGGCTGTGTGGAATCTTAATTTGTAAAATTATAATATAATTTATTATTTTTCTTGTGGAGTTAAATAAATGTGGATAAGTACTATTTACATTTTAACATAATTTATAAAATATGTCACTGTACAGGTGGAACATTTTCGTGTTCCTTAGATAAAAAAATTTTCTCATTAATTATGCTACAGAAAATTGATTTTTTGAGACAACTTTAATAGGCACCACAGAATTTTTTGTCGTCTTCTATTTTTGAGCTACAAGCTAAAACATGATTTTCGCCTTATTTTGAAAATACCTCACATCTCGCCTAAAATGAATAGAATGGTGTAATTCGATTTTTTCTTATTAATTTTCGAGATAAAAGACAAATATATTATTTTTTAAATGGGAATATATGCTGAAAATAGTCTCATCTTTTTCCTTATTTTACGAGCTCTTCGGGGGCGCTGATTTGTGGGGGGGGGGGGGGGGGGGGGGGTTGTCAACTGGGCGCTTGCCCCATACAAACAATTTTGCAGGGGGCAGTGCCCCTTACATACATTAATAAATTATTGTAGACGGATTCGAAGGACCCAACGTTGATTTATTGTAGGGTATAAAGAAAAGGCTTCAATGCTCCACGTAGAAATTTATTAATATTTGGACATTTCGGGGTTATTGCAAGCCCATCTTCAGCTATTTATAAAAATAAATAAATATATCATCACGGCATATTACCCATTTCTGGGTGTGCCAGTACAACACATGTAGACATCGGTAATGATGATATATTTTACCGTGTGGGCGCTTACCAGGCGTCACCTCACGGGCACTCATAGCTGGTGTGGAGAGTGCACCACAGGGGTCACTTTTATGCCATTTTTAAAATTGAAATATTTGGCGCCTGTCGGGATCGAAACCGGTTCCCCCGGGTTCGTGACCAGACAATCAGGCACACGGCCACGGAACTCCCCGCTATTTATACAAATGTAAATTATAGAAATTCTTACCTAAGTAGTGAATATGCAAAACTTTTGATTGTTATAAATAAAAATATTCAATAAGTGTAATAGACACAATGATCATTCTTGATTATGTTGACAAAATTTTAAGATAAAGCATTTCTATACTATCCCTAATCAATTCGGAATTGGTGAAATACTGGAGAGCAAACCAAGTAGCATAGACATAAATAATGAATTCATACAGGTGGGAGTTAGTGAGTTTTTAATTTGTCAATAAAATTGTTGGTGTATTTTCCATTATGTTTGAAATCTGTTTGGAAATTGACACAGTGATTTCTATTCAAATTTATGTGAAGCAAAAATGTGGTTTTTGTAATTAACATTGACAATAGTTTTAACATCATCGAATTTAAATTTATGTCCGGTATTAACTGTGTGGTTAGTAAGTGCGCTGTAATTTGATTCTAGCAAGTTGCTGTAGTATTTATACTGATACATTCTTTTTTAAGGGGTTGAGAGGTTTCCCCAATATGTGCTTTATTACAATATCCAAATTCGACCTGGTAAATTACATCTGTGTAAGTCTGAAGAAGTTATTTGGTCTTTTACTACGGTGAAAAGTGGGCGTGTTGTTTTTTGGTTACTATTTTCTCGATTTTTTTTAATACCATATTGTTAATATTATAATTATCCCGGTTATTGGTATGTTGCTGGTCCGAAATATTATGAATTTTGTGTAATATTTTATAATGTATGTATGAAATCGGCGCGCCTGTAACAGTCCACATTATTTTGTTTTAAACATGAATTATTGGGGTTTAAAAATTGAAAATTATTAAGAAACAAATGAAAAAATCCATTACAGATCATTATTTGCTTGTTTTTAATGTTATTTTCTTTCTTTTTACTCATTTTTCTAATTATATAATTCAGAAAGCATATTAAATCATATTTTTAGAATTGTGTCAAAGCTAACTATAACACCGATAAAAATATATTAACTAATCTTAAAATAATTGACAAAAATTAATTTTGAGAACTTAATTAATAGATATGGAATTAAAATAAACAAATGATAATTTGTAATTATTTTTTTCATTTGTTCCTTAATCCTTTTAAATGTTTCCAGCTCAATATATTAATAATTCATGTTTTATTCACGTTTAAAACAAAAGAATGTAGACAAGACGCGATTCGTCGACAATCATCCAAAATTTTTTTTGCAAGCAGAAACGATTTTTAATTATTTCAACAAAGTACGGTTTCCATGCTCCACCCTGTAACGACATTTTTTGAGAAATTCACATTATCATTCTTTGAAAATCGATGAAATCTATACTGTGTTCCCCGTAAGAATGGAATTGGTAGTAAGCTTACGCTTTCAGTTTTTTGACTGGTCTAAACGAGAACCAAGTTTACAATAGCGAAAAATTTGTAAATTTAGTCAGCTGTCAACTGGAGTTCTAATTAGTGCGAACGTCGTAACAGACATTAAAGACAGAAATATGCAAAGCAGACAAGCAATATCGATGATAAATAGTATTTTGTGGGATTAGACAATATCAATAGAAAAAAAATTAACGTTTCGAGATCTTACACGAAACAAAACTAGTTCACAAGATTTATGTATGTAAAACAGGTTGGCTCCGCAGCGCCACCAAGTCCATTCTTACGGGGAATACAGTATAATATTTTTACGCACAACTGTATTGTAATTGTTTGTTTACATTTTAGTTACCATGGCGGAAAATTAAAGATTACACCCTGCGGGCGGTAAAGTGTGAAGCAAAAGCCCGCCGGGCGGTAAAAAATATATACGATTAATTTTGATATATCACCATACGTTTTCATTGAAATATGCGAGCAACACAGTTTCGTTCAAAATTGTCACATTTTTTTCTGTCAACCAGGCTTGCAACACATCGTATTCGTTTTGATATCGATCCTTTGACTTACCAGGACATAAATCCGCTAAAGCTTCTAGCTTCTATCAATTTTTTTTCAGAAATTTGGTTTCAGTTGTGCGTAAAACGTTGTACGTACCTCAGGCCGAAAGAGGTTTACGCCCTTGGACGAATAAAAGCCCTTCGCTTCGCGTCGGGCTTCAAATTTCGTCCGCAGGCGTAAACCCTTTCTTTCGGCCCTCTATACGTAAATAGCTATTATCGATGCTGGATATTTTTGAAGTACTTTATTTCACGTACGAAAATAGCAGATGCTTGAGAGCCGACCGTTTTTACATGCATTAAATAAATAATTTAAATTTGCAAATACAAAATTTTTCAATTTTAAATATTTTTATCTGCAAAAATGTATAATAGTTGACAGATAATATTTTTTTTGCTTTTGTGAACATGGTGTGCATTCTGACCAATCAGATTACAAAATTTATATCCCTAAACTAAACCAACGCTATTTTCTTACGTGAAATGAAGTATTGAAACGGATATGTATTTTTATTTGTATTAAACTCCATTTTAAATATGATAAATCAACTCACATTAGTCACATTTCCCACCTGTCATACGCTACACTGACATTTTATCTGCCTTGTCTTAGTTCATGAGATGGTCACTGAAAGTGTGGCGCTGCTAAGTTAAATCACGAATAGGATACCATGTATAGTAATTTTTGTACCTTGTTGGTCTCAAAAAATGGCAACTATCCCGCTTTTTATGTTATTTATCTTATTTTAGTTTAGAGTCACAAGTTTATTGGGGAAGATTCAAACCATTATTGCATTTAAAATAAACTTGGGGAGGAATTAGACTAGTCATAATGCCATATATGCCAAATGAAGAACATATTGCAATCAAAGACTGATCATGTGCCTTGTATGTGCCTCGAATACGAACGAAACGATGGAATCTCTACTCGTACTACAAAAACGTTTGGAATATGTTCCGCAAAGATTTGTATGTTCATATTAACATTCTTTTTATAGATCGTTAATATCTAGTCTGGTTTGTATATGCATATTTAGCAACTGTTATAAATATTATTTATATTAATAAAATAGTACAACACATTACTTCCCATTCACTTTTCAATATTTAGAATTTGCTATGTATTTTATTAATTTTAGCAAAAAAGGTAGGTGCAATAATTTTTTTTAAGATATATTTTTTAAGGTTGCAGGGGAGTATGTTTCGTAAGCCGTTTTATTGACGATGAACACATACACTAACACTTAAATCGATGATTGATGAACACTGAACTTTATGGAGGCGGACACACTTAAAAAAATTTTATTTATATATTTATTTACAACTTATTATTAACGACTACATTAAACATCAATGAACAAAACTAAACATAACTAAATCCTAAAGATGCCGATGCATCCCTAGGCCAAAATACTTGTGTTACGCAGTACGCGAGCCAAAATAAAATTCTACATGTCGCTTGGACATCAAAGACCTACACAGACGCTATGACTTTCCAGTATGAATCTCTAAACTGGACTAACCAAAAACAAATGGATCATCTTCAGTAGAGTATATCTGAGGGGTGCGGGGTGAAAGCTTATGATACTGAATCCATAGCCAAACATCAACCCTTCACGTCGGCTTGCAATATCTTATTTACTTAATTGTAAACACTAATAGCCGAGACAGACGACGACTGCTAATGATAATTAAACTATAATTCTTAATTTAACATTTCGTATGTCATATGTAAATTATATTAATCATCATTATAAACGTAATTTCAAATGTAATGATCATTATGTTACGATATTCTTTTGAGAACATGATCGTAAGTATTCGGTAATAATCGCCACACTGATACTGTCTCTCTACGATTTTGTATTGGTAACCTTAAAATGTCACAAATTAACAATGTTCTAAATTTGATGGTATTATTAAACCACCAAACAAATTTGTTATATTTGCTACAACAATAATGTTTCAATTCAACAAAAAAGTTTATTTATTAATGATAAAGTGAAAGAACACAGGAAAACTGTAATACTGCGAAACTTATCAACTGATATTTGATGTCAATTTGCGCATGCGTACCAAATTAAATTTAATATATCGTCTGTCAGGTATTTTGATAATTAAGAATTAAGGTAAATTACTAATTACACTAATGATTATTAATATTTGTCGTCTGTCTCGGCTATAAGGCTTGTAGCACAAGCCCGGTTTTAACACCGATGTTATCTAAAACCATGTCAACGACTTGACACATACTTCAGGTTTGTTAACAAAACAAGTGTTGCCAACATATTGATCAAGCTGAAAATTTACTGACAGCTATATTCAATAAATCTGCCGACACTATTTAATATGATTTGTTTTTTAACTTATTTCTGGGAAAAACAGTTTTAAATAATGAGATCAAATTTATTAAATATGGCTGTCAGTACATTTTCGACTTAATTCAGTATATTGGTAACTCTTATTTTATTAACAACCCTGAAGTATGTGCCAAGTCATTGACACGGTTCTAGTTGATACCGGTGTTAGAACCACGCTTTGCTACTAGCCTAAATGTTTAAGCGGCTCACATCCAGACTAAACAGAGAGAGATGTGGGGGAAAATGACTATAATTTAGAATAATTTATAATAGAGTTATTTACTTGTTATTGTTCTGCCGTCGCACCGTGCCACAATAAAATGCCCACGAAATCCTTGACATAGCAATTTAACGTGAAAAACCAGTGTTTTTCAAACATCTGTTTCGTAAAATTTTGTGCAATGCTTTATACATAAAATTTTACAGTATAATTTTTTTTGCTACCAAATAATTTAATTTTCGTTTTGGTAATCGAGTAAACATATTATAAAATCACTGAAAATATATTTAGTTTACATTATTTAAAAAAATGAAGATCGAGTTAACTTTCAAACACCACTTAGTTGATTTGCCACATAAACAACGTTCATTTTTTAATTCGTATAGTAGGGACCCTAAAACGTGCTTATTCATTAAAAACCCACAATCGAATTTTTTCACCAGACAATACCTTGCTTACCTAAAGGTGACGGAAGGTAAAAATATCCGTTAGGAGGAGGAATACTGAATTTATATTTAATACAAAATTCTAAAAAATATGAACCATGTGTCTTATTCTTTACGTTAAGCGTGATCCTCGATCCCCGTAATAAATCCAAACAAAAAATAATTATGTTTATTATTTCTGGATAGATATATCATGTCATGTGAAAATAAAATCTGTTGATCGTAATGTGTGGTATTTGCAATTTATTCGCTGGTTGTGCGGGTTTGGTACGAGAATGTGGAAGAGAACGAGCGAATATGGAACATAAAGAAAAGCTGGTGAGCCGTAAATATTAATCAATTCCATGGCAACCAGCCAACGTGAAACTGTGTTAGTAAAACGACTATTACTCTCTCAGATCCCGAAAGACAATTCAATAAAATGTTTATAACAATCGGTTAACAATATTAATGTCTCATATAGGATTGAAGAAATAATTTAATACTTTTCCTTTAATACTTAATTAAATAAATAAACTAATTTTGAAATATTTGGAATTTCAGCTTTATGTTCCATACTAGAATTAAAAAATTGTAAAATAAAGTAAAAATATACTTATATAATAATATAGTAATTAACGTATCAAGGACAATAACGCCTGAGGTCAACTGTGTACCTTCCGAGGGACTCTGGCCCGAGGCAGTGGCGTAGCCAAGGGTGGTGTTTTCGGGTTTAAACCCTTCCCATTGGTAATATTAATACATATTTTATTTCAATAAATAAATAATCTATTTCATAAAACGTATAAGTTTGACACATAGTTTATTTTAATAAATAAATGATCTATTTCATAAAACGTATAAGTTTGACACATCTTATTTTAATAAATAAATGATCTATTTCATAAAAACGTATAAGTTTGATACAAAATTGTAACTAACGAAAATAGTGTAACTATAATATGTGTGAGTAGTATTTATTTCTACACAACGAACTCTCTCCCCCACATATATTCAATATACACCCCCATTTGAAAATCCTGGCTACGCCATTGGCCCGAGGTGTGTACGTTGACCGAATTTTTTCTTGTCATTGTGATTTCTATTAGAGAGATTAATCTAGTTGCTTAAATTCTGTAATTTCTTCTTATTTGTTTACAATACCGATTTGTTTATTTCGTTATTTCTATCTATCAAAAACGGTGTATTAGGTGTAAAATGAGTAAAAAAATTTTTATAACTCCCTTGGGTGTTATTTGGTATATAACAGCCCTGAAAGCAGGGTTGTTATGATAATAATAACATACCAGTCGGACGTTAAAAATATAATTAACTTTCAAAAATCAGTCAGCTTTGCTATTTGTCATGGAAACAGCTGATATATTCAAAAAACTAAAAATGGAAAGTATAGGGTCAGAAAGTGGTATGTCATAGTGTTCCTCGCAAATAGTATGTGTTCCTGTTAAAATTTTATTGTATACAGGGTGTCTCAATAAGCTTGCTCACTATTGGTAACTTTTTTATTTGAAGAGGTACGAGGTTGGTTAAATGAGCAAAATTGTGCTATTTTGTATTAGAAAATTGGTCATGTAGACAAAATAAAATTTGTGTCAGCGATTCTCAAAATTTGGGACAATATATATATATTTTTTAAATGGAACCATATATTTTTATTATCTTATTGGAAAGAGTATTTTTTTCTCTTTCCAATAAGGTAATGTTGTTTATGTACAATTTTTTCAAATAAACGAGTTATTTACGGTTAAAAATTTAAATTTTGTAAACTATTTTATTAGTTTTTTAGTCAAGTAAGCCATGGAAACAATTGATTCTTTGATTTTTTGACGTTTAATAATTTCTCCGTAAAGTTCTCTGTGTTTAATAACTTTACAAATGAAGAAAAGTTAGATATGGTCGTGCTATGTGGAAAGTTATATCTAGACACCAGTTACGTAGAACGGTCGGCTCTCTTTCCAAAAGAGTTTAAATGTGCGAAAGAAACAATGGCTTTCAATTTGAATATTTTCTTTGTTTTGTTATTACTGTAAAATAAATTAATAAAATAATAATTTTATAAAAGGCAATTGTTTCCATAGTTTACTAGATCTAAACTAATAAAAGATAATTTTTATCTTTAAACGTAAATAACTCGTTTATTTGAAAAAATTGTACATAAACAACATTACCTTATTGGAAAGAGAAAAAAATACTCTTTCTAATAAGATAATAAAAAATATATAGTTCCATTTAAAAAATATATATTCTGTCCCAAATTTTGGGAACCGCTGACACAATTTTTATTTTGTCTACATGACCAATTTTCTAATATAAAATGGCACAATTTTGCTAATTTAACCAACCTCGTATCTCTTCAAATAAAAAAGTTACCAATAGTGAGCAAGCTTATTGAGACACCCTGTATATAGAATCTTTTCCAAGGAACTTTTTGTATGGGGTTTGTATAAAATACATCGAATTGATGGAAAGTCTTGTATTGGTCACAACATATTTTTTTAATTTTTACTTCTCCTCACATGCGGCGCCACTTATACTAATGTAGTAGTTACGTGACTGTCTAACATTTTGTTTTGTTTTATTGTTGCGATTTATTATTATTTTTATGGCAGTTCTGTTGAAATATTATGTAAAAACAATTGTGAAATGTACTGGGAAGTCTTACAACGGTTTGTGTTTATAAAATGTTACCTGAATCATCAGAATTGCAACAAAACAGATAAATCGTGTGATGTCAAAACATAAACGGTAAGTTAATTGGCAAGATCTGTTAAGGTAGGTACAGAAAGTAAAATTTACCTATATATTTTTATGTCTTACTAGTATGTTATTGTTTTATAACAACCTCAACATTAGGTCCGTTATTGAGTAAATAATGCCCTAGGGCGTATTAAGTTGCTATGGTAACGTTGACAACAAACTGAGGTTAATAATACTGATACTAACATAAAGTGCAGTTAAGGTTAAGAAGCATTGTGAATTGTAGTCGTTTATAATCATATTTGTTTCATCACAAATACAAACCAGCATACTTCTTATTCTTAGCAATAACATTGCTCGTCCATATTGACAGAAAAATACCACAAGAAATATATTTTTTGTTTGAAAAAATGCTTTGTTTACAGAAACAAAATATTATCTAGATACCGCATTCACAGGCTATTTTGTAAGTTGTATTAAAATTTTGTGATTTATTATTTTTGTTTGATAAATTGTAGTCAGACAAAATATTTATTAAGAATTTCTAGTAAGACATAAAACGTTGAAGGCACCACGGGGTTATAACATCTAGTTGTGACTATCAAAATTTAAAAAAAGTTATTAGTTTTTAAAATATTCTATTTTTTAATGCCCTTTCCATTTGCATCACATCTACTTACTCTATATCAAATTATAAGTACTTTGAGCTTTCTACTACCTTCGTATCATCTTTTTGAAATCAGGAACTCATTTTCAAGTTAACCAAAAACCATAGTTATTTCAATTTATAATGCCAGATAGAAACCACATTGGTATACAGGGTGTTAATCAAAAAGCGGGCCAAAGTCGTTTAACATGGAAAATCAGTTTTTCCTTGCGTAAAACTTCCCATTATATTTTAGACAAAAATCTGTTGTGGCCAGCACAATACCTCTCGCCATTTCCATATTAGGCTACATAATTATTGTATTTAACATTTCTGGTACACACAAAAAATTCTAATTACATCTATTCTATACTTTTCAATTCATTCTATGAACAAGTTTCCTCCTACTCTTCTAAATGATCGAGATTCTTTGAATTCATTGCCGAGATTAGTGGTATTTCTGAAGGGTATATGATGAATTATATGTATAATATTTTAAATATTTAATTAAAGATAAAATAAGAAATATTAAATGTACTTCCCAGAATAAGCCTTCAGTAATGTCTGGATTTTTGACACTGACATTTATGTCAATTACAAACATTTTAATTTTTCAACTGGTTTCCATAGGATGATTGATTCATTATATAATGGATTATTTTATATATTTATAATTCAGTCTATCTCTAAATCTATAGAAGATATAACAAAAATGTTCAATGTATTGATAGAGAATTTTATATTCTTAAATATATGTAATAACAAATTTCCAAAAAATAATATTTAGAAGATATTTTTAAAGAAACTACTACTTCCGGTTGTCCAATTGTCATCAAAACCTTTTCAGTTCTTCCCATGAATGTCAGATTGAGGTAACTGCAGTTAAATATATTTTAAATCTTATAGAATTTGAGAAACCGTCCCTCCAACATCCAGGACACACACACACACACACACACACACACAGAGAGAGAGAGAGAGAGAGAGAGAGAGAGAGAGACATCATTGTAAAAATGTTAAAATCAGATTCTAGCGACCTTGAAACGTGCTTATTCATTAAAATCTGGATATGGGATTTTTAGCATGAATCCAATACCTCTCTTAGCGAGAGGTAAAAATGTTACGCATAAATCACTAATCATATTTTATTTTGTATATTTAGTAAACTGAAAAACTTTGTATAAATTTTCTATGATTTAAAAAGTGCAAACATAGTTGACTAGTTGACTCGGCAATGAAATTTCTTCATAAACGATCAATATATGAAACGCAGACTGAAGATTGTATAGTTCTCAACAATAATAAGTCTTAACTTTATTGTAATGTTACTTCTTCAATATCTGATTGTTTTAGTTTATAAAAGTTATGAATAGGAATGTGTGATTGTTGTTTTGTAATAATGTATGTGTTGGTTGCATTTACTAACAGACTAACACTAATTGTGGAATAATTGTACGACTGAATAAAGATGACAGGATGTGTAATCTGAAATGGTCTTTCGCAAAAGGAAGTCATCTAATAACAGCACTTGCTTCAAGGCAAGGTTGCGATGATTTGATCTTAAGCACTCATCACTTACTTTTACCGTTTTACTACTATCCTACTACAGTATAAACTATTGGACATTATAAATTATTCCTCAATAATTACTTATACTGGCTAGCCGGTGCATCGGAACACAACAAAATGATTTCAACAATAGGGGAGTTTCACTATGTGAAATTTGAATACTGAAAATATATTTCATATAAGTACTCTATTTAAAAATATAAAAGAATATCAATTTTGTTTTTGTATTTAAAATTTTAAATAAAAATTGTAACATAATTCAAAAGAAGCGGTTGTTCGCCATTTAAAATCCGGTTATGACATCAGACTTTAGACAGCGCAAAGTAACTAGATTATATGTGCGCAATGGGACGGAGAGGGCAATCAGGTATAAATAGTATTTTTTTTTGTTCTTAAAAACCTCATAACAGGATTAAATCTCAATTACAGGGTAAGTTTATATACACAAACATCCATGCCTTATATATATATATATATATATATATATATATATATATATATATATATATATATATATATATATATTATATGTGAAATAACCTTTCAGGACGTGTTGTACACGATATTTTTCCGACGACCACAAAAAAATACAATACAAAATTTACATAAAAATATTAAAACAGATTATGTTAACATCATTGCTATCAGAGTTCACCAAAAATTATGTTAAAATCTGATAAATCAGAGTCCAACCTTCTTAATCCATGTAAATTCAGCAAATTATCTGCAACTGTCAAATTTTTAAATACAAATTTTTAGGTTAGTTCTGATTGGCTAACGAGATTTCAACTTTCAGTAATAGTTTATGTGCTTTCCGTAAAGGTCGTCGGAAAACATATTTTACGCACAACTGCATTAAAATTGTTTGTTTACATCTTAGCTACCAGGGCGGAAAATTGAATATTATGCCCGCTGGGCTTTTTGCCAGTTTTACCGCCCGCCGGGCTTTAAAAAAGCCAAAACCTTTTATTTATTTATGAATTTCAGAAGTATTTCTTTAATTATTTATAATATAACGACAAAATAAGGTTAACCTGGCCAAATAATATTTTTACATAGCAACAAGCTTTGCATTTATTTAAAAACATTGCATTTGATTGCAATGGGGTATGTGACTAAATTTTGATTTTTACATATATGATACTAGACCAAAAAATAAAAAACCCGTATTTTTTTAAATTGATTAATTATTCGTAGTTTACGAGAAAATAATTATTAAATTTTGGAGAAGAGATCTGTGACGTCAGTAGGGTAGAATGATAGAAGAAGACAGTTAGACTGAGATAGATATATTGTGGTAGGCGAAAGTGACAGCAGCTGTCACTTTCGCCATTCCATAACCTATCACAACATATCTATCTCAGTCTAACTGTCTTCTTCTACCATTCTACCCTACTGACGTCACAGATCCCTTCTCCAAAACATTAAATTGCTAATAACAATAGTATTATAAACTAATGTTTAGTTTTTATTATTATAATGAGAAACTATAGAGGTTTGTTTTTATATATTATAACTTATATATTGAAATTCGATTATGGTCACATACCCCATTGTGCATAAAACGTTGTACATATGCCGAAAGAAGATTTACACCCTTGCACGAATAAAAGCTCAACGCGTAGCAAACAAATTTCTGGACTTCCTATTTTCTTTTCTCTTACTGTGAACTTTATGGGGTCCCGTGGCCGCGTGCCTGAGTATCTGGTCGCGAACCTGGGGGAACCGGGTTCGATCCCGACTGACGCCAAATATTTCCAATTTTAAATGGCACAAAAGTGACCCCTGTGGTGCACTCTCCACGCCAGCTATGAGTGCCCGTGAGGTGACGCCTGGTAAGCGCCCACACGGTAAAATATATCGTCATCATTACCGATGTCTACATGTGTTGTAGATACTGGCACACCCAGAAATGGGTAATACGCCGTGATGATATATTTATTTTTTTTTATTTTTACTGTGAACTTTTGGTATGGGATTTGTAAAAAATGGTATGTGTTCGTATTACATTTTTACATGTTATATAGAATCTTTTCCAAAGAATATTTGATTTGGGACTTGTACAAAATACATCGAATTGACGGAAGGTTTTGTGCTCGCCACAACAGATTTTTTTTAATTGAGCATGTAAGAAATAAACGCACATCATAAACTGTGTGATTTGCAGGGGAAGCATGACCCGAGGGGTTGGTACAATTCAATTTTAATTCCACTAATTCTCATGTAATTCCACTAATTCCCAAATAATTCCTATAATTCCCAAGAAATTCCAGTAATTCCCAAGTAATTTCGGTAATTCCAAGTTAATTCCGCTAATTCCCAGCTAATTGCGCTAATTCCCAGCTAATTCCACTAATTCCTGAGTATATCCGCTAATTCCCTGGTAATTCCGAAAATTCCCAGGAAATAAATTCAAATATCTCGCAAAGTAATTATTAAAAAAATGTTTTTTTTATCTTAATCGCTATTTATTGAGTGTACATTTTATTATTTTTTGTTATGGTTTCTGGGCCTAATTGGTTAGAATGCGCACAGGATTTTACATCTTATAAGAAAATATGAATGTAAACCCAGCATACTTATACTTTTAAATTTATAAAGCTTCCGAGAGCAGTCAAGAGATAGCATTGCTGTATGATCCAAATGTCGACCATTTAAGTTTTCGCTTTGGACGCGCGGTCTTAAGCACACACATTTTTTTAAAACTTTGATAGTTCGTATTATACAGTTTTGACATAAATGCCACATGTTCTAATGTGGTTACTTTGGTGGAGGATCCCATTGTTTTGGGTCAATATTTGGGGTTGTATTTTTGGAGTCCTTTGGCGACGAGCCGCCCGTGGTGACGACAACTAGATCCCAGAACAGAGCGCGCTGTTGCGCATACCTTGGCACACTTTCACCAAACCGCGTGGCTCGCAACTTGAGTCAAACTACTGGCCTTCAATAACACCCAACGACCCGATCAACAAACAACAAAACTCATCAATTTATAAACAAACACAAAAGATTACAAGATGTAATTACAGACTATGCTGCATTAAATCATCGATTATTCAACTATATTACAATTGAAAAGAATAAAATGAATTTTTATAACAGGTATGTATGTATGTATTCTAAAGTCATATTTACAATCGAATTGTAATATACATATGTACTTACAATCATTTAAGTGTATAATTAATTAGGTACGTAGGCAAGGACTGGAAATCTACGATTTCTGTGAATTTAATAATTAGTCTAGGAAATTTACGAATAATCAGTCGAATTCGTTATTTGCATATCGGCCGTGCCACGTTCACGATTTTTAGTAATAAAATTCTTCTATCACCCCAATTCTGTAAGGAAGTTGTTAAGTCTTAGCAACGTTGCTAAAAATTATAACCAATAGAAACAAATGTAAAGGCTGTCATTTTCATGTTTTATTCAGTGTTCCATGTTATTATTGGTTATTTGCTATAGCAATGTTGCTAAGTCTTAACAACTTTCTTACAGAATTGGGGCGTATATCTGTCATACTAAACAACTTTTTTGGTTAATTTATAAATTCTAGACAGCAGTCGTTAATTCTATCCTTTCATTTTTATTTTTAGGATTGTTATGTCATAATAACAGTATGGTATCACGAAAAGAAAATAACATATCAAAAGTTTCCGGAAATCTGAGCATCGGAACCTCCCGCCAATTGGGGAAAATGGCGGCATATTTAGATTTTTGACCATTTTATACAATATAATATCAAAGCTCAAAATTTTATAATTACAAAAATAAACTGTTGTGGCCAGCATAAGACCTCTCGCCATTTCCATATTTGGCTATATAAATACATATTGTATATAACATTTCTGGTACATACACAACGATTCTAATTACATCTATTATTAATATATTTTTATATTTTTTAATTCATTCTATAAATAAGTTTCTTTTTGCTCTTCTAAATGTTCAAGATGCTTCAAATCATTAACGAGAAAACGAGATTGGCGGTATTTCTGATGCGTATAGCCTTTAATAACGTATCTGGATTTTTGACACTGACATTATTCTGTGAATTACAAACATTTTAATTTTTCAACTGGTTTCCATGGACTTATTTGGGCTGTAAATTCATTACAACGGATTATTTTATATATTTATAATTCTCTATCTCTGAATCTATAGAAGATATGTATAATAAAAATGTTCAATGTATCGGATAGAGAATTTTATATTCTTTAATATTTGTAATAACATAAATTTACAAAAAATAGTATGTATTTAGATTTTTTTTAAGAAACTACTACTTCCGGTTGTCCAATTGTTACCAAAGCTTTTCAGCTCTACCCATTAATGTCAGATTAAGGAATACGTAGTTAAATTTTGGTCTTTAGTTTTATAGAATTTGAGAAACCGTCCCTCCAGCATCCACTCATATATACATACATACATACACACACACACACACATATCCACTCACACACACACACACACACATCATTGTAAAAATGTTTAAATCGGATTCTAGTAACCTTAAAACGTGCTTATTCACGATATGCGATTTTTAGCATGAATCAAATATCTCTATTAGCGAGAGATAAAAGTGATTCTTACTTTTTTACCTAGGATGAACAGTCAAAGAGTTACGTTAAAAAATATTTAACCAAAATAACAATTTACGAAAAAAAAAAATTATGTAAAAAAATATTTCGTATTTAATTCTTGGTCTAACAGGTTTTACTATTTATAACAGTTTAAATACCTCGTAGCTTCGAAAGAAGTAAATTATCGATGCTTTTTAAATGAGTGCCCGTGAGGTGACGCCTGGTAAGCGCCCGCACGGTACAAATATGTCATCATCATTACCGATATCTGCGATAAAGCAGATTGGCACACCCAGAAATGGGTAATATGCCGTGATGATATATTTATTTTATTTATTTATTTAAATAATTTTTGTCAACGCTTTTCTACAAATTATCATTGTTTCATCCACCACTCTGAATCTGTTAAAGATAGCATAAAGCGGTTAAAGACAAACAATATTACCTGTTTAATACGTGTCGAAGTGGTTGTTAAAAAAATCTGTTGTGGCCAGCACAAGACCTCTCGCCATTTCCATATTAGGCTATATAAGTATTGTATTGCACTTCGCTTTCGAACCGTCGTTTTATAACAAAATATTATAGAACTTTACTCAAATATTGTTTTTTATTATATTTAACATGTCTTCTGCACACATATAATTCTAATTATATCTATTTTTCATTGTATGAGGAAGTTTCTAAATGTCAAAGATTGTTCCAATTCATTAACCAGATTGGCGGTATTTTTTATGTATTTTACTACAATTTTACCTATAATTTCAAATATTTAATTAATAACACAATAAGATAAGTTAAATATACTTCCCAGAAAAAGCTATCAGAAAACTGTTGATATTTGACAATGACATGTGTCATGTTCTGGTCATGTTATAAACATTGGAATTTGTCAACCGGTTTCCTTAGTGCCTTGGCCTCTGCGATTAGTTTACTCTATAAATTATACAGTCTTTATCTCTAAATCTATACAAGATATAATAAATTTTTTAAGTGTATTAGATTGAGAATTTTATGTTCTTCAATATTTAATAAAAAAAAACTCCCAAAAAATTATATTTAGAAGATTTTTTCTAAGAAACTACTACTTCCGGTTGTTCAATTGTTACCAAAACCTTTTCAGCTCTTCCCAGGAATGTCAGATTGAGGAAACTGCAGTTAAATATTTTTTAAGTCTTATAGTTTTTGAGGAATCGTGACTACAACATCCAGACATACATACATACATACACACACACACACACACATCCACACATCCACACATCCACACACACACACACACACACACACACACACACACACACACATCATTTTAAAAATGTTATAATCGGATTGTAGGGACCTTAAATCGTGCTTATTCAATAAAATCTGGATATGCGAATTTTAGCATGAATCCAATACCTCTCTTAGCGAGAGGTAAAAAACTAATTTTTAGCCAATTTTCAGATGTTTAAAATTATAGAAAAATTTCATGTGAGTATAAGTAGTTAGTAACTCGCGAACCGCTAATTGGTAAAAATCGTATATACATGATATGAAAGAGAATGTCATGGCGAATTAAAAATTTCAAACTGCTTTATGCTATCTTTAATGGCCGTACGTCAAATGAAAAAAATATTTTTCTACAGTCTATCTACAAAGTAGGCATTTGCGCTCACTTTTGTCAACGCAAAATGTCTCTTTTCCGCTCGTGCTTCATGCGCGACAAAGTAGAAAAACGTTCTCTTTCCGAATTTCTAACTATAAATTGTTGAGAAATGTTACTTATCTAAATTATTATTGGGAACGTTTAGTCAGGAACTAATGGCGCTGTAGTTAATTACACATTTACCATCTTTACAAGTCAATCTGACATATGATTGCTCTGTAGGTATATTACATAATCAAACAAAATACTGCACTGCTGTGTAAAGGAGATTTCCATGCTGAATACGATATACTTGGGACATTCCTTATATAAAATATTTTGAAAAAGGTACTTTACATTTCCATACCTGAGGTTCAATAATAGCCAATAATCTTATGACCACCCTGATAAATATTATAAAAGTTTGAAACCTGTTTACAGGTATACATTGGAATATTGCACGTCTGGTAAGTTGGGCTTCATTTTTGCAGAGTACAAAATAAAGAATAGACTAACTGTATTTTCTCTCTAAGAGGATTTATTTATACAGTACTACTATTATGAAATGTACATCTTCATCCCATAATATCCATATTAATTGATACTCGAATTAATAACATAATAACACTAGTAAACTCATTATTTACACATAGACATAATATGATTCTCGAAATTATCAGTAGTCAGTAGTAGTGTAGATAAGCTGAATTTAGAAACGATAACTCACTTTGAAAATAGAATGAGTCATGTATCATATATTCAAAACAGATATTTGCAAATATATTTATAGAAACAGCAAACACTAGGCGAAAAAACTATGGTATGTTGCATAGCATAGTATTAGAGTGATTACTTTATTGGAGAATGAATTATTTACTACATATTTAAATACATCCAAACAAAATTATTTAAATAATTTATTGTAAAATTCCTGAAACGTGTGATTCCGTTGTGTAATAGCCATTTATGTAATAAGTTGCGAAATGATAGTGTTTTAAGCACGCGAAGTGAAGGTGTTATGCACGAGCGTTAGCAAGTAATACAACACGTCAAGTGCCTAAAACACTCATTTCGCAATGTATTACATACATTTTTTTTTATGGTAGCATTTTAAAATAGATCATTTATTCTCAAATAAATTCAGAGAAGTTATTTGTTATTACAAATAAAGAAAAAGAAGTATTACTAAAAAAAAAATCTGTTGTGGCCAGCACAATACCTCTTGCCATTTCCATTTTATGTTATATAAGTATTGTATTGCACTTCGCTATCGAACCGTCGTTTCATAACAAGAAAATTACTTTACCCAAATATTGTTTATTATTGTATTTTACACGTCTTCTGCACACATACAATTCTAATTATATCTATTTTTCATTGTATGAGGAAGTTCCTAAATGTCAGAGATTATTCCAATTCATTAACAAGATTGGCAGTATATCTGATGGATAATTTTAAATATGTAATAAATAAAACAATAAGAAATATTAAATGTACTTCCCAGAAAAGGCTTTCAGAATATCACTAAAACCGTTGATTTTTACACTGACATCTGTCATTTACAAACATGTTATAAACATTACTATGTTATAAACATTTGAATTTGTCAACTGGTTTCCTTAGCGCCTTAGCCTCTGCGATGTATTACATTAGCATTAGATTATTCTGTATATTATATTATAGGGTCTTTATCTCTAAATCTATACAAGATATAATAAAATATTTAAGTATATTAGATGGAGAATTTTATGTTCTTCAATATTTGTAATGGTACAAATTTTCAAAAAATTATATTTAGAAGATTTTTTTTAAAGAAACTATTACTTCCGGTTCCGGTTGTCCAATTGTTATCAAAATCTAATCAGCTCTTCCCATTAATATCAGATTGAGGAAACCGTAGTTAAAAATATTTAAAGGCTGACATTTGAGAAATCGTGGCTCCAACATTCACACACACACACACACACACACACACACACACACACACACACACACACACACACACACACACACACACACACACGGACATCATGGTAAAAATATTATAATCGGATTCTAGGGACCTTAAACCGTGCTTATCCATTAAAATCTGGATATGCGATTTTTAGCATGATTCCATTACCTTTCTTAGCGAGAGGTAAAAAATGGTTCATACGAAAGAAATAAATATAATTAGTATATAAGGTTATTGTATTTAGTGTACAAATTAAAGTCATCGCTTTATCACAAGAATTTCAGGGTTCTGGGACAAAAACCTCCCGGGCATTAACCCCCTGTCAATAATACTCCGAGCATTAACCCCCATTTAAAAAACGCCTATATAAAAAACCACCCTTGTAAAAATCAGTAGGACATTTACCACTATATAAAAATAGAAACACTCTTTAAATAAATTAGTTATCAGTTCTTCACTAAATTTTTAACAATTCGTTGTACTATTAAAAGGTCTTCTTCTAGTAATTGTCTGGGTTTATATGGGAGTTAATGTCCTGGGATTTTCTTCAGCGGGAGGTTTATTATTCGAGGGATTAGGGACAGGGGTTTTTTGTCGAAGAGGTAATTCCTGTTACGGAATAGGGTACTATACTTACCATTATAGTCAGAAAGATTTACTCTTGTCGGGTCCAGCACTAAAACTATAAATATTGTAATTATGACAAAGCGGCAAATTGCACACTGCTTGCATTATAACATTAGGCATCAACGGGCTATTATTTGCGCCGCTCTTTTGAAATGAAGACATGCTCTGTATAGTAAAATAATCTTACTATTCTTTTAGGTTCCAAAAATTATGACTAACAGTCATAATCGTCTTTATTTGTAAAAAATAGAACGTTTCGGACAATATTTGTCCATCTTCAACAATTATAAAGTGTGTGTTACAATATATTATAAAGTTTCTTTATTAATTACAATTTTTTTTTTTTTGTGAATGCTCACATCTTGACTAGAATCATAACAGAGAGTCTTTGGTAATTGAAAAAGTCATGTTGCCACTAGGGCGACAAGTTGAGCACTGAAGATGGACAAATATTGTCCGAAACGTCCTATTTTTTACAAATAAAGACGATTATGACTGTTAATCATAATTTTTGGAACCTACGGCCTGTTTTTTCCTAAATTTTAACATAAATGCTATTTTTGTTTGAAATAATTTCTTATGAACATGAAAACTGTAATTCCAAAAATTATTTCAAACAAAAATAGCATTTATGTTAAAGGAATAGTAAGATGCACAATGCAATGCATGTCTTCACTCCAATAGAGCGGCGCAAATAATGGCCTGTTTTGTATCCAATATTATAAAGCAAACAGTAAGTGATATACATACCGCTACGTCATAATTACGATGTTTATAATTTTTTGTTGGACCCGACAGCCATTTTTTGTGACTATAGTCAAATTTTAGTAATAGTCAGAAAAATTGACTCTGTCGGGTCCAGCAATAAAACTACAGGCCATTATGTGTACCGCTCTATTGGAATGAAGACATGTATCGCCTGGTACTTCTAGCTGCTCTGAGTGCTCTGTATAGAAAAATAATCGTACTGATCCTTTAACAGAAATGCTATTTTTGCTTGAAATAATTTTTGAAACCACAATTTTATTCTCATAAGAATTTATTTTAAACAAAAATTGCATTTATGTTAAAGGAACAGTAAGATTATTTTACTGTATTTTACTATACAGAGCATATCTTCATTTCAACAGAGCGGCGCACGTAATAGGCCTTTGATATAAAGCAGTGATTTTTATATTTTTTAATATTAGAAATAACAGAAATTTTCAAAAAATAATATTTAGAAGATATTTAAAAAAAAAAAACTATTACTTCCGGTTGCCCAATAGGGTCCTCCACCGTAGTAACAGATTAGAAGAAGGGTCAGTTACATTAAAACTAGACCTTAAAACTGTATATTAAGGACTCTCAAAGTTTAAAAATAGTTATTAGTTTCTAAAATAATCGAGTTTTTATTACCATTTCCTTATCTCTATATCTACGTCACACATTTATTCTATTCCAAATTCTTACTAATTCAAACATTCTGCTATCGCCCTTTTGAAATACGGAATCCATTTGCAAGTATATAAATGCAGAAAATAAAACAACAAAAATAAACCAAATAATACTAGTTCAAATTTATGATGCAATGACAGATTACTAGCGTTGGTATGAAAGTAAAAGATATATTGAATGACATAGGCTACCAGTGGTAATCAAATCTTGGACTATTATATACGTAGTATTTTTATTAATTATGACATTAAATTACTTATTATACACCCATATTTCCAATTATTGACCACAAGGGTTTTTTTTAACATATTTATACATTTTATAAGTGCTGAAAAAAATAAATTTATGTGACTTCAATTATTAGCGAAATCCACTGTTTGAGAACAAAATCATCTCTATATCTACGTCACAGAATATTAAAAAAATTATTAAGGCTTAACGAAAAACAATAAAGACTTTCTAAAATTATATATCACTTCAAGGGCGTCGCCAAGAGGGGGCAGGGAGGGGCAGCTGCCCCCCCCCTAGAGATTAAAAAATCAACAGTTTTAGTGACATTTTAAAAGCTTTTTAAAGGAAGCACATTTAATCTTTCTTATTGTTTTATTAATTATATATTTGAAATTATAGGTAAAATGCATATATCCATCAGAAATACCGCCAATCTGGTTAATGAATTGGAAGAATCTCTTACATTTAGGAACTTCCTCATACAATGAAAAATAGATATACGAGCCCTAATCCATATTAGTTGGAATATTTTTTAAATTTGTTTATCGTGACTTAAATAGTATTATTTCTAATAATAATGGAGGAAGTTTTCATTTTTTATTTAAAGTAAAGATATTTTCACATTATAACGTAGTTTTATATTTCTATTTAAACATATATATTTAACATTATAAAATAACTGAAATTTATAGGTAAATTTCTATTATTTATCAAGATTGCACAATTCGCCGATTATTATTAAAAATTGCCGTCATTTTTTATAGTTTTTTATTTCTCTGGCGAACAGATGAAGTCAATTCTTTTCAAACTTTATTTGTTTTTCTTGTATTGTTAGTAAAACTATGAATTATTTCGTTTGACATTAAAACAAGAAAATATTTCAGAAAATATATCTTGCTATGTAACACAAAAACCACAAAATAACTATAACATTAAAAAAAATGTCGATAATTATGTTAATTATTATTTGTATTATTTATGCACTAAATAAAATAAAATTTTAGCGACTAGACCAACTAATATGGATTAGGGCTCGTAATTAGAATTATTTGTGCGTAGAAGACATGACAAATACAATAAAAAACAATATTTGGGTAAAGTTCTGCAATTTTTTCGATAGCGAAGTGCAATACAATACTCATATAACATAAAATGGAAACGGCGAGAGGTATTGTTTTTTTTTTTTTTTACCTGCAATTCATATTTTCCGCATCCTCTCTTTCATTACCTCTCATCTTGCCCCCCCCCCTTGCCAAATGGCTAGCGACGCTCTTGTATCACTTTCAGTTTAGATGAAGTTTTGTAAAAAAATATAAAAAAAACATAGTGGAGGACCCTATTGTTACCAAAACCTAATCAGCTCTTTCCAGAAATAGGAATGTCAGATTGAGGAAACTGCAGTTAAATATTGTTTAAGTCTTATAGTATTTGAGAAACCGTGGTTCTAACATACACACACACACACACACACACACACATACACACACATGGACATCATCGTAAAAATGTTGTATAGTCAGATTATAGGGACCTTAAAACGTGCTTATTCACTAAAATTTGGATATGCGATTTTTAGCTTGATTCCATTACCTCTTTTAACGAGAGGTAAAAAATTGGCATAGAACCCCATTTCATGTATAAGGGCCGGTTTTTCAATCTCTGGTTAAAATTTAACTTTTAGTAAAGTAAACATGATTGCATCTTGCATCGTTTTATTCACAGCAATGATAAATCTGTCACAGTTCACTTCGTTTCAATTTTGTTCATTTAACTCTTATTTAAAATTTTAACTAGATATTGAAAAACCGGCCCTAAGACAATAAATTCAAGTATTATTTTTTAAGGGAATATAATGGAATTACTGACGTAGAATCTGTCAAGGTAAATATAAGAATTATGTACTTATTAAAAATATTATGGAGTTGTGTGGCTGTAATTTTGAGCTCTTGGATTCAATTTTTACCAGAGTCAACTTGAAAATTATTTGAAAAAATCTGTTGTGGCCAGCACAAAACCTTCCGTCAATTCGATGTATTTTGTACATATCCTATACCAAAAGTTCCTTGAAAAAGATTCTATATAATATCATGTAAAATCAAACACGAACACATACTATTTCTATTCTATAAATCCAATAAAATTATAACATAAACATACACTAAGTAAAATGCACTTGACACTTCTTCTTATGCTTCAGCGTCCCCTATTTTATTAGAGGTAGCTGTTTCCTCTTTTCTTCCACTCATTCCTGTCCAACACATCTTCTTGACACAGACATTCCTTTCAGTCTTCTGTAATACAGTCCTTCCATCTTCTCTTTGGCCTTTCTCTGCGTGTCACTTGCGAGGAGCACTATGACATACCAATTTTGTGATCCTACACTTTCCATATTTGGTTTTGCACTTGCAACTGACATCTGTCAATTAGAATTTTTTTAATATATTAGCATCAGCTGTTTCCATGATAAATAGCAAAGCTGACTAATTTTTGAAAAATAATTTCTTTATAATGCTTTAAATCTACATCTACTGAATATGAAGGAAAATGTATAATCAAACTGTATAGAGAAGAATATTTTCTTTAATATGTATAATACCAAATGTCAAAAAACAATATGTAACTGCGTTATTTTAAGAAAAACTGTTAAAAACTTCAAATAAGGGTACTTCCGGTGGATCAATTATAACCAAAATCTAATCAACTCTTCATATGGATGTACAGAAGAGGAATACGAAATAATTATAATTTTTAGAATTTTAGTATTGGAGATATCGTCGGAGAAAAATTTGTCACACACGGACATACATACACACACACGGACACACACGGACACACACACACACACACACACACACATACAGACATTATCTTAAAAATAGTAAATTCGTATTGTAGGGACCCTAAAACGTGCTTATTCATTAAAAACTCACCATCGATTTTTTTAACCAAAGACAATACCTTCCTTACCTAAAGGTGACGGAAGGTAAAAATGTACATGAGGGGTGGGGAATAAATTCAAAACCATTTGTTAAATTTTATATTACCTGATTTATAAAGGGGGAGAAATAAAAATAGAAAAGGGCAAAGACCAGGTAAAAAAGAAAGTCAATTATTGTTTGAATTGTTCGTAACATAAAAGTAACCTGAAGTAACCCCAGTGCATTAACATAACAGCTGCGAGTGGTTATAAAAAATCTGATGTTTAAATTCTAACATTTTTCAAGTAAACATATTCAAGACTTCTTTAATAAATGTTTGTAATTATTATAAATAACTGATTAGGTTAGATGCCTTTTAAATACGCCAGTATTTACATTTGTATGTTGTATGTATTATATTATAAAACTGAAGTGTGTTGAGAATTGATTCTTTCAAAAATAAAAAAACGGCTTTTGTCAGGGCCATATCATTCAATGTCGAAGGCATTTCACTTGGAAAACAAGTCATTATTTTCAACCATATACACACTTCTACGAGTACTCATTAATAATAATATAAACATGTACAAAACATGTGTTGTAAATAATAAAATAGACAATTTGAAAATATAACAATTACTTACAAATACTAATAAAAATTGTTAAATTCATTTCTGGTGACTAACAACTAATTACTAGATTACTCAAAAACTGCCAAATTAATTTTGAGCTAACTAAAAAACTATCAAATTATAAATCATGATTCGAAAGTTCTCTCTGTTTAATTCCATATATGTACTCATAACGTTACTTTAAAACATTATTACCAAGTTCTAACTTTCGCAACTTAATTTCAAATGACTACCTATAGTTCGAAATAAATGCAAAATGCTAAAATATTAAATGCGTGCTTGCATATTTTTAAGATAATCGCATAATGCAGATGTAGACGTTTACTATGGAATTTTTCCATTTCCAGTTAATTTCTGTCTCTTTGGTTGAATTTTGTAAATGCTTAGTTGTTTTTGATGGTTTGTGCGAAACAGCAAAGAAAGTATGTATTATAAAGAGAAATTGTGGAATGCTGGATTTGAAAATCTTATACAAATAAAGTATTAAATAGCGATGTTGAGGGAGCCTAATGGTATGATTTGGATTCAAGGTTAATCGTTAACTTTAAATAATCTCCTATAAAAACGAAATAAAGTGAAAAGATCATATCAGACACCGGTATTTGAACCCGAGCCTTTACTTTGCATATAACTTCTTTTAATAGTTATTTATTTATCAAGGTATAGAAGTTCAACTTTTTATCACGAATATGGAATTTAGCGAGGCCGCAAAGCCGAGGAAAATGAACCATATGAGTTACATATTAAATTTCATTGAAAACCGAAACTTTGTGAAATGAATGGAATATTTTATTTTTATAGGTTATGTTTATGTAACTGTTAGTTTGACCCTTAATGTTGCTAACCTCCGTAAAGAACGCTCAAAATTATGTTTTATTTCAATCTTCTTCATCTGATTTATTTAGTTCGTTCTTCATGCACATATTTTTTGTCATTTTACGTACAAATTTACTATTATATATCATACACCTACTCAAATTATCTTATATGTACAATAATTATTATGAGGTTGGCAATACTGCATTTTCTTGAAATCGTCGTATAATGGATTTCTTTAGTTGCCGATTTCGAGTTTTTAATGACCATTTTTGGGCACTTTAGTGACAATATCAAATAAATTCATTTTTAATCATATAGAAGGAAAAATCTTAATTTAGATACCTAATTTAGAAAAAACGCCTACCTAGTTATTTATTATTTCGAGTTTTTAATGACGATTTTTCTGCTCTTTAATGACAATTTCAAATAAACTCATTTTTACTCATATAGAAGGCAGAATCTTAATTTAGATACGTAATTTAGAAAAAAGAAAAAACACCTAGTTATTTATTATATACAAATTAAACAGTTTAATTGAAATAGTTTTATAGTTTTAAGTTAAAAAAGTATATGTAAATCTATAATATTATAATAATAATAATGAATCATAATCGTAACTTTATTTTTAATGCATATTTGCATGCATATATTACAAGGCTGTATCCGATGTCGCATTTTGGCATTTAGTATTTAGGATTTAGGTCTTCTTTAGAATACAACAAAAATTAATTATACAATTCGATTCAATTTGGTGCTTGAGAGTAAATGTTAATATTATATTTCATTAGAAGCTAAGAAGCTATTCTTTGACAGTAATTTGACGTTTTGTACAAATTATAGAAACGAATATGGTAGTTCGCGTCAACTTCAAGGCATAGTGTGCTCCTGCAAAACCCTAAAATCTAATTCCTAAAATCTTAAATAATCACAAAATTTAGGGCATATAAATTTAGGATTATTAGGGAGATAAAAGTGCAACATCGGACACAGCCATAGATTTTTAGTGCATATTTTCCGAACTCTACAAATGACACACAAATAAATTGTATAAACTCATTCGCTTCGGGAGCCGGAATTGAAATATAAGTAAAATGAAATGATGTAACTCAGACACGAATAAATTAATAATTTGTTTGTACTCCTTGAGAGATAAGGCATGAAAATTATAAAGTACAATATTAGAGGTATTATTATATTACCATAGGAATTCTGATTTGCCCCCTATGAAAATTTTTGTTCCTACGCGCCTGATTCCATAGAAAAAAAAATGGATGGGAATTATATCAATGCACAAAATTTTGTAGCGCCGCCATTACATTATGAATAATAGTAATCATATGAGTGCAGTAATTCACCCCCTCCCAATCAGCTGACTGAAAAACTACCCTGTTTTCCATTCCCACTTTTCCCCTGAATCCCCTGCTTCATTTTACAACTCATCTCCGCTGTCTGCTCCACGCATGCGCTAGCTTAGCGCGGTCTCGTCAGCTCATTCTGAGTCCGGCAGTCAAAGTGTGTGCATGTTTTCACGTCTGCTATCCACCACCTCCTCGGGCCCGAGTGTGTGAAGTGCTGTGCTGTGCAGTGGTGTCCTAGTGCAGGGTGCAGTGTGGTGAACCCCTGGATACGGAGAAGAGATAGTGCAGTGACGAGGAAACAGTGAAATGAAGCCATTTTGAACGACGGACTGATCCACTTGAAAACTTTCTCAAAGGAGAGACTCGGTAGATGTGTGTGAGTGTGTGTTAGTGATAATACTTACAATACCTGTTTCTATTGGGATTATAGTTTTATTTCTTATATTGGATATACTTATAACAGGTAAATATTAGTATATATTACACAAATACACTATATTCAAAAGTTAAACCGATTTTCAACAATTTCTTAGTAGTTTTTCAATAACTATATGGCTGTATTAACAATGTAACGGTGTATTACGTTTTAAAATAGGATTTTTTTATTATATTTGTCGTGTTTGCTACACGTATTCAGTTATTTTAAACTGTATAACAACATAGAACAAAGAATTATTTAATTTAAACGTTTTTAATATGTGGAATTGTAAAGACCTACTTAAATATCTTTATTTCTTAACTGAGTATACATATACAAGATAATATGCCGAAATATTATTAAAAATAAAAGAAGTTATTTATATTTCACCAAATAGCATGAGTAATCTGCTAAATATACCTCAAAATATAATAAAAACTTTCATGAAAGTATTGAACTCGTAACATCTATAATAAAAGAAAAGTATCGTCATTGTTTTTGCCCATTTTTATTAGCGCTGTTTTTTTTCGCTTTTGGTAAAAACTGCGTCATATTTTTACCGTAAAGGGCGTTTACCAGACGTCACCTCACACTTTTAACTCAATTCTTTTCTCCTCCAAAGCTTTGGCGACGATACACTCCTTCCAACTACTCGTAAATAAATTCATATTCGTGCTCCGTGCGTCGGAAATGGCACAAAATTCAGTGTTCCAATATCTTTACCGTTAACGGCGTCTTAACGTAGTGTTTAACGGTACTGCGTCCGTCGAATGAAATTCGTATTGGTGGTATGGTGAGTGACCCAGTTAGCAAAGCAAAGGAAAGCAAGTGTATACACTTGGCACACATATTTGCTGATAACAAAATGGCCGCCGTCCTACAACCAATCGAAAATTGAAATTGCCTGTTGCGATGTGACGATGTTTTCTTTCTCAACTAAAGACCTGCGATGGGGCGATGCTCAACTATCTGCTGAACAATGAGCGGGAACATAACAAGTGAGGGGTGCACTGCCTACTATGCGAAAGATAATCAAGGGACAGTGGGTCGAAAAGGACCCAAACTATAAAATGGAAATACAGTGGGTGGAACTCTAGTCCTTTGTCAATTCTCAGAAGTAATGAAGGTACACAATTTCGATAAAATATGACGAGTGTCAAAAGTGTTAAGCCTAAATATTAAAGCTGACATGAATAATTTTAAAACAAAGCTTTATTTAAAACAGTGATTTAGTGAGTTTATTTATTTCAATACCTATATGTATTCATAAACAAAATCATGGTAACAAAGCACTCCTTAAACCAAGGTTCAAGTTATTTTAATCCTGGTTGACACGACCGTAAATTATTATCAAATTTGATAAAAAAAAATTGAATCTAATTCGTCATTTGACAGATATTACAATGTATACCCACATACTTAATACAAGCCTTAACACAGATTCTAATACAACACACTGAATTACACCAATTTTGTTTTAGCTATTAACATACCTAGGATTGTTATGTGTATCGAAACTGCAGTAGACTTTAAGACATCTAAGGCTTGTTATGATTCATAACATCCGGGGTTTATCGGTTTATCGGACATTATTATTAATAATTTTTTATGCTACTTTCAGAATGCTTTGGCAAACAGATCAGTTATTTTCAACTTGTGTGCTTTATTTCTCATGTTTATTATTTTAGAATGAAATAAACCGAGTTACGAATGATACACTTATGTATGTATTAATAAATAGCCGTATTTTCAAGCATAATTTTATTATATTTTCATTGTGTTGACTGTTGCCGATATGTCAGTATGGTAATACCATCCTTGATTGCCGTATAGTTACAGTTATTACTTAGTTACCAGTCTACTTTTGTAAATGTGAACATCCTGAAACCGGTAAAACAATTTTGAGTCTCCGTGAAGTAAATTTTGTTGAACGCTTTTTACAGTAAATATACATCATTATCGAAAAATGCGCGAAGAATATTGGCACATCCAGCAATGACAAAGTGCCGTGACAATTCATTTATTTATTTTTTAAATTACTTGTTGCAGAGACACTAACAAACTATAATTGTGAGCAATTTAAATTTGTGTCAGGCACTTCCTATTAACTGTTACCAAAATTCTTGGAAACTACGAACTTCATATTATATTCATCAAGAAGCGTCCGTAAACCGTACATAAATTATTCATTTTAAATAATTAAGGTTTAAATTTTAAATCGTTCACTCCGTTCTAGCAAACTATTCACAAAACTAGCTAGAATTATTGAGAATAGAACACATGGTTCATATTTTTTACAATTTTATTTTAAATATGTTCAAAGAAATTGCTTTAATTAAAAATACACATTGCATCATTGTGGTATGATATGAAATAATAAATTTATATCATATCGCTTAACATTGTCATGATATTATTTGTCAAATGTCAACAAACACATGCACCAAATTCGTATTTTCTAATTATGTGCAACCAATTTTGTCAACATACATTAAATACATACAATATTACACTTTCTCACTCATTTATGTCAGATCACTTTACAATTGAGAATAGCTTCAAGTGATAGTGCATATCACTTCCGTGAAAATTGAGAATTGGGCCCCAATATTTTTTTGAAATGATTCTAACTAATTTCTTTGAGACTTAAGAACTGTCAAGTTAATTTTTGGTGATTTAAAAACTGTCAAACTCAGAAACTGTCAAATTATAAATAATGATTCAAAAATGATCACTGGTTAATTCTATATTTTCACCATAACTACACTTTGAAAAATTGATTAACTAAGGCCAAGGGCCATAATAAACTTTCGGCCGGTTTCATAGTAAATATAAAGTCACTTTACTTTTAAAGTTTGATCTAAAAGTGAAAAAAGCGTTTTATAATTTCACTTTAAGTTAAAATTGTCAGTTTAAAGTCCTTTAAAACAAAGTCATCTGACAGTTTCTTTAACTTAAAGTAAAATTATAAAACGATTCTTCATTTTAACACTTAAATTAAAATTAAAGTTGTGTTCATTTTCATAATATACATTTAACTTTAGTACTAGCGAGTACTCTAATTTTAAAATAAAGATAAGCGCTTTTATGGAGTGTGCTCCATATTATAAAATTGCGGTCGTAATACGGGCCGAAATCTTTAAAGTAATGTTAATTAACATTAATTAAGTGAGCCTGATTATGAAAACGGCCCTTCGTTCTAACTTATTTCAATGACATAAATAATTGTTTACAATGATAGTGCAAATTTTGTTTTTCACGGCGTGCCTGTTTTCCTTATTATTCTCTATAATTATTTGAAGGTATTAAATTCCTGTGATACTGCTTCATGAATATAATAAAATATTGTTACAGTATCCGAAAGTACACATTGCTCAATGGAATAGTTATCATGGAATGTATTTTCTTCATAACAAGGAATTTTCATATGACTATATCATGGTAAATGCTTCAAAAATTGTATCTAGTTTTCATATTGAATATCAGATGTGTATTACATACATTTTTTGTATATGCATACGAATACCTTGGGATATTCATGGAAATAATAAGAAGTAAAGTAGGCTAACTTCATTTATTTTATGTTGAGACATTTGTGGTTTTGTAACCTTGAAAGATGCATAACTTTAATCATAAATATTTATTCCTTTGAAGTGTGGGCGAAGTGATGTCCTAACAGACTTTTCTCAACATTTGATCCACTTCTACCTCAACGAATATTGACAAAAAAAATCTGATGTGGCCAATACAAAACCTCCCGCTATTTAATTTTTATTAATTTAAATACATACCTACCTACGTATTTACTAACGCTGCAAACTGTTCCATTGCAGAAAACTATTGCTTTATTTACTATTTTCTTTTTAAAATGTCACTATTATTAATTTATCTGTAAAATATATAGAAAAAATATTAATGTATTCCTGTAGAAAATTCAATAATCTTTAATTTTCATAAGACATAAAAGTCGAAAAAATGACATTTAATGGTATTTTTCGAACAAAACCCATTATGAGCTTCAGGTAAAGTGCCATTTCCAGTTATCCGATTTACACCAAAATCTAATGGCTTCTTTTCATATTAGAATAGGATAGAAATACAAGGTTTCAGAATTTTTTGAATGATAGTATTTGAGTTAGAACGAAGACAAAATCCATACACATATACATACACACATACAGACATCATCGTGAAAATGTTAAAAATGGATTCTAGGGACCTTGGTCATTTACTAAAATCTCGATATGAGATTTTTTAGCACGATCCCTATACCTCCCTTACCAAGGGTAACAGGAGGTAAAAAAATGTAATTTTGTGAGAAATTTAATAATTTGATCTTTCTGTTCCTTTTGCCAAGTGATTAATACAGTTAAACTTATTTTATTCTCTGACGAAGTTACAAAATGTGAACGAAATATTGGAAATTAAATAAAATTAACTTTACAACAATTTAATTCTTTATAATCACCGTCGGGAAATCCGTTACCATATATTTTTTCTATTAACTAGTGCGGCGTTACTTCCTTTTATAGTAAGATTATTTTACTGTACAGTAGGCAGGGAATCCATTCAATGTATGTCTTCATTTCAACAAAGCGGCACAAAAATGGCACGTCATGTGCTGCGTTATCATAATTATTACGATATTTATATTTTTATTGCTGGACCCGACATAGTTCTGTCGACCGTCGGATCAGCTGGAACGGATCAGATAGGATTCCACCAAGTATCGAGTTAATATTAAGTTTTTATAAATAGCTTATAAATTTATATACAGTGAAGTAGATTTCTGTAGGTTTGCGTAGGCGAAAATGCTTGGTATTTCCCCAAATATAAAATATATCGTGAAAAGAAATCTGTCAAGAAAGAAAGTTGTTATACAAACAGAAAAAAATATGTATGTAAAATATGTGAATATGATGATTTATTCATTCATATTTATGAAAGAGTGTACATTTCAAAAACTGAATTAAAACATATGTATAAACATTTTTATTATAATTCCATAGGAAAGGAAATCCTCGTGATTTGTTAGTTTGCGTAGTAATTAAACGAAGGTAACAAATGCGTAACTTTACACGTGTTTGGAACGTAAACATATCGAGCAATTGTTTGATATATAAATGTAGGTCGTACGCATTTCACAAATAGAATATACACTATGACTATAGTATTTTATCGACAGATAAGCCTAGGTAATGTATTTCATATTTCACGTGCTATTAACTATTCATTTTCAAACAGAATGTAATTATTCCAATGGCATGCGAGTGTAAGTGACGTATGATAAACAAGTTTTTTATCAGTCATTAAAATATTTTCTTCGCTGGATATTATTACGAAAATATTTACGAAACGAACAACAGACCAAGCACGAAGCGTGTAAAATCACAATAGTTCTATTTTTCGTTTTAAAATAAGAAGAGAATATTCAAAATATCCGTAGTTCATCTGGGTTTCTGACTAGGGTTACGCTAGATTGAGAAGGGGAATATACAGGAATGCAATCAATATAGATGGTATTTTTACTTTTTTGATGAACAATCGACGTTTCGTAGTCTACTGTTACTTCTCAGGATTACATATAAATACATTTTAATATTTTTTAGTTAGCTTAAAGATGGTAACTTGTATACTCATAGTCAAATTAATTTTTAAAATGAAAATTAGATGTTAGGGGATCAATAGTTATTTGTATCACTAGGCCAGAAACTGAACATTTGCGAGAGCAACGCGAGGCCTGCAAATAACGAGATCTCGCAAAACAGTTTTTGGGTGTGTGATACACAAGATTTTTTGTGCCGACGACATTTTTAATTTATTAAAGAAATATTATTACTGCTTCAAATATTATATACTAGCCCACCCAAAGACTTTATTTTTACAATTACAGTTTTATTACATTTCATATATACATAATATAGAGTATTAAAGACACACACAAACAGCCATGCCCCTGATGGGAATCGAATCCACGAAGTCAGGGTCCGAGCAGTGAAGGTCGCTTTGAACTAGGAATGACGAATTCCGATAATTTTGGTACCCGAAACAATTACCCGGATAGTACCCTTTACCCGTTAATTACCCGATACCCTTTAATTACCCGATACCCTTTAATTACCCGTTATCCTTTAAGTACATATACGCAATTCCTTAATTTGTTAATTACCAGTTACCATTATATTAGCAGTTTACTTTTTAATAAAATTTATAATTATTGTTTACATATATTTATTAAATAAAAAGTAATACAAATATATAATATACTGTATCTCTATAAAAAAACTTAACATAAATTATATTAATTACCCATGGTATGATAATAAAGCTCTTCTTTTAGATAAAATCTTTCCGGCTGCTGAAAACTGTTCGGGTAATTAAAGGGTATTGGGTAATTAACGGGTAGCGGGTATATTTCGGGTAATCGGATAAGAAATTTTATACCCGGGTACATTATTATCAGGTAGGTTCTGAGTACCCGGGTACCCATCGTCATTTTGAACGCTGTCTGAGACACGATGTCTCAAAACGCTCGGCCACCGAGTACCATTAAAAAATTGGGCTTCTTCGCATGAAAATATTCTAAATAATATGTATATCTATAACCTAACTTAACGCATAAAATTCAGGCCTACAAAATTCAGGTTTTTATACTTGTTGTTTAGTAGCTCAATTATTTTTTTTTTTGAGTCGGTTGTCAAAACATAATTTTGCTAGGATAAAATACATTTTTTTATGCTTAATGGTCCTTTATTATTTTTGACGCTCAAGTAATTTTAGGTAGGTACCCAGTACTTAAAAAATCTGATGTGGTCTACGCAATATCTCCCGCTGTTTAATTTTTATTAATTTAAATACATACCTACATATTTACTAATCCTGCAAACTATATTAAGTTCCTTTGCATATATCTATTGCTTTACATGATCCATTTCGTTAATATGTAGTTGTAAACTAATTGGCACTTTGATCACACGTACTTCTTCACACCTGTTTGATTTTTAGTGCTGCAAACATCAAATTATATCAGATCATTCTGTACATCTAATATTTATGTATGATGGAATATACAGGTGTCTCTTAAATAGGGGGACATGGCTTCACCACAGATTCCTGAGGCAAAAATAAGACCAAACTTGCTTCTACCGGAAAGTGTACCATTTAGCCAGTATTCTGCTTCAAAGTTCTTCGAAAAAAAATTAATTTTGCTTATAATAACCGGACGCTTTATTCGATTTGGATGAAATTTGGTATGACAGTTTATATGGTTATGAGTCATCTTTTAAGACGATACTTAGGTGTCACAATATTGATTAGACCGTAACTTTTTAATGGCCACGCCGATAACGTGAAATTATTTTTTTTTCAGAAAGATGCATTCAATAGTAAACTTTTCTCTCTCTCTGTGTAATTTGTGATATCTGTTACGGTTCACACAGAAAATAATAAAATCTGAGTGACTGCACCGTGAATTTTTTAAAATAAATTTAATCTAGCAGTCTATCCAAATGTCAAACAACTAATTTTTAATGACAATAACAATTTTTTATGGGTTGTCAAAAATTTTCTTCGCAATATTCTAAAATTAGAACATCCGTTTGTTCGGCCTAATAATATTTTACTACCATTATTATAAATAAGACGATTACATATCTTAGCATATTCCTAAACATGTTGTGAAGATTGACAACTCGTTACTCGTATTTTGCCTCAGGAATCTGTGGTTAAGCCATGTCCCTCTATTTAAGCGACATAATATTATTTTTACTAACCTTAATTTCATCAGACAATACAATCTTCTTAACACGGCTTCATTATTAATTTTAATGTAATTTCTTCCTGACAGTGACATTTGTTTAAATATATCAAAATTGTTATTAAAATATGTTTTGTTTGACGCATACGCATAGGCAAGATGATGTACAAAAATAAATTATTTTATAATTTAATATTCAGTTATTTCAAGTTATTTACTAAATGCTATTATCGTAGAATTGGAGATTGTACCATTATATCCATGTTTTATTATTAAAAGTTGCTAAAAAATTATATTCAATGAATTTTTTACAAGAAAAACTGTTAAAAGCTTGTATAAATGATTCTTCCGGTTATCCAATGTACACTAAAAACTAATGAGCTCTTCCCACATTAGTATAGAATGGCTCTACAAAATTTCAAAATTTTCTGATTTGTGGTATTTGAGAAATCGTGTCCACATGATACACACACACACACACACACACACACACACACACACACACACACATACATAACATACCCACAGACATCATTGTAAAAATGTTAAACTCTGATTCTGGGAACATCAAAACGTGCTTATTCACTAAAAACTATATGCGATTTTTAGCAAGATCCCTATACCTCCCTTATCTACGAGCCCTGCGCCAAAAGAATTCGCCTACATCCCTTCTCTTTACAAGGTAGCTACACATTTATTAATTATTATGATAGCGCATTTTATGTAAGCAATTAATTAACTCCAATAACATAAAAGTAAGTTTAGGAATAATAACTGAATATGTGTAAACAATTTCCTTTTATATGAAAAAATATAATAAATAGATGTCGGCGAATTCTTTTGGCGCAGGGCTTGTAGGGTAGCGGGAGGTAAAAAATTTGGTGCTCAAAAATTGTTGTGGTGTTCATTTAAATAAATCCCTATAAAAATTTAAGGTACTAATTTACTTAATTCTTTAAAACCTACTTTAAATAGTACCTGATACAATTTACGAGCATTCAAATCAGTTGTATATAGTGCATCATAATAGTTACTTTAATGTAAAAAACAATTTTCAATAATTGACTTTTTCTCATAAACAAGTTTTAAAACGCATGAATATCTCATTTCTAAACGGCTACAACTCCATGAAAACATTTGAAGTTTATGAAAAGTCACCAATCACATATAATAAAAAGATCACACTCTAAAACAATCACACAATCGTGAAATAAAAGGATTTAACAGTCGGCGTTCGCTCTACATCTGTTTATACATTTAATCAGTGGAATAATTCAACAACAGAAAGAGACACCTAGAGAGAGAGAAACAATCTCTCTGCGTTGCTATTGGCTGGCGTGCCAGGCAGTGTACAGAGAAGGATAGCAATATAGAGAGTTATGTGTGAGAGAGTAGTGTAGACATGACTGCCATGCTCACAGGCAAGGTCAGATAACAGAGAAGGAAGTCTTGCAATTTGGCCTCGGACAGGGATGTGTTTATAGCTTCATAACGAGGGATTATGCTCCCTATATTAATTAAACACTATAATAAGATATTGAACAAGAGGTGTTCACCAAAAAATGTAAATCGATGAGATACCAAAGATACTGTTGATCGCATGCATACCATGTCATCTGATTAACAATTAACTAAATACCGCTGTGATCGAGTAGTTTGCCGGAACTACAGTCTCAATCGGGGGGGACTGCAAAAACTAAAAGTGCTATTATTTTCAACGGAAAAAGTACCAGAATGCTCCAATTTATCAAACACCATTAATAAAACATTAGTTTCAAAATAGTTTTCCATTTTCATTTTATATTGGTTGTAGTTGAAGGATCAAGTTCAAATCATTTATATATGAAGGAAGGCCTTAATGATCCCAGAACAATTTTTATAAAAAAATTCATTTATTTATGACGTTTCGAGCCCAAGTGGCCTATCATCAGCTTCAACATGGTAAATAAATTAAGTAAACATTTTTATAATAATAATGTCGATATAAATGTTTAAAAATCAAATTTCAAATAAAATAACACGTAGTACTTCATAATAAAACAAATATTATTATTATTATTGTATTATTACTTAATATTCCCACTTTTAAATGACACAAAAGTGACCCCTGTGGTGCACTCTCCACACCAGCTATGAGTGCCCGTGAGGTGACGCCTGGTAAGCGCCCACACGGTAAAATATATCGTCATCATTACCGATGTCTACATATGTGTAGATAATGGCACACCCAGAAATGGGTAATATGCCGTGATGATATATTTATTTTATATTTAAACATTTATATCGACGTTATTATTATAAAAATGTTTACTTAATTTATTTACCATGTTGAAGCTGATGATGGGCCACTTGGGCTCGAAAAGTCCTAAATAAATTATTTTTTTATAAAAATTGTTCTGGGATCATTAAGGCCTTCCTTCATACATAAATTTTCATTTTATATTGTAAGGGAACAAAGTTCCAGTTTTGATGCTCTATCCGACCAATCCGATCATAAAATTTGAATTTCGGTCCCTGCCGTATTTCCTGAAAAATTCTGCCGGATCATTAAAAATGTTTTTCCACAACCATTAAGTAATACCTTCATTATACATCTTTTTTTATTAAACAATACAACATATTACTCACGGGCCGTGAGTTTTCACTTATTACTCACGGGGCATGAGTAATGACTCGGGAGGACCAATCACAAACATCCATTATTCAAAAATGCAATATTATCGAGTATGCTTTGGCTCAGAACAATGTTGTTTTTCCAATGTCAAAATTATGAATCTGTGTACGATATGTAAGTTAATTGAATTAAAAACATGAATTCAGATAGTGAGAATGAATAAATTTGTTTGTACGCCGCCAAATATTGTTGAATAAATAGAGAATTATTCAAAACTGCACCGCGCATTTTTTAAACGGAAAGCTTAAGACTAATCTATCAATAATTGTGTTAAATAATATAACAATATTGACCTAGATGTGATAGGCTAAAGGTATAGCGCATGTGCGTGTGCTTGGATGTTGGAATCACGGTTTTTCAAATACTTAAAAAATATTTAACTGCAGTTTCCTCAATCTGACAATCCTGGGAAGAGCTGATTAGATTTTGGTAACAATTGGAGAACCGGAAGTAATAGTTTCTTTAAAAAAATCTTCTAAATATAATTTTTTGAAAATTTCTGTAAATGCTATTATTAAAGAACATAAAATTCTACATCTGATACATTTAAAAAAATTATTATATCTTGTATTTAGAGATAAAGATACTGTAATATATAGAATAATCTAATCGCAGAGGCCAAGGCACTAAGGAAACTAGAAACCAGTTGACAAATTCTAATGTTTATAACATAGTTTGAAAATGATAGATGTCATTGTCAAAAATCAACATTTTTAGTGACATTTTGAAAGCTTTTTCTGGGAAGTACATTTAATCATTCTTATTGTTCTATTAATTAAATATTTAAAATTGTATGTAAAATGCATATATCCATCAGAAATACCGCCAATCTTGTTAATGAATTGGAAGAATCTCTGACATTTAGGAACTTCCTCATACAATGAAAAATAGATATAATTAGAATTGTATGTGTGCAGAAGACATGCTAAGTACAATAAAAACAATATTTGGGTAAAGTTCTTTAATGTTTTTGTTCTAAAACGACTGTTCGATAGCGAAGTGCAATACAAAACTTATATAACGTAAAATGGAAATGGCGAGAAGTATTGTACTGGGCACAAGAATTTTTTTTCACTTTTAGATCAAACCTTAAAAGTAAAGGGACATTATATTTATTATGAAATCGGCTGTTAATGACACAAATCAAATAAACTTATTTAAACGTCAACTTTTATTTTGTATATTTAAAACAAACCAAATATTTATTCTGTTGTCCCATTATGTATATCATTATTAGTAAATATCCGTTAAGAAGATTGTCGATGTATTATTATTTGACTGAAATTCTCCCTTTGGTATCGGTTTGTGACGGACGCCGCTGGTGTCTGGTGTGTGGGGTTGTTGACCGCGTATTCGGGATGTTTTTAGCCGCGTGTGGTGCCTGTCAGCTGAGCTACGTACTAGTACTATCATCGCGTGTCTGCAGCCATGCTATAATACCACATGCTTGATACGATGCAACATATCACCAGTGATATGGGATATGATATGCCATACCGATAAATTCCATTAGCATTGCTATTTGATACTTCACTCACTCACTCATATTCAATAAAAACACACTAATAGAGCTATTCAGGATGGTACTTTCGCCGAATTTACATGAAAAACTTTCCAACACTTTCCAGATTCACATGCGACGGTAAAGGTCATCCATGCATCTTTTTACCTCTCGCTAAGAGAGATATTGGATTCATGCTAAAATTCGTATATCCAGATTTTAGTGAATAAGCACTATTTAAGGTCCCTAGAATCCGATTATAACATTTTTATGATGGTGTGTGTGTGTGTGTGTGTGTGTGTGTGTGTGTGTGTGTGTGTGTGTACGTGTGGATGTTGGAAGGACGATTCCTCAAAAACTATAAGACTTAAGACCTGTTTAACTATGAATTCCTCAAATCTGACATTCCTGGGAAGAGCTGAAAAGGTTTTAGTAACAATTGGACAACCGGAAGTAGTAGTTTCTTAGAAAAATTCTTCTAAATATAATTTTTTGGAAATTTTTATTATTGCAAATATTGAAGTACATAAAATTCTCAATCTAATATACTTAAAAAAATATTATATCTTGTATAGATTTAGAGATAAAGAGACTGTAATATATAGAATAATCGGATGTAATACGTCGCAGAGGCTAAACTACACTAAGGAAACCAGTTGACAAATTCAAATGTTTATAACATAGTTTGTAAATGTCACATGTCAATGTCAAAAATCAACAGTTTTAGTGACATTCTGATAGCTTTTTCTGGGAAGTACATTTAATCTTTCTTATTGTTTTATTAATTAAATATTTAAAATTATAGGTAAAATGCATATATCCATCAGAAATACCGTCAATCTTGTTAATGAATTGGAAGAATCTCTGACATTTAGGAACTTCCTCATACAATTGAAAAATAGATATAATTAGAAGTATATGTGTGCAGACGACGTGACAAATGGAATAAAAAACAATATTTGGACAAAGTTCTACAATTTTTTCGATAGGGAAATGCAATACATTACTTATATAAATAAAATGGAAAAGGCAGGAGGTATTGTGCTGGCCACAAGAATTTTTTTTTCACTTTTAGATCAAATAGATTTTTTTTTTTAGCTTCCGTCACCGATACTGATTAAGTTGAAGTTCTAATTCAACTTTTGCGACTTAATTTCAGATAACAATAAAAACTAGGAAATTGTATAGTGCAAATATTGCGTCAGTTAAATTAGCGAAATATGGTGTAATCATTACGGTGTAATCATTACGCTGTAATGTTTGCTAATATGCTATTCCACCGTGATCAAAAATAGGAAAACTTTATTGAAACTTGAAAGATAAAGTTAAAGGAGGACGGAAAATTCCATTTTTACCTTCTGTCACCTTTAGATAACGAAGGTATTATTGTCCAACACCCCAATTCCAAAAATTATAATTTTTACTTATTCCTCGAGTTTACATCCACATGCAGAATTGATTAGATTTTGGTTATCAATGGTCAACCGGAAGTACCCGCAATTCAAGTTTTTAATAGTTTTTCTTGAAAATACCCAGTTAAATAACACTTTTTTGGCATTTTATGTTATTACAAATATTGAAGAATATTTTATTCTTTACATGAATTAATTAAATGCTACTAAAGGCTGCACCATGGATATTGAATATCAGTGTAGTGATCTGTGTAGAATATTCAAATGATACTAATTGACAGATGTCAGTATCAAATAAAATTTACATAATACCTTGAAATGATTTTACTGGGAATATAGAATCGTTTGGTTGAAATTTTCTGTGTGGAATCTATACAAAATACGTAAAATTGACGGAAGGTAATGTGCTGGCCACATCAGATTTACTTCCTTTAAAAAATAGGGAAATTCCATTTCTTTTTACTCTAAACAAAAATAAAAATACGGGGTGTTTTGCTTTTGATGACGCAGCATGAACTCCTAATTTGTGAGGCTCTGCATCAACTAAGAATATACTTATTCGGGTGTGTACTTCAAGAAAAAAAAAAAATTAATAAATAAAAAAGCTAGCCTGTTCATTCATTTCTGTATTCTGTACATGCTCAAAACAGTGATTTATATTATGAATGAACCATGAAAGCAGGCCCGAGAGTAATACGTGGTAATACCCTAAAGTTAGGACACCTGCTCCCTGAATATACATATACATCATTCCTTGCCTATTGTCTATGCTGCTTTGTCCATCTATACAAAATACAAACGGTATGTGTTGTCCGAAAAATGCTTTTTTGCGATGGATTAAAGACACGGTTTGATATAAAACTTTAAACTCTTTCTTGCATCTTATAATACTTTAATTTAATTTTTTTTAGAGATGTTTGATCTAGGTCATCTGTAATAAGAATGAATGAACAAGTTTGCCTACATATTTCTCCCTATCATCTTTGTATTGCTAAGAAGGGCTCTTGTCTTTCTAAAATAAAATATAATATAAACCATGGTTTTGGTTACTGGCTGGTTCTAGTCACGTGACTATTAATATACAGTTTGGTTTCATTCGCGGTAACCCTAAAAATTTCTTTAAAAACATTACGTCTATCGTCTTGCATAATCCTAAATTATGGAGCGGAAAATTGAAATACGTACAATGTAAACCGTAGAAAATAGATGCAAACATCAGAGTCAATAAATAGTATCTAACCACACTAACCTATAAAATGTGACATGAAAAAGGACAGAAGATGTTACCGACAAAACTAAGGAAAAACCACAAGGTCTGTTCGTTTGTATTACACTAACTTGTACAAAATGTACCGAGAATATGTCACAGTGTAGTTTAGTGCAACGTAGTACAGACTTGTTTTCGAAATTCAAACGAACACTAATTAGACAAGTTAGTGCAGATTGTAGGTTAACTAGCCACGCCATTTATAAATATGTATAATTATAATGATTTTTCCATTTAGTTAAAATTTATTGCAATTTTTTCAATATGAAAAATCCATTAATGCTTATTTTCTGTACTAAATGTGAATTACACATATCTATATCGATTTTAATAGTTTTCAGTTAAATTAAAACTTTTTTTTAATAAATATTTTGTATGCAGTGATATATTACTTATTTTTCCATTTTATTTCTTTGGAAATACCACCAACATTTATTGGACAAGCCGCGGTAATTTTAAAAGTGACATTTCATTTCTTACCACTCGATGCGCAGTGTGACCACTCACAAGAAAAGACGATTGATGGTGGTCGATGCGCGTGAATCGATGGATGTTGATCAATGCAATGTGACCGTTACCTTAAGTGAAATGCGCATGCTCACTAGCTCGTGAACTGAGGCAAGTTCTTTAATTCATCGACAAATTCATCGGTGAAATTCATTGCAATTTGATAATGAGGTCACCGATGGATGTGTGATGGAACAGATAGATAGTGAAAATAGGAACTACTTGATGAAAGGGTGCTGGAAGTTATACATATTTTAGGTTAGAGTAAGCATTGTCACTGTCACTAGAGAAGTTATGGAGGGTATTTTTTGTTGGGAAAGCTACTAAATTGTTCCGATTCGGATTAATTTTGCAGTGAAGAAAATTCTACTAATTCGAGTAGTGACAATTTAGAAACTCTATTAATCGTTAAAAAACATTATGAGATAATGGCTAGGAAATAATTTCTACAACATTCATAATTCACGACTTTTCTTGACTGACTACAGACTAAAACGACAACAAACTTGTGAACATAACCTGAAAACTATACCCCCCACTACTAATTCATCAGAAATTATCAAATCCATCGACACTCACACCTGATGGATCCGATATATTTCTGTTGAACTAATTGGTGAATATATGAACTCTATGTTGAAATTCATTGCTTTTCAAATGCTGAATAAAAAGACCAATTGGTGAATTTCTGCTTCACGCGCACGATCCATCGGTGAATAAAAGAACTCGCCTCTGCGTAGAACAGTAGGTTCGAATCGTTCGAACAAACCCTATACAGTGTCCCACACTCTATGTACAGTATAGGTTGTTATGGAGTACCATGTTGCCATGTTTACCTGCTATAAATCTGCAAGATAGAAAGAGCAAAATGGATACCCAAAAAGAGATGAAATGTTCTGGGTACTTCATTGAATGTATTTATGACTGGTGTACTTTCAGTGTATCTAAACAGGTGGGTGAAAAGAAAAAAAATAAATTAAATAATGAACTGGTCAGTTTAATAATTTACAAAAAATATAAAATAATACAAATACAAAATGTAAGTAGGATTTAAAATCATAACAAGCGTAGGTAAATGAAATGTATTAACATATAAACTCTAGTCAATTTAAAGTAAATAATATAAAACATTTTTGTACTTAATTGGACATTTTACAATCGTCGTCAACAATATAAATTCCCTGTTACATATTTCCATTCTACGAAAAGATATAAAATTAATACATATACGAGTACAATATATACCGTGTGTCTATCTTAAAGGTGTACATAGGAAATTAACATGGTAAATCAGTTTTTTGCAATTCCTTGCTCGCCTAACTATTTTAAGTAAAAACGCTTCAAATAAAAGTTTTATGGCATAAAGTTCTGCATCTAATTCAATAAATAGAATTACTTTTAGATGCTTTGTAACGACAGAAATTAAATATGAAAATGTCGAAAATTACGTTGAAAATCTTAACAGCCATGGAAATTGAACAAAAAATAAATAAATGAGTGGCGTTTTTTCTGTCACAACGTAAGTTAAATTATTTGACATTTCTAACAATTTGATTTGGACAAATATCGTTAAGTATGACAATAATAGAAATATTAGATTAATAAATAAAGATAAAAAATACAGTTTTCTTTAAATAAAATGAATTTATTAAAAATTCACTATTTCGTAACAAAATATGCTCAAACAAGAAACGTTTTATAAATAGTAAACGAATAACAAAACAATTATAATTTAAAGATAATGGTAGGTATTCTATTGTCAATGTTAAAACTTAAAGGTTACTGTTAGGGCTGTTTAGACTCGTAATCAGGTATTTTTCAGCTCTAAACAGTGCTAACAGTAGCCTTTAAGTTTTAACATTGACAATAGAATACCACTCAATGTAGTTACAATAAATACTCAAATGCAGCACCATTTTGGACAAGACAATAACCTAACCTATTGTAAAAAGATCTTCGTACATTAAATAGTTGCTGCTGTGTTATACGATGCCATCATTAAATATAGCATCTCTTAGGTCATTTAGGTTTTCGTGTCTTTGTTTATAAATTTGAGTTTTTAAGTGACCCCATAAAAAAAAGTCACAAGGAGCAAGGTCTGGAGATCTAGCGGGCCAGTTAATAATACCCCCTCGTCCAATCCAGCGACCAGGAAATGCCAGGTCCAAATACTCCCTAACGTTTCTACCACAGTGTGCAGGACATCCATCGTGTTGGAACCAGACCTCTCGATCTGGACGCACAACATCGTCTATTGCAGGACCAATATCGTTTTGTAGCATCTCTAAATAATTATCTGCATTTAGATTGCCACGTATTTCAATAGGACCAATTATGTGGTGACCTAAAATTCCGGCCCAAATATTAACTTTTTGAGGATATTGTGTCCTTGTTGAAATATTAATTCTAGGGTTTTCTTTAGCTCAACAACGTGTATTTTGTATATTGGGTTCATTATTTAAAGTGAAAGTGCATTCGTCGGTAAAACAAATGGATGATAAAAAATTTTGATCATTATTAGCCCGGTTCTGCATATCTTCACAAAACACTCTTCTACTTTCTTCATCGTATGGGAAAAGTTCTTGGTGACACTGCATTTTATAAGAATAATACGATTTTTTTTTCAAAATATTATGTATGACGCTGTGATGAACTCCCAACTCATTTCCAATACATCTAGTACTACAGAAGGGGTCTACATTTATCACTCCTAACACTCTTTCTTCCAGCAAGGCACGTTCTTCTGCTCGTCCTTCATTCTGATTACGCGGCTCACGTGCATTTTTTGAAGACACATTAGCAGTCTTTTCAAATTTTGTAACCAATTTAGCAATTGTAGTTGCACTGGGAATCGGCCGATCCATAAACTTAACGGAAAATAAATCACGCACTTTGCGGTAACTGTTACCTCCATAAAAACATTTTATTATAAAAACACGCTCTTCATTAGTATAAATATTCTTTTTTTAATAATATTAGACAACAAAACCACAGACAAAAAATGAAATTATCAGAAAACGACAAATAATTTATTTGACAGATAAAACGCCAGTCATTTATTTATTTTTTGTTCAATTTCCATGGCTGTTAAGATTTTCAACGTAATTTTCGACATTTTCATATTTAATTTCTGTCGTTACAAAGCATGTAAAAGTAATTCTATTTATTGAATTAGATGCAGAACTGTATGCCCTAAAACTTTTATTTGAAGCGTTTTTACTTGAAATAAATAGGCGCGCAAGGAATTGCAAAAAACTGATTTACCATGTTAATCTCCTATGTACACCTTTAAGATAGACACACGGTAGATGTAAAACAGCATAGGTGCGAAGAAAAAAATGAAATTAAATAACACACTGGTCAGTTTAATAATACATATTTTTTATTTAATTTATAACTTCTTATTTGACAATTTACTAATATTTAAGCTTGATAGAAATACTGCATATATTTTACATAGTTCTTAAGTCTTTCTTTGTAATCTCCAATTTGAATTTATATTTTAAAATTCTAATGCATTTAATCAAAATTAGTATGCTGGGCGGTTTTGAATTATTGTATTGAATTTTTTCTTATTACAGGTACAAATAGCCCTGTATATAAAACTATTTAGACAAATATTGGGTGTATACAATAAGCCCTTGAGTAAATAAGAGACCCTCATAAAACTTAAATTGTACAGTGTTAACTAATTTTGGTATAGCAATGAAAATTTATGAATATTTCAATATTACATTACATTGAAAAATTGGCAACATGGTACAGAAAACCTCCGTAAGAATAACATTGGCTATCTCCGCCACACTGAAGATAAGAGTGTGGGACACTGTATAGAAATGTAGGTTCGAACAAACCTTAGGTTGTTTGGAGGTACAAATGAAATGAGTGGGATATATTGCGCTACATTGAATTTTTATTCTTATAGTAAATTTTGCAATACAAAAGAAATAAATTAATGTAACTAGTGCAATTATAGTTAGACAAAACATATTAAAATGTTTTTCAAACTATTCGCTAGTTCGCAACGCAAAAACTATTATAGTTTATGCTACATAAAACTGTATGCATGTAAACAATTATTTATACTACTCATATTGAAAATTTAATTTCCTTGGAATACTTACACAATGTTTCTCGTATGAGAACCATTCTTACAACGCATATATCTTATTTACGACACGAGTGTCATGAATTCTTATTTACAAGAAATATAACATAGTGTACGTGCCCAGGTAATGCAATTATCTTGTGTATAGTAAATTTAATGCTATCACATAATGAAACATGTAATCATATGTGATTATATTATCTTTGAACTTATCAAGTTTTATCGGAGATAAAAGATTTAGTTTTAATAAGAGAATGGGGATAGGGTCCGGTAATTAGAAAAAAGTTAGATATTTATGTCAAATAATTAAAATATGACTAATTTAAAATAATTTTATACCAAAATTTTATTAAAATATAAAACATTCCATTCACAATGGCCTACTTGCGTGGTACTGAAAATCCGATGTCTGTCACTATATACGTAATTTTATATTGAAAACATATATAGAAATATAAATTTTATTTTAAAATAATTATTTGTTTTTTACTAAATTAAGAAAGAAAATTTTCTGTGACGTCTTTATATTGAACTGGGGAGGGGAAGCATGTTTAAGATTGTTATCAATAGATGGTGTGCGAGAAAGTTTTAATTTTAATTTGACATTAGTTCAATTTTCTCTCTCTCTGGTCTCTCAAATACATTAATTACTTTATAAATAAACAGATAGGTAGTTACTTGTAATTTAAAATATCGATACCAAAATGATAAACTAAAATACTAACTTCCAAACTATTGTTGAAACGTCAAACAGATGATCTACATTACCCGCACAAACATACCATTACTATGGGACGGCACCACGCTGTGGCTTTACGACCATTCATTGGTGCGACGTAATTCTACGTCATACATGACGGGAATTCAAATAATCAAATTTCATTATTTTTTTTCTGGCTAATTAATAATTATTTTGTCAAAAGAAAAAATATGGGTAGCAAATTTTTACCTTCTCTTCAAAAATATTAAATAAAAAAAGTACGCAAGTAGCCCATTATTCTCGCTATAACTAAATTTAGTTATTTCTAAAATACATTGCATGAAAAGTGCAATAAACGGTAAAATTCATCAGTTTATATTATTGTTAAAGAGAGAACAAACAATGAGTAAATAAATCAATTGAAAAATGAGTGCCGGTCCCCGTTATGTGTGGAGATGCGTAATTTAATAAGGATACACGTGGTGTCAGGGAAATAAGAAGTCTGCGATCTGCGAACGTTTCCTGTAATCAGATAGGCTTTTCCAGAGTATAAATGCTTCAAGAATTTTATGAGATTTTTTAACTTTGTACAAGAATTTCACCTGTTTCGGAAAGAATTTTACATGCATTATAATATTTACGAAGGATCTACTGTCTTGCGAGTATATTCGTTTAAAATAGAAATAACTTTGTTATTTGTTATTTAACAACATAAATGCTTTATGAATTTTATACAGTGTGTTCAGAAAAGAATCTAATTCGGGGTAGGCTATGAACACAGACACGTATGTCTGATCATTGTTCAATTCAAAAGTCAAGTTGTCAAAATTGATATGAAATGTAATGTTAAGGAGAAAATATAATAAAGAAGAATACAGAATATTGCCATTTACTGTTTTCTAATTTATTACTATTTCTAAAATAAGGATTCAAGAAGAAAAGCTTTGATTTCTTTGGATAACATTTTTGACAATGTCTCTTGTCAAATTAAATACTTTCAAATTGACATCCGTTTTTTTTTTTTTTTTGTCATAGCCTACTCTGAGTTATTAGGATTATTTTACCTTTAAGGTACTTTATAAGCTATTAAATTAAAAGGAATATGGAACAGTAATTTTTCTTATTTAAATCTCTTACGGCAACATTATGTTGTAACTCTTTTCAAGAAATAATTTGGAACTATCAATATAGTTCGTTTACATTGGCGTGTGTATTATTATGTGTGTATTATTATTTTTGTGTTTCGTGATGATTTCCGTGATTTATCAATAATGCCAAAGAAAAATTATCGAAAATTTTTAGAATAATGGTCTTGTCTGCTGTGACAAGGTTAGGGCAGAACAATAACTAGCAAAGAACTTTATTATAAATTCTTATAAATTATAGTTTCAATATCAATATTTCAAATTTGTTATCTTTGTAAGTCAAAATTCTGTTTAGAAATTATTAAGTATAATTTTTCTCACATCTCTCTCTGTTTAGTCTGGTTGTCAGCCGCTTAGACATTTAGTGACTTGATAATTAAGTCTATAAGTTATTGCCAGCCTACGTATAGGGTTAATATTTTAGCTATGGATGTTGAATGATAACCTTTCACCCTGCACATCTCGGATATGCTTTCCTGAATATTATAACCGTTTGTTTTTAGTTAATTTAGATTAGAGTTTCAGTTTTGGCTCCCGTTCTGCGTAACGTGATCATTTGGGCCAAGGGTTGCATCAGCAACTTTAGGATTTAGTTTTGTTTAGTTGTGTTTAATGTAGTCGATAATAATAAGTTGTAAATATTTAGTAAATATATATATATATATATATATATATATATATATATATATATATATATATATATATATATATATATATATATATATAGAAGCAGTGGTCAAGTTATCATCGGGCAGTAAACCCCCGTGTTTCACTGCATGTGCATTTTTTTATGCAAGAAAATATAGTTTCTTAGTCGGGGTCAGTGTCAGCACAGAGATCGAATTAAGTACCTATACAAACGAAACATTATTGCGCAATGCCATTCTTACGTGACGGCCCATAATTGGTCATCAAAATTGATTAACGTTTTTAATAGGAAATTCGGCCTGGATCGAAATTCCAGTTATAAAGAATTAATCAGGACAAGAGACTAAATTGTCGTACGCTCTAAAGAAACTACAATAAGTAGTGAAACGTGTGCTTTTTCACTTTTTTAACTAAATAATTGACTGCATTCCTGTGTATTTTATTTTCCAATATGTTTTTACTGTAGGAGTGTGAAAATTAGACTATATTATAACCTTAGTACCACTCGCAGCTGTTGTGTAGAATACTCAAGGTCACTTTATGTTACAAATAATTGAGTTCGTCTTTACCTGCTCTGTTCTTTTATTTTGTATTCTCGCCCCTTGTAAGTAAAGCGTCCATAAGATCTTATAAATGGTTTTGAATTTATTTCTCAGCCCTTTTTACCTCTTCGAATTATAATTTCTTATATTGTCTGTGGAACGGTTGTGTTGTGTTCTGTATACTGTAGAATGGATAATGTGTTGTGATGTGCGGTCCGTTACATCTGAAAGTAGTCCGTCCGTGCTCGCGGTTTCTCCGCCGGGCTGAGGGCATTGGCTCCCTGGGCCCCCTTCTTCCCCTTGCTTCACCCCACTACCTGCCAGAGACGGAGTCTGAGAAATTTTCAAGGGGCGCACGCAAAACAAGACAGGAAAATAAATTTCACTTAATAGTGCTTGTACAGTTAATATATTTAGATATAGTGAAAATGAAATGGCAGAAGAGCTACGTCATAGATCTGAAAAAAACTTTATAAATTGAAATATAACTTGTAAAAATTATTTATTTTTAAATACAGAAGAAAGAAAAATACTAGTATTAAGAAACCTATATATCAATGAAATTTACAAGTATTTTTAAGTTAATCTTTTTCTTTTACGCAATTTGAAATTATTTGAAATAATTGTAGTAGTAATTGAATATTTATCCTGTCACTATTGTCACTTGGTTGTCAGTTTACATTCATAATAATGCCTAAAGCTTAAAAAAGCAATTTCAGTAACTAACCTTGTCATGAACTATTTCGAATGGGAATTGTGGGCCATTAATTCCGTTGAAAGCCGTTCAAAAGGTATTTTTTTTCAAATATTTCTCATGTTATCAATCTTTAAAGTATGTATTTTTAGAGAGGAGCAAATAAGCAAATCTTGACAAGCAGATATGGGCACCCGTTTCAGAATGACAGCTAGTAATCATGTACATAACTTACAAATGTCATAAATTTTAATTCAAAATATCAAGATTTTGTAAGTTCACGTGGTTTCTTTGTCACCAGGTGCGTGGACTTTACTTGGCGAGTTAAATATATCACATGAAATTTGATATGAAAAATATTGACATTTGACATCTATGTATGTACATGATTACTATTACTGTTCTAAATAATTTTCATTCTTTGACCTTGGATTTTCGCCAAACATTTCCAGATTGTCTTCATCACTAGAAGAAAATTCCCCCGATTCATACAACTCTTCAGATGAAAATTCATCAATCATATATATAACAGAAAATGACGCCAAATTACAAGGTTAATTTTTAACAAAACAGCTGACCAAAATCGTATAACTGCGCAAACTCGAATCATTAGTAAGAAGATAAACCACCTGAAATTGGAAAATATCATGAAATTTGGAATGAAAAATGATGACATTTGTCATTTATATTACTAGCTGTCATTCTGTCACGAGTCCCCATATCTGCTTGTCAACACAGAACACTAACCTAAACTTCTCAAGAAAGACCAACAAAGTAACATGACTGCTCGCGCCTTATAAATTAGTATCCTATGTAAACTTAGTAGTATATGACGTCATTACTTTAGGGATATTTTTTGATGACGTAAGTCTTCTGCCATTTCATTTCTACTATACCCGTCTATATTTAGGTGTAGAGTTTAATTTTATTCGTACACAAACTTTTTGTACTGTTTCCGGTGTCTCACAAATTAATTCTTTAGTTAGCCTTTATTGTTCACTTTTTTCTCTGATTCTGGCTGTCCAAACCTTATAACAATATGTCCTCTCTAACTAAGCTGCCTTTCTTCAATAAAACTATGAGTTTCATTCCTTATGTTTTTATTTCTTATTGTATTTACGTAGTAAGAAAATTATGCCCGTGACAAATTGTACAATAGGATTCTCCATTATTTTTTATATAAAACTGTATATAAATGGGGACTCATTATTTTAGAATTTTATGATTGTCGTTTACTGAATCCTAAAGTAACCTCTTTAGACAAAAGCTGGAAGAGAGAGATAGTAGAGTATTACCATGACCTCTTAGATAGAATTTAAATCAGTATTTAATTGGTGTTGGATAATTTTAAGTTTCGGTATTATATTTTTTTTTTTTTTTAGAATTTATCATCAGCTAACAAATCATTTTTAACAAAACTGTGATCACTCATATACACATGTCAAACAACTATGCCAACATTAAACAGCAAATTAATGTCAAGATCAAATTAGGGCAATACGTTGAGAAGAGAGGCATGGTAGTACGCAACTATTTCTCTCTTCGAGCTTGTTGTTTTCTTCTAAAGGCATTTAATACTGGGAGGATGTGTGTTAGGACTAGTTTATGACGAATTTTTGAAATTGAAATTTTGATTTAAAATTTACAATTTTCTGTCTGGTTTATGTTAGATTTTGAAATTCTGGATCTGACTCATCAGTATCTTGTGACTTGTCATTGCTTGCCATATTTTGACGTTTCTCCAGTTCAAATTTTAGGTTACGATATTATTTTTACAAGCTAGGGATTTGCTAAACGATAATGAACAAGATGATTTTGTTAATAATATTGGGAATACTCTTTACCTCTCCGATTATAACATTTTTAAAATGATGTCTGTGTGTGTGTGTGGATGTGTGTATGTCTGGATGTTGTAGACATGATTCTTCAAAAACCATAAGACTTAAGAATTGTTTAACTATGGATTCCTCACTCTGACATTCCTGGGAAGAGCTGAAAAGGTTTTGGTAACAATTGAACAACCGGAAGTAGTAGTTTCTGAGAAAAATTCTTCTAAATATAATTTTTTGGAATTTTTTTTATTAAATATTGTAGAACATAAAATTCTCCATCTAATACACTTAAAATTTTTATTATATCTTGTATAGATTTAGAGATAAAGACACTATAATATATAGAGTAAACTAATCGCAGAGGCCAAGGCACTAAGGAAACCAGTTGACAAATTCCAATGTTTATAACATAGTTTTTAAATGACATATGTCAATGTCAAAAATCAACAGTTTTAGTGACATTCTGACAGCTTTTTCTGGGAAGTATATTTAATCTTATTGTTTTATTAATTAAATATTTGAAATTGTAGGTAAAATGCATATATCCATCAGAAATACCGCCAATCTGGTTAATGAATTGGAAGAATCTCTGACATTTAGAAAATTCCTCATACAATGAAAAATAGATATACATAATTAAAATTATATGTGTGCAGAAGGCATGTTAAATACAATAAAAAACAGTATTTGGGTAAAGTTCTGTATTTTTTTGTTATAAAACGACGGTTTGAAAGGGAAGTGCAATTTAATACTTATATAGCGTAATATGGAAATGGCGAGAGGTCTTGTGCTGGCCACAACAGATTTTTACTATTGCTAACTTGTATAATGAAGAAAAAAACAACCAACGTAAAAACATAGACGGTTTGTTAGGCCGTGGTTAGGTTTATGAACAGATTAAGATTTATAAACGGGCATTATCATAGTTTGTTTCCGAAAATAAAAGAACAAGATTATCTAAAATTTATCATTTATACCTTTACTTGTTTAGTGTGCATTGAAATTACAGAAGCGTAGGATGACAACTGACAACCGCTTTGTCACCAGAACATAAACTGAGTTTTACCGTCATGTTTGATGGTGCTCTCTTGTGATTGGTCGAATTTGAAATTTACATTTGGAAATATAAAATATAGTTATATTCCCTCGAATAATCCAAATCTAAATTTCAATTTCTAAATTTTTAAATCGATCATAAACCATCGTATATGTTTTATGTATGTTTATATTTTAAAATCTAAATTATAAATTGTAAATTCGTAGTTTAAATTCATCATAAACCAGCCCTTATGGTACGTCAGTTTCATAAGTCCTCATTAAAAGCGATCTTTAGTTCTAATGTATTCGTTACGCCGTAATAATTTTTAATAGATATTAAATGATGTACTCGTATTTCCTGTTCACTGTGTTTTTACTTCTAAATTAAATATATCTTAACACAACCGTACCTAACCTAAAATTATATATATTAAGAACTAGTGTGGCATAAGACAAACTAGTTCATCCTGAAATCCGAATTGGTCGTTAAGAGATATAAGAAAATGCAAAATTTTATTCTCTACGAGTTTATGTGTAATATTGCTTTAAAATTCTATGGAAAATAATTTAGGCTAAAAATTTAATTCTCATGAACTCATGAACACATTGTACTTATATTATAGTACAGGTGTAATACATGTACTTAAAGAGTAGCTATTCAAATACAAAAGAATACTATTTTATACTTATGTACGACTATGTTAAGTACCTATTTTGTAAGTTATATTCCTTGCAAAATTAACAGTACTCGTATTACTGCTTGTTCATAGTACTGTTGAAGTTTCCCGCGTCTATATTTGTCGAACGTATGTTAGGAATGTGTAGAAAGTACGGATTGTCAAATAGAAAGAGAAATTTTAATAAGAAACGTCGAATATCCGTCTACAATTAGTCAATGAAAGTAAAACTATAAAATTCAAACGAACTCCAAGGTCGCACAGTTGATAATAACATTTTATTTAGGTTAAAAACAAATATCATTACAGTAATAAACCAGATTAACAATTTTTACAAACAGATTTTATGCGAAAACAAAACATTTGTTTCAAACATAATATTTATTAATGTAGTTAATATTTTAAAACTGGGTGAGCTTTAAAAATGTTTATTGTTTTTGCGAAAGTTGCAACCTTCAACATTTATTGCAAAATTAAATAAAAAACAGTACGACACATTATTTTGAAAGGTTAAGATTCAAAATGACAAATTGAATACATAAAAATTTCAGTGTAACATTTATAATTTATAAACGATTGTATAAACCGCAAATGTTTTCTTAGCTAATACAGGTTGGGCAGAAAGGACGGACGTTTTATAAAACGTCACAAAGTAGGCTATTCCACTGTAATCGAAAAGAGTAAAAGTTTATCAAAAATATGAAAGATAACAGTTAAACGATAAGAAAAGTACCAACTATTTTTTTTTTAATTAGTCCCTCTAAAAAATACGGCGAGTTCTACTTTTGATGACGTAAGACATGTGGACGGGCGTTTAAGCAAATAGGATTTAAGTTTGAACACCGACTGTATGGAGTTCTGCTCTCACTTCGCTACAACTAAGAATATAATTATTCGGGTGTGTCGGATGCTGTTCGGGTGATTTTCTTGTCTTTGCATGTTGGTTGATCTATCTGCCGCACTCCTTTGACATTTGTTTGAAATCGTGAGTCACCAACCATGCGCTGTGCGCTACCAACTTCGAGAATGTCAAAATGTTTTTGTAAAATAAGAAAAAGTAAAATAAATTAATTGCAATAATATATTTTCTTTCCCTAATAATAAAATATAATATTACAATTCAAATATACATTATTTTGTAATTTGCTCAACATTTTTTTCGTAAGTCTCTGAACCACTGTTTGTTTACTTCTGGTATACCCACATTACCTACGTCACTAATGAAATTTATAATTCATACCTCAATATCTCGCTTATTTGGAGGAATTTTAAACTCGGATTTTCACATATTGTCTTACATACTTATGTAGTTCAAGATAAAAAAATAAAAAAAATATCGTGGAATAGCCTATTGATACTTTTTGCTTAAGAAAAAATTTATTGTCAGATTTGAGTTCGTAATGACATAACATTTGACAAAATCAGGTGTGGAAAACAATATCTTGTATGTGGTGTCCGTTATCATTCATGCATTTCTGAAGGTGTTCTACGAAGTTTGCAAACACTCTTTCCAAAATCGCCCTGTCAATTTGGGCGACTTCTACGCGAATAGCTTCTTTCAGTTCCTCCAATGTGCGGGGTTTGTGTTCGTATGTACGTATCTTGAGGTGACCCCACAAGAAAAAATCGCACATGGACAAATCAGGGGATCGAGGAGGCCAATGAAAGTCACCAAACCTAGAAATGAGGCGTTCTGGAAAAAAAGGGCGAATAACGTCCATTGATACTCTGGCTGTGTGGGCTGCTGAAACCACACACGTCGGAGAGGAATACGGTTTCCTCGTAATTCAGGCAAAAAGAAGTTGTGAATCATCTCGATATAGCGCTCCGGGTTCACGGTAACAACAGTTCCATTAATGATAACGGATACCACATGCAAGATGTTGTTTTCCACACTTGATTTTGTCAAATTGTGTTATTATGAACTCATATCTGTCAAAAAAATTCTTACTCAAAAAGTATCAATTTTGTCACGTTAAATTCTTTCTTTTGAATTTAAATTCTCTATTAAGTAAATCATCTAGATCTAGACATTCAGACCCGGTATTTTCGTCTCTGGTTAAATTGTCTTTATCAGTTAAATAAAAATTGTTGCATCGACTCATAAATAAGTAATAATGTATATTAAATATGTGAGTTTGTTACATAATACTATACAGGGTGCTATGTAAGTAAGTAAGTGTAAAACGCTTAACCCATGGTAGAATTAACCCCATAGATATCTGGCAATAATTTTGTTTGCTTGCTTTCTATAAGAACTAGAGTCCTTTAAACCTGACCAATCACGTCATAGTTCAACATTTTGTAAAAAAGTAAAAACCAATGTGTTCTCTGAAAAAAAAAAATGTGTCACGCCTGTCACAAATGACATAAAAATCATTGACGTGTATTTGGAAATAACTCTCTGTACCGTCTTGCAGCAGCACGACTATTTTGTAATGTCTCGCCATAAACCATATGCATGTCTGCATACTCTTGATTGGTGAAGGTAAATGGTATTTTGAGAATATCAAAAAAAGAAACAATGTAACTTGTACGTCTTTGCAAAAAACGTTTAACGTCAGTTTTGACAATATATTTTGCAGAGAACACATTGATTTTTAGGTTTTTTTGTTTTTACAAAATTTTGAACTACGATATTATTGGTGAGTTTTAAAGGCCTCCAGTTCATATAGGAAGCATGTTAAATAAAAATTATTGCTAGATTTAGTATCTATGGGGTCAGTTCTACCACGGGTTAAGCGTAGTTCACTTACTTACATAACACCCTGTATATACATATAAATCCCGCAGGAAATAATAACGGGGAATATTAGTCATTTTCCCTCTGATGCACCAATCACAATATTTTTAATAAAATATTTTTAAAAAATGAGTTTTCAACATGACATATTTTCATCACCATAGTTATATCACAATACATTGCAATATTAACTTGTTTTTATTTAGTTTGGTGATATGAAATAAAATTATAAAAATATCTTGTGTGTAATATATTAATCGTAGTAGATAAAGTATAGTATACATCTCGCTATAATGGCTATTATTACCTCGGATGATTGGAACACAACCCTTGCTCGCTCATGTTGCAAACTTCATCCTTGGTAATAAGAGCGTCTATAATATATTATAAATTATAACCCACTAGATTTTAACTGAGTAAAAAATATATTTCTTGTTAAAAATAAATCGTAAATGACCAAGGCCGTGTAAATTTGCTTTCTGACATACAAAACATTGTAAATGTACTTGAAAAGTTGTTGTACAAATAACTCATTTTAAAAATAATTTATCGTAAAAAATACTTTGTACAATTTTAAAATATATTTATATATGTGACATTTTGCCATTTATAATGGAATAATGTATTTGACAAAATGGAAAGCAATGCTATTATCAGAGAGTTTTATTGAAATCAATATCTATAAATACCACAGCGTTTACTGATCTAAAAATACGTTCTTACACACGTATACAAAAATAATTTTCCTATTACATTATTACTTCCAATTTATAACAGTTTAAAGTTGTATGTATAGTAGGGCGGTTGCAAGAATTTTTAAATGCGTTCTAAGTTCATTTTTTTTTAAATATTGTCTTTTAATAGACACAAATTTAAAAATATTACAAAATATCCATTAGATATTTTACAGTTAATTATTGAAATTTGTGTAATATTTTGAAAAGTCACTTGATCTGAAACAGTGTGACGTCAAAGTTCATACACCTTAACAAGTTCCAAATTATCGCCTACGTTTATGTATATAAATAAAGTAAGTGATGGACATACTGTTTTCCTATTTGTTATGAATGACGTGCTATATGAACTTTAACGTCACAGGCGTGGGGAGTTTTCATGACTATAGTGTGGGACACCAATCTTTACCTGAGGGGTAAGGGAAAGAAATGCTCATATCGTGAAATTCCTTAGTCGCCGTGAAAAAATAATTATTACATTAACTTTGTGTTTCCAACTCATTTGTGTACGCTTATAATCCGAGTGTCAACAAGACCTGATACGAACAGCAATTGCACAGAGTGCCAATATAAGAAAGGCTGCGTACATAGCTTTAAAACTTATTTGGGCAACTGTTATATGTTATACTAGCTGACCCGCCCCGGCTTCGCACGGGTAAAGTTAGAATAACGATTAGCTACACGTGTACCAGTAAATTTCACATTTACTTCGGAGACATGCGCTGCGTAGGGAGCCGACAACCTGCCTCGCATCGTACATGTAACAGGCTCCGCTCACTGCCCACCCGATCCCCGCAACGCTCCTAACAGCGCCCTTCTTAAACATGTCTCGGGTACTTTTACTTATGTACATATGATGCAAGCTATCTCTCCGACAAATAGCGAAAATCTGTTAACGGTTATAATTTAACTATAGATATAAAGATCATCCCCTATTGTATTGCCTTGAGGGATGATTTTTCAAAAACGCTAAAACACTTTATTTCTTACCAAAAGCATAAATAAGAATGTTTTATAACTCTAAGTTGAGAAATGATGGGTTCTCCATACAAACTTTCATCCCCTATTGTACCCCCTTTAAGTTTTATTTTCGCGACAAAAGGTAGCCTATGTGCTTCTGCAAGATCCAATCTATCTCTATACCAAAATTCATCAAAATTGGTTTAGCGGGAGATATGATGGGTTCTCCATATAAACTTTCATATCCTATTTAACCTCCTTCAAGTTTTATTTTCGCGACGAAAGCTAGCCTGTGTGCTTCTCCTAGGTCCACTCTATCTCTATACCAAAATTCATCAAAATTGGTTTAGCGGGAGATATGATGGGTTCTCCATACAAATTTTCATCCCCTATTTCACCCCTTCAAGTTTTATTTTCGCGACAAAAGGTAGCCTATGTCCTTTTCCACGTTCCAATTTATATCAAAATTGGTTCAGCGGTTTACGCATGAAAACGTAACAGACAGACAGACAGAGTTACGTTCGCATTTATTATATTAGTATGGATTAGTTATGCGGAAAGTAAATTAATTTTATTTCGTGTAGATTTAAACGGAGCGCATATATTGGACAGTGATTTGTGCTAACATATTTTCTGTATAGTTTTAAAATAAATAATTATCATGAAATAGTATATTAAAGAACGAGTTTTATAAGAGATGTATTTTTCGGACGTGTTAATATTTAGAAAACAAGCCCAAGCGAGTTTTCTAAAAAGCAAGAGCGAAAAAAAGTCTTTTAGAATGAGTCCTTTGTACTATTTTTTATATTATATTATATGCTGAAATATGTAAAAGAAACGGCTATATTAATCCAAGTTCATTTAGGGAAATTTGTATGTGTAATGTTGTAGTTGGTAAGATTGGGTCAAACTAGTACCAACCTTTTAAAACAAAAAACTGGGTTTCGTATTGACTTTATTATGAGCGCAAAATATAAAAATACTTTTTGAAAAATGTGAAACAGGCTCATTCCTGCAATTTATGATGCATTTAAAGTTATTCAACAAAAAGTGGTTTGCATGAAACATTAACGAAAGCCGCAACACAATTTTTACATCATTGTGGCTGTAAATATTATTTTTGTTAAAAATATATTTACCTAGGCTCGTATTTACTATTTTATTTATCACATTTTAACAACACATATTTATTGAAACAATTTTCAATTCAAAATGTGTAACTGATACCTGCCAATTAGTTCTTTTATTGTGCATAAAAATATGCCCAATTTATTGACCACCATTAAAATTCATTAAGCATAATAGCAAATTAATATATGTACATTGGTAGAATTTTTCATCGAAATTCCTGAAAAATGATGCACAAAAATTCAGTATGTGTGAAATCCACATGTGACAAGTGGAATCGAGGTTACATATTTTCTCTCTGCATGTGGTTTTTGGTGCCTCCTGCTATATTTAGACAGAAAGAGAAAGAAGAGAGAGAGAAGAACTGTATGTTAACCCAAGCACCAAATGAGAAACTTATAGCTGACATTATAGGAGGCTTAAATGCTTTAAAATAGATAACAAATAGTAAAATTTTGATTTTAAAGCGAGGAATATTCCCATAATTATTATCTGAACAACAGCTGTGAATATCATTGAGGTAACGCTCTTGTTTGCAGTACAAATTATCGTCTTTACTACTTTACTGAAATTATATTTCAGCTGACTAACGCAACAAATAATGAGTACAGTTTAGTCTTAAAAAAACATGTCTTCTGCACACATACAATTCTAATTATATCTATTTTTAATTGTATGACGATGTTCCTAAATATCAGAGATTCTTCCAATTCATTAACTAGATTGGCGGTATTTCTGATGGATATATACATTTTACCTACAATTTTAAATATTTAATTAATAAAACAATAAGAAAGATTAAATATACTTCCCAGAAAAAGCTTTCAGAATGTCACTAAAACTGTTAATTTTTGACACTGACATCTATCATTTACAAACTATGTTATAAACATTTGAATTTGTCAACTGGTTTCCTTAGTGCCTTGGACTCTGCGATTAGATTATTTACATAATACAGTGCCTTTATCTCTAAATCTATACAAGATATAATAACATTTTTAAATGTATATCAGATGTAGAATTTTATGTTCTTCAATAGTGGTAATAACACAAATTTTCAAAAAATAATATTTAGAAGATTTTTTTAAAGAAACTATTACTTCCGGTTGTCCAATTATTACCAAAATCTAATCAGCTCTTCCCAGGAATGTCAGATTGAGGAAACTGCAGTTAAGTATTTTATTAAGTCTTATAGTATTTGAGAAACCGTGGTTCCAACATCCACACATACCCAGAGGGACATCATCGTAAAAATGTTAAATCGGATTATAGGGACCTTAAAACGTGCTTATCCACTAAAATCTGAATATGCGAATCTTAGCATGATTCCAATACCTCTCTTAGCGAGAGGTAAAGACAAAAACAAAACTTAAAACATAATATAGTAAAAAAATCTGACGGACTAGCACATTACCTTCCGTCAATTATATGTATTTTGCACAAATCCCTTACCGAAAATTCTTTGGAAAAGATTCTATATATCCAGTAAAATTGTAACTCGAACGTATACTATGTAAATTGCACTTGCCACTGACATCAGTCAATTAGAATATTTGAATATATCACCAGTTTCCATGCTTAAAGTATAGCTGGCTGATTTATGAAAGTTAATCTCTTTAAAACTTCATATCTGTTGAATATGAAGGAAAATATGTAATCAAATCGTATAGACAATCAAATGTTCTATATTTATAATAACATAAAATTTTCTTTTTTTTTCTTAATTTGTAACAATGGTCAAAGACGTAATTTGATTTTGCGAATCCATAAAATATCAATTTTGAAATACGAAATACATACAAAGATTGCAAATTTAATTTTTTTGCATTTCGATGCTAAGCGACAGGTAGTGCTACCCCCAGCTGTGCCTGGTCTACCGTAGGCTTAGTAAGTCAAAGCCGTAACGGTAGAATTCTGTGCAAACTATACAATAATTATCATAAGGTTGGTAGCACTACATTTGCATAAAATCTTTTAATGACGATTTTTGTGCTTGTTATAAGTGAATATCGAATGTGATTCAAAGTTTTGCAAGTGGCGTTATTGTTTTGAGTTCGAACAGAAACGAAGTTTCACAAAAAAATGAAGTATGAAAATCGTGCAAATCTTGATAGAAAATTGAAGGAAAAAGTATAATGTATAATGTAATTCAGGATTTACGGCAATAACTGTTCTACAGCTTTCAATGGAAATGAGTAACATTGCAACATTCTAAGTATAATCTAAAAGATAACTAGAAAAATATTGCGATAACATTATCTGAATTATATAAAAACTATATCAAAACAACTGCTATGTTTGTATCTTGAAATAAATGTTGTAAACTTAGTAAATAAAATATGTGTCTTTGGGATATTTTAAGCCTGCTATTCCTGTGTTGAAGTTATGCAATGTAGAATCCTGTTGCTTTTACCAGGCAACACATGTTGCCTTGAGACATGCAGAAGATCAGACGGAATACGCCCTCAACATGAGATATTACTCAATGAGTCTTACAACAAATGCACGACCTACTCATTAGTTAAGATTAGCGTAACACATTGCTAAATTTACGTCGAATAATAACTTTTTCCACTGCATTATTGATGCCCGTGAGGTGACGCCTGGTCAATGCCCACACGGTAAGATCCTTGATACCTGTGATGATATATTTATTTTATTTGAAAAAAATTACCTATAAGTAATAAATTCAAGATATTACTTACGACGTTATATTTAATAAAAGGGTTATTAATTTTTAAAACAGTTTGTGATTTGTAGATACGATTTATATCTAACTTATGAGAATACTTGTAGTACGTCACAAGGTTACTTGGTAATCATTTAATCACAGACAAGGAAATGACCTTGGTGAAATCTCACGATCGTTTCACGAGCTTTTGAGTTTATAAACTTATGAAATAAGAGTTTCAAATTTAATAATGACCTGGAAAATATTTAGTATAACAACATTAATTAATAATACACATAATAAATATAATTTCATCCTTCATGAACAGTTGTTATAGTTTTATGCGCAGCATAGAATATTAACACGTTCACTGCCGATCATCTGCCCTGTTACTGCCTGTTATGCCGGGTCTTAGTTGTGGAAACTAACTATATCACAATTATTTTTACTATGCCATATGACAGAACACTTGTGTCATTACATTTTTGGTAATGGGACTCTAGAAATTAGTGATGTGAGATGTATTATGAGTTTTTTATACCAGCTCATGGTTTTCCTTTCACTGGCATGCCAGCATTTAGTCCTGGAAATTTACTCCCGACATATTGATTATATTATATTATCGCTTTTGGTTTTCTAATAATTCTCCAAATTTTTTGTTCTCTAATTCTGCATCTGATATAAGCTTTTTGTCACGACAAGAACGTACTTTCTTTTGCACCGATGGTCCCGGCAATTGATTGCCCATTGTAGAACTCAGAGTGCCCAAAACCCAAAACCAACTATGTACCTGTATAAAGAGTACCTTGAGGTGCCTATAAGAGCGCAACTGTAAGTTCCTAATGCCTGTGAGATACTGAAGCATAGAAGAATGTATATAATGATGGCACAGACGTTGTGTCATCGACATAGCATGCAAAATACCAGAAGACACAACGTATGTGTCATAGGCAGTGAACGTGTTAAATTAATCTGATGTGGCCAGCAAAATTCCATCAATTCTATATACAAATCCCATACCAAAAGTTCCTTGGAAAAGATTCTATATCCAGTAAAATTGTACTATTTTCTACAAATTCCATACTGAGAGTTCCTTGGAAAGGTTCTATAAATTCAATAAAATTATACAACAAACATACCACTATGTAAATTGCACTTGACACTGACATCAGCCGATTAGAATTATTTGAATATATCAGCTGTTTTGATGATTATAGCAAAACTAGTTGATTTATAAAAGTTAATCTCTTTATAATTCTTTAACTCTGTATCTATTGAATATGAAGGAAAATTTAAAATCAAGAAAAACTGTTAATATCTTCAAATAAGGGAACTTCCAGTTGACCAATAGGAGTTTCCACTCACATCGAATTTTTTATATAAATTATATACATAATTATTTCTTTCCATATAACTGTTTTTGACGCAAATTTCTTTTCTATTTGTTTCATCACTCTTTTGCTAATAGTTATTTATGTATTAAGAGCGTAAGGAGGCTTTTATGGCCTGCGGCGGGATTTTGAACCCGAGGCGTAATCCGAGGGATAAAAACACGTCAAAGACCATAAAAGCAAGTTACGCTCGTGGTACACTTTATGCACGGACGAAAATTTTCAAATTATACATCCAGTATCTAGTGTTGCTATGAAAGCGGAGAACAACAGTTTATTGTTTGTTTATTAGTTACGTCATTTGAGTTTTATTTTATGTATCTCCGTGCTTTCCATATAAATATCACAAAATTAATTTTAGATTTGTAATAAAAACTTTTCATGTTGCCTATTTAAATTTTTTATATTGTAGGTTATAATTTGGTTTGACGTTTCATTATAGCCCAGCGGTCTATAAAATGTCGTTTATGTCAAAGAAATTCGTGTATAATTGTCAAATTATGATACGTACGTGCATAAAATATATTACACACTTTCAAAACGCGTGCATTTTTTTGGGCATGATGACGCAACCGAACCCGGCTCTATTTTATTGGTCGACATTGTAAGTAGGCGTTCCCATCATCAGTGGCTGCCAGACTGTTCCACTGGAGTATTTGGTTATGTGGTTATGCGGCTACACGCTATTATTTTTGCAAATAATTAAATACTAATGAACTATGACTACAATACACTAAATTTAAGATAAGTAAAAGAAAAAAAAAGAACAAAATGAAATTTTCGAATTTAACAGTCGCACAACATTGACAAATGGTTTAGAACCTCTGATAACAACAGCCAAGACAGCAGCTGCTGAGAGAGAAAGCACGATATAATGTTATTGCTTTCCACCACTGGGTTTGCTTACGTCGTAAGGCGGGATACCAAATATTTGCCATTTTTTTTTCTTTCATAAAAAGCCGAATTTAAAAAAAAAGAAAAATTAGGGAATTTCTTATTTTAAAAATACTATAACACACAAAAATCAAAAAACCGTGGAATCCCCCATTATAACCAAATTCTAATCAGCTCTTCATAAGGATGTAAAGAAGAGGAATACGAAAGAATTATAATTTTTAGAATTGTAGTATTGGAGTTACCGTCGGAGAAAAATTTGTCATACAGGGACACAGACACACGCACACATATACAGGCATCATCGTAAAACTAGTAAAATCGTAATCTAGGGACCCTTAAATGTGCTTATTCATTAAAAAGTCTGCATCGAATTTTTTGATCAATGACAATACCTTCTTTACCTAAAGGTGACGCAAGGTAAAAATTATTACGGCCTAACGAATAACAATAATTATGTTTTCTGTTTTCGCTATTTTTATTCTGAATTTTAATGGAATTGAACGACCATTATTTTCTTGTTAAAATTTCCTTGCGATTTTCATTGCATGTTTCAGAATCGATAACTGTCAACTTGCCGAGCCTTCGAGTACCGCGTTTTACGTTCGTTCTGTACTAGTAAATCTCCCATTTTGCGAGGGAATTATAAACAAGTTGTTAAACTTTGATTTGTGTAATAAATATTGATAAGAAGTGTTCGGTTGCTTATCTTAACTTGCGTGCTAAGGTCAGCTCCTTTTCAGACTTCATTGATTTTAATGACTTATGTAGAACTATGAGGCAACTTCACTCACAATAGGCGTGGGTGGGAAATATAATTTTTTTATTGTAACGTTTTCTAGAAATAGATGATCATTATTTATAGATAGAATATAATTTATTGAAAAGAAATAGTGTAATTTTATTTTATTCTTTTGGTTGTTAATGAGGTGATTGTCTTATTTTTGCCGGCCGGCCTCGCTAGCTGATTGGTTAAACGCAACGGTTCTCGACCATGAACACGCTTGAATGCCAGGTTCGAGTCTCGACCAATGGCCCTCATTCCAGATATCAATCAGTCGTAAAACAAAAAAAAAAAATAATGATAGGTTTGTACAGAGTTAGGCTAGAAACCTACAATTTTTTAATTTACACTTATTATTAACAATGGGGGATTCCATCATTTTTCTATTTTAATTTCATGTTAAGAGCATTGCCGGTCGCTCAGCGAAATCAGTTTTGTAGCTAGTATGACACTAGTGCAGACAAACTTCTTACGTTCCCCCACTACTTTTAAGATTGCTAAGTTTATTTCTCTCTATCTGCTTTTATATGTGTTTGTCCTTGTTTAAAGCATAAGGGGAAAACTCAGCCCGTGTTGTGAAGCAAATTGTTGGAGTGAGAGAGGAGATGTGTGTAGTAGAGGGGGAACATATTCTCCTAACACTTTCTCCTCCATAGTCTATCGTTTTCTGAAATAAGCGGCAAAAAGGGGTTTAGTAGAAATCAAATCACAGCTAAACTAAAAGAGATAATTTAGATTTTTTTTCACAGACTTACTACTAAAGGTGGGCGCTATGGGGGTGACCCAAATATTTTTTGTAGAAAGTACAGTTATCGTGTTAAAAATAAATTTTAAAATAGCCATTTTTATGATGTTTTTCGAACTAAATTTAAATGCAATAGAAATTAATAATTATGCAAAATAATTGGCCAGCCCCATGAATTGATCTATCTACTATACAATGGTATCAAGTTTGAAGTTATAGCTTAATATTTTCGAGTGTAGTTTGATTTTTACTAAAGTGCTGTTTAGCGTAGCACCGGCAATCGCCTTAAAGTATAAGTAAAACTAAGACTATTAGTGAAAATCCTGTGAAAAATTCCCATTAATAAGCGAGTTATGGTCCCCCGAATTTTGACAAAATAGATTTGACGTCACGAGTATAACTTTTCGTATGAAACTGCAATCGAAACTCGAAACTCAAGGGGCCCCGCAATTATTTCGAGTTAAAGAAAAAACATACTTATTGCAAACAAGTTTAATTTATTAAAAAAATACATAATTTTAAAAATTGGTTGTTGAACAAAAATGTTATTTTAAAAAATAATCAGTTATTAATGATTGATGTTTCCTGGAGAGAAGGCTTCTCCCTGGGCAATGGGCTACTTGCGTACCTTTTTTTATTTAATATTTTTGAAGAGAAGGTAAAAACTTGCTACCCGTATTTTTTCTTTTGACAAAATTTTTATTAATTAGCCCGAAAAAAAATAATGAAATTTGATTATTTGAATTCCCGCCATCTATGACGTAGAATTACGCCGCACCAATGAATAGTCGTAAAGCCACAGCGTGGTGCCGTCCCATAGTAATGGTATGTTTGAGCGGGTAATGTAGAGCACCTGTTTGACGTTTCAGTAATAGTTTGGAGGTTAGTATTTTAATTTATCTTTTTGGTATCGATATTTTAAATTACAAATAACTACCTATGTGTTTATTTATAAAGTAATTAATGTATTTGAGAGCAGAGAGAGAGAGAGAAAAATGAACTAATGTCAAATTCAAATTAAAACTTTCTCGCGCGCCATGCCATCTATTGATAACATTCTTAAACATGCTTCCCCTCCCCAGTTAAATATAAAGACGTCACAGAAAATTTTCTTTCTTAATTTAGTAAAAAACAAATAATTATTTTAAAATAAAATTTATATTTTTATATATGTTTTCAATTTAACATTACGTATATAGTGACAGAATTCGGATTTTCAGTACCACGCAAGTAGCCCATTCTCCATTGGTGTCACTTTCATCCGATTTGTCTTGAAGTTCATCTTTAACAATAGTAGCGATAATATCTTCGTCCGTATCTTTTAACGTGCATAATAATAAGAAATAATAAAATAATAATACCAAAAATAGTTATTTTTTATGCAAGACGATAAAATTGTATTTTATCGACGAGCGGAAAGTTTTTTTTTTCGCGAATCAATAATTTAATTTTATCGTCGTGTGTAAAATTCTATTTGTTTGTATAGCAGATTTTAAAGAGCAACAATTAGAAAAACCGATTATAAATTAAATTATTTAAAAACAATTTAAAAATCTCAGTAGCGTGGTAGTTACAGAATTTGTTTGAAAACAATATCATTTTATTCATGTTTATACAATTGAAGTTATATATAATATGAATCGCCAAAATATATAATGTGTTTTTATTTAAATAAAAGTTAGTTCTTTACCCTTGCCGTTAAAGTATTATTTTATCTACCCTTGCGGTTAAAATGTCACTTAGTCAACTATTTCGAGTTGAACAAAGCACACTTTAAAATCTGCTATAGAAAAAAGTAACTTTGTTATAGAGACTACAATGTTACTGGAGCATGTGAGTGGTTTCGAATTATGGAAATTTTTGAGTTAAGAAATTCGAATTAGAGAGGTCAAAATACATTGTAAATATATAAAATGTACAGCGAACACAAGTAATCTTCGATTTACAGAGAGTTTCGAGTTATGGAGATTCGAGTTATAGAGGTTCGACTGTACCTACTTTCTTCGAGGACCTAAACGTTCTTAAATACCTATATGTTATTTCTAAATTAAATTTATAAAAAATAAATGAATCTTATAACACTGTATAAGTCTGCATATTTTATAATTATTCTAAATATGTAAGGAAATTGTGTTATCAAACTGTATAGACAAGATATATTTTTATTTTTATAATAACATAAAATGTCAAAAAAATATTTAATTGCGTTTTTCAACAAAAACTGATAAAAACTTCAAATAGGGGTACTTTCGGTTGACCAATTATAACTAAAATCTAATCAGCTCTTCATATGGATATAAAGAGGAGAAATACGGAAGAATTATAATTTTTAGAATTATAGTATTGAAGTTATCGCCGAGGAAAGTCGTATTCTAGGGACCAAACTTACCACCGATTTTTTTTTTATCAAAGACAATACCTTTCTTATAAAGGTGACGAAAAGTAAAAAAAATACGTAGTTATACCATGAGAAGTATAATCCACAAAAATAAAGAATCTTCTTGATAATAGTTTGTTTGAAACTACCAATAAGCAAAACAATAGAGAATATGTCTATGGCATTTCTGAGAACAAGGCATAGGCGATCAATGGGGCAGCAGAATTTAACTTGCCTTGCTCGCCCTACGGATTCCAGTAGGGCGCTCAGCTGAGCAAGGGCTTTGGGCTAGTGTTTAGAGGGTGAAGGGAACACCCTAGGCACTGGGGTGAAAGAACGAAAGGGAAAGCACAGGTGGGCGGAGACAAGGGTAGCACACCAGACGAATATAATGTGCAAGGGATGAAATAGGGACAAGTTGAATATGACAGGTTCACTAACATAGCGATGGAATTAATAATAGTTTCAATTTCTAAATGATATTAATCGTGTTCTATGTATTGATAAAAATTTGTATTGTATTGAATTTAAAGTGGCATATTTAGGATGTAAAAAGGTGTTTGTCTACTTGAAATTTGTTGGGGAATAGAATATTAATCTGTTTATTTAACTGTAGTTATCTATTAAATTTAGATGAAAGTTGCATAACAAAACGTGTTTAGAATTAAAAACTACATTTGAGACTAAAATCAGTCGCATTTTTATTTATATACGAAAATCCGATAAGTAAAAAAATCTGATGTGGCCAGCACATGACCTCCCGCCAATTCCATGTTTAAAATAGCAATGAGCTTTAAGTAAAGTTTCACTTCCGATTGATCGTTTGTAAACAAAATCTACTTTGTTGTTCTTATAAATAGAACGGTTTGTAATACGAAATTTTGGATTATATTTTATTATGTTTTTCTTGAAAAATCTGTTAAAGCTTCAAATTAAGTACTACATCCGGTTTATCATATATAGTCAAAATCTAATATGTTGTTTCAAATTATATAAGAGTATTAAATACCAACTTTGCGAAGTTTTGGATCATTAATATATTTTAAGGAAAAATCGTCAAACACATTATTGTCAAAATCATCACCAACTTCCTTATGCTCTAAAACGCAATCTGTGTAAATTCTTCGCCGTACATTATCCATTTTGTAAATGTGTAGTTGCAAACTATTATTTGACACTTTGACATCACGTTCTTATTGAGAGCTGTTTGATATATAATGCTGCAAACATCAAACTTAAATCGAATTATCTTGTATATCTAATATTTATGTATGATGGAAAATATATTATTTTTACAAACCTTAATTTCATTAGAATCATATTTAAACTACTAAATTCTTCTTAACACGGTTTCATTATTAATTTTAATGAACATTGCTTCGTGACAGTGACATTTGTTTAAATGTGTCAAATTTGTTATTAAAGTATTGTTTTTGTTTGACGCAGAGGCAAAGTGATGTACAAAAATAAATTATTTTATAATATAATATAAAGTTATTTCAAGTTATTTACTAAATGCTATTATCGTAGAATTGAAGATTGTGCCATTATATTTAATTTGTATTGGTAAAAGTTGCTAAAAAATTATATTCAATGAATTTTTTACAAGAAAAACTGTTAAAAGCTTGTATAAATGATACTTCCGGTTATCTGATATACACTAAAAACTAATGAGCTCTTCCCACATTAGTATAGAATGGATATACAAAATTTCAAATTTTTCTGATTGATAGTATTTGAGTAATCGTGTCCACAAGGTCCACACACACACACAGACACACACACATACATACCTACAGCATCATTGTAAAAATGTTAAAATCGGATTCTGGGGACATCAAAACGTGCTTATTCACTAAAATCTCTATATCCGATTTTTAGCACGATCCCTATACCTCCCTTACCTAGGGTAGCGGGAGGTAAAAATGAATTCTCAATTTAGAGCATAGTGTCATGGGAAGAGTGTTGTTTTGTTGATTATTAGATCTGTAAAAACAGTGTGAATAACAATCACATAACCATTGTCGTTTTTAACTCACCAGAAATTCATTTGATAGCTTTGCTTTGACTATTTTGTCTCCCAGAAATTAGAGTGAACGCATTCCATAAAGAAGCTTAATTGGAAACTTTAAGACCTGGAAGGAAATAACGATAAATACATAGGTATAGCTCGTCCATCATTTGAACAAATGACTTGTAAATCATCCGTATTGATATTAATTGTTGCTACTGTGAAAATTTTTGCGTTTCACGCAAATATAGTTTCTTTTTGTGTACATTATATGAAAGTAGAAAATTGCTTGAAACTATTTAGATAGGCAAAAATTTTATTAGGGTTCCGAAGGAGCGTAGTAGCACAGTTAAATTCTTTTTCAAGATGTTTTGCTTGCTTTAACAATGAATGCTCATTACTGAACTGAGCACTTGGTAATGCCAAAATGTATATCTACAAGGAGTTAAAGGATTGTATTGAACGGTATTTTTTTAAAAAATAATTATCTATATAAATTTACAAATTATAATAATATTGAAGTAGATTTCATTGATCGTATGTCAAAATTTTTATCAGAATTTTCATTACTCCTAATAGGCCAAGGACAAGGAAATATTCTGCATTATTATTATAATTTGTAAATGTGTATAGGTATTTTTTTTTTTTTTTAATTTTCATTAATTATAATCCTGTACCTCGTGTACATATTTACATATACAATTTGGCATTACCAGATGCTCAGTTCAGTAATCTCGGATAAGAATTTTACTGTGCAACAACGGTCCTTCGGAACTCCAATAAAACTTTTGTCGATTTAATTACGATAAAGTGGCCTATTAATTTTATTCACTAAGACTTCAAATAAATGTTTTCTTTATAATGTTAGCCTTGGTTTGAAATAAAATTAAAAACAAATAATGACACTTGTCACAAAAATATCTGTGTCTGACATATTTTACCTGTCAGAAACGCTCAGTTTGTGTAATTATTATTGAAAATTAACAAATTAATCAAATTATTCAATAGTATTGTATTGATTATATTTCATTATTGTACTATATGCTAGATATTTATATCTCAAATATTTAATTGGTATAGTTCTCGTCACCAGAAATTGAGGGACAGTTATAATACTGCTTCAAACAATTAAAATAAAGAATTAATAATGTATACACATATTGATTTTTTTTTGTTTGTATAGTTTCATTTTCCTTAACTTTGTTAGAAATTTGTTAAATTATAATCTTTAAATATTTTCGAAATATAAAAGGACCTAGTTGGCATGGTTCACAATAACATAGTAAATTTATGAAAAAAAAATCTGTTGTGGCCAGGTGACCAGCACAAGGCCTCTCGCCATTTCCATATTAGGCTATATATGTATTGTATTGCACTTCGCGTTCGCACCGTCGTTTTATAACAAAATATTACAGAACTTTACCCAAATATTGTTTTTTATTGTATTTAACATGTCTTCTGCACACATATAATTCTAATTATATTTGTTTTATATCATTTTTTATGTCAGAGATTGTTCCAATTCATTAACCAGATTGGCGGTATTTCTGATGGATATATGCATTTTACCACAATTTTACCTATAATTTCAAATATTTAATTAATAAAACAATAAGAAAAATTAAATATGCTTTCCAGAAAAAGCTATCAGAATGTCACTAAAAATGTTGATATTTGACAATGACATGTGTCATGTTATAAACATTGGAATTCGTCAACTGGTTTCCTAAGTGCCTTGGCCTCTGCGATTAGTTTACTCTATAAATTATAGTGTCTTTATCTCTAAATCTATACAAGATATAAAAAAAAATTTTAAGTGTATTAGATGGAGAATTTTATGTTCTTCAATATTTAATAAAAAAACTCCCAAAAAATTATATTCAGAAAATTTTTTTTAAGAAACTACTTCTTCCGGTTGTTCAATTGTTACCAAAACCTTTTCAGCTCTTCCCAGGAATGTCAGATTGAGGAAACTGCGGTTAAATATTTTTTAAGTCTTATAGTTTTTGAGGAATCGTGTCTACAACATCCAGACATACATACACACACACACACACACACACACACACACACACACACACATACACACACACACACACACACACACACACACATCCACACACACACACATTTTAAAAATGTTATAATTGGATTCTAGGGACCTTAAATCGTGCTTATTCAATAAAATCTGGATATGCGAATTTTAGCATGAATCCAATACCTCTCTTAGCGAGAGGTAAAAATCCAATACAGAGACTTTGTCTACCATGTCCATACTTTTTATTATTATTTTTACTGTACTATGTTCAGAAGCACGTGACAGAATTAAGAAATCTGATTGGCACTGGACTTGATTTAAAACAATTCTCAGTGTATGTCATTTTAAGGGGAAACCAAATTTGACTATATCTATTTTTTTTTTCTCTTCAAAAAGTGGTCTTGGTACATTTCAATAATCAGCCGACGATTTTGCTATACATATAATTAACCTTTTGAATCAAAACTTTAGAATTAAGTGACTTATTTGAACAAACAATGACGCGAACTGAATTTAGCACTGAGAATAACAATATTTCATAAAAACGACATTTGTCTTCTAAACTAATCGAACTCTTTTAAAAATGAATATACTCGTACATATTTAAACGACAATTTTTATTCATTCGTTTTAGTATTCATGAGTAAACATTTGCATTCCGTACGACATATAATATATGAATAATTATTTTCATGGTCAAAGTATACAGTTGTTGAAGGTTGAAGATTTACCTGGCGGACTAGAGTTTCACCTGAACTCGGAGCTGCACAGCTGGAAATTCCCAAAGAATAACCGAGCGACTAAACAAATTACCATTTTTATATTCTACGTTCACTTATGACGCCGCTTGTAATATACATAGTACAATCCGTAGTACAATCAAATTGAGTACCAAAACAATAAGAGATAGTATGTATTGGAATTAAGTCCGTAAGTCACAGTTAATTTATATTTACATTTTTATTGTCAGTGTTAATCATTAAACGTAGCCGACGGAAATGTACGACAATGTTTTAATGTTAATTAAAATGTAGAACTTGTTCTATTTATTGTCAATGACATTTTCAGGGTTGTCATTCAATTTCATTAATGATTTTACTTGCAATTAATAGATGATATTTACCTTATCTTATATTTACTTTCGTCTTTAAGTAGTTTTGGGAGCGAATATATATTTTGCGAATTTTTGTACAATGTTTGTAAAACTGAATGTATTGTAACCTCGATTGTAACGTTTATTACCTCTCGCTAAGAGAGGTATTGGATTCTTGCTGAAATTCGCATATCCAGATTTCAGTGAATAAGCACGATTTAAGGTCCCTAGAATCCGATTATAACATTTTTAAAATGATGTGTGTGTGTGTGTGTCTGTGTGCGCGCGCGCGCGCGTGTGTATGTATGTGTGTATGTCTGGATGTTGTAGACACGATTCCTCAAAAACCATAAGACTTAAGAATTGTTTAACTGCAGTTTCTCAATCTGACATTCCTGGGAAGAGCTGAAAAGGTTTTGGTAACAATTGAACAACCGGAAGTAGTAGTTTCTGAGAAAACTTCTTCTAAATATAATTTTTTGGAAATTTTTGTTATTAAATATTGAAGAACATAAAATTCTCCATCTAATACACTTAAAATTTTTATTATATTTTGTATAGATTTAGAGATAAAGACACTATAATATATAGAATAATTTAATCGCAGAGGCCAAGGCACTAAGGAAACCAGTTGACAAATTCCAATGTTTATAACATAGTTTTTAAATGACACATGTCAGTGTCAAAAATCAACAGTTTTAGTGACATTCTGACAGCTTTTTCTGGGAAGTATATTTAATGTTTCTTATTGTTTTATTAATTAAATATTTGAAATTATAGGTAAAATGCATATATCCATCAGAAATACCGCCAATCTGGTTAATGAATTGGAGGAATCTCTGACATTTAGAAACTTCCTCATACAATGAAAAATAGGTATAATTAGAATTATATGTGTGCAGAAGACATGTTAAATATAATAAAAAAGAATATTTAGGTAAAGTTCTGTAATTTTTTTGTTATAAATCGACGGTTCTATAGAGAAGTACAATACAATACTTATATAGCCTAATATGGAAATGGTGAGAGGTCTTGTGCTGGCCACAACAGATTTTTTTTATTTGGGTGAAGTGTAAACATCAAAGAAATATTAGTAATTACATTAAAAAAAGAAATAATTAAGAAACTTTAATTAAAACAACGAACACTGTTAATAAACGAATATAGCCATCTCTGTGGTCGAGCGGTTGTACGTAGCGCTCAAGCGACCTTTACCGCTCGGCTCTGGGCTGGTGGGTTTGATTCCCACCAGGGGCTTGGATGTTTTTGTATGTTCTAAATTATAACACTCGAATAATAAATTGTCATTGGTCAATCGGCACCGTACCGAAGGCCACGGGGGTAGAAAAAAAAATAAAAATAAACAAATATTAAACAATCATTAAAGACTAACGGCCGGTTTCATAATAAATATAAAGTCACTTTACTTTTAAAGTTTGATCTAAAAGTGAAAAAAGCGTTTCATAATTTCACTTTAAGTTAAAGTTGTCAGTTTAAAGTCCTTTAAAATAAAGTCATCTGACAGTTTCTTAAACTTAAAGTAATTATGAAACGTTTTTTTTTTTCACTTTTAGATCAAACTTTGAAAATAAAGTGACTTATATTTATTATGAAACCGGTCGAAAGATTATTATTAAAGACAGCACTACATTTATTTATTTAAACACTATTTACCCCACTATAATTATTACCGGGTTCGATCCAGACAGACGCCAAATATTTCCAATTTTAAATGGCACAAAAGTGACCCCTGTGGTGCACTCTCCACACCAGCTATGAGTGCCCGTGAGGTGACGCCTGGTAAGCGCCCACACGGTAGAATATATCGTCATCATGACCGATGTCTACATGTGTTGTAGATAGTGGCACACTCAGAAATGGGTAATATGCCGTGATGATATATTTTTTTTATTTATAATTATTATTTCACTATTTATTTTTATCATCAACTATTTATATCACAATTTATTTCACCATACGAGCCAACTCAACTGACTTCACGATATTTATATCACCGACTTCCTTATCAGACTGACTGTCTTCTCATTGACTGTCTTCTGTCTCTCAGACTATCTTTCCCTCTCAGACTCGTATCAGACTAACTATCGTTTGTAAACTCGTATCAGACTGCAAAGTCTACGGCTTTATATATATGCTCGCTATTTCTTCTAGAATACAGAAAAATATTTCCAGAATTGTTTAGTAAATGGTAAAGCGACTCTTACGTCAGCCGCCTGCGGGCGTACGGTAATTAAGCTTATCGCGACGATTGTTTACACAGCTGCCTTTCACTGCAACACGCTAGCTTGTTGACCGGTCGCGACCTGTCCGATCAATGGCGTCGGAGTGGTATGCTCGCACGCTGCAATATTTATGTTTAAGAATCTATAAGATCTTCTAATGCTCATGATACTGTTCTATGTCCTAAATTGTTTATGAATGCTTGTAAACTCTGAAGGTATTCAAACGTCGGTTTTGTAAGAATAACTACTGTATATTATATGGTAGGAGAGATTTCGAAAAATCGTTACCATCTAATGGGGTCATTTCGCATTTTCTGATTTATTTTTTTCTTGAAAAAATAGGTCAAATTAAACATGTACGTGTATGTTTAGAATCAGAGATATGATTTTTTAAAAGTTGCGTTTAATTTCAAATATTTCAACGGCTGACGACACATTTACACGGATACGGTAGTCGAGCTCTACCGGTTTAATTTAGAACTATGATTATTTGGTTTGGTATTTATTTAAATGAATGGTTTATTTCCATACCTTATACTGCACTAGTACTTTTAAAGAAATAGAAAGTAATAATAATCTTCTCTCTTGTATATTTTGGTGTCAGCTGTCACACTTTTAGGTTAGATTACTGTTTCATGTTGTGAAGGTGAAGCGTGTGTGTGTGAGAAAGAATTATCTTTGTGTGAGTATGAATTTGTGTCGTCACAAATTTACTCTGTGCTTAAAATCGCGAAAGTTTATTAGCAAATTTATGAATAAAAAGTCCCATATTTCAAATTATTTTCTATTACTATAATTATTAAATGAGATGGATTTCATGATTTTATAAAAAAAAACGACAATTTTTTTTAAATGACCCCATTGTACAATCAAAGTTCAACTTTGAAAAAGTAATTATTTTTTAAAATATTCGAGTTTAATGCCCTTGATATCTGCGTCAATCATCTATTCTATTCCAATACAATATATACAGTTTTTAATTAATTATTTAATTAAATTGCTTATTTATTATTCATAAATATTACCAATTATTGACCATGATAGTTATTTTAAACATATTTGTATTTATTGTTCTAATACATCAATTTATATGACTCACTCCATAAGGTATTTACCATGAAAAGTAAGAGCGAGAATTATTGTTTGCAAAATTTTAAAACGCAATAAATCTCATTTTATCTATGAATATTTGCATATTTTTTTATCATTGACCTTTACCGTTGCAATTGTAATTTTTTCGCTACTTTTTTCCGTTGATAGACTACAGAGCTAAAAATAAATTCGCGTTAGCAGAATTGGCAGGTCAGTGACCTTTGCGTAAGTGCAAAGTCAGGAACATGAGCGATCCGCTGATGCAATTTGGTTTGTAAAATCAAGTTCAATGATCTACATCTCTCAACTAATCACAAGGATGTCCGACTCATTTTGCTTTCGAATAACACACCTCTAAATACAACACAAGAATATAGATATAGTAAAAGAAATTCTTTAAATAGAACAACAATGTAAACGTGACAAAAATATAGGATTCATTTCTGACCAAGAAATATGTTTTGGGAACAGAGAAAACTAAATACATACTATGTTGTATTTTTAAATATTATGTAAGAATATATGTGAAATATTAACAGTTAAAATTTCATTGTCTGTATTCTGTAAATACGAAAGGAAATTAATATAATAATAAAAATGTAAGTGTGAATGATAAACTCTAGATAATAGCATTATATAAATAGTAAATGGCCTTTTTCGTAATCTCTAACTGATAACATGATTATATCAAGAATTTTATCAACAATTTTATATATTTGCATTGATAAAAACAAATGTAATTAAACAAACAAATACAGTAGCGGCCAAAATTATATTTAATTTTGTTTTTGTTGTGAATAGAACAAAGTTGACCCATTACGCGCCACGGTCGTTCGGGTAATCACGTGGAGAGCCGAACCGGACGTCACGTTAAATCATGTCAGCCTACGTCACAATCTGTCAAAATATTACCTAACATTTGTATTTGTTGTAGATTTTGTTTATAATTTTGGAAAACCGTATTAACAGTGTTACAAAGTGGTTACAACCGCTAAATTGATTTTTTGAACGTCTGAAAATGACATTTAAATGACAACAGGAATAAATCGCGCCATTTCTAGTTTTTGGGTGTTTTTGTCAAATTTTAAAATAAAATTTAAATTGTTTCCCGCCTTCCTCTAAGAAAATTAAAACTCTTTCTTGAAAATGTTGATAGAAGTAGCTTAGAATGCTCACAATCTTAAAGGTTAAGTGCACTTTAAGCCACAGAAATCTGAGGCTTAAAGTACGTGTATATATATATTATACCTCAGGTATATCTTATCAAACGGTGCAATACATTTTTAAAATTTACGTACTACTTAGGGCCAATCTTACCATCTCTGGTTAAAATTTTAACTACCAGTTAAATAAACAAAATCGAAACGAAATGAACTGCCAAATGACAAATTTATAATTTCACACGGTACATAAAAACTGTGTTGTGATTACCAAAAATGAGTTACAGCAGCAAATTTTTTTTGTCAATATAGGACCAGCAAATATATTTGTTACAGCTACCTAGATAAATTTGCTGGTAAAAAATTGTTGTGGCAACAAATACAGTTTTGTTATATATAACAAAAGATATTTCTTATGCGAACAAATAAAATAAGTTACCATTAATAACTATGGATTTGTTTTGGAAACTTATTAATTTTGATAGATATACAAATGCATTAGTGAGGTAGTAAGGCAAAAATTAAATACATGCGTATTATAATAATTTTATTTATTTATAATTATAATCTATATACATGTAACAAATATTATATAAAAAAATAACTTATGAAACAACAGTCACTTAAATTATATAGATTTATCAGTACATATACATACATACCTTCAAATTTCTCAATAAGACACTCTAATTACCATTGTTTTAAAATATCTTTTACAAAATCATCCATTTATATTGACGGGCACAAGAAACAAGCACTTTTAAAACACAATTTTCGACCAGCAAAACTTAACAGCGCAAGCAATTGCGACACGACGTACAATAGTATAACACGAACAGTGAATTATGTTGTATAACAGGGAATACCCTGTCTACACAAAAGTTTTAGTTACCTGTACAAAGTATGTATATGGCGGGAAGATGAATTTGTAATCTTTACAAAATATAATGTCACAGGAAAAAAAATAATAAAATTTGTCCCAGTAACAGATTAAATATTTTTAATTGTTGCAAAATGATTTTGTAATCTGAACAAAGTAACAAAATGACTGCTTAATACTACTAATATTAATTGCTACCATGACTAATATTTTACAGCAAATAATACTTTTTATACACAACAAAAATGGTTTAGTTTTGGAAACTTAAAATACAAAGTTTTTGATACACGGCAAAAACATATTGTTGAAATAACAAAAAAATACAGCTAACTAAATTTTGTCCGGAATATCAATGTAATTTTTTACCGTGCAGTCAAAAATCCGATTTAATATTGTTTACTTAACTGGCAGTTAAAATTTTAACCAGAGATGGTAATATTAGGCCTTAATATTAAGTTTTACTTAAGTAGAAGCTGTGCAAACGGCCATTAAACATATAAGTTTAAAAAGCTTTCGGAAGCAGTCAAGAGATAGCATTGCTGTACGATCAAAATGTCAACCATTTAAGTTTCTGAACTCTGAGAAACATTCAAAAAACGGCAGAAACGTATGCGAAGTTTTGAATCGTGAAAATATTACTGAAATGAAGAGTGATTCAGTCATTGTGTTTCCGTATGTAGGTAATGTTGAATAATTTATATTACGTTTAAAAGAATTTAAAACCAAAATCAAAGCAAGCAAATTTTATTCTAATTAAATTATCAAGTAGGTACACACGAAACATAAGATAATTGTTATAATGTTTATTCACGGACGTATCATAATTTGACAATTATACACGAATTTCTTTGACATAAATGTCATTTTATAGCCCGCGGGCTTCATTATGGCCCGCCGGGCTATAATGAAACGTCAAACCAAATTATAACCTACAATATGAATAATTTAAACAGGCAACAGAAAAGTTTTTACACAAATCGAAAAATTTTATATTCTTTAATGAAAAATGAAAATTAATTTTGTGATATTTATATGGAAAGCACGGAGATACACAAAATAAAACTAAAATGACATAACTAATAAACAAACAAAAAACCGTTGTTCTCCGCTTTCATAGCAACACTAGATACTGAATGTATGAAGACAAATTCTTTTCGATACAATTTTTCTAACACTCATAATTTGAAAATTTTCATCCGTGCATAAAGTTTTGTATGTACCACGAGCGTAACTTGCTTTTATGGTCTTTGACGTGTTACGCCTCGGGCTCAAAATCCCGCCTCAGGCCATAAATAACAATTATGAGCTGTCATTAATTGTATGAAATTTATAATAAAATAGAAATTTTCACTTCAGACGTGTGATCTTAAGAAAACACAATTTTTTTTAAACCCCCACTACTTGAATTATATAAATAAAATTATGTGTAGGTGGTTCGTGAAAAATTCGGATATTTTAAAAACTAATAACTTATCTTAAACTTTGATAGGCCCTACGGCCATACCACAGGCAGTTTTATGGCCTACTTTATTCTTTGTGTTAATTTAATTTTATTCCATGTGCACTAATACTTTGTTTTGTTTTGCAGGTAAGAAGATAGACGAAATACATGAAAAAATGTGGTATGTTATATTCTGATATTTAAATTTAAGCTATTTATAACACTATTTGTGACTTTGAGGAGTAAATACAGAGTTACACTTGCAGAATTATAAAATTAGAAATAGTTATTTACAAACTAAGTGCAGAAACGGAAAGACATTTCGAACATGAACGCCGTTTTAAAGCACGAGAATAGCGAGTACTTTAATTGCGCTAATGCAAAGATGACATTTTCTCGCAAGACATTTGTACAATTTTTTTATAACGAACAAAATTATTAACAGTAAAAATTTAACCGTGATAATTGTATGTAAATTCTTGTAGTTTGTCATTATTTGAGTTTGAGGTTATATTTTATGTTAGGGATATTATTTGTTATGAAATTATTGACGATTATCGGTAATTTTGTGGTTTTTGATATAAGATAATCACAGAAATATCACATTATACAGGGTGTTGCATGTAACAGTACAAGGATTCGGAATATGAATTCTAGATACCAAAACGAGAAAAAGGTTCCAATAAACTTGGTCCTATAATGCTCCCTAACGAGATACCGAGGATTTCATATAAATCATGTAATAGTAGACTAGTTTTATTATTTTTTTATTGGGTCATACATACTTAATTAAAAAAAGAATCTAAGAGCAAGTCTACGCTAAACAGCACTTTAGTAGAAATCAAACTATACTCGTAAATATTAAGTTATAACTTCAAACTTGATACCATTGTATACTAGATAGATCAGTGCATATGGCTGACCAATTATTTTGCATAATATTAATTTCTATTGCATTTAAATTTAGTTCGAAAAACATCAGAAAAATGGCTATTTTAAAATTTATTTTTAACACGATAACTATACTTTATACAAAAAATGTTTGGGTCACCCCCATAGCGCCTACCTTTAGTAGTAAGTTGGAAAAAAAATCTAAATTATCTCTTTTAGTTTAGCTGTGATTTGATTTCTACTAAACCTCATTTTGCCGCTTATTTCAAAAATCGGAACGATAGACTATGGAGGAGAAAGTGTTAGGAGAATATGTTCCCCCTCTACTACACACATCTCGTCTCTCACTCCAACAATTTGCTTCACAACACGGGCTGAGTTTTCCCCTTATGCTTTAAACAAGGACAAACATATATAAAAGCAGATAGAGAGAAATAAACTTAGCAATCTTAAAAGTAGTGGGGGAACATAAGAAGTTTGTCTGCACTAGTGTCATACTAGCTACAAAACTGATTTCGCTGAGCGACCGGCAATGCTCTTAAGATAAATTCTCGGTATCACTGTTAGAAAGCGTTATACCACCGATGATTATTGGATTTATTTCTCTTGTTGTTATCTAAATTCATATTTCGAAGCTTTGTACTATTACATGAAACACCCTCTTTAATAAATTTTGCTGTTTAACCATTAACACAACATCAATACAGTCCATGACAGTAAAGAAAGTTGGTGCGGTAAGGGAAAGCATTTCACTCACTGTGTTCTACCAACCACTGACGTTTACAAGAGAAGTGGGGAACAGTCGGCTAATTGGGTTGCGTTCCAAAACCTACTGGAGAGTACGAAATATACTCAAAGTCGTTCCAAAACTCATAACCTTACTGAGTTTACTCTTAATCTGTTCTAAAATAACTAGAGTTAACTCAACCTAAGTTATATTCTACTTACCCTACTGTCGAGGAGGGTAGGGAAATTTCAAACATGGGTGCTCACTATTTTCAACATATGAAAGTAATTTGCCTTCTTGAGGAAGAAAACATGCTTTTGGTTGAAAATATACATAAGTAAACATATTGGCCCGTATTACGAGCACACTTTTAACTTCGTTACATTTCGTGGTAGTTCGAATAAATATTTGTAAATACCGCCACGAGGTTGAAACACGTGTCAGTCATTTATTGGTTAAAGTAGACGACATCAAATTTAAAAAAAAATCTAATGTGGCCGCTATTTAATTTTTATTAATTTAAATACATACCTACGTATTTACTAACGCTGCAGACTGTTCCATTACATAAAACTATTGCTTTATTTACTATTTTCTTTTTAAAATGTCAGTATTATTAATTTGAAGTGATTTGTTTTTTGACAGTGACATTTACTGTCAGTTACATTCATTTGAAATATGAACTGTGTAACAACAAAAAAATATTTTTAAATTTGTCTGTAAAATATATAGAAAAAATATGAATGTATTCCTGTAGAAAATTCAATAATCTTTAATTTTCATAACGACAAAATGCGAAAAAATGGCATTTAATGTTATTTTTTGAAGAAAAACCATTATGAGCTTCAGGTAAATTGCCATTTCCGGTTATCCGATTTACACCAAAATCTAATGGCTTCTTTTCATATTAGAATAGGGTATAAATACAAGGTTTCAGAATTTTGTGAATAATAGTATTTGAGTTAGAGCGAAGACAAAATCCCTACACATACACACATACATACATACATACACACATACACACACACACACACACACACACACACACACACATACGGACATCATCGTGAAAATGTTAAAATTGGATTCTAGGGACCTTAAAACGTGGTCATTTACTAAAATCTCGATATGTGATTTTTAGCACGATCCCTATACCTCCCTTACCAAGGGTAGCGGGAGGTAAAAATCAAAGACATATGTTTTGCTTCTTATTATTATTTGAGAATAACAGGTACTTCTTCTTTTACTTCTTAATTTCACTGTTTTGTGTGACTTTATAAAACCCCCTGACATAATTCTATATTTTTATGTTAAATTAATCTGTGTTAAATTATGTTCTGTGTTCTATGTTAGTTATAAATCCACTTTCATCTTTTTACTATTACCGACATGTTCGTGCACTGTCACAACTACAAAATAAATACAATATTTTCGTCACTGTCCATTTCGATTTAAATTATTTTATATACTTACCTTATTTATTTGAGACTAAAGACTAAATAAATTGAGCCGGATATCAACGAAATATATTTCATTCTTCTGATTGGTTAGAAGTGCTATCTTTTGCATTTAATTATATAAATCACAGATATTGTGCTTGTGTTATCGGTCACGTTGCGCCGTTATGTTGCGTTTAACGTTACTTTATTATAAATAGGCCTTAATTCAGTCGACGAAGCGGTTTATCATAGTAAAATATTTCTAATCTTAGTGCCGCTTTACAGAAATTCTAATAGCATTTAAGATTCCTCAGACCGTTTTTCTTTCATGTTATGTACTGTGGTTGAAATTATTTCCAGATCTTTGCATAAGCTGTTCCATGAAAATTAACTAAAATTATGGATTCTTTGCTTCACTTGTAGAACAAGTATTACATCTTTTTAAGGTCTATATGACTTTCATTTTCTATTTGTCGTTTTTGTTTGTATCAACTTTCTCTTCGGAGTTGCGTGCGAACTTAAACTATCGTAATTACTACCTAAACTACAGCTATGTTCCGTCAATAGTTTTTAAACCGATTAATTCTCTCCAATCTTAAAGGAAAATAACAGCTGTCATTTCAGTTTCAGTCTGAAGTTTCAGTTTTATGAAGTTGTTACACGTGACTGGCCAATGACGTTAGCTACTGACGTCACGATTGCTTGAAAACAATTTGTAAAGAGAGATAATTTTGCTTTTGATCAATTAAATGCGGTGTATAAAAATATTAAAAATTTATACATTGAAGGAAATGACCTAGTTTGTTAAAGAAATTGGGTTATTCCATTAAAATAAAAAGTGTTCGTTTACTACCTAAAGAGAAAAGAAGAAAGCAAAATTTCGAACTAATTAAACAATAAAAAGGATAAAACTAAGCCGAAATACTCTTCAGGAGAGCTCACTTTATTATAATTAGGAATTCTCGTTTTTACGATCTTCAAAAAGAAAGAAAATTTATTTGAAACTTTAATCGTAAACTAAAACACTATTAAATTGCTGTACATACAAATACTTATTTCTTTACTATATTATAAACTGTTTAAGAAGTAGAATGTTATATTTTACTTATGGCCGGTTGCACCAAAGTAACTTAAATATTAAACTCGACTTAAATTGACAATATTGCATCGAAATGAAATGTCAAATGAATTATAATATATTGCTATCAAAATTTCGATTTGCATTTTTTTTTGTTTAATTCTAGCTTAATATTTAAGCCTTGTTGGTGCAAATGGGCATTATTGATGTTAAAAGTTAGGCTGTGTCCGATGTTACATTGTTATCACGCTAATATCTAATTCTAAATCCTAAATTTATATGCCGTAAATCTAGTGATTATTTAAAATTTTAGGAATTAGATTTTAAAGTTTTGCAGGAGCACACTATTGACCTTGAAGATAATGCGCACTAATTAAACAAATCATGTTCGTTGCTATAATTTGCGCAAAACCTCAGATTTACTGTCAAAGAATAGTTTCTTAGCTTCTGTTTTATGAAATGTATTATTAACATTTAATCTGAAGCACCAAATTAAATCGAATTGTATAATTCATTTTTGTTTTTCTAAAGTGTTGCCATACAAACCAATGGATATCATTAGTGTGCCTTTGGAGTTATATTTATGTGAAGAAGACCTAAATACTAAATGCCAAAATGTGACATCGGACACAGCCTAAATAACGTCATTATTTAGGATTTTAGGAAACAAATCATGTTTGTTGTTATAATTTGTGCAAAATGTCAAATTTACTGTACAGAATTCTATTTTATGAAATATAATTGTTCGCTTCGCAAATGCATATTCAAACATTTACAAGAAATAGTTCATTTATTAGTTTATATCTTTAGAATGCCTTTAAATTTATTAGTTTATATTTTTATTATATGCTATTATATGTAATCTGTCGCCTGTTGTCCATCTGCATCCCATTGTATTGGACTTAGGATTAAGTCTGGGATTTTACATTTTGAATGTATTTGTCTTTGCCAGTTATCCGGCGGCAGCCTTTATAGTAAATTTAGGAATTTCCTTCATCAGGTACTGGAATGCATGTCCAGAAAATTTTGTTTAGCACCTCCCTTTTTGATTCCCTTCTTGTGATTGGTGCCTTCCTCTTGTAGAGGGTGGCTACAATTGCAAGAATTTGTCTTAAATTCTGTGTTTGCAATAGTAATCAATGCAATTCGTTTCGATAGTTCGTATTCATACAGTTCGTAGTTCGTTACTAATAATAAAAGTTCATATCGTTGAACATAATCGTTTCTTTGCTATCTTAAGCCTGTATCCCATGATACAACGTATCGGCAATTTATTGCAGTTAACGGCAACAGTTGCTCGAATGTGTGACAAAACGCCGTGTGCTAGGCAACATTTTAGCTGCAATTAGTTTAGACGTATGCAGCTAAACTTTTTCGATAACGGCAATTTTCTAGGAGCAACTCGTTTGAGCGCATGCGCTAGATCACAGATGTAGCATGCAGCGACCAAAAATAACTTATGTTTGAAGCATCGTATGATCACGCAGGCGTCATTCTTGTCAAAATCATACTTTTATTGTCAACAATACGTGTGCTCGCATATTAAGTACATATAATTGAAGACTGCTATTTTAAATAATAAACATGTGGGAGTGGAACTGATCAATCTCATGAAAAGTTACCCAGTTTTATGGGATGTTAAAGATCAAATATCAAAATGTCCCTATATTTGGTAGAAACTTTAAGCAACGTATTTCCCTAGATTTTAAGGAAACATACATTCCGTGGGATAGAATAACCGTCAAGTTGCTGATATCGGTAACACAATTGTGTTGTGTTGCTTGTATTTTTCATCGTGGGATACGGCCTTTATATGATGATGTAAATATTGTATATATGTATGTTGTAAATTAAAGTGGTATATCTGATCCAATTATTGTGTCGTTTTTGAACTCAGCGTTTGTTCATAAGTTTTCGTGTCACTGCAAGGAGTTTCCAAGCAACGCGATACTTAACAATAATATTAACATTTAACCTGAACATTAAATTAAATCGAATTGTATAATTCATATTTGTTGTTCTAATGTGTTGCCAAACAAAACAATGGATGTCATTAGTGTGCCATTCGAGTTGAAGTATGTGAAGAAGACCTAATTCCTAAATACTAAATGCCAAAATGCGACATCGGACACATCCATAGAATGATTTTCATTCCTAAATGATTTTTGTACCAAAAAATTCCTCTATGAAATCACCATGAATTTTCCACAAAAAAATTTCTTCTGTAAAGGTAATTCTTGCCTTATGATGTCTAGAGAATTTGAGCTCTTTCTTAGAATATTTGTGGAAAGTAATTTTAGCTCTTTAATTTCTTAGAATATTTGCGGAAAGTAATAAATGCAATTTAGGGGGCTTTTTATTGAATCTTACACAGTATTTGAACCACGTTGTTTAAATTTTAAACCACATCCTGCCTCGTATCGCTTTACTATTTCCATGTATTTATTTATAGAAATCTATTTCAAATGCTTCAACCAAATATACGATGTAGGTCATTCGGAAGAAATTATACGAAAAATGTAAATAACTTTGTTGGAGCAAAACTGGAAAAAGAACTTTTTGTCAGGGTTATGTTAGAATGACGAGAACAAGAATATAGGTCGTATAGTATAGTCAACAAGTTTTGCACATTTTCAATAGTTATTTATCTGTCGTTTTTAAATTAAGTTATGAAAATTAAGTTGTAAGTGAAAATATGGAATTAACCAAAAAGCATTTTAGAATCATGATTTTAACTGTTTTGACTTTGATAGTCAGTCAGCCTGGTATTAATGACAGATTAATAATTTTGACAGTTTTGGTAATTACAATTTTTTCGTATTCTTCATTCTTATATCCATATGAGCACTTGATCAGATTTTGGCTACAATTGGTCAACTATAAGTACCTTAATTTGAGGCTTTTTACAGTCATCATAGCATATTACTCATTTCTGAGTGTGCCAATCTGTGTTGTACTCAGATTTCCGTAATGATAATGACATATTTGTACCGTGCGGGCGTTTACCAGGTGTCACCTCACGGGCACTCATTGCTGGCGTGCGAGTGCACCACAGAGGAAATAAATTTTCATAAATCTTGCAATCTTTGCTGCGTCACCATGGAAAGTACCTATTTCAGTAATTTAATATTACTAATTGATAGATGTCAGGTGGTTGTTAGTGTCAAGTACAATTTACCTGATCCGTGAAATAATTTTATTGCAAATGCAAGAAACCACGTGTGGAATATTTAGAAAATATGTATACATAGAAATGACGGAAGGTATTGCCTTGGCCATAAAAAATTTTTACCTCTCGCTAAGAGAGGTTTTAGTGAATAAGCACATTTTAGAGTGCCTATAATTCGATTATAACATTTTTACGTGTGTGTGTGTGAATGTGCATGCCTTGATGTTGGAGCACAATTCCTCAAAAACTATAATACTTAAGTCCTGCTTAACTACGTATTCCTCAATCTGCCATTAAGGGAAAGAGCTGGAAAGGTTTTGATAACAATTCGGACAACCGGAAGTACTAGTTTCTTAAAAAAATCTTCTAAATATTATTTTTTGAAAATTTTTATTATATCTTCTATAGATTTGGAGATAAAGAAAATATAATGGATAGAATAATCTGTTGCAATAAATCACATAGTTCAGACTACACCAAGGAAGCTAGTAGTCAAATTCAAATGTTGTAATTGACAGATAAATGTCAGTGTCAAAAATCAACAGTTTTACTGACATTACTGAAAGCTTTTTCTGGGAAGTACATAGTATTTCTTAAAGAATTATTAATTAAATATTTAAAATTGTAGGTAGGTATGTATATTAATAGTAATAATACATAGTATATACGAGTATATATCCTTAAGAAATAGCTCCCATCCCGTCAATAAATTGAAACCATCAAAAAATCCACTCAATTTTTTTTATTAATTTAAATAAAACTTCATTCTGTTTTCAAGCAATTCGTAGTATTAAAAAATCTTAATTGTTCCTAGTATAACAGTATTTTATTTTGGAGATATCAGTGTAACGTCTCATTCCCCTTATACTTGCTTTTCTTACACACACTGCAATGAGTAGGTACGCTACGAGAGAAAGATAACAATTGTATGACGTCAATTTCCCCTTTTAGCAAATGTGAAATATCTCATAAAGTAATTATTTAAAAAATGTTTGCATTGTTTTAACTATTATTTTTTGAGCCATACTTTACGTTAAATTGAATTAAAATTTTTTTTTTGTTATGGTGGAATACCCGAAAAATGTTAAATTTTATACTTATGTACCAAAACGGAAATGGCGAGAGGTCTTGTGCTGGTCACAACATATTTTTTTTACTTGATTTAACGGTTAATGCGAAGTTTATTTCTTTTAATTTATTGCAAACCACGTCTCGGTCACCATAGGCATAAATTTTAGCTTTAAAAAATCTGTTGCGGCCAGCACAAGACCTCTCGCCATTTCCATATTAGGCTATATAAGTATTGAATTGCAATTCGCTTTCGAACCGTCGTTTTATAACAAAATATTATAGAACATTATCCAAATATTGTTTTTTATTGTATTTAACATGTCTTCTGCACACATATAATTCTAATTATATATATTTTTCATTGTATGAGGAAGTTTCTAAATGTCAGAGATTCTTCCAATTCATTAACCAGATTGGCGGTATTTCTGATGGATATATGCATTTTACCACAATTTTACCTATAATTTCAAATATTTAATTAATAAAACAATAAGAAAAATTAAATATACTTCCCAGTAAAAGCTATCAGAATGTCACTAAAACTGTTGATTTTTGATACTGACATGTGTCATTTACAAATTATGTTATAAACATTGGAATTTCTCAACTGGTTTCCTTAGTGCCGTAGCCTCTGCGATTAGTTCACTCTATAAATTATAGTGTCTTTATCTCTAAATCTATACACGATATAATAAAAATTTTATGTGTATTAGATGGAGAATTTTATGTTATTCAATATTTAATAAAGAAAACCTCCCAAAAAATTATATTTAGAAGAATTTTTCTAAGCAATTACTACTTCCGGTTGTTCAATTGTTACCAAAACCTTTTCAGCTCTTCCAGGAATGTCAGATTGAGGAAACTGCAGTTAAATATTTTTTAAGTCTTATAGTTTTTGAGGAATCGTGACTACAACATCCAGATATACATACATAAACACACACACACACATATACACATCCACACACACAGACTTCATTTTAAAAATGTTATAATCGGATTCTAGGGACCTTAAATCGTGCTTATTCAATAAAATCTGCATATGTTAATTTTAGCATGAATCCAATACCTCTCTTAGCGAGAGGTAAAAAGCGGAATTTTATACTGTAAAATTAAATGGGGACCAACATGTCTAAAAAAAGCTGATTTCCCACGTTAAATCTTGAACTTCGGGCTTCTGATAAACATTCTGTATGCCTTGCGTCACGAAAATTGTATTTTTTCTTTTGATTCTACCCTTACCCCTGGTATATAAGAAGTTGGTGTTGCGATATGTTTATCCTATGTGACAGTGTTGTTGCGAGGGTGTGTAAGAATGAGCCTGGATGTCTGTCTGAGCTGAGTCTTTGAGCAATCTATCGATTAGAGGGGTCAGTAACACGCCAAGGTCGTTGCCGTTGCCGCGACGAGGAACGAGGACTACTACAATGTGCTAGCATAGCATCCAACACAATATATGTATACAGGCAGGCACTACATATATATTTATCATGCTGCTACAACTATAGGGGTACAGAACCTGGAAGTAGTTTTATTTTACAACAATGAAGCTCTATTTGAGTTTTGAAGTTCAAAACAGCGCATGCCAAATTATCTGTGGATATAACCTGCACAGAAAAAAATAACCATCTAAATTGTAGTTGAATAGGGCTGTTGCAAGAATTTTTCTATGACTTCTACGTATAAAATTTGAAAAGATATTGTTCTTTAAAGAGCCTCAAATTTGAAAATATCACGAAATATCCTTTAGATATTTTACAATTAATTTTTGAAATTTGGATAAAATTTTGAATAAGTCACGTGATCTGAAACAGAATGTGACGTCAGAGTACATACATCTTCAGCGGTCTAAGGTGTCAAAGTTGTCAAACAAGTGTCAAATTTTTAGATTGGTTCAAGTTGTATAATATGTAGGTAATAAAAAGTTCAAAATAAAATGAGTAATTTACGATATTGTATTGTGCCTTCTTACAAAAATACTGTTAGGAACAAACCTACTATAGAGTTTATAAATTTTACAAAAGAGTAGATCGAAGAGCTGATAATTTTTCAGAAAAATCGTGTCTTCATGTTTGTGAAGATCATTTCAACTTTCATCCACCTTCACGATAACAGTATATTTTTGTTGCTTCACTTTATGTTCAGGGCAAATCTTTACATCTGACTATACAGATATTTTTTTCTCGACATAGATCTACATGTCCTATAGCAGATTCAATGTAAGAATCACGGCCAGAACTTTAAAGTAAAATTTATTATCAATTTATATAGTAAATTCAGTTTTTTCTGATATAAATTCAGCCATCATCCAGCTATCGAACTTCGGTAAATTGTCCGATTTAGCTTGAGTGTAATTTGAATTAGCCATTATTACTTTATTATTCAATTATAATGAGCAATGTCAGCGTCAAATGTCAAATTAAAAGATTTTGTTATTAACATGTAACAAACTTTAGCCTACGTTCATTTATATAAATAATATGAATAAACGTAGGTGATGGAAAAACTATTTTCCTATTGGCTATTAATGATGTAATGTATGTGCTTCTACGTCACTGGAGTGGGGGCTAGTATTTCAGGACGCCAATATTTTTATTTAATTATTTCCACAAATAACAACAAATTATTAAAATAAAAATTATTACTAAGAAAATCATTGCATAAATTTTCATTTAAAATAGTTTTTGAAAAATGTGAAACAAGCTCATTAACTAAACAAATCTTTAATTTTCAGCCTACTAATATGTTTTTATTAAATTGTCTAATGGCCGGTTCCACCAAAGTAACTTAAATTTTAAGCGGCCCTTAAAATGACAATATTGCATCGAAATGAAATGTCAAATGAATAATTATTGTGTATTACTGTCAAAATTTCGATGTCCATTTTTTTGTTTAAGGGTCTCTTAAAATTTAAGCCTTGTTGGTGCAACTGGGCATAAGTTGATTTAGTTAAATTTTCTAAATTTGTAGTAATTAAATGCCTACATTTAGTATTGAACTAAACATAAATAAAGAAATTAACTAAATATGTATTTAAATTTTGTATTTACTTACCTAATTCATTAGATAAATCACCGAAAATTGTAGGACAAAGATAATGAAGCCAAAATTTAGTAAAATTAAATAAAAGTAATTAAAATAACTATTGCATATTTAAATTAACGATTTTTTACAAAATATTTATTATCTATTTCGAATTAGTTAAAATGCTAAATTAAGATTTGTAAATTATACTAAATTATTAGACATATTGCCTAATAAAATGGGGAAGGTTAACGATTTTTTTTTATTCTTTTACTCCCTGGGAAATGACTTGAAAAATGATGTAACACGATTTATTTTTTTCAAAAATACCCAGATTTTCCGGAAAATCCGATTTTAAGCTGTGATGACGTCGGTAGAGGCTTGGTACAACGTATGTCGCTTATACACTGACGCACGCGGTTGCGGTTACCAGTCACTTGAGACAGAGGTGTTGTTCGACCTACGTTCAAGTGGTTCGCTTTCACCGTTCTGTCTGAGTTTGCGCATAACTGACTTGTGACGTACTTAGAGTTTACCCAAAAAATATTAATTCTAAATAAATGGAGCAATAATTTTAATTTTTAATTTCAATTTAAGCAGTCATTTGTGTTATATTTGTGAGAAAATAGTATGTTATGTAGAATTTTTACCATGCTAAACTTCCCCATTAGATAAAATTTCAATTATTTTTCTTCTGTGTGTTTTTAAACTAGGATGAATAAATTCCAGACGTATACAACATATAACAAGAGATATCTATAACAGATTTAAATGATTATACTTTCAGTTTTTGTTATGATATTGTATAATTAGTTTTTATACGAACTGTTTGTCTTTCACTTTAGAAATATTACAGAGAGAAACTTACATGTGAATAATTTGTTAAACAAGGTTATGTCAAGATGAATGACTCAACATAAAATGAAAAATTTGATTGTGTTTGAATTTACCCAACTAGTTTATTCTTACCAACGATTATTTGAATGACCATCTCATTGAGGATGAACACATACACTAACACTTAAGGGATGATTGATGAACACTGTTATGGAGACGGACACACTTAATATTTTTTATAGGTACTTAATTTTATTTACATATTTATTTACAACTTATTGTTAATGACTACACTAAACATAACTAAATCCTAAAGATGCCGATGCATCCCTATGCCACAATACTCGCGTTACGCACAACGTGAGCCAAAACTGAAACTCTGTCGCTTGGATATGAGAGACCAATACAGACTTTGTTTATTTTCCATAAGAATTTCTAAATTAGACCAACTAAAAACAAACGGATATAATCTTCTGTAGAGTGTAGAGCATATCAGAGGGGTGTGGGATGGAAGGTTATCGTACGGAATCCATAGCCAAATATCTACCCTACACGCCGGCTTGCAATAATTTATTAATTGTCAACACACTAAATGTCTAAGCGGCTGACATCCAGATTAAACAGAGACAGTTATGGGAAAATTGGTAATAGGCCCATAAACCATAACAAAATATAATAAAATGTACACTTTATCCTTAAAGTACTACTCAATAAATAGCGATTAAACATTTTTTAATAATTACTTTGCGAGATATTTGAATTTATATCCATGGATACAGATGACGTCATACTATTGGTATCTTTCTCGCGCAGCCTACTACAGAAACTGGTGAATGAAAATAACAAGAAGTTGGATTTTGGTTTTGAGCCCTAGAATTATTTGCGGATTGTTGGCATAGACCTTTGAGTTCAAAAAACCCCACAAAAAGAAATGACTTCAAATTATAAAATCTTGTTGGCCAGTTAATGTTGGCATTTCTGGAGATGATACGGCATGATAAATCATTTGTTTCTCGAGTAGTATGCAAGGTAGCGCCATCCTGTTGGAACCACATGTCACTGAGGTCCATACCAATTATCAACCAGTTGATAACAGAAGAACTCCGAAACCATGTAGCGGTAACGAGCCATAAAATCATTTACAGTCTAATTTTCAAATATCTGACCCAATCAAGCCAGCTGACGCACAGGATACATGCTTCAAATTCGTCAATTTTGCTTATTCACAAAATCATTTTAGTGACTATACAACTCATTGGAAAATAGACCAATCAGATATCTCAATTTTTCATAGTTATACCACAGAATACATTTATACAGAAGCGATACTCCTTGCCAGCACCATTGTTATTGCGATTTTACGTTTATGACCTTGAACTTTAAATTTGTTGGCAAATTTACGCGCGAAATTTAAATTGTTTTAAGTGGTAAAAGAAAAATTAGAACATAAAAGTACTAAAATTTTAATTTTATTAACGAATTAAAAAGAGATCAGATAAAATTATTAAACAAATACCTGAATTTTACAAATTTATTACAATGCAGAATTTTCTATATCTTTGATGTGGGAAACAAACGTCAGACTCGATGAATATGTCTCATATATCCTTCTCCATCAAATCTTCTCTTCCACAGGCCTTGAGCCACATTTTACAGCTATATTTATTAAATGAATATACATTTTACATGATATGGTAGTCGTTTTACACAACCTACATTTCTGGATCTTTCGGAAACGAAAAAAAACTTACATTTCCCTTTCTCCATTTTTAAATCTATTTATACAGTCTTTATATGAACAAACAAGTCCTCCCGATCTACTTTCTTCATTTTATCCATTTAATTAGAAACTAACACCACATCTAAAATTCACAAACAGTTCACAAAATGACATATGTCAAAAGTGAGAAGACGTGTTTGGTTTGCTTGAATTAGCCATAACCCTAAATTATATGGGCGTGACAAGCTGAGACAACAGCTCTTCCAGAATACATGAAATATAATGATTTTCCTTATGATAACGATTTTTCCTATCGTTTGTTGAAAAAATAACATATTTTTTTTTATTAGAAATCAATTTGTGTTTCTCAATATACTTTTATTATTGACCCCTAACGGAAAATATTCACGTCGAGATAATGAAAAGAACAAAGAATCGTAAGATACGAAGATATGCCGAAACAATCCGATTTTATCCGATTAGCCCTTTAAATTTGTTGGCATACTCTTTCTCTCTGTAATTTTCGTTTCTCTCTCTGACTGTCGCTTCTGTATAGATGTTTATTCTTACTGTATAATATCGAATATTTGAGTTGCTAAGTTGTGTTTTGTGAAACACAACACACAACTCTTGGCATTTTTCGGTCACAAACAAATGATTCATAATTCATGGATGTAAATAGATGAGTAATATTTTTGACATTTCGTAACAATTTGTTCGTGGATTCGTTGTATAAGGCCCAATTCTCAATTTTCATCTAAGTGATATGCATTAAAAATTCTCAATTTTAAAGTGATCTGATATAAATGAGTGAGAAAGTGTGATTTTCTATGTATTTACCGTATGTTGCCAATATTGGTTGCGCGTAACTAGAAAATATGTATCTGGTGCATGTGTTTGTTGACATTTAGCAAATAATATCATAACATTGACAAGCGATATGATTAAATTTATCATTTCATATCATATCACATTGGTGGCCGTGGTGGTCTTTGAATGTCATTTATTTCTTTAATTAACCGGGACATGTGTTCTTTAATATTTAACCTTTAACTACTCGTGCCCATTTTTGTAACACAAGTACTCGCCTGGTGTATTTTACAAAATTTGGTTTTAGAGCAATGAAATAAAACTAGATTTTGTTTAATATATTCTCAATATATTTTGTAATTATTTAAGTACAGTATATGATAATAAAAATATTCATACTACCTTATGTTAAAATTTAAACAAAATTAAAGCAAGCGTAAAGATAAAAATAATAAAATTGCTTATAAAAACTAAAAATAAATATTTTTGCAGACTTTTCCGGATATAACTATTCGCTGTTACTTAATTATTGTCGTTATAGTTGGTATTACATTCAGGGCAAGTAATTGCATGTTCCTTGCATACAAATTTTTAACATGAATTGCATGTAATTGTTGTTACCCGATTTTTCTGTCTACCTCAACAGAAGCACCTTCCTCATACCTTTATTGGTGGTCACTCCTGATCCTGCTCTTCTTCTTGTATTTTAAATTTACTTAGAAAACAATGAATGCCCTTAGGCAAGTTTTTACTTTAGCTCGTTCTGAAAGGTGTGTGGTTTTATCAGAGAGTTCGCTAGTTGCTTTAGAAAAAGTCTCTTGTATTTTTGAGGTTGCTCAATGTGTTAAGCGTTATACAGAATTTGGCTGTTTATAAATAATAAACAAAAAAAAAGAAGATATTTAATGCAAAGTAATCAAGTTAGAAGTTTCAAAATATACTCACATAACTACCCGCGTGGTGTATTCTGTGCACCACAAGGAGCACCTAGTAATTTAAAATCAAATAACTATGTTTTCCGTACAGCTGTCACAACGGTAATGAAAAGGCTTATAAAAGATAGTTCAGTAATAGGTTAGGTAGCTCCGCAGTAGTGTGAGACTATTTAAATCAAAATTACAACTATTTTAGTCCGAGTGGTGTACAAAATACACCAGCGCGAGTAGTTAAAGGTTAATAATATCAAAGTTGGTTAAACAAAAAAAAAAAAAAAAATGTTTTAATAATTAAATTAGGTGCTTCATGGGATAATGATTTGAACCTATTACGTTTAAGTCAACTCTTTAACTGTTAAACCACAAGTGTACAATCTGAGACGTATATACATTTGATGTTATACGCATAGCCTTGAGCGATTCGAGATTCTAGTTTTCTACTTTCACATACGGCAGATTTATAACTTGATGCAGAGTGCAGACCGACCACACCGTGGGATTTCCGTGCTATTCTCATGCTAGATTTTAGGTCATATTTTCTCATTTACATATGCGTACATATATGCTCTCTGCTTTTCCATTTAAATAAGCACCCACATAAAATTCATTATAGGCCAACCAGATTTATAAAATAGTTTATTTCCTTAGAAGTTTTGGAGAAAACTTTTTCGCTCGATAATAGTAGCCAGCTGTTCCTTGGATGGGTAACCATATTTTGTCGTTCACTTACACTTTTTGTCGTTAGTACACATATTTTATCGGTATTGAATAGTTATTTTCGTATAGAGGGCCGAAAGAAATGGTTTACGTCTGCGGACGAAATTTGAAGACCGACGCGTAGCGGAGAGCTTTTATTCGTCCAAGGATGTAAACTTCTTTTAGCCTGAGGTATGTACGTTTTACGCACAATTGCAATTAAATGAAATGTTTTTAAATTTATTATTTATGGGTCACGTGGCCGCGTGTCTGAGTGCCTGGTCGCGAACCTGGGGAAACGGGTTCGATCCCGATTGACGCCAAATATTTTGAATTTTAAAAGGCACAAAAGTTACCTCTGTGGTGCGCTCTCCACGCCAGCAATGAGTGCCCGTAAGGTGACGCCTGGTAAGCGCCCACACGGTACAAATATGTCATCATTACCGATATCTATGATAAACAGATTGTGGCACACTCAGAAATGGGTAATATGCCGTGATAATATATTTATTTATTTATTTGTTTTAAAATTATTTATTAAATATGTGCAAATCTTGTTGCTATGTAAAAATATTACGTAGGCAGGTTAATCTTATTTTGTCGTTATATTATAAATAATTAAAAAATACTTCTAAATTTCATATAATTAAATAAAGTTTGTATAATTACCGGGCGTTTTGGATTTTTTACAGCCCAGCGGGCAGTAAAACTAGCAAAAAGCCCGGCGGGCGTAATGTTTAATTTACCGCCGCCCTGGTAACTAAGATGTAAATAAACAATGCAGTTTGCGTAAAATATTTGTTATGCATTATATTTTCTTGTACTAATTCTTATCTTCCATCACCGTTAGGTGAGGAAGGTATATAAAAATTAGGTGGTGAGTTTTTAATAAATAAGTACGCTCTATGATCCCTAGAATACGATTTTACTAGTTTTGCTAACTTTTACGGCTTAAGGAATAACAATTAACACCTACAGATTGCTTTCAATTTAGATGAAAGATTTATAAATATAATAACAAAAAAATATGATGGACCCATATAAAATCTTTAAATCTTCTTTGCAAATTTATGAATTGCAACATACTCTGTTATTTATTCTTTGAACGTATATTTACCAAGTCCTCTGGAATGTAGGTCTCGAACATTATAGATGTATTTACGTAACAATAGAACCCTTTCCCTAAGTTTGAGTTAGTTGTGTCACGAAATACGTGACTCGTAAGTTTTGATTCATTTCCACAAAATTGGACCCGACTTCACGAAGTTGAGAAGTTTCTACAATAGAGAAACATTTCTTTTACAAATAGTCGAGCGGTCAAAAAAGAAGAATAAGATTTAAACGAACTTAATTAGATGTTTATGTATTCCATACATGATTTTTCATCGAAATTTTGTATTGAAAATACGCAAAATATCGATGAATGTAACTTCAAACGTCTGTAACTCGAGATCCGATGAAGTAAAAAACTCATGCCTGACATGAAAAGAAAGAGAATTTCATGCTGAATATAGACTTTCATTGTACGTTATTCTATCTTTAACCGTGTATGAACTAAATTATTTAGGTCATTTTATATTTTCATGCACCTCTCATACACGGTTAAAGGTAGAATAACGGACGATGAAAGTCTATATTCAGTTTGAAATTCTCTTTCTTTTACTGTCAGGGATGATTTTTTTTACTTCATCGGATCTTGAGTTACAGACGTTTGAAGTTACATAATTTTTCATCGAAATTTTGTGTATTTTCAAGTAACTTGTTAACGATAATAAAAACAAAGAAATTATCATACGTAATATAACAAGTGATATGATTATCATCGATGATATTTTCGAGTGAAACCGAGTTGCAGATTTCACGAGCAATATCTTCGATTATTAATCATATCACGAGCTTATATTTAATGAGAGAATATAATGATTTTTTGTTAAAATTAACTGTCAATGTTGTAAAAATTCCTTAGTAACGAATGTAAATAAGGTGATAATTTCTTTGTTTTTTATCATCGCTGGGATAGACATGTAACTAGGGAAATTCTGAATGTCGATTGGCGGAAAACATGTCACGTGACTAATGAATTATATTCTCACATATATATATATATATATATATATATATATATTCGCTACTAAGGGATTTTATATTGACAGTTAATTTTAACAAAAATTCATTATTCTCTCATTAAATACAAGCTCGTGATATAATTAATAATCGAAGATATTGCTTATGTGAAACCAAAGCAACATATTTCAATTGTCCTTCGGAGTTGTGAAATATGCAACTTGGTTCCACTCGAAAATATCTTCGATGATAATCATATCACTTGTTATATTACTTATAAGTATATTTCCTATGAAAAACCGAATTGTATAAAAACTAATAACTTTTCTTAACAGTTGTATAGTCTAGTTTTGATATAAATGACCCATATTTTAATTTGTTAATATGATGGAGGATTAGTAAGTAAAATTTAAAATATTCTATAGTAAAAACTTCGGCTTGGATTTAATATAATAGGAACAGGAAATAGAATCTATAAAAATAGAAAGATAAAAGCAAACCGCTCAACAAAATATTTTGGTTTATTCTTGTAAATAATTTGGCAAAGCTATTCTGTATTGAAGTTTTCTCATCTTTTGACTGATGTAAAACTTTTTAAACTTTACTTAATTATTCATTATTTATAAAGCTTAATCTTCTAATTCGCCTTTCTTCATGTTTTTAATAAATTTATTTAGTTATAGAGTGTTTGCATTGCACGGAAACTGCACTGTGTTGAAAGTTGAAGTAGTTACGGTATTATGAATCTCCAGGGTTCCGAGCGAGGGTTCGGCTTTTTACCCGATGCTCGGGGGAACGAAGTGCACTCACTGCAGTTTGAAATACTCCAGAAAGCGCTGCGTTATTCCACACACAATATTAGATTAAAGAGATTACAAAGTTTAAATATAGAACGTGAAAATAAATACACAAAGTATCGGATATGTTTATACGAGTGACCGAGTGACAATGTTTTATGAAATATAACAGTTTTGTATTCAAAAATAAATAATAGTCAGTGGAAGTGGATGATTTATTTTAATACATAAAATGGTGACTCATTTGCTAATAACTAATAATAAACAAATATCGGACTCTGTGTTAGTAGTCTGGAACGGTTGTAGTTTCCTATCAACGTGCACTATCAAAATGCAGCACAAATACAGGGTGTTCAATTTAAGTGCGCCCTCATTGCTATCTCGAGAACTATAAAAGATACTAGGTTGGTTAAATTAGTAAAGAAATACTATTTTACAAGATTTTTACAAAACTATTATAAAAAAAAAATTCGACCATGATTCTCAAAATATGGGGTACCTACCTACAACATTCTTATTTTACATGAGAACATCTTTCGATATACGAGAGGGAATTTTATTTTGAATTGAATATTTTTATATGCCCACATGATTTTATTTTTTTTGAAAAAAATGCATATAAAATTAAAGGTTAAAAATATGACAATAATAAGAGTACCATGAATGGAAAAAATGAATATATGTTATTTTTACCTCCCGCTACCCTCGGTAAGGGGGTATAGGGATCGTGCTAAAAATCGCATGTGAAGATCTTGGTAAATGACTAGGGGAGAGTGGGGCAACATGACGACCTTAAGGGAAAATTCTTCTAAAAAAATACACTTGACATTTTTTAAACAAACTTGTATTTATATTAAAGGTAGATATGTAGACTATCAGTCTTCTAAACAATAACTAAATAATTATTCAGAAAGTTTTTTATGGTCCCTAGAATCCGACTTTAACATTTTCACGATTATATATATATATATATATGTGTGTGTGTGTGTATGTGTGTGTGTGTGTGTGCGCGTGTGTGTGTGCGCATGTGTGTATGGATTTGTAATTGTAACGCTCTAACTCAAATACTATTGTTCAAAAATTTCTGAAAACTTGTACTTCTATTTTATTCTAATATAGAAAAATGCCATTAGATTTTGGTTTAAATCAGGTAACCGGAAATGTCACTTTACTTGAAGCTCTAAATAGTTTTTCTTCGAAAAATAACTTTAGATATAATTTTTTCGCGATTTATGTTATTATAAAAATTAAAGATTACTAAATTTTCTATAAAATAATCCATTTTATAAATCCCGGAGCCTATGTTTTAAAAATAAACACAATTCCTTAGTTGCACAGTTCAGATTTCAAATGTATGTAACTGGAAGATAAGAGACACTGTCAAAAAACCAATACTTTCAAGTTATTAATGGTAACGTTTTAAAAAGAAAATTGTAATAGTTATATTATGCATGCAAAGGTACTTAATATATTTTTCAGTATCAATAAATGTGTAGGTATGTATTTAAATCAATAAATTTTAAAAAATTAACGCTTGGTTTAGTTTCACAAGAGAATTATATTTATTCTTTAATGTACAATTTCCCCATGTGTGACATCATCAAAAGTACTGGCGGGAGGTAAAGTGCTGGCCACAACTGTAGATAGAATTGTATTGCCATGAATGAAATACGTTGAAATTTATCATCAATCAATTAATAGAACAAAATATTCTATCAAGACAGACTAAACATAATTGTTGCTATCGCTGAATGTGAAACTAAACAATAAACAAAATGGAACACAAATCTTGAAAAACTCTGGTTTTAATTATTAAATAATTGTATTACAAAAACACTACAAATTTACAATCATGAAAACATATATGACTAAAAACAAGTGACTATTCGAAAACTGATATCTTTCTGACGTATATCGGGTATCTACGATATTTCTTTCTAACAGTATGACATTTGACAATTACTTTTTGACAATATGACATTTGACATTTTAAAATTATACCGGTTTCCATACATCCTCCCCACCTTGAGTTGCGCAATTTTTCTTTTGTAGAGCTACTCAAACTTTTTCTAAATTAATTTCTAAATCGTTGAGTGGACTGGATTCTTTTTCGTCTAGCGATGTAACTTCTTGTTCTTCTATTTTCAGATTATTCAACGATTTATGATAATTCTTTGTTTCTTCGTCTGTTCCAACTTCTAACGGTATTAGTCGTTGTACTGGTCGAATCAGATCTCCGTTTGCCGTATGTAATTTGACAACTCGTACATTACCGTCTTTGCCTGGCAAAATTTCTTTAATTTGTGCCAATGGCCAATCTAAACGCTTTTGAATATCATTTCCTACCAATACGATGTCTCCAACTGACACAGTAGGATAATTTTTAGTGTATTTATTATGTCTCATCAATTGTCCTAAATATTCAATGCGAAAACGTTTCCTCAATTCTTCTCTTAGTCGTTGTTGGTAACGTAGTCTTTTGGCAAATTTGTTCTTGTTAATTAAATCCAAATCAGGGACACGATCATCTTTGATGTCTCGCAGAAACATTGAAGGTGATATTGTGACCACTTCGTTGGTTTCATCTGTCATATAAGTTAGTGGTCTCGAATTTATTATTGATTCACAATCACATAAGACTGTGTATAACTCTTCGTAATTTAAGGAAGCTTTCCGTAATGTTCTTCTTAAAAGATCTTTTAAAATTCTTACCAATCTCTCCCACCATCCTCCCCACCATGGTGCTAAGGGTGGGTTGAAAATCCATTCGATGGTTTGTGAAGAGCAGTACTCACTAATTTTCTTCCAGTCGATACTTCGGAACAAGTTAAATGTTCCAACAAAATTCTTTCCATTGTCGGTATAAATGACAGATGGTCTACCTCTTCGAGCGATAAATCTGCGTAACATTCCTAAAAACTCTTCAGTTGATAATGACGTGGCTAATTCCAAATGTACAGCACGGTAGACTGCACATGTAAATAGACATACATATGCCTTATTTCCAGTGGATAAAAAGAGAGGGCCGGCGTAGTCAATACCTATAATCTCAAAAACAGCAGCGTCCCTCACTCTATTTTCTGGGAGATTTGCTGGGGGCACTTTCATTTCTTTTGCAACAAATCTTCTACATGTAATACATTTGTTAACTACTGACCGTATAGCTCGTCGACTTTGAAGAATCCAAAAATTTTCTCGAAGTTTATGCATTACGATGCTCACATTAGCATGATTTAATTTTAAGTGTTCATATTCTATCATTTTCTTCGTGAGTAGATGTTTTCCATCTAAAATGATTGGGCATCTAAAACCCAAATCATCTTGACGATTTATAATTACTGTCTTCGTTCGTAGAAGTCCATCACCATTCATGACCACATTTAGTGCTTTTAGACGAATATCATTTTCTCCTTTGAAAGTCTCCTTTTGACATAATCTGCATAAAATTAATTCGGCTTCGCTAAATTCTTTTGCAGTTAAACATTCATTCTTTAGTACAGAAGATCGCTTGCAATTCTTGATAAATCTGTTCATCCAGGCCACCATACGCACATTTTTAATGTAATCTGAAAATCTTTGTAAGTACCATGAAACTTCTTTTTCGCAGTTCTCATTTGCGTTACCCATGGTTACATCAGCGATTACATTTGTTTGTATCTTACATTTCAAAGGTGTTTTGCGTAATTCAGCATTTACTGAATCTTCATTAATTGATTCTTCAACCTGCGGCCACATGTCTGGGGAAGATTTAAGCCAGACAGGACCCTCCCACCACTTTGATTCTAGAAGTCGTCTTACACTGCAACCTCTCGTTGGTAAATCTGCAGGATTAAGGTTGCCAGGTACATATCTCCAAGATAGTGGATTAGTAATTTTTCTTATTTCTTGTACTCGATTCCAAACAAATACTGCCCACTGTTTCTCTTGGCGTATCCATGCTAAAGTAGTGGTTGAATCGGTCCAAAAATACTTTTCGTTGTTATCTACCTTAACAGATTTCTCAAAAAACAACATTAATCTAGCTCCAATTGTTGCAGCAAGAAGTTCTAAACGAGGAATGGTCCTCTTACTTTTCGGGGCTATTCTTGATTTAGCTTCTATTAAATTTACCTTTACTCCATTTTCAGACTCAAATCGTGCGAATATAACTGCTGCGTAAGCATCTTTGCTTGCATCAACAAAACAATGGAGTGTCATTTTCTTATTATTAGTGCAAAAAATATGGCGAGGAATTTTCAGCATTCTTAATAAATGTAAATCTTGTTGCCACTCTATAAATTCTTTCTTACTTTCTGGATCAACTTCTGAATCCCAATCCAAATCTTGTGTCCAAAACTTTTGGAGGATTAGTTTAGGCTTCAATAAAATAGGACAGACAAAACCCAGCGGATCGTAGACCTTTTGTACGGACGACAGAACATTTCTTTTCGTAATTTTGTCAGCGTCTATAGGTGTAGCGAACTTGGTCAAGGATAATGTGTCGTCCGCGGTGTCCCAGACTAGACCCAGAACTGATGTTGGTGTGGTTTGATTCGACATTGATGTGTAATTCCATCCTCTTAACTCGAAATTTGCTTCTAACATAACTGAAGTAGCTTCTTTCTGAAAAAAATTTACGTCATTAATAGTTTCTACACTTGTTATGCAGTCATCAACGTAGAAAGATTTTAACAAAAGTTCATAAACATATCTCTTCTTCGCTGAATCGGTGTAGTTTAGTGCTCGCATTAAATGAAATTCAATGGTTGCACTCAGTAGAAAAGGGCTACTTGAAACACCAAAGACAACTCGACGATGCCGATAAGTCACCATTTCTTTCTTGTCATTCCACCAGAGAAATCTCAAAACATCTCTGTCTGATGGTGCAACGCTTATCTGCAAAAATGCCTTTGTGATATCTGCTGTAACTCCAAATCTTTTTTCTCGGAACCGATGAAACATTCTTGGAATAAGTTCTATTAGATTTGGTCCAGTTTCTAGGCATTGATTCAATGAAGGGGATTCTTTACTTTTGACTGATGCGTCGAAGACTGGTCTTATTCTTGTAGTACTTCCTTCTTTTATCACATGTCTATGAGGAAGATAAAAGCCTCTATTTTCAATTTCACTTGCTGGGACCTTTTCAATTATGCCCAACTGCATCCAGTTCTCAAATACTGCATTATAATCATCTTGTAAATTTTCATTTTGTAACTTTTTAGTAACATTCATTAATCTTTTCACAGCTATAAGTTTATTATCTTGTAGAGCTGGATGATTTTCTTTCCATGGTAATAATATCTCATATCGACCTTCGTTGTTAATTATAGTTGTGTCATTAAAATTTGATTTTACTCTATCATTATGTTCAGCTTTAGATGCTGTTTCTATAGGATCCTTGATCCCTATTGTGTCAAGACTCCACAAATCAACAATACTGGCATCTTTTGTAAACATACTCATTACCATCATGGCAGCGTCTGTATTGGAATTATCGAGCAAATCTTTTCCCAGAAGTGTCCATCCTAACTTGGTCTCTATAGCCGTCAAACCATTCTCTAATTGAACAACTTTTCCAGTGAACAATTTTCCAGCAACATCTGAACCGATGAGAAGAGTTATAACATCAGAACATTCCTCGGAATCTGATAGTTCAATATTCTTCTTTTTCAAAATATCAGTTGAAGACTCGTACTTCGAATTTGGAATATTTTGACAAATAGTTTCCTCTTTGAAGGCCAGGTAATCACATTTATATTTACCATTCATGTGACTAATATGTATTCTGCAAGCTTCATGATTACGAGGCTTGGATTTAGCTCCTCCAAACAACAGGTGTACCATGGTTTGTTCACCGATAATACTATATCCAAGTTCCCTTGCAGTTTTGTCTAAAACATAAGATCTATGAGAACCTGTGTCTATTACTGCTTTCACAATTTTATTTCCGTTAGGACCATGCATAATAACTTTTAAGGTGGGCAAAAAGACTTTTGATTTTGAAAATGCATTAGCAAGACTAGTTTCATTGAAAACAGTTTGACTCGTGTCGATGTTATGTTGTTTGTTTTTATCATTTCTAGCAAAGTTTCTACACATTAATAAGCAATGTCCCTTTTTACACCAAGGACATTTTTCTGAATTACATTTCTTGTAACTATGGCCGATTTTTAAACATTTAAAACAACCACGTTTATTCTTTACAATTTCAACCCGTCCATCTAAAGTCATACTTCTAGCTGTTTCGCAATGACGGCTGTCATGGCGTTGATCGCAGAACAGGCACTGTTGTGTACTTGTTTCCTTCATAACCAGTAATCCTGCTGCAGTAGCTGTTTCTTGATATTGACCTTGGGATTCAGTTCTCTTTTTCCTGTTTTTGAAAGGTAGTTCGTCCTGCATCTCAAAACAATTCTTGGCTATTTGGATACGCTCTTCTCCTTCCACTTCTCTTCCTAAAAACACCATTAAATTTGTTAATCTGACTTTAGCAGTTATAGTTTCTGCTGCGTTATCTTGTGTAGTTAATTGTGACGTCATTGTCCTTTGCCATGCGCGTAAAATTTCTTCCGGTAAAGAAGATTCCACTAAAGGAAATAACATTGCAGCACACATGTCAGTTGTTACTTCTAAAGACTCTAACGCTCTCAAATGTGTTTCTAACTTGTCATAAACATTCAAAAGATTGGATTGTTTATTTTTATTTAGAACTAATTTAAGAAGTTCTCGTACATAGTATTCTATTAATAAATCGTTTTTTCCAAATCGCGACTCTAAACTCTGAACAGCCTTGGTATAATTTTTAGCGGTCGGGGAATAACTATTAACTACTTCATATGCACGAGAATTTTTAATCATGGACTGTATTAAATAATGGAACTTATCTTCTTCGGAGAGTGTGCTGTCATGAATTTTCTTGAACGAATTCCAAAATGGAAGCCAATCCTTTATTTCTCCTCCAAACTTCTTCAGTTCTATTTTCGGGAGTTGAATACTACTCATTGCTTCCGAAACTGTTTCAGACTGGGTTGGGAGATTTTTTTGAATAGGTTTTCTACTCAACTGGTCTAACTTAAATTTTGCTTCATAAAATTTCCGTTCATACTCATCAGCTGCTTCAATTTCTTTGCTGATATCTTCATCACTGCTCTTGCTCTCGATCATTAGCGATTGTAAATTATTACTCAGTTCTCGTAGTACAATTATTTTCTCTTCTATCAACGCGAAACAGACTTGTAAATTACATAAGTCAGGTGCTGCCTTGTCTCTTTCTTTCTGAAACGCACTAAAAGCTTTTGTTAATGAACTACGGTTTACGCGTTGAAGAGTTTTCGTTTTATCCATCTTCTAACTAATGATTAGGATCACTTTCCTCTTTTACACGATCAGCAACGAAAATACTCAAGATCCTGTCACGGTCGCCAAAATGTTGCTATCGCTGAATGTGAAACTAAACAATAAACAAAATGGAACACAAATCTTGAAAAACTCTGGTTTTAATTATTAAATAATTGTATTACAAAAACACTACAAATTTACAATCATGAAAACATATATGACTAAAAACAAGTGACTATTCGAAAACTGATATCTTTCTGACGTATATCGGGTATCTACGATATTTCTTTCTAACAGTATGACATTTGACAATTACTTTTTGACAATATGACATTTGACATTTTAAAATTATACCGGTTTCCATACAATAATAATTCATTGGGCATTTCATCTAGGTATTATCAATTTAAGGAACTCTTAAAATTTAAATTATGTTTATGCAATCGGGCAATAAAGAAATACAATCCATAATTACTAATTTGTGTAAATAAAAATCAGTAAAATTTTAGTGATCTACTAATGGTCTACTAATTAGGGAACTTGTTGTTATATTTAATAGACTTCGTTAAGATAAACATGATGCCTCGAAAACCCGATAAACATGATGCCTCGAAAACCCGCGAGCCTCTATGTAGCCGTTATTTTTAGAATTTTAAAATATAGAAATAAAAAATGTTTTGATATAAATAGGAAAGCTGTATCATTAATTTTCCATTTATATTTCTTTGAATGATTGAATGCAATTTTAGAACAATTGAGAGTATTTTATCTTGTTAATTCTTGGGAAATTCTAAGTTCAAGCGTGAAAATTTGAAATCCTAGCCAATAGTTTGGTCGCCCTTGTGTCTAGTGTATGTTTAGCAACAGCCGCTGGTATTTATATATAACGGCACGTGTAGAAAAGTGCGACTGTCAGGTGTTTGCATTGTATGCGTGTGCAGAATTTAAACCACAGTTCGCAAACGAACTCGTACAGCTCAAAAATATATATAGTCCGGGACACGAAAGATGAACTGTGGAAAATATCACTGTCTAATATATGCGCTCCCTTTAAATCCGCACGAAATAAAATAAGTTTTAAAGCTATTCAGTATTTCTTATATTGGTAGTTGATGTGTGCAATTGCTGTTTGTATCAGTTCCTGTCTTGTTTACACTCGGATCATAAGCGTACACAAATGAGTTAGAAGCACAAAGTTAATGTAATAATTATTATTTGACGGCGTCTATGGAATATTACGATATGACCATTTCTTTCCCTTTCCCCTCAGGTCAAGATTGGTGTTCCGCTCTATACATAAATATATGATAATTTGTATTTTTTGTGATTCATTGCAAAAATTTCAACGTAAGTTACTTTAATTTTTTTCTTTTCGTCATTAAATAAGATAAGCTGAATTATTAATTATTCATTATTCATTATTAATTGGGAGTTTATCCTGTTGAGTGAGTGATTTAAATAAATACTCGTTAATTTGTTACCAGTTACACTTACATTAGTAGTTTACCTTTTTCATAAAATTCATTATTATTTTTGTTACAAATATATTTATTAAATAAAAAATAATAGTATATTACGCAACGAGTTTATAATGATAGCTATTAATCCACGAGCATGAAGTTTACGATACAAGCCATGGCGAATATCGTAAATCATGTACATACATACGTACATACATACATAAAATCACGCGTTTCCCACTTAGTGGGTTAGCAAAAACCCGAAAATAATAAGATAAGGGATGAAAGTAAGAGCTCCAATCATTATACATGAGTTAATAATAGCATACATTGTTTTTTCTACGACTATTCATAATAATTAAAAAAATAAACTATAGACCAATAAATTGGTTATAAAATTAATCTGTATCATAATGATAACCTGTATTATAAGGAAAAGAAGATCAGAATAATAATGATAATCCGAGTCATAATGAAAATCTGAATCATAATGAGTGTCATTCAGATGACACATACCTAATAAGTCAATAAAAGCATAGGAGTAGAAAAATAATAATACTCTATAAAAAACTTAACATAAATACAATTAATTATGGTAATACAAACTAAAATAACTTTTTTATTCACACGAATTTAGTTAAGCTTAAGATTAAGAATAACTAATATTTAAATTTGTAAATATCAATATAGATGATCTACCTATCTGCGTTCCGTCTTGCCTTTCTTTTAGATACAATGTTTTCGGGAAAACTGTTCGGGTAATTAAAGGGTATTTGCCAATTAACGGGCAGCGGGTTTATTTCGGGTAATTGGGAAAGAAATTTTATACCCGGGTACATTATTATCGGGTAGGCTCCGAGTACCCGGGTACCCGTTGTCATTCCTATTTGTGAGTGTATTTTGCGGGTTTATCGGAAGTGCAACAAACTGAGATTTTGACTAAAAAGAATACAGCTCCTGACATTCCGGATAACTTTTATTGGTTTATCCTTTTGCATTCTTTGTAAAACGTTCAAATTAATCTGCTGTTTTTTCCTGTTTTTCTGACTATTCAACGTTACGTTATAATTGTTTTCTTCCTAATTTTATCCAACGTCTATATTTTGTTGTTTTGTCGTGTCTTCCGCTTCCGTGTAACAAAATACGTAATGAATTTTATCTTTGTGTTTTTGTTGTTTTTATTGAACCTAATGGTTATTCGAAGTCTTTTCTCTCAATTTCGAGCTTAATAATAATAAAACATGGTATTTTTCGAAATAACGTGCGTAACAATAGTTTTCGGAAATAAATTACACAACTTCATCATACAGAAAAAAGTTTTTAATTGAAATGATGGCATAAGGGATTATTCCTATTAACGAAGGAGATAGGAAAGCTAATTTTACTGATACACTGATAGGGGACCAGTGAACTAATCACTTCAAATTAATAATAGTGACATTTTAAAAAGAAAATAGTAAATAAAGCAATAGTTATATGAAATGGAACAGTTTGTAGCATTAGTAAATACGGAGGTATGTATTTAAATTAATAAAAATTATATAGTGGGAAGTTTTGTGTCGGCCACATCAGATTTTTTAAATTCTAAATTGTTGATATAATTTGTCAATGATGTTCTAACTTTCTCACGGCAATTTCCATTTGGGGCAAAAGTTCAGATTGCCTACTTTTTGGTAAATTAATCCATATACACCTTTTTCACATTCCTGTATAGTTCGGTAAATAGTCATCTGTCCATTATTTTGATCCCCAAAAACGTTAAAAATTTCACGTTTCGGCTATCTGTCTAACTAACCTATAGAATAGATAAATTTGGGTATTTTAAGCTTGTATAACATCCTTCTAAACTTTTTCTGACAATTTTAACGTGATATATTATTAAACAAATATGTACGTACAGTCGAACCTCTATAACTCGAATCTCCATAACTCGAACCTCCATAACTCGAAACTCTCTAAGTCGAAGTTTACTTGTGTTCCCGGCACATTTTATATATTTACAATGTATTTTGACCTCTCTAACTCGAATTTCTGTAACTCGAAAATCTCCGTAATTCGAAACCACTCCCATGCCCCAGTAACATAGTATTCTCTATAACTCCAATTTTCGAGCACAAAATATTTTTTGGCCTTATATTATACACGTTAAAAGATACGGACGAAGAAATTATTGTTACTATTGCTAAACAAAATGAGCTTCAAGACTTGTTTGCAATAAGTATGCTTTTTCTCTAACTCGAAGTAATTTCGCGGTCTCTGAGTTTCGAGTTATAGAAGTTCGATTGTACTTATTATGATGCCCAGTGACAAAAATTAGAAATTATTTTATAATTACAATTTGTAGCGTATTTTTTTTCTCAAAATTATGTTATATTATTCCCCATTACAAGGCAAACTTTATAAAAAAAGATAGTTTTGAGAGAAATGTAAAGCTTTGAATGTTACAATCAGGATATTATTATCATTTGCAATGTCCGAACGGGATAATAACCTAGAACCGTCAATAGCAAGCGAGATTGATTGTTCGGTCATCTACTGCGCTCAATTGAAACTTGTTGCAACGTTCATAATTGTTTTTTCGATTTCATTATTTGAATTACATTGTGATTGGTTTGGTAACAAAGCGGCTTCAATCAAGGATATTGATTCTATGTAATTACATTCATTTCTTTCCGCTAATTACAAAAAGCTTTTCGTTTTCTTCAAGAAATGATACTCCGTCTTTTTAACTTCATTATATTTCTACTTATATCAATCATAATAAAGATCTCTATTATTGACATTCCTATTATTGCTTTATCTAAACAGAGTTATTGTCATGCAATTCAAAGGATAGGGACAAAGGAAATTTGTTATATACAATAATTATTTTTTAACGTGTGGTAAATTAGTGATCCTGAAAAGAATACAAGTTTCCGAAACGAATGGAACGAATTTGGAAATTTGCATGGGATTTCAGAATTTATTGCGAGGAATATTTTTTCTGCAGTCGGCTACAAATATAAGAAAAACTACGAAATGTATTCTAAATTTTTGACATACAGTGGTAGACAAAAGTATGGAAACTTTTAAATTTTTCATTTTTTTTAAATATGTTTATACTTCTCGCAAATTTGAATCGTATTTTCTAAAGTCAATATATCGAAGAATATATTCACAAGAAATCTTTTGATATTGACTGTACGATTTAAGTTGAAATAACACATACTCGTTTTTTCGATGGACAAAAGTATGGAAACATATTGAAAATATGATTTTAATTGTCTTACTTTCAGTTGTATTTTGTCATTTATTTAGTAAGTTGATGTTAAGATGGGTAAAATAAATATTTTTCCAACAACTTACGAGAAAGGGTAGTACAGCTTCATAAAGATGCTGTGAAACAGCGCAATGTTTCAAAAAAATTAAAAATCAGTAATCCCGAATTTTTGCTGGACGTTCACTTTATGATAAAGTAGGATCACTTACGAATAGACGCCGAATGGTTTTTGTCAATTCTAGCACTAGTTTTCTTGGACCACCCACTTTATTTTTATATATTATATATTAGTTTTAATACTTCTATACTGCGATTTTTTTCAAAATCTTTGATATGCCACTTTTACTGATATTTATTTTTTTTTAAACATTGCACTGTTTCACACCATCTTTATGAAGCTGTACTACCCTTTCTCGTAAGTTGTTGGAAAAATATTTATTTTTACCCATCTTAACATCAACTTACTAAATAAATGACAAAATACAACTGAAAGTAAGACAATTAAAATCATATTTTCAATATGTTTCCATACTTTTGTCCACCGAAAAAACGAGTATATGTTATTTCACTTAAATCGTACAGTCAATATGAAAAGATATCTTGTGAATATATTCTTCGATATATTGACTTTAGGAAATTCGATTCAAATTTGCGAGAACTATAAACATACTTTTGTCCACCACTGTATGTATCATCTAGGTACTACATGGGGCCCGATTCTCAAGATACGTTCTATTGGTGTCAGAAATCTTCTTACTTCTTCTAGTAGTAGTACAATGGTCGTTCTTTTGCGTTAAAATATCTGAATATTCCTACGAATCATTCCAACTTCAGTGCAGGAAGCATTTTGAGGAAGATCTACTGGAGATAAATAGACACACAATTGACGTCACATGCAAGAGAGAGATAGAAGATCATGCTTCCAAACAAACCTCCCCTCTTTGTCTTACGTCCCGCTTCCTGATTCTATGAGTCATGTTTGCTTCTGTCATTCGGTGTTAATCTAATTCTTTGTGATTTGTTCGTTGTGTTCAATAAAAATGAGTTTAAACCCACAAGATGTACGAGAGGCAACTTTTTTGTTTGATAATATTGAAGATCATTCGATTATTCAACTGAAAGGATGGCTGGTGTAGAGGTCTATGGCTGATGACAGGTCTTTGTTTGGAAGTGGGAACCATAGCAATCTTTAGTTCTATGCTTTGCCGCTAGATTCGTTCTTGCAAATTGCAATTGTGTGTCTATTAAAAAAAATTTCAGCCGACCGTCACGTGCGCCTTTCTGTCACATTTATTATTTAATATATTGATAATTATAATATCTGTAATATTTGAATAACAACATTTTGATGATCCAAAATAAACATAAAAAGTTATCTTTAGTTGTTAACTAACAATAACACAAACACTGTTCTGTTTATTTGTTACTTGACAGTTAGTTGCTAATTGCTATTGAGCGTTCTATTGTTTTAAGAATATTCTTATTCAGTAGGAATATTTCCGACACCGCTGTACTTTCAATTTTTACCATTGTGATATGATATGAAATGATAAATTTATATCATATCACTTGTCATTCTCATGATATTATTTGTCAAATATCAATGAACACACGAATCAAATTCGTATTTTCTTGTTATGCGAAAACAATATTGTCAACATACGGTAAATAAAATACACACTTTCTCACTGATTTATATATGATCGCTTTGCAATAGAGGATTTCGACATTGACGTCACAATTGTCTACACCAGTGTCACTTCTTGTGAACTATGCAGATAAACAAAGCATGATTCAAACTGAAATAAAGTATGAAGCTAGATCTGGTGCCAAATTTAGAAAAGATAATGTCGAAGAATTGAGAATGATGCTGGAATGAAGAGGATTAAATATAACTGAAAAAAAAAAAAAATTTATGTAAAGATTAATATGTCTTGCGAAATATGAAAATACTCCAGTTATTATTACTATAACAAAAATTATGTATTTGCAGATGTAAAAATTGCATTTAACCCGGCAATAGTGATGAAATTTGGCTAAGTACAGATGAAGGAAAATTGATTGGCTAAGACAGTATAAGAAATAGTAAAACGCTTGCAATTAATTTTACATTTTTTTTTTGTTTTGTACGTATGTAACTACTGCGTGTAATTTTTTTGAATTTAATGTAAAAATTCTGCATCCCCATATGGTTTTGAAAACGGAATAACATTTAAAAAATCTGTTGTGGCCACACAATACCTCTCGCCATTTTCATATTAGACTATATAAGTAGGTATAGCTATTTTAGCTTAGATGTTGACGGAGTCTTTTCCTCGTTATAACAACAGCATATTATATTTCTATTACATTTCCACTTGTACATGTACGAATTCTATATCTAATTATAATTTTAAATATTTAATTAATGATAAAATAAGAAATATTGAAAGTACTTCCCAGAAAAAGTCTTCAGTAATGTTTGGATTTTTCACATTGACATTAAAAACATTTTTTTTTTCAAGCCCGGGGCAGATGTCAAATTTGCCCCCCCCCCCCTCCCTACAAAATAAAATCTTTTTTTTTTATTCAAGGTCAAATGCCTTATAATTGAGTATTAGATCTCAGCTTCTATTAATAACTTACATTTGAAATATGGTATGTTGACTCAAAATGAAATATTAATATAAAATATAAATATTTTTTTATTTTAAATTGATTAGTTTAATTTTAATAAATTGTTAAAGGCTTTTGGGATACCGCTTATTGCGCTATACACAATAAATTAATAAAATAATGCTAGAAGATTGTATTAAGTTATTAAAATATTAAATAACAAATTCATTGAAAAACTGAAATAGATATTCTGCACTACACAAGGAAAAAAATATATAGCGCTAAATAGTATCAATTAGAAAAATTTTTTTTTCGCTCTGTCAATTTTGCGCTCTCATAATTAGTGCGTCTGGAGCAGTTTGCTCCAACTGCTCCACGGTAGCTACGCCACTGTTTTCAAGTGGTGTCCATAGGCTAATTGATTCGTTATAGAATGGATTATTTTATATATTTATAATTCAGTCTATCTCTAAATCTATAGAAGACATAATGAAAATGTTTAATGTATTGGATAGAGAATTTTATATTCTTTAATGTTTTATATTATAAATTTTCAAAATTTTTTTTTCTTTTGAAACTATTATTTCCGGTTGTCCAATTATTACCAAAATCTAATCAGCTCTTCCCAGGAATGTCAGATTGAGGAAATTGCAATTATATATGTTATAATTGGATTCTAGGGACCTTAAAACGTGCTTATCTACTAAAATCTGGATATGCGATTTTTAGCATAATTCCAATACCTCTCTTAGCGAGAGGTAAAAAATTAAATAGAATATACAAGTGTTTTAAAATCAAAACAAACTAAAAATTTAAATAAATAACCTAAAAATCGAGCTAGTTCTGCTTCTCATGTAAATATCTCTGAAACGAAGCATTTATTTTTAGGTTCTTTATTAAAATTTTAAGTCTGTTGTTTAATATTGGAATCTTGGAAAACATAAAACATTTCCTTGGTAATATTAGATGGAATTTACGTGTAATGTACAAAACGTCAGTAATTCCTTGAACAAATCTGTATGAAAAGGATAATTATATAATAATATAAATGTTTATATTATATTTCATTCTAAAGTGCGTAACAATAAAGCTGAAAAAGTTTACAAACACTGGTGCAAAGTTAATGTTACGTAACAACATTATGATGTTTGCTCATGTATTTATAGATGTGACTGACATGTGAACGTAGTTATGCTTTACTATTTGCATTTTTATTTTTATTTGCAGCAAATAGTAGTAACTCACTGGAAGCAGTAAGATGGGAAATTTATTATCTGCAGAACAGAATTCGAAAACAATTTGTTTTTAGTTTTTAAAATATGTCACAAAAAGTACTTTATTAATGACCTTGTAATGTCTAATGTTGTTGGGCATTTAAATAATTATTTCTGCAATAAATTCAAAATAGACAATAATTAAATATTATGATAATAAAATTACAAAATTACAAATTACCCGGTAAATAAATATAGGTGCAACGTTTAAATAAATAAATATATCATTGCGCATATTGTTCATTGCTGGCCGTGCCAGTCTGCTTTATACGCAGATATCGGTAATGATACTAGCGTGGAGAGTGCACCATAGAGGTCACTTTTGTGTCATTTAAAAACTGAAATAATAGGGCTGTTGTGATAATAGGGTAGTTGTGCATTTTTCAATTTATTTTTTTTCTGAAAGAATTGTTGAAGTTATTTACTTTAATACATATTTTATGTCTGACAACAGTATATTTTTTAAAAAAAAATTCTTATTTCAAATTTTCTCGTGGTGACGTGTTTTATTAATACCAATCACAGTCTTTCTTGCCCTAGCGGTACACTCTCGATTTTACACTCTGTACACAATGCTACCATTTTTATTTGAAACGATTTATATGTTTGAGAGAAGCACTATTTTAAAAGAAATTATTCATTCATTAGTTTCATTACCTTGTTTTAAATCTGCTGATATAGAAAAGAAAAATAAAATATGATTTTAACACGTAAAACATAGGTTATGTCACTAAAAATGACATGTACATTCACTGGAGTGTGCAGCCACCTGGTGGCAAAATTATGAAATTGTCTATATAAGAATTAAATATCTTCAAAATATCTTGTATTCAAGTAAATAATTATAAAATATACCTACTATTAAACAATACTTTTGTATCTGTTATTTTTCTTCTAAAATTATACTGTAAATATTTATATGATACAACTAAATATAATTCAACATCTTCGCTTCGTCGTGGTATTCTAACAAGCTTATATGAGTCATACAGACTTGGTCGAACTATATAATTATTAAAAGTCTACGTCACAAGAATTCCACCGCGAACTTTATTTATGGAAATTATGAATGAAAAGTTTTATATTTTTAAATAATTTTTTCATTAATATGTTTAGAATTAGTTTATATTTCATAATTAATAGGAAAAAATAACTTTTATTTTTTTCACAATTACCCTATTGTGTGATACGCCTTTTATTTATATAAATAATATAAACTGTTTTCCTATTGGTGAATGACGTGCTGTACCTATGTACTCCAACGTCACATGAACGGAGGGCCGGGGGGTTGTTTTGCATGATTATTTTTGGCGCCAATCTTTTTATTTAATTATTTACGAAAATATATTATTTTTTTATTACTTTGAAAAATATTTCATAAACTTTTATTTAAAACACTTTAAAAAATGTGAAACCGGCTCATTTTGGCTTTGGTCGGGATCGAACCTGGGTTTCCATACTCTCAGGCACACGGCCACAAGATCCCATAGTTATTAATATTTGTATATTAATTAAAATAATATGAATACGTTGTATCTGTTCATCTCATATTTTGTTGTTCTTGTATTTGTATCTTTTGCTTTATTACCATACATTGATAGTTTGTTGTAGTAGTGTGAAAGATACGGTTGAATGTTATCAGTTGAAAACAGCTCTTCACGCTTGTGTAAATTCCAATCCTGAGTTCTGGACACAGGATCGTTTTAGGATCAAGTGCATAATCATTGTCCTGCATTAACGCATTACTCTGAGCCTTATAGTCTTCATTCAATCTCAATCCCCTACCACTATAGATTTATAGCACATTGGTTTGCCTAGATTTGCATTTATTATTTGTGTATTCGTGACATATTTTTCCAGAAGGCTATTATTCATTTAGAAGTGTAGTGTGTTCCAATCCTCATTATTATACTTCGTTTCAATCAATAATAATTTGCTAAGAGGTAGTTAAAAAGATTGAAATCGTTTTTCACTTCTCAATTATTTTTTTTCGAGATCATCTGAAACAAAATGTGACGTCACAGTACATACAATTTAACATGTGACAAACTATCGCCTTCTCTAATTTATATCACTTTATACATATTGAATATGTAAATATAAATTTTGATAACGAACTTGCAGATAACGTAAATATATAAACAGATCCCCGAAAAGTTGCTAACCTAGCTTAATTGTATTCATCCAGATAATTACACAGTTTAGTGCAAATCTTGTTTCCTCCTTAGCCAAATCTTCTCTCGTACATTCCTCTTCTAGTAGGTGGGCCATTGTTGTACTTAACCACAATAGCATAAAGTGAGTTCTACTTGGTACCCCCAGTTGTACATGTTTACTCCATATTTTCCTATTTGACTTCGTAGGCGATTTAAAGTTTTCCAAATGGGCCATTTCTGATGGTGATTACCTGGTGGTAGTTTCTCATCTGGTTTCAAGGTCTCATACTGCAATAAGCGTCTTGTTACAGCCTTAGTTTCTGTCAGAGGTTGAAGAAACTGTCAGGATTTTAGTCGTGACCGATCATTTGCAACTAAACACATACCTAACTATACTCTATTCCGGTTGAGAATGGACTTAGGTAAAAACATAGTGAAGCAAAGAGCAAAGTACCGATGAAAGTGGAGAGTAAAGCGGCGAAAATAAGCCAGTGGATTTCTGTTAAAATTCACATAGGGCGTACAGTCTTACTATGATCATTTTAACAAGAATCCATTGGTCTCTGCTTCACTATTTTTTAGCCTTATGAATAAGATAGGACTTATGATTCCAGCTTTTTGAATGGTCTATAGGCGAACCAAGTTTACAGTAGCGAAAAATTTGTAACAAAACGTTTCAGTCAACGTCGTAAGAGCTAATCAATGCTGAAGTTTAAGCTGTAATTCTATAACATTATATTCTGTACTATTATACTTTAAGTAAATGTTTATTTGCTAAAGAATTAAAAATCGTCAAATTTTGACGTTTTGAACTCAACCCAAGTATATCTTGCACGAAACAAAAGTAATTCATAAGTTTTATGTTTGTAAAACTGGCTGGCTCCGAAGCTCCATCAAGTCCATTCTTAAGTAGAATACAGTATTAGATATGCACTCGATCTCGAGCTTTGGCCCGGTCCGGCCAGAAGCCCGCCTCGATTTCGAGTCGATCATCGAGCCGGGCCGAAGATATTTTTTATCGGGCTAGTCATTTGCAAAAGTTGAGGCGAGTCGGACTTTTGATTTTGGCCCGACCCGAAAATTCGAGCTTTTCGGGCCTGCCAGAAAAATCTTATAGTTTAATCAAAAATGCACAGTTTCCTTAATATTTTAATGAAAATGGATGAAGTTGAAAAGGGTCAAAATGATTAAATAACAACATACTTCACATATTAATAATATAAATGTTATTTTACTTCAAAAATTCAAGGTTATTCATTAAAGCATAATAATGCTATTGTTATGTTGTTATTATTACTATTGTTACTATTCGTATACTTAAATAAAAGTGATTTTTTTTCTACTATAATGATTTCTTGTCTTATTTTTAAGTAGAAATAAAGTTAGATAAAAAAAATTCTTATGTAAATGATATGTCTTTGTATAAGATTTGTGAAACAGTTTAAATTTTCGAGCGCCTTTGGGAAACAAAGTGTTTTATACTCGTAAGTCTGTAATTTTTATAACAAACTTGCACTAGAAGTGTCTCTGTTTTTAACAACTTATGTTAACTAATGTCGAAAGTTATAAGGATGTAGAGGTATTTTATAAATTTGGCACGAAAAAAGTTAAACATTTCGCCTCACATAAAAATCAAAATTAGGAATGTCGGATGCATCCAATTTCTAGCTTTGGCCCGGCCTGGCCCGAAGCCCGGACCGATTTCGAGTCAATTTTCGAGCCGGGCCAATATAAGAAAAGGCTGCGAAGCTTTAAAACTTATTTGGGCAACTATTATATTACGTATGCGTAAAGTAAATTAATTGTATTTCGTGTGGGCTTAAACGGAGCGTATATATTAGAATATTAGACAGTGATTTGTGTTCAGGACTGTATGTAACATAATAACCATTGAAAAAAGTTGATGATCGCTTTCAAACAGTTATATTTAATGCGGAATTAACGTATTTAGTGTATTTGAGAACGTCGTTAAACGACTTGTGATTACAGCGAGCGACTGAAACTGTTTCTTTACTTCTTGCGCTCGCCGGCGAAGGAAACTGGCGAAACGAGGTCATTTCATCGTCGGCTCGTGAAAAATGCAAACATTGAGGAAGTGAGACAAGAAATCGATTGTCCCGGTTCCGAACTTGCATTTTTCTCTTTGTCTTCGTCCGTTCCCAGTTATTTATAACGGGTCATTAAAAACTCCACCAGAAATAGAACGACATGTAACAAGACTCAACCAGGAATCAACACAAATTGCCCTTTTATTTACTACGCGCATTTAACCAAATAATCCAAACGAACAAAATTGCTTTGCACCGCCAATATTTTTTGGTTATTAGTACATGATTAATTTATATTAAATAATAATAAGACTGTCAAGATCCATACCAATTTTAAAAATAATCTTGAACACGACAAACAATTTATAGGAGATTTTCGTTACTTCCTCTTCCCTCTTTTATATTCCTTTTGCATTTATTTCTTCCTTTTAAATATTCCTTGCCAGTACACCCACATAGTCTTATTCAACATGTAATAAGTGTACCTACTATATATTTGACTTCCACTACCACATCTGATTTTATCAAAACATTTTTCTACATTATTCATCGCTAATTATTTAATTAAAACTTAAAGTAAAATCATGTAATTTTCTACATATTATTGTTTCAAACAGGTGAGTGGTCACACTAATTTGTTATACTTTTACTTAAAAACAAATTTTATGTTTCTCTGACCTTTATATTTTAATTGTTTTGTATAGCTGAAGATGGATCACTATGGTCCGAAACGTCCATAAATAATTTTTTGTGCCTTCGTCCGGCAAAGTTTGTTTTACATATCTCGAAATCGTCCAGAAACACTTATTTTCTGGCCTAGGCCAACAAACAGATTGCGAATTTTACGACTGTAAGTTGGTATTATTCTGGTGAAATGTCAACTTATAAATATTTTCCAAATGTGATACATTATTTAAAAACACTAGTTTTGATTTATTATTCATATTATACTCGTATTCTTACTATTACATTAATTGTAAAATATCATCGGATTAGTTTTATTTTTGAGGTTCTGTTGAACGAATACAAACAGAAAATGTATCTTCAAATTTTAACCTATAATGCGGATTATTGGACTAAAATGTCACTAAATTTTTTAAATAAAACAAATGAATTGTTGATAAAACCATGTAAATCGAAAATGTTACCAACATAAAATTTTTATAGTATATAATATTTGAAGTAGTAATAATATTTCTTTAATAAATTAAAAATGTCGTCGGTACAAAAAATCTTGTGTATCACACACCCGGAAACTCACTCTCGCAAATATTCAGTTTCTGGCCTAGTGATACAAATAACTATTTTTAAAAAACATTATGGATCATTATAGCCTTAATCCTTCATACCTCCTTATAACGTTTATTATTCACAAAGCCTGTGGTTACAACATATTAATTTTTTTTTTCGATTCATACAAAAATAGTATATTATGTGGCAAGTGTGTGAAGCTGAAATTTTTACATGAGGGTGTAGATTGCGACACGAGCCGAAAGCGAGTTATGCAAAGTACCCGAATGTAAAATAGGCTTCACACACGTGTTACATGCTATACTTTTTCTACGACCTTGCAGTAAAATATATTTTTTCTTCACATTGTCATTCTTTTAACGTAAAGCCTCTGTATTATCGAGTTGTGTAACCATGGTTATCAACGTTACGGGTGTTTAACAGCTTTGTTTTATTAAAATACAATTCAGTTTGTAATATTTAAAATAATGACCGGTGCGTGAAATGTTACTTCACGCATAGTGTGCAAAAAATCAAACTTCACACATAAAAATTGATACGTGAAGTACTCACTTCACGCATGGGAGAAGAAAAAATTATTTTTTCAATTAATACATATTGTTATTATAGACATTAATGAAGTTGAATATTTCTTCAAACACGCTAAAAATGACGGGTCATTTATCTATAAATATTGTCATTATTTCCATATTAATTATTTTGAAAATTACTCGTATAAAAATTAGTAAAATTATAAATAAATGTATAATTCATTATTCAAAGTGTGATTCAATATTTGAATATTTTTTAAGCTAGTTATGGATATAGACTTAACTGATTAAAATTATTTCCTCGATAGTAGTTTGTACTTGCGTATTGTAAAATCTTATTTCAGTTTAAGATATTTTCTCTTGTAATATGAGTATAATTTGAATAATATAGGACTTTATTTGTATATCGCACGAGCTTCACTGTCGAGAAGTTAGCCGTTAACAATAAATAAGGGTTCAAATCAAAGTATTTCTACATAAAAAAACTTTTACAATCGTTCATTAAATACATCACGTGAATTGCACTTGCATTCTTATTATTGTTCTGTGACTAGTTCTTTTCTCGTGAACACGTTTGAATGAATCGAAAACAATGTGTAAGCACCGATGTAACATCACAAGGTTACATTTACATTTCTCATTGAAAACTACATTCATGTGTGAATATATGCGTTAGGCCTGTATGTTGCATGACAGTGACACATAGCATGCACGAATGTCACTGACATATGTGTCACAACTGGCCGGACTATTGATCACGTATTCTCTATTGAAAGTATCGGGACAACTACAAAAATAATATTAATAGAACAAGACTTAATAAATAATGCAAATGTGTGGGAGTAACGTTCCCTATTAATGAATTATGTAATTAGAATAGTTGGCAAACAAAAAGGCAAAAATTATTAAACATAAAATAACTCATTTTTTCCATTTGCAATTTCGACACGATTAAAGATAATAGTAGTTTATATATTAACGGAGTAAAGTTCGTTATTATTTGTCGAGAGCGAAGATTGAATCCTGAGGGCGTACTTTACTCCCGTGTTATATACAATATTTTGTATACAAACGGAAAAGAAGAATGAAGCACATAAAAAAAAAAATTTAAATTTAATTTTACAAAAATCATTATTTTTTTTCCAAATTAAATAGAATTGATAATATTCCTTATCTGTTAATCAATATCAATTAACAATGGACTTGAATTACTTTATTTCCCTAGAGAGTACTTTATTTCCCCTAGGGAGTACTTTATTTCCCTAGGGAGTACTTTATTTCCCTAGGGAGTACTTTATTTCCCTAGGGAGTACTTTATTTTCCTAGGGAGTACTTTATTTCCCTAGGAAGTACTTTATTTCCCTAGGGAGTACTTTATTTCCCTAGGGAGTACTTTATTTCCGTAGGGAGTACTTTATTTCTCTAGGGAGTACTTTATTTTCCTAGGAAGTACTTTATTTCTCTAGGGAGTACTTTATTTCCCTAGGAAGTACTTTATTTCCCTAGGGAGTATTTTATTTCCCTAGGGAGTATTTTATTTCCCTAGGGTGTACTTTATTTCCCTCTATAAATAATGAAGCACATTAAGTTATGATTTTGATAAGAATAATGTTAAAAGTTGTATATAAACAAAATTACGAAATTAATACGTGGCGAAATTTCACATGAGAAAGTGAGTTTTAAGTCGAATTGCAGATGTTTAAAATTTGGTTTAATTTGTTAGTAACTCAAGAATCACACACATAACACATGACATGAAAGAGAAATTCATGCTGAATTCAAATGTACAAACCGCGTTATCGTATTTTGTACGAAAGCGTTGACAAAAATAGTTAAAAATCATCGATAATTTACTTCTATCGATGCCACGACGAATGTAAACTGTTATAAATAGCAAAACCTATTAGATTAAATATTAAATACCTTATTATTATATATTTTTCGAACTTTCATCGTCTTTATTTTTGAGTTACACAACGTTTCGATTGTTAAAAACCTTCAATCGTTATCAAGTGAATAGCTATTATTGTTTATTTTTTAATTAATTTAGATTTGTTTTATAAATTGTTATTCTGGTTAATTATTTTTCAATAGTTCATCCTAGATAAAAAATGTAACAGTTTTTGTACAAGAAATAACCAGCTTTAATTTTGAGAAAATGGCCAAAAACACAAGCACTTTTTTGACCCTTTGATCAAAGACGGCGGTTCGCGCCGATCCTTCCCAAGGTCAGAAACTTGTGTTTTACATCTACAATTCTACGAAGCATTCAGTAAATAACTAAATAACTTTAAATATACCTAAATTTATAAAATAATTTATTTTTATACATCATCTTGCCTATGCCTTAAACAAAAACAACTTTAAATATACCTAAATTTATAAAATAATTTATTTTTATACATCATCTTGCCTATGCCTTAAACAAAAACAATACTTTAATAACAATTTTGTCATATTTAAATAAATATCACTGTCAAGAATCAATTACATTATAATTAATAGTGAAATCGTGCCAATATAAATATTAGACGTACAAGATGATCCGACTTAAGTTTGCTATGTGTGCAGCACTATAAATCAAACAGCTGACAATATGCACATGTTTTCAAAGTGTCAAATATTAGCTTATTACCTATTTACGAAATGGATCATGTACAGCGAAGAATTTACACATAATGCGTTTTAGAGCATCAGGAAGTTATTGATTGGAACAATAATTAGATTTTGTTTACAAACGATCAACGGATAAACCGGAAGTGATATTTTAGTTAAAGCTCATTGCAATATTAAATATGGAATTGGCGGGAGGTCATGTGCTGGCCACATCAAATTTTTTCATTATAGTCCCGACCTAAACAACATTGCGCTGTGCTAGAACATTAAGACAAATTATTAAAAATGTTAGTTTCGAGATAATTTCGTTTTAGACGTCACCTCACGGGCACGCATAGCTGGTGTGGAGAGTGCATCACAGGGATTTTGTGCACGGGCTGGGATCGAACCCGGATCACCAGATTGGCAACCAGACACTATACGCACAAAATATTCTATAACGTTCGTAGATTAATCTTATATAATTGACGTTTTCCGAATGTTTAGGGTTAATATTTCATTAGTTGACTAATATTTATTATGGCTGAAATTACAAATCAAAACAGAGAAATTGATTTTTATCTTTTATAATTGCCGCATGAAATACATAATTACGTTGTGCATAGTAGATTTTGCAATTAGTAATTTATTTTACAGCTGTATGTGCGATGTAAATTTGTTACAAACATGTAGTGAATATAGGGATTTGCTGAAATCAACCGCTCTTTGATTTAAATGCATGTGATTACTATAATAATTTAAAAACAATTAAAATGGCCTTGTAACTTTGCACAATCTAATCATATATGATAATTGGGCCAAATAAGTGTGAACAGGACAAGGAATGGAACATCGTGTATCATTTTTAGTTAACAAATATATGTTACATTTGGTGGTTCTAAACACTGAAATATATACTAACTGGAACTCGCATACTCTGCCTATCAGCGTACGCTGCACTGAAGCCGCATTGAACAATAATGGCTGGTCCTGTTCGCGCAAGTTCGTGCCGAACCGAACCTAGCCGAATAACTCGTATCATAGCTGATCGCTTTGTTTTCATATTATGCTTCATTTATTTAAACATGCGCCACACGAAATAATTTCCGCCTACTCACGAACTGTCTCGATGTTTGCCGACTACTCCAGCAGCAGGCTTTCCATATGCTTCACAGTCACGGTTCGTACGCGCATTCCAGTTAGTATATATTTCAGTGGTTCTAAATTATTCTATGGTTTGTGCTAATAATATCATCCGTTAGTATGAACAACTGATTAAGGGTGATAAGCGAGCAGTTGACTAGCATTATTTTTTATGGATTATTTTATAGAAAAAGACTTCAAATAACGCTTACAGAAAAATTAATTGTACACATCTGTTACTTGAAGTATTTTTCCAGTATAATCTATTAGAGATTCACTCGATTTCGAGCTTTGGCCCGGCCCGGCTCGAAGCCCGCCTCGATTTCGAGTCGATCATCGAGCCGGGCCGAAGATATTTTTTATCGGGCCGAATCGGGCTAATCATTTTCAAAAATCGAGACTAGTCGGACTTTAGATTTTGGCCCGGCCCGAAAATTCGAGCTTTCCGGGCCGGCCCGAAAAATTTTATAGTTCTATCAAATGCACAGTTTCCTTAATATTTTAATGAAAATGGATGAAGTTAAAAAGGATTAAAATGATTTAATAACAACAAACATTACATATTAATAAATAAAAATGTATTATTTTACTTCAAGAATTCAAGGTTATTCATTAAAGCATAATAGTCATATTGCGATGTTGCTATTATTATTGTTATTACTCGTATACTTAAATAAAAGTGATTTTTGTTCCTACCATAATGATTTCTTGTCCTATTTTTGAGCAGAAACAAAGTTAGATAAAAAATCCTTATGTAAACAATATTTGTGAATAAGTTGTTTAAATTTTCGAACGGTTTGGTAAACAAAGTGTTAAATACACGTAGGACTGTAATTTTTATAACAAACTTACTCTCTTTTTTTAACTACTTATGTTAACTAATGTTGAAAGTTATAAGAATGTAGAGGTTTTTATAAGTTTGACACGAAAAAAGTTAAACATTTCGCTGTAATATAAAAATCAACATTAGGAATGCCGGATGCACCCAATTTCGATCTTTGGCCCGGCCCGGTCCGAAGCTCGGCCCGTTTTCGAGTCAGTTTTCGAGCCGTAATTTTTATTTTCGGGCCGAGGTGATCCAAACCTCAAAGCTCGGCCCGGCCCGGCCCGAATGCATCTCTATAAATCTATAAACGGTTGACAGAGAAAACAAAGCTAATCAACTGCTCGGTTTATTACTCTTAACTGTTATTGAGTTAGTCCTGTATATTTGCACCTTTTTTTGTATTTACACCTGTTATTAATAATTAAAGTTTTTTTTTTCAAAAAAAAAAAAAAAAAAAACTTAAGCTGTGATTAAAAGTGAATCAAAAGGATTAAATGGTCCACGTAGGCACGTATGTTGTAAAATCCTTTATTACGGACGTTTCGGGCTTAGGCAAGCTCATCTTCAGCTATTGTTACATCATTATTAGCAAAAAACAGTTTTTCAAGAAAAGTATAAAATATTTTTTACCTAAAGGTGAATATACTGATGAATTTTATTACAGTAACACAGTGATCTTTATAAGTTACGTTGATAAAATTTTAAGATACAGCATTTCAACAAACCTCCGAATCAATTCGGAGTTGATGAAATACCAAAGAAAAAACAAAAAGCATAACACAACCAATGAAGTCATGCATGTGGTAGTTAGTGACTTTTTAGTTGTTTATGTATTATAAGTTATGTTTACTCTGTTTGGATATTGACTCATTTGTTTTTATTTATGTTAATATGAAGTGTCTCTTTAAGTAAACGAGGTTATTTATTATTAACTTTATCAATAATTTTAACGTCATATCAAATTTAAATTTATGGCCAGTATTAACTGTGTGGTTAGTGAGTGCACTGTAATTTGTATCTAATGGGTTACTTTGATATTTATGTTGATACATTTTTTTTAAGGGGTTGGGACTAGTGCTGTGAAGATCCGACAAAACATGGATCTGAGTACCCGGATTTTAAAATATCCGGTTCCTCGGATATCCGATGTTCGGATATTGGATCCGGATCCTGGTTTGGGTACCATATCCCATTCGGATCCGGATTCGATGTGTTGTTCACGGATCCGGATCTAAATTTTAATTCTGGATCCGTTTCATCATTTTGAATGTAAAGGCAAACATTTGAATGTAGACGGTTGTATAGATAGCGATTTGTAATCAGCAATTAATTTTATAATACCACTCTAAAATAGCCAGGTAGTTGGTGCAAATTTTTCTTAGAATATTGAAAATTCTGTAGTTCTAAAATTTTAACATTCAATATAACAAATAGTTCAAAGAAAACGAAATTAAGATTAAATTTGAGAAATAATGGTTACAGGTTCATTGCAGGTGTTGAAATACCTATTTATTTATATCGTGCATGTGTTTCACATAAAAAGGATTGTTTTTGTTACCTACTTATAGTTCTGTGGAATCGAGGAATTACCTTCTTAGCGGATGCTAAAAGTTTAACATCGAAAATATACCGACTATTAACTACATCAAACGAAAATGTATAGTGGATTATTTCATAATCAAATTTATTTGGTTTTGTGACTCCATGATAATATACATTCAAATATTATCTTCTGGTTCAATACTGAGAATAGGTACTCGAATCGATGCACATACTGAAATTCCATATCTAAAATCCGATACTCATACTCATATTCGGATCCGAATCCAAAATCCAATACTCAGATTCGGATCCAAAACCCGATACCCAGATCCGGATCCAAAATCCGATACTCAGATCCGGATCTAAAATCCGATACTGAGATTTGGATCCGAGATCCGGATAGTTCAACATTCAATTATCTGGATATCCGGATATTTTTGGATCCGAAACCGAAACTATCCGGATCCTGATCCCACCACTAGTTGGGACGTCTCCCCCATGTATATTTGATTACATTTTCCGCATTCCCTCAACATGCTAAAATTAGTCAAATATACCGTATATTAGTCTATTCTAATTATTCATGATATTTAAATTTATTTCATATAGGGGTCATTTGAGGTTAGATTAAGTTTGTTTACTTAGTAAAAATAGATTAATTTATCCTTAATTTGACTTATGGTATTCTTCATTTAACGTAGAATTCAAAAATGTAAAAATTTATAGGGAGTTCCATTTAAAATAAGAAAGTTAATGCCACTTCCGGTTAAACTGGAAGTGATATGTTTATCATTTATACATAAAAATGATGCCACATATGTTAAGTTTACGCGTGTAAATTTTCATTTAGATATCTTTAACCGGAATGAATCACCTCATAAATAGCCACCTAATTGATCTATATTGTACAATTAATTGGAGCGACCGTGCTTTAAAACTTCATTATGCTTCCACTAGGAAGGTGCCTTCACATAAGCAATTAGTTTTACGTTTTAGTCGTATGTTTTAGACTATACCAACATAGCGTTCACATAATGAGATATTAAATAGTTTTAATAAGTCCTGCCATCTATGTACAATTTAAAGAAAAATCAGAAAAATCTATGTAATATAGGCCGAAAACACCATCTACTTTTTCTTTTATTTACATTTTTCATGTATAAATATAATATTAAGGAACTAACACAAGTAATTTTATTTAGCTACTTCATTTTCAATCAAATTAAACTTTGTCAAGTATTTTGTGGTTATGTCTATACTACTGACATTTCGGTAAAGAGAGATAACTATGTATATACCTTTATTTCATTCTACGCATGATGCTCTCATGATTGTATGGTTTTATAAAATCTTAATCGTAAATATAAATGTAGGTAAACCGTAAAACTAATCACTTAAGTGAATGACCCTTTAATCTTGCAAATGTTTGCTGTTAAGGAGAACGAAACCTATTTGAACACATTGGGCGCATTCAGCAGACATGTGGTCGCTGAACATGGTCACTATTTTTCTGCTGAATGCACTGTTCACTAGAGACCGTTCACTGACCAGTCGCTTGGTCACTTGTTTTGCGCGCAATATTTAAATTCACTGGATTTTCTTCTGCTATTAGAAATAAACTAAGGTCATCCATTATCTGCGCAGTAAAACAAGATAATATTTATTTACATGTAAAGCACCGAAAATAAATTATTTGTTGTTATATATTATGCATATATCAATAAGTAAATTGATTGAAAAGTAAAATAACTATTACTTATTGTCAAATTATTAAAATTTTCTTATATTGCAATCTTTTAATTAATTTAACAAATAATATTATTATAAAATTAAGGTTACGATTATTTGACGTTTCAACCACGTCAATGTGAAAAATGCATTCAGCAGAGACCTCCTTGTTCGGTGACCGGTTGATCAGGTGTTCAGGGACTAAAGAAATCTGCTTAATGCGCCCTTTGTGTAATAATAATGTGGGAAATATCTTGTTTTCTATTATTGATTTTAATATAGTTTAAGTGTTAATATTTGTTTTTATCAACAACTTGATAATGAAGGACAATTAAAAAAATCTGATTTGGTCAACACAAAACCTCCCGCTTTTTAATTATTATTAATTTAAATACATACCTACATATATACTAATTTTGCAAACTATATTAAATTTTTTTTTGCATATATCTATTGCTGATCTATTTCGTTAATGTGTAGTTGTATACTAATATTTGACACTTTGATGACACGTGCTTATTCACAGTTGTTTGATTTTTTTTTTTATAGTACTGCAAACATATCAAATTTATATCGGACCATTCTGTACATCTAATATTTATGTATGATGGGAAAATATATTATTTTTACTAACCTTCATTTCATTAGACTCATTACAATCTTCTTAACACAGTTTCATTATTAATTTTAATGTAATTGCTTCTTGACAGTGACATTTATTTAAATATGTCAAAATTGTTATTAAAATATGTTTTTGTTTCACGCATAGGCAAGATGATGTACAAAAATGAATAAAATAAATATATCATCACGGCATATTACCCATTTCTGGGTGTGCCAGTATCTACAACACATGTAGACATCGGTAATGATGACGATATATTTTACCGTGTGGGCGCTTACCAGGCGTCACCTGACGGGTACTCATAGCTGGTGTGGAGAGTGCACCACAGGGGTCACTTTTGTGCCATTTAAAATTGGAAATATTTGGTGTCTGTCGGGATCGAACCCGGTTCCCCAAAAATGAATCATTTTATAATTTAATATTTAAAGTTATTTACTAAATGTTATTATCGTAGAATTGAAGATTATACCATTATATACAATTTTTATTAGTAAAAGTAGTTAAAAAATTATATTCAATGATTTTTTTACAAGAAAAACTGTTAAAAGCTTGTATAAATGATACTTCCGGTTATCCGATATACACTAAAAACTAAGCTCTTCTCACATTAGTATAGAATGGGTATACCAAATCCCAATTTTTTCTGATTGATAGTATTTTAGTAATCGTGTACACAGGATCCAAAAACACATACATACATACACACACACACACACACACACACACACACACACACACACAAACACACACACAAACACACACACAAACACATACACACACACACACACACAAACACACACAAACACACACAAACACACACACACACACACATACCCACACAGATATCATTGTAAAAATGTTAAAATCTGATTCTGGGGACATCAAAACGTGCTTATTCACTAAAATCTCTATATGCGATTTTTAGCACGTTCCCTATACCTCCCTTACCTAGGGTAGCGGGAGGTAAACAATCCACTCTCAATTTTATATTTATTTGCAATACGGGCGAAACTTTTGAGACAGCTGTATTGTGTATACGTACATACTGTAAATAACTTGTTGATTAATATAAAATTAAATTTGTAGGTCATATATAATTATATATATATATAACTTTACGCTCACGATATATGTATATTTTCGTATATATACTTATATATTATCATAGTTAATTTGTAGGATATTTGATAAATTATTTGATTTCTATTTCAATATTTTGTTAGTATTATACCATTTTCCCATCTTTTTCCGAAGTTACCACTTTAAAAACTCTCATTTCTGGCATCATAGAATCTTTCTTTTTCTTATTTGTTGTGTTGGGTTGGGCCGAAGTCAGGTATACGACCTGCATCATAAACATGTCTTCAGTCCACGCAACCTTCTATTCATAGGCGTCCGTCACTATGGGCTCTTTCCCTCGGTCAAATAAATGTTATTTATTATCCAACTATAGCTTTAAATTCTTGCGTTGACGTTTCGACGTTTGCATTGTCGAACATCGGTAAGATTCATGAAAAGATGGTTAGGGTTCTCATGAAATGGGTGCATTGGGGAATAGATTGTGCAACAATGTTACGAGAAATGGAGAAGAAAGAAAAGAGAAAATGGTCTTGACCAATAAAGACAATACAGAATTCATTTAGAATTAAAAATGAAATGGATGTTACATATGTACATATTTGTTATGATTAAAATAATATATAATTTTCTTAAATAATAGTTATTTATGTATTAAGGTACTAAAGTTCTACTTTTTATCACTAATTTAGTTGCCGAGGCATTTATTTATTTAGCACTAGAATATTTCATTTCATCCAGTGCTAAATATAAAAAAATTGATGTGGCCAACTCAATGTCTTCCGCTATTTAATTTTTATTAATTTAAATATATATTATATACCTACATATTTACTAATGCTACAATAGCTATTTATGTATTAACAGCGTAAGGAGGCTTTTATGGCCTGCGGTGGGATTTTGAGCCCGAGGCGTAAACCGAGGGATAAAAACACGTCAAAGGCCATAAAAGCAAGTTACGTTCGTGGTACATACAAAACTTTATGCGTGGACGAAAATTTTCAAATTATGAATGTTAGAAAAATTGTATCGTAAAGAATTTGTCCTCGTATATGTAGTATCTAGTGTTGCTATGAAAACGGAGAACAGTTTGTTTATTAGTTATATAATTTGAGTGTTATTTTGTGTATCTCCGTGCTTTCCATATAAATATCACAAAATTAATTTTGATTTTTCATTAAAGAATATAAAAATTTTCGATTTGTAATAAAAACTTTTCATGTTGCCTGTTTAAAATGTTTATATTGTGGGTTATAATTTGGTTTGACGTTTCATTATAGCCCGGCGGGCTATAATGAGGCCCGCGGGCTATAAAATGTCGTTTATGTGAAAGAAATTCGTGTATAATTGTCAAATTATGATACGTCCGTGCATAAACTATATTAAGTTCCTTTGCATATAACTATTGCTTTATTTACTATTTTTTTAAATGTCACTATTACTAATTTGAAATGTTTAGTTTTTTTTTTAAGTGACATTTATCTGCCAGTTACATACATTTGAAATATGAACTGTGTAGCAAAGAAATTGTGTTTATCTTTAAAACATGGGCTCCGGGATTTATAAAAAAGATTATTTTTTAAATTTGTAAAATACCTATATGTAGAAACTATTAATGTATACCTGTAGAAAATTCAATAATCTGTAATTTTTATAATGACAAAATGCATTTAATGGTATTTTTTGATGAAAAGTTGTTAAGAGCTTCAAGTAAAGTGCCATATCCGGTTATCCGATTTACACAAAAATCCAATGGTTTTTTGCGATATTAGAATAGGGTCGAAATACTAGGTTTCAGAATTTGCTGAATGATTATATTTGAGTTAGAGCGCAGACGAAATCCATACACACGCACACACACACACGCGCGCACACACACACACACACACGCACACACACACACACGCGCACACACACACACACACACACACACACACACACACACACACACACACACACACACACACACACACACACACACACACACACACACACCGACATCATCGTGAAAATGTTAAAATCGGATTCTAGGAACCTTAAAACGCAGTCATTTACCAAAATGTCGACGTGCGATTTTTAGCACGATCCCTATACCCTTCTCAGCGGGAGGTAAAAACACAATTTGATTTTCTTATTTTTCAAACATTTTGACCGTCAAAGAAACTGGTTGAAACTGTTTAATCTGTCGTATCCAACAAGTGAACCACACGATTTTTGGTGACATCACTGACTGCATCATATTGTAATTAATCGTGTCAAATGAACGGGTATGTCGCTCGAATTTTTTTTTTTATATACCTCTCACCAGGATTAAATCCCAATTACTGAGTAGGTCCACATACACAAACATCCATGCCTTAGTGGGATTTGAACCCAGAACCCCGAGCACACTCATGACTACAAGGCGTTGCTCTAACCATTGAGCCACCGGAGCCGACTTTATATTTAATATTTGCGATGGGTGATATTTAAAGTTGTTGAGCAGAATAGTGGTTTATGTCATTTCAAACATGTAATTTTGTATTTCTGTAATAAAATTAAAAAATACTCATTTCACTTTTGTCGTGTAGTGCATTTGTTTCATACATTGTTATTTCTTCTCTTTTATTTTATTCTCTCTAGTTTATTATTTGTACAACAAATAAAATAAACATAAATCTAGTATTTTCAACTAGAAAAACACTAACAATCTCTTAAAACATTTGCTTGACATTGTAGAGAAAAGTGCATGACATCTCGTTAAAACGCTCTCAACATTGTTACCCTATTGCTCCACCATATCGATCATAAGCTCTTTCTCTCTCTCTCTCCTCTCTTTCAGGAGAGTGGGCGCGCTCTCCCCCCACCCCTTAGAACAGGTTCAAAGCCCGTTGGATCTGTACAAAGACTCTGGTAGTTTCCTCGGCACTCTTGTCATTTTTATTCCATAAACAGCTGAAGAACGATCACTGTCATGGTCGATTATTATTAAAAACTCTACAGAGAAGAAAGAAAATTTTTATAGATAATAAAGTTTATAGAGTACTATTAAACAGGCTTGGAGAATCCAGTTGAATTCGAGGGAAATAAATTTGCTATAAAAAAGAGAAATAATTTAATGCAAGTAATTTTAGTGTAATTCTATCTACAGGCTGTTCGAAATAACGTGTGCATTTAGTTTGCACATACTTCTACCGTTATGGTTTTGACTTACTAAGGCCATTAAAAAGATACGGTCTGTTCATTGTTGGGACACCAAAGTTTCTTACACTAGTGGTTCACTAAGAATAACAAGTATCTTAAAAGATGGCTTATAACCATATGAACTGTCAAACCAAATTTCATCCAAATCGAATAAAGGTTCTGTCATTATATGTAAAAATTTTTTTTTTTTAAGAACTTTGAAGCAGAATACTGGCTAAAAGGTATACTTTGCGGTAGAAGCAAGTTTAGTTAATTCGTCTTATTTTAGCCTTAGGAATCTGTGGTTAAGCAATGTCCCCCTATTTTAGAGACACATTTTACAACAGAATTGGTTTGTACTGTAGTGACTGTATATACATAGTGTGGCCAAACGCCGCCATATTTAGGCAAAATGCGCGGGAAATTTGGATTCATATGATGCGATAACTAAATAAAATTCGATAAACAATTAATGAAATATCATATAAATTGCAAACGCAATATTATTTATTTCAAAATACACCACTGAATTACAAATAAAGGTATTATATTATATTTTTTGTATAATTCATTTCTAATTATACAAATATTTACATACAAATAATAAATATGTACATACGCCTCCCATAATATTTAATTTGTAAATTATTCCTGTGTTAGATTCATTCTTGTAATCAGTATTATTGGGTTATGATCAAAATCCTTTGTTGTAATCAGCAATTTTACAGTTTTAATTTGCAAGAGAACATTGCCAGAAAATTATCTGTTTGGCAGGGTATTTCTTTTTCTTTTTTATACTAAATTTTAATAGTAAATCAGCGAAATTAAATATCGGCAGAACAGAAAAATAAAATGATCTTACCTTCACAATTATGATTTCAATATAACGAAACTAAAAGAAATATCCGTTTGTACTTATAACTACTATATGTATATTAACTGTACATTGTTTAGTACAGAGAAACGTATTAATACAAATCGTGTTAATAACAACTTTGTATCGAGTTGTATTAACGCATTTAACCTAACACTTTTGAGTTACAAATACACATAATTTAATTATTTACAGTATTGGAATTATAAATGTAGTATAATTACTTTAAATTCAGATATAATTCACAAACAATATCTTAAAGTTCACTTTTCTGATGTAAACAATATTTGAGCTTGGCATAATATCCGCCATATTTAGGCAAATTCGCGCGGACCAATCAAAATCGATCCCCCTATTGGCCACACTATGTATATACAGTCACTATAGTTTGTACCAAATATATTATTTCCAATATTGTTATGTGGACCAGCCCCACTTCTAAGAACGGACGCCTATTTCATCGATGACGTCTTTCTTGCATTAGTCTTCATATTTGCCCACATTGAACTTGTTGAATTATATATATTTTCTAGGTCAAATATAATTAATAGACTTGGTTCTCTACACCATTAATAATTTACGTACATAATTACACACATAAATAACTTATCATTTTCATTAGTGATTTCTTTAAAACTATTTTTACTAAAAATTCCATAAAAAACTGAACTGATTTACTGCCAGTTATATCTGCTTCTAATACATAGATATTTCTAGAGATGTTCATTTCATAGTAGAACCAGAGTAAAATTAGAAATAAGTATTGTTGCCAAATGTACGCTTACTACGATAATTTTCAAGGATAACGCATTCTTTCACACACCATTGTTTCGCAAACATATTATTCTTTAAGGAATGCTAAATTACAGAACATAAAACTACTTATTAAATAAACGTCACAGGTTATTTATTACTGAACTACAAACATTGAATAGGAAAGATTAAATTTTATATTTATAATTTTATAGTACATACTTACTATTTTGCATTTCTTATACTTATACTCATTGTATAAGTTTTTCGTATGGTACACTACAGTTCATGTTTATTTCTTTTACTTTTTAATCCTTAATATTCGGATATACACAAATCCACAAATGGAACACTTATGGCAAAAGAAATTGTCGATGCGCATGACGTTGATAAACGTCATAACATAACTATGTTTCGGTGGCCATGACGTTTTCAGACGTCAATTGCCAAGCGGGATAATGTACCTATCCTATGATTGGGGCGTAATTTTTTCTAGCAAATGCGCTTGACGCCTAAAGACGTTATTGTGTTTATTTTCAAGAATTTTTTAAAAGTTTTCATTTAGTTCTAATTTTACGCAAGAGTACTTCTTAATTATACCGAAACACAAAATTATCCAACATCATTTAAATACCTACTGTTTTTCAGTTGACCGTGTATTAATAGGTTATATTAATGTATAGGAAATAAACGATTTTAGTACGTAACCATAGGTACCACATGCTATTGTTGAACAATTGTCAAAACTAGTGTGTCAAGACGTTACCTAAAAATAAATTTTTGTCATACGGTCAACGAAAAAATGTTGTAACTAACACGTGTTAATTGGCGATTAATACTCCAACAATGGTCTTATACAATAGTCAAATTTTAATTATATTAAATAAGAAGACAAAAATATACATAAATTAATAAGTATTAGTGAAAAGTTTTTGTTTAAATATTGATTAGGTCACAAACTACAAGCGATTGAATTGTAACTAATTGGGTATGACGCGTAATGTACTAAGAATTTGATTGGTAGCCTGATTTTAAAAAGGATATTCGCGCTTCTGCTGCGGTCACCTTTAAATCATTATGAAATACGTTGATGTATGACCTAACAAAAAAATAACTTGGGTGCGATTCAGTGGGTTATATTAAAGTCTGTACTAACACTTGTATTAGCTAAAACACTGTATTAGCTTAAAACACATTTTAAAACAAAGGTGATTCAGTGGTCTGTATTAAGCTGTTTTAGTTAAAACACAAAATTACACTTGGCAACACTGTAATAACTGTCAAAGTGCGAAATTGGCGGCATTTGAAACGTCAAAATTTTGTATTTGTGTTGTTTTAGGTTATGTTACACTACTTTATGACCTTTATTTTAAATTTTAGCATATTAAAATGTCAGGAAAAAGAATTACAGAGCCGATTGGTTTAATGAAGAAAAGATTATTTTAATAAGAGGCAATTACTAAACAGAACGGTATTATTGAAAATAAGGGAAATGACATTAAAATAATGAAAAATAAAAAAGCTGCATCATTTTGAAGTGGTAAATTGGAATGTCCAAAGAAATAAAAGTGATGTTTGTGCTGATTGATATTTTTTATTATTGTAATCAAGTTTCCATTATTGTAAATAAGCATTTCTTTGTTGTAATCAAAATTTCTTTAAGGATTTCTTTATTTGTCATAAAAAAAATCAAAATCAATTAATATTATTTTAATTCAAGTAGCGGGGCCCCTAAAAAAAGTAAACAACATATAAATAATTGTTGTAACTTGCCTGAATTTATTCATATTAACCTCAATTTTTTTAATTATTCATTTTCTCTTTTATTATATCATTTTAAGTTCAATATTTGCTTTAGTATATTTTCTGAGGAGTCAAATATATAATTTTACTTCAATATTTTATATTTGACATTATGAATTAAGGTTAATACAATATTTAAAACAGATATAACCCATTCTAAGAAGTGTTTTAATTTCCTAGGCAACTAATACACATGTATTAAAATAAACACTCTAAAACAGTCTAATACAAGCCACTGAATCAGGTTTTTAATACAACTCTTAATACAGATCTTAAAACAGCCTAATATAACCCACTGAATCGCACCCATTGTGTTTGATGAATTTGTTTAATTATAACATCCAATAATATTAACAATAATAATGTATTTATAATTAAATCAATTTGTAGTATTAATTACATTAATAACAATATTAATTAAATTAATATTGAAACTTCAAAACACACAAATAGTAGCGCCATCCATAGTCATATACCTTGTGTCAGAATATTGTCAAACTGTTTCAATGTTCTATAATTAGGGAAAAAATGCTTATTATTTATGTTATTTATACTTAATAATAATTTCTTCGTGAATATGACGTATAAGTTTTATAAAAAATATTTCAGCTATGCAAATATGAAAAAAATTGTTCCCTCTATAACTAACAGTTCGTCCATTGTTTGTCGATCCCTGGTCAGTACCTGCTACGTCACGCACCAAATTCTTAAACTCATATCTCGCTTATTACGTAAAATTTTTAAGTCGCGTTTGCACTAAAATTCGTATTTCATCCTGTTCTTACAGAAAAAAAATAAATAAATAAATGGTATAGCATAGGACCCCAATAACACGTGAGCGTATAACTATTATATTCGATTAAATAGATTATGGTCTCTCTTTGAGCTTATCTTTGTCATAGACTCAGACCAAACATAAATTAGACGTAAGGTCTTGTCTATACTGCGCAATGGTTTGTTGTGAAGCCATTCCTTCAATTGTGAGGGGTTAGGTGGGGAAAGGAGGGAACGAGGCGTTTGTTTTGTATAGCGTGTTGCTTGCCTAGTTATTATTATTTTACGTGCGAAGGTGATTTTGTAAGGTTAGGTACGGTATAATATAAATATTTGATAATGTCATTGTAAATATAATTTTTCTTTTTCAAATCACTTAATAGGTTACAAAATGACAGCTGCTGTTACTTTGAGGTGACTTTGAAACTATTACAAATGCAACCCGCATTTCATGAACGCCGCTAGCTAGCTCGGCTCGCCCATTTAAGTTCGTGTTTCACAACAAATGGTTGTATGTTGTATGCGGCGTCTAATTTATATTTGGTCTGAGGTCATAGACGTTACCTAGGTACTTCAGAACTCACTAGATGGCAACCAGAAAATTCTAAAATCATAGCTGTTTTTTGGCGATACACTGGTTCAAAACCGGTTTGAACCGAAACGTCATCAATTTTGAACCAGTTGCATAAATGACGTCATAAGTTCGTACTACGCTAAAATGAAATGTTTTAAACCACGGACATCTCGAGCATTTGTCATTTTAAGTTTCTAACCTTAAAAATTAAAATGAAATGCAGTAAATAGTAATATCAGAGTATGTTTTATTTTATTTGTATTTAAAGGCAAATGATTTTCCATTTTAACATTTACTAGTTTATTCGATTTATTATTATTCATTTTGGTACTTAAATAATATTAACCTAAAAACAGATTGTTTTGAACTGGCTGATAAAACGGTTTGAACACGGTTTAAACGCTTGCGTCAGTGACGTCACCGTTTCAACACTAAAATATAATGGTTTGAACCAGGTTAAACCGTTTTTGAACCAGTGTATCGCCAAAAAACAGCTCATGTTAGTTTCTTATAAATGAAATAAATAAAAAAAATTGAAGATGCTTGTACCAGTATTGTGAAAAACAGCAATAACTTTTCGATTGTGGGAAAAATGTTGCATGCAACACATGTTTATTTTGTCAAAAAATTATTTCCATCTGTTAAGGAATATTTGAAAGTACTCACTGCATTTACGAATACGAACTACATTGACGTTGTTGTAGTACTACTTTTTGGCATGTATTTGTTTTGGAGTTAATACATTTGGCGTCAGAGTTCGGTTGGGAGATATCGTTAACCTTGTACCGTGCACGGGTATAAATAGATCATTTGTTCTTTATCTCAGCCTTGAAAAGCGCGCCAAGATCACTGCAAACGTGATGAACGAGCGGCTAAACGAATCTACTGTCAAACACAAGCACACCAAAGCTATGTGCCAAAGAAGAAGAGATCCCCTATCCTGATGGTTATGTAACTAGAGATGAGCTTTGATATTAAACAAGAAATGAGGACGAGGATACGAGGAATCTGAAACGTATTAGGGCGTTTTCATATCTACCGACACCAGCACCTACACAATTATGGCATGACACCGAAACCAAAACGATACATGGAAAATGACTACAATTATATATTTTATAATAAAATAATTACATCAAACAGTAAAACATTATTTTAAATTAAAATTTTTAGTATTTATTTGTAGGTTCATAACATAACAATTATAAAATTTAAATCTAATCTAAATTCTAAATAGCAATAATAGGGTCCTCTACCATAACAAAAAATTGAGTAAAAAGTTAGTTATATTGAAAGTAGATAAGATAAAATCATGATTGAGACGATAAAAGTTTTTTAAAAATTGTTAGTTCTTGAAATATTAGTGATTTTAAGCATCTATACATCTACGTCACAACTATAGTGACTGTATATACATAGTGTGGCCAAACGCCGCCATATTTAGGCAAAATGCGCGGGAAATTTGAATTCATATGATGTGATTACTAAACAAAATTCGATAAACAATTAATGAAAGAGTATATTAAATGGAAACAAAATATTTATTTTCATTTTAAATCCTTTTGAAGAACTGTTTTCACAACCAACCGCCACGCAACCAGGCATCTAAAATATATACCTTAATATTAGACATTTCTAGTAATTTTGACAGTTAACCTAAAAAGATGTGATGTTAAAAAATATGAATATATTACTTTGTTATAAATATACAAATACACGTGTAATTTAATTATTTGCACTATCTAAAATATAAATATAATATAATTACCTTCAATTCACGTAACAAATCTGAAAATGTCACTTTGTCGGCATAATATCCGCTATATTTAGGCAAATTCGCACCGACCAATCAAAATCGATCCCCCTATTGGCCACACTATGTATATACAGTCACTATTGTCACAACGATTGCTATCTTTTTCGCGCAGCCTACTACATAAACTAGTGCGAGAAAGATAGCTATAGGTTTCTTTAAAAATCATATGCAGTTGAACTGAAAACAATTATGACTTTTTAACAGGGCATCGAACCCACCAATAACTGGGTTCGGTTTAGGTTCAGGTTAATTTGTTTTTTGAAAGATGGGTTCGGGTGCGGTTCGGGTTCAAGCATTAATAAAATTTGCGGTTTTGTTCGCGGTTCAGGTTCGAAATAATGTAAAATGAGAGCCGGAATTTACGCAAAACGCAACAAGAAACGAACACAATTTTCACGAAAAGTCAGCCCAGATAGCAACGCAGACGCCTAAGACGTCGATTATCAGCTGTATTTACTTTTCGAACTAAAAATTAACCTGAACCGGAGTTGAACCCCTAACCTGAATTTTAATACACGGTTCGGTTTCGACTCAGGTTCAATTAAAAATATATCTGAGGTTCGGTTCTCGGTTTGGGTTCCCTAAAATGTTACGGTTTGGTTCCCGTTTTGGTTCGGTTCAGGTTCGGGTTCGAAGCCCTGCTTTTTAATACTGCAAATTGCTTCAAAATTAAACAAACTTTCATTTAAAATAATAAAAAAATCAGAGTGGTGGACCCTATTGTCAAATAATTTAAACGCAGTGTTATCATCCTTCATATTTTTAATATTTCATTTAGCAATAATTTTGAAATAAAAATAAATGAATGCGAATTAATTAATAATAATTAAATTTTAAAAAAATCTGTTGTGGCTAGCACAATACCTCTCGCCATTTCCATTGTATGTTATATAAGTATTGTATTGCACTTCGATATCGAACCGTAGTTTTAACAAAAAATTACAGAAATTTACCCAAATATTGTTTTTTTTATTGTATTTAACATGTTTTCTGCACACATACAATTCTAATTATATCTATTTTTCATTGTATGAGGAAGTTCCTAAATGTCAGAGATTCTTCCAAATCATTAACTAGATTGGCGGTATTTCTGATGGATGCATTTAACTACAATTTTAAATAAATAAAATAAATATATCATCACAGCATATTACCCATTTCTGGGTGTGACAGTATCTACAACACATGTAGACATCGGTAATGATGACGATATATTTTACCGTGTGAGCGCTTACCAGGTGTCACCTCACGGGCACTCATAGCTGGCGTGGAGAGTGCACCACAGGGGTCACTTTTGTGCCATTTAAAATTTGAAATATTTGGCGTCAGTCGGGATCGAACCCGGTTCAATTCGGTTCAACCCCCTACAATTTTAAATATTTAATTAATAAAATAATAAGAAAGACTAAATGTACTTCCCAGAAAAAGCTTTCAAAATGTCACTAAAACTGTTGATTTTTGACACTGACATCTGTCATTTGCAAACTATGTTTATAAACATTACTATGTTATAAACATTTGAATTTGTCAACTGGTTTCCTTAGTGCCTTAGCCTCTGCGATGTATTACATTAGAGTATTATGATTATTCTATATATTACAGTACCTTTATCTGTAAATCTATACAAGATATAATATTTTTTTTAAGTGTATTAGATCTTCAATATTCAATTACTGAAAATGGAGAATTATTCACAAGAGGAGAAGATAGTAGTATTTAGTATTATGTTCATGAAAACTACATTTTATAATTTCTGACAGGTAAAATGATACAAAATTTGTTTAAAATTTTATTTTAACACCATGGCTAACACTATAAAGAAGTAAGTTTTATAAAATTTTAAATTCAATTTATATGAAGTATTTTTGTCTAAAATTAAAGGAAAAACTTATTCCCATGTTAAACGCCTATGGCCCGGTTTTTGTGTTACGCCCAATAGAAGTGATTTTTCAAAATAATAAAATTTTATCGCAATTACATTTTGCCATGCCGCTTTGAAAATATTTTGATATTTACCTGTATTAATTGCTTTTGATTATATCGAAAATTCGAACTGTCTGAATTTGTACTGGTGTTTTTTGTTTTTAAACGGTACAATAATTTTTATTATCTTTGTATCTAAAACAACAATAACATTGCTTGCATTCTTTTAAAAGTATATGTACTTTAAAACTGTTAAGACTGTTATTTCGTACCGCATAATTTGTAAGTATTTGCCATTGCCAAGAATATAATATGTTTATTTATTTGTTATTTTTTTAGCATAAGTTACGCAAACAAATGATTGTGTTTAACAAAACAATCATTTATACACGTATTATTTTATTTTCACCTTTTATCATTTTGCCAAAATAGCTCGTTCACGCAAACAAAATAACTATGTACATTTCATTAAAGTGTATTATATCCTTCATATTGAATATTGTTATTGACTCTCTTTTCAAGTTATTTTCGTCATTTAACTCAAGAAAAACATCAGTTCATTCAACTTGTGAATTTGTATATTCTTTGTAAACATTGATATAGAAATTACTTTTTGCTGAAAGAAAAATAAGTAAGTTTTTATACGAAATCTTTCCGCACTTTGATAAATACGTATTGTAATTGAATGCAAACTTGAATTCGCTAATGCTAATATGTTTTTCTTTGTTCTAGTGACATCGGATTCCGTAATTACAATTGCGTCGTATTGTTTGCACGTATTTCATTAAGGTAAGAATAAAATTTAATTAGTGTTATATTTCATTTGAATTCGTCACGAGAAAAGGGAAAATTGAGCCATTATACAAATAATAACCAAATACCAAAGGGTTTGTGTATAATGAAAATAATATCATTGAATTACTATTGATATATGAGAACGATAACATAGGTAAAACAATAGGTATACAGTGTGTCCCATTTAGAAGTGCCACCATTGGGATCTCGAAAACTATAAGAGATACGATGTCGGTTAAATGGAACTTTTTGTGCGCGTTTGGGAGGCCATCTCAGATTTGCTTTTGTTTTTCCAAAAATTCTCATAGGGCACTAGATAATGACGAAAAACTGATTATGGTTGATTTTTTCTTTTTCAAATAACTTCTAAACTATTGGTAATTGAGAAAAACGTTTCAAATATAAAAGATAGATATTTTTATTAACTAACCAGTGACGTACGAAACAAATTTTTATATTCGTAAATTTTCGAGATATAATACAAACTTATATTTTTTTAAATGGAACCCATATCTGATTTTAGTCTCAAAAAATTAACTATTTTTTTCTCTTTTCAATGTTGTAAGAGTTATTATGTTTTATATTTGTTTTGCCTTCAAAATTATTATTTTTTTCCTTATTTTGTATTAAATTTACAATTATTTTGAAAATATTGGTAGATTTCTATTTAGAAATACTCTTTGTATTTAAATAATTTATTTCGTTAGAAAAATTTGCTCAAAACTCGTATTAAATTAATTTTTATAATATTTTGTATCAGGTCGCCCTTGGCACATTATAGTGTAATTTGTGATTATGAATCTAGAATAAAAATATTAAGTAATAAAGGCATAAAATAAATTACATCGATCAAATACAATATAATTAATAAAAATAATATTTTTTTTTGAGAAATAAGAAAATTCACAAAAATAAAGAAAAAAATAAAATTTTAGGAGCAAAACAAATATAAAACATAATAACCCATACATCATTGAAAAGAGAAAAAAATAATGATTTTTTTGAGACTAAAATAAGATAATGGTTCCATTAAAAAAAATATAAGTTTGTGTTATATCTCGAAAATTTACGGATATAAAAATTTATTTCGTACGCCACTGGTTACTTAATAAAAATATCTATCTTTTATATTTGAAACGTTTTTCTCAATTACTAATAGTTTAGAAGTTATTTGAAAAAGAAAAAACCAACAATAATCAGTTTTTCATCATTATCTAGTGCTGTATGAGAATTTTTGGAAAAACAAAAGCACATCTGAGATGGCCTTCCAAACGCGCACAAAAAGTTCCATTTAACCGTCATCGTATCTCTTATAGTTCTCAAGATCCCAATGGTGGCACTTCTAAATGGGACACACTGTATAAGGATTTCGCTAGTACGGGGTATGTGACCAAATTTTGATTTTTACATATATGATACTAGACCAAAATATAAAATACCCGTATTTTTTTAAATTGGTTAATTATTCGTAGTTTACGAGAAAATAATTATTAAAACTTTGGAGAAGGGATCTGTGACGTCAGTACGGTCGAATGATAGAAGAAGACAGTTAGACTGAGATAGATATATTGTGGTAGGCAAAAGTGCTGTCACTTTCGCCATTCCATAACCTTATCACAACCAGGGATGGGCACGTAAAATACTTCACGTATTATACGTTATTTTTTACGCGTAAATAATTATTTTTTACATTGACGATATTTGAGAATTTTTTACGTAGATAATGTAAAATATTATTACCATGAGCATATTTTTTATTATAAAGATATTTTCTTTTATACTGTAATGAATATTCCAGAATAAGCAGTCCACGTGACAACAACATATTTTTTGATTCAGACAAACAATTAAGTGCCTTCAAAATATCAGCAATTAGATTAGTAGGGAAATATATTCCTGATACATAACCTCAAACGTAAAACTATAAACACATTTTACGTCAAAATTAGACTAAATACGTAAATTTAAAGCATATTATAATATATTTTTAAAATGTTTTATGTAAATTTTAGGCAGTTTTGTAAAGAAATAAAATTTGAAGACATTTAAAAATAGACGGCGAATAAAAATATTGCTAAACTAATATTTCATTTTCTATTTATTAATTATTAATAACATGTAGTTTCAAATAATTTGAAACAGATTTAAATCATTAACTCCAAACTTATTGAAAATGAATTTTATAAAAATTTTGAGCATTTTATGTTAATTTATCTATACTTTCAGAAGGTTTTTTTAAAAATATTTTACAATAATTTCAGTCTCTTTTTTATAGTTTCAGTAGTTTTAGAATATATTTATGATAGGATAAAGGAAAGTTACTGTAATATGACATTTGTAAACAAGTCATCTAGTGTCATTATGAAGAATTAAAATTATACATTATCTACGTTTTTACTTATTTAACATTTTTTACGCATTTTCTACACGTAAACGTAAAAAATAATTTTAAATGCACATCCCTGATCACAACATATCTATCTCAGTCTAACTGTCTTCTTCTACCATTCTACCCTACTGACGTCACAGATCCCTTCTCCAAAACATTAAATTGCTAATAACAATATTATTACAAACTAGTGTTTAGTTTTTATTATTATAATGAGAAGCTATAGAGGTTTGTTTTTATATATTATGACATATATTGAAATTCGATTATGGTCACATACCCCATTATTGAGAATAAGATACATAAGTAATTCATATTTTTTTTTAGCTCTCTTCAAAGAACGGTTGAAAATTTGCCAATAGTACGGGGGTTGTATTGTATTTATTGTCCCTAATATATAAAACAAATTTATTTTTTAACATAATCACCATGTACTTGAAGACACTTATTTCACCTATGTTCTGACATACAACACCTTTTTTAAAAAAACTCGGGAGTTTTAATCGCAGATAAAATTCTGAACTGCTGCCATAATAGCCTCGTCGGTTTAAAAATTTCTTCCTCCTACACTTTCCTTTAGCTTGGGAAATAAATAAAAATCACTAGGCGTTAGGTCTGATGAATACGGGGATGTAACATCAGCCTGAAACCGACACCGTGAATTGCGTTCATCGAAACAAGACTTTTATGAACTGCAGCATTGTCTTGATGAGATTCCAAGCGAAAATTTGCAGTGGCCTTAATCTAATTGGACCCTAAATTTGCGAGGTGGAGAAGATCCTCGATATCGTCATTCCATACTTTAAAATTTCGATTCGTGATCGAAGTGGTAAATCCTCGTTTCATCAACTGTAACAAAGCGAGCCAAAACGCTGTTTGGGTTTTGATTAAACAATGCCAAATTGGCTTCTGACGAGGTGACTCTCTCGTTTTTATTCGGGCGCCAATGTTCGGGGTACCTATCTTGCTGACATCTTATGTAGGCTTGTAAATTATTAAAACTAGTATAATCAAATTTGGCACTTCTTTTAACAGGTAAACAATAAACAATTGCTGTTGTTATGAACACAATATTTCGAAGCCTATTATGTTAGGGACAATAAATACTGTACAACCCTAAGAAATTATAATATTTTTATTCTTTTTGTTGGTATTTCAGGATTTAGTTAAAAACTTTAAAGTTCATTCTCTCAAAAACTCAGTTTCGTGGCATGTACCGTTGTTGCTCTAAGGTCTTCAATTAAGTTAGTTACAATTTTTATTATCAAAATAAAATTAAAGCGACTGGGCTAATAGACAAACAATTGCAATTTGCAAGAGCGCTTCTTGCGACAAAGCATAGAATTAAAGGTTGCTATGGCTACCACTTTTAAACAAAGACCTGTCACCAGCAATAGACTTCTACACTCTAGCCATTGGTTTAGTAGAATAATCGCATAATCTTCAATATTATCAAACAAAAAATCTGTTGTGGCCAGCACAAGACCTTCCGTCAATTCGATGTATTTTGTACAAATCCCATACCAAAAGGTCCTTGGAACAGATTCTATATAATATTATGTAAAATCGAACACGAACTCATACTATTTTTTACAAATTCTATACCAAAAGTTGATTCGAAAAGGTTCTATAAATCCAATAGAATTATAACTTAAATATGCACTAGGTAAAATGCACTAGACACTTCACTTCCTTCATTTCTTCATCAGCTATCCCCTATTTTATTAGGGATCGCTGTTTCCTCTTCTCTTCCACTCATTCCTGTCCAACGCATCACACAGTCCTTCCTTTCTCAAGTCTTTTGCGATACAGTCCTTCCATCTTCTCTTTGGCCTTTCTCTGCGTGTCACTTGCGAGGAACACTATGACATATCAATTTTAGATCCTATACGTTCCATATTTGGTTTTGCACTTCCAACTGACATCTATCAATTAGAATTTTTTGAATATATCATCTGTTTCCATGATAAATAGCAAATCTGACTAATTTTTCAAAATTATTTTTTTTATAACGCTTTAAAACTACATCTATTGATTATGAAGGAAAATGTATAATAAAACCATATAGAGAAGAATATTTTCTTTAATATGTATAATAACAACAAAACAAAAATAATATTTAACTGCGTTTTTTTAGGAAAAACTGTTAAAAACTTCAAATTAGGGTACTTCCGGTGGAGTAATTATAACCAAAATGTAACCCAACTCTTCATATGGTTGTACAGAAGAGGAATACGAAAGAATTATAATTTTTAGAATTGTAGTATTGGAGTTATCGTCGGAGAAAAATTTGTCACACACACACACACACACACACACACACACACACACACACACACACACACACACACACACACACACACACACACACACACATACATACATACATACAGACATCATTTTAAAAATGGTATATTCGTTTTGTAGGGACCCTAAAACGTGCTTATTCATTAAAAACTCACCACCGAATTTTTTGACCAAAGACAATTCTTTCCTTACCTAAAGGTGATGGAAGGTAAAAAGGTTGCTCCACGCACATCTTGTGGTTTTAAACTCATTTTTATTGAACACAACAAACAAAACACAAAGAATTAGCTTAACACTGAATGACAAATGCAAACATAATGACAGATAGAATCAAGGAGCGGGACGTAAGACGAGGGGAGGTTTGTTTGGAAGCATGATCTGCTATCTGTTTCTTGCATGTGATGTCAATTCTGTAAATGTCTATTGAAAATGATTCTTGGCTCGTACTTACTCCCACTCTTTCACATTCTTTATACGATACGTCTTAATCAGTACAGTGGCACATGCAAGTATCGTATTTCTGTAGCAGTCACAGTCATTTTAAACTTCATCCATGACCAAAATTTATTAACATATATCAAACGTCAAACAACAAATAATGCTATTGATATATTTATTTATATTATATCAGATAATAATTTTCAATATTGATGCCTTGAGAGCTGTGTAAATATATCTCTTTATATTCTTTGTAGGTTGATTTTAGTCGACCGTTCCGTTACCTTAAGAATTCTTTGTTTCGTATTTTCCCGTCGTTAGCTTTCGATTTTGCCTCGCTGGTTAACGGTTGTTTTTCTTCCACCGTTGAGTTATCTATATACCCGTTATTCTTCAGCTCCGGGTCTTGTCCCATGTTCTACTTTCTGTGTGTGAAATCTTTAAGATGAAGATAAAAGTGAACATTAATTTATTCACGAAAGATTTGTTTCGTATATGTAAATGGAATGCAAACTTATCGGGAATTGTAAATAGTTTCCGTTGATAAGGAATCATTATTCAAATAGCTTACACAAATTTACTGGCTTCGCAAGTTTATGAATGGATAAAATATAAATAATAGACTTTGTAGTTGTCATATTGGGCATTAACATAATGTGGTCCTCCATTATACTAACACATTAGAACATGTGTCATTCTTCTTTGTTCACAGATACCGGTATTGGTGATCACATATTCGTACCGTGCAGTTGTTATAAAAACTATTTATTCTAATAAAAACCAGGCCAGTGGTTTAAAATGGTTTAAACCGAAAATAAATTAACGTTAAAATGTCTCGATTATTAATCGCCGAATAACATGAGAGTTACAATATTTTTCCTTTCATCATATCTTTTATCGGCTCTCTACTTTTGTTATATGGGAATACAATGGTAAAATTTTCATTTCTCGCTAGTTGTTTGTTTATTAGTTTCGAAACATAAGTGTAAATACCGAAGATATTTAGAATAGACACAGAATAGGGTATTCCACTAAATTTTTTTTTATTATTTTAAATAAAACTTCATTCAGTTTTGAAGCAATTCATAGTATTAAAAAATCTTAATTGCTCCTAGTTTAACAGTATTTTATTTTCGAGAAATCAGTGCAACGTCATATTTCCCTTATACTTGTCTTTCTCACACACACTGCTCTGAGTACGCTGCGAGAGAAAGATAACAATTGTATGACGTCAATTTTCCCTTTTAACAAATGTGAAATATCTCGTAAAGTAATTATTTAAAAAATGTTTTCATTGTTTTAGCTATTTTTTATTAAGCCATACGTTAAATTGAAATTTTTCTTATTTTTTTGTTATGGTGGATTACCCCATTGACGTGTCACACACAAGAGAGAGATAGGAGATCTATATAAAAACAAACCTCCCCCTTTGTCTCCCTGTCCATAATACTACTCCTGTCATTCTGTTTGTATCTGTCATTCAGGGTTATAACCTAATTCTTTATCCTGATTTGTTTTGTTAATTGAAAATGAGTTTAAAACCGGAAGATGTGCCTGGGGCACCTTTTTTGTTTAATACTATTGAAGTTGAAGATCATTCGATAATACAATTAAAATGATGACTGGAGTGTAGAGATCTACAGAAAACTGGGACGAAAATAAATTCAATTGTGCACAACCTATTTCATATTTCAAATTAAAACAATAATAGAATAAAACTATAATAATAGTCAAATGACGTTTACGATGTCTACACCTTTGAATTTGTAACAACTATTACATCTATGCAGTGCCGCTAGTAGGGCTACGTGCAAATTGCAATAGGATCCTGCACTCTATTTTTTTAATTTTTTTAAATGAAAGTTCGTTTAATTTTGAAGAAATTCGTAGTAAAAAGTCTTAATTGTCTTTAGTTTAACTGTATTTGATTTTTAAAGTCAATATGACGTCACTACGACACTCCTATCTTTCTCTCACTCCGTACCAGACTCTATAGTAGGCTGCGAGTGAAAGATAGCAATAGTGTGACGTCATTGCGTCACTACAAATTTCAAATAACTCGAAAAAAGTTATTATTAAAAAAATGTTTTTTTAACTTAATCGTTATTTATTGAGTAGTACTTTAAGTACAAAGTATACACTTTATTATTGTTTGTTATGGTGGAGGACCCCATTATGTAAGTGTCCATTGAAAAGTGTTTATTTATAAAGTATAATTCCTGTCATAAATTGCCATTTACGATGTTTTGAGTTCCATGAAAAATTAAACAGTATAATGAATAAGGCATTTTATGATTCTTTAATAGGGCTAATCCACGACATTTATAAAAAAAATTCTTGAAGTACATAAATGTGTAAAACCACATGTAAGAGTTCGCGTTAAAAATTCTTCCAAATTATCGAGATATTAAGGTTCGAATTTTGCTTTGTGGGGTAGGTAATGTGGGTATAGCAGAAATAAACAAACAATGGTTCACGGGCCACGAAAAAATATTGAACAAATTACAAAATAATGAATATTTAAATGTTAATGTTACATTTCTTTAGTAGAGAAATAAAATAAATTATTGTACTTAATTTGATTCACTTTTTTGCTCATTTTACAAAAAATAAAACAAAAGAAAAAGTCATCCGATCAGCATCCGATCCGAACAGATCTGACACATTCGTAGAAGTATAAAAAAAAATCTTAGTTGAGTGAGCTCGGAGTTTCTCTGAGTAGGAGTTCATACTTAGATACTATTTGCTCAAATTCAAACACGCGTGTACATGCCCTGCGCCATCAAAAGCAAAACACGCCGTATTTCTTAGAGGGAGTAATTTATAATAATGAGATTTATATAAACTATATAATAATTAAAAATAAATAAGTAATAAATAATAATAATTATTAAAATAATCTTTATCAAGACTGAAGTCCTATTTATTTTAATTATTATGTAATTTATAATAATAAAATGGGATTTTCGTTATTCTATATTTTCATATTTTCAATAAACTTTTGTCCTATGTAGTGCACTTTCAAACGGTTGTAACTCTGTAACAATTCGTTTTCGGATATGGGTATATTAGGATTTTTTTTTTTATTCCCATTATTATTCGAATATCCTTTATATTAAGTTCGTATTTTGCTATTTCTTTGCCATAAGTGTTTTATAAGTAGAGTAGAACCCCGGTTATCCTAGGTAACGTGGGGGACACCCTCCTCGGATACCTGAAAACTCGGATAATCCGGATTTATTTTTCGTATTGGGCTTCCAAATTATCAAGAGATGGCGCTGACGTCAAACGTCAAAATTCAAACGAATGGTACATTTTTCGCTGGCTTCCATAAGAGTACAATTGGTGTGAGATTAATTTTCGTAGTTTTTAATTTAATTTCGGATTTAGTATAGTGTTTTTTTGTTAATTTCGGTAGAATTGTGTTTGATCTTTCTTGTAGTAACAATTTGGTGATAGTTTTAATAATATTTTAGTTAATAGGGTTAATTTTAGTAAGTATTTGTAGGTTAAGAGTACATATTTTAGTCATAATTTAATTAACAGTATATTAGTTTTTTAATAAAAAAACATTTGATTTCCTTTATTTAGATTGTATTTCATTGCCGTAGTTGTACATATATTAATTTCTATCTTCATAGCTTTACTTTTATTTCATTGTTTTTCTTTCATAATGAACAATTTTCTTTGCTTAGATTTAGATACTATTTGTAGATTTGGGAATTGTAGTGTATCATCTAAAAATATGGTGGAAGGCCAGCAAGTAATAAATAGTGGCCACATAATATTATGTGGTAAATATTTTCGGAGAAAATTCCATCGTAACTTTAACCTATAAATTGCATATCTCCTAATTTGTTCATTAATTTTTTAAAAATCAAAAACTTACGTGGTATATTAGCAGTAATTCAGATCCTACTAAGAATAAAACAATAATAGCCGAAGATAAAAGCGTATTAAAATTCGTATACAAGTAAATACAATCCCTGAATAAAACAACCTTCTTTGTACGTGTACACTTCACTCAGTTCAGAAATCTGCCACCAGTGGCGCATTGTAATATTGGAAGCCCAATACACTTAACTAGAACTCCAGCCAAACAAATTATGCGAGTACGTATACTTCTCTATAACGAATGCAATAACGAAATGCATTCACGCAAATTTCCATGCTAAAAATAGTCTAAAAACATAAATATGGGCACCACTCACACGGATCAAGGGGATTCCCCGTCGGCCCCGACGATTTTAAATGAAAATATTTTAGAAGCTCGTTTAATACGGATATTGGGTCTTTAGATTGGTTCGGTTAATCCGGATCATAGACGCACGTACCTCGCATATTGGGTCTTTAGATTGGCTCGGTTAATCCGGAGCTCGGATAATTGCGACTCGGATAATCGGGGTTCTACTGTACTATGCTTATTTGGCGGGAGTTAATGTGCAGGACCACAAAAAATTTAATAATAAATAATTTAAATAGTAGTGAAGCTTTATAAAAATACTGATCCTTCTAATTCATGTCTTTCGACGAATTATTTCTCATGTCAAGTTACGCAAGAGTACAAATTATTTTAAAAATATTCGTGCAGATATTTTATTCTTGCATGAGTTTTTCTTTTTTGGTGAAATTTGCGATTGTGTTAATCTGGTTGATCCGATCGGTACAATGGTGGTGTTACTCAATGAGCGTCTGAGTCTCGACTCGACCTCAATCTGAGATCTCGCTGCATTATAGACACAGCTCGACAAATGCTAATGAACGCCCGTGAACCAAATAACGTATGCTGTTGTTTTTCTGCTCAGCGCTGGTTGCTGGTTCCACTTCGGTGGTCTACAGCAAATTGACTAATTTACAACACCACAAATATTAGCAAGCGATCATTTAGTTACTTATGAAAACTTCCCATTATTACAGGTTGGTGCCGGTTAAGGGTGAATATAGGGATTTAACATAGAATTTTAGTTTTATGTAATTTCTTGCTCTCCTGTTCATCTTACGGCAAAAATGGTAGACTGCAAAGTTGTTTACATATAAAACTATTTTTATATTCCACCAAATTAAATTTGAAGATACGAAAATAATTGCAAGACCTACTCGACTTAACAACAGATTAATTAGAGAAGCCATTGAGATTTATAAAACAAGAAATATCAATCTCATTCATTGTGACGGATTAGAACTTAGTCGCGCATGGCTTTCAATATTAAATATGTTGTAATTTGTAATATGTATACAATTTTTTCTAAACTTTTTCTAACATCTGTTAATAAATAGTACGGCTGCGGTATTTACTATCGATAAAGCGTCTCTAAGTTATACAGATCACTTCTCTGCTAGTTTTTGGGACGGTTTTTCCTCTGGCAAAAGGAGATTTTTTCCTGAGAAGATGCATGTTCGCCTTCCATGTTATTGCCGGGCATGCATATAATTGTCTAGAAAATTGTATACATAAAAAAATAGGTAACATTTATGAACATTTCTTGTTACCTTTGTAACTTGTTTTTGTTTTTTCACATATTTATGTCAATGTATCCCCTGAAGAAGGCACCAGTTTATGGTGCCGAAACTTTGGGTTTAAATAATAAATACAGAACTTAAACTAAAAAAAGGTAGTATTATTCCAATTAATAATATGAGTTCTGAAAGATATTTTAATAATATTTTTTTATTATGTTTTTTGTTTCTTTGCAATTTAAAATAGCTATTTAAGTAATAAATTGAGTACCTAATGATAGTGTTTTAGGCACTGGACGTGAAACTTGTACGTACGAGAGTAAGCGAGTGATACAATGCGTCAAGTGCCTAAAACACTCATTTCGCAGTGTATTACATACAAGATTTTTTATAATAGCGTTTTAAAACAGATCATTTATTCTCAAATATCAACATTTTGATTTTTGCAAAATTAAAAAGTAAAGGCGGATGTCAGGTTCATATATTCATTGCTAAACGAAATACTTTTAAGCATTAATCTGTCACTTTTACGCATTTAATTGTCATTTTTAAGCACTAGTGCAACGAAAATGACAATCAAAAAGTTGTTGTTATAAAATGCTAGTATAAAAAAAAATTCAAAATTTCGATTTATTAGTAGCAACATAGCTATGGAACTTGTTCTCTTTTTTCTAGTTTTCATAAATTATTTGTAAACGTTAAACGACAGTTTGACTTATGGAAAATAATATTCTTTTGTAACTATTTCCATCATAATATTCCTTTGTTACAATATACACACGTTTCTCATTCGAATTAACATTCACTATTTAATATCTACCTTTTCCATATGTCAAATTCACGTTTGACATTTATGAAATAATTTATGAAAACCAGAAAAAAAGAAAAAAATTTGAAATTTCTTTTTAAAAATGTGAAGAAACCAAAAACATAATAAAACATGTAAAAACAGTTTTATATGCAACTTTTAATTATGTACTTTGTACTCTACAGTTTTTGGCCATAAAATGAACAAGAGAGCAGAGAATTTCATAAAACTAAAATTCCATGTTAAATCCCTCACCTGTAACCGCCGCCACCCTATATAGTTAAGTAATAAAAAACGAAAACCGGGCCATAAGCATTTAATATGGAAAAACTATTTTTCCTGGCGCAGATGTGGCCTATTAATTTTAGGCAATAATGCTTCAAATAAATGTTGTAAAGAATTAAATTCAACGCCTAACTCAATAATGACATTTTATTTTGCATGTTTCTTAATTGAGCAATTGAATTTGAAATTTAAAAAAGTGACTTTTTATGGTTTTATTAAAATAAAATCACAAAGAAAGATAATGACATTAAACCTGTTAGAAACGTCACATTGTAACATTTTTGTTTGTAGAAACTCTCTGCTTGAGTCATCATGATTGAAAATAGAGAATTATTCACATGAAGAAAAACAACAAATTATTATCTAGTATTATTTTGAAGCAAATAATATTTTATTATTTCTGACAGGTGAAATGTCATTACATTTTGACATGTATATTTGTCGTTTCAACGAAGGTTTGATCTGGGTAAAACATTCGTACCACCGCGGAAAAAGTGACAACCTGACAACTGAGAATCACTAATTTTTTGAAAATCATTTTTAAAGTTTTATAGAAAAAATAAACTGCTGCCATTTGAACTAAAATAAATATACCTCCTCTAATTTTCCATGGCTGTTATACTAACCAGCAATAATATTCACTATTCCACGCAAATATGTCATGATTGCTTACTGAGTAAGCGTAAGTTGAGCTAAGTCAGAAACCACGCTTTTAGTCCTTCCGTAATTATTAAGAAAGTATTTTTTTAACAAAATTTTTAAAATTTTGACTTTTGTTGCGTGGGTGCGATATATGCAAATTAAGATTGATATCTCGGAAAATGAAGAGATACGAAGTCGGTCAAATTAGGTAAAAGTTGGCTCATTATTTTTATTTTTTCATATAAATTTTAATAGTAATAAAATTTAAAATAACCCCTGCCCTTAAAATTAAGTGAAATTAAAAACTATGTATGTATTTCGAGAACAATATTCTCATTAGTAAATTTTTCTCGAAACTGTATTAAGAGGGTAAAGAGAAATTGGGATTACTCAAGTTGGCAGCCATGCAAGAGGTCCTCACAGCCTATTTTTAACAGTTTACATCTGTATTTTGTACAAAATCTGAATCCTCCATAGGTACAATAATGAACCTTTTTCCATTTAAACTAGCAAAAACAAATATTAACACCATAATTTCTGTTTTTCTATAATATTCAATAAAAATTGTAATAACTTTCCAACAAATAAAGGGCATATCTAATTGTTGACCTTGTCAATATATCAGGACATCCTTTGTGTGCGGTGAACCGTCAACATCCCATGGATATTTTTTATCCAGTTACATAAGTTGATTGATTGATCTATTAATAGAAAATGAGTTAATAGTTTCCTTAACTCTTTTGATTGACTAAAATTTCATTTGTTTCATTGACGATTTTATTTCTGCTAATGAACTATTGTGTGACGTAGTTTAATTATTGTGACATCATTTTATGAAGAGCATACAAGGTATTCGCGAACCATCAATATAGGAGGGAAAGTTTTATCTCGTCCTCAACTTAATCATAAAGAAAAAAATAATTAAACATTGTGTATATTAACACATGGTGTTTTTAACTACGTGTAAAAACTTTAAGGGCGTAAAGTTAATGACAAAAATAAGCAAAAAAAGCTTTCTATGCCAGTACATTACTCGTACGTTGACTCTAAAAATACAATAAAATTTTATATGAAGCATTTCTTATAGTTAAGAGGTTATGACTTGAAAATTAAATATTTGTCAAGGTCGCCACAACCCACTTGGTACAACTATTTGATTTTTTTTTATAAATAAAATAAATATATCATCACGGCATATTACCCATTACTGGGTGTGCCAGTATCTACAACACATGTAGACATCGGTAATGATGACGATATATTTTACCGTGTGGGCGCTTACCAGGCGTCACCTCACGGGCACTCATAGCTGGTGTGGAGAGTGCACCACAGGGGTCACTTTTGTGCCATTTAAAATTGGAAATATTTGGCGTCAGTCGGGATCAAACCCGGTTCCCCCAGGTTCGCGACCAGACACTCAGGCACGTGGCCACGGGACCCCATAAAAATTTAATTTTTTATTTTTTATTTTTTAATTATTTTTTTAAAAAACAAAAGCATCTAAGGTGACATGTCAAATCAATCAAAAATCATTTAATTGAAGTCATAACTCGTATAGTTTTCGAGATAGCGGAGCTAAACCCCGTAAAACTCATTTTTCACTGCTTTATATCTCAAAAACTAGTGAAGATCGAACCATGATCATGCTTTTTTTACTCATTTCGGTCAGTACTATATGTCGTTGAAGATGAAAAATACTTATACATAACTAAAGTTTATATCGAAACTTGAATACTAAAAAAAAAATCATTAAATTCATCTTATTTTTATCTATATGTGTACCGTGTTTTTAAACTATAGACAGCACTAGACGAAGTCACATTTACACCGCTAGAAGTTACCAAAAAAAGTCACTAGATTTATTTGGCGGGGGACTTGAAATGTTAAAATGAAGGTCACGTCAGCATTTATACTTTCCAGGTTATATTTTCATTAACCAAAACTATTATAGATAATGTACTTAATTTATTCATATAAAATCATAAATACATAACTTTTAATTAGAAATTAATTAATTACATTATTTTTTTTTGTAATTCCTTGATGAAAATTTATATATTATAACTGTTTTTATTCGAGAAATATCACAAAAAGAGAAATGAAACAAAAAACACGTGCAAATTCAACAAATGATTTGACAACTACTGAGAGTTTGACGTTTCAATTACGTTTGAAGGTTAACTTGAAATTGCGTCTGGTTAAATGCGGCTTCACGAAATAGCGCAGCAGCCAATCACAGGCTTTGATTTTCTCACTAGAATTTCTAGTTACTGTTTATAGTTTAAAAACAGAGTATAGTTATAGCTAAAAGTTAAACTTACCAAATTTACGTTTTCGGTTCGTAATTCCAGAACAAATGAAAATATTTGAAATGTCTTTACACACTTTATTAGTTTTAAAAAGTTGGCACATAAAAACCTACATCAATTTCCTGTAGATTTTCCTAAATGATAGTGCGTAAAATTGAGGATTAGTTGTTAGTTTTAAGTTTGTAAAACGGTTGTTTAGTAACAAGGTTTCGTTAGTCACGGGTTGTCGAGCAGTGAGTGATTAAAATTTTTAAACATGCTAATTTTGCAAAAACAGTTGAATATTTTGTTATGATGGCAAACTTTTCATTTTATATAAATAAATAAAATAAATAAATATATCATCACGGCATATTACCCATTTCTGGGTGTGCCAGTATCTACAACACATGTAGACATCGGTAATGATGACGATATATTTTACCGTGTGGGCGCTTACCAGGCGTCACTTCACGGGCACTCATAGCTGGCGTGGAGAGTGCACCACAGGGGTCACTTTTGTGCCATTTAATATTGGAAATATTTGGCGTCAGTCGGGATCGAACCCAGGTTCGCGACCAGACACTCAGGCACGCGGCCACGGGACCCCATTTTATATTGTTATCCTAATTAAAAATATTTTTTTATGTTTTCGAATTTTTAGATTCTATCATAGATAAAATATTGTACACATACGTAAAGCATCTTTAGTCACTCAAGGGTCTTAAAACAGTCGTTATACCCGTGTTTTAATTCTGACCTATTCGTGACTAAAGTCTAGCTTTACGTACTTGTATTGTAAATAACTACATTAACCCTCATAATATTAAATAAAACTTGTTATATCAACATTAATTTTCAGAAATTTGATGTGTTTTTCTTTTTCGAATTTCCTCTGTAGATATCTAATATGTTTACGCTTTTGTTCACCAAATTATGTTGTAGTAAATTTTTCGTAAATGTAATGGTTTCATCATCCACTTTTGAAGCTCTGGAAACGTCTACCTAAGTTGGACATATTATACCGAGCATGTAACAAACCTCATTTGCTATTCATGAAGCCGAGCTTTGGGATCGTAGTGAAGCTGAAAGACGCTCAAATGTTCGCAGATGAAACCTGAAACCTCAAGTCTGTAGGCTGAAGCCTGAAGCGGTACATTGCACCTTCACACAAGCAACCAACAATTATTCACGACAAATCAAATAAGGCTGAATTCAGGAAATCTCATTGAAGGAGCTACACAAACAAGAAAAGGAATACCTAGCTATGAAGTTCTTAAAATTAAAATGTTAGTAAATGTAATATTCACCATTTTCATAAATAATCTCTTTCAAAATTAAAATGGATTTATATATACAGGATGCCCATTTTATAAGTTCCCGCCTTAACTTGGTAAATATTAGGAATGACGAATTCCGATAATTTTGGTACACGAGTACCCGAAACAACTACACGGATAGTACTCTTTACCCGTTAATTACCCGATACCCTTTATTACCCGTTATCCTTTAAGTACATATACATAATTCGTTAATTTGTTAATTACTAGTTACCCTTATATTAGCAGTTTACTTTTTAAAAAAATTCATAATTATTGTTTACATATATTTGTTAAATAAAAAGTAATACAAATAAATAATATACTGTATCTTTACAAAAAACTTAACATAAATTATGTTCATTACCTATGGTATTGTAATAAAAAGCTCTTCTTTTAGATACAATCCTTCCGACAGCTGAAAACTATTGGGATTTTATACCCGGGTACATTATTATCGAGTAGGTTCCGAGTACCCGGGTACCCTTCGTCATTCCTAGTAAATATTAGTACTTTAAATCGAATAATCACAGTAGGTATAAACACCGATTTTTCACACTTGACCATTACATCAAATTTTGATGTTCGTATATACGTATCGTATGTTTATCTCTGTCTTACTTATTTTTATTTTATTTTATTTATATATAAGAAACCAACAGTATACATATACCAATAACAGGTTCCTATGAATTATTAAATAATACATACTTTAGTTCACAAATCATAACAGAGTGCAATTTTCAAAATAAAGTAAGTGCAAAAAATGATAAAAAGTGATATAAAATTATGAGAGAACATTAACTACCACTTTTTTAAACATATAGAATGATAAGTAAAACATGTCAATATGCGCAAATGTGGAATTGTAAGAAATGATGCGGTTTATTGGGGAGTTACCGTTATTTTTAGTATTATTTTTATATAAAACAAATAAATTAGTTGATCTGGTTTTAAGGTTCACAGAAAATTGTAACATTGAAATTATTGAAGGTGCATATATTGTATTATTAAGTAATTTAAATAAGAATACCATGTCAGTTTGGGTTCTTCTACTTTCCAGTGAGAGCATATTAAAATGTTTCAACATATCTACGTAGTTACTCGTTTAAATTAAATATTTTGTTATGGAATAAAATTAGATTTTGCAATTTAATAAAATACATACAACGGAAAAATGTTGTAACTAACACGTGCGTTAATTGGTGTTAATGATTTCTACAATTAACGAGTTCGCTACGCTCGCGCGTTAAAATATCTCGAGTATTAATAACCCTCATTAACATACTTGATGTTAAATAACTATTCATTCATTGTGGGATTAATTATTCCATTGCGAAACGCATATCCTTTTCCATTTCACTTATTGGATGTATCTTCTGTATTACGTTTTCGTTTCTTTGATTTTCTGAGAATGAAAGTTATTTAAATATTACTTAATTTATTTTACAACACAACATACTTATAATCTGTCTGCAGTTAAAGTTAATACATTTATTCATTTATCAAAAAGCATTTCATTATAATAATCTTAATGCATTCGTAATGTTCTCAACTCTATTTGCTTCCTCGTTTGGGTAATTTAAGGACCTTCTCTTCTTCTCAGTCCAGTATTTCAAATAATGTAATGTGTCTACTGCGCCCTATACTAGTTCTAATTACGCACCTCTGCGGTCGTGAAGGGCCGTAGTAAATAATTTGGCGTTGGTTGGGTACGACTCTAGTTATTTCCAGGCCCAATGGACTTGAATCGGTCCCTTGAGTAGCGCTGAGAAACATTCAAACGCGGACAGAATTCCACAAATGAAAAGCGACGGGAAATAAATGGAAAGAGAAGAGAATGTTGAAGAGATTATGTTAAAGAGAAGAAATGTTACAATAGAGTTGTAAATAAATTGAAACAAATGAATTAATACTTTTGCTTTCCTTTCAAAATAAATGTCACATTGTATAATCGGCTCCGTTATTATTTTATTTTTCATTTCTATACTTTTTATTACGAAACTTCATCTTAATTGATTGCGATAAGAAACTAATTAACCTGTAGTTTTTATTAGTAAACAGGGGAGATTAAGCATTTTCACGATGATGTCTGTATGTGTGTGTATGTGTTTGTGTGAATGTGTGTGTGTGTATGGATTTTGTCTTCGCTCTAACTCAAATACTATCATTCAGAAAATTCTGGAACCTTGTATTTCTAGCCTATTCTAATATGAAAAGAAGCCATTAGATTTTGGTGTATATCGGATAATCGGAAATGGCACTTTACCTGAAGCTCATAATGATTTTTCTTCAAAAAATACCATTATATGCCATATTTTCGCATTTTATGTCTAATGAAACTGAAAGATTATTGAATTTTCTACAGGAATACATTAATACTTTTTCTATATATTTTACAGATAAATTTAAAAATAATTTTTACCTCCCGCTACCCTTGGTTAGGGAGGTATAGGGATCGTGTTAAAAATTACATATCGAGATTTTAGTAAATGACCACGTTTTAAGGTCCCTAGAATCCAATTTTAACATTTTCACGATGATGTCTGTATGTATGTATGTATGTGTGTGTGTGTGTGTGTGTGTGTGTGTGTGTGTGTGTGTGTGTGTGTGTGTGTATGTATGTATGTGTGTGTATGTATGTGTATGTATGTATGTATGTATGTATGTATGTATGTATGTGTGTGTGTATGTGTAGGGATTTTGTCTTCGCTCTAACTCAAATACTATCATTCAGAAAATTCTGAAACCTTGTATTCTAATATGAAAAGAAGCCATTAGATTTTGGTGTAAATCTGATAACCGGAAATGGCACTTTACCTGAAGCTCATAATGGTTTTTCTTCAAAAAATACCATTAAAAGCCATTTTTTCGCATTTTGTCGTTATGAAAATTAAAGATTATTGAATTTTCTACAGGAATACATTAATGCTTTTTCTATGTATTATACAGATAAATTTAAAAATATTTTTTTTTACAAGTCTCCAAGCCTAAGAAAAACACAATTCCTTTGTTACGCAGTTCATATTTCAAATGAATGTAACTGACAGTAAATGTCACTGTCAAAAAACTAATCACTTCAAATTAATAATAGTGACATATTAAAAAGAAAATAGTAAATAAAGCAATAGTTTTCTGCAATGGAACAGTTTGCAGCGTTAGTAAATACGTAGGTTTGTATTTAAATTAATAAAAATTAAATAGCGGGAGGTTTTGTGTTGGCCACATCAGATTTTTTAAAATATAATCTAACTTTAAATATATTTCTTATTTGCATACAAAGATTACGTTATTTCAATAAACTTGTCCTATGAATACTATTTATGTAATATTCATTTCCATTACCATTTTCTGTGACTAAATAATACACTTTATATTCATAAAAAGAAAGTTCAACCTCCGCTACCCTAGATAAAAGAGGTATAGGGATCGTGATATAAATCGTGTATCGATAAATAAGCACGTTTTATGGACCCTAAAATCAGATTTTAACATTTTTACGGCAATGTCTATGGATGGATACGCGCTCTAAAAGAAATACGAGGGTTACACTAGAATTATTAAGAATAAAACACACAGTTCAAAATAAAGAAGGAGATTAATGTCAAAACGAAGATAATGAAAAGTAAAATCAAGTATTTGAAATAAAATATTTGCGAAGAGTACTGGGAGTAACACGATGACATAGAATTGGAAATGAAATGTTCAGAGAATAACTACAATGTTAATCTGTATTGGATTTCATCGAGTAGAGATAACTAACTTGGTGAGGCCAAGTGATCAGAATTGAATGAACGAAGATGACGATCGTGGTAGAAAAACGTAACCGAGGAAGACCTAAAAACAACTAGGATAAGGTAATACTGAAGACTTGGAAGAAAAACACGACGATTTAAGATTCTAGGAAGATTCTTCTTTTTTTCGTAAGCGCTGTTTATCGGGTCATCAAGTTCTGTTCCTTGTTAGGGAAATCAGCAGCAATGCTTGGATGAGCGTACAAAAAATTCGGATCGATTTCTGGCTGTTCTTTCAATTCATGGCACACATTTAAATAGTTGACTCTCTGGTTTCCAGTAGTCAGAAAGTCTACGTGGTACGAATTTTGCTGCGACACGTTTTATCAGGGCATCGAACGCGTCAAAACTCGATTCGGTTCAGGCTCAGATTAATTTGTTTTTTGAAAGATGGGACCGGGTGCGATTCTGGTTCAATTTATAATTATATAATAATAGTGTAGTATAATTTTTGCGGTTTTGTTCCGGGTTCAGGTATTGGGTTCATTTGGTTCGACCTAATGAAAATTGAATTAATGTTTATTTTTAAATAACTATCTTTATACAGAAATAATTTAAAATGTGTCAGGCCAGAATTTATAATGCAACACAAGACAAGAATGCAAACACAATTTTCACGAACATTCAACTAAGTCAGTAACGCAGAGATTCAGTAGGCGTCGATGATCGGTTGTTTTTCGATAAATTCCAACGACTAGCTTTTAACCAATCATGATGCAAAACACTTGAAAATTCAACCAATGGGAACAGTATTATACTGATAAAACCCCGTTACCCCGTTAATTTTCCGCTACCAAGTAAAAAAGCAGTTGTTATTGTTTATAACTGTCAGTGTGACAATTAATGTGTCAAGTTTCATTTTGCGTTGTCTTTGGAATTTATCTCACCAAATACCACACGACCCCTCAGATTTTCTCAGATAAACTTTTATTTTTCAGCACTCTTTTTTTGCTTTTAAACAAAATCACTCAAGCAAACTGACATTAGGTAAAACCCCCTCCTCCTTCGGAGTCGGGATTTACCATGCAGTTTGCGTTCGTGTTTGTTGCTAAGCAAAAAAAAAATTCGTGCAAAATAAAAATTTATCGATAAAATCAGGAGGTCTTGTGATATTACTTCTGATAACTGATAACTCCGGTTCAATTGAAAATTATATCTGAGGTTCAGTTCTGGGTTTGGGTTCGCAAAAATGTCACGGTTTGGTTCCTGTTTTGGTTCAGTTGAGGTTTGGATTCGATGCTCTGCGTTTTATCATCAAATTTGCACTCGAAATTTTCATTGCTTTCCTGATGAAGGTTTGTTTTTAATTGACATTCGACCACTTTTAAGATGAGAATACCACTTGTAAACCCTTACTTGTCTCAAAGCCCTCCGAAGCATTGCTACAATTTCCGCTGCTGATTTCTCTAACAGGAAACAAAACTTTATTGTCCACCATTACAAAATCGCATCGCCGAACACGTCAAACAGCGCTTACGAAAAAAATCACACTGACCGCTCAGATGTATCCCCAAGGATGAGGTTCCAAAAGGGTACATTGCCTCAATTTCCCACAGTGGCGACATACGATGTCAGCCGCCATGTTTATGCTAAATTAACATACACAGTATATGAAATTTACACACTACATTTACTTGTTTACAGTGGCGTTTTCTCCATGCAAGCAATGCAAGCAGTGCTTGCCTTTATATTTTGTTACTTTTAATATTTTTACAATTATATTTATATATTTAGAACTTTAATATATCAAAATTTAAAAGAAAAGACACAAATGTATTTTCTGTTGCCTACCGCACCGTTAATCTAATTCTATCACTGGGATACGTACTATTACGATCTTACCATGTTGTACAAAACGTGCTGGTAAGCAGAACTTCGAGTGCTTACACCGCCTATACCTACACTGTACCGAACATTGCCGAACATGTAGCCTTCTATACTGAAATTATTTCGCTGTTTAGGTTCATCTGCAAGCAGTTTTTATATTGCTTCCATGAACAAAATTTAAGTGAAATAGATAGTAAATGTTAAAATAGGATACGAATAAAAGTAAAATTTATTTATAAGGTATCTATATTTTATATTTCTACATTTATTTTGTTTCAATTAAATTTTGAAAATAATAATACTCCTTATATTTTTATACAGAATGGATAACATTTGTGCAATAATAATAAAAAAATTACAAGAAAATTCATTTTGCAATTTTGAAGAAAAAAAACCTTTTTTGCAAATGGCAGACCAGTTCCTCCTATGAAGTTATTAACAACAACTGTTAAACATATAACAAGGCATTTTAATACCGATTTATATGACAAACATGTGTGGCTATGTGATAGTGAAACATTACTAAAATTATATTGTTGACCATGTTTATTATTTAATAAAGAAAAATCAGTATGGAATGATATTAAGCGAGGCTTTTGCGACTTAAATAATATACATACGCAATATCACGTCAAGTCTGTGATCTAGCAATTTTTGTTTTTTGCACATGAAAGGGGAAAAACATGCATTTGCACATCCCTTCGAAACATGTAAGTCAATTATAAGGCATTTGACCTTGAATGAAAAAAAAAATTCGCCTGCGGCGCATTTTTTTTATACCTTACCTGTGCCATTGCTGCTTGCCTTCTTATAAAATGCACGAGACGCCGCTGCTTGTTTAATGTTTTAAATGTTTAAACTGTAGAAAAGGGTGTCTAGTAAAGACACCTAGCGGGGGAAGTTAGAACTAGCGTCCTACCACCGGCCAGAAAATAAATCCGGTTATTTGTGGGACCTCCTCGTAAGAAGCAACGGGCGAAGTTCGTACACGAATAAATATATTTGTACACCCTACACTTTACGGTAAAAGGGTGTTTGACAATATATATGAATAAAACAACTTCCCAGTTTTATTTGTTTATAAGATTATCTTATACGTCGATAGACATAATACATGCGGTTTGTTCTACTGAGATTTCTCTGCAAAGAGAGGATGGAATATCGCTAATAGCTTCCCCTTGTGAATTGAGCAAAGCAATTGTGAATTTATGTGTGATTGAAGTGTTTAAATCAACTGGTAGTTAGTATGTAGTGTAAACAGCGCTTTCTATGTGTGTGTCTGGAATCGATCTGTCGGTGTAGACCGACCCCATGTTGTTGCAGTTGCCATAGCAATACGTGAAGCGGCGAACATGATGATGAAATGAGGAAGTGGAAAAACTTCTCTCGTAAATCACGGAAACTTTACTGTGTGACTGGAACAAGGACGAGTACGTTTGGGATGGTGTGTGTTTGGCTATTTTTAAATCGAACTTCATAACGAACTTTAAACCGCAATAAAAAGTAATAAGATTGCGACTACCTAGTTATTCAGTTCAGTATTTATTAACGGTTACGACCACAAAGTTACGATACGATATACTTCTTTCTTCAGTGTATTTAAATGGATCACTTATATTTAAGTTTTCAATGCAATAACGTTACGATGATGATAGAATGGTGTCCTCGATGCGATACTTCTTGCTCTAGTTTAATTTATTTAATTGGACCCATGTGTTACAGTGAAAGCAGCAAATTCAGTGACTGTTAGCGTTCACTAGTTCATATTAGCAATTATTAATTGCTCTAGTGAATGTAATCCCTAACGTTTATTAGTGAATTCTAAAAGTAACTAGTAAAATTAACATTCTGTAGTAAGGACTAGTAACACCAAAATAAAAGTGTCACAGGTTAGGGTCCGGTATTTTCATCTCCGGTTAAACAGCCTGTTAAATTTAACTGTCAGTTAAAACAAAAACAGCATCGATATCATAACCTAAATTGTAAAAATTTCACATGTGTCAATTTTTCGATGCCACATTGTTTTTAAAACCGAAACATAACCGGCAGTTTATCCAGAAATGAAAATATCGGGCCTAGGTAAGACACGTAAAAAAAAATGTTAAAACTATTTGCATAACCTTACTTTCTATCATAGGTAACACTTTAACCAGAGTTAGCAAAAACCCAGGATTTAAAAACCGGCCTAGTGGGAATTATAAGGTTTGTTGGGTTTTAATGGACTTGTTGGGTTTTATTGAGCTTTATTAGATATTTATTATGAACTTCATGTTATATTTTTTTTTTTTTACATTAACATAACATAAAAAATGAGCATGTATTGTATGCTATTAATCATGAGAATGAAGTTTGCAGCACGAGCCGAAAGGCGATTAATAGCCATTACAAAAATAATAATAATAATCAGTGACATATTTGTATTGAAAAATAGTTACAATTTTTTCACTGACAAATGTAAAAAATTTTTGTTTACAAAAAATAAAGACAAATCTAGTTATCGTTTTGGGTTTTAACAAAATTATGAAGTAATTTGGCATTTAACAGAAAATCTTATAACTGATTATTCAGCCAGAAAGTTTCAGAAGAAAATAAGATTATGATAAATGACGAAACTAATGCAAATTTAACTTCTTATGTGGAAAAAATACTTATTAAAGTAATTTTGATCGTACTCTTTGAAAGGTAAGATTTGAACTTGACATAACGATTGAATAATATTATTTCAATTAATCAAACTGTCAATATTACTCAATTAGCAACAGTAACGAAGGTCATTAATTGATAAAAAGCTATTGAATTATGGGTATATTATTTGACAGTTGTGGATAAATAAATTTACATAATAAACAATTATTTAATTCCATTTAATTGTGAAAACAATATTCTTTTATGAATTAGCTCATTTATCTAGTACTTCTTCGCATACATAATGCGAAAAAGTTATCAAATGAGTCAATCAGCGATAGCTTAGCACTTTTTCGTATTAATGCAAAAAAGTGATAGCTAACTTCAATATGATAATTCATTATATTTTCTTGTAAATGTAGAATTTCAACGAAATTAGCAAAAACCTTGTACGTGTTGCAAAATCATCTTTTTCGCACATGACAACGTATAATGCGAAATGCACCATTATTTTGCAACTAAACACATAAATTAGTTCATGTGGGTTTTGTTATTACATTTATTTATTTATTTTCTTTTTTACCTCTCGCTAAGAGAGGTATTGGATTCATGCCAAAATTCGCATACCCAGATTTTATTGAATAAGCACGATTTAAGGTCCCTAGAATCCGATTATGACATTTTTAAAATGATGTCTGTGTGGATGTGTGTATGTGTGTGTGTGTGTATGTATGGATGTTCGAGGGACGATTCCTCAAAATCTATAAAACTTAAAAAATATTTAACTGCAGTTTTTTCAATCTGACATTCCTGGGAAGAGCTGAAAAGGTTTTGGTAACAATTGAACAACCGAAAGTAGCAGTTTTCTTAAAAAAATCTTCAAAATATAATTTTTTGGGAGTTTTTTTTTTATTAAATATTGAAGAACATAAAATTCTCGATCTTATACACTTAAATTTTTTATTATATCTTGTATAGATTTAAAGATAAAGACACTATAATTTATAGAGTAAACTAATCGCAGAGGCCAAGGCACTAAGGAAACCAGTTGACAAATTCCAATGTTTATAACATGACACATGTCATTGTCAAATATCAACAGTTTTAGTGACATTCTGATAGCTTTTTCTGGGAAGTATATTTAACTTTTTTTATTGTATTATTAATTAAATATTTGAAATTATAGGTAAAATTGTGGTAAAATGCATATATCCATCAGAAATCTGGTTAATGAATTTGACATGTAGAAACTTCCTCATAACAATGAAAAATAGATATAATTAGAATTATATGTGTGCAGAAGACATGTTAAATACAATAAAAAACAATATTTGAGTAAAGTTCTGTAATTTTTTGTTATAAAACGACGGTTCGAAAGCGAAGTGCAATACAATACTTATATAGCCTAATATGGAAATGGCGAGAGGTCTTGTGCTGGCCACAACAGATTTTTTTTGATGAAAATCTGGGTAGGTTTTTTTGGGAATGGGGAAAACAACCAGCTTTGACTAACCGTTCTGGAGCTGTGAGTGTTGGTAAAATTTATTTTAATTTTCTTTATTCGACTTTTTCGGATTAAGAAAAGGCAAATCAGTGAATGCTTACCTTAACTAATCACTGTTGGTATTAACTGATTTCCAGCTTTAACTGCAACAAATGCATATTTACCAAAATGTACTTGTTTTTATAGGGTAACAGGGTTCGTTGCTCTTATTTCATAAAAGGTGATTCCTACTTTAAAGCTATATGCTTTTTTACATATTTTAAGTAGTTGTATTAATTATAATAAATCACTTCGATAAAGAATGTTTCATTTGTATCTTTTTTATTGAAAACCTTTGTTTATAATTTAAACATGTTTGACATGTATAAATAATTCATAAAAATATTAGCGTTTTAATAGTAATTTCTATTTTTAGTTATGTCCCAGACGATTCATAATCAAACACACATACGCAATTTGTTCCGAATTGTTTATTTTTCGAATAAAATGGGGTCCTCCACTGTTCTAATTTTTTGTTATTTACCTCTCTATTTTACATAAATAACGGTCATCTGTGGTCGTGCGGCTATAGTGCTCGCCTGGCAACACAAGGCTGCTCGTGTGGGACAGCGACACAAGGTTTGAGTGCCACCGGTAACCTATGTCATTCAACGTACATTTTACTGTCATACTGACGCACAGAGTATCTCTATCGTGGCGTCATAAATTTAAATAAGTATTATTTGTTTTACTTCCATTGTTTCGTTATTTTCCGCATTCATATGGTTAAAAATGAATAAGCGATAGAAGACGGCTTGCAAGTAGTAATAATTTGCAATAGACCAGAAAAGTAACGTTGGAATTTGCCTTTGGCACGGGTGCATAGTTTGAATTCCCTAGTATAGGTTTCATATGGAAATTGAATTTTACAGATATTTTTGCCGATTGACATTAAAAGTGCAATTTTTTGGCAGCTAACAGTCTATAAAAAATCACTTTTACTGCTTAGGCACTAAAATATTTACATACTTAGTGTGGGAAGACACTCTTCCCGCAAGAAGTTTGTACAATACTTTTTGTAACGAACAAAATCATTATTATAAATCTTGATAATTGTACAAAATTCGCAAATATACAAGTAAATAGCACAGCAGCAATTTCATAGCAACGGTTGTTTTTCAGAATTAAAAGTCAAAATGTCTGATTCTGATATTAATAATAATAATTGTTAGGTGGAAGTAACGCCGTACTTGTTGATAGATAAAATGTATTACCGGGTTTCTCGGCGGTGATTGTAAGGAATTATATTGTTGTTATGTTGTTATTCCATAAAAAAGTTAATTTTATTTAAATTCGTACCTAACCCTAAACTTCTAGAAATTAAGCAAAAGTTGTCAAGCATATTTTAAGTTGTACTTACCAACTTTTCAAATAATTAAATAAAGAATAATGTTCGGCACGTCTCTATTTTACTGGTAGTTTCATTTTCAATGTAATACGTGTAAAATCTATAAAATTTTATATTTAAGGTTGTCAAAGGTTACGTTCTATTTTGACATTCAACACATAATAGATTCTTCAACAGATGGCACTGATGGCAGACAAATTTATTATTTATTAATAATTTTTTTATTATTATTGGTTTTTGATGCTTGAAAATCGTATGAGTGCCATTTTATAAACTATATTTTGTTATTTTAAAGATTATTTTGTTGAAGAATGCCCAGAAAATGTCAGTGTCTTTCGCTTGATTTCCTAGTGCACTGCACCGGGAAAGTGATGTTTCCGGTTGTCTATAGCGTGTGTCAAATGTCACTTCCGAGGTTGTGAGTACAAAATAGTTATTTACAATACAAATGCGGAAACAAGAACTTCCGTGCATGAGCCTTTGTTTGAAGTACGAGCGAGCAACGCGAGCGAGTATTTCATTTAGGCGAATGCACGGAAGGTATTTCTGCATAAGTATTGTACAAGATTTTTTGTAACGAACGAATTAATTATAAAACTGTTCTACCTTCGATAGATGTTACGCAGAACATGTCGTCGCATCAAATAGAGCCATCAATTTCACTAACTAATTGTCAGATACAAAATATAAATATAATAATTATTGCAATACCAAGGAGCATTCTTAAAACTGTATATAATCGATTCAAATACAATTTCTTAAATTTAAGATCTTATTTTATTTTGATAGTACGTATGTGTAGTAGTTTGGTTATAAATTTAGGAACATATCACTACCTAAAATAAATAAAAGTATGAATACATATTAAATTATCTTTAAATAAAATATATTCTTATACCTCTTAATAATAATAAGGTTGTTTTTATTGTATATTAATACCTACTTAATACATTATCTTCATTATCTTTAATATTGTGTCCAACATACAGTATGGCCGCCATGTTCATCAGTCTCGATTATCGTTACATTAGTTTCTAATAGATGGCGTTAGTATTATTAAAATGTCAAAATTACCAATGATTCTAATTTTATTTAAATATTTTTTATTCTTTCAAGTAATTTTCCTAAATTATTATGTTCTTATATTAAATTTGTTGTAATGTACAAAAAATTTAAAATAAAATAGCACTTTTAAGCTACTCGATTAAAGTAGTTTCCATTGAAACACTAGTGCGGGAAGTAAAACAACAGCGCGGGAATATGGCCTTTCGGATTGTGAGTTGGCTGCGGGAAACATTAGTTTCTAGGCAGTGAGTACGAAAATATTTTTACTGCCTGTTGTTCAACAAATGCATAGCGACTGTTCAACAAACACATAGAATCATAATTTGATGTCGATAATTTTTAAAATAATCACTATTAATTTTAATTCTAAAATCGCCATAAAATAATGTGTTCAACATGGCACCAAAACAGATTTACAGCTTCAACAGCACTCTGCCTATGTAGTTAAACAAATAACTATTTGTAAAAAAATAAACAGCTCTTATAAAGAATTCGATAGCTTGTTTATTCAGTAATAGATTCCAACAGTTGAAACCCCTAAAAAAAATAAAGTAAGAAAATTATTAGAAATTAAAATGCTAGGTGGAAGCCGAAATAACGTATGTTGTTGATAATCCCTCACCCGTCGGTAAAAAGGTCAGCGCAACAGAAGATGAAGCTTGCTCCGAAGTTGTAGAATCAAATCGAGACATACGTTCATTGAATTTCGTAGTGTTGTATTTTTGTTTAAATAATTATAAAATGTGTACAGTTCATGTGAATATTACTGTACGAATCTGGAAATAAAGGATTGGTTTAGGAGGTGCTACATACAATGCTTTGCTTAATAGATTTAATGTTATCATATTTATCGGCCTTTAAAGTTGAGCAGTCATTTCTCTCGTAAGAAATACACGGGAATCAATATTTTATTCTCAGCGTTATGAACTGAGTTTGAATTTGGCGCCTATGTTTGACCGTTACACTTTGCTGATCTTTAGAGTATATGTGTGACGTAGATATAGAGATGGGGAAATAGTCATAAATATGATTATTTTTTAAAAAAAGTTACATTTCGATTAACAGACACTTTTAAGGTATTATAGTTTTAATGTAAATGATTTGTTTTTACGGTAAAACGATTCTGTAGCAGTCCTCAAAATGATGTAAAACATGAGATTCGCGCAGAGCGCTAGAGTCCGCACAATTGAACTATGCATTACAAACTATACATATTAACGAAAGAAGAAAGTATGATCTACAAATTAACCGTACACTTTTTGAAAAAATGTTTAGGGGACAAGTTATATATACTTGAAAAACAGCTATTTTTGATAGCTGATATCATCAGTCCTTTACATATTTTCAAAATTTCGATTGGAACATACCTTCATTAGTTTTATGTTAATAACATACTAAATATTTACACTCAGATTCTTAAAAATAGAGGCTGAGGAGTTTCGCGCGATAAATACTAAATACACTGACTAAATTTGTGACGACACAGTTTTTCTCTCTGATTGTTAAGTCTTGTAAGGTATAAAACATACACGTACGTATTTAATTTGACCTATTTTTTCAAGAAAAAAATAAATCAGAAAATAGGAAATGACTCCATTGCTTTGGGATCGTCGTAAATGTTATTCTTCTCAAAAAATGTTAGTTATTTGGGAATGTAAACATAGATATTGAAATAGTTTGAAATCTTATTCTGTATTGAACAGTTTAAATTACAAATAAGTTTTTAAAATGTGCTTTCCAGGAAACAGCTTATTTTGATAGAGCAATTGAGAATTTCAGTCTGAAAGCGCGCTCCCACTCGTTGTGTTTGCCGTAGTATGTAGGTCGCCTGTAGCAGTAGCTTATAAATAGCGGCTTATACCAACAAAGTTTATCTTTATTGCCCAGCAAGTTATATAAATGACCTAGACACATTCTATACTTCATATTGTTCATAGAATATCACTAGTCTTTCCACATTTCATTATCGCTGACCCCAAGGTCACTGCGCCAAAATACTCACAATCATGCGCCTTGAAGAAGATACGACAAACGAGTATATAATACAGTTAAGATTGTGTTTGATAGAATTGAAACTAGTTATTGAGATTATTTATGCATGTAAATCCTATAAATTTATAATTGTTGGAATCAAGTGCTGACCTTGATAGAGAAATATAAATATTTACATATAGTTAATGTGTGTAGTTAATTTAAATTTATGATTCACAATTCGTAGAAAACTTATAAAATATGTAATACCACTTTCCAAAGAATTACAACTTTTAATACACTTAAACAAATAAAGCATTTAAATTATAGGCGAGTTCTTTTATTCACCGATGGGTCTTTTTATTCAGCGATTTAAAAGCAATGAATTTCAGTATAGCGTTCCATTTTCACCGATTAGTTAAACAGAAATTTATCAGATCCATTAGGTTTGAGTGTCGATGGATTTGATAATATCTGATGAATTAGTAGTGGAGGTATTGTTTTCTGGTTATGTTCACAAGTTTGTTAACGTTTTAGCCGATAGTGAAGAAAAGTCGTGAATTATGAATGTTGTAGAAATGATTTCATTGCCATTAGAATTTTCTTCATTGGAAAATAAAAAATCTGTTGTGGCCAGCACTAGACCTCTCGCCATTTCCATATTAGGCTATATAAGTATTTTGACTTTTCCTATATCATGTATTTTTGATCTACAGGAAATAAATATATTATTAGTATTATTATTGCACTTCGCTTTCGAACCGTCGTTTTATAACAAAATATTACAGAACTTTACCCAAATATTGTTTTTTTATTGTATTTAACATGTCTTCTACACACATATAATTCTAATTATATCTATTTTTCATTGTCTGAGGCAGTTTCTAAATGCCAGAGATTCTTCCAATTCGTTAACCAGATTGGCGGTATTTCTGATGGATATATGCATTTTACCTATAATTTCAAATATTTAATTAATAAAACAATAAGAAATATTAAATATACTTCCCAGAAAAAGCTATCAGAATGTCACTAAAACTATTGATTTTTGACACTGACATGTGTCATTTACAAACTGTGTTATAAACATTGGAATTTGTCAACTGGTTTCCTTAGTGCCTTAGCCTCTGCGATTAGAATACTCTATAAATTATAGTGTCTTTATCTCTAAATCTATACAAGATATAATAAAAATTTTAAGTGTATTAGATGGAGAATTTTATGTTCTTTAATATTTAATAAAAAAAAACTCCCAAAAAATTATATTTAGAAGAATTTTTTTTATGAAACTACTACTTCCGGTTGTTCAAATGTTACCAAAACGTTTTCAGCTCTTCCCAGGAATGTCAGATTGAGGAAACTGCAGTTAAATATTTTTTAAGTTTTATAGTTTTTGAGGAATCGTCCCACCAACATCCATACATACATACATACACACACACACACACACACACACACACACACACACACACACACACAGACATCATTTTAAAAATGTTATAATCGGATTCTAGGGACCTTAAATCGTGCTTATTCAATAAAATCTGGATTAAGAATTTATCGATGAATAAAATAACTTGCCTTATATTTAATTGGTTCAACAAATAGTATTTAATATAAAACAATAACGATGACTGCAACTTCATTTTTAATAATGTTTTTACGGCAAATTTATGTGTACAAGAAAACAAACTAACATATTTATATGCTGGATTTATGCATGCAACTAAATTTAAAAATTAAATTGTAAAACTAAACTAAACAAATAGAAACCATTGTTATCAATGACAACGTTTATGCAACTGAACTGAAGAATTAAACTAATGAAACTAAAATAAGAAGTTGATTATTTTCAACTTTTAGTTTAATTTTATAATTTCTTAGTTTTGCGCCTGCGTCATTCGCGCCCGTATGACATTTTCGCATCTAACCTATGAAAATGTACGATGATAACAAAGTTTCTGCAGAAGAGAGCGACGAAATACTAATTTGACTTATTCAACAAATTGTTTACCTTTATTTTTTTATCCTACATAAATATAATGTATCGCAATTTCACCTATAAAAGTTAGATTATACGAAATGTCAAACATAAAATTCTGAATTTTAATTTACTGCATAAAAGACGTTATTTTAGTTTAGTTTCTTAGTTTAATGCCTTAATTTAATTTCATAATTTATATGCTGCATAAACCCAGCAATAGTGTTAACTGTCAGTTTCTCAGAATTTCTTATGGGAATGAAAACTGCAGTTCCAAAAGTTATTTCGAACAAAACTAACATTTACTCATGTTAAAAGGAACAGTGAGATTATTTTACTAAACAGAGTAAGCAGCGAATCCATTCAATGCATGTCTTCATTTCAACAGAGCGGTACAAATAATGGCAGATTGGCACTCAATAGGCGTTTTCGTAGTCGATGGGATTGATCCGATGCAATCTGAAGCGTTCGTAAAATCAGTCGGGTTAACCTGACGCGTTCGTAAACTCACTCCGATCAGTCATACTGAGCAATCCAATCAAAAAAATTCAGCCCTGATCCATGTGCAGTGTTAGTACATTGCGCGCGCAAATTTAAAATTGTAAAGATTTGTGTTTCAGAAAATGTATTTATTTAAATGTTTCTGATTATAAACATTGCAACACTACATCAAGTTCTGAAGAAATATGGCAGTTCGACCTTGTGAAGTCTTTAAGTTATTAAGAACAAATAAATGACCAAATGAAACAATTTCTGATCGAAATAATCTAAACAAATGGTTCAAGTGGTCTTTTAGTTTCACTGAGTCGTCGTATATAAAAACTACAGAAACAATCGCAAATTTCTTATTTATATGCGTTTATAAAACCTTTGATAATCGGATGGATCTGATGTATCTGTGACGTCATCGAACAGATCCGTCGGATATCTCCGATTGACTTACAGAGTCAATTTTTCGTCAAAGTAAATGCTTTTAATGATTTCTTCAAACTGGTAAATAAACTGAGGTTCGTGCCCTTATTAAATCGTTTGCTTTGAAAGGAAAAACGCACGACTACGCAAAATCGATACAGTTTGATACAGTTCTTCCGAACTCTTCATGGATTTCTGATTTCTAAGTTTTATCACCTGGTAGATGTCCAATAAATTTTGAGAATATTTGCTGATTGTTACATAAATGACCTGGATCTGGACGGAAGGTTGGGGGTATATCGTATATTATTCGCAAATGCTCCATTAAAAATTCTTTGAAATATTTGGACAATATGTGAAATATTATATAATTATTAGGAAATTGAATAAAAAAAATTGTTGTATCCAGCACAAGACCTCTCGCCATTTCCATATTAGGCTATATAAGTACATATTATATTTAACATTTCTAGTACACACACAAATTTTAATTACATGTACTATTAATATATTTTTATATGTTTTGATTCATTCTATAAATAAGTTTCCTCTTACCGTGCTAAATGTTCGAGATTCCTCAAATTCATTACGGTATTTTTTATGCTTATTTGTAATATAATAATAATACTCAGCTCGCCAGGCTGTGTAGGCCCATGGCGTCTCTTATAATATTCTTCCACTGTATTCTGTCCTGTGCTCTTTCTTTCCAGTTTTTTATCCCTAACACTTGTAAGTCTTTTTGCTCTGATACACAAATAAAACATCTAAATTGTAGTTAAATTAACTAAACAAATCTTTAATTTTCAGCCTAGTAATATCTTTTCATTAAATTATGTAAGTTGATTTAGTTAAATTTTCTAAATTTGTAGTAACAAATTATAGTAAAATTAAATACAAAATTAGATTAAATGAACATTTAATATTGAACTAAACATAAATAAAGAAATTAACTAAATATACATATACATATTTAAATTTTCTATTACTTACCTAATTCATTAGATAAATCACCGAAAATTGTAGGACAAAAATAATGAAGCCAAAATATAGTAAAATTAAATAAAATAAGTAATTAAAATAACTATTTGTATATTTAAATTAACGATTTTTTACAAAATATTTATTATCTATTTCGGATTAATTAAAAGGCTAAATTAATATTATACTAAATTATTAGACATAGTGCCTAATAAAATAATATCTATTTATAATTAGACAAAATTTCAATGCTTTTTTTTTCTTATACCTTAAAAAAATCCTATATTATATTATTGGATAGATAGTACTTGTATTTCTTGAGTAATACTTACAGATGTTACAGTAATGTATGTCCTATATTTCTTTGGAAAATGTTCACTCTAATTAATTATTGTATTGTATATGTTATTATATTTTGCAACACTAATTTTTTGCTCTTTTTTGCAAGTAAGAAGAAAACTATACATATACGAACGAATTAATCGAGATTGTGGTATGTATTATTTATTCGTTTATTTATTTTGTGATCATATTTGAATAATAATTATCTAAAAACAAAGCTGTATACTTGAATAACAGTTTGAAATTACCAATAGATCTTTCTTCTTTTAAAATGTATAGGTAATAATCTCTAATATACCGAATTTTCTGTCGAGCTAAGCTAGTTAAAATAATATATAAATTTTATTATGCATAATGTATTAACGATTTAGTAAAACGAACAAGCCATAAAATATGATTTCTTCCTTTTTAAAGCTTTCTAGTTTACCGGCGACACGAACATTTCTCGTCGAAGTTCCTGACCTCGATTCCACACGCGCTCTGCTTTCTGTTGTCCTGTTTATATGCAAATCACTTGTTATTTGCAAACAGAAATATTGTTCCATAGCCATAGTAAAACTTCCCCCGATATCAAACGCAGCCACTGAACGGGGAATTTATGACGATAATAATGCTCACGAATAATTAAAATGAAGTATTAATGACATTAAAGGAATAAATAACTAGTTGGATTAGTGTCAGGGTTACCCGATATTAAAACAATAACTTGCAGGAAGATTCTATAAACTAATAACATGGGAACAATGCGCTATTGTGTACATTGTGTGCAACACAAGCAAATTTGTAAATTATATCATCTAGTCACTTTTTTACAGTTTTATATATTTTCTTCTTTATAATATTGTTGATAATTGAAGAACTCTTATAGTTCAAGGACTGTGAAACTGTAATACACATTTTTTCAAGAATCAATATAACAGTATACAAGGCTTGTAACGGTCTAAGAAATACAAGAAATTATACAAGTATGTGAAGATAAAATTTTGGAAAACAATTTGAAGATGAAATTGACAGCTGTCAAGATTAAAATGTACTTTGAAATGGGCCATGCAAAAGCGTAATCGTCGCGGCCCTGGATACGGCTTTTTAATCAGTATCTACAAATTCTGCAACTACCAGCCAAGTAGAAATCATCGAAAAAAGAAGAAATATCAGTCGATGGCTGTATTTTACACTTTCGCTTTTGATATTACTTTTATACTCGTTTATACTACTTGTAATTGCTGGATACGATGAAATAAATAAATGGTCACACTGCATCGATCAAAATCTATCGATCCATGTGCATCGACTACCATCAACCGTTTTTTCTTGTGAGTGGTCACACTGCTGCATCAAGTGATAAGAAATGAAATATTGCTTTTAAAATTACCGCGGCTTTTCCAATAAATGTTGGTGGTATTTTTACATAATGTTGTTTGTTGTCAAGTCAACTTACAATTTTTATATTTGTTGCTATTAACATCCATAACTTGTCAATATTATTGACATCATAGATATTTTCATAGGAGCCAACTAAATTTATTAACTGGTCAATCTCATTGACAGTCCACTGTTCTTTTATTTTGGTAAGAAAAACAACTCAACAGGTTAGAATGTTAAATGTTACAATCTGTCAGAATCTATACATTCACTGAGAAAGAGCACTGCGCATGTCTGTTACCATCGAGTAGCTTCGGGCGCGGTACGAATTATCAAACAAGTTTGATATATCAAACAAGTCGACGGAACACGATCTTACTTGATTGTCATCGATGCATGGCACTGTGACCATGTGCATTGATAAACTCAGGTTTGATGTTTACTCGATCGATGTTGATTGTTCAGTATGACCACCGCCTTACACTAGAATACAGAATAAGACATGTGGTTTATATTTTTTAGAATTTAGTAACTCATAAATATGTTCAAATTCCTTTCAATAATAATACACTTGATCATTCTTTCTTTTTACTTCTTAAGAGCTCCCAATCAATCTTCTTTTGAAATGCTTTCAATTAAATTCGAAATAATAAATGCTCGAAATCTCACATATTAGTAGAGCATTTATTCTTACAAAGCCGGCATACTGGGGCTGGTTTATAATGAATTTAATTTACGAATATACCATTTATAATTTAGATTTTAAAATATAAGCCTACTTAAAACCTATACGATGGTTTATGAACGATTTACAAATTTAGAAATTTAGATTTGGAATATAACCGTATTTTATATTTCCAAATGTAAATTTCAAATTCGACCAATCACAAGAGAACACCAACAAAAAAGGCGGTATAACTCAATTTATGTTCTGGTGACAAAGCGGTTGTCATTCTATGTTTCTGTAATTTCAATGCAACGAGGAATAACAAGGAATTAAATAAAGACACACTCATACGAGTATACTTAATAAATTGCTCATGATTTTGTTCTTTCATTTTCAGACACAAACTATGATAATGTCCATTTACAAATCTTAATCTTGATTATAGGCCTAACCACGGCCTAACAGAACGTCTATATTTTTGACGTTTTTGTTTGTTTCTTCATTACACAAATCAGCAATAGACAAAAATATTCTCGATATTATAAAAAAAAAATCATCTTGTGCGCTAGCGTTTAACAAATTAATAGCTTATAAAAATAATAACGTAAACTAAAATTTGAATTCGAGTAACGTCAAAAATATGACAAGTTACATGATAGTTAGATACTGATTGGTCAGATCCAGAATTTCAAAATCGAACCAGACAGAAAATTGTAAATTTTAAATCAAAATTTAAATTTATAAATTAAATTCATCATAAATCAGTCCTTATACCTTCTTCAAGGCAAATTAAGTAAAATCTTACATTTCCTAAACATAAAATCATCTGCACCAGTGTTACCCAAACCTCGTTAATTCGTGGACCCCTTTTTCTCCCAAATTTGACGGTGGACCCATTTTGACTTCGATTTGTTTAAAAGCGTTTGCAGAGTATTGATCGTGAATGTCGAATTTAAATTTAAATTACACCTATATTTAAAAAAAAATGTATTCATATTTGTAAATAAGATTGCGGACCTGCTGGCGAATTTCGAAACTAAAATAAAGGAATATTTTGTTTGATTCGTATGTTTTTACATACAAATTAAAGAATTTAAAATGAAACATAATAATTTTAACCATGTAGTCTTTCAACTCATTGGCTTTCTAATTCTTGTAACTTCATTTATAATTAAAATGTAAAACTTTTAAATTTTTAAAAATTTTTAATAATTGCTTGAAAATGGTTCTAAACAGAACCGAAACGTCGCAATTGGAATCTGTAAATCATTGATTATGTTGAAATAAATGAAGCATTCATCCAAAAACCACTTCGTTTAAAAATTTTTTATTTGCTTCCAAAAACTGAATCAAAATACTTTTAATTTATTAAATTCTAACATAACTTTTCTAACTTAATTTCTAATGACATAATACATAATACCATTAAAATGATAATGCAAATTTACAGCCGAGTGCTAAGTAAGATGATCGTATGACGTAAATAACTGTAACTTTACTAAAATTATGAATAAAATGCAAAATAAATTTTATTATTCTCGCGAATTATTTTGAAAAGCGTTTTGCGTTTCTCTATATAAAATTCAGCATACAAAATAACTACAATCTAAATACTGAAAACTCTATAATAGACAGTAATTTGGTATTGCAGCTCAACACTGAACATTAAAATTATTATAAAATGTTTTAATGGAGCGTACACGCTGTTCTGCCATGTACTGATCTATAATTAATATGACACGTGCACTCTTTAATAGAAAATTAACAATCCCATCATGAATAAAATGTATAATGACATAAATGTATTTATATATTTACGAAGTTTTCGTCCGTATGTTGAACGATATTCTTCATAATTGATGAGTAAACAACTATCAGCGGTAAACTTCTCAAGGTTCAAAGGAGTTGATCTAATGCATGTTTTACACATCTCCATTCCTTGGAGACGTGAGTTATCGGAGGTAAACTTGCAAAGATCTAAGTTGTGTCTAACGTCAAACGTCTATCAAGTAAAGTCCAAGTTTAAGATAGGAAGAGAAATTCGTGTGTTCAACAGAAGCACTAAACCGGTCACCGAACTTAGTAATTCACATTTAATCATAAGGAAAGAAGAAATTTCCTTGAGAAGTAGGTATTTGACTTTCTGTTTCTAGAATAAAATAGTACAATTGGAAGAAATTATTTATATAGAATCTAATGTATGTAACAAAATTTTGAGAAAAATTTTATGCTCCAAATTACTATTAAATAAGGTCTAACTAAGTAGTCACTGGACATAATAAATACATAATACAGTGTGTTAAAAAAAAATCCTAACTCGGAGTAGGCTATGTACGCTCGAGGGCCTCTGGCCCGAGGCGGGTACGTTGACCGAAATCATTATTGTTTAACACCCGTGGTGCCTTCAATGTTTTATGTCTTACTAGAAATTCTTAATAAACTTTTTGTCTGACTAGAATTTATCAAACAAAAATAATAAATCATAAAATTTTAATACAACTTACAAAGTAGCCTGTGTGAATGCGGTATCTAGGTAATATTTTGTTTCTGTAAATAAAGCATTTTTTCAAACAAAAAATATATTTCTTCTGGTATTTTTTTGTCAATATGGACGAACAATGTTATTGTAAGAATAAGAAGTATGCTGGTTTGTATTTGTGATGAAACAAATATGATTATTATAAACGACTACAATTCACAATGCTTCTTAACCTTAACTGCACTTTATGTTAGTATCAGTATTATTAACCTGTTTGTTGTCAACATTTCCATAGCAACTTAATATGCCCTAGGACATTATTTACTCAATAACGGACCTAATGTTGCGGTTGTTATAAAAAAATAACATACTAGTAAGACATAAAAGTATTTAATTAAATATCAATTTGGCACGACATACTGTCAAAAATGTTATCTAAAGAAATAATATATTTTCTTCTTGAATCCTTATTTTAGAAATAGAAATAAATTAGAAATAGGTGAGTGGCAATATTCTGTATCCTTCTTTATTATCTTTTTTCTTTAAAATTACATTTCACGATCGATTTTGACAACGTGACTTTTGAATTGAATAATAATCAGACATACGTTTCTGTGTTCATAGCCTAGTCCGATTTTTTTTCTGAACACAATAGGCATTTACGAAAATTCTACCGGTGACCTGTTACCGGTAAACAGCTGTTCATCAGGTTACAGCTACCGGGATAGATATTTGAAGAACGCAAGTGGTAAACAGGGCAGATTTATAACCTGTAAAGAGCAATTGAAAGATGAAACAGATTTGAAATTTGACGTAGTTAAACGTTATCTCGTCTCGTCTTCTTTATTAACATAATTATCTTCTGAAGTCTACTATTCCAACTTCGCTTAGCATCTCTACCTTTTTTTGAGGTTAGATTCTTCATTTACTGGCTGAATTACTCGATCCACAAATCATGGATCCGGTAGATGGATCTGGTAGATATGGTACAATTTTCGAACACGGTAACTATTAACCACTTTATGTAATGTAATTATGTAAAGACAATGGCAAATTAATGAAATGACAGATAAAATCAGGGAGCGGGACGTAAGACAACGAGGGTAGGTTTGTTTGGAAGCATTGTCTTCTATCTCTCTCTTGTATGTGATGTCAATTCTGTGTCTATTATCTAAAGAAAAAAATCTGATGTGGCCAACACATAACCTCCCGCTATTTAATTTTTATTAATTTAAATACATACTTACGTATTTAGTAATGCTTCAAACTCTATTGTGTTCCATTGCATATAAATATTGTTTTATTTATGATTTTCTTTATTATTTAATATGTCACTATTATTAATTTGTAGTGATTAGTTTTTTGACAATGACGTTTACCTGTCAGTTACATTCATTTGAAAAATAAACTGTGTAACAAAGGAATTGTGTTTATCTTAGGCTTCGGGATTAAAAAAAGAAAAATGATTTTTAAATTAATCTGTAAAATATATAGAAAAAGTATTAATGTATACCTGTACAAAATTCAATAATCTATAATTTTCTAATGACGTTAAATGCGAAAAAATGGCATTTAATGGTATTTTTTGAAGAAATTCCATTATGAGCTTCAAGTAAAGTACCATTTCCGTTTATCCGATTTACACCAAAATCTAATGGCTTCTATTCCTATTAGAATAGGGTAGAAATACAAGGTTTCAGAATTTTCTGAATGATGGTATTTGAGTTAGAGTGCAAAAAAAATTTGTACACATACATACATACATACATACACACACACACACACACACACACACACACACACACACACACACACACACACACACACACACACACACACACATATATATATATATACAGACATCATCGTGAAAATGTTAAAATTGGATTCTAGGGACCTTAAAACGTGGTCATTTACTAAAATCTCGATATGTGATTTTTAGTACGATCCCTATACCTCCCTTACCAAGGGTAGCGGGAGGTAAAAAAAAGGTATCCCCTATCAGTGTTTCTTATCATACTTAGTTTGTGGGAACAACCCCATTTGCCAACGTTTCAATAAAAAAATTCTATTTGATGCAGAGGTCTCACTTTTTCTTAAAAAAAGAAACTGCTTTGGGTTGGGAGTGATCGAGTCGAAAAGCCTTGCACTCGGCTCGGTCTGTCAAAATATACTCGCACTTGCATAAATGCAGTATCCAAAGTCTATAACTACTATAAGATTTTAATTACAATTCTCTTTTTGCAATACGATGAATCTATTTAGTTGAGTTGAAACTTGTAGGATATCTTCAGTTTCCATGATGTCTATATCAGGTATAGGATCCCAAGGTTACACATTTACAAATCTGAGTTGAGCCGAACTACAAAACAAGGTATGACGAAGGTCGGTAGACAAGACACACAGCACAGACACAGCCTCAATTCCCTCGGTTCGGAGCTCTTGCTTTCAACCCAACAGCTTCACAACCTGAACGAGAGATACTCTACAGCGGACATTGCGCACATTCCACGACACCACAGAAAGGCACACCAATAGAAACACACGCACAAGAACACGAATAGGAATAGGGAAACAGTATCGAGTGGGCGACATGTAAATGTAATCCTTTTGATGGTGTACCTTATTGAACGGTATATAAATAAATATATCACGGCATATTACGCATTGCTGGGTGGGCCAGTCTGCTTTTGTATACATTGACAATGATGATAACATATTCGTGCCGTGCGGGCGTTTACCATTCACCTCACGCGCTCTCATTTCTGAAGTGGAGATTTTGGGATATTTACAATTCGAAATAATTTTGGCATTGGCCGGGATCAAACTCGTAGATTCGCAACCAGACACTCGGGCAAGTAATGTAACATTTTTACTAACTTAATATAGGTTTTAAAAATTTAACTAAGTGCTTATTTGCTTATTTTAAGTTCCGAGACTTATTGTTCTTTTGCAACAATATCGGTGCTTGCTTTTGTTTTTGTGTGACAAAGAGACTTTTCCATCGTCTAGATTCTAGATCTAGAACTAGATGAAAAAATCTGATGTAGCCAGCATATTTCCTTCCGTCACTTTTATGTATTTTGTACCAATTCCATACCAAAAGTTCCTTTCAAAATATTCTATATATCCAGTGAAATTGTAACACGAACTCACGAACATATACTATTTTCTACAAATTCCATAGAGAGAGTTGCTTGGAAAAGTTTCTATAAATCCAATAAAATTATAACACCAACATACACTATATAAATTGCAATTTACACTGACATCTGTCAATTAAAATTATTTGAATATACTAGCTGTTTCCATGATTATACAAAGCTGGCTAATTTATGAAAGTTAGTTCATTTATAATTCTTTAACTTTATATCTATTGAATATGAAGGATAATGTATAATCAAATCGTATAGACAATAAGATATTCTTTTATATTGATAATCACGTAAAATGTCAGCAAATGATATTTAATTGCGTTTTTTTCAAGAATAACAGTTAAGAACTTCAAATAAGGGAACTTCCGGTTGATTAAATTATTAATCAAAAAGTAATCAGATCATCATGTAGATGTATGTACTTTGAGGTCACATTCTGTTTCAAATCACGTGACTTTCAGAATATTGCACAAATTTCAATATTTATTAGGGCTCTTTAAAGAACAATATCTTTTAAAATTTAGTACTTGAAAGTAGTATGAAAATTCTTGCAACAGCCCTATTGGTATACGGGGTATTCCACCGTAACAAAAAAAATAAATAAATTAATTTAACTTAAAGTATGGCTCAATAAATAATAGTTAAAACAATGAAAACATTTTTTAAATAGTTACTTTACAAGATATTTCACATTTGCTGAAAGGGGAAATTGACTTCATATAATTGTTATCTTTCTCTCGTAGCGTACTCAGAGCAGTGTGTGTGAGAAGGACAAATATAGGGGGAATGTGACATTACACTGATTTCTCGAAAATAAAATACTGTTAAACTAAGAACAATTAAGATTTTTTAATACTATGAATTGCTTCAAAACTGAATGAAGTTTTATTTAAAATAATAAAAAAAATTGAGTGGAATACCACATTTAATATACCTACTACTTATTTGTTTTTCTATAAATAATTTGTATTTATGAAAAAATATTTTTGTGCACAAATTTTTTTAATCCAATATGTATGCGATTAGGCTCGTAAATTTCAATTCAATCTGTCATAATAGGGTCCTATACCATAGTCATATTTTAACTATTTTAAATAAGAAGACGAAAATATACATAAATTAATGAGTATTAGTGAAAAAAATTTCTTTAAATATTAACTAGGTCACAAACTACAAGCGATTGAACCTGATTACTAATTGGGTATGACGTGTTAGGTACTAAGAATTTGATTGGTCGCCTGTAACGGTCACCTTTGAAAGAATATAAAATGTCATGATGTTCTATAACCTAACAAAACATTTAACAATTTTGTGTTTGATGAATTTGTTTAATTATAACATCTAGTAATATTAACAATAATCATATTTATAAATAAATCAATTTGTAATATGAATTAAATTAATAATAATATTAATTAAATTAATATTGAAACTTCAAAACAGGCAAACATTAGCGCCATCCGTCGTCATACTTTGTGTAATAATATTGTCAAACTGTTTCAATGTTCTGTAATTTATTAGTAAGAAATCCTTGTTAAATGCTTATTATTTATGTTATTTATACTTAATAATAATTTCTTCGTAAATATAACGTATAAGTTTTTATATAAAAACATTTCAGCTATGCAAACATGAAAAAAATTGTTTCCAGTATAACTAACAGTTTGTCCCATTGTTTGTCGATCACTCGTTAGTACCCGCTACGTCACGCACAAATTCTTAAACTTTAAAAATTCATATCTCGCTTATTACGTAAAATTTTTAAGTCGCGTTTGCACTGAAGTTCTTATTTTATCCTGTTCTTACAGGTAAAAAAATAAAAGAAAAATGGTAAAGGACCCCATTCTTTCATGAGAACTTTTTGATTTCGATTATATTCATTTTCTTTAATTCGTCCAATTTCATACATTTTCAAAAAAAAATTATATAATCAAAAACTAAGAACTTTTTCTTGACGTTAAACGAAATGATGGTGTCATATTTCATTGCGTAAAAAATTTTGAAGGACGAATACACTCTAATCTATCAAGTGTTTTTTCTCCCCGACCCTATACAAGGAATCTAGGGGACAATACATTGTGGAGATAGGGAATTTATATTTTATTTAACCCTATGAAGAGATATATGAAGGGGATAGAAAGTTTTACATGAAAATGTTACTCAATGTCGAATCTGCGAAAACAATAGGTAATACGATTAAAAGCATGAATGCAGTAATGTTACGTTAGCAATGAAAGTAAAATGATTTCGTTTGCGTTATTTTCTATTCTGCTATCCTCCAAGTAAATATTTCTCTGTATTGATCTGTGTTGTATATGCGTGACATTTCAATTACGGTGGTGTTGTACCGATGTGAAATTTATAGAGCATATTACCTGGGCAGAAACATGGAAACATGTGTTGTAGTACGGGCTGTGCACATTATTCGCCAGTCGTGTTCATAAAATGCGCGTGAAATGCGCAAGCCGCGATATTTAATTAACTGTCCGATTCCCAACGCTTCAACCAAGCAAGGATTGGCTTGAAATATGATTGCCCAGGAACATAATACGGATTTATGGCATTATTTGGTTGCTGCAAACAGCAAAAAGGAACATTTTTATTTGGTTTTATTTTTATAACTACATATTATAAAGATGGGACTCAACGACTAATGGAGTCATTAACTACTTTTTTATATTTTTCTGAAAGTTTCACTTAATACACATTATTTAATCTTTGTCTGTGTTAACAATTAGGTTATTAATTTGCGAAAAAATGCATAGGTCACTAGATATAGGTGAAAATGTAAATTTAGCGATTTTCTTTTTACCTTCCGTCACCTTTAGGTAAGGAAGGTATTGTCTTTGGTCAAAAAATTCGGTGGTGAGTTTTTAATGAATAAGCACGTTTTAGGGTCCCTACAATACGAATTTACTATTTTTGAGATGATGTCTGTATGTATGTATGTATGTATGTATGTATGTATGTATGTGTGTGTGTGTGTGTGTGTGTGTGTGTGTCCGTGTGTGTGTGTCCGTGTGTGTGTATGTATGTCCGTGTGTGACAAATTTTTCTCCGACGATAACTCCAATACTACAATTCTAAAAATTATAATTCGTTCGTATTCCTCTTCTGTACATCCATATGAAGAGTTGATTAGATTTTGGTTATAATCGATCCACCGGAAGTACCCTTTTTTGAAGTTTTTAACAGTTTTTCTTAAAAAAACGCAGTTAAATATTACTTTTTGACATTTTGTTATTATATATATTAAAGAAAATACTCTTCTCTATACGGTTTAATTATACATTTTCCTTCATATTCAATAGATGTAAATTAAAAGCATTATAAAGAAATTAATTTTCAAAAATTAGTCTGCTTTGCAATTTATTATGGAAACAGCTGACATAATTATTCAAAAAAAATTGACAGATGTCAGTTGCAAGTGCAAAACCAAATATGAAAAGTATAGGATCTAAAATTGGTATGTCATATTGTTACTCGCAAGTGACATGCAGAGAAAGGCCAAAGAGAAGATGGAAGGACATTACTTAGTGTAGTTTATGTTATAATTTTATTGCATTTAAAGAACCTTTTCAAATGAACTTTTAGTAGGGAATTTGTAAAAAAAAGTATGTGTTCGTGTTCGATTTTACATGATATTATATAGAATTTGTTCCAAGGACCTTTTGGTATAGGATTTGTACAAAATACATCGAACTGGCGGAAGGTCTTGTGCTGGCCACAACAGATTTTTTTGCTTATAACTTTGTTATATGAAATAATACGAGATTCTGGTTTGCACTTTCTTAAGGCACTTTTATATGGTGAATTTGCAGAAGTACTCAAAAAAAATTTATATCTAACCATTTACGAGTTACTGATAGCAACTTTTATTTTTCATATGGAGGTCATATTAAGCTGTGGCATTTTTAAATAGAGATTTTTTTTAGCTTTACAATGATATAAAACAATAATAATTTATTTTTATAATTAACAGAAAAATGAACAAAAATTGTTATTTATACTAAAATTGAATTGAAAAAAGTAAATCGAAGGCTGCTATGGAAACAACGAACAACAAAAAAATGCAACAATTGAATTTCTGAATTTTACTTGACAATAGTAGATTATGACGAGTAATAAAAATGAATTTTTCTCGTTGAGAAAAATATGATATGTTGAGTTGTTACATTCGTTGTCAAAGTTCTCGAGATACCAATGCATTCGTACCTTAAATGGGACACCCTATATATATATATATATATATATATATATATATATATATATATATATATATATATATTTATTTATATATTTATATACATATATGTATTTATATTTATTTATTTATTTACACACACACAGATAGAGGTACACACACACGGATTCATCGTAAAAATAATAATATATAATAATCAGATTCTAGGGACCTTAAACCGTGCTTATTTACTAAAATATGGATATGCGATTTTTAACATCATGATTCCAATGCCTCTCTTAGCGAGAGGTAAAAAAAGGTAAATGTCTATACATATTTTCTTTTTGAAATTTGAACAGTATTCATCCGAGAGAATTTTCAACAATGTCTATAAGTTTATGTAAATGTGTAAATTCTTTCTCTTTCGTATCAACATCAACCCATATGTGTGGCATGTATGCAGTAACTCTTACTCGTCCATTACATATAATAACAGGTTGTTACAAAAACAGCAGTAATTACTACTCGCATGTAAACAATGAACAAGGCTGCGAAATGCGTTTTCTCTGTCTGTGTTTTGGGTCAGCTGATATTTGATTTATAACGTCTTTTAGTCGAGTTTATCGCGAACAGGGGTTGCCATAGAAACGAGCCGCGAGCCGCCCTCCGGCCCAGACTAGCAAAGCCCAATTTTCAATCATCCCATGATATCTGCGAGAGAGGACTGACTCCACTCCCTTCTTTTCCTCTCTTCTCTGAATGTTCAATTTAATGGAAACTTTGTGAGGTAACAATTTTTAAAGAAAATGCGATTTTTATCAGGGGAAATTGGAAATTTATATGGGAGATCAAGAAAATATCTTTGACTTATCATTGAATCTAAAGAATGCCCACAGATAATAATCACTTATTTGGTAACTATTATTCTTTGTTTTGGAATTAGAATGTCGTATTCTAGCACTCTTACTAATGTTAGAATGAGCATTCTTCAACGATTTTTGGTGACATTTTGTTATTTGGGATTGGTATGACTGCAATAAATACACAATATATCTACAGGCAACTTTCAGAATAAATAACGCAAATCACTGTCACCACAACCTAAAAATTCTGTCAAAAATTTCTCTTAATGGAAATTGTCAAATATTTATTATATAAAGAAATAATGACCCGCATTTTCACCTCTTGAAGTAGCGGTATTTCGATTTTTTAAATTTTATTTTATGAATAAAGAAGAATAGGTTTCATATTGTTGTAAATGAAACCTGTAATATTTGAAATAAATGGTATTTACATTTTAATTCATTTTTATCTCTCTAATTTATTAGTTAAAATTATATTTTATCAACGGGAGGAAAGTTTAATTCACGAGCGATTTCGTGAGTGAATTATTTTTCGCGAGTCGATAATTTAATTTTATCATCGTGTATAAAATTCTTTTTTTCTATAGCAGATGTTGAATAAAAGAATAAAAAATACCAATTACATGTTATTATTAATGGAACACAATTTTAAAATCACAGTATGTATGTGGGTTGTTATGGATTTTGTACGTAAATAAATAAGAATTAAAGTATTTTTTTCACTACTAGCAAATAAATCTTATATGAATTTTTTTTATTGATAATAACAATCATTTTGACATGAATAATTGCTTTACTTATTTGTTAATATACACAAAAACAAAGTAGGCTGCATTTGTTTTTATTTGACGTTTTGCTCATTGCGTTGGTTTGATAACCTCACTTATGGGCCTTGATTTGAATTTGATTTAATTATTTAATAAAAGCACTTTGTTCTGTTACAGTCAGCAACCTTATTAGTTTATTATTATTTTTAAATAAATCTATTGAAATGTATTTACCTACAAATACAAAAAAATAGTGATTTATTCATTTATACATGTACACATGTTTCACATTTTCCAAAACAGCACAGTGGCCGGGCGAGGCGGCAGCGTAGGTCAATTTACAATTAAGCGGCAAATTTAAATTATATACTTAACACCTTTCTTGAGTTTAATGAGTTAAATAATACTTGGATTTGGAGGCTTGAGTTTGATTGAAAAGTGACAGTTTGCATTATAGACCAAGGTTAATAATAAATTATTATTGACCTAGGTTACCATGGTTACAAGCAAGCGGTAGTGAAAAACAATTTCTCATGTCAAATAAAGGTAAATAATAGTGGGTTCCTAGGCTAGTAGTGAAAAAAATACTATATAAACCACGGTTGAGAAGATCATTATTGACCAGTCGCCTTGTATCCCTCGGGCTGCGCCCTCGGGTTACAATAACAGCGCTGGGTCAATAATGATTATCTTCTCAACCTTGGCGTATAATATACTATTATCTACCCTTGCTGTTAAAATGTTACTTTATCTACCCTTGCGGTTAAAGTGCTACTTTATCCACTATTTTGAGTAGATAAAAGCACAGTTTGACATCTGCTACAGAAAAAATATTATAGTTGACATTTACCAATTGAAGTAGCGATTTTTCGAAAGTATCGCTACTTTAAGTCAGTGTTTCTTTCAGACTCTTTTATCCGGGGGGGTTAATAATTGTTCCGAGGGGGTAGGGTTGTGAAAAAAAAAGCGCCGCAGGAAATTTTTTTTTTTTTTCATTCAAGGTAAATTGCCTTATAATTAATAGTTACATTTTTTCAAGGAATATGAAACTGCGTGTTTCTCCCTTTTATGTATAAAAATAAATTGCCAGATCACAGAAAATTTTAGAAAATAGAATATAGTTAACGGATTGTTGATTTTCCTGGCTAAACAGGTTATTTTTATGTTTAAATGCATCGTACCATGTTAATTTTTACAGCCTTTTAAAATTTGTAGCCCGTAGGAACGAACGTATCATCTGTCATTTAAATTTTTTATTCAGTGTCTACTATGAGTAGTGAAAAATTTAAACAGGATGTTAAAATTAATATGAGTTACAGATTGCACCCCAAACATTTATCTGACTTGCAACAATGTACAGTAGATATTATAAACCAAGCCATTACTGCATTATTCCATTGTTGTTAGGTTTGGGTCCTTACATTCATGTCTACATTGTATTAGTTTATAAGAATTAAAGGAGCGAACATAGATACGTTTTGCACATTTTCTGTCAACACATATCAACTATTATTTGACATTTTTAATATAATCTTCTTCGGGGGGGTTTTCGTTTGTCTTCGGGGGAGTTTATTGTGTTACACGACACAAAGGTACTTTATAAACCCATTTTAATGAAAAACGTGTACTTTTTTAACAGACGTAAAAAGATATTTTTTGATGTAATATTAATTTTAAAATTATTTACATACGATATGTATACTGCCGGAATTAAGTCATCGTTTCATTATTTTTTTATTTTTTTTATTTTAGAAAGAAAGGCCGTACAACAGACCAAGGCCCAATAAAAGTACAGCACAGTTAACAATATATATAAAGAATAAAAGTTTCTAGCTCGACAGTATAATAATAGTTAATGAGAAGTACAAACTAAGGATCAGACAAAGAATGCGAGAAAACATATTTTAGAAATGATTTAAACTTAAATAGTGAACAATTAAAAATATCTGGAACATTATAGCTAAGAATCATGTTATTGAAAGAACACATTAATCGATTTACTGTAGAAAACATAGCAGCATTGGATTTATATTTTTTAGAAGAGAACGTTTCAAGAGAACGAGTAGAATAAGAAGGCACACGCAGAGATATTTTACTTAAAAGTACGGGACTATCTATATAATTATTTATGATTTTATATAAAAATGTCAAATCCAACACTTCTCTACGTTTTTGTAAAGTGACGAAACTGACAGAATTATAAGGGAATTTCCAATTTAAAGCTGAAATAAATTTCCGTTGGATACCTTCAATTCTCTTAATATATATTTGGTAATGAGGAGACCAACAAACGACACCAAATTCTAATTGTGAACGTACAAGTGAATAATAAAGTTGAACGAGAGTGTTATAGTTCTTGAAAAGTTCTCCAACTCTTAATATAAATCCAAGCATTTTATATGCTTTCTTTACAACAATGTCAATGTGAATGTCATATATGAGTTTACTGTCTAATATTATTCCAAGATCTCTTACATGAGATACACGATTGATTACATTTCCACTGATATTGTATTGAAATACAAAATTGGTCCGATTTCGAGAAAAAGAAATACAAGAACACTTGCTGTAATTGACAGATAGATCATTTGCTGTTAAATAAATATTTAGTTTCTCGAGATCTGCTTGAAGAGCAATGCAGTCTAACATGCACGTTATCTTACTGATTATGAAATATGTTTTTTCATGAAAAACCCACATATTTCTTGAACGTCCTACATACGATGTAGGTTTCTGCCAGAGAGCTGCAGTACAGCATTAATACAACGACCGAACGGTATTTTGGTTAGTAGTTGAATGAGGGAATAAGTAGTAAAGTAAAAGCAAATAAAATATTTCGTTGGAGTGTGTTTTTCCTTGAAGAAATATAGGTATCATAAATGTATGATTTAATTCCATTGTGTGGAAAGTTGTGTATTATACGTTACATTTGATGTTAAAGTCTGCAGCGCAGCGCAGCGCGTATTCACGGGAAGTTTTGAAGTGAAAAGCGTTTTAACATTCGCTACAATCCACTATAATGAAGGAGCGGCACGGCGGAAGTAATTAACAACAATACATACATCAGTACAGTACACACCACAACTGCAATGGTCTCGCCAGTTACGTGTTTGTTGCCTTGCGAAAAACTACTCAGTGGATAAACAACAGATATACTATCATCATAGTTTCACTAAAGTCCAATCCTAAATTAGGAAATTGAAACAAATTTATTTCATCGTAGATATCCTGTAAAATTTTGTAAGCATCGCGAAACGGAAACCTATATTAATCTAGTACTGGGGGAGATTTACCCTCAAAAGGTCGTATATTTTTAATTTTAGGATATGTTTTATATTTAGAGAGGCCCTAATAAAAATTCAAGCTTTCGACCTTGGTGCACATGCGGAAGCACCGCCAACTTGGTAAAATGATGCTAATAATTATTTTTTTTAAAATATCTCCTCATCCAAAATTCCCTACATCTTTCCTGGTGTTGACTTTTGGAACTAAAACAAGGGAGCTCTTATTTTATTCGTATGCTTTTACATAAGCGCTTACAGTTTAAATAGTGGAAAATAAATAATAGAACTAATATTTATAATTAATGAGACTAATATTATCTAATATTTATAGTAAAACTTGCCGTAAGAAAAAAACTAAACTGTGAAGATAACGTAAAAACTACTAACACTAATTAAAGTATTTAAAATGAAAAATAATTAATCTAATGCTAAAACAGGAAGCAATAAAATATGCTCTACTTAAAATAATATTAAACACTGAAAGAGAAGTCAAAATACAAGATGAATCAAAGAAAAACTATTGACAGCAATGATACGCTTATGGAAGTTAACCCTCAACTGGTATCGTGTTTTCACGGAACGTAACTGGTATCGTGGGGTGTTGGTGGGACACCCCAAAATATATCGATCCCTAAGAAAAAACGAACATTGTTTTTATACTTTATTGCACTTGTCAAGTACATTACTTAATAATAAATTAAATCAATTAGATTAGCTTAGAATTTTTCAGACAAAAAAATAATTCTAGAAAATTGTAAAAACAAACAAAAATACAGTCTTCTTTTAACAACAAAAAAATATTATTCATCAAAATAATAAAAAAAAATCTGTTGTGGCCAGCACAAAACCTTCCGTCAATTCGATGTATGTATTTTGCACATATCCTATACCAAAAGTTCCTTAAAAAAGATTCTATATGTATATCCTGTATAATTGTAACAAGAACACACTATTTTTTAGATATCCATACTGAAAGTTCCTTTGAAAAGATTCTAAAATCTAATAAAATTTTAATACGAATACGAACGTACATTATGTATTGCACTTAACACTTCCTCCTGCTTCAACTTTGCCCTATTTTATTAGAAGTCGCTGTTTCTTACTCTTCTCTTCTACTCATTCCTGTCCAAAGCACCTTCGTGACACAGTTCTTCCTCTCTCAAATCTTCTGCTATACAGTCTTTCCATCTTCTCTTTTGCCTTTCTCGTACTTCTGGCATTATAAGTTCCTATCTTGAGGCGAAGCCGCAAATGCAAGTCACTGGCGAGGGACACTCTGTCACTTATATCACTTTCAGATCATATACTTTCCACTTTGGCTTTGCACTTGCCACTGACATCTGTCAATTAGATTTTTTAGAATATATCTGTTGTTTTCATAATTTTTGCAATGCTGACTGATTTTCGAAAGTTAATCTCTCTTAATCTCTTTATAACTCTATATCTATTGAATATGAAGGAAAATGTATAATCGAACCGTATAGAGAATAAGATATTCTTTCTATTGATAATCACATAAAATGTCGAAAATGATATTTAACTGCGATTTTTCAAGAAAAACTGTTAAGAACTTCAAATAAGGGTACTTCCGGTTGACCAATTATAACCAAAATCTAATCAGCTCTTCATATGGTTGTAAAGAAGAGGAATATGAAAGAATCATAATTTTTAGAATTGTAGTTTTGGAGTTATCGTCGGAGAAAAATTTGTCACACACACACACACACACGGACACACACACAGACACACACACACAGACACACACACACACACACACACACACACACACAGACACACATACACACATACACACATACAGACATCATCTTAAAAATAGTACATTCGTATTGTAGGGACCCTAAAACGTACTTATTCATTAAAAACTCACAACCGAATTTTTTGACCAAAAACAATACCTTCCTTTTGACGGAAGGTAACAAATGTGTAGGGCCAAAGTTCAGGGTGCATTGTTACTGCCTGCAATAGAAAAAAAAAAAATATTTTCCAGCAGCAAAAAACTGACGGGTGTTCTTTTTCACATTAATTTTTGTCAAAAAATTTTCTCATTTCATTTTTTTGTGTTCATCTGCTCAGAATAATTGAATATAATCACCTCATGAGTAATTTCTGTAGTTTAGCAATAAATGTAGCTTGTTTTTATTTTAATTAATGATTATATTTGTCGCTCGTTTGGCATTTCAAAACCTTTTGACGGTTAAAATTAACTAGTGAACTAACGAACGTATCGGGAGAAATATTGTGCTAAGGCTCTCATTGAAGAAAAAAATGACATAGGTACGTACCTGGTATCGTGGGGTGTTAGCACACCCCAAACCCTATTTTTTCGCACAACGGCTAGTTTTCAATAGTGACCAATATTGCTATTCAATCAAGCAACTAAGTTTAGGAGAATGTTCGACGTTTCTGCACAATGCCATCTCTACGTAGTGAAATATCCCAATAGCCAATAGATAGCGAGCTACAGCGCTTACAATCATTAGATATGGATCCCGGGCTCACACGTTGATCCTTTTTCTGTGGCCAATCTGTTTGCTTTGGAGGCAAATTGAATGTTAGTTTTATGTAGATGAAACTATCAAACTGACGTTTAAACAAGTTAAGTTGCTTTTGTTTTGTTGTTCTTTGTTGAATTTTTGCATATATCTTCAATATATGAAACAATACAGAATTTTGGTTTACACTTCTTTTTTTTTTATAGTCTTTCAAATGACGATTATGGCGATGCTCAATTTTTTTTTCTCTCTGTTACATATTGGAGTATATAACATGAAAGTCAAAATTTTTGTATGGACGATATAGTATATAGTATCAACACTGAAAAGAAGATTTTGTCATTTTTGCCTATGTTCTTTTGTTTTAAACATTTATTATTACATTATTAAGACAACAATAAATAATGGTGTGTTCTTGCGTAGCCTACGTTATTAAATACAAGGCCGCAGTGGCGTATTTACGGGGGGGTGGGGGGACTAGGAAGCTTGTACCCCCTCCCCCCCCCACTTTGGACGTTACGTTCTGTACAATTTTTATTATAGTCATAAAAAGTAGCAAGTAAATTTGCTTTTTTTTTATTTGTACCACTTCTCTAAATATTCTTTTCATTATTTCTCTATAACAATTTTTCTTAATTACTTGTAGATTTAATGTGAAAAAATAATATTTGAGGAAATCCTAAATACGCTACTGCAAGGCCGGGAAACATCACACTATCTGTCAAACGAAAACTCTAGTTCCAAACTCGCCGTTTTGGCGCGACGTATTCTCGCTATCATATGGCTGTCTTTTTTGACGTTGGTTATAACCGCTAAATTGATAATATCAATACATTTTTTTCACAGTCTAAAACGACATTTGAATAATAGCGGGAATAAGTCGCGCCCTCATCAGCGGTTTTGGAACTAGAATTTTTGGCCAGATTTTTAAACAAAATTTGAGTTGTTTCCCGGCCTTGTATTTAATAACGTAGGCTACGGTTCTTGATATTTAAAACAAAAGAACACATGCAGATGGTTTAGCAAAGCTAGCTGATTTATGAAAGTTAATCTCTTTATAATTCTTTAACTCTGTATCTATTGAATATGAAAGAAAATGTATAGTCAAACCGTATAGGCAATAACATTCTTTCATATTGATAATCTCATAAAATGTAAAAAAAAAATATATTTAACTGCGTTTTTTCAAAAGCAACTGTAAAGAACTTCAAATAAGGGAACTTCCGGTTGACCAATTATAACCAAAATCTATTCAGCTCTTCATATGGGTGTAAGGGAGAGGAATACGAAAGAATTGTAATTTTTAGAATTGTAGTATTGGAGTTATCGTCGGATAAATTTTTGTCACACACACACACACATACACACACCATCGTAAAACTAGTAAAATCGTATTCTAGGCACCCTAAAACGTGTTTATTAACTAAAAACTCACCACTTAAATTTTTGAACCAAAGACAATTCCTTACCTAAAGGTGACGGAAGGTAAAATGTGCAGTAGAGATGTGCAAACCTAAATTCAGTATTATTTTATTTTGTAATGGTGGGTTTATGCTCGAAAAATTTAAGAATAAAAATAAGAATAAGAATAGTGATAAAGTTAAAACAGTTATAACATACGACTCGGTTTATGCTGCAGAAATAAGAATAAGGAATAAGAAATAAGAATAAGGAATAAGCCAAAGTTCGTTTACTTTTAACTTTACGCCTTATTCTTATTCCTGTAAGCGAAGAGCGCATGCGTGTCAACTGTCAAATACTTCAAACAAAAAAATTGGTCATTCACATTGACGTATTATAACTAACGTTAGTTATAATACGTCAATGGTCATTCATTATTCATTCATAATAATCGGTGTTGGCGAAACATAATTATATCAAATTTAGTGATGGATTCTCTTCTTTCCCAATTAATTGAATTAGTGCAGACAAAATAATATTTTGATTGTACTTCATTTTAACAAATTAAAAAATAATAATAATAAAATTATAAATCTTATAAATGTCAAATCAACGCTGCTACCACTATGAGAATAATAAATGTAACTACTTTTCACTAACCTAAAAACTTTAATATCACTACTCTTATTCTTACGCTTATTCGTATAACTGACAGCATAAACACCACTTATCGTTATGTTTAAAATTATTCTTAACACTATTCTTATTTTTATTCCTATTCTTAAATTTTTCAGCATAAACCCACCTTAAGTTATCTACTGTACGCATTTTAATGTATGAACTTCTGTTAAAAGACGATATCTTTATAGCTCCATAAGAATTTATCGAAAGCTTTAACGTTACACCTTAAACTTCCGTTTTATATATAATCCGAAAGACATTTTTCTTACACTTTGTTATTTTGTATAAAAGTTCTTTGTTGTTTACACATCTTTTCATACGTCCACACTCTCTACGCATATCGTAATCGTAAAAAGACAGGCACTCATACATATTTTTGGCTCGCGTCCATTAATTCTACCTTTCTAATATCAAACAAACATTTCTTCGCAACAATTCCAAAAATAGAACAGTGAGTGAAATCCACAGAACAAAGATGAGTTTATAATTAGAAATAGTTATGACGAGTGAGTCATTTAGAAACAACGGAGCATCTTATCTCAAGACAATTGCCGTGCTGGGGAACAACACAGCCTCGCGGTCTGCTAAGAACATTTTCTTAATTTGCTAAACCATTTCAATTTAAACAAATTGCTCATTATAATATATTTGAGATGAGATGAGTTGGTAAAGCAGGTGGACCAGAGAAAAATTAATGAGGTAGTCGCAAGCAATGATATTAGAATAATGAACTTTTACTTTTCTTGAGGGTCAAGGTTACATGGAATTCGAGCGATAAAATGATTATACTTTTCACTCTCAAACAAAATAGCTAATAGAAATGGCGCATTAATAAATGCAAAATTTCTTTGGAAAACAAAAGGTGTGCAATACGCATAAAATTAACAGACGTTAACGATTTATTTGTCAAGGTAGATTAGTTTATTGTTATTTGTAATTTCTGTTCAAGTGAGCAATTATCATTTTAAATTAATTGAAAATTGTATAACAGATAATCTGTTAGTCATTTGTTAATTACTTTGTCTCAATTCCATTGCTGTCGCTATTTTTCAGGTGATTTTTGACATATTCATCCCTAATTTCTGAGGTTACAATTTTACCTATTGATTCAGAAGCAGAATTTTTGCTGTATAATTATTATTTGAAGCATTTTTGTCCAAAATAATTTGGGGTGCAATGCAATCTATTTATGCTTTTTACATGTTAAATCAAATCCCTATGCACGCGTGTATGTCCTACCACCCGTTATAAAAACATTTCGGTTACTTTTTGTAACCCATAGTAAATAAATAAAATTCGCAATAATTGGTTTCAATATTTATATTTATTACGGAATTAATCTTCATGAAATGAGCTATGCTTCTAAAAGTCTGTAGCAGGTTTTCTTTACATTCCTTCTCCTTTAAGTAAGTGTTAAGTATCGCGCTACTTGGAAATTCCTTGCAGTGACACGAAAACTTATGAACAAACGCTGATTTCTAAACCAACACAATAATTGGAAGAGATATACCACTTTAATTTACAACATACATATATACAATATTTACATCATCATATAAGATAGCAAAGAAACGATTATGTTCAACGATATGAACTTTTATTATTAGTAACGAACTACGAACTGTGTAAATACGAACTATCGAAACGAATTGCATTGATTACTATTGCAAACACAGAATTTAAGACAAATTCTTGCAATTGTAGCCACCCTCTACAAGAGGAAGGCACCAATGACAAGAAGGGAATCAAAAAGGGAAATGCTAAACAAAATTTTCTGGACATGCATTCCAGTACCTGATGAAGGAAATTCCTAAATTTACTTTGAAGGCTGCCGCCGGATAACTGGCAAAGACAAATACATTCAAAATGTAAAATCACAGACTTAATCCTAAGTCCAATACAATGGGATGCAGATGGACAACAGGCGACAGATTACATATAATAGCATATAATAAAAATATAAACTAATAAATTTAAAGGCATGTATTAAAGATATAAACTAATAAATGAACTATTCCTTGTAAATGTTTGAATATGCATTTGCGAAGCGAACAGTAAGGAAGATATTGTCTTTGGTCAAAAAATTCGGTAGTGTGCTTTAATAAATAAGCACGTTTTACGTCCGTAATATGATTTTAGTCTTTTTACGATGATGTGTGTGTGTGTGTGTGTGTGTGTGTGTATGTGTGTGTGTGTGTGTATGTGTGTATATGTGTGTGTGTGTGTATTCTTCAGGGGAAATTGACATAAAAATTTCAATTTCCCCTGAAGAAGGCACCAGTTTATGGTGCCGAAACGTTGGGTTTTATTAATAAAAAAATACAGAACATAAACTAAAGAGGTAGTATTATTCCAATTATAAATATGAGTTCTGAAAGATATTTTAATTATTTGAGATTAACTTTCATAAATCAGCCAGCTTTGCTATAATCATGGAAACAGCTGATATATTCAAATAATTCTAATTGATAGATATCAGTGTCAAGTGCAATATACATAGTGTATGTTTGTGTTATCTTTTCCAAGGAACTTCCGGTATGGAATTTGTAGAAAATATATAGAATTGACGAAATGTATTGTGCTGTCTACATTTTTTTTTATATAACAAATGACTAAGCGCAACCAGCGTCTAATTTTTATTCATGAATTACATGTTTCACTTGTTTTACTGTATCAGCTACACTGCTTATAATTTTAATGAAGTGAGAGTTGTAAAAATAATCGTTGAATGATTAACAAAATTATTATTTATCCTATAAACTGCTGACAATTAAAATAAAGTGAATTCCATTTGAATCGATAATGGAACTGTACCATTTGTTCGCCTTGAATTGCGTTGAGCTGAGCTGAGCTTCAGCCTTGGCTAAAACCAACTGTGTTGGGATTCTCCGCTATCATTAATTAAACTGATTCCGATAACATTTGATCGTTCGTTGAATGAAAGCTACCCGGAAGGCACGGAGCCTATTATGTTAAACGCAACGGTATTAATATTTATGATTCTCCCAAACAACCGAACTTCATCCACAACTTTCCATCGCCGCTCGCCGCATCGTATCGTGGAAAAACGAACATTTAACGATAAATATAAACTAGTTTCCTATTGGATAACCTTCAATGAAAACGAATTTGATTCGAGCGTTGCAAAACTACTGGCAAATCAAATGAAAACAAAGGGTTTTTTGTTCATGCAGTTATTGTTTCATTTCAACCAATGTTAATTCATTTAAATTCAGAAATATAACGAGTGCTGACTGTTTTTACGATTTGGAAATTAAGTAATTGTTTTAACATTATTTATTGACATTCATTACAAAAAAAAATCTGTTGTGGCCAGCACAAAACCTTCCGTCAATTCGATGTATTTTGTACATATCCCATACCAAAAGTTCCTTGAAAAAGTTGCTGTATATCCTGTAAAATTTTAACACCAACACACTATTTTTTTACAAATTCCATACCTTCCTTTATTCCTTTCCCTATTTTATTAGGGGTCGCTGTTTCTTACTCTTCTCTTTTATTCATTCCTGTCCAACGCATCTTCTTCACATAATTCTTCCTCTCTCATATCTACACAGTCCTTCCATTTCTCTATGGCCTTTCTTGTACTTCTGGCATTGGAAATTCCAATCTTGAGGCGAGTCTGCAATTGCAAGTCACTTGCGAGGGACACTCTATCACATTCACATATAACTTTCTGACCCTATACTTTCAACTTTGGTTTTGCATTTGACACTGACATCTGTCAATTAAAAATTTTTGAATTATCTGCTGTTTCCATAATTTTAGCAAAGCTGACTAATTTTTGAAAGTTAATCTCTCTTAATGTCTCTATAACTCTATATGTATTGAATCTGAAGGAAAATGTATAATCAAACAGTATAGAGAATATGATATTCTTTCACATTGATAATCACATAAAATGTCGAAAAATGATATTTAACTGCGTTTTTTCAAGAAAAACTGTTAAAAACTTCAAATAAGGGTACTTCCGGTTATAATTATAACCAAAATCTTATCAGCTCTTCACATGGATGCAAAGAACAGGAATACGAAAGAATGATAATTTTTAGAATTGTAGTATTGGAGTTATCGTCGGAGAAAAATTTGTCACACACGGACACACACACACACACACACACACGGACACACACACGGACACACACACGCACACACACACGGACACACACACGCACACACACACGCACACACACACACGCGCGCGCGCGCGCACACACACACACACACACACACCATACAGACATCATCTTAAAAATAGCAAATTCGTATTCTAGGGACCCTAAAACGTGCTTATTCACTCTCCACAACAACGTCGAGTGTGCGTGACGTGCTATTTGAAAAATAATCAACGATATCATAATTTATGATTTATTTATACAAATAGGATTTTTTCTCGCAACAGAACTGTGCTACCAAAACAATAATTCAAACATTTTTTTCTCCTGGGGCAGAAGTAGCTACTTTTACCTCATCGGAATAGTAATTAACTTATATAAGTTATAAGGACAATAACGCCTGAGGTCAATAGTGTACTCTCCGAGGGCCTCTGGCCCGAGGTGGGTACGTTGATCGAAGGGGTTATTGTCCGTTTAACACCCGTGGTGCGTTTAACGTCCGACCGATATATTATTTTAATAAAGATATTTATCGATTTATGTCTTGTTATTGTGATTTGTGTTAGAGATATTAATCTACTTACTTAAACGCTGTTACTAGGAAACGCGATATTTTTATTTGTTTACAATACCGATTTCATAGCAACAATTTTATAACAACCCTAGGGTGTTATTTGGTATATAACATACCAGTAGGACGTTAATAATATAAACAAGCCCCTGCTATGGAAAATATATACAACTGCCAAAATATAATTTGTAATGTGATTTTTACCTCCCGCTACCCTTGGTAAGGGAGGTATAGGGATCGTGCTAAAAATGATCACGTTTTAAGGTCCCTAGAATCCAATTTTAACATTTTCACGATGATGTCTGTATGGTGTGTGAGTATGTGTATGGATTTTGCCTTCTCTCTAACTCAAATACTATCATTCAGGAAATTCTGAAACCTTGTATTTCTACCCTATTCTAATATGGAAAGAAACGATTAGATTTTGGTGCAAATCGGATAACCGGAAATGACACTTTACCTGAAGCACATAATGTTTTTTTTTTAAAAAATACCATTAAATGCAATTTTTTGCATTTTATGTCATTATGAAAATTAAAGATTATTGAATTTTCTACAAGAATACATTAATACTTTTTATGTATATGAACTCTTCCCACATTAGTATAGAATGGGTATACAAAATTTCAAAATATTCTTATTGATAGTATTTGAGTACTCGTGTCCATACGATCCACACACACACACACACACACACACACACACACACACACACACATCATTGTAAAAATGTCGAAATCTGATTCTGGGAGTATCAAAACGTGCTTATTCACTAAAATCTCTATATGCGATTTTTAGCACGATCCCTGTACCTCCCTTACGTAGGGTTACGGGAGGTAAAAAGAAATATCATTAATGCTATTTCCAATATAATAATCATAGTTAGTTTATAAAGTCTATTCATATATCCTTTATATTTACTATTAAATTACTTATTTTCTATTTTTGACCTTTGTACGAGACATGTAAATAATATCATATATACGTCGCAAAATTATCACTATAAAAAGCGAAACTATATTTAGACTAGTTACAATATACTATACAAATTACGTTCTATTGATAACACTGTGTGAATTAAATATTGTACAATATTTACAAGTATGCAAGAGCTGTCTTGTGGAATAAAACAAAATCGTAAGCTCAAATCCTGCTTACAAAATCAATATTTAATTAGGTAATGCATTCAAATTGTTATGAACATAATATATGTAAAACAAATAGGATGCCAAATGACAAGTCCTGTCTCTCTACATAAAAGTTGTTGGATCAATTATCATGTTCTATTGGTAAGATTATATAACTAAATAAAATAGTTTGCGGCTTAGATTGAAGAGAAATTTTCTATGATCTATCGTCTCGTCTATCCAATTTCCATTGTATGTGCTGTTCTGTGTCGTTTGTTCAGTGCATCATTTATCTTGCTTGTCATTTTTCACATCCTGAATGATTTACGAGCACCCAGTGCAGTTGAAAACATAAATTAACTTATTGATAATCGTCCTACACCACTAAATAATTGTTTACTAATTGCGCCATTTCAGTCCAATATATAATCGCTAATGAAACATGCATATTTTTTTGCGACTGTTCGCAATGCAATGAATGCAAATATTTTTCAATGAGTAGTCATAATTATGAATTTATGTACCCGTGTTATTAGGTTTTTTTTACCTCTTGCCATCAAAGGAAGAGAGGTACACTGAACGAAAAAAATAACCGGATCACCTAAATATTTGCTTATTTCAGATATAAAAAATGTAGTTCTGTTTTTATTCTATAACAGCTGCACTGCCCCTATACTATAAAACTAGAATGGAATAGTTTAGCACGCTACACCGCTAATGGAGTCCTCCATTCCAATTTTTCCTCCCACTACCCTTGGTAAAGGAAGTATCGGGATCGTGCTAAAATATCGAGATTTTAGTAAATGAACACGTTTTAAGGTCCCTAGAATCCAATTTTAACATTTTCACGATGATGTCTGTATGTGATGTGTATGGATTTTGTTGTCGCTTTAACTCAAATACTATCATTCAAAAAATTTCTGAAACCTTGTATTTCTACCATATTAATATTCTAATATTGAAAGAAACCATTAGATTTTGGTGTAAATCGACGCACCGGAAATGGCACTTTACATGAAGCCCATAATGGTTTTTTTTTTCAAAAAATACCATTAAATGCCATTTTTTCGCATTTTATGTCATTATGAAAATTATGATGGGGTTCCGTGTCCGCGTGCCTGAGTGTCTGGTCGCGAACCTGGGGGAACCGGGTTCGATCCCGACAGACGCCAAATATTTCCAATTTTAAATGGCACAAAAGTGACCCCTGTGGTGCACTCTCCACGCCAGCTATGAGTGCCCGTGAGGTGACGCCTGGTAAGCGCCCACACGGTAAAATATATCGTCATCATTACCGATGTCTACATGTGCTGTAGATACTGGCACACCCAGAAATGGATAATATGTCTTGATGATATATTTATTTATTTATTTATTTATTTATGAAAATTAAAGATTATTGAATTTACTACAAGAATACATTAATACTTTTTCTATATATTTTACAGATAAATTTCAAAATCATTTTTTTTTTTATTTTTAAATCCCTAAGCCTAAGATAAACACAATTCCTTTGTTACACAGTTCATATTTCAAATGAATGTAACTGATAGGTAAATATCACTGTCAAAAAAATAATCACTTCCAATTAATAATAGTGACATTTTAAAAAGAAAATAGTAAATAAAGCAATAGTTATGTGCAATGGAAAATATAGTTTGCAGCATTAATAAAAATAAATAGCAGGAGGTTTGGGGTTGGCCACATCAGATTTTTTTATTATTTTAAATGAAAGTTCGCTTAATTATGAAGCAATTCGTAATATTAAAAAGTCTTATTTGTCTTAAATTGGCGACACTCCTATCCTTCTCTCGCTCCACACCAAACTCTATAGTAGGCAACTAGAGAAAGATAGCAATACTGTGACGTACCGTGACACTGACAACAAATTTCAAATATCTCGTAAAGTAATTATTAAAAAAATCTGTTGTGGCCAGCACAAGACTTTCCGTCAAATCGAACACGAACACATACTATTTCTTACAAATTCCATACCAAAAGTTCATTTGAAAAGGTTCTATAAATCCAATAAACATACACTAAGTAAAATGCATTTGACACTTCCTTATTTCTTCTTCAGCTTTCCCCTATTTTATTAGGGGTCGCTGTTTCCTCTTCTCTTCCACTCATTCCTGTCCAACGCATCTTCTTCGCACAGTCCTTCCTTTCTCAAGTCCTCTACGATACAGTTCTTCCATCTTCTCTTTGGCCTTTCTCTGCATGTCACTTGCGAGAAACACTATGACATACCAATTTTTGATCCTATACTATCCATATTTGGTTTTGCACCTACAACTGACATCTATAAATTAGAATTTTTTGATTATATCAGCTGTTTCCATGATAAATAGCAAAGCTGACTAATTTTTAAAAATTAATTTCTTTAAAATGCTTTAAATTTACATCTATTGAATATGAAGGAAAATGTATAATCAAACCGGATAGAAAAGAGTATTTTCTGCGTTTTTTTTAAAGAAAAACTGTTAAAAACTTCAAATAAAGGTACTTCCGGTGGATCAATTGTAACCAAAATCTAATCAACTCTTCATATGGATGTACAGAAGAGGAATACGAAAGAATAATAATTTTTAGAATTGTAGTATTGGAGTTATCGTCGGAGAAAAATTTGTCACACACGGACGGACGGACACACACATACACACACACACACACACACACACGGACACACACACACACACACGGACACACACACACACACACGGACACACACACACACACACACGGACACACACACGGACGCACACACACGGACGCACACACACACACACACACACACACACACACACACACACATACATACATACATAGATATCATCCTAAAAATAGTAAATTCATATTGTAGGGACCCTAAAACGTGCTTATTCATTAAAAACTCACCACCGAATTTTTTGACCAAAGACAATACCTACCTTACCTAAAGGTGACGGAAGGTAAAAAGATTTTTTTTTATTTTAATTGTTATTTATTGAGTAGTTCTTTAAGTCCAAATTGTAGATTTTATTATTTTTTGTTATGATGGAGGACCCCATTGCTTTAGTTTTGTGTGCAAAACAGTGACAATATTCAGTCTTATTATTTATGTTGGGCAGAAGTTTTAGGTTTCTCTGTGAACTTAAATGATGGGCGATTAAGCTGTTCATGACCGACTTTCGATTTTTGATGACGAGAATTAAATGTAGCTTTGCAATTTTCAGTGGAGCAATGAACTTTATAAACCACGTTTTATTTGTTGTTCTTGTCCGTTGAGTTTTTCAGCTTGCTGTAAAACATGTCACTGTTGAAATGGGTTTACATATGCAATATCAACGTTCAGTTCTTTAGCATTCTATTTAAATTGTTTCAATATTTTGATGATATACTTTAAGACTCCATAGATATATTGATAACAATGTTTAGTTAATGCATGATAATGCAAGACCATGTCACAGAATACATTTATACAGAAGCGACACTCCTTGCCGGCACCATTGTTGTTGCGATTTTACGTTTATGACCTTGAACTTTAAATTTGTTGTCAAATTTACGCGTGAAATTTAAATTGTTTTAAATTGTGAAAGAAAAATTAGAACATAAAAGTACTAAACTTTAAATTTTATTAACGATTTAAAAAGAAATCAGATAAAATAATCACATAATTCTATTTTTATTAAACAAATACCTAAATTTTACAAATTTGTTATAATGCAGAATTTTCTATATCTTTGATGTGGGAAACAAACGTCAGACTCGATGAATATGTCCTATATATCCTTCTCCATCAAATCTTCTCTTCCACAGGCCTTGAGCCACATTTTACATTTATATTTATTAAATGAATATACATTTTACATGATATGGTAGTCGTTTTAATACATAACTTACGTGTCTGGATCTTTCGGAAACGAAAAAAACTTACATTTCCCTTTCTCCATTTTTTAAATCTATTTATACAGTCTTTATATGAACAAACAAGTCCTCCCGATTCTAATTTCTTCATTTTATCCATTTACTTAGAAGCTAACACCACTTCTAAAATTCACAAACAGTTCACAAAATGACATATGTCAAAAGTGAGAAGACGTGTTTGGTTTGCTTGAATTAGCCATAACCCTAAAATACATGGGCGTGACAAGCTGAGGCAACAGCTCTTTCAGAATACGTGAAATATAATGTTTTTCCTTATGATAATGATTTTTCCTATCGTTTGTTGAAAAAATAACATATTTGTTTTTATTAGAAATCAATTTGTGTTTCTCAATATACTTTTATTATTGACCCCTAACGGAAAATGTTCACGTCGAGATAATGAAAAGAACAAAGAATCGTAAGATACGAAGATATGCCGAAACAATCCGATTTTATCCGATTAGCCCTTTAAATTTGTTGGCATACTCTTTCTCTCTCTAATTTTCGTTTTCTCTCTGACTGTCGCTTCTGTATAGATGTTTATTCTGTGACCATGTTTTGAGATAATTGTTTCATTCATAAATGATTTGACGCCACTCCTATATAAGTTTGTTCTGACTATATAGTAATAATACATTTTGAATTCTTTATTTCCTTTAATAATATTTAAATTCCTTCACTTATACCTCAAATTTCTACGGTAATGTATTACCTTGTACACAATTTCATTCAAGAGTTATTCTCCAATGTTTTATTATGTCAAATTAATATTTCATTATTGTAACTATTGTTGATTCTTTCATGCAATCAAAGTTCTTCTTCTTATCATGATTGTTCCTCGCTCTTTTTATACGTCTAAAACATTTGTGATGCTATGAAACAGTTCTCCTGGCAGACGTAGGTCCAACGACATCAATAAATATTGATTATCAAAGTGTAAGAACCTTTCCATTCTATTTTTACGTGGGCGATCCAATTTGTAACTTCAATTATATCAGAATTGATGATATCGTGAGCGAAAAGTTGTTTATTAGAACCTTCCACGATTATAATATCATTAATAATTAATCAGTTAAAACCTAAATATAAAATAAATAAATTTCTTTACTTGATGAACGTAACAATTTCCTTTTCGCAAGTCAGTATTTAATAATGTAAACTTTTTAATTATGTTCGTAATGAGGTTTTTAAAATTAAACTTAGTGTTTATTCTTTATTAACGTAATTTATTTTTAACGCACTTATATTTACATACAGTACTATAACAAGACATTGAATAAACACAATTTATAAAAATAAACGCAACCGTAACAACAGTAATTATTATTCTCGCACTTAATGTTCATATCATGTAACACGTAACTAAATTCTTGTTGCATACTATTAAACATAATAATTACTATCCCATATTTGTAAAGAATATCTCCTGGTGTTGTTTCGTCGCTTATATAGTGTCCTTCGGATTTCTGGAATCTTCTGTTATCTCGCTGCACGCTTATTCCAGAATATTCCTAATGTATACGCTCATATGCCGGGTCTTTTCTTTTTATGAATCATAGGAAATACAGTGGTAGAATTTTCCTGTCTGCATTTTAATGCTCTATTAATTTTAAAATAAAAGTATAAATACAAAAAATGTACAGATTTAAAAACTGCCTCAAATTAACCTAAATTTATTAATTTATTATTTATTCCTGTAATCAGATAAAATATAATTTCCGTCTTTATGCTGTTTACAGAGTACCATCATGATAAAATATTCGTATTGTTTGAGTTTAGTAATTGTTAATATTATTCCATTAATTACCTTCCGTTACCTTTAGGTAAGGAAGATACTAGGAATAACGAATTCCTATAATTTTGATACCCGAGTACCCTAAACAACTATCCGGATAGTACTCTTTACCCGTTAATTTCCCGATACTCTTTAAGTACCCGTTATCCTTTAAGTACATATACACAATTCTTTAATTTGTATAATTTCCAGTTACCCTTATATTAGCAGTTTACTTTTTAATAAAATTCATTATTGTTTACATATATTTATTAAAATAAAAAGTCTTACAAATAAATAATATACCTACTGTATCTCTTTAAAAAACTTAACATAAATTATTTTAATTATGGTATGGTAATAAAAAACTCATCTTTTAGATACAATTTTTCCGGCAGCTGAAAACTGCTCGAGTAATTAAAGAGTATCGGGTAATTAACGGGCAACGGGTATAGTTCGGGTAATCGCGTAAGAAATTTTATACCCGGGTAAATTGTTATAGAGTAGATTCCGAGTACCCTGGTACCAATCGTCATTCCTAGATGGTACTGTCTCGTCAAAAAAAAATCGATGGTGAGTTTTTAATAAATAAGCACATTTCAGAATACGATTTTACTAGTTTTACGATGATGGTGTGTGTGTGTGTGTGTGTGTGTGTGTGTGTGTGTGTGTGTGTGTGTGTGTGTGTGTGTGTGTGTGTGTGTGTGTGTGTGTATGTGTGTGTGTGTGTGTGTGTGTGTGTGTGTGTGTGTGTGTGTGTGTGTGTGTGTGACAAATTTTTCTTTGACGATAACTCCAAAACTACAACTCTAAAAATTTTGATTCTTTCGTATTCCTCTTCTTTACAACCATATGAAGAGCTATTTAGATTTTGGTTATAATTGGTCAATTGAAAGTACCTTTATTTGAAATTCTTAACAGTTTTTCTTGGAAGTTAAATATCATTTTTCGACATTTTATGTGATTATCAATATGAAAGAATATCTTATTCTCTATACTGTTTGACTATACATTTTCCTTCATATTCAATAGATATAGAGATTAAGAGAGATTAACTTTCAATGTCAATGTCAAATGGAAAACCAAAGTGAAAAGTATAGGATCAGAAAGTGATATAAGTGACAGTGTCCCTCGCAAGTGACTTGCAGTTGCAGACTCGCCTCAAGATTGGAACTTTCAATGCCGGGAGTACGAAAAGGCCAAAGAGAAGATGGAAAGACTTTGTAGCAGGGTTGAAAAAAACCCGGGTTTTATTAAATAAAAGCGGGTTTTATTGACAAACATCGAAATATAGTTTGCATCATTTTTAATTTTAGTTTTATAAAGTATCTTAATACACATACACAAGTCGGCGTAATATATAATAGATATTAATATTAATAATTTTTGTTTTAAGAGTGTAATGTAATAAACAATAAATTAACTAGAGAGTGTTCATGCGAACAAGTTACGAATTAATATTAATAGATGTAAGTCTGTGGAATGCAAGTGTGTACAAGAATAAGATCCAAGTGTCACAAAGTGTGTTTAATACACAACTCAAAAAATAATGAAAATACTGACAGCAGGATTGGAGTTGTCCAAATATAAAAGAAACACTGTGCAAAGTTCGCACAGCAATGAAAAAAATATTAAAAATGATCAAACACGAAGTACACAAAATGAAATTGATTGTAAAATGTTGCCGGTGCTAAAAATTTATGTATATATGTGTGTACCATATAAGTATGTATCATATTTAATTAATAAAATATGATTTCATAAAAATGGGTTTTTTTTAGATGGGTTTTTTGGGTTTTTTAAAAAAACCCGGGTGGGTTTTTTTGGGTCGGGCGAAATTACAACAACCCTGCTTTGTAGTAGAATCTTGTCAAAGGAACTTTCGGCATGGAATTTGTTAAAAATAGTGTGTTCGTGTTACAATCTTTCAGGTTATATATAATCTTTTTCAATGAACTTTTGGTATGGGATTTGTACAAAATACATCGAATTGACGGAAAGATTTGTGCTGGACTCTACAGATTTTTTTTTCTAAGGTGGTACTGATAAATAATTTATAATTATTAAAACTTTACGACAGATGTCATCTATCAAACTCAAACAATACGTAACTTTTTTGTTTTATTTCTCTTGGCACTCTGTAAATAAATACGTAGCCAAAAATTGTAATTAAAAATTATATTTTGCTTCTCTTTAGTTTACGGAACTGCAGTTTTTAATGCTGAACATTTTTATTAACACTTTTTTTAAATTAATAGGGCCAAAATGACATCCATATTAAAATGTTACCATTGCATTTTCTGTAATTCCATAAAAAAGTATACACCTGTTGTAATTACCGAACGCTATCACTTTTATTGTAGTCAATCGACCATCTCCATCCTTCTTCGATCATATTCGGGTTCACTAATTCTCTAGCCTAGCATATTTCTATTTCTCGAATAAACCCAATCACGTAATAATAATAAAAAAGTATACACCTGTTGTAATTACCGAACGCTATCACTTTTATTGTAGTCGATCGGCCATCTCCATCCTTCTTCGATCATATTCGGGTTCACTAATTCTCTAGCCTAGCATATTTCTATTTCTCGAATAAACCCAATCACGTAATAATTAATTATATATTGTTATGAAAATTTACCAGGCGATACACCTCCACGGGCACTCAAAGCTTATAAATTAAATGAAAACAACAAAATAATAATAATAATAATAATATATCATCACGGCATATTACCCATTTCTGGGTGTGCCAATCTGCTTTATCGCAGATATCGGTAATGATGATGACAACAAAATGTTTCGTTGAAACTATAAATTACAGAATTTCATAAAAATATTCTACTAATAAATTTCCACTACTCGGAAGTTCTAATAATTAAACATCATTCAGAAATGCAGCAGTAATAATTTAGACTAATTGAAAATTTGCTCGTGTTTCAGTGTTTGTAAATTAATTCCTAACTTTATAAAAACACGAACGAATTTTTCAATTTTTGATTACCTTAATCATTCAACTGCAGGTATTAAAAGTTTCAAGTTTTCCAATATTCTGAAATTAAAATACATGCAAAATAAGGCACGTGGCTTATATTTTATTTTAATTTGTTCAAAATAGTTCTCTTCAGCAATAATTCACTTCACCATTCTTTTCTTCCACTTCTTAAAAGCTTCAAATGAATTTTAGTGTTTTAGTTAAAACCGTGATCATACTAGGAGCCATAGAGTTTTAGTTTTGGCACCACAGTGGTCACTTTTGTGCTATTTGAAATACCTATTTCGTTTGGCGACGGTCGGGATCGAACCCTGTTCTCCAGATACTCAGGCAATATTAATAATAATTATATATTATTATTTTCTACAAATTTGGTAAAGGTCACATACACCCTTTATCATGACTTAAAAATATCGAATTGTTAATTACTACAAAGATTAATTGATTTGCAACCAGGAAAACATTGATTACAACAATGTAGAAAAACAAAAATGAATTTCTCTGTAATATATGAAGTTTTGGCGTATTATGTGTGAATTTTGGGAATGTGTTCAGTAATATGGGCCGTTTGGAAGCTGTTGTGAAGCTTCGGTCGTGTACGCGTAACAAATTATGTTTGAGCTTGGGCTTTTGTTTTTCTTTTCGCTACAGAACTTGATAAATTGTTTACGAAGAATATAAAACGTGCAAAATTGCTTACAACTAGATGATTTTCACCTTTTATTTTGTTTTATACTATTAAATACTTCATTATGCAAAAATCAATCAACATATTGACTCTGTCATTGAATACGTATATTTTCACATGAAAATAACATTTATTCAAGTCTTATTCAACAATTATTGCTTAGCAACAAACACGAAAGCAAACTGCATGGTAAATCCCGACTCCAAAGAAGGGGGGTTTTTATGTAATGTCAGTTTGCTTGAGTGATTTTGCTTAAAAGCAAAAAAAAATGAGTTTTAAAAATAAAAGTTTATCTGAGAAAATCTGAGAGGTCGTGTGGTATTTGGTGAGATAAATTCCAAAGACAACGCAAAATGAAGCTTGACACATTAATTGTCACACTGACAGTTATAAACAATAACAACTGTTTATTTACTTGGTAACGGAAAATTATCGGGGTAACGAGGTTTTGTCAGTATAATACTGTTCCCATTGGCTGAATTTTCAAGTGTTTTGCATCATGATTGGTTAAAAACTAGTCGGTGGAATTTATCAGAGTAATAACAAAAATAATAATTTATTGTTATTTTCGTAAATAATTAATTAAAAGGTTTGACGCCAAAAATAGTAATGTAAAACAAACCCCCACTCGTGTGACGTTCCAGTACGTACAACACATCATTCGAAGCCAATAAGAAAACAGTTTACGTTAATATATGTAAATAAAAGTAGGTGATAGTTTATCACATGTTAAACTGTATGTACTCTGACGTCACATTGTGTTTCAGATCACGTGACTTTTTCAAAATATTACACAAATTTCAATATTTAATTGTAAACTATCTAATGAATATTTCGTGATATTTTCAAATTAGAGACTCTTTAAGAAACCTAGTACTTAGAAGTCATATAAAAATTCTTGCAGTAACCCTATTATATTATATTATTTTATTTAAAATCGTCACTTAAATGCACGAAAATTGTCATAAAGTTAGAAATAGGCACTAAAGTAATCCATTATACGACGATTTCATACCAGTGCAATATGCAGTAAATTTGTACGTAAAATGACAAAATATAATCGCGATGGGTGATGAAGAAGTTAACACACATAATTTTTAATTTTAAGTGTTCATTACGATAACGTCAATGTCCGGCGATTCGCAACACTGAACATAATTTCGTTTGTTTGATTGACAGCAACTGACAAATGTCAAAATACCCTATAAAAATAAATATTCCTTTCATTTCACAAATTTTCTATTTCAAATAAAATTTAATATGCATCTTGGCTCTGAAGTTCCTACTTATCACTCGTATGGTATATTTTCCTTGGCCTTACGGCCTCGGCATCTAATTCCACATTCGTGATAAAAAGTAGAACTTTAATACCTTTCTACATAAATAACTACTTTTGCACTTTGTAAAATGAGTTTGGATTTGGCTGTTTTCCTAATAATTTATAGGCCAATTCTGAACAAATTTGTAGGTCTTACAGATCTGTAAATCTGTAAAAAAAAAAAAAAAAACTAACAAAAACAAATCTAGTTTTGTTGATTAATATAAAATTATACATAAGAGTGGCTAGTTTCGTTGCGATTTTGTTCAGAATCGGGCCATTAATCTAGCATACAAGACACAAAATAATGCCTTCCATTTTTATAAAAAGACTTTGCTACGACTTAGATCTATAATAGTAATTTAGGTAACAAGGGTTGTTATAAGGACAATAATGCCTGAGGTCAACAGTGTACTGTCGAGGGCCTCTGGCCCGAGGAGAGTACGTTGACCAAAGGCATTAATGACGTTTAACACCCGTGGTGCCTTCAACGTTTTATTCTTACTAGAAATTCTTAATAAACATTTTGTCTGACTAGAATTTATCAAACAAAAATAATAAATCACAAAATTTTAATACAACTTACAAAGTAGCCTGTGAATGCGGTATCTAGGTATTATTTTGTTTCTGTAAACAAAGCATTTTTTCAAACAAAAAATATTTCTTGTGGTATTTTTCTGTCAATATGGACGAGCAATGTTATTGCTAAGAATAAGAAGTATGCTGGTTTGTATTTGTGACGAAACAAATATGATTATAAACGACTACAATTCACAATGCTTCTTAACCTTAACTGCACTTTATGTTAGTATCAGTATTATTAACCTCAGTTTGTTGTCAACATTACCATAGCAACTTAATACGCCCTAGGGCATTATTTACTCAATAACGGACCTAATGTTGAGGTTGTTATAAAACAATAACATACTAGTAAGACATAAAAATATTTTGAGAAAATGGAATTGGAAAAACCATTAATCTAACCAAATTAAGATAACAATAGTTATCATTACTACATTTTAATCTCTATAACAGTTATATATTATCGTTTAAATAAATACGATAAATAAAAATAAAAGGCAATATTATCCATCTGAATATCGGTCATTGACTTCTTAGATTCTATTAGGTTCTATTCATTTATCTATGAAACATAATACGATACGAAGAATCTGAACAAATTAACGTTATTCGATCACTGTATCATTAACACAATGTTTTTGAAATTTTTGTAATTAAAATTAATTATAATTGTAAATTGAATAAAAATTCAGATAACTGTTTATGACAGCTGAACACAAAGTAATTACATTTTTGTCTAAATTTAAATATTATAATGCGCTCATTACAAAGGGCCGGGCCATATGTTCTCTGTGTAATAACCGAAGCACAGAATATGAATTAATTATTCGCAATGTCTGTAAGCCACTCAACGGAATCGATATCGTTGTTGTTTTATTTCAGAGTAAAAAATCAGATCGAGTTTCATTGTCGGTTTGTAGATAAACAATCGATGAAACATTTGCTAAATACCGCTTGTTTTTATTACTTTTTGTACATGGAAATTGAACATTTATTCTGCAATCCAAACAAAATAAATAAATATAGAAATTTATCTAGTTCAATGAAGGTAATTAATGTGTATTTATAAATGCTGGGAATTTAAATAGAAAACGCGTTTAAAAATAACTTTTTCCAACGCCTACTTTAAAACCAACTAAAATAACATAGCTGAAGAAACAGTTTAAAGATAAGGAGAGATGAAAATTGCAAATACAAATATATGTGTATATTATGAATAATATACGTAATACAGTGACAGAGTAACAAAATAGTTATTTATGTTTTACAAAGGAGGTGCAGCCGAATGTGGAAATTAGCACTAGATAAAAAATACTATTTTTGCCCTCCTGAAGTGTAATGGGAACTTTACAATTGTATACACAGCAAGTGTAACCTACATATTACGCTTACTGTGTTGTAACTTGTTTAACTATGCGGTAAAATAATCAAAATACACTGGACGTTTATGGGCATTTAGAAAAGAAATCATCTTTACATAATAAAGTTCATGTAAAAAAGTACTACCTACTTAAGTTATATTTTTACTTTAACATTTCTTATATTTAAAATTAATTTATATAAACCAAACTCACGGTAGCGACATCTGTCATTATTGAAAAAATCCGCCGTTACCGACATAGTCACCGATCGATATACCTGTCAAATACGCGAGCATTGCTGAAATGTCAAATATCGACAACTACCTATTATTTATTACGAAGAAAAAATGAGCAAATAAATATATTATCAGTCATACACAACGTCTATTATTACAGATAAATTTTTGCTAGAAGAAGTACTCTAATGAAGGTAAGTAAAATCAAATTTGGAAATTGACTTAACCCCAGTATTTTAAACTAACCCTTTTCAGAAGTACAACCCATCTCATTGAAAAAAGTGATTTTCATTATCGTCGGCCAAAAAATTTGATACAATTCTCGTGCGTGAAATATTTTACAGCGCTCCAGCTACACCCAAAGAAATTTTGCTTTAATACTTATTGAATTGCAGGTTAAATCAAAAAATTTTGCTTTTAAAAAGGATCCAACAAAGTTTAATTTTGATTTAAAAGTACCCTTGCTTTCAACCTTTAATTAGGAGTTTGAAACAAAAGTAAATATTTTTATATCTAAAGCAAATTTGTTAAAAGTATTATATTCATCTTTAAATCATATAGTATTTAACTGAAAAGTATTTAATTTTAAATTAAGAACGTATGATTTCAGAACAACGTTTTTAAAACATTAACTCAAAATAATCGATGCAATAAAATCAAATGCAGTAGTATTTAATTAGAAAAAATATTTATTTTATTTAATTTTATTCTACTTATAATTTTTTTAATTATTCGAAATAAAATATTGGTGCACTTAAGGAAGAAAAGTTTTATTTTAATAATTATACAAAAATTAAAAAAAACATGTCGGGCCTTTATGTAAAAGAAATACTTTTTTATTCTAATCTTATATGGTACAGACAGGGAACTTATTTCTAACAAGATATTTACAGATAATAGTATGCGTGTATATTATTTACAAAACATTTTTATTATGTTATCTACCTTAAATCTAAATGAACTTATTTCATACAACATATTTACTTGTACTTGTAATTTTATATTTGGAAATACATACTAGATTTTTTCCCTTACAATATGTAATTATGGTTGTGATTGAAGGCGGTAATTGATTTAACCACTCTTGTACCTTTGTAGAGTTAGTTTCATATGTATTACATCATTCACCGAACTACTAACAAAAACATTTTAAATAAATAAGTAACAAAAGTAAAAATAAAAAGTACATACTTATACAAATTTCCAATGATTCAGCTATCTCCATTCTAATATCCTTAATCTGATATGCGAGGTAGGACACAATTTCTTCACATCAAAGTCGTGTAACTTATCACGAAATGCAGATTCCACAATTAGTTGTTTTCCTAAGAACAAATAATATTATATACGTTTCATATTAAGTATACGTTAAATATTCTCACCTTTAAAATATGAATAAACATTCTCAATTTTGCTTGCTGTATCCATAATTGCTGCTGTAATATCGGGGCACTTACTACTCACTTACACAAAAACACTGTCAATGACGACCAATGCAGACAAATACTGGCAACTAGATAGTCAAATAAAATTAAATACTTTTGAATTAATATTGCCCATAAAATAATTTAAAAGTAAATATTTTAATATGTAAGTAATAATTTTTGTTTTTAAAGTTGATATTACATTTAAAAGTATTAGTATTGTGAACTGAAAATATTTGACATTGATTTTAACAAATATTTTATTTGAAATAAAAAATAAATTTTTACTTTCAATTCAAAATCTCAATCTTTGGGCACAAATAAATTAAGTATTTATTTAAAAAGTATTAACTTTATTTTAAGTAAATTTTATTCACACCAAAAGTAGTAATATTGAAGTTAAAAATATATAATATTCCTCTAAAAGTAAATTATTTTTGAAATAAAATTATAATGGTTTTAAAATTAAAAGTATGTTTTAAAAGCAGCGTTTTTTATTTTTACCTGCAATTTGTTTAAGTTGAAAGTAATTCTTTTGATTTTCAGTGTTTTTAGAAACAAAAGTAACTTTTGTTGTAAATAAAACTTATATTTTTTTGAGTGTAATAATTAAACGAAGCTGTCGCGCTGTGAAATACAACTTACACGCACTCGAATGTAAATAACTATTTCACGCACTAGTGTTTGAAAAGTGTCACTTTGCACATTGTAAAGAATGCGTAAAGTAAGTACTTTATGCACGGTTGTAGGAAAAATATTCGCAGCCACAATACAGATAACGAATAATTGTAACACTTGAGGTTTTGTGTTGGCCACATCAGAGTTTTAGATAAGCTTCGTTGTAAGGTTGCTATGGGTTTGTTGAACGGTTACTATGTAAATAGCAACAACAGGCAGCAAAAATATTTTTACAGCCTACGCAGTAAAAGTAATATAATTTCAATCGGCAAAAATATATTTATGTAAGTAGAAAAAAATAATTAGGAAATTTGGTATGACGTATGACTTCCATTATTAGCGAACTCCATCGTTTGAAAACAAAATGTGCTTAAATACACGACATAGAACATTAAAAACATTATTACAGTTTAATGAATAACAACGAAATTAAGACTTTCTAGGACTACAGATAGATTTCATTTTAAATAACGTTTCATAAGACTTTTTGTTATAAATAGTGGAGCACTCCATTTTAAACACAACAGTTAATATTTCTAGTAAATATAAATTTTTTCATTCATAATTTTGTTAATAAATATTTGCAGCATTATTTTGTGACTTCACTTAACCTCGAGTTCTCAGTTCCAGGTGTTGTGATTAGAATTTATAATTGCTTAAATTATTTGAAATATAAAATTATCATTTCATTTTGATAATTTCCTCATTATTAAACTTTTTCGTTGCCATCGCGATTATTTAATGCGATTTAGTAACGGGGCATTTTTTGGACCTCACCTAACAAACTGTAAAAGCTGTTAAGGCGAAAACACCACATGGCATGGATCACTTTTCTGTTATTTGAAAATTGTATATAACATGTTTCAAGTTTGATGTCGGACGGAATAGAATTTTGGCCTTCCGTATTACAAACGATCACATCACACAATATAATTGTTTTTATTGCCTATCTAATATTATCGGCACGGAATGTCATATTTTCCAGTAATATTTACATATTATCCGCTATGTTCGGAGAATATAACCTAGTTTCTAATAATAACGTAGGAATGCCAGTATTTCCTTAAATAATACTCGGTATTCTCTTACTGTAATGTAATACCTACTTATGTATATTCTCACTATATTTCTTTAACGAGATACTCCCTCGTTTTATACAATTGCGGAAATTAACACATTCGGCTTAATGCCCCTTGAGCTAAACTTTCTGCTCATATATAAAATACATATCTTTACTCACTATAAATAACTATACTCGTAGTCAGAAAATAAGTATTTAGGATTCTTGGATAAAGAAAGCTTCCAAACAATATGTAAATGTTTATTAAATCAAAAAGATGACGTTTCGGTCATGGTTGCGACCATTTTCGAGTTTACATATCAATTAAGAACGTTAACAATGTAACTATGAGAGAAGTGATACAATTAGTTTACCAATATTGAAAAACAATGAGGTCATATACGACTTTTTTATAACTTTAATGGGGTATTCCACTCAAATTTTTTTATTATTTTAAATAAAACTTCATTCAGTTTTGAAGCAATTCATAGAATTAAAAAATCTTAATTGTTCCTAGTTTAACAGTATTTTATTTTCGAGAAATCAGTGTAACGTCACATTTCCCCTATACTTGTCTTTCTCATACACACTGCTCTAAGTACGCAGCGAGAGAAAGATAACAACTGTATGACGTCAATTTTCTCTTTTAGCAAATGTGAAATATCTCGTAAAGTAATTATTTAAAAAATGTGTTCATTGTTTTAACTATTATTTATTGAGCCATACTTTATATTAAATTGAATTTTTTAAATTTTTTTTGTTACGGTGGAATACCCCATTGATAGAGTAGCGAAAATAATAGACCCATATTTTTAATTTTTCCTCAAATCGATCTTTAATCGTGAAAAAATTGTAATGGGGTCATTTCAAAAAAATAATTATCGATTTTTTTTTTATAATCATGAAATCCATTTCATTTAATAAATATAGTAATAGAAAATAATTTGAAATATGCGACTTTTCATTACTAAATTTGCTAATAAACTTTAGCGCTTTTAAATACGGACTAAATTTGTGACGACACAAATTCATACTTACACAAAGACAATTCTCTCTAACACACACGCTTCACAACATGAAACAGTAACCTAACCTAAAAGTGTGACAGCTGACAGCAAAATATACAAGAGAGAAGATTATTATTACTTTCTATTTCTTTAAAAGTACTAGTGCAGTATAAGGTATGTAAATAAACCATTTATTTAAATAAATACCAAACCAAATAATCATAGTTCTAAATTAAACCGGTAGAGCTCGCTTGTCGTATCTGTGAATATGTGTCGTTAGCCGTTGAAATATTTGAAATTAAACGCAACTTTTAAAAAATCATATCTCTGATTCTAAAGACTTGTTAGATGTAAAACGTACATATACTCGTACATGTTTAATTTGACTTATTTTTTCAAGAAAAAAATATATCAGAAAATGTGAAATGACCCCATTGACGTCACAGGTTCGGAACGACGACCATTTTGATTTTCACACTGTATTAAACGTCAAAGTGACATTTAAAGATAACCTGAAATTTATGAAAGTAAACATGTCGATGAAATAAGTTTGCCAGTAAATGTTGTGTTATTAACATACCAAAATAAAGAATAAAATAATATTCTCCTATATGTTCAATGTCTCACGTGCGTTTATAACCTTCTAGCGTCTAATTCCAAATCAACAGCTGATATGTAACGTGTAGATAAGTTCACAACAAATGAAAATTGTATTTAAAAAAATAAATAGAACGATGTTGATTAATATATTATAGCATATTTTGATATGTAATCCTCATTTTATAGTTATATATTTTTCTTTTGTCCATTTAAAATGTCTGTTTGAAATTTAATCTGAACTTAGGTTTTGTTGAAATAATTTGTGGAACTACAGATTTCATTCTCATAAGAAATTATTTGGAGAAAAATAGCATTTATGTTAAAGAAATATTAAGATTATTCACTATACAGAGCATGTCTTCATTTCAACAGAGCGGCTCAAATAATGACACGTTGACACCCTATGTTATAATTAAAGCTGTGAGCGATATGCCGCTTTGTCATAATTACAATATTTATAGTTTTATTACTCAATTTTGCTGACTACAGCAGTGAACGTAGAAACCCTTGAGATAATAATCCTGCAGCCTAGCCCTATGTTTCGTATGAATCATAGACGGTCGTTCAGCAAAACGATGATTCATACAAGAATACTTACACGTATTAAATAGAATTGAACTTGAAATACTTGGCATTGTGTTTCCAAGTAGTTGTTAACAATGTTAGATACAAATAATATTCTTTTTTTCTCTTCTGTTTCATTTTTGTTTTTTTGTTTCTGTTACATTTAGGTAAGGAAGGTATTGTCTTTGGTCAGTTCTTATTGAACACATTACAATTTTTTTTTAATTCATTTCTTATATCCTTATAAACACTTAAGTTGATTTTGGGTACCGAAAGTTACTACAATAATTAAAGAATATTTTATTCAATTATATACAGATGTGAACAGAATCGACACATAATTTTCGCGAATCTTGCAGTATTTACTCCGTCACCATGGAAACAGTTTAAATAATTGAATAGTACTAATTGATCGATGTCACTGATGTTCAGTGTCAAGTACAATTTACATAATGTCTCTGAAATAAATATACTGGGTGTAAAGAAACTTTCTTTATGGAATTTATATAAAAGACAAATATATGACGGAAGGTATTGTGCTGGCCACACCAGATTTTTTACTGTACCTTGTTAAAAAAATAAAATAGGTGGGCTATTCCAGCTTAGTCGCATTAAGAGAAATTAATAAGAAAATTGAAAGTATGTATATGCTTCATAATGCATATTAATAAATAAATAAAATGATATAATTGAAACGAAATATGGTTTTTTTTTTGTAGCAGCTTGTCAGGAGTGTGAATATATTTTGATTGACGACTGAAAAACCGTCTATAAATGTATAATGAATATCGTGTTAGGAGTAGGTTTAGTACCACTAATGGAAGTAAAGTGTTTCTAATAGAGGAGGAGCTTTGCAATTCTCAAATAGTTATTATTTGAATATAAGTCGTAATTCACAATGAGCGTAAGCGTAAGAAGTACATAAGAAAAACCATAAACGTAAAGTTGAACCAATGGTTTTCAATGGCCGTGTTTTCAAAACCATTACGTATTTTTTACGCAATCGTAACGTTTCATTTTTTTTTTTCAAACTTTGGGGGACCTTATCTCGCTTATTAATAAGAATTTTTTCACCGGACTTTCATCAAGAATCTTAAGTCTCATTTCCACCTAATGTTTTAATGCTTAATGCATAATGGTTAGTACATAATGCTTAATACATTATGATAATTTACTAGGATACCATTTCCAGCTACTTTGTTTAGTGACTAATTCAACAGAAATGTAATTTTTTCCTTTATTGCTTGTAGACGTTGTAGACTATCTGACTGTAACTGCAGCAGCAATTCTTTTTTTTTTAATATGTTACATAAATAAATAATTAAATATATCATCACGGCATATTACGCATTTCTGGGTGTGCCAGTATCTACAACATATGTAGACATCGGTAATGATGACAATATATTTTACCGTGTGGGCGCTTACCAGGCGTCACCTCACGGGCACTCATAGCTGGTGTGGAGTGCACCACAGGGGTCACTTTTGTGCCATTTAAAATTGGAAATATTTGGCGTCCGTCGGGATCGAACCCGACAAAATACATACCGAAAAATTAAAAATTTAATAATTATAAAATAGACTGACAGTTGACAATTCAGGTTAGAAGTTTGCAATCTGTTGTTTTTACGCATTGCTCTTAGTTAGTTCAGATTAGAAGTTTGCAATCTGTTGTTCTTATGCATTGCTCTTAGTTCTTAAGCATTAATCCTTATACAAAGCTGGAAATGGTAGTAAACGTTGCCAAATGATAAACATTTTTAGGCATTGCTCTTAGTTATTATACCTCTTACGCATTAGGACAATAGACACTTACACAATTGCAATTTGCAAGACTGCATCTTGCGGCATAGCATAGAACTAAAGTTGCCCCACGCACTTCTTGCGGTTTAAAACTCATTTTTATTGAACACAACGAACAAATCAGAATTAGGTAAACACTGAATGACAGATGCAAACATAATGACAGATAGAATCATGGACCGGGACGTAAGACAAAGAGGGGAGGTTTGTTTGGAAGCATGATCTTCTATCTCTCTCTTCCATGTGATGTCAATTCTGAAGTGTCTATTGGTGGAAATGAAGCTTAAGAAATACATAAGAAAATGCATAAACGTAAAGTTGAACCACTGTTTTTCAATGGCCGTGTTTACAATGCCATTACGTATTTTTTACGCAATCGTAACGTTACATCTTTTGGGACCATACCTCGCTTATTAATAGGAATTTTTTCACCGGATTTTCACCAAGAATCTTAGTTTTATTAAAAATGGGGGAATCCACCATTAAAGGAAGCAGTGAATGTATTAGGCAAATTTAAATTTAGGTACTTAATCATTTCTAAATGTTGCTTGTAAGTGATCGAAACAAATATTCGTGAGTAGTGTTTTGGTTTGTATAAGTGAAGTAGTTTAGAGTGAAGTGATTCATTAGAGCCGAACTAATGCCTGCAATACGCCATTACTTCACATCTCATGTACAGAGCATCCGTGCATCATCGCCCAATCAATATACACACAAATTTGCGCAAATGGTCTGTCTATTGGATCCAACATGTGGTATCAAATCAAGAGAATATAAATGTACACGGATTTTACAAACCAAGCACAGCAAATCAACAGAGAATATTAAAAATCATGGTTGGTTATAAAAAGTAGGAATTCATTAGGAATTTCAGATTTTTTTCCCAGTATCTTTTCATAGGTAGCCTTCAAAATTATTTTGATTAATATGATTTTTTTTTAAATGAGATAATTTACATGCTTATATCTAGTGAGCTAGGCATCTTTTCCGGGGAAACAAATGCGTTACTAGAAACTAGAATGATCTTTTTCTATTTCGTTGCATTGATCATTTTTAGTAAAACATTGTGTGTGTGTGTGTTTGTGCGCGCGCGCGCGCGCGTGCCATTGTGCGTGTGACAAATTTTTCTCCGACGATAACTCCAATACTACAATTCTAAAAATTATTCCGTATTCCTCTTCTTTACATCCATATGAAGAGGTGATTAGATTTTGGTTATAATTGAAGTATACTTATTTGCAGGTTTTAACAGTTTTTCTTAAAAAGAAAATCCCAGTTAAATATTATTTTTTGATATTTTATGTTATTATAAACATTGAAAAAAATGTTCTTCTCTATACGGTTTGATTATACATTTTCCTTCATATACAATAGGTATAGAGTTAAATAATGAAATTAACTTTCAAAAATCAGTTAACTTTGCTATAATCATGGAAACAGCTGATAATATATTATATTCAAAAAATGTCAGTGTCAAAACCAAAGATGGAAAGTATAGGATCAAGTGGTATAAGTCATAGTGTTCCTCGCAAGTGACATTCAGTTGCAACCTCGCCTCAGTGCCGGGAGTACGAGGAAGGCCAAAGAGAAAATGGAAGGACTGTGTCGCAGAAGACTTGAGAGAGGAAGAACTGTGTGAAGAAGATGCGTTGGATAGGAATGAGTAGAAAAGAAGAGTAAGGAACAGGGAACCTTAATAAAATAGGGAAAAGCTGAAGAAGAAAGAAGGAAGTGTCAAGTGTAATTTGCATAATGTACTTTCGTGTTATAATTTTATTGGATTTATAGAATCTTTTCAAAAGAACTTTTGGTATGGGATTTGTACAAAATACATCAAATTTGCAAAAGGTTTTGTGCTTGCCACAACAGATTTTTTTTAATGAGAACACTGCGATTCACAGAAAATCTGGAACTGAGGAAGACATTTTTTTTAAATATGTAAGGTATTTCACTAAAATTACGTTAAACTTTAAAGTGTTCGATGGAAATTATTAAATATGAAATTTTATTGAACAAGGAACCTTCGTTACACTTTTTTCTTTTCCCATTATATGTCCTTTCTTGTTTCTTTTCACTTTGGCGTCTCCAACTTATTTCTTCCTTTTCTTTCTCATGCTTATGCTACTCCCTGCATATGCATCCAATGTGCGGATTGACCGTTTTGTATCCGGCGACATGTCGGCTTTATATTATCGCCGTAAACCTTGCGCAAACAGCGTCGCTTTAGGCGTCCGTGGCGTCGTTTGCCGTCGCTCAGCGTACCGACGCTCGGAGTCGGAAAACACAGAACAGATTGAGACAGTAAGTTGACAATGGTGTAATTGTCAAGAAATGGGAGAACGATGATGCTTTTAAAACGCAAACTGTAATAAAGAATGTCAAACGAAAAAGAAAAATATTGAACGATACTTTAATAGTACATTAAAGAAATGTATCATAAGGCAATTTGTTAACGTACTAGTCCATGTTTGGAAAACAAACCGTGAGGCGAGTTTTACAAAGGACAGGCCTTGTGAAACATATTATTTATATTATTTTATTCAATTTTGACGTTTTAAACTGTCATTATTAACTCCATATCAACAACTATATAAGTAACACTTTTTTCACATGTGAATTAAAAAAAAATTTAAATCACTCTCACAAAATTTTAACTCATTTTGCAACAAATAATGCATTTAAAATAACATCACGTACGAAAATAACACTCACCATAATATTTAGCAGACATTATCAGCCATTTTTATTATTTTTCACGGCATAAATGACATGCAATAAAGCATTTTAAATACATGACTTGACGTCTATCAGCAAAGATTGTCATATGCTCAGCCTACTAACTGATCAGTTTTTTATTTTGTCAAAATTAAATATTATAATGATTTTTATTAGTATTTCGTCAATTTGAATAAAATATTGTACAAATCACGTGAGCTAAGAATGTTTACTCACTCGAAGAATTTAACTCACTCGCCCTTATGGGCTCGTGAGCTTAACTTTCTTCTCATGAATAAACATTACCTTAGCTCACTTGGTGTGTAAATATCTATTATTCAATTTTGACGTTTTAAAATGTCATTATTAACTCCATAGCAACAACTATAAGTAACACTTTTTTCACAAGTGAATTAAATTTTTTTAAATCACTCTCACATTTTTTTAAATTCACTCTGCAACAAATAATGCATTTAAAATAACATCAGGCACGAAATTAACAGTTGCCATAGTATTTATCAGATATTATCAGCCATTTTCATTATTTTTCACGGCCCAAATGACAGACAATAAAGTTTTTTAAATAGATGACTTGACATCTATCATCAACGATTATCATGCACAGTCTACTAACTGATTAGTTTTTTGTTTTGTCAAAATTAAATATTATAATGGTTTTTATTATTATTTCGTCAAAATTGAATAAAATATTGTATAAACCACGTGAACTAAGAATGTTTATTAATGAGAAGAAAGTTAATTTGACAATCACAGATCATATAAAAACCTACTGACAATGATATTAATTTTTTAATTTTTTTGTTAGCTAATCCATAGCAAACTTAATTACAGAAACCAAAAAGTACATAATTTTTAAATTTACATATCTCGATTATACAAGGTGCTAATTTAATCATACTTGATGTTTTAGACGCAGAATACAATTTTTCAAGAAAAACTGATAACAGCTTCAAGTAAAGTATCTCTTCCGGTTAGACTATTTTAACCAAAATCTATTATGTTATTCCCATTGATATAAAATATTACATACCAAATTTGAAAAGTTTTGGATTATATTTTAATATAGTTTTTCATTAAAAGCTATTATAGGCTTCAAGTTAAAAGGATTCCATTTCCGAAAGTTATGCAATGATCAAAATGGGAGGTGCAGATCTAGATAACAGTCCTAAATACAAAATTTTAACTTTTTACGGCCCGTTTTTCAGTTATGCGAAATACGTACGTACTAGGAATGACGAATTCCGATAATTTTGGTACCCGAGTACCCGTAACAACTACCCAGATAGTACCCTTTACCCGTTAATTACCCGATACTCTTTAATTACCCGTTATTCTTTCAGTACATATATACAATTCGTTAATTTGTTATTTTAGCAGTTTACTTTTTAATAAAATTTATAATTATTGTTTACATATATTTAATAAATAAAAAGTAATACAAATAAATAATATACTGTATATCTATAAAAAAAAAACAACAAAATTATATTAATTACATATGGTATGATAATAAAAAACTCTTCTTTTAGATACAATCTTTCCGGCAGCTGAAAACTGTTCGGGTAATTAAAGGGTATTTGGTAATTAACGGGCAACGGGTATGTTTCGGGTAATCGGGTAAGAAATTTTATACCCGGGTACATTATTATCAGGTAGGTTCCGAGTACCCGGGTACCCATCGTCATTCCTAGTACGTACGTACTTCGTAGAAGGAAGTAAAAAATTGTTTTACTCATTTTTTGTTACATAAGTAGGTAACTATTTTATAATTATTACATCAATATTCAAATGGATTTTCCTAGCAAATTTATTTATAAATTTAATAATAGCATGTAGAGGTAGTAGTAATAAATTATTGTTTTAAAGAAATTTACAAACTGTTGCGAATAATTTACAAATATTTAATTGAATTAGTAATGTATACAAAATATGTTTATTTTTAAATTATTGACTACTCTAACAAATTGTCAATCTGTATTCATTAGTTTCATTTAAAATAAAATTGTCACTATTGAACAACACATCCGTTGATGCATACATATCATTCCATTTAAATGTCCTTCATAAAAAGTTTTGTTTACACATTTCCATTTCGCGCTGGAGTCACCCGTAAGCGTTTATTCAAAATATAATATACATCGACCGACAAAAGCAAATCCAGAAAAACGCTAGAGGTAAGAAGAAAAATTCTCGCTATAAATCTTTTTTAACGCTTAGATGTTAACAAGTGTTGTGTTAGTAGTAACTAAAAAGCAAAAGAATTAAAACTAAATTACATGCGACATGCTGTTGCAAAAATGTTATCATGACAAGGAAAATGCACTGTAAACATGAATTACGAAGATTATTTTGTTATCTTATCAGAACCGACGAACTGCAGATATAGATAGACTAGTTCAATAATAATGAAATTATATGTCATTTATTTACCTTAAAGATATATTCTCGAAATAGTGACAAGATTGTTGATCTCTAATTTCTGTTCCAAATTTAAACTTAACGTCAAGAGTTGGCTCAAGTACCAGGGCAGTTGGGTCTTCTATCATATTAACAAATTAGGTAGCCTATTCAGAGAAACACAGTCATAAAGGTTGCTACGGATATAAAAATTATCATAAAGACATTTGTAACAATCTTTATGAATTTGTCAATTCAGAACCAACGTCGTTATTTTAGTTGTTTTGTTAACAATAGAGATGCATTCGGGCCGGTCCGAGCCGGGCTTTGAGGTTTGGATCGACTCGGCCCGAAAATAAAAATTGCCGGCCCGACTCGAAGATCGACTCGACAAAAAAATTAGCTAGCCCGGCTCGAAAATTGACTCGAAATCGGGCCGGGCCAAAGCTCGAAATTGGGTGCATTCGGCATTCCTAATGTTGATTTTTATGTTAAAGCGAAATGTTTAACTTTTTTCGTGTCAGACTTATAAAAAACCTCTACATTCTTATAACTTTCAACATTAGTTAACATAAGTAGTTAAAAAAGAGACCCTTCTAGTGTAAGTTTGTTACAAAAATTACAGACCTACGTGTATTTACATAAGAATTTTTTATCTAACTTTGTTTCTGCTCAAAAATAGGACAAGAAATCATTATGGTATAATAATATAATTATTATGCTTTAATGAATAACCTTGAATTCTTGAAGTAAAATAATACATTTTTTTTATTAATATGTGAAGTTTGTTGTTATTAAATCATTTTGATCCTTTTTAACTTCATCCATACTGTGCATTTGATTGAACTATAAGATTTTTCGGGTCGGCCCGAAAAGCTCGAATTTTCGGGCCGGGCCAAAATCAAAAGTCCGACTCGCCTCGATTTTTGAAAATAATTAGCCCGATTCGGCCCGATAAAAAATATCTTCGGCCCGGCTCGATGATCGGCTCGAAATCGAGGCGGGCTTCGGGCCGGGCCAGGCCAAAGCTCGAAATCGAGTGCATTTCTAGTTAACAATCTTTTCACGCAATATTTGTGGACAAACCAGACTATTTATTAGCTAACTTCATTATACAAATATGAACCTAATCTAACCCTAGGCATATCTGTCAAAGCTTTATTTTTTTTTAATTAATGAGTTGCTACTAAAGATTAAAACGCAAACGTTCTCCTAAAACAACTAAAGAACAATATGATATTTATGTTTCGTATTTGGAATCTTCTAAATTATTTAGAACGGGTATGAATCTAGAAAAAATGATCCTAACGTGAAAAGATTTCAATATTTGTTTTTAATATATAACGGAAACAGGAAGTATTTCCACTAAATTGAATAAATATTACTAGGAATACTATTTTTAAAAAAATATTTCCTTACAAGTGACTTTCTTCCATGACAGTTCTTATAATCATTTTTAACTCCAAGCAACATCTATACATATAATAAACTGCATTCTGATAAAAAAAATCACACCAATATTTGGCAGAAATTAATAATATTTGTTGGTATAATCTGTCACATGTCAAATATTAGAAATAACAACGTGATAACAACCATAAATACATAGTTTTAGCAGTCGTTATGATAAAGACTGTCAAAGCATTTAACAATGGGGTACTTGCGTACCTTTTTATTATTTAATATTTTTGAAGAGAAGGTAAAAACTTGCTACCCATATTTTTTCTTTTGACAAAATTTTTATTAATTAGCCAGAAAAAAAATAATGAAATTTGATTATTTGAATTCTTGCTATGTATGACGTAGAATTACGTCGCACCAATGAATAGTCGTAAAGCCACAGCGTGGTGCCGTCCCATAGTAATGGTATGTTTGGGCGGGTAATGTAGATCACCTGTTTGACGTTTCAATAATAGTTTGGAGGTTAGTATTTTAGTTTATCTTTTTGGTATCGATATTTTAAAATACAACTACAAATGTGTTTATTTATAAAGTAATTAATGTATTTGAGAGACCAAATTAAAACTTTCTCGCACGCCATGCCATCTATTGATAACATTCTTAAACATGCTTCCGCTCCCCAGTTCAATATAAAGACGTCACAGAAAATTTTCATTCTTAATTTAGTAAAAAACAAATAATTATTTTAAAATAAAATTTATATTTTTATATATGTTTTCAATATAACATTGTGTAAGGTAGATCTCAACTTAACAGGTAGGCCAGTCAATATTTGTTCTGAGACAAAATGTCTGGGGATTCATCTGGATCATAATCTAAGGGGCAACAGTCACATAAATAACTTATTACCTAAATTAAATAAAGCATGTTACTGCCTAAGAATACTCGCTGATAAATTAGATGTCTCTACCTTACTAATTATTTATTATAGCTACATGTACTCATTAATTAATTATGGTATTATTATATGGGGAGCATCTTCTAGATTAAACGAAATTTTCATTGTTCAAAAACGTGCACTTAAAACTATACACAAATTAGATCCAAGAGAGTCGTGTCGGGGTAAATTTAAAAAACTAAATTTATTAACTGTTCCATCTATATACATACTAGAGCTTTTTAAAAATGTTTTTAATAACTTAAATTCTTTTACTTTTATATGCTCAAAATATACAACCAGACAGAATAATAAACTTATACAAATACCTAATCATAAAACCACGTCATATGAAAATGGTGCTCACTATATGAGTATTAAAATATTCAATTGTTTACCCGAAAATATAAAAGTTCTTTCTACAAAGCGTGCACTTGCTACAATAAAACAAATACTAGTTTTTAAGGAATATTATTCATTACAAGAATATTTTGATGATTGTAGAAAAAATCATTTTCAAATGTAATATATGTTCTTATATTTAATATTATTTAAACATCATTTATTTTTATTTTTACTATTATGTATTTACATACCTTTGTTATTATACTGTACTGTCAATATTGTAATTATTGTAAACATTATTATTACTTTTGTTTTACTTTGTATTAGCAGAGTGGAAGACCAGTGGATACTGAACTCTTGCTATTTGATCGTATTTTGATCAATAAAGTTATTATTATTATTATTATTATTATTATTATTATTATTATTTAGTGACATAAATCGGATTTTCAGTACCACGCAAGTACCCTTTGTTGACGGTAACCACGTTCAGTACTGAGAATACCGAATTTGTTTTTAACAATCTTTATAGTACATAATAGCCAGGAACAGCCATAAAGACCATAACGACTATGCAAATATTGAGTTCTGAATAGACCCCTATATTTATATTAAAACTTTCTCCAGTAGTTATTTAACTATCAAGTGTGTTAATGTGGGCGATTAATAGTTGAGACATTTTAACTTTATCGCCAATTAACACACGTGCTAGTTACAATATTTTTCCGTTGACCGGATCTTACTGAATTGGAAAAATTTAATTTTATTTCATGACAATTTTTTTTAGGTTAATAACGTTTCAGCAATGATATGTGATATCTATAGTTACCCACTAAAATCGTTTATTAATAAAAATCATACTCGTATATTAATATGGGTCATCGACGAATGATTTTTTATACATTAACATAACCTATCAATAAAGGCTCAACAAAAATAATTAATTAACTATAAATTGTGTTATGAGGGTGATTAATGATTGAGACATCATTAATCGCCAATTAATACACTTGTTAGTTACAATATTTTTCCGGTAACCGTATTTTACTGAATTGGAAAATCTAATTTTGTTCCATAACAACTTTTTTTAGGTTAATAACGTTTGACGCATAAGTTTTGACAATTGTACAGCAATATTAGGAACAATTCTTTATACATTAGCATAACCTATTAATAAACGGTCAACGGAAATAGTTATTTATGTACCAAGAGTCGTAGGTGCAGTTTTTTTTATCGAGAATTGTACGACTCGAGGTGCCTGTGAGATTTTTCGTCATACCTTATCATTTTACAAGAAATAAAATTAAGTGTATTTCATTTTTTACATATCTGTCATGTCAATAATAAATGGTAGCGATGCTTTAGATATCCTTGACAACAATTATGTTATGTGTCAGTTCAATTTATAATTTTGTGTAATAAATTTATACTATATCATCGAAAACATGCCTCAAGAAATAAAAGAGGGCATTGTAGACACCCATTTTTATTACCTGCGAAACCCCATAGACAATTTATTTTTTGTCCTAAACTCCTAATGAAATATTTCAACCCGTTGCCTAAGATAACCTGCTCTGGAATGTAAACTGTCACTTGCTGTCAGCAACGCAATGAAATAATGACATATTTTCGTTGTAGGTGTGATGAAAAAATATTTGTTGTCAATTTATGTCTACTGTTTACTGTTAACAAAGATGCTAATTTATAGCTTTGAAAGCAAATGTACTAATGATTACCATTCTGTATTGGATTAGCAGAAATTTAAAAATAATTTTCCCTAATTACATTGGAATGTGCTAGTATGGTTATAGAAACAGCTTTGTGATCGGCATGTCAGAACTACAGGCTAATTAAATATTGGAAATTCCAAAAGTACCGTTATGATTTATGATTTCTAACCATTAAAATCTTCTTACTGTGTATATCAATTTATAATAATAACCAAACTTGGTAAGTATAAGTAAACACACAAATATTTATCGAAATCACGCTCGTATTTAACAACGTCGTAACCATTAAAAATTTCATGCCCGAACAAAAGCAATGCGATTTTTTTACAGAAATGATTTATATGTTATAAGAAAAGGAAACTGATTCGAATTTGTTCATTTTGATGGTTCGCTAACTGAACAAGGAATAGACACTTATAAAATTGCAATTTGCACGAGCGCCTCTAACGACAAAGCATAGAAATCAAGGTTGCTATGGTTGCCCCGTCCAAACAAAGACCTTTCATCAGCCGTAGACTCTACACTCTAGCCATCGTTTTAGTTGAATAATCGAATGATCTTCAATATTATCAAATAAAAAAGTTGCCCCAGGCACATCTTCTGGTTTTAAACTCATTTTTATTAAACACAACGTACAAATCACAATAAAGAACAAGGTTTAACACTGAATAACAGATGCGAACACAATTACAGATAGGAACAGGGAACGGGACGCAAGACAACGAGGGGAGGTTTGTTTGGATGCATGATCTATCTCTCTCTTGCAGTGACGTCAATTTTTTAACTGTCTATTAATGAACGTATTTGCAACCGGGCATCAATGTTCTTAATTTAATATATCTTTAAAAATTTAATATGTGCTACTTGTTAAGATTACTTGAAACGTAGGTTTACTCTTTTGTCTTCAAGGTCTTCATTTGCAGCAATGATTCGTTATTTTAACTGTTCTTTGTACTAATGACGTACAGTCTTCCAAGTTGGAGAATCAATTTTAAAATATACGCGGAATAACCTTCACATGGTGTTAATTATTTTTATTTACTCACTGCAGACTGCAAATGACTTATAAAAGTATTTCCATCAATTTAAATGCGCCCTGTGTTTATATCACCAATGATCTATTATACATTCATAGTTTCCTGTGTTTATTGCCGTGGAAACTATGTCATTCATCCAATAAAAACAGCAACAATTGCTCCCTGCACGGCATGCTTGATGCACCTACACATTATGCTAAACAAGGTCACCTGTAAAAAATGATTCTTCTATTTTTAAACGTTGTATAAAGTTTAAGGATTGTAGAAGGCTTTGCAACAATTGAATAAAGAGCTTCGGGGTCCGGTTAGCCTTGACCTATGCGCATTCCGCTGTCCAGAGAAGTTTTAACTCAATCCAGATTATTTAGGTCAGAATAATTACATACAATCTGTGGACGAAGCGGACAGTAGAGAATCCCATTACGCAATTCGCAACTGTACTAAGGGGAGTGCTTAAGCCTACCGTCTACTTTAAGTAGCATTATGGTTGGGGCCAAACTCAAACAGTATGTCATGGTCTGTCTCCTCAGAACGTTATTAACCTAATAGTATGAGAGTCATTGCAATAGTTCGCGGCCTAGCAACAAAAACATACAGCATTTGGGTTAAGCTTTTTCTCAATGTAATCTCCGTGAACTTCATCTGGACCTCAGACCTCATAAAAATAACTGTTTACTATATTCGTTATCGGAGGATTCTAACCTAATCTAAGCTAATCAAAACTAACCTAACAATAACTTAACCTAACATAATCTAATCTAACAAATATTGCCACTCCCCCCCGAACTATACACCGCCCCATGCGAATATTTCATTGTTGGAAGCGATGCTTGCATGCCTTTTTACCTCTCGCTAAGAGGTATTGGATTCATGCTAAAAATCGCATATCTAGATTTTAGTAAATAATCACGATTTAATCCCTACAATCAGATTTTAACATTTTTACGATGATGTCTGTGTGTGGGTGTGTGTATATATGCAGGTGTGGATGTTGGAGGGACGGTTTTTTAAATTCTATAAGACTAAAAACAAATTTATCTACGTATTTCTTAATTTGACATTAATGGGAAGAGCTGAAAAGGTTTTAATAACAATTGGACAACCGGAAGTACTCAGTAGTTTCTTCAAAAAATCTTCTAGTTTTTGGAAATTTATGTTATTACAAATATTAAAGAATATAAAATTCTCTATCCTATGCATTGAACATCATAAATATATGAAATAATCCGTTGTAATGTATCTGGTAGCCCAAATAAGTCTACGAAAATCAGTTGAAAAATTTAAATGTTTGTAATTGACAGAAAAATGTGATTTGTCAATGTCACAAATACATTTACATTACTGAAGGCTTTTTTGGGAAGTACCTTTAATATTTATTTTATTATTAATTAAATATTTAAAATTATAGGTACATACATATATTACATTTATGCATCAGTAATACCGCCAATCACGTCGTGAATTTGAATAATCTCGAATATTTAGAACAGTAGGAGGAAACTTATTTATAGAATGAATTAAAAAATATAAAAATATATTAATAATAATTAGAATATTTGTGTGTATACCAGAAATGTTAAATACAATATGTACTTATATAGCCTAATATGGAAATGGCGAGAGGTTTTATGCTGGCCACAATAGATTTTTTTTTGTTAAGTTGTTCATATGCTCTGCCGGTTTTTTTTATAACTGTATCTCGTACTCGAATTTGGTTCATTTTAACGCAAATTTAAATTTTGGGAATAAAATAAAGTTACAAGGCGCTAGTTTATGTCAGTACGGTTGATGTACCAACACGGTGGTTTTGTATTTCGACAAAAATGTCTCGACAGACAGTGCATTGTGTTCCGAAGCGTTGTCTTCATGGAGAATTCATGAGTGGTTTTTTTTTTTCAAATTTCAGCTCTTTTCTCACCTCTTGTGGTTTACTTGTTTAACGAACTGCCCCTTAGGCCCCAATCTACGTGAACAATCACTCGGATTTTGAACGAACGATCTCTTTTTCCTCTTTAAACTTTTTAATCTGCTCGAAAACTTGAGTACTAGATAGACCTTCATCACCATATACTTTTTTCAACAAATCGTACATTTCTATAGCGGATTTCTCAAGTTTCACACTGAAATTTATAATGACGCTAACATGATTCATGAGTACAAGATAGCTGCTCACTTTAATCAAAGGCTACTGCCTAATGCTTTGCCTAATTATCGTGAAATTTTAAACGTGGATGGAGAGAAAGATGAGGAATTAAGATGACGTATCCTGCAATCCTACAGAATTACAGGGAAGCCGAAAAAAATCTGATCAAACAAATATAAACCTATTGGCAAAGGGATTTCACTTTAACTTTGCAAAATGCCAATTAACTTCTAGAGTTTTGCTTAAGCTTCATAAACGACACGGAATTAGTGGTTAGTGTTAGTAGTTATGGTTAGCGCAGAAAGCTTGGCATACGTAGTTACAAGTTCAGTTAGCGCAAGAGTTTGTAAACGCCAAACTTTCTGGTTAGTGGTTGATGGAAATAGCCAATCATAGCACAGAGTAAAATGAGATAGATATATTATAGAAAAAGATATATGTTTTGATATTTGTTGAGCCTGTTTGACAGTTGTTTTGTGAAAACATTGAAATCGAAATGAATTGAAATTATTGCTGAGTTCGTTAACTGATTTTGAATACTTGTCGAATCAGCTTCTTTCAAAGATTCATTTTTAAAATTTGCTTGACTTATCATACAAACATTTATTTTTTGCAATGACGGTTATAAATTATTCTTCTGTCATTGTCATGTAAATTACATAAATATTCTAATTTTTTAACTCAGCAACACCACAGATAGGTGAGAAATGGAAAGAAAGTTGGAAAATAGTTAATTGTATCACTAGGCCAGAAACTGAACATTTGCGAGAGCGAGTTTACATGGTTTTATCAACAATTCATTTGTTTTATTGAAAAAATTTAGTGACATTTTAGTCCAATAATCCACATTGTAGGTTAAAATCTGAAGATACATTTTCTGCTTGTATTCTTTCAACAGAACCTCAAAAATAAAACGTATGCAATGATATTTTACAACAATTAATGTAATAGTAATCGTTTAATATGAATAATAAAATCTAACATAGTGTTTTTAAAAAATGTTGACATTTTGAAAACATTTATAAGTTGACATTTCACCAGAATAATACCAACTTATAGTCATAAAATTCGCTATCTGTTTGCTGACCTAGGCCAGAAAATAAGTGTTTCTGGACGATTTCGAGATACGTAAAACAAGCTATGTCGGACGAAGGAACGAAAAAACTGTGATAATACGAATGAAGCGTTTTATTTTACTCAGAGATAGACGTTAAATTTCATGTATTGTTAACGCTGTTTTCCAAACTCTAACTACGAATTATAACCACTAACCATAACTACGAATTATAACCACTAACCATAACTACTAACACTAACCACTAATTTCATGCTGTGAATGAGACTTTAGAAATGTTGCACACTTTTTTGTTTATTATTAATAATGGAGTTAGGTATATTTGATGAACTTAATATTACATCACGTAAACAATCCAAAGATTGGAACGGATAAAATTTGTTGGAAGTCCATGGAAAGAAAGAATGTCAAACAGCATTATAAACAGGAAATAGAATGAAAGATGAAAAATGGTATAGCAAAAACGATTAGACTGATGAAATCGAAAGGAATCTCGAGGCGATAGAGTTGAATGGAACGGAAATAAAACCGCAAGAATGATAAATAAACAATTAATGAGCAAATATTTGTTTGTTAGGAAAATAAAACAGCACTTTTAGACTCCAAGTTTTTGGAGCATAATTTCGAAGTTATTTTTTTTTATTAATATTAATTTGTATTTACATTTATAGATATGTATGAGAGACCAAATTTTTAAGTAAATAAATATAAAATATATCATCACGGCATAATTACCCATTTCTGAGTGTGCCACAATCTGCTTTATCGCAGATATCGGTAATGATGATGACTTATTTTATTATTTTTATGTACAAATACAATTTATAAAAGCATCAAAGAGAGAGACCAATGGAGAAGAAGAACAGAGCAACGGAATAAATTTTTGGTGAACAGAAGTTCTGTTATGTTATAGAATACATTCAAAAATACAATGAATAGGGCACGTGGAAAGATTAAACGAAGGAAGGTTACCAAACATCATTACACAAATTAAACAAAAAAAAGAGACGTAAAAAAATGTAGACCAAAAAGAGATAACGATAAAATCAGAAGAGACCTGAAGGTTGTAGGTAATAGAGTTGAAAAAGTAGAGAGATAAAGCAAGCAACTAAAACGAATAGAATGAAGAAAAGTAGTTAGATACAAGTCAAGACCCTGGCTTGGAAGGTCTTAAAACTTAGACATAGCTATTATAATATTAAAAGATCAAACTGTTATTTAATAAGGGCTTGTTCATATAAGTGTTAAACAATGCCACATATCAATTCGTTTCATTAAAGTCTTTAGACCTTTGTTTGCGGGGCTTGTAGAAAAGTAAGATACATAAATTCAGTGTATTTTAAGTATTGATGCTGAAATATCACCATGCACTCGAGAAAATAATAGGAATGACGAAGGGTACCCGGGTACTCGGAACCTACCCTATAATAATGTACCCGGGTATAAAATTTCTTACCCGATTACCTGAAATATACCCGCTGCCCGTTAATTACCCAATACCCTTTAATAACCCGATCAGTTCACAGTTGCCGGAAAGATTGTATCTAAAAGAAGATCTTTTATCACCATACCAGGTAATTAATATAATTTACGTTAAGTTTTTTATACAGATACAGTATATTATTTATTTGTATTACTTTTTATTTAATAAATATATGTGAACAATAATTATGAATTTTATTAAAAAGTAAACTGCTAATATAAGGGAAATTGGTAATTAACAAATTAACGAATTGTGTATATACATATACTTAAAGGATAACGGGTAATTAAAGGGTATCGGGTAATTAACGAGTAAAGGGTACTATCCGGGTAGTTGTTTCGGGTACTCGGGTACCAAAATTATCGGAATTCGTCATTCCTAGAAAATAACACGCGCTTTTGTTAAACTAGTTAGAAAATATCTGAAGATCCAAGGATACATCTTTGATAATTTATTGTTAGATTCGGAATCGGATTATAACCTCTGAGTTTTTTTACCTCCCGCTACCCTTGGTACGGGAGATATAAGGATGGTGCTAAAAATCGCATATCGAGATTTTAGTAAATGACCACGTTTTAAGGTCCCTAGAATCCAATTTTAACATTTTCACGATGATGTCTGTATGTGTGAGTGTATGTACATATATATATATATGGATTTTGTCTAGACTCTAACTCGAATACTATTGTTCAGAAAATCCTGAAACCTTGTAGTTCGACCCTATTCTAATATCGAAAGAAGCCTTTAAATATGGTGTAAATCGGATAACCGGAAATGGCACTTTACTTGAAGCTCATAATGGTTATTCTTTTAAAAATACCATTAAATTATTTTATGTCATTTGAAAATTAACGATTATTGAATTTTCTACAGGTATACATTAATACTTTTTCTATATAATTTACAGATAAATTTAAAAAATAATATTTTTTATAAATTTTAAGATAAACACAATTCATTTGTTACATAGATCATATTTTGAATGTATGTAACTGACAGGTAAATGTCAATGTCAAAAAACTAATCAATCAATTCAAATTAATAATGGTGACATTTTAAAAAGTAACTAGTAAAATAAAGCAATAGTTTATTAAAAAATAATAACACTTGACTGTTTCACAAGATTCAGTCTCTGAATCAACCTCTCGGTCATTTATCAAAGACTGGCTCACTAAGCCAGAACCACAGACGCGTTTTGCTCTTATTGGAGCTCTTCAGTGTGGTGCACTGACATCTCTAGGAGGCATTGAGTCGGCTGAGTGAACGGATGATAAACATCCCAAAAAGATAAGATGACCGAAAGGTTGTTTCAAAGACTGAATCTTGTGAAACAGTCAAGTGTTATTATTTTTTAATATCTTATTTAAATTGTTTCGCCAAGTATTGCCATCTCGTTGTACTTCATTGTATATTTTATTATAGCAATAGTTATATGCAAAGGAACATAACATAGTTTGCGGCATTAGTACGCAGGTATGTATGTAACTTAATAAAAAGTAAATAGCGGGAGGTTTTGTGTTGGCCACATCATATTTTTTAGTAACAAATTCATGTGTAGTATACATTCCCGAAGTTGGACGCATTTCTCCTGACTCATCCTGTATATAGATTAAATTTAATATTTTTTTATGTAGATGATAACATAAAAGTAAAATTGATTTTGTGTCAATTATAACGGCCTGGAAAACCTAATTGAAATACAGTAAAATAATTATCCCACCCTAAAATTGTAAACAAAACTTTTAATACTCGGAATACCTATAAATAAAATATTAAATATGTATGAAAGCGATTGCTCCATTCTAATTTGACTCGAATTTGATTAAAATTCTATGAACACAACGTCGACTGCTTGAAGGATAAAGACAGGCGTATTCGACGTGGGAGATAGAGAGAGATGGAACTTCCCCGACCTGTCATTTATCTTCCCTCTCTTTTCCTCTTTGTTCTCTTGTTCTTTTTGATGTTGCCTCCTATTTTTCCACGTCGTGTTTTTATTGTGAGTTGAGCCCAGATGCTTGGGAAATCATAATTTGTATTTTCTTTAGATTTTTTACAAGTTATTAGAATATTTTTCATTCAGATTATAAGAATGAACATAAAAGAGTAATAATGAGTAGAAATATGAGCTGCAAATTCTCAAAGAATTATTAATCTAATTATTGATGCCGACAGAGTTTTAATTTGGGAAAAATTAATTATTTACGCACAATTTTAAACCTTGTGGTGCATTCTCCTCCACAACTTTAAATACGATAAACAAACGAAAGCCTGTTTTACATTATACGTACTTTAAAGCATGAGATCATAGCCCTCCACTATTCTATTCTAACTTTCCATCACCTTTAGGTAAAGAAAATATTGTCTTTGGTCAAAAAATTGGCGAGTTTTTAATGAATAAGCATGTTTTAGGGTCCCTAGAATACGATTTTACTAGTTTTACGATGATGTCTGTATGTGTGGGTATGAGAAAATTTTCTCCGAATATAACTCCAATACTACAATTCTAAAAATTACAATTCTTTCGTAATCCTCGTCTTTACATCCATATGAAGAGCTGATTAGATTTTGGTTATAATTGGTCAAACTGAAGTCCCTTTATTTGAAGTTCTTAACAGTTTTTTTTTAAAAGAGCGTAGATAAATATAAATTTTGTGACATTTTATGTGATTATCAGTATGAAAGAATATTTTATTGTCTATACGGTTTGATTATACATTTTCCTTCATATTCAATAGATATAGAGTTAAACAATTATAAAGAGATTAACTTTCATAAATCAGCTAGCTTTGCTATAATCATGGAAACAGCTGATGTATTCAAATAATTCTAATTGTCAGATGTCAGTGTCAGATACAATTTTACATTAGTGTATGTTCGTGTTATAATTTTATTGGATTTATAGAATCTTTTCCAAGGAACTTTCGGTATGGAATTTGTAGAAAATAGTATATGCTCGTGTTACAGTTTTACTGGATATATACAGAGAATTTATTTTAAAGTGCAACATTATAGTTCATCACTTCCATGGTTACTCACTATTAAATTTTAAAATACAACATTATAAATAGTATTGCAGCACAGGAATACCTTCATACCACATCACAAATGGTGTCAATTCTTATTACGACCGACTAGAATATTGCCTCAGAGTAATTGGGAGTATTTTTTAACATTTATTACATGAAAGTTATGAATTTTTGTAAGCTAAAGTTTGTTAAGATGTACAACATTCATGTTTTGATTATTTGTTAATCGTATGTAGGCTAATTTATTGGAAATTAGTTTTGATAATACAAAACTACAAATTTTGTATGTTGCATTTTAAAATGGACAAATATTACATTGCTGTCATGTTTTGACAATATAGTGAGTAACCATGGAAGTGATTCGCCATATGTTGCATGTTAAAATAAATTCCCTGTAGAAACTTTTCCAATGAACTTTTGGTATGGTATTTGTACGGGAGGGAATGTGCTAGCCACATCAAATTTTTTTATGAGACTTCAATTAAATTGAAAGCGATTTATTGTCCTAGAAAGTCTTAAATAATGATATTCTTTAAGCTATATTATTTTTTTAAAAAATATTCAATAACATAGATGTTAAGACCATTTTGTTTTCAAACAGTGGAGTTTTCTAATAAATAATTAGAGTCACAAATTAATCTATTTAAACACGTTTAAAAATAAATAAGAATGTTTATTTGAAATTGTCACTAAAGAGTACAAAAATCGTCAATAAAATTTCTGAAATTGGCACTAAAATAATACATTATGTGATGATTTTATGCAAATGGAGTGTTGGCAACCTTATGATAATTATTGTACATGTAAGATAATTCAGGCAATAGTTAATTTGTATGTAAAATGAAGAAAAATATGTGCAAGAATAACGAACTAAATAACTTTCATGAAGAGATAAAACACATAATTTTGTGGTTCATAACAATAACTTATTGCTAAATTTAATAATTATCAAATTGTGAAAAAAATTATAAATATTATGTGTACATAAATCAATTATATTGGCTGTTTTATATGCATACTGAACTCAAATATTTAGTTTGTATTTACATACAATTTATTTAGTTTCTACATTACTACACTGTAATAATATTTGTAAATTTTTGTCATATACCTAAATTTAACACGTTGTTAAATTTAAACAAGCTTTTATGAAACCAGGTATAATAAATGTAGATATTTTAACATAATCTATAAAAATAAATATATTATTTGCACAATTTTTTGATTTCAAATAAAATATAATACTTATGGACCTCGGCACTGAAGTTCCTTTTTATCACTCATTTGGTTTATTTTCGGCGGCCCTACGGGCCTAGGCAGATCAATTACATATTCGCAATAAAAAGTAAGGTTACAGTGCCTTCAAGGCACGACGTTTTTTACCAATCTTAAATTATTGTCACTTTGGTTACAATTTTATGATTGCCTAAGAAATAAATAGTGTAGTTATGATAATAAAACTACATTATTTGCTGTGAATAGTGTAGTTATGAATGTCATAACATACAAGTAAATAAAAGTATAACGTAAAAGGTATAAATTAACAGAAGTACATAAAATATTCTAAAGATAATGTTGTCAATACCGTGGCGCTATTTTAAAATTCTCGTAAGATTTCTGGATTAGGACGTTGAAAGAGGCTTGGTTTTTAAAATAGCGCATAGTAGTTCGGTCAAGAACCTTCACACACTCGGCTAAGCACAATGTACGGCGTGAGACATTGGGAACTTGGTTGGTGAGCCATACACTTTTACGTCCTTTACAAATAAGGATAAAAAGAACAACACTTACAACTAAATTCAATTTAGAGAACAATAAATATATCAAATGTATAATACGCATTTAATATTGGTTATTTTCATCTTTCATTTTATTTTATTTTGCAGTAAATCTAATAAGGCCACTCAATAAAACAATATTCCATTATTAACAAAATACCACGTATGAAATATAAATAATGGGGTCCCGTGGCCGCGTGCCTGAGTGTCTGGTCGCGAACCTGGGGGAACCGGGTTCGATCCCGACAGACGCCAAATATTTCCAACTTTAAATGGCACAAAAGTGACCCCTGTGGTGCACTCTCCACACCAGCTATGAGTGCCCGTGAGGTAAGCACCCACACGGTAAAATATATCATCATCATTACCGATGTCTACATGTGTTGTAGATACTGGCACACCCAGAAATGGGTAATATGCCGTGATGATATATTTATTTAAATATAAATAAATTTTAAATTGAACGAATAATAATGACAAAAATTAGAAAACCAAATAATTAGTTAACAAAATAATACTTACAATATAATTTCCTATGAAGGTCATCTGTATCATGAACGGATTAACAAATTGGGATACATTTATCTCTCTCATTTGCAATGACAAGAAGCGTGTGCGATAAGAATGGATATAACACGCGTGTCTTTCAAAAATTCATATTGTTTCGACCAAGTTAGGAATTCCATTTTAAAACAAAGCTTGTTATTGACAATACTTTTGCTGTAACGTAAGTTCATTTATTAATTAAGATATATTACCTTGATTCATATTCGTGCGTCTATAATTATTTTCTGTCACTGACACTGTATCTATCTTATTATTTTTCACCTATTTGGTTTTACATTTGCCAATAAACTTACCAGTTGACTTAATTTTGAATTTTTAATGCTTTTACTGTAACATGTATTTTTGCATTAACAAAATAACAGTAGTATCTTATGTAGCCTCCCCTCATAAAAACTAAGTAACATACACCAATTAATTTGTCGCAATGAGCGGAGCTAAAATCTTAATTCATACAACTCGTAGAAGACCTTGATCAGACTTCTGTAAAAAATTGAACTGTACTAGCAAAAATAATAAACTTCACAATATAAACGTTGTTGAGCAACATCTTAATCATAACTGTAGTTTCGGGCGTTTTGGACATGGGGTGAATTTAGCAACCACTAACAATTGATTCATTTATCACGGGCTAAGTTAGCTTTGCTAGTGAATACAACGCGAAAAACAGCTGGCAGTTGACATTTAAAAATAAGTAGTTAAAAAAAATGGGTTTCTGTATTTCTGCTGTCTTAAATTGCAATCGTAGAAAAAGTATAGTATGTGACTTGATTTATAAACTCCTAGTCGTATTATAAAACATTGATTAGATATAGACTAGGGGTGGGATTCCAAGACTACGCTTTGATAGCGTAGCGACAAATAACACTTCCGTTTCCCTAACAACCGTGGAAATTGGTAGGGAAAGGAAGGTGAAATGTAAGGGAATTTTTCGCTACGCTATCATAACCTAAAACCATGATCAGTCACCTTTCACTAAATCACAAATTAAAAATCTGTTGTGGCCAGCACAATACCTCTCGCCATTTCCATTTTGTTATATAAGTATTGTATTGTACTTTGCTATCTATTCGTCGTTTTATAACAAAAAATTACAGAACTTTATGTTGAGAATGACAACTGTTTACTGATATTATTAGAATATAGAACACTATGTATATAGTTCGGTTGTTTTAGAGAATTGATTGAAACCTGCCACAAGTTATATGTATATTTGTTATCGTTCATTAAATTTGCATTATTATATTCAGTGTTCCGTTTTATTTATTATTACTCTGCTATAGTAATATTCACAACACTTTACCCAAATATTGTTTTTATTATATTTAACATGTCTTCTGCACACATATATATTTCATTGTATGAGGAAGTTCCTAAATGTCAGAGATTCTTCCAATTCATTAACCAGATTGGCGGTATTTCTGATGGATATATGCATTTTACTTATAATTTCAAATATTTAATTAATAAAACAATAAGAAAGATTAAATACACTTCCCAGAAAAAACTATCAGAATGTCACTAAAACTGTTGATTTTTGACACTGACAAACTACGTTATAAACATTTGAATTTGTCAAGTGGTTTCCTTAGTGCCTTAGCCTCTGCGATTAGAATATTCTGTATATTATAGTGTCTGTATCTCTAAATCTATAAATAAATAAATAAATAAATATATCATCACGGCATATTACCCATTTCTGGGTGTACCAGTATCTACAACACATGTAGACATCGGTAATGATGACGATATATTTTAACGTGTGGGCGCTTACCAGGCGTCACCTCACGGGCACTCATAGCTGGCGTGGAGAGTGCACCACAGGGGTGACTTTTGTGCCATTTAAAATTGGAAATATTTGGCGTCTGTCGGGATCGAACCCGGTTCCCCCAGGTTCGCGACCAGACACTCAGGCACACGGCCACGGGTCTAAATCTATACAAGATATAATAATTTTTTTAAGTGTATTAGATGAAGAAATTTGTTCTTCAATATTTGTAATAACAAAAATTTCCAATACATTATATATAGAAGAATTTTTCTAAGAAACTACTACTTCCGGTTGTCCAATTGTTACCCAAACCTTTTCAGCTCTTCCCAGGAATGTCAGATTGAGGAATTCATAGTTAAACAGGTCTTAAGTCTTATAGTTTTTGAGGAATTGTCCCTCCAACATCCAGACATACACACACACACACACATCATTTTAAAAATGTTATAATCGGATTCTAGGAACCTTAAATCGTGCTTATTCAATAAAATCTGGATATGCAAATTTTAGCATGAATACAATACCTCTCTTGGCGAGAGGTAAAAAAGAAATGTAGTGGTAACAGTGTTGTTCCTAGGGAATTTTAGTTTCTACTCAAATTCTCCTAAAAGGTACTGTTTTCGCGTCAATTGTACTGTTTGCATATATTTTTATTATAAGATATTAAAACTAAAACTTTTAATATTTTTATTATGACAAATTTTTTGTTTTAAATTTGGATACATTACTTCATTTAAACCGTTATTCAATCTTGATATCTGTTTCCAAAATTCAGTGACATTATCACTAAATATGTATAAATCTTTGGTAAAATTCCTACATTCTGTATTAACAGCATCTATTATCACATACAATTTGAGGGAAAATATTTATAAAATTAGCTATCGATTCTTGCTCATTGTATGCTTAATAGATAATTTTAACTACCTATATAATTTGGTAAGTGTACTGAAAATTGATTAAAACTCGTAAAGTGATACTGACGTACTGCATTTATGAACAAAGTACTGATTTCAGTACAATTGTACCGTTAAGAACAACACTGAGTGGTAATAGCTCTGTGAAAATTTTCGGCCTTGTAAAGAAAACTTATGAGAGAAAGTCAGCAGAGGTGCGCTACTTACTACTTTCAGTTCTTTTCTCGCCGTTTTCTTTGTTATCGATGTAATTTTTTAGTCGCCGCACATTCTTGCGTTTTCTTTGAGATGTAATATATTACGACGTTCTGTCGGCAAGTGGGAAGAATATTTTTTGAAGGAATAATAGCCGAACTCAACGGAGAGGTCAACGAGTAAGTTTTGTTCAGTTCCAGTTGAAAGAGAAAGTTAAGATAAATATTGATAAATTATAACAATCATTTTGAATTTAATGACATCTTTTTATTGTTTTGTTTGAACGTGCAAAAAATGTATTTAAAACATAATTTAAAAATATTTCATTTGATTGCAGCATTGCAGCAATGCGTAAAACATACGCCAAGCCGAAAGAAGTTTACACCCTTGGGCGAATAATAATAATAATAATAATAATAATAATAATAATAATAATAATAATTATCTTTATTGATGAGACATCAATGGCGAGGTTCAGCCATAGGCTGGTCTACCACTTAACCATACAAATTTTTACATAATAATGCCAATTATTAATTTACAAAAATCAAAAATAATACAAATGGATTAAATCATAAATAAACCACAAATCTTTGTATGCAAAACAATATGCCAATTAATCAAATAATAATAATAATAATAATAATTTGTATATTACATAGATATTACCTACGCAAATATATTTTTAATATGAATTTTAAACATGCTCGGGGATAAGTTTTTTAAATTACAGAGTCAAGGTATGCTGTTGTACAATGACGGTGCCAAATAAGAAAAAGATCCCTTTAATTTCGATTTTCTATAAGCTGGTACTATATATAAATCTTTAATCCTGAGCTTATAATTATATTGCTTCTGTTTCAATTTATCAAATAGATAGTGAGGAGTACCAGTTTTCAGAATTTTATGTATTAAACAGAGATACATAGCTTTTACGCGATTATTTACAGATGTCATGTTGGCTAGTTTACGATATTTCGAAATATGATCACACTTGCGTGCACCATAAACAAAACGCAGACAAGAGTTCTCGACAAGTGTAATTCTATTTTTATCTGTTTCTGTAAGATTTGGAATATACGTACAAGCGCAATAATGAAATAAGGGTAGAATTAGAGTATTAACAATGCGTAATTTAACTGCTGAACTTAGATCTTGCCTAAACTGATACAGGTGTCGCAAGCGAAGTCTCGAGGCAGTAAGTTTTTTATTTAGATGTTGCCTGAAAGAGAGATTTTCATCAACAAGAAGTCCTAAAATGTTGACAGAAGTGCTACGTTCGACAATGGTACCGTTCAGTCTTATATCAGGTATGGATTTGCAATTACCAACAGCAAGATATGATGACTTAGAGACATTGATTTTGAGACCGTTGTCTTCTATCCATAGAGATAATTTCTGTAAATCCCAATTAACGTTTGTAATTTGTTCATTCATATCGGATGGATCTATAGTTGCAATAATCGTTGTATCGTCTGCATATGAGTGCTGTGGAGTAATTTAGAACTGATGGCATATCTGCTACATAAGAAAAAACAATGGGCCTAATATTGATCCTTGTGGTACACCGTTTTGCAGAGCAAAATAGCCCTCAGCTACGCGTCAAGCTTCAAATTTCGTTCGCAGACGTAATGCGTAAATCTTTTCTTTCGACCCTTCATACGTAAATAACTATTAACATCATTATAAGTATTGTATTTTAGCTTCTATTTATTGGATTAGTATTTTAGGTAAATGATCAGTATTAAATTATAAGCAACTTAAAATAAAAATGTAATTAACCTATTCTAACCAAGACACAATATTTGTATTTACTGATTTTTATTTCACAAAATATTGATAATGGAATAAAAACTGATTAAATAAATATAAACTTAATTTTAATGCTTTAATAATGATAAAAAATGTATAAACTTGCAGCAGATTGCCAAGATAATGACTGTAATTTATGAATTTATAAACTTGACCTAGTTAACATACTTTCCATTGGATCACGATTATCATACAATGTGATAACTTTTATTAACAAACAATTTTATCGTATACGTGTGTTCAGTGTTTTCGTAAAAAGTCGCCATCAATAATAATTTTCTTTTACTCTTTGTGAAAAAGGTTGACCAAATTGAGTTTTCTTGCGATTCTAGTGGAAATCGATTTCCCGAACATACATTCCTCGATGCTCAAATGTTACTGCCAATAAAAGAAGAATGGAAGAAAAACATTTTCTTTAAAATATTAAATATCAAGGTCAGTGCTGATTCATGTGTCGCTATAGTTACGGAAAATAACTAACGGGTGCTTCTTCAAAGTAAAAGGAAAAATAGAAAATAAGAGAGCATTCTGCGTAATTATCTCTGAGAAAAACAAGTTTTGTGATGAATGTATATTTAAAGACATGTTATGTTATAAAATTGATTTTTATTTTTAAATAATAAACAAATACATACATATATTCGAAATTAAAGAAAATATCAAACATTTGGATTAAGTTTATGTAAACAAATACTACAAATAAATAATTACAGATATTGCAACAAAGATTACTATAATGACTTGAAGAAGTAGAAGTTTCAAGGATAAATAATGCAATTTATATTGTTTACATTTCAATTTGAAAATTACTAAAGGCAATTCTGCTTCATTAAAATATTCATTTATGGAGTCTCTTATGGCTGTGTGCCTGAATGTCTGGTCACGATTTTGGGAACCTGGGTTCGATCCCAAAGGACGCCAAAAATTATTTAGGATTTTAATTAACAAAAAATTACTCCTGTGGGGCACTCTCAACGTCAGCAATGAGTGCCCGTAAGGTAATGCCTGGGAAACGCCCACAGGCCCACACCTGTGCCCACACGGTACGAATATATCATCATCGTTACTGAAATTTGCGTACACGGAAAACAAATCGTATATATACATACATACATACATACATACATACATACATAAAATCATGCGTATCCCACTTAGTGGGTTAGCAAAAACCCGAAAACAATAAGAAAAGGGATAAGAGTAAGAGCTCAGCTGAATCACTTAACTCTTTTAATAACATTCATACAAAGAACATATATTTATATATATCGTATATATAAATAACAACAAATATGTTGTAAGTTTGTCATAATAATTTTAATGACAATCACTCATAAAATATCACAACAGCTAACAAACTTATCTTGTAGTGTTGCATTTATTACTAAAATTATATAGTGCATTCATAATAGCAAAAAATATAATATATTATTACATCTTATATGCTTAATGTGTGAAATGTATAACAATTATTGTGATAAATTCTAACGACTAGTTTTTATCCAATCATGCAAACACTTGAAAATTCAACCAATGCGAACAGTATTATACTGATAAAACCCCGTTACCCCGATAATTTTCCGCTACCAAGTAAATAAACATTTGTTATTATTTATATCTGTCAGTGTGACAATTAATGTGTCAAGTTTCATTTTGCGTTGTCTTTGGAATTTATCTCACCAAATATCACACGACCTGTCAGATTTTCTCAGATAAACTTTTATTTTTAAGCTCTCATTTTTTTTTTTTTGCTTTTAAGCAAAATTACTCAAGCAAACTGACATTAGGTAAAACCCCTCCTCCTTCGGAGTCGGGATTTACCATGCAGTTTGCTTTCGTGTTTCTTGCTAAGCAAAAAAAACAATGGGGTCCAATACCATTTTTCTTTTATTTTTTTTCCTGTAAGAACAGGATAAAATAAGAATTTCAGTGCAAACGCGACTTAAAAATTTTACGTAATAAGCGAGATATGAATTTTTAAAGTTTAAGAATTTGTGCGTGACGTAGCAGATACTAACAAGTGATCGACAAACAATGGGACAAACTGTTAGTTATACTGGAAACAATTTTTTTCACGTTTGCATAGCTGAAATGTTTTTATATAAAAACTTATACGTTATATTCACGAAGAAATTATTATTAAGTATAAATAACATAAATAATAAACATTTAACAAGGATTTCTTCCTAATAAATTACAGAACATTGAAACAGTTTGACAATATTATTACACAAAGTATGACGACGGATGGCGCTAATGTTTGCCTGTTTTGAAGTTTCAATATTAATTTAATTAATATTATTATTAATTTAATTCATATTACAAATTGATTTAATTATAAATACATGATTATTGTTAATATTACTAGATGTTATAATTAAACAAATTCATCGAAACACAAAATTGTTAATTGTTTTGTTAGGTTATAGAACATCATGACATTTCATATTCTTTCAAAGGTGACCGCTACAGACGCGCGAATCTTCTTTTTAAAATCAGGCGACCAATCAAATTCTTAGTACATAACACGTCATACCCAATTAGTAATCAGCTTCAATCGCTTGTAGTTTGTGACCTAGTTAATATTTAAAGAAAATTTTTTCACTAATACTCATTAATTTATGTATATTTTCGTCTTCTTATTTAAGATATTTAAAATATGACTATAGTATAGAACCCTATTTAGTTGTGAACAAAAATTTCTCGTAAAAATTACCTAATTTTTATTTATCTATAAATATGTACAACACACTAATGTAGTTTTTACCAGAATATTTTGGTCACTCTAAACAGCATACTTTTAAAGCCAGTACAACAAGAAGTAGTAGAAGAGAAATTATATTTTATTATCTCACTAATAAATAACTCAACATTCAGTAACTAGTAACTGTCACAAACAATTTTGGGCATGCGCATCAGTTGGTAGCACAATAGATATTTTAAATCTACGATTAAAAATCATTTGTTCGTTCAGCAAAATATTTCAAACCCTGATCAGTTTCCAACCGTCAGAATAGTCTGCGGTTTCTAAAAAAAATTTTAGTTTGTGGCATGCGCACTGGAACTTCTGGCCATTAGCGAGCATTGTTCTTCCTACATGCACTTGTACTAGCCAGAGTCAGAGCAAGAGAAAGCGAATATTAACGTTTATTATAAATTCTTCTAAACAACTAAATATTTGCTATATTGTCATGTAGATACTCGAATATAAATTTAAGAGAACCAAAAATAAACACAGGAAGTAAATTTAAATCAATAAAGTATATAAGAAGATTATAATTTCATTATGTGGCAATGACAAATGCCATCAACAAGAATCAATATAAGATAAAAACCTTTCTGTTCACTCCAGATAGTAGTAATAACAATAACCTTGTTCGCAGAACACAAAAATTTCCAATCAATTTGAAACAAGTTTCAAACTAGGCACGCGTATTGAAAAATTAGCAATTAGATGCATATTTTGTTGTACGGACAGTTCGAAAAGATATACACCGATTTTTCATACGTGACCGTTGCGTCATTAATTGCTGAATAGCAAAATAACAAGTAATTGTATGTTTATCTCTTACTTATGGTTTCCTACATTCTGTCTTCGATACGTATATCTAATATACGAACATCAAACTATGACGTAACGGTCAAGTGTGAAAAATCGAGTAGTTGAGTATTTTCATGGCCTCTCTTATCTTCTCAGCGAATTGTTCTAATTCGATTTGACATTTGCTCTGTTTTGTTTTGCTGTAATGTTTGACGTTTGTATGAGTGATCAGTTTTGTTATAAGAATGATTTGTCAGCTGATGATAATAAATAATATTATCAAAACGCAAAATTATCCAACATCATTTAATAGTTATTTACATACCAAATGCGGGAACGTCTGGATCCCGGATGAGCCTTAAAACGAAGTTTGTACAATATTTTTCGTTCGAATTTATAAAACTAATAATTAGTTATTTTTGTACAAATAATATCATTTATTAAAACAATTATACACATATACTGATTTGAAGCCAACTTCAGAGTGATGTGTCAAATTTAAATTTCAATTGTTTTAAATACATTAACATTGCACAGCTGATGGCTGGGACCGTATACTAAAGTTTACCCCAATTTCAATTGTAGTATTATAACGTTAAAATTTAATAAACTTGTTTAATTTCTTATCTACTTATGTTACAATTTCTGTTACGTTTCTTGGTTATATTTTCCACTGCTGCATTACTGCCCTAAGCAGATTACTGTCATCACAGGTCCAAGTTGTGACCAACATTGTGAACCAAATGCACTAAATGTATTATATTAAAATTAAATTTCATTTAATATTCCACTATTTTCTCTTATATTTATTAAGCCGAAGGGTGTTTGAGAAACTATACTTTTTTTTATTATAAATATAGCTTTTTAAGAAATGCTTTAGAAATAAACAGTGTTTTTTTTCCAAAATTTCCCGGTCGCTTATCTAGTGGAGGCCTGGGAAATTGACGTTTCGGACGTTGCTTAGGCGAAGCGAAATAACACATTTTAATGCATGAGTACGAAAATACTTTTTAAAATTCAATCTAATCGAAGAAGTCATAATAAAATTCAACTATCTCTGTCTTCGAGCTTGGTGTCTTTGTCTCAAGAGGTTACTTCAGATGATAATGGCAACCATAAAATTCTAAAATCGTAAGTCCGCATTAGAATTCGTCAAGGAAATAAATTTAATTATTTATATTATACTATAAATCTGCTGTTTATCAAATAATTGTATTTGCCATGGCACAATCTCTCTGCCACACGTTTTGTGCTAAGTGTTTATTAATTAACGAATCCTTGCTTTCCAAGTTCTGTGGAGCAAAGGCCGAATTTCTAAGTTTGCGTGTCATCTATTTTTAACCATGGCCTGGTCTCGTGCCAGCTAATATTTACTGTTCGATGAATAAGATCCAGACAGCTTTATTCATGAATTACTTTGAAATCTTCCTGTGTAAAGATATATTTGCATTCATGTTAAATTGCTGGATTTAATTAAAGTTAGTTGAATTATGAAATCACGTGTGTGTTTATTTTCTCATGATAAAATTAGTGGTTTATTTTTATCACGTCTTCTACTCGTAAACACAAAAAATATTTGCTAAATATAACAGTCATGTCTCTTTCCTTCCATGTGGAACGTATGCTGTTGCTGTAGTAACTATTTTATTTGCTAAATAAGATGTTAACGAGCAAAACTTGTTAAGGAAATAAAAAATAAGTATACAAATTGGTGAGAAATGAGAAGAGTGACAGCTGTCAATGTGGTTGAATATAACATTTGTAGTTAACCTTTGAATTTGTCAAATTTTTATTTTAATTGCTTTGTTTTTCATGTTGTGTGACATATTTTTGTATTTTGAAATAAATAGTTAATGAAGGAGTCATCTGTTAAAGTCAAATGAACTCGTAGATGTTTACTAGGTAACCATATTGTTTTCATAGTAGTTTACATATTTTTCGTTAATTGTTTATTTATTGCATAAAATAGTACTAGAGTTATAGGCAAAGAAATTATCGTCACACACGCACATACAGACATTATCGTAAAAATAGTAAAATTGTAAAACGTGCTTATTCATTAAAAACTCAGCATCGAAATTTTGGTTAACAATAATAATGAAGGCGACGGAAGAAAAAGAAAAAAAAAACATTCGAGACATCTCGAAACAGGAATTACAGCACGCGTTGTAGAATTTTATCAAATGAGGCATTTGTTTTCGCTTTTCGCCATGAAGCGAAAATTTGGTAGCATGCGTGTCTCAAAATATTTGCTTGCAGGCGTACGACGTCATTGTTTTGTCACAATTCAATTCAAACCCAATTTATATATTTATTATTTATAACTGTCAAAATATTTTCTATTTTAATAGTATTAAACCCGAAAATTCCGGAAACCAAAAGCGAAATATATAAGTGCATAGTACCAAGATTCGTAAAAGTAAAATCGCATTCGACTGTTTTCTACGATAGAATTCTAAAATGCACAGACATCGATTTTGTAACTTTATATTCAAGTAGATTTCAAATTATGCTAGAATTGAAGATTTCCTCCACTCTCTTTCAAGTAAATAATAAATTGAATGAAGGGTATAACCGTATAGATGATTACTGGCCTTATAATAAGATAAAAATAGAACGAAATATTATATTGTGTTATGACTACTTTATTTGTTTTTGTTCAGAGGACATTTTGTATTAAAATTGAAGAGAAACTGACAAAGATGGAGATTCAACAAAAAAATTTCTGTCAGTAAATAGACTATAAAAAATATAGTAAAATTTTATATGAAACATTTTTCTTAATTTCTAAAGGCGGATTTATGCAGCCATTTTCATTTACATTTACTTTTTAATTTAATTCTCATTTATAATTTTTAAATATACCTATTCATACAAAGAAATTTCTAGTCTCAACAGAATGATTAATTGTGATTAGTGAGGAGATGACTATAACAGTGTTTTAGCGCTGCAGATCGTTAAGGATTATTTTAGAGAAAAATACTTCAAATAACAGTTATAGAAAAATTAATTTTACGTAACTTTTATTTGAAGTATTTTTCTGTAAAATAATTCATAAACTATTCACAGCACTAAAACACTGCATTAATAATAATATTTTATGTATACGTATAAATAGAAAGTTTAATTTACACCGTTCCATAATCGGGAAATAAATACTTCAGTAAAATGTCATCACAATTAATAATGTAATAATTTTCCAAATTTATTGTTTTTCAAATAATTTATTCGTTAAATATTAACAACATTTATTTTAATTAATACAGATGCGTTCGAATTAAAACGAATGTGAAAATAAATTGCTGTTGGATGAAGTGGAGTATTTTTCTGTGACCCATTTGTACAACAACTTTATATAACTGTTGTACGAGTACAAAAACATTTCCTCGCATGATTCTGTTATGAATTAATGAGGGGATGTTTATTTAGTTTTCTCTGGAAGTAGGTCAGGGCAGCGGGCACGGACGGCTTTCTCTCGCTCTCTTCGCCAATTCCTGAGATTGCCGTGAACTCTGAGCGACACTGTCAACTCATGTTACAGGCCTAGATATCCTTAAATCAACAAATCAATCACAACAAAAAGGATTACACAAAGAAACTCTTACAAAATACACTCCTTGTTGTTGAAATCATTAAAAATCATTAACGAAATGAACATAATTATTTTCAATATAATTTAAAAGTATAGTCATGTGAATGACCCGGTTTACACCGGTATCTTGTTAAGCTGATCAAACACTAAATTAAAGCTGTATTACTACTATTTAGTTTAGTACGCTTTGTCTAAACACTGACACACCAGCGTAGTCTGGTGTGTTTTGAAATTAGTACCTAACCAAAGTAGTTAACCTAACTATAAGACAGTTTTCCCTTGTAAATGTATGAAAACCAAGTTACGCATGCGCGCTCTCCCTATTTTCAGTGCTAGGTTGTTGAAGAGACAAGTTATGTGAATTGCCTGTTGTTAAAAACGTAGTTAAAGTAAGATATTTTACATAAAAGTAATTTGTATTATTGATTTTTGTAATTATTTCATATTTTTAAATAAGTTATGTTAATTTAACTGTTCAAGTTTTGAATAATAATGATCTGTCTTATCAAATAATAACCAAATAAAATTTGACCTTGGAAAAAAAATGGTGTAAACATACAGTAACTAAAAGTTTGGTATAAGGTGCATTCTTTTTACACACAATCTCAGTTCATCTCAGCTCACCTCAGTTGTCTCAGTAATTTTGACAGTTCTATTTATCCCAACTTTGATGAGATGAAGTGAGGCGGATTCCTCCCCCCTTGCCGATACTGAGCTACCTAGCGGGGTGATGCTTGTTGATTGTCTCATCTCAGTTGAGGAGTGGGGGTCTTTTTTCAATGTTATTTTTTATTTAAAAATGAATATTTAAGAAAGTGTTAATGTTGATGATTCAATATTGATAAGTGAAATTGTATTTCTTTAATTCTAAATTTAATAAATAAATTGAATTGTTTTATGATGTTATTTGCAATGAAAATTCGTACGATGTAGAGAAAAAGAATGCAGCTATTGTTAAGATTTGGTTAGGTCACAATATAGTGTCACGGTGTAAACCAGGCCAATAATATAAATAACACATATGTACATTCATTAGTAAAATTAGTAGTTATACAGGATGATTGAATATATAGGGACATATAGATATTTTCTTCATTATTGATTTTAGAAATATATTCTAATTATAAAGTTAAATATCACTTTTCAGCGAGAAAATAACCTGAAATCTACTTCCGGTTTCACCGGACGCGTAACCATAATTGATTTTTTAAATAAAATAGAACATGTTATATTTTAAATAAGCTTTATGGCTGGTTTATGATGCATTTAATTTACGAATTTACAATTTTTAATTTAGATTTTAAAATATAAACTCACTTAAAAGGTTTATGAAAGATTTACAAATTTAAAAATTTGAAATTTAGATTTGAAATATAACTACCTATATTTTATATTTCCAAATGTAAATTTCAAATTCGACCAATCAGAAGAGAGAACTACTAAACATGGCGGTAAGGTATAACTTTGCTTCATCCGTCAGCTGTCTTTTCTGTTTGTGAGTTGTTGACATTTTGCGTATGGATTCACAGGAATAAATTGATATTTTGTTTTTTGTTAATAAGCAGTATTCGCGAACATCGTAATTTATATGACAAAGCAAATGAATTGTACGAAATAAAAATGTTTGCGTAATTTCAATGCTACGGAAATGCTTCAAGTAAAGTATCACATCCGGTTTATCAATTTTAGAAAAAATCTAATATATCGTTCTCATTAATATAGAAATCTTAAATATTACAACTGTAAAGTTTTATATTATACATATCGTCGGCTGATTATTGAAATGTACCAAGTCCACTTTTTGAAATAAAAGGTATAGTCAAATTCGGTTTCCCGGTATTTTTTTTGTACCATGGCCAGTACAAAGAACATCAAATTTAGTGCTTCTTGTACTTTAAACAGACATAGTTTTGTACCATGTCCCTTAAAATGACATATAAAAAGAATTGTTTTGAATTAACTCCAGAGCCAATCAGATTTCATAATTCTGTCAATGCTTCTCGATATAGTACAGTAAAAATAATAATAAAAAGTGTGGACTGGTACAAAAAGTCTCTGTTGGATTTTTTAAAATAAATTTACTACGTTATTTTGAACCATGTCCAACTAGGTCCTTTTATATTTCAAAAATATTTAAAAACTATAATTCAACAAATTTCATACAAAAAACTATACAAACAAAAAAATTTCAACATGTTATATATGTATTCATTATCCATACTTTACAATAAAATTTTAAATGGTTGAAGCAGTTATTCTCGAAAGTAATATTTGTGGACATAGTACATTCCAATATCGGCTGACGATATCATATCACTAACATCAGTTCAGAGCTTCAAGTATCGCTTCCTGTTTATCAATTTTAACCAAAATTTAATATGTTGTTCATCTTGATATAGAAGTGTTAAATACTAAAATTGAAAAGTTTTGGGTTATATTTTAATATAGTTTTTCATTAAACTGTTATGGGCTTCAAATAAAGTACCACTTCCACGCACACGCGCACACACACACGCGTGCACGCGCGCACACACACACGAGATTAATAACAAGTACATATTAATGTTTACTCAAAAAGAATTCCTGTAAATTATCCCTGTCCTAATTGTCTTTTCATTGTCATCATCTCTTCTTCCCTTCTTGTTTTGTAGTGAGCAGATTAATTTTTTCCCTGCTCCTCGCAATGTACCGTAACGTATCTATGAAGGCATTGAGCGTACCGGAGAGCGTAAGCGTATAGAAGTTTGCCAGTATATAGAGTCTCTTTGTTTGCAAGTTTTTATGACGTTTATAATGGAATTAGTTGCGAAATGTTTAAGGGATATAAATTAATGTGCTTGCTATCTAGTATCCTTCCCAACGCTATCACAATATGGAAGGACGTGGGCGCTAATTCTTTTATGCACTTGGCGACGAAAAGATGTTTTGTCATAATTTATAAACTTATAAAACTTGAACTAGAATTTATAAATGTGTACAATTTATATAATATTATAGTCGGAAAAACTGACTGTTGGGTCCAGTAATAAAACCACAAATATCGTAATTATAATAAAGCGGCATATCGCCCACTGCTTGCATTATAAAATTAGATGCCAAACTGGCCAATATTTGTGCCGCTCTATTGAACGAAGACATGCATTGCACTTCTACCCTAGTCTGAGTGCTCTGTATAGTAAAATAACCTTACTGTTCCTTTAATATAAAAGCTATTTTTGTTTCAAATAATTTTTGGAACTACAGTTTACATTCTCATAAGAAATTTCAAACAAAATAGAATTTATATATACAACCGGTAAATAATGTTAATTTTATTTTTATCAAAATCATAACTTAATTTGTTATCGAGGGAAATAAAGTACTCCCTAGGGAAATAAAGTACATTCTAGGAAAATAAAGTGATTCAAGTCCTTTGTTAATGTTAATTGATATTGATTAACAGATAAGGAATATTATGAATCATATTTATTTTGGAAAAAAAACAATGATTTTATAAAATTAAATTTAAAATAAATAGTTTTTCTCCGTTTATAGAAATGTGCTTCATTCTTACTAATTTCGCATGCTCTTTTGTTAAATAACGAATTTTTCCGTTCGTATAAAAATATTGTATATAACACGGGAGTAAAGTGTCATTATTTGCCTAAAGCGATTGCATCCCTCGGGCTACGCCTTACGCCCTCTTCCGTTTTTATTTTGTAAAAAGTGATTTCTTGCATACAAAGATGTACATCGTATAAATTTTATGAATCAGCTAGAAAAAAACCATAAACAAAGAATTGTGGAATGAGTCATCAACTGAAAAAGCATGTCAATGTTAAAGGAACATAAAAACGAAGCAAAACTTATAACACATATTTTTAAATAAAGTGACAGACATCTTACAATAAGAAAACACAAATTATAAACTTTGTTATGAAATGTTATCGTTATTTATAAAATTCTACATTTTTTTCCTAACATGAAATACAATGTTAAAATTAGCGGTATCTCTTTACATATTAATTTTAGAGGAAAAAGTGTAATGACCAAAGTTGTATATATGTAAAGCTAGGTTTCCACATGTAAAAATGATAGGCGCCACTAGACTTACGCCAATTTAGTTGCATATGGAAACACACTAATTAAACTGGCACCACTAATCAATGCGCCAGTAAAAGTATGAAGCGCCATTTTAAGACAGCACGACAATGCAATGCCAATAGCGTCAAAAAAATGATCACTACTAATAATTCAGTTTCCCATAAAGATCGAAATAACGGAGATGATGCATTGAGAAGAATTGTTGAGGTTATGTTTGACTCAGACAAAGATTTTGATGTGCACTCTGCTAAAGTTAAAATAAAGTATTTTTTGGAGCTCGACAGACAATATTTACACGACCACATTAATTCTTGTTTGAAGTAACTCAATTGACGCCATTTTTAATCTAGTGCCACTTGAAAATTGATAGAAATTGTGGAAACATAATACCGTGTTTTTAAACTATAGACAGCACTAGACGAAGTTACATTTACACCGCTAGAAGTTACCAAAATAAGTCACTAGATTTATTTGGCGGGGAAATTGAAATGTTAAAATGAAGATCACGTCAGCATTTATACTTTCCAGGTTATATTTTCATTAACCAAAACTATTATAGATAATCTACTTAATTTAGGCCCGAGATATTCACCTCCTAATAACTTTATTTGGCGAATAATTTCTATGGTAATATTTGTTGATACAATTGTATCCATAGTTATTATTCGCCAAATAAAATTATTAAGAGGTGGATATCTCGGCCCTTATTCATATAAAATCATAAGTACATAACTTTTAATTATAAATTAATTAATTGCATTATTTTTTTTTGTAATTCCTTGAAAAATTTATATATTTTTAAAAATACTGTTAACTCTTGGGTTTATTCATGGCATCACATATAAATAAATATTCATTAAATATACCTAACCGATCAACAAAAAACACGTGCAAATTCCACAAGTGATTTGACAATGACAACTACTGAGAAGTTGACGTTTCAATTACGTTTGAAGGTTAACTTGAAATTTCGTCTGGTTAAATGCGGCTTCACGAAATAACGCAGCAGCAACAGGCTTTGATTTTCTCACTAGAATTTCTAGTTACTTACTGTCTATAGTTTAAAAACAGAATATAGTTCCTCTAAATTTGGCGCCATAAAATTGACGACAAATCGGCACCAATAATCTTTGCAAGTGGAAACCTAGCTTAATTAACCGATAAATGTGCTAACGATGTATTTGATGTATAATTTAATTGAATTTAAATCTGCCTAAAGATAAATGACATAACCACAAGCAATAAATAAAAATATATGATGACATCTACTGATATTTTATCGTTTTGGTTTTGATTTGTCTAAGTACTAAACCTGTTTCTTCATTCCAGAATGATGGTGGGTCTTTTCTCGGGCCCGCCTTTGCGCTGGCTTCAAAACACTGCAGGATAACTTCGTCTTCAACCGCTAGGTAAGTTTTAACCTGTTTCACGATCTATTCGGGTCATTAATCCGTGCTATAATCTTTGATTACTATTCTAACAATGAATATATGGTGATATTCCAATACAACCATTAGAATTATTTAACGTACACGTAAACAATAATAATGGGGCCTAGTTATTCTGCGCGAATACAAGGATGGATTGAAAATAGCAGTACTAAACGCCCAATTTTTTTTCTACTCCTGATCTGAAATAGTAATTTACGTAACAAGACCTGAAAGTGATACTTTACTGGGTGAGCAAGCATATTCCAGAGCGAGCCGTAGGCGAGCTTTGGAAGCTTGTGAGCCCAGTATTGGGCTTCCAATATTACAATGCGCCACTGGTGGCAGATTTCTGAACTAAGTGAAGTGTACATGTACAAAGAAGGTTGTTTTATTCAGGGATTGTATTTACTTGTATACGAATTTTAAAAAGCTTTTATCTTCGGCTATTATTGTTTTATTCTTAGTAGGATCTGAATTACTGCTAAAATAACAGGTAAGTTTTTGATTTTTAAAAAATTAATGAACAAATTAGGAGATATGCGATTTATAGGTTAAAGTTACGATGGAATTTTCTCCGAAAATATTTACCACATAATAATATGTGGCCACTATTTATTACTTTCTGGCCTTCCACCATATTTCTAGATGATACACTACAATTCCCAAATCTACAAATATGTAGTATCTAAATCTAAGCAAAGAAAATTGTTCATTATGAAAGAAAAACAATGAAATAAAAGTAAAGCTATGAAGATAGAAATTAATATATGTACAACTACGGCAATGAAATACAATATAAATAAAGGAAATCAAATGTTTATTTATTAAAAAACTAATATACTGTTAATTAAAATATGACTAAAATACTCTTAACCTACAAATACTTACTAAAATTAACCCTATTAACTAAAATATTATTAAAACTATCACTAAATTGTTACTACAAGAAAGATCAAACACAATTCTACCGAAATTAACAAAAAAACACTATACTAAATCCGAAATTAAATTAAAAACTACGAAAATTAGTCTCACACCAATTGTACGCTTATGGAAGCCAGCGAAAAATGTACCATTCATTTGAATTTTGACGTTTGACGTCAGCGCCATCTCTTGATAATTTGGAAGCCCAATAGACACTTTCAGGTCATGTTGGGTACCTACAATATTTTTTTGCGATCCTGAAAAAAGAATAAAAAAGTATTATTTTATTTTTTACTGCGAGCAAACAAGAAATAAATAAACAATTGATCTCCATGGAAACATTTAGCTTTACCGGTCCCAGGATCGGTAAAGTACTTTCCGATCCTTATAGACAACTTTCCGAGCTAGCTCAGCAAAGGACTTTCCGGTCTAAATAGTGATCAGAAAGAGCTCATTTTCTGGGCGATTGCGAAAAAAATATAATTTTCTGGTTTGTTTTTTTATGCAGAAAGCGACTCTTTTGAAAATAAATGTCAAAATATTTGAAAAATAATTATTTATTTCCATTTTTTCTCTTGCAGGAGTAGAACAAAATAGTTTTTATAACACGTGTTGAAAATCCTTTGTCGAACACAAACAATTGCAGCCTTCTCTTCGCTCGGGCTGCAACTTTCATTTCGGTTCGAGAAAGAAAGACTTTCAGCACTTGGTATACAAATAACATTTATTTTTTTTTAAGTCTATACACAAAGTAGGCATTTTGCGCTCGCTTTTGTCACTTTGCCTCTCATGCGCGACATAGTAGAAAAAACGCTCGCTGTTCGAATTTCTAACTATAAATGTTGAGAAATGTCACTTGTCTATGTTATTAATGGGAACGTTTAGTCAGGAATTAATGGCGCTGTAGTTACTTACACATTTACCACCTCTACGAGTCAATCTGACATTTGACTGCTCTACCAATATATTATATAACCAAACAAAATGGACATTTTATTATTTTATTATTTTTTGTTATGGTGGAGGACCCCATTATGGCGACTGTAGAAAAAAATCTTGTGTGTGTTTTGAGCGCAAATCGTCGGCCCACTATTGGATTGTACCATGTCCACAAATAGTACTTTCGAGAAAAACTTCTTCAAACATTTAAAATTTTATTGTAAAGAATTGATAATTAATATACATGTTGAAATTTTTTTGTTCGTATAGTTTTATTATACTTGACTTGAGTATGAAATTTGTTTAAAAGGGACATGGTACAAAACTATAAGTCTGTTTAACCTATAAGACTCACTGAATTTGATGTTCTTTTTACTGGCCACGATAAAAAAAAAAAAAAACTGGGAAACCGAATTTGACTATATCTATTTTTTTCAAAATGTGGACTTGGTACATTCCAATCATCAGCCGACGTAATGGACATTGTCGATTTCGAGAGAATGCCGCGCTCCTACGTCGTGCGGCAGCAACCTCTCGATCGACAATATCCCATTTTGTGCTCACAAATAGCTAATTACATCAGTTAAAAAGTACACTTTTTTTCATTAAAATGGGTTTATAAAGTTTTCTTTTTTTAACACAATAGAAGTGTGAAAAAAGTACACTTTTTTAACACAAACGAGTAAAATAATGAAACGTTTTGGCATTTGTTTTCACGCTTTTATTGCAGACGTAAAAGAAAATTTGTATGCAACTCAAGTAAAAAGTGTTTTATTTCACTCATAGGATTTGACGAGCTCGCCTGCGGCTCGTTCGGTAAAACTTTCCTATTTGTGAAATAAGGCTATACTTTTTACACTTCTTGCATAAATAACGTATTTTCTAGCATGAGTTTTCTTGTAATTTACTTTACGCTAAAAGGGTATCACATGGTTTGCTATATACGAGTGACAAGATATTTCTAACAAATTTTCTACTTAACGCCCTATTAACAAAAAGCAATTGTTCTGCCATGTTGACATTGTTGACATGATGTCAACTGTCTTGTTGATGTTACTCTGTTAGTTTTATTACATTTTGTGGGTTTAGAATTTTTCTATTTTATGTATTTCTTAAATGTTATTGCTTAGGTAATAAGAAAAATTTCAATTTAACTTAAAGTATGGCTCAATAAATAATAGTTAAAACAATGAAAACATTTTTTAAATAATTGCTTTGCGAGATATTTCACATTTGCTAAAAGGGAAAATTGACGTCATACAATTGTTATCTTTCTCTCGTAGCGTACTTAGAGGAGTGTGTTTGAGAAAGACAAGTATAGGGGGAATGTGACGTTACACTGATTTCTCGAAAATAAAATACTGTTAAACTAGGAACAAATAAGATTTTTTAGTACTATGAATTGCTTCAAAACTGAATGAAGTTTTATTTAAAATAATAAAAAAATTGAGTGGAATACCCCATTAATATTTAATAGTTCTTATCTCAATGCAATTCAATAATAGAGAACTCCAAATTTTATATTTATAACACAAATATGTGAAAGTTTCAAAAAATAAAATAAAATAATTATGAGAATACCCAATTCTGCTGAATTCCAATCACAACTATAAATTAATTTAAACGTCAACTTTCATTCTGTCTAGATGAATTACAACTTAGATCTAATTATGATTACTTAATATTGATAAATCCTGTGTTATATTTAAATGAACTTGTTTGTAAATCGTGGATAATGACATTAAATAAGCATTTCGTTGAACTATAATTAATGTCTCGCCAATTGGACCAGCGCCAGAGGGTCTTAAATATTATTTCACATTATATTAAAGAAAGATTTCCTCGTAGACTGTTGCTGAGACACAGATAACGTAGTGGAACATTAAGTAACGGTTCTACGTCTCTGTTACACTCGAAAGGATAAAGTTAACTGAACTGGGACTCGCGTTCGCGTACAATAACAATAAGAGAATTTATACAGAGCAAGGTAGCAAGAGTTTATATACGACGATGTTCTGAGAATATTAAAAATATTAAAGGTTAATTGTTAAACGTGCAAATATTTTAACAAGTTCCTGGTGTAAATATAACATATAACAATTAATTACTGCAAAAACTTGCTGTAGTAAAAATGTTTCCACGCGTTGCTCATATATTTTATTTCAAGGTAATAAAAATGAGTATTTCCGACATTTATTTCTTTTTCGCAATTTTTTTCAACTGACGTGCATTCTTCATCTAATTCCATTAGAATCTCATCTTTTCGGATTCTTTTAAAACCATTTACAAGGTGTAACTTCCAATAAAGTACGGAGATGGATCACTGGTTTCTTAGTAGACTTGTAGGACAATTATTTTAAATGACAGAAGAGATACTTTGTTTAGTGGAAGAAACTTCATCTGTGCAAGATGTGCTATACTGAAATGAATTCAGTAACGGTATCTCCCATTTTAGCGGGAGATTCTCATACATACATAAAACCACGCGTGTCCCACTTAGTGGGTTAGCAAAAACCCGAAACCAATAGTAGCAATAAGGAAAAGATAAGAATAAAAGTAAGAGCTCAGCTGACTCACTTCACTCTGTAACAACATTCTTCTTTCTCCTTGTCCACAATCATCATCGCATTCATACAATAGAACATATTAAAGTGACCGATTTTCGGTAGCGAATAACCGCATCCGGATCACAATAATAGTTACGCAACAATCATCCTTCGCCACACATTCCTATCCAGGCATACTTCTTTCACCTCAGCCACATTTATAATGGTATTCATACATAAGAACATATTAAAGTGACCGATTTTCGGTAGCAAATAACCGCATCCGGATCACAATAATAGTTACGCAACAATCATCCTTCGCCACACATTCCTGTCCAAACATACTTCTTTCACCTCGTCCACATAAAAGTTCAGCTCAGTCTATCCATTCTCATAAAACATTCTTACTAACCATTCATCTTCACACCACAATAGTTACGAAACAATCATCCTTCTCCACACATTCCTATCACAGCCACATTCATAATCGTATTCATACATGCTCTTCTTCTCTTTCCACTTGGAAACTTTCGCTCTTTCAAAACAATACCAATCATATCCATCCACTTACACACTGGACGGCCACGCAATCGAACACCCTCAACCTTGCCAACATATATGCGTTTTACAAGTCGTTCACTCGTCATTCTCTCCACATGACCAAACCAACTAATTAGAGAAGATAGTTACAGTAAAATGTTGAAAAAAGTCCGGTCAAGGACATCTGTACTGTGAATGAATTAATAAATTGGCATACATTTATCTCTTTCATTTGCAATCACCAGAAGTGTGTGCGACAATGATAAGTATAACACCGTTGTCTTCCAAAATACATATTGTTTCGACTAAGTTAGGTCATTCCATTTTAAAACAATGCTTGTAGTTGATAATATTTTCGCTGTAACGTATAAGTTTATTTATTAATTCAGATATATTACCTTGATTCATAGCCGTACGAACAACATTATTTTCTGTCAGTCTCTTATTTTTCACATATTTGGTTTTACATTTGTCAATGATCTTGAATTTTGAATACTTTTACCGTAATACATATTTATGTAATAATAAAATAACAGTAGTATCTTATGTACCTTCATAAAAACTAAGTAAAGGTAAATAATGCATTTGACGGAATGGGTGAAGCTAAAATCTTTATTCATGTAATTCGTAGATGATAGATGGTATGGATAGGTATCTAAGATAGAAATGATTAGGCAGAAGACTTACGACATCAAAAATAATATTTCTAAAGTAATGACGTCATATACTGCTACGTTTACATGGTATGCTAAGTCATGTGACTTAGTTGATCCTTCTTGACAAGCAGATATGGGGCCCGTGACAGTATAACAGCTATTATTAATCATGCACGTAGATGTCAAATGTCAATAAAATTAAAGTGCTTCTAATAATATGTACAAGTATTTAAAGGTAAATAACTAAACATAAAAAGTATTTTTACCCAGAGTAGACTATCTTTTGAAAACAGATACGTGATGGTATCTAAGATACAAAAAGTATCTTAGATATTTTATCTTTTATGTGAAAAGTATCTTTAATGTAGATACTTTTTAAAAGTATCTTTATCTTTTATCTTAAGAAAGTACCTTACGATACTTTTTGTATCTTTATATAGTTTTCAACTATCTAAATACTCTGAAAGTATCTTTTTCTTTATAAAGATACCTGGTTGAGTCGAAAAAAACTTATACATTTTGTATCTTAAAACATTTTCTGAAAGGTTAAGATAATTTTCAATATCTAAGATACCTGAAAGCATATTAGATACTTATAGTGTCGAAGATATTTTTAAGTATCTAAGATACTCTTTAAGTATCTAAGATACTTAAGTATCTTAAGTAGACTTCGAGCATATACTGGCTAGAGGCCGCCTTACGTTGTTTGTTTCGATCGGAACACATACGGAAGCCATGGTGTATTGCGAGCTGCTTATTGAAGCCGTGGTGTATTGCGGACTGCGTATTATCTTAATATTTGTACTACCTTTTTTACAAAGTAATGACTAATTGCTGCTTTTGAAATATGTAAATCACCTTTATTTCCAATAAATTTCAGTCTCGTTACTCTTACGTCATTATTAGTAGGAAACCTAAAAGTTACACTTTGTTTAATATATTATTTGTAATAAAAAAATCCAGTTACTTACACATGAAACGAAATATCCTTACTTTTTTTTTGTATTTTTCATTACAATTTGATATACTCCGAGATATACTCCCAAACTACACGCAAAAAATAAGGTTTGGTTGTAGTAAAATGACAAGCAGTGACATATAACACAACAAAACACTGCCCGCAAATCACTATGACTTCCGGCCCCCCGCCTATATGTCTTCCGATCACTTCATCCTATACATTGGTATAGGGAATTACTTCTCTAGTCAGTATATGCTCGAAGTAAGTAGATATATTAGATAATTTTGAAATAGCGCCCACACGGTAAAATATATCATCATCATTACCGATGTCTATATGTGTTATAGATACTGGCACACCCAGAAATGGGTAATGTGCCGTGATGATATATTTATTTATATTATATTTTTGATAATATTTGTATCTTAAGATATTTGCACTGAAAAATATCTAGATATTTATTTATCTTTAATTAATTTATGAAAGTATCTTAGATACTTTTAAAGTATCTATTCCAGCTCTGCGTTTTACCTATACAGCTGCGTTATTTTAGAAGCTTTTGTAGCTGTTATTTTCTTTGTATACATTTTTCCGTAAAGTGCTTTGCATACGTTTAAAGCTGTCTTTGATGTTACAACCATTTAACCATTTATCACCCATTTCCACATATTTCCATTTCATCCACTTTATCATAGACTTATCTGCTCTTAATTTCCAAACACATTCATTACAATCCAGCTTCCTGGCAAACCCTTGAATTTCCTGTTCCCGTGCCCTTACCTACGCTAACCCTCACGCTCTCTGTTCACGTTCACGCTCACGGATCAATATCTGTGCAGCCAGTACACCCACTGCCACTACACTGCACTAATCAATTTGCAGGGGAAGTCAAACTCAAACTCAAGGAAGGGAGTGTTACTGTTAGTGTTGCTATTGCTAACGATACAGCGATAAATTATTAAAGGACGAAAATGATGCCAATATCAGCAGGGGCGAATGAAAATATTGGAAAAATATTAACACGTCTACGGACTTTCTTTTTGGATTTAATACTCGTAGTTCAGTTTATTAGTAAATATTGGTATAATCTGAATCATGTAATGTTGTTCAAGGTCATTTGTTCTAAGAAAGAATAACAATGATAGAGCGGTATAGGAATCGTGCTAAAAATCGAATATAGAGATTTTAATGAATAAGCTCGTTTTTATGACCACAGAATCCGATTTTAAAAATTTTGAAATTTTGTATACCCATTCTATGATAATGTGGGAAGAGCTCATTAGTTTTTAGTGTATATCTAATAACCGGAAGTATTACTTATACAAGCTTTTAACAGTTTTCCTTGAAAAAAATATATTGAATATAATTTTTCAGCATCTTTTACTAATAAAAATTGAATATAATGGTAGGTACAATCTTCAAATCTACGATAATAGCATTTAGTGAGTAACTTTAAATATAAATTTATAAAATAATTTATTTTTCATTATCTTGCTTATGCGTCAAACAAAAACAATACTTTAATAACAATTTTGACATATTTAAACAAATGTCACTGTCAGGAAGCAATTCTTTAAAATTAATAATGAAACCGTGTTAAGGCGAATTTAGTAGTAATACAGGATGTCTCAATAAGCTTGCTCACTATTGGTAACTTTTTTATTTGAAGAGGTACGAGGTTGGTTAAATGAGCAAAATTGAGCTATTTTATATTAGAAAATTGGTCATGTAGACAAAATAAAATTTGTGTCAGCGGTTCTCAAAATTTGGGACAATATATATATTTTTTAAATGGAACCATATATTTTTTATTATCTTATTGGAAAGAGTATTTTTTTCTCTTTCCAATAAGGTAATGTTGTTTATGTACAATTTTTTCAAATAAACGAGTTATTTACGTTAAGATAAAAATTATCTTTTATTAGTAAACTATGGAAACAATTGCCTTTTATAAAATTATTATTTTATTAATTTATTTTACAGTAATAACAAAACAAAGAAACTATTCAAATTGAAAGCCATTGTTTTTTTCGCACATTTAAACTCTTTTGGAAAGAGAGCCGACCGTTCTACGTAACTGGTGTCTAGATATAACTTTCCACATAGCACGACCATATCTAACTTTTCTTCATTTGTAAAGTTATTAAACACAGAGAACTTTGCGGAGAAGTTATTAAACGTCAAAAAATCAAAGAATCAATTGTTTCCATGGCTTACTTGACTAAAAAACTAATAAAATAGTTTACAAAATTTAAATTTTTAGCCGTAAATAACTCATTTATTTGAAAAAATTGTACATAAACAACAATACCTTATTGGAAAGAGAAAAAAATACTCTTTCCAATAAGATAATAAAAAATATATGGTTCCATTTAAAAAATATATATATTGTCCCAAATTTTGAGAACCGCTGACACAAATTTTATTCTGTCTACATGACCAATTTTCTAATATAAAATTGCTCAATTTTGCTCATTTAACCAACCTCGTACCTCTTCAAATAAAAAAGTTACCAATAGTGAGCAAGCTTATTGAGACACCCTGTATATATGATTCTAATGAAAGTAAGGGTAGCGGGAGATAAAAAATTTTTTTTCGTAATATTTTCGTCTCTACTCGGATGTCTCTCTTGGCCTTCTATAAGGTTGTCTTACAGTATTTTATTGTATCTTTAATAATATAGAAATTATTTGAGGTAATTCGTTTAGCTGTTACACACCTGTATACAGGATGAACACTACTAACCGTGACATTGACGTTTACCATGGGAAATCAGTAATTTTCAAATATTATCTGTCCCGTAAAACATACAGGGTGTCTCTTAAATAGGGGGACATGGATAACCACAGATTCCTGAGGCTAAAATAAGACGATTTAACTAAACTTGCTTCTACCGGAAAGTGTACCATTTAGCCAGTATCCTGCTTCAAAGTTCATCGAAAAAAAAAAATTAATTTTGCTTATAATAACCGAATGCTTTATTCGATATGGATGAAATTTGGTATGACATTTTATATGGTTATAAGTCATCTTTTAAGATGATACTTGTTATTATTAGTGAACTACTAGTGTATGAAACTTAGTTGTCCCAGCATTGATTAGACCGTAACTTTTTAATGGCTACGCAGATAACGTGAAATTATTTTTTTTTTCGGAAAGATACATTCAATAGTAAACTTTTCTCTCTCTGTGTAATATGTGATATCTGTTACGGTTCACACAGAAAAAAATAAAATCTGAGTGGCTGCACCGCTAAATTTTTAAAATAAATTTAATCTAGCAGTCTATCCAAATGTCAAACAAGTAATTTTTAATGACAGTAACAATTGTTTTATGGGTTGTCAAAAATTTTCTTCGCAATATTCTAAAATTAGTACCATCCGTTTGTTCGGCCTAATAATATTTAACTACCATTATTATAAATAAGACGATTCCATATCTTAGCTTACTCCTAAACAAGTTGTGAAGATTGACAACTCGTTACTGTCATTAAAAATTACTTGTTTGACATTTGGATATACCGCTAGATTAAATTTATTTTAAAAATTTAGCAGTGCAGACACTCAGATTTTAGTTTTTTCTGTGTAAACCGTAACAGATATCACATATTACACAGAGAGAGAAAAGTTTACTATTGAATGTATCTTTCCGAAAAAAAAAATAATTTCACGTTATCTGCGTAGCCATTAAAAAGTTACGGTCTAATCAATGCTGGGACAACTAAGTTTCATACACTAGTAGTTCACTAATAATAACAAGTATCATCTTAAAAGATGACTTATAACCATATAAAATGTCATACCAAATTTCATCCATATCGAATAAAGCGTTCGGTTATTATAAGCAAAATTAATTTTTTTTTTTCGATGAACTTTGAAGCAGGATACTGGCTAAATGGTACACTTTCCGGTAGAAAGAAGTTTAGTTAAATCGTCTTATTTTAGCCTCAGGAATCTGTGGTTACGCCATGTCCCCCTATTTAAGAGACATTCTGTATAATACATAAAGATTTAGAAACAAATTTTTAAAAATTTTCTATCCACCCCCTCTTCTACATAGAATTAGTGTTTTCTTCTCCATAAAAGAACTAAAGAACTTATATTTTAATTGTAAAAGGATGTGTCTCTATTGAAATCAGCATAAACTTTGCTCATACATCATTACGTGAAGGACAAGGTCAGTGAATTCACATATGGATGACTCGTATGATATATGACTGTATGTTAATTAATGAACATTCCTGTCTATAAAAACCGATGTCTTGAATTAGATTCTAATGATTCCATTTCATATTCAACAGGCAAATGTAAATAACGGGGAGAATATGATAAATAACCTTCATCAAATTAAATGATACACATTTATACTTAACCCAATCAGCATAACCAAGACATTGAATTTAAATTAGTAACAACATATCCAGTTACATACATTACTTACGTAATTAACTGCATTAAGAATTAAGATGCAGTTGGCAGTGGTTTAGAAGATATAAATAGCGGAATTCAAAAGCTTTTCTGTGTGGTTTTGTTCTGTTGGTTCTTCCATTTCGCTGAAGACGTATATCAATTTAATGTGTGTGGGCGGTCAACCGTAATTTCAGTCCGTCCTCAATGTCCGTTGCCTTTGCTCTTGGCCTTCAGAGTTGCCTAATTCTAGTAATTACCCAATTCAGGCAAAGAATGTATGTGCTTTGCAAAACAAAAAGGCGGAATGCAATTTCTATTAAGATTGTGGAGAAATAAAATTCTTCATGGTTTTAAAATACAGTGTTAAAAAAAACCTAACTCGAAGTAGGTTATGAACAAAGAAACATCTGTCTTACTTTAAAAGTATTTTATGTCTTAGTAGTATGTTATTGTTTTATAACAACCTTAACATTAGGTCCGTTATTGAGTAAATAATGCCCTAGGGCGTATTAAGTTGCTATGGTAATGTTGACAACAAACTGAGGTTAATAATACTGATACTAACATAAAGTGCAGTTAAGGTTAAGCATTGTGAATTGTAGTCGTTTATAATCATATTTGTTTCATCACAAATACAAACCAGCATACTTCTTATTCTTAGCAATAACATTGCTCGTCCATATTGACAGAAAAATACCACAAGAAATATATTTTTTGTTTGGAAAAATGCTTTGTTTACAGAAACAAAATATTAGGTGCTTAGATACCGCATTCACAGGCTACTTTGTAAGTTGTATTAAAATTTTGTGATTTCTTATTTTTGTTTGATAAATTCTAGTCAGACAAAATGTTTATTAAGAATTTCTAGTAGACATAAAACGTTGAAGGCACCACGGGTGTTAAACGACAATAATGCCTTCGGTAAACGTACTCGCATCGGGCCAGAGGCCCTCGACAGTACACTGTTGACCTCAGACATTATTGTCCTTATAACAATCCTTGGTACCTTAATTACTATAATTAAATGTCAGTTTGGCACGAGATATTGTCAAAAAGGTTGTCTAAAGAAATCAAAGCATTTCTTCTTGCATCTTATTTTAGAAATGGAAATAAATTAAAAAATGGCGAATGGCAATATGTTTCCTTCTTTATTATCTTTTCTCCTTAAAATTACATTTCAAGATCAATTTTGACAACTTGACTTTTGAATTGAATAATGATTGGGACATATACGTTTCTCTGTTCATAGCGTACTCCAAGTTAGATATTTTCTTGAACACACTGTGTAACACCTTTGGTTTGATAAAGATATATTTGGAAGTTAAATACCAACTCTGAACAATTGCAGAAAGCAAGGTTGTAATAGTTATTTACGTATAGAGCCAAAAGAAAAAGTTTATTACTACAGACGATGTTTGAGGCCTGACACGCGTACATTAACTTTATTTTGTTGTTATAATACAAATAATTAAATAAATACTGCAAAATCCAATAAAATACAGCATACACTATGTTAATTGCATTTAACACTGACATTTGTCAATTAGAATTATTTGAATATATTAGCTCTATCCATGATTACAGCAAAGCTGCCTAATTTATGATAGTTAATTTCATTATAATTCTTTAACTCTATATCTCTTGAATATGAAGGAAAGTGTATAATCAAACCGTATACAGAATAAGATATTCTTTTATATTGATAATCACATAAAATGCCAAAAAATGATATTTAACTGCTTTTATTCAAGAAAAACTGCTAAAAACTTCAAATAAAGGAATTTACGGTTGACCAATTATAACCAAAATCTAATCAGCTCTTCATACGGATCATACGGATGTAAAGAAGAGGAATACGAAAGAATTATAATTTTTAGAATTATAGTATTGGAGTTATCGTCGGAGAAAAAACACAGACAGACAAACACACAGACACATACAGACATCATCGTAAAACTAGAAAAATCCTAAAACGTGCTTATTCATTAAAAACCACTGAATTTTTTCACCAAAGACCTTCCTTACCTAAAGGTGTCGAAAGGTAATAGTATATTACATCCGAGGTGGGAGATGTTTCATTACAGCCGAGGGCTTATGTATATTACCGAGAGGCGAAGCCTCGAGGTGAGATAATGCACAAGGCTGTTATGAAACCCCCACCGAGGTTATGTATACTATTTTATTCACAATCATCCTCATTTTAAATCAATCATTTTCAAAATAAATCAATGAATTATAACCTTTAATTTTATTAATATTTTGACAGCTGTCTTAAAATTTGTTTAGCCTACTTAATTATGGGGATCTACGGCAATGTTGCTAGGCAACCCAAGAGATGGAAGTGAAATCTGTTATTTTAACCCAAGAGATTATCATTAAAGTTTTCCAACCTCCAAAAGGTTAGGAATCTGTATATTACTATAATGATTGTGAATAAAAGTATTTTTGAAAAAATAGCAGCTAAATACGTAATATTAAATTATTTCACGTTTTTCAGCGGTCGCCTTGTACTTTTACCCGCTTTAAGTGTTCTGTATAGTAAAATAATCTTACTATTCCTTTAACATAAATGCTATTTTTATTTGAAATGATTCCAAAAGAGCGGCACAAATAATGGCTTGTTTTATCTAATATTATAAAGCACACAGTAAAAGTTATGACGCTCTGTCATAATTACAATATTTAGTTTTATTGCTGGACACGACAGATTCAATTTGTCTGACTATAGAAGCGATAAGTGCAAATTGCACTTGTGTAAGTGTCCATTAAAATTTTTAAAAAAATAAGATATTTAATGAATTTTGCCAGTTTTTCAAGTTATGAAAATGTCTTCGAGCAACAAAGTCAATTGAAAAACATTATTGTATATATCTCCTTTTATTCGTTTGTTAATTACAATTTGTAACAATTAATAATGCTCTGTTGTTCTGAGCGATGTATCTTTTGAAAGTGTGGAGATTTCTCATCGTTCCTTGTTGGTTGTTGAAGCGTGGTCGGTCTGGCAGCGGAAATAGAATGACATAACTCTTCACACGATGTGTAACGGTTCACATCCGCCCGCTATTATTGCATTACGTCCTCCCAGGGCCACGGCGACACAGAATAGGCCCTATATTGATTCCGATCGATTGCCAACATTAGAACAATAGGACACAAATCTCAACTTAACAATAATGTCAATATCTTCACTTGTTTTCAATGAGCTCGTACATACTAGCCTGGTTTACACAGATTGCTTGGTTAGTGAAGCGTACCAAACACTAAATTATGACTACTATTACCTACTACTATATACAGTGTGTCCCATTTAAAGGTGCCACCATTGGGATCTCGAGAACTATAAGAGATACGATGTCGGTTAAATGGAACTTTTTATGCGCCTTTGGGAGGCCATCTCAGATGTGTTTTTATTTTTCCAAAAATTCTCATAGGGCACTAGATAATGACGAAAAACTGAATATTGTTGATTTTTTGTTTTTCAAATAACTTCTAAACTATTAATAATTGAGAAAAAAGTTTCAAATATAAAAGATAGATATTTTTATTAACTAACCAGTGGCGTACGGAATAAATTTTTATATACGTAAATTTTTGAGATATAACACAAACTTATATTTTTTTAAATGGAACCCATATCTGATTTTAGTCTCAAAAAAATAAATATTTTTTTCTCTTTTCAACGATGTAAGGGTTATTATGTTTTATATTTGTTTTGCCTTCAAAATTATTATTTTTTCCTTATTTTGTATTAAATTTACAATTATTTTGAAAATATTGGTAGATTTATATTTGGAAATACTCCTTGTATTTAAATAATTTATTTTGTTAGAAAATTTTGCTCAAAATTCGTATCAAATTAATTTTTATATTTTATATCAGGTCGCCCTTGGCTCATCATAGTGTAATTTGTAATTATGAGTCTAGAATAAAAATATTAAGTAATAAAGGCATAAAACAAATTATTTTGATCAAATACAATATAATTAATAAAAATAATAATGTTTTTTTGGGAAATAATAAGAAAATTCAGGAAAATAAAGAGAAAAATGAAATTTTAGGAGCAAAACAAATATAAAACATAATAACCCTTACATCATTGAAAAGAGAAAAAAATATTGATTTTTTTGAGACTAAAATCAGATATGGGTTCCATTTAAAAAAATATAAGTTTGTGTTATATCTCGAAAATTTACGGATATAAAAATTTATTTCGTACGCCACTGGTTAGTTAATAAAAATATTTATCTTTTATATGTGAAACATTTTTCTCAATTACTAATAGTTTAGAAGTTATTTGAAAAAGAAAAAATCTACAATATTCAGTTTTTCGTCATTATCTAGTGCCCTATAAGAATTTTTGGAACAACAAAAGCACATCTGAGATGGCCTTCCAAAGGCGCACAAAAAGTTCCATTTAACCGACATTGTATCTCTTATAGTTCTCGAGATCCCAATGGTGGCACTTCTAAATGGGACACACTGTATAGAGTGATTTTCAACTTCGAGCATTTATAGCACTGACCAATCTGAGTAAAAAAAGTCTGATGTAGCCAGCACATAACCTCACGTTTGGTATTTAACCACGCAGTATAAATAAAGCAATCACAAATCAAATATTTTTACATTCACTCATAAGTCATAACAATCTTTATTTTACATTTAACAAATATATCATACACAAAATAAATTTCACAAATATTGGCAAAACTAATAGAAAAACAACAAAATTGTACTCGTATCTTTACACAAAGTCTTTTCCGAGCCGTACCCTGAAAGACAATGAAGCAAATCAACAGTACATCTAATATTTATGTAATATGGAAATTGTATTATTTTTACAAACTTTAATTTCAGTAGAATCAAAAATATTATTACTGCATTCTCCTTACCACTGTTTCATTATTAATTTTAATGTAATTGCTTCATTGATAGTGATATTTGTTTAAATATGTTAAAATTGTTATTACAGTACATATTATGTTTTTGTTTGCGTATGGGCAAAATGATGTATAAAAACAAATTATTTTATAAAATTATATTTAAAGTTATTTACTAAATGTTATTATCGTAAAATGAATATTGTACCATTACATTCAATTTTATTTGTAAAAGTTGCTGAGAAATTATATTCAATGTATTTTTTTTCAGGAAAAACTGTTAAAAACTTGTATAAGTGATACTTCTGGTTATCCGATCGATATATAATAAAAACTGATGAGCTCTTCCCACATTATTATAAAAAGGGTATACAACATTTCAAAATATTCTGATTGATTTTTACATATATGATACTAGACCAAAAAATTTTTTATTATTTTTAAATTGATTAATTATTCGTAGTTTACGAGAAAATAATTATTAAAACTTTGGAGAAGGGATCTGTGACGTCAGTAAGGTAGAATGATAGAAGAAGACAGTTAGACTAAGATAGATATATTGTGGTAGGCGAAAGCGACAGCTGCTGTCACTTTCGCCATTCCATAACCTTATCACAACATATCTATCTCAGTTTAACTGTCTTCTTCTACCATTCTACCCTATTGACGTCACAGATCATTTCTCCAAAACATTAAATTGCTAATAACAATATTATTACAAACTAATGTTTAGTTTTTATTATTATAATGAGAAGCTATAGAGGTTTGTTTTTATATATTATGACATATATTGAAATTCGATTATGGTCACATACCCCATTGTTATTAAAGTACATATTATGTTTTTGTTTACGCATAGGCAAAATGATGTATAAAAACAAATTATTTTATAAATTTATATTTAAAGTTATTTACTAAATGTTATTATCGTAAATTGAATATTGTACCATTACATTCAATTTTTATTTGTAAAAGTTGCTGAAAAATTATATTCAATGTATTTTTTTCAGGAAAAACTGTTAAAAACTTGTATAAGCGATACTTCTGGTTATACGATCGATATATAATAAAAACTGATGAGCTCTTCCCACATTAGTATAAAATGGGTATACAACATTTCAAAATTTTCTGATTGATAGTATTTGAGTAATGGGGTATTCCGGTGATATGGAATTAATGCAAAATAATAACTTTTTTCTATAGTTTCCATCTTCATATAGTAAAAAAATATAATAAAACATGTTTAATAAAAAGTTTTAATTCATAATTTAATGTTATAAAATTGGAATTTTTACAGCTCTAGAAACGTCCTTGAAATTTGTGACGTCACGTTGATAATCTGTTGCTCATTTCAAAGTAAATATTTTCGTTTAAAAACACAGATGGTGCCAGTAGTTAACACGCGCGGGTATATTTCTTGTTTGACATTTCGTCCACTTTATAATTATTACTCCTATTTTTACCATAAACAAACACAGGACAAACACCGAAATACACGCTGCTACTAAAATCATATGTAAACATGCAAATGGCTGTCATGAACATGTGGATTTAGGCGCTGAAGTTCGTTGCAGATGTCACCATCTAGTTGACGTCATAAGCGCGCCATGATAAGAAAATTTGAATTGCGATGAAATTTTTTAAAATTCATATCTCATGTGATGCTTACATTTTCTTACTCAAAGTTAGATATTTAGAGTCCTACTGGTCTGTACTAATGTAAAAAAATATTTTTAAAAAATGTCGGAATACCCCATTGTGATGAAAAGATCCACACACACTCATACACACATACATACCCCACAGACATTATTTTAAAAATGTTAAAATAGGATTCTGGGGACATCAAAATATACTTATTTACTAAAATCGTTATATGCGATTTTTAGCACGATTCTTACATCTCCCTTACCTAGGGCAGCAGGAGGTAAAAAAGGTTAATCAACATGGGTCCGATCTTTAATAGTTTCTGAGATATAAGGCAGTGAAATATGAGTTTTGACGGGGTTTACCTCTGCTATTCGAAAACTTTAAGAGTTACGATGTTCGATTAAATGAGACTTTTTGTTTACCTTTGAGAGGACATCTTAGAAGAGCTTAATTGCAAAATGGTTGTGTTTTTCGTTATTTCATTTAGTTGTAACCCAACATTTCAACAGAACTAAAAACAAAAGTGAAAAGGGGTCCTTAACGTCCGCCGGCCGTGGTCGTTAAGATTTATAACAGGCACATCTCAGCATCATGGAAGCTGTTTTCATGGAAAAATTATAAACAACAAAAAATTTGTCAATATGACAGGAGAACGAATTTTCAGAAGATATTCTTAAATGTTTATATGTTATATCATTACGAAAAATCTTGAACGCCACACAACCGATATGCAAATAACAGACTTGGGAGTAAGTGCTCTTCTACCTGTATCGGAAATATTGAAATATTCAAAATCAACCTCAACCGGTAGGGAAGCACTTACTGCCCTTAACACTTAAATAGCTATAGACACACAATTTTTGATGCAGTAAAAATCAGGCTGTCACAATTTATTTAGTAATATAAACCAGGCGAGTGTTTTCCGCTTTCTGTTTCTTTAATCACGTGAAGCATATTAAATTCAAGAGTGCGTGCACCCTATCCTACCGCCCGTATTGTATACAAAGAGATAAACAGATCAAACAAATGAGCAGACGACCGCACATTCCCCGATAGGAATGTCACCTTTATGAAGAATAATATCCATTCTCCCTATACAATACAAAACAAAACAACCTTTGTTCCAATAGGTGTCATTTTAAGAGATACACTATTGCTATCTCGAGAACTATAAAAGCTATAATTAGCAAACAATTTCTATTTTATAAGACTACTTTAATGAGCGAAACAATTTTTTTTTAAACCAATGGTTCTCAAAATACGGGGTGCGACTTTCTTATTTTAAATGATAACCTGTTTTTTGTATTTGCTTATTCGATTCAGTATTTTCTTTTTTTGTAATTCAACGATATCCATATGAAATACCATAAAATTACAAAATATTTGAGAAAAATTCAAAATTAAATATGTAGGAGAGAGCGAGGCTTGTTGTCACACGGGTAGGTTGTCCCACGTATCATTTCTCAGTCACTACAGCACACTTCACTTTGAAGTTAGGTTGTGTGGTATTTGTGCCAATTCGTGATTTGTCTGGAATGTCTGTACGGGGCTGGTTGTCACAAAAACCCCGGGGATAGTTGTCAGTATGTATAATGGGCTCACCTCCTGGATGAATAAATTTTGTACTTGCCATAATTGTGAAAGTGTGGCCGAAAGTGACTGATGTATTAACTATTCACATAAATTCTTATTTCAATCACTAAATGTGTCTTAAATTTAAATTACTGGCGCCCGATTGATGTTTTTCTTTATCAACCTTAATTTTTAGATAAAATTTATTGAAAAATTTTGAATTTTATTCGATAGTAATACCACTAGAGGTTTGATTTGGCCGGATATTTTTTTATTTAGCTCGAGTGATTTTGACAGGACAAATCTTTTCAACAAATTGCCATCAAGAAACCTAGTGTTAATATTTATAAATAAAAAAATATTCCGTGTTAAAAATCAAACCTCGAATCACCATGGAGAAGTAAATAAAAAAAATATCCAATTTATCCACTTGCATTTTGTCTTCCTTCCTATTTTATCGTTAGCAAACTGTGATTTTGACGTTTTTGAATGTCTTTTTTTATACAGTAGTGGAATAGGCTATTCCACAGTAATCAAAAATAGTAAAAGTTTATTGAAAATAAGAATGATAATAGTTAAAGGATAAGGAAAACCATATTTCTTTTATTATAAATTATTCCTTCTAGAAGACACGGGGAGTTTTGCTTTTGATGATGCAGGACATGTGCACGAGTGTTTGAGCAAATAGGATCCAAGTATGACCTCCGATTTTGAGAAGCCCCGCCCTAACTAAGAATATATTTCTTCGGGTGTGTCGGATCTGTTTGGTTGCTGTTCGGGTGACGTTCTAATTTTTTTTATTTTTATAAAATGAGAAAAAAAGTGAAATAAATTAAGTTAAATAATTTATTTTATGCCTCTAATAATGAATTATAATATTACAATTTAAATATACATTATTTTGTAATTTGTTTAACAATTTTTCGTGGTTTGGGAACCACTGTTTGTTTACTTCTGGTATATCCACATTACCTGCGTCACAAAGCAGATTTAAAATTCGGATCTTAATATCTCGCTTATTTGGAGGAATTTTTAACTCGGACTTTCACATGTGGTCTTATATTTTTATGTATTTCAAGAAAAAAAAATTTAAAAAATGTCGTGGAATAGCCTATGACAACAATCACCGGTCTCCCCAATCCCCCTATTTAAATATGACTAAATAAGGAGTGGTATGGAAGAAAACAAATAAATTAAATTCAGAAATAATTGCAGAAACTGTAATAATGTTCTTTTTTGTTGTGAGTAATTATTTATTAAAGATACATGTATATGAAGACACAAATAATTTTATAAAAAAAAAATCAAAATTGCCACCATTGACATGAATACTTAGTTCTAATCTTCTTAATAAACTATTTCTCACTAATCTCAGCGTTCTTCCGTCAACATTATTAAGAACAAATTCAATATTAGTTTTTAATTCTTGCAATGTTTTTTTTTTTATAATATCCGTAGTTTCTTTTTGTCACACAGGTAAAATCTTTTCGTACGCATGTTTGTATCTCTGCTCAGGCAATAATTTGAAATTGTCAACATACGAGTAGTTCGTATACATACACAGGTGTATATTTTAACATTTTTCTGCATTGTGTTGCTTTACTTGATTTGTCAATAATGTTATAAAAACTATCAAGAATGGCTAGAATAATGATCTTGTCTGCATGTACGTTGTTTGATGTAGAAAAAAATAGTTTCCTAGTCGCTGTCAACACAGAATTGTAGAGCGATTTGAACTACCTATAAACAAAACATTATTGCGCAATGCAATTCGTACGAGAAGAATACTGTAGGAATAATTGCGTAAGCACTAGAAATAAACTGGAAACAGTAGAGAAGAAATAAATGGTTTGTTTGAAGTTCTTTAATAACTTAATTGTTATTCGATATACCGTAATATTTTTTTAAAATTTTCTGTGACGTTAAGCCCATTTTGTCAGGAAGATATTGGCACTTTGCAAAGTCGTATAACGCAGCGCGAAACCTTGCTGTAACTTTGATTGTGCAAACATTGTCTAGTTCCCTAAATATCGACCGGTGGATATTGCTTTTTGCGGCCCAGAGCTGATGTTACGCTACAGTTTAGATTTATCCTTGTGATACCATCCCTAACTAACTGCCCTATTTGTTCACCGACACAACTTTTGCTAATTTTCTCTCATACTCTGTCTAAAGTTTTCACCGGAATTTGTAAAAGCTTTGTGCTTTCGTAACATGACAGGTGGGAAACGTTTCTTTTCACAACACTTGTTTTCAAAAGGTTTTCAAATAAAGCCTTTTTGTCGTAAGAAGAATGATGCCACAGTAAATACAGTTTGTGAGAAAATGTTGCTTTAAAATGAATGTATCATAAGATGGAAGAATTGTTGACGTTGATGTTTCATATCCCAAACGGCCCGGAAGTTTGTGGGATCGTTATCAAAAAGAATTAAGAAATAATAGTTATTTGTGTATCAAAGTTGTAAAAGTAATCTTTTTTTGGGCGAATCTAAAGTTTGTAGTTGAAGCAAAAGCCGAGGCCAACAAATTAGATGAGGCTAAAAATGAACTATTGAAGCGAGGTACACGATAGCTATTTTTAGTACAAGTGAGCAAAGTATGTCTTTTTCTCACGCGTCCGGAAAGTGAGAAAAATACATGCTCACGTGTGCTAAACATGATTTTTTCAGCAATCTTGAAATATAATTTTTCTAAAAAACAAAACATTGTACTTTTTACCTCCTGCTCCCCTTGGTGAGGGAGGTATAGGGATCGTGCTAAAAATCACATTTCGAGATTTTAGTAAATGACCACGTTTTAAGGTCCCTAGAATCCAATTTTAACATTTTCACAGTGGTCTGTGTGTGTGTGTTTGTGTGTGTGTGTGTGTTTGTGTGTGTGTGTGTGTGTGTGTGTGTGTGTGTTAGTGTGTGTATGGATTTTGTTGGCGCTCTAACTCAAATACTATCATTCAGAAAATTCTGAAACCTTGTATTTCTACCCTGTTATGGAAAGATACCATTAGATTTTGGTGTAAATCAGATAACCGGAAATGGCACTTTATCTGAAGCTCATAATGGTTTTTCTTCAAAAAATACCATTAAATGACATTTATTCGCATTTTATGTCATTATGAAATGTATAGATAATTGAATTTTCTGCAGGAATACTTTAATACATCTATATATTTTACAGATTTTAAAAATATTTTTTTTATTAATCCCGAAGCCTAAGATAAACACTATTCCTGTGTTACACAGTTCATATTTCAAATGAATGTAACTGACAGGTAAATATCACTTCAAATTAATAAAAATTAAATAGCGGGAGGTTTTGTGTTGGCCACATCAGATTTTTTTATTAATGAAAAACTCAAGAGTACATATGCATGTTTATAACTAAATTTAATGTAACTACAAAAAAATATTGTTCCTACATGTAAAATATCAGATATTTATTATACAATTTGTAACTCCATCAAAATTTATGACTCCTGACGTGGATTATCATAGGCTTGTGTATTTTGCTTACTTGTGAAGAAAGTTATTTACTTTGCTCACTTGTGATTCAACATGCTACTTTGCTCACTATTTTAAATTGAATAATAATTTTGCTAACGATTGTGGAATAAACATTTTGAAGGCGGCTATCACAAAGTTATGATATTAGTATATTAATATGTATTTGTAATGACCTTGACACTGTGGAAAAGTAGGTTCATTTATAAACTAAGTTGAAGTGTATAAACACAGTTAACACCTGTATGTTACATTTTATTTATTAGAACCGATTAATTTTAGAAAACAAAATATTTTCCACATCTTTTATCCTACTTGTAAGCAACCATGACGAAGTTTACACCCACAGTCACTCCATTTAGTTGCGTAACTTAAATAAATTAGGTAGCTATGGCTTATGTTCGAATTCACGATACTGTGGTGTTAATAGAAATTATACTATAGTAATTTTTTTATGCAGAGTAGTTACGTGATTAAAGTTTGTAAACTAGATAATTACGTCAAGGAATTACTAGATTTACATGGTATACTAATTTAATTTTAACAACGAAGCAAAATTTGAGAAACAGTTACTGTTTGTATTGAAAAATACAAATTTTATATGCAACAAGGTAACAGTGACAGTGATGAACAACGAACAAAGTAAACAGATGTTATCATACGAAAAGATAAAAACGAATGAAAACACACCAAATGTCGGTCGACAAGATAAATGTCATATAAACGTACAAATATTGAAATCCAATAATGCCAATATCTGGTGAAAAATGAACTACAATTGAAATAAATAAAATAAATATATCATCACGGCATATTACCCATTACTGGGTGTGCCAGTATCTACAACACATGTAGACATCGGTAATGATGACGATATATTTTACCGTGTGGGCGCTTACCAGGCGTCACCTCACGGGCACTCATAGCTGGTGTGGAGAGTGCACCACAGGGGTCACTTTTGTGCCAATTAAAATTGGAAATATTTGGCGTCTGTCGGGATCGAACCCGGTTCCCCAGGTTCGCGACCAGACACTCAGGCACGCGGCCACGGGAAATAAATTAAAAATGCATTTAAAACATTATGTACATATATTATAATATAATAATTAAAACGTACTTTTCTTATAGTATGTAAAATATAGTATTTGTTTTCTTTGTTTTTCTAAACATAGACATCACTCGGTCATTATTACATTTTTACATAAAATTTTTACTTTCTGTTCATACTTTCATGATAAATCTTGCAAATGTTTGCTTTCAAGTTATTATTTTGTTTCAAATAATATTTGTTTTATATTACGAATTGTAAATGGGACAAAAGTAACCCCTTTGGTGCCTTCTCCACACCAGTAGTGAGTGCCCGTTAGTTGATGCCTGGTAAACGCCCGCAGTATACAAATGTATACAAAGCAGATTGGCACACCGGTAATATCCCGTGATGATATATTTATTTATTTTATCTGTTTTAAAAAAAATAAATTTAATATTTGTTTTTTTGTCAATAACTTTATGGAGTCTTGTAACCGCGTGCCTGAGCGACTGGTCGTCTGGATGCAAATCTAGGATCTAGCCAAAATTATTTCTTTAAATGCCACAAAAGTGACTATTGTGGTGCACTCTCCACGCCAGCAATGAAGGCCCGTGTGGTGACGCCTGATAAACACCCGCACGGTACGAATATGTCATCATTATTATTGCTTGTACAAAGCAGATTATCACACCCAGTATTGGGTAATATGCCGCCAAAATATATTTATTTACTTAAACCTTCGGAGGGAGAATCTAAAATATTTCTTCACGGAAAATAGCAGCTCATAACCTAGTAATCGTTTAAACAAACTGATCGGCTTTTAAACATCCTGATTGATTTATTGATGTTTACATAATAATAGCGTAAACTATGTTAATTACGCTGACAAATATAAAAAACGTTGTATTCATCTGCGAATTTGTTAAAAGGGATAAAAAGTAAATGAAAACTCTGCTATTCATGAGCTCTGCAGCAGCGCTGATCTGTACGTTTGACCTAGTTTCACGTCGACGAGACGAGCATTTTGATTGAGTGGATATCCCTGCCCTTATTTCTACGCCTATGGAGAGAGTTATATATTCATTCAACAGATTTAACCCGTATACTAATACAGAAACAACTTTAACACATTATAGCAATTATGCTATAATTAACAAGCATATACGAGTCGAATGAGACAAGGATTTTGTTAGTTCTGTTTGCTATTGTTTTGAAATCATTAAAAATATTAAAATAGCTTGAACTTCTACAACAAAAATACAGTTTTTGAAAGAGTATAAAAGTTTTGAAAAGAATCTACAGCTTTTATAAAAGAAGTAAAGTTTTTTTCAAAGGGATGCTGTTTTCAAAAGTTTTTTAAAGAACTTAGGCTCTCTTAGAAAATTCAGTTACTATTAATTTTAAGCATATGACTTTGCTAGTAACCTAACATGTTTTTAATTTATAGTCCTAGTTATTAGCAATCTTTTATACAGAGAAGCAAATTCATAAATTTATTACTCTTCATGTAAGAATGACATAGCGCAATAAAAAGTGTATGATTCTTAGTGACATACATAACTGAGGCAGTCTGTTAAGGAAATAATTTGAAATTGTCAACATAGTCAGAAAACATTTGCGTGTATTTTAGTGATTTGTTTCGTTTTAATTTGCGTGATTTTCCTATCCGTAATAACATGTGTTACATAAGTTTATGAAAAAAAATCTGTTGTGGCCATTTCCATATTAGGCTATATAAGTATTGTACTGCACTTCGCTTTTGAACCGTCGTTTTATAACAAAATATTACAGAACATTACCCAAATAGTGTCTTATTGTATTTAACATGTCTTCTGCACACATATAATTTTAATTATATCTATTTTTCATTGTATGAGGAAGTTTCTAAATGTCACAGATTCTTCCAATTCATTAACCAGATTGGCGGTATTTCTGATGGATATATGCATATTACCTATAATTTCAAATATTTAATTAATAAAACAATAAGAAAGATTAAATGTACTTCCCAGAAAAAGCTATCAAATTGTCACTAAAACTGTTTATTTTTGACACTGAAATCTGTCATTTACAAATTATGTTATAAACATTTGAATTTGTAAACTGGTTTCCCTAGTGTATTTTCGCCTACTCGGCTTGTTATATCCCGATATTCTATATATTATAGCGTCTTTATCTCTAAATTTGTAGAAGATATAATAAAAAATTTTAATGTATCAGGTGTAGAATTATGTTCTTCAAAATTAGTAATGTCAAAAATTAATGTTTGGAAGAATTACTTTTAAAAACTACTATTTCCGGTTATTCAATTGTTACCAAAACCTTTTCAGCTCTTCCGAGGAATGTTAGATTGAGGAATTCATAGTTAAACAGGTCTTAATAGTTTTTGAGGAATCGTCCGTCCAACATCCAGCCATACACACACACACACACACACACACACATACACACATCTCCACACACACACACAAACACACACACAGACATCATTGTAAAAATTTTAAAATCGGATTCTAGTGACCTTAAACGAGCTTATTCATTAAAATCTGAATAAGTGATTTTTAGCATTATTCCAATACCTCTCTTAGCGAGAGGTAAAAATTAATGGGTACTGTGGTTTAAAGAAAGTATATTGAATCTGATCATTACTAGAATGAGGTATTTGCACGTGACGTTTCAATATGGCGGATGTCAGTTTTTTTATGTGCATTACCATTATTTTCAAACCAGCTGGTAGAAGAGTAACAGATAAGCTTGTATTTAGTAAATTTAAAATAAAAATTAATAAGTAACGGTATTATTTGGTATTTTTCCGAGGGTGACACTGGTATTGTTTTGTATTGTTTTCATACATACAATTTAAAAACATTTTATAATGTAAGTAAAATACGTAGGTACAATTTTATGAATCTTATGAAACAGATTGTTTCATAATATTCCGTATTTCAATATATGTACTTTAATAAATAAATAAAATATTTATAATTTTTAATGTCCCAGTTCTTATGGGGTCCCGTGGCCACGTGCCTGAATGTCTGGTCGCGAACCTGGGGAACCGGGTTCGATACCGACAGACGCCAAATATTTCCAGTTTTAAATGGCACAAAAGTGACCCCTGTGGTGCACTTTCCACACCAGCTATGAGTGCCCGTGAGGTAACGCCTGGTAAGCGTCCACACGGTAAAATATATCGTCATCATTACCGACGTCTACATGTGTTGTAGATACTGGCACACCCAGAAATGGGTAATATGCCGTGATATCTTTATTATTATTAATGTCCCAGTTCTATTCTATGTGGTCGGTTATTACAACTGCAGCAACTTTCGGAATATTTTTACAATATTCATCATATTCTGCCTATTTATTTATGAAAAAGGCTAGTATAATGGTCTTGTCTGCATGTACGTTTTTTGATGCAGAAAATATAGTTTGCTAGTCGGTGTCAGCTGAGATTATAGAGCAAATTGAGCTACCTATAAATTAATTACTTTTTGCCTATGCTATAACTTTTATAACTTCCGAAAGAACGTTTAAATTTGATTAGCAATGTGCCTTGCAAATGTAGAAAGTATTCTTCCTTGTTTTTAATGAGCGTGCGGTATATTTTGTGACCTTTTTCTGTTCGAGTGGGCATTTAGTAATGAATAATGCAGTAACTGCGTCCCCCATTCTTGACCGCGGTAATTAAGATTGCAATCGGTGGTTGCAGGCTCTACTCGACATATATCATCCCCTGCGCGAACTTTCTACGCGGTGCGGCCGTATGTCCATTCTGCTACAAAAACTTCACGTCCGCCAGAAGATAACACCAGGTCTACCAACTCGTTATTTTAGTTGGCAACGTATAGGATAGGACATGACGAGGAGAATAAAGTGAGGAATAAATGCTAGATGGCATTATTGTGGTGCTGATGATGATTACGATGAATAAATGGGATCATCCACCTCCACTATAGTAAGAAGGGGACTACTAAAGTTTAAAAAAGTTAGTTCATAAAATATTTGAGTTTAAATGCCCCTAACATCTTTTCTATTTCCAATTCGTACTGGTTTTTCAAGTATGGATGCGGAATATAACGAAACAAAGAAAGTAAACCTAGGAATATGTAAATGCGAACTTGTTGGCGAAATTTAGAACTAAAACAAAGGAGCAATTTTATTTTATTTGTATGCTTTTACCATGGCCAACTTCAATGAATGGTGGTTATACAGCAGAGGTATATTTTCGTGCTGCCATCTATTGATATTTTCCTTGAACTACACTTGTGACTAATAGGCCAATAGTTGTATTGTAGTGCAGAAAGATTATATAGGGACAGTAAACACAAGCGTTCATATTCAGACTTTCGTGTCGTGGTAGTGCAGTTGTATTGCAGTGCAGAAGCTTGCAAGGTTCAAACTTCTGCACTACACTATCAACGCTGCGATGGAACGGCCAATCAAAAGGAGGCATATTATTTGAAACTGAAGAAGATATTGTTCATAGACTTACATATATTGCTTTGACTTCCTTATGCCCGGTTTCTCCAGAGCAAGTTACGACTTAAGTCGTTGCTTATTCCTAAGTTCCACCTTAAACTGTTGCACCACGCAAAAATGTCAAAATGTAAGACGTAAGTAGCACTTAAATGTAAGTCGAAAAAATCGGTGACTTATGTGGTTATGTGTCATATGTCAGTTGACATATCGGTAAGTCGCGGTAAATTTGTTTCGTTTTGGGCTGTTACGGCAAGAAAATTAGATGATATAAAGAAGAAACGATTAAATTATAGCAAAGAGGAAGAAAATTGGTCTGTAAGATTGTAGAAACAAAGATTTAAAGAGAATATTGAAAATAAAAAATCATTGCGGTGTCCATGTCCAATATTCAAAAAGATAACACCTGGAAATTAATTGCCGCAGCATTGGCAATAAAATGTGTGAAAATATGAAGACTGACGCAAGGAAGACGACATCGAAGAAAAAGGCTTCAGTTTATAGGACTGGCGGTGATCCACATAAAAATATTAAAAATAAATAATATATTTGGAACAAATGAATTCTGTTACTTATTTTTCGCAGAGTCCTACCATTTTCGACAATATCGACTTAACGTTGTCAAAATTAGGGAAATCTTGTAAATCCATTTCGAATATTGTTGAATGAATACAAATATAAACCCTGTTAAACACATTGACAGCTTTGACATTTGACAGCCGGTATTTTATTTTGAATCGCTAAATTTCAAATTGACCAATCATAGAACAACATTACGCTGTTGCCAATGTAATTTGTGACATAAGTTAAGTTCGCATTTGAATTTGTTGGTGCAACGCAATTGGGATATAAGTCTTACTTACAATTAAGTAGCACTTTAATAATCAACAACTTAAGTTGCTGTGGAGAAACCGGGCATTAAAGATCTGACTTCAACTCTGTGTAATATCGTGATGCTATAAAAATATAAGAAACCCGAAGAAACACAAAACACACAATTTATTGAAACATTTTAGAGGAAATTATTGGTGTTGCGTTACCAATATTTCATTTATTTATGTGTAATACCAATAGCTTCAGCTTTATGAAAGAAATAAGTTATGTTAGCGTTATAAAAAAGATAAACAACCAGTGCTGAAAAACATCAGAGTTTAGAAAACAATTTTGTTATTCGATTAGTAAATATTCCATAGTATATCTTTAACATCACGTTCCCACATTCGAATTACATTTTTTGGTCAACAGAAAAAAACTTATACACAATCATTATATGTCGATTCCTAACCTTTTAAAGCTTGGGAAATACGTCATTCCCAATTGTAAAAATATATAAATAATAATAATAAAAAAAAGAAAATCGTCGAAAGGTCAGGTGCAATCTTTTTCCCTTTAATCTTCCCAATTTACGTAATCTTCTAAAAGTGGAAAATGAGTCTCTGCCCTTTCTTGCTCGTATTGTTTCGTATTTCCAAATTTTGCACAAAGAAGTAAGCCTATTTCAAATATATAATTACTTAATCCCACGAAAATAAAAGAAGTTTTTGGTAATTTATAATACAGTGACCATGTTCTGCATTAATTTTAAAATTTATCGTTTGTACTTGTTTTTGTATATCTTCTAAAAAAAAAAACGTGAAATATTTTCTTTCAAATAATTCTTAATATAAAGGAACCGACCCTGTCCTTGCCTGCTGGTATCATTTATTAGGGGTAGGTAACCGCAAACTAAAGGTCCCCATTGTTGGTTTATGCATGCAGTTGCTAAATCGTTTTAAGACAAAGTGTTCTTGTAATTTGATTTCTATTATAAACATATGAATTATACAAGTTTTTACAATGATACTTAAAAGAACTATACATAAAAGACTAGTTTTTCAGGCAAACTGTTATATAAAGACGGCGTTAGGTATGAAGAAGAAGCTTTGAGCTTAAATTTTCTATAAAATGGCTGAACAAATCTTTAATTCGTTTAGGAACTAATTTATTTGATATTTAACGTGGAGTACCAGTTCATTTTACTTTATGAACGAGACAGAGTCAAATAGATTTCACACGATCGTCTATCGTATTCATTCCAGCACTAATTCTGTGTTGAGAAATATGATCATACTTACATACACCGTAAACAAAACGTAAGCATGAATTCTAGAGAAGAGTAATTAATTCTATTTTTTTAGTCAATGATAGATTAGGAATGTAGACGCATGAGCAATAATCTAAAATCGACAAGGTTAATATATTAACAAGACGTAATTTAACCTCGATGCTTAAAATCATTTCTGAATTGTACAAATGCCGTAATTTAACTCTAGCAGTTTTAAGTTTGTGTTCTACAAATTTTAGATACTCATCTACTGTCAGACCTAATATTTTCTTGCATGAATTTCTTTTAAGGGGTATGCCATAACAGATCACGCTTCCACCCCACGCCCACGGGTTGAAAAGGTTTATGTAAAGTTGTAGAGTTGCTTAGCAACAGTTAACATTGTCATAGATCCCTACGATCCCTGTAATAAAGTAGGCTAAACAAATTTTAATAGATCAATCCAGAACAAATGAGTATCGTGAGGGGCAGCTGTCAGAAATAAATTTCATAACATAATTTACTCAATGATGGAGCCATGGAAACATTTATGGTTTAATTTTATGAATGAATTGTATCAAAATCAAAATTTCTTGATAAGATATATAATGGGGGATTACGGCTCAATCGAATTAAAGGAAAATAGTAAAAAAATACGAATGTGTATGCTGAGTAACGAATATTAATAAAAAAATCTGTTGTGGCCAGCACAAGACCTTCCGTCAATTCCATGTATTTTGTACAAATCCCATACCAAAAGGTCCTTGGATCAGATTCTATATACTATCATGTAAAATCGAACACGAACACATACTATTTTTTACAAATTCCATACCAAAAGTTCATTTGAAAAGGTTCTATAAATCCAATAAAATTATAACATAAACTACACTAAGTAATGTCCTTCCATCTTCTCTTTGGCCTTTCTCTGCGTGTCACTTGCGAGCAACACTATGACATACCAATTTTAGATCCTATACTTTTTTCCATATTTGGTTTTCACTTGCAACTGACATCTGTCAATTAAATTTTTTTGAATAATTATGTCAGCTGTTTCCATGATAAATAACAAAGCTGACTAATTTTTGAAAATTAATTTCTTTGTAATGCTTTAACTATACATCTATTGAATATGAAGGAAAATGAATAATCAAACCATATAGAGAAGAGTATTTTCTTTAATAAATATGATAAGAAAATGTCAAAAAATAATATTTAACTGCATTTTTTTAAGAAAAACTGTTAAAAACTTCAAATAAGGGTACTTCCGGTTGACCAATTATAACCAAAATCTAATCAGCTCTTCATATGGTTGTAAAGAAGAGGAATATGAAAGAATCATAATTTTTAGAATTGTAGTTTTGGAGATATCGTCGGAGAAAAATTTGTCACACACACACACACACACAGACACACACACAGACACACACACATACACACATACAGACATCATCTTAAAAATAGTACATTCGTATTGTAGGGACCCTAAAACGTGCTTATACATTAAAAACTCACCACCGAATTTTTTGACCAAAAACAATACCTTCCTTTTGACGGAAGGTAAAAATGAAATGGTATAATTGAGATATTTCGGAAATAAAGGGTTTTTTGTTATAACGCTTCGACACTAATATGAAAATATTTTGATTGGCGACCGAGAAACCGCCTATGCATGCATTACAAATAGCGTGTTAGGAGGTGGGATTACTACCAATGGAAGTTAAGAAATTCAAATTCGAAAGGAGGGGCTAACATTCCTGTACTACAGTTTCCAAACAGTTTTTATTTTAACAAAAATTTCTTGTATTAAACTTAATAATTTAAATACACCTGTAATTATAAAGTATGTATACTTATACAGTGTTATAATATTCATTTATTTTTATGTAAATATAACTTAAAATAGCATATATTTCAAGAACATTTAGGTCCATGATCAAAACAGTTTGATATAAAAACACATAAATGTGACGTCACGTCAATCTTTTCAAAATTCGGGAGACCATAACTCGCTTATTAATAGGAATTTTTTCCCCGGATTTTCATCAATAGTCTTAGTTTTCCTAATATTTTCAGATGAAATTATAAAAAAAAAATGGTGTAATCCCCCATTAAATAATTTTTAGAAATATTCAAAAGTGAGGTTAAAATCACTCCTGTGGAGGGCAGATGACGTCATTCTGGAATGGTCTATATGCTCGTCAAAATAATAATAAAATTAAAGTGATTTATTTTGATAATTATTGATTTAAAAAGAGGATGATTGTGAATAAAATAGTATACATACCTCGGTGGGAGTTTCAACACAGCCTGTGGGTGTATGTGACCTCGAGGTTTCGGCTCTCTGTAATCTACACGAACCCTCAGATGTAATGTAATATTATTACTCTTTCATTAAATTTGTTAAAATAAAAACATAGGTATTATTATATAAAGTTTACATGGCCTTGTTTCCGTGTTTATAATGTTTGTCTAGAGTTTGTTCTTTCTTGTAATGTGCACGAGGTCCATATGTTATGTGCTCGTGCGCATGCGCGCTCGATAACGGCACCGCACGGACCCGTGTTTCCGCTTCCGTGCCTGCGTGGCCTGCTTAATAGTTTCTTGTAATCATGATTTACTCCAAACGGTCTTCAATTTATTATAGGATGAATACTGCAACCTCCAAAACTTAACCATAACGCACAAGACATCACGTTCATACTATGAATATATTTATTTGGAATATTTACAACAAGAAGAGATTGTTTTTGGGCGGCGGGTTACTCACGCTGTAATATTTTTAAACAAGTTTTTCTACTTCCGTTGTTAAAATGTGACAGCTTATTGGTTTCCACGGCACTAAACATCATAATCACATCTTGATACAGTGTTGAATTCAGGAAGATTTTCCCGGGAGGGGAAACTGAAAACTTTGGGGGTGCATGCAGGGTTACCAACTCTGAATTTTCCCAAAAGCGTACATACATCAATGGATCCAAAATTTGTGAAAAGAAAATGCTTTTTTGAAAATTTTCAAGGTCAAACGTGTTTTACTGCAAAGTTAGATAATATACATGGTTTTTCATGTAACAGTACAAGGCTTTGGAGTATGAAATCTAGATACCAACACGAGAAATAAATCCCAATAAACATTGGTGCTATAACGCTTTCTTACATAAATACCCAGGATTTATTTTAAGAGAAGCATAATACTGAAATAGCAAAAACTAGTTCGCTTATATTCTTGTATACCCTTTTGTTTATTTCATTTGATACAAATACGACGATATTTAATTACACCTGTTATATAATATTATTAAAATATTTCTAATTCAAAAAATATCATTGCAAAGACTTCTGCATTTCATAAAAATGTAATATTTTAATCATTCGCCATTTCGCCATTAAGTTTTTAAATAATATTGAGTTATTTATTGAACGCAATGGTTTACATTTTAAACACTTTCTCTAAGATTATTTTTACAACGTATTTATGACCCAATACAAAAGTAAATAAAACTAGTCTACTACAGTCAGAAAAATTGACTGTCGAGTACAGCAATAAAACTATAAATATCGTAATTATGACAAAGCGGCATATCGCTTACTGTTAGCTTTATAATATTGAATAAAGCAGGCCATTATTTGCGCTGTTGTTTTGGAATGAAGGCATGCATCACCTGATACTTCTATCTGCTCTGAGTGTTCTTACTATTCCGTTAACATAAATGCCATTTTTGTTTGAAATAATTTTTGAAATTACAGCTTTCATTCTCATAAGTAATTATTTCAAACAATAATAGCATTTATGTTAAAGGAACAGTAAGATTATTTTATTATACTTCAATAGAGCGGAGCAAATAATGGCCCATTGGCATCCAATGTTATAATGCAAGCATTGAGCGATATGCCGCTTTATCATAATTATGATTTTTATAGTTTTATTGCAGGACCCGACAGTTAATTTTTTGACTATAGAATTGCAGTGGTATTGACAACATTTTTAGTTTTCTCTAACGGAGTACATAAAGGTCAGTTTCTTTTCAAATACTAATCATAAGACAAAGTTATGAAAAGAAACTACATCTATAAAATAATTTAAACGACAACTTTCACTCGCTAGTCGTATTTATAGTATAGTGTAATCTGTAACATGATGCAATATCCACCATTTGTTTTCCTTCAATTCTGTTCGTTCTGTCGTTCTTGTCAGTTTGCCTCTTGCAAACTGCGTAACACTTTCAGGTAGAGCTTCTGATAGTGATGTGGCAATTATAGTTCTCGTCATCAAAAATCGAGGGACGGTCATAAACAGCTTAACCGCCTCTATACTATGAAACTATACAGTGTCCCACACTCTATGTTCAGTATAGGGTCTTATGGAGTACCATGTTGCCATATTTACCTGCTGTAAATCTGCAAGATAGAAAGAGCAAAATAGATGCCCCAAAAGAGATGAAATATTCTGGGTACTTCATTGAATGTATTTATGACTGATCTACTTTCAGTGAATCTAAACCGGTGGGTGAAAAGAAAAAAAAAATTAAATTAAATAATAAACTGGTCAGTTTAATAATTTACAAATATATAAAATAATACAAACACAAAATATAAGTAGGTTATAAAAACATAACCAGCATAGGTAAATGAATCTAATTAACATATAAACTCTAGTTAATTTAAAGTAAATAATATAAAACATTTTTGTACTTAATTGGACATTTTACAATCGTCGTCAGCAATATAAATTACCTATGTTACATATTTCTATTCTACGAAAAAATATAGCTACATGAAATAATTAACACTATATTTTCTACAGTGCATTTTTGTAACACTGTACTTGCCGACTGGAGCAGATAGATTTGACGACTTGAAATCCCTATTTTTTTGTGTTCCTCCTACGATACATTATCCCAATGTCATATTTATGAAGATTTTTTTTTAATGTTTTATGCTATTTATGTCGACATATTATATGGTGAACTTTACATTTACTTTCTGTTTAATTTTGTTTATTTATTTGCTATTGAAATGTATTAAAAGTAAATAGATTTTTAATTTCATAAAGAGTTAAAATTATTAAGCATTATTTTTTAAATTTAATTTATAGCTTCTTATTTGATAATTTACTAATATTTAGGCTTGATAGAAATACTGCATATATTTTACATAGTTCATAAGTCTTTATTCTTTCTTTATAATCTCCAATTTGCATTTATAATATTTTAATATTCTAATCTCTAATGCATTTGATCAAGATTAGTATGCCGGGCGGTTTTAAAATATTATATTGAAATAATACTTATTACAGGTACAAACTTCAGCATGTTTTTTACACCCCGGTTCCAACGCATCTTTTCGCGGCCCTGTATTTGTATATAAAACTATTTAGAACTGCAAACAAATTTCGGGTGAATACCGCAAGCCCTTGGGTAAATAAAAGACCCTCATAAAACTTAAATTGTACAGTGTTAACTAATTTTGGTATAGCAATGAAAATTTATGAATGTTTCAATATAGCATTACATTGAAAAATTGGCAACGTGGTACAGAAAATCTCCATAAGAATAACATTGGCTATCTCCGCTACACTGAAGATAGAGTGTGGGACACTGTATAGAATGGAATAGTTTAGCACGGTATACCGTAACTTGCTTTAGCTTTGTGTGCAAAACAGTGACAGTATTCCGTCTTATTATTTGTGACGGGCAGAAGTTTTAGATATTTTTGTGAACTTAAGTGACGGGCGGTTAAGCTGTTTAAGTCCATCTTTCGATTTTTGATGATGTGAAATATAAACGTTGTATTTTGAATGGTTAGAAACAAAAAGAAGTTAATGTCTACCGAGTATACATAATACAATACCAGAATTGATTAATCAAATATATGGTTTCTTAAACGCCCAATTGACAATTCTGATTCATAGAACGAAATATTTTCAGAACTTCTATTCTTGGAAGCTCAACTTCTAAGAAAAATTGAGTAGGAAAGTATTACTGGAAATGCCCAAATAAAAAGTTATGGATTTGTATATCGAATTTATAACAACTAGGGGTTATTTTCTTATGTAGTTCTAATTTTAATTTTGTACTGTAGATATAACTATTAATTTAGCAATAGTTTGACATTTTTGATAAGAAAAATATTTCAGAACATATTTTATGCTTCGTAGTGTTCACAAGGGTTCACCAGCCTGGCTATGAGTTTGGGTAAAGTTTAGTTACGGATAAGAATCATACATTTAGTCACGTGAACCGCCCATCTTCCGGAATTTTCCGCATGACTTGTTTGTACAGTTGCAGAAATTCTTTAAAATGACCTCCCGTCAACAAGTAATACGAGGGTGGGTTAATCTGTCTCAAAACTGAAATGTTAAACGAAAAATATGTCGTCGAAAAATTGACACATGTGTAATTTTTACGACTTATGCTATGATATCGAAGATAATTTTTCTTTTAACTGAAAGTTAACAGACAATTTAACCTGAGATGAAAATACTGGGCCGTAATAAAATTTCAATTTTTACCTCTCGTTAAGAGAAGTAGGTAATTGGATTTTTGTTAAAAATCGCAAATTCATATTTTGGTGAATAAGCATGTTTTAAGGTCACTAGAATCCGATTTTGTGTATGCGTGTGCATGGGTGTGGATGTATGTATGTCGATTGTACAAAAAACGTAATAAGCATTGCGATAAGTAAGAGTTCTTCTACTGGTATCGTATACTTAATGTTTACTTGAAATCTGTAATATAAGGAATACAAAGTTATTTTTTTCATTTCGCTATAGTTGCTGACCTATTAAATTTCGAGAAAAGTTCAGAATTAAAAACTATCACAATATCATTTTATTTTATGAAAAAAAATATAAATTAAAATTCGCAATTTACAGCAAATTTCAGAGTGCCATTGAATTACTGATGTTTAATTTTTTTATTTTTTAAATATATTTACTTAGTTTCAAAAATAATATTTTATTTAAAAATAATAATTTTTTTATTTGACAGATCTCATAATTCTACTCTTGAAAATAAATAATTTTATATTATTATTAAAAGTGTAATTAAACAAAAAAAAATGATGAATGGTATATTATTATAACATAAAAAATTAATTATAATAATAATTTGTTAAAAGTTAAATGTCAAATAAAAACAAATAAAACATCAGTAATTCAACTCTGAATATGCTGTAAATTACGAATTTTAATTTGCGTTGTTTTAGTAAAATAAAAAGAAATTGTGATTAATTTTAGTCCCATATTGTGTAGTGTAATTTTGATCAACCTTTTTATTCACAACTTTTCTTTAATATTAATAAGTCAGAAACTACAGCAAAATGGAAAAAATGGCATTGTATTCCTTATATTATGGATTTGAAGTAGACACCGGTATATTTAAAAACACAGACTCACTATTTCCACCACCCTGCCAGATAAAAAATAGTATACTCATAAGTCGATGTTGTAGATATAATATAGTGCACTGACTTTTACATAGGTACAGTTCACACGTTTGCAATAATATCATTACAAAAGGATTATCTCTGATTTAAACATAAAAATATTCATAATAACAGATATATAATCTAATATTTTTACATAAAACATTGAAAATATACATCAATAATAAAATTCATTACACCCAAAATATACATACATATAAAACTAGGTACTTGTCATATGGTTAATATACTAGACTAGACTACCTTGTTGCGAGAATATAAAATCAAGCCAGTGCACTATACAGGTGTCTACTTGAAATCCGTATATGGAGAATACAATGTTAATTTTTACTTCCTTGTACGAAGTAAAGGAAGTATTGTAATCGCGAAAAATTTCGGTTTCCAGATTTCAACGGAAATATCCATTTTGACTAATTTCGTCGTGACGTCTGTACGTACATACGTACGTATCTCGCATAACTTAAAAACGGAAAGCCGTAGAAAGTTAAAATTTTGTATTTAGGACTATTATAACATCTAGTTGTGCACCTTCCTTTTTGGTCATTACATAACTTTCGGAAGTGGTACTTTACTTGAAGTCTATAATAGATATTAATGAAAAACTATGTTAAAATATAATCCAAAACTTTTCAAATTTGGTATATAAGACTTTTATATCAATAGGAATAACATAATAGATTTTAGTTAAAATGGCCTACCTGGAAGTGGTACTTTACTTGAAGCCTATAATAGATTTTAATGAAAAACTATATTAAAATATAATCCACAATTTTTCAAATTTAGTATATAATATTTTTATATCAATGGAAATAACATAATAAATTTTAGTTAAAATGGTCTAACCGGAAGTGGTACTTTACTTGAAGCCTATAATAGATTTTAATGAAAAACTATATTAAAATATAATCCAAAACTTTTCAAATTTGGTATACAATACTTATATATCAATGGATATAACATAATAGATTTTGATTAAAATAGTCTAACCGGAAGTGATACTTCACCTGACGCTGTTATCAGTTTTTCTTGAAAAAAAAAATGGTGTTATTTTGATTTTAATAATAAATGCTTCAAATAAAAGTTTTAGAGAATTGAATTCTGCGTCGAAAACATCAAGTATGATTAAATTAGCTTCTTGCATATATAAATTTAAAAATTATGTACCTACATTTTGGTTTCTGTAATTAAGTTTGCTATGAATTAGTAAAAAAAATAACAAAAAAATAAAGAATTTAATGTCAATGTCAAATTATGTCAAATACGTGCAATTTTATGATTGTGTCTGTTATAATACATATTTTAATTATTAACAAAATATGTAAAGTGTAACAGGCGTACAAGGAAGCCATGTGGTGTCCACATCAGATTTTTTTATTTTGTTGTAGTTAGTTACCTGTAATTAGTTATTTGTAATTTTTCGTCAATTACACGGGTATCACTGCAATGAGCAAGATTTATGAAGTTTCAAGTTCGATTTTTCAAGTAACAAAACGTGGAAATTCAAATTTGATTAGTAATTTAAGTGCATTATTTTATTATCTTTATTTGAAACATTTTTGCCTATGTTACTAACTGCAGCAAAATAAAAAATTTGCATTGTATTCTCTATGCAACGGATTTTAAGTAGACAACCGGTATAACAGTTGCTTTACAACTAAATTACAAATGAATTTAGCCAATATTTTTTCCTTGTATCCTATGTAGGTACAGGAATTAAAGGAAGTCTTGTACAAACATAGAAAACATTTGAGTCTTTAATTTAAACATGATTCATTACAATGGGATAAAATTCACAAAAGGAAAGACAATATAAACTTCCTTTGGCCCAATACAAATAACTAGATTAAAACATCAAAACGATTTCATTCTCTCATCCCATGCAAATAAGCAATTAAGCTAATGAAAACTGGTCCTGGTCGTCGCCCACGTTATTAAAGTATTTAATGTGCCCTACATATAACTTTACTCTCCTATCCTATTGAAGCTGTGAGCTGCTTGCTTGCTACAAGTCTATAGCAAACTAAACTATCTAACTCGTACACAATGCGGCTTCTGAATCATGGGCAAACTTAATTAAGAACATCCGATTGCATTGTAGCCGAGCGGAATGACACAAGTTGAGTGACACGGTAACGCCAGGAACTAGATCAAAGCGAGGACGAGGACAAGTCAAATCCTAGAAGGCCGAGAATTCAGACGGAATTCCATCACCCCAAGGACTTCACATCATTTGCTAGATTATCGAATTAATATACAAATTGTTTGACAGTATTTGCTTATTATGGAAATTATGGTAAAAAATCTTTTAGAAATGGGAAATGAAGTAGCTGAGTTTGATACACGTTGGCTTGTAATAACTTAAATACTTAATCGTCAACACACTAAAAAAGGGCCGGTCTTTCAGATTAGAGTTAACTTTTTTGTTTAGTAACCTTCAGTTATTTTAACTACAAAGTTAACTATTAGTTTAATTTGTACTTGTTTTTACCTTCCGTCACCTTTAGGTGTGTGTGACAAATTTTTCTCCGACGATAACTCCAATACTACAATTCTAAAAATTATAATTCTTTCGTATTCCTCTTCTTTACATCCATATGAAGAGCTGATTAGATTTTGGTTATAATTGATCCACCGGAAGTACCCTTATTTGAAATTTTTAACAGTTTTTCTTGAAAAAACGCAGTTAAATATTATTTTTCGACATTTTGTGATTATCAATATGAAAGAATATCTTATTCTCTATACGGTTTGATTATACAGTTTCGTTCATATTCAATAGGTGTAGAGTTATAGAGACATTAAGAGAGATTAACTTTCAAAAATTAGTCAGCTTTGTTAAAATTATGGAAACAACAGATATATTCAGAAAAATTTAATTGACAGATGTCAGTGTCAAATGCAAAACCAAAGTTGAAAGTATAGGGTCAGAAAGTTATGTGTGAATGTGAGTGTCCCTTCAAAGAGAAGAAGATGGAAGGACTGTGTAGCAGAAGATTTGAGAGAGGAAGAATTGTGTGAAGAAGATGCGTTGGACAGGAATGATTAAAAGAGAAGAGTAAGAAACAGCGACCCCTAATAAAATAGGGAAAGGAACTTTCGATATAGAATTTGTAAAAAATAGTGTGTTCGTGTTACAATTTTATAGGATATACAGAATCTTTTTCAAGGAACTTTTGGTATGGGTTATATACAAAATACATCGAATTGACGGAAGGTTTTGTGCTGGCCACAACAGATTTTTTATTATTTAGTTAAGTTACTATAAGTTAACTAAACAGTAAACTACATTGGCAGCACGGAATGAATGTTTTGTTTTCTGAATAAGCTCAATTTGACGTATAATAACCTCAAAACTGTTTGACAGATAAAAGGTCATAATAAATTATTCTGCTAAATTATAAAAATGCCTGGTGATAAAAAAGGGCAACTAATTTTACAAAAGAAGAAGAAGGACTTGTTGTTGTCCTAGTCGTAGAACATGAAAATTTAAAATATAGTATATAAAATAAGCCAAGAAAAACATTGCAAACAAATTTTATCCTAACATAAATAATAATTAGTTCAGAGACTGTGAAGTGATGAATCAAAAATATCGAAATCAACCTTATAACATTTCTTTCTGAAAAGCAAAAACGCTGAAAAAATACTTTGTCATCCCAAAATTAGAAATGATTTATTCTGTTTTATATGTATATTTTTTTAATTCGTATCTCTTCCACTATATACATTTACTCATTTACATCAAAATCATCCATGACATGAGAAATGCAATTCTCACTTTGGTAATTTTAGGTTATAATTCTGTTAACTCATACATTTGTGTTGGTTAGGGAAACCAGTAGTTAACTAAATGATTCTAATATAACTAAAAACTGTAAAACACATTCTAATTTCTAAGTATTAGTTAACATTACTTTATGAGTTAACCAGCGGCTGAAATACCGGGCCTAAATGTCTAAGGGCCGGTTTTTCAATATCTGGTTAAAATTTTAACTAAGAGTTAAATAAACAAAATTGAAACGAAATGAACTGTCAAATGACAGATTTATCATTGCTGTCAACAAAACGATGCAATATTGTTTACTTAACTAGAAGTTAAAATTTTAACCAGAGATTGAAAAACCAGCTCTAAGTGTCTGACATCCAGACTAAACAGAGGGACATGTGGGAAAAATTACAATTATTTCTAAACAGAATTTTAACGTACAAAGATAACAAAGTTGAAATATTGATATTGAAACTATAATTAAGGAGAGTTTATAATAAAGTTATTTGCTTGTTATTGTTCTGCCCTAACTTTGTCACATATCTTTGGAAGAATCTATAATTTATATTTTGTTTTACATTTTAACTTCTTGATAAATTTTTAATATTTATTAATTATTGGGAAATAAAATTGACAGCTTTTAACATTGGAATGTGCTGTAAAATGAGCCAAGCAGAAGCGCTTCGTCTCGGCTTAGGTACTGGTTTTTTAACAAGTATAATTCTGCAACACCAGCTAAGTGGAAATCTTCGAAACAAGTCTAGGTATGCCTATGAAGATTAACTTTTTTGTTTAAACTTTTAAATAACAAAATTGATTGTCCAGTACTGCTGAACAAAATATCACTCAGAATACCAACATATTCCACTAGATCACAAATGTTGTTCGCATTGGCGAGTTGTAGAACGAATTCTGCCAGTAATGCTCCCTTTCTCAGAATGATATCTACGTATAATAAATTGTCAAGTGTACCAAATTTTCCTGACATATTTAGTTGTTCTCTCAGAACGTTTAAATCTTTTCTTTATAATATTTGTATTTAATTTTTTTTTCCACAATCTCGTAATATTCTTATCTACTTTATTTCATTTTTAAGTATATGTATTATTTTTGTCTGATAACTTTGTAATTATTATGTTTAAATTCTCCTATTGCCTGTACTGTTATTGGGATTTTTCCTGTTGTGCAGCCCAGATTGTAAATAAATAAATAAAGATACATCGGTGGATAGCTGTATTTTACACTTTCGCTTTTATTATTGCATATATACTTGTTCATGTTCCTACTTGTATTTGCTGGATACGATTAAATAAATAAATATTAGCAAAATCATGGAATTTCCTATTCTGTATAAATAGAATTGTATTAACACTATTAACTCCATTCCCAGTCACACACAGACTCACCAACCCATGCTGCCAACGCTCACACCTACTAATGCCCACGCTAGATTTAAAATGCCGCCAGACATAAATACAATAATTATTAATATAGAAAATTTGTTATAAGCTATGTTATGAGGCGTGTGGTTAAATAAATAATGTAATCAGTTCTGGTTTATTTGTAGTATAATTATTCATCAGGGCCGAAGTGGGACCTCAATTTTTATCGGAAAATTACTTATTCAAACGCCTTTTCTTCTAAAAAATAATTGCAGGAAAATAATGATGTTAATGTCGGGCCCGAAATGAAATAGCCCACCGCAAATTCTCGCAAAATCCCAATGGCCAGTTCGGATTTGATATTCATTATTTTTATTAATAACAAAATCAAGGTAAAAGTTAACACAAACTGTCCCAACTCAAACAATACGAAACAAAGCAGTTACTTGTGTCATTTCTCATTTCACTGTAGCTTAAATGTGCCATAAAGGTTAAATCTTGGTCTTTTACTGTATTTTTATTCCTGAATTTCACCACTGTCAAATTAAATCGTTTTTATATTCCCGGACTAGGCATTAAAAGAAAAGAGTAGAACAACAATAAAAATTTATTTTTCAATATAGGTTCCTTGCCTTTGGTTACAGGTATTACATCCTTTCAATAACATCTTTCATCCATTATAAAAATATTCCTTTGTTTTGTCCGCAAAATGCCTATCAACAACCGATATAAGTTTGTTATCGTCCCTAATTTTTTCCCCTTATTTTTTTTTTTTTTTTGGGATTTGGAAACAAAAAATAGTCACTGGGTACTAAATCTGGACTATAAGGTGGATGATCAGTTTCTACGAAGCCACATTCATCAGCGGCTGCTTTTGATTTGTGGGCTGGTGCATTATTGTGGAGCAACAAAACACCTTGCGTGACAACATAAACTGGCAGATATTAGAACTAATATTAATGCAATTGATTTGTAGATTGTCACACACTTTACCAAAACATATGTGTTTAAAAAACAGTATAATCTAAAATTAAATTAAAATTTAAAACTGCGTAGTCCGAAAATATAAAAACGTCCCCTCGTATGTATTAAGACATGCATACGACGTTAAAACTCAGCAGACGATGGTTTCATCGCTAAAATGATAAAGAAGATTCACACACATTTTTAGTAGATAGTTAGTTACTTTGGTTGGGATTAGGTACTTGTTTACGTAACAAAAAATCTGTTGTGGCCAGCACAAGACCTCTCGCCATTTCCATATAAGGCTATATATGTGTTGTATTGTACTTCTCTATCGAACCGTCGATTTATAACAAAAAAATTACAGAACTTTAACCAAATATTGTTTTTTATTATATTTAACATGTCTTCTGCACACATATAATTCTAATTATATATATTTTTCATTGATGAGGAAGTTCCTATATGTCTTCCAATTCATTAACCAGATTGGCGATATTTCTGATGGATATATGCATTTTACCTATAATTTCAAATATTTCATTAATAAAATAATAAGAAAGATTAAATATACTTCCCAGAAAATGCTGTCAGAAAGCCACTAAAACTGTTGATTTTTAACACTGACATATGTCATTTTCAAACTATGTTATAAACATTTGAATTGGTCAAGTCGTTTCCTTAGTGCCTTAGCCTGTGCGATTAGAATCTGCTATATATTATAGTGTCTTTATCTCTAAATCTATACAAGACATAATAAAAATTTTAAGTGTATTAGATGGAGAATTTTGTTCTTCAATATTTTTAATAACAAAAATTTCCAAAAAATTATATTTAGAAGAAATTTTCTAAGAAACTACTACTTCCGGTTGTTCAATTGTTACCAAACCCTTTTCAGCTCTTCCCAGGAATATCAGATTGAGGAAACTGCAGTTAAATATTTTTTAAGTTTTTGAGGAATCGTGTCTACAACATCCAGACATACATACACACATACACACACACACACACACACACACACACACACACACACACACACACACACACACACACACACATTTAAAAATGTTATAATCGGATTCTAGGAACCTTAAATCGTGCTTATTCAATAAAATCTGAACATGCGAATTTTAGCATGAATCCAATACCTCTCTGAGCGAGAGGTAAAAAATGATGGCAACATTATAAGGGCAAATAATATGAATCAATAAATAAATCGAGATCGATGTGAAATTTGCTGGCAAATACATCCGCCCAAAATACCCACGCACACATCCACCCAAAATGTCACAGAAATGAATACAATATTTACTATCTTTTAAATTTGTTACACATAGTTTTGTGTATTGTTACCCATTAAATACGTAGGTTGAATGAATTTGAAGTATGTTTTGCGGAGTGCAGTGCACCAGCAGGTGTGCACGCAGTTATGGTATAGAGAGAAGTTGATAAGTGTAATGTTGGTGTTCCTTGCTTCCTCGTGCGCGTTGATCGCTATTGATCGGCTGGGGCGGAACAGCAAAGGTCAGTTAGCTGCAGGAACAAAGACTCACTCGCTCCTTAAACTGCTTACAACGCTGCTTTCCAAAACATTACGCCACCACAAACCGACAAATGTAAAAGACTTTAAGTGTCGCAGTGTTTGATAAATTACTCATCATTAATTCAATTGTGGTTTGGTTTGGTCTTTTATTTTTACAAACAATAAACCAAATTACCGATATCTGCGATAATGCAGATTGTGGCACACTCAGAAATGGGTAATATGCCGTGATGATATATTTATTTATGTAAACCAAATTTGAAATGAAGAATAAAATTAAAAATGACCTAACCTTAAAATTAAATGAAAAAATAAGCTATATACGTATTTCGAGAACAAAGTTCTCATCTTCAGTAAAAATTAAGCGAAATCGTATTAAAGAAGTAAAGGGAAAGTAGGATTACTCAACATGTAAACCATGCCAGAGGTCCTAAGAACCCTTTTATCTGAGAGTAGGTTAGGATTACTCAACATGTGAACCACGCCAGAGGTCCTAAGAACTCAGAGTTCTCTGACCTTGTTCTTGAAATACGTATCTAGCTTATTTTTAAATTTTATTATTAATTATATTAGCCTAATAGCCGAGACAGACGACAAAAATTAATGATCATTAACAGTTAGTTATAGTACGCGTAACAGAAGTTGTACGTGCTTACTACATTCAATACTTTTTGGTTTGTTAATAGACGCATTTTTGACCTCTGTCAATAGTCTCAACTTCATGTGAGCATACTGTATCTAACCCTTAATGATCATTAATTTTTGTCGTCTGTCTCGGCTATTAGACTCCGTAACACTATATTGTCAAATTTGAAATCAGTAAACATTAATATATTTATTTTTGTAGTAAGTGTGTGAAGTGTGTTTTTTTTTGTTGCGCGTCAGGTTGCCATTTTTAGCTGAGACCGTTAGGTCGAGGCAAAAAAGTCATTCGAACGCGCCAAAAAAACACAAATTTCGCCCACGAAATACAAACAATATTATTTCTACAATTGTCAAAAAAAGAAATGAATAATTTTAGATTTATTTAAGTAAATTTTAGGAAAATATTCAAAATAATATTAATTTGCTTCCAATATGAAGTCGCTTGGTGTATTGTAACCAAGGGAACGTGCAAGGTGCAAATATTGAATAAATAAACAAAGTGTCAACGAATTTGTATTTTCCGATCTATCTATATTATCAATGTTTGCTTTAAAACGATGGATTGTGACGAAATCAGTGATAGCGATACTCCTCCTGAGGTAAACTAAACTGCAAATGCTGCAATTTCGAAGTTTTTACTAGTCAAATCGAGATGTCAATATGAGAATACTTATATATTTTTTCACACGTGAAAAAAGCACAAACTTCACGTATCCATAACGATGTATAAATGTTTTTTTGACAGTTGTAGAAAAAGTTAATTTTTTAGTGTATAATTTTTCTTGTATTTCCACAACTTTATTATTATTATTATTATTATTTTTATTATTATTATATAAATGTAAACAGTTATTAATGTAGGTTCATAATCTACCTTCCAAGAGTACATATCGGCACAATGGGGTATTTCCACAACTTTATTATTATTATTATTATTATTATTTTTATTATTATTATATAAATGTAAACAGTTATTAATGTAGGTTCATAATCTACCTTCCAAGAGTACATAATATTTAAACTACGAATTTTTGAAATTGTTAATAATATTTAAACTTTCTCGAGTGACGTCACTTAGCAATGAGGCAGCGCTATCCTCAAGTGTTTACAAAAATAATTTTAAAATCATCGAAGTACATATTACTTAATTCTTAATTCAATGCCATGACGAATTCAAACTGTATATTGTATTTAAAGCCATCAGACTATATTTTAGATACAAAATATTACAATTTTTTTGGGTAATTTAAATTTCTTTCATAAATTGTTATTTTGATTAATTATTTTTGAATGTAACTCTTTGACAGTCATTCTGGGTAAAAAATGTAACAATCCTTTTTGAATAAAAAATTAAAATTTTCAACTTCGTTCTCTTTTACTTTTTTGAAGGAGATGTGAAGGTATTCTGCAAAAACTTATTTTGGCCGCCATTTTTCCAATATGACGGAGCGAGCGGCAGCGCCCCAAGGTTGCAAATTTTTTTCAGGGAAACTACGGCTTTGTGCCTTACCTGAAATGAAAATGTCGAAATCACCTCAAATATCGCGATAGCCATGGAATTGATACAAAATAATTAACAAATGTCTAACGGTTTATTTGTCATGTTAAGTTTATTTTTATTAGGTACTAGCTTGACCCGCTCCGGCTTCGCACGGGTAAAGTTAAATAACGATTATCTACACTTGTATCAGTAATTTTTCACATTTACTTCGGAGACATGCACTGCGTAGGGAGCCCCAATCGTACCGTCTTGACGGACGATTTTTTAAAAACGCTAAAACACTTTATTTCTTACCAAAAGCATAAATAAGAATTTTTATATCCCTAACTTGAGAAATGATGGATTCTCCATACAAACTTTCGTCCCCTATTTCACCCCCTTTTATTTTCGCGACAAAAGGTAGCCAATGTCCTTTTCCTATAGGTCCAATCTATCTCTATACCAAAATTCATCAAAATTGGTTCAGCGGCAGAAATGATGGGTTCGAACATACAATTTTTCATTCCCTATTTCACCCCTTCAAGTTTTATTTTCGCGACAAAAGGTAGCCTATGTCCTTCTAGGTCCAATCTGTCTCTATACCAAAATTCATCAAAATTGGTTCAACGGTTCAGGCGTGAAAACGTAACAGACAGACAGACCGAGTTACTTTCGCATTTATTATATTAGTATGGATTAAGTATTTTTAATTTCTGTTTCAGAGAACAATTATCTATTAATTTAAATCGAATATGGACCGTCCGTGTAAAATAAATAGAAATCGCCTTATAATATAGTTAGCAAATTACCACTGATGTAATTTTATAATAAATTAGTAGTAAGATAATTATAGATATTTATAGAGTAATATAATAAGCACTAGTCAGAAATAGATTAAGAATGGATAACAGTCGTACAAAACGTAAAAGCTTTGATCTCATAAATTCTGGCGCTGCTCCAAACTAGAATACTACATACATCATGTACTGTAATCCAGATATTGCAATATTCTCCCTATAAACATCCCTACATATGTTGTGTGATCAAATTGAGATTTATAAGGTAAGAAATAATAGCAAAATTGCCTTCCCGGTCCTATAAACATGTTTTCCTGCAATGGCATTGACAACAACAAACTTCCTCGGCTCGAAAACGATCACATCAAGACCTATTTCTGTAGACTCACGTGCTTGAATGTAGACAAGCTGAAATCGTTTGTTAAATACAACAGAATCAATCTTGTATTGTGATCAGCTCGGCACGAAACTTCACTGAGATATTTACATTACAAATTGCGCTCAGTTCGACCGCTTGAAAAGTTGCCATATAAATTTCGCGCGACGGGGCATAAATTCTACATTAAATCGATATCTTTTGTGACATCTACCGCTGGAAGAAATAAATAGACCTTAGGCCGTTTAGAGGATTCTACTAAAATAACCCTCAAATATAAAAAGGCATCAAATACATCATCACTGTTTGTTATTTATTACCTACTTCTATCTGTGCCAACCTGCTTTTATTCGCAGATTCATTGAGAACGTTTATGAAGCTTCACCTCATGGGTATTCAAAATAATCGGCTAGGACTTCCAAAAAAGATTCTTTTATGGCCGTTTGCATCAACGAAACTTAAATATTAAACTCGGCTTAAGGAGGTTCGAGCGAAACTAATGAGTCAAAATAATATTTATATTTTTTTGTTCTTTTAATTGCTAAAATAGTTGTAAAAATTTATAATTTCAATTAATAAACGTGTATTGAGCCTAAAAGTACATAATTAAATTGTATTTAACAAAAAAAGTACTGAAATGACTTCAGTATTTTGAACATATGTGATGGACGAAAGTTATGTGGCAACAGCGCGTCTTGTAACATTATTATATTAAATTTATCTATCAATTTCAGTAATCACAAATTTTAAAAAGCACAAAACTAAATAGCTGTATTATATTCGAAAAAAAGTTATCCATAATATAGATACAAGTTATACTTCAATCTTTTTCCTTTATATCAGCTGGGACGTGCAACGTTGCCAAGTCATTCTTCATCTGTTCTGCAACTATCGATGTAAAATGAAAACATAATGTTCAACATTAATTTTCAAATTAATTTGAACGGTAAAAAGGCATTATAAACTTCTCATAATATACTACAAGTCTTCAGATTTATTATACTTGTTTTTTGTTCATCAAAATTGGAAAGATCAATATAAAACAAATAAAAAAATCTGTTGTGGCCAGCACAAGACCTCTCGCCATTTCCATATTAGGCTATATATGTATTGTATTACACTTCGCTTTCGAACCGTCATTTTATAACAAAATATTACAGAACTTAACCCAAATATTGTTTTTTATTGTATTTAACATGTCTTCTGCACACATATAATTCTATCTATTTTATATAATTTTCATGTCAGAGATTTATTAACCAGATTGGCGGTATTTCTGATGGATATATGCATTTTACCACAATTTTACCTATAATTTCAAATATTTAATTAATAAAACAATAAGAAAAATTAAATATACTTCCCAGAAAAAGCTTTCACAATGTCACTAAAAATGTTAATATTTGACAATGACATGTGTCATGTTATAAACATTGGAATTTGTCAACTGGTTTCCTTAGTGCCTTGGCCTCTGCGATTAGTTCACTCTATAAATTATAGTGTTTTTATCTCTAAATCTATACAAGATATAATAAAAATTTTAAGTGCATTAGATGGAGAATTTTATGTTCTTCAATATTTAATAAAAAAACCTCCCAAAAAATTGTATTTAGAAATTTTTTTCTAAGAAACTACTACTTTCGGTTGTTCAATTGTTACCAAAACCTTTTCAGCTCTTCCCAGGAATGTCAGATTGAGGAAACTGCAGTTAAATATTTTTTAAGTCTTATAGTTTTTGAGGAATCGTGACTACAACATCCAGACATACATACATACATACACACACACACACACACACACATACACACATCCACACACACACACACACAGACATCATTTTAAAAATGTTATAATCGGATTCTAGGGACCTTAAATCGTGCTTATTCAATAAAATCTGGATATGCGAATTTTAGCATGAATCCAATACCTCTCTTAGCGAGAGGTAAAAAGTATCTACGGAAATGTGTCTGCCGTAAGAGCTTATGTATTAGAACATTGAAAATGAAAACGTCAACTTTATAAGCGTATTTATAAGAAACTAGACGGTGGAATGTGTTTTATTTTTTAGAATAGTTGGATAAGATATTATTCGTGATAATTACAAAATTTGAAACCATAAAGTTGAAAATTAATTTTTACACGAGAGAGAATCGCTCGAACCTCCTTAAGTACTGAATCAGAAGAGTAATTTTTTCTATAAGTTATGTATGTATGACTATAACATTATTGTTAATGTTAAATGTCTGTATTTAAAAATTGTATATATAAATATGATAAAAACTGACAGCAACACTATAAATAAATGTTGTTGTAACAGAGGTTAAAAAGTTGTTGTTCCTAATTCTTATTTTGGTTAGGATAGAGTCCAACTCTGTGCAAATCTTGAGAAACCAATTATAGTGTTTACAATTTTATTTATGGCAAATAGAATTAAAGGTTTCTTTCTGAACGTAAATTTATGAAAACGCTTTAACTCAAATACTAGCATAAGAAAATTTTGAAGCCATATATTTTATATTTTTTAATATGGAAATAATATAAGCCGTAAGATTTTGGTGTAAATCGGATAACCGGAAGTAGCATTTTACTTGAAGCTCATAATAGTATTTCCTGGAAAAATACTTTTAATTGTTATTTTTTCGTGATTTATGGTATTACAAAAAATAAGGATTATTAATTTTTTATGTATTAATACTTTTTCTATTTTATGGATAAATTTATAAAATAATTTGATTTCTAAACCCTGGTGTCTATGTTGTAAAGATAAACACATCTTCTTGGTTACACAGTTTAAATTTCAAGTGTATGTAACTGACAGATAAATGTCACTATCAAAAAATAATCAATTGAAATTAATAGTGGCAAATGATAACATTTTAAAAAGAAAGTAGTAAATGGAACAATAATTATATGCGAAGGACTGTAATTTAGTTTCCAGCATTATTAAATATGTAGGTATATATATATATTGATATGTTTAATGAGTGGCAAGTTTAAGCGAGCGAGCGCGGAGCGCGAGCGTCTTAATCCCGCGAATTAAACATTCATTTAGGTTAACATCTCAATATGACATACAATATTTTATTCCAACAATCAAAGACATACGTTATTACAAAATTGTAACATTTTTATTCTTCGCGTATACGTTGAATATTTGTGTATATTCCAACAATTTTGGTTGACATTTGACATTTTAAAACCACTAGTGAAGTAATAGTTATTTACATTCGAGTGCGTGTAAAATACTTCACGCACGAGAATTGTATCAAACTTTTTGGCCGACTATAATGCAAATCACTTTTTTTAATGAGATAGGTTGTACTTCTGAAAAGGGTTAGTTTAAAATACTGGGGTTAAGTCAATTTCCAAATTTGATTTTACTTACTTAGAGTACTTCTTCTAGCGAAAATTTATTTGTAATAATAGACGTTGTTTATGACTGATAATATATTTATTTGCTCATGTTTGCTTCGTAATAAATAATAGGTAGGTGTCGATATTTGACATTTCAGCAATGTTCTCCTCGCGTATTTGACAGGCGTATCGATCGGTGACTATGTCGGTAACGGCGGATTTTTACAATAATGACAGATGTTGCTGTCGTGATTTTGGTTTATATAAATTAATTTTAAATATAGGAAATGTTAAAGTAAAAAAATAACTTATGTAGGTAGTACTTTTTTACATGAACTTTATTATAGTAAAGATGATTTCTTTTCTAAATGCCCATAAACGTCCAGTGTATTTTGATTATTTTACCGCATAGTTAGACAAGTTGCAACACAGTAAGCGTAAAATGTAGGCATTTTAAATATAGGAAATGTTAAAGTAAAAAAATAACTTATGTAGGTAGTACTTTTTTACATGAACTTTATTATAGTAAAGATGATTTCTTTTCTAAATGCCCATAAACGTCCAGTGTATTTTGATTATTTTACCGCATAGTTAGACAAGTTGCAACACAGTAAGCGTAAAATGTAGGTTACACTTGCTGTGTATACAATTGTAAAGTTCCCATTGCACTTCAGGAGAGCAAAAAATACTTTAAAACTTTAACTTTAATAAATGTATTTAAATTAATAAAAATTAAATGGCGGGAGGTATTGTGTTGGCTACATCAGATTTTTGTTTATGTATTTGATCAGGTCAAGTCATATATAATTCAAAATATTCAAATTGTCAGAAATTTGCAAATTAACTTCAAACTTCACAGTTGTTATGGCAATAATGATAGTTCACATAACCTAAAAAAATTGTACATCTGGTGTTGCCCTCTCTATTTTACGCCACGAACTTTTGAATGCATCCCCATATTATAGTTTTTTTGAAAGCACATTGTCCAATTATCGTCCGTTGCTTAATTGATCGTGTCCAAATCGCTAGTGTTTGATAAATAATTGACCAGATAACCAGCTAATTTGAAACTCTTGCAAAGTATGTTCAAATTCCACATCTGTTTATTACAACCTAAAACTACCATTACGCCTATGTCTATAAGTTGTACATTTCTTGCTAGTAAAGGTAGCTTGTGATTTATGATATCAATGACATATGCCTTTTCTTTTCGTTCGTAAAAGAGTTACTGGACCTCATACGATCAAAGAAACGTCTCTTGGTGTTCAAAGGACTCTCGGAAGCTGAAAGAGAGTATTCATAGGCCTAATGGGTTAGTTGGATGTTGTTTACGACGACCGACGACCGTCCAACAAGATATTGTCCCTGTGTAGCGTGTAATCAAGTTATTAAGTAGTTAATGAGCACGGGCCGATATCGGCATTTCCCGCAGGTAATTGGTTAGGTATTGAGTGATGGACCGCCAATACCGGCTTGCTGTTGCCTGGTATCCAACCGGAAACCATCGTAACGTTCATTCCAGATACAGGAACACTGCACGAGTTCCGTAGATACGGAACGGAGGTAATAGTAAAGAAGATAATCTATCAAACAGTGAATCACGCAGATACAAACTAGCCACTTGTTTGCCTGAAAAATGTAGCACTTTTTTTGAATAGGTACTATTTCGGTTGTCGTGCAATTGAGATTGACTGCACTGGAAAAAGGCTCCCTAACTCTGCGGGATTTAAATCGTAATTTGCAGGAGTGTGCGGTTTTAATCCTCTGATTAAATGCCTGTTAATTTAACTGTCAAATTACTTATGCCATAATATCGATGCTATTTCTTTCTTGAAACTGTCTGTTAACCAGCGGTTTTAAAAAAAGATGAAAATACCGATTATTAGCAACATAAAAGTGTACTTGCAGTAATCAAAAATTATCACATATTAAATATGAATAATAGGCTATTCCACGATATTTTTTTAAAAATTTTTTCTTGAAGTAATAAAAATATAAGAACACATGTGAAAGTCCGAGTTAAAAATTTCTCCAAATAAACGAGATATTAAGGTCCGAATTTTGAATTAGCTATGTGACGTAGGTAATGTGGATACACCAGAAGTAAACAAACAGTGGTTCACAAGCCACGAAAAAATGTTAAACAAATTACAAAATAATGTATATTTAAATAGTAATATTATAATTCATTATTAGAGACATAAAATAAATTATTATACTTAATTTATTTCACTTTTTCTCTCATTTTATAAAAACAAAGAAATTAGAACGTCACCCGAACAGATCCGACACACCAGAAGAAGTATATACTTAGTTAGGGCGGGGCTTCTCAAAATCGGAGGTCATACTTGGATCCTATTTGCTCAAACACGCGTGCACATGTCCTGCATCATCAAAAGCAAAACTCCCCGTGTCTTCTAGAAGGAATAATTTATAATAAAAGAAATATGGTTTTCCTTTTCCTTTAACTATTATCGTTCATATTTTCAATAAACTTTTACTATTTTTGATTACTGTGGAATAGCCTATTAAAAATATCATCGCGATTTATTACCCATTTCTGGGTACACCTGTCCGCTTTTGTTTCTTTACCAGGCGTCATCTCACGAGTTTTCAATGTTGTCGAGAAGTGAGCACCAAAGAACTTTCTTAAGGGCTAAAATTGGAAATAATTTTCAAGTCTATGCTGGTTTGTGATGAATTTAATTTACGAATTTACAATTTATAATTTAAATTTTAAAATATAAACTCACTTAGAACGTGTATACTGGTTTATGAACGATTTACAGATTTAGAAATTTGAAATTTAGATTTGAAATGTAACTATATTTTATATTTCCAAATGTAAATTTCAAATGCTACCAATCTCAAGAGAGAACTATTCATGGCGGTAAGGTGTAACTTTGCTTCACCCGTCAGCTGTCTTTTCTGTTTGTGAGTTATTGACATTTTGAAGATGGATTCATAGGAACAAATTGACATTTAGTTTTTTGTTAATAAGCAGTATTTGCAAACATTGTAATTTGTACGGCAAAGTAAATGAATTGTATAAAAATAAAAACGTTTGCGTAATTTCAATGAAACGAGGGATAGCAAGGAATTAAATAAATGCGAGTATATTTGAAGAAGTTTACATTATCTTGTTAGGTCATTTTCAGAAACAAACTGTTGAGAAATCAATGTGTTCATAGGTCCAATAACGGTCTAACAGACCATCTACGTTTTTAAAGTTTGAGTTTGTTTTATTTCTTTATTATACAAATCAACAATAGTAAAAAACATTCCCGATATTATTAAAATATCATCTTGTTCGTTAGCGCCTAACAAATTTATCGTTAGGCTATGGAAATAAAATTTTAACCTAAAATCTGAACTGATAACTGGTGAAACGTCAAATGACAAGCAGTGACAAGTTACGTTATAGATACTGATTGGTCAGACCTAGAATTTCTAAATCGAACACAAATTTTAAATCAATATTTCATAAACCAGCCCTTTGACTTCAGTCGGAAAAGGGTATGACCAAATTTTTATTTTTACATAATATGATACTAGACAAAAAATAAAATATCCGTATTTTTTTTTAAATCGATAAATTCAAAACACTTGAAAATTCAACCAATGGGAACAGTATTATACTGATAAAACCCCGTTACCCCGATAATTTTCCGCTACCAAGTAAATAAACAGTTGTTATTGTTTGTAACTGTCAGTGTGACAATTAATGTGTCAAGTTTCATTTTGCGTTGTCTTTGGAATTTATCTCACCAAATACCACACGACCTCTCAGATTTTCTCAGATAAACTTTTATTTTTAAGCACTCATTTTTTTGCTTTAAGCAAAATCACTCAAGCAAACTGACATTAAGTAAAACCCCTCCTACTTCGGAGTCGGGATTTACCATGCAGTTTGCTTTCGTATTTGTTGCTAAGCAAAAAATAATTCGTGCAAAATAAAAATTTATTGATAAAATCAGGAGGTCTTGTGATATTACTTCTGATTAAGTATTGGTAGTTTGCGAGAAATAAATTGTTAAATTTTTGGAGAAGGGGTATCATGACGTCATAGTGTACCCAGTGTCTCATAATGGTAGATGTAGAATAAATCCCCGTCCTCCCGTACACTCTCGGGTCGAAGTATTCCCACTCCAAAACATTATTAGGAAATAATGTTTAATTTTTATTAATTATTTTAATAATATTGAAACTCAGCAGCAACAAACGTATCACATTATGGTCACATACCCCATTGAACTCAAGCCATCTTAATCACAACCGACCACGTGATCCCATATTAAACATTAAACTTGATTTGAAACACTTCACATACGAGTTAGCTTTTGTGAAAATAATTATATGTCTTAATTATGTAGATTTAATAGAATATTGATAATACAATATTGTCAGGCCACAAAGAATTGATTGTTCTTACGAATATTATAGTACTAGTTGTTGTTGATAATTATTGTATAAAATTACAATTTATTATTTAAATAACACAAGAATTTCAATTATTCTAGTTACAGAACAGTTAAAAATTTATTTGCGTAGTGGTACGATTAAGATTTTACTTATTTGGAATTATCTACTTTCTAGATTTAGAATCTTGTCGACATGGTTTCCAACGATATCTTGATTAACTGACCAAACACTTAATTATGACTATTATTATTATATAAGGTGTCCAGAATTACTTGAGAATCTCGACCACTATAAAAGATACGAAGCCGATTACTTAGACAAAATTGCTTCATTATGAGGCCATTTTACCGGTGTGTTTATTCGATAAAAAAATCATGAGTAGATGTATGTAGGTGAAAATATGAAAATATAAATACTTATTATTCACAATCATTATAGTAATATATCGATTCTTAACCTTTTAGAGGTTGGGAATAGGTCATTCCTAACTTTAATGACTATCTCTTGGGTTGGAAATTACAGATTTCCCATCTCTTGGGTTGGAATGTTGGAAATGTTTATGGCGTAGCAACATAGCCATAGATCCCAATAATTAAGTAGGCTAAACAAATTTTAAGAGAGCTGTCAAAATTATTAATAAAATTAAAGGTTGTAACTCAATGATTTATTTTAAATGAGGATGATTGTGAATAAAATAGCTCACTTAAACCCGATAATATACATAAGCCCTCGGCCTCCCACCTCGGATGTAATACACTATTACACTTTTTTATTTTTGCAATATTACTGAATTTTGGTTTGCACTTCTTTAGTGCACTTTTTTAAGATCTGTCGAATGGCAACGCTCAAAACACTATTGGATTTCTAGTTATGATGCTAAAGTTACAATTTTTATACACGTTGTACACGATAATCCGTGACATAGACGTTTTTTTCAATTACTATCTGCCCGTAAAACTTTAAGAAGTGTTTTATACATACATTTTTAGTGAATAAAATTTTGAATTTTATTCTGGAAAAATTTTCAAATTTCCTTCTTTGGTGGCCAGTTGTTTTTCCATGTTAAACGCCTATGTCACGGATTGTCGTATTTACCTAGTATAAACACCAGAGTGGAAAGTTACACTATTGAAAAGATTGAAAAGAGGATTGTTTTAGCTTTCCGATGATGTTCATTTACTAAAAGCATTGACCTTAATAAAAACAATTAATTACGGAGTAAACACATAATACTACTTTTGTTATAACAGAAGTATTTATTTAGATTTTGAACAAATAAAGGTTTCTGACTGAAAATGTCATACAATTTATTGAGTAATTATATCGACTTCATTGTGCATTAAGTATTGTGTCAATAATTAATTTCAATTAATTTAATAAGTAATCAAAGGTTATAATATCATGTGAACTAAGACTTTTTCGTATTTCGCGTTCACAAAGTGAAATTTGTGACACTGTTTTTGTCAAAAAAGTGTTACAATGAACAATTTTGTATAAATGTTTTTGGGGATTTTTTTATTTGTGAAGTGTCTAAATATCAAATACAAAATACATGTCTTTTATTTTAGTTGTCATAACCTGTCATTACTCACGGAAACTTACTTTTAACTCTAACTTAACTTCTAAGGGCCGGTTTTTCAATTTCTGGCTAAAATTTTAACTTTTAAGTTAAGTAAACAATATTGCATCGTTTTATTGACAGCAATGATAAATCTGTCATCTGACTGTTTACTTCGTTTCAATTTTATTTATTTAACTCTTAGTTAAAATTTCAACCAGACATTGAAAAACCGGCCATTAATAACTGTTGTCAAAATAAATTAAATTTGAAATTTTTATTGAAATTGTCATTGTTTCCAACCTTGGTATTTTAATATTTCTTTCAATAATAATTTTGAAGTAAAAGTAAATTAATGCGAAATAGGAAAAATAATATGAAAAACACGTATTACAATGTCCATTTGTAGTTCTTGTCTTTCAATATACTATTACTGCTTCAAATTTTAGTTAATAATAAATTAATTTTGTCGGTCCTAAAGTTTGTGCCATAATTAGATATTTAAGGATATAATATCGTGTTAACATTGTCTGTTTTCTTTCCAGATTGTGTTGGTGCAGGGAGACCTGCAGGACATGGATGTGACCTTCACCAACGTATTGGAGGGGGCGCGTCAGTACTTCCAGGGGCTGCCTGCAGCCTCGGGTGCCGCGGCCAGCCCCAGCGCGGTCACTGTGAGCTACACTGGGGAGTCACACCAACTACCATCTCAACCTCAACAGCAACCACAGCAACAACAAGCCACGACGCACACGTCGCATGGTTCACATTACTACCCCAATTACAGTCATGGCCATGAATCAGTGCTTCACTATACCCCTTCGGCCTATATGGCTCCGCAAGCAGTGCAGGCAGTACCTCAACAAGCATATACGCATACATACCAGCATACACCACATACACAACACACACAGCATACACAGAGTCAAACTCAGCAGCAACAAACGTATCACACACATCAATTTACCCCTCATTCATATTCCCCTCACACTCCTACCCACACCTACCACCAACCTCAAACTTCGAAACCGTCTGCTACCCATAATCTACCCCCAATAGCTGCCCTGTCGAATTATCATGCGAGTAAAACTCAAAATGTACGAGCATTACCTTCCCGAACACTTTCAACTTCTACTGTAACAACTTCAGCGCCTGCTACTACAAGTAGAATACCTCAATACTCCCAAAGCAACACTTATGATGCTTACAACACATCTCATACTTCCCAAAGTAACCAAAATGGACCAACAACATATCCCTACCATTCGCAAACATCTCAGTCCTACACAACAACGGCTCCTAGTTATTCGTCTACTTCTTGTACTTCCTACAGCCAGTCTTCCTATTCCCAACACTACCAAAAAGCGCAGAAAGCCCAATACCAGACTTCCGTACCATACCAATCAACTTCAAGGGAGCAGACACAAGTGCCTGTTGCCCAAATTACTCAAGCTAGAACAGAAGCAGTTACGACGTTACTAACCAAACATAAACGAGAGTCACCATTGGATTTATCAGTAAAAACTGTACGGACTTCGGCTGATTCAACAGCTTTGGATGAAGATATCCACAGTTCTGAGAGGAAATATATACAAAATAGATCTATGCCACCTCCAATGCAAGTACCAAATAGTGTACCGTATCAGTATGATCAACGAAATACTGCCCGGACTTCCAGTGCGTCAACAGGTGCCCCAAAAGTTGATTTTCTGCCAAATTTCAACGTGTCTTCATTGCAAAGACCTGACAGTAATCGTCAAATCATTCAACAAAATGATAAACGAAACATGTCATACAGTAACAAACTATATTACCACCATCAACAACAACAACAACAGCAGCAGCAACAGCAACAACATCATCAAAGTCAACAACATCAAACTCAGCAACATCAAACTCAGCAACATCAAACCCAGCAACATCAATCTCAGCAACATCAAACTCAGCAACATCAAACCCAGCAACTTCAAACTCAGCAACATCAAACTCAGCAACATCAAACCCAGCAACATCAAACTCAACAACATCAAAGTCAGCAACATCAGCATCAGCAGCATCAACAACCTCAACAACAAAGCTCGTACCACCATGCCACATATGCGCAATATAACAACGTTATGCCTAATACAGCACACCCATACAGTGCAGCACAAGTCGCACCTAAAAGAACTAATGACCAGGTCTTACCCAGGATAGATTTTCCGACACCTGGACATACAAAACCATCAACAGTTTATTCGCAAACGGCTACGATACAACGTAAAAGAGCGGCCGAACCCATGCAGCAAGTTGTTCCTAACAAAATGCCTAAAATAGATAATTGGAGGCAAACTATAGATCAGCAAATAGAACAAAGATTGAATTCATACGCTAATTCGAAAAAGTTTGAACAACAGTATGGTCAGACGACTCAACAACATCATGTACAACAGCAACCTAAAGCAGTTAACAACGTCCAAAAAGTTGTCAATGGAAATATGATGCCTAATCATCACAGATCAAGAGAAATATACCCAACATACAGTCAAAATCACGCAGCGTATCCTCAAACACAATATGCAAACAATAATCAGTATCATATTCAACAAAGTCACAACCAAACGTATGTTCCTACTGCCATGGGTCATCATAATTATATGCCTAACCATTCCCAACAAGATATGTACCAACAAAATGTTCTACAAAGAACAAACTCAAATCCAAAGTTGTTATCTACAAGTCCCGTACGAAATAACAACTTACAAGGTGCTGACAAACGAGTATTGAGTATTTTACGAAATAGTTTAGAAATAAAAGGTGCTAAAGAAGCCCAGAAGAAACTAGAACAACAACCAAAACCAGAAATGCACAGATCTGGAATTCAACAACCAAGTACTGATGTAACAGCTCCTCTACAACCCAAACCAGGTATAGTCGGTCGGCAAAATGTTTCACCATTCCCTGCAGCTAACTTGTTAGAAAGAAACAGTAACACACCTCCTATTTACAAGTTCCACTTCCCTAGAGCTGTTGATTCTGTTCGTTTTGAAACAGAAACAATCACAAAAGATAATCCAGTCCATACAAAACAAGATATGTATGGTGAAAACGTCCAACACAATCCTGTACCTCCAACGGGAGCGTGTTCTGGAACAAGTGACTTAGATGGTCTTGCTGCTTTCTTGGCAGCTAGAATACGAACAAAAGCTGAATTAAAACAAGTAGGAACCAACCAAATTTCCTGTATGGAAGAAAAAATTGATCCTCAAATTAAAACTAAAGATAAATCCCTTCTTCTTCCTCGACGACGCCTCTTCAGCAGATCTGAAGAAGAACCAAACACTGCTTCAACTGCTCCTGGGTCCAGTGCTGGTAACTGTGCACCTCAGAGGGACTCCGCTTTACGAAGTTCATCAGAAACTTCGGTCTTTGATTTCCGAGACAGTGACAGTGAAGGAGAAATGTCTGTGTTAGAAAGACAATCTTTAGATGACATGCGAAAGGCAAAATTTATGAATAAAACACAGCAGATTATTCTATTCGAAGATAAACCCGAAGAAACTGTCGTGGAGATAAAAATAGAAGAAGATTCAGATCCGTTTTGGTCAGAACAATGCGACAAATTTTTAGAGCAACTCAAAACTACAGGAGGCAAGAAACGAGGGAGAAGAAAGAAAGTTGTAGAACCTGATGTTCTAGCTAAACTTGAAACTGTAACGAAAGAAAATCCTATTATAGATAACATCAACTTGGAAGCTATTGTCAAATTGGAAAACATTGACCAATTAAGTCAAGAAGCTTGCAGTTCTCTTAAAAAGCAAGAACCAGTTCCTAAACAAGAACCAGTTCTAAAAGATGAACCAGTTTTGAAAGAAGAGCCAGTTGTGAAAGAAGAACCTGTTCTAAAAGAAGAACCAGTTTTGAAAGAAGAACCAGTTCTAAAAGAAGAACCAGTTGCCCTTAAAGTGGAAAACGATTCAGATTCTGATGTTCCTCTCGCCCGAAGAAAGCCGGTAAAAACCGAACAGCTTCTTAGCGATGGAGAAGATTCCAACTTAGAAAATAGAAAAGAAAAAATTGGTGCTAAAATCAAAATAGAATATTCTAGTGATAGTGACAGTGATTCGGAAACTATTTCCGAAAAACTGAAGAAACTAAAAGAGAATAAAGAAAAGGCAGATAGTGACAAAGGTATGGTGCTTCGTTCAGCAGATTCCACTCCTAAGAAAGTCAATACCGTAAAAAAGAAGAAAGCAATCTTTGGCGATGGTTCAGATTTCCATCCAGGCTGGGAAGAAGAAGTTTATAAATACAAACGATCACTCAGAATGCCAGCACGATTAATAAATATATCTAGCGCTCCACATTGGCATAGAATGTCAACATCTTTGCCGGATTTGGATCCATGTTCACCAGCTGCAAGTTCTTTAACAGATGACACCGAATTTTCAAATAGAAGATCCATGCCTTCTTTCTCAGATTCAAAATTAAAAAGAGATCTTTTGGACAGTGATATGGATTCAAATTCCAGTTTTACTTTCACTTATTCCAAAGCATATGATTCAGAAGAGGCATCGTGTTCATCATTGAAATCTTCTCTCAAAAAGGAAGACAAGAAAAATAAAGAAAACAATAATATATTGGACGTATTAGTAGAAAGATATAGTAAGTTTAAACGGAAAAAGAATAAAGGAAAAGAACAAAAACCAGGACCTAAAATTATACCTAAAAGTAAAGACCCATTGGAGCTTCTTCCTACTCCTAGTTTAGGTATAGTTACTCCGGAAAAGGAAAGCAAACCTCGTGGACGACCCAAAATCAATAAAGAAAAAGATAAAGAAAAAGAAGACAACAAATTAGAAATGAATAATTCCGTTTATTTCTTCTTCCGTAAAGAAACCGTCAACAATTTCAGAGATACGTTCAAAAAGACTTCAGGTTTTATGGGCATGGACGAACCATTCAGTACAGTTGTTCTAAAATCTAGAACAAGAACTGAAACCAGAGTAATGAAGCAACGAGCCACTATTCGAGAAGTATTTGGCGAAGAAAGACCTGCGTCAGCTCCTCCAATTCCATGCAGAGAAGAAGACAATTTAGATTCTTCTCAAGGCTCTATGCTTCAAGATAAAAAAGATTCCAAACCTCAAATTCAAGCCACTGTGAAGACGAAAAAAGAAAACTTATCACCAACTAGAACCGGTCTTCGAAGTGCTAGTGGAAGACGTCCAAATAAACTCTTACTAACCAAAAAAACTACAAAGAGGTCGTAAGAAAAACAATCTTCTTAAAGTTCTCGCCACGAAGAAGATCAATTCTGAAGAAGAAGTCAAAGAAATTAAAGAAATAAAATCAGAAACTCCTTCCGTCAAATCAGAAACTCCTTCCGTCGATGGCGAAGAGAACAATGCCCAAGTTACTGTTGTTGTTCCGACGAAAAAACGATTAAAACTCACGAAGATGCGAAGAAAATTCAGTTCAGGGTTTGACTACATACGTAAAAAGAAGAAACAGGTGAAGAAGGAAGATGTAGATGGAACAGTAAAGACCAAGCGAAGAGGAATGCTTCCCAGACCAAGCCCCGAATCTGTTCAGGATATCCAGAGAGAAATCAAAACATGGGTGATGAACAAGGGAGTCGGAGAAACTCATCTTCATAGAGCAGCGAGACTTGGATACACTGTAAGTTAATTTTTATTGTTCATATATGATATTTTTAAGAATATACCATATATACAATAAACTTAATACAAGATGGGCGATATAAAACTGACTAATTTAAAGGATGTGATTATAGGAGCATTTGTAAATTAGCAATTTTAAAAAGCACACTACCGTAAACACTATTCTTGAATAATTATTTTATCATTACTAAGTGAAGAGTATAATGCTTTGATGTATGGAAATGAATGTTGGAATAGAAATCATAAAAGGAGTGATTGTCAATATACAGGATGATTGAAAAAAATTTAAATGCCAATTTTTGGTACGACAAGGTTCGGAATTCTACATCCACTGATTCGCCGAAAGCAATATTGTTGATTATTTTTTTCAATGGAATAATAATTCAAATTTTGAATTTTTTTCTGATATGGTAAAATTGTATACAGGGTTATTGAAAAAATATAGACAATGGGGTCCTCCACCGTAGTAACAAATTAGAACATGGATCATTTATATTAAAATTAGACCTTAAAACTGTATGTTCAAAGTATTTATTAACTTTTATAATAATGGGGTCATGCCAAAAAAAAATGTTGCTAATATTTTTATAAAAATAGAATCTATGACACTTATTATCCATATTGCAACATAGAACATCCCATAATATAATACATTTCATTCATAATTTACTTAAAAGATATTCGCGCTACGATTTTCTGTGATGTCATGTATCGGCTACTCACACAACGATACTAGTCACACGTACATGAAGGTCACAATGTCACAAACTTCAAACGCGAAATTAAACGTAAGATCAGTGTAAACTAACCAAATATTTATAAAGCTGTCAGAGGAAAAGTGCGCTCTATTCAATCTTTTTTGTTTCATAAAGATTTATTTATTTCATTAGAGAAATATTATTTTTAATTGCAGGTTTGTGTGCTTGATATATAATTTAATACATAAAAGTGCAATAATTGTATATTTATAATGATAAAACATGGTGAAGAAGAACTGTGCAGTTCCAACTTGTGGAAACAATTTATTAAAAAAAAAACCAAAAAAACTATTTATAAACAATCTTAATTTACATTTTGTCCGCCAGGGTGAACTGGAATCGTTCAGATACATGACGTATGCACTCACGTGTCCTCATTGAGATTTGAAATTGACCCCTATTTTTAAAAAAATATATCTACAAAACAATGCACACAAATGACGTGAAAATATTATTTACATATACTGTGGCCGGTAGACTTCCAGGAAAAAAATAAAACAGAAAATGTAGCATGACCCCATTGAATTTTTAATACCTATTTCCTCATTTTTATATTTACGTATCACTACTTTCAAACCTTCTACTCCTTTTTTAAAAAGCGGAATCCATTTTCAATTATATGAATGCATAAAATAAGTACAAAGGAATTAAACAAAGACTCCATGCGTTGATATGAAAGTGAAAGATATGTTGAACGATATAGGCTGTAGGTGGCACTCAAACTTTGACAACTCGTATTAAATATGAGACATCTAGCGAAAAAAATAGAACTAGTAAAAGACAGGTACCAAGTTTATTTCTAAAAATTGGGTGCATTTCTAAAAAAAATTTAGAATTTCGCAATACGAAATAAATTTTCTCTTCATATTTTTGACAAATATAAATACAAAATAACATTATCTGTCATTCGGTATCTGTTTTTCATCCAACATTTCCATCTTTTATTATTTTATTAAATTGCTTATTATCCAGACATTTGGGAATAAAATCATCTCTATATCTATACAGAATATTAAAACAGCTTAATAAATAATAATAAAGATTTTCTAGATGAAGTTTCATAAAAAAAATAAGGAGGATCCCATTGGCTATTTTTCTTATTATTAGAGAAAACGAGATTATATGAATTCGATTAAGAATGGGACGAGGCGAAAGAAGTGTGCTTGGACAGAAATGAATGGCGAAGAATTTTGGGTTATGGTAACCTACTTTATTTTATGTGTACTTATTTTTCTTTAATATTATCTGCAATATCTGCCTTACAGTAATATTTCTTTTTTCAATTATTTGTTTAAAAAATTATACCAATTGTTTATTTACTTAATGTATTTTAATACACTAATATTACAGCACTGTAACATTAAAACACTTCACTAATTTTAACTAAATACTGCTCTGGCGTGTTTGTTTCACAAATTATATACTAACCGTCAGATTTCTGGAATATTCTTCATTATTCTCGCTGCACGCTCATTATATTCTGGACTATTCCTATAGTACATACATAATAGGGGTTTCCAAGCCTACGTCTTTAAAAAGAAATACTTGATTACCGGGCAGGTATTTTTTAAACTCACTTAAAAGAAACCTATAAGAAACCCAATAAAACCCAGATTAGCTATTTAAGTGTTTATTGCAAAATGATTTTGTTTTTCGCAATACTTCGGCAACACATCATATGTGAAAAATACGATTTTGCAACGAATTACATGCAAGGTTTTTTCTCAAACCGTTTAAATTCAACGTTTACAAGAATAAAATAATGAATTAGCTGTCATTGCATCAATTTCTTGATTAGTGATCAAAACGAACAAATGCAACGCGGTTTTTTGACAGCAATGTTTTAAATGTCTTAAAAACAAAGAAACTGATTCGAATTTGTTCATTTTGATGGATCACTAAATAAACAAGGAATAATTGATGAACGTTTCTGCAACCGGCATATAGATGATTGATTCATTTGGTCACTTTTAGTGCGCTTTTTCTGTTCGCACTAATGCGAAAAAGTGACAAATAAAAACACTAATGCGAAAAAGAATGTCATTATGACATACAACATGAAACGGTATGGGAATATTATTCAAGTTATGTATAAATGGTTGAATAAAAGCACACTGTCTTTTTTGGTTAAAATACTCTTATTGACATTATCATTATTATTATTCAAATTAATTCTAACGTACAGTTTTTGTTCCTAAAAACTATAATGAAATAAAGATAATGGGGAAGTTTAGCATGGTAAAAATTCTGCATAATATACTATTTTCTCACAAATATAACACAAATGACTGCTGAAATTGAAATTAAAAATTAAAATTATTGCTCCATTTATTTATAATTAATATTTTTTGGGTAAACTCTAAGTACGTCACAAGTCAGTTATGCGCAAACTCAGACAGAACGGTGTAAGCGAACCACTTGAACGTAGGTCGAACAAAACCTCAGTCTCAAGTGACTGGTAACCGCAACCGCGTGCGTTAGTGTATAAACGACATACGTTTTACCAAGCCTCTATCGACGTCATCACAGTTTAAAATCGGCTTTTCCGGAAAATCTGGGCATTTTTGAAAAAAATAAAACATGTTACATCATTTTTCAAGTCATTTCCCATGGAATAAAAGAATAAAAAAAATCGCTAAACTTCCCCATTGAAGGGTCCAAGAAAAAAGGTACAAAAACTAAGTTTATTATAAACCTCCTAAAAACCCAAAAAAGAGCCCAATAAAACCCAATTGAGCCCAAAAAACCACTGGGTCGGTTTTTTTTTTAAACCGAGTTTTTGCCAGCCCTGCTTTATTAGATATCAGTGTTCATCATGTATAAGTAATAATAAGGTAAATATAATTTTCTGATTTTTATTGGTCTAATATCAAAATGAAACTACTGCATTTAAATCGGGCGCCTTAAAATTCAGTATCAGCCATGTTTGTGACGTATTGAACACTGGCAAATGCTATTGGCTAATGGCGACAGCCGGGGGGCATGTCGCACCTCCTCCATGTTCGTGTTGGTACTTGGTAGATATGTTCTTGGTGTAGGTGACGTCACACGCGCCTTTGATTTTCTTGGTACTCAAGTATTGAAACTAATATTTTTTTTTGCTGTGTATTAGAGAAACTTTTCGGTGAAAATACAATGTACGGGTCTAATATTTTTTTTAAAGATGAAAAAAAAGCAACTTGGAAACCCCTTTTCGATTCCGTTTGAATTCGCTCGGCAAGTTCCGCCCTCTTTCGGATTCTGATTCGGCCGCTCACATATTCTAGAAAAATTCTGTGGTGGAATTTCTCTCGAATGGCTTATCCCCTTAACAATATGTTAATCACGAATAATGTCTCGCTATAATGTTAATTTTCTCTGTAGGATGTGACAGCATACTGTTTGGAAAAAATGGATTGCATCCCCTCTCCCAAAGACAACGCTGGGTACACCCCTCTCCACGAAGCTTGCTCGAGGGGTCACCTTGACATCGCTCGTCTTCTCCTTCAATATGGAGCGAACGTCAGTGATTCAGCTCAAGGAGGAATAAGGTATGTTTTCATTTCTTCTTTTTTTCAATATTTTTCTAACTTTTTCTTCTCGTAGACCTCTCCACGAGGCAGCAGAAAACGGTTTTGTGGAGATAGTAAGACTGCTGTTGTCGTATGGAGCTGATCCTATGTTGGCGACTTATTCTGGGCTTACGCCGTTGAGTCTAGCGACTGAAGAAGAGACGAAGAGTATGTTGAAGCACTATATGGCGGATATGGAGGGACATCCTGCTCCGCCTTGGAGTTTCAATGGCCCCGCTGCTTGTTTCGGTAAGAAAAAAAAATCGTTATATTCTTATCTTATTATTAATTCAATGTATTTTCTTAATTTAATTAATCTGTTAATTAAAAGAGGTAGTTCCTATTTTCACGATTCTGGCTGTAATATTACAAATTAACATCTGAAATTTTTAATGTACAATTAGAACTGTTTCATCCCATAATAATGACTATATTTGCCATTTTTCAACTTCAATTTAGGTACTTAAAAATAATGTGAATATTTTTTCAAAAAATAAGCTTGTACAGATGATAAATATATATTTATAAAATCTATTTCCATTTCACTGTTTAAAATATGTAGTTTTTAAGTAAAAATTATTATTTTTTAATTTCATATGAATTTTTGACATTTACTTTTGAAAATATGGAGTATATGGGATAATATTTTAAGAAGACTTTTCCTAATTTAATCCGGAATCTATCTTATTATGTAATATTTTTCGACAACAAAATTAATTTCACAAATAATAATTTTATTAAAACATAGAGACACTAAAATAACTAAAACGGGCATGGTACAGTCACCTATGTATATTAAAATGAACTATATACTTTTAATAATTTTACCCAGTTTTGTAATGCATATTTTTTTCATTTATTTATTATTCAATGCTTATATTATAATTTATAATATTAGGTTTGTTCGCACAACAGTCAGAAACCGTCACAAACCATTCTGAGCATGTGAATCAATTTAAAAATATTAGCACAACAGAAATTTTAAATCTACGATTAAAAATCATTTGTTAAAATATTTCAATCCCTGATCAGTTTCCAACCTTCAGAATAATCAGCGAATTCTAAAAACATTTTTAGTTTGTCGCATGTGCACTGGAACTTAATTTTAAATCTACAATTAAAAATCATTTGTTAAAATATTTCAATCCCTGATCAGTTTCCAACCTTCAGAATAGTCCGCGAATTCTAAAGAAATTTTTAGTTTAAATTCTTTCAAACCATTAAAATTGTCATGTAGATTCTTGAGTGAAAATTTAAGAGAATCAGAAATAAACGTAGGAAGTAAATTTTAAACAATAAAGTAAGATTATAATTTCATTATGTGACAATGACAAATGCCGACAACAACAATCAACATAAGATAAAAACCTTTCTGTTCACTCCAGATGATAATAATAATAACCTTTAATTCTGTTCACAGAACTCAAAAATTTCCAATCATTTTGAAACCAGTTTCAAATTACGTACACGTACTGAAAAATTAGCAATTAATTGCATATATTGTTGTGAGAACAAACTAATTATTAATATTTTATATGGTAGAGATTGTGAATGTTAATTTAATCGTTTACATAAATGCATTTTTTTCCGATAGATGAATACTTAAATAATAAGGATTTTAACTAACCTTTTAATTATTTTATATCTTAATCATGACAAAAAGAAATTAGAGGTTAGGTTATGTTTATGTTTGATTATTGATGTTCCACGCTCTACTTTAGTATTCGTACATTGACGATATATTTATTTTACTTTTTTGTCACTCTACTTTTATATCACAATGAAAAAGTAATTTCCAGTAACTTTACTTTTTTTTATTAGTTTATTGGGAAATAAAATTGAGGTTTAATTTTATTTATCGTAATGCGCACATATCAATAAATCGCCACTGTGCATAAATACTAGGTAAATTAACTTCCTTAATTACACTAAATTCAGCTATGTTTGCATTAAGAGAAATCAAAATTTAAATAGGTTAAGTTAATCTTAAACTGATTGTTCACTGAACAGTGACGACGACGAACTATTGCGCATTATTATTATGCAGTTTCAATTTCAATATAAGAAAATACTTAGCACTCGCTACAATGAGATATTCCGGTATTATTGTATTTATGCAAAAGTAAATTTTTTCTACAGTTTACATTTTCATATAGTAGGAAAATGCAGTGAAACATGTTTAGGAAAAAGTTTTCATTCATAACTTTATGTGAGAAAATTGAAATTATTTACATATGAAACGTCTTTGACAACTGTGTAGTAGATTCTGTATGTTGTTGCTCATTTCAGAGTGAATATATGCCATTAAAAACACAGATGGCGTTAGTAATTACTACGCGCGCGCTGTATTTTGTATTTGATATTTTATTCACTTTGTGTCAATTATTACGTGTTCGTATGATATTTGTTTGTTTACTTACGTTACTACGTTTTCTTGTTCAAAAGTCGTAAACAGGCAAATAGCTATGAACACATATGTTTAGGCACTGAAGTTCGCTGTAGATGTCAATATCGAATTCTCGTCGTAAGTGCGCCATGATGAAATATTTGAATTTCGATGATTTTTTTTTATCTCACTTGATATTTTCTTACTCAAAATTATATACAGGGTGGTTGATTGTTCATTGTCCAGCTTATATCTTCTGAAATATTAAAGATACAAGAAAAAGTTATATAGAAAAGTTATTTGATACAACCTGGTCTACAATTTAGCATAAACATTTTTTTTCCAAGGCCTACCAGTTTTCCAGAAAAATATTTAACTTTGATTTTTTAAATGGAATATTCTGTATATTTTTACGGAATAAAATTCTAAATAAATTTCTCTTTACAATGATGTAAGGGTTTACCTTTAAATTATGTCTAATAAAGCAAATAGAAATACGATAAAAGTAGGCTGTGATATTCTATTGTTTATACCAGTAACATCTGTCACAGATTTAATAATACTGATTATAATAGTGAGAAAGGTGTTAAGATTCTTATAAGAAAAATGAACGTCGGTTACAGTAATAGCGAAAAAGTTTATATGCTTAGCTGTTTCCACAGATCAAATAATAATAAACGTCGGGCTGCTATCCTGTATCAAAATTTATAATAATACGTTGTATTAAATTTTGATACTTGATATTTAAATAAAAGTATTAATAATTTTGTAAATCATCAATGCTAGTAATTCTATTACTTGCTTTATTAGACATAATTTTATTCAAACGAAAACCCCTACGTAGCCAATGTCCATGTGTGACAGAAGTTACAGGTATAAACAATAGAATATCATAACCTACTTTTATCATATTTATATTTGTTTTATAGGACATAATTTAAAGATAAATCCTTACTTGTTACATATCATTGTAAAGAGAAATTTATTAAGAATCTTATTCTGTCAAAATATTCAGGTGCTCCATTTAAAAAATTTAAGTTAAATATTTTTCCATAAAAATGGTAGGCCTTGGAAAAAAATTGTGTATGCTAAATTATAGATCAGGTTGTATTAAACAACTTTTGTATTTAACTTTTTTTGTATTTTTAATATTTCAGAAGATATAAGCTGGACAATGAAAAATCAACCACCTGTATTAGTCTTACTGGACTGAACTATTTAATTAAAAAAAAAAAAAATACTGAAACTTCCTATTGATTAAGCTTGTTTTAAGGTCATTACTATATGTCTTCAAAGGTTGTTGCACTTGTTTTATAACACAAAATAGACACATTTCTAATGTCTGTTATTAAATTAAAGCGACCCTTAAACAAAAAATTCAAATAGGAATTTTAACAGAAGTGTTAATTTATTTATTTCATTTCGATGCATTATTGTCAATTTAAGAAACGTTTAAAATTTAAGTTGCATTGGTGCAACCGGCCATTACTCTGTCAAACGGACTTTAAAGTAGTAGTGTAAAAGGACACTTACAGTGGTTCTATCATGATAGTCTCATACAAAAGATTCTCTAAGGCTCGGTTTCTCCATCTCTTGATAAAGTGTCAGTTAATTTAATTGCCAGATAAAATAAAAATATCGCATCAATATTAGAGCGTAAATTGACAAAATTATACACATGTCAATTATAAGAAGCGATATTTTTTTATCTGGCAGTTACTTTAACTGACACTTTATCCAGAGATGGAAAAACCGGGCATAAGTAAAAGAATTTATAAAAGTGTATTCAAGAAAAATATATAATTGATTCAATAAATGCGAAAGTTTCACTGAAAATAATATATTTTGCAACTTTCGAAAAGAATTACTATAAACATAGCTGGTGATTGGACGTTTTTTAACACTCATGTATAAACTGTCACTTGAACTGTCGTTAGGTAGTTTTTTTGTACAAATCTGTAGTTTATTATGTAAATTACTACGAAAAAAACTTTTCTTGTGAGACAGAGACACTATTCCTATATTGCCAAGAAGGTATTAGACTAAGGGCCAGTTGTACAATCTCCGGTTAGAATTTTAACTGGAAGTTAAATAAACAATATTGAATCGGGTTATTGACAGCAATGATCAATTTGTCGTTTGACAGCTCATTTCGTTTCAATTTTGTTTATTTAACCGACAGCTAAAATTCTAACCGGAGATTGTACAACTGGCCCTAAGTATTGAATATATAATATTGTTTTCCTACGACCACTACGAAAAGTACATAAATTCACACGAAAAACTATTACTGAAAGTTGGTCATTGCACATCACTATCAAAGCTGTGTGAAATGAAAGCTCGTTAGCCAATCAGATGCGCCCCCAACTGTGTGATATGATTTTATCCATAGACAAGGAAAGATATGTACTAGACCGAGTTTACAATGTTAGGAGTTTGTGCCAAATAGAATCGATGGGCGCCATAACAAGACGCTAATAGAAAGGCGGGAAATTTAAAAATAGGAAAAATATGTTTTCTGAAACTAACAAAATATAGACATATGTATGCCGTAAACGCTGAAAACAATCAAATACAATAATAAAATATATTTCTACATGAAACAAATACCCAAACAAGCTTGTAAACAAATACTAACAAAATAAATTAACTTGAAAACCTCTCAGCTCTCACTAACAGAAATGACAGATTGCTGGGCTGCCAACATGTAAATTAAATATTGTTCGTACTTTTTATTGGGCGACTGAACTTTATTATCTTGAAATGAAGAAATGATATAAAATACGCATTTTAAGTTATTGCATAGTTACTTTTATTTATTATGTTGTAGAATTTACACTAGAATTAGCGTCTCGATATTTATTCAATTCGGCACAAAGCTGGACATTGCCGCCATGATGGAAGCTCGGTCTAGTATATATCTTTCTTTGTCTATGATTTTATCACACACTGCGATAACTGAGCGAACTAACTTAAAAATTTGTATGTAAAAATTTGACAGTTGCAAATAATTTGCTAAATTTACACGGATTAAGAAGGCTGGACCCTGATTTATCATATTTTAACATAATTTTTGGTGCAATGATGTAAACATAATCTGTTTTAATATTTTTATGAAAATTTTATATTGTTTTATTTTTTGTGGTCGTCGGAGAAATATCGTGTACAACACGTGCTGAAAGGGTATTTCACACTCACGTGATTAAACCACTCGCCTTCGGCTCGTGGCTCAAACTTCACGTTCGTGTGAAATATCCAACTTTCAGCACTAGTTATACAATATACTATTGTTTTTTTTAAGTAATTTCAATATCTTTCATAATTGTTTTGAGCAAATGGCCAAAAACTTAAATATTGACATTTCGTGGAATAAACCCTTATTTTTCTACCAAATGACTGGACAATAAAAAGAATAGTTCATTTCGTCCCACTTGCCGCTAAATTCACAAATAAATTACAATCAATATTCTAGGAAATTTTTTGACATTACAATTGATATCTCAGATATTGCTACTGTCAAATTACGAATTAAAACATTTGCTGAGAATGGTCTAAAAACTTCCTACTAAGCACAATGAATTACGCTTGCATTTGCGTATAACCCACTATCCATTATGCATTAGTGAAGTAGCGGGGAATGAGACTTAAATTTCATTAAAAACTGTCGTAAATGCCTCTGTGATAGAACCATCTTAAATAAGAAAAATATGTTCTTTATAGATCCCTTGGACAGCGGCTGCGACGCCCTCAGCAACGCACCATCGCCAGATCCAGTTCCTGAAGACTCCGACCTGGAGGTCGAAATCAGCGAGCAGCAACTCCCCAACTTGTACATCCTCCGTGGTGAACCCGCCGGCGACCGTTGGGTCCTTCTCCAGGATCTCTCATTACTCCTGAAGATCAAATCTAGGGACACTCTCCTCAAGCAGATCTCCTCGGGGCCGTCCTCCGCGAAGAGCATCTTCAAGGAGCTCAAATTCTGCGATTTCTTGGAGCAGGCGCGGTGCTGCACTCTACTGTGTGGGAATGAAAAACTCAACGCGCGAAGTTCGAAAATCGCTCTAGTGAAGTATACGGATAAAGTGAAACAACTTTTAGGGGTCGAACGCGTTGTGGTTACCTCAAGGTGACAAGAAGTTCAAGTTGAAGTGTGATAGACAGGCGTTTAGGTTTGTTGCATTTATGTTGGACAATTTACGTACTTAAAACTTTTGTACAGCGTTACCATAAATTAAGACGTATTACTTAAGTAATCTTACGGTTACTGTCAATGTTTTATATTAATAATGCAATAGAAAAGACCGCTTTGATAGGTTAGTAGAGAATTATATTAAATGTTTTTATTTTTATTCAAATTTTTATTTGCCAGTACTTGAATTTGAATTTTTATTATGGGATATTAGGATATTGTTTTATTTGGAATATACGTCTTTACATACTGCACTAATATACCATGAAAACATTGGTAAATTGTTTTTAAATAGTACAAAACTCTTCAAATCAAATATCCGTAAATCAAAAACTACATATTTTTTGAACAGTTTTAAGAAGACAATAAATAAGTTAACGCACATTTATTTTAACAGCAATACAAGAAAGATTTACTGATGTATATAGGTAGTTTCATTTAAATAAATATACCATCTTTTCGTCTGTATAGAATAATAGTGTTTGTGCTTAGATTAGTTTCTTTTAAAATTTGAAATAATTGAGACAAAATTTATTATGGAATTTACGACCTAATTTAAAACTAGTAACTACTAAAATATTGTCGAGTAGAAATTGTATTATAATTGTATATGTATAATCATTGTTGTAATATTTAAATTAATTTTCTTTTTCAAGATTTTGTTAATGTGATAGTGTATTCAAACAAAAATTCATTAATTTCAAATGTCATTTTTGTAAATAAATGCTTTTTCTGCACCGCAATTTGTAACTTGCATAAATTTAATATAAATTTTTGAAAAAAATACAAGTTTTATGAATAATTTAATAATAATATAAATTTTTTTATTATTTTGGACCCCTTAACATTTAGGCCATGAAATAAATGTTTCTTTGTTCTTCTGTTACTGCGTTATTTATAAAGAATTTTGTAATGCCTGTTTTTATTTTTGAGGATTTTGTAGAAAATATCAAGAATCTGCAAATATTTGTATTTAGTACAATATAAATTGAAAAAAAATTAATGGTCAAACATTATTATTCTAGGCAAGACGGTAAAACAGTTACTGACAAAATATAGAGGGTGATTTCGTTAAGACATAAGTAAAACTTGAAAAAATGTTATACATGTGTCAATAAATAAATTACCGCTTTTTCAGGGTCAATGCTACACACAAAAGCATAAAAATTAAATATTTGTCCTTTGATATCTGATTTAAAGATACAGATTTTTTTATTTTCAATGTTTAATTATTATTTTTTAAGAAAATAGCAGATGATGCTTGATGCTGAAAAATAACGCCCGTGCTTTTGAAATTTGATTAAGGCGAAGGGTCAAAAAAAGCAAATCGAAAATTAAGATTGTAAAATTTTCTGACTGTCCTTCGTTGTCAAGTTATTGTTAAAAAGAAACAAATTTCTACATTTAAATTTTATTAAAAACGAATAATATTGTTGTCACAAATTCAAATATGTTATAGCTGGCGCAGGTTAAGTTGAGCTGACCTTGTATGCGCAGAACTTAAAATTCGTACTTGAACGGGTCGAAATGTAATAAACAGGGGGTATATTGACGTTTAGCCGATTGTTTACAGTAATTGTTACCTATTTACTAGTAATTATTATATGTTATTATTACAACAAGAAAAACACTCCTTCAATACTTACAATGGGGAAGTTTAGCGATATTTTTTTATTCTTTTACTCCATGGGAAATGACTTGCAAAATGATGTAACATGTTTTTTTTTTTTTCAAAAATGCCCAGATTTTCCGGAAAAGCCGATTTTTAGCTGTGATGACGTCGGTAGAGGCTTGATACAACTTATGTCGCTTATACACAGACGCACTCGGTTGCGGTTACCAGTCACTTGAGACTGAGGTGTTGTTCGACCTACGTTCAAGTGGTTCGCTTTCACTGTTCTGTCTGAGTTTGCCCATAACTGACTTGTGTGTGTTTACCCAAAAAATATTAATTATAAATATATGGAGCAATAATTTTAATTTTTAATTTCAATTTAAGCAGTCATTTGTGTTATATTTGTGAAAAAATAGTATGTTATGTAGAATTTTTACCATGCTAAACTTCCCCATTGATATAAGGGAAGAGGATTCATCTATAAACTAAAAAAAAAATGTAGTCGATGTTTTCAGGTTGGCTAGTATGCGCGGTGTGTCTCAAATTATCGCGCGGCAGCTATACCACCTATATAATGTTTTTTTTTTTTTTTAATTTGGAAGAGTGATTAAAAAATTACGCGTCTAAAAGAAAGTTTGTGATTGGCTACCGGTAAGTTGTTTGTACTCGCAGCAAATTTGGGTAGACAGACAGCCATGATTGCTGCAACAGATGATTGAGCCTACAAGCGTTTATTTTTTTCGCATTGTTTTCATTATCATCCTACGACTAATATAATCAGTTCTTTTTTGAACTAAGTGTTTTACTTTATTCGCGTTTTTGTATGGCCACTGAGGTTCATGAATTTTTCACAAAATCTTTCTTCGTTAATTAAAATTTACTTGATTATTTACGCTTATATCTTCAGTTTTAAACAATTACATTTGATCACAAATAAATATTAAAACTAATATTATTGTTAAAAATCCGGTGAAAAAATTGTTAATAAGCGAGTTATTTTAATTTACTGTCGCTACTTCGGCGGCAATGGACGAAAATATCAGTCAGTTAAATATACAAAATTGAAAAAAAAAATGAACGTCAAATGACAAGTTGATCATTGCTGGCAATAGTATAAATATTGTAATACAAGTGAGGAAAGGGCATCATTGTAAAATGAGTACGAAATTTGGAACACGAGCAATAGCGAGTGTTCTAATCGTACGAGTTTTGCAATGGCCCTTTTCCACGTGTATTACATACTATTTTTTTTAACATTACACGTGGAAATTACATTTCCTCGTGTATTACATACTATTTTTTTCAACATTACATGTGAAAATTACATTTTCCTACTCCCTACTGTATATAATGCTATATTCGCACGCTGAACAGTGTGGATATGATAGTTATATCCACTCTAGGGTGGATATGAAAAACAACTGAATTAATTTTAATGCTACTAAATCAGAAGATTGTATACTGCACTGAATTTTAAATAAAAAAATTAATTAATTAAACCTATTCGCTGGTACATACAATGGGGTATTCCACTCATTTTTTTTTATTATTTTAAATAAAACTTCATTCAGTTTTGAAGCAATTCATAGTATTAAAAAATCTTAATTACTCCTAGTTTCAGAGTATTTTATTTTCGAGAAATCAGTGTAACGTCACATTTCCTCTATACTTGTCTTTCTCACACACACTGCTTTGAGTACGCTGCGAGAGAAGGATAGCAATTGTATGACGTCAATTTTCCCTTTTAGCAAATGTGAAATATCTCGTAAAGTATTTATTTAAAAAATGTTTTCATTGTTTTAACTATTATTTATTGAGCCATACTTTATGTTAAATTGAAATTTTCTTAATTTTGTTGTTATGGTGGAATACCCCATTTTGTATACAAGGTTTTTTCATTTATATATTTTAAATATCTTGGTCGTAGAAAAAGTACACTGTACAACTCGAGTGGAATGTCCATATCCCATTCGGATGATTGAGGCACTCCGCCTGCGGCGTCGTGCCCCAAACTTCATCCTCATGGGATATGAGCATCATATCCACTCTTGTTGTACAATATACTATTTTTATATTCATATGTATTGAAGTTCGTATACCTGTTATTTCAACGAATAAATGTGGAAACATTTGATAAAAAACTTTAGTCACTTGTGAGGACAGTAATTACTTTCCTCACTTGTGAGGGAAGTGTTTACTGTCACAACTAAATTGAGTGAGGAAAATGTAATTTGCACGTGATAATCCAATTCAATATTGTTTATTTAACTTACAGTTAAAATAAAAAATATCTGAGATTTTAAAACTGGCCCTTAGTTGTCTTACCTAAATTTAGTTTTTTTTTTTGTACATTCATGTTGGTGATACTGACTGAATACTGCCGTATTCAACTTCAGATCTTTTATCTATCAAATGTAAACTCGGTATTTGATGTGTTCAAATTCTCGTCTACTCATCTATCAAATTTCTAATTTATTTCAGGGATGTTACTTAAAATCGTATTTAAAAATCTTATATGCAACTCAAGTGTAAACAAGCTTTATGATATGCAGTCAATTTTCATGATTTTGCAAATTTTGTCAGGAAATACTTGACCTCATGTCATAAAGCTTGTGTTTACACTCTTGTTGCATAAGTAATTATTATTATCATAAAGCGCAATTTAAAAAAATCCTTTTTATATTTTTGATGTGTAGAATTGCCTCTTAATACAGGCCATTTATTTATTAATTCCCCAAATACCACTTTTTATCAAATTATTTCTTTCTTTTTCATTAAAATAACTTTCATGATGACTGCCCACTATAGTTTTATATAATCCAATCAGCAATATTCGAATCAAATTGGCACACCAAAAAATTGGTAAAAAAAGCCGAAACTGATAATAATTAGGCCGGTTTACTTTTTCAACAAATTATAAAATCTACGCAAGTGATTAGAAATTTCTACAAAATTCTTTCGACTACTTCAAACATATGGGACAATACAGAAAAATATGCAGGGCTTAGGAGTACAATACCTGATAGAATTAAAGCTGGTATTACTAATAAAGGCGATGTAACCCAGTTTTTGTAATTTTAAAATCTGTATTTTAAACTAGTCGAAAGAAATTTTTTGAAATCACTATTTGCGTAGATTTTATTTTGTTTGTTGAAAATGTAAACCGGCCGTATTATTACGAGTTTGGGCTCGTAAACGCATAAACTTATCAAAATAAGTTCATGGAATAATAAATAGTTTTTTGATGATGTCGCCCTATTTAGAAGTTTCTTATCAAATGAATGAATTATAAATGGAATACACCTACGTGCGTATGTTTGTGCAGTATGCGAATACATATGTTTGCGTGAATTCAAGTGTTGGCAGCAGTATAACGTTTACAATGATACGAATTGATAATAAAGTAACTATCGTTTCAACTCAGGGAAAAGACAGAGAGATCAGCAGTGCGTCAACACTCACTCAGTGTACATAAGTAAACAAACAGTGTAGAGCATTTCTTACTAATACGAGTATGGTGATACGATTAACAAGCCGATACCGTAACCGTAAAGACTAATAGCAGATCGGTCGGTTCGTTAGAGAACATTTCGTATACATTTTTGACCTATCAGTGTGCTTGCTCACTCGAAAGCTAAGAGAGTCTGTGATGAGTAGCAACTCGGTGGCAAAGTGCAATGCTTTTTATGCATATGTAACAAAAATGTGATTTCGCTATTACAATATGTCCTATTGATGTAATAAACGATAAGATTTTTTAATTTATGTTTTCTTTTTTTTACTTTATGAATTGTGAATCGCCAAAACATCAAATTGATATTAAAAGAATTTAATTAGAAAGATATATATTTATTTTCCCCTATCATGTTTCCCTAATATTCCCTAAATTCCTGATATTTTATAATGAGTTGTTTGCAATGGGGTATCCTATTTTATTCACAATCATTATAGTAATATACAGATTCCTAACCTTTTGGAGGTTGGAAAATACGTCATTCCTAACTTTAATGACAATCTCTTGGGTTGGAAATAGCAGATTTCACTTCCATCTCTTGGGTTGGAAATGCTTATGTAGGGGTTACCTAGCGACATTGGCGTAGATCCCCATAATTAAGTAGGCTAAACGGCTAAACAAATTTTAAGACAGCTGTCAAAATATTAATAAAATTAAAGGTTATAATTCATTGATTTATTTTGAAAATTATTGATTTAAAATGAGGATAATTGTGAATAAAATAGTATACATAACCTCGGTGGGAGTTTCATAACAGCCTCGCGCATTATACATAAGCCCTCGCTGTAATGAAACATGTCCCACCTCGGATCTAATATACTATTAATGTATACTTCATTCCACGTGAGAAAATAGCGGTGGTTTGGTTTAGATAGGGATATAAATTCTGCCCTTTGATTGGTCAGAATGTAAACCTAGTTCACAAAAACGAAAAAAAATATCACCTGTTGTCAAATAAGAATACAGAATTAAGTGACGTTTAACCATATTTTGTCGTAATTTTTAATATTCAGGTCATACATTTTTACAAATAAAAATATGTATTATTGCCAAAGTTAAGTTTCACTATTCTTATCGTCAAATAAATATAGACTGGGGATTTCTACATTGTTGCAAAATTCCATTGGACATGTTGAAAGTGCTAAGTTATGACGAAGCGGCAACACCGCATGGCAAGGGACAGGATGGGGTGAAAGGAAAAAATTGAGCATTAGTCCATAATTATTTGACGGCGAGTATAATTTAAATTATGTATTTAATGAATGTAAAAACGGTCGGCTCTCAAGCGCAATCTACTATTTTGGTACGTGAAATGAAGTATGGTTTCTGTTGCGCTAATTTGTTTTTTCTCTAAACGGACTCTACCACTATTGTTTTTACACCACAAATTTACCCAGTATATTTATTTTTATTCATATTCTTTTAAGTTTTTCCTGAAATAAAGAGTGACGTTTTAAAAATAGGTGCAGTGTTTATGTACAAGTTTCCTTATAGATATATTAGTAAACAATAAGAATGTGTCATCGCACTCAATAATAGGTAAAAATCTGCGGCGACTAAAGCTAGTTGAAATACTCCATAAAAGTAATTAAATATACAACTTTGTACAAACATGTATATCAATAAAATTGCGTTTTCTTTGTATTTAAATATTTTTAAATTCATACCTTTTCTCTTTGTATTAATATACATTTATTATTATTATTATTATTATTATTATTATTGACATATTTGTACCGTGCGGGCGCTTACCAGGCGTCACCTCACGGGCACTCATTGCTGGCGTGGAGAGTGCACCACAGGGGTCACTTTTGTGCTATTTAAAATTCGAAATATGTCATCATCATCATTACCGATGTCTGCGATAAAGCAGATTGTGGCACACTCAGAAATGGGTAATATGCCGTGATGATATATTTATTTATTTATTTTATTATTATTATTATTATTGTTATTATTATTATTATTATTATTATTATTATTATTCATTATTAACAATGGGGTGTTTTAATCAATTATAGTTTAAGATAAAAAATGTTATTACGGATTATGTCAAAACAAAAAAAAATATAAAAAATAAAATATATCATCACGGCATATTACCCATTTCTAGGTGTGCCAATAGCTTTGTCATATATCGGTAATGATGTTAGTGTAACCGTAGCCTATGTAATTAAATACAAGGCCGGGAAACATCACATCTGTCAAATGGAAACTCTAGTTCCAAACTCGCCGTTTTGGCGCAACTTATTCTTGTTGTCATATGACTGTCTTTTTTGACGTACGTGTTTTGTGATTATAACCGCTAAATTGATAATATCAATATATTTTTTTGACAGCCTAAAAATGACGTTTGAATGACAGCGGGAATAAGTCGCGCCCTCATCAGCGGTTTTGGAACTAGACTTTTTGGTCAGATTTTTAAACAAAATTTGAGTTGTTACCCGGGCTTGTATTTAATAACGCTAGACACTTTTCTGCCATTTAAAATTCGAAATAGTTGGCGTCCGCGTCGTTCGGAATCACACTTTTATTGTGTAAAAAAAGACATACTTTATAAAATCATCTTAATGAAAAAAGTGTTCTTTTTAACAGACGTAAAAATATATTTTCACGTGGTTTGTGACGTATGAGTAACTGATGGCATTTCCAATAAATTTTGTACATAATGTACCGGTAACAGGAAGTTGTTTTTCTGCCATTGACATCTCTTCACTTTGTTTTGGCTAGTAGGTACCATAAGCCTTGTTAAGAATATGCCAAATTTCAATATTTAATTTCGCCCTTATGTTTAAAGAATGATTTAAAAATTTGATATAAATTCAAGTTATATTACTTTTAATAAGGAACTATTCGCTGTAAGGAACTATACTCCTAAAGTCATACTCCTTATTTCTTTATTATTTTTTTAAACAATACAGTTCCAACAGGCGAAAAAATTAATAAAAACAAATTACAATAAAGATATAACAATAAGAGTGCAATATAGATATATTATTTAAATTAATTTCATTACAAGCTTAATATTGAAATTGGTAAGATTGATACATAAATTTATTTCCTGTTTTGACATTGTTGACAGTAACATTTGAAAATTTAAATTGTATGTTTACAATTTTTTTATTAAAATGATTGTTGTTCCCTTTACCCACATACTTTAATATCTTACATTACACATAGAACAATAATTTAAAGTATTTAAATCACTCAAAATTTTAATAGCTGTCAGGCCCCTGCTTTGACATGACTTTTTTGAATTTATTGTCTTATCAACTGTGGAATAAAAAGATACCCAGAATTGTATTGCCAACTGAATCATTTATTTTTGATCACCTGTACAAGTCCATATTTGATATATTTTTGTTATTTCATATTTAGAAACCGCGCCTCAAGTTCCGAATCCCTCCGCGAGATGGCGCGACTCGTCAGCTGTCTGATTTTCCAACGTCTACTGTCATTCGCGTAGTGAATATGGAGTTAGTTGCAGCTGCTGTGATAGTTAATTAGTGTCAAACTACGGGGTTATTAACATTAAATTACATTATTTCAATAATGTACTTTTATTCTATACATTCAAATATACGTATTAGTGTTATATTTAAACTATAGTGTCACCTTACAACTAAAGTAGCTACAAGGTATTATTGGTTATATTCTTATATTTCACACATTTATCGTTAATTTCTACTTGTTTTAACATCAAATAGTGTTTGTTTACACTGATTGTTATAATCTAAGACTCGGCGTATAGTTAGGCTATTTATAGAATGGATAATATACTTGTTGGAAGAATCATTCGTAGCTAGTTTTTCCTTTAAGATTATAAATAATACTGTAAACAATGAAAACAAACAATAGACGTGGTCTAAACATCATGTTTATTGTTTGAAATTTCGAAATTTGATGCTTTAGCTACATTGCATTTCTTATTATTTTTATACACATGTTTAATTAATAGGTACTAATTCATACATGCACGTTAAAATGTTAAAAAGATAGTATCAGTGTATAATTGATCGTAGATATGCTTTTAAAATAATAGTTTTATGTGTTAATGTGTATTTGGTTATACATATGTATGTGTTGATTACAGTTGTTTTTCATTACAGATTTTTACAAAATTTCAAAACTGCCATTTTCAACGTTCTAGAATAGGTAAGTTTAATATATTTTTATATTTGACTGATTTAAACATGCACGTATGTTATTGATAAAACAATATAATGTTTAATATGCATGTATTTACTTACGATATTATATGATTTTTATGTGTACGCATTTAAAATATTATGAATATGAGGGTGTCTCATACTTAGAAATAGCTTAACCCCATATTTAACTAAACATAGCTACCGGGTGTAACAAGAAAAGAGGGCCATAGGCGTTTAACAGAAAACAGTTTTTCCGTGAGCAAAAGTGGCCCATTAATTTTAGACAATAATGTTTCAAATAAATGTAAATAATGGGGGATTACACCATTTTTTTTTATAATTTCATCTGAAAATATTAGGAAAACTAAGACTATTGATGAAAATCCTATTAATAAGCGAGTTATGGTCTCCCGAATTTTGAAAAGATTGACGTGACGTCACATTTATGTGTTTTTATATCAAACTGTTTTCATCATGGACCTAAATGTTCTTGAAATATATGCTATTTTAAGTTATATATACATAAAAATAAATGAATATTATAACACTGTATAAGTCTACATACTTTATAATTACAGGTGTGTTTAAATTATTAAGTTTAATGCAAGAAATTTATGTTAAAATAAAAACTGTTTGAAAACTGCTGTACAGGAATGTTAGCCCCTCCTTTCGAATTTGAATTTCTTAACTTCCATTGGTAGTAATCCCCACCTCCTAACATGCTATTTGTAATGTATGTATAGGTGGTCTCTCGGTCGCCAATCAAAATATTTTCATATTAGTGTCGAAGCGCTTTAACAAAAAACCCTTTATTTCCGAAATATCTCAATTATACCATTTCATTTTTTTATTAATATTCGTTATTCAGCATATACATTCGTATTTTTTTTACTATTCGATTGAGCCGTAATCCCCCATTAAATCAATTTATTTTGCACGTATTGTAACCGAGCAAACTGAATTTAAAGTTTTGTAAAAATGGCTATTTTCATAACATTGTCGGCTCTGGTGGCTCAATGGTTAGAGCAACGCCTCTTAGTCATGAGTGCGCTCGGGGTTCTGGGTTCGAATGGATGCATTTGCACAAAGTGAGATGAAATAGTTGTCAGATCTACGTTCAAAAAGCCGCCAGCGGCCATGTCTGTGTCAACAATGCTTCACAAACTAAGCACATTCATTACATGATTGATAATCCATTATTGCCAGTTGCGGTTATTATTAAATTTTACTAATGTTTAAAATTTAATTTTGACACAAAATTCATTTTTCTTTATTAGATATATCTTATTTAAATTCAAAAATGCAATAATTTATTTGTTTTGGAATTATTAGAATAATTTTTAATTACTACAATCCGATATACAGAGACTTTATTTTAAAATGCAACATTATAGTTCATCACTTCCATGGTTACTCCACTATTGTCAAAAAATGACAGCAATGTAATATTTGTCCATTTTAAAATGCAACATTATAAATAGTATTGCAGCACAGGAGATACCTCCAAAACACATCACAAATGGTGTCAATTCTTATTACGACCAACTAGAATATTGCCTCAGAGTGATTGGGGGTATTTTTAAATATTTATTACATGAAAGTTATGAATTTTTGTAAGCTAAAGTTTGTTAAGATGTTCAACATTCATGTTTTGATTATTTGTTAATCGTATGTAGGCTAATTTATTGGAAATTAGTTTTAATAATACAAAACTACAAATTTTGTATGTTGCATTTTAAAATGGACAAATATTACATTGCTGTCATTTTTTGACAATAGTGAGTAACCATGGAAGTGATTCGCCATATGTTGCATGTTAAAATAAATTCCCTGTAATTATATATCAATTGTGTGGCAACGGAGCATCATCTCTAGAAAGCTTTACAAAAATACCGCTAGATGACAGACTTAATATGACACGTCATAGGGCAATTACTGTGCAATGCATCCATTCCACTAAGGCATGGATGTTTGTATTTGTGAACCTACTCAGTAATTGGGATTTAATCCTGCTGTTTTTTTTTTTTTTTTTTTTTTTTTTTTTTTTTTTTTTTTTTTTTTAAATATTTACGAAGACGTATTTATCAAACGTTAATAAAAAAAAGTGTTCAAAATCTGTCTTTTAGTGATTAAGCTGAAAATTTAATCTTCACTACATATACCAGTAAGATGAATATGTATAATTATTTGTTTCCTACAGGTAAAAATGTAAATGTTATCAAAATTGAAAACCATGTAATCTCCTGAGATCATCGCTGCGAATATAATTTTTTTTTTCTCAGTCTTTTATTCTGTTTACCAATGTTCTCACAATGTCTAGATACCTTATTCGTTGTTGTACATTATTATGGACGTGTGCACGTATGTAATTTAATTTATATTTGCGTTCTAAATATCACTTGTTAGTAGAGTTACGAAGCGTGCAAGATAAAAATACTGTAATTTTGCCATTACCGTTGCAGAAAAGAGAAAAGATAATGATGTTTATAGGAAACATAAGAAATAAGACATTTTTACTTGTTATAAGGTATTTTTAGTACATGTAGGACCGATATATCCACATTCTAATGCTTTATTTGGCGAATAATAACTATGGATACAATTGTATCAACAATTATTACCATAGAAATTATTCGCCAAATAAAGTTATTAGGAGGTGGATATATCGGCCCGCACTTAAAGGTGCGTGTAAATGTCCAAAGATTTTAAAGCTAATGTTAAATGGCAATATCGTACAAATAGAGCGACAATATATGAACCAATAAAAATACTTAAGAAGATTTATATAAACGACTGTAGAAACTATAATAATTAAAATAAATAGGATTTCAGTATTGTAAAATATTTATTTCTTTTTGTCAACGTTTCGGAATACACTTATTCCTTTATCAGTACAACTGCAATATAATTATAAAATACAATAATCAATTACATTTATGATAATTAAAATACTTACCTACAAAAATAAAGCAGGAAACGGAAAAATTAGGTAATGGTCATAAAGGAAAGGGAAATAGAATTATTTTTAAAATGTTTGTAAATTACATTAAATTATGCATGGATGGCAGCAACAAAAATATTAAAAAATAAGAAATAGCTAAATAGGCTTTGATTTTATGTATGTAACTTGCATATTCTGTTATAAATACCTATAAGTATCTAAAATTTTGAATGTCAGTTCTGAAATTTTAGTAACATTTATATGCCAGTTACTTAATCAAAGCCTATTTAGCTATTTTTTATTTTTAATATTTTTGTTGTTGCCATCGATACACAATTTAATGTAATTTACAAACATTTTATTCTATTTCCCTTTCCTTTATGACCATTACCTTATTTTTCCGTTTCCTGTTTTAATTTTTTGTAACTATTTTAATTATCATGGATGTAATTGATTATTGTATTTTATAATTATATTGCAGTTGTTCTGATGAAGGAATAAGTGTATTTCGAAACGTTGACAAAAAGAAATAAATATTTTACAACACTGAAGTCCTATTTATTTTAATTATTAAATAAAAATACTCCCCATATTTTAAATATTGAATATATTTTCAAACTTTTTATATAATGTAAAGGTGACTATATATAAAACTTTATGGACTTTAAATGAATAATTTAAAAGGATCGTCCTAAATTTCGCAAGAACTTAGGGCTGGCTTATGATGAATTTAATTTATAAATTTACATTTAGAAATTTTGATTTAAAATTTACAATTTCCTCTCTGGTTTATGTTTGATTTTGAAATTCTAGAGCTGACCAATCAGTATCAATCACGTGACTTGTCACTGCTTGTCATTTTACGTTTCACCAGTTATCAGTTCAAATTGTAGGTTACAATTTTATCTTCATAGCCATGAATTTGTTAGACTCTAATGAACAAGATGATTTTTTAATAATTATTGCGATTTTTTTTATTTGGATAATAAAGAAATAAAACAAACACAAACTTTAAATGGTCTGTTAGGCCGTGGTTAGGCCTATGAACACATTGATTTGTCAGCAGGCAGTATCATAGTTTGTTTTTGAAAGTGGAATAACAATATCATGAATAAATCTCCAAATATACTCGTATGAGTGTGCATGTACTTAATTCCCTGTTATCCCTCGTTGCATTGAAATTACGCAAGCGTTTTTATTATTGTACAATTCATTTGTTTTGTCGTACAAATTACGATTTCGCGAGTACTGCTTATTAACAAAAACAAAATATCAATTTGTTCCTGTGAATCCATCTTCAAAATCTCAACAACTCTTAAACAGAAAAGACAGCTGACGGATGAAGCACGGTTTGTAATTCTTGCCACCATGATTAACATTATAGTCCTCTCTTCAGATTGGTTGAATTTTAAATTTATATTTGGAAATATAAAATGTAGTTACATACCAAATCTAAATTTCAAATTACTAAATTTGTAAATTGTTCACAAACCATCGTATGCGTTTTAAGTGAGTTTATGTTTATATTTTAAAATCTAAATTATAAATTCTTTTCATGATAAACCAGCCTTATGTATTTGAATATGAATGTAAGGTGCTACAAAAGTACAGTGAGTATATAAAAATCTTATATTATCTTTTAAAAACAGTTTCACTCTATGTCGGATACTGCATACGGAACAAGTTTTACTTTTATTTTAACGGTATAGTTTTGTTGGGCTCTGTAAATAAATAGCGCCTTTTTATTTTATATAAGTAGGTAGTTATTCGCGCTGTATAATTTTATCATTCAATTTGTAATCATACTGGCCTTTTATGTAACTCAGTGGTTAATTTTTAACAATAGATTAAAAAATTTATCCAATAGATATTGATTTGACAACTAAAAAAAATCTGATATGGACACCACATGACTTCTTTGTATGCCTGTTAAACTATACGTATTTTGTTAATAATTACAATATGTATTATAACAGACCCAATCATAAAATTGCGCGTATTTGATATAATATGACATTGATATTAAATTCTTTATTTTTTTTTGTTATTCTTTGTCTTAATTCATAGCAAACTTAATTACAGAAACCAAAAAGTACATAATTTTTAAATTTACATACCTATCTCGCTTATACAAAGATCTAATTTAATCATACTTGATGTTTTCAACGCAGAATTCAATTCTCTAAAACTTTTATTTGAAGCATTTATTTCTAAAATCAAAATAACACCATTTTTTTAAAGAAAAACTGATAACAGCTTCAATTAAAGTATCACTTCCGGTCAGACCATTTTAACCTAAATCTCTTATGTTATTGCTATTGATATAAAAGTATTATATACCAAATTTGAAATGTTTTGGATTATATTTTAATATAGTTTTTCATTAAAATTTATTATAGGCTTCAAATAAATAAAGTACCACTTTCGGTTAGACCATTTTAACCAAAATCTATTATGTTATTCCCATTGATGTAAAAGTATTATATACCTAATTTGAAAAGTTTTGGATTATGTTTTTATTATTATTATTATTATTATTATTATTATTATTTAATATAGTTTTTCATTAAAATCTATTATAGGCTTCAAGTAAAGTACCACTTCCGGAACTTATGTAATGACCAAAAAGGGTACTGCACAACTAGATATTATAACGGTCCTGTCCTAAATACAAAATTTCACCTTTCTATGGCTTGCCGTTTTTCAGTTATGCGAGATACAGACGTCACGACGAAATTTGTCAAAATGGATTCAGGGATGGTCAAAATGCATATTTCCGTGAAATCTGGAAACCGAATTTTTTCGCGATTACAATACTTCCTTTACTTCGTACAAGGAAGTAAAAATCCAATTTTTGGTTATATATCAACATACTTGATTGGTTAAATTTTGTAACCAGTTTTTAAAAATTAAGGATTGAGTTATAGAATAGACCCGATATAGTTTTAAACATTAATTTTATTAATATTTTTTGACGGTTTAATATAATATTTTTTTAAAATAAAATATTTTAATTAACAAAGTTGCCAACTCTTAACAACATTGCTATAATACAGTAAATAACCAATAATACTGAAACTGAAGAAAATATGAAAATGACAGGCTTTACATTTGTTTCTATTGGTTATTTTGTTTAGCAATGTTGCTAAGACTTGGCAAATTTCTTATAGAATAGGGTGTCTATATTCTTACCGATGTAAACAGATGTCGGTACTTATCGATACTTACTGATATGTTGGTAATATCGATGTTATCTGTTAATATTTTTTATATATCACCGTGGGATAAGTTATACCATATCCCACTCATTTTAGTTATGTAATGGACTTGTTAGCCCAATGAGTGCTTTAATGAAATTATTGCCACACTAGTGCGGTAATGAAATTGACAACTCACAAATCCAAGAAAAGATAATTATTTATTGTTTATAAATATTAATAACACAATTTGAACAGTTATATAAATTAACACCTTCGTTAACACTGGCCGTTTTTACTTGTGTGCTTGTACAACTAGAATTAGTAACCGAGACGGTGGCATCAGATTTTTCGGATGAAACTGCTCCATTCTTCCCCAAAATTTGGACAGCGATTTTCTTCTTATTCTCAGCGGAAGTCTGTATATAGCCTTCCGCAACGGAATCAGAACGCCATCCACCGTGCCTTTTTATGTCGTGGAGATCTGCTCCTGCATTTGCCAACATTGTAGTGGAGGTGCGCCGGAAACAATGACCAGTAAATTCCTTTGCATCAGGCAACCCCAAAAACTCTGCAATTATTTTCGGCATGCTTCCTATTGTATTTATCCCAATAGGTTGATTCGTGCATCGACCATTTCTGTATGCCAGAAAAAAACGATCATTGGAGTAAATTTTAGGACGAAGTTTCACGTAATTTCTGACAGTCTGAACTAGATTAATACCATCAATATTTCCAACCGTTATAAAAAATTCTCTACTTGTATTAGTTTTGGTATCCGGAATTACGACTCTAAAACATGATCCTTCATCTATGACGTTGCTTATCCTCAGAAATGTAAGCTCCTCTCTTCTGCATCCACCCGCCAAACCAAAAATCAAAACAACCTGAAAATTATTATACGTTACAACCAATAAAATACATGATTACCTTGTATATGACTAACCTTCATGCATAAATATTTCTCGTTCCCTGCTGTCTGCAGGAATCTAACAGTATCTTCTCTGTTTAGAACTTTAGACTTTTTAGGTTTATAACCTTTTGCTATATTTTTCAGCAAAGCTGTGAGATTGACATATTTTTTTATATCAATGCGCTTCTTGATCGATATTTCCGTCTTCAGCATCGAGTAGTAACACCAAAGGGATGAGGGCTTCTGGCTGTTACTTAGTTCTTTAAAATATACTAGTAATGCCTTTTCGCTGGTAATGTTCTCTATGTTTTTCAAAATGCACCACTGCTCATATTTTTTAAATGCCAATTCATATTTGGCTCCAGATTTTGATGGGACAAGTCCGGATATTACATTATTTGCTTCTTCCTCAATACTTACGGGCACATCGGACGTTTTTTCTTCAGAAGAACAGCCTGGCAAACTCATTTTCGAAGAAAATCACAACAAAACGGTTTGACATCAGAAAAATTTATTTAGAATAACAGTATGTTGTTATTCGGTAACTGAGACACGATCATAGACTACTAACGCTTTTCTGTGATTTTCAAACAAAATAGATCCTATCGTCATCTTAATTTATTTTTTTATCAAAATGATGCTATTTTGAAATAATTTTAACGGTGATATATAAAACTTTGTACGATATTCGTGGGGTACTTCATTATTAACGCACTATGTGATTACCCTAACTCGCCCTACGGGCTCGTAGGGTAATTCACAATACGTACGTTAATAATGTCTCTACCCCACTTATATCGTAAATAACTATTATTCAATTTTGACGTTTTAAACTGTCATTATTAACTCCATAGAAACAACTATAAGTAACACTTTTTTAACATGTGAATTAAAAAAATTTTAAATCACTCTCACAAAATTTTAACTCACTCTGCAACAAATAATGCATTTAAAATAACATCAGATACGAAAATAACACTTACCATAATATTTATCAGACATTATCAGCCATTTTCATTATTTTTCACGGCACAAATGACAGACAATAAAGCATTTTAAACACATGAAATGACGTCTATCAGCGACGATTGTCATGCTTAGCCTACTAACTGATCAGTTTTTTATTTTGTCAAAATTAAATATTATAATGGTTGTTATTAGTATTTCGTTAAAATTGAATAAAATATTGTACAAACCACGTGAGCTAAGAATGTTTATTCACTCGAAGAATTTAACTCACTCGCCCTTACGGGTTCGTGAGCTAAACTTTCTTCTCCTGAATAAACATTACCTTAGCTCACTTGGTGTGTAAATATCTATAAAATACAAATTTTATCGAAAATATCGATATTTTCCCAGCCCTAGTTTAATATTTAGATATTTATGAGAGTGTTGCCAGGTAATATGGCAAAATGTTTATTAATTTTGCACATTATTATTACTATTTGATATATCAATAATCAATTTGATATGACAACGATATCCTTTATTATATGAAAATACCTTGAGAATTTCTGTTTTTACCTAAATATAATACTTAAGTTCCTCCATTAATACCTGTGATTTCTCTTCGTACATATTTAGTTCTCAAGTTGCCCCTCATTTAATGATTGGGTGCACGATATAACCGTACAATTTTCCGCTAACTGATTTACAAAAATAGAACAAATAAAAAACATCTTTTAAACTCTTGACGTCAATATTAACTCAATCAATTGAAAGAGGCCGTTCACCTACTCTCAGTTTTTATACCCTGAATTGTTTGGCAGTGATCGACAGGTTTTTGTCATGACAAAGTACAATCGATAGACATAACTTTCCGGGTTCAGGTTCGAGCTTCGTTAACATTCACTATAGTTAGTGTGTAGGCGTTTTGCGTTCAGGAGCTAAGATCAAAGGTAATGTGTCAGAATTTCATTAGCTGACACGCGAGCTCAAGACTGTAAAAACTTAGAGTCGAGTAAGCAAGGAAACTTTACAAACATAAAGACTTGTTCAGCCTTGAAGAGTATGTGGGTGAGATTGAGGGTGAAGTTTAAATTAAACGGAGCAACGACGCGGCGTAATTAAATACTCGAAAAATACGTATATGTTTAGGATGGAACCAATTCGAGTTCCTTATATGAAAAACTTTCTTATTAAGCACGTTACAGAAAATTGATGTAGGTCTTTATGGGCCAACTTTTTGAGACAACTTTAATAGGCACCACAGGAATTCCCGTTCGTCTTTTGTTTTTGAGCTACAGACTAAAACTTGTTTTTCGCTTATTTTGAAAATACCTCGTATCTCGCTTATTACGAGAGATACAGAAAAAATGTTCAGAGGACTGTTCGTGAGGTGTAGAAACATTTTTAAAATCGGTTTATTAATTTTTTTCCTTCATTAGTCATACGGTTAAAAATAAAATAACGCGGTACAAAATTTGAGTTCAGCATGAAATTTTCTTTCATATTACACGATTTTACCCGATGAGTTAATGGGGTATTCTACCAATTTTTTTAATTTTATTTATATTATGGAAGAATTATAGTATATAAATCATAGTTCAATTCAATTAATAATTCAAACCTGATACAAAATTCAAATTTCTTTCGTCATTCTCCCTGAGACCGGAAAGAGAGAAAACTGTTACAAGCACTAGCACCTCATAACCATGATAATTCTGCAAGTTTAATAAAATATATTGTAAACTTCAGAATATATTACTATAATACAAACTTACCAAACTTATTAAATGATATAGTTGTATAATAAAAGTCGAATTTACAATGAATGCAAGTCTCTGCCAGATCACAATTAGTAAACATAACCTCTAACCAAAAACCAAATGTCAAAAGTAGTTAACATGGACAGCGTTCCAAAACCAAGAATACCGAGTTTTGGCGTAGAGCATGATGTGTTGTGTTTTGGAACGAATGAGAGTTTTGTTGAAGTAAAAAATAGAAACTAAATTAAAAATAATTTTAAAAAATTAACAAAACTACTTATAATTACAATATTAAAAGCGCTTTTGTGGAGCACTCTCCTCAATATAATGTGAAAGTACGCTCCATAAAAGCGCTTTTATTATAAAAGTGCTCGTAATACACGCCAACGTGTTTACTTATGTTTATTTTCAAACAAAAGCATGTTTTCTTCCTCAAGAAGGCAAATTACTTTCATATGTTGAGAATCGTGAGCGTCTGCGTTTGAAAATATTGTGGAGTAATTTCTATACCCTCCTCGTTAGTAGGGTAAGTAGAATCCCTTTGGAGTAAACTCTGGTGTTTTGGAACAGGTTGACTAAACTCTGAGAGTAAGTTTATTAGTTTGAAACGACTTTGAGTAATTTCGTACTCTAAGAGTAGGATTTTGGAACGCAGCCATGGTGGAATTATTCCATTATATTTCTCTCTCTTTCTTAGTACTATAATTGTCTCAATTTCTTATTGCAAGGAGCGTGACGTAGTAACCAAAAGCCGAGAAATAAGTAAATTACTTATAAATTAATTGTAAGCTTATTCGAATGCGTATAACATTATTTATATTATTTTCAGAACTATTGAAGTGTTATAAAAAGTAATTTATGCCTAAACCACAGAATACACATTTATACAGAAGCGACACTCCTTGCCGGCACCATTGTTGTTGCGATTTTACGTTTATGACCTTGAACTTTAAATTTGTTGGCAAATTTACGCGCGAAATTTAAATTGTTTTAAATGGTAAAAGAAAAATTAGAACATAAAAGTACTAAAATTTTAATTTTATTAACGAATTAAAAAGAAATCAGATAAAATAATCACATAATTATATTTTTATTAAACAAATACCTGAATTTTACAAATTTATTACAATGCAGAATTTTCTATATCTTTGATGTGGGAAACAAATATCAGACTTGATAAATATGTCCCATATATCCTTCTCCATCAAATCTTCTCTTCCACAGGCCTTGAGCCACATTTTACACCTATATATTAAGTGAATATACATTTTACATGATATGGTAGTCGTATTACATAACTTACATTTTTGGGTCTTTCGGAAACGAAAATAACTTACATTTCTCTTTCTCCATTTTTTAAATCTATTTATACAGTCTTTATATGAACAAACAAGTCCTCCCGATTCTACTTTCTTCATTTTATCCATTTAACTAACAGCACTTCTAAAATTTACAAACAGTTCACAAAATGACATATGTCAAAAGTGAGAAGACGTGTTTGGTTTACTTGAATTAGCCATAACCCTGAAATACATGGGCGTGACGAGCTGAGACAACAGCTCTTTCAGAATACGTGAAATATAATGTTTTTCCTTATGATAATGATTTTTCCTATCGTTTGTTGAAAAAATAACATATTTGTTTTTATTAGAAATCAATTTGTGTTTCTCAATATACTTTTATTATTGACCCCTAACGGAAAATGTTCACGTCGATATTTTGAAAAGAACAAAGAATAGTAAGATACGAAGATATGCCGAAACAATCCGATATTATCCGATTAGCCCTTTAAATTTGTTGGCATACTCTTTCTCTCTCTAATTTTCGTTTCTCTCTCTGACTGTCGCTTCTGTACAGATATTTATTCTGTGCCTAAACCACAGAATAAACTTCTATACAGAAGCGACAGGCAGAGAGAGAAACGAAAATTAGAGAGAGAAAGAGTATGCCAACAAATTTAAAGGGCTAATCGGATAAAATCGGATTGTTTCGGCATATCTTCGTATCTTACGATTCTTCGTTCTTTTCATTATCTCGACGTGAACATTTTCCGTCAGGGGTCAATAATAAAAGTATATTGAGAAACACAAATTGATTTCTATTAAAAACAAATATGTTATTTTTTCAACAAACGATAAGAAACATCGTTATCATAAGGAAAATCATTATATTTTACATATTCTGGAAGAGCTGTTGTCTCAGCTTGTCACGCCCATGTATTTTAGGGTTATGGCAAGTTCAAGCAAACCAAACACGTCTTCTCACTTTTGACAAATGTCATTTTGTGAACTGTTTGTGAATTTTAGAAGTGGTGTTAGTTTCTAATTAAATGGATAAAATGAAGAAAGTAGAATCGGGAGGACTTGTTTGTTCATATAAAGACTGTATAAATAGATTTAAAAAATGGAGAAGGGGAAATGTAATTTTTTTTTTCGTTTCCGAAAGATCCAGAAATGTTAAGTTGTGTAAAACGACTACCATATCATGTAAAATGTATATTCATTTAATAAATATAGGTGTAAAATGTGGCTCAAGGCCTGTGGAAGAGAAGATTTGATGGAGAAGGATATATGGGACATATTCATCAAGTCTGATATTTGTTTCCCACATCAAAGATATAGAAAATTCTGCATTGTAATAAATTTGTAAAATTCAGGTATTTGTTTAATACAAATATAAGTATGTGATTATTTTATCTGATTTCTTTTTAATTCGTTAATAAAATTAAAATTTTAGTACTTCTATGTTCTAATTTTTCTTTTACCATTTAAAACAGTTTAAATTTCACGCGTAAATTTGCCAACAAATTTAAAGTTCAAGGTCATAAACGTAAAATCGCAACAACAATGGTGCCGGCAAGGAGTGTCGCTTCTGTATAAATGTATTCTGTGCCTAAACATTAAAAATCTTGCGGTGGTGGAAGACCCCATTCAAAAATAAAATTCACCTGAATTTCTTTAATATTTTAAACATCTTCAGATCAGCACCGTAGACATTGTAATACGGTTTGAATTCGACATTTGACATGGATTTTTTTTATCCTGTTACGTATTGCATGATTATTTCTGATGTGTGGTTCGCATAAATTATGCGGATGCATGGAAATCTTTAAACCACAAAATCATCGACAATTTACTTAATTCGATGCCACGAGGAATGCAAGCTATTATAAATAATTATTAAAGAATTAAATTATGTAACATTGTTTATTTTTTGTGCAATTTAGGTTTGTCTCATTAATTGTAATTATGGTTTATTTTTTTAAAGTAAATTACGAGATTTTTATACAGTTGCTTTATTTTTGTCGCACCTGACTTCCATACTTGTTAAATTTATTAGTATTATACTTTTGATTTACGTATTTAATGTCCATGTTTTATGAATAAGTCACCTTTATGCTATACCCGTATAAGAAGTTTGAAAATATATTAAATATTTAAAATATGGGAAAGTATTTTTATTGTTTCCTGCAGAGTCGGTCTATTCGTCTATTTATGTTCGACACTGTCAGGCGAAATAAAAGTTAGGAAATAGACGGCATGTTTATATTTGTTGTCAAGCAGATACACTTAGTTGGGCGAGGCGACTTATTTGCATTGTGGGGTGCGTCTATACTTTATAATACATTAGAAGTGACAGTAGTAGTTACCATTTAATAGCCTTTCTAATTTATTTGATACGATACTGTTTTGAAAATGGAAAATGATATCTTAATAGGTTTATATCTTCGAGCATATACTGACTAGAGACCGCCTTACGGTGTTTGTTGTGATCGGAGCATATGCGGAACTTAGAGTATAGAATAGGACTAGAGAGAGCGTAAAGTACAGATGTGGGCAGAGTTTTTGTTGCCATGAGACGGGAGGGGAATCTCGTGGCCGCCATCTTGGGACGATCAACGTTATAATGTATTTAAGCGCGCTTTCTTCAGTTTTGTTACAAAAATACAATAACGTAACAGAAATTGAAGCTATTTGTAATTAGCAAGCTTTAATTCAGTAAGAAATGTATTAAAATTAATTAAATTTAAATTTGAAAGAACCAAAAAATTGTAAAAATCTTCAATTTGAAGTGTATTGCGATTAAACTTTAATAAAATATTTTTTATAGAAATTAAACTGTTCCAATTTTATGACAATTGTAATGATTGAGATAGAAACTTACAAAAACTAGGTAACGAATAGGCAAATAATTTGAGGCTAGAAATTTCATATAAAAATATATATTTATGATGTTTACAATACAAATAAATACGAAGTACAAACATATTTATTACAAAAAATAAGTTAATATTTTTACATGAAATATGTAAAAAAATACAATAAAATATATGAACTAAACATTAATCATATGTAGAAGTAAAATAATACTTACTTGTGAATTGTCATCGCTTTTTCCTTTTCTTTTTCTTGTTTTAAAGTTTTTACGCACATTCGGTTATTACAACCGAAGGCACAACACGTTGACATGTAATTACAAACGTTTCACATTCAAATAACACAAATTAAAATCGATTATTAACGTAAAATAATCAAATAACCAGAGAACGCTTATATGCACTTGATCTTCCCAAGATGGCCGCCGTACAAACACAAGCTTACCCCGCATGACATTAGCTTTGAGTGTTTAGGCGCCCTCTATGTGTATATATATTTTATAACTCTATGATGCGGAAGCCGTGGTGTATTGCGGGCTGCGTATTAAAGCCGTGATGTATTGCGGGCTGCGTATTATCTTAATATTGTACTACCTTTTTTTACAAAGTAAGGACTAATTGCTGCTTTTGAAATATGTAAATCACTTTTATTTCCAATAAATTTCAATCTCGTTACTCTTACGTCACTATTAGCAGGAAACCTAAAAGTTACACTTTGTTGAATATATTTTTCTGAAAAAAAAAATCCCAGTTACTTACACTTGAAACGAAATATCCGTACTTTCTTTGTATTTTTCATTACAATTTGATATATTCCGACATAAACTCACAAACTACACGCACAAATGACGTTAAGTTACAGTAAAATGACAAGTAGTGACATATAACACAACAAAACACTGCCCACAATACATCATGGCTTCCAGCCCCCCGCCTACATATCTTTCGATCTCAACATCCTATGTATTGGTACAGGGAATTACTTCTCTAGTCAGTAGTCAGTATATGCTCGAAGGTTCATATAATGTAATTAATTATTTCCTTCTGTCATCTATGTAGGTACGAAGGTCTTTGGTCAAAAACGTTTTAGGTTTTACATACCTAAAATATTAAATTATTATTTTTATGATGATGTCTGTCTATATGTGTTTGTGTGACAATAGGATAGTTGCCAAAAAAAACTTAATGTTATTTTTTTCTTATTAATTATGAAATATAAACTAATTGTAAACATGTTAATGTAAAAATGATTATAAAATATAAAACTTTTCATTCATGATTTCCATAAATAAAGTTCACGATGAAATTCTTTTGACGTAGATTATTAAGATTTATATATTAGTCCAGTCATTTGGTAGAAAAATAAGGGTTTATTCCACAAAAGGTCGGGTATTTTTGAATTTTGGATATATTGTATATTTAGGGGTCCTAATAAAAAATGCAAGTTTTCCCCCTCGGGGGCCTTCGGGAAGTACCGCCAACTTGAGAAAAAAGGCGTAAAAAAGCGGTTTTTTCTAAATATCTCTTCACTGATTTGCATTAGGCAAAAATAGTTATTGTCTAATTTGTTGACTATAAAATAGTAATTTGTAAAAAAACGTAAAAAACATACTAAAATATGATTTAAATGAAGCATTCATGTAATTTTCAAAAAATTTGCTCTCTTTGAAGCACTGTAGCTCGCTATCTATTAATTATAGAAAAAAATGTTTTATATAAAAGTTGTAGAGAATTTTATAGTCAACGAATTAGATAATAACTATTTTTGCCTAATGCAAATCAGTGAAGAGATATTTAGAAAAAACCGCTTTTTTGTGCCTTTTTTCTCAAGTTGGCGGTGCTTCCCGAAGGCCCCCGAGGGGGAAAACTTGCATTTTTTATTAGGACCCCTAAATATACAATATATCCAAAATTCAAAAATACCCGACCTTTTGCAGGGTAAATCTACCTAATAACTGGACTATATAGTTTGACCAAGTCTGTATGCCCTATATAAGTTTGTTGTAATACCGCGACAAAGCGAAGAAATTGAATTATGTTTTAATTGTATCGTACGTATTTACGGTATTCTAAAAGTAAAATAACAGATAAAACAGTATTACATGCAGTCATACAAAAATGTCTCCGTACGACAGTAGTTTTAAAGAAAATTAGGAAAAATAGCAGTCTAAAACCCAATATATTTAATTTCCTTTTAATCCAAAATGAAACGCAGTATATTACGTTATTATAAATATAAAATGAACAAATAATTTACTTAATTTATTTATATTATGGGGTAAACATTGAAAGTATTCATAATTTCATAACAAAAAACATTTAAATAATAAACCATTTATTTATGTTTCATAAAGAAATATACTATTTGGAGGGTTTTCCTTTGATTCTTCCACCAGTAACTAAGCGATGAGTTATTGAATCTACCAAATTTTTGGTCACCGATGGCATTATATTCTGCCATTTTACTTATAATTAATTTGAAATTCTATTTTGCTTTATATTCCTATTTATTTGAAGAATTTTCCGCACTTTCTTAATCTGGTTAAAGTCCGGAGACTGTGAGGGATGATTAAGCATAGTTTTAATATTATATGCAGTACGCATTCTCTTAAAGACGCGAATTATTTGTCGAATTTTTCTGATGCATGAAATTAAAATTGTCTGTTAAAACCCTATCTTTTGGCACTTTGTTTTAAATTTGCTTTTAAAATATCGAGGTAACCTTTGCTATCCATTGCTGCAATAATTACTAATTTTCGTACACCCACTGAGAAAATATAGCCCCAAACATAATGCTATCACCGGCGTATTTAACTGTTAGTATTAAATGCCTTAAATTTAAGGTTTTCTCCATTTTTTTTTTGACTTCTATCTAATCTGTATGTATTATATTTACTTACGTTACCAGTAAACCTAATAAAGAATTAAAACTTTTAATTTAAAAGTAGAAAATCTAAAACATTTAAATGTAAGTTAAATACGGCGGTGACAGCATTATGCCTAGGGACTATATTTTCTTAGTGCGTTTTATTTTGGATTAAAAGGAAATTAAATATATTGCGTTTTAGACTGCTATTTTTCCTAAAATACTTTAAAACTACTGTCGTACGGAGACTTCTTTGTGTGACTGTATATTTTATAATTATTTACTTGAATATCAGATATTTTTAAGATGTTTAATTCTTATATAGACAACTTCATAATTTTGCAACCTGGTGGCTACGAGGTTATTTTCTTCGCCAATAACAAACTGTGTATATGTACATAAATGCCATTTTTAATTGACATTTAACCCATGGTTTACATGTAGGACGACTGATTCGTGTTAAAATGATATTTTATTTTTCTTTTCTACATCAGCAAATTTAAGCCAAGGTAATGAAACTAATGAATTTGTGTGAAAATGAATAATTTCTTTTGAAATTGTACTTCTTTCAAAAATATAAATCTTTTCAGATAAAAATGAACTACTGTATTGTGTTCAGAGTGTACTACCGAGATTGTACCGCTAGGGCAAGAAAGACTGTGGTTGGTATTAATAATACACGTCACACACGGCAAAATTTGAAATAAGTAGAGAAATATATGCCAGACGTAAATTATGCAAAGTGAATCACTTGAACAATTCTTTCAGAAAATAAATAGAATTGAAAAATGCGCAACTATCCCACTTTTTCCCTGATAACTTCAATACTACAATTAAAAAAAAAATACTTCCATTAGCTGATTAGATTTTGGTTATAATTAATCAACCGGAAGTACCCATATTTGAAACATGAACCTATTATTATTTTTGTTTTATTTTTCTACTTTTCTTTTTCTTTTCTATGAATGCGTAATATCGGATTGCTTTATGAAAATTTCACCGTTGTATTATTTATTTTATACGCAATCTCTCTTGAAACGTATTTCTTTGCCTTTGTGCGAAGAAGGGTTTCTCCGCTTTTATTCCATTATATAGTGGAGCAGTCTTTTTACTTTGTAAGTCATGCGGTTTAAATTACATCAGGGAATGGCTAAGAGCATACAAAGTGTTCACTATTTGCACATGACATGTTCTCAAGAATTAATATTTTATACCCTGGTAATAAGCAAGATATCTGACGTATTATTAATAATTTATAGATCGGAAAAGTTGCTAAGTACTACATTGTTTTTTTACCTTCCGTCGCGTATAAATAAGAAAGGTATTGTCTGTGCTTAAGAAATTCGATGGTGAGTTTTTATGAATAAACACGTGTTAATAATCGATAAGTTAATTGCAGGGATTATTAATCCCTGATTAACACATGCGTTGGTTACAATATTTTTACGTTAATCGTATCATATTAAATTAGAAAAAATAATTTTATTACATGACAATTTTTAACTCTCGCTAAGAGAAGTATTGGATTCATGCTAAAAATCACATATCCAGATTTTAGTGAATAAGGTCCCTACAATTCGATTTTACTATTTTTATGATGACGTCTGTGTGTGTGTATCTGTGGATGTATGTGTGCACGTGGGGATCTGACATTCATAAGAAGAGCTGAAAAGGTTTTGGTAACAATTGGACAACTGGAAATAGTAGTTATTTTTTTTAAATTCTTCTAAATATTATTTTTTGAAAATTTGCTTTATTACTAATATTGAAGAACATAAAGTTCTACTTCTGACACATCTAAATTTTTGATTATATCTGATGTAATAATCGCACAGGCTAAACTACATCAAGGAAAACCAGTTGACAAATTCAAATATTTTTAACTTGTTAATGAATTGGAAGAATCCTGACATTTAGGAACCTTATACAATGAAAGAATAGATATAATAAGAATTTTATGTGTGCACAAGACATGTTAAATACAATAAAATATATTTGGGTAAAGATCTGTATTTTTACTTCCTTGTACGAAGTAAAGGAAGTATTGTAATCGCGAAAAAATTCGGTTTCCAGATTTCAACGGAAATATCCATTTTGACCATCTCTGAATCCATTTTGACTAATTTCGTCGTGACGTCTGTACGTACGTATCTCGCATAACTGAAAAACGGGAAGCCGTAGAAAGTTAAAATTTTGTATTTAGGACTGTTATAACATCTAGTTGTGCACCTCCCTTTTTGGTCATTGCATAACTTTCAGAAGTGGTACTTTACTTGAAGCCCATAATAGATTGTAATCTAAAACTATATTATAATATAATCCAAAACTTTTCAAATTTGGCATATAAGACTTTTATATCAATGGGAATAACATAATAGATTTTAGTAAAAATGGTCTACCCGGAAGTGGTACTTTACTTGAAGCCTATTGTAGATTTTAATGAAAAACTATATTAAAATATAATCCAAAACTTTTCAAATTTGGTATATAATACTTTTATATCGAAATAACATAATAGATTTTAGTTAAAATGGTATACTCGGAAGTGGTACTTTACTTGAAACCTATAATAGATTTAATAAAAAACAATATTAAAATATAATCCAAAACTTTTCAAATTTGGCATATAATACTTTTATATCAATGGAAATAACATAATAGACTTTGGTTAAAATAGTCTAACCGGAAGTGATACTTTACTTGAAGCTATTATCAGTTTTTCTTGAAAAAAATGGTGTTATTTTGAAATTAACAATAAATGCTCCAAATAAAAGTTTTAGAGAATTGAATTTTGCGTCGAAAACTTTAAGTATGATTAAATTAGTTCTTTGTATAAGCGAGATATGTAAATTTTTACATTATGTACTTTTTGGTTTCTGTAATTAAGTTTGCTATGAATTAGGACAAGAAATAACAAAAAAATAATGTCAATGTCAAATTATGTCAAATACGTGCAATTTTATGATTGTGTGTGTTATTATACATATTTTAATTATTAACAAAATATGTATAGTATAGCAGGCGTACAAGGAAGTCATGTGGTGTCCACATCAGATATTTTTTTTATTATAAAACGACGTTTCGTCAGTGAAGTGCAATATTATACTTATATAACATAAAATGGAAATGGCGAGAGGTATTGTGCTAGTCATAATAGATTTTTTTTTTTAAGTAACGTTCATGTTCACCAACGTTTGACGCTTTTTGTCCATTAATTGTCTAGCAGTGATATCTATGGTTACTTACTACGAGTAAAATCGTTTGTTAATAGACACTTACAAAATTGACGTCACTGCAAGAGAGAGATAGAAGATCATGCATCCAAACAAACCTCCTCTCGTTGTCTTGCGTCCCGTTCCCTGTTTCTTCCTGTCATTGTGTTCGCATCTGTTATTCAGTGTTAAACCTAATTCTTTATTATGATGTGTACGTTGTGTTTAATAAAAATGAGTTTAAAACCAGAATATGTGTCTGGGGCAACTTTTTTGTTTGATAATATTGACGATCATTCGATTATTCAAATGAAACGATGGCTAGAGTGTAGAGTCTACGGCTGATGACAGGACTTTGTTTGGACGGGGTAACCATAGCAACCTTGATTTCTATGCTTCGCCGTTAGAGGCGCTCGTGCAAATTGCAATTTTGTAAGTGTCTATTGAAAATCGTTCTTTAATATAGATCATTAATGAACTATTTTCTAAGTATTATCAAAGCTCTTTATTAAACGATTAAAATCTGGGAACAAATATTGTTAGTTATTGTTGCTGTAACTAAATTTTGAATTTATTTATGTGTTGTGATTAAGAATCGTATTGTGCGTAGAATATAAAAGTTCTCCGGTATTATGATTCATGGATGCGTAAACTTTAGTCATTACCGACATTTTTATTTGCTATTTCACAATATGTCAACAATTTTTAAGTTGAATTGTCAAGTGATTTATACATACAGTTTTAAGAGAAAAAATTATGATCTTTTTAGAATCCTAAGTTTTAAATTTACGGTGTTATTGACCAACTAAACTAAATTTAAGATGTAATATGCGTTAGGGCTGGTTTATGATGAATTATATGCCCTCATAATTTGATGCACTTATTTTTTAACACCCCGTTTGTTGAGTGATCTTAACCACTTTATAAGAAAATAAAGGGGTTATTAGGACATTTGGTATGATTGACATGTTTAATAATCGTAAATCTCGTGCTGTTTCACATAAAATTTTACTGTTGAAGATAAAAACAGTGTTCTTGAAATACATAGTTTTATTATCAATTATATTAGTCTTGGTCTTGGATTCCATAATATTCAATTGACAAATAACTATGTGCAATTGTTGTATATAAACTTTTTTTTCTTAAGAATTATAAAATTGATAAAAACTTTGGTTGCTCTGTCGAACGCAATATCAAAGTCAAATATAGATGTTTGCTCAATAACTATTGTTTTTGTCTACTTTCGAAGAATTTTTTTAAATTTTATTCGAAGAATATTGCATTCAACGAAGTTTGAATTGCAACATTTAAATTATGATTTCATGCTCTTCATAATTGTTTAATAGACAAAAGATAAGAGAACGTGAGGACGTAACATGAATTATAAAACAATGAAAGGTGAAATTTTCACCGACTATTTGACTTGTCATATTATTGCGTAATAGAGAAAGTTTTCACATATTCATTTTAACAGTCGCTTAAACTTACAAAATATTTCGTTAAGTATTTTAATTAATTGTGTGTTTAAACATCCTTTAATTAAAATAATTTGATAGTCTAATTGATATTTATAGTTATAGTCCATATCCTGAATTAAAATAATTTGTTTTTAAATATACACCTGTATAGTGATATGATGTCACGTAAAAAATTTTGCTGGTTCACTATCATTACTCTGTAAAATTAAACATCCTTTGTTAGTGATTTGATACAATTAACATGAACAATGTTTATGGTACAATAAAATTTTAATTACAAACTAAAAAGAATTAATTCACTAGTTTACCTTTACATGAAGCAATTTAGGTTGTTGTGACGATTTGTTATTTCACATGGCAATAAATTCAAATATTCATGTTATATTTACGCGTTTTTATTTAATGATAAAAAAGTAGTTGATCAAAATTAGTATAAATTTTATGTGACAGGAAAATATGAAAACAAATATCTAGTTAGTTGAGTTTTACGCTTTTTATGGCCAGTTGCACCGCTTATAGTTAAAGGTTAATAAAATAAATGCATATGGACAGTAATATTTAAAACTTATTTGACATTTAACAAATTAAAAAATTAGTTACAAATTAACATTTCTTTATTTTGATTTATGTGAGTTATTTTCTGGTTATTTAAATTATTATTTATTGAGGTTAAGATGTCTTTGGCACAATTCGAAAAAAATGATGACTAGATCTGAAAAATAGTATATTGTGTTATTAGGAGTAAAAGTGATTCTTTGTGTGGCGAGCATGTAAGTTTGAACGACGAGCGGTAGCGAGTCGGACAATTACATGCGAGGCACACAATGACCCTTTTACTCCGTATGACACATATTTTTTCTTTAAACATACAGTATTGGCCATAAAGATAGCAACTTAAAAAAAAATTCAATTGCTCTAATGTAAAAACTGGGATTTCAGAAATAAATTACTGCAGTATTAGTGTCTTCAACCAAGTTTATTTTACATTAAAATAATTTGCATTATATTAACAAAAAGTGATCCATTTGATAACAATTGGAGATTTTATTTCGAAACTTTGTGTAACTCAAAAAAATAAAGACAATGAAAGTTCGAAATACTTCTTTTATTCTTAAAAATTGATTTATGTGCAAAAAAATATTTTTTATTTGGACATAAAAATAAAAATAGCAACTTTTATAAAATTAATATAAAAACTAAATTTTCTAATATTTAGTGTAATAACCGGAACCACGAGAATTTATTACTTCTTCTCGTTTCATCATGAATTCAAGTAATTTTGTTATTACATTTCTATCAATTAATCTTAGTTCATCACTAAATAATACTCTTTTCCACATGTCAGTTGTCCAGTTTACATGATTTTCTGCAAAAAAATAATCGGGCCTTCACGTTCTTCTTCGAAAGAAGTGGTTTCTTTGCAGGCCGACGACTATAAAGTTCTCCGGCAACTAATATTCTTCTTCCCTGTCTTGAAGATATTTTATCTTTAACATTACTTAGTAGAAAGCCTAAAATTTTCTTTGATGATAACAACGGATTTTTAACGATATGTGTTTTATCATTCTGTCGCTTCGGTTTGATGTTTTTTTTTGTCTACTAGAAATTGTAGAAGGCTGAATATTACCCTTCCTTCGAAAATGGATTATTATTCGTGCTATTGTAGATTTATGCAAATTAAAGTTTTTCGACATTTTATTCCGCGAAGTAGGTACCATTTTCATATGATTTAATTATTAAATTGCGAAATTCTTTAGTCAAAGTCTTATTACGACCTTTAATTTAGAAGTACTAATTTATATTTTTTAAACAATTATACGATATAAACGTTGAAATTGAGAAAATAAAGACAATCATTATGTAGTTGCTATTTTTATGTCCAGACAAAAGTAAGAATTATGCAAATTAAATAAATTCTGTAAATTTAATATAAATTATTTTAACATAAAATAAACTTATTTTAAGAGGTTATTCTTTATGTAATTTATTTTCAATATTCTTATGTTCACTTCAGAGAAATAGAAATTTTTTAAAAGTTGCTATCTTTATGGCCAATACTGTACGTATTTAAATAAAATAATTGCAACTTGACGTTACGGTAATTATAAATATTTTACGTAAAGGACGTTTGCTGATTTCAACTGCTGTGTTGCTATGGATACATTCGTATTTGTTTACTTTTTGTTATAAACAATTAAGTGAAAATTTTCACGTTTTGACGTTTAAATAAAAACTATGCAATTTTATATTCTCCTTATGTGCAATTATATAAAAAATTGAAGTATTGCCATGTACGGCCCTTGAAGTTATTCAATTGGATGGAAGTTCAACAATATTGCTGAAGAATATGATATGTCGAGGAATCGATGAAAAGCAATATAAACTTTAATTCTTATCATAATTACCAATATGTAAGTCTGCTATTTTTTAATATGTTATTTCGTTAAATATAAACTGTTTATATTTCAATTTGTAGATTAACAATTTAAATTTGACAGCTGGTGGCGGTTTTTGGTAACTTTCTTCTTAATCTAGAGTATAGTGCAACTTAGGGCGACATGACGGGTTTCTATTTTACAAGTTACTTCTTATTCGCTCATTTTATATGGTTGCTATGGATATTTATTTCATTTCTACCTTTTTGAATCGTCACAAAAGAGGCCATTTTTATGACGTTCGAAGAAAAAATAATATTAGAAATAAACAAATGATGATCTGTTATTAATTTTTTCATTTGTTTCTTAATATTTAATATTCAATTTTTTCACCTAAATAAATTAATGATTTATGATTTATTAATTTTTAAAACAAAATCATTGAGAAGCTTTTATAAGCAGAAAGATGAGATTATTTTCAACATAGACTCCCTTTTTAAAAAACATAAGTTTGTGTTATACCTTAAAGAATTATTAAGTTTTCAATTTTTATTATTGAGCTTTTTTGGGTTTTAATGTAATTTTATTTAATAATAATAGTTTTTAATATATGTTAATATTAATAGACGATCATGCTACAGTTATTATCGAGAATAAGAAAATCGTACCATTTTAAAATTTAATCAGTTATTTATTTATCATTTGAAATGAAGTTACAATTTTTAATGTACCTGTCGTGGTGAGTGAAAATATACCAGAGCATTTTATTCAGTTCTTGGCATAAAAATAAATTAAGGAACATCGACCTTACTTACCTGATTTGGCAATATGCGAATTCTGGTTATTTATTGGACTTACAAATTTAGGTGGCAGAAAGTTTTTGCTCAAGAAGAGATTTATGCTGCAATAGTTAGGATTATATTTTGAAAGCATTCCAAAAGAAGATTGGTTGGGAGCTTTTAAGAAATGGAGGAAAGGAGAAGGGTATTTTTGTTAAAGCGAATTAAACATATAATGCGGGATTACACCATTTTTTTTTATAATTTCATCTGAAAATATTAGGAAAACTAAGACTATTGATGAAAATCTGGTGAAAAAATTCCTATTAATAAGCGAGTTATGGTCTCCCGAATTTTGAAAAGATTGACGTGACGTCACATTTATGTGTTTTTATATCAAACTGTTTTCATCATGGACCGAAATGTTCTTGAAATATATGCTATTTTAAGTTATATTTACATAAAAGTAAATGAATATTATAACACTGTATACGTCTACATACTTTATAATTAGAGGTGTATTTAAATTATTAAGTTTAATGCAAGAAATTTATGTTAAAATAAAAACTGTTTGAAAACTGCTGTACAGGAATGTTAGCCCCTCCTTTCGAATTTGAATTTTTTAACTTCCATTGGTAGTAATCCCCACCTCCTAACATACTATTTGTAATGCATGTATAGGTGGTCTCTCGGTCGCCAATCAAAATATTTTCATATTAGTGTCGAAGCGCTATAACAAAAAACCCTTTATTTCCGAAATATCTCAATTATACCATTTCATTTTTTTATTAATATTCATTATTCAGCATATACATTCGTATTTTTTTACTATTTTCCTTTAATTCGATTGAGCCGTAATCCCCCATTCTAAAAAAACATGATCTATGAGCCTTATTCTCAATAATTCTAGCGAGACCCTTCTACTACCAATTTTTAGTTGAGCACAAATTGTTAAAAATGATATTTATAAATAGATATGTCCAAGATGTTTTGATGTTATTAAAAAATTAAAAATAGAATAATAATTAAAGGTGTTTATGTTTTTCATAATGGGTCATGTGACCTTGGTCAAGGAGAGAATTCATATGCAATATGTAATTTATAAAAAGCTGTAGATTTAGACAGAGTTATTTTCAACCTGTTAAAATAATTATTTTAAATGCGAGTATACTTATTTTAAATGCGAGTATACTTAAGGGAAGGGATACAAATTTAATTGATTTTGAACTCATATGTACCGTTATTATTAATGTTTAATCCCATATAACTCCTATATAATTTGTATGTTATTAACTAACGATACAGAGGCAGCGTTCAGTACGTCACACCCTCAGACCAAACATAAATTAGACGCCTCATACAACCATTTGTTGTGAAGCACGAACTTAAATGGACGTGCCGAGCTAGCTAGCGGCGTTCATGAAATGCGGGTTGCATTTGCATTAGTTTGAAAGTGACCTCAAAGTGACAGCAGCTGTCATTTTGTAACCTATTAAGTGATTTGAAAAAGAAAAATTATATTTACAATGACGTTATCAAATATTTTTATTTTACCGCACCTAACCTTACAAAATCACCTTCGCACGTAAAATAATAATAACAAACTAGGCAACGAACACGCTATACAACACAAACGCCTCGTTCCCTCCTATCCCCACCTAACCCCTCACCAAGGAAAGAATGGCTTTACAACAAACCATTGCGCAGTATTGGGCTTCCAAATTATCAAGAGATGGCGCTGACGTCAAACGTCAAAATTCAAACGAATGGTACGTTCTTCGCTGGCTTCCATAAGAGTACAATTGGTGTGACACTAATTTTCGTAGTTTTTAATTTAATTTCGAATTTAATATAGTGCCTTTTTTTATTAATTTAGGTAGAATTGATTTTGATCTTTCTTGTAGTAACAATTTAGTGATAGTTTTAATAATATTTTAGTTAATAGGGTTAATTTTAGTAAGTATTTGTAGGTTAAGAGTATTTTAGTCATATTTTAATTAACAGTATATTGTTTTTTTTTTTAATAAAAAACCATTTGATTTCCTTTATTTAGATTGTATTTCATTGCCGTTGTTGTACATATATTAATTTCTATCTACATAGCTTTACTTTTATTTAATTGTTTTTCTTTCATAATGAACAATTTTCTTTGCTGAGATTTAGATACTATTTGTAGATTTGGGAATTGTAGTGTATCATCTGCAAATATGGTGGAAATCCAGCAAGTAATAAATAGTGGCCACATAATATTATGTGGTAAATATTTTTGGAGAAAACTACATCGTAACTTTAACCTATAAATTGCATATCTCCTAATTTGTTCATTAATTTTTTAAAAAACAAAAACTTACCTGTTATATTAGCAGTAATTCAGATCCTACTAAGAATAAAACAATAATAGCCGAAGATAAAAGCGTATTAAAATTCGTATACAAGTAAATACAATCCCTGAATATAACATAACCACCTTTGTACATGTACACTTCACTCAGTTCAGAAATCTGCCATCAGTGGCGCATGTTAATTTTGGAAGCCCAATAGAGAATGCGGCGTCTAATTTATATTTGGTCTGAGGTCACACCGAACCCACAAATGGACAAATGTGATTGGTCCAGGAACTGTATTCCGTAAATCTCGGTGCTCAGCGCTGTGACGTGCTGAACACGGCCTGTGTAGTGTTCTTCCAACTTTCAGCAAAAATTAAAATGCGAATCAATAATGAAAATGCGAAGCACGAAATCGCCTCTTATAGTTCACGGACAACTCGCCAGTAACAACCTAACAGATTGCGAATCAAAATCGGGAAAACTTCGTGCTGAAAATATTAATTTTGTGCACACACGCGAAAAAACCGATAAAAATGTGTGGTAAAATTGAATATAAATGTGTCACAATAAGAGTAGTGGATTTAAGTATTAAATAAAACAAATGTTTTTGTAATCGATGTGATTTTGATTGAACATTAAATTACACATGTTCCGATTAATGGTGTATTAAAATCAAAATTTGTTTCATTAACATGAGTTTTCTTTTAATTGATTTTGGCGCTAAAAGGTATGACGTGCTTTGTGACGTACGAGCGAGTGATGATGACATTTCTAATAAAAGCTGTTAACAGGAAGCATTTTTTTCGCCATTGGCGCGTTATCAGTTGTCTTCTTCGTGTTAGTTTTCTTTATCTTTTGTGCGATTACAAGCTTTCTCTGTCTATGTATTTCTAATTGTTATCAGTTCATCCTTAAATTAAAATTTTTAATTTTTGCTAGTCAATTGATGTGATCATTTCTAGGTATGATATGAATTGGAAACTGTTGATGCCATAAATCTATTGTTTTTCTCGCAGTATAACAGGTCGCGTCGTCCTGCTGGAACCATATGTTGATGTGGTCCTTCCTTACCAACCAGTTGACGCCAGAGGAACTTCATAATTATGTGTTTTCACAATAATAACGTATTGTTCATTCTTGAAGTCTTATACTTGGGTCTATTCTGTAACTCAGTACATAGATAATTTTTAGCAAGTTAAAATTTTTGACCCGTCAAGTATGTTGACATATCAAAAATCGGAAATTTCAGCGTAAAATTCATTTCTACTGGACTATGATTTTAATCAGTTGCTAAAAATTAATCACTTTGTTACAGAATAGATCCAATTGTTACTATTTGGGACAAAGGCCCGGTTTCGATTTTGACCGATGCCTAAATAGGACTGTTGCAAGAATTTTTATACGACTTTGAAGTATTAAATTTTAAAAGATATTAAAACGCCTCAAATTTGAAAATATCCAAAAATTTCCGTTAGATTATTTTACAATTGAAATTTGTGTAATATTTTGAAAAAGTCACGTGATCTGAAACATAATGTGAAATCAGAGTACCTACAGTTTAACATGTGACAAACTATCGCCTACTTTTATTTATACAGGGTTAGTTAAAAGTATGGAGACGGCGATTTATTGTCGTTACTATTCATTTTAGGGAAATAAGTTTAATACAAAAGTTTTTTAAGAAATTTTGATCTACATTTAAGAATACTTGAATTTTTTTCTTCAATTGTTTTTGAGTTACACTTGTCCGCGTAACTTTTTTAAATGGGAACCTATTAATTTTACTCTACAATTCGATAGAGCGTTTTTTCTCTTTACAACAATATTTTTGTTTTTTTTTTCAATTTATTTTAATAAAATTTTTACAAGGAAAAACACCGGTTCAAGTATTTACGAATAGAAGGTACATCTAAGATAGACAAAATTATTTCCAATAAAGTTGTCGGTCACAATCTTATCATAAAAACAAATTAATAACTAAGTAAATTACATCGCTCGAGGTTGTTTATCGCTTCGCTTTTGTCTATCTTAGATGTACCTACTGTTCGTAAATACTTGAATCGGTGTTTTTCCTTGTAAAAATATTAAAAAAAAAAAAAAAAATACTGTTGTAAAGAGAAAAAACGCTCTATCGAATGGTAGAGTAAAATTAACAGGTTCTCATTTAAAAAAATTACGCAGATAAGCGTAACTCAAAAACAATTGAAGAAAAAAAAATTCAAGTATTCTCAAATGTAGATCAAAATTTCTTAAAAACTTTTGTATTGAACATAATTTCCTAAAATGAATATTAACGACAATAAATCGCCGTCTCCATACTTTTAACTAACCCTGTATAAATAATGTAAACTGTTTTCCTATTGGCTATTGGCTAATTATTATATTTTTTTTTTGAAAAATATTGCATAAACTTTAATTTAAAATACTTTTTAAAAAATGTGAAACCGGTTCTTTATTTCAAAATTTAAAAGGCACAAAACTGGCTCCTTTGGTGCCGTGATGATATACATATTATTTATTTTACAAATGCAAATCAAATAGATAAAAATGCGGCAAATTTAAAACAGATTCTCTTATTGGGACACTTTATATGCTAAAATATGCAAAATTTGAACTAAGGAGAACTGTAAACAATAAGTAGATACTTTCTTTTGCTAATGTTAAACTTCATGCCCAATTTCACTTACATGTATGTATACAGGAATTAACTATGGTACGCAAGACAATACTCGTAAAATATTCCATTGGTAATTAACCATCCATCAATTTGTTTGAACAATTGTTATCTCCCTATTGCATTCGTAGTTAGTTTACTCAGTTGAAATGAACTGTTGTTTGTTCACATTTCAGTATTATGTTATCTGCAAAGTACAATGCTAGATATTTTAATATATACATAATACGTATGTGTGCACACATTAGGATCTCGCAGAGTAAAAGATACGAAATGCAATCTCATTAGAAGACCGTTTTGTGGTGTATTTGTTTTTCTGGAAAAATATGAGTTGGTTACTACAGTCATACAAAAAAGTCTCCGTACGACAGTAGTTTTAATGTATTTTAGGAAAAATAGCAGTCTAAAACCCAATATATTTAATTTCTTTTTAATCCAAAATGAAACGCATTATATTACGTTATTATAAATATAAAATAAACAAATAATTTATTTATATTATGGGGTAAACATTGAAAGTATTCATAATTTCATGACAAAAAAGTCTCTGTACGATAACCAAAACATTTAAATAATAAACCATTTATTTATGTTTCATAAAGAAATATAATATTTGGAGGGTTTTCCTTTGGTTCTTCCACCAGTAACCAGGGGCGGATTGTCCTATCGGGCGATCGGGCAAATCCCGAAGGGTCGAGTGGTCCAAAGGGCCGGTTGGCCACCTTCAATTAAATAATGTAGTCAGAATATACTTTTTTATAATTTAAAAATATAAATTTTGGACAATTACTCTAATATTTGGAAAACATGTTATTTTTTCGTGGAACTTCGATAACTCGAAATTGAATACGAGTATGCCAGAAAAAATTCGCGTTATCAAAAAAGTTCGAGTTATTGAATACTCCATTATAATAAATTAGAAAGATAGATAGTATATGACTATATACACTTACATAAATGTTGGGTGTATTTTATAAAATGGATATTTGTTGGAATAAAAAAAATTTCTTCCTGCACATACATATAAATTTTTTGTCCAGTTTCAAAACTTACAAATCAAACCAAATAAAAAGAACTAGGAGTTTCCCCAAAATATTAGACTTAACGAAGTTCTGTTTCTGATGGATTCCAGTTTTCGGTTAAAGTTACCAAAAATTTCGAGTAATTTTAAGGTCGAGTTATCAAATAAAAATTATATGCAATATTGCCAATGTATTTCGTTCCAAATATTAAATACTAGGATTTTTTTATGTTGGTATCATCGGAAAATTTGATTTTCAAAGCCAATCCTATTAGCCTATAGGCCTAGGCCGGTAACATGTTTCTCGACAATTTTGAAATACATTATATACAATTACTTACCGGATGGAAACACAAAAAATATATACATATAACAATGTGATAATTTTCATAAATAAAAATTGTTAAACTGATGGATAAAAAAGTCAAGCACTTTGATTTTTAATTTTTATTTTTGTCATTATCTCGAGAACTATCAGAGGTACGAAGTCGGTTTATTAGTGTAGCGTGAAATACAGTCGTGACAAAAAAATGGGTATCGCCATAAAATGTGTCCTACAGAAGTGCAAATCAAAATCTGGAATCATTTCATACTTAGTTTTCAAAAACAAAAAAAAAAAATCTATAAAATTTACATATTTGCCTGTATCTAATGACCTATGTGTTTCTTCTGAATAAACAATACATTGCTGATATGGCATCCTAATATAGGACAACTTTCGTCTAATTAACCGACATCGTAGCTCTTATAGTTCTCGAGATAATAACAAAAATTAAAAATTAAAAAACCAAGTGTCCGATTTTTTTTCAGCAGTGTACATACATATACGAGCATGTAATATATCATTTTCACTCTGAAAAGGGCCGAACTAAGAATAATCGCCCGGGCCGATTTACTTCTCCAATCCGCCCCTGCCAGTAACTAAGCGTTGAGTCATTGAATCTACCAAATTTTTGGTCACCGATGGCATATTCTGCCATTTTACTTGTAATTAATTTGAATTTTTTTTTTTTTGCTTTACATTCTTATTTATTTTAAGAATTTTCCGCACTTTCTCAATCTGGTTAAAGTCCGGAGACTGTGAGGGATGGTTAAGCATATTTTTAATATTATACAGTACGTATTCTCTTATAGACGCGAATTATTTGTCGATTTTTTCTGATGCATTATGTTTGGGGCTATAGTTTCTTAGCGTGTGTACGAAAATTAGTAATTATTGCAACAATGGATAGCAAAGGTTACCTCGATATTTTAAAAGCAAATTTAAAACAAAGTTCTGAAAGATAGGGTTTTAATAGACAAGTTTAATTTCATGCATCAGAAAAATTCGACAAATAATTCGCGTCCATAAGAAAATGCGTACTGTATAACATTAAAAATATGCTTAATCATCCCTCACAGTCTCCGGACTTTAACCAGATTGAGAAAGTGCAGAAAATTCTTAAAATAAATAAGAATATAAAGCAAAAAAGAATTTCAAATTAATTACAAGTAAAATAGCAGAATATAATGCCATCGGTATTTGGTAGAATCAATGACTCAACGCTTAGTTACTGGTGGAAGAACCAAAGGAAAACTCTCCAAAAATTATAGTTCTTTATGAAACATAAATAAATGGTTTATTATTTAAATGTTTTGGTTATCGTACGGAGACTTTTTTGTCATTAAATTATGAATACTTTCAATGTTTACCCCATAATAAAAAAAAATAAGTAAATTATTTGTTTATTTTATATTTATAATAACGTAATATACTGCATTTCATTTTGGATTAAAAGGAAATTAAAAATATTGGGTTTTAGACTGCTATTTTTCCTAAAATACATTAAAACTACTGTCGTACGGAGACTTTTTTGTATGACTGTATATATAAACGAAATGAAAAACTTTAAACAATTTAAAGGCGAGTTTTTAATTAATAAGCACGTTCTAGTGTCCCTAGAATACGATTTTACTATTTGTATGATGATTTCTTTTCGTCTCCGATAAGATTTCAAAATTTTCGTATTCTTCGTTTTTGCATCCCTATGAAAAACTGATTAGTTTTTCGTTATAATAGGGTCCTCCATTATAGTAACAAAATAGAACAAAGGTCAACCTGTATTAAAATTAGACTTTAAACTCTATGATAGGAATTATCAAAGTTTAAAAAAAGTTATTAGTTTTAAAATATTGAGTTATTAGTACCTTTAACATGCATTTTCCGTTTCTTATTAAGTCGTCTGCTATCGCCTTTTCCAAATTTCAAGTAAATAAATGTAGAAAATAACGAAACAACGAAAGTATAAACCAAATACTCATTTCAATTTATGATAATAATAATAATAATAATAATAACTTTATTACCCAACAGAATCTCCAATTACAGGGTAAAAATTAACATAGTTATAAACTAATACAATCAAATATACAAAAATTAATACGTATAAATTTACAGATAAAACATAGGACAAAAATATCTTCATATCTATGATGTCAAGCCAGATAGAAACCACGTACTTTTGTATGAAAATTGAAGATATGCTGAATTACATACAGTACGTCTACTCTTACCTGACAGTCCTCGCTGATGCCCGGTGCAGAGAGAGAAAGTATTCGGAGCGAGTGAGAGAGAGAGATATACTACGCGCGAGAAATACAGCCCGTTGTATAAGTTATATCTAATTGGTCATTAGCAATATTTTTCTTATAGTTTACGACTTCTAGATCTAATTCTAGGTTTTTTGATAGGTTTAATCAGTCCTTTGTCATCAATATGCAGAATCTTAAAATTACCGTTAAGTGGGATTTATAGCTTACATAGTATTGTATAACAACGTAACATAACTTAAGAGATTTTTATGGTTTTACAGTTTAAATTTTGTTATGCCTGAACTATATTCATAGTATTAAATTATTGGTGTATTTGGTATTAATTTTAACAGTTATATATTGTCGTACTATAATTCAAATAATATCAATTTCTTACTACAGTATACCACAAATCAAATAATGCTGATGGCAATGTAAAAATATAACATGAGACATGAAATTTGGTCATTTCTTATGTTATGCTATGTTAGATAGATAGATACCAGTCTGTGTACTTCCATAATTTGTGCCTCGGTTTGTACTTCACACAGTCTTCTCTTCAGCTCCGTTCCTTATTTCACCCCCCACCACAATGTATGAACCCACATACCTATTAACTAATATATTGCTAATGCTCGTATCTTTCCCATAAGAGTAGGTGAAGGAAACACTGTGAAATGGAAATATCATTTCTGCATAAGTCTATCTCTCACAAACACCCAACCGACAATTATGCGCATGCTCGGAAATCTTGACTACTATTGGCTAACGCTGACAGCATCGCTGGCTGGGCTGCGTTCCAAAATCTTACTCTTAGAGTACGAAATTATTCAAAGTCGTTTCAAAACTAATAACCTTACTTAGAGTTTACTCAACCTGTTCCAAAACAGACAGAGTTTACTCCAAAGTGATGTTCTACTTACTCTACTAACGAGAAGGATATAGAAATTACTCCACAATATTTTCAAACGTAGATGCTCACGATTCTCAACATATGAAAGTAATTTGCCTTCTTGAGGAAGAAAACATGCTTTTGGTTGAAAATAAACATAAGTAAATACGTTGGCGTGTATTACGAGCATACTTTTATAATAAAAGCACTTTTATGGAGCGTACATTCACATTATATTGAGGAGAGTGCTCCATAAAAGCGCTTTTATTACGGCCTTGACATTAATATTGTAATTATAAGTAGTTTTGTTAGTTTTATAAAATTATTTTTAATTTAGTTTCAATTTTTTACTTCAACGAAACTCTCATTCGTTCCAAAACACAACACATCATACTCTACGCCAAAACTCGGTATTCTTGGTTTTGGAACGCTGCCCTGGTGATGCAGCGAGCACATGGTTTGACTTTGACGTTTGATTTCATTTCTGTTTGTAGTTGCACTTTGAAAGCTTTTTGCTTTGTGTTTCATACAGTAATTTATTGTCACCTAAATAAATTAATCCTGACCAGATTGTATTCCTAATATTTTTACAGTACAACAAAGTAAATGATTTAATTCAAATTTAACACTAGAATATGTCAATGTTTTTTTATTATTACTAATATATATATATATATATATATATATATATATATATATATATATATATATATATATATATATATTCAAGAATTTACATATAAAATAAATAGTAGGTACATTGTTTAATTTCTCAAATTTAAATTTAAAATTTCTTGCGCTTGTTGTTAATAAACAGAACTCTGTGATTCGCAAAAAGTGATCATGATTTCCTCGTTAGCCAATAGCAGTCAAGGTTTCCAAGCATGCGTATAATTCGCGGTTGGAAGTTTGTGTGAGATAGACATATGCAGAAATGATATTTCCATTTCACAGTGTTTCCTTCGAGAAAAGCAAAGGATCCGCAATATATTAGTTAATAGGTATATGTATGAACCACTGCGCATCGTGCCCAAACTGTCATGTAACAGTAGACGGGCTGTCCTCACAAAATAAAATGTCACTGTTAACAAATATATCATATATAACTATTATCCAGTAAAAACAGTCAACACTGAACGAAAAATCGAAATCTAATTTGTCAAGTTTGATTTTATTTGTCAAAAATTATAACAAGCGGTTTTGAAATTTTACTAGTGTTTATGAATACGGACACTAGACTTATTAGAACTACATATTACTTTCAATTCACTTGAAATTACATATATTTTATTTTTATATAGTGGTGGATCCCATTCTGCCCTTATTATATTTTATTACCATCGCCAGATTAGAAATCCGGGTTATAAGATGGTGATGGTGGACTTTTAACGCCTGGAAAATATTGGAAAATTGTTTCGAGTTTATAAATCTGAAAATCCGTGATATACTTGGGATTTTATCTCATAAAAAATATAAAAATAGTTTATGTGTCTGAAAGGATTCTTTTGTTATAAAAGAAATAATAAAGTAAAGAATGTCTCTCGTAGTCGTATATCTTTTCCATCCTTTATTTCTTATAGAAATTCTTTCAGATATCTTCACAGATAAATAAAATTTGGTACTCGTACATTTGTTTGTACGTAATCATATTTCAAAGTCAGAATAATAGAAACAGTTTAATAATGATATGCATACAACCTTGATGTATAATCAAAATAATTTTTTGTTTATGTTCTGACGATATCATTTGGTGTGGAACTAAATACAACAGCAACACGCAAATAAGTTCATTAACCGTCCGTTAAAAGGCCAGCCGACGCAAAATGAGAGGACCAACAAGGTATAAGTCATACGAGGTGATTTATTTACACAAAACACCGGATAATATAATAAGATTATTTCCCACATGTTACATTAACCTATCATATTCAAATTTTATACGGAGCAGTGGTTACCGCTTGGTATACGGAAGAACTGGCGACGTGGTTGAAATTGAACTCAACTGGCGATCTGGGGTCTCTCAGAACCCCGTTGATTTCACCTTCAGCAAAGTCATTTGCTTCAATTTTGTTGTTGTTGTTGTTGAGTGAAAATGAGAAATTTAGTGTACTTATATAGTTAAAGTTAAACTATGGTACAGTAATTAATTAGTTCCTAAAAAAATATTAATACAGTCGAACCCTAAGACCAGACATAAATTAGACGCCGCATACAACCATTTGTTGTGAAGCATGAACTTAAATGGGCTGCCGAGCTGGCTAGCGGCGTTCATGAAATGCGGGTTGCGTTTGCAATAGTTTGAAAGTGACCTTAAAGTGACAGCAGCTGTCTTTTTGTAACCTATTAAGTGATTTGAAAAAGAAAAATTATATTTACAATGACGTTATCAAATATTTATATTTTACTGCACCTAATCTTACAAAATCACATTCGCACGTAAAATAATAATAACAAACTAGGCAAGCAACACGCTTTACAAAACAAACGCCTCGTTCCCTCCTATTCCCACGTAACCCCTCACATTTGAAGGAATGGCTTCACAACAAACCATTGCGCAGTATAGGGAAGGCGGCGTCTAATTTATGTTTGGTCTGAGGTCGAACCTGTATACCTCGAACCTCCATAACTCTCTGTAAGTCGAAGTTTACTTGTGTTCCCTGCACATTTTATATATTTACTTTGACATCTCTAACTCGATTTTCTGTAACTCGAAAATCTAATAATTCGAAACCACTATCATGCCCCAGTAACATTGTAGTCTCTATAACTCGAATTTTTTTTTATTATATTATATACCATTGCTAAACAAGATGAGCTTCAGGTAGGGTTGGCAAAAATCATGATTTATTTAAAAAACATGATTAAAGATCTGTTGGTGTTATTGTACTTTTTTAATTGTTTTAAAATCAATATAAATATTTTATTTCATAAACGAAATCGAAATCTTTAATAAACTCCAAAGGATGCTTAAGAAAACATTCGTCATGTTTCACAAGATTACAGCGTCTGAATCAACCTTTCGGCCATCAACAGACTCCGGCCATGCTCAGCTATTACCATAGATGCGTTTCGCTCTTGTTACAGCTCATCAGTATGGTATAACTGCTGTCTCTTTGCAGAGACAATTCCCAACTGAGCATGGTGAGAGATGTAAAGCATCTCATAAAAGATAGTAGACTTAAGAGGGAATGTACCCACATGCAGAGCCATCCATCGGAGGAATCGTCAAAATGCACTGGCAGCTATTTAAATATTAATAGTAAAATGTAACATGGCGAGTGTTTTCTTAAATATTTTATTTAACATTGTTTCACCTAGAGTTCGCTATTTTTAGTATTAATATCCAAAGGATGCATTTGAATTTTTGCTAAACGTAGTATATATAGTCGCGTTCAGCACCTCTCATCGCTGGCATCGCTGACCACCGTAGTTTTCCGAACACAATGAATGTATGAATGTGATTGGTCCAGCAATTGCATTCGGCAATCATCGACGCTCAGCGGTGCTCATCGCTGCCGGGGTGCCGAACGCGCCCTATAACGCATCCAGGCCACGCATCTTTTTAAACCATGCATACCTAAATAAAATAGGTCAAAACATGTAATCAGTAATCTGTTAGAACTCAAATACAGCCCATATTTTTGTTATTTATACTTCTGTAGCAAATAAATACATTTTTATGATAATTTGAATCTTTTTTTCATCTTTGATAAAAATCAACAATTTTTATGAAAAAAAAATCAGTTGATTTAAATCGTGATTTAAATCATGCCAACTCTGGCTTCAAAACAAATCGAATGAAAGTAACACCGGTAAGAAATGCCCGGGGAGAAACCTCGCCAGCAGGAAATGATAAAACATTTGAAATAATTCAATTTTTTTTTACTGTGAATGGAAATACAGCAGATGAAATATTTAGTTTGCTCAATAAAATAAGAAAATTTTACGAGTTAAGCATGCCAAAAAAAAAAACCCCATTTTGAACAGAAGTGAATAAACAATTTTTTGGTGCTGTGGTTCTTATTTTTATATATTTTTTTTATTGTTTTAACGTTGCGTTTTCACATAAATTTATCCATGTTTGTTAACGTTTTGTTACAAATATTTTGTGTTTTTACCTCTCGCTAAGAGAGGTATTGGATTCATGCTAAAAATCACATATCGAATAAACACGATTTAAGGTCCATATAAAGCGATTTTAACATATGTGTGTGTGTGTGTGTGTGTGTGTGTGTGTGTGTGTGTGTGTGTGTGTGTGTGTGTGTGTGTGTGTGTGTGCGTGTGTGCTTGAGCGAGTGCGTGTGCGTGTGCGAGTTGGTGTGTGTGTGTGTATGTATGTGTGTATGTATGTGTGTATGTATGTATGTGTGGATGTTCGAGGGACGATTACTCAAAAACTATAAGACCAGTCTAACTATGAATTCCTCAATCTGACATTCATGGGAAGAGCTGAAAAGGTTTTGGTAACAATTGGACAACCGGAAGAAGTAGTTTCTAAAAAAATTCTTCTAAATATTATTTTTTGAAAATTTTTGATAGTACTAATATTGAAGAACATAAAATTCTACATCTGATACATTTAAAATTTTTATTATATCTTCTATAAATTTAGAGATAAAGACACTATAATATATAGAATATCGGGATGTAGTAAGTCGAGTAGGCTAAAATATACTAAGGAAATCAGTTGACAAATTTCAAAGTTTTAGTTACATTCTGAAAGCTTTTTCTGGGAAATACATTTCATCTTTCTTATTGTTTTATTAATTAAATATTTAAAATTATAGGTAACATGCATATATTCATTAGATATACCGCCAATCTTGCTCTTGAATTGGAAGAATCTCTGACATTTAGAAACGTCCTCATACAATGAAAAATAGATATAATTACAATTGTACGTGTGCAGAAGACATGTTAAATACAAAAAAAAAAAAAACAGTATTTGAGTAAAGTTCTGTAATTTTTTTGTTATAAAACGACGGCTCGATAAGCGAAGTGCAATACAATACTTTTATAAAATAAAATGGAAATAGCGAGAGGTCTTGTGCTGGCCACAACAGATTTTTTGACTTGGTTTAACCCTGAAGATGATCATTGTATGATCGAAACGTCGGTTTAAAATCAAATTAACACTTCTAGACTGCAAGTTCCGAATATTTTCTCTTTTCTGCATAACCTATAAAAATAAATATTCCTTTTATTTTTACAAATTATCGATTTCAAACAAAATTTAATAAGCAACTCGACACTGAAGTTCCATTTTATCACTCATATGGTTTATTTTCTTCGGCCGCACGGCCTCGGCAACTAAATTCCATATTCGTGATAAAAAGTAGAACTTCAGGACCTTGATACATAAATAACTATTGTGCGATAATTAAGTTTGAACATGTATATTTCTTCAAAGACTAAACTTAGCGATTTCAAATTTTAATCGTTTAAACTACTAATAATTAGCAACTATGCTCATTAATTCCTAATATTTTTTGGTGTTGCATTTTTAAGGACCGCTAGTTAGTTATCTGCTTGAAATTCATTGTCCCATGGCCGCGTGCCAGAGTGTCTGGTCGCGAATCTGGGGAACCGGGTTTGATCCCGACCGGCGCCAAATATTTCGTATTTTTAATGGCACAAAAGTGACCTCTGTGGTGCACTCTCCACGCCAGCAATGAGTGCCTGTGAGGTGACGCCTGGTAAGCGCCTGCACGGTACAAATATGTCATCATCTTTACCGAAGTCTGTGATAAAGCAAATTGTGGCACACTCAGAAATGGTTAATAACCGTGTTGATATATTCATAAGTAATATAACAAGTGATATGATTATCATCGATGATATTTTCGAGTGAAACCGAGTTGCAGAATGTGGTGCTTCGGTTTCACGAGCAATATCTTCGATTGTTAATCATATCACGAGCTTATATTTAATGAGAGAATATAATGAATTTTTGTTCAAATTAACTGCCAATGTTGTAAAAATCCCTTAGTAACGAATGTAAATAAAGTGATAATGTCTTTGTTTTTTATCATCGCTGTGATAGACATGCAACTAGGGAAATTCGGAATGTTGATTGGCGGAAAACATGTCACGTGACTAATGAATTATATTCTCATTTATTTATTTATTTATTTATTTATAAATTCATTGTCTGAACTAGTTCGAAAAAACTTTAAGGAATTTGATGAGATAATGCACGTTAATTCAATTTATAAGCTTGTCCCGGATCTAGAGTCCTGAGAAAGGACGAAGGATCAATATGTAATATGTGTGCGTAGGTGTGTACGTGCAAATATCATCTCTAGATGAAATCTCAGCTTTCTGCCTTGAACTTTACCCTAAATACGTCACAACAATATATAAATCATATGGTGAAGTAGAGATGTATGTATGTACATATTTAAGTTCTATTTGGTACCACGTAGTATGGGACAAATTTATACGTAATATCTGTGAGTAAATAAACTAAAAAAAATAAGATTTCATTCATTTCTTCCGTTGGTGTTTTTACCACAACAGATGTTAAAAAGAAATTATAGTAGTTTTTACCATATTTGCTCAAGAACAAAAAGAAAATGATATCTTTTTTATAAAACTTTCTAAGAACCGTTGCTTTGCTACTATACATATACAGAGTGTGCAATGAAACGAGGAACATACGAGTTTAACATGAGATTTTAAAAATGTGCAAAAATTGGTTCTCCTGTACATTTTAGAGCGAGTACAAGAAATATAATTGTTTAAAATGAATTTTTACTTTTAAAAAGTCTGCATTTAATGCAATAGAATATCTGTAGCACTAGATATTTAGAAAATAAAATATAAAGAAAACAAAATACCTATTAATAAAGATCATAATACTTAAATATTAATACTGAATTATAATAATCAGTAACACTGAACTGAAAAGTATAAAAATGAGATTTTGTTTTATTTGTTTTTTATTTCCATGCAATGGTTATGAATTTTGATGAGAATATAATTCATTGTCATGTGACATATTTTCCCCCAATCAACATTTAGAATTTCCCTATAGTTACATGTCTGTCACAGCGATGATAAAAACAAAGATATTATCACCTTATTTATATTCGTTACTAAGAGATTTTTACAACATTGAAAGTAAATTTTAACAAAAAAATATTAAATTGTCTTATTAAATATAAGCTCGTGATATGATTAATAAAGACATTTCTCGTAAAACCGAAGCAGCATATTCCACTCGAAAATATCATCGATGATAATTACATCACTTGTTATATTATGTATGAAAATGTCATATCTAATTTTCTAAATATATAGTGCTACGGATATTCTGTTGCATTAAATGAAGACTTTTTAAAAATAAAGATGAATTTTAATCAACTTTTCATTCTTGTACCTTTACTCTATAATGTACAGGAAAGCTAATTTCCGCACAGTTTTAAAATTCAATGTTGAACTCCTATGTTCCGCGTTTCGTTGCACATCCTGTATACGTTTTTTACTTTTTATGATATTATTTTGTCTTTGTTATGATGTAAAATGTACTCGTAAATATGAATTCCATTATTCTCTGTAGTTAAGTGCTTAAGAATATCCTTCAGGAAATTTTAGATTTATAAAATGATTACAACGCCACCTGTTGGGAGTACAAATATAGTTTCCGAATAAAACCAACATATTTTTTTTCGCTCTTTCCGAATCTGCAATAAAAAATAGGGGGTTCCATTTAAGATTTTTAAGTTGACCCCCTTTCCCGCCCTCCCTGGGGGAGTTGGGGGCCATTTTGTCAGAATCTGATGTCCCCCCAAAAAACTATGAAGGTTTTGATTCGGCACTCTTTTTGTTACGATGCATCGTGTTCGAGATATTCACGAACGTAATGTTATATGGGACACCCAGTATAAATACATATCTCTACTTACTAAAAATGCACAAATATAATTTCTTTTCTAATTTCTGTAATAGGTATACATAGTGACCCGTATGTTCTTTTGTAGAGGAACTTCAATTTTAAAAATACATAAAAATGACATTCGAAAAAGAATTTAACATTCGAATTTGAATTTAATTTCAAATTTTTAAAAATTGCGCAGATTCTATTTACATATAAATTTATAGTCCAGATATCCGGTTTCCACTTGAATATCGCCCAGTTGACCTTGTGCTTATTTGTTGTCAGTGGCGTAGCTAGGATGTCTTTCTGGGGTGAGACTCTCACCCCAGGAAGACACCGTGAGAGAGATTAAACCAAGTTTTAAATACTCTTTTACATGTTACGTCTTGCCAATATAGGATGCATGGACAGGTATCTCATTTTCGATGTTTCTTCTAATAGTTGAGGATCCTAACTCCCGTATCTCGCATATTGTAAGTCGAACACCGTACTTTTTGCCCTAAAGTTAAAAGTTACATATTCTTATAGCAAATTTTCCGACAAATTTGATGGTGTTGTTCTTAATGCCCTATCTCATTGCGAAAACTCAAAAATCCATATTTTCCAAAAAAAAATACAAAATTTCAATTTTAAAACTTTTTTCACTTTTACTTGTCATATCTTCTGTATAAATTGAGATATTTGTGCCGTTTTTTCACTAAATCATTTTCTCATGTATTCTGCGACTTCTGGATTAAAAAAATACTAAATATTACTAATAGAATTTTTTTTAGTAAATAAATTTTGAAAAGAGAACACGTAATTTTTTCTTTTTATAGTAAAAATTTTAAGCAGCGACAAACTTTTCATCCTTAAGAGATAGGTACCAACATACAGCGAGTAAAATTTAGAGAAAGGATCATAGAAGTTTTTCCTCTTGAAATTTTTTTTTGTAAAATGCACCAGTTTCGTAATATTTAAAGTTAAGGGTTTTCCGTTGCAAATTCCCGTGCGCTGAACACGCTCTACTATTGTCTGCCGAACTGCCGACCTTCCGCTTACGCACGCTTTTTTTAGAGACATGTAGTTTATACTTTATGAACAGAAAATGAATTAAAAAAAAAGCTATTTACCACAGATGGTGATAAATAAAAATAAGATTTCTTTTGATTTAAATTATTGGAGTTAAATATGTAAATTAGTTACATGTTATAACAGAAACAATTATAAATAAACACAATTAGTTATTTTTATATATATATTTACAGATAAAGCATGTATGTAAATAGAAACAGTTTACTTTATTCTATACAATGCGAAAATAATTTTTTTCTTTGGAATTTCATGTATTTATCTATGTAACATTTGCAATCCTGTCTACATGAGATGTACCAAACCCTTCAATTTTTTGCAACATCATATCATTTATTTTCTTATCTTTCGTATGAATTTTTTGTTCCCGTTCTTTAGTTGCTATTAAATATAATTGTCTTTCTCCCCTTGAATTTCTGTCATGTTCACAAATAAAACATATTTTCTTAAAATCTAAACTATCTTTCTTCTTAAAACTCTTGCATCATAGTTACTTTCATCTTTTCTTTTAGATCCGTGGGGATTTTTCTCTTCTAAATAATAAACATGTTTTAAAAATATATAATGAATTCATACCTTCCATGGCGAATAAGTTTCCCAATTCACAAACACATACACACAAACACTGTTATAGTACTAACGAAAACTAAATCAGCTAATATTTTCTTTTAAATAAAATTATTTATGGTAATATCAGACAAAAGAAAAAACACTTTACGTTACTTCTCCTTTGGATCAAAACGTAAAATTAGTTATTTAATGGAAAACCACATCTCCGGACCATTTACCTCTACTTTTCCAAAAAATTAATAACAGTTTAATTGTTGTAATCAATCGATTACATTGTTGTAATTATTTATTTTTTCTATTGCAATCAAATTTTCATTCATGTAATAAAGAATTGTCTTCTCGAAATCACGTAATTCATTGTTGTAATTAATATTAAAGCAAATTATTGAAACAAGTAATTATTAAAGGGTAAATTTCTCGTCAGTGATGTGGATTAGATGTCAACAAATATTCGAAATCTCAGTCATACAGCATTTATTATTACAAAACCACTGTTTCGGTATACACTTTCAGAGATAGATCTTAGAGATTTTTACAATCATTCGATTAAATAAACGTGTTTTGTTTGAAAAAATGAATGCCTTAGATTTCGGGTATTTATTATCACATAAACTTTATCAATTTTAATTTATAGCAAGGAAATATTTATACAATAAAATTGCTTTGAAAAAGTAATACAGACAAGTATACATAACGTAATTTGCATATAAAAGTTACGAAAGGAATAGAATTTGCTACATTAAAAAAAAAGTAGAAATTAAAATTACCCAAAACAAAAAAAAAAAAAAAAAATGATATACATAATTATTTTATTTTGCTTATAAAATAGGACATAAAATATTTGTTTTTTATTATAACTGCAAACTTTAGCTTGCATTCCAAGCGTAGGGTTAGTATGCATCAAGCATCAGTACAACGCGCTGAGCGCGTGAGAATTTACAACGGAAAACTTTAACTTCAAATATTACGAAACTGGTGCATTTTACAAAAAAAAATTTCAAGAGGAAAAACTTCTATGATCCTTTCTCTAAATTTTACTCGCTGTATGTTGGTACCTATCTCTTAAGGACGAAAAGTTTGTCGCTGCTTAAAATTTTTACTATAAAAGGAAAAAATGACGTGTTCCCCTTTCAAAATTTATTTACTAAAAAAAATTCTATTAGTAATATTTAGTATTTTTTTAATCCAGAAGTCGCAGAAATCTTGAGAAAATGATTTAGTGAAAAAACGGCACAAATATCTCAATTTATACAGAAGATATGACAAGTAAAAGTGAAAAAAGTTTTAAAATTGAAATTTTGTATTTTTTTTGGAAAATATGGATTTTTGAGTTTTCGCAATGAGATAGGGCATTAAGAATAACACCATCAAATTTGTAGGAAAATTTCCTATAAGAATATGTAACTTTTAACTTTAGGGCAAAAAGTACGTAGTATAGTGCACGATACGGAGGTCAGGCTCTTCCACTATAAGGATCTCGGGTTATTACCCAGAGATTAACGATAAAGCAAAATCTTTTGCACATTACAGGGTCAACTTTTCGAGAAAAATTTAATAGTTCCCACAGGAATTTTCGATCTTTTTTTGATTCTGAGCTACCTAATGACCTGTAATAGATTTTTTCATTTGTTTGTTAATAATTTTCAATTTTTTTTACCCAAATAAATTAATAATTCATCTTTTATTCATTCATTCAAATAAAAGTTTAAAAAAATTAAATTCTACATCTAAGTCATGTAAAACTGTCGTTCTTGTTCTTCATATGACCAAAAAAAAAATATTATAAAGTCCATGACTGGTGGTTTTTACTCTTAAACAGGGGTATTAAGCGTTGACTAAAGTAACAAATTAATTTGTTTTTTAATCACCTCAATGTATTTCTAAATGGTAGTCATGGTGACTAAAATTACCTGTTATAATTTTTATGAGCTTTTAGTCTAGAATGCCATGGATTATAACAGAAAATAATCAATTGAATTGGTTTGAACTGACAATTAGAACTAAATTTCGATTAGAATAGTAAACTAACACAAAACATAAAAACGAAACTGTTTTCGTTTTAATTGACAGTTCAAACCACGCTGTATAAATATAGGTGTGACAAGTCCTCAATTTTTGTTGACATATTGATGTTGTCGATTAGTAGGCCGAGATTCTAACCTTACACGCAGCGCTTCTACAATGTACTCGTAGGAAAATGTGCAGTATTACTAATAAAGGCGATGTAATCCAATATTAAATGGCGGAATACTTGAATAACATATTCATGGCAAGTTGCAGAAACGTTCATCAATTCCTTGTTCAGTTTACGACCATCAAAATGAACAAATTCGAATCAGTTTCCTTGTTCTTATGACATTTAAATCATTGCTGTCAAAAAATCGCGTTGCATTTGTTCATTTTGACGAACCGTTGATTGATCAAGGAATTGATGAACGTTTCTGCTACAGGGCATCAGTTTTTTATATCCTTTAGGGCCATTTATATGTTTATAAACTTCTGGTAGGATCACAATTAATTATTATATTCAGTTTTTGTAAGTTTAAAATCTATGTTTTAAACTAGTCGAAAGAAATTTGTAGAAATTTCTCACCATGGTTTTAAAATGTTAACCGGCCGAACTAATGTGAGTTTGGGCTCGTACTGCTACTTCAAATCTTCTTATTGGGTTCGAATAACATTTTAATATTAGCAAAATTTCCTCATCAACAATCAAAACCTTTCTTTGTTCAAGTATCCCCCCTCATGTACACTCACGCACTCACACTTACTCATGTGAGGCAAACACCGCAATCCAAGCAACTCGTTACGTTAGTTTGGCTTAGTCAGTGCTGCGGATAACAGTTGTTGCCTCAACTGATTGTGTGTGTTTCCAAGGTGATTCTGTGATGTGATTCCACATAATATGATACCTACTCTCTTGTGATGTGTGACGCATGAAGCTGATGCTATTTTTGGATACGACCTGTTGATTTCGAACATTTCGTGTATTTTAGCAGGGTTTTTTCCCGAAGTACTTTTGCGGTTTCGGTAAGAATATAAAGATTTATTTTGGGAATCGTGTGTTTTGTTAACAATTTTGTTATTCTGCAATGACGGTTTTGCTTGTGTTTATGTGGTAAATGTTGTCATTTTACAACTTTTCATTGCAACTAGTGATGGTCACGAGTTTGAGCTTCACTCGATTCGACTCGAAAAACAATTTTATTTTGAGTCAAGCCAATAATTTCTCTAGTCGAGTCAAGTTCTGCTCGAGTTTCAAGCTTTTTCAGGGTTTTATATATTATGTTTCAATTTCTAATTTGAGTTTCTACTTTGCAACAAAGCTCAGAACATGTGCCTTCATGTACGCGTACATAATTTCACTTTCAAAGTTCAATTTTCAATTCTAGCCTTGTAAGGTCTAAACTTTTCAATTCCAATGTAACACATGAGCATAGTGTTGCTAAACGTCAATTGTCAAGCTCAGCTGTTATTATTTTATTATTGGAGTTTATTGTGAAACTTTAGAAATGAATATTTTGGAAATGTAATTTGTTTATTTTTAAATAAAATATACAGGTTTTGGCAAGTTAAGTAAAATTTTAAAGCTTCATTCACAGCTCCGAAAATAAAAATAAAATTATACATAAAAATAAGCATATAAACAATAGAGTCTTACGAAAGTGTTCATAGCTCTCGAAAATAAAATTAAATATAAGACGTAAACACAAGGATTTGCAAATGTTAAGCCTCATTCACAGCTCCGAAAATAAAATTAAAAATACCGATATAAACAATAGATTCTTATGAAAGTGTTCACAGCTCTCGAAAATAAAATTAAACATAAGACATAAACACAAGGATTTGCAAATGTTAAATTTTTTTTCACAAAAATAAGCACATGCATAACAACTGTCATTTGAGTTGTCAAGTTCCGTTCTGGCAAAAGGATTTCAATTTAAATATAATTTTAAAAAGCTGTCTTAAGATAATTTTTCGTATATATGATTGCGTACAATGCTTTAAAAGGTATGAATTTGTTATTATTGCTTGTTAATTAAATGACAGTTGATGTTAATTTACGTTTTATTTTCGAAGCTCTGAACACCAACGATAAAGTTTTATTTATAATTTTATTTATATTTCTTATTTTCGTAGCTGTGAATGAGCCTTTAAATATTTTACACAAAAATAAGCACATGCATAACAACTGTCATTTGAGTTGTCAAGTTCCGTTCTGGCAAAAGCATTTCAATTTAAATATAATTTTAAAAAGCTGTCTTAAGACAAAGGTTCGCATATATGACTGCGTACAGTGCTTTAAAAGGTATGAAGTTGTTATTATTGCTTGTTAATTATGAATATCTTAAATGGCAGTGACGTTAATTTATGTTTCATTATCGAAGCTGTGAACACCAACCATAAACTCTTATTTATAATTTTATTTATATTTCTTATTTACGTAACTGTGAATGAGCCTTAACTGGTTTTAAGTATACTTATTTAACTGTCAAACACACCTACTTGATTTGACAGATAATCAACGTTCATTTTTTTTTAATAGTTGTGTACTAGATTTACTTTTGCCGTGATTAATATTAAGTGGTAAATATTTACTTTGTGAGATGTGAAAATTACATGAATCCACTGAATCCAGTATATTCTCTGGATTTTACCTACTGGTCGAACTGACCCGATAGGTACCAATTTTAAGATAAGGAAAAATGTCTAAAATTGAAAATTTTCTATGTAAAACTCATAAATATGATTTTTGACACTTAAATCTACCCTAAAAGCAATAATTTTATATAATAACCGTTACACTGGGGACCCGACGAAAGCCAATCACTCCGCATCGCTCCGTGTTGACGATGCCCTAATTTTTAGGGACGGCAAGAACTCCATAACCGTGGTTTTAACTGGAATGAAGGGGACAAGGGAACTGGAATTTGATGTTTGATGCACCTTAAAATTAATACCGGTCGACTTAGTTCTACGGGTATATTCCAAAAATATATTGGGTCTTTTTAGTATACTCCTGCTATTATAAATTTATGTTAAATATGTTGTTATCAATTTAAGTGACGCATAAATTATGGCAGTGTTTATTCTGCGAAATGAAAATGTTTACCATATGTATTTATGAATTCTTATAATTAAAACGTCATTTGAACCTGCATAGTACGTACAAGAGTCATCTAACTAATGTATAATTTATGTATTGTCGTCACAATTTATAAAAACCTAATGTTTTCGTATGTAAACACAATAGGTTGAGGTCTCGGAGAAAGTTAAGAAACTCGTAAAATAAAAAAGAAAACATATTTTATATAACTTACACATTAAAATAGTATTTCATAAAACAAGTATCATAAGACATTTTGAACAATAAAAGCCGAGTTTGACAACAGACCTTATAAAACATATTTTTATACTATTTTTTATTAGATAAAAAAACTGCGAATTGTTAAATATATGACTTGGTGTTTTTTATCAATGGGATCCTCCACTATTCCTCCAAACTTCATTTAAATTGAAAACGATTTGTATTTTTAGAAAGCATTTATTGTTATTTGTTAATCCGTAATCATTTGTCTGTGACGAAGTTATAGAGATGATTATGTTCTCAAAGGGTGTACTTTGCTAATAATTGACCACTGAAATTGAGGCATCTATTGGTTTATTCTGAACTAAAAAGTATGTCCCCGTTGTGGGGTTGAAAGCGTTGAACACTCAAGGTCATCTGTCAGCTGACACGATTGGAGATGAAAGGAGATTGTTTATTAAAATGAATACTAAAATGACGTAAGTTAAATTCAGTTTTCCTGAAATCGTCATGTAATCTACTTCTTCCCTGTCGCGAAATCGCCAATTATTTATGTGTAATATTCAAATTTTATTAACATGTTAAATTTATATTGAACAATTTTAAATAGAGTCCCTTAATAATTGAAATAATACTACCGTTTTAGTTTAAGTTCTGTATTTTTTATTATTAAAACCCAACGTTTCGGCACCATAAACTGGTGCCTTCTTCAGGGGAAATTGACATGAAAATGTGAAAAAACAAAAAACCAGTAAGTATGTATACTATTTTCTAGACAATATATGCATATGCATGCCCGGCAATAACTTGGACGGCGAACATGCATCTTCTCAGGAAAACTCTCCTTTTGCCAGAGGAAAAACCGTCCCAAAAACTAGCAGAGAAGTGATCTGTATAACTCAGAGACGCTTTATCGGTAGCGAAATACCGCAGCCGTACTCTTTATTAACAGATGTTACAAAAAGTCTAGAACAAGTTGTATACATATTACAAATTACGATAAAGCAGATTGTGGCACACTCAGAAATGGGTAATATGCCGTGATGATATATTTATTTATTTTAAATTACAACATATTAACTTAAACTAAAAAGGTAGTATTATTTCAATTATTAATATGAGTTCTGAAAGATATTTTAATAATAGAGTCCCTTAAGTTTTCAATGTGATTTACTTGTTAAATGAAAATAGGTTATATGTACCATTCATTAATTTTGAATTATTTTACGATTTCAGAAAAAAATAATACTTATGCGATTATTGAAGTTCTTTTTCATGACTCATTATGGCAAACAATCCCCATATTCGTCATGAAAAGACGAACCTCCCTGCCTTGATAAGTTAATAACTATTTGTTGCATTATTGTGATTGATTATTGTTTCATATTTTTTAGAGAGCTCTGTGCAGGTGCAAATAATATTTGAACCAAATATTTTTCCCGGTTTCCGGTAAATTTTCACAGAAAATGGGAAATATGACAGCAGTTATCATGCGGGCTATAAAATATTGAAAAACAAAATTTCATTATAACAATTAATTATTTAATACAAATAAAATGCAACTTTGAAGTTGGATCCGATTGATATATCTTTTCACGGCGACCGTAGGATGTCTCAGTTTAACTCAGCAAGCATGCGCATATCGACACTGAAAAGGGTCAATTGGAGTCTCAAAAATTAAATGATTAAAATAACTTTTGTGGTCAAAAACTGGAAAGCAATTTAATAAAATAATTAATAAAAAAAATTTGTTGTGGGCAGCACAATACCTCTCGCCATTTCCATTTTATGTTATATAAGTATTATTTTGTACTTCGCTATCGAACCAACGTTTTGTAACAAAAAAATTACAGAACTTTACCCAAATATTGTTTTTTATTGTATTTAACATGTCTTCTGCACACATACAATTCTAATTATATCTATTTTTCATTGTATGAGGAGGTTCCTAAACGTCAGAGATTCTTCCAATTCGATAGCAATATTGGCGGTATTTCTTATGGATATATGCATTTTACCTACAAATTTAAATATTTAATTAATAAAACAATAAGAAAGGTTAAATGAAAAAGCTTTCAGAATGTCACTAAAACTGTTGATTTTCGACACTGACATTTGTTATTTACCTACAAACTATGTTATAAACATTTGAATTTGTCAACTGGTTTCCTTAGTGCCTTAGCCTCTGCGATTAGATTATTCTATATATTACAGTGCCTTTATCTCTAAATCTATACAAGATATAATAAAAATTTTAAATGTATCATATGTAGAAATATATGTTCTTCAATAATAGTAATAACAGAAATTTTTAAAAAATAATATTTAGAATATTTTCTTAAAGAAACTACTACTTTCGGTTGTCCAATTGTAACCAAAATCTAATCAGCTCTTCCCAGGAATGTCAGATTGAGGAAACTGCAGTTAAATATTTTTTGTCTTGCAGTATTTGAGAAACCGTGGTTCCAACATCCACACATACACACACACACACATACACACACACATACATCATCGTAAAAATATTATAATCGGAATATAGGAACCTTAAAACGTGCTTATCTACTAAAATCTGGATATGCGAATTTTAGCATGATTTCAATACCTCTCTTAGCGAGAGGTAAAAATTATATGTATATTACCACTGGTAACTTACGTCATTCAACATGTCTCCCACAAGGTAATTTTGGAAAAAAATAATTTTTCAGTAGTCCTCAATATAAGGGACTTATGACGATTTTTCGAAAAATGAAAGAACTCCAATAACTACGAATCGCGGCCCCAAATCAAAAATTGAAACTAATAAAAGTAGTTTATTTTAATGAGTTCTAACTGCCATTTTCGGATGTAACAACTATTAACATCCTGTATAGTAATCTCCAAATGAAAAGTATTTATTTACTTACATGTATGTATTTGAATTTCTTTTTTTGTTTGTGAAATATGGGTTAAGAAACCCACCTGCTTGTAATATATACTTTTATCACATGTCAATTCCACATATTTGAACAAGCTTATATGTTTTCTAAGGTAAATATACCTGACATCAAACTTGTCTTGATATAAATAAATATTCAGAATGTCATAGCTATAAATAGTACGTAGATTCTCCTTAATACATTCATATATTTATACTTTGTGCTTTTGTTTTTATTTTAATCAGTATAAAATGACTTATTTCACTTTCCTTTAAACTAAGTCACTGATAACAATTTTTATGAGTAATAATTTTTAAATAAATATATAAACAAAAGGAAAAATACGCGAAGGTCGTATTTATGATAAACCAGCTATTAGAATTTGGAGCAAGAGTAGGTAGGTATTGTATTTATAAACTGCGACGTTAAAGTATAAACACCTGCCTTTTGTTTATGGTCAAAGTTGTTAAGAATTAATAACAAATATTTTTATGGAGAGAATAATACGTAGTTTAGTTTACGTTCATAAAATTATTAGGACGTAAAATAATAATAAATACATACTTTAATGAATTACTTACATTCGTCACGTGGACCTGTATGTGATACCTATGAAGAAAGGTAAAGGAGGTCATGGTTAGAATTAGAACCGGATGGGGATTCGCCAGTGTAACTCAGAAATTACAGAATTAATAGATATCTGATTTGAAAACCTCGATGGAACATATTAGGCGTTTTCGTAAAGTAGATCGGATTGATCCGATGCAATCTGAAACGTTCGTAAAGTCAATCGGGTTAATCTGACGGGTTCGTAAGCTCTCTCCGATCAGTCAGATGGAGCGATCCAATCAAAAATTTTCAACCCTGATCCATGTACATTTGTGTTTCAGAAATAGTTATTTACAATACAAATGCGGAAACAAGAACTTCCGTGCATGAGCCTTTGTTTGAAGTACGAGCGAGCAACGCGAGCGAGTATTTCATTCAGGCGAATGCACGGAAGGTATTTCCGCATAAGTATTGTACAAGATTTTTTGTAACGAATGAATTAATTGTAAAACTGTTCTACCTTCGATAGATGTTACGCAGAACATGTCGTCGCATCAAATAGAGCCATCAATTTCACTAACTAATTGTCAGATACAAAATATAAATATATAATAATTATTGCAATACCAAACTGTATATAATCGATTCAAATACATTGTATTAAATTTAAGATCTTATTTTATTTTGATAGTACATGATTATAAATTTAAGAACATATCACTACCTAAAACAAATAAAAGTATGAATACATATTAAATTATCTTTAAATAAAATATATTCTTATACGTATTAATAATAATGTTGTTTTTATTGTATATTAATACCTACTAATATTATCTTTAGTTAGTAGTATTATAATGTCAAAATTAGCAATGATTCTGATTTTATTTAAATAATTTTTATTCTTTCAACTAATTTTCCTAAATTATTATGTTCTTATATTAAATTTGTTGTAATGTATAAAAATATTAAAAATAAAATAGCACTTTTAAGCTACTCGATCAAAGTAGTTTCCATTGAGACACTAGTGCGGGAAGTAAAACAATAGCGCGGGAATATGGCCTTTCGGATTGTGAGTTGGTTGCGGGAAACATTAGTTTCTAGGCAGTGAGTACGAAAAAGTATTTATTTAAATGTTTTGCAGCATTATAGCAAGTTGTATACCTCGTCCAGATTTCATTTGAACAAATGACTTTTAAATCCTCTGTGTTAATCCTAATCTTTGCTACTGTGAATATTTTTACGTTTCACGCAAATATAGTTTCTTCTCAAAATACATTATATGTCTATGAAAGTTGAAAATTGCTTGTAACTATTTAAAAGGGGAAAAGTTTTATTGGGGTTTCAGAGAACCATAGTTGACATGTAAATTTCTTATCCAAGATGTTATGCTTGCTTTAACAATGAACGCTCATTACTGAATTGAGCAACTGTACCTCGTGCATATTTACATTTTGGCACTACCAGTTACTTATAAAGAAAATATAGCAGATCGCATTTTGTGAAGTCTATGAGTTATTTTGAACTAATAAATAACCACATGAAACATTTTCTGATGGAAATAATCTAAACAAATGATTCAAATAGCCTCTCACTTGAGAAGGTAGTATATAAAATTATGTACAACTGCAGAAACAAACACTATTTGCTTATCCATCATTTTAGCATTTTAAACTTCTGTAACCTCAGATCATCTGTATCGTCAAAATTATATACAGATCTGTCGCCTTCGTAATATCTGTGACGTCATCGAGCAGATCCGTCGGATAGCTCCGGCTGACTACGAAAACGCCTATTGTCGAAAGACTCGATTATCGAATCCCGGAATGTCCCGGGCTCATATTTGCCGTATCATCGGTTGTTTTTGTTGAAATCAGTCAAGTCCGGGTCAGGAGTGTGAAAAATACAAAAGTCTGAGGTCTGTTGCACCAAACTTCGCACTTTTTACTTTCCATTTACATATGTAGCTTCATAAATCTAAAATTTTGCAAATGTCAAAATTTGTTATGTCAAAATATTCTTTACATAAAATCATACACGTTTACAATAAGATTTATACCTAATTGTTACATAAAAATCTGTTGTGGCCAACACAATACCTCCCGCCATTTTAATATTAGGCTATATAAGTATTGTATTTAACATTTCTAGTGCACATAAAATAATCTAATCTATTCTTTATTTTTTAATTCATTCTATAAACAAGTTTCCTCCTACTCTTCTAAAATGTTCGAGATTCTACAAATTTATTGACGAGATTGGAGGTATTTCTGAAGGGTATTTGATGAAATATATGTATAGCAGGCGCGTGTTTAGTTGACATCGTTACTGTACATACTTTGATAAATGAATCTCCTTTCTTTTTATACCAATTTTAGATGTTGATAGAGTTTTTTCCTCGTTATAGCAATAGTCTGTTATAATTACTACAACATTTCGACTTGTCATTGTACGAATTTTAGGTTTTCCTCATTCAAGAACAGTATCAACTTAACGTGCGGCAACTATATCTATAATTTTAAATATTTAATTAATAATAAAATAAGAAATATTAAATGTACTTCCCAGAAAAAGTCTTCAGTAATTTCTCTGGATTTTTGACACATTTGTGTCAATTACAAACAATTGATTCATTATACAATAGATTACTTTATATATTTATAATTCTCTATCTCTAAATCTATAGAAGATATAATATAAATGTTTAATGTGTTGGATAGAGAATTTCATATTCTTTAATATTTTTTTATAATAACATAAATTTCCAAAAAAATAATATTTCGAAGACTTTTTTTAAGAAACTACTACTTCTGTTTGTCCAATTTTTACCAAAACCTTTTCAGCTCTTCCATTAATGTCAGATTAAGGAATACTTAGTTAAATTAGTCTTTAGTCTTATAGAACCAACCATACACACACACACACACACACACACACACACACACACACACACATTGTAAAAATGTTAAAATCGGATTCTAGTGACTTTAACACGTGCTTATTCACTAAAATCTGGATGATATGTGATTTTTAGCATGATTCCAATACCTCTCTTAGCGAGAGGTAAAAACACAAATTTGTAATGGTGGTGCAACAAATATTACAAATATCAAATCAACAATTTATTTTTTACACTTAGGCCGCGTGCCTAAGTGTCTGGTCGCGAACCTGGGGGAACCGGGTTCGATGCCGACAGACTCCAAATATTTCCAATTTTAAATGGCACAAAAGTGACCCCTGTGGTGCACTCTCCACACAAGCTATGAGTGCCCGTGAGGTGACGCCTGGTAAGCGCCCACACGGTAAAATATATCGTCATCATCACCGATGTCTACATGTGTTGTAGATACTGGCACACCCAGTAATGGGTAATATGCCGTGATGATATATTTATTTATTTTATTTAACAATTTTTATTGTGTATTACATTTCTCTTTATATTTACAAAATGATGTGTCACTAGTGTCACAAAATTTGCAAATGAAAAGTGCTGAGTGCAAAGTTTGGTGGAACAGGTCCCTAGGTCATATTTTATTCTTCTTATTCTTATTATAGTCGTTTTTTCCGGTAAGCGATCCGATCGCATTACGTCACAATCAGATCTCAAAAGAAGTGTAGCCGCATAATCGAGCGCAATGATTGCAATCATAACGTATGTATTTCGATACTGCCTTTTTCTATCAACTCTTATCAAACTCTTTGTAAACAAAAATAAATTTATTTATTGACAGATAAATATTTTTAATATTTCGCTCAAATTTTTGTTTTGTGCTGACTGCAATATGTCATTGTTATACACATATTATTCTCGTATATTGGTTAACGATGAATTATGGTATCGGTGGCTAGGTTATTTTAGCTTATGAACACTTTCCAAATACATATACATCATCAGGAATTTACTTAATTTAGACATATAAGATATCCTATAATTTATAAACTAATATAACGTATTATGCGTCGCACTTCATCATTGTAAATTATGTGCGTTACCTCAGCTTCTACGTGGACCACGAGAGAGAAATTGCTGTTGTTTTAGTAACAATTTTAATATGATTGATTGAATCCGTCGGTGGCACTTGGTGAAACATTTTAATAAAGTAAAGAAATTAACACTTGGCTAAGTTTCACAAAAAGATTTATTATCTTAATCGTGATTTCGGCTTTTATACCATCTTCAGAAGACAGGAATGTACAAAAGAATTACGTTGATATATACAAGGTAAGTAAGTGTACAACGCTTAACCCATGGTAAAACTGACTCCATAGATAGTAAATCTGGCAATAATTTTTGTTTAACATGCTTTCTACAAGAACTGGAGGCCTCTAAAGCTGACCAATCCAACCACGTTATAGTTTAAAATTGTATAAAAAAGTACAAATCAATGTGTTCTGTGGTAAAAATATTGATTGTCAAAACTGGCGTTAAACGTTTTTTGCGTAGACGTACAATTTATATGTATATATATATATTCTCAAAATGCTATTTACCTTTACCAATCAAGAGTATGCAGACATGCGTATGGTTTATGACGAGACATTACAAAATAGTCGTGTTGCTGAATTTTGGAATTGATTCACGAATATCTCAATTTAAAGGCGGATTTATACAGCCATTTTCATTTACATTTAATTTAATTTAATTTTCATTTAAAAGATAAGTGTATGTAAACCAATGTAGCCATGCATACACCATTTTCATTTACGTTTTCATTTATCTCTCATTCTCATTTATTTTTAAAGATGGCCAACTTTTATCTAATAAATGAAAATTATAAATTGCGCATGCGTGTACGACATGACAGGGACGAGAATTTGAGTTGATCAGCTGGTTGTCATTATGTATCTCCGATATCGTTTCTTTTTACGGTTTTTTATTGCAATAACACGTTTAAAACTAAACTCATTACTTCTTCGCTGTCACTATTGTTGAATATTTTTATTAATAAATTTTATTCCAATGAAAGTCGGGTTATAACGTTAATCATTTGTCAGCGTATTTTTATATGTGCGCATGCGTTCATTTTCATTTATTTTTGTTATATATTTTTGTAATGAATAGGTACATTTAAAAATTATAAATGAGAATTAAATGAAAATTAAATTAAAATGTAATGTAAATGAAAATGGCTGCATAAATCCGCCTTAAGTATTAGACAAGTAAGCCGTATGGTATGGTAGGAACATCTACATTTACATTCTGGAATGTATTTAAAAAACGAAATTTGCATCCTTATCAGTATCAGTACTATCGCGTGCAAGCTTTGCAGCCAGATGATTATGTTCGCAGAATGAATTTTTGTGTGGCTCCTACATAGACATAATCAAGACCCAGAATTCATGGAAAACAATGTTCAGTGATAAGTGTAATTTTTCGAGGAACGGGACTTCAAACTTGAGAAATCTGTTTTATTTATTTGTTAGTTTAATTATGCTCATAAATATATAGTTTTTCATTGTGAAAATCTCAAATAAGCCGCGTCATGTGTAACAGGTGTGATATTTTTTCCAGAGAACACATTGATTTTTACTTTTTTACAAAATTTTGAACTATGAAGTGACTGATCAGTTTAAAGCTTCTACTTCTTGAAGAAAGCATGTTAAACAAAAATTATTGCCAGATTTACTATACAGTATGTCCCCGGATTGAGTTTACAAAAGGAAAAAAATCTTATATTTGATTTTACGAAAAAGTGCCAAAGGAAGAAAATTTTTTGCTTGAATTAAAACCCATGTTTCAGTTATTAAAACTTTTAATTAATGCAATGTTATGTTATTATAACGTTTTTTCGTATTTTTTCCTCCTAATAACACAGTTATTGCATTGAATCTAACGTTATTTTAGTTAGCTTTGAAATATTGACAAATGATTATGAATTCTAATTACAAATAAAAAGAAACAGCGAAAATCAAAATGGTTTTTTGTTTTATTCAATTAACTCTCTTTTTCTTGTTTTAACGTTAACATTTCTTTAACAAATTCTCTCTAATTTGAATAATACCTACCTTCTTACTTTATGATAATAAGAATTACTTTTCACATTTAATCATTTATCAATATTTCAAAGCTAACTAAAATAATGTTAAATTCAATGTAATAACTTTATTATTAGGAGGACAAAATACGAAAAAACGTTATAATAAAAGAACTTTGCATTATTTAAAAGTTTTAATAACTAAAACATACGTTTTAATTCAAGCAAAAAAGTTTCTTCCCTTGGCATTTTTTCGTAAAATCAAAAATAAGATTTTTTTTTCTTTTGTAAACTCAATCCGGGGACATACTGTATATGGGATCATGGGTGGGATCCTAAGATTACGCTATGATAGCGTAGCGAAAAATACCCCTTACGTTTCACCTTCCTTTCCCTATCAATTTCCACTATTGTTACGGAAACGAAGTGTTATTTGTCGCTACGCGATCGTAGCTTAGTTTTGGAGTCCCACCCCAGTTCTACCATGGGTTAAGCGTTGTAAACTTACATAACAGTCTGTTTACAGACACAGGAATAAGAATATAAACTAATCTTGTTGCAACCTCAGACCAAATATAAATTAGACGCCGCATTCCCTATACTGCGTAATGGTTTGTTATGAAGCCATTCCTTACTGGGTGAGGGGATAGGAGGGAAAGAGGCGTTTGTTTTGTATAGAGTGTTGCTTGCCTAGTTTGTTATTATTATTTTACGAGTGAAGGTGATTTTGAAAGGTTAGGTGCGATAAATTTAAATATTTGATAACATTGTAAATATATCTCTTCTTTTTCAAATCACTTATTAGGTTACAAAATACAATCTGCTGTTACTTTCAAACTATTGCAAATGCAACCCGCATTTCATGAACGCCGCTAGCTAGCTCGGCACGCCCATTTAAGTTCGTGCTTCACAACAAATGGTTGTATGCGGCGTCTAATTTATATTTGGTCTGAGGTTGCAACATTGGTAAGGAAATACCATCGTAAGGGATTATCAAAAATTTGACTACTAGGATTACCACAAAAAAGCGGTAAATTCAAATTGATTCAAAACGCACTATATTTTGAAAATAAATTTGAAAAAGAAACTAATGGTATATTCGTGTTCAGTTCAATGATTTTATCCAATAAACACTAATATAGGAACGTAAACAATTTTTTCTTACGTATTGTAATCACCTTTCATTATTACGCACTTTATAGTAAAATAACTGTTGTTGAAACCCCCTAACAAAATTTTAGCTGATAGCTAGAAATATAATTTCATTAGACAAATATACCTGCAGTCAACATGAAGAGTAAAGGTTCATTTCAGTCATCGTGATGAATCCGCCATAGCTTATATGGCAGAGCGTTGCCCTGGCAAGGTAGTGGGCCTGGGTTCGAATCTTGGTGGCTGACATGTTCTTTTCACTTTTCACAATTTATTTCGAATATTTTTTTTTTATTTAAGAAAATTATAATAGGGTAGTTGTGCATTTTCCAATTTATTTTTTTTTTCTGAAAGAATTGTTCAAGTTATTCACTTTAATACATATTTTATGTCTGGCAACTGTATATTTTTCAAAATATAATTAAAAAAAAAAATCTTATTTCAAATTTTCCCGTGGTGACGAGTTTTATTAATACCAATCACAGTCTTTCTTGCCCTAGCGGTACACTCTCGGTTGTACACTCTGTACACAATACTACCATTTTTATTTGAAACGATTTATATGTTTGAGAGAAGCACTATTTCAAAAGAAATTATTCATTTTCACACAAATTCATTAGTTTCATTACCTTGTTTTAAATCTGCTGATATAGAAAAGAAAAATAAAATATGATTTTAACACGTAAAACATGTCACTAAAAATGACATATACATTCACTGGAGTATGCAGCTACCTTGAATATCTGGTATTCAAGTAAATAATAATAAAATATACGTACTATTAAATAATACTTTTGTATGTGTAATTTTTGTTTTAGAATTATGCTGTAAATATTTGTATGATACAATTAAATATAATTCAACATCTTCGCTTTGTCGTGGTATTCTAACAAGCTTGTATGAGTCATACATACTTGGTCGAACTATATAATTATTAAAAGTCTACGTCACAAGAATTCCACCGCGAACTTTATTTATGGAAATTATGAATGAAAAGTTTTATATTTTCTAATAATTTTTACATTAATATGTTTAGAATTAGTTTATATTTCATAATTAATAGGAAAAAATAACATTTATTTTTTTCTCAACTACCCTATTTTTGGAGCCTTGATTCGGATTATTTTTGTTTATTTAGTTTCTTGCTTTTTATTTTAATACTGCTTATTGTTAGGCACAGTGCTTGTAAAGGACCTATACACTACTTATAGTTTGTAGTTATGAATCATTTGTACTTCAGAAGAGTAGTATTTTTAATTAATTTAATTAGTTGTACATAAGTAGATATACTTATATTTTAATTAAAGTTATTGTTAGGCTGTTATAGCCCTCGTACCAATAAATTTGATGTAATTTAGACTCAGCGGTATATTTAAATATGTAAGAGAAACTACACTAATTTATAAATAATTTAATTTTCTTATATCTTAATTGCCAAAGACAAACTTTTGCAATTACAGTTAAATGCTAAGTGAAAATAATGATCAAGTTAGATTTAATGAAGTAAAAAATTAACTTAATTTCCTTTTTTGCTCTAAATTATTGCTGAAGTATTTATACTCTATAGTGAAAGTGGTTTATTAGAATGCAGAACAATCGACAAGCGGTACGATTTGCAGGACAAATGACTGTCGGTTTCACTTGTCACCTGAGTAGCGTTTCGTTTGTTTGACATGTGTAATACTTAACACACATACGCACACGTACACCCAGAAGTAATACATTAATAGGTATCTACATGAAGGCACGATCTACGTGTATGTATTTTGTTTAGCCATGGTTGAATGCGCTGTAGGTAATTATCTAGAGTTCGGTAATACATCTATAGAACGAATTAGAGTGAAAATATAAACATATGGTAATAAACAGATGCCAATAATAATTTGCTTTTCACTTTCAAATACATAAATATTATTACGCAGATTATTAAATATAATAAATATTACTTATATTTGAGGTCGGCTACCTATGACCCGTTACAACTATTGAGATGACCCCATAAAAATCTATTAATGAAATATTTTTCAAATGTATTTTGAATGAAAGTTTATGCAATATTCTTCAGAGCAATAATTAATAAAAAAACAGTAATTTATTATTATCGTAAATAATTAGAAATAGTCATGAAAAACAACGTCTCACTCATGTTACGTCAAATTACGTACAGCACGTCATTCACATTCAATAGGAAATAGTTATTTACATACCAAGTGCGGGAACACTTGGTTCCCGGATAAGTGTTTGGCGGTGAACCAAATGCACTAAATTTATTATTTTAAAATTAAATTAGCACTTTACTTGAAGCTCATAATGGATTTTCTTCAAAAAATGCCATTAAATGCCATTTTTTCGCATTTTATATCATTATGAAAATTAAAGAATATTGAATTTTCTACAGGTATACATTAATACTTTTCCTATATATTTTACAGATAAATTAATTTTTTTTTTTAATCCCGAAGCCTAAGATAAACACAATTCCTTTGTTACACAGTTAATTTTTCAAATGAATGTAACTGACAGGTAAATGTCATTGTCAAAAAACTAATAACTTCAAATTAATAATAGTGACATATTAAATAATAAAGAAAATCGTAAATAAAGTAATCATTGGAACATAATATAATTTGCAGCTTTAGTAAATACGTAGGTATGTATTTAAATTAATAAAAATTAAATAGCGGGAGGTTTTGAGTTGGCCACATCAGATTTTTTATTTTTATTGCTGTATATCGACAAAACATCCTCCCGCTGAAATTAAATACGAATTCTACACAAATGAATTCTCTCGAGGTTGTTAAGGGTTGTACGAGGGTATATTAAATAATCCCGTGGTCTGTAGGGTAAATATGGCTGATTATAAACGACTTGCTTGTTTTTATATTCGTGATAAAGCACGGTTTGACGAACTTTATTACCTGGATTTCATGTTTCAGCCTTTCAGGTTTAGAGTTTCAGGATTTGTTAAAATGAGTTGCCATTAGGCCAGAGATTTGACTGAAATAGGATGACAAATTGAAAGAGACCCACACACAAAATTATTCATTCATGAAAAGATTTTCAAAGATACGAATTAATTTATTAGCAACGTTTTTACCTTGCGAATCAAATTATGTAATTTGTACGTTTACCACTAAATGTATGGATCATATACCTTTATAATATAAATGCGAATATAAATGACTTGGATAAAAAATAAATAAAAAATATATAACAATAATTGTATAATAAAGTACAATGGCGAAATTTGGTGAAACTGTTCTAATATAATTTTTAAAAAAATCATACTTTGCACGTTTCACAAGATTTCTGTCTCTGAATCAAATCTCGGTCATTATTAGAGACTGGCTTTCTCAACAAGAACCACACACGCGTTTCGCTCATGGGGCTCATCAGTGTGAGGTGGATTGGAGGCACTTACTAGGTAGAATGGACGGATGAAAAAACTTCCAAAGATTATATATTAATTATTTAATGTGTGTTATTGGATATTGATTGAGATTTAGGTATGTTTCTTATAGATACGTCATAGTATGTAAAATATTTTATTAAATTCTTGAAAATTGTATAGGAAAACATTTAATCATTTAATAAATAACAGTTCAAATAATGGTATGATGATTTTTCCAATATGAAATATGAAACTAATCAGATGACAGATCATCTATTGAGAATACCGTGGTTTATCATCGTCCACTCAACTTAATCAGTGCCTGCTAGAGGCTTCAGTGCATCACACTGATGAGCTCCAATAAGAGAAACGCTTCTGTGGTTAGTCTCTGATAAATGATTGAGCGGTTAATTCAGACTAAAAATCTTGTTAAGTGTCAGATATAAACTTTTTAAATTTATAAAAAAATATATTTTAATTTTGAAATGGGGTATTATTACCACATTTTTTTTTCTGAAAATGTAAGCAAAATTATTAATGTAGGTTTATATTTCACCTTCCAGAAGTAAATAATATTTGAACTACGAATTTTTGAAATTTTTAATAATATTTTCTCGTGTGACGTCACAGATATGCGGCAGCATTGCCTTCGAGTGACCAAAACTGAAACTACTATTCAATATGTGATAATCATTTTTGCCTATAAGTGTCTTTAATACATATTTAAACACTCCATTTTAATAGTTTATCTGTTAACAATGATCAAACACTCAGATATCCAAGAAGGAAGTTGACTTGACATGTTTGGTGACATATGTCACATATGACCTCCATTTGACATTTCAGAAACCTATGTAAAGGAAAACATTACGAATACGTTATTAGTTATAATTCATAAAAAAAAAAACAGTAACTTACATTATTTCATTAATAGTTGAACATCTGCGAAATGAAATAATTATTAATCTTATTACAACAATAGAAAGGTAAAATAATTGATATATCAGCTATATTATATAACTTGGTTGAACTATAGGACTCATCGCTCGTTGACGTCACAATTTGATGCCGCGAAATTTTATTAATACAATGGGGTAATCCACTCAAATTTTTTTATTATTTGAAATAAAACTCCATTCAGTTTTGAAGCAATTCATAGTATTAAAAAATCTTAATTGTTCCTAGTTTAACAGTATTTTATTTTCGCGAAATCAATGTAACGTCACATTTCCCCTATACTTGTCTTTATCACACACACTGCTTTCAGTACGCTGCGAGAGAAAGATAACAATTGTATGACGTCAATTTTCCCTTTTAGCAAATGTGAAATATCTCGTAAAGTAATTATTTAAAAAATGTTTTCATTGTTTTAACTATTATTTATTGAGCTATACTTTATGTTAAATTGAATTTTTTTAAATTTTTTTCTGTTATGGTGGAATACCCCAAATATTTTTGAGAAATATCATATGATATAACTTAAAGTTACATCATGAACAAAAAATTAACTGTTTTTTTTTTTTGAAAGTATTTCTATTACGATAAAGTAAACTTTTATCCATTTATCGTTGTAATTGCGTAACCCTAGAAACGATTTCATTTTACGAATAATCTTTTAATTCTAATTTAATGTGACACTGAAAATAACGTCTGTCTGTATATCGTTTACAATGCAGAATCTCACATTTGCATAAGAATACAAAACATATGCAAAGTTCTCACCGAATAAGGTGCCCCCTTTTCCTACCTAGTGGCGCTACCCATGACCTGGATTCCTGCAAATAGAAGTAGCTGAAGCGGGCCCACGCCAAAGGCCTTAGTTCTTTATTGCGGAATATTGAATACGTAGTACTTCAACTTTGACATTTACAACAATAAAGAATAATATAAAAGATTGAAAAATTGCTTATTAATTACTACGCAGCGACAGCGCACAGCGCAAAATACAAGAAAGGAGAAAGAAATTTTTCTAAAAGATATAACGATTTTTTTACTCTTTATTAGGTGTAACAGTGTAGAAGAAAAATTAGAAAAAAAAAATAGTTTTCTAAGCAAAGTTAAAAATCATTCGTTGGTAGCATGACTAAGTGATTAAGAATGATTATCGAGACGAATAGCAGTGTTTTGGCGCTGTCAATAGACACAAAATTGACGTCACTGCAAGAGAGAGATAGAAGATCATGCATCCAAACAAACATCCCCTCGTTGTCTTGCGTCCCGTTCCCCGTTCCTATCTGTCATTGTGTTCGCATCTGTTATTCAGTGTTAAACCTAATTCTTTATTGTGATTTGTACGTTGTGTTTAATAAAAATGAGCTTAAAACCAGAAGATGTGTCTGGGGCAACTTTTTTGTTTGATAATATTGAAGATCATTCGATTATTCAACTAAAACGATGGCTACAGTGTAGAGTCTACGGCTGATGACAGGTCTTTGTTTGGACTGGGTAACCATAGCAACCTTGATTTCTATGCTTTGCCGTTAGAGGCGCTCGTGCAAATTGCAATTTTGTGGCTATTGTTTATGAATTATTTTAGAGAAATATACTTCAAATAAAAGTTGCGTACAATTAATTTTCCCATAACTATAACTTCGACAAATAATTCGAGTCTTATAAGAGAATGCCTACTGCATAATATTAAAAATATATTTCATCATCCCACACGGTCTCCGGACTTTAAGCAGATTGAGAAAGTACGGAATATTCTTAAAACAAATAAGAATATAAACCAAAAAAGAATTTATAATAAATTACAAAAGAATGGCAGAATATAATGCCATCGGTGACCAAAAATTTGGTGGATTCAATGACTCATCGTTACTGGTGCAAAAACCAAAGGAAAAACATCCAAATATTATATTTCTTTACGATACATAATTAAATGGTTTATTATTTAAATGTTTTGGGTATCGTGCGGAGATTTTTTTGTCATGAAATTATGAATACTTTCGATGTTTACCTCATAATATAAATAAATTAATTACCTACATTACTTGTTTATTTTATATAATATAATAACGTAATATACTGCGTTTCATTTTGTATTAAAAGAAAATTAAATATACAGGGTGTTCCGCTACTCGACCAACAAACTTATACCATATATTCCGGGGATCATTACGATCAAAAAATGTTATATGACCTATAGGTGAATTCCTCTTTGTTTCGGAGATATCGAAGGAATTAAAAAAAATAATGATAATTGAGTAAGCCTTGACGAATTAACGTATGTTTGACATATGAATGATTATTGTGCTGTCTTATTAATTTAAGCCATTATGAAACTTACCTTCACTTTTTGGAAGAAGAATTGCCGAATTACATGGAAGATATTTCTCTGGAAGCTCGTCGTGGCATGTAGTTCCAGCAAGATGGGGCACCACCACATTTTGGGAGACAAGTGCCGGTGTTTCTTAATGAACATTTTTCGGATAGGTGGATAGGACGAAGTGGTCCTGTACATTGGCCAGCTCGCTCACTTGACTTGTCGCCTTTAGATTTTTTCTGTGGGGTTGCGTCAGATCTCGTGTGTATAGTAACCGTAAACCAGATACATGCGAAGAGTTGACGGACCGTATAGTTGAAGCTACTAATTCTCTAAAGAATGAATTGGCAGTACAAGTAATTAACTGGCAACATTCTATGACTCGAAGGATGCAAGCTGTATGTTTTTGAAATTCGGTCGAGTCGCGCAACACCCCGTTATATTGGGTTTTAGACTGCTATTTTTCCTAAAATACATTAAAACTATTGTCGTACGGAGACTTTTTTGTATGACTGTATGTCACTGATATATTATCATTTGACAGTGTCAATAACGTATAGTATTCTATTCGCATGTAATGGCTATTAATCATTCGAATGATTTACATCACTCACCTTTCGGCTCGTGATGCATACTTCATTCTCATGATTAATAGCATACATTACATGTCTCATTGAATAATATACTATTTTACAATATCCCATTTTGCGCTCTTAATATACAAATAGCTATTTCCAATTAATACAGTTGTAATGTTTCCCTCCTACGTTCAAGTCCAAACATGCATTAACACATATCAAATATGTATGTCCTTCAATGTATTATCATATTTTCGCATCAATTATCTATGATTATGGCGAAGTTCAAATAAAATCCACGTGGCCGCTTTCTAATTTCGGCACGAGGTTTAACTAGGGCAATCAGCGTTCAATATAGTTCCTTTTCTACCATACTAATATCATTACGTGACGTATGACCATGGATATCAAGGATTCCAAAGATTAATTATTTTTAAGACGTCTTGACATTCCTTTGTAAGATTTATTCTTTGTTTTATGACGAAGTAACACGATGGTAAACATAGTATAACCTTGTCAAGTATTTCGCAACGAAATCGAAAGTTGGAGGGTCAATAAAAAGATGAGGGAACACAAAGATAATTATCAGTATTTATATTCATTATTTTTGAAGGGTTGGTAAATAAATTATACAGGAAGTCCAGGATAATTTTTTCAACGTGGGAATCTCGAGAGTTGTAAGAGATACAAAGACCTTAACTTAGACAAAAATTACCTCATTAGGAGGCCATTTTAGCGATGTATTGTTACCCAAAAGTATTATATTATGATATAAGTATATAAACCGACCATTAAATGCACGAAAGCTTTAATGGCTCTTATACACTTGTATCATACGGTATTTTTTATTATACCTGCACAATATGCTGGAAAAAGGATTTCAAATTTTTATTTAATTTCAGGGTGGATAAAAATCGTGATTTTTTAAAAAAAATCAAAAAAATCGATTTTTTTTTATTTAAATCTGATTTTTATGATTTAAATCAGATTTTTTTGATTTAAATTAGATTTTTTAAATTATTTTTAAGTGCGTAAAAACGGGTAGGTATTTTGAATTAAATTTTCGCCCTTACCTGATGCAGTAGAAGCTTGGAAACAGTTAGAAATATCATTTAAAGATATTGATTTAAATTTAAAACAATTTTCATTCTTTTAAACGATATGAACAAGCTATAACTCCCGCACACTTTTTAGCTTACATGGTTGATCCTAAGAAGAACATTACAAATCTCAATGCACAAGAAAAAGAATCAGCTTTAGAATTTGCTCAACAAAATTTCGCGGATACAGGATTCCTGCCATTGTTGATAAAATATCAAGCAAAATCTGTACCTTTTACAAGTGTAATGTTTTGAAAAGAAATTCTGAACAACGTTTCAAGTATTGAATGTTGTGTGTCCCAAAAAGATGAATTAGGACCAAATAAAGATATAATATTGAAAATTCTAAAATCACTTTTATGCGCCACTTCGTCTTCAGCTTGTGTTGAGCGAGTTTTTTCATCATTTGGACTTGTGCATTCAAAATATAGAAACTCTGTTTAATTTTATATATGATGTAACATTATTTACATGGAGATTGGCTAGCATTTGTTGTTTACGTTACTATGCGGATTTGCCGTTTCGTGCTTGATTTTTACCTCCCGCTACCCTTTGTAAGGGAGGTATAGGGATCGTGCTAAAAACACATATCGAGATTTTAGTAAATGATCACGTTTTAAGGTCCCTAGAATCCAATTTTAATATTTTCACAATGATGTCTGTATGTGTGTATGTGTGTGTATGTATGTATGTGTGTATGTACGTATGTATGTATGTATGTATGTATGTATGTATGTATGTATGTATGTGTGTGTGTGTGTGTGTGTGTGTGTGTGTGTGTGTGTGTGTGTGTGTGTGTGTGTGTGTATTTGTATGAATTTTGTCTTCGCTCTAACTCAAATACTATAATTCAGAAAATTCTGAAACCTTGTATTTCCAATTTTAAATGGCACAAAAGTGACCCCTGTGGTGTACTCTCCACGCCAGCTATGAGTGCCCGTGAGGTGACGCCTGGTAAGCGCCCACACGGTAAAATATATCGTCATCATTACCGATGTCTACATGTGTTGTAGATACTGGCACACCCAGAAATGGGTAATATACCGTGATGATGTATTTATTTTTTTATTTTATTTGTATTTCTACCCTATTCTAATACGAAAAAAAGCCATTAGATTTTGGTGTAAATATGATAAACGGAAATGGCACTTTACTTGAAGCTCATAATGGTTTTTCTTTAAAAAATACCATTAAATGCTACTTTTTCGCATTTTATGTCATTGGAAAATTATAGATTATTGAATTTTGTACAGGTATACATTATTACTTTTTCTATATATTTTACAGATAAATTTAAAAATCACTTTTCTTTTTTTAATCCCGAAGCCTAAGATAAACAAAATTCCTTTGTTACACAGTCCTAAAGTGCAAATCAAAATCTAGAGTTATTTCATACTTAAAAGTTTTGCAAAAACAAAAAAAAAAGTTACAAAATTTACATATGTCTGTATTTAGTGACCTATGCATTTCTTCTGAACAAACAATCCATTGCTAAAATGGCATCCTAATATAGGACAACTTTTGTCTATTTAACCTACTTCGTACCTCTTGTAGTTGTCGAGACAATTAACAAAAATAAAATAAAAAAATCTGTTGTGGCCAGTACAATACCTCTCGCCATTTCCATTTTATGTTATATAAGTAGTGTATTGCACTTCGCTATCGAACTGTCGTTTTATAAGAAAAAAAAAAAAAATACAGGACTTTACCCAAATATTGTTTTTTTATTGTATTACACATACAATTCTAATTACGAGTATATCTATTTTTCATTGTATGAGGAAGTTCCTAAATATCAGATATTCTACCAATTAATTAACTAGATTGGCGGTATTTCTGATGGATATATGCATCTTACCTACAATTTTATATATTTAATTAATAAAATAATAAGAAGGAATAATACTACCTTTTTTTTAGTTTAAGTTCTGTTTTTATTTATTATTAAAACCCAACGTTTCGGCACCATAAACTGGTGCCCTCTTCAGGGGAAAACATTGACATAAATAATAATTATTAATATGAGTTCTGAAAGATATTTTAATAATAAGAAAGATTAAATGTACTTCCCAGAAAAAGCTTTCAGAATGTGACTAAAACTGTTGATTTTTGACATTGACATCTGTCATTTACAAACTGTGTTATAAACATTTGAATTTGTCAACTGGTTTCCTTAGTGCCTTAGGCCTTAGCCTGTTAAATTAGATTATTCTATATTACAGTGCCTTTATCTCTAAATCAATACAAGATATAATAAAATTTTTAACTGTATTAGATAGAGAATTTTATGTACTTCAATATTTGTAATAAGAAAAATTTCCAAAAAAATATATTTACGAGATTTTTTTTAAAGAAACTATTACTTCTGGTTACCAAAATCTAATCAGCACTTCCCAGGAATATCAGATTGAGGAAAGTGCAGTTAAATATTTTTTTAAGTTTTATAATATTTGAGAAACAGTGGTTCCAACATCTACACACACATACACACACGGACATCCTCGTAAAAATATTATAATCGGATTATAAGGACCTTAAAACGTGCTTATCCACTAAAATCTGAATTTGCGATTTTTAGCATGATTCCAATACCTCTCTTAGTGAGAGGTAAAAATAATGACCCGTTTTTTTTAAACCTATCTTACAGTATACTTTGATCTGACTTTGCTTCAATTCTATGTATTTTGTACAAATTCCATAGTGAAAGTTCCTTGGAAAAGAAAAAAATATAACACGAACATAATGTACCTACTATTTTGTACATGCCGAAAGTTCCTTGAAAAAAATTCTCTATATCCAGTAAAATTATAACACGAACATATACCATATGCACGAATACGATTATGATTGTGGCTGAGGCGAAAGAAGTGTGCCTGGATAGGAATGTGTGGCGAAGGATGATTGTTTTGTAAATGTGTGGTGTGAAGATATATGGTTAGTAAGAATGTTTTATGAGAATGGAGAGACAGCTGAAGTTTTATGTGGACGTTGTGAACTAAGTATGTTTGTACAGGAATGTGTGGCGAAAGATGATTTTTTTTTATCCCTTTCCCTATTGTTAATATTTTTTTTCGGGTTTTTGCTAACCCACTAAGTGGGATACGCGTGATTTTATGTATGTATGTATACCATATATCTCTTATATATTCTAGAGATTTCCGTGTTGTACACTTTATCCTGGACATTCTGTATAAACAGCATGATATGTATTACTCAATATATTTTATATCTTGACAATGTAATACATGCATCACCTAGTTATTTGTGCTCATAATTCTGTATTATTTAATACACATTCAACTAGATATTCTAGTTCACGTCCTACATCTAGTTCCACATCTTATTGTTATTATTTCACGAAGTAATTACGTCCCCACGTGTAAAGTGCATCACATCTCAAATGCATTATGAATCTGGCACGTGAGTGTCGTGTTCATGAGCAGAGCGTGAACGTGACGTTGAGCGTGATACGATGCCAAGACAGAGCCGGGTAATTATATCGGCGAATCCACCATTTTTCGCCGCGGCGAACAGTTAGATGGATTACCGTTACAGCTCGAGTTACCGGATGCACGTGCTAAGGTCACGTGGAGCAGCAACGCAACGTGATGATGTAGGACTAGCATTTATGGACTTTATAAATAGAATGTAATATTCAATTTCAAATTGAAGCGAAGTTAAACAATTTATTATTAAAACTTCGTTTGCTTGTATAGAAAAGTAGGAAATATGTAGACACGTATTAGGCATTATGAAAAGAAAGTAATAACTTAGAGCAGTGTTTCCCTTGGGGGGCGCGAAATTTTCCAGGGGAAGCGCGAAAGAAAATTGAAAATGCAGTTAACTGTGATGAAATTTTTAAATTTATTGGATAATAGGTACAAATACAATAATATATTTGTATGTTATCCAACATTGCGAAATGTTTTGAAAAAATTCTCTATAAACAAATTTATAATCATGTTTCTAGCTCCATCACCCCCTGTCAGCATGGTTTTGTCAGTGGCAAATCCACTTGCACTAATTTAGTCAATTTTACTGAATCTCTTGCTAAATCACTAAACAAAAATACTCAAGTAGACGTAATTTACACGGACTTTGCTAAAGCCTTTGACAGGGTAAATCATGAAATCTTGTTTTGGAAACTTCAGCATCAATTTAGTTTTTCGCCGGCATTAATTATTTTTTTCAGATCTTATATTAAGTATCGACAGAATTATGTTTACTATAATGGCTGTAAGTCTAAAAGTTTTTTGCCTTCTTCTGGTGTTCCACAAGAGTCTAATCTTGGTCCATTATTTTTTAACCTTTTTACCTCTCGCTAAGAGAGGTATTGGATTCATGCTAAAAATCACATATCGAGATTTAAGTGAATAAGCACGATTTAAGGTCCATATAAACCGATTTTAACATTTTTACGATGATGTCTGTGTGTGTGTGTGTGTGGATGTGTGTATGTGTGTGTGTGTGTGTGTGTGTGTGTGTATGTATGGATGTTGGAGGGACGATTCCTCAAAAACTATAAGACTTAAAAAATATTTAACTGCAGTTTCTTCAATCTGACATTCGTGGGAAGAGCTGAAAAGGTTTTGGTAACAATTGAACAACCGGAAGTAGTAGTTTTTTAAAAAAATTCTTCTAAATATTATTTTTTGCAAATTTTTGATATTACGCCTTTTAAAGAACAAAATTCCACATCTGATACATTTAAATTTTTTATTATATCTTCTATAAATTTAGAGATAAAGACACTATAATATACAGAATATCGGGATATAATAATTCGAGTAGGCGAAACTACATTAAGGAAACCAGTTGACAAATTCAAATGTTTATAACATAATTTTTAAATGACAGATATCAGTGTCAAAAATCAAAAGTTTAGTTACATTCTGAAAGCTTTTTCTGGGAAGTAAATTTAATCTTTCTTATGGTTTTATTAATTAAATATTTAAAATTATAGGTAACCTGCATGTATCCATTACAAATACCGCCAATCTTGTTAACGAATTGGAAGAATCTCTGAGATAGGAACTTCCTCATACAATAGAAAGAAGATATAATTAGAATTGTATGTGTGCAGAAGACATGTTAAATACAATAAAATACAATATTTGGGTAAAGTTCTGTAATTTTTATGTTACAAAACGACGGTTCGGTAGCGAAGTGCAATACATTATTTATATAACATAAAATGGAAATGGCGAGAGGTCTTGTGGTGGCCACAACAGATTTTTTTAAATGATATTACTACCCATGTTAAACACTCTGAATTATTATTATATGCTGATCACTTGAAAATCTTTAAAATTATTAATACACATTAAGATTATTTACTTCTTCAGTCTGACGTTACCAATATTCATAAATGGTCAGTTGCCTCACATGTACTTTTTAACATTAATAAATGCAAAGTAATGACATATTCTACGAAACTGAATCCTATTTGTTTTGTTTATAATATGGAAAATGTACCTCTTGTAAGAGTCACGCAATGTAAGGATTTGGGTGTCATTTTTTATCCAAAGCTAACTTTCTGACTACATACTAATTTTTTGGTCACATCTTCGTACAAAATGTTAGGTTTTGTTATCAGAAATTCTTTATATTTTACTAATTTAAAGACACTCAAATGCTTATATTACTCGTTTGTTCGCTCCAAGCTTGAGTATTGCCTTGTGGTTTGGAATCCTATGTATAATAAACAAAGTGATGAAATTGAACGAATACAGAGAAAGTTTGTTAAATTCTGTGCACGAAAATTTTGTATTTCGTTCAATTACCTTACGTACAGTTATACCAGCTGTATACATAATTTCAATATGCTTACTCTTGAGAGTCGACGCAATATAATATCTTGCATATTTCTATTCAAACTTATCCATGGCCACATTGATGATACCTCAGTTTTGGAAAATATAAATTTTGCTGTGCCACGTACTCAAATTAGGTCGAAAAATATAAAATAAAATACACATTCAAATCAGCATTAACAACAACTAATTTTGAACTTAAAGCGCCTGTTAGGAGAATATGTCATATTTATAATAATTATGTCTCCAACACAGACATAGATGTATTTAATTGTAGTCTGATACAATATAAAAAATATTTAACTGCTTGTTTTTCTTAGGATTAGAATTATTCTGTTTTTTTTTTGTTTGTCTTTTTCCACTGTACACTTACGTTTAAACTGTTTTTTTGTAGTTTGTATATATTTTCACAAACCTCAGTAATTGGGATACTTCTGTATCCTGTTGAGCGGCTGCTAATAAATAAATAAATAAATAAATATATATATATATATATATATATATATATATATTTATTATTGTTAAAATTAATGGTCGCTTTTGAGGGCGAATAAACAAGTTTGAGTCCAAAATAAAATATATTATTATAAGATATTTTCCAACATTAAACAGTTAAAATAACATACTGAGTTCGCGATATATACTATTTTGGTACCTACTTAAAAAAATTGAAATTGCGATACATTATATTTATATAGGATAAAAAAATAAATATATACAATTTGTTGAATAAGTCCAATTAGTATTTCGTCACTGTTTTCAGCAGAAACTTCGTTATAATCGTACATTTTCAAAAGTTACGTGTTAAAATAAAATCTGTCATAATAATAGGCATAAGTGATACTAGTAATACAGGGCGGGTTAGGTGTTGTGATACCTAATCTTATCCACCTGAATATGTGTGTGTGTTTAGGTATCGTTTGTTTAAAGCTATGTTTATAAAAGTTTCACGCCTAGTTTCACGTCCAGATTGTAGCTTACAGTTTGGGTGGGCATGATGACGCATTTACGTGTTGTGTCAAAAAATATTGATAATTAGGTGACAGTGACACCTGTTGTGTTTTAGTCTAAGAAAATATAAATTGGGAAATTAGCAGTTTTCAAAGAAGAAATATAAAATCAAAGCAATTAGCTTTTAATTAATTAAATAATTAATTAGTAATTACGAAACTTAGGATAGGACAGGAAATATCAAAATCAAACAACGGATTATTTGAACAATAATTTATTAAATTATCAAAAAATAATAATAAAAAGAACAAATTGTAAATTCTGTATACATATGTATGAACTGTTGTTGCTATTTATATTTGTCATCGTAGAGTCAAAAGTCGTTACAGTATATTATATTTATTTATTGTTTATTTATCTATTTTTAAATTTTCAATAACAAAGTTATTGTACTAAATGACAATGGTTAATGATGTTTGTATTTTTATCTATTGCATTAATTAGATAGATAAGATTTATTTGTAATTTCCTATATTTTTATATGTTTTATCTATTTATTTATCATATTATGTCATTGCACTTTAAATAGTACATAGTTATGGTATGTATTCATATATGTTGCAAGTATTCCATTCAGCTTAATATGATTACAGGAAATGAATCATGAAAAAAATACTAATAAACAAATTGTAAAATTTTCCTTCTATTTTTGCTTATGTATTAGGATTTGCACGTAATTAAAACAAAATTCTTATTAATAAAGCTCTGTTTAGTTAATTCTTTATTCAAACATATAATGGGCAATGCTTAAACTGTTTTTTATCTCTCGCTAAGAGAGGTATTGGATTCATGCTAAAATTCGCATATCCAGATTTTATTGAATAAGCACGATTTTAGGTCCCTAGAATCCGATTATAACATTTTTAAAATTATCTCTCTCTCTCTCTCTCTGTCTGTCTGTGTGTGTGTGTGTGTGTGTGTGTGTGTGTGTGTGTGTGTGTGTGTGTGTGTGTGTGTGTGTGTGTGTGTGTGTGTGTGTGTGTGTGTGTGTTTGTGTGTGTGTGTGTTTGTGTGTGTGTGTGTGTCTGGATGTTGTAGACACGATTCCTCAAATACTATAAGACTTAAAAAATATTTAACTGCAGTTTTCTCAATCTGACATTCCTGGGAAGAGCTGAAAATGTTGTGGTAACAATTGAACAACCGGAAGTAGTAGTTTCTTAGAAAAATTCTTCTAAATATATTTTTTTTGGAGTTTTTGTAATTAAATATTAAAGAACATAAAATTCTCCATCTAATACACTTAAAATTTTTATTATATCTTGTATAGATTTAGAGATAAAGACACTATAATTTATAGAGTAATCTAATCGCAGAGGCTGAGGCACTAAGGAAACCAGTTGACAAATTCCAATGTTTATAACATAGTTTGTAACTGACACATGTCAGTGTCAAAAATCAACAGTTTTAGTGACATTCTGATAGCTTTTTCTGGGAAGTATATTTAATCTTTCTTATTGTTTTATTAATTAAATATTTGAAATTATAGGTAAAATTGTGGTAAAATGCATATATCTATCAGAAATACCGCCAATCTGGTTAATGAATTGGAAGAATCTCTGACATTTAGAAACTTGCTCATACAATGAAAAATAGGTATAATTAGAATTATATGTGTGCAGAAGACATGTTAAATACAATAAAAAACAATATTTGGGTAAACTTCTGTAATATTTTGTTATAAAACGACGGTTCGCTAGCAAAGTGCAATACAATACTTATATAGCCTAATATGGAAATGGCGAGAGGTCTTGTGCTGGTCACAACATTTTTTTTCCAAAATATAACAGTTTGAAAACTCAGAAATAATTTGAAGAATAGATATATTATTAAATTTGAAAAGTGTACAAAATATACTCACGAGAATCTGGTATATATATATACTCATATCTAGTTATAAATTGATTAAAAAGTAATGTGCATACGGTTTGTATTTCTCGTGAATATTAGCGAATAATTTTAAATCTAATACTTATACGAGTATTATACTCGTAAACAGTACTAAGAAAATTAATTATCTACAGCACCTGAAAGGAAAACAAACAAATTAAATAACAACTATGTGCCTAATGAAATATTTTTTCCTTCGCAAAAAAAGATTATAATTTTTTATTGCTGCAAAAAAACCAACAAGGAAAACTGTGCTATATCTCTACAGAAAATATTTCTTTCCTGTCTCTGGTAATGTCAGCAAAGTTTCATTTACTTTTTCCTGTTGAGTAGACACAGCAGGAGAAAATAGTGCAATAAGAAAGACAACATTGGTAGTTCACTTAGTAAGTTAAAAACCAGGGATTCGAGTTTCACGGACAACTGTACTAGGTACATTACCTCCCGCCATCTCAGTTTTATTTTACAAGGGGTTACCCTAAAATTGGGTCTTCCGCTATTTTATATATATATTTGAAACTTCATTTAAACTGAAAGCGATTTCTATTTTTTAAAGTTGTTATTGTTATTCATTAAGCCGTAATATATTTTTTTAAATATTCTGCGACATAGATATAGGGATGATTTTGTTCTGGATCACTTCACATAAATTGATCTTCTTCAACACTTACTAAAATATATATTAAAATAACTTTTGTGGTCAATAAATGGAAATTTGCGTAGACATTAAGTAATTTAATATAATTATTAAAAAATCTGTTGTGGCCAGCACAAGACCTTCCGATAATTTGAAGTATTTTGAACAAATCCCATACCAAAAGTTCATTGGAAAAGATTCTATATATCCAGTTAAATTGTAACACGAACATAATACAATTTTTTACAAATTCCATACAGAAAGTTCATTGGAAAATATTCTATAAATCCAAATAATTATTATATGAATATACATCATGTATACTCATATATAAAAATATAAATACTCTAAAAATGCGTATACTTACGTACCATTCTCTTTACAATCAAATAATATTACTACCAAGTTTACATCTCTACCCATTTTTGAATTATTGGGCCAAAAGTCAATATACCCCACATTTAGATAAAAACTTCAAAAATCTAATTTATGCCTCTAGATACTTCTCAATGCGCTGATTCCAAATTTTGAAACCGCAGGTCGATATCTCGTTTCGTTCTCGAGATATTTAGATTTAAAGTTTTGCTCAAAACTGCCCATTTTGGGTATTAACCCAAAAATGGGTCGAGATATGAATTTGGCGACATCATCGTTCGATTCTACGGACAAAAATACATAAGTATAGCAATTTTCATAATTTTTGTCCAACTGGTACATTTTTTATGAATAAAAGCTTGAAAACCCCTGAAAATGGTATATTGACTTTTGGGGAAATAATCCAAAAATGAGTAGAGATATAAACTTGGTAGTAATATTATTTGATTGTAAAGAGAATATTACGTAAGTGTACGAATTTTTAGAGTATTTGAAGAACTGTGTGAATTTTTAGAAAAAAAGTATTGAAATAAAAATGGATAAATGATATAAAAAAGTTCCTTTAAAAAGATTCTATAAATCCATTAAAATTATAACATGAACATACACAATGTAAATTTCACTTGATAGTTCCTTCTTTCTTCTTCAGCTTTCTCCAATTTTATTAGAGGTCACTGTTTCTTACTCTTCTCTTTCACTCATTCCTATCCAACGCATCTTCTACACACAGTTCTTCCTCTCTCAAGTCTTTTGCGATACAGTCCTTCCATCTTCTCTTTTTTTTACTAAAATTTTGACATATGATTTTTATCACAATACCCTATATAGCGGGATTTAGAAAGTCGATAGCAGCAGGTTTGAAACTAACGATAACTTGGAATAGAGTAAATGTATGACGTAAATATAGAGATACGGAAATGGTATTAAAAACTTGATTATTTTAAAAACTAGTAACTTTTTTTAAACTTTGATAATTTTTAAGGTTCTAGTTTTAATATAAAAGACCCATGCTCTAATTTCTTACTACGTTGGAGAACCCAAGAGCATAAAATTTTGGATAAGTATTATGGTGCCAAAGGATTTAATATGGCCAACACATTACCTCTTGCCATGTAATTTTTATTAATTTAAATAAATTAATTTAAAAAAGTGCATATTATTGGTTTGAGAGGTACTGGAGTCTGTAGTTTCTTCCACGAAATGCAAGTAAAATTAATTATTTCTGAAATAGATAGAAATCATGTCCGGGATTTTATGTAGGAAAAAATTGTTATATATAATACCAATACGCATACCATTAATAGACTGTATCGTATATTATTTGTTCGTTATAGTAGTGAAACTATTAGAAATTTAAATTAGTATTCTGCATGTCACTTGTTAGTAAATTGAATCGGATATAAAGTAAAAGTATAAGTGAAACTTGCTACAGTTATTACTAAATTTCTTCCTGTATAAATTATATATCTGTGTACATATGTATTTATTATTATTAATACGAGGGTCACGCTAGAATTATTGAGAATAAGATACAGCTTTGTACCGTAGTGTAGAGTGCAAAACAGAGATCATTGTTATAACAAGGGCTATTCTGAAAGTATTTGGTAGTACGCCTTGGATAGTTGGATGGCAGTGACAGTCGAAAAAATCTTATTTCAAATGTTTTTCATTGGAGTTTTATTAGTAATAGTTTTGTCAATATCTAATTAACACACAAAAATAGCTATTATTTATTTATTTAGAACAACAGTAAACGATATGTAGTTTCTGCGAGTATTTTGTCCTAAGGGTGCATCGGCATCTTTATAGGATTTAGTTATGTATAGTTTGTTTAATGATGTTTAATCGGTAATAATAAGTTTGTCTAGTGTTTAATTGTAAGTGTAAATAAACTTAGTTGTAAAAAATATCTAAGGGCCGGTCTTATAAAACTATTTAATCAACAGTTAAATTTAGTTAGCTACTAAACTAATTTAACTGAGGATTTGAGTATTATAAAAGTTTAATGACAAGTAAATCGACCTATTAAAGTAACTGCGGAATTTCATGCTATTAGATTTAAATCAGTTATTAAAGAAACGTCAAACTGTATTTTTTTTGTTATGTTTATTTTAAAACAATTGAAATAGGGAACTATTTACTTTTTAAATATTTTTTTAAGAAATATCTGTGTCGAGTATGTCATCTTTAGAGTCTGTATCATCAGTGTCCTCGGATTCATTTATATTTGCACGAGGTAGGCTACCAAAATTGTTCCGAAATAGGACAAATCCATATGAAATATACGATGACAATGGCTCGTACCACGATTACGGTTTTAACTAAAACACTGTTTTAAGAAATGTCAAATTTCATTATTTAATGATAATAGTAAATACTATGAAATTTATCAAAATATGATTTTAAAGCAGAACATAGTTTATATTCAAACAAATATTTTTAAATAAATTGTTTTTCTAACATAAGGGTGAAATTATATTTTGAAATTTGAATTTGACATTTCTTAAAACAGCGTTTTTGTTAAAACCATGATCGTGGTACGAGCCATGAGTTTAAAAAGAGATTTCGATTGTCAAAACAATGTGTGTTACACATATTGGGACAAATTGAAGGAAATATAAGACCACTAACATTAAGAAATATGTCAATTTCCGCAATGAATCAGCTAGTAATAACCTTACGATTTTACGCAACCGGGTCGTTCCAAATTATATGAAAATAATCTTCAACAATATCTAATAGGTTATATTTTTCAATATCAATATGATTTTTCCCACGATCACGTTTCTTTTCCAACTGTCAAATCGACTGATTTACGTTTATAACGAATGTGAATATAGAAACTTTTCACAAAACCACAAACACACTACTAAAATTTAATTAAATCCCCCGTTAGTTATTTGATAGTGAGATTAGTTTTATAATATCTATTTCTTTTTTAATGATCCATTTAATTTACTTGTACAGTAATTAACTAAGGATTAATTTATTGTTTATAAGACCGGCCCTAAGTGTGTTCTTGTCCAGAAAAGTGTACATCAATCATCCCTTTAAGTAAGTGAAAGTATTCATCCTCAATACAGTGCTCAATGAAGAAATAATTCAAGTTATCGTCGGTAAGGGTAAACCATCTAGATCCCCCGTGTTATAAAAAAATTCAGAACAGCCCTCATATGCCAGTCCCAGTATCAATTTGTATTTGCTGAAGTTATAGGAACTTATCTTGGATGAAAACTTAGAAATCAAATTGAATCTGCGAATCCTTAGATTTGCAATTAATTAATTAATTTGTAAATTGGCTGTACTGGGTTCTGTGTTGGAAAGTAAAGAAGCCTAGTGGCCGTTTGACATTTCCGTCCGTTAATACTTATGCAGATTGGGATAATTTATCTCACGCTGGAGGAAGCGAAAATAACTTTGGCGACACTCGCACTGCCGTGACATTGAAATTTATTTTTATCCACACGCATATGAGATAAAGATAAAATTTATCTTCAACACTAACTCGTTGGTTTCACTTTCAACAAAAAAACAGAAAAAAAACAGTAAAATTGCTACTAAAATCATTATAATAATAATTATAAATACGAGGTGACGCCTGGTAAGCGCCCACACGGTAAAATATATCGTCATCATTACCGATGTCTGCATGTGATGTAGATACTGGCACACCCAGAAATGGGTAATATGCCGTGGTGATATATTTATTTTATTTATTTATAAATACAATATCTCAAGAGTGCTCAAAATTTCAATTTAATTTTGAAAGTATTATTCCTAAAAAAAAAAAAAAACAGTTTTTAAAGCGCGTTATCAGTGTAATTTCTCGACTGAAGTGTACAGGCCGTGCCAACTTTTAGTGCTATTGACTCCAGAAGATCCTCGCTGCAGGTAGTCCTTAAGAAGGTTGTATAAATTAAAAATTCCTGAATCGTATATGTACCCACCACTGAAATATATACTAACTGGAATGCGCGTACGAACCGTGACTGTGAAGCATATTGAAAGTCTGCTGCTGGAGTAGTCGGCAAACATCGAGACAGTTCGTGAGTAGACGGAAGCCTGCTGCTGGAGTAGTTGGCAAACATCGAGACAGTTCGTGAGTAGACGGAAATTATTTCGTGTGGCGCATGTTTAAATAAATGAAGCATAATATGAAAACAAAGCGATCAGCTATGATACGAGTTATTCGGCTATGTTCGGTTCGGCACGAACGTGCGCGAGTATGCGAGTTCCAGTTAGTATATATTTCAGTGGTACCCACTTATAAGTATATGTGTTTCTCAATATGTATTTTTTTTAGATTAAGTTATTATATTTTATTTTTAAATTTTTATAATATTTATTTCATTAAATAAAAATTTATTAATTAATATACAAAAAAAAAATTAATCAGATCCAGAAGTACCCTTTTATACAGCAAATGTGAATACAGTTATTAGTAGTGAATTTTACGCTTTTATTAGTAAATAAAATTACTAACTAAAGAATTAAAAACTATTATTTTGTTATAGTAGGTATATTTTTACTATTAATAAGGGTATTACATTTTACTTATAATAAGGAGTAAAAATCACTTACTTGTAGAATAAAAATAAAGTTTTGATTTACTCTTTCATTAGGAGTAGAACAATCTTCGGACTTATATAGTCTTTTAAAGAGTAAAATTTTTGAACTGTGTACAATTTCTGCTATTTTAAAATCAAGAATTTATTCATAAACTGGGATTAGGGAATAAATAATATTAAACATTAATTTAAAAAAAAATTTATTTACATTCATTATAGTAATATACCTATTCCCAACATTTTGGAGGTTGGGAAATACGTCATTCTTAACTTTAATGACAATCTCTTGAGAATAACAGATTTCACTTCCATCTCTTGGATTGGAAATGGTTATGTAGGGGTTGTTTAGCAATATTGCCACACATCCCTATAATTAAGTAGGATAACAAATTTTAAAAGAGCTGTCAAAAATATTAATAAATTTAAGGGTTATATCTCATTGATTTAATTTGAAAATTATTAATTTAAAACAGAGCTGTGCATGTACTTAAGTACATGTACTTTAAACTGTACTTAAATACATTTTTATTGTAATTGTACTTGTATTTAAGTACAATTTTTCAATGTGTAATTGTACTTGTACTTAAATCCAATATTTTTGGAATTGTACTTGTGTGTTCACAAGTACATGGACAAGTACTTTTGCTTTGCACGTTTCAACCTGCAAAATTATGCAACAAAAAATATATATCCAGTTTGTCTCGTATTCTCGAACTAAGCAATGCCCTCTATTTTTTAAGTTATAAATTCAATTTATTTGCAGTTCAAACTGCGGGTGTATTCAATGCTATTAGTTGTTGTTCTTATCCGTTTATTTTCTTCGCAAATTAAATAAAACGTTTTACTAAATGTGGTGTGTAATGTGATTGTACTATCTATAAAAATTAATTTATAAATTGTGTTTAAAGTTAGTTTTTTGTTTGAAATCCGCAGCTCCGCAGAAAAAATACTCATTTCGGTGAATGTGCAGGCTCTTAATATTTTGCCATGAATTATTAGATATACAGTTATAAAGTCTCTGTACTAAAATAGTTACAATCTATTTTAGGAAAAATAGCATTCTAAAATCCAATATATTAAATTTTCTTTTAATCCAAAATGAAAAACATTATGTTACTTTATTATAAATAAAAAATAAACAAATATTGTAGTTATTTTATTTATTTTATGATAAAAAAAGTCTCCGTACGATAACGAAAACATTTAAATAATAAACCATTTATTTATGTTTCATAAAGAAAGTCAAAGAAAAATAAACTAAATGTTTTTTTTTTCAATTTTTCGTATTTTTTATATGTACTTGTACATATACTTGAAATTGCAAGTACAAGTACTGTACTTGTACTTAAAATGAAAGTAATTGTACTTAAGTACATTTTTCAGCAAAGTACTTGTAGTTGTACTTAAATCCTTTTTTCTTGTACTTGTGCACAGCTCTGATTTTAAAATAAGGATGATTGTGCATAAAATAGTATACCTACATAACCTCGGTGGGAGTTTCATCTCAGCCTTGCTCTTGATCTCATCTCGAGGCTTCGCTTCCCTGTAATTTACATAAGCCCTCGGCTGTAATGAAACATCTCCCACCTCAGTTGTAATATACTGTTAATTGAATAAATGTATATTAATTACATCAATTTACAAACTCCTATACACAATATTTTTCTCATGTTACTATACGGAACTTTAGTTAAAGTAGCGGTTTTTGATAAAGGTGCTTCTTCTTTTTTGTCACTTTTTAAACTATTGTACACATTTATAATAATTTGCTTTATGTGTTACAGTTTTGAGCCATGGTATAGTTAGAGGTTCTTAATTTAACAATAGATGGAAAAAAGTGTGTTTTTAAAAAGATCAAATAATATTCCTCGCTATAACCGTGACCATCTTTATAGATGTGGAATAAATATATATACAGAAAGTTAACCGTGCTAGTAATGAATTTATTTAAAATTTTCTTTGACACACTTACGACTTACGTTTGCTAATTTAAATCTAACATTCATGTCGTTGTTTTATTGTAATAAATATTGTAGCCAACGATAATTAAAACTTTGCAAATTATCATAATTATTCACTTAAGACGCGTGAATTAAATATTTAAAACATGATTGTTACATATTCAATTTACACGCTAGATTCATAGTTTAAAAATAACTCGTACGTAAAATCAGCAAGATTAATTAAAAACGGCATGAATTATACATACAGATAAAATGTAGTAATAATAGATATCGCTTGATGTAAATTTACAAATTTGCGCAGAATTTAAACCGCAAGAGGAACTAATTAAAAGTATTGCAGGCGGATTTCATTAAAATGAGATTAAAATCGTTTTATTTCTCCCAGTGTTTAATTAATGTAGTAGCGCGGAAATTCATTTAGATATTTATAAAACAGCTTTTGTAAATTGTAAACACTTTAAATATAACATTATCATAATTTTTTATTCGTATCATGATTTGTACTTTGTACTTTACCCATGATTCATACATTGGTTTTATCCTCATTCATTTAATATCATCGTATGTTGTATTTTGTAGTACATCTTTAAAAACTGGTTTATACTAATCTGAAATATTTAATACGTATATAATAGTTATTTATACAACAAGAGTAAAAAAGTTAGTCTTATTTCACGAATAGGAAAGTTTGACCGAACGAGTCAAATCCTATGAGTGAAATAAAGCACTTTTTTTCGAGTTGCATACAATTTTTTTTTTTACGTCTGATAAAAAAGTATACTTTTTTTTCATTAAAATGGATAATAGTTTATTTGTCTATTATGTGGAACATGACATTGTCAAATTGGAAGTGCTAAGACATAAATTCATAAATATTATAACACTGTTGAACAAGATGTGAGTGTAGTGCCCTTTTGAAATAAATTACATCAGTAATTTCTCTAATATACACAGGTAATGCATTATAAATTTAAGTGTCTTTTTTTAACTCAATAAAAGTGTGAAAAAAAGTTATTTTTTATTAACGCTACAGAGTGAAATAATGGAACGTTACGGCACTTTTTTTCACATTTTTATTGCAGACGTAAAAAATAAAATTGTATGCAACTCGACTAAAAAGTGTCTTATTTCACTCATAGGATTTGACGAACACGCCTACGGCTCCTTCGGTCAAACTTTCCTATTCGAGAAATAAGACTATACTTTTTACACTTGTTGCATAAATAACTATTTTAAGTGTGAAAAAAGTGCCGTAACGTTTCATTATTTTACTCGTTTGCGTTAAAAAAGTGATATTTTTTCACGCTTTTATTGTGTTAAATATTTTATACCAGAAATAATTGACAGTTTTACATTCTTGCCCTATAATCCAGGTAGAAGAAAAGAATATTTTATTATATACGATAATCGAGATGATATTATAAAGGCATTTATAAAATATGTATAGAAGAGTGATTTTTAAGGGCAAGTGACGTTTTCCTTCTAATAATCATTCTAATGTTCGAATCCAATTGACGTCAATTATTTCTAATTATTTTTTACATCCTTGTTGTAATTTGTGAAGGACATATGAGGGTAGAAAACTAGTACGAATTAGTACTCGCAGAATACAAATGGTACTACATTTTATCGGATTCATGATGGGATCCTCCACTTTATTTTGTTTTACCTCTCGCTAAGAGATGGATTTAATTCATGCTAAGAATCGCACATCCAGATTTTAATGAATAAGTACGTTTTAAGATCATTAGAATCCGATTTTAACATTTTTACAATGTCTCTCTCTCTCTCTCTCTCTCTCTCTCTCTCTCTCTCTCTCTCTCTCTATCTGTCTGTGTGTGTGTGTGTGTGTGTGTGTGTGTGTGTGTGTGTGTGTGAGTGAGTATGTGCGCGCGTGCGTGCGTGTGCGTGTGTGCGCGTATGTGTGGGTGCGCGTGCGTGCGTGCGTGCGTGCGTGCGTGCGTGTGTGTGTGTGTGTGTGTGTGTGTGTATTAGTGGATGTTGAAGAGACGGTTTCTTAAATTTTATAAGACTGAAGACCAATTTAACTACATATTCCATAAGCTGACATTAATGGGAAGAAGTAAAAAGTTTTGGTAACAATATATGGACTACCGGTAGTAATAGTTTCTTAAAACATCTTCTAAATATTATTTTTTTGAAAATTTATATTATTACAAATATTATAGAATATAAAATCTCTGTCCGATACATTGAACATTTTTATTATATCTTCTATAGATTTAGAGATAAAGAATTATAAATATATAAAATAATTCGTTGTAATGAAACTCACAGCCCAAACAACTCCATGAAAACCAGCTGAAAAATTCAAATATTTGTAATTGACAAAAATGACAGTGTCAAAAATCAAGATACATTACTGAAGGGTTTTTCTGGGAAATACATATAATATTTCTTATTTTATTATTAATTAAATATTTAAAATTATATATACATATATTACATTTAGAGATGCACTCGATTTCGAGCTTTGGCCCGGCCCGGCCCGAAGCCCGCCTCGATTTCAAGTCGATCATCGAACCGGGCCGAAGATATTTTTTATCGGGCCGAATCGAGCTAATCATTTTTAAAAATCGAGGCGAGTCGGACTTTTGATTTTGGCCCGGCCCGAAAATTCGAACTTTTCGGGCCGGCCCGAAAAATCTTATAGTTCAATCAAATGCACAGTTTCCTTAATATCAATATAATAATCAAAATGATTTAATAACAACATACTTCACATATTAATAAATAAAAATGTATTATTTTACTTCAAGAATTCAAGGTTATTCATTAAAGCATAATAGTTATATTGTGATGTTGCTATTATTATTGTTATTACTCGTATACTTAAATAAAAGTGATTTTTGTTCCTACCATAATGATTTCATGTCCTATTTTTGAGCAGAAACGATATTAGATAAAATATCTTTATGTAAATTATATTTTTTATATAAGATTTGTGAAAAAGTTGTTTAAATTTTCGAACGTCTTTGGTAAACAAAGTGTTAAATACTCGTAGGTCTGTAATTTTTATAACAAACTTACACTAGAAGGGTCTCTTTTTTAAGTACTTATGTTAACTAATGTTGAAAGATATAAGAATGTAGAGGTTTTTTTATAAGTTTGACACGAAAAAAGTTAAATATTTCGCCTTAACATAAAAATCAACATTAGGAATGCCGGATGCACCCAATTTCAAGCTTTGGCCCGGCCCGGGCCGATTTCGAATCAATTTTCGAGCCGGGCTAGTTAATTTTTTTGTCGAGTCGATCTTCGAGTCGGGCCGGCAATTTTTACTTTCGGGCCGAGTCGATCCAAACTTCAAAGCCCGGCCCGGCCCGGTCCGAATGCATCTCTAATTACATTTAATTTACGCATTAGAAATACCGCCAACCGCCAATCTCGTCAATGAATTTGAAGAAACTCGAACATTATTTCTTAGTAAAAAGATAGAGAATAATAGTTGACGGCAATGCGTTTCTTTTATGGCCATATGCACCGTTTCTAACTAGTTACTGTGCGGTTCTTTTATTTGTTATTTTGTGATATTTAGGCAAAAATGTGACCCAATTTCTACCCTTAATGCCGCCTAATTTCCCGCGTAATTTTTGTGGCTAATTGCTTCCTAATGATGCGTTTCTTGTGGCATAATTACGACAGAAAAACTTTCTACAATTATCGTAATCTCTTAGAGATATACACATATTTTATAACTCTACAAGAAATACATCAATCATATACGATTAAAAATATATGTATTAAGTATGTTCTTTTTGTTTCAGGTTTCGGTAGAGCGAACATAGATGAAACAAGTTTAAGGATATTTTTTTCTCGATCAACTCAAAATTTCAAAATGTAAGTTTGTTATTTATTTTTCTAAAGCTACAAATGAAATGCTATATAGAAAATTGAAAAAAAATGCTTTATGAAAAATAGTTAATCCTATTCGGATTTCGGTAGTGATGACATTTTCGTACCGTGCGGGCATTTACCAGACGTCACCTCACGGGCACTAATTGCTGGCGTGGAGAGTGCACCACAGGCGTCACTTTGGTTCCACTTAAAATTCGAAATAATTTTAGCGTCTGTCAAGATTGAACCCAGATCCTCAGATTCGCAATCAGACATAGGTACACGGACACGAGACCTCCATACTATAACCACAGAGTAGACATATACAGAAGCGACACTCCTTGTCAGCACCATTGTTGTTGAGAATTGACGTTTATGACCTTGAACTTTAAATTTGTTGCCAAATTTAAGCGCGAAATTCAAATTGTTTAAATGGTAAAAGAAAAATTAGAACATAAAAGTACTAAAATTTTAAATTTATTAACGAATTAAAAAGAAATCAGATAAAATTAACACATAATTATGTTTTTATTAAACAAATACCTGAATTTTACAAATTCATTACAATGCAGAATTTTCTATATCTTTGATATAGAAAAAACAAATGTCAGACTCGAAGAATATGTCCCATATCCTTTTCCATCAAATCTTCTCTTCCGCTGGCTTTGAGCCACATTTTACACCTATATTTATTAAATGAATATACATTTTACATGATACGGTAGTCGTAGTCGTTTTGCATAACTTACATTTCTGGATCTTTCGAAAACGAAAAAACTTACATTTCCCTTCCTCCATGTTTTAAATCTACTTATACAATCTTTATATGAACAAACAAGTCCTCCCGATTCTCCCTTCTTCATTTTATCCATTTAATTAGAAACTAACACCACTTCTAAAATTCACAAACAGTTCACAAAATGACATATGTCAAAAGTGAGAAGACGTGTTTGGTTTGCTTGAATTAGCCATAACCCTAAAATGCATGGACGTGACAAGCTGAGACAACAGCTCCTCCAGAATATGTGAAATATAATGATTTTCTTTATGATAACGATTTTTCCTATCGTTTGTTGAAAAAATAACATATTTGTTCTTATTAGAAATCAATTTGTGTTTTTCAATATACTTTTATTATTGACCCCTAACGGAAAATGTTCACGTCAAGATAATGAAAAGAACAAAGAATCGTAAGATACGAAGATATGCCGAATCAATCCGATTTTATCCGATTAGCCCTTTAAATTTGTTGGCATACTCTTTCTCTCTCTAATTTTCGTTTCTCTCTCTGACTGTCGCTTCTGTATAAATGTTTATTCTGTATAACAGTAAATATATAAATAAATAAATAAATATATCATCACGGCATATTACCCATTTCTGGGTGTGCCAGTACCTACAACACATGTAGACATCGGTAATGATGACGATATATTTTACCGTGTGGCCGCTTACCAGGCGTCACCTTACGGACACTCATAGCTGGTGTGGAGAGTGCACCACAGGGGCCACTTTTGTGCCAATTAAAATTGGAAATATTTGGCGTCTGTCGGGATCGAACCCGGTTCCCCCAGGTTCGCGACCAGACACTCAGGCATACGGCCACGGGACCCCATATTCTATAACAGTAAAGTTCCGCTAATCCGGATCAGTTGAATTTTTTCTAGCAAATCGATTTTTTATATAGCATGCCTATGTAGCATTTATATTTATCATTTCATACTCCTGCGTGACATCTTGAAGGTGTTGACAGTGCATGATGCATGAAACAATTCATTGCACATTTTACCGTATTATAAAGTAAGATTTCTGTTTTAACTAGCTTTCTCAGTGTAATAAAACAACCCATACTTTTACAAAACCATTACCGAACTTAACTATAAATATTGTACAATAATCTTTAAAGTGTTATTCATAAGCTCTTGAGACAAGAATCTATCTAAGTGAACAAAAAATTGTAGAATGGAATAAATTTACATTTTGTTGCTTATAAGATGAAAGTATTGTATAAATTTACACAAATAAAAATTACAACCAAGACAACAGTGTTTTTTAATGTATACAATATTTATAACATTGTTCTTATCTTATATTTAACCGTCAACTTATGATGCATGTGTAAAAATTCGAAACGTCTTATGTACTACAACAAATAAAATATGCAAAATGAAATTAAATTCCACGTATTACTAAGACTTTGCTCTAACAAACATACTTAAAAAAAATCTGTTGTGGCCATCACAAGACCTCTCGCCATTTCCATATTAGGCTATATAAGTATCGTATTGCACTTTGCTATCGAACCGCCGTTTTATAACAAAATATTACAGAACTTTACCCAAATATTGTCTTTTATTGTATTTAACATGTCTTCTGCACACATATAATTCTAATTATATGTATTTTTCATTGTATGAGGAAGTTTCTAAATGTCACAGATTCTTCCAATTCATTAACCAGATTGGCGGTATTTCTGATGGATCTATGCATGTTACCTATAATTTCAAATATTTAATTAATAAAACAATAAGAAAGATTAAATGTACTTCCCAGAAAAAGCTATCAAAATGACACTAAACCGTTTATTTTTGACACTGAAATCTGTCATTTACAAATTATGTTATAAACATTTGAATTTGTCAACTGGTTTCCTTAGTGTAGTTTCGCCTACTCGATTTGTTATATCCCGATATTCTATATATTATAGCGTCTTTATCTCTAAATTTATAGAAGATATAATAAAAAATTTAAATGTATCAGGTGTAGAATTTTGTTGTTCAAAATTAGTAATATCAAAAATTTTCAAAAGTTAACATATGGAAGATTTTTTTTAAAAAACTACTATTTCCGGTTCTTCAATTGTTACCAGCTCTTCCCAGGAATGTCAGATTGAGGAATTCATAGTTAAACAGGTCTTATGTCTTATAGTTTTTGAGGAATCGTCAGTCCAACATCCAGCCATACACACACACACACACACACACACACATACAAACATCCACACACACATACCTTACACACACACACACACACACACACACACACACACACACGTGCTGTTCATTAAAATCTGGATATGTGATTTTTAGCATGATCCCAATACCTCTCTTAGCGATAGGTAAAAAGAAAAACAATTAGGATCCCAAGAATATTCCAGGGAAATTGTAGAACTATTCACGATGCAAGTTTAGACGTCAGCGCCACTAGTGAACTTGTTTGGAGGGTATTGACATCTGTCAATCTCTTGTGTACTTTGTAATATTTTTGCGTAATTTCTCTTATATTTGTGTTATTATACAAATTTAAGTGCTTGTATATACAATACTTTTGTATATAAGCGTCGTTTTTATCTATCTAGTATTGATATTGGAGCTTTTATGGTAGGTATTTACTTACAAGGTTATGTAATGATTTCATTGTGATATTTTTATATCACTTCAGTTTCATTGAATATTCAGTAACATCGTAGTTGCTATTATATTATTATTATTATAAACCTATGTTTCTATAAAAATTAAAAAAATAAAACGAAGTTACACAAAAATATGACAAAGTAAACACGAGATTGAGCCTCCAAGCAAGTTCACTAGTGGCGCTGACGTCTAAACTTGCATCGCGAATACGGACTAGTTTTTTGTTATTTTGTACTTAATCTTTACTAGTAATTACAATAAATGTTGCATTTTTATTGTTCGCAACAAATGAACCATATGTAAATTGCACACCGTTTAATTCTATATTGAAACCCGAAAGTGGCAAAAAAATTAAGTTTCTTCTTTCGAAAAGGCAGAAAAAGTATCCTAAAGAAGTGCAAACCAAAATGTATATTTCACACTTAAGTTATTTGCAGGTATCTCTGTTAGGAAGCATTATAGCACCAATGTTTATTGGGACTATTTTCTTTATTTGGTATGTAGAATTCATTCTCGCTCCGAAGCCTTGTACTGTTACATGAAACACTCTGTATAAAAATATAAATCAACAGTTATGGGTTATCATAGTTTTAACTATCTTAAATAAAAAAAAGTAAAAATTACGTAAATTAGCGATTGAAGTCGATTAATAATTGGTGAAAAGTAATATGTCCTATGCAACTTGATTGGTTGCTTGATTTTAAAAGCTAGACCCGCACGTATTATATGCCCGTCCACCGAGTAATCATGAATGGACGAACACTAGCGCCATCCGCCGCCATAGTTTGTAGTCACAATATTGTCAAGCAGTGGTTAAACTGTTTCAATGTTCTATAATTTATTAGGAAAAAGTATATTTTATTTATGATATTTATGCTTAATAATAATTTCTTCATGAATATAACGTATAAGTTTATACAGGGTGTCTCTTAAAAAAGGGGGACATGGCTTAACCACTGATTCCTGAGGCTAAAATAAGACGATTTAACCAAACTTGCTTCTACCGGACAGTGTACCATTTAGCCAGAATTCTGCTTCAAAGATCTTCGAAAAAAAATTAATTTTTGCTTACCGGACGCTTTATTCGATTTGGATGAAATTTGGTATGACACTTCATATGGTTATAAGTCATCTTTTAAGGTGATACTTGTTATTATTAGTGAACCACTAGTGTATGATACTTAGGTGTCCCAACATTGATTAGACAGTAACTTTTTAATGGCCGCGCCAGTAACGTGAAATTATTTTTTTTCAGAAAGATACATTCAAGGTTTTATTTTTTTCAGTCTGAACCGTAACAGATATCACAAAATAAACAGAGAGAGAAAAGTTTACTATTGAATGTATCTTTCCGAAAAAAAATAATTTCACGTTATCGGCGTGGCCATTAAAAAGTTACGGTCTAATCAATGTTGGGACACCTAAGTTTCATACACTAGTGGTTCACTAATAACGTAATAATAACAAGTATCACCTTAAAAGATGACTTATAACCATATGAACTGTCATACCAAATTTCATCCAAATTGTATAAAGCGTTCTATTATTATAAGCAAAATCAATTTTTTTTTTTTTTCGAAGAACTTTGAAGCAGAATTCTGGGTAAATGGTACACTTTACGGTAGAAGCAAGTTTAGTTAAATCGTCTTATTTTAGCCTGTAGTTAAGCCATGTCCCCCTATTTAAGAGATACCCTGTATATGCGAACATGAAAAATTGGTACTCTGAACTAAAAGTTTGTCGACCACTGGTGAAGACATGCTACGTAACACTCCAAATTCTGAGCTTTAAAAATTCATATTTCGCTTATTTACGTAAAATTTTAAGTCACGTTTGCGCTAAAATTCTTAGTTCATCTTGTTCTGCCAGAAAAAAAATGGCATAGAACCCTATTTCTTTTTGTATTCTTAATAGACAAAGTCATTCGTAGCTGTTGTTTAGAGAACAAAAATCTTTTATATTAATGAAAGGTTTTCCTGTTTTTGCCTTAACGCTCCATTTAAACCTAACGGTGGGTCAAATCCGCTCTTCGCTTTTCTCTATTTCTGCGATAATTATTTGTTACTTCCTTCACATATCGTCTGGTTAAAAGAGCTGTAAATTCATTAATATACTCTATCTTTTAACCAGAGTTTACTGTATGTAGTACTCTTGCTGAATAAGTAATGAGTTTGGCCGAGTAAAGCAGTTGAAATTATTGGGATATTAGGAGTTTTACATGGTCCTCATCCTCACCGAAGAATTAAAGCGAAAATGAGTTTATGAATATTTAATCTTGTAGTGAACGCGAGATTCTATTCTAGTTTAAAATTTATTTCGTGAATGAGACGAATACATAATGTTTTTTTTATTTATCCGAGGAAAGTTAAGTGTCTGACTGAAATTTTAATTATGACGTGACCAAAATGTGAAAACTTTTTGAATAAAAATCAGTGAAAACTTCACACATTTCAACATTTTTGCTTTACCTACTTTTAAAGAAAAATACTCGCACATTTTAATTTTTATAAAATGACTGATCAAGGTCATCTACGAATGAGCCTGTTTCACATTTTTCAAAAACTATTCTAAATGGAAGTCTATGCAATGATTTTCTTAGTAATAATTTTTATTTTAATAATTTCTTGTTATTTGTGGAAATAATTTAATAAAAAGATTGGCGTCCTGAAAAACTACCCCCCACTCCTGTGACGTAGAAGTACATACATTTCCATCACCTACGTTCTACGTTTATTCATATTATTTATATAAATAAACGTAGGCTTATAGTTTGTCACATGTTAATAAAAAATCTTTTAATTTGACATTTGACGCTGACATTGCTCATTGTAAATGAATAATAATTACACTCAAAATAAGTCGGACAATTTGCCGAAGGTTGATAGCTGGATGGTGGCTGAATTTATATCAGAGAACGATTGTTTTACTGCTACCGAAATAAGGGGTGTAAAAGATTTGAGACAAAATAAAATATAAAAACTGAATTTACTATATAAATTAATAATATATTTTACTTCAAGGTTCTGGTCATGATTCTTACATTGAATCTGCTATAGGATATGTAGATCTATGTCGAGAAAAAATAACAATTTTTCTGACATTATCAGCTCTTCGACCTACTGCTTCTAGCCACAATTTTCTTTTCATCGCATCTTTTGACAAATTTATAAACTCTATAGTACGTTTGTTCCTAACAGTATTTTTTGTAAGAAGGCACAATACAATATCGTAAATTACTCATTTTATTTTGAACTTTGTATTACCTACATATTATACAACTTGAACCAATCTAAAAAATTGACATTTGTTTGACAACTTTGACAATACACTTGACATCTTAGAACCGCTGGAGATGTATGTACTCTGACGTCACATTCTGTTTCAGATCACGTGACTTATTCAAAATTTTATCCAAATTTCAAAAATTAATTGTAAAATATCTAAAGGATATTTCGTGATATTTTCAAATTTGGGACTCTTTAAAGATCAATATCTTTTAAAATTTAAAACTTAGAAGTCATATAAAAATTTTTGCAACAGCCCTATTATATGTTGAGATTTTAGCTTCGCCCATTCTGTCAAATTCAATAGTGTCGTTTATGTATTAACTATTTTTCAAAATTAAATATAACTTCCATTATTTGTCATATTATACCTATTAATTTAAAATAATTACAAATTAAAATAAACATTACGGGTGGCATTCGCAATGCTGTAGGTACTAATAATGGCGGTACATGTAATTCAAACTTAGTTTTGAGTTGCGTTTAATTGCGACAGTTGTAAAATTTAATTGGATGTTCTGGAGCTTGACTAACGATTATAAAATAGTTCAAAGTTAAAGTAGTCTTTTTGAGTAGGTGTCCAAGCTTTTCTGTAATTTACTATACTCGCCATAAAATAAATATGGACTGGTGCTCAATTTTTATCCTTCTCCCCACCTTGTCCCTTGCCATGCGGTGTTGCTGCTTCTTCATACCTTAGCATTTTCAACATTACCAGTGGAATTGGCAACAGTGTAGAAATCTCCAGTCCATATTTATTTGACGGCACGTATAACCATTCTTTCTTTTCTGATTTTCGGAAAATCTATGAATAAAGATTATCAATTATTTGATGATTATAATTTAAAATTTCAAAATATTCCAAGATAACTGAAGCAAATTTACAGTTTGAAAAGATTTTTGATGTAAGAGAGAAAATATATCTATGTATTGTATATGTAATAAAATAAATTAAAATATTTACCTGTGAAAATTACAACCATTTCTTGAATGATTTGCACAATATGGAGTAGAATAACCGGTCATTGTGAACACTTTCTATGATATTGCAAATATCATAACGGCATATTACCCATTGGGGGGTGTGTCAATTTGCTTGTACCAAGATTTTGGTTATGATTTTTACCTCCCGCTACCCTTGGTAAGGGAGGTATAGGGATCGTGCTAAAAATCGCTTATCGAGATTTTAGTAAATGACCACGTTTTAAGGTCCCTAGAATCCAAATTTAACATTTTCACGATGATGTCTGTATGTGTGTATGTGTGTATGTGTGTATGTGTGTATGTGTGTATTCGCTCTAACTCAAATACTATCATTCAGAAAATTCTGAAACCTTGTATTTATACCCTATTCTAATATGAAAAGCAGTCAATAGATTTTGGTGTAAATGGGATAACCGGAAATGGCACTTTACCTAAAGCTCATAATGGGTTTTCTTCAAAAAACACCATTAAATGCCATTTTTTTGGATTTTGTCGTTATGAAAATTAAAGATTATTGAATTTTCTATAGGAATACATTAATACTTTTTCTATATACTTTATATAAAAATATTTTTTTTTTACAAGTCCCGAAGCCTAAGAAAAACACAATTTCTTTGTTACACAGTTCATATTTCAAATGAATGTAACTGACAGTAACTGTCACTGTCAAAAAACTAATCAATTCAAATTAATAATAGTGACATTTTAAAAAGAAAATAGTAAATTAAGCAATAGTTTTATGCAATGGAATGGTTTGCAGCGTTAATAAATACGTAGGTATGTATTTAAATTAATAAAAATTAAATAGCGGGAGGTTTTGTGTTGGCCACATCAGATTTTTTATTTATAAGAATAAAGCCGCGCAACAGGACAAGTCCCAATAACTGTGCAGCACTAATAACAAAAAAATTACATCATTGTCAAAACAAATGCACATAATAGTACTCGTATCTTACGTTCCAAGTTATGAAAAGTGAAAGTTTACCACACGATCATCGGTTAAGTACGAGCGGTAGCGAGTACTTAAATGTCATACGAGTATAGTAAAATCACTTTTCTACGCAGTGCGTACACTATTTTTTCGTATTTTATATTAATTTTAAAATTTGATTTTTTGAGGCATAATATGCTGAATTAAAAACATCTAGAAAAACATACGTAGTACGCTGATTCTCAGTATCACAGTAACTTGAAAGTTATTGTTTTTTACCTCCCGCTACCCTTGGTAAGGGAGGTATAGGGATCGTGCTAAAAATCTCATATCGAGACTTTAGTAAATGACCACGTTTTAAGGTCCCTAGAATCCATTTTTAACATTTTCACGATGATGTCTGTATGTGTGTATGTATGTGTATGGATTTTGTCTTCCCTCTAACTCAAATACTATCATTCAGAAAATTCTGAAACCTTGTATTTCTATCCTATGAAAAGAAGTCATTAGATTTTGGTGTAAATCAGATAACCGGAAATGGCACTTTACCTGAAGCTCATAGTGGTTTTTCTTCAAAAAATACTATTAAATGCCATTTTTTCGAATTTTATGTCTTATGAAAATTAAAGATTATTGAATTTTCTACAGGAATACATTAATACTTTTTCTATATATTTTACAGATAAATTTGAAAATAATTTTTTTTTATTAGTCGCGAAGCCTAAGATAAAAACTATTCCTTTGTTACACAGTTCATTTATCAAATGAATGTAACTGACAGTAAATGTCACTGTCAAAAGCTAACCACTTCAAATTAATAATAGTGACATTTTAAAAAGAAAATAGTAAATAAAGCAATAGTTTTCTTCAATGGAACAGTTTGCAGCGTTAGTAAATACGTAGGTAGGTATGTATTTAAATTAATAAAAATTAAATAGCGGGAAGTTTTGTGATGGCCACTTCAGATTTTTGTACCTTACAACTGCAAACAAATTAAATTTTGTAGATCGATTTGCAAGACGTTAGATCTAGATGATGAAAAGAATATGGAAAACGATTTAGAAGATAAACAATAAAAAATAAAAATAAACAATTCCTTGTGTCAAAATGTATTTTAATGACAAAACCGTTGCTATGCAGGAACGGTAAAGTACAAGATACGAAAAAATATTTACATCCATATATTAAATTAAAATGAATTTATATAAGATTAAATTAATTAATTTATGGGTTCCCGTGACCACGTGCCTGAGTGTCTGGTCGCGAACCTGGGGGAACAGAGTTCGATCCCGACAGGCGCCAAATATATCCAATTTTAAATGGCACACAAGTGACTCCTGTGGTACACTCTCCACACCAGCTATGAGTGCCCGTGAGGTGACGCATGGTAAGCGGCCACACGGTAAAATATATCATCATTACCGATGTCTACATGTGTTGTACATACTACCACACCTAGTAATGGGTAATATTCCGTGATGATATATTATTATTATTATTATTATTATTATTATTATTATTATTATTAAATTAAATTAAATGAGTAAAAAATAGTAACAAAAAAACAGTCCTACATTTAATGAAAGCACTTTTAGTACAGTACTCAAAAACAAAAGACTTAAATGTTTTTAAGGTACACTGGAAAATTTGACATTACTGACGCATTGTTATGATGACATATTTGTAGTGTGTGGACGTTTACCAGGCGTCACCTCACGGGCACTCATTGTTGGCACTGAGAGTGCACTATAGGGGTCACTTCTGTGTCATTTCAAATTTGAAATATTTCTTTTGTCATTGTTTGGGATCGAACCCGGTTCCCAGATGCGCTACTAGACACTCTGGGATTTTTCAACAAATTTGCACTTTTGGTCTAAAATTCTTATTTAACAAATTTCAAGAAGACACTCAGTATAGCATTAGTATTTTTAATATAACATTTAATTTATGCTCTTACATTATTACTAAATTATAAAATATCATAATATTGCAACATATATCCTGTGACTAACCTTAAGATAGTATGCGGGAAGTAGATTTCATTTCACAGAAATAATTATGCATTACAAGTTCATCCTTAATATACATATACACAGTAGTAGTATACAGATTATTATAAGTTATCAATTAGTAACAATTAATTTGTTTATTTACTTACAGTACCTAATCCATATGCTGCATATAGACCGTTTATTTTGTAAGTATATATATACATATATAGGTATTAATAATTTAGTTAAGTTATAAAGATACCCCAAGACCTCCGGATTTAAATTGAGCGCCGTTTTTTTCCTATTTAGTTGGCACCTCTGAAACTTTTGGCATTTATAATCTGTAATTGTTCCGATTACTAAAGAAGGAACGTTTCGCGAAAGAACAACGCGTTTATATTGTAAAAACTTTTCAAAATGAGACTGAAACCGCTGCAACGATGGTGCTGGTTACTGCAACATGTTTACGGAGTTCTTCTGGCACTCAGACCAAACATAAATTAGACGCCGCATTCCCTATACTGCGCAATGGTTTGTTGTGAAGCCATTCCTTCGCTGGTGAGGGGTTAGATGGGGATAGGAGGGAACGAGGCGTTTGTTTTGTGTAGCGTGTTGCTTGCCTAGTTTGTTAATAGAGAGTTATTGCAGCTTCAACGCAAAAATAACGTGCACTTTAAAGTCACGTGACAGCCCGAGTGCGCATGTGTACTAATAAGGTTCACGTTATATGAATAAGGAGACACGTTATGTGCAATGGAATAGCGAGCGTTTAACGTCACACGTTCTGTATCTTTTGAGGTTATGTTTCGGTGAAAAGTGTGAATGTAACCTCGTTTGTGTTGCTTTTAGCGTTAACGTTAGCGTGAATACACAAATTAAATGCGGTAAACATTGAAATTGTAAGTCCTTTATTTCTAAAATAAAGTATTTTCTACATAAGCTTAACGTTTACGTTCTTTCATCTTAGAAGTTGCAATAACTCCCTATTATTATTTAACGTGCGAAGGTGATTTTGTAAGGTTATAGGTGCGGTAAAATATAAATATTTGATAACGTCATTGTCAATATAATTTTTCTTTTTCAAATCGTTTAATAGGTTACAAAATGACAGCTGCTGTCACTTTGAGGGCACTTTCATACTATTGCAAATGCAACCCGCATTTCATAAACGCCGCTAGCTAGCCCATTTAAGTTCGTGCTTCACAACAAAAGGTTGTCTAATTTATATTTGCTCTGAGTTCTGGCATCACCTGTTTGATTTGGTGTGAATCCAGCAGGACGGCGACCTATCATACTGTGCAAAAAACAATTGAATTATTACATCAACAATAAGATTGTTGCAATAATTTTTATATGCCTTCTAATATTATGGGTCGCGTGGCCGTGTGTGTATAGTGGCTGGTTGCAAATCTGGTGACCCGGGTTCGATCCCGGCCAGTACAGACTTTTAATCGCACAAAAATGATTCCTGTGGTGCACTCTCCACACCAGATATGGGTGCCCGTGAGGTGACGCCTGGTAAGCGACCACACGGTAATATATATCATCATTATCGATGTCTACATGTATTGTACATTCTGGCATACCCAGTAATGGGTAATATGCCGTGATGATATATTTATTTATTTTATTTATTTAAATATTAAATTTTAAGATGATCAGTTCCATGGGTGTGGTTCACGTAGAACATTTGTTCCTAGTTTTTTATATAATTTATTTTATTTATTTTTTTATCTTTTGACGAAATCCATGTGCTTTATGTTGCACTTACGTTTTCATTTTTTTGCCATGTATCTAAAATTTTCTTAATTCTCATCTCCTGAGGAAGGCTCATGTGGAGCTCGAAACCGGTCGACCCGAGAATTTAAATAAAATTTTGTGACTTCAATCCAGAAATTTTTATTACCTCATTAAATTTTAAAATATATTATTTTAACCTCAAATTTGAAAATATCACTAAATATCTATAAAGATATTCTACAGTTAATTATTGAAAATTGTATATTTTGAAAAGTCACGGGATCTGAAACAGAATGTGACGTCAAAGTTCATCCAGCTTAAAATGTAACAAGCTACCGCCTATGTTTATTTATATAAATAATGTAGTTGATGGGCAAATTGTATTCCTATTGGCTATGAATGATGTGCTATATGTAATTTGACGTCACAGGAGTGGGGGTTGCTTTTCTTGACTATTTCTGGTGACAATTTTTTTATTTATGTATGAAAATAATAATAAATTATTATTTTTTTGCGGATTCCGTAGTTCAAAAGATAGTAGAAGGCTTTGGAAGTAGAGAGAATTTCGAATCGAGTAAATGTGTGACGTAGATATAGTAAAAAAAAGGCAGAGGAGTTACGTCATAAAAACATAAAATAAAAAAACTGTGGTAATGACCGAGTAATGTTTATGTTTAGAAAAAATGTTGATTGCGGTGGCTCAATGGTTAGAGCAACGCCTCTTAGTCATGAGTGAGCACGGCATTCTGGGTTCGAATCCTACTAAGGCATGGATGTTTGTGTATCTGAATCTACTCAGTAATTGGGATTTAATCTTGTTGAGAGGGTTTTTTTTAAAAAAAAGGATAAAACGAGGAAAATAAATACTATATTTTGCATACTATAAGAAAAGTACATTTTAATTAAACTTACAATTATTTGAATGTCGAACATGATGTTTTTAATGCATTTTTAATTTATTTAAAATAATTGTTGTTCATTTTTTCACCACATGTTGTCACTACTGGATTTCAATATTTATACGTTTATATGACATATCTTGTCGATCGGCATTTGGTGTTCCTTCATTCGTTTTTATCTTTTCGTTTGATAACATTTCTTTACGTTGTTCTTTGTTTTTTCTTAGAATTCATCACTGTTACGTTGTTGCGTATCAAATTTGTATTTTTCAATATAAACAGTAACTGTTTTCCAGTTGAGCTTCGTTGTTAAAATTAAATTAACATACCATGTAAATCCAGTAATTCCGTGACGTCATTATCTAGTTACAAAGTTTAATGACGTGACTAGACTATTCTGCATAAAAAAAATCTGATGTGGCCAACACTAAACCTCCCGCAATTTAATTTTTATTAATTAAAATACATACCTACGTATTTATTCATGCTGCAGACTGCTCCATTGCATATAACTATTGCTTTATTTACTATTTTCTTTTTAAAATGTCACTATGAAGTGATTAGTTTTTTGACAGTGACTTAATTTTTATTAATTTAAATACATACCTATATATTTACTAATGCTGCAAACTATATAAGTTCCTTTGCATATAACATAAAACTATTGCTTTATTTACGATTTTCTTTATTATTTAATGTCACTATTATTATTTTGAAGTGATTCGTTTTTGAACAATGACGTTTACCTGTCAGTTACATTCATTTGAAAAATGAACTATGTAACAAAGGAATTGTATTTATCTTAGGCTTCAGGATTAAAAGAAAAAAATGATTTTTAAATTTATCTGTAAAATATATAGGAAAAGTATTAATGTATACTTGTAGAAAATTCAATATTCTTTAATTTTCATAATGACAAAATGCGAAAAAATGGCATTTAATGTTATTTTTTGAAGAAAAACCATTATGAGCTTCAAGGAAAGCGCCATTTCCGTATGTCCAATTTACACCAAAATCTAATGGCTTCTTTTTATATTAGAATAGGATAGAAATACAAGGTTTCAGAATTTTCTGAATGATAGTATTTGAGTTAGAGCGAAGACAAAATCCATACACACACACAGACATCATCTTGAAAATGTTAAAATTGGATTCTAGGGACCTTAAAACTTGGTCATTTACTAAAATCTCGATATGTGATTTTTAGCACGATCCCTATACCTCCCTTACCAAGGGTAGCGGGAGGTAAAAATTGCTATGTAAGAGGTTTTGAAATATTATTAAAAACTCGATTATTTTAAAAACTAATAACTTTTAAAAGTCCTTAATATGTGTATTCAGTTTTAATACAAAATATTAAAAAAAAATCCTAACTCGGACTAGGCTATGAACAAAAAAACGTATGCCAATTTGAAAGTATTTAATTAAATGTCAATTTGACACGAGATATTGTCAAAAATGTTGTGTAAAGAAATCAAAGCTTTTCTTTTTGAATCCTTATTTTAGAAATAGAAATAAATTAGAAAACGGTATATATTCTGTATCCTTCTTTATTATCTTTTCTTCTTAAAATTACATTTCACGATAAATTTTGACAACATGACTTTTTAACTGAATAATGATCAGACATACGTTTCTGTGTTCATAGCCTACTTCGTATTGTTTTTTTTTTTTTTTTTCTCCTGAACACACTGTAAAAATGACCGTTCTAATTTGTTACTAAGGTGGAGAACCCTATTCAAGCACTTGTCCCAGTAAAATTTATCTTGTTCGCGAAAATAATTTACTTAGCTTGTAGTTGTAATGTACGAGTAAATAACTATTACGTTACAAATCTTAGTGTACTACCAAAATCTGCTTTAAGCAGTTCCATTCTCTTAAATCGTGCTGAAATTCTTTTTCCCTTGAGTAATTTGATGAGTAATGCTGATTTCGCAACTCTTGTTCATGTTCGGAGTCAGAGCAGAAAACAGCAAATGCAATGGACTGCAGTTGTACTGCTGACACAACTGACATTGTATGTGCGTGTGTTTGTGAGTCATACAAACAGCAGCCAGCAGTCTTTTGGCACGGAGCCATGCTGTTTTGTACAATGGAAATACCATTACACAATCAGGAAAATATGAGAAAATAGATTAGGAAAAACACGACAAAAAAGAATAATAATATATTTTAGTTCGAATGTATCAGCTGGATAGTCTATAAGCCGTAAAAGTCCTAAAATATTAGGTACTTATTTATATTTGAGTAATATCGCTGTTTGCTGTACTTGTTGTTTTTTTTTTATTTTTTAATTTATCTAGTGCTGGTTTTATTAAGTCGCTAATTTATAAATACGACCTTGTAAATCATTGCTTTTTAAAAGTACATACAGTCGACTTTCTACAAATCGAATTCGCAAAGGGTATTTGATTTTTTTTTTCCGAAATATAGAGAATTGGAACTGGAAAGAGTAAAAGAAAATGAAATGAATTTAGATATAAATTAAAAAGAGTATATGTATGCAATAATAGTATATTGTGTTATTAGGAGTAAGAGTGATTCTTTGTGTGACGAGCATGTAAGTTTGAACGACGAGCAGTAGCGAGTCGGACAATTACATGCGAGGCACAGAATGACACTTTTACTCCGAATGACACATTGTATTTTTTCTTCAAACAAACGTATTTAAATAAAATAATTACAACTTGACTTTACAATAATTATAAATATTACGTAAAGGACGTTTGCTGATTTCAATTGCTCTGTTACTATGGATACATTCGTATTTGTTCACTTTTTGTTATAAACATTCAAGTGAAAATTTTCACGTTTTGACGTTTAAATAAAAACTATGCAATTTTATATTCTCCTTATGTGCAATTATATCAAAATTTGAAGTATTGTCATGTACGGCCCTTGAAGTTGTTCATTTGGAATGAAGTTCAACAATATGGCTGAATGATATAATATGTCGATATGTAAGTCTGCTATTTGTTTAATATGTTATTTCGTTAAATATAAGCTGTTTATATTTCAATTTGTAGATTATCAGTTTAAATTTGACAGTTGTTGGAGGTTTTTAGTAACTTTCTTCTTAGGTTATCTAGTGTATAGTGCAACTTAGGGTGACATGACAGGTTTCTATTTTACAAGTTACTTCTTATTCGCTCATTTTATGTAGTTACTATAGATATTTTTTTATTTCATTTCTACCTTGTGAGTCACGTCACAAAAGATGCAATTTTTATGATGTTTAAAGAAAAAAAAATATGTTTATCTACAACTATTGAATTACAAGTACATTTATGTAGCTAACTTCAAACACAATAGCGACTCATATTACACAGTGGAATATTAAATATTCATATTCCACAGTACGATTTGTTGTATTATTTATTATAAACTACTATAAGTAAATATTGATTAATAAATTTAAAACATACTACTTAATTAAACTTATTAATAAAGAAATATGCCAACTTGTAACATCAACATTTGACATTTGACAGACGACGTCAACGTCTGTAACATAACCACACAAAATTTATTTATTGTGTATGTAATCTGTGAAATTGATAATTGTAGATAAAGTATAGTATTTAACTCGCATACATTCAGATATATAACGGAAGTATATATCTCTTTGAGGAGCCAATTTTTAACGAAAAAAAAAAGTCCAACTGGAGCCAATAATGTTTTTAATTTATTTGTTTCCTTTTAGTTTTGCAAAGAAATATTTTTTATATTAATTAGTTTCGTAATTAAAGGGTGGTACATGTCACGTACCACAGTACCACATGCACATATAATATACCAATAATAATTAGTCAATTACGGAAATAAATTTCATTTATTCTTAAAAAGATACGTTAGATAATTAACTTAAATTAATTTTGTGATTCAGTTTTTGGAAGCAATTAAAAAATTTTTCTATACGAAGAGGATTTTGGATAAATGCTTCATTTATTTCAACATAGTCAAAATTTACAAATGCGACGTTTCGGTTATGGTTATAACCATTTTCAAGCTAACAAAAAAATTTGTATTTGTTAATTACATGTAAACATAATGTAACAATTGTCAACTTACCAATAAATAAATTATTACAACATATGAAAATAATACATTTTAAATATAAAAGATTTTGTAAAAACCAATGAGTTTAAAGAACTACATGGTTAAAAGTCAACTAAATAAATTTTTTATCAATTCGTCTTATATGTGACCGCCAAAATCAACCACCTTAACAAGGAATGACATCTGTAGACAGATGCAAGAATGAACGACAAAAAACTGAAAAACTCTAAAATGTATTATTTTCATATGTTGTAATAATTTATTTATTGGTAAGTTGACAATTGTTACATTATGTTTACATGTATTTAACTAATACAAAAATTTTTGTTAGCTTGAAAATGGTTATAACCATAACCGAAACGTCGCATTAAATTAATTTTATTTGTATGGTAATTTTGGAAAGATGATTTTGATTTTCCTAAACTTAAAGGCACTTTGCAAACTGTATAGATCCAGTCAAATGGTGGATGGGGAATAGGTTTACAATTATTTGACCAAACAATTGGATCTCTTTTTGTAACACGAGATGTTGTTTGAATATTAGTGACTAAATTTGCCAATGGGACATTATCTTCGGAATCGTCACTGTCAGAAACATGAATTACATTGTTAGCAGTAACATCTTCCTGCTCATCAGTGTCATTGTCAACCTGGGACTCTGCATCAGATGGTATATTTTCCACATAACTGTTCTCAACTTCTTGATAAAATAAAATAAGCTTGAAGGGAAATTCATCTGGTCTTCCAGACATTTTTCTAACATTTTTTTTTGTAAAAAAAAAATACTTGGGAGAGGTGGTGGTACAAAAAAGGTACCAGTTGAAATTACGTTCATATTTCACAAATACATAAAATTAAATTTCTAAACAAGGTGCACTTATCAATAAACACTACGTACTTCTCAGAACCATAATAGTTTTAATTAATATTATAAATAAAGCCCAATTTCAATGTTTATCAAGTCGCATAGCCGAGAAACAACCTCAGAATATATTAATTCATCACTGTGAACTGTTTTACCAGCAGACACCAACGATAAAATTTTACAAGTATTTATAAGTCTTATAGATGGTGTTGGAATGGTGGTCCATGAAATATACCGAAAAACCGACAGCAGAAAAAATATTTTGTTGGTGGTGCACTTTATGTACCACCGCCGCGTAATACCAACTAAAAAGGTGGTTCATTTTTTCTACCATAGCATGTTAAAGAGATATACCTTAAAATGTAGTCATCAAATTCTCGACATGTGATTTTTAGCACAATCCCTGTACCTCCCTTACCAAGGGAAGCAGGAGGTAAAAATTGATAAATGTAAACATTTTTCTAGAAATTGACAAATGTAACAGGCCTTATACAAATTTTAAGTCCATTCCTGACCTACCCCCATTGAGTTTGCCTTCTCGTGTCCTTTTTAATTTCCCTGATCTTGTAGATCGTGTAATTTCCTGAGGGAATAGTCCTGAGTCCTGCTTGTGCGTCCTGTGGCTTGCAGTAATTTCACTGCTAGTTTAATAATTAACAATTCTGGGTCAACCAGGATGGGTTCAACTCCTGCAAATCCTTTCCACGGGGCACAAATTATTCACACAGTTTGCATTTTACTGTGCGGTCAAGACTACAAGGATAGCAAGGATCAAGATCTAGAGGGACTACCAGAACCTAGGATACTAAGGCTAGAAGTTAGATAAATTGGAGACTAAATAAATCAGATAATTAAAATAAGTTGTAGTACAAATTCTGCGTCAATGAAATTCGTGCTTTTCAAATGTAATGTAATGTCTGGCTGTCTACTTGGAATCCTTTATAGAGAATACAATGTTATTTTTCATTTTGCTATAGTTGTTGGCCTATTAATTTTAGAGAAAAGTTGTAAATAAAAAAGTTCAGATTTAAAAACTACAAAATATGACTAAAATTAATCACAATTTCTTTTTATTTTACGAAAAAAACGCTAATTAAAATTCGCAATTTACAGCATTTTTCAGAGTGCCATGTATAATTTGTTTTTGACATTAAACTTTTGACACATTATTATTATTATTATTATTATTATTATTATTATTATTATTATTATTATTATTATTTTGAATGTTAATATTTACTAATCTTGAATCATTTTGTTCTTTTTTTTTCTGTTTAATTACACATTTAATAATTATGTAAAATTATTTTTTCACAATCGTTACCAAAATTCATTATTATTTAACTTAAAATAGTGAGCAAAGTAGCATGTTGAATCACAAGTGAACAAAGTAAATAACTTTCTTGACATTCCTATAATAACCTACGTCAGGAGTCATAAATTTTGATGGAGTTACAAATTGTACAATAAATATCTACTTACTATTCTACATGAAGGAACAATAATTTTTGTAATTAACTTTACATAAAATTCAGTTATAAACATATGTACTGTGAGTTTTTCATTAATAAAAAATCTGATGTGGCCAACACAAAACCTCCCGCTATTTCATTTTTACGTACCTCCATACATAAAATCACGCGTTTCCCACTTAGTGGGTTAGCAAAAACCCGGAAACAATGGTAACAATAAGAAAAGGGATAAGAGTAAGAGCTCAGCTGACTCACTTCACTCTTTAACAACATTCTTCTTTCGCCTTGTCCACAATCATCATAGCATTCATACATAAGAACATATTAAAGTGACCGATTTTCGGTAGCGAATAACCGCATCTGGACCACAATAATAGTTTCGCAACAATCATCCTTCGCCACACATTCCTATCCATTTTTATTAATTTAAATACATACTTACGTATTTACTAAGGCTGCAAACTGTTCCATTGCATGAAACTATTGATTTATTTACTATTTTCTTTTTAAAATGTCACTATTATTAATTTGAAGTGATTAGTTTTTTGACAGTGACATTTACTGGCAGTTACATTCATTTGAAATATGAACTGTGTAACAAAGGAATTGTGTTCATCTTAGGCTTCGGGACTAATAAAATAAATTATTTTTAAATTTATCTGTAAAATATATAGAAAAAGTATTAATGCATTCCTGTAGAAAATTCAATAATCTTTAATTTTCAAAAGACATAAAATGCGAAGGGTGCTAGGGACCTTAAAATGAGGTCATTTACTAAAATCTCGATATGTGATTTTTAGCACGATCCCTATACCTCCCTTACCAAGGGTAGCGGGAGGTAAAAAGTACAATGTTTCTTTTTTTAGAAAAATTATAATTCAAGATTGTGGAAAAAATCATGTTTAGCACACGTGAGCGTGTCTTTTTCTCACTTGTTCAGTTGGCGACATACTTTGCTCACAAAATTATGAGAAAAAAAAAAAAAAAAAAAAACAGTAATATTCTCAAGCAAAGCACTCTGAAGTATGCTATAATTTGCGTTCTTTTCGTAAAATAAATATAAATTTGTAATATTAGTCTCATATTTGTGTAGTTTGTAATTCTAAACAACTGTTTTATTTCCAATTTGTCTCTCACCGCAAAATGAAAAAAATAACATTGTATTCCCTATATAACACCCATAGTATTTGAAGTGTGGGTGATTTAAGTGGGCGCTGCGTACATATATAGAATTTAAATATAAAGTATTATTAAATTTTCTTCAGGTATGCATTGATACTTTTCTATTATATCGTCATAACAAAGCGCTGAAATACAAATTAAGTTGTTTTGAGCAAATTGTTTTGACGCAAGGAAGATCATTTGAAAGACGTATACAACAAAAACTTATTTTCTTAAAAAAGTATCAATACGCCGTCGAGATGGCGGTTAGGGGTGAACATAGGAATTTATTATGGGATTTCAGTTTTGCGCAATTTCTTGTTCTCCTGTTCATTTTACGGCATAAACTGTGTACAGTAAAATTTTTGAAAGAAGTCCGATCAAGGTCATCTACGAATTGCATCTTTGAATTAAGATTTTATGCTGTCAAATTTAGTAGTGTCGTTTACATAGTTTTTATGAGGTACACAAGATATTATATACCCTCATAAAAACTAAGTAAAAGACACTACTAAATTTGACAGCACAAAATCTTAATTCATAGATACAATTCGGAGATGGCCTTGATCGGAGCTCTTTCAAGGCCATCTACGAATTGCATCTATGAATTAAGATTTTATGCTGTGAAATTTAATAGTATCGTTTACATAGTTTTTATGAGGTACACAAGATATTATGTACCCTCATAAAAACTAAGTAAAAGACACTAGGTACTAAATTTGACAGCACAATATCTTAATTCATAGATACAATTCGTAGATGGTCTTGATCGGACTTCTTTCAAAAATTTTACTGTACAATCCTAAGTTGCATACAAAACTGTTTTTACATTTCTTATTATTTTTGATTTCCTCCCAATTTTAACAATTTCCAAGGAATTTTCATTACATGTCATGAAATGTGAAACAAATTATAACTTTCAAATTTTCAATTTGACAATTGTAAAATAATTGATATATTTGCCGTCAAATAAGCATAGACTGGAGATTTCTACCACTGTTGGCAATTTATGGGCAATGTTGAAAATGCTAAGTTATGAAAAATCGGCAACACCACAGGGTAAGGGACAGGATGGGGAGAAGGGAAAAAATTGAGCATTAGTCCATATTAATTTGGCGGGGAGTATAGATAATTTAAAGAACTGTATGGGTTTACAAATTATAGAAAGATAACTGTGCATAATATAATTATAAAGGTATAACAGATGTGTATTATTTATCATAACAACCATTCAACGTTCGATAAATATTAATTTAAAAATGTTGTAACACTTAACACTGGAGAATGTTATAAAACTTTGTTCTACTTTAAAGTATATCACCAATATTTCATCCGCTTTACAATCTTTCCAATTACTACAAATAAACTACACATGCATTCGTATCTTGGCAACAGATGTTTCAGCCATTAGCAACAATAAAATCAAATAGATGATTCTCTGTTTTATTCCGTGGATTCGATGCCAACAAACTAGTTGCACATCAACAGAAATAAACATAAATTTGTTTCACTTAAGGAAGAGAATTAATATTTTAGAAAAAGCACTTCAACCTTGTTGTAAATACATACGTAACTGTGGTATTGTTCGTTACATTGTATGACTCATTTTCAATTACATGTTATAATTACAAATACAGATTGCAATGATTCAGAGTACGGAAAACAAATATTTACGTTTCAGAATAGAATGGGGTCATACCACATTTTCCAATTTTTTTTTTTTTTCTGAAAGTATACTTAAAACCACTTACAGAAATATATATTTTATGTCACATAAGTTTCTAGTTTTACAGAAATAATTTTTTAAAGTTTATATTAAATTTCAAATGACGTCATGGGTTTGCGATCGTGACCATAGTCCCTCCTATCGAATAAAAATGGAACTACGTTTGACGTTTATGTTATTTGACTTGAAAGCAAACGTGACAGCAAGTTATTTTGTACTCGTGCTTTTGTTTTTATTGTATATTGAATAATTTGATTATGGAAATTAATCTCGAGGTTTAGGAATACGAACAATAACTTTATTTTTGCTTCGCAACGAGATATTCCCGTAAGACGGCACAGAACAATATTATATAACCATGGTAATATCTAAATCACACATAATTTATATTTATTAGAACATTTCGTTATTTGTACTTACATTTAAACAAAAACAACTTGTTGTAAAGATATTTACTTTGAAAATGTTGGTTGTTCGAAAAATGTGACAGCTCTGCGCTGCGCTGACATTCATGTACAGTACGTGCACGAGTACATGTGTGCGTGACTATCATTGTATGTGTGTACAAACCCATGACGTCACAAAATAACACTCAAAATGTTTAGAAAGAAAATTATGAATGAAAAGTATAAGAATATTACATATTTTTCATTTATATATGTACAAAATTGGAAATAATTATTTTCTATAGAGTATCCAGCTAGTCCAGCGGTTTACGTCATAAATACAATATCACTAGAAACAATGAGTTATGGCGGACTCAATCAATATGATAGTTAAAACATCTCTAAATTTTAACTAAAACCGCTAAAACTTAGTTTTGGATTATTCAACATGTCAACCATGCCAAAGATCCAAAAACAAATCTGAAAAACAGTCCTCTGGTATGGATGACATATTGAGTAATTTAGGATTGATAGCCGGAATCTGGACAGGATGCGATTAAAACAAATTGAAGATCGCTAACGTTTCGATGTATTTAACATCATCATCAGAGCTTCCTATTCCTTGAAACAGCGAGGTCCTTAAATGTTTCAAGGAATAGGAAGCTCTGATGATCTTCAATATGTTTTAATCGCATCCTGTCAAAATTCCGACTACCAATTCTAAATAAAGCGTCTCTGAGTTATACAGATCACTTCTCTGCCAGTTTTTGGGACGGTTTTTCCTCTGGCAATAGGAGAGTTTTCCTGAGAAGATGCATGTTCGCCGTCCAAGTTATTGTCGGGCATGCATATATTGTCTAGAAAACTGTATACATAAAAAAGGTACTTTTCTTGTTACCTTGGTTACTTGTTGTTTTTGTTTTTTCACATTTTTATGTCAATTTCCCCTGAAGAAGGCACCAGTTTATGGTGCCGAAACGTTGGGTTTTAATAATAAATAAATACAGAACTTAAACTAAAAAGGTAGTATTATTCCAATATCTAAATTAAGGTTTTTCTGGACACGAACATCAGTATATACTGAGTAATCTAAATCTGCTCTGTTTTTCAGATTTGTTTTTGGGCCTCTGGCACGGTTGACATGTTAAGTAATTCAAAACTGATCTGTTCTTAGACGTAAGTTTACTGATGATGGCAATTTAGATGCCGCAACACGTATCTAGTTTTAGCGTTTTTAATTAAGGTTTAGGGATTTTTTAAACTATTATCTATTTACCCCTGGACTCCAATAATGTGATAGGTGTCTCATTTTCGATGCTTTTGTAGGGTATCTCGGGAAATATTAATGATAGAGTAAAATCGTTTGCACATTCCAGAGTCAACTTTTTGAGAAAAGTTTAATAGTCACCACAGGAATTTTCGATCTTTTTTTGTTTCTGAGCTACAGGCAAAAACTTGTTTTTCGCTCATTTCGAAAATATCGTATAACTCATTTATTATGGTAGTTAGAGAAAAATTGTTTTAACAAATTTTATACCGTTTTTTTTAGGTAAAATAAAATGGCGTAATTAGTTTTTTTGGAAACTTCATAATTCTTGAGATATAACACAAACTTATGATTTTTTGAATGACAACCTATGTTGAAAATAGTCTCATCTTTTTGCTTATTTTTTAAGCTTTTCAATGATATATAACAATTATAAAACTAAAATGGAGTCTTAAGGTAAAGTTATAACTAAAGAAAAAACCCCTTAACCTTAACAATAAATTTAAAAATTATATACGTATTTCGAGAACTAAGTTCTCATCATCAGTAGGAACTACAAAGTAATCTTAACTTCTCTGTGTTTTACTTTGTAGTTTCTACTGATGATGAGAACTTAGTTCGCGAAATACGTATATAGTTTTTAAATTTATTGTTAAGGTAAAGGGTTTTTTCTTTAGTGATATATAACAGGTCTACATTCTTTTGTTTTACACACGAATAAAAGATGAATTATTGTTTTTTTAAATTTTATATTATATTGTCTTACCGTACTTATTTGTTTAATATTTTCTTCATTTACGATGTATTAGAAATTTTAATTAGTTTTTAAATGTATTATATGACATTTGCGTTCATTCCTGGTCATGTCAAGTTACAAGCGGCAACACCGCTTGGCAAGGGACAGGGTGCGGAAAGGGATGAAAGATGAACATCAGTCCATAATCATTTGTCGGCGAATATAGCACTAATAGCAGATTCCATAGTGGACGATCATTTCAACCATCGTGATGGAGTCCGCCCATAGCTCAGTAGGTACAGCGTCACCCCGGCAAGGTAGTGGTCCTGGGTTCAAATCCCGGTGGCTGACATGATCTCACAATTTATTTCTATTTCATATCGCTTACCTCCTTTTGAATGAACGCCTCAATTGTTGTCAAAAATGCCAATTTACAGTTATAAAAGTATCGTTCATTTTTTCTGCCTCGTTTTGAATGATTTCTCGTGTGTACAATTTCAGTCTTTTTGTTGTGCATTTGAATAGTAGCGAATAATATTTTTCCTAACTAGCACAAGCGGTAATATTGCTGTGAATCAATAGCAACTGAAATAGCTGTTACTGTAGTAGACGTGTTATAGATACGAGCCATTGACCTAGTTCTCCAATAATGTCCTGTCTCTATACTTTTGCTCTGAGCACTGTTCGCTATCGCTACGCTAAACCAAGACCCACCTTCAAGAGGTTCAAGCATTTTACAAAGGAGTTGCTCTAAAAGCCTGCACAAAGATTCGTGCTACACATTTCACAAAGAAAAGATATGAGGTATATTTATTTAATAATGGGAACGATATTTTAAATGGATACTTTGTGCCAAGAAGATATAGTCCGCGCAAGTACGTTTTACATTATATAAGGAATTCTAAGAACGAATATTATCGTATAAATTTAAGAATTATGTAAGGTAATACTGGAAGTCATAAAAAGTACAAGAGAAAGTCAAAAAATTAGGGGACATTACAAAAATTCAAATCTTTTTTATTTAAAAATAAAATTAATATTTATATAATTTTTCTACATAATCTCCACCTTCAGAATCAGAATACAGTTTGCTTTCAAATTCATAGCAACAAGTAACTAAGGCTGTGTCCGATGTTGCACTTGTATCACCCTAATATCTAAATCCTAAATTTATATGCCCTAAATCTAGTGATTATTTATGATTTTAGGAATTAGAATTTAGGGTTTTGCAGGAGCACACTATGCCTTGAAATTGACGCGCACTAATTAAACAAATCATGTTCGTTGCTATAATTTGTACAAAACGTCAAATTTACTGTCAAAAAATAGCTTCTATTTTATGAATTATAATGTTAACATTTACTGAAGCATCAAATTGAATCGAATTGTATAATTCATTTTTGTTGTTCTAAAGTGTTGCCATACAAACCAATGGATATCACTAGTGTGTCATTCGGAGTTGTATTTATGTGAAGAAGACCTAAATACTAAATGCAAAATGCGATATCGGACACAGCCTAATTAAACAAAATTGTGTGACAGTTGTTGACAATATTAAAAATAAGCCAAAAAATAGGTAATTTATATAAGTGTACAACGCTTAACCCGTGGTAGAACTTATCCCATAGATAGTAAATCTGAAAAAAAAAATGTTTACCTAACACGCTTTCGACAAGAACTGGATGCCTTTAAAACTGACCAATCACGTTATACTTCAAAATTTTGTAAAAAAGTAAAAATTAATGTATTCTCTGGAAAAAATATTAGGGAGTTATTGCAACTTCTTAGATCAAAGAATGTAAATGTTAACGTTATGTAGAAATCACCTTATTTTAAATAATAAGGGAGTTTCAATTTCAATGTTTACCGCATTTAATTATTGTATTCATGTTAACGTTAACGCTGACAGCAATCCAAACAAAGTTACATCCACACTTTTCACCCAAAACATAACCTCAACACATACAGAACGTGTGACGTTAAACGCTCGCTATTCCATCGTACATAACGTGTCTCCTTATTCATATAACGTGAACCTTATTAGTACGCATGCGCATTCGCGCTATTACGTGACTGTAAAGTGCACGTTATTTTTGCGTTGAAGCTGCAATACCTCTCTATTGATTGTCAAAACTGACGTTAATCGTTTTTTGCATTGACGTATAATTTATATCGTTATTTTTAATATTCTCAAAATGACATTTACCTTCACCAATTAAGAGTATGCAGACATGCATAATAGGGTAGTTGCGAAAAAAATAAATGTTATTTTTTCCCATTAATTATGAAATATAAACTAATTCTAAACATTAATGTAAAAATTATTAGAAAATATAAAACTTTTCATTCATAATTTCCATAAATAAAGTTCGCGGTGGAATTCTTGTGACGTAGACTTTTAATAATTATATAGTTCGACCAAGTCTGTATGACTCATACAAGCTTGTTAGAATACCACGACAAAGCGAAGATGTTGAATTATATTTAATTGTATCATACAAATATTTACAGTATAATTCTAAAAGAAAAATAACAGATACAAAAGTATTATTTAATAGTACATATATTTTATAATTATTTACTTGAATACCAGATATTTTCGAGATATTTAATTCTTATATAGACAACTTCATAATTTTGCCCCCAGGTGGCTGCACACTCCAGTGAATGTACATGTCATTTTTAGTGACATATCTTATGTTTTACGTGTTAAAATCATATTTTATTTTTCTTTTCTATATCAGCAGATTTAAAACAAGGTAATGAAACTAATGAATTTGGGTGAAAATGAATAATTTTTTTTGAAATAGTGCTTCTCTCAAACATATAAATCGTATCAAATAAAAATGCTAGTATTCTGTACAGAGTGTACAACCGAGAGTGTACCGCTAGGGCAAGAAAGACTGTGATTGGTATTATTAAAAAACGTCACCACGGGAAAATTTGAAATAAGAATTAAAAAAAAAAAAATTATATTTTGAAAAATATACAGTTGCCAGACATAAAATATGTATTAAAGTGAATAACTTGAACAATTCTTTCAGGAAAAAAATAAATTGGAAAATGCGCAACTACCCTATTATGGTTTATGGCGAGACGTTACAAAAATAGTCGTGCTGCTGCGACAGTACAATGAGTTATTTCCAATGATCTTAATGTCATTTGTGACAGGCGTGACATTTTTTCCAGAGAACACATTGATTTTTACTTTTTTTAAAATAAATTGGTTGTTCAGTTCTTAAAGCCTGTAGTTCTTGTGAAAAACATGCTATCAAGAATTATTGCCAAATTTACTATCTATGGGGTCAGTTCTACCATGGGTTAAGCGTTGTACACTTACTTACATAACACTCTGTATAATTAATAATGTAATTCATAATGAATATTTAATATTATGGGGTCCCGTGGCCTCGTGCCTGGGTGTCTGGTCGTGAACCTGGGGGTACCGGGTTCGATCCCGACCGACGCCAAATATTTCCAATTTTAAATGGCACAGAAGTGACCCCTGTGGTGCACTCTCCACGCCAGCAATGAGTGCCCGTGAGGTGACGCCTGGTAAGCGCCCGCACGGTACAAATATGTCATCATCATTACCGATATCTGCGATAAAGCAGATTGGCACACCCAGAAATGGGTAATATGCCGTGATGATATATTTATCTTATTTATTTATATAAATTAAGTATGGAATTGATTTAGAATTGCACAGTAATTTGTATGACAAGAATTAAAGAATATAATCAACCATGTAATATAATCAAACATTAATAATATAACCAGTGCATTAAATTAATTCCATCATAAACAAGCCTTAAGGCTGACATGCAATTTTCAGTGGCGAAACAATATGATTTCATGAGTGACTGCCAAAGGTTTATATGATTGCGCAGACATGCAACTGTAAATCTAGCCAATTTAAAAATCTGTGTTTTGTCACAAACTGATCAGTTGCGCAACTGTGTGCAACTTCTTTGTGTCCTAAATATTCAAATACGCCTGAGCTCACTTGCAACCGAACAGTTACTCAATGAAAAGATTTTACAGTCATTGACACCAGAATTCAGAATACAGAATATTATTATAATTAGTTTTGGTGCTTTGCAGGAAAAGATGTCTTCTCCAATCGAACTAGTTAAAAAAGTATTTATTTTTTAGTCTGAATTAATTAATCATTTTTGAAATTACATATTGAATTATCATTTCGTTAATTTAGACCCAATAATAATAAACAATTACAACAGTACTTATATTATATTTGATAACTTAAAATCTACTATAAATTTCTTATTTAAATGAGGATTTAAATTTAAACGACATTGATGGAACTAGCCCAAAGTGAATAAAATCCATATTGAAGCCAAATAATTTAGTTGCATGTGTGTTTACCTCATGGTTTAATAGCGTCCTCCACTATATTATTTTTATATTTTTTTACAAAACTTCATCTAAACTGAAAGTAATATGTAATTTTAGAAAGTCTTTAGTGTTATTAGTTAATCCGTAATAATTTTTTTAATATTCTGTGACCTAGATATAGAGATGATTTTGTTCTCAAACAGTGGATTTCGCTAATAATTGAAGTCACATAAATTTATGTTTTTTCAGCACTTATAAAATGTATAAATATGTTAAAATAACCCCTGTGGTCAATAATTGAAATATGGGTGGATAATAAGTAATTTAATGTCATAATTAATAAAAATCTGATGTGGCCAACACAAAACATCCCGCTATTGAATTTTTATTAATTTAAATACATACTTACGTACTAACGCTGCAAACTGTTCCATTGCAGAAAACTATTGCTTTATTTACTATTTTCTTTTTAAAATGTCACTATTATTAATTTGAAGTGATTAGTTTTTTGACAGTGACATTTACTGTCAGTTACATTCATTTGAAATATGAACTGTGTAACAAAGGAATTATTGTGTTTATCTTAGGATTCGCGACTGATAAAAAAAATTATTTTTAAATTTATCTGTAAAATATATAGAAAAAGTATTAATGTATTCCAGTAGAAAATTCAATAATCTTTAATTTTCATAAGACATAAAATGCGAAAAAATGGCATTTAATGGTATTTTTTGAAGAGAAACCATTATGAGCAACAAGTGCCCTTTCCGGTTATCCGATTTACACCAAAATCTAATGGCTACTTTTCATATTAGAATAGGATGGAAATACAAGGTTTCAGAATTTTCTGAATGATAGTACTTGAGTTAGAGTGAAGACAAAATCCCTACACATACACACACACATACACACACTCATACACACACACATACACACACACATACACACATACAGACATCTAATGTTGCCACAAGCCCAAGACCAGTCTTAGTCTTGGTCTCGTCTCGTCTTGGTCTTGTCGAGACGAGACCATCATTTGGTCTCGACTAGAAAAGTCGAGACGAGACGAGACCAGTAACAAGTCTTGTCGAGAAAGTCTTGAGTCTCGACATGACTCTCGACTTCAGTTCAAAGGTATTTTTTTGAAACATATATTCTAAAAGTGCTTCAAAAATTGAGAATATTGCTGTAAATACTGTTCGAAAATTCATATAAATAAGAGAGATAATAATTTTTCAAATTTTGTAATTTTCTATTTTCATAGTTGTGTTCCAAAAACATTAATTTATGTAAATATGATGTATTCTTTATTCATCTAAATAATCCAAATGTAACTTTTAAATGAATTTACAATGTAGGTGGGATGGAATGAAAGAAATATAAATTTAGAATTCTTATGTTATTTTAATGCACCAATATTTTAATTAAATTAAAATCAACCTTTGTTTTATAATATACATGTTTTATATGTATAAATATGTTGATTTTAATTTATTTTTTGATTAATTCTCAATTAAAATATTGATACAACTGACTATATCTTGGAAAATATTTCCAATTTTCAAATAGCAAAAAAGTTACATTTGTGGTGCATTCTCCACGTTAGCAATGTACTTCAGTTTTATTTATTAAATTAATTTACTATAACAAAGTAACGTTCCCAAATATACAGTATTTTTCATTTTTAAAGAATCTATTATGATTCTTAGAATTTTACGGAAATGCAGACAAAGATTTTACGATCCTAGGGAAATTCCAGGTCTGTGTCCCGGTTTAAAACAACCATATTGTACTTGTTCAACGGACTTACTTCTTATTCGCCTAAATATTTCACTTCATTCAAACATATGAATACATATTGCATATAGAAATAGGAATATATTAAATGCAAATAATGTAAACTATTAATACTAACAAATCAGGTATATAATTATTTTGTAAAGAAATAGTAAAAGTATAGAAAACGAAGATTTAATTCTTCTCAAACTTTGTATCCATAATTTATGTAAAAATACTTTTCCTGCGAATTAAAATAAAACATTTGTGTTATCATTAAATGCCAATAAAAAAATTATGATATCGTATATAAACAAAAATTTGGAAAATACGTACTTCAAAAGATAAAAGTTTATGTATCTATTATGTGATGTATAATGAAAGTAAAACTTTATCTCAATAAAGTGAAATGTAAGGGACATTGTTAAAATATGTAGTTACAGGTATAACAATTTGGGAAATTTGGTATCAAACATTCTAAGAAATTGGTATTAAACATTTCTCGTAAAAACACGTGCAAAGTACAAGTACACTTTCCTCGCCCGGTGTCATTGGTCATAAAGGCCTTTGATTTCTTTTCGGCGTATTTTAATCTATGGTTCAGTTCAACTGGGTATTATAAAATACTGGAATTAGGGATATCCTTGTACTGGGATTGTAATTCATAATTTTGTGTTCATTCATGTTTTCTTATTTTCAGCTTCGTTGATAAAATTGTTGCCAGAATATAATTAATAAAAATAAGCATAATGTAAAGATTAGAAAAGTTTGTAAGGAAGTGATATTTTTGGAAAAACCATTGCTTTGTCCCCCATCCCTTAAGTTTTATAGTCAGTATGAAGAACGTCAACATAAACATAACTCAAGGTCAAACTTTTGAAATAAAACAGCAGTTCTCAACCTGTAGTGCACGTTGCACGTACCAGGGGATACGCAAAAGTCTAAGTTTTAGTTATCTACTTATTTAACATAAAAAAAAAATAAAAAAAGAATAGCGAAAGAAATTACTTTTTTGAGGATTTTTATCCATTTACTTACTGCTTCATTTAAACATATACATATCTATTTAACTATTGCTAATAATAGAAATGCATTCTGTAGTTAAGGAATTGAAATTATATATTTTATGTTTAGTAATGATAAACAACACTCGATATATACGTATATTTTCATATTAATTGTTTGAAGAGGTCAAGTATCAAGTTGATGATATTCATGGAAAACTTAATAATAAATATCTCAAATATTATTTGTAATTTTTTAATCGCGATTGTACTGCTGTTCTTAGAATTTTATGTACTATTAGGTACGATTATTAAAAAAATTATTAATGGAAGCAAAGTCGAGAGTCTTGTCGAGACTCGAGACGAGACGAGACTGACATCAAGTCTCGTCTCGACAAGACCAAGACGAGACCACTCTAGTCGAGACCAAGTCAAGACCAAGACGAGACCGACCAAAAGTCTCGTCTCGTCTCGACTTCTGGCAACACTAAGACTTCATCGTGAAAATGTTAAAATTGGATTCTAGGGACCTTAAAACGTGGTCATTTACTAAAATCTCGATATGTAATTTTTAGCACGATCCCTATACCTCCCTTACCAAGGGTAGCGGGAGGTAAAAATATTACGTATATATTATAGTCCAACATTTGATTACCATTGGTAGCCTTTGTCATTCAACATAATCTTTTACTTTCATACCAACGCTTGTAATCTGTTATGGCATCATAAATTTAAACTAGTATTATTTGGTTTATTTCTGTTTTATTGTTATTTTCTGCATTTATATACTTACAAATGGATTCCGTATTTCAAAAAGGCGATAACAGAAGGTTTAAAAGTAGTAAGAACTTGGAATAGAATAAATGTGTGACGTAGATATAGAGATGAGGAAATGGTAATGATCATTTTAGAAACTAATAACTATTTTTAAACTTTGATAGTCCTTAATATACAGTTTTAAGGTCTAGTTTTAATATAACTGACCCTTGTTTTATTTTGTTACTACGGTGGAGGACCCTATTGCTTATGTTAGCGCAGTTTGGCCCGCGGAGGATCAAACTGATAAGAAACAGTTGCGTAATAATTGAAAATTTCATGTCAGCATTAGGTCGTCAGTTTCGATCACCTAAATTTGACTAATGTAATATCGGCTTTACTGAAACTAGTTCCCAGCCCACCACTACTTTCATGGAAAATTTTAGCTTTGGAAATTTTAGTTCACAAAATTTTAGATCATAAATACTTTGTCTTAAAAATGAGTGTAACTTGCATCTACTTTTACGTGTTGAATAAAACTTATAAATTTAAACCAGAAATTCCTGACTTTTTTTTTGGCTACATTAGTAAAAAATGAAAATACCAGCCATGACGTGAAATGTTGTAACTTTCTGCATTACTCAGCTCTCTTCTGAAACTAATCTACCGTGTGTTGCAATACGTAAGAGAAAATTATTGTTTTTATGCTATTTACATACGCAACCTTGTTCCGCAAATTCCAGTGTTACTGTCTATGTTATTTCCTCTTGATTACATTTATACGGTTTCCCAGAAATGCATATAAAGTTTATGTAATTTAAAATGGGAAGAAATATAAATAGAAGGAAATATAAACAAAATGATATCATCACGCCGTTTTGTTTGTTTGCGTTGCGCAGTTCGTACCACGATCACGGTTTTAACTAAAACACTGTTTTAAGAAATGTCAAATTTCATTATTTAATGATAATAATAAATATGGGGTCCCGTGGCCGCGTGCCTGAGTGTCTGGTCGCGAACCTGGGGGAACCGGGTTCGATCCCGACAGACGCCAAATATTTCCAATTTTAAATGGCACAAAAGTGACCCCTGTGGTGCACTCTCCACACCAGCTATGAGTGCCCGTGAGGTGACGCCTGGTAAACGCCCACACGGTAAAATATATCTTCATCATTACCGATGTCTACATGTGTTGTAGATACTGACACACCCAGAAATGAGTAATATGCCGTGATGATATATTTATTTATTTATTTATTTAATAATAAATACTATCAAATTATCAAAATACGGGATTTTAAAGCAGAACATAGTTTGTATTCAAACAAACATTTTTAAATAAATCGATCTTCTAAGATAAGTGTGAAATTATATTTTGAAATTTGAATTTGACATTTCTTAGAACAGCGTTTTAGTTAAAACCGTGATCGTTGTACGAGACTGTTTCTAAATATGAATTTAAAACTGATAATATTTTCTCTTTTTCTTAATCTGCGATCTAAAGTTTTGTGGTTTGTGTTTAATCGTTCTATTTCGTGACATATTTTACACTTCAGTCAATACGAAACGAAGTTAGAGTGACTAACTCGTTCAAGGCACGCAATACGACCTAACCTAACATATCTTTACGTATGTTAGGTATAAGCATGAACACGTGAAAAGGGAACACATATTCAAGCATTAGTAGTTTTTATATTTATACTTTGAAGGTTATTTGAAAAATATTTACATCGTGTTTAAAAGATTTTTGTGCATTGTATGTGAAACAAAATAATTTTTATAAAATGAATATCTCAAACTAAGTTTGCAAACTATTGTATGCAACCTACACAACTTTTTATTATTATTTTCCGAGCTATGTAAATGTACCAATTAGTGACTTCACAAATCTACATTATTTTAAACAAAAATAGCATTTATGTTAAGATAACTGTTAGGTTATTTTACTATACAGAGTACTAGAGTAGGCCATATACCTATTAACTAATATATTGCTAATGCTCGTATCTTTCCCATAAGAGTAGGTGAAGGAAACACTGTGAAATGGAAATATCATTTCTGCATAAGTCTATCTCACACAAACACCCAACCGGCAATTATGCGCATGCTCGGAAATCTTGACTACTATTGGCTAACGCAGACAGCGTCGCTGGCTGGGCTGCGTTCCAAAATCCACAATATTTTCAAATGTAGTTGCTCACGATCGATTCTCAACATATGAAAGTAATTTGCCTTCTTGAGGAAGAAAACATGCTTTTGATTGAAAATAAACATAAGTAAATACGTTGGCGTGTATTACGAGCATACTTTTATAATAAAAGCGCTTTTATGGAGCGTATTTTCACATTATATTGAAGAGAGTGCTCCATAAAAGCGCTTTTATTACGGGCTTGACATTAATGTTGTAATTATAAGTAGTTTTGTTAGTTTTATAAAATTATTTTTAATTTAGTTTCAATTTTTTACTTTAACAAAACTCTCATTCGTTCCAAAACACAACACTTCATACTCTACGCCAAAACTCGGTATTCCTGGTTTTGGAACACTGCCCTGGTTATGCAGCGAGCACATAGTTTGACTTTGACGTTTGATTTCATTTCTGTTTGTAGTTGCACTTCGAAAGCATTTGCTTTGTGTTTCATACAGTAATTTATTGTCACCTAAATAAATTAATCCTGACCAGATTGTATTCCTATTATTTTTACAGTATTTTTATTATTACTAATATTAATATTCAAGAATTTACATACAAAACAAATTGTAGATACATTGTTTAATTTCTAAAATTCAAATTTAAAATTTCTCGCGCTAGTCGTTAATAAACAGAACTCTGTGATTCGCAAAAAGTGATCATGATTTCCTCGTTAGCCAATAGTAGTCAAGGTTTCCAAGCATGCGCATAATTCGCGGTTGGGTGTTTGTGTGAGATAGACTTATGCAGAAATGATATTTCCATTTCACAGTGTTTTCTTCAAGAAAAGCAAAGGATCCGCAATATATTAGTTAATAGGTATATGGAGTAGGCAGGAAACCCATTCAGTGCGTCTTTATTTCAACAGAGCGGCACAAATAATTACATTTTGGCAATCAATATTATGTGCGGCAGATTCAATTTTTGTGACTATAGCTGTTATATGGGATCGCGTGGTCGTGTGCGTTTAGTGTCTGGTTGCCAATCTGGTGACACGGGTTCGCTCTCTGCCAGTGCAGACTTTTAATGGCACAAAAGTGATCCCTGTGGTGCACTCTCCACGCCAGCTATGAGTGCCCGTGAGGTGACGCCTGGTAAGCGCCCACACGGTAAAATATATCGTCATCATTACCGATATTTACATGCGTTGTAGATACTGGCACACCCAGTAATGGGTAATATGCCGTGATGATATATTTATTTATTTTATTTAGCTGTTATATTCAAAGTGACGGTATTAAGAGCCCGATTCTCAAAAAGGTTTAGCTAATCCTCATTTTTGAATTAGTGAATTATATTATATTCTGGTATTTAAAATATTATCAAAAACAATCTGATGGGATCGGCACATGACCTCCGGGATCAGCACATGACCTCCGGGATCAGCACATGACCTCCCGTCAATTCCATGTTTAAAATAGCAATGAGCTTTAAGTAAAGTATCACTTCCGGTTGATCGTTTATAAATAAAATCTAATTTGTTGTTCAATTAAATAGAAAAGTCCGTAATATGAAATTTTGGATATTTTATTATGCTTTTCCCCGAAAATCTGTTAAGAGCTCCAAATTAAGTACCACTTCCGGTTTATCATGTATAGTCAAAATCTAATATGTTATTTCAAATTATATACGAGTTTTAAATACCAAATTTGAGAAGTTTTAGATCATAATTTAGTATATTTTTTCAAAAAAATCAGTTTGCTTAAAGTAAACTACCACTTTCGGTATATCAATTTTAGCAAAAATCTAATATGTCATTCTTATTAATATAAAAGTTTTAAATACCATATTTGAAAAGTTTTGGATTATATCATACTTTGTTTTTCACGATAATCTGTTCAGAGCTTCAAGTAAAGTATCACTTCTGGGTTATCAGTTTTAGCCAAAATCAAATATATTATTCCCCTTGATATAGAAGTCTTAAATACTAAAATTGAAAAGTTTTGGCTTATATTTTAATATAGTTCTTCATTAAAAACACACACACACACACACACACACATTCGTGCTTATTTACTGAAAACTCACTATCGAATTTTTTGACCAAAAACTACCTCCCTTACCTACGGTATGACGGGAGGTATAAAGGTAGATTCTAGGAATAGATTAAACTATATATAAACGTTTATACTAATATACTATTAAATCCCTAATCATTATTATTATACTTATACATTTATATCGACCATATTATCACTCAAATTCAAATTTTTATCTATTTTGAATTGCTTTGATGTTTTCATTAAAATTTATCAAAGAGAATTCTAAATAATTATTGTGCTTCCTGGAATTGAAAAAGTCAATTGGTCTAAAAATATCTCCAAAACAAAAAACAGTTTACAACACTCGCGATTACATTAATAAACAAACGCATCACTTCCTTACTGGTTTCGAATGTTGTTCATATAATAAACATAGATCTTTTCATTTCCAGAGAAATAAGCAAACTATTTAAATGTGTAAAATAAATTGGTTCATGTCTTTAGCGCTCAAGCAATAAATTTTATTTAAAATCTTCGACACCAAAAATTTCATAAATATGGAAATCATTAATTTATTTGGGATACGAGCCAAATTCCATAAGATGTATATTTGTAAAGTTAAAGATAGACTAAAAGAAATATATTTCAATTTTGATGCAAACATTTCAAAATATCTATTGGTGGTACCTGCCTGTAGAATCCGTTGGGCGCGGCGTAAGTGCACCTGTAATGGCGCTCATATTTGTTTTTATTTTGATTGAATGCTTTCTGCAAAAAAAAATAATAATAAATAAAAAATGAACAAGTCAACAATACAAGATTTTTATGTTTTACAGTCAAACTGTTCAATATACATATGCAGTTGAAAAGCGACAAGTCATAAATTAAGATTACAGTAATGTCCGCTTATAACGAACACGTTTACAATGAACTTCCGGTTGTAACGTACTAATCTGGAGAGAACGAACTAAAGTCCTATAAGAAGCGTGTAATTTTTTTCCGCAAATAACGAACCCGTTTATAACTGATAAAACAAATCTTTTTTTTGAATATAGTACTTGAAAAGTTTTGGTTATACCGAACTTATAAATAGAAAACTAAGGACATCCCCGAATAAGTCATCCCAGATGCATTCCGTTCATTTTTACATCCATCACTCTGTTCTTGTTAAAGATACGATAACGCGGTTTGAAAATTTAAATTCAGTATGAAATTCTCTTTAACATAAACTATTACACATTTTTTTCCGATGAGCAATTTGCGAGTTACTAACAAATTAAACTCACATGAAATTCCTCTAAAATTTTAAACATCTGAAAATCGGCTTACGTCCCATTTTCTCATCAACCACTTTGACACATATTAAATACATACTTAATATTGTTTATCTTTAATCGTGTCGAAATTTTGAATGAGAAAATGAGAAATGAGCCGATTTTCAGATGTTTAAAATTTTAGAGGAATTTCTTGTGAGTTTAATTTGTTAGTAAATCGCAAATTGCTCATCGGAAAAAAAATTGTAATACTTTATGTTAAAGAGAATTTCATACTGAATTTAAATTTTTAAATCGCGTTATCGTATCTTTAACAAGAACAGAGTGGTGGATGAAAAAATAAAAAATTGCAGGAAAACATTGACATTTATTATAAAGAAAGAATCAATAATTTACTTCTTTCCATGCCACTACGAATGTAAACTGTTATAAATAGTAAAATCTATTAGACTATGTATTAAATATGTAATATTGTTTGTTTTTTTAAGTAATTTTAATATCTTTCATAATTGTTTTGAGCAAATGGTCAAAAACATAAATTTGCCGCCATTTTTCCCAATTGGCAGGACGTTCCCGTGCTCCGATTTCCGGAAATTTTTTATATGTTATTCAGTGCATTTTCTGGATAGGATTCCGTTTAAAAGCTTTTCTTGTAATTACTTTGAGGTAAAATCATAAATTTCCTGGAATATAAAGCGTCTATAGAATGAAAATAAAACAATAAACAATAACTAATATGTATGTATAGTAGTTAAATACTAATAATTAATTAATAATAATAAGTAATTTCAAAAAAATATTTAAAAAAAAATATAATAAAATATGATCTAAATGAAGCATTAGAGCAATTTTCAAAAATTAGCTCTGTTTGAAGCTCTGTAGCTCGCTATCTATTGGTTATAGAAAAAAGTGTATTAGATAAAAGTTGTAGGAAATTTTATTGTCAACAAATTGAAAAATAACTATTTTTGCCTTAATGCAAATAGGTGAAGAGATATTTAGAAAAAACAGTTTCTCTGCTCCTTTTTTCCCAAGTTGGCGGTGCTTCCCGAAGGCACCCGAGGGGGAAAACTTGCATTTTTTATTAGGACCCCTAAATATATAATATATCCAAAAATCAAAAATACCCGACCTTTTGAGGAATAAACCCTTATTTTTCTACCAAATGACTGGACTATAATGCCTTCTACACTAAACGGTTAACATTGGGTAATTTTTTGTTTTAATTCCATGGCTATCGCCATCTTCCGATACAAAGAATTCAAAATTAACTGCTTATTGATTCAGATGAAGAATTTGAAACTCTATAACTGTTTGAAGCCTTTTTACCTAAAACAGTTAGGAAGCAGAAAATTATAAAAACCTGATTTGCCATGTTAATGTCCTATGTTTCGGTGTTCCAGTCACCACACTGTATGATTTTTTTGTTAGTAAGGTTATTGTTACTACCATAATTATGTATCACCTTTCTTATGGTGTATGTATATTCATTTTTATGTGTTCAATGAAATAAATACATACGCTTTATTCATATACATAGTAATTTTGTAATTCACCACCTAACGAATTTCCTTTACAACAAACCATTTTTATCGGTCCCTTGAGATTCGTTATAAGTGAACATTACTGTATTTAATTCAATGGATGTAGTTGTTGGCACTCGGTGAAGCATATTGCAAATTATTAAATAAAATACTCGGTTTCGTTTCTCAAAATAAAGTTCATTTTATTCTTTGTGAACCGAAACCGGGTGTTTTATTTAATAATACACTATATTTCTTTCTTGTGACGTAACTCGACTTACGATTATTCTGATTTATTTTATTTTACGCCTTTAATGCCCGACTAAATTTAATTAAAAGCTGTTTTAAAAATAAATCTGTTATGCGATTTTTGATATTTTCTTGGTAGTTAAGGTTCATTGATACATATTAGATGCTGGTATTTTTAACATTCTTAAAATTATGATTACTCGGAAATCAACGGCGTAAAATAAAAAAAGTTTCAATTTTATGCTCTAAAATTGTACAATATTTCACACCAAATTTAAATTTAGCGCAATGCTAAATAAAAAATTGTTTTTCCATATTAAACACCTTTAAAGCCTCTTTCACAAATTGAAATTAGTTCTTGTGTCAGGATTTATGTTTTACAGTTACATGGAGTAGCATTCAAAAATAACGTATAGTTTTCAGTTTTAATTACTAGTGACATCGAGCGAAAAATTAATAAAGAAGATCTGTAAAACAGTTATATTATTAATCGGTCTACCCTCCATTTCCTTCATTTTTCCTTATTAATCAAATTGTGGAGCACATAATAAAATATTTCTAGTATACATTCTGGAAATAATAACTACAAAACTGAATTTGTTTAAGGCTGTGTCCGATATTGCACTTTCATCACCCTAAAATCTAAATCCTAAATTTATATGCCCTAAATATAGTGGTTATTTGGGATTTTAGGAATTAGATTTTAGGGTTTTGCAGGAACACACTATACCTTGAAGTTGACTCGCACTAATTAAACAAATCATGTTCGTTGCGATAATTTGTGCAAAATGTCAAATTTGCTGTCAAAGAATAACTTCTTAGCTTCTATTTTATGAAATATAATATTAACATTTACTCTCAAGCATCAAATTGAATCGAATTGTATAATTATTTTTTGTTGTTCTTCTAAAGTGTTGCCATACAAATCAATGAATATCACTAGTGTGCCATTCGGAGTTGTCTTTATGTGAAGAAGACCTAAATCCTAAAAACTAAATGCCAAAATGCGACATCGGACACAGCTTAAGATTGACTTGACAGCTGATAGAAAAAGACAACTATATATCGCTACATCATTCTAGGCTTCTTCCTATTGGTCGATTTCTAAATAAAAAACGTAAAACTAAAACATAAGTTTGGTTGGAGTCTGCACGCTTCTATGTTAAAACGAAAACTAAATACTGATTTGTGAATGGCTATATAAGATTACATGTCTCCAATGTTCTTAAAATAAAAACTTAAAACTAAAACTAATTTCGAATTTTGAATGAACCTTAATGGCATCCTTCACCATATTAAAGAATTAGAACATAAGTTTGTATTGCAGATACCACTTTTTTCTTCTTTGGTTTCATTTATAATGATACCTCTTTAAGGAATTTTCTTTTTGTTAATGATTCCTGTCTTTCTAGTATCGAGATGCAACTCGGACGGTAATCCCCGAGTTCGCGAAGACGACCTCCACGTATCTACTATGAAGAAATCTGCCCAAGATGGCGAGAGCGTCTCCGTGTGTTCGGCAGCAGCTTCGTCAGGGCCCCAGAGGAAGAGGGGCTTCTCTCTTCGGAGACTCCTCGTGGCCAGCCACCTCATAGGCCACAGACCATCTAGATCTCAAGCCAAGCATAAGACCAATCACAGTAAGGGAGATATTTTCTTCTCACTATTTATTGCTAAGGTACACGAATGAAGAGCTACGGAAATAATGTTAGCACGAATCTATCTTCCTACTTGTTTCAAATATTTTTGTAGGACGTGTGACTTCATTTAACTTTTAACGGAAGTAATTTTGACGTTTATATAACATTTTCATCATCATGTATTCTTTTTCCTGATTTATTACAACTTTCACTATTTGGAAATTGATTAGACATTGACTAATGATTTTTTTATAAATGTTTGATTAACAAACATATCATATAAATTATGACGAAGCTACAAGACTTGAATTTCAAAATAATTACAAAAAATTCTTATGTGGTCAACACAATATCTCCCGCTATTTAATTTTTATTAATTTAAATACATACCTACATATTTACTAATCCTGTAAACTATATTAGGTTATTTTGCATACAGAGAATTTATTTTAAAATGCAACATTATGGTTCATCCCTTCCATGGTTCTGATGGTTACTCACTATTGTCAAAAGCTGACAGCAATGTAATATTTGTTCATTTTAAAATGCAACATTATAAATAGTATTGCAGCACAGGAGATACCTCTAGAACACATCACAAATGGTATCAAAACTTATACGACCGACTAGGATATTGCCTCAGTGTGAATGAGGATATTTTCTTAACATTTATTACATGAAAGTTATGAATTTTTGTTAGCTAAAGTTTGTTAAGATGTGCAACATTCATGTTTTGATTTCTTGTTAATCGTATGTAGGCTAATTTAGTGTAAATTAGTTTTGATAATACAAAACTACAAATTTTGTATGTTGCATTTTGAAATGGATAAATATTACATTGCTGTTATTTTTTGACAATAGTGAGTAGCTATGGAAATCAATGACCATATGTTGCATGTTAAAATAAATTCCCTGTACATTTATTGCTTTACATGATCCATTTCGTTAATGTGTAGTTGTAAACTAATATTTGACACTTTGATAACACGTGCTTATTGACAGCTGTTTAATTTATAGTACTGCAAACATAGCAATCTTAAATCGAATCATCCTGTACATCTAATATTTATGTATGATGGAAAATATATTATTTTTACAAACCTTAATTTCATTAGAATCAATACAATCTCCTTAACTCGGTTTCTTTATTAATTTTAATGTAATGGGGGATTCCAGCTCAATCGAATTAAAGAAAAATAGTAAAAAAATACGAATGTATATGCTGAATAACGAATATTAATAAAAAAAATGAAATAGTATAATTGAGATATTTCGGAAATACGGGTTTTTTTTTGTTATAGCGCTTCTACACGTATATGGAATCTATATATAATATTTTGATTGGCGACCGAAAGACCGCCTATACATGCATAACAAATAGCGTGTTAGGAGGTGGGGGTTACTATCAATGGAAGTTAAGAAATTCAAATTCGAAAGGAGGGGTTAACATTCCTGTACGGCAGTTTTCAAACAGTTTTTATTTTAACATAAATTTCTTGCATAAACTTAATAATTTAAATACACCGGTAATTATAAAGTATGTAGACTTATACAGTGTTATAATATTCATTTATTTTATGTAAATATAACATAAAATAGCATATATTTCAAGAACATTTAGGTCCATGATGAAAACAGTTTGATATTATAAATACACATAAATGTGACTTCACGTCAATCTTTTAAAAATTCGGGAGACTATAACTAGCTTATTAATAGGAATTTTTTCACCGGATTTTCATCAATAATCTTAGTTTTCCTAATATTTTCAGATGAAATTATAAAAAAAATGCTGGAATCCCCCATTGCTTCCTGACAGTGACATTTGTTTAAATACGCCAAATTTTTATTAAAATATGTTTTGTTTGATCTTTTAAAAATTCGGGAGACTATAACTAGCTTATTAATAGGAATTTTTTCACCGGATTTTCATCAATAATCTTAGTTTTCCTAATATTTTCAGATGAAATTATAAAAAAAATGCTGGAATCCCCCATTGCTTCCTGACAGTGACATTTGTTTAAATACGCCAAATTTTTATTAAAATATGTTTTTGTTTGATGCATAGGCAAGATGATGTACCTACCAAAATAAATTATCTTATAATTTTCTATTTAAAGTTATCTACTAAATGCTATTATCGTAGAATTGAAGATTGTGCCATTATATTCAATTTTATTAGTAAAAGTTGCTGAAAAATTATATTCAATGAACTTTTTCCAAAAAAAACTGTGAAAAGCTTGTATAAGTGATATTTCCGATTATCCGATATACACTAAAAACTAATGAGCTCTTCCCACATTGGTATAGAATGAGTATACAAAATTTTAAAATTTTCAGATTGATACTATTTGAATAATCGTATTCACACGATCCACATAGACACACATACTACCCACAGACATCATAAAAATGTTAAAATCGGATTCTGGAGACATCAAAACATGCTTATTTACTAAAATCTCTATATGCGACTTTTAGCACGATCCCCTTACCTTACCTAGGGTAGCGGGAGGTAAAAAGACCCTTTTTAAAAATGTGCCACATTAATAATATTAACATTAATATACAACTGCAAAACATACACTCAAAATTTAATTGCAATTTATTCATACCTGCTGGGTAAATACTAATATAAATTATCTATTTTCATTCAAATTTATTATTACGAACCTAACCCTAAATTTCTAGAAAATTTTTATTTTTACACTTTTCAGTCAACATTGGACGGTTACACAGTATTTCATATAACTTTTTTGAAATTCTTTTGATGCAAATAATATGTGCTTGTGTAATTGTCAAAATCCTTTAAATAGCATGTAAATCAGTAATCAGTTAAGTATAAAAAAAAATTAAAATTGAATGTTTCTGATCTCAACTATTTGCCAAGTGACGAATACTGTTAAAACTATTTGTAATAACACAAATCCATTCATGTAACTTACCTTTATACAAAAGTATGGTACATTTTAGTATTCCCTGATGAAGTTATAAAATGCGTAACGAAATATTGGAAATTTAAATACTACTTTATGGAATAACAATATAATTCCTTACAATCACTGTCAAGAAATCCGTTATTATAACTATCAACAATTACGGTGTTACTTCCTCCTATCATCAAATTCCAGGATGGGTTTCTTCGAGTATCTACTATCATTGAAATGCTGTGCTCAATAAAATTATTACTGAAATATGTACTCGTTTACAGTCCGGGACACGAATCATGAGCTCAGGGGCAATGGAAAGAAATAAGATAAGATGAGAACGACTAATTGCACAGATATGTCAACTTCAGACAGGCTGCATAGCTTTAAAACTTATTTGACAGTGATGCGTACTAAACTAACATTCCCTTTGGAGCTTACGATTCGTGTATGAATTGCTGTGGTGATTATTAAAAAATGAAACTCTTTGTAGGTACAACGAAAGAGCCAGATCCGAAGCCAGCTGTTGGGAGCTCCAAAGACGTGGAACCTGACTCCAACGCGGAGTTACCCCAGGCTGCTAGTCGATCGTCGGTTTTTACCACTAGCACTAAGGTAAGGGAAATGTTACGCACACCGTGAAATGGGGTAATCCACTATAGTAAAATTTACAACTAAAGCTATTTTAATATGATAAATTATTCTATACAAAAAGAGAAATATGAAAAAAATGTTCATAATTATTTTTTCTATTCCCATCCGTGAAGTGAGTACTTCACGTATCAATTTTTATGTGTGAAGTTTGATTTTTTGCACACTGTGCGTCAAGTGTTACTTCACGCACCGTTCATTATATTAAATATTACAAACTTAATTGTATTTTAATAACAAAGCTGTTAAATACCCGTAACGTTGGTAACCATGGTTACACAAGTCGATAATACAGAGGCTTTACGTTAAAAGAATGACAATGTGAAGAAAAAATATATTTTATTGCAAGGTCGTAGAAAAAGTATAGTATGTAACACGTGTGTGAAGCCCTACAATAAGTAGCACGTGTTTACTACGGTCAATATTTTCTGGAGTGATAATAGACGCAATTTTGACATCTGTCAATGGTTTCAACTTCACATACACATACTATAACTAACCGTTAATGATCTTTAATTTTAGGTAATGTGTCTCGGGTATTAGAAAACCTATCGGTAATTATTTTAAAAAATTAAACAAAACACACTACACTCTTAATTTGCGGTACTCTTGAAATTTGGAAAGCTGCCCAGCTCTCTGACCTTCGATGTGACAGTTTCTCCCCAGCTTCTGATTGGCTAATTCGCTTCGTCACGTGACTGTCCGCAAGCTATACGTTCATCTTAATAATTATAATTAATCGTTGTTAATAATATACGACTACGATTATCCGTGAAATGCTCATAAACGCCGATTATGATTAATCTTAATCGTAACCGTTGCGTCACTAATAATAATTATAATAATGTGCGGGTCTCATTAAATTTTTACGTTGGGGGAAATTAAATGTCTCATTTGTTGAAAAATGAAATGTCAAATTGAAAGTGTCAACCTATAATTTGTTTGTAGTGAAGTTTAAATATTTATTTTTATAAAATGAAAAGATAGATTATAGATTATGGCAGTATCTAAATATCATAAAGCAATATCACAAAAGGTATTATAGTTATTCATTAATACATATTTATTAAATTAGATTTTTAGTTAGTATAATGCTTTATTTATAATTAATTCACTTCTTAAACACACTTCAAAATGCATAAGATCTTTTTTATGTTCTCTAAAATGGTATTTTCTGTATTGATAAAAATCTAAGCATAGGTATAGGTACCATTAAGAACGTATTTTATTCCCATAGAAATTTTAGGTATCACTTTTTAGTAATGTTATGAATATTGCAAGAATAAATTACTATACTATGTACTCTGTGTAGAATAGTTTGGACATTATGTATGAAACTTTACTCGAGCGTATTTACGATACTCGTCGGAAACTACTATCTTCTTTCAAATCTTTTGTGCGCAGATTTAAAACGTTATTTACAAACGTTGAGATAAAAGGTAAAACGTCTGCCGTTGTTTTGGTATTTTAAAGAATGTGAAAATATTAAATAATGTTAATTTATTCAGCAATAGTAAATAAAAATAAATTTTACATACATTGAACCATCTCTTTCGTGTAGTATTATCTACATCCGCAATTTAGGGCGTGGTTTGAATTAGCTCCTGCAAATTCTACAGTCTAATTGTAGTCCAAAATGATAACGTCGACGTCATTAGTCTATAATAACTCTTTTTGTTTATTTTAGAAATAAATTATAGCTACAATATTAATAAAATTAATTAATTCTGTATTACTACTTTGGATTAAAATGTTACGATAAGACTAATCTGTTGTAAAAATTACGAATAGGGTGTCAGCACAGAAGAAACGAGACGACTGTACCGCAATGTAGAACGTATTCACAAAAAATCCGCAGACAAATATTTCTATCATCAGTTAAATAAATAAATATAAATATATCATCACGGCATTTTACCCAATACTGGGTGTACCATTATCTACAACACATGTAGACTTCGGTAATGATGACGATATATTTTACCGTGTGGGCGCTTACCAGGCGTCACCTCACGGGCACTCATAGCTAGTGTGGAGAGTGCACCACAGGGATCACTTTTGTTTTGTGCGATTAAAATTCTGCCCTGGCCGGGATCGAACTCGGGTCACCAGATTGGCAACCGGACACTATACGTACACGGCTACGCGATCCCATATTTTAAATTAGAGCACTTATAAGGAAATTTTTAAATTAAAATCTATAATATTTTTTATTGGTATTGGATATCGATAAGGATATCTATACTTAAAAGTAGTATCGAATCGATCCAGAAGTTTTCTTTATTGTATATTGTATCGATACTGTATCACTATTTCGTATTGCTAAAGCCGGTTTTACATTATCATAAATGTACATGCATTTTTAACTTCGTATTTGATCAAGCATTTTCAGTGATTACACGGTAATAAATTTTATTCTCAATCATTATAGTAATATACCGATTCCTAACCTTTTGGAGGTTAGAAAAAACGTCATATCTAACTTTACTGACAATTTCTTGGATTGGAAATAACAGATTTTACTTCCATATCTTGATATGGAAATGTTTGTGTAGAGGTTGCCTAGCAACATTGTCATAGGTCCTTATAATAAAATAGATTTTTTTTTCAAAAAAATTGATTTAAAATGAGGATGATTGTGAATAAAATAGTATATGTACATAACCTCGGTGGGAGTTTCATCACAGCCTTGCGCTTAATCTCACCTCGGGGCTTTGCCTCTCGGTAAAATACGTAAGGCCTAGGCTGTAATGAAACATCTCCCACTTCGGATGTAATATACTACCGTGAGTATTTTTTAACGTGAAACATTGGGTGTGTCATATACATGGTTACGACATTTGATTGACAGCAATGTATTTGCGAGTCCCATTTAATATGAAACATAGGGAACGAATTTGACAGAAGTATATTTAAATATTGTAAGAAATTTAGCCGGGTGAGAAAACCACTCGAGCGCACTAAACATATTTCGGGCACAAGGTGCACACAATAATTTTTCTACAACAAAATATAATTTTTAGAAAACATGTTTAATTATTTAAACAAAATTAACCTCTAATGACATCTTGTCAATGTGACATTTGATTGACAGCAATGTGTTTGCTTGTCTCATTTAAAATAAAACATAAGGAATGAATTTGGCAGAAGTATGATATTTAAATATTGTAAGAAATTTAGTCAGAAAATCACTAGTGCACAAGGTGCGCGCAATATTTTTTCTATAACTAAATTTAATTTAGAAAGCAGGTACAATTATTTAAACAAAATTAACCTCAAGACGTCTTGTCAAATGTCAAATTCGTTCCCTATGGCTGGTAGTGCGAGCTCGGTTTTAACTACAACGCTGTTTTAAGAAATGTCAAATTTCATTATTTAATAACAAAAATAAATAATATCAAATTTATCAAAATATGATTTTTAAGCAGAACATAGTTTGTATTCAAACAAATATTTTTTAAAAAATCATTCTTTAAACATAAGGATGAAATTAAATATTGAAATTTGAATTTGACATTTCTTAAAACAGCGTTTTAGTTAAAACCGAGCTCGCACTACCAGCCAATGTTTCATTATAAATGGGACAGGCAAATACATTGCTGTCAATCAAATGTCAAGTTGTACCCATGGATACGACAAACCCAATGTTTCAGGTTAAAAAATACTCACGGTATACAGCTTCTTTTGGTACCATACGAGGTTGCAAAAAATTCTCAAATAAGACAAGTTCTAATTTTGAAGGTCATGTCTTCAATTTTAATTTTGGTAATATTTAGGATTTTCAATAAATAAAAGTTTACATTTCATCTGTAGTTGGAAACCAAAAGTCAATGATACCTATAATTAAGTAGGCTAAATAAATTTTGAGAGCTGTTAGATATTAATAAAATGAAAGGTTATTACTCATTGATTTATTTTGAAAATTATTGATTTAAAATGAGGATGATTGTGATTAAAATAGTATACATAACCTCGGTGGGAGTTTCATCACAGCCTCACGCTTTATCTCACCTCGAGGCTTCGCCTTTCGGTAATATACATTAACCCTCGCCTGTAATGAAATATCTCCCATCTCGGATATAATATTCTATGATCAAAAAAAATTAAAATATTTTGCACGTAAATTTATTTGTAAATATATGATTGTGTAAAACTGAAGCTTAAGACTATCTCTAGTATGTAGTAGTTATAGCGAGTGTATTTTACTAAATACTTTTTTTTTTAAATAATAATAAATAACCTTTCTTTACAAAATATTTTTATTATTTTTTAACGTTTTTTTTTTTGTTTGTTCATTTTGTAAATATAACAACATAATAATTAATAAAAATGTACAAAAAAAAAACGAAGTACTTATTTGGAGTATGTGTGCAATAAAAAATATAGTTCCTCCAAAAACAATCAACAACCAAATGATAACTGATGATAACTTTTATATTTTGAGGTTAAATTTCCGCAAGAAGCTCGTATACCTCTTTTTGTCTGACTACACAATCTGGTATTTAATTAACTCTCTTTAGTCGATATGTATTTAAGAAGATCCTAATAATTATAATTCGCTGATATAAAATAGGATATTTCAAGTCTTAGTCCATTTGAATGAGCCTGTTTCACATTTTTCAAAAACTATTCTAAATGAAAGTCTATGCAATGATTTTCTTAATAATAATTTTTATTTTAATAATTTCTTGTTATTTGTGGAAATAATTAAATAAAAAGATTGGCGTCCTGAAAAACTACCCCCCACTCCTGTGACGTAGAAGTACATACATTTCCATCACCTACGTTCTACGTTTATTCATATTATTTATATAAATAAACGTAGGCTTATAGTTTGTCACATGTTAATAAAAAATCTTTTAATTTGACATTTGACGCTGACATAACTCATTGTAAATGAATAATAATTTATTACACTCAAAATAAATCGGACAATTTACCGAAGGTCGATAGCTGGATGGTGGCTGAATTTATATCAGAGAACGATTGTTTTACTGCTACCGAAATAAGGGATGTTAAAGATTTGAGACAAAATAAAATATAAAAACTGAATGCACTATATAAATTGATAATATATTTCACTTTAAGGTTCTGGTCATGATTCTTACTTGAATCTGCTATAGGATATGTAGATCTATGTCGAGAAAAAATAACTGTATAGTAGATGTAAAGTTTGCCCTGAACATAAAGTAAAGCAACAAAAATATACTGTATCTTCAAGGTGGATGAAAGTTGAAATGATCTTCACAAACATGAAGACACGATTTTTATGACAAATTATCAGCTCTTCGACCTATTGCTTCTAGCTTCAATTTTCTTTTCTTCGCATCTTTTGGCAAATTTATAAACTCTATAGTAGCTTTATTCCTAACAGTATTTTTGTAAGAAGGCACAATACAATGTCGTAAATTACTCATTTTATTTTGAACTTTTTATTACCTACATATTATACAACTTGAACCAATTTAAAAATTTGACACTTGTTTGACAACTTTGACAATACACTTGACACCTTAGACCGCTGAAGATGTATGTACTCTGACGTCACATTCTGTTTCAGATCACGTGACTTATTCAAAATTTTATCCAAATTTCAAAAATTCATTGTAAAATAGCTAAAGGATATTTCGTGATATTTTCAAATTTGAGGCTCTTTAAAGAACAATATCTTTTAAAATTTAATACTTAGAAGTCATATAAAAATTCTTGCAACAGCCCTATTGTTGAGATTAACATATTAATTGTGTATGTATTACAAGAATATAATGAAAAATAAAATAATTTCTTTTTAGAGTTCAGGAGAAACAGCCCAAGGTCTTGTAGAATGCCCCCTGTGTCTATCGGAGCTCCCGAGCTACTCTTTCGCCGAACTATCCGCCTGTGGTCATCGCTCTTGCTTGCAATGCTTGTCGATATATCTCCGCATAGAAATCAGCGAATCCCGGGTTCAAATTGCGTGTCCAGAATGCGCAGATCCCATGCATCCTAATGAGATCCGTGCGATCCTGGACGATGCTGCCCTCTATGAGAAGTATGAGGACTTTATGGTGAGGAGGGTTCTGGCAGGAGAGCCTGATACTCGGTGGTGTCCTGCTCCTGATTGCGGGTAAGAAAGAATAGTTGTAAGTACATTGACAAGTTGTTTCCAATATTTTGCAAATAGCATTAATAAATAAGATATAAAATCAGAAGTTCATTACTTTATCTTTCTCTCAAATTTTAGTGAATAAGCAATTTTTAAGGTCTCTAGAACCCGATTATAACAATTTTAAGAACTCGAATTTGTTCTATCCTGTACAGGGTGTCTCAGTGTCGATGTTTTTTTACGGTATCTCGGGAAATATTACTAATTGAGCAAAATCGTTTGCACATTCCAGGGTCAACTTTTTGAGAAAAGTTTAATGGTCATCATAGGAATTTTCAATCTTCTTTTGTTTCTGAGCTACAGGCAAAAATTTGTTTTTTGTTTATTTCGAAAATATCTCATAACTTATTTACGGGCCTATTCTGTAACTCAGTGGTTAATTTTTAACAACTGGTTAAAAAATTTAACCAATCAAGTTTGTTGATACATAACAAAAAATTGGATTTTTAGTTGTCAAATCAATAGCTATTGGATAAAAATTTTAACCAGTTGTTAAAAATTAACCACTGAGTTACAAAATAGGCCTATTATTATGATAGTCAGAGAAAAATAATTTAAACAAATTTTGTACCGTATTTTAGGTAAAATGAAATGGCGTAATTAGATTTTTTGAAAACTTCATAATTCTCGAGGTATAACACAAACTTATGATTTTTTAAAAGGCAACCTGTGATGGTCTCATCTTTTTGCTTATTTTATAAGTTTTTCAATGGTATGTAACAAGTCTACATTCTTTTGTTTTACACATGAATAAAAGATGAATTATTAATTTTTGGGGTGAAAAAAAAAAGAAAATTATTAAGAAACAAATGAAAAAACCTATAATAGTTCATCATATGTTTATTTTGATTCTATATCTATTAATTATGTTTTTACAGTAAATAAATTAAAAATAATGTGTAAAATTCAAGCAAATAATATTAGAAATAAACAAATATGATGAACTACAATATATTTTTTTTTTTCATTTGTTTCGTAATAATTTTCAATTTTTTCGCTCCAAAAATTAATAATTTGTGTTTTATTCTAGTTCAAAACAAAATAATGTAGACTTGTTATACATCATTGAAAAGCTTATAAAATAAGCAAAAAGATGAGACTATTTCCAACATGGTTGCCATTTAAAAAAATCATAAGTTTGTTATATCTCGAAAATTATGAAGTTTTCAAAAAATCTAATTACGCCATTTTATTTTACCTAAAAAAACGGTACAAAATTTGTTTAAAAAAATTTTCTCTAACAACCATAATAAGTAAGTTATGAGATATTTTTGAAATGAGCGAAAAACAAGTTTTTGCCTGTAGCTAAGAAACAAAAGGAGATGGAAAATTCCTGTGGTGACTATTAAAGCCTCATCTACACTTTGGCCGAGGTTAGGCGAATGAAAGCCAACGCCGAGTTTACACCAACGTGTGGTAAGGCTTTTTGTCTAACTTTGTAGCGACTCGCATTGGCCACTCGCCATTTGCCGACGCTCGCTTCAGAGTCGGTTTTTGGTGCACGAGTCAAAGGAACGAGAAATAACACTGGCCTAATGGTCTAGGCCAAATACTTGCCAACGTGTGGACGCAAAATACTTGCACCGACTCGCCTTAAGGTTCATTCACAGCTACTGTTTTAATTTATTGTGATAATGCGTAAATTATAATTTTAATGCACAATGCTATTACTTAAAATATCCATTCGCTGCGACGAATTTAATGGGTAAGCGTAAGGCTAACGATGGTTCGGACATCTATTCGCAAATATTAGAACCTTACAAAAATAATACTTATAATAATTATTAGCAACATTTATTTATTATTAAATATATACATATTTGTATATAAAAATTTAATTCATACGCACCGTAAAGTTAATACCAATCTTCCCCCAGGTGATGTAGTTTAATCGGAATGTATCATTTTTTTTAAATTTTTTGTCCTACCAACGAAAGTAGCATGTCAAATTGATTTATGGATAAACGTGTGTAGTTGAAAAACATGCTTTCGTCCCATAATCTTATTTCCTGTATTAAGGTTTCCCAATTTCTTTGTTGAGACCGAAGCTGACTTACTGGATGAGTTCTACATCGGCGTTTTGATTTTTTCTTTTCTTGTGCTATTTTACTTTTACACAATTAATTATAAACAGCACTTGCGGCAGCTATAATTTTTTTCTGGCGTTGAATAAATAAAAATCGTTCAGCATTCATGTTGACAGTTGTCATCAAAGTCTAATTTAAAAATAATAACCTTCTACGCATGCGCACACAAAGTTAATGCATAAGCATAGCATTAAAAGTTTGGCGTTTGCAAACTTTTGTGTTTATGCACTACGCTTACGCTTACGCGTTAGCACTAATTTGTAGCTGTGAATGGTCTTATGCATTGCCATCTAACAAACTTTTTCTGCGTTATGCGTTAGCGTTATGTATTAGTGTTACGCATTAAAACAGTAGCTCTGAATGAAGCTTTACTTTGCCTCGCTTGTATTTGTTTATATTGGTTTATTGGCGTTAGTTGGTCCAACGTGTAGATGAGGCATAAAACTTTTCTCAAAAACTGACCCTGGAATGTGCAAACGATTTTGCTCTATCAGTAATAATTCCCGAAATACCCTAAAAAACATCGAAAATGAGACCCCCTGTACACTGTGTAAATGATGTTATTACCGAAACTTTAACAAGCTTTATCTCTGGAACGGAAGAGCGGAGCAAAATTTGGATTGAGCATGTTTGTTTAAACATAATATAGTTTTGATTTAAGTAAAGTGAATTTTTAACTTGCCAGTGCCTTTAAAAGTAAAAACTGAAAATTAAAAGATTTATAATTTTTTATTTTTTAGGTACGCCGTGATAGCATCTGGCTGCGCAAGCTGCCCCAAAATTAAATGCCAGCGTCCCGGCTGCCTTGCCTACTTCTGCTACCACTGCAAAGCAGAATGGCACCCGAATCAAACCTGCGACGCTGCTCGCGCCCAAAGGTCCCCCAACGTCCGTTCATCTTCTGTCAGCTTTAGCCAGGATTCAGCGCATCGTAAGTGATCACCCGGTGGAATGCAGGAACGTGAGAAATACAGTGTGTGTTTTAGGGGACGACATCAAGCCGTGCCCTCGATGTGCGGTGCTGATTGTCAAGATGGATGATGGGAGCTGTAATCATATGATGTGTGCGGTTTGTGGAGCGGAGTTCTGCTGGTTGTGTATGAAGGAGATCAGCGATTTGCATTATCTTAGGTGAGAGATGTTATATATTTTTATTTGGTCCTCCACCCTAGTAACAAATTAGAACATTGTCATTTATTGTAATATTACTAAACTCTGTTCGCCAAAGTTTTGTCAACGTACACCTACTGATCACGTGAGTATTTCTTAACAGGTCCCGTCTTCGTCCATTGTTACGTAAATACGAGAGCGGTTAGCATAAAACTTTAGAACTACACATTTTTTTTTCACTAGAAGTATTTATATCACCTGACCTGATGTGTTTAAAAAACCACATGAAATATTTAGTTCTTTCATTTTAATCAAAAATTACAAAAAATCAGCGTGAATATTGCACCACTTCTATTAATTTTACGTAAAAACATCCCCTATTGATGTAGCATACATTTATACCTGCCTTCTACTGTAGGTGAGCCCTTACTTACGGGCCAATAGCATACAAGGGTTCTTACTGATCACTAGAAAATTGATGCAAAAAAATAATTGTACCTTTTTTCTATTTAAATCAGAGAAGGATAGTCTAATTTATCGTTCAGTATGATTAAATTATTTTTTATTTACATATTTTGTTGTATAAAATCGTTTTTTTTTTTTAAGTATGATATTTTTAAAAAGTTGCAAAAACCAACCATGTTGTAAACGTTCCGACCCTAAGTTCAGATTCATTTCAAACACACATTTTATATGGACACATAATTTCTAAAAAAAAATAAAATATGTAGACTATAAATTGAGGATTACGTATCTAAATATGCTTTAATATATTAATATAAGATCGTTCTATTCATTTTTATTAATATAATTTTCATTTGGCGTGAACTTATCTACACGTTACGGTTACATAATTATCAGCTCTTTCACTCTTCATTTGGGATTAGACGTTAAAAAGTTATAAACGCACGTGAGACATTGAATATATTGGACAATATTATTTTATTCTTTATTTTGGTAAGTTAATAACATACAATATTTAATGGCAAACTAATTTCATCGACATGCAACCGCGTTTTAAAGAATATCATTTTCCATTACAATTTTTTCATGATTTAAAAAATAAAAAAGACGGGTCTATTATTTTTCACTACTCTACCGGTTAAAGTTGTAAAAAAATAAGCCGTGCATGACCTATTTTGGCGTAATTTCGGCGAACAGAGTATAGACTTCCAAATTCTATGAGAGGAACTACTGCTCTGTAGCGACAGCACGCACTTTAGAATTCTATCAAATGAGGCATTTGTTTTCGCTTTTCGCCACGAAGCGAAAATTTGGTAACATGCGTGTCTCAAAACATTCGCCTGCAAGCGCACGACTCGAGGCGAAAGTGTCAAAGTAAAGTCATTATTTTGCCACAATTCTATTCAAAGCCAATTTATATATAATTTATATATTTATTATATACAACGGTTGTAATATTTTTTTATCTTAATAGTATAAAATCAAAAAAATTCAGAAACAAAACGAATATAGAATTCTAAAGTGCATGCTACCAAGATTCGTGAAAGTACAATCGCATTCGCCTGCTTTCTATGATAGATTCTAAAGTGCGTGCTACCACTGCAGGGCTGGTTTTTCTTGACAGTTCATTTCGTTTCAATTTTGTTTAGTTAACTCCTAGTTAACATTTTAACCAGATATTGAAAAACCGGCCCTAAAAATGGTAATTTCATTATTATAGAAATTCTTATTTCGTTTTCATTTATAAATATTCAAAATTCATATTTAACATATATTTTCGAAAAAGCCACAGACTTGGTCGGGCCCATTGGAGGCATGTAAGTTAATCAATTTAAACATTTACAAAAAATATATAAATACATATGTTTAAAATAAATATTCGATTGATGAATATCATTCAATGTATTTTTTATCTTCAAACAAACACACGCGGTTTCTATATGGCGTGGCATCATAAACTTAAACATGTATTATTTGGTTTTCTTTTCGTAGTTTCGTTATTTTTTGCATACATTTACTTGAAAATGGATTCTAGATGTCAAAAAGGCGACCACAGAAGGTTTGAAAATAGCGCAACTATTTCCTACCTTTGATAGTCCCTAACCAGAAATTTGTTAATAAATCCTACAAATCCCTGTTCCTAATATACAATTTCAAAACCTGGGTTTAATATGAAATGCCCATATTCTAATTTGTAACTATGTGAAATTCTTGTTAATTTTTTTTTTTATATTTAACGTTGAAAATTTTATGTGAGAGTGTGAATATGTGATGTGTATTACAGTCCATCCGGATGTACGTTCTGGGGCAAGAAACCCTGGTCCCGAAAGAAGAAGATCTTATGGCAGCTTGGAACACTCGTTGGAGCTCCTGTAGGAATAGCCTTGGTTGCGGGCATAGCTGTTCCTGCCATGATCATAGGTAAGGATATAGTTATTTACTTATCAAGGCAGGGAAGTTCGTCTTTTGATGACGAATATGGAGATTGTTTGCCGAGGCGTAGCTGGGGCAAATAACCATAATGAATCATGAAAAGGAACTTCAATGACGAGATAAGTAATAATATTTTCTGAAATCTTATAAGAATTAAAAATTACTGAATGGTACATTATAACCTATTTTTATTTAACACGGAAATCACATAGAAAATTTAAGGAATTCTATTTAAAATTGTAAGAATTTAAAACATATGTATACTAGACATCATTCTTCTAATTTTGTAATTGAATTTTATATTAAAACGTAAAATGTATTTGTGAAAATAAATATGGGAAGTAGTAGATTACATGACAATTTCAGGAAAAAATATACAAATAATGAACGGTGGTAATATATAATAAAATATGGGTGATTGCACATAGTGGCCACTCGTCTTATGATTCGTACAAGTTTTATTTAATATTTATTACTAAACGAATTTCTTATACAAAAAATCTGTTGTGGCCAGCACAAGACCTCTCGCCATTACCATATTAGGCTATATAAGTATTGTATTGCACTTCGCTTTCGAACCGTCGTTTTATAAAAAACATTAAAGAACTTTACTCAAATATTGTTTTTTATTGTATTTAATATATCTTCTGCACACATATTATTCTAATTATATCTATTTTTCATTGTATGAGGAAGTTTCTAAATGTCAGAGATTCTTCCAATTCATTAACCAGATTGGCGGTATTTCTGATGGATATATGCGTTTTACCACAATTTTACCTATAATTTCAAATATTTAATTAATAAAACATGTGTCATGTTATAAACATTGGAATTTGTCAACTGGTTTCCTTAGTGCCTTAGCCTCTGCGATTAGTTTACTCTATAAATTATAGTGTCTTTATCTCTAAATCTATACAAGATATAATAAAAATTTCAAGTGTATTAGATGGAGAATTTTATGTTCTTCAATATTTAATAAAAAAAACTTCCAAAAAATTATATTTAGAAGATTTTTTGTAAGAAACTACTACTTCCGGTTGTTCAATTGTTACCAAAAACTTTTCAGCTCTTCCCAGGAATGTCAGATTGAAGAAACTGCAGTTAAATATTTTTTAAGTCTTATAGTTTTTGAGGAATCGTCCCTCCAACATCCATACATACACACACACACACACATACACACATCCACACACACACACACACACACAGACATCATTTTAAAAATGTTATAATCGGATTCTAGGGAGCCTAAATCGTGCTTATTCAATAAAATCTGGATATGCGAAAATGGTTTTCGACGAGTACCATATAGAAAGCTTTTTTATTATCAATCTTACAAAATAAAGTATGTACTATTTAGAATTTTTTTATTGGTTTATTAAAAAGGCCCAGTTATAATTTCTGAAATACATGGTCAATACAACAATGTTTCTATTATCTTTTTAACAGTACCTTTTATTTTAAAAATAGGTTTTTATAGAGAAATTATTTATAATTTAATTTTAAGCTCAAATTTTTAAAAATTACTCTGATAATTGTACATTTTATATTAATTTTAAACTTTTCTTGAAATAAATGTATTTAAGTTGAAAAATAAACGGAACCATTACTTAGAAATATAAAGAAATAAAAATTTAGTTTAGTTTTAAAATTTTACACAGATTGCAAATTGTTTGCGTATGTAAATAAATTTAACAAAGAAAAGACATTCTTTGTTAAGCCTATGGCACACTGATTGATGGGCATCAGAGAGCATCGCACCCGTCATCGACGAAAAATAGCGGCGCCGCTATTTTCATCAAAGAGATCATTAATGAAACAAACATAATTTTACACATATATTTTAAAGACACATGACCTATCAAAAATATTTTATACTTTATGCAGTTTCATATATCTGATCTAAGTGGTCCTCAAATGGGTGAAATTAGAGATGTTCCATCTTCAAATCGTGTGTCTGAAGATGTTTCGATTATTGTAACGTTAATATCTTAACGAAATAACATTTAATTTCTATTTACTCTGAAAATGTTGCTGTGTAAACTGGTCTCATCAAGCTCCGCCCACCACTGCAACTGCAATAGATAGAGTACGAGTATAGGGGAATTTCAATTTAAAAACCGCTGGCATAGGAACATTTCACTGGTAATATTACCAACTTAACTTTCTTCCATTACGGAAAAATTCGCTGTATTTGTCATTGATGAAATTGAAGACCATTAATGATGGGTGCGTTCTGTTGTTTCATCGAAGAGCTCATCGATGCTCTCTGATGCTCATTGATAAAGCCTATGGCACACTTATCGATGAGCATCAGAGAGCATCGATGAGCTCATTGATGAAACAACAGAACGCACCCGTCATCGACGAAAAATAGCGGCGCTGCTATTTTCATCGAAGATCATCAATGAAACGAACGTATCTCATTTCACACGTATCTTTTGTGCCTCACGTCACTTTGACTTGTGTCAAACAACAATAAACTAGGGAAATATCAATTTAAAAACCGACGGTGTAGGAACATATCACTGGTAATATTACCAACTTTTCTGTTTTTCGTCAGAGAAAAAAATTATGTATTTGTCATTGATGAGACAGACACAAAATTATAGATGACGGATGCGCACTGTTGTTTATTCAATGAACTCATTGATGCTCTCTGATGCTCATCAATAAGTGTGCCTTAGGCTTTAACAGCGTAATTTTTTTCAAGGAGTACATAGGAGATTAACATGGGAAATCAGTTTTTTGTCCCCGTTTCAACTTCCGGGAATGGTTGTGGTGTCAATACAAAGATAAAAAATTTCCCCATCCGAAAATACCAAATACGTGAAAATTATCCATTATTTTAAGCCCATATCACAGAATACATTTATACAGTAGCGACACTCCTTGTAGGCACCATTGTTGTTGCGATTTGACTTTTATGAGCTTGAATTTTAAATTTGTTGGCAAATTTACGCGGGAAATTTAAATTGTTTTAAATGGTAAAAGAAAAATTAGACCATAAAAGTACTAAAATATTAATTTTATTAAAGAATTAAAAAGAAATCAGATAAAATAATCACATAATTATATTTTTATTAAACAAATACCTGAATTTTACAAATTCATTACAATGCAGAATTTTCTATATCTTTGATGTGGGAAACAAACGTCAGACTCGATGAATATGTCCCATATATCCTTCATCAAATCTTCTCTTCCACAAGCCTTGGGCCACATTTTACACCTATATTTATTAAATGAATATACATTTTACATGATATGGTAGTCGTTTTGCATTACTTACATTTCTGGATCTTTCGGAAACGAAAAAAAAAAAAAACGTACATTTCCCTTTCTCCATTTTTTAAATCTATTTATACAGTCTTTATATGAACAAAGAAGTCCTCCCGATTCTACTTTCTTCATTTTATCCATTTCATTAGAAACTAACACCACTTCTAAACTTCACAAACAGTTCACAAAATGACATATGTCAAAAGTGAGAAGACGTGTTTGGTTTGCTTGAATTAGCCATAACCCTAAAATACATGGGCGTGACAAGCTGAGACAACAGCTCTTCCAGAATACGTGAAATATAATGATTTTCCTTATGATAACGATTTTTCCTTTCGTTTGTTGAAAAAAGAACATATTTGTTTTTATTAGAAATCAATTTGTGTTTCTCAATATACTTTTATTATTGACCCCTAACGGAAAATGTTCACGTCGAGATAATGAAAAGAACAAAGAATCGTAAGATACGAAGATATGCCGAAACAATCCGATTTTATCCGATTAGCCCTTTAAATTTGTTGGCATACTCATTCTCTCTCTAATATTCATTTCTCTCTCTGACTGTCGCTTCTGTATAGATGTTTATTCTGTGCCCATATACCTATTAGTTTTAAAATTAATTCATTTTTCTATTAATAACAGTAGCCATGCCAAAATTTAACTATATGTACTGTCCCTTGACAATGTCAATAAAAATGTTCAATTAGGGAACACATACGTTATATGTTCCTCAAAGTATGCAAAAGCAATTAATGTAATTTGTATTTGTAGGTATTCCAGTATGGGTAGGAAGAAAGCTGTACACGAGATATCGTCTAGCGAATAAACATAAAAGGAACGCTGCCATCGTTGGAGGTGCCGTCGCTTCGGTGAGTCATTTTAAAACATATTTTATATTTCCTCTACATATAAAATGCAGTATATGAATGTGTTTTGCAAGCTTATCATTGAAACGATTTCATCAATTTATACGAAATACTTTCACATTATAGGTGTAAATAGAAAAATACGTATGAAATGAATTTATTGCATAAAATAAATTTAAAAAAATCTAGGTGAAATAGATAAATATAAGTATAGAATAAACGTTCACTCTTTACCAAATACAATTAAGCGTTTCGTATGTGTTACGAGCGTAAAATACTTGCAAACCTATAAAATTTTATAGTTATACTACAATTTGTATGGAAATAAAAAAAAACGCGAATGTATTTCGCGGTCCAGCGATTACGTTTTCAATACGGAAATAAAGTGTTATTTATTTCACTGATTTCCGTTCTATTTTACTTTTTCTCTTACAAACATATTACAATTTTCGAAACAAAACATTTTGTTATTCTGCTTCGTACATACATATTACAAATTCTGTATTAGGAAAATTCATGAAGTAGATATTTAATATTACGGACTGTTTTTCAACAATTGATTTCTGTAATATTCTGTCACAGTGAACAAATTAAGTATAAAGAATGAAAAATTCTGTTTAAAATATGTCGGGTTGATGAAATTTTCACAAATACTTCATTATACAGGTGGCACTGAAAAATGGGTCATTTATAATTATTTTTACCTCTCGCTAAGAGAGGTATTGGATTCATGCTAAAATTCGTATATCGAGATTTAAGTGAATAAGCACGATTTAAGGTCCCTAGAATCCGATTATAACATTTTTAAAATAATGTCTCGCTCTCTCTCTCCCTCTCTCTCTCTCTCTCTCTCTCTCTGTGTGTGTGTGTGTGTGTGTGTGTGTGTGTGTGTGTGTGTGTGTGTGTGTATGTGTGTATGTCTGGATGTTGGAGGGATGATTCCTCAAAAACTATAAGACTTAAGATCTGTTTAACTATGAATTCTTCAATCTGACATTCCTGGGAAGAGCTAAAAAGGTTTTGATAACAATTAGACAACCGGAAGTAGTAGTATCTTAAAAAATTCTTCTAAATATTATTTTTTGAAAATTTTTTTTACTACTAATATTGAAGAACATAAAATTCTTCATCTAATACACTTAAATTTTTTATTATATCTTGTACAGATTTAGAGATAAAGACACTATAATATGTAGAATAATCTAATCGCAGAGGCTAAGGCACTAAGGAAAGTACTTGATAAACTCATATGTTTATAACATAGTTTGTAAATGACAAATGTCAGTGTCAAAAATCAACAGTTTTAGTGACATTCTGATAGCTTTTTCTGGGAAGTACATTTAATCTTACTTATGTTTTTATTAATTAAATATTTGAAATTATAGGTAAAATGCATATATCCATCAAAAATACCGCCAATCTGCTTAATGAATTGGAAGAATCTCTGACATTTAGGAACTTCCTCATACAATGAAAAATAGATATAATTAGAATTATGTGTGTGCAGAAGACATGTTAAATGCAATAAAAAAACAATATTTGGGTAAAGTTCTGTAATTTTTTGTTTTAAAACGACGGTTCGATAGCGAAGTGCAATACAATACTTATAGTCTAATATGGAAATGGCGAGAGTTCTTGTGCTGGCCACAACAGATTTTTAAATTTTGTTATATAATATAAAGAAAATTAAAGAATAATAATTATAAATCAAAAAGTTATTTCTAGTGGCACGTTTTTCAGTTTCACTTGTATATTGATATTTAATAATAATTTTATTTGAAATCGTTACTAAAGTGCATAAAAAAGTAATCCATTAAACGACTATTTCACGAAAATGAAGTGTTATCAACCTTATTGTACATGTAAGATAGTTTGGGCAGGTATACGATGTACACTAGTACATTTGTATATAAAATAACAAAAAAATATGTGCAAGAAAACCAAACTAAAAAATTCGGATGAAGAATCGGCAGATAAAACACAATAAAAAATAAATATTTTTTTTTTTCATTTTTTTTAATTTCAAATAAAATCTAACATGCATCTTGGCACTGAAGTTCCTTTTTATCACTCATGTGATTTATTTCACTCGACACTACGGGCCTCAGCAATTAATTTCCACACATGATAAAAAAATGAACTTCAGTATCAGTGCTTTGATAAATAAATAATTATGGTCAGAAAAAATGACTGTCGGCTCCAACAATAAAACTATAAATATCACAATTATGACAAAGCGGTATATCGTCCACTGTTTGCTTTGTAATATTGGCTGCTAGCGGTCCATTATTTCCGCCGCTCTGTTTGTGCATTGAATGGTTACTTTCCCTGCTCTGTATAGTAAAATAATCTTACTGTTCCTTTAACATAAACACTATTTTTTATGGGAATAAAAACTGTAATTCCAAATATTATTTCAAACAAAAATAGGATTTATGTTTAAAGAACAGTAGTATTAGTTTAATATACAGAGCAGATAGACAAGTAGAGGAATCATTCAATGTATGAACAAAGCGGCGCAAATAATGGCCCATTGAAATCCAATATTATAAAGCAAACAATGAGCAATATGCATCTTTGTCATAATTACGATATTTATAGTTTAATTGCTGGATTCAACAAAGTTAATTTTTCTGACTATTCTTAATTCTTTGATAATTTAAACTAACAAAAAAAAAACATATCTATTTTTATTCCATTTGTTTATGTGCTCTTTAATAGTGAAAATAATACATAATATTTTTTAATGTTATCCATTTATTAAAAATGATCTTAATCTTTTTTAAATTGTAAGATAATATTTTTTCCTCCGTAATGCGAGCGTTGAATTCAAGCACATTTTTAAGCACGGTTAAGCACTACTTGAGAGCGCTCCTGAAAGTGCTTTTCGCACTTACATTCTGTAGAATGAAGCCTGTATTTTCCCGGAAAACCATTCTCTACTTTTCTCAAATCTAGGCCAAGTAACGAGAAATAATTTTTTATTTATTGATTCAATGATAATATAGAATTATATAAATAAGATGTTATGTATTGATCAGTTATTCAGTATACATTAACAAAGGATTGATGAAATCAATAAATAATAAAATAATAATGAATATCGTAACTAGTTCATAGAACAAAGGGAGTAATTTTACTGTTGCTTGCATCACTCAAAGAAATAGAAGTAGTAGTGTAATTAGTTTGACAGCTTTAGCAGTTTTTAAGACACCAGAAATTAATTTTACAGTTTTGGCAGTTTTTAAGTAATCTATACTGTAGGTATTCCAGATAAGAATGGATTCAAACCAACTTTACATTAGCAAAAAATTTATAACAAAACGTTTCAGTCAGCTGTCAGTTGTCAACTGGATTTGTAATCAGTGCAAACGACGTAGGCAAGCAATATCGATGTTAAATAGTATATTCTGTGTGATCAAGCAATATCAAAACAAAAAAATTGACGGCTCCGCTACGCCACCAATTCCATTCTTAATCTGGATTACAATATAGAAATTAGAAATTAGTTTGAAAACAATCCAAAACAAGATTTTTTTAAATGAAGGGAAATATTTAATGATGAAGTGTATTATTATTGAATAAATCTAACTAAAACTCTAAAAACCATGGGTGGTAGCATGAATGGTGATTAATAATTAGGAGAATAGTGATAGCTACGAGTTATTCCACATGTTGCAAAACGTTAACTACAATGTTACAATTGGTTACAATACTCTAGGTCTAGGACGAGACAAAAATGTAAACAAAAATCCTTGCAAAAATCTTAATTATTGATTTTTGTGAAAATAGTTATTTATGTAAATAACGAAGATAGATTTGTGAAAAATTCATGAATCTCACTGGGATTTGAACCCAGGGCCTTCCGATATCTAGTCGGACACTCTACCAACTGAGCTATGAGATCCCGTGAAGTTCTTGAATTTTTCACACGTCGCATACATCGTTGTAGACAAATTTTGTCTCCCACTTGGAGTATTGTCACCCGCACAACACCGCGACATCTGTCTTCATTATTTACACAATTTAATTTGAACACTTAACATTGTTCATTGTAACTAAGTTACAGAAATTCACTGTTGAAATACATCTGAACAGTTCTTTACATAGTTATGTATGATATGTGTTAAAAGTGATATTTTATTTTGTGGGAAGGAAGTTTAAAACACGACGCGAAGCAGAGTGGGTCAAACCTTCGTGCAAAATAAAATCACTTTAACACGTACATATATCATACACTATTTTTTTTTCAGTGCTATTTTTGCCTTCCGTCACCTATAGGTAAACAAAACTGATTTCATATCTTCAATTTCTTTTATTTTCAATTTAACTAGATCGTCGTAGCGGCACGCTTCAGCTGTTTTCGAATCGAACTTGTCTTAATTTTTTCGAGTTAACTTTCAAGTCGAGTTGTATTTTAAAAATATTCTAGTTGTCGATTTTTATCTACCGCTACCCTTGGTAAGGGAGATATAAGGATCGTGCTAAAAATCTGATATCAAGATTTTGGTAAATGACCACATTTTAAGGTCCCTAGAATCCATTTTTAATTTTACGACGATGATGTCTGGATGTGTGTATGAGCGTGTGTATGTGTATGGATTTTGTCTCCGCTCTAACTCAAATACAATCATTCAGAAAATTCTGAAACCTTGTATTTCGATCCTATTCTAATATGGAAGGAAACCATTAGATTTTAGTGTAAATCGGATAACCGGGAATGCACTTTACTTGAAGTTCATAATGGTTTATCTTGAAAAAATACCATTAAATGTTTTTTTGCATTTTATGTCATCATAAAAATTAAAGATTATTGAATTTTGTACAGGTACCTATACATTAATACTTTTTCTATATGTTTTACAGATAAAAAAAAACTAATTAAGTACCTCAAATTAATAATGGTGACATTTTAAAAAGAAAATAATAAATAAAGCAATAGTTATACAGTATGTCCCCGGATTGAGTTTACAAGAGGAAAAAAAAATTTATTTTTGATTTTACGAAAAAATGCCAAGGGAAGAAAAATTTTTGCTTGAATTAAAACGCATGTTTCAGTTATTAAAACTTTTAATTAATGTAAGGTTCTTTTATAATAACGTTTTTTCGTATTTTGTCCTCTTAATAATACAGTTATTACATTGAATCTAACATGATTTTAGTTAGCTTTGAAATATTGACAAATGATTATTAATTCTAATTTCAGATAAAAAAGAGTTAATTTAATAAACTACAAGTATTTTGATTTTCGCCGTTTTTACCTCTCGCTAAGAGAGGTATTGGATTCATGCTAAAAATCACATATCGAGATTTAAATGAATAAGCACGATTTAAGGTCCATATAAACCGATTTTAACATTTTTACGAAGTAGATATAATTAGAATTGTATGTGTGCAGAAGACATGTTAAATACAACAAAAAACAGTATTTGGGTAAAGTTCTGTAATTTTTTTGTTATAAAACGACGGTTCCATAGAGAAATGCAATACAATACTTTTATAACATAAAATGGACATGGCGAGAGGTCTTGTGCTGGCCACAATAGATTTTTTCTGAAATTAGAATTAATAATCATTTGTCAATATTTCGAAGCTAACTAAAATCATGTTAGATTCAATGTAATAACTGTGTTAATAGGAGGACAAAATACAAAAAAAAAAAACGTTATAATAAAAGAACCTTACATTAATTAAAAGTTTTAATAACTGAAACATGCGTTTTAATACAAGCAAAAATTTTTCTTCCCTTGGCATTTTTTCGTAAAATCAAAAATAAGAAAATTTTTCCTCTTGTAAACTCAATCCGGGGACATACTGTATACAAATAAATAAATATATCATCACGGTATATTACCCATTTCTGGGTGTGCCAGTATCTACAACACATCGGTAATGATGACGATATATTTTACCGTGTGGGCGCTTACCAAGCGTCACCTCACGGGCACTCATAGCTGATGTGGAGAGTGCACCGCAGGGGTTACTTTTGTGCCATTTAAAATTGGAAATATTTGGCGTCTGTCGGGATCGAACCCTGTTCCCTCAGGTTCGCGACCCGACACTCAGGCACGCAGCCACGGGACCCGATACAAAGGAACTTAATATACATAGATAAAATGTATTTACGGATTTCTCGGCGGTGATTGTAAGGAAATATATTTTTGTTATTCCATAAAGTAGTTAATTTTATTTAAATTTCCAATATTTCGTTACACATTTTGTAACTTTTATTCCCTCAAAATGTGTAACGAAATATTGGAAATTTAAATAAAATTAACAAATTGGAATAATACTACCTTTTTTTAGTTTAAGTTCTGTATTTATTTATTACGTTTCGGCACCATAAACTGGTGTCTTCTTCAGGGGAAAACATTGACATAAATATGCCAAGAAGGCACCAGTTTATGGTGCCGAAACGTTGAGTTTTAATAATAAATAAATACAGAACTTAAACTAAAAAAAAGGTAGTATTATTCCAATTATTAATATGAATTCTGAAAGATATTTTAATAATTTAAAATTAACTACTTTATGGAATAACAACAATATATTTCCTTACCATCACCGCCGAGAAATCCGTTAATACATTTTATCTATCAACAAGTACGGCGTTACTTCCTCCGAACACTTAATATACATAGTTTGCAGCATTAGTAAATATGTAGGTATATATTTAAATTAATAAAAATTAAATAGCGGGAGGTTTTGTGTTGGCCACATCAGATTTTTTTTAAAAACTTTCCTCGCATTTTCTCGAATCCAACCCTATAGGAGATGATTAGGAAGGAGATGAGTAGCAGTATTTTAACTCTGTCAATCGTTTATGGATTATTTTAGAAAAAAATACTTGAAGTAAAAGTGGCGTACAATTAATTTTTCTGTAATGTTATTTGAAGTTTTTTTTCTCTAAAATAAACCATAAACGTTTGACAAAATTAAAACACTGTTAGTCATCTCCTCCCTAGTCATTTCTTAATCACCATTCATGCTACCACCCCATGTGTTTTACTGTAATATTCGCATTCTGAAATCATTGTTTTTTGAAATTGACACTCGTAAATATAAGAAAAGGTCTTTTATGTTCCATGTTGTTCCACATCCCTTATAAATCTTATTAATGAGCTGAAATTCTTCCGTACAAGACAATCCTGAAACGTTTCTTTTGTGCTGAAAATTTATACTTTCCTTTCTGCCAAAGAAATGTACCAAAGGAAATTATATAAATAGCAGTATATATCATGTTTTATCCACAAAAACAGCGGTAGTTCAATATCAATCTTTGGTTAATAAATCTTCGGAATAGGAAAGCTAAATTTGCAACGAAATACATTCAATTTTACACTTGCTTAAATAAAACAGAAAATATCTGATGTGTACACCACATGACTTCCTTGTACGCCTGTTACACTATAAATCATACATATTTTGTTAATAATTAAAATATGTATTATAACAGAGCCAATCATAAAATTGCACCTATTTGACATAATTTGACATTGACATTAAATTCTTTATTTTTTGTTGTTTTTTTGTCCTAATTCATAGCAAACTTAATTACAGAAACCAAAAAGAACATAATTTTTAATATGCATATCTCGCTTATACAAAGAGCTAATTTAATCATTCAATTCTCTAACAGCCCGATTCACAAAAAGGTTTAAGCTAATCCTCATTTTTAGATTAGCGAATTCTACTCTAATTTTGACAGTTTATAACTTAAAATATAGTCTAATCTATTCCTAGTATCTACAAATATAGTCTAATCTATTCCTAGTATCTACCTTTATTGATAATATCATGAAAATTAAATTTAAAATACCGAAATAGAATAGAATTCACTAATCAAAAAATGAGGATTAGCTTAAACTTTTTTGTGAATCGGGCTGTAAAACTTTTATTTGAAACATTTATTTTTAAAATCAAAATAACAGCATTTTTTCAAGAAAAACTAATAACAGCTTCAAGTAAAGTGTTACTTCCAGTTGAACTATTTTAACCAAAATCTATTATGTTATTTCCATTGCAAAAGTATTATATACTGAATTTGAAAGGTTTTGGATTATATTTTAATATAGTTTTCCATTAAAATATATTATAGGTTTCAAGTAAAGTACCACTTCCGGTTAGACCATTTTAAGTAAAATATATTATGTTATTCTTATTGATATAAAAGTCTTATATACTAAATTTGAAAAGTTTTGGATTATATTTTAATATAGTTTTCCATTAAAATCTATTATAGGCTTCAAGTAAAGTACCACTTCCGAAATTTATGTAATGACCAAAAAGGGAGGTGCACAACTAGATGTTATAACAGTCCTGAATACAAAATTTCAACTTTCTACGGCTTCCCGTTTTTCAGTTATGCGAGATACGTACGTAGGTACGTACATACAGACGTCATGACGAAATTAGTCAAAATGGTTTCAGGAATGGTCAAAATGGATATTTCCGTTGAAATCTGGAAACCTAATTTTTTCGCGATTACAATACTTCCTTTACTTCGTACAAGGAAGTAAAAATTGTATCAAAATTAATACTTAAATTAAAACCCAGGAGTTTTGCAAATTGGCATTTAGTATAGTTTCATAACCTGAATAAATGACTAAATTTGAACCTTGGGGCGCTGTCGCTCACTCCGCCATATTGGTAAAATGGCGGCAAAATCAGTTTTTTGACAATATCTCCTTTCCAATATATCCTAGACAAAAAGTATAAGAGACTAAAGTTGAAGCTCGCCATTTTTTATACCAAAAAGGATTCAATTATACAGTGTGTCCCATTTAAAAGTGCCACCATTGGGATCTCGAGAACTATAAGAGATACGATGTCGGTGAAATGGAACTTTTTGTGCGCTTTTGGGAGGCTATCTCAGATGCGCTTTTGTTTTTCCAAAAATTTTTATAGGGCACTAGATAATGACGAAAAACTGAATATTGTTTTTTTTTCTTTTTCAAATATCTTCTAAACTATTATTAATTGAGAAAAACGTTTCAAATATAAAAGATAGATATTTTTATTAACTAACCAGTGGCGTACGAAACAAATTTTTACATCCGTAAATTTTCGAGATATAACACAAACTTATATTTTTTTAAATGGAACCCATATCTGATTTTAGTCTCAAAAAAATAATTATTTTTTTCTCTTTTCAATGATGTAAGGGTTATTATGTTTTATATTTGTTTTGCCTTCAAAATTATTATTTTTTCTTCATTTTGTATTAAATTTACAATTATTTTGAAAATATTAGTAGATTTCTATTTACAAATACTCCTTGTATTTAAATAATTTATTTCGTTAGAAAATTTTGCTCAAAATTCGTATCAAATTAATTTTCATAATATTTGTATCAGGTCGCCCTTAGCACATTATAGTGTAATTTATAATTATGAGTCTAGAATGATAATATTAAGTAATAAAGGCATAAAATAAATTTTATCGATCAAATACAATATAATTAATAAAAATAATAATGATTTTTTGGGAAATAATAAGAAAATTCAGGAAAATAAAGAGAAAAATTAATTTTTAGGAGTAAAACAAATATGAAACATAATAACCCTTACATCATTAAAAAGAGAAAAAAATAATTATTTTTTTGAGATGAAAATTAGATATGGGTTCCATTTAAAAAAATATAAGTTTGTGTTATATCTCGAAATTTTACGGACATAAAAATTTATTTCGTACGCCACTGGTAAGCTAATAAAAATATCTAGAAGTTATTTGAAAAAGAAAAAATCAACAATATTCAGTTTTTCGTCATTATCTACTGCCTTATGAAATTTTTTTGAAACACAAAAGCACGTCTGAGATGACCTCCCAAAGGCGCACAAAAAGTTCCATTTAACCGACATCGTATCTCTTATAGTTCTCGAGATCCCAATGGTGGCACTTTTAAATGGGACACACTGTATTATTTACCTTGGAGGATGAACTATCAAGGAGTTACGTTAAAAAATAATTAACCAAAATAATAATTTATGCGAGATATTTAAATTACATACAAATAATGTAATGTTATTTATTTAATATTTAGTCTAATAGTTTTTCCTACTTATAACAGTTTGCATTCGTCCTGGCATCAAATATGAAATTAAGTAATATATCGGTGCTTTTAAAATTATTTTTGTGACATATTTAAAGACAGGATAGCGCTGTTTAAAAATTTGAATTCGGCATGAAATTCTCTTTTATGTAATATATTAGGTACATGATTTTTACCGATGAGCAAGTTGCTAACAACTTAAACACATGAAATTCTTCAAATATTTTAAATATCTTGTTCTCCTTATTGTTTGGCCTATAAAAATACCATGACTAACTATATAAAAAAGTAACTTTTACAAAGATTTAAATTCAACAAAACTAGCAAAATAAAACGTGATTATTGAATTAGAAGCAGGTATAACATTTATTTGAAGCATTGTTCTTTAAAATTAATACGACAATTTTGCTTAAGGAAAAACGTGCGCTTTTCGTGTTACATTCGGTTAAACATTTAAATTTGCTAAAGTGCAGATAAAAAGTAATTAGAGAAAAAAGTAAAATATTTCTCGTTTGTTTTACATAAAAGAGAAAAGTACATACTCGTAATTCATTTTCATACTCCACAATTTTCTCATTTCCGTTGAAATTTCAATTTTTCATTTACGTCCTGAATAAATATTTACAATTAAAATTCATTTATTCACAAATTAAAAGTTAACATACGGAATACTCGTACTCCTCTTTTTTGTGTGCTGGAGAAGTTAGACAAAATTTGCACTTTCTACAATTCCTGTCCTGTTTAAAATTTAAAGCGTGTACCAAGTTTCGTGACCTGAATGCTCAAACTCTGAACTAAACGATAAGACGCCAATCGTAAATAAACTTAAGTTGAATTGAAAAACAGAAACGCTTTCACAAAAATTACAAAAATTGTACGCAACTTCGTATGTCTTATACAGGGTTGGGCAGAAAGGACGGATGTTTTTTGAAACGTCACAAAATTGATACTTTTTTGCTTAAGGAAAAATTTATTGACAAATTCTGCACATTGGAAGAACTGAAAGAAGCTATTCGCGTAGAAGTGGCCTAATTGATAGAGCGATGTTGGAAAGAGTGTTTGCAAATTTCGTAGAACACTTTCAGAAGAGCATTAATGGTAACGGATACCACATAAAAGATTTTTTCCACATTTGATTTTGTTAAATGCTATATCATTACGAACTCAAATCTGTCAATATATTTTTTCTTAAGCAAAAAGTATAATTTTTTTTGATGTTTTAAATAACGTCTGTCCTTTCTGCCCAACCCTGTAGTTCTCGAAATCCCCATGTTGGACAAGTTATCTTGGGCATTATGTAGAAAGCCAGGCGTACCTTTAGGGCAGTGGTTCTCAACCGGTGTTCCTTAAGCACTTTGAAAGTGTTCCGCGATTTTTTTTGGCAATTTTAATTTAACAATGTTTTGTGAATTATAAATTAATATGAATGAACCGAGTGAGAACTACAACAGAATTCCTTTTTCTTGTATCATATAAAAATGTGTTGAAATTTGTATTGATAGAGCCCCATTGATGGTAGGACGCGGGATTTGTAGTTTTTTCATAAAAATAAAATTGATATTTATTTCAACCATTCCTTCTTGCATAACAAGCACTTATTGCAAAAACTTTGCCCGAGTAGAGTTGTTAACACAGAAGTCAGACGGCTCTCTCGAGGAAAATGATGCTTTTCCGCGTACTAAAATTAAGATTTGCTTCGTTTCTTTCAAAATGAAAATATTTTATTCCCTCAAGATCTTAAAAATAATATACGAGCCCTAATCCATATTAGTTGGTCTATTTGTTAAATTCATTTATCGTGACAAATAGTATTATTTCCAATAATAATGGAGGAAGTTTTTATTTTTTATTTAAAGTAAAGATATTTCCACATTATAACGTAACTTTAAATTATATTTCTAGCTAAATATGAATATTTAACAGTATAAAAATAATTCAAGTTTATTAGTAAATTTCTATTATTTATATATAATTCCCGGATTATTCTTAAAAATTGCGGTAATTTTTTTTGCGTCTTATTTCTGAACTCTGACAAACAAATGATGTCAATTCTTTTCAAACTTTATTTGCTTTTCTTGTATTGTGACCCCTGTGGTGCACTCTCCACGCCAGCAATGAGTGCCCGTGAGGTGACGCCTGGTAAGCGCCCGCACGGTACAAATATGTCATCATCATTACCGATATCTGCGATAAAGCAGATTGGCACACCCAGAAATGGGTAATATGCCGTGATGATATATTTATTTATTTATTTTATTTGTATTGTTAGTAAAGCTATGAATTATTTAGTTTGATATTAAAACAACAAAATATTTCAGAAAATATATTTTGCTATGTAGCACAAAAACCACGGCTCGTACCACGATCACGGTTTTAACTAAAACACTGTTTTAAGAAATGTCAAATTCAAACTTCAAAATGTAATTTCACCCTTATATTAGAAGATCGATTTATTTAAAAATATTTGTTTAAATACGAACTATGTTCTGCTTTAAAATCATATTTTAATAAATTTGATAGTATTTATTATTATCATTAAATAATGAAATTTGACATATCTTAAAACAGCGTTTTAGTTAAAACCGTGATCGTGATACGAGCCAAAATATCTATAATATAAAAAAGTACCGATAATTACGTTAGTTATTATTTGTATTATATATGCGCTAAATAAAATAAAATTTTAGCGACTAGGACAACTTTTAGGGCTTGAACGGTGTGCTCAGTGGAACTGTTTACCAGATATTTTTAATTATTTAAACAACGTCAATCAATACAAGTATACTGGGTAAAATTTTTACTACGACAGACAAATTATCAGCATTCCATAAAAAGATTATTCTTTGGAAAAAGCGAGTAGCAGAGAACAATCTGAAGATTATATATGAATTTACTTTTTCTATTTTAATTAACAAGTGTTCCGCCTAAAGTTCTTGCTCATAAAAGAGTTCCACGGTATTGAAAAAGTTGAGAACCACTGCAACAGGGGTTTGCATTCAGATGAGAAACACTGACATACGAAAAAAAAAAAAACTGCGCAATATGTATGTCTTCTTTAATATGAGTAAATATCTTATATATCATTATTATATTTAGTTTAAGTTTAGGTTATAAATTTAAATTTGCCCGGTGTTAGAGCTATCTTTCTCGCTCCAGTGAATTCAAGGGGTAGGAAAAGGCAGAAAAATGAAAAATTGTACACTGCGGATCTGAAATTTATGTACTAACAATACAAATAAATCTTTATCGAGTACGCAGAGCAAAATATCGGTACTAAACAAGATAAACAACCCAAAAATGTAAAAATATTTTATCGGAAAACGATTTTTGATACGCAAATTTATCAATCACTTACTTATGCGTTTTTTATATTTTCTGTACATATTTTAGCTGAAATAGGTGTTCATAATAATGTTTATTTTATTTTTACAACCATGAGCAGGTTTCACATTTTTCAGAAAGTAGTTTAAATGAAATTATTAAAAAATCTTTCAGAATTCATGTAACAATTAGAATAATACTAACTTTTAGATTAAGTTCTGTATATATTAACATAAATAAACGTTGGTTTAAATTAAAATATATACAGAACTTAAACTAAAAAGTAGTATTATTCTAATTTTAAATGGAACTTTATGCAAGAATTTCTTCGTACATACATAATTAAATAAAAAGATTGGCTCCCGAGATAGTAATAAAAACAACCCCCCACTTCTGTGATATTAAATTATGTAGGTACTACAGCTACTAGAGAATATTGTTGACTCGTCCGCCATATTGGAGCCCAAGTGAACTTTGTAAATAATGAAATAAAAGTGGATTTTGTAAGTTCATAATTTTCATAATTAAATTATAGCTTCTATATTTGTTATATTATGTATATTTATTTAAAATAATTACAAATCAATAAAAACATTACGAATGGTTTTCGCGAAGCTGTACTACAAGGTTCGATTGTTTAATTCGAGCGTAATTTTGAGTTGAGTTTAATTGTGTAACTGCTGTAATATTTATTTGGAATTTCTGAAGCTCGACTAACGATTATAAAATAGTTCAAAATTAAATCAACCTTTTTGATTAGGGCTCCAATCGTCTGTAATTAACTAAAAAAAAATTTCTGCGGATCTTCGGGAAATATATGAATAAAGCTTATTAATTATTTGATGATTATAATATAGTATACCAAAATATTTCAAGAAAACAGAAGAAAGAATAAGGTTTGTTAAGATTTAAAATATAATATAACTGTTACTGCATAAGTAATAAAATAAATTAGAATATTTACCTATATAAATAATAACCATTTCTCAAATGATTTGCACAATTTGAAGCAGAACAATCCGTCATAGTTGATAATTTCAATGATTAATAATGTAACATTGATACTGAATAATTGAAGTGGGCTCCAAAATGGCCGATGAGCCAACTGTCTTTTATGAAGTAGCTATATTGTATACAGCCACGTCATTCATATATGAAAAATGAAGTGAGTGTAAGGTCTTTGCAACAGTAACTCCTGCTATAATTATAAAGAATGCATGACAAATATGAAATTCTTTGTTTCCACAGCCATCCGAAGACAATGAATTATGTAGAACTCAAATATCAAAAAACAAGTGACTGAAGGCAGAACTTTAAATATGGCTATGGTTTGTTTGTATTCTGATCTTCCATCTCAATTTCTACATCAACTCTTTCTTTCTTGCTTGTGACGTCAAAATTATAACCCTCCATTAGTGAAATGTATCTCCTCTCTTCAATGCGCGAACACCTACTGCACACTTCATATCTATGGTAGAAATGAATTGGCAGAAGACTTGCGTCATCAAAAAATATCCCTAAAGTAATGACGTCATATACTATTAAGTTTACATGGGATACTAATTTATAAGGCGCGAGCAGTCATGTGACTTTGTTGGTCTTTCTTGACAAGCAGATATGGGAACCCGTGACAGAATGACAGCTCGCAATATATATGAATGACAAACGTCATCATTTTTCATTCCAAATTTCATTATTTTCGAATTTCAGGTGGTTTATCTTCTGACTAATGATTCGAGTTTGCGCAGTTATACGATTTTGGTCAGCTGTTTTGTTGAAAAGTAACCTTGTAACTTAGAAGTGAAAACGTCATTTTCTGTTATATTGACGAATTTTCATTTGAAGAGTCGTATAAATCGGGGGAATTTTCTTCTAGTGATGAAGACAATCTGGAAATGTTTGGCGAAAATCCGAGCTCAAAGAATGAAATTTATTTAGAAGAAACAGTAACAGTAATCATGCACATACATAGATGTCAAGTGTCATTATTTTTCATTCCAAATTTCATGATTTTCCCAATGCATGTGATTTATTTAACTCGCCAAGAATATTTAACACACCTGGTGACAAAGAAACCACGTGAACTTACAATTTTGAATTAAAATTCATGACATTTGTAAGTTATGTACATCATTCTGACACGGGTGCCCATATTTGCTTGTCAAGATTTGCTTATTTGCAGGACATCTGTTCCTCTCTAAAAATACAAAATTTAAAGATTGATACAAAAAAAAAAAAAAATGAAAAAAATACCTTTTGAACGGCTGTCAACGGAATTAATGGCCCACAATTCCCCTTCGAAATAATTCATGGTTAGTTTTTGAAATTGCTTTTTTAAGCTTTATGCATTATTACGGACAGGGATTATGGATGTAAACTGACAACCAAGTGACAATAGTGACAGGGTGTATATTCGATCGATATAAAATTTAATGTAAACATTGTCCTGCCAACGTTTAGAATAAAAATAAACTACAATTATTTCAAATAATTTCAAATTCGGTAAAAGGTATAGAGATTGACTTAGAAATACTTGTAAATTTCATTAATATATACTTTTCTTAATACTAGTATTTTTCTTTTTTCTGTATTTAAAAATAAATAATTTGTACAGTTAAATTTCATTTTATAAAGTTTTTTTCAGGTCTATGACGTAAGTCTTCTGGCATTTCATTTTCACTATATCTCTCTCTTTTGATGGAAACGGTCTCTAGGTAAACAGTTTGTCCATTACCTACGCTCCATCATTTCTTCAATTCTTCTAAGTATAGTTCGCATTTTTGAAATATACCTCACAGAGATTATGTTCGTGTCGTACATTTTACTTGCATGTCAATAATGAAACTATTCTACTACTTTTTGCAAAGGGCCTGCAGTATGCTAGAATTTTCTGTTTATAATTTATGATGATTAGAAAATAGTGCATATTTATCTATTTATATCTTGCATGAGCTTTTAGTTTATTACAGGTAAAATATACATAATTTGCATCTAGATAATATGGAAAATATGCCTATTTATATTTTCTCGCGTGCATTTTTCAAAATGCGGAAAAGTTTAAGTTACAATGAAACTATTATTATGTAAATTACTAGGAAAATTATGTTGGTACTAGGTACATGAAATATTATGCAGGTATTGTGTACTACGCTATGGTCTATTTTTACTACATTAGTTTGCATAAAGCTATATAAATTCTGAGTAAGTTTCATAGTTTTACAGAAATTAAATTTGTAGGTTAATGTTAATATGTAGTAGGTACTCAAGATAAGATACGAGTTTTCTTAACTCCTATGTCAAGCATGAGAATGGAAGTTTATTTGTTTTAGTGAAAATCTTATTTTCATTATTCATTTACTTAAAAAAAAAAAAATCTGTTGTGGCCAGCACAAGACCTTCCGTCAATTCGATGTATTTTGTACAAACCCCATACCAAAAGGACCGTGGAACAGTTTCATGTAAAATCGAACACGAACACATTCTATTTTTTACAAATTCCATACCAAAAGTTCATTTGAAAAGGTTCTATAAATCCAATAAAATTATGACATAAACATACACTAAGTAAAATGCACTTGACACATTTTTCTTTCTGCTTCAGCTTTTCCCTATTTTATTAGGGGTCGCTGTTTCCTCTTCTCTTCCAGTCATTCCTGTCCAACGCATCTTCTTCACACAATCCTTCCTTTCTCAAGTCTTCTGCGATATAGTCCTTCCATCTTCTCTTTAGCCTTAGACATACTAATTTTTGATCCCATACTTTCCATATTTGGATTTGCACTTGCAACTGACATCTGTCAATTAAATTTTTTTGAATACATCAGCTGTTTCCATGATAAATAGCAAAGCGGACTAATTTTTGAAAATTAATTTCTTTATAATGCTTTAATTGTACATGTATTGAATATGAAGAAAAATGTATAATCAAACCATACAAGGAAGAGTATTTTCTTTAATAAATTTAATAACAAAATGTCAAAAAATAATATTTAACTGCGTTTTTTTAAGAAAACTGTTAAAAACTTCAAATAAGGGTACTTCCGGTGCATCAATTATAACCAAAATCTAATCAACTCTTCATATGGACGTACAGAAGCAGAATACGAAAGAATTATAATTTTTAGAATTGTAGTATTGGAGTTATCGTCGGAGAAAAATTTGTCACACACGGACACACATACACACACACGGACACACACACGGACACACACACATACATACAGACATCATCTTAAAAATAGTAAATTCGTATAGTAGGGACCCTAAAACGTGCTTATTCATTAAAAACTCACCACCGAATTTTTTGACCAAAGACCAATACCTTCCTTACCTAAAGGTGACGGAAGGTAAAAATAATATTTTTTTTATACTGTATTGCTCAGTTATTAGAGCTATCATTGTTTTTAAAGCATTCCGCTTCTCGACGCTAATTTCTGGTCTTCTTTTTAAGCTTCTTTGGCTCAGAAAATAATGGGTGATCCATCAGTTAGCGTGGATATTTTCATTAAATAAAAATTCATTTTATAAACTTACGCCAGAAATATTTATTATATGAGAAAGTAAAATATGTAGCAATTATGTGTGAAAAACAATATCATTCATATGACCTCCACGGCTTCGTTGACAGGAGGTTATTTGAACATCAAAATTTTTGATAACTTTTTGCAATAAAAGTGGAAAAACAAAAAAAAACAGTTACTTTGAGTGGATGCATTGCCTGTTAAAAAATCACATAAGGGTTCTCCGAGCCCTAAATTCTACAATTTTGCTTGTTTACGTATCCACCGATGTGAAAATGGACCTGGTCGCTGAATATGATTTTTGATGAAATCTCATTTCCTCTTAACAGAATACAATTAATGGTCCAACGACTTGAGTTACTGGGTTAATTGGATTTTGTAAGAATGTAAACCAATATCCTTCGTTAAAATCCGTTGCTTAGTTCCATAGCAGAACTGGGCAAAGTACTGCAAATAAGTACTTCAAGTACCAAGTATTTCGTTTTTAAACAAAGTACTTCAAGTAAAAAGTATTTTCACTACTTTGTTTTTATATCAAGGTACCAAGTACTTAAAAAAGTACTTGGCAATCAAGCATTAAGTATTCGATACTTCAAGTACATTTAAATACTTCAAGTACATTTGAAATACTTCAAGTACAACCAAAGTATTACAAGTATCAAGTAAATTGTTCAAGTAGGTACTTCAAAAATCAAGTACAAATATCAAATAAAAAAATTGTACTTGAAGTACTTTTACTTGAATTAATGCTCAGCTCTGTTCCATAGGTTATGCTCAATTGTTGTGCCCGGTGACAGACCGTAAGTTCTAACATTAACACTCACGACAGCAATATTTTCATTTGAACGAGCTGGACGAGGATGCTGATACTTTTTACGACCTTCCACCGATCCAGTTTCTTCAATTCTCACTATTCCGCGTATTCCCGACTCACTAGACGATTATTTTGACCGAAGTAATATCGAATTTCAACGAAATGTTTTTTTGATGGAACGATTTTTTTCGAAGTACGTTTGAATAACTGTTACTCGTTGTACGGTTGATAAAAACTCCATTGCCAAAGTCTATAACTGAATTTTGTCAATATATGTTTTCATGGCATTGCTATTTATGTCAGATAGCGACAATCAACGTCCACGCTAACCGCTGGATCATCCTTTACTTGTTTTAAAGTAATTCTATCTATACTATGTCGCACAGTGCACTTGCACCCCCCTTGAAATGGTTGCCCGTGGATCAGACAAGTGGATAGGAGCAAAATAAAAAACAAAGATATATTAAAATGTTTTTCCCTGTTTCGGACTTAGAATGACGGTTATTATTAAGTAACCATGGTGAACGAATATACAAATGTTGGTATATTCCACGATTTAAAATATACTGGTTATGCCACTTGTCATGTTTTTCATTGTTTCTGATGGTCCGCTTAATACGTGTTTCCTTGAATAATCCGCTAGATGCGCTACGTGAGAACGACCCTACCACAGCAAACTATTTTTACATAAAATATAAAAAATGAAATTATTTTTAATATAAATTTATATATTTAATGGAAACCTGAATCAATACATTGTTAGAACTTAAAATTGGAAAAATAAATAAATTGATAGAACCGTACGCTTCCAGATTTCCATTCGCTAATAGTATCTTCTTCCCGAAAATGTTTTCGACAAACTCATTCAATCTTAATTCGCTATCATCTCTACTAATTGCACATTGCCATTTTTAAAAAAGTGATATATTGAGTAGAGCAGCAAACAGAGATTCTTTTTCAGTGGATTTCTTGTAACCGGTTTTACATCCAGGAATGAAACATTTTCTATTTAATTTTCTTTTCATTTTGCATTAATTGCAATATCTTTCAACAAAATATTTATATTACATTACATATAATACGAATATGTACTTCAAAACCTGTTCGATTTACCTTTCTATAAGATGTAACATGTAAAATTTTCAAAATGACATGCAAATGACAGGTGTCAGTTGGGTCGTTCTCACGTTGCGCCTCTAGCGAAAAAAAAAAAAAAACGAGGAAACACGTATCGCTTTGGACCCTCGTTTTGTGCAGAGTGGCACAACCAGTATATTTTAAATCGTGGTATATTCTAATATACAGATTCGTAAATTCGTTCACCATGGTTACTTATAGGTGCGTTTGATTATTTTGTTTTATGTACTCAGAACTGTCAGTGTCAATTTGGAATCTCTTTACGGAGCTTAGAGTACGATTATTTTCCTTTGAAGACAGCACATAAATAAATCTGTAATTTGACTTTGAAGAGAAAAATCATGCTTTGTATGTTCTATTATGCAGACATCTGACATGACACTGACATCTCCGAGTTCATGGAAAAGAATAATTGAACGCACCTATTATTTGACAGTTAGGCACTACTTTAGAAACTACACTGTTCCTAGCGCTAGTTTATTTTGAAATACAAGCATTTCAATAGACTACTGGCCAACAATAAATTTACTGTTTACTTTTAATTTCTTTTTACCTTCCGTCAAAAGGAAGGTATTGTCTTTGGTCAAAAAATTCGGTGGTGAGTTTTTAATGAATAAGCACGTTTTAAGATCCCTAGAATACGATTTTACTAATTTTACATTGATGTCTATGTATGTATGTATGTATGTGTGTGTGTGTGTGTGTGTGTGTGTGTGTGTATGTCTGTGTGTGTGTCTGTGTATGTGTCCGTGTGTGTGTGTGTGACAAATTTATCTCCGACGATAACTTCAAAACTACAATTCTAAAAATTATGATTCTTTCGTATTCCTCTTCATTACAACCATATGAAGAGCTGATTAGATTTTGGTTATAATCGGTCAACCGGAAGTACCCTTATTTGAAGTTCTTAACAGTTTTTCTGGAAAAAACGCAGTTAAATATCATTTTTTCGACATTTTATGATCATTAATATGAAAGAAAATCTTAATCTCTATACGATTTGATTATACATTTTCCTTCATATTCAATAGATATAGACTTATAGAGAGATTAAGAGAGGTTAACTTTCAAAAATCAGTCTGCTTTGCAAAAATTATGGAAACAGCAGATATATTCAAAAAATTCTATTTGACAGATGTCAGTGTCAAGTGCAAAACTAAAGTGGAAAGTATAGGATCAGAAAGTAACATAAGTGACAGTGTCCTCCGCAAGTGACTTGCAGTTTCAATGCCGGGAGTACGAGGAAGGCCAAAGAGAAGATGGAAGGACTGTGTAGCAGAATATTTGAGAGAGGAAGAACTGTGTGAAGAAGATGCGTTGGATAGGAATGAGGAAGTGTGAAGTGCAATTTACAGAATGTACATTCGTGTTATAATTATATTGGATTTATAGAATCTTTTCAAAGTAACTTGTAATATGGAATTTGTAAAAAATAGTGTGTTCGTGTTACAATTTTACAGGATATATAGAATCTTTTCCAAGGAACTTTTGGTATCGGATTTGTACAAATACATCGAATTGACGGAAGATTTTTTATTCATGATATAGTATACAATTCGTCAATCAAAAAATTCTCGAAATATTCGACATGATGCCCCTAAAGCAAATGGTGTTTTCAGGCAACACGTTTCGTATAATCGAGAATTTTCAATCGTCCTGTTATATAATCACCCCTATTCTGTAAGAAAGTTGCTAAGTTTTAGCAATATTGCTATAAAAATTAGCCAATAGAAACAAATGTAAAGCCTGTCATTTTCATATTTTCTTTACTGTTTGCAATTTTATTGAATATTTGCTATAGCAATGTTGGTAAGAGTTAGCAACTTTCTTACAGAATTAGGGTGATTATATGAACATTTTGTACGTCTCTTCTTTGTAACGAGTAAAAATCCTCCCCTTATATTTTGCCAACTTTTGAGAACGGCTGACTTGAACCTATTGATTTTCGCGACGTCCCTTTTTCCCGTCGACTCGTGTTCCGGGTTCAGTTTTCAGCTCCCGCGTTTCAGCTACACCTTCGCCTCTATTATTGTTTCACTCACAACCCCTGAAAACCATTGTTACCGCAGTATTTATTCCCTATCTTCAGCTAATCGGAATCGGAAAAAAATAGATTTAAAATTGTTTTCGAAGGGAAAATTTATTACAAAGAAAAAGAGAAGGAAGGCTTGCAAAATTGATTTTCGAAAGAATTTATAGCAAAAAAGTTGGAGAAAGTTTCAGGAAGACAGTAATATTTGAAATTTATTACTGCGTGTTTATTTGTAGGCGTAGCAGAGTTCGTGTACTTTTTAAATTTCATGATCCACGTTCATCAGATAATTTTTGCAAATGCTGGTAACTTTAAATTGATGGAGCTTTGCACAATATAAATTAACTTTTTGTTCCATTATAAATAGGAACGTTTTGTTTTATTTGTTTATAAATCTAATTCTGCAACTGTATTTTAATATTAATAATTCATACTTACAATGTTTCATAAATTCAGGAACTTTCAGAAAAGTGTTGCTTTTGATTTATAATCACTACAAACTTTTCACACTATTCTTCAATAAAAGGATGTCAAATTATTGTAATTTTCTACTAAAATTTTGGGTAATAGGGTCCTCCGCCATAGAAGAAAATTAGAAGCTGAGTCATTTATGTTAAAATTAAACCTTAATTAAAATATTCTATTTCTTAAACCATTATTCTAATACGTTACATATAGTTGCGTGCAAAATTTTGAGCCACTCATATTTTATTTCTTTTAGGGCCGGTCTTATAAACAATAAATTAATCCTTAGTTAGTTACTGCACAAGTAAATTAAATGGACCATTAAAAAAGAAATGGATATTATAAAACTAATCTCATAAACAAAAAACTAACGGGGGATTTAATTAAATTTTAGTAGTGTGTTTGTGGTTTTGTGAAAAGTTTCTATATTAACATTCGTTATAAACGTAAATCAGTTGATTTGACAGTTGGAAAAGAAACGTGATCGTGAGAAAAATCATATTGATATTGAAAAATATAACCTATTAGATATTGTTGAAGATTATTTTCATATAATTAGGAACGACCCGGTTGCGTAAAATCGTAAGGTTATTACTAACTGATTCATTGCGGAAATTGACATATTTCTTAATGTTAGTGGTCTTATGTTTCCTTCAATATGTCCCAATATGTGTAACACACATTGTTTTGACAATCGAAATCTCTTTTTAAACTCATGGCTCGTACCACGATCATGGTTTTAACAAAAACGCTGTTTTAACAAATGTCAAATTCAAATTTCAAAATGTAATTTCATCCTTATGTTAGAAGAACAATTTATTTAAAAATATTTGTTTGAATACAAACTATGTTCTGCTTTAAAATCATATTTTGATAAATTTCATAGTATTTATTATTATCATTAAATAATGAAATTTGACATTTCTTAAAACAGTGTTTTAGTTAAAACCGTGATCGTGGTACGAGTCATTGTCATATATTTCATATGGATTTGTCCTGTTTCGGAACAGTTTTGGTAGCCTACCTCGTGCAAATATAAATGCATCATCATTATCTGTTTATGAATCCGAGGACACTGATGATACACTCTAAAGATGACATACTCGACACAGACATTTCTTAAAAAAATATTTAAAAAGTAAATAGTTCCCTATTTCAATTGTTTTAAAATAAACATAACAAAAAAAAAAAATACAGTTTGACGTTTCTTTAACAACTGATTTAAATCTAATAGCATGAAATTCCGCAGTTACTTTAATAGGTCGATTTACTTGTCATTAAAATTTTATAATAACCAAATCTTCAGTTAAATTAGTTTAGTAGATAACTAAATTTTAACTGTTGATTAAATAGTTTTATAAGACCGGCCCTTAAAAGAATATGTATATTTTTGTAATACATTTATATAGTACACAACTATGAGGAATGTTAATACTTTGTAATTAGTATAGTTCACATATTTTAAAATTTATATTCTTTGTATTTTATACGCTCAAACGAAATTGTTCGTGTTCATAAATATTGCGCCGCGTTGTAGATAACAGTTTATATACGTTATTTTATTAAAAAAATTCATCAGATTCTGAAATTAAATTAAATTTGACTATTGTCAACAAAATGATAAAACACAACCACCTTCAGTTACGGGAATCTGCAATAAACCTTTCTCGACATGGAACGGGTTCCCGCGAGATAGCTGGATTGCTAAAGATTGATAAGAACACAGTAAATAGAGTTATTACCAAATATAAGTTGCCAAAATCGTTAGCTGACAAGCCAAGATGCGATAGATCCCGTAAACCAACAAAGCGAACAGATAAAGTAATTAAACTAAAATTTATAATTCGAATAGAAAAGTTGAGAAAAACGAATATTCGACTGTGTTGGGATGGAGGAAAGTAAAAATTCTTCGGACTTGCAGTCAATTAATAAAATTTATTCAGGCCGACGTTTCGACTATACAATAGTCTTCATCAGGGCTCTACAGGGCACAAAAGCGAAATAGTAAACATACGAACACAAAATAATTATAAACTATAACATAAAAACTTACAGAATGGTCTAGTCGAAAAAAGAAACCACATGTGGATAACGGAACATACAAGAAGGATATTTAAAAATATAAATAAATAAATAAATATGAATAAATAAATAAATAGTTAAAAACAACATATCACAGAGTGAAAATCGTCAAAATTTAAAAAACTTGTCTTTGATGAATGAATACAATAAACATGGAATTACAAATAATTACAGTAACGTATAAAACATTTATAAAAAACCAAAGTTGAGGACTAATTTGGATTATTTTAGATTAATTATTATTAACTATTGATCCTGCATTAATTTATCTAAAATAATCCAAATTAATCCTCAACTTTGGTTTTTTATATATGTTTTATACGTTATTGTAGTTATTTGTAGTTCCATGTTTATCAAGACAAGTTTTTTAAATCTTGACGATTTTCACTCCGTGATATGTTGTTTTTAACCATTTTGCTACTATCACCCCAATTCTGTAAGGAAGTCGTTAAGTATTAGGAATGTTGCTAAAAATTATAACCAATAGAAACAAATGTAAAGGCTGTCATTTTCATATTTTATTCAGTGTTTGCTAATAATATTGGTTGTTGCTATAGTAATGTTGCTAAGTCTTAACAACTTTCTTACGTTTATTAACTAAAGAAGCTTCTCTAAAAATAACAAAATAAAGAGAGAGATATGCATTTATACAATAATACAAGAAAGATGCCAGTTGTTTTCCATAGTTACTAGAGACGATCACTACACTAGTAAAGAGTGCTGAATTCGGGCCACTGTATTTTTCATAATAGGTAGTATTTTTTTTTTTTTTGTATATTTTATTGAGTACCTATAATTATTATGAATCTGTTCAACATATTTCTTTTTGGCCCAATCTTACCATCTCTGGTTAAAATTTTAACTGCCAGTTAAATAAACAATATTAAATCGGATTATCGACAGCAATTATAAATTTGTCATTTGACAGTTCATTTCGTTCCGGTTTTGTTTACTTAACTGGTAGTTACAATTTTAACCAGAGATGGTAAGGTTGGCCCTTAGTAGTTTTAAGGGGAATGAACTTTATTAATGATATACTTGTATTAGTTGTAAACTGCATTTAATTCACCATAAATTACTTATTGAAAAACCTCTGAATTATTTGTTTCAAGTGCGTAAGAATTAAGGAATAAAGTGCAAGTAAAAATAAAAGTAAAGCATTTGCGGTAAGGCCGGAGTGTCTGAGAAAATTACTTTTACAATCTACGCGTGACCCGGAATTGGAAGAAATTCCCTGCCACAGACGGTACTCACAAACCGGAAGTTTACTAGCAGTAAAGAAGAACTCAGGAAACGAGGAAGAATTATTAAAGATTAAAGTATAAATCCCAAAACGCACAAGGGGAAATTCCAAAAGAAAAATGCAGACAAATATAATTAATATGACATTATAGTATTACGAGTTATACTAGTAATACAAACAGTGAGCTTGATATACACAGTGGCTGGTAGTGCGAGCTCGGTTTTAACTAAAACGTTGTTTTAAGAAATGTCAAATTTCATTATTTAATAACAAAAATAAATAATATCAAATTTATCAAAATATGATTTTTAAGCAGGACATAGTTTGTATTCTAACAAACATTTTTTAAAAAATCAGTCTTTAAACATAAGGGTGAAATTAAATATTGAAATTTGAATTTGACATTTCTTAAAACAGAGTTTTAGTTAAAACCGAGCTCGCGCTACCAGCCAGTATGTTTGATTTACGTTGCAAATAAAAAACTATCATCGGTTTCAAAACTAAAGTCCCTTAAGTTTAGGACATTAATGGCGGGTTGCACCAACAAACTTAAATATTAAACTTGGCTTAAATTAACAATATTGCATCGAAATGAATGTTAAATGAATAATAATATATTGCTGTTTAAATTTCGATTCACATATTTTTGTCTAAACCTAGCTTAAAATTTAAGCCTTCTTGGTGCAATTGGCCATATAACTTCTACAAAATTTAAAAAAAAATCGCGGTTTGCACAATGATATTCCACTTTGAGCATATACTGATTAGAGAAGTAATTCCCTATACCAGTGCATGGGATGTTGTGATCGGAAGAAATGTAGGCGGGGGGCGAAGTTACGGTGAATTGCGGGCAGTGTTTTGTTGTGTTTTATGTCACTACTTGTCATTTTACTGTAACCAAACCTTATTTTTTGCGTGTAGTTTGTGAGTATATCTCGGAGTATATCAAATTGTAATGAAAAATACAAAGAAAGTAAGGATATTTCGTTTCATGTGTAAGTAACTGAAATTTTGTTTACAAATAATATATTAAACAAAGTGTAACTTTTAGGTTTCTTACTAATAATGACGTAAGAGTAACGAGACTGAAATTTATTGGAAATAAAGATGATTTACATATTTCAAAAGCAGCTATTAGTCATTACTTTGTAAAAAAAAAGTTAGTACAAATATTAAGATAATATGCAGTCCGCAATACACTACGGCTTCAATACGCAGCCCGCAATACACCACGGCTTCCGCATGTGTTCCGATCACAACAAACACCGTAAGACGGCCTCTAGTCAGTATATGCTCGAAGATATTCCATTATTATTTCTATTTTACATGAAGAAAAAATTATTATTTTTTGTTTTACCATTTATATTACAGTACGAAATGTAAAAAATGAGACCCATTTTTATTGAAATTTTGAGATACACTAACTTCAAACTAATGTGATACATATATCATCAAATGCATGCTTTTCAAAATTAAATGTGTGTTAATATGCACCTTTATTTACAATTTGAGGTACAAAAGAAGTATTATATTGAAATTTATTATAAATAAAGAAAAACTAAACATCTGCTAACTTTACTTACAGAAAAATATCAAAAACATTAATATGTACAGATTTTATGATTATTGAAATGAAAGAAAAACGTAAGAATAATTACATGTAGCAACTCAATAACGTGCAAATAATTGTTAAAACCTAGGAAGTCGCAACTTTTTCAATCACCCCCTCGGGGTGAGAGAGGATACCAGATTACAAATTTCGACAGCAATGTACTTGCCTGTCCCATTTAAAATTAAACATAGGGAACAAATTTGACATATGACAAGACGCCAATAGAGGTTATTTTGTTTAAATAATTATACCTGCTTTCTAAATTAAATTTAGTTGTAGAAAAAATATTGTGTGCACCTTGTGCCCGAGTGATTTTCTGACTTGACTATATTTCTTACAATATTTAAATACAATTTTTCTGTCAAATTCATTCCCTATGTTTTATTTTAAATAAGACTGGCAAACACATTACTGTCAATCAAATGTCAAGTCATAACTTATAGGAAAATTCAATGGTTATCTGTCATATTAACAAGATGTAATTAGAGGATGTTTCACGTTAAAAATACTCACGCTATGCTGGCGTATAAGTCTCCGTCGTACGAGTACACATGTTGATTTACTAAATAATAATAATGTTGCTGTATATAGTTATTAATAATAACTTACTATAACATCATCCATGATTGGACATTGTCTACAATCATTCTATGGATCAGTATAGACAACATATTCAGTTAATATCCACTATAAACTCATTAAGGTAATACAACAAGTTCAATATAGATGGAATACGATAGCATAGGTATTCACACATTGTATCAAATAACAATGACCGCATTTACGCAATTTGATTGAATTCTGATAGCATTTGTATTGTTCCATAAATTACAGTAAAATTTCCATTTAAATCGCGGTTATATTAACAGATAAAGTTAATGAAAATATTTGTCTGGGAGAAAAAGATAATTTTTACCTCCCGCTACCCTTGGTAAGGGAGGTATAGGGATCGTGCTAAAAATCACTTATCGAGATTTTAGTAAATGACCACGTTTTATGGTCCCTAGAATCCAAATTTAACATTTTCACGATGATGTCTGTATGTGTGTATGTGTGTGTGTGTGTATGTGTGTGTGTATGTATGTATGTGTGTGTGTGTGTATGTGTAGAGATTTTGTCTTCGCTGTAACTCAAATACTATCATTCAAAAAATTATGAAACCTTGTATTTATACCCTATTCTAATATGAAAAGAAGCCATTAGATTTTGGTGTAAATCGGATAACCGGAAATGGCACTTTACCTGAAGCTCATAATGGTTTTTCTTCAAAAAATACCATTAAATGCCATTTTTTCGCATTTTATGTCTTATGAAAATTAAAGATTATTGAATTTTGTACAGGAATGCATTAATACTTTTTCTATATATTTTACAGATAAATTTAAAAATAATTTTTTTTATTAGTAGCGAAGCCTAAGACAAACACAATAATTCCTTTGTTCCACAGTTCATATTTCAAATGAATGTAACTGACAGTAAATGTCACTGTCAAAAAACTAATCACTTCAAATTAATAATAGGGACATTTTAAAAAGAAAATAGTAAATAAATCAATAGTTTTATGCAGTGGAACAGTTTGCAGCGTTAGTAAATACGTAAGTATGTATTTAAATTAATAAAAATGGATAGGGATATGTGTGGAAGGATGATTGTTGCGTAACTATTATTGTGGTCCAGATGCGGTTATTCGCTACCGAAAATCAGTCACTTTAATATGTTCTTATCAGTGGCGGCTCGTCCAGGGTGGCAGAGGGGGCAGTGCCCCCTCAGATTTTTTTGCATCAATATATTACAGATTAATTATTATAAAAGTATCAATTTGATCCTATAGTTAGCATTAAACAATGTACTGTTTAAATTGAAATTAGCGCTGTGCCGCTCAACAGCGCATAATGCATCAAATTCTGCTTGAGGGGGCATGCCCCCTTCAGAGAAAAATTATGGCATTATACTCCGCGAGACGTTCCAAACTTGTGCAGTAACCAGTGCAGCGCTCACTAGTGATGCACAAGTGAGACGTACGTCGGGTCACGTAGCACACAGAGGCGGCAAGCCCCCCCTGGCTATCTATAATACTGATTTCTTTACTTATGTTCTACAGCAAATTACCCGTGCTAATGGGTACACTATATTTTCAGTATTCTTATTATTTTCTTATTCTTATGAAAATACGAAATCTATTTACCGGTTTGTTCGCATTTAAACATTGGATTTATTATTTAAATAATAAATATGTATATATTATATTTATAATAAATTCTATGATATTAATGATTAATATGGAGTTATACAGAATTAATTTGTGTAAAACAAATTAATAATTTAAAGTTAAAGTAAACATTCTGTAAAACTGATATAACAACATATATAAAGTATTTTCAAAAAAAATTATTTACGAATTTTAATAAATAAATATGCATGTATTTAAAAAAATCATCGAAGAGTTTTTTTTTAACAAAATTGATATTTTAATTTCCAAATGAATGTTTTGCTTATTTTTCAAGCTTGTAAATTAATTCATAAAAATAATCCCAATATCTGAGTGAGAGAGCCGCAGAGGTGGCAAGCCCACCTTGTGATTCGGAGAGAATCGCACGTACTCGGAGCACTTCGTACCTTGCGTTTCGCGTAGTAAGAGCAAGTCTCACAAAGCACCACAGTCTCAGGTCTGTCGTATATAACTTGCGTTACTCAAAGCTTGAATGTGTAGTACTATAATATTCCAATTTTACTACTTATTCTTATCTTGTTAGTTCTACTTCCTTCTATTGTAATATATTTTTGTATCGTTATCTCTTGTTTTTGGAGGTCTTCTCCTAGTTTTTTCTATTGTATTTATATTCTTGTTGATAATTAATATTAAAATTGTTAGTAATCGGATTTCTAAATAAAGTTCCATGACCACAGATTAATTTGCCCCCCCCCCCCCCCTCCCCCGCTCAAAAATACCACGAGCCGCCACTGGTTCTTATGTATGAATGCTATGATGATTGTGGACAAGGCGAAAGAAGAATGTTGTTAAAGAGTGAAGTGAGTTAGCTGAGCTCTTACTCTTATCCCTTTTCTTATTGTTACTATTGTTTCCGGGTTTTTGCTAACCCACTAAGTGGGAAACGCGTGATTTTATGTATGTATGTAAAAATTAAATAGCGGGAGGTTTTGTGTTGGCCACATCAGATTTTTTAAAATTTAATTACGTTTTCTAAGTTAGAAGACTTCTTGATCTTTTTATTTTAGGAAATTCTCGTTAATTTTCATTTATAAAATGTCGAGGAAATGAAAACTGAAAGCTTAGTTTTCATTGTAAAATATCTATGAAAAAAAACTAAGATGATATACAGGATGTACCACAAAATATGGTCATAATAGTATAAAAACATAAAGAAAGAGAAATTTATAATATATATATATATATATATATATATATATATATATATATATATCATCACGGCATATTACCCATTTCTGGGTGTGCCAGTATCTACAACACATGTAGACATCGGTAATGATGACGATATATATATATATATATATATATATTTTTTTTTTTATTTATAATTTTTCTCTAATTGTAATTTGAACAAAGCACTGAGAAAAAAATAGCTTTTCCTCTTGAGGTAGGTATATAACGTATTTGGGTAAAGTTCTGTAATATTTTGTTATAAAACGACGGTTCGATAGCAAAGTGCAATACAATACTTATATAGCCTAATATGGAAATGGCGAGAGGTCTTGTGCTGGCCACAACAGATTTTTTTTTATTGAAATGTTGATATAAGGGGTTGTTCCTAAAAACTAAAGAGTTAAGAAATCTAATTTTACAGCATTGATAAGGTACCATTATCTTCAATGTGATGCAGTTTTTTAAATACCTTTTATCATTTGTCTCTGGATCTAAATCTACTTATCCTATAATGTTCTGCAATATTTGGAGATTCGCTTAAGCTGCGCCGCGGTCTATTTGGTTACATTATTTCTTTTACGAAATTTATCTTTTTTGATCAAAGTTCTATCAACAGTCATCTTTAAAATTCTAAATTGTCGAGTTAATTGCGCGATGACGTTCTAATTTTGTCTTGAGCACTTTAAATGAATCTGCTGATTCGATTTGGGTACAAAACTTCGGGTCGCCCACTTTTTGGTAAATTAATAGACACTACTCCTTCTTCATATTCCCGTATAGTTCGGTAAATAGTCGTCTGTCCAATATTTTGATCCCCAAAAACGTTAATTTCACGTTTCAGCTATCTGTCCAACTAACCTATAGATAGATTTGCGAATTTCATGGTAGCAATTATTATTAGTAGTATTAAGCAATCATTTTGTTACTTTGTTCCGATTACAAAATCATTTGCAACAATTAAAAATATTTCATCTGTTACTGGGACAAATTTTATTTTATTTTTTTCCCTGTGACATTATATTTTGTAAAGATTACAAATTATTTATTTTGCCGCCATATACTTTGTACAGGTAACTAAAACTTTTGTGTAGACAGAGTATTCCCTGGTATACAGCATAATTCACTGTTCGTGTTATACGATAGTACGTCGTCTCGCATTTGCTTGCGCAGTTAAGTTTAGCTTGTCGAAAATTGTGTTTTAAAAGTGCTTGTTTCTTGTGCCCGTCAATAGAAATGGATGATTTTGTGTTTTATTGAGAAATTTGAAGGTATGCATCGATTACTGATAAATCTATATAATTTAAATGACTATTGTTTCATATGTTATTTTTTATATAATATTTGTTACGTGTATATAGATTATAATTATAAATAAATAAAATTAATATAATACCCATGTATTTAATTTTAACCTTACTACCTCATTAATGCATTAGTATATCTAACAAAATTAATTATTTTCTAAAACAAATTTATAGTTATTAATGGTAACTTAATTTATTTGTTCGCATAACAAATTTATACTTCTTTATGGTAACTTATTTTATTTGTTCGCATAACAAATATCTTTTGTTATATATAACAAAACTGTATTTGTTGCCACAACAATTTTTTACCAGCAAATTTACCTTGGTAACTGTAACAAATGTATTTGCTGGTCCTATATATTGACAAAAAAAATTTGCTACTGGAACTTATTTTTAGTAATCACAACAAAGTTTTTATTTACCGTGTAATTAAACCTTTTTCTGGAAATTTTAACATAGTATATTTTAAAACAACAATTATGTATTTATTATGCCCAGTGACAATTACATTACACCTCTTTCAGTAATAAAATTTGGAGCGTAACAATTTTCTCAAAACGTTTGTTACATCAGTTACAATACAGCATGTATGTATGTAATAGGTGTTAAACCAATAAATCCTGTGTCCGTACAGTGGTACTTGTGATTACTCTATTTAGTTTTCTAGAGAAAACTAGATATACTGATTTGATTTACTTGTCCCTCCGAAATCTACTTGTTGTTTTGTTTCTCCCGACGCGATTTCCGAAATAAAACAACCCTATAATTGCGTTGAACATCTATAAATTCCTGTAACGACCACCTCGTCTCTGGAATTTCAAATCCCTGGAAAAGGAGTTCAACTTGATGTCTCCATTTGCAAAATTGTGTTAGAACGAGGCGACGCCAATTATGGTTGGCGTATACTCAACATCGATTACTGCATTACGAGCATTACACCCTCAAGGGTGATACAAAGTACGAGACAATGACGAAAACAAAAAGGGATATGTGGTGTAGGGGAAGATATATGGGAGTAATTGTCTTGTACATTGGAACATAAATCTATGCAATGTAGAGTATGAGACAAGGGATCACGGGACTTGAAGATGATAGGTTAGGTAGATAACAATCAATTATAATGGTCGTATAAAATAATTACTTGTTAAAGTAGAACATGATCCTTTATTAGCTCATATGTTACAATGTTTTATCAAATCGGTTGTAGTTCAGACGGTCCCGGTTCGAATTCAACACCTGAGAATTTCACGTTGTACGTTTGGGATTTATACTTTAATCTTTAATCATTCTTGCTCCTTTTCCGAGTTCTTCTTTACTGCTAGTAAACTTCCGGTTTGTGAGTACCGTCTGTGGTCCGGAATTTCTTTCATTTCCGAGTCACGTGTAGACTATAAAAGTAATTCTCTCAGTCGCTCCGGCGATACTATAAATGCTTTACTTTTATCTTTAATTGCATTTTATTTCTTACATACTTGAAGCTGTTATTACAGTGGTCTTCAAAACTAGGCTCACTTTTACAATTGATGGTTAGAGAATGGTAGGGGAGATCGGGGCTGGTTGGCACAAGGGTAAGTTGTCCCAAGTCTCATTTCTTAGTCACTACTGCTACGTAGAAGTTTTGATTCGAACTACTAATACCCATATTCATAAATTCTCGTAAAATTTCAAAACGGTTTGTTTTTGACAAATAGAATCAAACTTGACAAATAAAATTTCGATTTTTCTTTCAATATCGTTGTGATAGTTAAAAAGAGCGTAAAATAACAATTTTTTTGGTATGCATAACGCTATATGTGTCAAATTGTTACATACGACCTTATGCTTTTAAGGTGACGATTACTGCGTGCGTGTGCACGCAGTTTCATATACCTTGCGACAATTCTATGGATTTTATTTTTTGTAGCTGCAAGTATTCGTTGAGCGATATAACACTCTGATTATTCGCTTTCTGTTTAATGAAGTCAATGTCTCAACTATTTTTCTGTGAATCTATAAGTTTGCATGATGTTACTTTGTATAAACTTTGAGATTAGGTTATATGTTATTTCCGCCAAATCGTGATTTATTTGAAATGTCTTTACAGGGTTAGTTATCACAAAAACCCCGGAGAGATTGTCATGCGTGAAAAAATAGATTCAGTGTGTATAACTGGGCTCAAAAATCATGTACCCCCGGTCTGAATAACTTTTATACTTGTCAAAATTTTGAAAGTGCGGCCGAAAGGGACTAATGTATTATTGACCATTAAATATTTACTTAAATTCTTATTTCAATCGCAAAATGTGTCTTAAATGTAAATTACCGGCATCCTATTAATGTTTTTCTTTATCAACCTTAATTTCTGGCTTTGGTATGTCCCAGATTTTTTAAAAATTTAAATAACTTATGGCAACTAACCCCAAAGTTTGTGACAACGAACCCGGAGAGGGGCAGGTAGTCAAAAATTTGCTCAGGCCAAAAAAATTATTAACCCCTTAAAGCTATGGTTTCAAAACTGCAGGAAAACAGAGCTAAGGGTACACACTAAAGGATAGGTTAATGATAAAAAGTGTAACTGTAAACCTTAACTTTCAAAAAATTTAAAAGCAAAATTGTGACAATAATTCGCTGTCTTCCGCTATAGCTATCGGAGGTATAATTTTAACTTAGCGACAAGTGATTATACCTCCGATAAACAAGACGATTTAGATAATATGATAGTTATTTATGCAACAAGAGTGTAAACACAGGCTTTATGACATGAGGTCAAGTATTTCTTGCCGAATCACAAAAATTATTGACCGAATGTCATAAAGTTTGTTTACACGAGTTGCATAACATTCCTGAAACAAATTAGAAATTTGGTAGGCGAGCAGATGCCACACCAAACACCGTGTTCACATTTGACAGATAACATATCTGAAATTGAATTAAATACTGCAGTATTCAGTTAGTAGTACCAACATGAATGTTCAGAAAAAGTTAAATGTAGGTAAGACAACTTAAATGCCACACGTATATTGATGATGGTAGCTCGAAAATCGTTTACGTTATACACTGTTCGGAGTATAAAACAGGTATTTAAGTGTTAAGGACTGTAAGTGCTTCCTTCTGGTAGATCCAATACCACTTTTTACCACCCTTCTCCTTTCTTCACGGTTGTTGGCTTTGACTTTCCAGTTCTTCTGTCCTATTGCAGTTAAATCCTTTTCAACCTCAACTAACTATCTTCTTTTGAGTTTGTGTTTTTCCATCTTTTTGTTTCTTGATAATTTTATTTTATTTAACTTCGGCTTTCCAACAGGACCATGTCCCAATAACAGGAAAGCACATACAACATAAATGCAAAATAAAAAATACATTAGCAATTAAGTTACATTAGAAATAATAATATAGCAGTATATAATTTCATGATACAAATAACCAACTACAATGAAAACATAATAGAAAAATTAATAACAAATAACTAATTAAAGGACAGTACTACATTTGTCACTTGTTTTTTAAAATGTGATAAACTAAAAAGAAATATATCAATTGAATTATTATAAGACACATATTTATTGTAAAAAAATTGGTAGACGATTTAGTGCAGAATTGAAAGCAGAATTAGTTCTATTAAATCCTAAACAGAATAAATCCGTTGCTCTAGTCGTATAAATTGGTACGCGAAAGCCCAAACTGTTTAATAGATAAGGACAATCGACTCTATTATTTACTAATTTATATAAAAATATCAAGTCATTTACGATTCGCCGTTTTTCCAGAGGTAAAATATTAATTTCAAAATTATTAAATTTATATTTAATAAATTTACAAAATTTTTCTTGAATACGCTCTATTCTTTTAATATGAATAGCATACTGAGGTGACCAACAAATTGTTGCAAATTCTAATTGACTTCGAACTAAAGAAAAATATAAAACTTTTAAGGTTTTGGGATTTTTAAAGTTCTTTGATGACCTCATAAGAAAACCAAGCATTTTAAATGCTTTCTTTGTTACGTTGTCGACATGTACATCGAAAATAAGTTTTTTATCATAAAGAATTCCTAAATCCCTTACTTCTGAGACAGGATTAATTATTTTACCAGCGAAAGTGTAAGAATAGCAAACATCAGATCTATTTCTAGAAAATGTGATAGAATGACATTTGTTAATATTTAAATGCAGACGATTATCTTTAGTATACTGATAGAAACGATTTAGATCAGATTGAATGGATTTACAGTCATTGATGTTATTTACCGAATGATACATCTTTAGGTCATCAGCATGTAACAAAAAATTACAAAATTTGAAACATTGGAAGATATCATTGATAAATATGTTGAATAAGAGCGGTCCTAAATGGGAACCTTGAGGAACACCAGACGGAATATATATATCGTGCGACTGAAATCCATTAATCGTTACTCTTTGACTTCTTTCGGTTAAGTAAGAAGTGAACCAGTCAAGGAGGCTTCCACACACACCGAAATCAGCAAGTTTGTTTATTAGTAATGAATGATCGATAGAGTCAAAAGCCTTACTGAAATCGGTATATATTGAATCCACCTGACTACGCTCATCCATAGACTTTAAAATATATTCATTATAAGTTAAAAGATTTGTCTCAACGGATCTACCAGAGAAAAAACCGTAATAATAATACACTTTGATGTTCTTTAATTTGTCGTTCTTCAACCACCTTATTCTCTGCATTTTAATTCGCATTGTAATGATTGTAAAAGTGACCCAAGAGAACAGCTCTGATATATTTTTTCACTCATTGGCATTTCTTTGTAAATAAACATAAAACTTTTCACCATTATTTTTATTCCTTTTCCTCCTTTCCGTATTTTTGAAATTCTATCCCTGTTCGTCATCAGTTTTCGTTTTTCGCGATTGTGTGTCTCCCCTGGGAGCTGGTCTGCCGCGCCGCAGTCTAACGTGCAATGATCACCCTCAGTTCACCCGTGGCGCGTTCACGTCCCGCTTATAGTTTGTATGCCAGCCGTCTGTCAATAATTCACTCGCTCGCTGCCTCCTGTAATCGCAATTAACTACTACATCACGCCAAACCGGAAAGTTTTAACAGCGTTATCAAAAGGGATGAAGCGAACGAAATACGTCATGTATGAAGAAAAGTGTAATTATTACATGTACAAAGTACTTTTACACAAAATGAGTTGCACAATTTACGGTTGGTTTTTTTTTGCAAATTTAACTTCTTTGGGGTATCAAGAATAACGTGTCTAACATGAGAAACACAGGAACTCTGTAAGAGATATGAAGGCGCTTAAGTTAGAATTATGCTGTTGCGAGGCCATTTTGGCGGCGAATTGTTGATCCAAAAATAAAAATTCTAGCTCACTCACACATACAGGTGTTTGTCTATACCGTGAGTATTGTTTAACGTGAAACATTGGGTTTGTCATATCCATGGTTACGACTTGACATTTGATTGACAGCAATGTATTTGCCCGTTCCATTTAAAATAAAACATAGGGAACGAATTTGACATTTGATAAGACGTCAATAGAGGTTAATTTTGTTTAAAAAATTATACCCGTTTTCTAAATTAAAATTAGTTGTAGAAAAAATATAGTGTGCACCTTGTGCCCGAGTGGTTCTCTGACTTGGCTAAATTTCTTACAATATTTAAATATAATACTTCTGTCAAATTCATTCCCCATGTGTTATTTTAAATGAGACAGACAAATACATTGCTGTCAATCAAATGTCAAATCATAACTTATAGGAAAATTCAACGGTTATGTCATATTGACAAGATGTCATTAGAGGTTAATTTTGTTTAAATAATTATATCTGTTTTCTAAAAATTAAATTTAGATGTAGAAAAAATACTCTGTACTCCTTGTGCCCGAAATATGTTTAGTGCTCTCGAGTGGTTTTCTGACTCCGTTAAATTTCTTACAATATTTAAATATAATACCTTCTCTCAGATTCGTTCCCTATGTTTCATTTTAAATGAAACTGGTAAATACATTGCTGTCAATCAAATATCAAGTCGTAACCATGGATATAACAAACCCAATGTTTCACGTTAAAAAATACTCACGGTAGATAAACCAGCAAATATCTCACTTATTATTACTTTTAATGATTTCAATTATATAACAAATTATATACTCTGTTCTACCTTACCAATTTAGTAGATGGCTCTCACATCAGCGCCAGTTTTTAACAGCCGAATTTAAAAAATGGGGGTATTCAACTGCGCTGTTATCCGACATTTTATTAAAATATTAAAAAGATACAATACCATTATAATCAGTGGGTATGAAATATGAAGTATTACCAACGTGCTTTCCAAATTGGGTAATGATGATACTGGACATTGCACATAAAAATGACGTGAGATGTCACATTTCATGTGCATACACTGACACTATACTTCCGGTCAAATAAATATGGACTGATGCTCGATTTTTCCCCTTCTCTCTCCACCCTGTCCCTTGCGTTACGGTGTTGCCGCTTCATATTAGAAATAATTATTTCGTTTGACATTAAAACAACAAAATATTTCAGAAAATATATTTTGCTATGTAGCACAAAGCACAAGAACCACAAAATATCTATAATATTAAAAAAAAAAGCGATAATTACGTTAGTTAATTGTATTATATATAAATAAATAAATATATCATCACGGCATATTACCCATTTCTGAGTGTGCCACAATCTGCTTTATCGCAGATATCGGTAATGATGATGACATATTTGTACCGTGCGGGCGCTTACCAGGCGTCATCTCACGGGCACTCATTGCTGGCGTGGAGAGTGAACCACAGGGGTCACTTTTGTGCCATTTAAAATTCGAAATATTTGCCGCTAAATAAAATAAAATTTTAGCGACTAGGCCAACTAGTATGTATTAGGGCTCGTATATAACTTATCGGAAAAATCTTTTGCAGATTTATTTCCTTTTATACGAATTTCATATTTAAATTGCGAAAAGCAGGTGTATTAAATCTCCTTTATCCTTCCAGTCCTGAAAGAACTGTAGTCTGATCCTGTGAAGTGAAACCTGAAATACTTTTTTTCAGTTTCCTTTCAGAATGACCAATTTAAAAATAAATTAACCGGATTACGTTTTAATTCGTTTATTTATTGATTGTAGGATTAACGTTTTTGTACGGTGATAAATTGAAAATAATTTGATTGCAAACACATTTCAAAATTACCAATAATGATTCAGAGATTAACCCACTCATTTAGTATGTAAAAAGTTCTTGTGTAAATAATTTTATTTTTATATAGTTGTGAATTTAAAGAATTAATAAAAAGAAGAGAAAAAAAAATAACAAAAATAATATATCATCACGGCATATTACCCATTTCTGGGTGTGCCAGTATCTACAACACATGTAGGCGTCGGTAATGATGACGATATATTTTACCGTGTGGGCGCTTACCAGGCGTCACCTCACGGGCACTCATAGCTAGTGTGGAGAGTGCACCACAGGGGTAACTTTTGTGCCATTAAAAATTGGAAATATTTGTCGTCTGTCGGGATCGAACCCGGTTCCTCCAGGTTCGCGACCAGACACTCAGGCACGCGACCACGAGACCCTAAAGAAAAAAGAAGAGAAGAATTAGAGAAATAAAATTATAAAGAAATAGAAAATATCGTAGATAGTTGGTGTTACCCCCTAAATACTGAAACTAAAATCATTAAAATTTCCAGCCAAAACAATATATGATCAATTTGTCAAAAATGTATCAAACATTGAAATTAATATCTGTCATTTTCAAGAAAAAGATTATTTTTATATGTAAAGACTCAGAAAATCTGATGATGCCTAACACATTGTTGGGCGAAACGTTAGGTGTTATACCTAAAAGACCATGGCCCAGAAACCCGAAAAAGTTCCAACCTATGATAAATGCCGGCCATGAAAGCCTTAGTAATTATTTAATAAATAGTTTTCACTTCAAAATTAACGGAATAATATTTTTCCAAAAAAAGGCCCTGTTCCTCGTGGTCTCCCTGTATATTGTACTGGTATGAAACACTACGCTTATAGATCTTCTTAACGACTTGTCAACAGTGCTTTTATAGGCTTGTGAGAACTTCGAAATAGAAAAAGTGAATATCATTCGCGTTGAAGGCAGCTAAAAATGTTACACACTGTATAAGATAGGTAATTACTTCTCCGAAGTGTTAGGGAAACTCCTATCATATCTATGTCAGTAAATGATATACAATTTATGTGTTATAATTTGTATGAAGGGGACATCAAATTGCTACTTCCTGTAGTGCAGTTTACAGTTTATCAGCGTTCCCAACTACACCAGTGTTTGCTACTACACCGGCAACTGCCGAGAACAACAGCTTGACAAATGAATATGACAGGAACAAATGTAGCATTATCATACTGCTGCTAACAACCATTTGCTTGCTAACGATACTTACGAACTTTTCCCTCAAAGAACATGGTCACAAAGTCTTTTACAAGATTCTATTTTGTTCCACTATTCGGTAGACTAGTTGTTTATTTATCAAAATTCTAGAAAAGTTAAAGAAGTTATGTTAGAAAGTTATTCATCATCACGTCTTTTATTATATTGTTCAATTTTAACTTGTATGTTGTAATTAAACTACAATAATGTTTAATAAATAGTTATTTGTGCAAAAAGTGTAAAAAATATAGTCTTATTTCACGAATGGGAAAGTTTGACCGAACGAGCCGCAGGACCCTTTTTACTCGAGTTGCATACATTTTTTTTTTGCAGTAACTTGACAGTTATTGTTTTTTGTACCTTACAACCTCCAAACAAATTAATTTTTGGAAATCGATTTGAAAAACTATGGATCTAGATGATGAAAACGATTTAGAAAATAAATTTAAAAAATCTGTTGTGACCAGCACAAGACCTCTCGCCATTTCCATATTAGGCTATATAAGTATTGTATTGCACTTTTCTATCGAACCGTCGTTTCATAACAAAATATTACAGAACTTTACCCAAATATTGTTTTTTATTGTACCTATTTAACATGTCTTCTGCACACATATAATTCTAATTATATCTATTTTTCATTGTATGAGGAAGTTTCTAAATGTCACAAATTCTTCCAATTCATTAACCAGATTGGCGGTATTTCTGATGGATATATGCATATTGTCTATAATTTCAAATATTTAATTAATAAAACAATAAGAAAGATTAAATGTACTTCCCAGAAAAAGCTATCAAAATGTCACTAAAACTGTTGATTTTTGACACTGAAATCTGTCATTTACAAATTACGTTATAAACATTTGAATTTGCCAACTGGTTTCCTTAGTGTAGTTTCGCCTACTCGACTTGTTATATCCCGATATTCTATATATTATAGCGTCTTTATCTCTAAATTTATGGAAGATATAATAAAAAATTTAAATGTATCAGGTGTAGAATTTTGTTCTTCAAAATTAGTAATATCAAAAATTTTCAAAAATTAATATTTGGAAGAATTTCTTTTAAAAACTGCTACTTCCGGTTGTTCAATTGTTACCAAAACCTTTTCAGATCTTCCCAGGAATATCACATTGAGGAATGTGTCCGTCCAACATCCAGCCATACACACACACACACACACACACACACACACACACACACACACACACACACACACAAAGACATCATTGTAAAAATGTTAAAATCGGAATCTAGTGATCTTGAAACGTGCTTATTCATTAAAATCTGGCATGATTCCAATACCTCTCTTAGCGAGAGGTAAAAAAATAAACAATTCCTTGTGACAAAATGTATTTTAATGACAAAACCGTTGCTATGCAGTAACGGTTGCTATGTTGTAAAGTAACCCGGTACGATTTTGAGTATATTAAAATAGTACATTATTGTACAAAATACGAAAAATTAATATTACGTTTATGTTGAAAGATACTTAGTTTACATATCGTTACACAATGCCAGCTGTCCATCTACTGCTGATGAAACGAAAACTAGTTAATGGTTGCTAGCTTCGGAATTAAGATGTTGCATGTCGTTCTAATTGAATGTTTTAAAGGAAGGTTCCCATTTTCACGCATTTTAATGTATTTTTCGTTCAATGAAATGAAATTGGAGAAAATTCAAATTTTGTCCAAATGACAGCAAAGAGACATGAATGAATTTTATTTTAAATTTGTGATAGTCGCCTAAAATTGTTGTATACACCTCAGCCTCAGATCTCTTTATTAACCCAACCTCATCTGATTTACTGACCTTGGTTTTCGTCTACTGCAAACTTGAGAGCCGGCCAAAATAAATCCATAAATAACGATTTTATCAAGATTAACACATAAAGAATCGTGAAAATCCCCATTAATTCTGGTTCATGAATGTGTAAAGTTTAACGATTTTTTTTTTTATCTTTTTGCAAATTTACTGACAGTTTTACCCTCTTAAATACGGTGCCATGTCATGTAATCTTAAATCTCCCCTAAATAATGTATTTTATTTAGCAGGGGAGTTTTAATTAACATATTTTAAACTTATTTTATTATCAGTTTCACTCGATATGTACAGGATGGAAGAAATTCGAGTTCCTTATACGAAAAACTTTCTTATTATGCACGCTACAGAAAATTGATGTAGGTCTTTATGGGCTAACTTTTTGAGACAACCACACGAAATGTCTGTCGACTTTTGTTTTTGCGCTACAGGCTAAAACTTGTTTTCGCTTATTTTAAAAAATACCTCATATCTCGCTTATTATGAGAGATAAAGAAAAAATGTTTAAATACTTTTTATACTGTTTGCTTTTGAGCTACAGGCTAAAACTTGTTTTACGCTTATTTTGAAAAATACCTCATATCTCGCTTATTATGAGAGATAAAGAAAAAATGTTTAAATATTTTTTATACTGTTTGTTTTTGAGCCACAGGCTAAAACTTGTTTTTCGCTTATTTTAAAAAATACCTCATATCTCGCTTATTATGAGAGATAAAGCAAAAATGTTTAAATACTTTTTATATTGTTTGTTTTTGAGCTACAGGCTAAAACTTGTTTTACGCTTATTTTGAAAAATACCTCATATCTCGCTTATTATGAGAGATAAAGAAAAAATGTTTAAATACTTTTTATACTGTTTGTTTTTGAGCTACAGGCTAAAACTTGTTTTTCGCTTATTTTGAAAAATACCTCATATCTTGCTTATTATGAGAGATAAAGAAAAAATTTTTAATACTTTTTATACTGTTTGTTTTTAAGCTACAGGCTAAAACTTGTTTTTCGCTTATTTTGAAAATTTTTTAACCAGTTGCTAAAAATTAACCACTAAGTTACAGAATAAGCCCGATTTTCAAAATAAGCGAAAAAGAAGTTTTAGCCTGTAGCTCAAATGTTAACCGACTAATATTTTCTACAATTATTACTAAAATTACTACCTTACAATTTACCGACCAGAGTGCACATCGTTATTACCGAAATCTGCAAATACACCCAGAAAGGGGTAATAACCCGTAATAATATATTTATTGATTAATTAGAAATACTTAAGTATTTTTTTCCCTAAATAATAGCAAGTTTCTTTCATTACCATATGAAAATCTGTTATCAAATTATTTTTCTTTCTGCCCTTTGTATCACATATTTTAATAATTTTATGTTCATAAATTATGATCACATTGAAATAAATAAACAAGATAATGAGAATTCGACCCAAATTTTGATGAATATAATATTGGCTTATAACTGACATCAATATGAAAATTGCTTTTTTGTTCTGTGTATCCCTTGATAATCAATGAATGATGTTCCATGAATAAAATAAAATTTTTGAACAATCATCTCATTCTATCAGAAAAAACATTTATCATGTCTGATAGTTTTATAGAATCCTTCGAGCATAAGATAGAAGATTGGTTAACATTTCACAGCTGAAAAAGGACATCATTCAATAAAACGTCAAAACTCTTTTTAAAACTCAGAAGCAATTTATTTTTCATCTTTACATATTTATGTCTGAACGAGGATGTTTTATTAGAGTAGACAAATTAAAGTATTTATTTGTGGAATACAGGACAGGAAATTGTTTGTTTTAATAATTATTTTAATTACAGCAGGTAATTTTACAATACAGTTTCATTTTAAAGTTAAAATATTTATGCTCATGATGAAATAGCCAAGCAAAAATCCTGTGAAACACAATCTATCTAAAATTTGTATTATTCTTTTCTTTTCCATTTGATTGCTTAGTTTTATAAATTGTAATTCTTGTTCAAATGATCCTTGTTCTTCATTTCTCTGTTCCTGAAAAAACTTGATTTAAAATTTTAACCATTCATTACCTTTTCTATTAATTTTTTGGTCAATGAAACTCATTTTATCAAATGAGTTATGTAATAATATTTTTCAGTTGACCGATTATTAATTGGTTATGTTAATGTATAAAAAATCATTCATAATGACTCCTATTAATGCATGATTTAATTAAATAATATACTATTTTAGTGGGTAACCACAGATACCTCATAATATTACTGAACAATTATCAAAACTTATGTGTCAAACGTTACTAACCTAAAAATATTTGTCATGATATAAAATTAGTTTTTCCAATTCAGTGAGATACGGTCAACGGAAACAGTATATTACATTGCGAGAGTTGTAAGAAGCGTGGGTTACACACTCGCCTTACGGCTCGTGAGTAATTCTTCCATTCGCACGTAATTGCTTTACAACTCGAGCAATGTACTATACTTTTTCTTCGACTTCGACTTCTTTACTGATATGGGAGTAGAAAAAATATTGTAACTAACACGTATGTTAATTGGCGAATAATTTTTAAATTTAATTAATCACCCTCATTATCATACTTGATAGTTACATTACTATTTTATTTACAATCATTATAGTAATATGTTGGTACCTAACGTTTTAGAGGTTGAAAAATACGTCATTTCTAACTGCAGTTACAATCTATAATGGGAGAAAATGACATACCACACTTTCACCCCATGGGAGGGAAATGTTTATATAGGATTGCCTAGCAACATTGTCTTAAATTCCTATAATAAAGTAGGCTAAACAAAATGTAATAGAGCTGTTAATAGATATTTACACACCAAGTGAGCTAAGGTAATGTTTATTCATGAGAAGAAAATTTAGCTCACGAGCCCGTAAGGGCAAGTGAGTTAATTTCTTCGAGTGAATAAACATTCTTAGCTCACGTGATTTGTACAATATTTTATTCAATTTTGACAAAATACTAATAATAACCATTATAATATTTAATTTTGACAAAATAAAAAACTGATCAGTTAGTAGGCTGAGCATGACAATCGTCGCTGGTAAACGTCAAAGTCATGTATTTAAAATGCTTTATTGTCTGTCATTTGTGCCGTGATAAATAATGAAAATGGCTGATAATGTCTGAAAACATTATGGTAAGTGTTATTTTCGTACCTGATATTGTTTTAAATGCATTATTTGTTGCAGTGAGTTAAAATTTTGTGAAAGTGATTTAAAAAAAAAATTTAATTCACATGTAAAAAAGTGTTACTTATAGTTGTTGCTATGGAGTTAACAATGACAGTTTAAAACGTCAAAATTGAATAAAAATTATTAAACTCGTCGTCAAATAAATATGGACTGATGCTCCCTTTTTCCCAACCTGTCCCTTACCCTGCGGTGTTGGTGCTTCTTCATAGCATCTTTTTAAAAGTATTTTAAATGAAAGTTTATACTGTATTTTTCATAGCAACAAAAATAGAAATAATAATTTATTTAAAACAACCTCCCACTCCTGTGACGTACGAAGTAATGAAACGTTACGGCACTTTTTTTCACACTTTTATTGCAGACGTAAAAAAAGAGTGCCGTGGCGTTTCATTATTTCACTCCGTAGCGTTAAAAAAAGTGCACTTTTTTTCACACTTTTATTGTATAAAAGACAGTTTATAATTATAAATATTTCGTGATATTTTAAATTTTGAGGCTCTTTAAAGAACAATATCTTTTAAAATCTATTACTTAGAAGTCATATGAAAATTCTTGCCAACAGCCCTATTGGCAACAGTGTAGAATCGCCAGTTCATATTTATTTGTCGGGAAGTATAATAAAATTAAAGGTTGTAACTCAATGATTTATTTTGATAATAATTATTGATTTAAAAAGACAGTGATTGTGAATAAAACATATATAAGTTTCATATCACGCCTCGGATGTAATGTTAAATATATTATCACATTTTTTTTTTTTTTAAGTATATAATCTTACCGATGAATTACTTCCTTCAACAAATAATATTTTCCTAATGATATCTCTCCCCAAAATTCTATCTATGCTTATCAACCAATTTGGTGTTGGTTTCTCGGATTCCAAAATTTTTTTAAATATCATGGTTTCCACCAAAATGACAAAGGCTAGTACCAAAGAATCTTTGTAGTAACTAACTGAAAAAAAATATAATATAGGGTTCATACAACAAAATTGTAATTATAATATACATACCAATGTAGGGTACAGTGTGCCCCATCTGTATATTTATTTGCCATTCCAAATTTTGCATATCCCAAATATGACAAATTATATTAACTAGACATAGAATTACTCGATCTGTTGATTCGAAATTAGCCCAGAAACACATCAAACTCATAAGACTTAGAACTGAAATACAACAAAAATATACTGATTAGCATCTTAATGTTTGAATAGAAAATGTATTCATCATAAAATGTCTTTCACTTGTATTTAAAATTATAGAGAAGAAATTGAGGTAGGTCATAGAAAACAAAATTTTCACTAACATTTTAAACAGTTATACCCAAATCGTTATTCAAGCAGCCGATGCACGTCATTAATACAAATTGAATTAAAGCAGGGATGGTAACCATGAAAAATATCGGTTTGGGTTACGGTTTCGATCATCGTGAAAATAAAAATTCTGTTTTGATTTGGGTTCCGGTTTTTATACAGCAATCGGTTTTGGTATACCGGTTCTACTAAAAGGTTTTCGGTTTTGCAAAAATAATTTACGAAAATAATATTATTAATTTTGATTAAACAATTAATAATTAATTATTATAATGATGCAAAAAGTGTCCACAAACACGTGTACAAAGTTTTATAACAATCAATTTCAATGGGAAGCAAATATTCAAAATATTCTAATTTCTCATGTTAAACGCCTATGTAAATGTAACATGTAACGGATTTCGAGCGCCACCCGATTGAGGTACTACACTTTGAAAATTGAAATACTTTTCGACAAAAAAAAAATATATGTTTATACTTTTTTATACGTAGGTATTTTAATAATAAAAATTTACAATATTTAACAACTAACAAGAGACCTGTATAAAATGCAGTTAACCGATAAATAAAAATCTGTTGTGGCCAGCACAAGACCTCTCGCCATTTCCATATTAGGCTATATAAGTAATTGTACTGCACTTCGCGTTCGAACCGTCGTTTTATAATAAAATATTACAGAACTTTACCCAAATATTGTTTTTTATTGTATGAGGAAGTTTCTAAATTTCAGAGATTCTTCCAATTCATTAACCAGATTGGCGGTATTTCTGATGGATATATGCATTTTACCACTATTTTACCTATAATTTCAAATATTTAATTAATAAAACAATAAGAAAAATTAAATATACTTCCCAGAAAAAGCTATCAGAATGTCACTAAAACTGTTGATATTTGACAACTTTGACAATGACATGTGTCATGTTATAAACATTGGAATTTGTCAACTGGTTTCCTTAGTGCCTTAGCCTCTGCGATTAGTGTACTCTATAAATTATAGTGCCTTTATCTCTAAATCTATGCAAGATATAATAAAAATTTTAAGTGTATTAGATGGAGAATTTTATGTTCTTCAATATTTAATAAAAAAAACTATATCTAGAAGAATTTTTCTAAGAAACTACTACTTCCGGTTGTTCAATTGTTACCAAAACCTTTTCAGCTCTTCCTAGGAATGTTAGATTGAGGAAACTGCAGTTCAATATTTTTTAAGTCTTATAGTTTTTGAGGAATCGTATCTACAACATCCAGACATACATACACACATACACACATCCACACACACACAGAGACATCATTTTAAAAATGTTATAATCGGATTGTAGGGACCTTAAATCATGCTTATTCAATAAAATCTGGATATGCGAATTTTAGCATGAATCCAATACCTATCTTAGCGAGAGGTAAAAAAGGGTTTTGTTTTCGGTTCCGGTTTTGTATCTGTTTCTAATTTCGGTACAGGTTTCGGATTCGGTTCTCATATTTTTCCGATATTTTTTGGTTAATGGTTTATGTTACCATCCCCGAATAAAAGTAACTAGATTTTAGAATCTTTATGAAAAGTTATGTATAAGTATTTATACTTACCAGTCATACTTAAGAACAAAAACGGAATCCTATTGCCAACAACTCTCTTTACTTGAAAGTCAAAATACATTTCCGAAATCAGCACTCCTCTCTCTGGTGAATGGGGAAAGTACCCTGATTCTCTCGATAAGATCTTCCACTCCAAATCATCTTTGTCTCCTATAATGAAAGTGTCATTCTCCATGTTTGGGAAGTCTATGATGACGGGTTCGTTGCTGTAAGTCAACACCATGTACTGCAGATTACACTCGTAGACGTCATAAGGCCAGACGGAGTCATCCCCTTGGCAAAAGCCTTTGTGGTAAGACTCCACGTCGCAAGTAACCAAACCGGAGGATGAGACCTTACAAGATGTGGAATCGAGGAGGGTGTCCGAACGAGAGAAGAAGTCCCTGAAAGAGAGAACAGTGGAATGATAAATTTTATAGAATCAGACCAAACTAACACTAAAGTTAACATTAGTACGATTAAAATTATCATTAAAACATTTTTTTTTATTAGTGTAAAAAAGGGGCAGGCTATTGGTGATATACTATAATACCCGAGACAGACGACAAAAATTAATGATCATTAACGGTTAGATATAGTATGCTCACGTAAACTTGAGACTATTGCGTCTACTAACATACATAACAACTGTCATTTGAGCTGTCAATTTACGTACTGGCCACGATTTAAAATATACTGGTTGTGCCACACTGCACAAACGGAGAGTCCAAAGCGATACGTGTTTCCTCGTTTTTTCCACTAGAGGCGCAACGTGAGAACGACCCAACTGACACCTGTCATTTGCATGTCATTTTGAAAATTTTACATGTTATATATTATAGAAAGGTAAATAAAACAGGTTTTGAAGTACATATTCGTATTATATGTAATGTAATATAAATATTTTGTTGAACGATATTGCAATTAATGCAAAATGAAAAGAAAATTAAATAGAAAATGTTTTATTCCTGGATGTGAAACCGGTTACAAGAAATCCATTGAAAAAGAATCTATGTTTGCTGCTCCACTCGATATATCACTTTTTAAAAAATGGCAATGTTCAATTAGTAGAGATGAACGCGAATTAAGATTGAATGATGTTTGTCGAAAACATTTTCGGGAAGAAGATATTATTACCTACGGTTCTATCAATTTATTTAGTTTTTCTAATTTTAAATTCTAACAATATATTGATTCAGGTTTCCATTAAATATGGGGTCCCGTGTCCGAGTGTTTGGTCGCGAACCTGGGAGAACCGGGTTCGATCCCGACAGACGCTAAATATTTCCTATTTGAAAAGGCACAAAAGTGACCCCTGTGGTGCAAAATATAATTAAAGAATATGTAAAATAATATGCTGTAATGAATCTCGCACTCCACGGAAAACAAGTGGAAAAATTAAAATGTTTGTAATTGACAAATAAGTGTCAAAACACCAGAGACATTACTGAAGACCTGGAAAGTACATTTAATATTTCTTATTTTATTATTAATTAAATATTTATAATTTTAGATACATATTACATATACATATACCCTTCAGAAATATCACCAATCTCATCATTGAATTGGAAGAATCTCGAACATTAGAAGAATAAGAGGAAACTTCTTCATAGAATGAATTAAAAAATATAAAAATATATAAAGAAGATATGTGTTTTTGTGTGTACCAGAAATCTTAAATATGTACAATATGTACTTATATAGCCTAATATGGAAATGGCGAGAGGTCTTGTGCTGGCCACAACAGATTTTTATTTCTTATTTTCGTAGCTGTGAATGAGCCTTTAATAATTTACTCTCTGTAACTTACATGACTTCAGGCAGAACTTCAGGGCTCCAGATTTCATCCGTGCTCATTACGATTTCACCAATTGAGTTATAATCTTTCGGGTCCCATGTTAGAAAAGCGTCTTGCCATTTCTTAAACACGACACATAACAGTGGGGAAGATAATAAGGGTATTTTATACTTACAATTGTTATTTCGCTTTGAATGTACATACTTTTAGTACTTCGGTAATCGTGCTAAAAGATGAAATATTGAATAAAAAATACTAGTATTACATTTATACATGCAGTTATGGAACCGTTTTCAAAACGATTTTAGTTTTGAAAACGTTATGTATACACCTAGCCTACGTTATTAAATACAAAGCCGGGAAACAACTCAAATTTTGTTTAAAAATCTGGCCAAATACTCTAGTTCCAAAACCGCTGATGAGGGCGTGACTTATTCCCGCTGTCATTCAAATGTCATTTTTAGACTGTCAAAAAAATATATGCCCATATTCATAAACACTCGTAAAGTTTCAAAACGGTTCGTTATAATTTTTGACAAATAGAATCAAACTTGACAAATAAAATTTCGATTTTTCTTTCAATGTCGACTGTTTTTATTGGAAAAAAATAATAACGAACCGTTTAAAATTTTTACGAGTGTTTATGAATACGGGCATGATATTATCAATTTAGCGGTTATAACCACAAAACACGTACGTCAAAAAAGACAGCCATATGACAGCAAGAATAAGTCGCGCTAAAACAGCAGTGTAGTTTCAATACTGAAACTACTTATGTAAACACTTAAAATTCAGTTCAAAAAGATTATAAATTCTACGCAAATGATGAGAAATTTCTGCAATTTTCTATCGACTAGTTTAAATTATAGGTTTTAAACTTACAAAAACTGAATATGTTATACAAGTATTGCGTCATTTAATATTAGGTTTTGGATTACATTAGGCATTGTATCCACAAGCTCTGCAAGTTCTTCTGAGACTTACTATTCCATAATGTGCAATATTCATTTTAACTGAAAGTTTTAATTGTTCTGTATCGTTTTTCACAGGAACAAAATGTTTGTTATAATTGCATAGCAGATCTTCTCGTAATCTTTTTTCTTGAGAAATTTGTTCATTTTCTTCAATCGGTACACATTCTTCACTTAATATTTCTTTAAACTTGATTATATTCAGCAATAATAAACAGAGAGTACTTCGGAACACATACATGTTCTTAATTTAACTGCTAAGAATGAAGTAAATGTGTTTGAAAAATGATATATACTCCCATTAAAAATTTGATATGATATAACTTACGCCTCTTTTTAATAAGTTGATATAACTAATGGGGCGATTCTGTAATTTTCTATAGCACTATAGAACTGTAACTTTCAGCAAAAGCTCATCATTTTTTAATGTCAAACTTTAATAAATGTATTAGTAAACAAAAATTGTTATGATTGTGTTCACTTTTACATTTCTATAGCGTTACAGAAAATTACAGAATCGCACTATAAGATTTTTTTATAGGTCGGTTAACTTTTTTCGTTAATGATTAAAATTCGAAATTTATTTGTGTTCCACTTATCTATTTGTCTAATGGGCCAAATATGGAATAAATTGTCTAGGTATATGTACATGTATAAAATATAATAAATAAAATCTATTGTAATAACAACACTAGTTTTTGATAGAGAATACTGCAGAGCCGTACATAAATTTTATACATTTTATTGGATTATTCAATGCAGAAAAGTTAAAATTCATAAAAAAAAATTATTGAAGAATGCTAGTAAAATTTCCTGAATTTTTAATACATATTTAAACACACCATTAATTTATTTGCAGAAAAATATCGACTTACCTTTTCCGAAATTCAATTTACTTTTTCTGAAATTGAAGTTGAAAAGGTAGGTATAGGTAGAATTATAGTGACTGTATATACTATAGTGTGGCCAACCGCCGCCATATTTAGGCAAAATGCGCGGGAAATTTGAATTCATATGATGTGATAACTAAACAAAATGCGATAAACAATTAATGAAAGAGCTTATTAAATGGAAACAAAATATTTATTTTCATTTTAAATCCTTTTGAAGAACTGTTTTCACAACCAACCGCCACGCAACCAGGCATCTAAAATATATACCTTAATATTAGACATTTTTAGTAATTTTGACAGTTAAAAAAGATGTGATGTTAAAAAATATGTATATATTACTTTGAGTTATAAATATACAAATACACGTGTAATTTAATTATTTGCACTATCTAAAATATAAATATAATATAATTACCTTCAATTCACATATAATTCACGTAACAAATCTGAAAATGTCATTTTGTCGGCATAATATCCGCCATATTTAGGCAAATTCGCGCCGACCAATCAAAATCGATCCACCTATTGGCCACACTATGTATATACAGTCACTATAGGTAGAATTATTATTGAGAATAAAGCCTCATTTCCACCGAATGAATTAATGCATTATGACAATTTATTAGGATACCATTTCCAGCTACTTTCTTTTTAGTGACTAATTCAACAGAAATGTCACAATTTTTTCCCTTATTAATTGTTGTCTAGTAGACTGCCATTCTTGTTTTTTACATATGTTATATACATAATTATCTGTATCTGTATTCATATCGAAACATTAAAAATTTAATAATTGACAGTTGACAGTTCAGGTTAGAAGTTCTCAGTCTTTTGTTCTTACGCGTTGTTCTTCGTTCTTAAGCATTAAGGCCCGGTTTTTTAATCTCCAGTTAAACAGCCTGTTAATGTAACTGTCGGTTAAAAGAAAAACACAGCATTTTTATTATATCCTTTGTAAAAATTGCTCATGAGTCATGTGTCAATCTTTCGATGTCCCATTGTTCTTATAACCGACAGCAACTTAACCGGCAGTTTAAACAGAGATGAAAATATCGGGCATAATACCCGGTTGCACCAACATATCTTAAATATTAAACACGGTTTAAAAAGACAACATTGCATCGATATAAAATGTCAAATGAATTGTAATATATTACTGTCAAAATTTAGATTTGCGTTTTTTTTTTTTTAAACGTAGATTAAACGTGATTAAAATTAATTTCATGTTGGTGCATTTGGGCATAAAGTCTTATGCAAAGCTGGAAATGGTAGTAAACGTTGCCATATGATAAACATTGCGCTTAGTTATTAAGCATTAGGACAATCGGTGGAACTGAGGCTTACTCTTTTTGTATTTTTTATTGACAAATTTTTTATGTAAGATGCAACTTAAATCTTTCCTTTTCTGGTTTTGGAAAGCTTCCAGATGTTGCAAAGAAAGTAGTTTTCAGCAAAGCATTTGATTTGAATGTATAATTTACTCGCTGTAATTTTCAAGACTTCCAGGCATAATTTCAAGGCTCTAAATTTCATCCGTTCTCATTATTATATCACTAATTGAATTATAATCTTCCGGATTCCATATTAGGAACGCGTCTTGCTATTTCTTAAACACGACACATAACAGGAACTCATGTATAGATGGAAAGGAAATTTTACTTACTATAGTCATTTTGTTTCGAATGTACCTACTTTTTGTGTCGTAATGGGCATATTGAAAGAACATTAAATAGTTTCTCTTATCTTAAAATCAATGTTTTATCAAATAAAACACATTCTAACGAATTGCATACTTTTAGTTTTATGCGGAAATCATAATTAAACTCATTATTAATTAAGAGGTATTAAAAATATTACAAGTACAAAATAAACAATGAAAAGTATGAAAAACAATATTCTGTCTAAAACAGTAACAATCAAAATTTTTTCTCCTTGGATGTTCCTTGATTTTACTTCTTGGTTGTCGGCAGTATCTTCTTCTTTTATTTCCTGTAACAAACTAATTCCGTTTCAAAATATTCACTACCTATATACCCGTCCTGTAACCTGTAGTGGTAGCACGCACTTGAGAATTCTATCGTAGAAAACAGGCAAAAGCGATTATACTATTACGAATCTTGGCAGCATGCACTTTAGAATTCTATATTCGCTATTTGCTTCGAGAATTTTTGGGTGTTATACTATTAAAATAGAAAACATTATAATAGTTGTATTTAATACATGTGTAAATTATATATAAATTGGCTTTGAATAGAATTTTAGCAAAATAATGATGTTAGTTTGACACTTTCGCTTCGAGTCGTACGCTTGCAGGCTAATATTTTGAGACACGCATGCTAACAAAGCGAAAACAAATTGCGAAAAACAAGTTTTAGCCTAAAGCTCAAATGTTAACCGACTAATATTTTCTACAATTCTTGCTAAAATTATTACCTTATAATTTACCGACCAGAGTAGAGTGCACATCGTTATTACCGAAATCTGCAAATACACCCAGAAAGGGGTAATAGCCCGTAGTAATATATTTATTGATTAATTAGAAATACTTAAGTAATTTTTTCCCTAAATAATAGCAAGTTTCTTTCATTACTATATGAAAATCTGTATGCAAATTATTTTTCTTTCTGCCCTTTGTATCATATATTTTAATAATGTTATGTTCATAAATTATGATCACTTTGAAATAAATAAACAACAAGATAATGAGAATTCGACCCAAATTTTGATGAATATAATATTGGCTTATACCGCATTAATAACTGACATCAATATGAAAATTGCTTTTTTGTCCTGGGTATCCCTTGATAATCAATGAATGATGTTCCATGACTAAATAAAAATTTTTGAACAATCATCTCATTCTATCAGAAAAACATTTATCATATCTGATAATTTTATAGAATTCTTCGAGCATAAGATAGAAGATTGGTTAACATTTCACGGCTGAAAAAGGACGTCATTCAATAAAACGTCAAAACTCTTTTAAAAACTCGGAAGCAATTTATTTTTCATCTTTACATATTTATGTCAGAACGAGGATATATTATTAGAGTAGACAAAATAAAGTATTTATTTGTGGAAAACGGAACAGGAAATTGTTTGTTTTAATAATTATTTTAATTACAGCAGGTAATTTTACAATACAGGTTCATTTCAAAGTTAAAATATTTATGCTCATGATGAAATAGCCAAGCAAAAATCCTGTGAAACACAATCTATCTAAAATTTGTATTATCCTTTTCTTTTCCATTTGATTGCTTTGTTTTATAAATTGTAATTCTTGTTCAAATGATCCTTGTTCTTCATTTCTCTGTTCCTGAAAAAACTTGATTTAAAATTTTAACCATTCATTAACTCTGCCATTAATTTGTTGGTCAATGAAAGTCATTTTATCAAATGAGTTATGTAATAATATTTTTCCGTTGACCGATTATTAATTGGTTATGTTAATGTATAAAAAATCATTCATAATGGCCCCTATTAATGCATGATTTAATTAATTAAGATACTGTTTTAGTGGGTAACCATAGATACCTCATAATATTACTGAACAATTGTCAAAATTTATGTGTCAAACGTTACTAGCCTAAAAATATTTGTCATGATATAAAATTAGTTTTTCCAATTCAGTAAAATACGGTCAACGGAAATAGTATACTCACGAGCCGTAAGGCGAGTGTGTAATCCATTCGCACGTAATTGCTTTACAACTCGAGCAATGTACTATACTTTTTCTTCGACTTCGACTTCTTTACTGATATGGGAGTAGAAAAAATATTATAATTAACATGTATGTTAATTGGCGAATATTTTTTTAATTTAATTAATCACCCTCATTAACACACTTGATAGTTAAATTACTATTTTATTTACAATCATTATAGTAATATGTTGGTACCTAACGTTTTAGAGGTTGAAAAATACGTCATTTCTAACTGCAGTGACAGTCTAATACGAGAAAATGACATACCACACTTTCACCCCATGGGAGGGAAATGTTTATATAGGATTGCCTAGCAACATTGTCTTAAATTCCTATAATAAAGTAGGCTAAACAAAATGTAATAGAGCTGTTAATAGATATTTACACACCAAGTGAGCTAAGGTAATGTTTATTCATGAGAAGAAAATTTAGCTCACGAGCCCGTAAGGGCAAGTGAGTTAATTTCTTCGAGTGAATAAACATTCTTAGCTCACGTGATTTGTACAATATTTTATTCAATTTTGACAAAATACTAATAATAACCATTATAATATTTAATTTTGACAAAATAAAAAACTGATCAGTTAGTAGGCTGAGCATGACAATCGTCGCTGGTAAACGTCAAAGTCATGTATTTAAAATGCTTTATTGTCTGTCATTTGTGCCGTGATAAATAATGAAAATGGCTGATAATGTCTGAAAACATTATGGTAAGTGTTATTTTCGTACCTGATATTGTTTTAAATGCATTATTTGTTGCAGTGAGTTAAAATTTTGTGAAAGTGATTTAAAAAAAAAATTTAATTCACATGTAAAAAAGTGTTACTTATAGTTGTTGCTATGGAGTTAACAATGACAGTTTAAAACGTCAAAATTGAATAAAAATTATTAAACTCGTCGTCAAATAAATATGGACTGATGCTCCCTTTTTCCCAACCTGTCCCTTACCCTGCGGTGTTGGTGCTTCTTCATAGCATCTTTTTAAAAGTATTTTAAATGAAAGTTTATACTGTATTTTTCATAGCAACAAAAATAGAAATAATAATTTATTTAAAACAACCTCCCACTCCTGTGACGTACGAAGTAATGAAACGTTACGGCACTTTTTTTCACACTTTTATTGCAGACGTAAAAAAAGAGTGCCGTGGCGTTTCATTATTTCACTCCGTAGCGTTAAAAAAAGTGCACTTTTTTTCACACTTTTATTGTATAAAAGACAGTTTATAATTATAAATATTTCGTGATATTTTAAATTTTGAGGCTCTTTAAAGAACAATATCTTTTAAAATCTATTACTTAGAAGTCATATGAAAATTCTTGCCAACAGCCCTATTGGCAACAGTGTAGAATCGCCAGTCCATATTTATTTGTCGGGAAGTATAATAAAATTAAAGGTTATAACTCAATGATTTATTTTGATAATAATTATTGAATTAAAAAGACAGTGATTGTGAATAAAATAGTATACATATATAAGTTTCATATCACGCCTCGGATGTAATGTTAAATATACCATCACATTTTTTTTTAAATATATAATCTTACCGATGAATTACTTCCTTCAACAAATAATATTTTCCTAATGATATCTCTCCCCAAAATTCTATCTATGCTTATCAACCAATTTGGTGTTGGTTTCTCGGATTCCAAAATTTTTTTAAATATCATGGTTTCCACCAAAATGACAAAGGCTAGTACCAAAGAATCTTTGTAGTAATTAACTGAAAAAAAATATAATATAGGGTTCATACAACAAAATTGTAATTGTAATATACATACCAATGTAGGGTACAGTGTGCCCCATCTGTATATTTATTTGCCATTCCAAATTTTGCATATCCCAAATATGACAAATTATATTAACTAGGCATAGAATAACTCGATCTGTTGATTCGAAATTAGCCCAGAAACACATCAAACTCATAAGACTTAGAACTGAAATACGACAAAAATATACTGATTAGCATCTTAATGATTGAATAGAAAAAGTATTCATCATAAAATGTCTTTCACTTGTATTTAAAATTATTGAGAAGAAAATGAGGTAGGTCATGGAAAACAAAATTTTCACTAACATTTTAAACAGTTATACCCAAATCGTTATTCAAGCAGCCGATGTACAAAAGTTATTTCAAGTTGAAATTTAAATATTTTATTTCAATTGTTTTGTGTTTTCCACCATTAAATTTGTCGTATAATATCGCCCAACTTTGTCCATTTAATCGTCTTTCTATCTCTTCAAATAAGAAAGTTAGCAATGGTGGCCCGCTTACAGCAGACACACTGTACAATTGCGACCAAAAAAATGGAAACACCTATGTTTATGAAATGAATATACATTTTACATGATATGGTAGTCGTTTTGCATAACTTGCATTTCTGGATCTTTTGGAAACGAAAAAAACATTTCCCTTTCTCCATTTTTTTAATCTACTTATACAGTCTTTATATAAACAAACAAGTCCTCCCGTTTCTACCTTCTTCGTTTTTTTCCATTTTATTAGAAACTACCACCACTTCTAAAATTCACAAAGTTCACAAAATGACATATGTCAAAAGTGAGAAGACATGTTGGTTTGTTTGAATTAGCCATAACCCTAAAATACGTGGGCGTGACAAGCTGACACAACAGCTCCTCCAGAATATGTGAAATATAATGATTTTCTTTATGATAATGATTTTTCCTATCGTTTGTTGAAAAAATAACATGTTTGTTCTTATTAGAAATCAATTTATGTTTCTCAATATACCTTTATTATTGACCCCTAACAGAAAATGTTCTCGTCGAGATAATAAAAAGAAAAAAGAATCGTAAGATACGAAGATATGCCGAAACAATCCGATTTTATCCGATTAGCCCTTTAAATTTGTTGGCATACTCTTTCTCTCTCTAATTTTCGTTTTTTTCTCTGACTGTCGCTTCTGTATAAATGTTTATTCTGTGACATAGGTGTCGTAAATTTTCTGTAATTATTTACATAAATGTCAATGTCACATTAAATGAAAATAATTTGAAAGCACTAAAATGCCTCGACAATTGAATGAAAACGAAAAGACGAGAGCTATTTCAACTGTGATAGAAAAAAATTGTGCCGTCATAAAATATTAATTCTTTGTTTTTGTTTTTTTGGTTTATAATTTTGTGTTTTTCATTATATTTTATTTTAGATATAGGTAATACACGTTTCTCTTTCTTTGTTTTGATTAAATTATTTAATTAGTAAAATAAAAATTAAGTAAATAAAAACAGTTTTATGGATTTCATAGTGAAACGCCACTGCTTGTGTGACATTATTTGATGTCATTTTGACATGGAAATCAAATTACAATGTTAAAAATTTATAAAAACAGCTAACTAGATAAACGTAGGTGTTTCCATTTTTTTTACCGCAATTGTACGTCATTAAAGGCTGGTTTATGTAATCTGTAAACTTAAGAATTTACCTTAGCATTAGCATTATGACTTTGCAATAATAATTCAAGTATAGACAAATACGTGCTGCGGTACATGTAGCTATATCTTTAACCTTAGCATTATGCCGTTACCCTAGAATATGACAATTTCTAATTTTCAAGTCATAATGCTAATGCCAACCAATCAGAAGAGTATATGTTCGTGGACGGCAGCTTGATTCTGGAGATATTTACGACAGTCACTTGACATCTATCATCATTTTGTTATTTTTGAATATTTCTGTCACATTAGGTGCGTTCAATGAAGTTAGCAAACCAGCTTGCTACGCTAGCGAATTGTATATGACGTTATAAGTGACGTCATATTTAATGCTTTGCTAGCGAGAAATGCTAGCGCCGATTACTTCGCTAGCTTGATCTGCTAAGTGCTGCTAGGACACCAAATTTAAAATAGAATAAAAAATAAGTTTTTAAATCACGTTTTAAATAAAGACGGTAGCTAAATGTCGCAAAATAACAATTATATTGGTATCACAGCAGGTATGTTTTGACATTTGTGGTTATGTTGAAGTAAATCTAAATTTGTTGTAAAATGTTTTGATGGAGAATTAATAGAAAATGAGAAGGATAATGAACATCCATTTTAAAAATAAAGCACAGTGGGCCATTCAACGTAGCATTACAATATCTGGACAACACAACCACAAAAGAACAAACGTCAAATATTCATATTCGCACCAAAGTTGCCGTTCAGTAAACGTTTTGCTAACTTTATTTTGCTACTTCGCTAGCGCTAGCTTGCTAACTCTTTTGAACGCACCTATTGTCTTGACTAAAAATGAGTGTCATTGGAAAAGAAGACCAACTAATACAGTTAATTAAACAATGTAGATATTTATGATGAAAAAGATGTGTCGATTTTACAAGAAGTGACATTAACACCCTGCTCTTATTATTGGTTTGCCCTAAGAAGTACATGAACCGGACAGCGTAATGTAAAGTTTAATGCAAAGTCATAATGCTAATGCTAAGGTAAATGTTTAAGTTTACAGCTTACATAAACCAGCCTTAATAAAAATTGAATAAAAGAATGTACTGGTACGTTTACATACGTTTTAGAATCTTTATGGAAACAGTTATGGATAAGTATTTATTCTTACCAGTCATACTTAAGAACAAAAACGGAATCCTATTCCCAACAACTCTCTTTACTTGAAAGTCAAAAAACATTTCCGAAATCAGCACTCTTCTCTCTGGTGTATAGGAAAAGTACGCTGATTCTCTCGATAAGATCTTCCACTCGGAATCAGCTTTGTCTCCTATGATGAAAGTGTCATTCTCCACGTTCGGGAAGTCTATGATGACGGGTTCGTTGCTGTAAGTCAGCACCATGTACTTCACATTACACTCATAGACGTCATAAGGCCAGAAGGTGTCATCCCCTTGGCAAAAGCCTGTGTGGTAAGACTCCACGTCGCAAGTAACCAAACCGGAGGATGAGACCTTGCAAGATGTGGAATCGAGGAGGGTGTCCGAACGAGAGAAGTGGTCCCTGAAAGAGAGAACAGTGGAATGATAAATTTTATAGAATCAGACCAAACTAACACTAAAGTTAACACTAGTACGATTAAAATGATCATTAGCACAATTTTTTTAGTGTAAAAAAGTGGCAGGCTATTGGTGATTGGTTTATTTAGTCACTTTAAGGCATTAATGCTTTACAGCACGGTGTATAAATATAGGTGAGACATCTCTTCAATTTTTATCCTTACAAGTTAAATGTCATTGTATAATCCGGGCCTATGTACGAGGGTCATTCAATAAGTAAAGAGACAAATGGCTATAGCTCAAAAACGGTTTATTTCAATCTTTCAAAATTAAATAAATAAATAAATAAATAAATATATCATCACGGCATATTACCCATTTCTGGGTGTGCCAATCTGCTTTATCGCAGATATCGGTAATGATGATGACATATTTGTACCGTGCGGGCGCTTACCAGGCGTCACCTCACGGGCACTCATTGCTGGCGTGGAGAGTGCACCACAGGGGTCACTTTTGTGCCATTTAAAATTCGAAATATTTGGCGTCGGTCGGGATCGAACCCGGTACCCCCAGGTTCGCGACCAGACACTCAGGCACGAGGCCACGGGACCCCCCCCCCCCCCCATCTTTCAAAATTAAGGCTATTTTTCAACATAATCACCCCCCCCCCCCCCCACAGTTATGTACTTGTCCCATCTTTCTTGCAGCTTCCTAATTCCCTTGGCGAAGAATTCTTTCGATTTACCCCGAAGCCACTTTTGCACCGCTTCCTTAACTTCCTCATTGTTAGCAAATCTTTTTCCACGTAGGGCGTCTTTGAGTGGTCCAAACAGGTAAAAATCAGATGGGGCGAGGTCGGGACTGTAGGCAGGACCCAACCCAATTCTTGAAGCTTATCTCGGGTCAGCTGGGCTGTATGAGGGCGGGCGTTATCGTGCTGAAGAATGACTCCTTTTGACAAGAGTCCACGGCGTTTGCTCCTGATAGCTGGTCTAACTTTGTGTTCTAGCATCTTAGAGTAGTATTGGCTATTGATAGTTCGCTGATCTTCAAGGAAATCGCAATAGACTGCACCCTGTGAGTCCCAAAAGATGGTCAGCATCACTTTACCGGCGGAAGGTTGAACCTTGAATTTTTTGCGAACTGGAGAGCTAGTGTGTTTCCACTCCATACTCTGCCTTTTGGTCTCAGGGTCGTAGTGATGGATCCAGACCTCGTCGCTGGTCACTATTCTTTCAAAAAAAGCGCCTCCTTCAATCAAACTTCGTTGCTTTAAGTCTTGACTAATGAAAAGCCTTGATTCTTTATGAGCGTCAGTAAACTGTCTGGGAACCCATCTGGCACACGTTTTTCTGTACTTTAAATTGTTCTGAATGACATTGTGAACAGTTCCAACACTTACTTGAACTTCCTCAGCTATCATTTCAACAGTAATTCTTCTGTTATCACGAATAAGTCCGTCAATCCTCGATTCCAACGAGGGACCAGAAACTTCCACTGGACGTCCACATCGGGGTTCATCACCTACACTTGTTCGGCCACTTTTAAACCGATCAACCCACTTGTAAAAATTCGCACGGTTCATACAACTTTTACCGTACTGTATCAACATTCTAGAAAAAAATTCACTTGGTTTTACACCTTCTGCGACTAAAAATCTAATGACTGAGCGCTGCTCTTCTAAGGTGCAATCTTTTAGTGGACTTGCCATGGTGAATTGAAAATTTTGAGGTTATGTTGACATAAAATGACGAAACAGCTGATCAGAGCATATCCCAAGGTTGCCAACTAACACCCCTGAAAAGATTGTACACATTCATTGAACAGTTTTAAAATTATAGAATTTGTCTCTTTACTTATTGAATGACCCTCGTACATAACTGTATCAAAATTACAATTAATTTAACCAATATATTATGTCTTTCTAATACATATTTACATATACATATACACTTCAGAAATACCACCAATCTCATCAATGAATTGGAAGAATCTCGAACATTAGAAGAATAAGAGGAAACTTCTTCATAGAATGAATTAAAAAATATGAAAATATAAAGAAGATATGTGTTTTTGTGTGTACCAGAAATGTTAAATATGTTCTGTACTTATATAGCCTAATATGGAAATGGCGAGAGGTCTTGTGCTGGCCACAACTGATTTTTATTTCGTATTTTCGTAGCTGTGAATGAGCCTTTAATAATTTACTCTCTTACATGACTTCAGGCAGAACTTCAGGGCTCCAGATTTCATCCGTGCTCATTACGATCTCGCCAATTGAGTTATAATCTTTCGGGTTCCATGTTAGAAAAACGTCTTGCCATTTCTTAAACACGACACATGACAGTGGGGAAGATAATAAGGGTATTTTATACTTACTATTGTCATTTCGTTTTGAATGTACATACTTTTACTATTTAGATAATCGTGCTAAAAGATGAAAAAATGAATAAAAAATACTAGTATTACATTTATACATGCAGTTATGGAACCATTTTCAAAACGTTTTTAGTTTTGAAAACGTTATGTATACAATGCCAAAACAGTTTTGAATTATGTCAAACCAAAACAAATATTCTTGGGTTTGATTGAAAACTAGTTTTTATACTGAAAATACTTATGTAAACAATTACAATTCAGGTCAAAAAGATTATAAATTCTACACAAATGATGAGAAATTTCTGCAATTTTCTATCGACTAGTTTAAATTATAGGTTTTAAACTTACAAAAACTGAATATGTTATACAAGTATTGCGCCATTTAATATTAGGTTTTGGGTTACATTAGGCATTGTATCCAAAAGCTCTGCACGTTCTTCTGAGACTTACTATTCCATAATGTGCAATATTCATTTTAATTGACAGTTTTAATTGTTCTGTATCGTTTTTCACAGGAACAAAATGTTTGTTATAATTGCATAGCAGATCTTTTCGTAATCTTTTTTCTTGAGAAATTTGTTCATTTTCTTCAATCGGTACACATTCTTCGCTTGATATTTCTTTAAACTTGATTATATTCAGCAATAGTAAACAGAGAATACTTCTGAACACATACATGTTCTTAATTTAACTGCTAAGAATGAACTAAATGTGTTTGAAAAATGATATATACTCCCATTAAAAATTTTATATGATATAACTTACTCCTCTTTTTAATACGTTGATATAACTAACGGTGCGATTCTGTAATTTTCTATAAACTGCAGAGCCGTACATAAATTTTATACATTTTATTGGATTATTCAATGCAGAAAAGTTAAAATTCATAAAAAAAAATATTGAAGAATGCTAGTAAAAATTCCTAAATCTTTAATACATATTTAAACACACCATTGTAATAAATTTGTTTGCAGAAAAATAATATCAAAATATCGACTTATCTTATCCGAAATTCAATTTACTTTTTCTGAAATTGAAGTTGAAAAGGTATAAAATTATTATTGAGAATAAAGCCTCATTTCTACCGAATGAATTAATGCTTAATGCATAATGATTAGTACGAGCCCCTTCCTACATCAGTTGGCCCACCCGCTTTAATTTCATTTTATTTACTTAAAATACGATACAAATAACAACTAACGTAAATTATCGCCAATTTTTATTAATAATACAGACATTTTGTCAGTCTGACACAGTACCATAGATTTTCTAAAATGTTTTATTTTTTAATGTAAAATTAAATTATAGTTATTTTTATCAACAATTGTAGATAAATTTAGAGAAATTTAAACGAATTTACGTAGTAAGATTGTTAGGCTTTATTAAATAAAATGTCTAAAAGAATTAAAGTAGTAATTTAAAACTAAAAGTAATGTTACCCAATATTGATAAATATGATATTAATATATCGATTTGTGGTACTTGTATTGTAAAATTTAAGTTAAAATTACGTTGTAATGTTGAAGAATCATTATTTCAAATAAAAAGTAAAAATTGATTTAATTAATATTACAAATTCTATTAGTCAAGTAATAAATGAATTTTTTCTACTCCTATGCGTGAAGTGAGTACTTCACGTATCAATTATTATGTGTGAAGTTTGATATTTTGCACACGGAAGTAGCACTTCACGCACCGTTCATTATTTTAAGTATTACAAACTGAATTGTATTGTAATAAAACAAAGCTGTTAAACACCCGTAACGTTGGTAACCATGGTTACACAAGTCGATAATACAGAAGCTTTACGTTAAAAGAATGACAATGTGAAGAAAAAATATATTTTATTGCAAGGTCGTAGAGAAAGTATAGTATGTAACACGCGTGTGAAGCGTATTTTACATTCGGGTAGTTTACAACACTCGCCTTCGGCTCGTGTCGCAATCTCCAGCCTAATGTAAAATTTTCAGCTTCACACACTTGCCACATAATATACTATTTTAAAATTGGGCCAAATGAAGGGGGAGGGGCTCGTACATAGGGTTTAATGCATTATAACAATTTGTTAGGATACCATTTCCAGCTACATTGTTTAGTGACTAATTCAACAGAAATGTCACAATTTTTTCCCTTATTAATTGTTGTCTAGTAGACTGCCATTGCAATAGCAATTCTTGTTTTTTACATAATATGTTATATACATAATTTTCTGTATCTGTATTCATACCGAAACATTAAATTACATTAAATAACTGACAGTTTTTTAATCTCCAGTTACACAGCCTGTTAATGTAACTGTCAGTTAAAAAAAAAAAAACACAGCATTGATATTATAGCCTTTGTAAAAATTGCACATGTGTCAATCTTTCGATATCCCATTGTTCTTATAACCGGCAGCCACTTAACCGGCAGTTTAAACAGAGATGAAAATATCGGGCCTAATGTCCGATTGCACCAACATATCTTAATTATTAAACACGATTTAAAAAGACAATATTGCATTGATATGAAATGTCAAATGAATTATTATAATATATTACTGTCAAAATTTAGATTTGCATTTTTTTGTTTAAACTTAGATTAAACATGATTAAAATTAATTTCATGTTGGTCCAATTGGGACAAGTCTTATGCAAAGCTGGAAATGTTAGTAAACGTTGCCATATGATAAACATTTTTACGCATTGCGCTTAGTTATTAATTATAGCTCTTACGCATTAGGACAATCGGTGGAAATGAGGCTTATTCTTTTTGTATGCTTAATCGACAATTTTTCTTCTGTAAGATGCAACTTAAATCTTTCCTTTTCTGGTTTTGGAAAGCTTCCAGATGTTGCAAAGAAAGTAGTTTTCAGCAAAGCATTTGATTTGAATGTATAATTTACTCGCTGTAATTTGCAGGACTTCCAGGCATAATTTCAAGGCTCTAAATTTCATCCGTTCTCATTATTATATCACTAATTGAATTATAATCTTCCGGATTCCATATTAGGAAAGCGTCTTGCTATTTCTTAAACACGACACATAACAGGAACTCATGTTTAGATGGGAAGGAAATTTTACTTACTATAGTCATTTTGTTTCGAACGTACCTACTTTTTATGTCGTAATGGGCATACTGAAAGAACATTAAATAGTTTCTCGTATCTTAAAATCAATGTTTTATCAAATAAAACACATTCTAATGAATTGCATACTTTTATTTTTATGCGGAAATCATAATTAAACTCATTATTAATTAAGAGGTATTAAAAATATTACAAGTACAAAATAAACAATGAAAAGGATGATAAACAATATTCTGTCTAAAACAGTAACAATCAAAATTTTTTCTCCTTGGATGTTCCTGGATTTTACTTCTTGGTTGTCGGCAGTCTCTTCTTCTTTTATTTCCTGTAACAAATATTTATATTTCTAATTCCGGTTCAAAATGTTCACTACCTATATTCCCGTCCTGCCACCTGGTATCCACAGAAAGCGGAGAACCTCTATTAACTTTTTTATTTATAAAGTTACCTAATTGAAAATTTGTATGGGTAAACTTAACATATTATGTGACATCAAATAATTGGAACATCCTGGATGCTTTTACATTTTTGAAATCTACATTAAATTCTGAATACAATTATGTGCCATAAGTCAAATTTTACAGCAAAAACATTTAAATTAAAACAAAAAGTTGGCTGTGGCTTTGTTGAAATTGTTTATAGAACAATTAAAAAAAAACTATAATACTCTAGAAGTTATACGATTCAGTTGTTTTAAATAAAGCCCCACCCATTTTTTTGTATTATTATTTGCTGCAAATTCGACTTGTTCCACTTAAATTAAGAAAGTTTATCCCACTTCCGGCTAAAAGTAATACATTTATCATGTATACATAAAAAAATTAAATATCTCTATAAGCGCCCTCACGGTACAAATATGTCATCATCATTACCGATATCTGCGATAAAGCAGATTGGCACACCCAGAAATGGGTAATATGCCGTGATGATATATTTTTATTTTATATCTCTATAAATGAAGAAGTTAATAGAGGTGCCCCGTTTTTTGTGGACATTGTGGATAAATTTATAACATTTTTATTTGAATTTTTTTTTCGCATTATCTAGTGAATGAAAAAAAATTGACCAAAATCAGTTTTTTGTCATTATCTAATGACATACAAAAAAAACATATTTCCCATTTCTGGGTGTGCCAATCTACTTTATCACAGATATCGGTAATGATGATAATATATGTGTACCGTGCGAGCGCTTACTAGGCGTCACCTCACGGGCATTCATTGCTGCCGTGGAGAGTGCACCACAGGGAGTCACTTTTGTGCCATTTAAAATTCGAAATATTATGATCGTGTAAAACGGACTCTAGCTTACTTTTTGTACGATCATCGAAAAAAATCATGAAAAGCAACCCCTTTGCTTTAGATTAACATGAGATGATGTCGGGTAAATTACTGTTAAAGCCTCATTTCCAGCTAATGTTTTAACGCGTAGTGACTAGCGCATAGTAGGTAGCGCGTAATGCATAAAAGCTTCTATATCGGTACCGCACAGAAGCATTCCCAGCTGGTTTTATTTAAGGGTAGTGTGTTGTACATAAACGTAGTGCACAAGAGCTAAAGTTCGCGCGGTCCAATTTGTGCATAGTACATAAGCGTAATGAGCCTGTTTCACATTTTTCAAAAACTATTCTAAATGGAAGTCTATGCAATGATTTTCTTAGGAATAATTTTTATTTTAATAATTTCTTGTTATTTGTGGAAATAATTAAATAAAAAGATTGGCGTCCTGAAAAACTACCCCCCACTCCTGTGACGTAGAAGTACATACATTTCCATCAACTACCTTCTACGTTTATTCATATTATTTATATAAATAAACGTAGGCTTATAGTTTGTCACATGTTAATAAAAAATTGCTCATTGCTCATTCTAAATGAATAATAATTACACTCAAAATAAGTCGGACAATTTACCGAAGGTCGATAGCTGGATGGTGGCTGAATTTATATCAGAGAACGATTGTTTTACTGCTACCGAAATAAGAGGTTTTAAAGATTTGAGATAAAATAAAATATAAAAACTGAATTTACTATATAAATTGATAATTTATTTTACTTCAAGGTTCTGGTCATGATTCTTACATTGAATCTGCTATAGGATATGTAGATCTATGTCGAGATAAAATAACAATTTTTCTGACATTATCAGCTCTTCGACCTACTGCTTCTAGCCACAATTTTCTTTTCATCGCATCTTTTGACGAATTTATAAACTCTATAGTAGGTTTGTTCCTAACAGTATTTTTGTAAAAAGGCACAATACAATATCGTAAATTACTCATTTTATTTTTAACTTTGTATTACCTACATATTATACAACTTGAACCAATCTGAAAAATTGGCATTTGTTTGACAACTTTGACAATACACTTGACACCTTAGAACCGCTGGAGATGTATGTACTCTGACGTCACATTCTGTTTCAGATCACGTGACTTATTCAAAAATTTATCCAAATTTCAAAAATTAATTGTAAAATATCTAAAGGATATTTCGTGATATTTTCAAATTTGGGGCTCTTTAAAGATCAATATCTTTTAAAATTTAATACTTAGAAGTCATATAAAAATTCTTGCAACAGCCCTATTCAGAGATAGGGATATATAGTTGCCCTTGTTTTTTGTTCGAAATGTCACTTATCTAACCTATTAAAAATACGTTATTCTTACCGAGAACTAGTGTATTTGAAAATCAGATAGTATATGAAGCCACAATTCAAAGAAGAAAAGCAATTGCTTTAGTACTAAATGTAATAAACAAAAGTAAAAAAGCATCACAAACACTGGTGGTGGGTTCGCCCAATAAATAGAAAACTTTTGTTGCAAGACGATTGAGATAATTTGCTTCGTGAAATGAGAATGAATGATAAAGTCTTATTTTTCAATGACACAATTATAACAATAATAATTTGATGAACTTCTATCGAAAACAGAATGGCGTATGTGACTAAATTTTGATTTTTACATATATGATACTAGACCAAAAAATAAAATACACGTATTTTTTTAAATTGATTAATTATTCGTAGTTTACGAGAAAATAATTATTAAAATTTTGGAGAAGGGATCTGTAACGTCAGTAGGGTAGAAGAAGACAGTTAGACTGAGATAGATATATTGTGGTAGGCGAAAGTGACAGTAACTGTCACTTTCGCCATTCCATAACCTATCACAACATATCTATCTCAGTCTTACTGTCTTCTTCTACCATTCTACCCTACTGACGTCACAGATCCCTTTTCCGAAACATTAAATTGCTAATAACAATATTATTACCAACTAATGTTTAGTTTTTATTATTATAATGAGAAGCTATAATGGTTAGTTTTTATATATTATGACTTATATATTGAAATTCGATTATTGTCACATACCCCATTGAAAAGAATAGTTCATCTCGTCCCATTATTACGTGTCGCTAAATTCACAAACAAATTGCTATCAATATTCTACGAATTTTTTGATATTTCAGTTAATATCAGTCAGATGTCACTAATTTTCGAATTGAAACATTTGCTGGGAATGGTCTGAAAACTTCCTACTAAGCACTATGAATTACGCTTGCGTTTGTGTATAACTCACTATCCATTATGCATTAGTGAACTAGCTGCGAGTGAGGTTTTACATTACAAATACATTTTGTTAAAAAAACCTAACTCGGAGTAGGATATGAACAGAAAAACGTATGTCTGATTATTATTGAATTCAAAAGTCAAGTTGTCAAAACTGAACTTGATTTGTAATTTTAAGGAGAAAAGATAATAATGAAGGAAACAATATTGCTATTCGCCGTTTTCTAATTTATTTCCATTTCTAAAATAAGATTCAAGAAGAAAAGGTTAATAGTGCGATTCTGTAATTTTCTGTAACGCTATAGAAATGTAAAAGTGAACAAAATCGCAACAATTTTTGTTTACTAATACATTTATTTTCGTTTGACATTAAAAAATGATGCGCTTTTATTGAAAGTTACAGTTCTATAGTGTTATAGAAAATTACAGAATCGCACCGTTAATTTCTCTAGATAACATTTTTGACAATATCTCGTGACTTGACATTTAATGAAATACTTTAGACTTACTTTTTTTTATTCATAGCCTACGCCGAGTTAGGTTTTCTTTTGAACATACTATACATCATTTAATACCGAAATGATTACAGACCATAATAATATACCTATTGATTGATTTTACCTGCACGTCATTCGTAAGTAGTGTTTTTCCTATGACACCACCTGCCACGAACTTGCAAGGAGACAGTAGCCAACTTGGAGAAGCAGTCTTATTGTTCAACAAAGACTTAACCAGCGTTAACTCCACCAAAACAGTAACAGCAAGAGCTAAAGAGTCTCGGAAAAACGTAACTAAAACACATTGATTACAAAGTATTAACCCTCATTTCCACCTAATGTTTTAATGCTTAACGCATAATAATTAGAGCATAAGGCTTAACGTAATATGACAATTTACTAGGATACCGAAAAAGTAAAAATTTAATAATTATAAAATAGACTGACAATTGATAGTTCTGGTTAGAAGTTTACAATCTTTTGTTCTTACGCATTGTTTTAGTTCTTAGCATTAATCCTTATTCAAAGTTAGAAATGGTACTAAACTTTGCCGTATGATAAAAAAAATTGGGGTATTCCACTCAATTTTTTTTATTATTTCAAATAAAACTTCATTCAGTTTTGAAGCAATTCATAATATTAAAAAATCTTAATTGTTCCTAGTTTAACAGTATTTTATTTTCGAGAAATCAGTGTAACGTTATTTTCCCCCTATACTTGTCTTTCTCACACACACTGCTCTGAGTACGCTACGATAGAAAGATAACAATTGTATGACGTCAATTTCCTCTTTTAGCAAATGTGAAATATCTCGTAAAGTAATTCTTTAAAAAATGTTTTCATTGTTTTAACTATTATTTATTGAGCCATACTTTAAGTTAAATTGTTTTTTTTTTAATTTTTTTTTTTTTTTTGTTGCGGTAGAATATCCCATTAACAATAGATGGACATTAGGCTTTACTGAAGTAAATTAGAAAACATATGTCATACTTTTAATTAAACTTTCAAACTGTGTACCTATGTGTTAGAAAGTTTTAACATGGCTTGGGTAAAACAATAGTGCAAAATTTCGTTTATATAAATTTTAAACTTTCAAGGGCCAGAAAATTTTGATACTTTGAAACTACGTGGCTAAGGACATAAAAATTTCTTTTCGTCCTTATGAGATAGACCCTAATATACATCAACAAATTTGTAGTAAAAGAATTAAAGAAGTTTTTATTTGAATTTTTTTTCCAAAATCTTCACCGGTTTAGAAAAAACACAAAAAGTTTGTACATCGTAATACGCTCGACTTAGCGATAAAGAACTAGTTTTGCAAGACATGTTTTTTTCGCCCGGAGCTCGTTTTCTAAACTTGGACGTGTACTGATTTTGGCATGGTCAACTTGACGCGCACCCTATTAATCAAATTTTTACCTGCAGGGGGTAACTTATTTCCATGAGTGGGTGCCAAATAAGACATATGTTGTATGAACAAAAAGTGGCTCAACACATTTGCACCTAGCAAACAGAATCTTTCTACATTTGTTGGGGACATCCAAAGTGGTACTAAAGTCATTGTAATTAATGCTAAAACAAATTAAATTATTTTAAATTCTTCTGAAGTTCTTCTACCATACATAGCGCAGGTATTAGAATTGAGGAGACAGTTCTTGCAGAATGCCTTTTGAAAAGGAATTTATACTTAATGTTGTAGAATGTTCCGTCTGATCTTTTTTCAGTCTGTACTGAAGTGGATGAGTTTAATAGTTCCCAGGAAGGATCTGGTTGCATTGCAGCTAAGATCATTCGATTTTTAGATATTTTCATCTAAAACAGAAAACCAAGAGCTCAAGCCAAATATGGCTGTTATAGTGAAATTCATATAACAAGAACTCTTTGTCATAAAACGATTTAGCCTGCTGTTATGATTTATTAGGGATCGGCAACCACAAGCTTTAGGGTCACCATTGTTGGCTTATTGGTGCAATTATTACGTTAGTGCCTATTTTTATTTATATAAACAGCGTATAGTCCAGTCATTTGGTAGAAAAATAAGGGTTTATTCCACAAAAGGTCGGGTATTTTTGATTTTTGGATATATTGTATATTTAGGGGTCCTGATAAAAAATGCAAGTTTTCCCCCTCGGGGGCCTTCGGGAAGCACCGCCAACTTGAGAAAAAAGGCGCAAGAAAGCGGTTTTTTCTAAATATCTCTTCACTTATTTGCATTAGGCAAAAATAGTTATTATCTAATTTGTTGACTATAAAATTCTCTACAACTTTTATCTAAAACATTTTTTTCTATAATTAATAGATAGCGAGCTACAGTGCTTCGAACAGAGCAAATTTTTTGAAAATTACATGAATGCTTCATTTAAATCATATTTTATTATATTTTTTTTACGTTTTTTTACAAATTACTTTTTGACAATCATTAATTATTATTATTTAACTAATATATATAAATATTAATTATTGTTTATAGTTTTTTTTCATTCTAAAGATTTTTTATAGTCCAGCAAATTTATGATTTTACCTTAAAGTAATTACAACAAAAGCTTTTTAACGGAATCCAGTCCCAGAAAAATGCGCCGAATAACATATCAATATTTTGCCGAAATCGGAGCATGGGAACCTTCCGCCAATTTGGACAAATGGCGGCTTATTCAGGTTTATGGCCATTTGCTTAAAACAATTATGAAAATATTTAAATTATTCAAAAAAACAAACAATATTACGTACTTGATACTTAGTCTAATGTTTCACTATTTACAACAGTTTACATTCGACGTGGCATCGGAAGAAGTAAGTTATCGATAACTGTTTTATAAAAATTGCATTTTTTTAGTTTTTCATCCACCACTCTGATCTTGTTAATGATACGATGATGCGGTTCTAAAATTTGAATTCAGCATAAAATTCACTTTCGTATCGTGTATTACACTATTTTTGCCGATGAACAATTGGCGAGTTACTGCCAACTAAAACTCATATGAAATTCCTCTAAAATTTTAAACATCTGATAATCGGCTCTTTTTTCATTTTCTCATTCAAAATTTCAACAGGCTTACAGATAACCAATATTAAGTTTTTAATAGGTGTCAAAGTGGTTGATGAAAAATTGAGAAAAGAGCCGATTTTCAGATGTTTAAAATTTTAGAGGAATTTCATGTGAGTTTTAGTTGTTTGTAACTCGCCAATTCTTCATCGGCAAAAATAGTGTAATACACGATACGAAAGAGAATTTTACGTTGAATTCAAATTTTAAAACCGCATCATCGTATCTTTAACAAGATCAGAGTGATGGATGAAAAACTAAAAAATTGCAGGAAAACGTTAACAATTTTTATAAAACAGTTATCGATAACTTACTTCTTTCGATGCCACGTCGAATGTAAACTGTTGTAAATAGTGAAACCTATTAGACTAAGTATCAAGTACGGAATATTGTTTGTTTTTTTGAATAATTTAAATAGTTTCATAATTGTTTTAAGCAAATGGCCATAAACCTGAATAAGCCGCCATTTGTCCAAATTGGCGGAAGGTTCCCATGCTCCGATTTCGGCAAAATATTGATATGTTATTCGGTGCATTTTTCTGGGACTGGATTCCGTTAAAAAGCTTTTGTTGTAATTACTTTAAGATAAAATCATAAATTTGCTGGACTATAAAAAATCTTTAGAATGAAAAAAAAACTATAAACAATAATTAATATTTATATATATTAGTTAAATAATAATAATTAATGATTGTCAAAAAGTAATTTGTAAAAAAACGTAAAAAAAATATAATAAAATATGATTTAAATGAAGCATTCATGTAATTTTCAAAAAATTTGCTCTGTTTGAAGCACTGTAGCTCACTATCTATTAATTATAGAAAAAAATGTTTTAGATAAAAGTTGTAGAGAATTTTATAGTCAACAAATTAGATAATAACTATTTTTGCCTAATGCAAATAAGTGAAGAGATATTTAGAAAAAACCGCTTTTTTGCACCGTTTTTCTCAAGTTGGCGGTGCTTCCCGAAGGCCCCCGAGGGGGAAAACTTGCATTTTTTGTTGAGACGTATATCCAAAAATCAAAAATACCCGACCTTTTGCAGGATAAATCTACCTAATGACTGGACTAGTAGGTGATGGCCAAATGGTTTTATACTGGCTATGAATGAGGGATTGTTTTTCAATACTATTTCTGACGCCAAACTTTTTATTTAATCATTACGAAAATAAATTATAATTATTTTATTACTATGAAAAATATTACATAAACTTTCATTTAAAATACTTTTTAAAATGTGAAACTGATTCGTTATAATAGAAAATTGTCAGCTATAATATCCCGAGGACATTGATAATTACGAAATAATTTTATGACAGCTACCGAAAGCGCACTGCTTTGTAACCGCCCGACGCCGAAGGTGAAGGGGTGTTACCTAAAAGCAACGTAGTTGAGGAAGTTGTGATAAAATTATAAGTATTTATCAATGATCAAAGAGTATTCGGTTAGATTTTTTTTGCAATTTTGATCAAATTTACGAAGAATTAGAATATAGCAGAATTTTTATAATTATAAAATCACCCAATAGATGTCAGTAGTAGCTATGAATATGTTCAGCGTGAAGTGTGAAACGATAATAAGATTGACATTGTCACAACGAGAAGACAATACACGTTCAATTTTATTATACAAACGTTTAATAGTAATAATAATAGAATATTTTATAAATCTTAATTTATAATAGAGTGTTTTATTATTGCGAATGTGAGTGTGTATTTTTATCTCCTAATCAGTCCTAGTAGCCGCCATGACAGATGCGCGTAAAGCGCCGCCAATGGATTCTGCGGGGCTCAATATTATTGTTGAAGGGAACTAGTTGAAACAAATTTAAGATAAAATTCTAAAATATATGAACCATGTGCCTTATTCTTTATCTTTTTAACGCGACCCTTACACTAAATTACCTCTGAAGTGTTGTATACTCCTGAAGTGTATACCATTTCGCAGTCTCTCTTGTCATAGGGCCAGTTATGTATATTTATACTGCAAGTAGATTCATGATCATTTTCTAATACGCAACTTACAAAACCATCGTTGGTTATTAGACAAGAAGCTTCACTAAACATTGAAGATTCTTTTATCCTAAAAATATGTTTAAATGGTATTGTTATTTAAAAAAATATAAAATCACAAAGTCTTCATACATAGGTATATTAAACAATCAATTTTGAACCTTGCTTATTTTTAACTTGAAGTGGAATAGGGGATTCCAGCTCAATCAAATTAAAGGAAAATAGTAAAAAAAATACGAATGTATATGCTGAATAACGAATATTAATAAAAAAAAAATGAAATGGTATAATTGAAATATTTCGGAAATAAGTGTTTTTTGTTATAGCGCTTCGACACGAATATGAATTCAATATATAATATTTTGATTGGCGACCGAAAGACCGCATATACATGCATAACAAATAGCTTGTTAGGAGGTGGGGGTTACTACCAATGGAAGTTAAGAAATTCAAATTCGAAAGAAGGGGCTAACATTCCTATACTGCAGTTTTCAAACAGTTTTTATTTTAACATAAATTTCTTGCATTAAACTTAATAATTTAAATGCACTTGTAATTATAAAATATGTAGACTTATACAGTGTTGTAATATTCATTTATTTTATGTAAATATAACTTAAAATGGCATATATTTCAAGAACATTTAAGTCCATGATGAAAACAGTTTGATATAAAAACACATATGCGTCACGTCAATCTTTACAAAGTTCAGGAGACCATAATTTGCTTATTAATAGGAATTTTTTCACCGGATTTTCATCAATAGTTTTTGTTTTCCTAATATTTTTAGATGAAATTTAAGAAAAAAAGGTGGAATCCCCCATTTGCATTAACTTGAAATTGTTATTTTTATTCATATTTTTCTTAACAGAAACTTTTACTGTTTTTCTCTTGGACCCTTCATATATTTTTATTTTCGTCAGTTGCAATCTTGGTATTATTCGTACTTCTTATTAATACTGATGCAAGTAAACTTCGTTGTTAATTTAAAAAAAAAAAAAATGTCAATTTAACTGGCTATTTTAAGCAAATGTAAATTGTGCTGTATTCAAATTTAATTGCAAATGTAAATCGACTATATTTTAGTAAGGAAATATCAAATAAATAATAAATCCAATATCCTATTAAACGTTTTAATTTATTTATATTTAATATTAGCTGTGTATAAAGACTTTGAGAGTATCTACAAAAAGTGTAATACTTAGAATATTCTCGTAAATCAGGTGTCCATATTTCTTCACTAGTTACATGAATATTTTTAACTGAATTGAAATCCGCTGGGTTCCAAGTTAGAAATTCGTCTTTCCATACCTAAATTTCAATTGTCATATTATTGATATTGTATTCATTATCACAAAAAAATATGATTGTTGTATGTTGACATCTATTCTACTTATAATTCAATATAATCAATTTTATTTAAAACAATCATCATTTGTATTAGGCTCATCCAAGTTTTATTGATTTTTAATTATTAATATTTTGGAAAAAAGCTGAATGAAAATATTTTATAGTTTTGAACTGAAATGGAGGCAATATTATAAACTTACCTTCAAATATTTATTAATTTAAAGTTTGTGAAATTGTTAAAATAAACGTAATTAAACATTGAAAAGTATGCACTGAATACTCTCAATTAGTCCCTGATTTATAGTACTTGCTTCAATTTTCGGACTGGTCTGATTAGTACGTAACCAATCATGTACCAGTCCATAGTGTTCCGCGAACACGGAGTTATCAGTCAGAATCGTACCGCGAACGATTAAAACGAAACTGCACATGCGTGTGATGCTCAAACTAGTCCGGGATCGCTACCGCGAACAAACCGAATAATTCATAAATTGACATTAAAGAAATCGTTATTGATATATTCTTGTTTCTTTTTGTATCAATTGCCAGTTGGGTAATATCCTTTACTTAACTCAGTTAAGTAATAGTATATTACATCCGAGGTGGGAGATGTTTCATTACAGCCGAGAGCTTACGTAAATTATTGAGAGGCGAAGCCTCGAAGCGAGATAAACCGCGAGGCTGTGATGAAACTCCCACCGAGGTTATGTAAACTGTTTTATTCACAGTCATCCTCATTTCAAATCAATAATTTTCAAAATAAATCAATGAGTTATAACCTTTAATTTTATTAATATTTTTGACAGCTCTCTTAAAATTTGTTTAGCCTAATTCATTATAAGGATCTATAAATGTTGCTAGGCAATCTCTACATAAACATTTCCAACCCAAGAGATGGAAGTGAAATCTGTTGATGATGGGAATGACGTATTTCCCAATCTCCAAAAGGTTAAGAATCGGTATATTACTATAATACTTGTGAATAAAGATTTTTACAAAACTCATTTTGTATCAATTACGTAAAAAGTGACATTTCAAAACGTCATAAGGTTAAGTAAAATTGAACTTTTTAAATTAGATAAACGCCATGGTCCTCATATCACAAGCGCATAACCATGACTCCCGAGCTACAAACCTGTTTTATTTGAAATTATTATCGATTTTTTTTGTGTATACTTACAATTCCTAACCAATTTTGCACATCCATTCTACCATCGTCATCCGACATCTAAACATTTACAATTTTAAATTAAATCTTCAAAATATTCTTAATTATTTTATAAAATCAGGTACTTACGTGATCTAAAGATTTAACAACAAGTCTCAGACTAACATTTATTGGCTTCTTTTGATCTTTAACCGGTCTATATTCCTTATCATAATTGCACAAAATTTTCTTTTTTATTTGCAAACTTGATGACTGAGATGAGCCTGATTTTGCACATTGTGATGGGTCTGAATCTCCGAAAACTAAATAGTAAAATAAAGTGAGTAATGAGTTAAGAGAATGACGTAATTATGTACTAACTACTAAAAATAGATGCGATAGTAAGACTATTTGTGTTAATTACATTTACTACAACATAATAATTACTATTGAAAAGAATACAAGAATTATGTTTTTCGTCAAATATATTTAACTTGCATTTTAATGTAGATTGTTCGGATTTAGTTGATCACAATAAAACAATAATGTATTTTGATTAAAAGTTTACTTCTGATACCAACAAAAGCGTATATAATATTGACCAAAATGAGTAAAATAAGCTTAATCTACCTAGGTTTGATCTTCAGCTGCACAGAAAAAAATAATTAAATATGCTAACTAAATTATACCGATACCGAGTACCTGCTTTTTTCCGAACAGAGGAGATTCAATGTTAAAATTTTGATTTGGCGACATCTCTTTACCTGTTAATTTAAAAGAAAAGTATAGGGAAAAAAAATTCAGAATAAAAAACTGCATCCATTGAGTACAAGTTTGTTGTTCAATTGTTTCTTATGTACGAGTTAAAAGCAAAAGAAAATATACCATTCATCGACCTTTAAACTAACAGACGCAGCGTACGAGCAAAACGCTTGTCCCGCCATAACGGTGCAGACACTGTATCTCTATCCTTCAACAGTACTTAAGTTAAGAAAACGCAGCAAAATAAAAAAAATATTTGTCCCTAACTTGTTATAATTGGTGCATAATCGTTAAGAGTATAGATTTAATTTTTTTGTGCATAATTATATATTTTTAATACAATATATTATATACATATTATATTATAGGGAACAAGTAATAATTAATAAGAACTTACATATGAAATGACACAGCTGAACCGCGTACGTACTGTTGACTGCACGAAATACACCGTTTCCCCATTATTTTGTCGCGTACACACCTCACAACACATATACGTATGTATTGACAGAAATAATTGTAAATGTTCTCCAAAAAAATAAATAATACACAGTCACGAAACGTCAAATGTATATTTTGACAACTATTTAGTGATAGAGAACGATGTATAGAGGTTTACATATGGCTGAAAAAGATGTACAATGAGTACGAACGCATGCGCAGTATACTTTAACTGAGAACTTCCGTACTGTTGAAGGACAGAATATATATTTCTATCCTTTTATGTTGGAGCATTATTCTAACAATAAAAGAATAGGAGACACTTGGTCCATTAGTTTAAAGGTCGATGATACCATTTAAGGCATCATCAGAGTCCCATGAAAAAAAAAGACAATTGTGTGTTGTTTTTAACATATCTGACAGATTTCACATTTCTCTTGATTTTATTATTATTAGAATTAGTTTTCCTTTTGTAAAATTTTTGAAATAAATATATGGAACATTAAGACCTGAAATCATTCGACTTAAAATTAAATAAAATAAGTAATTAAAGAAACCATTTGCATATTTAAATTAATGATTTTTTATTAAATATTTATTATCTATTTCGAATTAGTAAAAATGTTAAAGTAAGATTTATAAATTATACTGAATTATTAGACATATTACCTAGTAAAATAGTATCAAATTATAATTAGACAAAATTTCAACTCTTTTTTTTCTGTGATATTTCCGAGAAAGAAGTCATTTTGTATTAGAATCGAAAAAAAAACTGACAAAAATAGTAATCCAACAAAATGGGCTACTTGCGTGGTACTGAAAATCCGTTTTCTATCACTATACATGTAATGTTATGTTGAAAGCATATACAAAAATATAAATTTTATTTTAAAAAAATTATTTGTTTTTTAGTAAATTAAGAAAGAAAATTTTCTGTGGCGTCATTATATTGAACTGGAGAACCATGTTTCAAAATGTAACGTATAGATGGCATGCGAGAAAATTTTAATTTGAATTTGACATTAGTTCATTTTTCTCTCTCTCTGGTCTCTCAAATATATTAATTACTTCACAAATAATCACATAGGTAGTTACATGTAATTTAAAATATCAAATGCCAAAAAGATAAATTAAAATACTAACCTCCAAACTATTGTTGAAACTTCAAACAGCAGATCTACATTACCTGTACAAACCTTGTACAAACAAACGCAATGGCTTTACGGCCATTCATTGGTGCGGCGTAATTCTACGTCATACATGGGGGGAATTCAAATAATCAAATTTCATTATTTTTTTCGGGCTTATTAACAAAAATTTTGTCAAAAGAAAAATATGGGTAGCAAGTTTTTACCTGCTCTTCAAAAATATTAAATAAACAAAGGTACGCAAGTAGCCCATTATCTGTGCCTGTAAAATAGACTATAAAAATACAATAAAATTTTATTTGAAACATTTTTCAATTTCTAATAGAACTTATTTAAAATTAAATATTGATCAACAAAAGCATATGTAAGATGACCTCTCATAGATAAATAAAGTTTAATCGACATCGTAACTCTTACAGTTTTTGAAATAGGTAAACTCATACTGCCTTATATTTCGAAAATTATTGAAGATCGGACCCATGTTTTTTTACTTATTTTGGGCAGTTCTATATACCGTTAAACTTTGTTCCCGAAATTATAAAACACCTGTATACCTCAGGAAATTCTGTTTCCCATTGGAGAAAAACTAGTATTTTTATTCCTTGATGTGTTAGCTTTTAGCTCGTATACTATTAAGTTTCTCAAGAAAATAACGAAAATATGACTTTTTAAATACTTTAACGAGTATTAAACAGTTTTTATTGCTTATAAAATGCGGTACTTACCTTCAAGTACTGTAAAAAGGAATGCTATAAATATAAATGCTTTCATGATGACAGTTCAAATAAAACTAGATCATTTTAAATTTAATATGAAATATGACAAGTTGTAATTCGAAACTGATACGCCCTTCAGTTTTAAAACATTATAATCATTATATAGATTAGAAATTAAATGTATAACGCCTGACGTAGTAAATCATTAAAATAGGACTGAAACTCCATATTTCAGTAAGATTTACTTACATTTATAATGAATAATTTAACTAAAGAATTATAGTTTTAATACCGCCTTCCGAACAATTCAGCCACAAACCACTACGATAACATTGTAATTAATTTAGAACGCGTATATTTAATTATTTTGTACACGCAATTTAATGATTTACTCCAATCCAAATTAAGTTAAAATGTACTACTTTAGTTGTAAATTGTTATTAGTTCAGCGACAGTTTACAATTTTTTCCCATATAAAATGATGGATGAAGCTTATTGCCCATACTCATGTAAATTTCGCTGAGTGAGCGAGACTTTTATGCATGATGAAGTAATTTGATAACACTGTGCGATCATTTTTAATTACAGGTTCATTATTTCAATTAGTTGTGTGCTAATGACTTTTGTCTGAGCTGCAGGATATGAATTAAACAGGCTTCAAAATATGTATAGTAAAGAGAGAAGCAATAGTTCAAAAACTAATTAAATGAGGGAAGCAAAACCGTAAGCTGATGTTTTTGTCTTCAATTAAAAACAGCAATTTGACAAATATATTTTAGACAGAACGTATAACAACAATAGGATATTCTAATATTTTATTTTTATATTTTTACCTCTCGCTAAGGGAGGTATTGGATTCATGCTAAAATTCGCATATCCAAATTTTATTGAATAAGCACGATTTAAGGTCCCTAGAATCCGATTATAACATTTTTAAAATGTGTGTGCGGATGTGTGTGTGTGTGTGTGTATGTATGTATGGATGTTGGAGGGACGATTCCTCAAAAACTATAAGACTTAAAAAATATTTAACTGCAGTTTGCTCAATCTGATATTCCTGGGAATAGCTGAAAAGGTTTTGGTAACAATTGAATAACCGGAAGTAGTAGTTTCTTAGAAAAATTCTTCTAAATACAATTTTTTTTCGGAGTTTTTTTTTATTAAATATTGAAGAACATAAACTTCTCCATCTAACACACTTAAAATATTTATTATATCTTATATAGATTTAGAGATAAAGGCACTATAATTTATAGAGTAAACTAATCGCAGAGGCTAAAGCACTAAGGAAACCAGTTGACAAATTCCAATGTTTATAACATAGTTTATAAATGACACATGTCAGTGTCAAAAATCAACAGTTTTAGTGACATTCTGATAGCTTTTTCTGGGAAGTATTTTTAATATTTCTTATTGTTTTATTAATTAAATATTTGAAATTATGGGTAAAATGCATATATCCATTAGAAATACCGCCAATCTGGCTAATGAATTGGAAGAATCTCTGACATTTAGAAACATCCTCATACAATGAAAAATAGATATAATTAGAATTATAGGTATGCAGAAGACATGTTAAATACAATAAAAAACAATATTTGGGTAAAGTTCTGTAATATTTTGTTATAAAACGACGGTTTGAAAGCGAAGTGCAATACAATACTTATATAGCCTAATATGGAAATGGTGAGAGGTCTTGTGCTGGCCACAACAAATTTTTTTATTTTCTGAAACTTTTACATCGATTTCTTTTTTATTTAATTTGAGCGAGATATGAATTTTTATACAACCGCATCATAATAATATAATTGTTACTATGGTTATTTGAAATAACTAATACAACATTACTCACTTCGTGTGAAAATATTTAAGATGTCACAGAGAAATTAGTTCTGATTTTTTGCATTTTTTAAAAATGTAAATAAAAAGCAAGTTTACAAAACTATTTTATTTTTGAAATAATTTAACATTATGAAATGTATTTATTTAAATTAAATTAACATTTAAGTTAAAAGATACTTAGGTTACTTATCTGTACACAATATAGATGTGATCTACGGCTGATGAAACGAAAACGAGTTAGTAGTTTCTAGCTTCGGACTTAAATTCAAGGGCCTTATTTTCAACCAATTTAAAATATTTTTCTTTCAAATAATTCCCAATGACAATACTTATTACAGCAATTTAACAACAATATAACAAAACCATAACAACCATTCAGGTGGCTGCTTTATAATTTAAAATAGTAAATCAACTGACTTGTTGGTCTTATCAATGTTAAATGATGAACGAAAACATAAATATGATTTAAGAAGTTTTAAAAAAATGGTGGATAAAACGTCGTATTACACTCATGTGGAATACATATTAGTCACTAAAGAAAATTAGCCACTTTCGTGACTAATATGTTACATTCCACACTCGTATAATAAATAACTATTAAATATTAATTGAAAAATTGAATTTTGTCTGTGTTGTAGGAGGAGCTGATGACATTTAAGAAATATATAGATATAGATAACTTGTGAACACCCAAAATGTAATAAAACCAACACGAACAAGACATATGCCAGTTACAATCCACGTGATACCTATTTAGCGCCAAAATAAATTACAAGAAAACTCATGTTAGAAATATTAAATTTTGATTTTTTTATATTAGTTGGTTATTATTCAGCCTAATACATAATGATAGGTTGGTTCTTTTTCGAGTTGCTGGGCCGTGATCTAATAGGTGAATGAGGTCATTTCACAATTTTTATTTTTTTTTCAAAGAATAGGTTAAATTAAATATGTAGGTGTATGTTTTATACCATACAAGCCGTTGATTCAGAGATATGATTTTTTAATAGGTGCCTTTAATTTCAAATATTTCGACACTCGCGTCACTAGAGATGCATTCGGACCGGGCCGGGCCGGGCTTTGAGGTTTGGATCGACTCGGCTCGAAAATAAAAATTACTGGCCCGACTCGACAAAAAAATAGCTAGCCCGGCTCGAAAATTGACTCGAAATCGGGCCGGGCCGGGCCAAAGCTCGAAATTGAGTGTATCCGGCATTCCTTATGTTGATTTTTATATTAAGGCGAAATCTTTTATTTTGTCAAACTTATAAAAAACCACTACATTCTTATAACTTTCAACATTAGTTAACATAAGTAGTTAAAAAAGACCCTTCTAGTGTAAGTTTGTTATAAAAATTACATACCTACGAGTATTTAACACTTTGTTTACCAAAGAATTTAAACAACTTTTCACAAATCTTATATAAAAAAATATAATAATTTACATAAGGATTTTTTATCTAACTTTGTTTCTGCTCAAAAATAGAACTAGAAATCATTATGGTAGGAACAAAAATCACTTTTATTTAAGTATACGAGTAATAACAATAATAATAGCAACATCACAATATAATTATTATGCTTTAATGAATAACCTTGAATTCTTGAAGTAAAATAATACATTTTTATTTATTAATATGTGAAGTGTGTTGTTATTATTTTCATTAAAATATTAAGGAAACTGTGCATTTGATTGAACTACAAGATTTTTCGGGCCGGCCCGAAAAGCTCGAATTTTCGAGCCGGCTCAAAATCAAAAGTCCGACTCGCCTCGATTTTTGAAAATAATTAGCCCGATGCGGCCCGATAAAAAATATCTTCGGCCCGGCTCGATGATCGACTCGAAATCGAGGCGGGCTTCAGGCCGGACCGGGCAAAAGCTCGAAATCGAGTGCATCTCTACGCGTCACTGCTTCACGGATGCCGCAGTCGAGCTCTTCCGGTTTAGTTTTGAACTAAGATTGTTTGGTTTGGCATTTATTTTAATAAGTGTTTTATTTACATACCTTCTACTACACTAATACTTTTAAAGAAATACACAATAATAATAATCTTCTCTCTTGTATACTTTTGCTCTCACCTATCACAATTTTAGATTAGATTGCTATTTTGAGTTTACAACTGCTAAAATGAAAATCACGTGGAGGTTAAATGTGTGAGTGTGCGTGCGTATGTTTGTGTGAGTGTGTGTGTGATAGAAACAGTGAAATGTCTTTGTATTGTGACGTCACAAATTTAGTTCGTGTTTATCGCAAATTTATGACTGAAAATTCGCATATTTCAAAGTATTTTATATTATGTTACTATATTTATTAAATGAGATGGATTTCACGATTTTATAAAAAAAAATCGACAACTTTTTTGAAATCACCTGTTACTACCTAACGAGAACATTCGTCACTCTCTCAACATTTTTCTAAGACATTCATTCTTCATACACCAAATCATTTCTCACACTGTTTCTTTTAATATATTCTGTTGTCATTCTTCTTTTATGCATCTTCCTCCATGCCCAACATTCGCTGCCATAAATACATTCATGTAGTCACAAACACCTCGTTATACAAATTTAACCCATCATCATTGGGTACATTCATATTTATTTCCAATGTATCCAGAACATCGAATACCGTACATCCCTAATTTACTCGATTAATTCGTCCATCCTTCATCATCATGCTACACAAACATACATGCACCAGTCTTAATCTATCCACCAATACATTACACTTAGTACCTTACACCTTGCAATTATTAATAGTCTGGGTTTTTAAAATGAAAGATAGTCCTCGTTAGTTAATATTTATTTGAAACATATTTATCGACATAGTTTGGCAACTTTCATGATTGATTCGTTAGCTATGCGTCTAATCAGGGCAGGAGTAAATGCGTTTTGATTTGAAGAGCAGCTATAGGAACGGAGCCCTGTCTACACGTGCGATGGGCCGGAGATTTTGAGCTGAATTCGTTGTGTAAAAGTCCTCGAATAAAGTCTCTTTACACTATCACACTGCGCATGCTGCTGCACCATCCACACTCGCCAGATCAGCGCAGAGTACCCCGTCCTTATCCAAATCGTGGAGCACATCTAGTAGCCTTTGCTCCGTTAGGGGATCACCCAAAGCTACATCTACTGAACCGATACACAGCAAAAGGGCTAGCAGTTGACTTCGGCGGTAGTCTTGTGCTAGTTTTCCTCGAGTATAGCCTAAATCTTTTTCGATATTCACGCTTAATTTCGAACAGCTATGCGTAAGGGAACTCCAATAATCATCCAATAAGTTTACGGTGTGTAGTCTTCGGAGTTCACTCGGTACGGAACTTACTAATAATAGAGCTAAATCATTGGTTGGTCTACTATATGTCACCATTTGCCAATCTAATATAGCACACTCTGTATTTGTATCGTTATCTCTGAACATTAAATTGTTACACCAAAAATCTGTGTGCGTTATAAGGGCGAGAGGTTCTTCTGGGGCTAGTAATGCTGCTATTAACTCTTTGGTGTTTGAACGAATTGAATTTAACGATTGTAATACAGCCTCCAATCCTGGTCTTCGTTCTAAAAAACCAGCCAATTGCGGCAAGCCTCTCTCCACCAATTGTTGGTAACTGTCAGTAGCTCTTGCCGTTTGAAACAAAAACGGGTACCTTTCGTTAAGCGCCCTGCCTTCTTTGATCTTCAAACACAAGCTTAGCGCGTGTATCTTCGCAATGGCTTGCACAGCACTTCTAGTTTGACGTAGCGTGAGGCCTCTGGAAAAATCCGCACCAGAGAAACCAGCTGGTTTAATGTTTTCCAAAACGAGGACACTTTCAGGGGGTATAGGGCTTGAACCGTCTTCTCCGGAGCTACCAGCGGAGTAATGGGCATGATAGCAACGGGGTATGGGTAGACTGATTGGGGAACTGTCGTTGAGATGGCTCAATTGGAACGTTTCCAAGTCTGGAACTACCTGTAAGATAAAAATAGGAATTAGACATTCTAAATAATAGATCTTTTCTTATATAATATCATAAGTGATAAATTTTGGCGGAATAAAATTTAATCACGAATGGTATTCGGATGACTATTTCCAAAATAAAAATAAGTGAACCAAGAAAACAACTTTGACAGATATGTAAACAATATGTTCCTATATGAACTCTTAAAACATCAAAAAATCGCTTATCAAAACTCACGTGTAAAAATGAAGCATTTTATTGGATCAAAGAAATTGAATTTTTTTTTGTGACGGTGTTTGCTCGAAATAAAACTTAGTAACTAGGTAGAATCCTGAGTTTTGATTGGCTTATAAATTTATGAATGAAATAGTATAAATAGTCTCTAGGCTGTCAAAAATATTGTAAAATTTTTGTATTCTGGTGAAAAATTATATTTTTTACTTTTTAACTTTAAAAAAGGTTTTGAATCATCCATTGAAAGGATTTTTAACCTTGTGAAAGAGTTTCCCAACAATTTACGTTCTAAATTAAAAACAAAAAAATGACAAGCACGTAACCATGACTCCCGCCATTATCATTAACTTAATGTTATCTGTTTCTTTTAATTAAACAGATTTATTGTTATAATATTTTTATTTGAAATCTTTAGTAAAGTGCTCAAAAATGAAAAGATCAAAAATCGGCACTAGTAATCCATTATCCAACAATGTCATGCAAATGCATTGTTGGCAACCCTATGATAATTATTTTACATGTAATTTGGACATGTGTACGATGTACATTTGTACGTAAAATGTCAAATAATTTAAAAAACATTTAAATTAAAAATCATGTAATTATAAACTAGTACAATTCGTGTTGTATTGTATCACGTATTTTATTAATGAACTTTAGTAATAATAAATAAAACAATACAATAAAACAGAATTCTGAATTATAAACAGTCGTATAAAAAATTGCGTTCTTCATAAATTATGCACGTATGTATTTATATCTTTTATTGAAATATAAGTAACTTTATTGTAATATTTACCTTCTAATTAACATATTTTCCAAAATATTGTTTGATTTGTAAATGGATCAAGAAAGAATAAATTCAAATAACCTAAATTGATTCAGATAAAATCTAAATTATATTTTGGTTTATTTACATATATTTCGTGTCAAAAAAAAATATATATATATACACGAAATAATTAAATTGTACTTATTGGAAATCAGTATATTTGAGTTGTAGCATAATACACTATTTCGTATAATAAATAGATGGTATACCACTTTAAATGGATTACCAAAATAGGATGTTTTACATAAATCAAATTTTATAATTTTGGTTATATTAATTAAAACTTGATGTTAGATGTACTCAGATGTACTATAACTTGCTATCAAATAAGTATAGATTGAAAATTTATACAATGTTGCCAATTCAGTGGCCATGTTGAAAATGAAGAAGCGGCAACACTGCATGACAAGAGACAGGGTGTGGAGAAGGGAAAAAATTGAGCATCAGTCCATATATATTTAACGAACATAGTAAGAAGTAAATGAATGTTAAAATTAAAATTGTTTATGGTATTTTGATAAATTTTAAATTACAATTATTATAGGTTTTCACCGTTTATAAACTATATTATAGTAAAAAAAAAAAAAACGGTATAAGAACAAAGAAAATATTGTTTGTTGAAATTTGTACAAAAATAACTCGGTAAACATTTGTAAATTTTAAAATCTTCATAAGCATATATAGAACAATAAATTCTTAATGCAAGAATAACCAAAGTTAATTTTCAAACATTTGTTCCAAAAAATACGAAATGTTGTGATTGGTTGTTATTGTATTAATGCCTAGTTGTGCCAACAACAATACTTAAATTTTAAGCTAGGTTGAACAAAAAAAAGTAAGTGGAAATTTTGACAGCAATATATTATAATTCATTTGACATTTCATTTCGATGCAATATTGTCAATTTAAGCCAAGTTTAATATTTAAGTTACGTTGGTGCAACCGGCCATAAGCTACAGAAGTTAAATTTTAGTTTAATATTTATTAATTGCATTCATTGCATTGATAGACAAAGTGTCTCATTGGGCCTACAAATTCTTAGGGCGTACAATATTTCAATAAAAAAGGAATATCCAAAATAACCAAACAGTACATTTTAAATTAAAACATTTATAAATTGACAAAAAAGAAACGTCAAATGAGTAATTGCTGTTAAAATTTCGATTTGTATTTTTTTAAGCCAAGCTTAAGTGTCAGTGAAGCAACTGGGCATTAGGGACGTTAAAATAAAAAAATAATAAAAATTACCTTTTCGGGACTACGAACTTTTAGGGCATATAACATTTGAATAAAAAAAATGAATATCGAACACATGAAAACAATAAATATTAAAGAAAAATATTTATTGCCAATTGCACCGCTAATGGTTAAAGCGTTAACTACAGGTTAAGAAAAAAAAGAGCATGTCGAAATTATGACAGTAATATTTAATAACTCATTTGACATTTCTTTTCTATACGATATTGCCAGTTTAACTAACAATTAAAATTTAATATACGCTGTGTAACTGGCCATTAGACATATTAGAATAACAAAACAAAAAATACTGCCACAAATTAGTAATTTAATAGATAGCTACTTTTATTTTAATATTTTTAAATGTATGGAACAACCAACATATTGGACGAAAGGACATAACAGACCCTTTTTTCACCCGGAATAAAATGTAGAAAAGAAAATAATATAATTAATTAGCATAAAATTTTGTAAAAATGTCGAAAACTTGGGGCTCCTACAAATAAAAGAGCCTAGGTCCTACAATCTTATACGGCTCTGTCCACAAGTTTCTCCCTGAATACAGAGAATATAGCAAAAAAAAATTAGTTTTCCATCTGTGAATAAAGTGTCAGTTAATTTAACTGCCAGACAAAAGAAAAATATCGCAAAGTTTGTAATTTTTTGTCAATTTGCGCTCTAATATTGATACTTTGATTTTATCTAGCAGTTAAATTAACTAACACTTTATCCAGAGATGAAAAAAACGAGATTTTTTTGAACTGAAATAAAAGTGCTCATAGGGCCTAGAAAAGTCCATTGAAAGAAATCGTAAGTTTAATGCGCCGAACGCAAGGTGTTTCGAATAAATAATATTTTACCTGGGTGTAGAACTTAATTTCCCTCAGATCAAACTGTGCTTCAGTGACAAAAAACCTACTAAATGGATCCTGCGGCAGAAGCTTAATCACAAATCCTTTACTCTCAATATCCTGTCTTTTATACTCCACATTAACCGCGAGTATATCACTCAACACTGACTCCCCCGCGTCGCAGCCGGGCCGTACGGTGTAGTCCAGCACCTGGACATCCTCTCCGTGGTGCTGGCTGAGAACGGCGCCCAGCCACTCCTCTGTTACTGGCCATTCCGGGCCGACTGGCGCCCCTAGAGAACTGTCTTCGCTGTCGGACATCGTGAGAGTCACATGCTGACGGCACGAAGGCTGGGGCCAGACTGAATGAGGGTAGAGTACAAGGCGTGGTGGATCGATAAACCGGGAGGAGATGGGGACGGTATCAAGGGGAGTTATACCCAAAATGGGTAGGGCAGGGTGTGTAATTTACTAATGAAATGATGTTCGGTACTTATTTTTACCTCCCGCTACCCTAGGTCAGGGAGGTATAGGGATCGTGCTAAAAATCGCATATAGAGATTTTAGTGAATAAGCACGTTTTGATGCCCCCAGAATCCGATTTTAACATTTTTACAATGATGTCTGTAGGTATGTGTGTGTGTGGATCATGTGGATACGATTACTCAACTACTATCAATCAGAAAATTTTGAAATTTTTTATACCCATTCTGTACTAATGTAGGAAAAGCTCATTAGTTTTTAGTGTATATCGGATAACCGGAAGTATCATTTATACAAGATTTTAACAGTTTTTCTTGTAAATAATTCATTGAATATAATTTTTAAGCAACTTTTACTAATAAAAATTGGATATAGTGGTACAAATTTCAATTCTACGATAATAGCATTTAGTAAATAACTTGAAATAACTTTAAATATTAAATTATAAAATAATTTATTTTTGTACATCATCTTGCCTATGTGTCAAACGAAAACGTAATATTTTGACCTATTTAAACAAATGTCACTGTCAGGAAGCTATTACATTAAAATTAATAATGAAACCGTGTTATAAAGATGTGTTGAGCTGTGAATAAGCACGTATTAACAAAGTGCCAAATATTAGTTTACAACTACACATTAACGAAATGGATCATGTACAGTAATAAATATATGCAAAGAAACTTAATACATATAGTTTTCAGGATTAGTAAATATGTAGGTATCTATTTAAATTAATAAAAATTAAAAAGCGGGAGGTATTGTGTTGACCACATCAGATTTTTTAATTATTTTTACCTTCCGTCACTTTTAGGTAAGAAGGTATTGTCTTTGGTCAAAAAATTGGGTAGTCAGTTTTTAATTATAAGCGCGTTTTAGGATCCCTAGAGTGCGTGCGTGCGTCCGTGTGTGTGTGATGCGTGCGTGCGTTCGTGCATGTGTGTGTGTGTAACAAATTTTTCTCCGACGATAACTCCATTACTACAATTCTAAAAATTATGCTTCTTTCATATTCCTTCTTTTCTTTACATCTATATGAAGAAGCTGTATTAGATTTTGATTATTATTGGTCAACTGGAAGTTCCCTTATTTGAAGTTCTTAATCCTTTAGAAGTGGCGCCCTTTCTGTGCCACAAGAGGTGGCGCCTAGTCTGAGAGACCCGTGTCAAAAAAATACAATCGGGGTATTTTTGTTACAAAATAATGGTATATGAATTGATGAATTGAACCTTTTTTCTATGAAAACGAAAATTTACATAAAATAAATAAAACAAAAAAAATAACTCTCAAAATATACACCAACAAAAAAATTATCAGTATGCTATAGAAGAAGTCAGGTCTGTCTGACTGGGCGCCACCTTCAAAGGGTTAACAGTATTTCTTGAAAAAACGTAGTTCATTATCATTTTTTGACATTTTATGTGGCTGTCAATATAAAAGAATATCTTATTCTCTATATGGTTTGTTTATACATTTTCCTTCATATTCTATAGATATAGAATTAAAGAATTATAAAGAGATTAAACAATTGATATATTCAAATAATTCTAATTGACAGTCAGTATCAAGTGCAATTTATATAGTGTATGTTCGTATTATAATTTTATTGGATTTATAGAATTTATGGAATTTGTAAAATAAACTACATGTTCGTGTTACAATTTACTGGATATGTAGAATCTTTTCCAAAGAAGTTTTGGAATGGGATTTGTACAATATACATCGAATGAAGGTGTTTAGTAAGGAACTAATGGCGCTGTAGTTTCTGACACATTTATCCCCTCCAATTTTTGTTATTCAAGGAATGCATAAATAAAATAGGACGTTCATTTCCAAAAACGGTAATGATGATGACATATTTGTACCGTGCGGGCGCTTACCAGGCGTCACCTCACGGGCACCCCTTGCTGGCGTGGATAGTGCACCATCATTACCGATATATGCGATAAAGCAGATTGGCACACTCAGAAATGGGTAATATACCGTGATGATATATTTTATATCCAAAAACCGAAAACTTAAAAAATACTTGTTTACATTTCACTTCACACGCGGTATGGTTTATTTAACAGTAAATACAGCTCAATCGCATTAAAGGAAAATAGTAAAAAAATACGAATGTATATGCTGAATAACGAATATTAATAAAAAATGAAATGGTATAATTGAGATATTTCGGAAATAAAGGGTTTGTACCTCTCGCTAAGAGAGGTATTGGATTCATGCTAAAATTCACATGTTCAGATTTTATTGAATAAGCACGATTTAAGGTCCCTACAATCCGATTATAACATTTTTAAAATGATGTCTGTGTGTTTGTGTGTGTGTGTGGATGTGTGTATGTGTGTATGTCTGGATGTTGTAGACACGATTCCTCAAAAACCATAAGACTTAAAAATTGTTTAACTATGGATTCCTCAATCTGACATTCCTGGGAAGAGCTGAAAAGGTTTTGGTAACAATTGAACAATCGGAAGTAGTAGTTTCTTAGAAAATTTCTTCTAAATATATTTTTTTGGAAATTTTTGTTATTAAATATTGAAGAGCATAAAATTCTTCATCTAGTACACTTCAAATTTTTATTATATCTTGTATAGATTTAGAGATAAAGGCACTATAATACATAAAGTAATTTAATCGTAGAGGCCAAGGCACTAAGGAAACCAGTTGACAAATTCCAATGTTTATAACATAGTTTTTAAATGACACATGTCAGTGTCAAAAATCAACAGTTTTAGTGACATTCTGACAGCTTTTTCTGGGAAGTATATTTAATCTTTCTTATTGTTTTATTAATTAAATATTTGAAATTATAGGTAAAATGCATATATCCATCAAAAATACCGCCAATCTGGTTAATGAATTGGAACAATCTCCGACATTTAGAAACTTCCTCATACAATGAAAAATAGATATAATTAGAATTATGTGTGCAGAAGACATGTAAAATACAATAAAAAACCGTATTTGGGTAAAGTTCTGTATTTTTTTGTTATAAAATGACGGTTTGAAAGGGAAGTGCAATACAATACTTATATAGCCTAATATGGAAATGGCGAGAGGTCTTGTGCTGGCCACAACAGATTTTTTTTGTTATAGCGCTTCGACACTATATGAAAATATTGGCGACCGAGAAACCGCCTATACATGCATTACAAATAGCGTGTTAGGAGGTGGGGATTACTACCAATGGAAGTTAAGAAATTCAAATTCGAAAGGAGGGGCTAACATTCCTGTACTGCAGTTTCCAAACAGTTTTTATTTTAACATAAATTTCTTGCATTAAACTTAATAATTTAAATACACCTGTAATTATAAAGTATGTAGACTTATACAGTGTTATAATATTCATTTATTTTTATGTAAATATAACTTAAAATAGCATATATTTCAAGAACATTTAGGTCCATGATGAAAACAGTTTGATATAAAAACACATAAATGTGACGTCACGTCAATCTTTTCTAAATTCGGGAGACCATAACTCGCTTATTAATAGGAATTTTTCCCCGGATTTTCATCATTAGTCTTAGTTTTCCTAATATTTTCAGATGAAATTATAAAAAAAAATTGGTGTAATCCCCCCATTATGAGAATATTCACTACACGTTTTGTGAATGGTTTCATAAGATAACATGGTGTCAATGATAATAAATCATAAAACTAAAACTAATTTCGATTTGTGAATGTGCCATGAAGGAATTTTTTTTTTGTCATAACAGTGTATACACTGTCAACTTTCACAAAATGATGTGAACAGTTGTGCTGCCACCTACAAAAGTTTGACGTGAACGCTCCCATTCGAATTTTTCGAAATAATCAAAACAGATAATACATCAGGCGAACGTGAAAATATTTCCTCTGTTTTATTTTTATTTAGTAATGTATTTTCTTTCGTATTATTTGTGCAAATTTCTATTTGTTTATTTCAGTGTTAACTATGAAAACATTTAAATAACTATTTGCGGATAATAATGAAAATGTATATACCAACAATTCTATTAATATTAACACATATAATATCGAAATTCCAAACATTCGTCCAGTCATTCAGCTATGTAGATTATAGATAATGCAATAATTTAACCAAATATTTGTATTCGTATGATAAATAATAGTAGACGTTTTATACTATTTGCTTTCAAATAAGAAAACATTCATTGTTAACTCAAGTATTATAATTGATAATTACAAACAGCAAATAGAATTTTACTGTATATCCTAGTTAGAATCCGAATGTCTAGTTATCTACCTTTACAACAGTTCAACAGTTTTGAGGGCCCTTGAGGATACGTTTGCTAAATATACAGAATGTATAACGGAAAAGTTCAAATAAATACAGTGTGTTTAACAACTTCGGACCAAAAACATAATGAATATTTATTTTTATCAAATATTACATCTCGCACATATCTACGTCTCTGTTTATCGTTTTGCTGTTGTATATTTTGCGCAAATAGCTCTTTTTTTCGTAATATGAGCTGAGTGGTTGACCTATATTCTTGCTATGTGTAAATGAGAACATTAGAACAAAAGGGAAACAGAACATAACGCACGGCATTCAATGGGAATCGTATTTCCTCTGACGGGAAGGCAGTTCTTGACTTTTAATTGCTGTCGTTATTAATTCAAAAGATGTTTACAAAAGTTTGTTAAACATTAGACGAAATTTTTATTAAAAGTATGGCAGACGTTTATTAAAAGTTTTATTAAACAAGCGGGATAAAGTACAGAATGTCTCATTTCTCATTTTCACTAAAATCAGTTTGCGTATCAATGGGGGTTTCCACCGTATCAAAATTGTGAAAAATGACACTATTAAGCCTCATTTCCACCAATTGCCCTAATGCGTTAGACCTATAATTAATAACTAAGCACAATGAGTAAAAATGTTTATCATATGGCAATGTTTACTACCGTTTCCAGCTTTGCATAAGGATTAGTGCTTAAGAACTAAGAGCAATGCGTAAAAACAAAAGTTTGCAAATTTCTAACCTGAATTGTCAATTGTCAGTCTATTTTATAATTATTAAATTTTCAATTTTTCGGTCTGGATATAGATACACAAAATAGGTATAAAACATATTCTAAAAAAAGAAGAATGCTGCTGCAATGGCAGTCTGCTAAACAAAAAGTAAAATGGGAAAAAATTGTGAAATTTCTGTTGCAGCAGGTGGAAAGTTTCAGAGATGGAGTATGGTAACGTTTAACGTTAAGCCTTATGCACTAATCATTATGCATTAAGCATTAAAACACTCGGTGGAAATGATGCTTTACAATAATAATTATTTAAAGAGTAAAAACTATAATCTTATTTCACGAATAGGAAAGTCAAATTCTGAGTGAAATAAGACATTTTTTACTCGAATGGGGTCATGCCAAAAGAAAAATGTTGCTAATATTTTTATAAAAATAGAATCTATGACACTTATTATCCATATTGTAACATAAAACATCCCAAAATATAATACTTTTCATTCATAATTTACTTAAAAGATATTCGCGCTACGATTTTCTGTGACGTCATGTATCGGCTACTCACACAACGACACTAGTCACACGTACATGAAGGTCACAATGTCATAAACTTCAAACGCAAAGTTAAACGTAAGATCAAAGTAAACTAACCAAATATTTTTAAAGCTGTCAGAGGAAAAGTGCGCTCTATTCAATCTTTTTTGTTTCATAAAGATTTAATTACTTCATTAGAGAAATATTATTTTTAATTGCAGGTTTGTGTACTTGATATATAATTTAATACATAAAAGTGCAATAATTGTATATTTATAATGATAATAATGATAAAACATGGTGAAGAAGAACTGTGCAGTTCCAACTTGTGGAAACAATTTATTAAAAAACCCGAAAAAAACTATTTATAAACAATCTTAATTTACATTTTGTCCGCCAGGGTGAACTGGAATCGTTCAGATACATGACGTATGCGCTCACGTGACCTCATTGAGATTTGAAATTGACCCCTATTTTTAAAAAATTATATCTACAAAACAATGCACACAAATGGCGTGAAAATATTATTTACATATACTGTGACCGGTAGACCTCCAGGAAAAAAATAAAACAGAAAATATGGCATGACCCCATTGCATACACATTTTTTTACGTCTATTAAAAAAGTACACCTTTTTCATTAAAATATATTTTATAAAGTATGTCTTTTTTAACACAATAAAAGTGTGAAAAAAGTGCATATTTTTTTATCGCGAACGTGTGAAATAATGAAACGTTACGGCACTTTTTTTCATACTTATTACAGACGTACAAAAAAATGTATGCAACTCGAGTAAAAAGTGTTTTATTTTACTTTCCTTTTTACGTCTGCAATAAAAGTGTGAAAAAAAGTATAGTAACGTTTCATTATTTCACCCGTTTGTCTTAAAAAAAATTAACTTTTTTCACACTTTTATTGTATTTACTGCCATTATTATAATTCTCAACGATTAAATAATATTAGAGAACTCTTAAACAATTTGAAAAAAATGACAACTCATAAACAATCGTTACTGACATTAAATAGTTATTTGTATCACTATGGAATGGTTATCAGAAAATCTTGTTTTGAAATTTCTGATTGATCGCCATTTTGTCATTTGAAAAAATAATTGTAAATGCCTAATGTTTTAGAGAGCCGAAATATAATTTTAAAAAATTAATCAATAGTCCTTAAAATAAGGGAGTTATGACGATTTTTCGAAAAACAAAAGAAATCCAATAACTACGAACCGGGGCTCCAAATCAGAAATTATAATTAAGAGAAGTTGTTTATTTTAATGAATTCTAACTACCAGTTTCGGATGTAACGACGTAGTAAAATAACATACAAAAATTGGAAAATAGTCAAACCTCCATTTATATGGACCAAATTTGAGATTACTTCGAAACTTTCTCGACCTGACAGATAGATATTGCTGATCATTACCCCGTTGTTAGCAGAATGTTTAAGTTTTAATTAAGCAAACTGTATTTATAAATTTATTTTTATCTTTTCAGGTCTTAATATCCCCTGTTTTGGCTGGTCTGGCCGTCGGTATTGGCGTCCCCATCCTCCTCTTCTACGTCTACGGTGTTGTCCCCGTCTCTCTATGCCGGTCCGGCGGTTGCGGTGTCTCTACCTCTTCTGGCGGAGTCCGGTTTGAATTTGACGACGAAGCCCGCCCCGAAGAAGCTAGCACAGCAGCTGTGGCCGGCTCCATAGGCTCGGGATCTGTATCAGCGGTTTCAGCGGTTCACCGGCTTGAGGTCCAAGCTGAAGTTGCCTCCGCGCAGAGGTTCTCCATGTCCTCAGAAGCTGAGGAGAGTGAAAGAAGTGACGAGGCTAGTGTGAGGGCGTTAGCAGGCAGTGTACTCAATTGCAAGGTAGGATTATTAATACTAGTTCCCTTCGACAATCTAGACTATTATCGATTTCAGAATTATTCGCGATGCAAGTTTAGACGTCAGCGCCGCTAGCGACTAATAGTGAACTTTCTTGATGGGTATTGAGATGTCAATCTCGTGTTTACTTTCTTATATTTTTATGTGATTTCGCTTTATTTTTTAATTTTTATATAAACAGGTTTATAATAATATAATAACAACTACGATGTTATTAAATTATTCAATGAAACTGAAATATAAAAATATCACAATGAAATTATTACATAACCTTGTAAATAATACCTACCATAAAAGTTCCAATATCAAGACTACATAGATGAAAACGATGCTTATATACAAAAGTATTGTATATTCTTATCGCAAAACATTTAAATTTGTATAATAACATAAATATAAGAGAAATTACGCAAACATATTACAAAAGTAAACAAGAGATTGACAGATGTCATTACCCTCAAAACTGGTTCGGTATTCCCTGACTGGTTCATTAGCGGCGCTGCCGTCTAAACTTGCATCGCAAATATGAGGTGCGGGAGGCCACGTGACTTTGACAAGTGCTTGTGGGGCCCAACATGGTTGCCAAAAATACGGCTTGTGTACGTTGCCTGTGTTGCCAAATAAATTTGAGTGTAAAATTAATAATAAAATTGTAAAGCTAGTTATTATTAATGAATATCATGTTGTTTTACTTTTTAACACATAAACTTAATTTTTAAAATATACAAGACGTTCAACTTTCTTCTGATTGTTTTCTTCAAATTTAGTGCGCCAAGAAATTTTTGTATCGTAGATGGCAGCACAAGTCGCATAATTTTTAAAAAATATTTTAAAAAATAAATTTATGTGTTAAAAAGTAAAACAACGTGATATTCATTAATAATAACTAGCTTTACAATTTTATTTATTAATTTTACAGTCAAATTTATTTGGCAACTCAGGCAACGTACACAAGCCGTATTCTTGGCAACCATATTGGGCCCCACAAGCACTTGTCAAAGTCACGTGGCCTCCCGCACCTCATTCAGTTGAGTTTGAAACTCAATAACTTGCTTTAAACAAATTCAAAAAATTATATAACACACTTTAAATTAGGGACTATACATTTCTATGTAATTTCAATGTTTTATATTTTTAAATTTAAAAAAAAAATTAATTTTAGTATGTTGTAACCATAGGCTTTGTGCATAATTTGAGCGTTAATTTATTTTCGATTTATTTATATTTTGTTTATAACAATTAAAAAATAAAAGTATTAGATCTCAACTTCTATTAATAATTAAAAAATTATATTTGGCATGTTGATTCAGAATGAAGTTTTATATGAAATATAACTCCCTTACTTCTGGCACATTGAAAAGCAACGATAAAATCCAGTACGTATAGTAAAATTTACCTTGCAAGACGTATGGGACAATTCATAACTGACATTACTAATAAAAGCGATGTAATTCAAAAATAAATGGCGGAATACTTGAATAACATATTCAGTTTTTGTAGGTTATTTTTTGGAAAGTTTATTAAGCCGAATTGGAGTAGTTTTACTTTCCATTCCAAATTGTTGTTAGTTGAAAACCTATTTTTCAAACTAGTTAAAGAAATTTGTAGAAATTTCTCACTTTTTGCGTAGGATTATAATTTGTTTGTTAAAAATGTTAACTGGTCAAACCAATATGAGTTTGAGCTCGTATTTTAATCATTGAACCTAACATAACCTAACTAAACACACAAAAGTTGGATTATCGGTATTCGCAACAAAAATGACGTTTTCAACGAAAAAACACTTGACACAGATTTAACTTTGTCCATAGGCTGCGAATTCCGACACCTGTAGTTGTGTAGCCACCGACGACGTCTCCGAACGCGTCCGTTTTGACGACAACGTTTCGTTCATTGCGCCATACCCAGACAAAGTGTCAATCGGTAGCAGCTGCAGCTTCCGTACCCGATGCAAGGCGTCGGAGAAGCTGTCCAGCAAGTCTCCATTGCATAGCGCTACTGTTGCAGCGACTTCACCTGCCGTGCCCGCTGCTGGAGATGTGACTCTCACTAGTGACAGCATCACTATCGATATGTCAGCGGCGACGGATATGGAGAAGCGGAGGACTGCAACAGAGATACTAAGAAGCGTATTTTTCAGGTAGGATATTAACCCTAAAAGTACACAGTTGATCTCGCCATCTATGTTTGGCTATAATAAAATCGTCTTCTTGTGCTCGCGTGCTTCCAAGCTGTAAAAATCTTAGAATCTTACTACCTTCCTCCTTGTCACATCCAAATAGGGTACTATACCATAGTCAAATTTTATCTATCTGAAATAAGAAGACGAAAATATACATAAATTAATGAGTATTAGTGAAAAATTTTTGTTTAAATATTAATTAGGTCGCAAACTACAAGCGATTGAAGTTGATTACTAATTGGGTATGACGCCTTAGGTCCTAAGAATTTGATTGGTCGCCTGATTTTAAAAAGGAAATTCGCGCGTCTCTATGGTCTCCTTTTAAAAGATTATGAACTGTCACGTTGATGTATAACCTAGCAAAAAATTTAACAATTTTGTATTTCATGAATTTGTTTAATTATAATATCTAGTAATATTAACAATAATAATGTATTTATAAATAAATCAATTTGTAATATTAATTAAATTAATAATAATATCATAAATTTGAAACATTAGCTGGTAGCACAAGCCTTGTTTTAACTAAAACACTGTTTTAAGAAATGTCAAATTTCATTATTTAATAACAAAAATAAATAACATCAAATATATTAAAATATGATTTTGAAGCAGCACATAGTTTGTATTCAATCAAATATTTTTTAAAAAATCGTTCTTTACACATAAGGGTGAAATTAAACATTGAAATTTGAATTTGACATTTCTTAAAACAGCGTTTTAGTTAGAACAGGGCTTGTGCTACCAGCCATTGAAACTTCAAAACAAACAAATACTAGCGTCATTCGCCGTCATATTTTGTCTTATTATATTGTCAAACTGTTTCAATGTTCTATAATTTATTAGGAAAAAAATGCTTATCTTTTATACTAAATAATTTCATTCACTATCTATATTTCTATATATATTTGAATTCATCACGACAATCGGGGAAATTTTATTCGTCTCTACAGCCTGAACGGTGCGAGTGATATTAATGAAAATTTTTCTGGGATGTAGAGACTACTTCAACTTGATTTCCTGCAGGTATTCCCTGATTTCCTGGTAATAGGTCATTTTTCTGTAGGGTGCATAGTTTTTGTGTAAATAAATTTTAAAGGTCGTATTTTGGCTTTTTGAAACAATTTGAAATCAAAAATTTAGTCTTTGAAAAATTTAAGACGAAGAACGTTTCTTTGACATGTCAATCAGAACATTTAAATGGAATTATTTATAAAATAAGGACATTTTGAAAAAAGTTAAATTCATAAACATACATTATGGCAATGGGCGGTTATTCCATAGTAGTTTAAAAGGCCTAAAACATTATATTTAAAAATTATAATTTTCGAAGGTTCATGTCCGTGATTCATGTGCATTTTCAAAGTGTTGCCACACATCCCATAAGTAACTAAGTAAAAAACAAATATTCCAATGTCAAGAATTTGACAGCTCGATCGGCTTTTGTTTTTTGCTTAAAGTTGTCAGAAACATGTCGTGTTTGGTATCAAATGAGAGGTATCGACAAGGGCTGCCATGCAGAAATGTCAAAATTTTGACAGCTCGATCGGCTATTGTTTTTTGCATAAAGTTGTCAGAACCATGTCGTGTCTGGTATCAAATGAGAGGTATCGTCGAGGGCTGCCATGCAGAAATGTCAAAAATATGACAGCTCGATCGGCTTTTGTTTTTTGCTTAAAGTTGTCAGAACCATGTCGTCTTTGGTATCAAATGAAAGGTAACGTCAAGGGCTGTTACGCAGAAATGTTAAAAATTTGACAGCTCGATCGGTTTTTGTTTTTTGCTTAAAGTTGTCAGAACCATGTCGTGTTTGGTATCAAATGAAAGGTAACGTCAAGGGCTGTCATGCAGAAGTGTCAAAAATTTGACAGCTCGATCGGCTTTTGCTTTTTGCTTAAAGTTGTCAGAACCATGTTGTGTTTGGTATCAAATGAAAGGTAACAACAAGGGCTGTCATGCAGAAATGTCAAAACAGGTTGCGTGGGCAGTTTGAGTGAGCAGGTTGCGTGGAAATTCTGGGTGGGCAGGTTGGGTCGGCAGGTTGCGTGGGCATTTTGGGTGGGCAGGTTGCGTGAGTAGTTTGGGTGGGCAGGTTGGGTGGTCAGGTTGCGTGAGCATTTTGGGTGGGCAGGTTGCGTGGGCAATTTGGGTGGGCAGGTTGCGTGGGCAGTTTGGGTGGGCAGGGTGCTTGGGCAGTTTGGGTGGACAGGTTGCGTGTGCATTTTGGGTGGGCAGTTTGGGTGGGCAGGTTGCGTGGGCTGTTTGAGTGGGCGGGAAAAAAATATTTTGAAAGACTCTTAGCGTTAGCATTTTGCGTTTAAATTGTTCCTAGACGGATTGGACGTACGTAAAACTATTATAAAACACTAGCGGCGGAGCCCTAGGGAATACTCGGCGTAGCCGAGTTTTCGCTAGTTATTTATACTAAATAATAATTTCTTCGTGAATATAACGTATAAGTATTTCAGCTATGCAAACATGAAAAAAATTGTCCTCTTCTTTCTATAACTAACAGTTTGTCGATACTGGTCGGTACCTGCTACGTCACGCACCAAATTCTTAAAATTTAAAAATTCATATCTCGCTTATTTAAAAATTTTAAGTCGCGTTTGCACTAAAATTCTTATTTCATCCTGTTCTTACAGAAAAAAAATAAAAAATGATATATATGATATTTATGTCGAATATTTAGATTTTTTTCATAACTAATATGTTTTTGAAAATAACCGAAAAATGAACCGGTTAAAACCGGTTTGGAGAATACAAAAACGGGTTGAAGAACAAAAACCGTTAAAAAAAATAAAGTTCTCATTATTGGTTAACTATTAACCAATATTTTTATCGATTTCATGCCCTGTTTTGTAGACAATGCAAATTATTTTCGATGTTTTACATCTGCCAAGTGTCCAACACCAGTAATATTTCGTTTGTTTTTGTGTAGGTCGACAGCAGTCCCTCTAGAGCCCGAAGGTGAAGTAAAACCTCTCCCTAGCATCCAGGAACCTCAGGCCAATGAGTCGTAGTTGAACGACCCAACTTCGAGTTCGAATTCATTATTAAAAGACTGAGATGTGCTTTCTAATAAGGGAATATTTATTTTCTATACACATTTCGCATTGTACCGCAAAACAATAAAAGTTTACTTTCATATTTTAAATTTGGTTGAGTTGTGGAACTCAATTTTCGTTCTTGCAATGCGATAATGTGTGTATGTTTTCTTTAAAACTGTATGTATCTAGTTAGTAATTCATGTGAAAATGTTAGATTGGTCTAAGGCACATCCTCTTTTTTTAATATAGCGAACATTTTTATAACACGAGGATATCCAATAGATCAATAAGAAGATCGCCCGATTTTTAAAATACAGAGAGAGATATCTTCCAAATTTATAATACAGTAAAACTTTATACCTGATTTGAATCAAAAGGCTAAAACAAATTGAAAATTAAGTATAGAAAATTTTCTGATTATACTTCATTACCAAGTTATTAATAAAGAAACAAATATTAACATTTAAACTTTATTAAAAACGAATAATATTAGAAAACAATATCTTTATTCGTTTTTAATAATTTTAAATATTAATGTTGGTTTTTTATGAATAACTTGGCATCGAAGGACAATCAAAAAATTTTCCGCTTAATTTTCGATTTTCGAAAAAAGGAAATTTACAAAAGGAACCAAAGGACTCTAGTCGACCGTTCTATATAAAAAAAAAAATGTAACACGAATAAAAATATAGACTTGAATTTTGCACATTTAATTAAAATATTTACAAAAGTTATATTCTCTAAATTTAAATTCCAATACGACAAAAAATTAATTGTTTTATAAAAAATCATTCATTAGAATATTTTTTCATAGAGATTTTATACAAATTTAAACATTTTCTGGTATAGTTTTTTGGTAATTAAATCATTTTACTTTAAGTTTTAAAGAAAACTATTACGAGAAAATATTAAAACTTTTAAATATTTCAAAATTTATGATAACTGTCGAAAAATAGTCGCATAAACTCGTTCCAAAGTTTTTATCGTCAATTTTTACTTTGTGATTGTATAAGATATCAGTTTCTGTGCTTTTAATGTCGGACGAGCCTCGTATATTAGAGATTTATATCATATGTGGTTCCATGTTTAACTAATTTGTAAATTCATGTGTAAAATAACCGAAATGGAGCTTATATAAGCCTAATATTTTTTTCATTTTCAGCAAAATTTTTATGTAAAACAACGAAATTAATTTATATTTATAAAATATCTGAACGTCCAACATAAAATTTAAGTTTGTTTAGTGTATATGTAATTCACCCGAACAAATAAAATTGAGAAACTCTTAATTGTAATAACATAAATTTTCAAAAAAAATAATAGGGTGCATTAAATACATTCAAAAAATTTTTTTCTTGAAAATAAAATGTGGAGATTTAAAAAAGGTTGTATAACACACACACATTGTGGTATTAATTGCATTTTATAATTTTTTGTTTATTTATGTGATTGAGAATTTAATCATTTTGTCAGTTAAATTGTTGCAATCCCAGTGAACAGACTTGTTTAAAAAGAGCTCCTGTACTGAGGCTTCCAGGACTGCCTGGTGCTTGGAAACGAGGACTTGGAGTTATTAAAGGTAAGATCAAATTTTAATAATTTTACTTTAAATTTCAGACTGTTAACAACAAATTTAATAACGCATTATAAATGAAGGATTAAAACATTTTAAAATAATTTACATAGGTGTTAACACAAATTTTATTTGTAATATCAATTAATGAACTAATTTTAATTTATTTTATAATTGTTACGGAACCGTATTCGTAGTGCTTCTGTTATAGTCTAAACCTAGTCTATCTCCAGGTCTAACTTACACTGGCGAAAAAAGTTATTCATAGAGGAAGTTTAGGGCTAGTACAGGTTTAAACCTAGACTAAAATACTAAAATTGAAACCTGCGCGCACTTTAGTGGTACGTAATGCAGTATTAAGTCAATTGACAGAACTATACCTCATTTCACATAAGAAAATAGAGATGGTTTAAATAGGGATATAAATTCTGCCCATTGATTGGCCAGAATGCAAACCTAGTTCACAAAAGCGAGAAAAATATTACTTGTCAGATGTCAATTATCAAATAAAATCGACAGAATTTAGTTATATTTAACCATGTTTTGATGTAATTTTTAATATTCAGCATTCGTACATTTTAATATTTAAAAACGATCGACTCTCAAGCGCCATCTGCTATTTTCTAACGTGATATGAAGTATATGAAACTAGAATTTTGTGTTTAATGCAAATTAAATACATTGGCCCGTATTTTCACATCTTGTAGTAGCGCTACTTCGGAAGTAGCGCTATTTCGATTTTTTTAAATTTTATTTTATTTTACGAGTAGACAAGAATAGGTTTGATATTTTTGTAAATGATATCTATAATATTGAAGTAGCGATTTTTCGGAAGTAGTGATTTTTGCCTGGTTTCTCCACAGCAACTTAAGTTGTTAATTATTAAAGTGCTTCTTAATTGTAAGTAGGCCTTATATACCAATCTTTGGAAACTTATATGGCGAGTGCCGGGCCTTTGCTACTAGTACTCAATTCCAGTCAATAGATGTCGCACGTCGCTTTAAGAACTTGTATTTTGTATTACTAAGTAACTATTGGTCCACTTATTTTTTTCTGAGGTGGGATATAAGGATGAGTGGGAAACATTTGAATTTGCATTAATTTATGAATTTGACATATTACCTTCACTTTTAGGTAAGGAAGGTATTGTCTTTGGTCAAAAAATTCGATGGTGAGTTTTAAAAGAATAATCACGTTTTAGGGTCCCTACAATACGATTTTATTATTTTTACGATGATGTCTGTATGTATGTATGTATGTATGTATGTATGTGTGTGTGTGTCCGTGTGTGTGTGATAAATTTTTCTCCGACGATAACTCCAAAACTACAATTCCAAAAATTATGATTCTTTCGTATTCCTCTTCCTTACAACCATATGACGAGCTAATTAGATTTTGGTTATAATTGCTCAACCGGAAGTACCCTTATTTGAAGTTTTTAACAGTTTTTCTTGAAAAAACGCATTTAAATATCATTTTTCGACATTTTTTGTGATTATCAATGAAAGAATATCTTATTCTCTATACGGTTTGATTATACAATTTCCTTCATATTCAATAGATATAGAATTATAGAGAGATTAACTATCAATAATCAATCAGCTTTGCTAAAATTATGAAAACAGCAGATATATTTAAAAAATTCTAATTGACAGATGTCATTGTCAAGTGAAAAACCAAAGTGGAAAGTATAGGATCAGAAAGTAATATAAGTAACAGAGTGTCCCTCGCAAGTTACGCAGTTGCAGCCTCGCTTCAAGATAGGAACTTTTAATGCCGAGAGTACTAGGAAGGCCAAAAAGAATATGGAACGACTGTGTAGTAGAAGATTTTAGAGAAGAAGAACTGCCAAGAAGATGCGTTGGACAGGAATGAGTAGAAGAGCAGAGTAAGAAACAGATACCCCTAATCTAATAGGAAAAAGTTGAAGAAGGAGGAAGTGTTAAGTGCAATTTGCATAATGTACATTCGTGTAATAATTTTATTGGATTTTAGAATCTTTTCAAAGGAACTTTCGGTATGGAATTTGTAAAAAGTAGTGTGTTCATATTACAATTTTATAGGATATGTAGAATCTTTTTCCAGGAACTTGGTATGGGATTTATACAAAATACTTCGAATTGACGGAAGATTTAAGTGAATAAGCACGATTTAAGGTCCATATAAACCGATTTTAACATTTTTACGATTATGTCTGTGTGTGTATGTATATGTGGATGTTGGAGGGACTATTACTCAAAAACTATAAGACATAAGACCTGTTTAACTATAAATTCCTCAATCTGACATTCCTGGGAAGAGCTGAAAAGGTTTTGGTAACAATTGAACAACTGGAAGTAGTATTTTTTTTTTAAAATTCTTCTAAATATTATTTTTTGAAAATTTTTGATATTACGCATTTTGAAGAAGAAAATTCTACATCCGATACATTTAAATTTTTTATTATATCTTCTATAAATTTAGAGATAAAGACGCTATAATATATAGAATATCGGGATATAATAAGTCGAGTAGACGAAACTACACTAAGGAAACCAGTTGACAAATTCAAATGTTAATAACATAATTTGTAAATGACAGATAGTGTCAAAAATCTAAAGTTTTAGTTACATTCTGAAAGCTTTTTCTGGGAAGTACATTTAATTTTTCTTATGGTTTTATTAAATAAATTTTTAAAATTATAGGTAACTTGCATATATTCATTAGAAATACCGCCAATCTTGTTAATGAATTGGAAGAATCTCTGACATAAAGGAACTTCCTCATAATGAAAAATAGATATACACAATTAGAATTGTATGTGTGCAGACGACATGTTAAATACAATATTTGGGTAAAGTTCTGTAATTTTTTTGTTACAAAACGACGGTTCGATACTTATATAACTTAAAAAGAAAATGGCGAGAGGTCTTGTGCTGGCCACAACAGATTTTTTTTTAATATTTTCGATTCTATCACAGACAACAGATACTATTAAGATAGTCAACTGCAATGTCGTAGGCGTTCATGCCCAGCAACACTACTAGCGCTCGGTGTCGTAAGACATAACTAAAATCAGTATGGCGGGTAGTATCGGGGATAGTCTGCATCCCGCATTACTATTGAGAATATATTTATTCTTATTTAGTCCAAGATCTTCAATATTAACTTAACTCAGTTGTCTTTCGGTCAGACTTACATTACAATTGGTCTCTAATCATTTCATATTATATCTTGTATTTGGATGAGCTACTCGTTCAATCCAAATTTTGTAAATTTCTTCTTCATAAATAGGAAAATAATGTTTTGTTATATTTTCAAAAACACAACCCGTTTTAATTGAATAATCGAATGATCTTCAATATTATCAAACAAACAAAGTTGCCCCACGCACATCTTGTTGTTTTCAACTCCTTTTTATTGAACACAACGAACGAATCACAAAGAATTAAGGCTGGTTTATGTAAGCTGTAAACTTATGCATTTACCTTAGCATTAGCATTATGACTTTACATTCCGCTGTCCGGTTCATGTACTTCTTAGGGCAAACCAATAAGAGCAGGCCGGTAATGTCACTTCTTGTAAAACCGACACATTTTTCTCATCATAAATATCATAGAGTTAAGAATATATATTCTTACCTCTATGATAAATATATCTAAATTGTTCAATTAACTGTATTAGTTGGACTTATTTTTCAATGACACTCATTTTTAGTCAAGACAATGTGATAGAAATATTCCAAAATAACAAAATGATGACAGTCAATTGACTGTTGTAAATATCTCCAGAATCAAGCTGTCGTCCTCGAACATATCCTCTTCTGATTGGTTGGCATTAGCATTATGACTTGAAAATTACAAATTGTCATATTCTAGGGTAACTGCATAATGCTAAGGTTAAGGTTATAGCTACATGTAACGCAGCACGCAATTGTCTATACTTGAATTATTAATGCAAATTCATAATGCGAAGGTAAATTCTTAAGTTTACAGCTTATATAAACCAGCTTAAGTTTTATTTTTTAGTGATACCATACTGTTACTATGATATAACAATGCCTTAGCCTTTGCGATGTACTACACTTAATTATTATATATATTATAGTGTCTTTATCTTTAAATCTATACAAGATATAATAAAAAAAATAAGTGCATTAGATGGAGAATTTTATGTTCTTCAATATTTGTAATAACAAAAAATTCCAAAAATTATATTTAGAAGAATTTTTCACACACACTAGGAATAGGTTGTCAAGCCTAATTCAACGGCAGAAAGGTTTGTTCCAATAAGAAATTTCTGACGGTTTACGATACTATCAATCAGTGACCATAGATAAAATAATACTATATATATATTATAGTATTATTTTGTCTATGTCAGTGACTGTCCCTGATTTGTTTCGTACGCATGCGTTACTCTCTGATTATATATGAACTGTTTTATCGGATTGCTTCAGTCAAAAGTTTGACTGGGGTACTGTTTTTTTTCTAAATTTCCACATTATTATTTTACAATTTTTTTAATTTAATTCATTAGTTAAGCAATCCATTATTTCCGAAAAAGATTATTATTTTACTAATCGATTATTGATATTTCGGTTGACCGTTTATTAATTGGTTATACTAATGTATAGAAAATCATTCATTAATGACCCCTATTAATGCATGATTTTATTAATAAACGATTTTAGTGAATAACCATAGATATAGCATAAGGGTGCGTACACACTTGAGCACGAATGTGAATGAGGCAGATCGAGGCTGAACAGAATGCCTCGTGTGGGATAAACGTGTTTCCCACATAGGACCGCATGAGGCATGCCGCGGCCGTGCTCCAGTGTTGTGCGGCGAACAGTGACCTCTATATACAAAATAGACCGGCGACTCCTATCTCTTTACAACGGCGCGAGCTGTATCCACTCAACTGTCATGGTGGGGTGGCTATCTCTTTCTAACAGTGAGAAGTACGCAAGCGTCAGCTAGTACCAGTACGACGAATTAACGATGAACATGAAGAAGAAAGCTTAAATACATTTTCGCATATCTGCTTGGTCCAACTATACACGAAAGTTAGAGAGAGATAGACACCCCACAAGTCAGGCGGGTGGTATTCTCGGTGGATACCATATACCTATTTCTAATAGGTATATGGTGGATACACGCAAGTTATTCAAGCCGCCGGTCCATTTTGTATATAGAGGCATTGATTTTATATATAATTATTACGATTACGATAGTATATATAATCAATGATAGAGGTCACTGTGTTCCAGTTAGTAGTCACTTTTGAGAAAAAAAACTGTTTTTGTTGTTGTGCGCATATGACGCACAAGCGTATTGTGTCATTTCACAAGTGGGTTTCAAAGGTTTCAAATACCAAAACGTTTGTGGATTATTTACTGCTGTTACTACTGTTTTATTATTATAATTTTTTAATACGGCAATACGACATTTCAAAACTTTATATAGGTTAATTTCAACCGCCAATACGTATCTGACCACAGACCATATACACTATTCTAGATAAGAAACGTACATGTTAGCCATCAGTACCACATCAATGGCACCATCTGGTGTCTGGAAGCAAAATTAAATATAAAAACTCGGACGGTATAATCATTACCCACAATTAATATTGATATTGATATATTCGGTTTATTAATTACCCCTAATTAATACAATTTGTAGTTGAAGCAATTTTTTCACAATATATTATCATTGCGTAGTATGAAAAATCTACTTCAACTACAAATCAGTCTTACAGTTACAAAGATTACATAAAATAAGTAAAAAATAATGCATTTTTGAAAAAACTGTAATTTCATTTAAAAAAGATACAATACTAATAGCAGTTCATCCATGTTTAAAACTTTCAACCACTTGGCAAATAAATCCCAATGAGTTCGAGGATGTCGAAATCTATACTGTGTTATTCCTAGAATATGATTTTGTAATTCATATGTTTTACTGGTATAAAAATAGAATTATATAAAAATTTTTTCACTTACCGGTTACACTTACACTTTATTCGTGTCATCTTAAATATTAACAAGTTTTTTCACATAAAATAACTACTTATAAGACAAAAAATATAACAATGACAGAATTGTTTCCAATGAAAATGACAAAAGTCAAAATTCTCGTAAAAAAAATGAAAAAAAGGACACTAATGATACTGGTGTCGCCATGGAAGCAAAATTAAAAATCTGTTGTGGCCAACACAATACCTCTCGCCAATTTTATATTAGGCTATCATCGACCTTTAAACTAATGGACCAAGTGTTTCCTATTCTTTTATTGTTAGAATAATGCTCCAACATAAAAGGATAGAAATATATATTCTGTCCTTCTACAATACGGAAGTTGTCAGTTAAAGTATACTGCGCATGCGTTCGTACTTATTGTACATCTTTTTCAGCCATATGTAAACCTCTATACATCGCTCTCTATCACTAAATAGTTGTCAAAATCTATTTGACGTTTCGTGACTGTTTGTGTATTATTTTACTTTTTTGGAGAACATTTACAATTATTTCTGTCAACATATACGAATATGTGTTATGAGGTGTGTATGCGACAAAATAATGGGGAAACGGTGTATTTTGTGCAGTCAGCAGTACGTACGCCGTTTAGCTGTGTAAGTTCTTATTAATTATTATTTATCCCCTATAATATAATATGTGTATATAATATATTGTATTAAAAATATATAATGAAAGTAATTATGCACAAAAAAAAAAATAAATATGTACTCTTAGCGATTATGCACCAAGTATAACAAGTTAGGTAGAGTTATAGCCGAGACAGACGACAAAAATTAATGATCATTAACGGTTAGATACAGTATGCTCACGTGAACTTGATACTATTGACAGATGTCAAAATTGCGTTTATTAACACACCAGAAAATATTTACTGTAGTAAGCACGTGTTACTTATTGTTTTGTACTGTACTAGTACAATACAATAAATAGCACGAGCTTACATCATTCAATATTTTCTGGTTTGTCAATAGACTTAATTCTGACATCTGTCACCAGTCTCAACTTCAGATACGCACACTATATCTACCCGTTAATGATCATTAATTTTTGTCGTCTGTCACGGCTATTAGGTACAAATCAAATTTTTATTTTGCCGCGTTTTCTTAACTTCCGTACTGTTGAAGGATAGAGATACTGTGTCTGCACCGTTATGGTGGAACAAACGTTTTGCTCGTACGCTGCGTCTATCAGTTTAAAGGTCGATGTAGGCTATAAATATTGTATTTAACATTTCTGGTACATACAAAATATTTTAATTACATCTATTCTTTATTTTTCAATTCATTCTATCGTCCTACTCTTCTAAATGTTCGAGATTCTTCTTACAAATGAATCTCGTTTCTGTTTATATCAACTTTAGAAGTAGACGGAGTATTTTCCTTGTTAAAAAAAATAGCATATTATAATTACTATTACATCTCGCCTTGTCCAAGTACGAATTTTAGGTTTTCGGCATTCAAGAACAGGGTCAATTTAACGTGCGACAGCTATATCTATAATTTTAAATATTTAATTAATGATAAAATAAGAAATATTAAATGTACTTCCCAGAAAAAGCCTTCAGTAATGTCTCTGGATTTTTGACACTGACATTTACGTCATTTACAAACATTTTAATTTTTCAAGTGGTTTTCATGGGCTATTTGATGGATACAATGGATTATTTTATAACTCTCTATCTCTAAATCTATAGAAGATATAATAAAAATGTTCAATATACTAGATAGAGAATTTTATATTCTTTAATATTTGTAATAACAAATTTCCCAAAAATAATATTTAGAAGATTTTTTTAAGAAACTACTACTTCCGGTTGTCCAATTGTTACCAAAACCTTTTCAGCTTTTCCCATGAATGTCAGATTGAGGAATTCATAGTTATACTATTCTTATGTCTTATAGTTTTAGAGTAGGTAATCGTCTCTCCAACATCCCACACATACATACAGACACACACACACACACACACACACACACACATCATTGTAAAAATAATGTTAAAATCGTTTTATAGTGACCATAAATCGTGCTTATTAACGAAAATCTGGATATGTGATTTTTAGCAATAGACACACAATTGCAATTTGCAAGAGCGCATCCCATCCAGAGGGAAAGCATAGAACTAAAGGACTAAAGGTTGCTATGGTTACCACGTCCAAACAAAGATTTGTCATCAGCCATAAACCTCTAACACTTCAGCTACCGTTTTAGTTGAATAATCGAATGATCTTCAATATTATCAAACAAAAAAAAAATTGCCCTACGCACATCTTGTAGTTTTAAACTTATTTTTATTGAACACAACGAACAAATCACAAAGAATGACAGATAAAAGCATGGAGCGGGACGTAAGACAACGAGGGGAGGTTTGTTTAGAACAGGGATTTGTTTACTGGATGGAGCGAGTGAATCTTTACCATGTACCCGGCCAGATCGACAGAGATAGTCGCACATAATTCCGATTTGTTGTCTTTGTTTCCGTTACTTGTCAAATCTTTTGTTTGACAGATTTTAGATTACACTTGATATCATCATTGAAATATAATTATTTTAATATATGACAATGGTTCGAACGTGTTATGTTGAAATTTGTGTATTAAAATATGTGATGAACGCGCTGTGTCGTTTCATTAGTAAGTTATGATTAAAATTATTTCTTCTAAAAAATAATTTAACAAATAAATATGGCATATTCTTATGTGTTCTAATTTAGCGGTGCATTGGTTGTATTCGTACTTATTTAACGTTTCATGGCCAAATATATTTAAACACAATTTTTGACGTGATTTTCACAATGTGAAAATGACAGATATGAATATCAAATGCACTTGTCTAAAGAGGAAGAATTATCTGTATCTTTCTCACTCACACTTCCTGCGTTCTCTCTTAATCTAGCCGGGTACACAATACATATATCGTTATACACTTCATCCAGTAGTTAACAAATCCCTGGTTTAGAAGCATGATCTTCTATCTCTCTCTCTTGCATATAACGTCAATTCTGTGTCTATTTACCGTCACCCTTATGGTGGGGTTAAAAAATGATCTGGGTCTGGAACACACACTATAAGCTCCCATTCTGTGACCTCTATATCCAAAATGGACCGGCGACTCCTATCTCTTTACAACGGCGCGAGCTGTATCCACTCAACTGTCATGGTGGGGTGGCTATCTCTTTCTAACAGTAAGAAGTACGCATGCGTCAGTTAGTACCAGTACGACGAATTAACAATGAACATGAAGAAAAAAGCTTAAATACATTTTCGCATATCTGCTTGTTCCAACTATACACGAAAGTTAGAGAGAGATAGACACCCCATCAGTCACGCGGGTGGTTGCTCCCATTATTGTCAAAACTTGTGTCAAACAAAACTTTATGCACGGTCAAAAAATTTCAAATTATGAGTGTTAGAAAAATTATATCGAAAAGAATTTGTCCTCGTACATCCAGTATCTAGTGTTGCTATGAAAGCGGAGAACAACAGTTTATTGTTTGTTTATTAGTTATGTCATTTGAGTTTTATTTTGTGTATCTCCGTGCTTTCCATATAAATATCACAAAATTAATTTTTACGTTTCATTAAAGAATATAAAAAAAATCGGTTTGTAATAAAAACTTTTTATGTTGCCTGTTTAAATTGTAGGTTATAATTTGGTTTGACGTTTCATTATAGCCCGCCGGGCTATAATGAGGCCCGCGGACTATAAAATTACGTTTATGTCAAAGAAATTCGTGTATAATTGTCAAATTATGATACGTCCGTGCAAAAATATTGTAACTAACACGTGTATTAATTGGCTATGATCTCAACATAATTGTTGACGCATTAATATGCGTTGGCTACGCTCACGTGTTAAAATGTCTCAATCATTAATCACCCTCATTAATATACCTACTTATAGTTACAGAGCTATTACCGATTCAAGGTATTAAGCTTTTGTTACATACACAGAATTAGGCTGGTAACTATGTAATAATTATTATAATAATTGTAACTGATATTTGTACACATATTAATATTGCTCATCACTCTTGTAGTGAAACATATATTACCTATGTGTTGGACTGTAGTCTGTAAGGTAATAAAGCTTATAATAACTGTATCTGTATGGTAATATTACCATACTGACATACCAACAAAATGAAAATAAATAAAAATACTGAGCTATTTATTATTTCAGTTACAAAATAAAATCTAATATTAACTTAAAACGTCGACTTAAGGATTGCTAAGACCGAATACTGCCTATTTACATGCATATATTATACATTTTATCAAGAAACTTACCTATCTTTGATAGACCTATTAACTTCTAAGAAATATTGTGAAAACCTAATAAAAATATAATTTCTATAGGTATTAAAAACGACACATATTCTTAATAAGGGAATTTTCAATCAAACAATTAGGTACACTTAGTACAGTATATTTATAATAAATTAAGTTACTAGTACAAAGTTTATAGAGTAAATCTGTACAAGTGTGCATTAGTTGCATTGATTGATATATGATTTATATAATACAAACAACGTTCTAAATACGCATTATTTACTTTAAAAAAACTTTTAAACGAAATGTTATTTGCATCACTCTATCCGGAACTGTATTGTGAAACTTCCATGAAACATGTTAGTTATTTTCTAAAGTACTTTTTTGATTTCAATACAAAATTAAAAAGATAAATATACTTTTAATGGAATCTTTTTAATGCCAATGTGAAATACTATTTACAGATAGTTAAAAGTTTTACAATCTAGAATCATCATAATAATAGTGGTAATAAAATTAATTTTATTTTTATCAAAATATTATCATTTTTCCTATAAAAGGTTTTAATAATACCTGCTTACGCTAATTTCAAAATCTTTTATAAAATATATACGTGAAAACAAAAAATTGATAAAATTGCTTACTGTACATTTAACAGTTCCGTTAACCCAAGCTTAAACTGTACATTATTTATCAATGAATAAAATAAACAAATGCAACTTCAAAGTACCAAAAATAATGATGCAAATATATCAATTAAAATTATGACAAAATAAAATTTGAAAATTAAGAGAATGAATAAAATAAATAACTGATACAAAACAATGGTCTCGAGCGGTGTTACGAATGCCCCAGGCATTCAGCGAGATTCTGCGATTCCGCTTTGTCAGTTTGCTGCTTGTCGCACTCTTCCATGTATTTAATCACCTTGTCTGTATCTTTTATCTGACATATTGAGGCTTCCGTCTGAAATAAATCATAATAATTATTTTCACTACAAATTACAGTAATAATTTAAAAAAAAAACTAGCTAGTGTATCCAGAAAACGTATTTTCTCCCTTAAAAATTCGATTATGTAATTATTAGTTTAACTGTCAGATTTTTAATGTTAAAGAAACTGCAAAGATCTGTGCTGGGATTCTGCCGTATCCCCTGGTGATCGCATGACGTAAAAATGATGTCGCTCTATTAATTTTCACGTCATGCGATCGCCAGACGATACGTCAGAGTCCCAGTACTGATACGTCAGAGTCCCAGTACTGATACGTCAGAGTCCCAGTACTGATACTTATTATATTTTAATTTAAAATCTCTATTTCATGGAACAGGTTTAATGTATTTTCGTTTAACAATATTTTACTGAGTTGCAATTAATTATTTTATATAAATTTCAAAAACAACCGGTTTCGTTACCAATTTTGTGACTACTATATTCTAAGAAATAAAACAAAAATGTTCGTGAAATACATTACACTACAAATTAATTCTCGAAATTTTATTAAAATGCGAAGTATACAGAGTGTTAAAAAATAAGTGTAACAAAAATTATCAGGACATATAGTACTGACCAAAATGAGTAAAGCTTAATCAATGTGGGTTCCGATATTCAACTGTTTCCAAGAAAAAAAAAAGCCGTTTTGAATTAGAATCAAAAAAAGAAAAACTGACAAAGATAGTGATCTGTCTGTCAGTAAATAGAAGATAAAAAAAAAACAACAAAATGTTATATGAAACATTTTTTTTCCAATTTCTAATAGTTACGAAGTTATTTGAAAATTAAATATTGGCCAACGTCGCCACAACATTTGTCTTAGTACAATTATTTGATTTTTTTTTTTTTTTTTTTGAAAAACAAAAACACATGTACGATTACCTCTGAAAGGTAAACAAAAAGTCTTATTTAAACGAAGTCGTAACTCTTGTAGTTTTCGAGATAGCAAAGGTAAACCCAAAAAAAACTCATTTTTCACTGCCTCTCGGGAACTATTCAAGATCTTCTTTACTCATTTTGGTCAGTACTATATATCCTCATAATTTGTGACTTATTTCTTAACACCCTGTATATAAAAAATACTAACGGGAATTACAAATCTTGAAAATTGCCTTCTGCAATTTGAAAGAGTTTATTGTGAATAAAAGTCTATATACCGGATGTCTCATTTAAATGTACCAACACGAATAACTCAAGAAATATGCATCGAATCAAAAAATGTCCCGAATCAAAAGTTTAATGGTTTACAGGGGGACATCCAATTGTCAAAATTCAAAATCCCACTTCCCGACCCTCAGGGCAGGGGGCAAGTTTATAATCTCAAATGGGAACCCCCATTTATTATTGCAGATTCGGATTGTTAAAAATTTAAAAAAATTAGTAGGTTTTCCTCGGGGTAACTTTTTTTTTTATTCCTGACAGATGACGCTTTTATCGTTTTAGGCATGGAAATTAGTTTTTACCTCTTTGCACCATAACTAATCATATTCCCAGTAAAACTGTGGATATTTTGTTGGTCTCCAGTGAAGCGCGGGATAATAATTACAATCGTGCAGAACGAGTTCTTAGGGTCGGGAGGGGGGAGGATTTTGACAGAATCGGATGTCCCCCTCCGAACCATTTTTTGATCCGATGCATATTTCTCGAGTTATTCGTTGTGATGCCATTTAAATAGGACAGCCTGTATAGTTTGCAAATTAGACAGATGACAGCTATGTAATTTTGGCGTTATGTACGATTCGCAATAAACTCTTTGAAAATGCAGTTAAGAAACCGGAAGACTATTTTCAAGATTTGCAATGGGCTACTTGCGTACATTTTTTTTTATTTCATATTTTTGAAGAACAGGTAAAAACTTGCTACCCCTATTTATTCTTTTGACATAATTTTTATTAATTAGCCAGAAAATAAATAATGAAATTTGATTATTTGAATTACCGCCATGTATGACGTAGAATTACGCCGCACCAATGAGTGATCGTAAAGCCATAGCGTTTGTTTGTACGGGTAATGTAGATTTCCTGTTTGATGTTTCAACAATAGTTTGAAGGTTAGTATTTTAGTTTGTTTTTTTCGTATCGATATTTTAAATTACATGTAACTACCTATGTGTTTATTTGTGAAGTAATTAATATATTTGAGAGCCCAGAGAGAGCAAAATGTCAAATTCAAATTAAAACTTTCTCGCACGCAATACCATCTATAAGTTACATTCTTAAACATGGTTCTCTTCCTCGGTTCAATATAATGACGTCACAGAAAATTTTCTTTCTTAATTTACTAAAAAACAAATAACTTTTTTAAAATAAAATTTATATTTTTATATATATTTTCAGCATAACATTACGTATATAGTGATAGAAATCGGATTTTCAGTACCATGCAAGTAGCCCATTCCCGCAGTAAAACGGTAAAACGGTACGTATTTTAATGGCCATTTAGTATTTTTTACAGTGCGCAATGTTTTATCTATGTATTAATTTTTAATGTTGTCTTTTTCTATCATACAAATTCCTCCACAGAATGTCCTAAATAAGTGTACCATATTGCTATTTTTTTTTATTTGAAGATATTCGAAAATAAAATAATACGTGAGTTAAATTTTCGAGAAGAGTAGATGGCAGCGATGCTGCTCCGGGACCCAAGGATTGTGGGTTCGAATCTCACGTAAAGCATACTCTTTTATTTCATCAATCTTCTCAGTGGCTGCATATAACCAAAGCAGTTGCTCGGCCGACCATAAATTAAAATAAGAAATAAAAAATTGTTATTTGAATGCATTACATACGAACAGAAACATTTTTGGCTTGAAAAAAGAATTATGTATATTTGTTTATGTAGAATTATATAATTGATATATAAAACAGAAAACACTTTCATTTATAGTAGATTTTAAAATGTGTTTTTTACCTTCCGTTACCTTTAGGTAAGGAAGGTGCGTAGGTATTGTCTTTGGTCAAAAAAATCAATGAAAGAACGTTTTACAATCCCTAAAATACAATTTTACTATTTTTACGATGATGTCTGCATGTGTGTGTGTGTAAAAAATTCTCCTTCAATGACTCCAATACTACAATTCCAAAATTATAATGGGGTACTATACCAGTCAAATTTGAACTATCTTAGATAAGAAAGTAGAAATATACGTAAATTCATAAGTATTGGTAATTTTTTTGTTTAATTTGTAATTAGTTCGCAAACTATAAGCGTTTGAATTCAATTATTAATTGGTCTGATGTAACATGTTCTAAGCAATTTGATTGGTTGCCTGATTTTAAAAGCGAGACTTGCGCGTCTTGTGTGCCCGCCCACCGAGAAACCATTAATGTTTTGTTTTGACCTCTGGCATGGTTTAAATGCTGAGTAATCTTAACCTTAACTTCTGTCTTATTATTTTGTAGTGTCTACTGATAATGAGAACGTAGTTCTCGAAATACGTATATAGTTTTTTAAAAATTATTGTTAAGATTAAGGAATTTTTCTTTTTTAGTTATAATTTAAGACTCCATTTTAGTTTTTAATTATTCCGATACTCAAATCCGGATATGAGATCTGATATTGAGACCTAGATCCGAGATCCAGACAATTCAACAATAAAATATTCGGATCTCTGAATATTTCTGAAACCGAAACTATCCGGATTTGGAACCCATCACTATAGTGTTAACCAACAGCGTTTTATTTATAGTTGTCGAGATCCTTAGATTTATAGTAATAGTTTTATATTGAAGCACGACGCGCAGCAGAGTGCTGCAATAAAACCGAGCGTTGTACAAATGTATTAAATTTTTTGGCTGAGATATCTATTAAAATATGTATTTTCTATAAATTTTGCTTGTTAACCTTAAATCATTGTTGTCATCAAGCTAGTTGCATTAAGATTCACACTATTAAATACATTATTCAATTAATTAACGACTTTAATTCATGTACAGAGTTAAATATTCATGTTTTTTTGAGAGGTTGGGATATAGACCAATAATTTGCACTTTGATTATTTGATATATTTAAGAATGTCTATTGTGGAAGAAAATTAAGGTTAGGTAGATTAGTTTCTACAATATCTAGTTCTAGTTCCTAAACAGACTATATGAATGATTCTAATGTTACGTACCCTTTTCTGCGTTCTTTATTAAAATTAATTTCATAAATTTGAAATAAAATAAACAATTATTCTCATCAATCATTCAACAAAGTTTATCATTCGAAAATTTTGACATTGCCGATTGAGAATTATTATTTGTTAATGCTAACAGATGGCGTTGGCAGATTTAATTAAAAGAAATTCAGTTTTATTTATTTATTATTATTGCAAAGTAGTTTTATTTATTAATGACCTCTTAAAACTTAAAAATGTTGGTATTTATTACTTTATTCGGTGCGGTAAAGTTAGCGCATGTGTAACATCGCAACTACCATAGACGTCAACGATGTGTGCTTATGTTTACTGTTCAGGAGTACAAAAATAAGAATTTATCACTTACCGAAGCCGTTAAATTCATGAAACTGAAGAATTTCTTCAATATCTCCACCATATCTCCAAATGTATTCCCTTGCAAATATTGACGAACATTTATTTCATGTTCTGTATTATCCATAATTAAAAATCCTATAAGCATTGCAATGTAGGATGCTAGGAATGTGAATTCCATGTGAATACCGGCCTTTTGTAACACTATATGATAGAAAGAAAATCATTAATATCTCTTATTAAAACTAAATCTAAAAATACCAACATTTTGCGACAGTCTCTTCAATGAACTCATCAGTAGATTTCGGTTGAGTTTCTGTATCTTTTTCGCCATCTAAAATAGCATCTGTTCGCTTTTCAGCTTGTCTAGCTAAGTCTGTACAACGATAAAACTCTTTAATAAGCACTTCTAACGCACTTTTATCACCTAAAATATTGTTTATTATTGTATTTTACAAATTCAAAAATATAAATCTAATTTATGGTAAATAGTTACGGCACACTTACATGGAAAAATACTTTCAAAATTGGCTGGTGCTTTCGCACTAATTAATAACTTTTTATTATCATCGTCTTGAATTAAATTGATCAACAACATTAATACCTACAAATAAAAATAACAATAATCCAAAAATATTTTTAAAAAATAAAAACTTACAAGAACTCCTAATTCAAACTTTTTCTGTTCAGGAATATAATGCGGAATTTGCAGGAACAAATGTAAACTAGCATCTATAATACCAGGTTTCTTGCCAATCAATGCACTTCCGCTTGCTGAAAATATATAATTTTACTCAATATCACTTCAAGAAAATGAAAATAAAACTTACATTTCTTATTAAAATGATGTGTCAAATTGATCAACACTTTAAGTGTAACAAGCAAGGCCTCTCTAATAACAAATCCAGTTGATTCTTTGTCAGTAATATCAGTTGCGGGATACAACGGAATCTCTGCATCGCAAAGTCGATAAAGCTTCACTAACGTATCCAAAATTATACCGTTGTTATAATTCAATAAGTATGTTTGGTTCTGCTCGTTGTTCTGGGTTACGTTTTCCAACACACGCATACATCTGGAAGTAAAAATTATTATTATTTTGTTGGAAAACACCTTTTTGTCGTGAGACATATTTTAACAACTAAAAAAAATTATACGTCCTGCTTTAGTGGAGGTTAAAGCCCGGTATTTTCATCTCCGGTTAAACAGCCTGTTCATTTAGCTGTCAGTTAAAAGAAAAACAGTACCAAAAGTTTAGCATAAATTGTGAAAATTACACATGTGTCAATTTTGCGATGCCACGTTGTTCTTATAACCGACAGTTAAACTAACCGGCAGTTTAACCAGAGGTGAAAATATCGGACCTAAATCATTTATACATATTCATTATGCAGCTTAACCTATATCCTAGCTAAACAAAAACAAACAAATCATTATACAAAGCATTTAAATTCGAACGGACCCAACACCAAAAACATAATAATAATTTTTTATTGCAAAAGATTATACCAGGCGTTCAAGCAGGAAAACTTTACTTTATAAATAATAAAAATACTTAAAATGTACACGTTCTGAATATTAAGAATTACATCAAAACATGGTTAAATATCACTTAATTCTGACGATTTTATTTGATAATAGGGGATTTCACTCCATGTCGAATTTTTATACAAATTATATGCATAATTATTTCTTCCCATTATTGACGCAAATTTCTTTTCTATATGTTTTATCGCTTTTTTTGTAAATGCAAAAATATCACACACTTTCAACCCGGCTCCATTGGAGTATTTAGTTGGCTATGCGGCTACACGCTATTATTTTTACAAATACTTAAATACAAATAAACTATCACTATAATGTACTAAATTTAAAACACGATTTAAAATATACTGGTTATGCCACTTGTCATGTTTTTCATTGTTTCTGATGGTCCGCTTGATACGTGTTTCCTTAAATAATCCGCTAGATGCGCTACGTGAGAACGACCCTACCACAGCAAACTATTTTTACATAAAATATAAAAAATGAAATGCATAATGAATTTATTTTTACTAGAAATTTATATATTTAATGGAAACCTGAATCAATACATTGTTAGAATTTAAAATTGGAAAAACTAAATAAATGGGGGATTACACCTTTTTTTTATAATTTCATCTGAAAATATTAGGAAAACTAAAACTATTGATGAAAATCCGGTGAAAAAATTCCTATTAATAAGCGAGTTATATAGTCTCCCGAATTTTGAAAAGATTGACGTGACGTCACATTTATTTGTTTTTATATGAAACTGTTTTCATCATGGACCTAAATGTTCTTGAAATATATGCTATTTTAAGTTATATTTACATAAAAATAAATGAATATTATAACACTGTATAAGTATACATACTTTACAATTACAGGTGTATTTAAATTATTAAGTTTAATGCAAGAAATTTAGGTACAGGAATGTTAGCCCCTCCTTTCGAATTTGAATTTCTTAACTTCCATTGGTAGCAATCCCACCTCCTAACACGCTATTTGTAATGCATGTATAGGCGGTTTCTCGGTCGCCAATCAAAATATTTTCATATTAGTGTCGAAGCGTTATAACAAAAAACCGTTTATTTCCGAAATATCTCAATTATACCATTTCATTTTTTTATTAATATTCGTTATTCAGCATATATATTCGTATTTTTTTACTATTTCCTTTAATTCGATTGAGCCGTAATCCCCCATTGATAGAACCGTACGCTTCCAGATTTCCATTCGGTAATAATATCTTCTTCCTCAAAATGTTTTCGGCAAACATCATTCAATCTTAATTCGCGATCATCTCTACTAATTGCACATTGCCATTTTATAAAAAGTGATATATCGAGTGGAGCAGCAAACAGATTCTTTTTCAGTGGATTTCTTGTAACCGGTTTCACATCCAGGAATGAAACATTTTCTATTTAATTTTCTTTTCATTTTGCATTAATTGCAATATCTTTCAACAAAAGATTTATATTACATTACATATAATATGAATATGTACGTCAAAACCTGTTTTATTTACCTTTCTATAAGATATAACATGTAATATTTTCAAAATGACATGCAAATGACAGGTGTCAGTTGGGTCGTTCTCACGTTGCGCCTCTAGCGGAAAAAATAAGGAAACACGTATCGCTTTGGAACCTCGTTTTATGTAGAGTGGCACAACCAGTATATTTTAAATCGTGATGTAAGATAAGTGAAAAGAAAAGAAAATAAGAACAAAATGAAATTTTCAAATATAAAACGATATAACCTTAGCCGCACAACATTGACAAATGATTTAGATTTTAGAACCTATGATCAAAATAGTCAAAACAGCACCTGATGCGAGAGAAAGCACGATATAATGCCATTGCTCTCTACCAATATTTGCCATTTTTTTTCTTCCATAAGAAACCCAATTTTAAAAAAAGAAAAAGTAGGGAATTTCTTAATTAAAAATACTATAACATATAAAAAAATCATAGAATACCCCATTCATAACTTACCGATCTACTTTTCTTAATTTATCCAGTAATTGATCTGTCCACACAACAACATAATCAGAAACTTGACGACAGCATTCCATGATTGTTTCCATAATATGCTGGAGACCACCTAATTCTCGTAATTCTTCCTTAAACCACTCGCCTGCCCGTTTCGATGTTAAAGATAACAGGGTTTCCATGGCTAACTGACCCACCTGTAAAATAATAAAGAATGGGGTATGTCATCTTCATCAAATTTAAAGAAAATGTTTATTAATATAGAGTTATATAAATGTTAAGAGAAATCGAGAAAAAAAGGAAATTAAAACCGTTGCGAAGTAAAAGTTTGTACCTATCTTTTGATCTGTCTTTAAATAAATTTTATACATACAGGCTGTATCAAGATAATGGAACAGTGCCGTTTATTCGTGTATGTGAAAAGATACAGAAAAAAGTGATTAGGATATTTTGTAATGGATAGAGGGGGACACATTTTAGCATAAACTTTATTATCATAAATCCAGTGGTACTCAAACTATAGTGCAATATTATATTTTTTTAAATGGCATTATATATATTTTATTACCTTATTAAATAGAAAATTTTGTTCTGAATTCAACGATATAATAATATCATACCCTTACATTGCGAAAAATTTGATAAAAATTAATTCAAAGTTAGTATTTCATTTCTACTGTATCTAAGGGTATATTCCAAAAATAAAATATAATAACCAAAACCATGGTTTCGGTTACCGACTGGTTCTAGTCACGTGACTATTATTATTGAAACAGTTCGGTTTCATTCGCGGAAACCCTAAAATTTTCTTTCAAAACATTACGTCTATCGTCTTTCATAATCCTAAATTATGGAGTGGATAATTAAAATACGTACAATGTAAACCGTAGAAAATAGATGCAAACATCAAAGAGTCAATAAATAGTATCTAACCACACTAACCTATAAAATCTGACATCTTATGAAAAAGGACAGAAGATGTTAACCGGCAAAACCGAGGAAAAATCATGGTTGCGTTGGTGCGCTTCGGTTGCAACCATTTTAACCGAAACCATGTTTCATAAATGTACAATTTTTACCATTTGATATTATTGGAACACTTTTGGTTAACCACGGTTAAAATTTGTTATTTTTGGAATATATCCTAAGTAATCTGAGCAAACATTCAATCAATAAAACAAAAAATTTACTTTAAAAGTTGAATTTATTGCCAAAATCGTAGCTTACTTGAATGTAATAAAACTAAAATAAATTTTATTTTGTTTTATTGATTGAGTGTTTGCTCAGATTACTTAGATACAATAGAAATGTAATACTAACTTTGAATTAATTTTTATCAAATTTTTCGCAATGTAAGGGTATGATATTATTATATCGTTGAATTCAGAACAAAATTTTCTATTTAATAAGGTAATAAAATATATATAATGCCATTTAAAAAAATATAATATTGCTCTATAGTTTGAGTACCACTCGATTTAAGATAATAAAGTTTATGCTACAATGTGTCCCCCTCTATGCCTTACAAAATATCTTAATCACTTTTTTCTGTATCTTTTCACATACACGAATAAAATGCACTGTTCCATTATCTTGATACACCCTGTATAGGCTCGTACCACGATCACAGTTTTAACTAAAACACTGTTTCAAAAAATGTCAAATTTAATTATTTAATGTTAATAATAAATACTATCACATTTATCAAAATATGATTTTAAAGCAGAACATAGTTTGTATTCAAACAAATATTTTTTAATAAATCGATCTTCTAATATAACGGTGAAATTACATTTTGAAATTTATATTTGACATTTCTTAAAACAGCGTTTTAGTTAAAACCATGGTACGAGCCATTAATAAAAATAAAAATAATGAAAATTAAAAATAGGCATTTATAATTCCGGAATATTTTTCATTATTTATAAGTTATAAAAACAAAGAATACAAATCAATTTTTAATATAGTTGTTATAACCAGAAATGGTAACAGAAACCGGAACCGAAACCATTAACCGAAAAATACCGAAAAAAAATGAGAACCGAAACCTGTACCGATATTCAAACAGATACAAAACCGGAACCGAAAGCAAAACCCTTTTTTATTTATCGGTTAACCGCATTACATACAGGTCTCTTGCTAGTTGTTAAATATTTTAAATTTTTATTATTAAAATACTTATGTATAAAAAAGTATAAACATAAATTTATTTTCTATTTTTTTTTTCCGAAACGTATTTCAAATTTCTACGTAGTACCGTCGTACCTCAATCGGGTGGCGCTCGAAATGCGTTACATGCTACATTTCTATAGGCATTTAACATGGGAAATTAGAATATTTTGAATATTTGCTTCCCATTAAAGCTGATTGTTATAAAACTTTGTACACGTGTTTGTGTACACACTTTTTGCATCATTATAATAATTAATTGTTCAATTAAAATTAATACTATTATTATTCTCGTAAATTACTTTTGCAAAACCGAAACCCTTTTAGTAAAACCGGTATACCAAAACCTATTGCTGTATAAAAAGCGAAACCAAAATCAAAACAGAATTTTTATTTTCACGATTACCGAAACCGTAACCTAAACCGATATTTTTTATGGTTACCATCCCTGGTTATAACTATCTAGATACTAATATGATATATTTAGAGGTATGTTTCTCCTTACCGTGATATTGTCCAAATTTAGATGCATAGCATGTCCTTGACTCTGAATCTCCGCACAGAGCTCCTTAACTTTCATCTTATTTTTATGTAATTGTGCTGAACTTAAGCCACACTCATCAAGAGCCTTTTGGTAGCTTACATCAGACTCTAACAAATTCAGCATTAATTCAAGACAATCCCGATCCAAGTCCATATTTAGTCGATCCTGACTCAAGACAAACATGACTGTCGCGGTGCACAGACCCAGGCTTTGGTCTTTGGTGGCATCATGCAACGCCTTGAAGAACTTGGCTACGATGCCGTGAGCCCGCACGTGCATTCGGAAAGCGGGGGCCATGCATTTTGTAGCCAGCGTGATGGCAGACAAGCAACGTGTTCCTGTGGGGTTGTTATCCTGTAGTGCATCAAGGATATATTCCACGTCGTCATTAAATTCTTGAAATTCTCCTATTTCTTGAATCTGATGAGCCTTTTTCACGTTACGTACTACAGTGTAATACTGAAAAATAAGAAGGTAAAATAAAATGATCAATGAGGAAGTTATCCAAAAACGTTTTATGTTGGGTTTAGCAGCATGTAAATTATGATATTAAATTAAGCCATCAACCTAAGAAACTAAATTAAAATAACGTCATTAATGCAGTAAATTAAAATTCAGAATTTTATGTTTGACATTTCGAATAACCTAACTTTTTTAGGTGAAATTGCGATATATTATATTTATATAGGATAAAAAAAATAAAGGTAAATAATTTGTTGAATAAGTCCAATTAGTATTTCGTCGCTCTTTTCTGCAGAAACTTTGTTATCATCATACATTTTCATAGGTTAAGTACGAAAATCTGTCAAAAGTGCGCGAATGGCGCAGGCGCAAAACTAAAAAATTATAAAATTAAACTAAAAGTTGAAAATAGCCATCTTCTTAATTTAATTTTATTAGTTTAATTCGCCAGTTCAGTTGCATAAACGTTGTCATTCATAACAATGGTTTCTACTTGTTTAGTTTAGTTTTACAATTTAATTTTTAATTTAGTTGCCTGCATAAACCCAACATTAAATAAAGTCTTTTATGCAGTAAATTAAAATTCAGAATTTTATATTTGACATTTCGTATAACCTAACTTTTTTAGGTGAAATTGCGATACATTATATTTATATAGGATAAAAAAAATAAAGGTAAATAATTTGTTGAATAAGTCCAATTAGTTTTTCGTCGCTCTTTTCTGCAGAAACTTTGTTATCATCGTACATTTTCATAGGTTAGGTACAAAAATCTGTCAAAAGTGCGCGAATGGCGCAGGCAGGGAATACTCGGCGCAGGCGCAAAACTAAAAAATTATAAAATGAAACTAATAGTGCGATTCTGTAATTTTCTGTAACGCTGTAGAAATGTAAAACTGAACAAAATCGCAACAATTTTTGTTTACCAATACATTTATTATCTTTTAGCATTAAAAAATGATGCGCTTTTGTCGAGAGTTACAGTTCTATAGTAGTATAGAAAATTACAGAACCACACCGTTAAAGTTGAAAATAGCCATCTTCTTAATTTAATTTTATTAGTTTAATTCCTAATTCGTCAGTTCAGTTGCATAAACGTTGTTATTCATAACAATGGTTTCTACTTGTTTAGTTTAGTTTTACAATTTAATTTTTATTTTAGTTGCCTACATAAACCCAGCATTAAATAAAGTCTTTTATGCAGTAAATTAAAATTCAGAATTTTATGTTTGACATTTCGTATAACCTAACTTTTTTAGGTGAAATTGCGATACATATTTATATAGGATACAAAAATAAAGGTAAACAATTTGTTGAATAAGTCCAATTAAATAGTATTTCGTCCTTTTTTTTCTGCAGAAACTTTATCATCGTACATTTTCATAGGTTACGTGTGAAAATCTGTCATAAGGGCGTAAATGGCACAGGCGCAAAACTAAGAAATTACAAAATTAAACTAAAAGTTAAAAATAGCCAACTTCTTAATTTAATTTCATCAGTTTAATTCTTCAGTTCAGTTGCATAAACATTGTCATTGGTAACAATGGTTTCTACTTGTGTAGTTTAGTTTTACAATTCAATTTTTTAATTTAGTTGCCTTATTTCGTCAAAATTGAATAAAATATTGTATAAATCACGTGAGTTAAGAATGTTTATTCACTCAAATAATTTAAACCACTCGCCCTACGCGTTCGTAGCTTAAACTTTCTTATTATGAATAAACATTATCGTAGCTCACATGGTGTATAAATATCTATTAAATAATTTTGTACGTATCACGTTCGGAAAATGTCATTTTGCTGATACGAATAGAAAGATTTTAACGCGAGTCTACAACGAATCTTGAAAGCCTTCAAATCTAGTAAAATAAACTATTCCGCATTTAATACGCTGTCAAAAATATAGAATAATTACGTAAATAGTATGCGCAATAATACATTTTTGAAAGTAGAAAATGTAAAAAAATGCATTTTGTTGATTCGTTACCCTAGCAACGCACATTATTTTAGGTCTGTTTTTCACATAAGGAACAAGTTAGAACTATACGAACAAATAGATTTTTGAGATTTTATAAAACTACAGTCCAGAAAAACAAAATATTACTTTATTATTAAAAATTGCCCAACTTCCAGTTCGTCGCAATAAATTAACTTTACCGTCAAAAATATGTACAGTAAAATTTTTGAAAGAAGTCCAATCAAGGCCATCTACGAATTGTATCTATGAATTAAGATTTTGTGCTGTCAAATTTAGTAGCGTATTTTACTTAGTTTTTATGAGGGCACATAATATCTTGTGTACCTCATAAAAACTATGTAAACGACACTACTAAATTTGACAGCATAAAATCTTAATTCATAGATGCAATTCGTAGATGGCCTTGATCGGACTTCTTTAAAAATTTTTACTATACATCCATGTTCTCGTAAAGGATTGTGAAACTTAGCGATTATTTACACCACCGTAAAAATAGTAAGCAGGAATAGTCAAAAATGACAATCGTTTTCCTTGGACAATAACATTATCAAGGCGAAAATAATAAGAAATATGTATACATACGTCTTTGTCTGTTTTTGTACATTTAACACTCGTTATGGGCTCGGAACCGTCTTCTTGGTCGGTAGAAGCGCTGCGTGTAATTCTAGTTAAAGGCGCACTTTCAAAACCATATTCATCATATTGAGATGAATCACTGGTCGAAGTTTTCTTATCAGGTGCACCATCCCCAGATCCCTTCTACATATATAAAAATATTAAATATATTTATATCAAAATAAAAACATTACTCACCTCTTTATCATCACACCATTTATGTTTATAAAGTGCACGTCGTTTTTTAGTGCCTTCAGGTACCATAGATCTACTTTTAAAAATACTGCCTTTTTTCTTAGAAATAACCAATTTTACAGCAGGTGGATCTGTAGGCTTTTCCAATATTTTCTCCATAATTTCATCTTTGTGCTTTTCTATCGTAGGCTCGTATGTGATGAGTTCATGAACTGCTGGTGCTGGTTGGCTAGATTCACTATCACTTTCGCTAGAGGATTCAACCGTTGCTTCTGATTTCTTTGGTTCAGTTGCACTCAAGTTTGTCACTACACTAAAATCAACATTTGTACTTTTAAGTATTTCATCTGCTTCGCTTAACTTCTGTTGGTCTGTAGCTTCATGTAAAGCACTAGTATCCACTGGTTCTGGAAGGGACTCCTCAGCTTCAGCTTCTGCTTCTACTTCTACTTCAGTAATCGTTGCGAATTCCTCAGTAAAAATACCACTAGTGGCGGTAGTAGCACAACTTACAACACTATCAACTGTTTGCTGACTGCTGTTTTCAACCTCCTGTGACGAAATTTCCTCAATGTTTTCAGATTGGGAGTCGGCAACAACTAAATCTGGTGTCGGTTCTTCCAAAGTTGTAATGCGAGGTGGTGAAGAAGGTCCTAGGAGATTATCGTAAACTGCTTTCCGTTCCAGTTCGAATTTCTCCGGAGGGATGTATTCGGGCGAAAGCAAGGATGCGAATGTATCCGTGGGAGTTTCAGCGGTGGCGGGACTGCTACCCAGGTCTTGTTGCATGCTCCGGCGAGTGGAGCGTGTGACCCGTGTAGGCTGGCTGTCACGCGAACTGCGAGGCGATGTGGCGGTTGCACTTGCTGGCGTCGGTGTGCTTTCCGACTCGTCCGAATCGCTGAGCAGTCGTGACTTGCCTCTACATATCCGTAGCACAATTGGTGGTTTGCTTTCGTCGCGTTTTTGAGACGAACTTTCGGGTGATGGCGAACGTTTCGATGGGAAAAACTTTTTAGCACTACCATAACTAGATTTAGGTTTTTTATTACCAGTACCATAACTATATTCCACTTTAACACTGCACTGCGTAGAATCACTATGCACTTCATCTAACGGCTGTACATTGCGACTCTTGAAGAACTTTTTAGGCTTAACTGCTTGAATGTTCGAACTGTTCTTGTCAGATAAACCCTGTTCAAAAGAAAATGGATCTTTTTTAACATTTTTATCGCTAGTTTCCAATCTAGGTCTTTTAGATCCAATTTCACTATACTGAGACCCACCAAAACCTAAAAACACATTTTAATGCATTAATAATTAGTATAGAAATACACAAATATTAATGACGTACCATTTGTACTTCGAATGGAAGTAAAAGATGTGATACCCCACTTGCCTACAGTACCAGCTGATCTAGCGGCTGATGGTTTGTTACTGTTTTCTTTGTACAATTTATCAAACTGTATACTGGCGTGGGAAAATCCTTTTCTATAAGATTTACCATACCCCCGAGACATACTGAATATTGAGTTCTACCTGAAATTATTAATTTTTATAACATATTAAGTAAGTGATCAAAACTTTACAATAAAAATAAAATTAATCACTAACATGAACATGTGTTTGTATTGCACAATTTAAAAATATACATGAAACTTTAAATGTACGTCTTGAGATTTTTAATTACGTCAAACATAGGAAGTAATGGCAAGGTTAAAATATATCCATATAAGCTATAGTTTCGTCTTAATTATACTAACCTTAACTTACAATTAATAACAACAAATCATAAAAATTCGGAGAAAGCATGACTTATATCAAAATATTTAATAATGATCGCCATTTTCAGGTAACGAACATATCAATAACGTATTTTTCTTCGTACACTACACTCATCACTGACAGTTTATACTATAAAACATATTCTTATATCTACATAATTAACCAATTTCTATAAATTTTATTCTTTTAATTTTAATTCAGTATAAATAACCAATCCAACTTTGATAGCAAATCTACAAACACAAGTCCTGCAATCATAAATAACAAACGTCAGTTTAGGCAACGTACAGTCAACACAAATCACCATAAAGCAAAACGGACGAGTGCGTCCACGAATCATATATCATTGAAATGCAATGACAATGGTCGCGTTCAGCACCTCTCATCGCTGACTTCCGAAATTTGACGAACACAATGAATGGACGAATGTAATTGGTCCAGCAATTGCATTCGGCAATCATCGGCACGCAGCGGTGCTCATCGCTGCCAGGGTGCTGAACGCGCCCAATGGGTCTTTCAAAGCCTACTTCGGCTTTTTATGAATTAGCAACATTAGCAATAAGGCTGTTGCAAGAATTTTTACATGACTTCTAAGTACTAAATTTTAAAAGATATTGGGCGGTAGTATGAACAAGTGATTAAGGGTGATTAGCTAGGAGATGACTAACAGTGTTTTAGCGCTGTCAATCGTTTATGGACTATTTTAGAGAAAAATACTTCAAATAGCAGTTAAAGAAAAATTAATTGTACACAACTTTTAATTGAATTATTTTTCTCTAAAATAATCCATAAACGAATGACAGCGCTAAAACACTGCTAGTCATCTCCTAGCTAATCACCCTTAGGGCCGGTTTTTCAATCTCTGGTTAAAATTTTAACTTCTAGTTAAGTAAACAATATTGCATCGTTTTGTTGACAGCAATGATAAATCTGTCATTTGACAGTTCATTTCGTTTCGATTTTGTTTATTTAACTCTTAGTTAAATTTTTAACCAGATATTGAAAAACCGGCACTAAATCACACTTGTTCATACTAACCACCATTGTTCCTTACAGAGCCTCAAATATAAAAATATCACGAAATATCTAATTCACGTAAAAAAAAAAATTGTGACGGGAAGATAGGTGCACTTTGATCTTGTATTTAATACTTTGATATTATCCACTCAAACTGCACCTATTTTCCCATCACTATTTTCTTACGTGAAATGCACAATTAAATTTTTATTTAATTATTAAATACTTTTTAAAAATGTGAAACCGGCTCATTGCATATGAATATAAATAAATGAAAACAAAGTGATTTCGGGTCCTGTTTCATTTATCGCAGTGACGTTGACGTCATAATATTCGCGGCAAAACTTTAATAATAGACCTTTTCAATTTAAAGATACATGATATGCGCGCGCATAAGCCAAGAACTGGCGCTTGTCCTATGATATCCATGGCGGTTTTTTTAATTTTGACGAAAAATGTGAGAAAAGTATTTGACATCTGTAAAAAAAAAACTTGTCAAAAGAAGTTATAAAAGCTTTTATTGTAAGCTAAAATGTCAAACAATGCAAACAATTTTCATCGAGAATACAAGTATTTAAGTATTTTAGTAACAGCAATGTTTTTAACGTTTCGTTTGACAGCCCAGCTGAGTTTCAGGTATCATTTTACTTACTGTGTAGAGATAGAAAGAGATAGCTGTTAAATTGAACAAAGAAAACCGTGAAGTACAAGAGTGAAAAAATAACATATAATGGGCCTTTTTTCGTCCTTATTTACTTTTTACTACGTTATCCACATAAAATAATTTTTATTTGGTTATGATACAGGCGTGTATGCACTTTACATTTGAATTTCAATAACAATATTTCATTATGACTTACTTCAAATTTATGTCACAGAGTAAAAAGTATATCAATACTTTACATTTTATTACACAGATCTATTAAAAAATATTGTGCATTTTATGGAATTAGTATTTCCCCTTAAAAAGGCAATTCATGAAAAACTTTATTTATATTCTGTTGCTTACAAAGTGCGACTATAAATACATTTTAAAATTAAAATTAATAAAAACTTAAAAATTATTACATTTTGTGTCAGCCAAATTTATGTTAATATAAATAGAATGTGTTACAAAAATAACACGTTCTATTAACTGAATATAACAATGCTAAATGATGCAAGTGCACTATTTAAAAATAGGAATAGTAAAAAAATATGTGTATAACTATGAATATATATTATAAAAAATAAATAGTTATGTGCACTGCAAAAAAAAATATAGTAAATGAACAATAATCAAAGCTGTGAAATCAATTTGACTAATACTAAAACAAAATACATGAAGTACAAGTACAAATATAGGCCACGCAACTTAAGTATTTGTATTTTCCACTAAACTGGAAAATTCTAAAAATGAATGAATATTTTCATTCTCTGCTTTTAGCATCAGCACTTTTAAATATTTCAATATACATTTAATTGACTTTTACATAAAAGCATGTCAGAATTATTTTCCACTCTAATCGCAAGACAGTGCTCCAAAAGCTAAATATTTCCTTGTAAGAATAAAATTTTAATAGAATTAAGCAGAGAAACACAAAAGATATCAACGTTGTTAAAAATTTGTATATAGATATTGTAATATTTAGGATTAATACAACAAAACAGATACAAAATAGAATCAACAGTTTGTACTTAAGAATAGGATATTTTTGGTTTTAGGAAGCTAGAATATATAAAATAGTTAAATAAAAAAACGCTTAAGCATTAACACGTAAAGATTCAATTTTATCTTTAACAAGTTCCCTCGTTTTAACATCTGCGATAATTATAATTTTTCCATTGTCTGCTGATCCGAATAATCCCAACACCTTTTTCTTCGATTCTGTAACTTGAACCTGAACTCCTCGATCCACTACTTTAGCAGGAGATTTCAACTCAGGCCAAGTATATGACCATTCCACCTTAAAAAATATATATTTTTTAATTAAAGCAAATATACTCGCCCTCATCGACCTTTAAACTAATAGACGCAGCGTACAAGCAAAATGCTTGTCCCGCCATAACGGTGCAGACACAGTATCTCTATCCTTCAACAGTACGGAAGTTAAGAAAACGCGGCAAAATAAAAAAAATGATTTGTCCCCAACTTGTTATACTCGGTGCATAATCGCTAAGAGAGATTTAATTTTTTTGTGCATAATTAGTTTTATTAAATATTTTTAATACAATATATTATATACATATTATATTATAGGGAACAAGCAATAATTAATAAGAACTTACATATGAAATGACACAGCTGAACCACGTACGCACTGCTGACTGCACGAAATACACCGTTTCCCCATTATTTTGTCGCATACACACCTCACACCACATATACGTATGTATTGGCAGAAATAATTGTAAATGTTATCCAAAAAAAGTAAATAATACACAAACAGTCACGAAACGTCAAATGTAGATTTTGACAACTATTTAGTGATAGAGAGCGATGTATAGAAGTTTACATATGACTGAAAAAGATGTACAATGAGTACGAACGCATGCGCAGTATACTTTAACTGAGAACTTCCACACTGTTGAAGGACAGAATATATATTTCTATCCTTTTATGTTGGAGCATTATTCTAACAAGAAAAGAATAGGAGACACTTGGTCCATTAGTTTAAAGGTCGATTCTCGCCCTCAAATGATTATGGACTGATGTTCAACTTTTATCCCTTTCCGCACCCTGTCTCTTGCCCAGCGGTGTTGCCACTTATAACTTGACATGACCAGGAATGAACGCAAATGTCATATAATACATTTAAAACTAATTAAAATTTTTAATACATCATAAACGAAGAAAATATTGTAACACATAAGTAAGGTAAGGCAGTAATACGTAATATAAAATATAAAAATTGTCTCTGTGGAAGATTTATATTTATATTTTGACCAAAGTTTCCACATCAAGCTAATGTCGCGTTTGCGTTAAAATACGATAACTGGTGAAATTTGAATAAAAGGTAAGAATAATTGATCTGCCAACACAATAATATGCTTCTGCAGTCAAATCCAAAGTTTTCTTGTTATTTAATAAAATATAATTTTTTTCAGGATGTAACGCCAATTTTATGAAAAAATTGTTTTTGCCTGCCCATTTAAATCTTGTTTTCCTAAATGTTTTTTATAAGAACCACGACTATTTAATTCATGAGTTTCACTCATTTTCTTTTCAAAAGTCTAAATATAATGCAATTTATAGGATTGAGAATGAAAAGCGCACGTAAATATGTACTTACAAAAATGTCAGAATATAAAATGACATTGACAGATTACAGATATTTGTTTAGGTAGACACATAAAAATTTGGCATCAGTGTAGAAATCTCCAGTCCATAATTATTTGACAGCAAGTATAGTAGTAAAAACTTATCTGAGTACCAGTAAAAACAGAAACACGAAGATGTCTATTTAGTCATTTAAACGAAGAGAGAATAAACTGTTGAGTTTTTGGGATTCAAAATAGTGTTTTCCAAAATATTGAAAGCAATTTTCTTATTTTAATTTAAATGATGGACGCTATATTGGATTTTTACTTAAAAATATATTTTTCTCTCATTTCAATGGTATAATGATGTTTTAAATTTGTTTTACCCATGTAATCATACAATTTTCGTTATTTTTCATGAAGTTTCTTATTTTTAGATCAAAAATTTAATTCATCAGTTAATCAAACTATAATGGAGAGCAATAAAGGCTAAAAACGATTTCCCATATTAAATTCATATGTTTGGGTTTTTGATAAAAATTCATTACATTTGAAAAAAAAGATTTTAAAAGGGAATCTTTTCAAAAAATAATTCTTACCTGCCATCCACCAAATATCTCGTTACGAACTACATATGCGATTCGTTTATCGGTTAGTAAAAGGATGTCTTTTCCTTGAATAATCCATATATGGTACTCGTATGTGTCTGTAGTTGCGTATTTTCCCTTCTCTAACTCGCGGATTAATTTAAAACCTTCTGCTTCGTTTTTCACGTAAGGTCGAACTACTGTGTCTAAAGCAATATAGCGTGGAGGCCGTACACGAGTTACTTCTTCTCCCATTTCCGTTGCTCTAAAAAAGAAAGAAACAATAGGATATTATGCAACAAGTGCGGAAAAGCACTTGTATGATTCCAGCCCTCGACTTCGTCTTGTGCTGAAATCATTTTATACCAAATATGACATGATTTTGATAACTTTCATACACCTCGCATTTGATAGTAAACACGACATGGTTTTGAGAATTTTATACAAAAAACAAAAGCCGATCGAGCTGTCAAATTTTTGCTATTTCTGCATGGCAGCCCTTAACGATACCTCTCATTTGATACTAAACACGACATAGTTCTGATAACTTTATGCAGAAAAAAAAGCCGATCAAGCTGTCAAACTTTTCACATTTCTGTATGGCAGCCCTTGACGATACCTTTCATTTGATACCAAACACGAAATGGTTTTGACAACTTTATGCAAAAAAAACAAAAGCCGATCGAGTTATCAAACTTTAGACATTGTCAAAAAACATTTTATTTGATACCAAACACGACATATTTCTGATAACTTTATGTAAAAATACAAAAGCCGATCGAGGTTTAATTTTTTTACAATTATATGGTTGGTAACAGGTATTTGTCATATATAATATTTTCTATATTATAAATGCAATATGAAAATTAGTGTACAAATTTCCCACTAATGTTTTTTCTTAACTAAATAAATAAATCACGGCATATTACCCATTACTAGGTGTGCTAATCTGGGTGTGCCAATAGGCTTTGTACACAGATATCGGTAATGACAGCTTATATTAATAACGCAACGTAGGCTATGACTCGAATACGATCGGCTCTCCCCGAGTTTACCCGATTAACGTGACGCGTGACGGATCAGCTAAGTTTACTGCCCAGGAAAAAATGTGCAAGGTGCGCCTAAAGAAGTTTTCACTTCAAAAATCGGTCACATATCTCAATGCATGTCATTATTGGGATACTTGTAATGTTAGAATTTTTTACTAACCTTTTGACTGCATCTAAGGAGCCACTAGCAAAATCAATGACCCCTGCTGCAGGTCGAGTCACTAAACCAACGGCTCCTTTTCCGATTCCTTTGAAAAAGCCTTCTACACCTTGTTCTTTAGCACCAGAAATAGGTTTGGTGAAAACTCCAGTAACTCCATCTACTACGCCCATGACAAGACCTTTGCCACCTCGGGCAATGCCTTCTTGAATATTAGCTGGCTTCTTGTTGATTTGGTTTCGGCGTTTGCGCTGGTAGTCTTTATCGAAAGTAAGAGCTGCAATACCTTTGCCCATAGCACCCGTAATCTTGGACACAGCACCAGCAGCACCGCCAACTGTATGACCGAACAAGCTGCGGACTCCCAATGCAAGGCCTTCCGCAAATTCACCTGGACCTTGAATTGCACCCTATAAAAATTATATTTTAAATTATGTTTGATCACTTTAGACATTTTTAAAAGGTTTGTCGAATATAATTTACGATAAAACAAACCATTTTTTGGAAAATATTTAAAAGGTTTGTTCGTGACAGCGATCCTGGAAATATTTTACGAACAACTGCATTAAAACTGTTTACATTTTAGTTACCAAGGCAGAAAATTGAATATTACGCCAGCCGGGCTTGTTGCCACTTTTACTGCCTGCCGGGCTGTAAAAACGCCAAAACGCCCGGTAATGATACTAACCTTTATTTAATTATATGAATTTTACAAATATTTCTTTAATTATTTATAATTTAACTACAAAATAAGGTTAACCTGGCCACGTAATATTTTTATATAGCAACAAGCTTTGTATGTATTTAAAAAATAATTTAAAAACATTTCATTTGATTGCATTTGTGCGTAAAAGGTTGTATAGTTCATCTAGGGATCATTTTCCGAAGACTCGTCATCGTTTTATTATGGGTGCACAATAGCTAAAACCGCAATGCTAAAATATTTCGGTCCGTACAGTCGACCAGTTCCGTATTTGCAATGCTGGTATATATTTTACGCCCAGTATTCGACTGTAGACCAAGACTGCACTTTCCAGATTTTCTAAACCGATTACCAGGGCTGTATTTGCTAATATTTAAAATTTTAATGCGTTAATCTTTTGAACTTAGAATTTCCCTAATTTTCTTATAGCTTATTATAAGGTCTGTGAACTTGTCTCCAAAGGATTATAAAACCGTTATTTGTGGCTATGTAGGTATATAAATAGGTGGTGAGTTTAAACGGGCAGGGCATAAAATATTACGTTTACCACCTTATTATTGCATATACAATCCGATTGAGTTAATTTGGAGCCAACTAAAAAACAATGTTAGATCAAAAAATGTATCACCACAATTAAATTCTAGTGTAGTTCAATTAATCAGGGAAGAAGTTGAAAATATTGGCCAGCAACAATGGAATAACTGTATTCAACATATTATAAAAGAAGAAAATAAATTTGTATCACTTTACAAAGACGTGAATCCATTAATCATTAATTATATCTTTAAGGGATTCAGATATGTCCGATAACTATTCTGAAGACGAGGACGAGTACACTATGTCCGAATAAATATTCATATATTTTTTTAAATGACATGTGAGGCGATTTTTCGCGACTAGTAGTTAACTGTGGTTATCTGTAGTTTGATATTCTCGCGATGAAAACGATGACGCCATATGCTAACGTCGTTAGCTGTAGTAAGCCAAACCATCTTACCATCCTCCAGAGGATGTTTTGAACGCGTTTTTATTTCTATCCTTGTCTTACAATTATAACTTTAAATTGTGTGTGTCAGAAGAGAAGCACAACGCACTGTCAGTTGTGACTGTTGTAAACAAAGTATCTTCCAATCCAAGTTTCGTAGAAATCTGGTATTCTTACATGTTTATACCGATTAAATAATAATAATACGTTTCGGTTTATACTATCAGACCGATTTAAAAATTTATATAGAGTCGGAACACTCTGATTTGTAAAACTATCTATTTCGTTCAATAATGTATAATACCTACATCAACTGTTTCTTTGAAAGCTTCATCCTTGTAAAAGTTAACCACACAAGTTAACCAAACAAATTTTCGTGGTACCATTAACTACATTCAAACTATGACGTCATATACCCAAACCGTAGTAAACGTGGTTATCTAGGGTATTTGTCGCGAAAAATCGCCTGTGGTTATAGTCCTCTTGGGGAAATCGCCACTATGAACAAAGATTAACGGTCCGCAATCAGTACCTCCTGGGTGGTCACGGAAATCTGATTATACAATATATTTTTTAAAACAGTTAAATATTAAACATTTTTTTTTTTACTATTTTGGAAAGTAAAATGTGCGAAATGAAATATTTCAAACCCCTATTCAAATTTTTCATCACAGCCCTGACACATGCCAGGCTATTGGGACCCTCTATTGTACTGCCGTAATAAAACGATAACGAGTCCGAAAGAAGTTTACACCCTTGGACGAATAAAAGCCCTCCGTTACGTGTCGGGCTTCAAATTTCGTCCGCAGGCGTAAACCTTTTTTTTATGCCCTCTATGCGTAAATAACTAATACGTGCCTAGGCAGTAAAAGTAATATTTTACAAACTGTCAAAAAAATTGCACTTTTAATGTTAATCGGCAAAAAAATAATTAGTATTGACAAAGAGAGATTCGCGAACTTAAATTATCTATTTAATGCATGTAAATATAGTTTTGAATTTTTCTGGAACTTCATAAAGTATATTTTTAAACATCTTATGTAAGTTATATTCTTGTTTTATTTGAGAATTATCATTTTTATGATGATAACTGTTTAAAATGTCATATGTATTTACCTGGAATGGCTCATAGAAAAGATCTTCAACGCCTTTTGTTATGCCCAATACAAGGCCAAACGGATTTCCTAATACATCCAAGCCGAGCACAAGTACATACATTTGTTTAATTGCTTGGCCCACGTAATGAGAAGTGGCTTCACCTACAAGTTGCTTTTGTGATAAGAATGAATAATCTCGCTCGAAGTAAGCTATTCTGTAATCACAATAATAAAATTAATATTAAATTATATTACTAGTAGTACTGTCGATAATTTTTATTTCATTTTAGGAACTAAGTTGATAAAAGTAACTTGAAGAGGAGTAAGTGATCATATTGAAGAAAACATGGTTTGTTTCGGTGGAAATTTACTCTAATAGCCGAGATAGGCGACGAATGTTAATGATAATTTAATCCTTAATTTAAGATTTCGTATGTCATATTTCAATTATATTAATGATTCTCTTGAGAACATAATCGTAAGTATTCAGCATTAATCGCTACACTGATACTGTCAAAATCTCATCATAATAGACACTTACAGAATTGACGTCATATGCAAGAGAGAGAGATAGAAGATCATGCTTCCAAACAAACCTCCCCTCGTTGTCTTACGTCCCGCTCCAAGATTCTATCTGTCATTATGTTTGCCTCCGTTATTCAGTGTTAACCTAATTCTTTGTGATTTGTTCGTTGTGTTCAATAAAATGAGTTTATTAAAATCACAAGATGTGGGGTAACTTTTTTTGTTTGATGATATTGAAGATCACTCGATTATTCAACTAAAACGATGGCTAGAGTGTAGAGGTCTATGGCTGATGACAGGTCTTTGTTTGGACGTGGTAACCATAACAACCTTTAGTTCTATGCTTTCCCGCTAGATGCGCTCTTGCAAATTGCAATTATGTAAGTGGCTATTTTAAATTGTAACTTAACCTCAATAATGCCACAAATTAAAAATGTTCCAAATTTGATGATTTTTATTAAACCAAATAAATTTGCTAAAACAGTTAAATTTAAATTCAACAAAAAAAGTTATGCATTAACCCATATTAACCATAAAGTGGAAGAACACTTATTAGGCAAGTTCTTTTATTCACCAATAGGTCGAGCGCGTAAAGCAGAAATTCACTAATGGGTCTTTTTATTCAGCGCTTTAAAAGCAATGAATTTCAATACAGCGTTCCTATTTTCACCAATTTCTGATGAATTAGTAGTGGGGGTATAGTTTTCAGGTTATGTTCACAAGTTTGTTGACGTTTTAGCCGGTAGTTAGTGACGAAAAGTCGTAAATTATGAATGGTTGTAGAAATGATTTTATTTCCAATATCACATCATTTTTATTTTTATAATTATTAATAAGAGTTTCTAAATTATCACTACAAGCGCTTTTATTATAAAAGTATGCTCGTAATACACGCCACCGTATTTACTTATGTTTATTTTCAACCAAAAGCATGTTTTCTTCCTCAAGAAGGCAAATTACTTTCATATGTTGAGAATCGTGAGCATCTACGTTTGAAAATATTGCGGAGTAATTTCTATACCCTCCTCGTTAGTAGAGTAAGTAGAACATCACTTTGGAGTAAACTCTGGCTGTTTTGGAACAGGTTGAGTAAACTCTGAGAGTAAGGTTATTAGTTTTGAAACGACTTTGAATAATTTCGTACTCTAAGAGTAGGATTTTGGAACGCAGCCCAGCCAGCGACGCTGTCAGCGTTAGCCAATAGTAGTCAAGATTTCCGAGGATGCGCATAATTGCCGGTTTGGTGTTTGTGTGAGATGGACTTATGCAGAAATGATATTTCCATTTCACAGTGTTCCCTTCACCTACTCTTACAGTGACCTCTATATACAAAATGGACCGGCGGCTTGAATAACTTGGTGTATCCACTGAGAATACCACCCGCCTGACTGGTGGGGTGTCTATCTCTCTCTAACTTTCGTGTATAGTTGGACCAAGCAGATATGCAAAAATGTATTTAAGCTTTCTTCTTCATGTTCATCGTTAATTCGTCGTACTGGTACTAGCTAACGCATGCGTACTTCTCACTGTTAGAAAGAGATAGCTACCCCACCATGACAGTTGAGTGGATACAGCTCGCGCCGTTGTAAAGAGATAGGAGTCGCCGGTCCATTTTGTATATAGAGGTCACTGTACTCTTATGGGAAAGATTCGAGCATTAGCAATATATTAGTTAATAGGTATATGCATTATATCGTGCTTTCTCTCTCAGCGGCTGCTGTTACTCAGAGGTTCTAAACCATATGTTCTAAAACATATTATGCGGCTACGGTTAAATCGCTTTATATTTGAAAATTTCATTTTGTTCTTATATTCTTTTCTATTACTTGTCGTAAATTTAGTAAATTGTAAGTTATAGTTTATTAGTATTTAAGTATTTGTAAAAATAATAGCGTGTAGTCGCTTAACCACCATAACGAAATACTCAGTGGAACAGTCTGGCAGTCACTGGTTTGATGAAGGGAACGCCTACTTACAGTGTCGGCCAATAAAAGAGAGCCGGGTTCGGTTGCGTCATCAAACCCGGAAAAATCCGCACGTTTTGAAAGTGTGTAATATATTTTAGCATTTATAGAAAAAGTTATAGAACATATAGAAAAGAAATTTGCGTCAATAACACAGGTATATGGGAAGAATTAATTATGTATATAATTTATTTAAAAATTCGATATGAGTGGAATCCCCTATTCTTACTCTAACCTACAATATGTATAACTTCCAACACCCTTTTATCAAGTAATACCTATTTTCACTATTTATCTGTTCCATATCCATCGGTGCACCACAGGGCTTCTTCCAAACCAGCTCTGAGTGCCCGTGAGGTGACGCCTGGTAAGCGCCCACACGGTAAAATATATCGTCATCATTACCGATGTCTACATTTGTTGTAGATACTGGCACACCCAGAAATGGGTAATATGCCGTGATGATATATTTATTTATTTTATTTTATATCCATCGGTGACGTCATTTTCAAATTGCAATTAATTTCACCAATAAATTTGTCGATGAATAAAAGAACTTGCCTATAATATCGCATCATAAAAAAAAAACTTTTTCTGGTGTCCCTATTCACTTTTGAGTAGTTTAGAAACAGCATATATATAATAGTGTAAATCTGATTAGAATATGGCATTTATAAAGAAATTTGATTTGGAGAATAATGATAAATTTAATTAATAAATTATACCTGAAAACAATATCGTTGACATCGGTAAGAGTAACGCCAACACCCTGCAGAATGACACTAAGGAACTCTGGCAAAGCAGTCTGGGGTGCAGATGTTGGATGTGCAGATGTGGAAGTAGCCAACGAAAAACTCACGTGAACTTTCAATGGCGAGAAATGTAACAAATCGTAAAAGTTTTTCTGTTCCTGTTGAGAATGACTTGTAACGTGGGCTTGTAATGGTTCAGACACTAATTCCATATCTTTTAGGAACAACTGTTTCTAAAATAACAAAAAAAAAATAAAATTAGTAAAGTACAAAGTTTTATGCAGAGGAATCAAGTCATTAAAGTTTGTAACTAGATTATGACGTCACGGAATTATTAGGTTTACATGGTATACTAATTTAATTTTAACAACGAAGCACAACTGGAAAAACTGTTAGATACAAATTTGATACGCACAAGGCAAAAGTGATAAAATCTATAAAAAAAAACAACAAACAACGTAAATAAAATAAATATGAAACGATTAAAACGAATAAAAGAGCACCAAATGCCAATCGACAAGATAAATGTCATATAAATGTATAATTATTATTGAAATCCGATAGTGCTAACTTGTGGTGAAAAATGAACTAAAAGGGGACATAATAGTAATTTACGTAACAAGACCTGAAAGTGATACTTTACTGGGTGAGCAAGCATAGCATAGCTTGTGAGCCCAGTATAGACACTTTCAGGTCATGTTGGGTACAATATTTTTTTGCGATCCTGAAAAAAGAATAAAAAAGTATTATTTTATTTTTTACTGCGAGCACATAAGAAATAAATAAACAACTGATCTCCATGGAAACATTTAGCTTTACCGGTCCCGGGATCGGTAAAGTACTTTCCGATCCCTTATTGAGAACTGACATGTCCGATGGCGGCAGCACCATCGGACCGATCAGCTGTTTCTGAATTGGTACCACGGAACAAAAACAACTAAGGAAAAGTGACTTCATATTCCGTTGTTAATACAGACCGCGGCTGTTTAATGTACTGGTTACAAACAAATCTGCAGAGTGGCGCGACAATCAGGCCTCCAATGTGTTAGATCTAAACTACATTGAATTGTATATTAAAGTCAGTGTCAATTTGATTTTCTGAGAGAATATCTATATTATTTAGTTAGAAAAATGGCGAACAGTAAGTGCTGTGTCCCGAACTGTATCTCAAATATAATACAAATAATAACTAACGTAATTGTCGGTGTTTTTTTTTCTTAAATTAAAGATATTTTGTGGTTCTTTTGCTACATAGCAAGACATATTTTCTGAAATATTATATTGTTTTAATGTCAAACGAAATAATTCATAGCTTTACTAGCAATACGAGAAAAACAAATAAGTTTGAAAAGAAATGATGTCATTTGTTTATCAGAGTTTAGAAATGAGACACAAAAAAAATTACCGCAATTTTTAAGAATAATCGGCGAATTTTCCAATCTAGATAAATAATAGAAATTTACTGATAAATTTGAGTTATTTTTATACTGTTAAATATTCATGTTTAGCTAGAAATAAAGTTACGTTATAATCTTATAATGATATAAATGAAAAATAAAAACTTGCTCCATTATTGTTGAAACCGACAATGTCTATTTGCGCTCGAAACAGACACAAGTGTTTTTCTACAGTCGCTACAATGGGGGTCGTCCACCATAACAAAAAATAATAAAATGTACACTTTATATTTACAGTACTACTCAATAAATAACTATTATATTTTTTAATTTTAATTTATCGTTATTTTACATTCTTCTTGAGCTATTGCTATAATCTAATATTAGTAAATGAATGCCCTATTTTATTTTTATATTCCTTTACACAGCAGTACGCCATTTCGCTTGGTTATGTTATATACCGACAAAGCATTCCTGACTAAAAGTGGCCATTAAGAATGTAGACAAGTGACATTTCTTAACAGCTTTTAAGTCCCCCAGACATTAGTTTTAAAACATTCAAAAAGAATATTTGTTAGAATTTGACAGCTTTGGAAGTTTCTAAGTCATCAGAAATCAATTTAACATTTTTGTACAGCTATTAAGTCTCCCAGAAATTAGTTTTAAAATATTCCAAAAGAAGGTTTTTGTTCGGAGAATTTGACAGCTTTGGCAGTTTTTAAGACATCAGAAATCAATTTGACAGTTTTAAACAGCTTTTAAGTCTCCCAGTAATTAGTTTTAAAACATTCCAAAAGAAGATTTGTTGGGAGATTTTGACAGCTTTGGCAGTTTTTAAGTCACCAGAAGTCAGTTTGACTGTTTTGAACAGCTATAAAGTCTCCGAGAAATTAGTTTTAAAATATTCCAAAAGAAGAATTTGTTGGGAAAATTTGACAGCTTTGGCAGTTTTTATGTCACCAGAAATCAATTTGACAGTTTTAAACAGCTTTTAACTCTCCCAGTAATTAGTTTTAAAACATTCCAAAAGAAGATTTGTTGGAAGATTTTGACGGCTTTGGCAGTTTTTAAGTCACCAGAAGTCAATTTGACAATTTTGAACAGCTATTAACTCTCCTAGAAATTAGTTTTAAAATATTCCAAAAGAAGAATTTTTCGGAGAATTTGACAGCTTTAGCAGTTTTAAGTCACCAGAAATCAGTTTGACAGTTTTAAACAGCTTTTCAGCAGTCCGGCATTTTGTTTGGTTATGAAATATACCGACAGAGCAATTATAAGTCAGATTGTCTTGTGCAGATTCATTTTATAGTTGAAATTCCGACAGTGAGCGTTTTTCTACTTTGTCGCGCACGAGCGGCAAAGTAACATTTTGCGTTGACAAAGCGAGCACAAATGCCTACTTTGTATATAGATTGTAGAAAAACTACTTTTTAAGTTTGCTGAAAGGTGTGAAAAAAGTGCCACAATGTTTCAGTATTTCACGCGTTTGCGTTAAAAAAGTGTCCTATTTTCACACTTTTATTTGTTAAAAAATACACACTTTGTAAATCCATTTTAATAAAAAAGTGTACTTTTTTAGCAAACGTAAATAAAATATATTGTAACAAAATACATGCATATTTGTTTTGACGAATTGTTCTTTAACTACGTAATATAACAACACAGCTTTAATGTATAATAAATAATGGTTAAAACAAATTTTAGGGTATTTAACGCAAGCCTAAGTATTTTAAGTCTAATGTTTAAAAATTATTAATATTAAAATAAAATATTTTCATGTTTATTCCTTAATTCTACTGGAAAAATACGATGATTATCTTTTAATCTCAGCTTATATATTTGAATTGATGGGAGGCCTGATACTAGCGCCACACGGCGGCTGTTTCAAAAAGTAGTACACTAAACGACCGCGATTTCTGCTCGAGTCGTAGAGCGTGATTGGTACTCGCAATGTTGTGACAAATGAATGCAAACAGCAAGAACAATTTTTTCATCTAAAATGAGGCTAGGTATCATGGAACATTTTAGATATCTGGAAGCAATAGCTAATTCTATGTTTATAGAAGGTATTTATAATTTTATATATATTTTATCAATCAAAACTGATGATTGCAGGTGAGTGAATTATAAACGCTAACCACATACTATTTATAACCAGAGCGAGTTCTTCAGACAATTTTGATGCTGGTGCTGATGTATTATTAATATTATCCTCTACTACTTCATTTACTGCATTGCAATATCACTGGCGTTTACTGCTTTTGGCTTTACACGTTTGGTTTGTCGTAGCAAACGTTTATTATCAGGAATTTTTATTTGAAATACGAGAAGACAAAGTGATGGTACTGCAGTTCTTTTCTTTTTAAAGTTTTGTGTTTAATTGTATCGAAAAATACATAAATAATTAGAACGAACACAACATGAACTTTTTATTCTAAGACAAAATCTGAACATTGAATTTTTTACTCACTAAGAAATATGTAATCATCCGATTTAAAATGACGATAACAAACTTTCATATGTTTCGTTATTTGTTTTGCACTAGGAATTGCATATTCCCATGCTTTTCGTCAATCCATATCCATTTCTACACCTACACATGTAATTTTAACTTTATTTTAGCCATGTTTCGGAATATTATAAAACCCATTGCCTGTGTCTCGACCAGATCTTGAGTGGCATCCGAATACACAACAATTAATACGACTTTTTCCCATTTCTATTCACATCAAATGATTAAACCACATGTAACTCAAGCATACAGTCACAATACAGTACTAAACCGGAAAGTTCATATTTTTCCCAGCAGATGGCATATCGCAGCTTGTCAGTTGTCATACTTTCCGAGCTAGCTCAGCAAAGAAGGACTTTCCGGTCTAAATAGTGATCAGAAAGAGCTCATTTTCTGGGCAATCGCGAAAAAAATCATGAAATTCATCTCATTTAATAAATATAGTAACATAAAATAATTTGAAAGATGCGACTTTTCATTCGTAAATTTGCTAATAAACTTTGGCAGTTGTAAACACGGACTAAATTTGTGACATCGCGGTTTCATACTCACACAAAAACATTTCTCTCTCTCTCTCATACAACACATACACACACACATTTATGCTCCACAACATGAAACAGTAATCTCCTAAAATTGTGATAGCTGACAGCAAAATATACAAGAGGGAATATTATTATTACTTTCTATTTCATTAAAAGTACTAGTGCAGAATAAGGTATGTAAATAAAACATTTATTTAAATAAATACCAAAACAATCATATTCCAAATTAGACCGGTAGAGCTCGACTGTCGTATCCGTGAAACTGTGTCGTCAGCCGTTGAAATATTTGAAATTAAACACAACATTTAAAAAAATCATATCTGATTCCAAAGACATATAAGGGTTTAAAACATAAACCTATATATTTAATTTGACCTATTGTTTCAAGAAATAAATAAATCAGAAAATGTGAAATGACCCCATTATTTGAAATAAATTAAAAATGTATTAAAAACATTGGCTTGTACCACGATCACGGTTTTAATTAAAACACTGTTTTAAGAAATGTCGAATTTCATTATTTAATAATAATAATAAATAATATCAAATTTAGTTTTTGTATTCATACAAATATTTTTAAATAAATCGATCTTCTAACATAAGGGTGAAATTACATTTTGAAATTTGAATTTAACATTTCTTAAAACAGTGTTTTAGTTAAAACCGTGATCGTGATACGAGCCATTGGCTGGTAGCACAAGCCCTGTTCTAACTAAAACGCTGTTTTAAGAAATGTCAAATTCAAATTTCAATGTTTAATTTCACCCTTATGTGTAAAGAACGATTTTTTAAAAAATATTTGATTGAATACAAACTATGTGCTGCTTCAAAATCATATTTTAATATATTTGATGTTATTTATTTTTGTTATTAAATAATGAAATTTGACATTTCTTAAAACAGTGTTTTAGTTAAAACAAGGCTTGTGCTACCAGCCATTATGTTCGATTTTCAAATAATTGTAAATCTAATTAAAATGTACTTTTCTTATAGTATGCAAAATATATTTATTTTCTTCGTTTTTCTAAACATAAACATCACTCAGTCATTACTATGATTTTTTTTTTCATATTTTAACGTTTTTATGACGTATCTTCTATGTTTCTTACAGTTTTGTGCAATTGGCGCTTCTTTTTAAACATCGAAAATGTTTTAGGCTGCATCCCCATGCATCCGTATTCACGTATCCGTGATACGTGATTCACGCACGTAAAAATTTAGCCCGTCCCAACGACCAAAAATACAAATAGACAAAACATGCTCTATACTTCACTATTGTTTGTTATGTTCTCGGCTGGACAGAAAGAGACAACTAGAGATAGCGATATATAAAGACTACTCTAAAGTTTGTTGATAGATGTCACTACGTTCCTTATAATTTATTTGTGACATTTTGCTACTTTGTTTGGAAGTTGTCAAGTTATTTTGTTTTGTGTATTTAAAGTTTTCCGGTCTTATTCTTTTCTTTCTAAGTTGTTGAATATTATCATAAAAATAACTAATGAGTTTAATATTATTTTTGCATTTTTCACACCCAGACAATATATTTTCGTAAATTAGAATGGTACGAACGTGTTGTGCTTATCGCTGTAATTTACAGTTTATAAAAGGAAGGCAAGTGTCTTTCCACCTGTAAGCGTATACATACATACATACATACATACAAAATTAAGTAAACTTTACATAATGTAACTTGGTTTTCATCAGGTTTCCTTTAGATCCGGAAAAAAGGAATCTGAGGATTACAGCTTTGAAAGAAGCCCGGAAAACGGCTTGGAATTTTATTCCAGGAAAATTTAGTTACGTATGCTCAAAGCATTTTACAGAAGATTGTTTTATCACTTCTGGTATTGCTGGTCCACGTAAAACTAGAACTTTAAAACATGATGCAGTACCAACAATTTTTTATTCGACTCCATCCACTAAATAATCATGGTATTCAATTGCTAAATTTAATTTTAGATGTTTATTTCAAAATTAGGATCCATCATGAAACCAAAATTAATTTAGAAAAAAGTACAAGTAGAATAAGAAGCATGTACACAAAAACAATATTATTTAAAAATCAATAGAATAAAATAAATAATTACCTATATAAAATTATTTTTATCCTTTCCTTATACTAATATCAATTTGTTTCATGCATTTTATAATTTGTTTTCGTTAATTATAATTCAAATGTTTCAAATATAGTACATGTTTACAGAACAAGCAGTGACATCTAGTGGTTACTTCAGGAGGCGACTTTGTATATCTCTATCCTTAGCTGTCTCTTTCTGTCCAGCCGAAAACAAAACAAATGCTATGAAGTTCTGTCTATTTGTATTTGTGGTCGTTGGCCCGTCCCCATGAAAGCAAGTAGTTACGTTCTCCCATATACCTATTAGACTAATATACTGCTAATCCCCTATCTCACCAATGTGTTGTGCATCCGTTAAAGAATATGAGATAGAAGATATATCTCCATCGCTCACAAGCGATACAGTGCTTCGTATGCGCATGCTCGTGAAACTAAAATATATTTCTTAGCGGTCAGGAATCCAGTGGCGTGCGGTGCGTTTCTGTGTTGGGTGTGCAGATTTTTTTTAAAAAAGTATTGTGTTAGTAGAATCTTAGGTTAACAATTCAGAATTATCTTATTTTTTATACTATGTCCCTTCTAGAAAATGGTTTCTTCAGTAAATCCGCAATTAGTAATTCACTTGCAATTTCCATTCTATAAATTTTCATAAATACAAATATAAGTTAAATAAATAATATACCAAATACCTAAAATTAATAATTAATTGTTTGCCTGAACTTGTTTATGCTTGTGAATACTACCAAAAGTAATTTTAGGGCGATACGTGCACAAAATATGCTGCACGCTGGAGAGTGCGATGGGGCGATACGTATTTCTAATATTTTATCCTTGTCTGCGCAAATACACTATTCCTATACTCTCCCTGTGTAAAACTTGCGCACCGAGTGCAGTGCAGAGACCTGCACTTGCCCGGCAATTTACAAATTCGCTGATAGGCAACCAAACACGCTCCTGTTCGTTATTGTCACATAATTGTATTAATATTTTGTATATCATATATTAAGATCAAATCAATTAAATAATTCACATTTTAATGCAATAAATTTTGAAATTATTCGCAGGGTGTGCAGTGCACACCTTGCACATATGGACTGCACGCCACTGCAGGAATCCCACTCTTTCGTTATCTCTGTTAGCGGCACCAGTAGCCAATAGAAGTATAGAATGCGAGCATGCGCATCCAAAGCACTGTATCGCTTGTGAGCGATGGAGATATATCTTCTGTTTCATATTCTTTAACGGATGAATCGCGGAGGATTAGCAGTATATTAGTCTAATAGGTATATGCGTTCTCCGTATCCGGTATCCATGTTAAATTTGAAACTCAGCTGATGTGTAGTGAAGTGTTTTATATTATGGATTCGGAAACATTATTATTAACTGTACTCAGTTTAGCTTGTTCCATTAAATTATCACATTGCGAATTTATAACCCATCCACAATATCCACATTTAAATAAATTGTTCTCTATTGTACATAAAAACTAAACAAAAAAGTGAACCACAACAAAATTCAAGCTTATCAATGGTTGTCAACAAAATATCCAAACAAACTTACTGTTGCTGCGTTTATACACATGCGTCAAGCAATCCGTATCCGTGAAAAGTTAAAATTAACCAACTTTCGTCCGTTGCGTTCTTACAACGAAACGATGTATGCATTTGCTATTGTGATTGGTTACAAATGATCACGTATACGTGAATACGGATGCAGCCTTATTGTAAAACAGGCTCCTAAACCACGCCCCAATTAACTGTCAAAATTATTTCGTTATTTCAAACAGAGTATACGTAGTATTTTAAAAACAATCATTTAAATCTATGTGATAATACTTACTACTTCTTCCTGAGTTTGTTCTTCGCCTTCAAAAATAGCGGAAATAGCATTAATAAATCCTAAATCTACTTTAATGTGAAACTCTTGAATAAGCACTTTGAAATACTTGTACTGTTGTATTGAACTGTGCTTCATTATGCGCTGGACAATACTTAATTCTGCAAAAGGCTTCAGGCTAGACTCTGCTGCTACGGTTTTCGGGGGCGGTACAGGAGCTAAAATCACTGGGAAAATGCAATCATACATTTGGTTGTCAATTTGCACTCGATTTATTTTCGCGTGCAACTGCATATGGTGTGGAGACGTTTTCATTTGTAGCCAAAGCCCAGTTTGGAAGCCTCGGCGGATTTTGCGCTTATGTGGCCGCAACATTAGTTGACTTTGGAAGTCAACTTCTGTTTTTGGGTCAATTTGCACTTGCCATGTAACTCCGTTACTTTTTACATATTCTTGATATGCTGATTCCATAAAAACACAGTCTTTTACGCTTAATGGTTTATAACGATTTGAATTCATTTTAGATGCTTCCCAAATTATTCCAGAACTGTGAAAATACATATTAATTAGAATAGATACAGGCGTCTTGGCCAATATGGACATACATTGCGATTTTGTCATAGAAATTGTAAGAAATACGAGGTCGGTTAATTTGACAAAAATTGTTACATGTTATTTTAACAAAGCATAAGTTTTTCCAAAAATAGAATTAGTGATGGGTGGCTTAAAATTTCCCACTGTGATCTCCCGTGAAAGAATAAAGTTTGATAGTTTCTATATGGAAAAAGTGTTGATAAATACAAGAAAATATTATATTAAAACAGAAGATAACGTATTGTATACTTCATTTCCCGCAAGAAAATACCAGATGGCGCTTGAGAGCCGACCGATTTTACATGCACTAAATAAATAATTTAGATTGGTGAAACCAAACTTTGTCAATGATAAAAATATTTTTGTCTGTAAAATGTACGAGTCCTGAATATTAAAATTTACAATAAAACATGGTTAAATATCGCTTAATTATTACTATGTTCGAAAATCGAACCACGACGTTACCGGTAATTTTTTTCAGGTTACCAGTACTATTTTCGAACGCGGTAAGTGAAATGTGTGGTAAATTTTAGTTACCGCCGTTACCGTGCTCAGAGCACGATTTTTGTGGTAATTTGTAGTCTAACCTAACTTTTGATGTAAACACAAATAATTTTGTATGCATGTTCTGTTATTGAAAACTTAAAAGTATGAAATTAATTATTAGTGGTAAATACCTATACAAATATATGTAAATGACCTCTTTCATCTTCATCGGAACTACTATCGTCACTTAATATAAATTGATCTAAAAACAACTACCCTACCATGATACCAAAAACAAGTAGTATCGAACAAAAGTATCTTGCGATGTATATTAAAATGATTTTGACAGCTATTAATAACCATGAATTACCAATGCGTTCGACTGCTTACCGCGAGAACCATAACCTTTCAGTTACCATGTAAAATTACCACGATAACCGCGCTGGAATTTTCGAACATACTATATATTGATTTTATTTGATAATTGACAAATCACAAGTGATATATTTTTTTTTTTCGCTTTTGTGAAGTAGGTAAGCATTCTCACCAATCAAAAGGCAGAATTTATATCCTTATCTAAACCAACGCTATTTTCTTACGTGAAATGAAGTATAGCACGCGTCACAAATTTGGTCACGAGCGAACAGCGGCGAGTAGGCGAACGAACGAGTGCTCGAATAACAATCTGTAATGTATGTTTTATATTTGCTCTGTTGAGGCTTTCATTTACATTATTTATTTATAAAAATATTTGACAATTTCACGAGTTACGAAAAATCCTTGTATGTGACTCGTTACAAAATCGCGTATTTCGCGACTTACGACTAGTGCAAAAAATAATCATTTTGCAACTAAGCACATAAATAGATATTACCATTATTGATATGAAATTAAATCAATGTAAGTTTTTTAAATAAATTCCCCAAAAACCTATCCGGCAAAAATTCTGAATTTGATTCGAGAATTTACCCATCACTAACTAGAATACATTTTAGGGACTGCCGAATAAAATAAAAATACATATTTAACCAACCTTGTATTTACAGCTTCTAAAATTATATTAAATACATACATCTAAAATTTGCACAGAATTAAAATGAGAAATTTGTTTTTCTTTATGCAAATTTACTAATCATTTATAGAAAAAACATTTCGAATAGGTATAATAAATCTGCATTTCGTTCCAACAAGAAAATTTAAATATTTTTTATGTGACATACTAACATATTATAAATCAGTATAGCTGGCGCGGGTTAAATTGAGACTGACCGTATATACGCAGAACCTAAAATTCGTACTTGGACGGGTCGAAAGGTAATAAATAGGGGAGTTAGGTATATTCACGTTTAGCCGAATGTTTACAATAATTGTTACCTATTTACTAGTAATTATTATACATATGTTATTATTACAACAAGAAAAACACTCTATCAACATTTAAAACTGGTATAAAGAGAAAAAGGATTCATTCACAAGCCAAAGAGAAATTGTAGTCGTTATTTTCAGACTAACTAATATGCGCAGTGCCATCTCAACTCATCGCGCAGCAGCTATACCTACATAATTTTTATAACTGTTCTTACCTAGCCACTGCAACGTACATAAGTTCTTGTCGCGTGTAATTATTTACTAAAGACAATCCAATACCATGAATAGAAACGGTGATTTCTTGTTCGACGTGATCAAAATCCCCTGCACTATGAGCATCTGCAGCAATTTGCAGGTCTTCAGTGAATAAAAGAACTCGTTGAAGTCCGTCCAAAAAGGACACCCAAAATATTTTCTCATTTGTATCAAAAGAAAATTCTCCTAATTCATCTTTACGCAATTCATTTTCCTCTTCAGTTTTCTTTCCTGTTTCCCATACAATAAGACGAGGACCAGTTGGGTTATCCCAAGTTTGTAGAAGTTTATGTTTAGACGGTAGATTTTTTACATTTACTGATTCTTTTTCCCATAATTTTAAATCATGAGTTGTGTGATTAATGATCAATGCTGGGGCTAAACCATCATTGTATTCCGAAAATGTTATATAAATACCCACTTCTGTTACTTGAACATCCACGTTTATAGCTCCATACTAAAAACACGAAACATAATATATATTTCCAATGGGAGCGTTTAGTAAGGACTAATGGCGCTGTAGTTCCTGACACATTAACCCCTCCGATTTTTTGTTAACATTCAACTGTCAATCTGACATTAGTATATTATACAGGGTGTTAAAAAATAAGTGTCACGAATAATGAGGGCTTATAGTACTGACCAAAATGAGTTAAAAAAGCTTAATCAATATGGGTCCGATCTTCAATAATTTCCGAGATATAAGGCAATGAAAAATGAGTTTTTTCGGTGTTTATCTCGAAAACTGTAAGAGTTACGACTTTGATTAAATGAGACATTTTGTTTACCTTTCAGAGGTTATCTTAGATGTGTTTTTGTTTCTTTAAAAAAAAAAAAAAAATTGTATTGAGACAAAAGTTGTGGCACCCTTGGCCAATACTTAGTTTTCAAATAACTTCGTAACTATTAGAAAGTGAAAAAAATGTTCCATATAAAATGTTATTCATTTTTTTATAGTCTATTTACTGACATAGACAAAATTTTGTTCAAATACTATCTTAGTCAGTTTTTGTTCGATTCAAATACAAAATGGCCTCTTTCTCAAAAACAATTGAAGATCGGACCCATGTTGATTAAACTTTTTTACTCATTTTGGTCAGTACTATATGCCCTCATAATTTGTGACATTTTTTAATACCTTGTATAACCAAACAAAATGCCTTATTGTTGTGTAAAGGAATGCAGAAACAAAATAGGGCATTCATTTCCAAAAACCGAAAACTTTAAAAATGCCTGTTTACATTTCACTTCACACGCGATATGTTTTATACTGCGCAAACGTGAACATGCGAATTAAAAGTTCGTTCACCAATCGAAATTAATTTCACTTTTATGATATTTATATTTAACAGTAAATTATGAGAATATTCACTACACGTTTTGTGAATGGTTTCATAAGACAACATGGTGTCAATGTTCTTAAAATAAAAATATAAATCATAAAACTAAAACTAATTTCGATTTGTCAATGTGCCATAAAGGAATTTTTTTTATCATAATAATATATACACTGTCAACTTTCACAAAATTATGTGAACAGTTGTGCTGCCACCTACAAAAGTTTGGCGTGAACGCTCCCATTATTTTATAAAATTAATAAAAATACATATTTTAAAAAAAAATCTACGCAAAGCAATTTGTCGTACTCAAGAAAATACAAAAAGTGTAATGATATATTTATTTTATTTAAGACTGGATTTAATTCTGAAAAGGAGAAATTTAAATAAATATCTACCTTGTTGGGTATTTTGAGCAACGAAGTGTGTACTTCTGTAATTAAAAATGGAGGTGAAAGTTCTGGAGTTTCACCAATTTTAACTTTCAATAATTTATCGTCTCGTTCACTTCGTGGCCACAGTGGGGTACAGGAGTCTGAATGAATAACAATCCAAGGGTCAGCCGGACGTTCTAACTCTTGGCATTCGACTGAGAATGGGGCGTTATTTACCAATACGTAATAAGGTGTAAAAGTTACTTGTTTTGTTAAACCATTGTAAGTCAGTTGATTGTGTACTCCAATCTACAAAATAAAAATTAATTTATTTAAGTATCTAAGAAAAAATAAAGACTACCCCCACACATTTCAATGTATGTTCTATGAATAAAAATAAATTTACATTATAATTTTTAATAGATTTCAAGCTCTACTAGAATTTAGATAATGCTCATATTTCTAGCCACTAAACCTACAAAACTGGAGATCATATTACCAATTCAATTGCGCATGCTCACAATGGACGAATCAAATTTAGGAAGTACTTAAATTCAAGTGACAATGCTATCTTATGAGAAAAAATCAATTTTCAACACGAAATATCTTTTTTATAAAATAAGATCAAATTACCAAATAAATTTAATAATCACTATTTAATTGTGTTTTAACTGTTTCTGACATTATTTTGCTTTTAATCGTTGAAGAAAATATATGTAAATGATAATTTCATTTATAAATATTTGGCGGACTTTTTAAAAATTGTGGCCCACCGTGTCAAGTATCATTACTCACATATGCATAACCGTAACCTTACTTTAACAGTTCTGTTTATAATCAGAGAACATATATACAAACATTCACCATATTCAAACTTAATAATAATCATTTTTAAATTATACTTTTCAAATTTGTGTAAACGCCATTGCCTATTTCTCTTCTTTCGCTTCTTTCTGCAGTTCACTTGTAACCAGGCTTGTAACATTTCAAATTTTTATTGCCAACTTAAACTTAGAAAATAAAAACAGTTGGCTACTGTGGCACTTAATTTTACAGTTAATACGAGTAATACTGCCACCAGAGGCGCAAAATTCTGTAATATGGTCTATTAGTGCAATATACATATTAAACTATAGTCTGGACGGCGAACAGATTCGGAAGAAACTCCTCCCACTAACGAGCGCTAAATTAAAATGGAACATTGCTATTGGTAACCCGTTTTTACACACCTGCATGAATACGACTACTGAGATACTGAGATCGGTAATAGCGGAATTGGTACTAAGTCCGCCATTACGTTTGGTTTGGTATTTGCGTTCTAACCTATCTCTGTGAAATCTCTGAATTTTGTGAATAAATAGTCTGCCTTCCCATAAGAATAGTATTATATAATTCTTCAATTCAAATAAAAACAGAATGGTTTCATATTTCTTAATTTGTAACGTGTAAAGCTGACTTCTGCGTGCACTGTACTGCGCTAGTTAGGCCCTGCCCATTAATTTAATTACCGAATCTGTTCGCCGTCCAGACTATAAAAGTTTAGTGGGTATATTATTAGTCCGTAGCAATGGAATGTGAGAGAGAAATCCCAATTCTAGTAGAATTTGAAACAAAGCTACAAAATTAAATCCCAAGACATTTGCGCAATAACTTATAAATGATTTAAATTTTACATACCCGGTATATCATATTATTTGCTTTACAAACAACTGTTCCAGACGATCCAGACACGTCTAAGGAAAATTTATCAGACCATTCACCATTTCCAACTTTAATAGATGCTTTCTTTTTGCCAAAAAAGTTTTTAGCGTTAAACGAGAATAATATTTGTTGAGCAAAATCTTCAGGATGATGCAGAATATTAATTTCATCATGATTCTAAAAAATAAATTCATTATAAAGTCATGTAAGTCAATTATTCAAATATGAAAACAGAAAATCCATGCTGAAAAATTAAAGGGCATTCATAAATAGAAGCGCAAATACAATAAAAATTATTCCTCACTACTAATAAATACCAAATATATATACAGGCTGTCTCTTAAATAGGGGGACATGGCTTAACCACAGATTCCTGAGGCTAAAATAAGACGATTTAACCAAACTTGCTTCTACCGGAAAGTGTACCATTTAGCCACAAATCGGCTTCAAAGTTCTTCGAAAAAAAATTAATTTTGCTTATAATAATCGGACGCTTTATTCGATTTGGATGAAATTTGGTATGACTGTTTATATGGTTATAGGTCATCTTTTAAGGTGATACTTGTTATTATTAGTGAACCACTAGTGTATAAAACTTAGGTCTCCCAACATTAATTAGACCGCAACTTTTTAATGGCAATGCGGAAAATGTGAAATTATTTTTCTTCAGAAAGATACATTTAATAGTAAACTTTTGTCTCTCTGTGTAATTTGTGATATCTGTTACGGTTCACACAGAAAAAAATAAAATCTGAGTGCCTGCACTGTTAAATTTTTAAAATAAATTTAATCTAGCAGTCTATCCAAATATCAAACAAGTAATTTTTAATGACAGTAACAATTGTTTTACGGGTTGTCAAAAATTTTCTTCGCAATATTCTAAAATTATTAACATCCGTGTGTTCGGCCTAATAGTATTTTACTACCATTATTATAAATAAGACGATTACATATCTTAGCTTACTTTTAAACAAGTTGTGAAGATTGACAACTCGTTACTGTCATTAAAAATTACTTGTTTGACATTTGGATAGACTGCTAGATTAAATTTATTTTAAAAATTTAACAGTGCAGGCACTCAGATTTTATTTTTTTCTGTGTGAACCGTAACAGATATCACAAATTACACAGAGAGACAAAAGTTTACTATTAAATGTATCTTTCTGAAAAAAAATAATTTCACATTTTCCGCATTGCCATTAAAAAGTTACGGTCTAATTAATGTTGGGAGACCTAAGTTTTATACACTAGTGGTTCACTAATAATAACAAGTATCACCTTAAAAGATGACCTATAACCATATAAACTGTCATACCAAATTTCGTCCAAATCGAATAAAGCGTCCGATTATTATAAGCAAAATTAATTTTTTTTCGAAGAACTTTGAAGCAGAATTCTGGCTAAATGGTACACTTTCCGGTAGAAGCAAGTTTGGTTAAATCGTCTTATTTTAGCCTCAGGAATCTGTGGTTAAGCCATGTCCCCCTATTTAAGAGACACCCTGTATATATGTAAAAATTAAATATGCATTAATCAACAAATCGTATTTTCTTAAATATGTTTAATAATAATATGAAATGACTAACTATAAATTAAAATAAATTTTATAAAATAGTCAAAATGAGAAATAATCAAAGATGGAATGTTACAGCAATTTTTTTGTTAAAAACCAAAAGTTAATTTCAATAGCGTTTCTACCTTAGAGGGACTGGAATGAAGACTTTTTTCACCTTTGCTAGATTTCTGTAGTACATAACAGTAAATAACATCACTGAACATGATAAGTAATATATAAATTGATAACAACATACCCTATAGCTTAACATCAAGCCAGTTTTGTTTAACATCCAGAATGGGCAATACAAGGACAGTATTCTAGTGCCGTGCTTATTTGAACAATGCATCCCAAGATCCAGAATCATTTTAGCAACACTATCGTGTGAATTAAACGACCATACAGTAAATTCATTTGGAATGGCTGGTATTAGTTGTCTACAAGACCATTCCTTTTCTAAATAGTTGGGTAACTGCAAATATATAATTATTATTAATATATATTTCAACAAAATAAAACACGTCATAGTGATTTACTCCATATTACTTCTTCAAAACGGCGACATTTAATAATAAAACAAAATTATTATGAAAACTATAATAGTTATTTCTGTAATAAAAAAAAACGTGAAGTCTTATTACAAGAATGGAAAAAATAAGAATGTTTTTAAAATAGTACATTAAAAAACAAGTACCAGTATCATAGTATTGTCCTTTATAAAACTCGCCTCGCGGCTTGTTTTCCAATTTTGGACTCGTACGTTAACAGATTGCCCTATGAAACTTGTTTTTTATACATTTTTTTGTACTAGCGTTTTATAACAACAACTTTTTGATTGTCATTTTCGTTGCTAAATGAAATACTTTTAAAAATAAGTGCTCAAAAAGGATAGTTTAAGGTGTAAAATGTTATTTTTAAGCAGTAGTGGTTAAAAGTATTTCATTTAGCAACGAAGAGATGACCCTGACGTCTGCCTACTTTTTAATTTTGAAAAATTCAAAATGTTGATATTTGAAAGATAATAAATGATCTGTTTTAAAACGCTTTTATAAAAAATCTTGTATGTAATACATTCCGAAATGAGTGTTTTAGGCACTTGACTCGTACTACTTGCTTACTCTCGTGCGTACAAATTTCACGTCTGCATGCCTAAAATACTATCATTTCGCAACTTGTTACATAAATAGCTATTTTTATCAGTATATTTTTGAATTCTATAAAAGCACTGATAACATGTCGTTAAGATCTATAAGCGTACTATTTGATACAATGCATGTAATCAGACAAAATTCACAATACACAAACTGACAAAATATGTGAAATTTCAAGTGTTAGCGAGAAGCTCTACTAACATAATAGAAAAAAAAACACATTCATATTTTTGACAAATCGCATTTTTTAAAATTCTCATTGTAAAATTACCTCAATAGAAAAACTTATTTTTCGTACACCCCTGAATAACTAATAAAAATATCAAACTTTTTTATATGAAATATTTTTCTACATTACTAATTGATTAAGGGCCAATTTTACAATCTCTGGTTAAAATTTTAACTCTCATGCCCATATTCATAAACACTCGTAAAGTTTCAAAACGGTTCGTTATAATTAGTGACAAATAGAAACAAACGACAAATAAAATTTCGATTTTTCTCTCAATGTTGACTGTTTTTATTGGATAATAGATATTTACACACCAAGTGAGCTAAGGTAATGTTTATCCATGAGAAGAAAGTTTTCCTTTGAGTGAATAAACATTCTTAGGTCACGCGGTTTGTACAATATTTTATTCAATTTTGACGAAATAATAATAAAAACCATTATAATATTTAATTTGGCAAAATAAAAAACTGATCAGTTAGTAGGCTGAGCATGACAATCGTAGCTGATAGACGTCAAGTCATATATTTAAAAAGCTTTATTGTCTGTCATTTATGTCGTAAAAAATAATGAAAATGGCTGATAATGTCTGATAAATAATGTGATGAGTGTTGTTTTCGTTCTTGATGTTATTTTTAAATGCATTTTTTGTTGCAGAGTAAGTTAAAATTTTGTGAGAGTGATTTAAAAAAAATTTAATTCACATGCGATAAAATATAGTTGTTGCTATGGAGTTAATAATGACAGTTTAAAACGTCAAAATTGAATAAAAATTATAATGAACCGTTTAATATTTTTACGAGTGTTTAAGAATACGGGCATCAGTAAAATAAACAAAATTGAAACGAAATGAACTGTCAAATGACACATTGATCATTGCTGTCAATAATACGATTCAATATTGTTTAATTAATTAATTCTAACTGTAGTTTGTAAAACTGGTCCTAAAAGTTATTGGAAAATAAAAATTTGGGCTAAATCAGTTGTCGGAATTATCTAGTGGTCTAGAAGAATTTTTGGAAATACAAAAGTACATTGGATTTAATGAAAATAAAGCAAAATTTAAAAAATATGAAGAAATGTGCACATCACAGTAAAATATGCAACAAGTGCAAGAAACTGGTAAGATATACAAAAAATGCAAAAAATCCGAGCTTTATTTATCAGTAATAAATTGTTATGTTTTTATATTAAATGTGTGTTTTTATAGCAAAAACCTCACAGAATCCAACTCGTATTAAATTACACAAACTATTACTTAAAAATAAATAATGTTGAAGTAATGCAAAACTAACCCGAATTACAATACTCGCAGTTCCTGGATTAACATCCGCCAAATTCATTTCTTCTCCTGGTTGCACAGTGTATTCCTTTACATTTCCTTCAACAATACAAATCACTGGAATAGGCAAACAGTTTCTAAATTTAATTGCTGGCCTCAAATGTATATTATAACAAGTGCTGGCCATGGTATATTTCGTAGAATCTGCGAAAAATACTTGTTCAATATCTCCGCATGCCTGAAAATAAATTAAATTATCAACAAATGTATTCACCAATTTAGTTAAAAATACATAGTAATATTTCAAATTTCACCTAGAATATAAAAATAATTTTTGATATTTTTCAATTTTCTTATTTTTCTCGATTTTTTAAAAATATTTTTAATACAAACTTTTACATTGTTTAAAAGATAAAAAATGGAGGTTTATATTTTAATAAAATAATTATTGGTTGCTATTTAAAAAATAAAAGTTGATAGTCGTATCATGTAAACCTGACTTTATAAAAGAATATCTACATCTGCCATCAAATAAATAATAAAGGGCCTATTCTGTAACAAAGTGGTTAATTTTTAACAAGTTAAAAATTTTATCCAATAGATATTCATTTAACAACTAAAAATCCAATTTTTTGTTATATGTCAACATAATTGGTTGGTTAAAATTTTTAACCAGTTGTTAAAAATTAACCACTGAGTTACGGAATAGGTCTGTAAATCTTTTATATGAGACATGCTTCTTCCCAGACTCACCTCTATGTTTCCTAAATAGGGTACTATACCATAGTCAAATTTTAAATATCTTATATAAGAAATAATAAAATTAAAAATTACCGCTAACCTTAAAATTAAATGAAAAAATAAGCTAGATACATATTTTGAGAACAAAGTTCTCATCTTCAGTAAACATTACGCGAAATCGTATTAAAAAGGTAAAAGGGAAAGCAGGATTACTCAACATGTGAACCATGCCAGAGGTCCTAAGAACTCTCTCCTAACCTACTCTCAGATAAAAGGGTTCATAACACTATATTTTTATCTTCAATAAGAGGACGGAAAAACTAAAATATACACAAATCAATGAGTATTAGTGAAATTTTTTTGTTTAAATATAGACTAGGTCGTAAACTACAAGTGATTGAAGTTGATTACTAATTGGGTATGATGCGTTAGGTCCTAAGAATTTGATTGGTCGCCTGACTTTAAAAAGAAGATTCGCGCTTCTGGTGCGGTCGCCTTTAAAAGATTATGAACTGTCACATTGATGTTATCTAACAAAAAAATTTACAAGTTTGAGTTTGATGAATTTGTTTAATTATAATATCTAGTAATATTAACAGTAATAATATATTTATAATTAAATCAATTTATAATATTAATTAAATTAATGTCAGAAATTTGAAACATTGAAACTTCAAAATAAACAAACACTAGCGCCATCCACCGTCATACTTTGTGTCATAATATTGTCAAACTATTTCAATGTTTTACAATTTATTAGGAAAAAAGTGCTTATTATTTATGTTATTTATGCTTAATAATAATTTCTTTGGGAATATAACGTATAAATTTTTATACAAAAATATTTCAGCTATGCAAACATGAAAAAATTTGTCCCCTCTGTAACTAACAGTTTGTTGATCACTGGTCAGTACCTGCTACGTCACGCACCAAATTCTTAAACTTTAAAAATTCGTATCTCACTTATTAAGTAATTTTTTAAGTCGCGTTTGCACTAAAATTCTTATTTTATCCTATTCTTACAGAAAAAAAAAAGAAAAATGGTATAGGACCCCATTATAATATCTAGTAATATTAACAGTAATTAATTAAATTAATAATAATGTCAGAAATTTAAAACATTGAAACTTCAAAATAAACAAACTAGCGCCATCCGCCGTCATACTTTGTGTCATAATATTGTCAAACTATTTCAACGTTTTACAATTTATTAGGAAAAAAGTGCTTATTATTTATGTTATTTATGCTTAATAATAATTTCTTCGTGAATATAAAGTATTAATTTTTATACAAAAATATTTCAGCTATGCAAACATGAAAAAATTTGTCCCATCTGTACAGTTTGTCGATCACTGGTCAGTACCTGCTACGTCACGCACCAAATTCTTAAACTTTAAAAATTCGTATCTCGCTTATTAAGTAATTTTTTAAGTCGCGTTTGCACTAAAATTCTTATTTCATCCTGTTCTTACAGAAAAAAAAAAAATTAAAAGTGGTATAGGACCCTATTGAGTTATCAATATAGAGTTGCTATTGCTACTCTTAAAATAATAACAAAGTATACCCATTTCATAATATACGTATTATTATTTAAATAACATAATTACCCTTATAATAAAAACTTGATGTTCATTTTTCATATTGGGGCACATTAACTCTTTAACCATAGTAAGGTTGTGCTGAAGATCCCTCCAAATGAAAGGCGAAGCGGAAACGCTATGCCCTTCTACACTCAAAAATAGTTCACTGGTGAGTGTATACGCAGCATTCATTGGTATGTTGCAATCAGAGTTTGGTGGAATACTTTTAATAATTTCTAATTCATTGCCCCGGTTTGTCATGTAGTAAATATTCACTGGCTGATCAAAATGATTATGAACCTATTTAAAAGAATAAAAATTAATGAGAAATCAAATACTTGTATTATCCTTATTTTAATTTACCTGTAAAATACTTCTTAATGTAATAATTGTTTCAGCTCCTTCTACTGTAACGTCTGAAATCAAACCCCAATTTTCATTATTTTCTCTATAATTTAATGGAAAGTATCTTTTGACTGCACGTAAAACAGGGATTTTTAAGGTACATTTCATGTCATTCACCTAAAATAAATACAAAGCATTTAATTACTTATAAATAAAAATGATAAAGGTAGACAATAAAAGTGAATATTAGTAATGTTGCATTATAAGGCAAATAGAACAAACAAAACTAAATACTCAAATCAATGCTATATTACGAAGAATCATACATATGAATACAGTGTGTCCCATTTAGAGGTGCCACCATTGGGATCTCGAGAACTATAAGAGATGCGATGTCGGTTAAATGGAACTTTTTGTGCGTCTTTGGGAGGCCATCTCAGATGTGCTTTTATTTTTCCAAAAATACTCATAGGGCACTAGATAATGACGAAAAACTGAATATTGTTGATTTTTTCTTTTTCAAATAACTTCTAATCTATTAATAATTGAGAAAAAAGTTTCAAATATAAAAGATAGATATTTTTATTAACTAATCAGTGGCGTGCGAAATAAATTTTTATATCCGTAAATTTTCGAGATATAACACAAACTTATATTTTTTTAAATGTAACCCGTATTTGATTTTAGTCTCAAAAAAATAAATATTTTTTTCTCTTTTCAACGATGTAAGAGTTATTATGTTTTATATTTGTTTTGCCTTCAAAATTATTATTTTTTCTTTGTTTTGTATTAAATTTACAATTATTTTGAAAATATTGGTAGATTTCTATTTGGAAATACTCCTTTTATTTAAATAATTTATTTCGTTAAAAAATTTTGCTCAAAACTCGTATCAAATTAATTTTTATAAAATTTTGTATCAGGTCGCCCTTGGCCCATCATAGTGTAATTTGTAATTATGAGTCTAGAATAAAAATATTAAGTAATAAAGGCATAAAACAAATTATTTTGATCAAATACAATATAATTAATAAAAGTTTTTTTGGGAAATAATAAGAAAATTCAGGAAAATAAAGAGAAAAATTAAATTTTAGGAGCAAAACAAATATAATACATAATAACCCTTACATCATTGAAAAGAGAAAAAAATAATTATTTTTTTGAGACTAAAATCAGATATGGGTTCCATTTAAAAAAATATAAGTTTGTGTTATATCTCGAAAATTTACGGATATAAAAATTTATTTCGTACGCCACTGGTTAGTTGATAAAAATATCTATCTTTTATATTTGAAACGTTTTTCTCAATTACTAATAGTCAAGAAAGAAAAAATCAACAATATTCAGTTTTTCGTCTTTATCTAGTGCCCTATGAGAATTTTTGGAAAAACAAAAGCACATCTGACATGGCCTCCCAAAGGCGCACAAAAAGTTCTATTTAACCGACATCGTATCTCTTATAGTTCTCGAAATCCCAATGGTGGCACCTCTAAATGGGACACACTGTATACAGGTGTTAAAAAATAAATGTCGCAAATTATAAAGGCATATAGTATTGACCAAAATGAGTAAAAAAAGCTTAATCAACATGGGTCCGATCTTCAATAGTTTCTGATATAAGGCAGTGAAAAATGAATTTTTTCGGTGTTTACCTTTGCTATCTTGAAAACTATAAGAGTTACGACTTTGATTAAATGAGACTTTTTCTTTACCTTTCAGAGTTCATACTAGATGTGTTTTTGTTTTTTTAAAAAAAATCAAATAATTGTACTAAGATAAATGTTGTGGCGACCTTGGCCAATATTTAGTTTTCAAATAACTTCGTAACTATTAGAAAGTGAAAAAAATATGTCATATAAAATGTTATTGTTTTTTATAGTCTATTTACTGGCATAGACAAAATTTTGTTCGACCACTATCTTTTAGTGTATTCCGAAATTAAACCACGGTAACCACTGAAAATGGTTACGGTTTAACCGCGGTTCGCCACAGCACTGGAAAAATGAACCAGCTAACAGTTAACCTCAACTTGACAAATTTAAAATAGTTGTTGAAACTACTACTACTCATCTGCCCTGCGCCAAAATGTAACCACACCACAACCGCCGATCTAGCGCGGTTAGCGTGGTTACAGAAAAGTTACCAGCTTTCTGTAACCGCGTTCCGAAAATATAACGAGTTACTGAAAAAGTAACCGCGGTTAGCCTGGTTCAATAGGCTATTCCACGATATTTTTTTAAAAAAATTTTCTTGAAGTACATAAAAATATAAGACCACATGTGAAAGTCCGAGTTAAAAATTCCTCCAAATAAGCAAGATATTAAGGTCCGAATATTAAATTACCTTTGTGACGTAGGTAATGTGGATATCCCAGAAGTAAACAAACAGTGGTTCACAAGCCACGAAAAAATGTTAAACAAACTACAAAATAATGTATATTTAAATTGTAATATTATAATTCATTATTAGAGACATAAAATAAATTATTATACTTAATTTATTTCACCTTTTTTTTCTCATTTTATAAAAACAAAGAAATTAGAACGTCACCCGAACAGCAACCGAACAGATCCGACACGCCCGAAGAAGTATATTCTTAGTTAAGGCGGGGCTTCTCAAAACCGGAGGTCATACTTGGATCCTATTTGTTCAAACACTCGTACACATGTCCTGCATCATCAAAAGCAAAACTCCCCGTGTCTTCTAGAAGAAATAATTTATAATAAAAGAAATATGGTTTTCCTTATCCTTTAACTATTATCGTTCATATTTTCTATAAACTTTTACTATTTTTTGTTACTGTGGAATAGCCTATTTCGGAATACAAGTTTTGTTAATTTTTGTTCGATTCTAATACAAAATGGCCTCTTTCTCAAAAACAGTTGAAAATCGGACATATGTTGATTAAACTTTTTTTACTCATTTTGTTCAATACTATATGCCCTCATAATTTGTTACACTTATTTTTTAAAATCCTGTATGTCATACGAAGCATTCCATCAGGGCTAGTATTCTCTCCCTAACAAAAAAAAGAAACAACCGGGTTTAAGAAAAAATCCAATAAAACCCAGATTTGCTTTTTATAGTACTCTGAATACATACCACAACATTAAGGTATATTTCTTCGGCAGAACGTGTAAAACTAATTGATGACAAACTTTTACATAAAGCAACGGTACTAAATGTCTTATCGATAGGACTCCTTGTGTCCAGTTGTATTTCTGTACCACTTTCTAATAAAATGTCTCTGTAAAATAAAAAGAGTAAGTAAAAAAAATTGTATGCTTAAACCGCAAAACTGAAGTGAAACTTCTTTCGTGCACTCAATATACAGAGTGACCACGAGGAACAGGGCTTTTTTTTGGAAAAATATTATTCCGTTAATTTTGAAGTGAAAAATTATTTATTGACATAAAAATGTAGTGAAATGTATGCCATTTAAGTTATATTTGGAAAATAATGTCTGAGAGGTGTTGACCACCTTAAACAACACATTCTTTCACTCTGCCTTTGAAGTTCTCCTACACTCTTTCCAATGTTTGCTGATCAATCAGTTGGATCTCACGACGAATCGCATCTTTAAGTTCCTCTAATGTACGGGGTTTGTCCATATAAACGCGAAATGAGACGAGTGGGGAAGGTACACCGAAACAAGTCCATGGATATTCTTGCAGTATGGGCTGTTGCACCGTCTTGTTGGAACCAAATTTCGTTCGTGTTTAGTTTCCTCCTACGCGGTCAACATCTCTCAGACATTATTTTCCAAACATAACGTAAATGGCATACATTTCATTACATTTTTTACCTTCCGTCACCTTTAGGTAAGGAAGGTATTGTCTTTGGTCAAAAAATTCGGTGGTGAGTTTTTAATGAATAAGCACGTTTTAGGGTCCCTACAATACGAATGTACTATTTTTAAGATGATGTCTGTATGTATGTATGTATGTGTGTGTGTATGTATGTGTGTATGTCCGTGTGTGTATGTGTGTCCGTGTGTGTATGTGTGTCCGTGTGTGTGTGTGTCCGTGTGTCCGTGTGTGTGTGTGTGTGTGTGTATGTGTGTGTGTGTATGTGTGTGTGTGTATGTGTGTGACAAATTTTTCTCCGACGATAACTCCAATACTACAATTCTAAAAAATATAATTCTTTCGTATTCCTCTTCTGTACATCCATATGAAGAGTTGATTAGATTTTGGTTATAATTGATCCACCGGAAGTACCCTTATTTGAAGTTTTTAACAGTTTTTCTTAATAAAACGCAGTTAAATATATTTTTTCACATATATATTAAAGAAAATACTCTTCTCTATACGGTTTGATTATACATTTTCCTTCATATTCAATAGATGTAGAGTTAAAGCATTATAAAGAAATTAATTTTCAAAAATTAGTCAGCTTTGCTATTTATCATGGAAACAGCTGAAACATTAAAAAAATTCTAATTGACAGATGTCTGTTGCAAGTGCACAACCAAATATGGAAAGTTTAGGATCAAAAATTGGTATATCATAGTGTTCCTCGTAAGTGACATGCAGTGAAAGGCCAAAGAGAAGATGGAAGGACTGTATCGCAGAAGACTTAAGAAAGGAAGAACTGTGTGAAAAAGATGCTTTGGACAGGAATGAGTGGAAGAGAAGAGGAAACAGCGACCCATAATAAAATAGGGGAAAGCTGAAGCAGAAAGAAGGAAGTGTCAAGTGTATTTTATGGTACAATTTTATTGGATTTATAGAACTTTTTCAAATTAACTTTTGGTATGGAATTTGTAAAAAATAGTATGTGTTCGCGTTCGATTTTACATGATATTATATAAAACTATTCCAAGGTCCTTTTAGTATGGGATTTGTACAAAATACATCGAACTTACGGAAGGTCTTGTGCTGGCCACAACAGATTTTTTATTAATAAATAATTTTCACTTCAAAATTTACCGAATATTTTTCCAAAAAAAGCCCTGTTCCTCGTGGTCACCTGTATAATATAACGAAACCAAGAATGAATCAAATTCCATTCTGGACACTCATAATCATTGCTAATTGTTAGTTATTTTTTTTTTTTTTTTTTTTTATTGTGGATCAGATCTGCAATTGTATTGCTAACTAAAGAAGTTTCGCTAAATAGAAAACTAAATTTATTACAAGACTAAACGAATGTTTAGATTATTGCCACCAATAAAAGAAAAAAAAAAAAAACACGTAAAGGAATCGTTGGACGAGATTTTGGAATCAGATCCGTTCCTAGAATCGATTCAAATCCAATGAATCCGAAAGCGGAACTGTTTTCCGCATCACTATATTTGCCGTCAAATAAATATGGACTGGTGATTTCTGCACTACTGCAAATTATTTGGTCATGTTGAAAATGCTAAGTTATGAAGAAGCGCCAACACCGCAGGGCAAGGGACAGGGTGGGGAGAAGGGAAAAAATTGAGCATCAGTCCATATTTATTTGACAGCGACGCTTTTACAATCTAACAATGACATACAAACTAAAAATATTGGCTGGTAGCACAAGCCTTGTTTTAACTAAAACACTGTTTTAAGAAATGTCAAATTTCATTATTTAATAACAAAAATAAATAACATCAAATATATTAAAATATGATTTTGAAGCAGCACATAGTTTGTATTCAATCAAATATTTAAAAAAAAATCTTTCTTTACACATAAGGGTGAAATTAAACATTGAAATTTGAATTTGACATTTCTTAAAACAGCGTTTTAGTTAGAACAGGGCTTGTGCTACCAGCCATAGTGTTTATGTTACCTATAAGTTTCTGTTTTTTCGGGATTGTATAATTTAAAACGTGAATCGCTCAAATCGAGAGTGATTTTAATACCAGTGTCATTTACTAGCCGGTATGGAGCTTTACTAGTTTCTTGTACAGGTATACCCTGAGTAATAGCGTTTGAAAACGCTTTTCCTAATAGGGACAATACTTCCAATAAAGTTTTTGTTACAACAAGTTCCAAATTTACATTTGAAGATATCAAGATACTGAGTGCAGGTGGTGTAAATTGTACTTCTTCTATTTCACTGTCTGCAGGACTGATAGCATTTTGTTCTTCTTGTGATTCGTTCATCTTTAACTAAAAATGTGTGAAAAGTTAGTATCCGGCCATAAAACCGAAATTTTGGAGAGAATATTTTTCTTATTTTTTCGATCAAAGATAATCGTGCGAGACCTCATTTGCAGGGTGTGGCGGTTAAGGGTGAACATAGGAATTTAACATGGAATTTTAGTTTCATGAAATTTTCTGCCCTCCTGTTTATTTTATGGCAAAAACTATAGAGTACAAAATTGTATAGAATAGACCACATTAGTGAGGTTAAGATTCACGTTTGGCGCGAATCCCTAAATCAAATCAGAATGTATGAAGTTCTTACGGAAGCGCATTTTCAATTCATATTATTAAAACTATTCTGTGTTTCTTAAGTACAATTTGGAGTTTCTTACTAACTTTTAATAATACTCTTTGCTTTCTGTACAGTAAAAGTATAAAGAAAATAATAAGTTAAGCATAATTTTATTTTAAAGAAAGTAGGTTTGCAAGTAACATATGTCGTTATATTTCGTCGTTGCTTGGTGCAATGACTACAGTGACAGCTCGACTGAATTTGTAGGTTAGTTTTAGATTTGACGCTGTTTGTCTTTAAAGTTATAAGGTGGTTATAAGGAGTATTCCCTGGTTATAAGTTTTTTCGTTTTTGTTGTTTGTGATGTATGAAAGGGTTATTACGTTGTCCGCAATAAATAATTTCTTTGCTGACGATCTAAATTGTGCTGACAGAAAAGAAAATGCATGCGAGTCAGGATTAAATAGAATCGAAAACTACGACTACGACCTACGTTTTAATGAATTTGCACTTACTGCTTTAATTTCAGTTTATTCAATAATTTTGGGTGTTTTAGATATTTATACGACATAACTAGATAAATAATTCATTAGAGATCTGTACATATTTATAAAGTTTAATAGATAAGATTTGCATTTTAAAGTTCTTTTGAACATTTTGAAAATAGCATATTTTTGTTCCCGTATGAATAACATGGGAGTATAAATCGGCAGAGGCGAATTAGGGTTTTAGTTTGAATTTGCCGCCACAAATTAACCGTTACACTAACGTGGTCTATTAAAAGTTGCCTATAAAACTGTTTTACATGTTTTGTTATGTTTTTGGCTTTTTAACTATTTTAAATAGTTATTTACGTATATAGAGGGCTGAAAGAAAAGGTTTACGCCTGCGGACGAAATTTGAAACCCGACGCGCAGCGGGGGGCATTTATTCGTCCAAGGGTGTAAACTTTTTTCGGCCTGAGATATGTACAGCGATTTACGCACAACTGCAACCAAATTAAATATTTTTAAATTATTTTCTAAATATATACAAAGCTTGTTGCTATGTAAAAATATTACGTGACTAGGTTAACCTTACTTTGTCGTTAAATTATAATAATTAAAGAAATACTTCTACAATTCATATAATTAAAGGTTAGTATCATTATCGGGCGTTTTGGCATTTTTACAGCCCGGTGAGCGGTGAATCTAGCAAAAGCCCGGCGGGCATAATGTGTGTGTGTGTGTGACAATTTCGGCCGCGATAACTCCAATACTACAACAGCTGATTAGATTTTAGTCAACCGGAAGTACTACCCTCATTTGCAACTTTTAATAGTTTTTCTTTGGCACTTTACTTAAAGCTCATAATAGTTTTTCTTCAAAAAATATCATCAAATGTCATTTTTTCGCATTTTACGTCAGTATAAAAATTAAATTATATTAAAATTTCTACAGGTACACATTAATACTTTTTCTATACCTATATTTTAAATCATAATATTTATGTATTAAGAGCGTAAGGAGGCTTTTATGGCCTGCGGCGGGATTTTGAGACCGAGGCGTAAGCCGAGGGATAAAAACACGTCAAAGGCAATGAAAGCAAGTTACGATCGTGGTACATACAAAACTTTATGCACGGACGAAAATTTTCAAATTATGAGTGTTAGAAAAATTGTATCGAAAAGAATTTGTCCTCGTACATCCAGTATCTAATGTTGCTATGAAAGCGGAGAACAACAGTTTATTGTTTGTTTATTAGTTATGTCATTTGAGCTTTATTTTGTGTACCTCCGTGCTTTCCATATAAATATCAGAAAATTAATTTTTCTGTCTACCTATACGAAAAGTGAAATTTTACGTACTTATTTTCGGACAAAAAATGACACTTTTCTGAACGTTATCACTTTTCGTCCGCAAACCTTTTTCGTACGCTAAGCCTACTACGATTTTATGATTATTGTAATTGTGTGTACTACCGGAATTGTAAATAACAAATATCAAACGAGCAAATAAAAATTCTATTTTAATGATAAATTTAATTTAAATATGTGCGCAATTAATAATGAAATTAACTATACTAAAAATTATTAATTTTGACATGACTAATTGTTAATCTAAGATGCCGCTGGATAGAGTTGTTTTCGAGGTTATTTTGTTGGTTTTGTTTATAATTTGTTTATTTTCACCTGTCAAATAGTGTTGATGTGTCTGTGAGTGTAGTGTGTCTTCCTTCAAACTAAAACAGAGCTATGAATTAAAATTTTATGAAAATGGCGGAAGATATATATTATCCTATCATTATTCATATAATAAATAACAAGATTTTACGAATTTAAAAAAACGTGTATTTATTTCTAGATCTATTACGTAAAGTAAGGTAGACAAAAAAATGTAATATGTACCTCGGCAAAAAATGCATATTATAGCCTAGCTTGTTTGCTTTACCTCGGCTTCGCCTCGGAAAGCAAACTCAAGCTCTGCTGTAATATGCATTTTTTTGTCCTAGGTACATAAATAACTATTAATTTTTCAATAAAGAATATAAAAATTTTCGATTTGTAATAAAAACTTTTCATGTTGCCTGTTTATATTGTAGGTTATAATTTGGTTTGACGTTTCATTATAGCCCGGCGGGCTATAAAATGACGTTTATGTCAAAGAAATTCGTGTATAATTGTCAAATTATGATACGCCCGTGCATAAATAAATTTAAAAAATGACCTTTAACTTTTTTTATAAATCTCAGAGTCTATGATTTAAAGATTCTTTTGTTACACAGTTCATATTTCAAATGTATGTAACTGACACTGTCAAAAAAAACTAATCATTTCTAATTAATAATGGTAACATTTTAAAAAGAAAATAGTAAATAGAGAAACAGTTATATGCAAAGGAACTAAATATAGTTTGCAGCATTAGTAAATATGTAGGTAAGTATTGAAATTAATAAAAATTAAATAGCGGGAGGTATTGTATTGGCCACATCACATTTTGAAAATTGTGAAGAAACAAAAATATAGTAAAAAAGTTTTATTTGCAACTTTTAATTCTGAACAACTTTGCACTCAACAATTTTTACCGTAAAATGACCAGGAGAGCAAGAAATTGCAGAAAATCCTATGTTAAATCCCTCTGTTCATCCCCCAACCGCCATCATCTTCCCAGTATTTATTTTCTTTTTCTATGAGGTGTAAATTAAAAATTTTACTATGTAGATATTTGTTTTAAAATTCTAAGTATACTGGTATGACACATAATTTTAAAACTAAATGGAGAACAATATGATATAATAAAACTAATTTCCCATGTCCTATGTCACAAATTCTTTTAGTCATCCTGTATATAAAATTACGTACCTCTACTTTAAGTTGCCATGGATTATGAACCACTTTATCCTCTACAAACGATTCCACAGGTTCTATAAGAGGTTCCCAAAGCGCTAATCCTTGATTATAATATTCCATTTGCAAGGACAGAATCCCTTCTATAGATAACTAAATAAAATATAATTAACAATGTACGAAAACTTTTTAAATATAGAAAATACCTTGGAACTCCAATTGTATATAGCAGCTTCAAATTTAGATTCTATCATTAACATAGGTAATGTTTTCTTACCAACACCTGATTCAACAGTAATAGTTACAGCTGCAATTGCGAAATTACAAAGTTCGTTTAGGGACAGAACTTTATCTTCTACAACGTCTTTTGACACTAATTCCATCGCATCTTGGCCTTCTTCTAACACAAAAAAAATAAGGGAATATAGGTATATTTCATAAAAATAAAACATATTTGTGGTGCTTTATGACTAATTTGAGTCCCTATACTGTAAAGATATTTCACTATTGTTGAAATCTACAAATAAAAGAAAACTGGCACACCCAGAAATAATAATAAGTAATAAGTCGTCCTAATACACAGAATGTAAAAAAATAAGTGTCACAAATTTGAAGGCATATAGTACTGACCAAAATGAGTAAAAAAAAGCTTAATCAATATGGGTCCTATCTTCAATAGTTTCCGAGATTAAGGCAATTAAAAATGAATTTTTTCGGTGTTTACCTCTGCTATCTCGAAAACTGTAAGAGTTACGACGTTGATTAAAAGAGACATTTTGTTTACTTTTCAGAGGTAATCTTAAGGTTTTGATAAAAAAAAACTAATTATTCTACTAAGACAAAAGTTGTAACGGCCTTGGCCAATATTCAGTTTTCAAATAACTTCGTAACTATTAGAAAGTGAAAAAAATGTTTTATATAAAATGTTATTGTTTTTTTTATAGTCTATTTACTGGCATAGACAAAATTTTGTTCGACCACTATATTATTCAGTTTTTCTTCGATTCTAATACAAAATGACCTTTTTCTTAAAAACAGTTGAAGATCGGACCCATATTGATTAATTTTTTTTTACTCATTTTATCCTACAAAAGGTGGAAAAAAATAATTTTAACATATGTTGTTTAGGTCAAGACGGGGACGAAAAATTCAAATTTTTGACCTTGAGGAGGCTTGGCGTGAGCCGCCATCTTGGATCTAAGGTGCAAAAAATGAGTTTTTTTACAAACCTGTTTTTAAAAACCAATAGTCTGCATCGCTATACGGAACTACATCCCATAAATTCGGATGAAAAGTGACAGATTGGTCTTCACAATCGCAATCTGCATTCTCTACCGCGTACATAGTTTGATAAACAGAGTTTAATAATTCGATTACAGCTAAAAAAGATCATGTTTAATAAAAATAGTATGAGTAGGTTTCACAAAATTAACAAACCAGGTGAAATGGCTATATAAATTTCAGATACAGTAACATCAACATGCAATCCCTGAGAAATAGGAGTTGTTCCAACTATTACAATATTACAGGGTCTTAAAACAGGATACATTGTTTCTTTTCGTTTTGTTGGATTGAAACAACATGTATACAACTGGAAATCATTTATAGCGCCTCGAATTGTTTGCGTCGGGCCAGACAGGCGAACATTAAACAGCATTTCATTCTGTTCAAATAAATATTTTAAATACTACATAAACAAAAGTCCTGATGAAACGGAACTTACATTTAAAATTAAAGCATTCGTGTTAATATCATCCATTATTTCCACTAATATAATATCCGGTTTTTCCACCTTCAAATTAATTGTCATACACGTCTGAACTTCTTCTACGGATTTAATAGATTTTGATGGATGAACTGTGACTTGTTTGGGTCGCTCAGTTCGTCTAGGTTTTGGAGGAGTAAAGAAAGTTGATAACTTCGTTAAGTAATCCATACTTAAAATTAGATTAAAACCACAAACACGAACATCAACTGTAAAATAGTATTTAAAAATAAATAAGTAATAAATAATTTAAAAATATATCACTTTACCAAATATATCTAGCTGTTTTTGTTGAAACGTAATATCAACCATACTTTTCTTTGAAGAATCATTGGCGCTGGAATCTCCGCTTTGATCTTCTTTTCTTTCCATTAGTCTCGTTATTTTGTCTTCACGTCCGGAGCGAATATCATCCAGTAAGCAATCAATAAGCTAAAACCACGAGAAAGAAATAATTAATATTTTTAATAAATAAAATACAGGTTTTCCTAAAAATCACCCCTTTTGTATAGTATTCTTCAAATAAGAATGTCAGTGCGCAATAAAAAATGCATGATTTTTTAAGACCAGGGACTCGAACCGAAAAATTTTGGGGTTCGGTTACGGTTAAAGATTTTTACATTAATAAAAATTCGGTTTCGGTTAAATAAACATATAATTTTCGTTTTTTCCGGTATCAGTTAAAATTAAAAATTAACTTTTTTTATTTTTTTGCCAAGCTCACAGGCACAGAATTCTCGATAGATGGCTCTGCATGTGGTCAGTTATAGGGAAAATGAAGACAGAAGACTTACGTCATCGACCCGAAAAAAACCTTATAAAATGAAATATAACTTGTAAAAATTATTTACTTTTAAATACAGAAGAAAAAAAATAATAGTATTAAGAAACGCAAATATTAATGAAATTTACAAGTATTTCTAAGTCAATCTCTATTCCTTTTACGGAATATAAAATTATTTGAAATAATTGTAGTTCATGTATATCCCATACGTTGGCATGACAATGTTTACTTTAAATTTTATATCGATCAAATATCGATCCTGTCACTATTGTCACCTTAGAGAGCAAAAGATGCCCTACAAATAAGCAAATCTTGAAAAGAAGATAAGGGGCCTGTGTCAGAAGACTTACGTCATCGACCCGAAAAAAACGTTATAAAATGAAATATAACTTGTAGAAATTATTTACTTTTAAATACAAAAGAAAAAAAATAATAGTATTAAGAAACGCAAATATTAATGAAATTTACAAGTATTTCTAAGTCAATCTCTATTCCTTTTACGGAATATAAAATTATTTGAAATAATTGTAGTTAATTTATATACCATAGGTTGGCATGACAATGTTTACATTAAATTTTATATCGATCAAATATCGTTCCTATCACTATTGTCACCTTAGGGCCGGTTTTTCAATGTACTGGCAAGTGTCTGTTAAGTCTCTGTAAAATATATCCTCATGGTAAACACCTATTTCAGTTTTTCAATGTCATGTTAGCGTTGCCAACAGGATAAGTCTTAGCTAAACAAGAGGTTAACGTAACAGACACTTTGACCTACCGATAAAATTTTACCAGTAGGATAAATTCAGCTGTTCTGACATATTGACATTGACAGTTAAATAATATTCGTAGAAAATTATAGAAATATGTGTACAATAGACTTATGTAAATGTGTTTTTCGATAATAAAGACAAGGAAAAGGAAAAATTGGAAGATTTCGTTTGTTATTATAATGGTAGTGAATCGAAAACCACATTGAAAGACGTCGACCACATCTCGTTGACTTCTAGTGACGATAAATATTTTGAAAGGTTCAAATTTAGCAAAAAAAATACTGCTATGTATTCAGAGAATGCTGTTATATCCAATGGTATAAACATTTGTTTTAAAAATGTCTTGTATACCAATGAATGTGGCAGAGTACTTTTCACGGCTTATTAAAAAATGTATAAATTTCATCAAATTATAATACATATTCCACTTTATAATAATTTATTTTGATTACAAGAATGAGAAGAATTAATAACAAGCAAAACGTTGATTACAACAATGTTGCGTCAATATACAACAAAGTTATTGTTTAATCCTAATAAATTATATAAAATATATTGTGTAGTGTTAAAAATAGAATGTATAACGCAATGTTCTACTAATCACTTCGAAATTGAGAATTGCCAAGAAGACCAAACCTGCTCTTATAAAATACTGAAATTCGCTACCTTTTCTAATTAATGACCAATGAGACAGTATATTTTTTAAGAAACAGAACATACGAATATGTGTACATTTGTAGGCAAAATCTCAGTACAAATTTACAACTGCTTGATGATTGAAGCCCGAAATAAATGTAATACAATAATACATGTAATAAAATAAAATCCATAATTATATGACAGTCAGTAGAAAAATAGTTTTTCCCAATCTTCAGTTCATGTATTCTTACCACATATTGCTACAAACTAAAGCAAACTTTAAATTTGCTTGAACGTCACAGATTCAGTTCTGTCAACAACTATAACTGTCAATCATATTCGAATAAAAATATGTGGAAATTATGTTCAAAATGACACATGAATCGTTACGAACACAGTAAATATCAGCTTATAATTATTGCCAACCTTACAGTTGACAACCAAAAGTGTCTATTACTTACCGGACAGATAAATTCGTATTGAGAAACGCATTTTCATTACCATGGAGTTTATCTGATGGATAAATTTAATCTGCTAGGTAGTTAACAAACACTTTAACAAGCGATTGAAAAACCGGCCCTTAGAGAGCAAAAGATGCCCTACAAATAAGCAAATCTTGAAAAGAAGATATGGGGCCTGTGTCAGAATGACAGCTAGTAATTATGTACATAACTTAAAAATGTCATCAATTTTAATTCAAAATTTCAAGATTTTCTAAGTTCACCTGGTTTTATTTTCATAAATTTTGGAAAAATTCCACTACTTTTGCACTTTTTTAGGAAAATACCTGGTTTCTTTGTCACCACGAGTGTGGACTTTACTTGGCGAGTTAAATAAACATGAAACTGGAAATTCAGTATATTTAGAAAGAAAAATAATGACATTTGACATCTATTTACATGATACAAAGTCACATGACTGCTCGCGCCTTATAAATTAGTATCCATGTAAACGTAGTAGTATACGACATCATTACTTTAGGGATATTTTTTTGATGACGTAAGTCTTCTGCCTAATCATTTATATCATATACCTATTAGACTAATATATTGCTGATCCCCTATCTCTCCAATGTGTTGTGCTTCCGTTAAAGAATATGAGACAGAAGATATATCTCCATCGCTCACAAGCGATACAGTGATTTGTATGCGCATGCTCGTGAAACTAAAATATATTTCTTAGCGGCCAGGAAAATTTCCTTCCAAGTGACAATTTTCTAATTAGAATTAAATAAATAAATATACAAATTTCAACAAAGTAAAGAATTCTTATACATGATATTATCATTATAATTTAATGTTGTTTATGTATAATAACATTACTACAGCGCGAAATTTAAAATTCAATGAAATTATGATAACTAAACAAATATTTTAAATTATGTTGAAAAATCAATATTCGACTGTGTTAGGATGGAGGTAGATACAGGAAAGTAAGAAATCTTCGGACTTTCAGTCAATTAATAAAATTTATTCACGCCGACGTTTCGACTATACTATAGTCTTCTTCAGGGCTAGAATGGTCAGTTGAAAAAAGGGGAACCACATGTGGATAATATAACATACAGCACGGACAATTAAAAAAATAAATAAATATGAATAAATAAATAAATAGTTAAAACCAACATATCACAGAGAGAAATTCGTCTAAAAATGAAAAAATTATCTTTGATGAGTGCAATATTTATGGAACAACAAATAACTAGTAACATGTAAAAAATTTTTTTTAAGAATCCATTCCCCTTTTTTCAACTGACCATTCTAGCCCTGAAGAAGACTATAGTATAGTCGAAACGTCGGCGTGAATAAATTTTATTAATTGACTGAAAGTCCGAAGATTTCTTACTTTCCTGTATCTACCTCCATTTTAAATTATGTTTTGTACAATTAAAATTTATTTTATTCAATTTTTACATTTTAGACTGTGTTTATTAATTTCATAGGAGCAACTATAAGCAACGATTTATTTGGTAGTGACTGAAAAAAATAGTTTTCATTATCATCTAGATAATTAGTTTTTCTTTTGTCAGAATGAAATTCATAATGGTTTGTTATTTCCAAATAAAACCATTCGCCTAATGAATAAACATTATCTTAACTCATTGCTGTAAAAATATATATTAATATTTATGATACTTTTCAATTCTAATTTGGATTATTTGTCAGCGTCTGAACTACAGTTTTTACAAAAGTAAATGAGCACAAATTCACTTGTTTTCACAGTAAATGCTGCAATCACAATGACAATTGACTTCGAATAACGCACGTGGTTACAGGAAACTTCAACTTTCAAATCCCACTCTTTCATTATTTCCGTTAGCGGCACAAGTAGCCAATAGAATTATAGAATGCGAGCATGCGCATCCAAAGCACTGTATCGCTTGTGAGCGATGGAGATATATCTTCTATTTCATATTCTTTAACGGATGAATCGCGGAGGATTAGCAGTATATTAGTCTAATAGGTATATGATTTATATATAGTGAAAATGAAATGGCAGAAGACTTACGTCATAGACCCGAAAAAAACCTTATAAAATGAAATATAACTTGTAGAAATTATTTATTTTTAAATACAGAAGAAAAAAAATAGTAGTATTAAGAAACGTAAATATTAATGAAATTTACAAGTATTTCTAAATCAATATCTATTCCTTTTACGGAATATAAAATTATTTGAAATAATTGTAGTTCATTTTTATACAATACGTTGGCATGACAATGTTTACATTAAATTTCATATCGATCGAATATCGATCCTGTCACTATTGTCACTCGGTTGTCAGTTTTCTCTGCGTTAAGTATTTGTGACATGCTACAGTATTACTTGTTTATTTTAATAAGTAATATACTAACACCTCTATAATAATGCGTAAAGCATGAAGAAAGTAATTTAAGAAACTAACCATGGATGTCGTAAATTTTTCCGAACGGGAATTGTCCAACGGTGGGCCATTAATACCGTTGAAAGCCGTTCAAAAGGTATTTTTTTCAAATATTTCTTTTCTTATCAATCTTTAATTTAATGTATTTTTAGAGAGCTATAGATGCCCTGCAAATAAGCAAATCTTGACAAGCAGATATGGGAGCCCGTGTTAGAATGACAGCTAGTAATCACGTAGATACATAACTTACAAATGTCATAAATTTTGATTTGATTGCCACCAGGAATGTGGACTTTACTTAGCGAGTTAAATAAAAATATGAAATTGGAAAATTATGAAAATTGGAATGAAAAATGACGACATTTAAAATCTGTATACAGTGTGTCCCATTTAGAGGTGCCACCATTGGGATCTCGAGAACTATAAGGAATACGATGTCGGTTAAATGGAACTATTTGTGCGCCTTTGGGAGGCCATTTCAGATGTGCTTTTGTTTTTCCAAAAATTTTCATAGGGCACTAGATAATGACGAAAAACTAAATATTGTTGATTTTTTCTTTTTCAAATAACTTCTAAAATATTAGTAATTGAGAAAAACGTTTCAAATATAAAAGATAGATATTTTTATTATCTAACCAGTGGCGTACAAAATAAATTTTTATATCCGTAAATTTCCGAGATATAACACAAACTTATATTTTTTTTAATGAAACCTTATATCTGATTTTAGTCTCAAAAAAATTATTATTTTTTTCTCTTTTCAATGATATAAGGGTTATTGGGTGGTAGTATGAACAAGTGATTAAGGGTGATTAGCTAGGAGATGACTAGCAGTGTTTTAGTGCTGTCAATCGTTTATGGATTATTTTAGAGAAAAATACTTCAAATAGCAGTTATAGAAAAATTAATTGTACGCAACTTTTATTTGAAATATATTTCTCTAAAATAATCAATAAACGATTGACAGCGCTAAAACACTGCTAGTCATCTCCTAGTTAATCACCCTTAATCACTTGTTCATACTACCACCCATTATGTTTTATATTTGTTTTGCCTTCAAAGTTATTATTTTTTCCTTATTTTGTATTAAATTTACAATTATTTTGAAAATATTTCTAGATTTATATTTAGAAATAATCCTTGTATTTAAATAATTTATTTCGTTACAAAATTTTGCTCAAAACTCGTATTAAATTAATTTTTATAATATTTTGTATCAGGTCGCCCTTGGCACATTATAATGTAATTTGTAATTATAAGTCTAGAATGAAAATATTAAGTAATAAAGGCATAAAATAAATGATATCGATCAAATACAATATAATTAATTAAAATAATAATGTTTTTTTGGAATATAATAAGAAAATTCAGGAAAATAAAGAGAAAAATTAAATTTTAGGTGCAAAACAAATATAAAACATAATAACCCTTATCATTGAAAGGGAAAAAAAATAATGATTTTTTTGAGACTAAAATCAGATATGTTTCATTTAAAAAAATATAAGTTTGTGTTATATCTCGAAAATTTACGGATATAAAAATTTATTTTGTACGCCACTGGTTAGAAAATAAAAATATCTATCTTTTATATTTGAAACGTTTTTCTCAATTACTAATATTTTAGAAGTTATTTGAAAAAGAAAAAATCAACAATATACAGTTTTTCGTCATTATCTAGTGCCCTATGAAAATTTTTGGAAAAAGAAAAGCACATCTAAAATATCCTCCCAAAGGCGCACAAAAAGTTCCATTTAACCGACATCGTATCTCTTATAGTTCTCGAGATCCCAATTGTGGCACCTCTAAATGGGACACACTGTATAATTACTAGCTGTCATTCTGACACGGGCCCCCATATCTGCTTGTCAAGAAAGACCAACAAAGTCACATGACTACTCGTAATCGTAAACGTAGTAGTATATGACGTCATTACTTTAGGGATATTTTTTGATGACGTAAGTCTTCTGCCATTTCATTTCTACCATACCATATACCTCTCATATCTTGGATAGTTTATTATCACCCATTCAACCTAGTCAGTGCCTCCTAGAGACTTCAGTGCACCACACTGATGAGCTCCAATAAAAGCTAAACTCGCCTGTGGTTCTAGTTGAGTGGGCCAGTCTCTGATAAATGACTGAAAAGTTGATTCAGAGACTGAAATCTTGTGAAACATGTCTAGTATGATTTTTAAAAATGTATATTAGATCCGTTTCAGTTTATTAAGACCAAGACGTAGTGATTTTTTTAAGAAAGAAAGAAATGAGAAATTATAGCAAACTTCCGTCCGAAAATGCGACAAAGGTATGGAATAAAATGTTGTACGTTATACGTCCGTGAAATGATTTTTACGGTACTCATTTCGAAATTCCTTACTCGGCTCTTTCGTCGCTTTATCCGGAAACATCTTATTCATACCGTAAAAACTCATTTACCGCCTTATAACGTAAATTACTATTAAGAAGTGGTGCACTCCCCAAGCCAGCAATGAGTGCCCGTGCCTGGTAAACATCCGCACGGTACAAATATGTCATCATCATTACCGATATCTGCGATAAAGCAGATTGTGGCACACTCAGAAATGGGTAATACGCCGTGATGATATGTTTATTTATTTATTTTACGAAGTACTTACCAATATGGAAGTAGTAATACTGTTGTCTGTTAAAATACGGCCTTTCAGTGAAAGAACAAGTAAAGTAATCCGTGCTAATCCATTCTCTGGTGCATGATTTAAAGCATCACAATCTGATTTATCCATGAGCTGAATAAAATTAATGTAAATAACACTTTTTTTCATACAGTACTTTAATAAATAATACCGTTTGAGTGCCCCGTCTAAATAAGGTAATAATAAACCGCTCCATTGCAAAAGTAAATCTGAGGGATGTATAGACTTGTTCTTCTGCCTTTAATTCTTCTTCAGTTTTTTCTTCTCTTAAACTCACAACTACACTTCGTCTTCTCATATGTCTACGATATTCTGAAGGTTTAGGCTCCTCCATTTTTGGTAGTATCTCAGCTTCACCTATATTTTCATTTAGAGTTAGTAAGAGTTTACTATAATCATATTCGCTGAGCATGAGCTAAAACAACAGAGAGAAAAATTAATAATTTTAATATACCGGATGTCTACTTCAAATCCGTAATATAGGGAATACAATGTTATCTTTTTCATTTTACTGTAATTTCTGACCCTTTAATTTTGGAAGAAAAGTTGTTCATAATTAAAAACTACATAAAATGAGATTAACATTAATCACAATTTCATTTTATTTTACAAAAAAAAAAAAACGCAAATTAAAATTCGCAATTTACAGCAAATTTCAGTGTCAATTTTTTTTATTTGACAGATTTCATAATTCAACTCTTGTCAATAAATAATTTTATACAATTATTAAAAGTGCAATTAAACACAAAAAGAAAGTACAAAATGATTCATGAATAGTTATTTATGCAACAAGAGTAAAAAGTATAGTCTTATTGAGTGAAAGAAGAAACTTTTTACTCGAGTTGCATACAATTTCTTTTTACGTCTGCAATAAAAGTGTGAAAAAAAGTGCCGTAACGTGTCATTATTTCACGCGTTTGCGTTAAAAAAGTGCACTTTTTTCACACTTTTATTGTGTTAAAAAAGACATACTTTATAAATACATTTTAATGAAAAAAAGTGTACTTTTTTAACAGACGTAAATAATGGTATATTATTATAACATTCTAGGTTAATTATAATAATACTATGTCAAAAGTTAAATGTCAAATAAAAACAAATAAAACATCAATAATTCAATTCTGAAATATGCTGTTAATTGCTAATTTTAATTTGCGTTTTTTCGTAAAAAAAAAGAAATTGTGATTAATTTTAGTCCCATATAGTGTAGCTTTTAATTCTGAACATTTTTATTTACAACTTTTCTATAAAATTAATAGGCCAGAAACTACAGCAAAATTAAAAAAAAAAAAACATTGTATTCCCTATATTACGGATTTCAAGTAGACACCCGGTATACCTATTGGCTCGTACCGCGATCACGTTTTTAACTAAAATACTGATTTAAGAAATGTCAAATTCAAATTTCAAAATGTAATTTCACCCTTATGTTAGAAGATCGATTTATTTAAAAATATTTGTTTGAATACAAACTATGTTCTGCTTTAAAATCATATTTTGATAAATTTGATAGTACTTAATATTATTAAATAATTAAATTTGACATTTCTTAAAATAGTGTGTTAGTTAAAACCGTGATCGTGGAACAAGCATTAAGTTTAAAAACCACTAACCTCAATAGATTTTAATTCTCCAACGACGTCAATTTCAGGAATTTTTTTGTACCAGGATACAGTTAAATTTCTTTTTACTTTCAATATAAATGTTATTGGTTGTATTAAAACACATTCTAATTTATTTTGTAAGTGGTCATCAAGCAATATTCTGGACATTTTCATATCTTTTAAATATAGTTTCATTTCATCAACAAGACCATGTGTACCAATTTCGTTCACTACGTCCAGTTGTACCAAAGTATTGTTCAGTTGAATGAAACCCAGATCAAGAATGAACCCGTCATAACTTGTTGAATTTACCGGAATAATAATGACAGGTGCTTTCAGATTTATATTAAACTTTATGCGGGTGGCACTTTCATAAGCGTTTTTCATATTTATTTTAGCAGTTTCGGCAGCTGCTGATGTTGCTTGTTTCATGGCAGCTTGAGCTTCTTGAAATTTATTTAAAAAGTTCTGCAATCATTTTCAAATATAACATTTTTCCTTAAAAATTTGCGTGATATTTTTGCATATTACCGTAAAATATATAAAATTAACAAATACATATTAATAATAATTCATTTACCAATAATGAAGAGTATACATATTTTACAATTTGGTTTATGTTCCAAAAATGCAAATATTGTATTCCTCACGTAGAATGGCATTGCGCAATAAAAATGCATGATTCTTGACGACATACGTAATTGAAACAGTTTCGTTTTGCCACACAGGTTGTTCCTGTTCACATAGCTTGTATACATTGCTGAAAAAGATAGTTTTCTAGTAGGTGTCAACACAGATTATAGAGCGAATGAGGTACTTGCACCTACGTCACTCAAGCCCATTCATCATGGCGGTCGAACAGCTGATCGCGGGCAAATAAACCAAATATTAACATGGATTCAAATGGAGAATTCGTGTTTACATTTCAAAAAATCTTTAAGTAATTATTTATGTGAACGTTTGTGTAAATTATATTTGCAATTATAACGGCTAAACACTAGTAGCACTGTTGAAGTAAAATGAGAAAAAAAGTCACACACATAATCGCAGTAATGTTTTGAAACCAAAACAAGATGTATTCATCACGTGTTTCCCTATTGCATTCATTTTGTATTACGTTTTATTGCCTCTAAGTGCATGTGCAAGGCTGCAAGGTAAGTAATAATCATTATAATTTAATTGTAAATGGAATGAAGTAAATTAAGGTAAATATGGACAAGCCTTAATGGGGAAAATGAAAGATAATTTTCAAAAATAATACTTATTAATAATATTTATCATTACTCGCTAGAATAGGCAGAATTTTATGAATATAATAAAAATATTCTGGAAATAGATTCTGTTGTAATAACCGACCACTGAACAGAACTGTGGCATAAAAATTATAATACAGTATGTCCTATTTAGAGGTGCCACCATTGGGATCTCGAGAACTATAAGAGATACGATGTCGGTTAAATGGAATTTTTTGTGCGCGTTTGAGAGGCCATCTCAGATGTGCTTTTGTTTTTCCAAAAATTCTCATAGGGCACTAGATAATGACGAAAAACTGAATATTGTTGATTTTTTCTTTTTCAAATAACTTCTAAACTATTAGTAATTGAGAAAAAAGTTTCAAATATAAAAGATAGATATTTATATTAACTAACCAGTGGCGTACGAAATAAATTTTTATATCCGTAAATTTTCGAGATATAACACAAACTTATATTTTTTTAAATGGAACCCATATCTTATTTTAGTCTCAAAAAAATAATTATTTTTTTCTCTTTTTAATGATGTAAGGGTTATTACGTTTTATATTTGTTTTGCTCCTAAAATTTAATTTTAATATATAATTTTGAGAATGCAACATCCCATAAAACGTAATGAGAAATGGGCGTTTGGCTGCCCACAATCAGCTGTTAAACTGACATATCCGGCCATATTGAAATGTCACGTGCAAGTACCTCATTGAACGACCTATAAACGAAACATTATTGCGCAATGCCATTCTTACATGAGGATGCACTTACTAGTAAGAAATTACTGTAACATACAAAAGTATGAATAAAACTCGATTTCTGTACTGACATTATCTTTATTGAAAACACAAAAATTGTTTCACAATTTTTGTGTTTTCAATAAAGATAATGTCAGTCCAGAAATCGAGTTTTATTCAGATTAATACATTATCTTGCGAGTTAAAGTTTAAAGACAAGTTATACAAAAGTATAATTTGATACTTACAAGAATAGAACTAACAAATAAATTCAGGAACGTTATTCTTATACAACTCATTGAAACTGAAATACTTAAATCAGTGGTGTTTTCAATGCCAGTCACTTTGTTGTAAGATACAATTTGCACGTCAAGTGCATTATTTGTATCGGTTTTAAACAACACCTGAAATATAATACAATATTTAGTAATAAGTTACTATGTTTATTTCCAGTTAGCAAATTTTAATACATATTTTTTCTGTACAGACTATTTATATTTGTTCTGGATAATGACAAGGGTTACTGAGGATTTAAACGGGGATATTTATGTTTTCGGTCAAAAAATATAGTATTCTGTGAATAAGCACGAATAGGGTCCCCACAACATGTTTTTACAATGTTGTCTGTGTGTGTGTGACGATTTTTTCTTCCACGATAACTCATATCAAACTTCCAAAAATTTATTTTCCTTATATAAGCTTTCTGCATTAATATATAAAGTTAATTATATTTTGGATAAAATTGGATATCCGGAAGTGGTACTTTATTTGAAGCCCTTAACAATTTTTAATGTAAAACTATATTAAAAATATCCAAAATTTTTAAGACTTTCATATCAAGGGGAACAACATATTAGACTTTAGCTAAAATTGATAACCCGGAAATGATACTTTACTTGAATGTATTCAAATAATAGCGAGTTAAAATTTCAAAACAGTTTCCTCACCATATTATTTTCTTCCAGTTACAACCCCGTTATTCTAGAACCGCGGAATAGTAATATTATACATTACCTTAGTGTGAATTGAATCAGGATTCATGTCCAACACAACAAGATCAGTCAGCCTAGCAGTGATTTGTGTATATAACTTCTTTAGTATAATTTCTGTAGCAATACCTTTTATTGAGAAATTGGCTATTGGTCGTTTATCATTTGACATTAATAGATCTAATTCATCTAATTTTGCAGTTAATTTCAACATTATTGTCTCCATAATCATTTTCGTAGTTCTTCTTGCTTTTACTTGTCTAGTTTTTTGTTGTGCTACCTCTAGTAATCGTTGTTTAGTTGAAGTAGATGGAGTAGAAACTGTACTTTCTTTTGATAATAAAACATTTTGCACTTCCGCAGTATTGGACTTAATATCATTCAAAGCATACTGAAAATCGCTTGAAAGATATAAAAGTTCTTGTATACTTTGTTGATGTAATTGTAATTGAAGTTTTGAAAAATTTAATTCTAATCGTTGTTCACAGGAACCAAACTTTCCATGAAATTCCGGATGTTTCCTATCGATCTGCAACATAATAGTTATTTATGCAACAAGAGTAAAAAGTAATTCATTATTTAATTTGACATAAACTGTAGGCGACTGTAACATTTTCTGAGTATAAATTGAGACATGCAAGAATAACACAAATGAAGAAAGAAAATATAAAATATGTGCATTTTTTTGTCTCGTTACCCTGAGAAACGAATTTTAATTTTTTAGATTTTACTGAAAGAAAATACAATTTTCAACATTTTAAAAGCAAACTTGTGACGATGTGATCTGTCACAAGAATATTAGTTCAAACCGCTTTTGCCGCGCTCTCCTTTTTCACGCGACGCTGAAAACTTTTCTTTGCTATGCCGGACGTAAAGTACACCGTTTACATTAAGTACGAGCGTAATATCTCAACTAGAAATCCGCGTTCCATTTTTTTCCAAATTTTGGTTAAAATCCCACGTGCTCTTTTGATTCTCGAACATTCGCAAAACAAGCTAAAGCCTGAATAGCCAGCCTCCGGCTATAAAAGCCGCGCCGCCGAGATGCGAAAGATAGTATTCTTCCGATGCAGATTTCGACTCCAGCCGGACCCGCAGAAATCTCCAGGTGAGAAACCGTGGTTTTTTTGATCTCCCGCCGTGAGCTCCCCGCGAGTTTGTTTTATTGTTTTGCCCATCGTCGTGGCTCGTTGCGTGACTCAGAGCGTCGAACATCGTAACACTGGTAGCGTGTAGACCGCCAGCGTCTTTGGGAGACGCACCTGAGCAATACCAGGGTCACCACGGTGAAGCCGCCGCCGTCCGTACCCCTAGAGTATAGTTTGTTTCGCGAGCATCGTCGCTTGTAGTGGCCCGTTGCGAGACCAACCGCCTTAGCACTTCGACGTCGCCGGCGTGTAAACCCGGGCGTTGCCGTCGCCAAGGTGCGTGACTAACCAGAGCCATTACAAGTGACCCGACGCCACCACGCCGACGTTATCTCCGTATTTCATCCCTGATAGTGGCCTGTTGTGAGATTAACCTCTTTAGCGCCTCGACGCCATCAGGCGTTGACGCCAATAAGGTGCGTGACCATCCAGGGCTATTACCGACCGACGACGCCGTCCCGACGCCGGGCGTCGTTTTTGAGAAAACCCCCGATTCGGATCCTCCTCGGTATAAGAAACCGTCGCGACATATCGGCGTCGCGACGCCGGGCGTCGTTTTCGAGAAAACCGCATTTTGAAAAAACACTCTTCGGAAACAAGTTTACCACACCGCCGGCAAGCGTCCTGACGCATCGACGCCGCGACCCCGGGCGTCGTTTTGTGGATGAGCCTCCTTTTCACTTCTACGTACCGGGAAACGCGTCCACATCACCGTATTTACAAAATCCCGCAGTATCGGCGCCGCGACGCCGGGCGTCGTTTTTGAGATAACGCCATTTTCGAAATCCTAGTCACCGGTAAAGCAACTTTACACTATTCGGAGACATCCTACCTCACCGACACCGCGACGCCGAGCGTCTTTTTCCGGAAAACAACACTTTTGGATTCCGTACTTCAGGGCTTCGTAAACCCCACCGTATCCGATCAGCTTTCCGCTATCCAGCCGACGCGACGCCAAGCGTCGTCTTTCCCGAATACCCCGTTTCCGTCTTAAATACAAATTCACTTGGAACGCCTAGCCATAGGACCTCTTGTACTCGAAATTGGAACAATAAACCAGCCTTTCTACCAACGCAATTGTTTTCATTCACTATTTGAACCTTGACTCCAAAGCAGCTACCGAACCGTTGGCGCCCGAGCAACCAAACGCCAACATTCTTACACGTATACGAAAAATACGTTACAAACTATTCACGATGCAAATTTAGACGTCAGCGCCGCTAGTGAACTTGTTTGGAGGGTATTGAGGTGTCAATCTCTTGTTTACTTTGTGATATTTTTGCATGAAATAAATTACCTGCGTAAAATGCACTGTAAACAGATACTGATCAAGCCCTTCGGTCATTGGAGTTTTGATTATATCCACCGTTGCCACAGTACGATAATGTGTTAGGCCAATTCCGCCCAATCTTACTGAGACGTCCGTAAGCAAAGGTTGTTTCATCAACTCCACTTCCAGCATAATGCAACGGAATTCAATTAACTTCTCTGAAGTTATAGTAGGTCCAACTTTAGACTTGCACATTATTAATGCTAATTCTGCAATTCATACAAAAATAATGTATTAAAATAAATAAAATTGTTTTAGGAAACGCAAGTTGCATCAAATATTGTTATCAGCAGTAATATAACAAGAGAATGAGAATAAATTGAAAATAATTTGACAGACTTTTCGAAAACTTGTTGCCAGGCAAGTCACGAAAGGGCTTTCGTGACTTCGTAGGGCTTGAGTGGATATTGTCAAATGACAACAAGTTTGAAATAGAAACTGGCTAATTATTTTCTAATTTATCGAACTCTCGAATCATATTTAATTAGATTATTTTTATACAAATATGTATACGTTATATTCACGAAGAAATTATTATTAAACATAAATAATAAGCATTTTTTTTTCCTAATAATTATAGAACACTGAAACAGTTTGACAATATTATGACACAAAGTATGACGGCTCATGGCGGTAGTGTTTGTTTTGAAGATTCAATGTTTAAAATTTCTGATATTATTAATTTAATTAATATTACAAATTGATTTAATTATAAATACATTATTATTGTTAATATTACTAGATTATAATTAAACAAATTCATCAAACACAAAATTGTTAATTTTTTTGTTAGGTTATACATCAACGTGACATTTCTTAATGTTTTAAAGGTGACCGCAGTAGTCGCGCGAATCTCCTTTTTAAAATCAGGCGACTAATCAAATTTTTAGGACCTAGCGCGACATACCCAATTAGTAATCAACTTCAATCGCTTGTAGTTTGCGACCTAATCAATATTTAATTTTTTTCTTTTTCACTAATACTCATTCATTTATATACAGTGTATCCCATTTAGAGGTGCCACCATTGGGATCTCGAGAACTATAAGAGATACGATGTCGGTTAAATGGAACTTTTTGTGCGCCTTTGGGAGGCCATCTCAGATGTGCTTTTATTTTTCCAAAAATTCTCATAAGGCACTAGATAATGACGAAAAACTGAATATTGTTGATTTTTTATAAAATAATATAAAACATAATAACCCTTACACAACCGCACAAAAAGTTCTATTTAATCGACATCGTATCTCTTATAGTTCTCGAGATCCCAATGGTGGCACCTCTAAATGGGACACACTGTATATTTTCGTCTTCTTATTTAAGATAGTTAAAATTTGACTACAGTATAGTACCCTATTATGAACAAAAATATTTTACCGTTCATTTCGAACTTTACTTCTAAATCAGTCATTTGGACCGCATCATAGTCAATTGATCCTGATTTGACTGAAGGTCTTGCTGCTTTATCAGTTGCCATCAAGGGTCCAAAAGACATAAGAGAAACCATTGATGATCTTCGCTAAAACATAATCCGTCATTTTTTCTTTAAAGCTAATGGCATGTCATATGAGGGTTGTACAGTATTTATTGTCCCCAACATATAGGCTTCGAAATATTGTCTCATAACAACAGCTATTTTTTATTGTTTATCTGTTACACGAAGTGCCAAATTTGATTGTTCTAGTGTTAATAATTTACAAGGCTTCATAAGATGTCAGCGAGATGGGTACCCCAAATATTAGCGCCCGAACAAAAATGAGAGTTACCTCCTTAGAAGCCAATTTGACGTTGTTTAAACAAAATCCAAACAGCTTTTTGGCTCGCTTTGTTACAATTGATGAAACGTAGATTTACCACTTCGATCACGAGTCGAAATTTCAAAGTATGAATCTCGACATCGAGAATCTTATCCACCTTGCAAATTTAGAGTTAGATTATGGCTACTGCATTTTGAGATGCTCAGGGAATTTATTGATTATTTGGAATGTGGCCACACAATCACTGGTCAGTATTAGGCAACATTAATTGCTAAAATTCGTGGTTGCATTACAGAAAAAAGGAAAATTTTCACTTGGAATTCGGCCCCATTAGGGCCATGCTCAAGTTCATAAATGTCTTGTTTCCAAGAACGCAATTCATGATGTCGGTTTCAGACCGATGTATACATCCACCGTATTCATCTGACCTAACGCCTAGAGATTTTTTTTATTTCCCAATCTAAAGGAAATATACGAGGAAGAAATTTTAAAACCGACGAAGCTGTTATGGCAGCAGTTCAGAATTTCATTTGTATTAAAGACTCCCGAGTTTTTTTAAAAAAAAGGTGTTACTATGTTAGAACATAGATGAAATAAGTGTCTTCATGTACGCGGTTATGTTGAAAAATAAATTTACTTTATATATTAGGCAGGTTTGTCATGAAAAAACCCAGTCCGAGCGGCGGTGAGCAGGTTATTACAAGTTCGTTAGAACCTAGAAGAGTATTCGCACGAAAATATCACACAGTTTAGTAAAAATCGTATTACATTATAATTAATTGCAATGTAATAAACTAGTGAATCTTGTAATAGGGTATTATCTCATTATTTTTTTTTATTTTTTATTTTTTTTTTTTTCTTAAAGAACAAGTATATCCAAGAGTGCCTGTGAAAACCCGAGTTAAAAATTCCATTTAATAAGCGAGATATTAACTTTTAGTTTGATTTTGTTGTGTCACGTGATAGTGACGTACTAGTTGTACAGTACCAGTGGTGTACAATCAGTGGTTCATAGCTTTTTAAGGAGGTGTTGACCAAGTATTGAAAAAGGCAGGAAATAAAATATATTTCATTACAATCTTACATACTATTACCAAAAAACTGAAGAAAATTATAAGATAATTAATCTAAGTAATTGATTACATATTTTTCATTGTACTACGAAAACATTTTGAAATTCTCAAACTATTAGTGGCGCTTGTCTTGTATCGTAAATTGACTCGTAAGTTTTGTTTTGAAATGTTTTGGAGGTTGGAGTTCATTTATTACGTTTATTGCTTTGTTTCTTCTGTTCGAGTTTTATTAATATTATTTCTTAAAGAAATACTTCTGTTTTGCCTAATTCTTTGTGGTAAGTACACATTCAAATCATATAGTTCTGATAAAATTATATTGAATTTTTTTAATGGTTAGATGCTTCATTTTGTATTTAATGAAATACAAATATTTTAAAAATAATTCTTGTCGCAGTAACTTTTATATTCATATATTGAAATCAAGCAAGTAGCTGACACAGCGAGTAACACAAAAAAAATATCTTGATGTGGACACCACATGACTTCCTTGTACGCCTGTTACTTTGACATTAACATTAAATTCTTTATTTTTTTTTGTTATTTTTTGTTCTAATTCGTAGCAAACTTAATTACAGAAACCAATAGGTACATAATTTTTAAATTTACATATCTCGCTTGTACAAAGAGCTAATTTAATCATACTTGATGTTTTCGACACAGAATTCAATTCTCTAAAACTTTTATTTACAGCATTTATTATTTAAATCAAACTAACACCATTTTTTTCAAAAAAACTGATAACAGATTCAAGTAAAGTATCACTTCCGACTAGACTATTTTAACCAAAACCAAAATTTGAAAAGTTTTAGATTATAATTTAATATAGTTTTTCATTAAAACCTATTATAGGCTTGAAGTAAAGTACCACTTCCGGGTAGACCATTTTAACTAAAATCTATTACGTTATTCCCATTGATATAAAAGTATTATATACCAAATTTGAAAAGTTTTGAATTATATTTTAATATAGTTTTTCATTAAAATCTATTATAGGCTTCAAGTAAAGTACCACTTCTGGGTAGACTATTTTAACTAAAATTTATTATGTTATTCCCATTGATATAAATGTCTTATATAACAAATTTGAAAAGTTTTGGATTATATTTTAATATAGTTTTTCATTAAAATCTATTATAGGCTTCAAGTAAAGTACCACTTCCGAAAGTTATGTAATAACCAAAAAGGGAGGTACACAACTAGATGTTATAACAGTCCTAAATACAAAATTTTAACTTTTTACAGCTTCCTGTTTTTTAGCTAAGCGAGATACGTACGTACAGACGTCACGCCGAAATTAGTCAAAATGGGTTCAGGGATGGTCAAAATGGATATTTCCGTTGAAATCTGGAAACCGAAATTTTTCGCGATTACAATACTTCCTTTACTTCGTACAAGGAAGTAAAAAACAGAACACCTGAGCAGCTGTGCTACGAACACTCCCGAACTATTCGAAGTACACCCGAGTATGAACGGTACGTACTTAAGATGCGGTGTGTTACCACATTTAAACATGGAGTAGGGATTTCAACTGATCTTCCATTGATAGTACAACTATTACGCCATCATAATTTCAATGCTTTATATCTTTTGCAACAATCAATTTATAATGTGTTTTTTTTTGTTTTATTCCTCTTGTTTACCTACCAACTTTAATATATTTAATAAATTTTTCATATTGGCAATCATGAGAGAATACCCTATTATTTCTAACTTGTAGTACAAGAACAATGTAATATAAAAAACCCAAAAATGAGTTGTTTTTTTAAAAAAAAAACAGTGGGCTGGGTATATCTCGAAAAAACCCGAGTTTTTGACAACTCTGATATTAGGGCAATAAATACTGTACAACCCTCGTACTTATGTATAAATATATTTGTGTCTTACTGAATTTGGTTCTGGAGCAGTCATTGGATCTCCACCCGGCAAAGGGATGCTAACAATCAAGGCAATTAGGCTTAGTATACGATCTTCAAACATATTTACTGTAATACTAGGAAGATGTCCATTTATTTTCACTTTTGGTAATCGAGGATCATCAGGAAGGATACACTTATGAATATTCATTATCAAAGTGACTGGTTGTAGTATATGCATCGAACTTACGGTTTTCTCTACTATGCAAGTTTTCCAAGCTTCATCTTTGTTTGCAATAAGAACCTAAATATTAAATATTAATTTCGATGTACAATAAAATGATGTAAACATTCATACTTGTAGATTCGATAAACTAATAACAAATTTGTCGTAACTATCGGATATCAATTCTTCTAAAAGTTCAGCTTTCGATCCTTCTTTCTTCTGCAACTCTTTTACACGTGCGACGGACAATCGGCGAGGTAAAGTATTTATTTCAACTTCACCCAAATCGACTACTACCACAGACTTAGGACTGAAATATAAAATATTAAAATTAAAATAAGATGTTAACAGTGGGGGAGTTTCACAATTTTTGAAAATTATACCGGGTGTCTACTTTTTTTCACATTTTTATGTAAATTTTCCCTGAAGAAGGCACCAGTTTATGGTGCCAAAACGGTGGGTTTTAAGAAAATATACAGAACATAAACTAAAAAGGTAGCAGTAAAAGAGATAAAAAAGAATAGAAAGTCCAGAAATTTGTTTTTTGTTGAACGAAGATGGATATATACTGTTCACCACGGTGTATAAAAAGACAACAGATAACTGCAACGTTCGGCCATAGCTTGCGGACACTCATGTGACGAAGCGAATTAGCCAATCAGAACCTGGGGAGAAACTGTCACATCGAAGGTCAGAGAGCTGGGCAGCTTTCCAAATTCAAGAGTACCGTAATTTAAGAGTATACTGTGTTTTGGAAGAATGAGTTTTGTTGGAGTAAAAAATTGAAATTAAATTTTAAAAAATTAACAAAATTACTTATAATTACAACATTAATGTCAAGCCCCCTCTGAGAGAAAAGTTATACGTTTTGGAACGATTTTGAGTAATTTCGTACTCTGTAGTAGAGTTTTGGAACGCAACCCTGAAGTTTGTTTTGGTAGCGTGTTCAGAGGTTAAGAGTTTTATTTTCATAGTTTGGCAGTTTTCATATTGAAGTTTTTAGTGCGTATTGAGTTATTTTATATTTTTTTGCCAAACCACAGAATAGACATTCATACAGAAGCGACAGTCAGAGAGAGAAACGAAAATTAGAGAGAGAAAGAGTATGCCAACAAATTTAAAGGGCTAATCGGATAAAATAGGATTGTTTCGGCATATCTTCGTATCTTACAATTCTTTGTTCTTTTCATTATCTCGACGAGAACATTTTCTGTTGGGGTCAATAATAAAAATATATTGAGAAACACAAATTGATTTCTAATAAGAACAAACATGTTATTTTTTCAACAAACGATAGGAAAAATCGTTATCATAAAGAAAATCATTATACATATTTCACATATTCTGGAGGAACTGCTGTCTCAGCTTGTTACGCCCATGTATTTTAGGGTTATGGCTAATTCAAGCAAACCAAACACGTCTTCTCACTTTGACATATGTCATTTTGTGAACCGTTTGTGAATTTTAGAAGTGGTGTTAGTTTCTAATAAAATGGAAAAAACGAAGAAGGTAGAATCGGGAGGACTTGTTTGTTCATATAAAAACTGTATAAGGAGATTTAAAAAATTGAGAAAGCGAAATGTAAGTTTTTTTCGTTTCCGAAAGATTCATAAATGTAAGTAATGGAAAACGACTTCCATATCATGCAAAATGTATATTCACTTAATAAATATAGGTGTAAAATGTGGCTCAAGGCCTGAGGAAGAGAAGATTTGATGGAGAAGGATATTTGGGACATATTCATTGAATCTGACGTTTGTTTCCCAAGTCAAAGATATAGAAAATTCTGCATTGTATTGAATTTGTAAAATTCACGTATTTGTTCAATAAAAACATAATTATGTTTATTTTATGATTTCTTCTTAATTCGTTAATAAAATTAAAATTTTAGTACTTTTGTGTTCTAATTTTTCTTTTACCATTTAAAACAATTTAAATTTCGCACGTAAATTTGCCAACAAATTTAAAGTTCAAGGTCATAAACATCAAATCGCAACAACAATGGTGTAAACAAGGAGTGTCGCTTCTGTATATGTCTATTCTGTGGCCAAACTAAGAAAACAAAATGCATAATACGCTATAAACCAAAACAAACTTCAGCTCCTCGTCCTTCAATCTGACAGTTTCTCCCCAGGTTCTGATTGGCTAATTCACTTCGTCACGTGAGTGTCCGCAAGCTATTCAGCGTATTCCCGCCTTAGATCATATAACTTAAGTATATATACGCGAAACGTGATATGCGTAGGATTGATACAACCAACGTCTCAAATTCAAATGAGGCGGATGACAACAAACTTGAGACGCACATGCAACGGAAAATGACGCTTTATGATTCTGCGCAGTACGCTATCGAGAAAAAGAATTTTTCATCTCTTTTACTCTTACATAATTCCTCATTCCATCTCTCTTAGCCCTATGCATATCACTGACTTACATTGTGGATTATGTTTTCTCGTATCTAGTTAAGTTATATGATCTAAGATTCCCGCAGCGAGTATAACCTCAATCGTATTATATTATTTTGTTGTGTAGTTGTAGCCAGAGATCATGAAGCGGTAAGTATTGTTTTGTAAAATTTAAATAGATTAAATTTAAAATACTTTTTATAGCAACGTGAAGAAAATGTTTTATACCTGACTGCTCATTCTGCACTACGAAATACGTCCCATTGAGCACATAAACTAGTCACTTTGCTCTGTCGAAAGTCTGATGTCATAACCGGATTTTAAATAGCGAACAACCGCTTCTTTTGAATTATTTTACAATTTTAATTTAAAATTTTAAATATTCAAACAAAATTAATATTACTTATATTTTTTAATAAAGTACTTATATATGTTTTCAGTACTTGGTACTAAAACATTCAAATTTCACATAGTGAAACTCCCCTATTGGAATAAAAATATTTTACCTGGAATACAAGCCTTTATACGGAAGAAGAATGCAAGGCGCAGACACTCGAATATTTATATCCAATCTAGCATGCTGCTCTATCATATGCTGCATACCTGTAGTTGAGAATTCTTTAATGTTTTGCAGTTTCCCTACTGCGGCTTCTTGAATACTGAAAAGAAAAAAAATACAGTGTTAAAAAAACCCAATTCGGAATAGGCTATGAACAGTGAAACGTATGTCTTAAATTTAATTAAATGTCAATTTGACACAAGATTTGCATGACACATTGTCAAATGTTATCCAAAGAAATCAAAGCTTTTCTTCTTGAATCCTTATTTTAGAAATTGAAATAAATTAGAAAACGGTAAATGGCGATATTCTGTATCTTCGAGCATATGCTGACTAGAGAAGTAATGGATGCATTGCACAGTAATTGCACTCTGACGTCATATTAAGTCTGTCATCTAGCGATATTTTTGTAAAGCTTTGTAGAGATGATGCTCTGTTGCCACATAATTAATATATAATTAAATCAGATTGTATTAATTAAAAATTATTCTAATAATGCCAAAACAAATAAATTATTGCAATTTTGAATTTAAATATGATATATCCAATAAAGAAAAATGAATTTTGTGTCAAAATTAAGTTTTAAACAATAGTAAAATTTAACAATAAACGCAACTGGCAACAATGGATTACCTGTCATGTAATGAATGTGCTTGTGCTTAGTTTGTGAAGCGTTGTTGAAATGTTATAAGTTCAAAAAATATCTCAAAACTATGGCACAAATAGAAGTAAAATATGTTAAGAAACACAATTATTTCGAAAATATTGTTCCGTATCTTCTTGTAATGCGTCATCCCAATTATTATCGTAGGTATCATAGATTTCCGAAGAACCCAGAAATGAGAAAAAAATTGTTAATTTCATTAAAAATTAATACAGAAGTAAAGTAATTCGCATTTGTCTATTGTAAACATTTTAAGGAATTTGATTTCATACCAAGCTTTTTGAATTTAAAACTGACAACTATTTCATTTTATCATCTCTATGCGCAGAAAAACATCTGCGCTTTGAAAACATCTCATTTTTTACTATCTCTCTCACTTTGTGCAATGCATCCATTCCCTATACCAATCAACGACCAAATATAACTAGACAAAACATAGTTTAATTTTTTTGATATCCACTGGCCAGAGAGAGATAGAGATATGTTTTATCTAGTTCGAGCATTTCTCACTAGAGGCGCAATATCGTTGATATTTTAGAATAGAAAGTTTTTTAGAATATACATCAAGTTATACATATATTTCGATTACAGGTCAAATCTGTAAGTTTTATAGATCTGTAAATCTTTAAAAAACTTATAAAAACGCATCCATTTTGCATATAAGACGCGGGCTTTGACATTTGCTTGTATGGTCCACCCCAACAAGGTTGCCAAGATTACAGTTTGTGTGCCTTGTCCGTGTTACCAAATCAATTTATGTGTAAAATTAATTTATAAAAATATACAATATGTTTTGTTTATTTAATTATTTATAAGCTTTGGTATTAAATAAAAACCAACGTTTCATTAAAAAGTAAAACAGCAAATGTCAAATTACACTGATATATTCAAGTGGCCTCTAGTGAGAAAATCACGAACTAGATAAAACATATCTGTCTCTTTCTGGCCAGCCGAAATCAAAACATTCAATGAAGAGGGATAGGGAATGTTTTGTCTAGTTATATTTCGTCGTTGATACCAATGCATAGGATGTTGTGATCGAAAGATATGTAGGCGGGGGGCTGGAAGTCATGGTGTATTGTAGGCAGTGTTTTGTTGTGTTATATGTCACTACTTGTCATTTTACTGTAACAACGTTATTTTTTGCGTGTAGTTTGTGAGTATATCTCGGAGTATATCAAATTGTAATAAAAAATGCAAAGAAAGTACGGATATTTCGTTTCATGTATAAGTAACTGGGATTTTTTTTTACAAATAATATATTAAACAAAGTGTAACTTTTAGGTTTCCTGCTAATAATGACGTAAGAGTAACGAGACTGAAATTTATTGGAAATAAAGGTGATTTATATATTTCAAAAGGAGAAATTAGTCATTATTTTATAAAAAAAGGTAGTACAAATATTAAGATAATACGCAGTCTGCAATACACCACGGCTTCAATACGCAGCCCGAAGTACACCACGGCTTCCGCATATGTTCCGATCACAACAAACACCATAAGGCGGCCTCTAGTCAGTATATGCTTGAAGTACCACGCTAATATGCAGCTAAACAGATTCTGATTGGTCGAAAGCCGTGTGGAATTATTCCAAACGGTGTGCGGAATGCGGTTTGTTGGAATGATGTTGATTCCAACATAATTTTTAGTTGTGGAATGTGTAGTTTCCAAAATAGTGTTGGAGAAAACTTTTTTCTTTCGTGACTAATATGTTATATTCCACACTCATATAATAAATAACTATTAATTCTGTTCGCAGAACCCAAAAATTTCCAATCAGTTTGAAACCAGTTTCAAACTACGCACGCGTACTGAGAAATTGGAAATTACTTGTATATTTTGTTGTGCGAACAAACCTAATAAAACAATGGAAAAGTATAATAAAAAGGTACTTACTTCTCCAATGTAAGAGCCTCGGGCATTTGAAAAATATTAGTGAGCTGTATAATTGTTTGTGCGTCATATATAATCATAAGAGGCTGGGTTTGAACATGTAATCGTTGATCACAATGTCTATCAAGCGGGTTTGTTTCAAAGAAAATATCTAGCAATACTCCACCTTCTGTGAGTTTTTCAGAAGTAACCATTTGTGGAAGAACGCCATCTTGTTGCATTCCATTCACAGTGAATTCATCAACTTTTACTGCAACTCTAAAATAAAAAACAATCAAGTAATGAATTCCGAGCTCCAAAAATGAATAATATTATATTACATGATAGCACTCATAGCTGGCCTTTGCTGAAGTCCGCAATTAACATATTTTAATTCAGTGCTCAAAATGACTTTATTTTTTTGAGTATCATCTACAATTTGTACTTCCAAACAGCGAAGGATAAATGCACATTTCAATGCAACATATTCTTCAGGATACTCAGCAGGTCCAGAATTCTCCTGGTAGTCTATAGCACGGTATAATTTATTCTTCTCGTCCGGAGTCATAGCTTGTTGGAATTTTTTCACTAAAAAATTTATTATAGTTAATTTTTTGAAAAGAATACTTGTATAAAATACGAAGATTGTACAGTATTTATTGTCCCTAACATAGTAGGCTTTGAAATATTGTTTTCATAACAACAGCAATAGGGTATTCCACTCATATCGAATTTTTATATAAATTATGTACATAATTATTTCTTTCCATATAACTGTGTTATTGACGCAAATTTCTTTTCTATGTTTTATCACTTTTTTTATAAATTCTAAAATATATTACACCCTTTCAAAACGTGCGGATTTTTCCGGGCTTGATGACGCAACCGAGCCCGGCTCTCTTTTATTGGCCGACACTGTAAGTAGGCGTTCCCTTCATCAAACCAGTGACTGCCAAACTGTTCCACTGAGTATTTCGTTATGGTGGTTATGCGACTACACGCTATTATTTTTACAAATACTTAAATACTAATAAACTATAACTTACAATACAGGGTGTCTCAGGACGAGCTTACGCTATCTATATTTTAAATACTATTTAATATAATTTAACGAAATTTGGTATCTAGGGGTTATCCAACATGCCCGTTTTAACTAAAATATTTTCAAAGCAGTAGCACTTCCGATTTGACCGGAAATTGACCCCAACTTTCTTATTTTAAATGGAATACGCTATATTTTATTTTACCATTGAATGCAGCGGAAAATTTTACATATGAAGCAATAAAAACATTTTACTCATGATAAACTATTTCCGGCGTAATTCAACTTTTTTTGATTTTTTGTCTGAAATCCGGCACATTTTCAAAACTCTGTATATCGGGAACTAGGTCGAATTTTTATAATCTGAAAAAAGCCTTTTATAAAGGAGACTTTAAGCTACATTATCCATAGAAGAATCCTCGATTATTTATAAAAATGTGACGAGTATGTTACACCAAAATTACAGTTGACAAACTTCAAAAGACATTTTTTTTAAATGGTGGTACCATATTAAATTCCTTTGATCCAACGGTAAATTATCTAAGAAATCAAGTAGATGAGTTTGTAAAAACAAACATTGTTTTTCCATGGCTTACTTATCCGTATTAATAAAATAATTATACACAGATTTTTTCTAATTTACTGAAATTCTATCAACTTTCAACATAGGACATGTTACATAAAGTACCCTTATTTTTTGTCGTAGTACACATTTATGTAATAAAAAAGGGGGGTTCCATTTAAAAAAAATGTCTTTTTTGAAGTTTGTCAACTGTAATTTTGGTGTAACATACTCGTCACATTTTTATAAATAATCGAGGATTCTTCTATGGATAATGTAGCTTAAAGTCTCCTTTATAAAAGGCTTTTTTCAGATTATAAAAATTCGACCTAGTTCCCGATATACAGAGTTTTGAAAATGTGCCGGATTTCAGACAAAAAATCAAAAAAAGTTGAATTACGCCGGAAATAGTTTATCATGAGTAAAATGTTTTTATTGCTTCATATGTAAAATTTTCCGCTGCATTCAATGGTAAAATAAAATATAGCGTATTCCATTTAAAATAAGAAAGTTGGGGTCAATTTCCGGTCAAATCGGAAGTGCTACTGCTTTGAAAATATTTTAGTTAAAACGGGCATGTTGGATAACCCCTAGATACCAAATTTCGTTAATTTATATTAAATAGTATTTAAAATATAGATAGCGTAAGCTCGTCCTGAGACACCCTGTATACTAAATTTACGATAAGTAATAGCAAAGAATATGCTAAAATACATTACACACTTTCAAAACGAGCGGATTTTTTCGGGCTTGATGACGCAACCGAACCCGGCTCCTTTTATTGGCCAACATATCAAACCAGTGACTACCAGACTGTTCCACTGGAGTATTTGGTTATGGAGTTAAGCGGCTACACTCTATTATTTTTACAAATACTTAAATACTAATAAACTATAACACATTAAATTTAAGATAAGTAAAAGAAAAGAAAATAAGAAAAAATTGAATTTTTTAAATTTAACAGCCGCACAACATTGACAAATGGTTTAGAACCTCTGATAACCACTGCTCTCCATCACTGGGTTCGCTTACGTCGTAAGGCGGGAAACGCTGGATACCAAATATTTACCATTTATTTCTTCCATAAGAAGAATTTTTAAAAAAGAAAAATTAGGGAATTTCTGAATTTAAAAATACTATACAGTGGAACCTCGATTATCCGGGCTAGCCGGGACCGAGCCTTTGCCGGATAATTGAAAACACGGATAATCCAAACACCTCATTTCCATTCTTTTTTAATAATTTATTTGGACAAATACATATGTCAGAGGATCAAAACAAACGTGTATGTACATATGTGAATAAAATCATTTGAAAAAATCAGTTATTTTTTTTTGTTTTTGGGCTTCGTAAATTTTACTTCTTATAAATTCCTTAATTTTTCTAAATTGAAGTAACTATAGATCAATGGTATCAATTTTAGGTTGTTCTTCAAAATATTTGATGAGTACATTTACCGCATCTCTGGCGTCTGGATGACTTGTTTTGATGACGAAATTATTTTCATCATCATCACTACTTTTGCCAGAACTTTCTGTAGAAGTCTGGCTATTTAGATAATCATCATCCATAATCCGCTGCCACGGATAATCTGTGCCGCACGGAAGACCAATTGTAAAATGCCGCACGGAAAAAATCCGCCGCCCGGATTAAACACGCACGGATAATAGTAGATTATTACGAGTAATAAACGAACTTTGACAACGAATGTAACAACTCAACATATCATATTTTTCTCAACGAGAAAAATTCATTTTTATTACTCGTAATAATCTACTATTGTCAAGTAAAATTCAGAAATTCAATTGTTGCATTTTTTTGTTGTTCGTTGTTTCCGTAGCAGCCGTCGATTTACTTTTTTCAATTCAATTTTAGTATAAATAACAATTTTTGTTCATTTTTCTGTTAATTATAAAAATAAATTATTATTGTTTTATATCATTGTAAAGCTAAAAAAAATCTTTATTTAAAAATGCCACAGCTTAATATGACCTCCATATGAAAAATAAAAGTTGCTATCAGTAACTCGTAAATGGTTAGATATAAAAATTTTTTGAGTACTTCTGCAAATTCACCATATAAAAGTGCCTTAAGAAAGTGCAAACCAGAATCTCGTATTATTTCATATAACAAAGTTAAAAGCAAAAAAAGAAAATCGCTAAATTTACATTTTCACCTATATCTAGTGACCTATGCATTTTTTCGCAAATAACAAAACACCATTAAAATAGCCTCCTAATGGGGCAACTATTGTCTAATTTAACCAACCTCGTAGCTCTTACGGTTCTCGAGATACCAATGCATTCGTACCTTAAATGGCACACCTGTATACAAGATATAATAAAATTTTTAAATGTATCAGATGTAGAATTTATGTTGTTCAATAATAGTAATAACAGAAATTTTCAAAAAATAATATTTAGAATATTTTTTAAAGAAACTATTACTCCCGGTTGTCCAATTGTTACCAAAATCGAATCAGCTCTTCCCAGGATTGTCAGATTGAGGAAACTGCAAACCATTCTTCCAATATCCACACATACATACACACACTCACGGGCATCATCATAAAAATGTTATAATCGGATTATAGGGACCTTAAAACGTGCTTATTCGCTAAAATCTGGATATGCGAATTTTAGCATGATTCCATACCTCTCTTAGCGAGAGGTAAAAAGGAAAATTTTCGCTTGGAATTCTGCCTCATCAGGGCCACGCTCAAATTCATAAAAGTCTTTTTTCCATGAACGCAATTCACGATGTTGGTTTCAGACTGATGTTGCATCCGCCTTATTCATCTGACCTAACGCCTACTGACTTTTATTTATTTCCTAAGATAAAAAATATATACGAGGAAGATATTTTAAAACCGACGAAGCTGTTATGGCAGCAGTTCAGAACTTCATCTGCGATAAAGACTCCGAGTTTTTTTAAAAAAGGTGAAAGGTGAACATAGGTGAAATAAGTGTCTTCAAATACATGGTGATTATGTTGAAAAAAAAAGTTTTATATATTACGGACAATAAATACTGTACAACTCTCGTATAATAGGTTATACATACTTAAGTCAGCTGTTGTTTTTAATTCTAAATCATCATCAGTAGCATTTGATCCCCACCAACTACCAAACCAAGTACTACTTTTCTTTCTCAATTCAGTTTCTTTTTCTAATCTAGTAACTTCCAATTGTATACGTTGACGTATAATAACTAAATTAGTTAAATCTAGATTCTTTTCACATTCGACCAACTTTTGTTTTACATCTTCTGGTGTCTGCAATATTACTAATTAGATTTTTTAATTCAAATTAGTTCAAATGTGACAATTTTTTGAAATTTCTTTTTAAAAAGGGGTATTCAAACATACATATGGATATGTACAGGATGGAATAAAATCGAGTTTCGTATATGAAAAACTTTCTTATTATGCACCTTACAGACAATTGATGTAGGTCTTTATGGGCCAACTTTTTGAGACAACTTTAGTAAACACCACAGGAATTTTCGATCGTCTTTTGTTTTTCAGCTACAAGCTAAAACTTGTTTTTCGCTTTTTTTGAAAATACCTCATATCTCTATATATAATGAGAGATACAGAAAAAATGTTTAGATAATTTTTATACATTTTTTACGTAGAATAACGTGGTGTAATCAGATTTTTTCAAAACTTAATAATTCTCGAAATATAATACAAACATCATATTTTTTAAAAGGAAACATATGTTGAAAATAGGCTCATCTTTTTACCTATTTTATAAGCTTTTCAACGATGTATAACAAGTCTACGTTCTTTTGTTTAAAACATTTCAGCACGAGAAATTATTATTTATGGGCTATCCAGCGAATCAAGCGGTTTACGTCATCGTTTAGGGATTTTTGAAATTTTCTTTATTTTATTAAATATATTTTATTAACGGTATTTTATTGGTTTTTTAATTATTATTATGTATTTGACACCTTTAATAGAAATAATTATATTTTGATATATTATTATGAAGTTAAATTTTGTATTTTTTTGCAAAATGACGTTTGATTATATTTTTTTAATTTTGGTAATTCTGAACATGTATATTACTAAATATTATATATATTATACTTTTCAACCTGTATTCTGATTTTATCTTGTTTTTGATTTCGTTGTTCATTGATAAAATGTCAAATGCTCTGTCATGTCAAATTCAATAGCTTGTAGTTAATTTATTGACTTATTTTGAAACTGAAAAATAGACTGGTGGGCTCTTATTTTCACTGAATTGTAATTTTGAGGTAATATTTCGTTCTATTTGTTGGTAATAATTTGAAAATGAAATCTATATGTACAGCGTGTGACAAACTCTATACGCAATGTACAGAAACAGTGAGAAATGGTATGGTATGGAGTATTAAGGATTTCACATAATACTAGATAGTTTTTTGTATATACTACAAGAATGAAGTATTTGTAAGTAGTGTCGTTCAGAATATATTGAATAAAATTGGATTTCGCTGGAAAAAAATGATACCAGACGTGTTACCTTTTTAAGAAAGATTTGTATTTGTTTTTTCTAGTGATATTGTATTTATGACGTAAACCGCTTGATTCGCTGGATGGCCTATATTTAAATTATTTATTTTTAATCAGAGATTATTTCAAACTTTGTCTATAAAATATTTTTTCCGTTGAACGTTTATTAATGGGTTATATTAATGTATAGAAAATCATTCATTAGTGACCCCTATTAGGCATGAATTTAATAACAAACGATTTTAGTGGGTAAACATAGATACCGCAATAAAAAAAAATATGTTAGTATTATATTTCGTGACTAATAATAAAGTTACAAACCTTTTTACTTCGCAGTTTAGTCTCATATGCATTGGCATAGGTTTTGCATATTTCTCTATGATTATGCATATGATTCCAGTCCCAATTTTTGCGGTGTCTGCGAACTTCTTCTTCTAATATACAGGTATATGCAAATTTCCACCATTCTTTGTAATGACCTTTGTAAGAAGTAAGATCAGGCCTGTATTTTCTATACGGCAAAGCTCGACTTAGACGATTCATGGAGTCAGCCATTAATAGCATATCTTGGAATTGACTCCTATTCAAACCTAAATATTTAAAATTTTAATTTTTATATTTTATTTAATAATAAAAAAATACCTATTGACAGTTTTTCCATTTCTAAATTTAAGAGAACCTTAGTTTGTACGAATGGCTCTTTGTCATGTTCTGGTTTTGGACATAATCTTAAACGAGCAGAAGCGTTAATCGGTCCCAGTACTGGAATGGAAATAATATTTTATATAAATTATTGTAAATAGGGGATTCCAGCTCAATCGAATTAAAGGAAAATAGTAAAAAAATACGATTGTATATGCTGAATAACGAATATTAATAAAAAAAAAAAAATGAAATGGTATAATTGAGATATTTCGGAAATAAGAGGTTTTTTGTTATAGCGCTTCGATACGAATATGAAATCAATATACAGTCGAACTTCGATAACTCGTATTTTTGATAACTCGAATCAAACTGGTTGGCAATAGCGCCAAGAGTGAGAATTATGGGTAATTTTTACTTGATAACTCGAACTTCGATTACTCGAATATCTTTATAATTCGAACAGAATATTTGGCGCCAGCTTCAATAAGTCGAATTCTGGGTGGGATCCCTTAATTACATGATTTTGTAACAGGTGTTTTTATAACATGATGACGGAGGCAGTTTGGTTTCTGCACTACTGAAGTTCAAACATATACTCTGTTGATTATTATTAAGTGAAAAAAAAAAAAAAAAAAAATACTGTGCCTACTTGATTTATCACGTTTAAGACATTTTCATTCCTGATGATATGTCATTGAAACGTACTTTAAAAACTTTATCTATTGAAGAACATTAAAGCTTTTTTTATTGAAAATCAAAATAAAACATTCTCTCGTCAGTCACAAATAAGTGACTTTGTTACACTAAAATAATGTTTATAACTTTGATCTGTATATAGGTATCAATCTGTATATGTATATCATAAGGTAAGTGATTTTTACTCGAATAAATACATAAATAATATTTATACATATGCATTTTATTTAATAACCCGAAGTCTTGATAACTCGAACTTTTTTTGTGGCAAGTCATGGTTTGAGTTATCGAAGTTCGACTGTATAATATTTTGATTGCCGACCGAAAGACCGCCTATACATGCATAACAAATAGCGTGTTAGGAGTTGGGGGTTACTACCAATGGAAGTTAAGAAATTCAAATTCGAAAGGAGGGGCTAACATTCCTGTACTGCAGTTTTCAAACAGTTTTTATTTTAACATAAATTTCTTGCATTAAACTTAATAATTTAAATACACCTGTAATTATAAAGTATGTAGACTTATACAGTGTTATAATATTCATTTATTTTATGTAAATATAACTTAAAATAGCATATATTTCAAGAACATTTAGGTCCATGATGAAAAAAATTTGATATAAAAACACATAAGCGTGACGTCACGTCAATCTTTTCAAAATTCGGGAGACCATAACTCGCTTATTAACAGGAATTTTTTCACCGGATTTTCATCAATAGTCTTAGTTTTCCTAATATTTTCAGATGAAAATATAAAAAAAAATGGTGGAATCCCCCATTCTGCTAAAAATTAAGATGTGACTAAATAACAACAGAATTTGAGAAAGGGGATTTGTAAACTCACAGGAAATTGTTTTTTAATTTTTTAAAAGGAAGTGTCTACTGCAGTGTCCAGACAGAGCCGCAAAAAAAGATAGTGAATTGTCGCACATGCGCAGAGCGGCCACTTCTCGAACAGAACCTAAAACGGTTGTCTACCAATTATGAATTGTCAGTTAGGTATTGTTAGTTTCTTTTTTAAAAAAAAAAAACAACCAAAATAATACTTAACTGACAATTCCTAATTGGTAGACAGTGGTTTTTAGGTAGATTCGAGAAGTGGCCGCTAGATTCCGTTGGGTCCAAGTGTGACAATTATAAATTTTGAACATGTGGTGTAGCTTAAGACTAAGTCCAATGTCGCTTTTTGGCATTTAGTATTTAGGATTTAAGTCTTCTTCGCATAAATACAACTCCGAATGGGACACTAGTGATATCCATTGGTTTGTATGACAACACTTTAAAAGAATAAAAATGAATTATACAATTCAATCCAATTTGATGTTTTAGATTAAATAGCTATTCTTTGACAGTAAATTAGACGTTTTGTATCAATTATAGCAACGAACATGAGCACCATAGGGTGCTCCTGCAAAACCCTAAAATCTAGTTCCTAAAATCCTAAATAATCACTAGGTTTAGGGCATATAAATTTAGGATTTAGATAGGGTGATAAAAGTGCAACATCGGACACAGCCTAAAAACAAATTGATTTTGTATAGGAAAAAAATGAAATGTAAATGGCAGGTCGGGCGATAACAAAATAGCGGCCAAATGGGGTTTTTTATAGTAGTAAAATAGTGTTTTTGCACGATCGAGATTTTTAATGTTTACCGACAGGGTTTCCAAGGCAGTAAGTTTTATTTATAAATTACATATATTTGGTGTCACTAGATGCATAAATTTTCTATCTTTCTATCTACTGTTACCATAAACATCGTTTTCAGTCAAAACGGGGGGCAATAGTTTGCAAAAAACTTATTTTCCATGTTAATTTCCTATGTGCACCTTTAAAAAAAATAAAACCCGGTATATACAGGTGTCTCAATAAGCTTGCTCACTATTGGTAACTTTTTTATTTGAAGAGGTACGAGGTTAGTTAAATGAGCAAAATTGTGCCATTTTATATTAGAAAATTGGTCATATAGACAAAATAAAATTTGTGTCAGCGGTTCTCAAAATTTGGGACAATATATATATTTTTTATATGGAACCATATATTTATTATTACCTTATTGGAAAGAGTATTTTTTTCTCTTTCCAATAAGGTAATGTTGTTTATGTACAATTTTTTCAAATAAATGAGTTATTTACGGTTAAAAATTTAAATTTTATTGTTGTATTTTATTAGTTTTTTAGTCAAGTAAGCCATGGAAACAATAGATTCTTTGTTTGTTTGACGTTTAATAATTTCTCCCATAAAGTTATCTGTGTTTAATAATGTTTAATAACTTTACAAATGAAGAAAAGCTAGATATGATCGTACTATATGGAAAGTTATTTCTAGACACCAGTTACGTAGAACGGTCGGCTCTCTTTCCAAAAAAGTTTAGATGTGCGAAAGAAATAATGGCTTTCAATTTGAATATTTTCTTTGTTTTGTTATTACTGTAAAATAAATTAATAAAATAATAATTTTATAAAAGACAATTGTTTCCATAGTTTACTTGACCTAAACTAATAAAAGATAATTTTTATCTTTAAACGTAAATAACTCGTTTATTTGAAAAAATTGTACATAAACAACATTACCTTATTGGAAAGAGAAAAAAATACTCTTTCCAATAAGATAATAAAAAATATATAGTTCCATTTAAAAAATATATATTGTCCCAAATTTTGGGAACCGCTGACACAATTTTTATTTTGTCTACATGACCAATTTTCTAATATAAAATGGCACAATTTTGCTAATTTAACCAACCTCGTATCTCTTCAAATAAAAAAGTTACCAATAGTGAGCAAGCTTATTGAGACACCCTGTATAACAAAAAATTGGATTTTTCTTTGAAAATTCATTCCGACCAGACTACGATTTTAACCAATTAATCAAAATTAACCACTTTATCAGTGATAAGAACATTACTGTTTGCAATAGTAATCAGGTCAGTAGTTAGTTAAACGATGAGTCATAAAAATGATGAATAAATAGAATGACTGTATTATCTACATGTTAACAGAAATATTTTTTAAATACTACTTTTGGTTTTCGTGTATATTTATAGTTCTGGACAACTACTTATATACTTTTGTTGCACTTACCATAATGGTAATTTGATACCTTCTTTGTTTTTGTTGCGATACTTTCTTCACAATATCGAATTATTTCTTCAACAGAACTTTTAGAATAAAGTGGAGCAGAGCAATTCCAATAAGCAGACAAGGCTTCTAAATTTAAAATCTAAAAAACAAAAATATTACATCAAGTTCACATGAGCAAAATGTGAATGAAAACCTTGTATATCATGGTAGCTTTATCATCTGCTAAACCAGGTTGCCAATCAGCACTTGTTGTTTCAACTGCCAAGTTACTTAAAGTAACCCCAAAAGCAAAGGGATGACCGGGATTTGTAATACTATCCTCGTATCTAATGTGGATATCTGTTATTTTCACTTGAACATTTTTTATTATTTGAGTAGTCAATTTTTCAACAAATGTATCATCAACCTTTTCTCTAGGTTTGCCTAATAAAATTTTAATTTATATTTTTTATCATAAAGAAATAGAACAAGCCTTGTAATACCCATTTCTTCTGCCTTTTTCTTAGCTTCTTCAATTCGCTTCAAATTTGATTGTTTTGATTCAAATGCTTGTTTTTCTTCTTTTTCTGCGTTGTATTTTACTTGTTGGTGAGGAACAACCACCAAAAAAAGTTTCTCTATTTGTGCTTCCACTGGGGCACCATACAGATTTTTCCATGGTATTTTTAGCACCAATTTTCCTGTAAAACATTTATTTTTAATATTAAATTTTAAATATAACAACACATTTTAATTTTTATGCTGCGCTTGCATTAAAATTCTTAGTTTCTGTTCAAAAAAAAAATAAAAATTAGTATAGAATCTAATTACGAAAGATTACAATCATATTAACATAGAAAGATTATTATGCAAACTTTCAGCTAGTGAATAGAAATGTTTTCGCCAAAGTTTATGCAAGTGATAAGTATTATTATTAACATAGTATTCTCATTAAATTATAGGGGTACATTATTTATTTATTTTATACTTTGAAAATTATACTATTCAATGAAGCATGTTTTACATATTATGTATTTTACAATTTAAATTTCATACCAATCGTGAAATTTACGTGAAAAATTAAAAACTACGCATCAAATACTTATAGGGGTACATGTAGAGCTTATGGAATATTTATTTTATACTTTGAAAATTATACATTTCAATGAAGCATATTTTAGGTATTATATATTTTCCAATTTAAATTCCATACCAAAGAAATGTTCTTTTTATTATTGAGGAATATTGTGAAAACTATGTGAAAAATTAAAAACTAAGCATCAAATACTTATAGGGGTACAAGTAGAGCTCATGGAATATTTATTTATTTTACACTTTGAAAATTATACTATTCAATGAAGCATGTTTTAGGTATTATGTATTTTCCAATTTAAATTCCATACCAAAGAAGGGGTCCCGTGGCCGCGTGCCTGAGTGTCTGGTCGCGAACCTGGGGGAACCGGGTTCGATCCCGACTGACGCCAAATATTTTCAATTTTAAATGGCACAAAAGTGACCCGTGGTGCACTCTCCACGCCAGCTATGAGTGCCCGTGAGGTGACGCCTGGTAAGCGCCCACACGGTAAAATATATCGTCATCATTACCGATGTCTACATGTGTTGTAGATACTGGCACACCCAGAAATGGGTAATAGTAATATGCCGTGATGATATATTTATTTATTTTATTTAATACCAAAGAAGTGTTGTTCTTTTTATTATTATTGAGGAATATTGTGAAATCTATGTGAAAAATTAAAAACTACGCATCAAATACTTATAGGGGTGCAATTAGAGCTCGAAGTAGAGATTATGGAATATTTATTTATTTTATACTTTGAAAATTATACTATTCAATGAAGCATGTTTTGTTGTTCTTTTTATTATTATTGAGGAATATTGTGAAATCTATTCGAAAACATAAAAACTACACATCAAATACCTACCTAATCGTCCGTATACAATTTGAATAGGGGCATCCAAGTCATCCAACGCAGATTGTTTTAGCACTAAATTTTGGAGTACAACATCACCTAAATACAATCAATATTGTAAGAAAAATGCAGTAAATATATTGAAAATAAGTATACCTCCCCAAATTCCTAATGACAGTTGTTTGCTATCAAGATTTTCAACGTAATCTCCAAGTATTTTGTTTAATACTTCCACGACTACAGATTCGAAAACCATCTTGAAATATTATAATCGAATCTATTTGATGCGAAAATATGGATAAATAGTAAATGTTAAAAGCTCCCACCCAGAAAGTAAGCTAAATTCGTCGATGACATCAACATCATTTATCGAAAAATGAAGGTTATTTCTTGTATGTAGGTTATTAGTATTTAGATCATTACGATTGTAAACACAAAATAATAATTATTCTATTAAAAATACAACAATAATTTTGAAAAATCAAAGAAAACGAAACTATGAAAATTACGTTTAATCAACAAATGAATTGCTTGTTGGAAATGTCACTATTTCAGCACACACATAACCAAACAACACATGACAAACGTATGAAGTTAGACGTTACGTTCAGTCAACCATTTCATCCATTCCTATCCTGTCCCACCCAAAACATTTTTGACCTTTCGTGTCACAATGTACAAGGACATTTGATATTTATATTTTAGCTAGATAAATAGTGTTACCTAAATTAATATAAAGAAATTTGGAACAAAATTTAAATTGAATTAAAAATGTTATTTACATGTTTCATTATGTTTGGTTTCTTCACAATTTTAAAACGAAATTTCGGAATTTCATTTTATTAGTAACAATGACCATGGAATTTGTTTTCCTTTTTTCTGGTTTTCATAAATTATTTACAAACGTCAGTTTGAAATATGGTAAAGATAAATTAAACAATGAATGTGTATTCAAATGAGAAACGTGTATTTATGTAAACAAATAAACCGAAATTTTAAAATTTCTTTTAAAAATTGTGAACCCTAACCGCGATCATCCGGTATATGCTGCGTGTTTTGGCCTGTTTGTTTCTTAATAAATTTCATTTTTTTTCCCCAAAAAATTAATATTTCAAGTTTTACTCATGTTTAAAACAAAAGAATGTAGACTTGTATACATCATTGAAAAGCTTATAAAATAAGTAAAAAGATGACCTATTTTCAAAATATGTATATGGATTAGGAAAAAAAATAAAACATTTTAATGTCAAATACGTGCAATTCTATGAATGTTACATACATATTTTCGTATTAACAAAATTATATAGTTTAATAGGTGTACAAGGAAGTCATGTGATGTCCACATCAGATTTTTTGTAGACAATTTTATTTACTTTATTTTCAAAACAAACATCAATAAAAATGTATTTTTCACGTGGTTTTTTCAAACCAGATATCGGTAATGATGATGACATATTGTGAGGGCGCTTACCATACGTCACCCACGGGCACTCATTGCTGGCGTGAGAGTGCACACAGGGGCCACTTTTGTGCCATTTAAAATTCGAAATATTTGGCGTCGGTCGGGATCAAACCCGGTTCCCCAAGGTTCGCGACCACGGAACCCTTACATTTTGAAAACTGTTGGACAAGATAAATAAGTTGAAAATGCGCTCTGGTCAAAATTTTTAGTAATAACAAAATATATGTACAGTAAAATTTTTGAAAGAAGTCCGGTCAAGGCCATCTATGAATTAAGATTTTATGCTGTCAAATTTAGTAGTGTCATTTACATAGTTTTTATGAGGTACACAAGATAATAAGGAGTTATTGCAACTTCTAAGATGAAAGAACGTAAACGTTAACCTTATGTAGAAAACACTTTATTTTAGAAATAAAGGACTTTCAATTTCAATGTTTACCGCATTTAATTAGTGTATTGACGCTAACGTTAACGCTAAAAGCAACAAAAACGAGGTTACATCCACACTTTTCACCGAAACATAACCTCAAAAGATACAGAACGTGTTAAACCAACGACCATATACACTGTTAAACGCTGCGCACTCGGGCTGTCAAGTGACTTTAAAGTGCACGTTATTTTTGCGTTGGAGATGCAATAACTCTCTATTATGTACCCTCATAAAAACTAAGTAAAAGACACTACTAAATTTGACAGCACAAAATCTTAATTCATAGATACAATTCGTAGATGGCCTTGGTCGGACTTCTTTCAAAAATTTTACTGTACCTACATTTTCAATATCAGACGGAATAATATGATAATACCTACCGCCTATTTTTTTTTCTTTTTTTTTTGACAGCACAAATGGCCCCCCACGAAGCTGCTACGTTTCTGACTTATCTCCCACCTTGCCGGGTTTAGGGTAATGGTAATCAAATCTATCGATTTTATGTTTTTACCCGTAAAACTATGAGATATAGTTTTGGTCGTAAGCTCTCATCCTACATAATATTTCATTTCACGTAAGAAAATAGCATTGGTTTAGATAAAATAAATACTTTATATTTATTTATTTAAATTTTGACGATCATTGTATGCAAATTATGTTATTTATTATTGTTTTATGTATTTATCCATGTTTTATAAATTCTACATTTTCACATAAGTTACACATGTTTGTATTTAAACTTTTCAAAAACTGTAATATTATTGTAACTCCTGAAGAAGACATGAGGTGTCGAAACCGGTAGAGGCGGAAAATAAATTGATTTTTGACTGATATCCAGTAATTTATTCCTTTCGTAATTTTTAATATTCAAGACTCATGCATTTTAAGGATAAAAATATTTTCATTATTGACAAAGTTTGGTTTCACTAATTAAAATTATTTATTTAATGCATGTAAAAACGGTCGACATTCAAGCGCCATCTGCTATTTTCTTACGTGAAATGAAGTTTAGTTTTTGCACTAGTTTGGGAGGAAATTAATATAGGGCACCTGCACCTACGTCACAACATGGCGGATGATCAGCTGATCACGGGCAACCAAGCTTCAGTTTATGCAGCGAATGTGTTTTCTGTACAAGAAATTCAGTTTTTCCTAAATTTATACATGCTATTTTAAAATGTAATTAGCCATAATTAAAGATAAGTGTATGAATTATTTACTAGTAAAACAAAGCAGTCCTATTTATAAATATATTTTAAAAAATATTAAATTGAAATAAGTAGCTTGTAGCATCAGGTTGTATTATATTCATTTGAGTTTGTATAAGTTTTTTTTTTATGTATATTTTTAAATGAAAACATGAATATTGAAATTAAAATAAATTGAATTCTTAGATTTTTTAATTTATAAAGAAAATTAAATTTGATATATATATTTATCTTCGAGTTCATTTTTCTTATTGTCATATTGTGTATTTTTATTGTATATAAATGAGCTTATTGAGTTTATACGTTAAAAATTTATCTTTGGAAGCCAAAGTACGTTAAATCGATAAATTTAAGTGGATACATAATGTGGATCCTTATACCACAGACAAACCCTGTCTGTGCTTATACATTGACATTTTTTTGACGAGGATTATAAATGCCTTTTAAAAATCAATAATAACCTAATTTTTAAACCTTTGTGAGAAACAGACACAAATATATATATATTTTTTCTGTTACTAACGGCCGAATTCACCATCCCTAAATCAAATTTGATTCTCTGATCAACAAAATTTGACACTGTTGCTTTGTTAAAACTGTTGATCTCCAAGGTAACCCAGAACTTGATTCACAGATCAGTGTTGATCAGAGAATCAAGACTTGATTCACGGTTGTTGAATTTGGTGGTAAAAAAAACTTCATTCAAAATTTGTAATTCTGTCATTTAAAAAATATTTTTTCATGTTTTTTATATATATATATTATTAAAGAAAATTACATATATTTAAACATTCATACAATATGTTCCTATCCGATTATCTTTAAATTATTTTATATGCAATAAAAGTATACACAAAAATATAGGATTGGGTTAGTTTAATTTAATAATCTGGAACTCATTAAATAATAAGAATGTCCTGACTTATTTTTTACGGAAAACACTCCTCATATACTCACTTTTACACACTCTAATCAGTTTTTCCCAAATAAAACTGGTGCCGTAAAAACACAATAAAAGCTTACGGCACGATATTTCTCCGTAAGACACAATGCAAACTGAAGGTTTGGTTGACCAAGATCAGCTGGTGGCCGCCATGTTAAAACGTGACGTGCAGGTGCCCTATTGCAGCAAAAAATAAATACACATATAATGATAGTTCATTTATTTCTATGTATTGAAATTTACATCAAGATCAATAAAATGTGCACTTCTGGTACACTATTGGGAAGTTTCTCAAAAGAGATGGGGGTGACAAATATTTCATGATATCTTACATTCAGTGTTGAAATCTTAATAATTGATCTTACGTCTATATGAGGGTAATTTCCTACTCTGTCTAGATTCTCCTAATATATAAAAAGAATTTAAGTAAATTCATTAAAATGAATGGCAGCAAGATCATCACCTTTCTTCAGTAAATGCTTTTCGCTTGCCGCCAGCAATTAATACTGCGAATACGCACGTATTAGTGGCTGCGGTGTCTCCCACGCCAAGCCACTTGCCAACCGGAGTGTTTTCGGAAATGCTCTTTTCCAATTAGATTCTTTTTCGTAAAACACAACACAAAAAGCGTGGAGTGATTGGTATCACTAGATACAAAAACCAGCCTAGTGGGAACCGAACTTTTCACTCTACACAGGTTGCAGTGCCGGGCTAGCACTGTGGTTTGCTCGTGGCTCGGCTGCTTCCGCTTCGCACCACCGTCTTGTGGTCCACAGCACACAGCTGGGTTCAGAACACCGAACCATGTACACAACAAAGATGGCCGCCAATGTATGTATGTACAAAACTATTCTCTAAACTAACATAAATGGGACAAACTTAGAGGGATTTGTTAAGATGCGACGAAAGTCAATCCAAAATTAGATTCTTCGGCTTCTCCCAAGCAAATCCGTCTCTGCCGAAATGTCCATAAGTACTTGTCTTCTGATAGATTGCTTGTCTCAGATGTAAATCCCTGATAATAATATATCTAACATCAGTAAACGATATACAAATATTAGTCCAGAAAATTTACAATTTTACCTCAACGAAATTATAACGAGAGCTTTTTTGCCGATTGACATTAAAAGTGCGATTTTTTTGACAGCTAACAGATTGGCAACTGACTTTAAGCTCGCAGCGCCAAAGCGGAATTTACTTGAACTCACGGAGTTGAGATAACCATATGATAACTACAGAGAATTTATTTTAAAATGCAACATTAGGGTTCATCACTTCCATGGTTACTTACTTTTGTCAAAAAATGACAGCAATATAATATTTGTCCATTTTAAAATGAAACATTATAAATAGTATTGCAGTACAGGAGATACCTCCAGAACACATCACAAATGGTGTCAATTATTATTACGACCGACTAGAATATTGCCTCAGTGTCAATGGGGGTATTTTTTTAACATTTATTACATGAAAGTTATGAATTTTTGTAAGCTAAAGTTTGTTAAGACGTGCAACAATCATGTTTCGATATTTTGTTAATTGTATGAGGGCTAATTTATTGGAAATTAGTTTTGATAATACAAAACTACAAATTTTGTATGTTGCATTTTAAAATGGACAAATATTACATTGCTGTCATTTTTTGACAATAGTGAGTAACCATGGAAGTTATTGACCATATGTTGCATGTTAAAATAAATTCTCTGTATAATCTTTGTAGGAGTGTTTGTGTTTTCTTCGTGTTTTTTAAACTAATAAAGCTTCGGCAGCAACAAACTCTGCTGAAGAATGCAATACATTTTCAACATGATAAATATTAGTTTTATTTTTTCTATAATTTTTTGCAAATAAGAGAGAATTTCGGCTACTGCTAGTGGACGGTTTGTCTTCATGCTTTAAAATGGGCAAATTTTTGGAAGGTACAGCAGTTTTTTTTTAAACATTTTCGTTTATTTGTATTAACATTTAAAAAAGAACATATACTTATTGCAAATAAAACTTTTCCTCTTGCAGTATACATACCTCTGGTAAAATAATCACTATCAGCCAAATGTAAAGACCTTCATAAATTTAGAAACTGGTTTCCCTATTTTAAATTTTATTATCCAGATTTTTCGACGGTCAATTTTCTCTTTATCTCCAAATTTGTTCTCGATGATAACATAAACTTTATTTTTTTTGAGAGATAGAATGGTAACTTACATATTCTGTTTTTTTAAATAATGACTTGCATTGGGTTACAGAACAGTAAATATTACTCATTTTAATATAAAAAACAATTATGCAAAAATTAACTAAACTTGGAAAACTAACTTGTTTTAAAGGTTAGAATGCAATTATTTGTATATAATAATTAATACAATAAGTTAATTATTATACATACAATACACTATCTGCAAAACAGATCTACGATGGCAAATTTCACAAATTATTATAATAGAAAGCATGAAATAATTAAATAATATTAATTTTTTCAGATACGACAATGTTTTATATACAGAGCGCGCCAAATCTATCTCAACTCCTAGAGTTCGAATTTTTGCCACTAGTTAGCGTATCGCTTAAAGTCAGTTGCCAATGTAAAATATCACAATGTTCCCATTTTCAGAAACTTTTGATATGTTATTCAGCGCATTTTTCTGGGCAGGATTTCGTTTATAAAGCTTTTGTTAAAATTTCTTTGAGGTTGGGGTATTTTTTCAGTAGATTTCCTGGACTATACCGTGAGTATTTTTTAACGTGAAACATTGGATTTGTCATCCATGGTTACGACTTGACATTTGATTGACAGCAATGTATTTGCCCGTCCCATTTAAAATGAAACATAGGGAACGAATTTGACATTTGACAAGCCGTCAGTGGACGTTTTGTTTAAATAATTCTACCTGTTTTCTAAATTAAATTTAGTTGCAGAAAAAATATTGTGCGCACCTTGTTCCCGAGTGATTTTCTGACAATACTTAAATATAATACTTCTGTCAAATTCATTCCCTATGTTATAAATGAGACAGGTAAATACATAGCTGTCAATCAAATGTCAAGACGTAACTTATAGCGGTTATCTGTCATATTGACATGATGTCATTAGAGGTTAATTTTGATTCAATAATTATAACTGTTTTCTAAAAATTAAATTTAGTTGTAGAAAAAATATTGTGTGCACCTTGTGCCCGAAATATGTTTAGTGCTCTTGACTTGGGTAAATTTCTTACAATATTTAAATTATAATACATCTGTCAAATTCGTTCCCTATGTTTCATTTTAAGTGGGACACGCAAATACATTGCTGTCAATCAAAAGTCGAATCGTAACTATGGATATGACAAACCAAATGTTTCACGTTAAAAAATACTCACGGTATTAAAAAACAAGTACTTACTTGACGATTTTTCCGGGTCGAAGATCAAAGTTATTTCTGACAACTGCAAGCAGCTGTTTCTGCGACAATTTAGAGGTACCATAGTCGAACACAGTGACTGAAAGGGGCTCAGCTACACCAATGGCATACGCAACTTGTACGAGGCAGCGACGGCATAGGCCAGCTTTCACCAGTGACTTGGCTACCCATCGTGCAGCATACGCAGCAGAGCGATCCACTTTGGTGAAGTCTTTTCCAGAAAAAGCACCACCGCCATGTGCACCCCAACCGCCGTATGTATCAACGATGATTTTTCTTCCAGTCAAACCAGCATCACCCTGAAAGTAATATTCATAATGTATAAAAACATATTTCAATAAATTTTATAATGTTTACTAATTGTGAGATATATATTGTTATTTTCTCAGTTAAATGTTTTCATCATACACTATCAAGAGTAGCAAATACTTGTAATAACATCATAGACAAATATGTATAGTAATGAAAATAAAATCCTGGAATGCAGTCACGTTTACAATTTTTGTACTTATGCTTTGAAATGTGTTTCGCGTCGCCTCCACCAGATAAAGGGAAATTTAGGAAAATACACTCCTACTTCTAAAGAATTTCTTACAAAATTATATTTATAATAAAAATCTGATGTGGCCAACACAATACCTCCCGCAATTTAATTATTATTAATTTAAAAAACATACGTATTCACTAATGGTGCAAGCAAACTATATTGTGTTCCTTTGCATATAACTATTACTTTATTTACTATTTTCTTTCTAATATGTCACCATTACTAATTTGAAGTGATTAGTTTTTTGACAGTGACATTAACCTGTCAGTTACATATATTTGAAATATGAATTGTGTAACAAAGGCATTGTATTTATCAAAGGCTCTAGGATTTATAAAAAAAATATTTTAAAATTTACCTGCAAAATATACAGTGTCCCATTTAGAGGTGCCACCATTGGGATCTCGAGAACTATAAGAGATACGATGTCGGTTATATGGAACTTTTTGTGCGCATTTGGGAGGCCATCTCAGATGTGCTTTTATTTTTCCAAAAATTCTCATAGGACACTAGATAATGACGAAAAACTGAATATTGTTCATCTTTTCTTCCTCAAATAACTTCTAAACTATTAGTAATTGAGAAAAACGTTTCAAATATAAAAGATAAATATTTTTATTAGCTAACCAGTGGCGTACGAAATAAATTTTTATATCCGTAAATTTTCGAGATATAACACAAACTTATATTTTTTTAAATGGAACCCATATCTGATTTTAGACTCAAAAAAATCAATATTTTTTTTTCTTTTCAATGATGTAAGGGTTATTATGTTTTATATTTATTTTGCTCCTAAAATTTAATTTTTCTCTTCATTTTCCTGAATTTTCTTATTATTTCCCAAAAAAACATTATTATTTTTATTAATTATATTGTATTTGATCAAAATAATTTGTTTTTTGCCTTTATTACTTAATATTTTCATTCTAGATTCATAATTACAAATTACACTATGATGTGCCAAGGGCGACCTGATACAAAATATTATAAAAATTAATTTGATACGAATTTTGAGCAAATTTTTTTAACGTAATAAATTATTTAAATACAAGAAGTATTTCCAAATAGAAATCTACCAATATTTTCAAAATAATTGTAAATTTAATACAAAATAACGAAAAAAAATAATAATTTTGAAGGCAAAACAAATATAAAACATAATAACCCTTACATCGTTGAAAAGAGAAAAAAATATTTAATTTTTTGAGACTAAAATCAGACATGGGTTCCATTTAAAAAAATATAAGTTTGTGTTATATCTCAAAAATTTACTGATATAAAAATTTATTTCGTACGCCACTGGTTATTTAATAAAAATATCTATCTTTTATATTTGAAACTTTTTTCTCAATTATTAATAGTTTAGAAGTTATTTGAAACAGAAAAAATCAACAATCTTCAGTTTTTCGTCATTATCTAGTGCCCTATGAGAATTTTTGGAAAAATAAAAGCACATCTGAGATGACCTCCCAAAGGTGCACAAAAAGTTACATTTAACCGACATCGTATCTCTTATAGTTCTCGAGATCCCAATGGTGGCACTTCTAAATGGGACACACTGTATAATTTTAAAATAATAAATTTAGTGCTTTTGATTCACAATGTTAGCAACAAATTAAGTCGCTAACAGTGACACATTGGAAACTCATAAACAACAAACGTAACATAAAATGTAACCAAACAAGTTTAATTTAAATTTGCTATTTATAGTACAAACAAAATACTTGGTAAGTAATAAATAGTTATTTACATACAATGATTAACACTACATACATTTAAAAAATCTGTTGTGGCTAGCACAAGACCTCTTGGTATTTTCCTATTAGGCTATATAAGTACATATTGTATTTAACATTTCTGGTACACACACAAAATTTTTAATGTACTTCACAGGAAAAGCCTTCAGTAATATATCTGGTATTTTGACACCAACATTTTTCTGTTAATTACAAACATTTTAATTTTTCAACTGGTTTCCATTCAGTTATTTGGGCTGTGAGATTCGTTACAGCGGATTATTTTATATATTTATAATTCTCTAAATCTATAGAAGATATAATAAAAATGTTCAATGTATCGGATAGAGAATTATATATTCTTTAATATTTATAATAATATAAATTTCCAAAAAATAATATTTAGAAGATTTTTTTTAAGAAACTCTTCCCACTAATGCCAGATTAAGAAATAATTAGTTAAATTTGTCTTTAGTCTATAGAATTTGAGAAAGTGTCCCTCTAACATCCACAAACACACATCATTGTAAAAATGTTAAAATCGGATTCTAGTGACCTTAAAACATGCTTATTCACTAAAATCTGGATATGCGATTTTTAGCATGAATCCAGTAAGCTTTTTAGCAAGAGGTAAAAATTGGAATTTAAATCATTCTGAAATTAGTAACAAAGCAGTGTATATGTATAATATTATGTAATAAATTTTAATATTATTAGTTTTATACTTTTCGTACAAAATACATTGTACAAATTTCGTGCGTCAACTTGTTTCCCCCACTTTGTATGTAAATAACTACTAATTTTACTGACCAGGATTTTATTTTCATTCTTTTCCGGTTCCAGTCAAGTTTTTTCAGCTGTTGTAAGTATAGTATACTAGCCCCATTGCACATCAGTTGGCGCACCCGCTTTAATTACATTTTATTTAGCTAATATAATAAAAAACATAAATTATCTCCAATTTTTATTAATATTACAGATATTTTGTCGTAATAGCAAGATGTATTTTCAAAAAAGATTTTGTTTTCATTTAAAATAAAATAATACTTAGTTTTTCCAGCAATTCAAGAAAAACTGAATAAAAGACAAATGAATTTAAGTCGTAAGATTGTGAGGTTAGGTTTTATTAAATAAAATTAAATAATTTACAATAAAAAGCGATGTTACTGAATATTGATTGAAATGGTCCCGTATTTTGAGAGCCACTGATCAGGAAAAATAATTTCAAGAAAAATTGATCTTGTAAAATAGAAATTGTGTGCCCATTAACAGTCATTGTAGTTCTTATCGTTCTCGATATTGCAATGGTGGTCCATTTAAAATGAACTGTATAGTTAAGAAAATTCATTACCTGCGGTCCACCAATAATGAAGAGACCACAAGGGTTGATGTGAACGACGGTATTTTCATCCAAATACTTGTGTGGAATGACTTCTTTAATAACTCTGTTTTTGATTTCACTACGTAGTTCATCAAGGGAGATTTTTTCACTATGTTGCACAGAAACGACAACTGTGTGTACACGTCGAGGTACACAAGCTCCTTGATCAAAAGTATATTCGCAAGTAACCTGTAACAAAAATTTTCATGTTATAAAGTTGAAAAACTTAAGAATATTATATAAATTAAAGTTATATTTTCTCAGTTTTGTGTTTACATCATAGTCACAATCAAGAGTAGCAAATACAAAAATAAACATCATTGAATATATTCCAAAAAAACATTTAAAAAATAGTAATGTAAAAACGGTACCTGAGTTTTCGAATCTGGTCGAGCCCACCAAAATTCTCCGGAACGTCGTAGTTGAGCAATTCGATGATTAAGTCTATGTGCCAGTACGACTGTAAGCGGCATACATTCTTCAGTTTCATCCGTGGCGTAACCGAACATCAAACCCTAGGAATAATTTCAAAATAAGTATTGAACGTAAGAAAAAAGGGAAAATAAACATGCAAACTTTTTAAACACAATGTTGAGTGAACAATACCCCAATTCAGCTTTAGAACTGAACTAGAACGCCTTGCCACTCGGTTAATATAGCACCTTTATGGAACACCTGCGTGACGTAAAATCACAAAGTGTGGACATTGTACAGTGCAAATTAATATAATAAACAGTGGTAAGAAATTCCCGTAATGGATTTATGAAATGATTGGAAATATCATGCATTTCAGTAAACGCAGATGTTCACGTCAAACAAAACTGTAATCAACGATTCGCTTGAAATATGTCCGCGATTTGTACACCTTGCGGGAAAAACGCTACGCGGCAAAGCAACGTGCTTCAGGAAGTTGTGATAAAATTATAAGCATTTATCAATGGTCGAGGGGTATTCAGTGAATTTTTTTTTGCAATTTTAATTAAATTTACGAAGAATTTGTATTTAGCAGAATTTATAATTATAAAATCACCCATAGATGTCAGTAGTAGTCATGAATATTGTTCAGCGTGAAGTGTGTAATGATAATAAGATATTCTGTAACTCAGTGGTTAATTTTTAACAATTAGTTAACAAAAAAATTAACCAATTAAGTATGTAGATATATAACAAAAAATCTGTTGTGGCCAGCACAAGACCTCTCGCCATTTCCATATTAGGCTATATTGTATTGCACTTCGCATTCGAACCGTCGTTTTATAACAAAATATTACAGAACTTTACCCAAATATTGTTTTTTTATTGTATTTAACATGTCTTCTGCACACATAATTCTAATTATATCTATTTTATATCATTTTCATGGCAGAGATTGTTCCAATTCATTAACCAGATTGGCGGTATTTCTGATGGATAATATGCATTTTACCACAATTTTACCTATAATTTCAAATATTTAATTAATAAAACAATAAGAAAAATTAAATATACTTCCCAGAAAAAGCTATCAGAATGTCACTAAAAATGTTGATATTTGACAATGACATGTGTCATGTTATAAACATTGGAATTTGTCAACTGGTTTCCCTAGTGCCTTGGCCTCTGCGATTAGTGTACTCTATAAATTATAGTGTCTTTATCTCTAAATCTATACAAGATATAATAAAAATTTTAAGTGTATTAGATGGAGAATTTTATGTTCTTCAATATTTAATAAAAAAACCTCCCAAAAAATTTTATTTAGAAATTTTTTTTTTAAGAAAGTTCCTCTTCCGGTTGTTCAATTGTTACCAAAACCTTTTCAGCTCTTCCCAGGAATGTCAGATTGAAGAAACTGCAGTTAAATATTTATAGTTTTTGAGGAATCGTCCCTCCAACATCCATACATACACACACACACACACATACACACATCCACACACACACACAGACATCATCGTAAAAATGTTATAATCGGGTTCTAGGGACCTTAAATCGTGCTTATTCACAAAAATCTGGATATGCGAATTTTAGCATGATTCCAATACCTCTCTTAGCGAGAGGTAAAAATTGGATTTTTATCAATATCTATTGGATAATTTTTTTAACCAGTTGTTAAAAATTAACTATTGAGTTACAAAATAGACCCGTTAGTGACATAAGTGATAATTGTCTTAGGATAATTATCAGTATAAGTTTGTTTTGATTGGTTACTTTCGCACTTCGCACACATGATCAGAAATACAGGGATTCAATTCGATAATTTTTTAACCAAAAAAATTTCAAATAAATACAGTATAAATTATTAAAAACTCAAAGAACAGCAAGATTTTAAATAAATTTGACAAATATGTCAGTTTGACATAGGACGGTTAACCTGGTGCGCCGCGTAGCGTTTTCTCGTAAGGTGTACAAATTGCGGACACATTTTTTGTTAGCAACCAAGGAAAGTTGAATAACCTTAGTATTTTAGACCATGACTGTAATTCTTGGCGATATTTTATAAACGATAAAAGATTAAAAAGTAATAAAGTTTATATGCATCATGATATTAAGCAAATAAAGCTATGTTTATTGTACAACATAAAATTGCGGTTATTCTATTGAAGGAAGAATGTGGTTGTAGGGAACGGTATGATATAAAAAAATGAATGAAGTAATACACAGCAAGAAAAATGGATGAAGGGAGAAAGAAATAGAGAAGGAAACCACAACCGAAACGCGACTAGAGAAACAACAAAGCGAGGCGAGCATTTAATTCACCTGGTCGCCTGCACCCACTTCCTCATCGCTGCGATTTTCGTGTACACCAGCGGCAATGTTTGGGGACTGCTGATCCAACGCCAACAAGACATTGCAGGTCTTGTAGTCAAACCCTAGTTAAACATATCATGCATTACGTAGTCCTACAAACTGCGAATATTAAATCTAGTTTAGGAAAATTTAGGATAGAGAAAGCATAATGCCAAATGAAATTAACACCGTATATAAAGTTTGTAAGAAGGTGAATTAATTTATTTCGATTTAAAATAATACGTACGTTGTTTTCATGCTCGCTTCGTGTTATTTCACATTATAAACTCTTTCCAATAGTATATTAATTTATCAGGAGTAGAAAGCGGTCTTTTCGTGTTGAACCCAGTTATTGTGGCCCAGGCAAACTGGGTGAAACACAAAAAGGACGTTCTACTTCGAATGAAATATACTATTTTTTCTTCAAGCGTTTCAAAGAAAACTTTTGAGGATTTTTTCGTTTTGTTGAAATTTATGTTTTAACGGGTTATTCAACCATTATAAAGAAATAGTAAACTTCAATAATTACAAGGTAGCACAATTTAAAATAACAATTTTTGTAAAATAAAAATGATCAAAAAATTTACTTGATGTAATAAAAATGCATAATTATTGTAAACACAACGTCATAGTCCCTAATCGATTCTTATCGTATAATTTCGGATGACTTCCCTCGATCTAGACCTGCTATTCGTTCTTTTTGTTTGAATTCAAATGAATAACTATAGCAACACTACTGTTATCCTAATAACATTCTCAAAAAGTTCCATGAAATAGTTTGAAATAAATTTCGTTTAATAATTAGAATTTTAACATCGCGTTTTTACCAATATTCTTAGATATAAATCGGTAGAATACCCGATTGTAGAGTTCGCAATTTTAGCCAAAGCTGGCGGTGTACACGCTAACTAAAACACAAATAATAATTTTCAATTTGGTCGGTGTTGCTAGGGCGACTGCTACCGCCAGCGGTTAATTTTACCTTTTCAATTTAAAGAGATAGAAGATATATGCAATGAGATCTGCACATAGCAAGCCAACAACTGGCGGGAGTTATGGTTAGGCGCTTGTGAAATCAGATCCATGGCGTTTGTTTTTTAAAATTTTGACGTAAAATGTGAGGAAAACAGCTGAAGAAAATAAAATTTTGATATTTTTTATAAAGAAATATTTTCAAATAAATTACAGTTATTTTTTTCCAGTTAAAATACAGAGTGATCAAAAAGAAATGATGCAGTTGGCAATACAATTCTGGGGATCTTTTTATTCCACAGTTTACACCACACCAGGTGAAAGCGGGAATACTATTTGACGTCATTTTGACAATACAAATAGATTATGTCAAAAGTGGGGCCTGACAGCTAATAAGATTTTGAGTAATTGAAATGCTCTAGATTATTGCTTATGGGCAATGTGAGAAATAAAAGTACGTAGGTAAGGAAAATAACAATAATATTAATAAATAAATTGTAAATATACACACATTTAAATTTTCAAATGTCACTGTGAAGTTATTTGCAAGTAATATTGCATCAGGCTTATAAATGACCTTGAATAGTTATCTTTCGTGAACCAAACTATATTTCAGTAACTGCAATATTTTTTACGTTTCGTTTCACACCCCAGCTGGCAGATACAGGCGCCAATTTACTTACAATGTGCAGATATAGAAAGAGGTAGTTGTTAAATTGAAAAGGTTATTTTATTAAAAGAATCAAAAATTCTTTAATGAAAGAATTAGAAGCTAACATTATTTCACTATTAAGATAATGAGTATTATCATACGCTTGAAAAAAATAAATAAATAATTTAATATTTGTGAGGGAATATTTAAGGTAGGATCGTGATGTACGAGTCATTGGAATAAAAGCAAACCCATGCGTATGTGGGTATCCCGATAATATTAGGATTCTCCCATAAGCGAATACAATCTAGCAAATTAATACCGCCTTCCTTTAGACTTTTTTATACCTGATCCCCAGCACCAATTTCAATATCGTCTCTATCAGTGTGTACCCCGTCAGCTATATTGGGAGACTGCTGTTCAAGTGCCACCAGAAGATTGAGTGTACGCCAATCGAATCCTAAGTATTATGTTTAACTTTATATACAGTTAAGAAAATAATACTCAAACAAGAGTACGGGAAATAAATAGAGTAAAGAACAGAAAAATAGAATTCAGAATGCTAAATAGGTACTACCGTTTATACTATAATAACTACGCAAATTCAAACATACCTTTAGAAGAATCGTCGTAACCAATGTGTTTCACAGTGTCTCTGACAACTGCTTGGTAGTCCACTACAGCTTTCGATGTAATTTCACCACACAGCAAAATCATTCCAGTTTTAGTAACAGTTTCTATAAAACACAATAGCGATTTAATATAGAATTATATAAATAAATCAATTATTGTTACCGCAAGCGACTTTAGCATCAGGATCTTGTTTCAAATGTGCATCAAGGATTGCATCACTTATCTGGTCACACATTTTGTCTGAAATTTAAATAGGTTATAAAAAATATCGATAATATTCTATCATAAATATATATAAAATAATATTTAAAAGAACTATTTTGGTATATACAACAATACAAAATAATAACAATGAAATACAAATCTTGCATAATGACAACACGTGGGCCCGAGTGACGCCACATGAGGAAACAATGGCAAAAAGATTTTAAATAATTTTGTGAATAAACTCTTCCATTTTATAAAATAATATTTACAAAATAATGGGTATCAAAGTTAAATTTGGTAATATTTTTAGAAAATAATAAAAGTGTATGCGCAATAGCCATATTTCTGGGCCATATACATATACGGCCATTTTATATATACATACTCAAATAATTGTAATCTTACCTGGGTGTCCTTCTCCAACAGATTCGGATGTAAACAGAAAATTCGAGCCATCTTCAAGTTCAAAAGCCATGTGGCCATTTGTATAACCATTTGTGAGTGATGTTTCAGGCATTCTGAACCTAGGTAGAGTACTGATTTTCACAGCACTCTCACACGTCAACTTACTGTGGAAAAGAGACTTGAAACTAAGTCCGCGCAGGTATTTATAACTTTGGCGCGTACCACGTGATTGAAAATGCGCGGTAAGTCTGAAAATAGCGGTACATATTTGTAATCCTTAGTTGCTTCAGTGAATAAAATGGATACTACAGAAACATTAACATTTAACCTCAATAAATATTAATCGTATTGACTTGAGATGACACTGAGATGGCATAGTCACATTGTTAAATTTGAACTCTACTGTTTACAAATTAGTTACAGAGTGAATATGAAAAAATGAAGTAGAAAAATAAAACTGAAAACAAGACCTTTTCAGTTTAACAGCCAACTCTTTCTATTCGCAAAGTTGGTTAACGAAACGACGTTTATGTGGAACTTCCCCCTTCAGCCGCCATTTTGAATATCGAATGCTGATTGTTGACATCTGTCATGTGTTTTTTCGAAGGTTATAAATTGTGTTAAGTTAAAACATCTATTTTTATAAACATTATTAAATGTATTTAATATGTTTATATATAATTTGGGCCAAGAATTTGCAAAATGTTGTATAATCGAGCGACCAATGTCGATCAAAAACTAAATATGACATATGTCAGCAGATGGATGACAATTCACACTTGTAAAAAAGAGTAACAATATCCGCGGTTGATGTACATAGTTGCCACATTGCAGGAGAAGGAACTACCACAGCGCCATTCGACTTACAGTGTTAAATCACTTTGCTAACCTCTGTCTTCTGCCTGCACATAGTAAGTAAAATGGCGCCTGCAACTGCCAGCTGGGCTGTCACCCGAAGTTTTTTAAAGTTACCAAGGACTTTTCTAACATTTTATGTCCAAATTTTGAAAAATTAAACGCCATGGGCCTCATGAGACGAGCACGTAACCATGACTCTCGCCATTTGTTGGCTTACGATATGCAGTGTGATTAGATTTCTGGTCTCCACAGGAGTGATTTTATCTTCACTTTTGAATATTTTTTAAAATTATTTAATTATAAATCTTATGATAAATATTGAGAAATTTTGATACAATTCATTCATAAAATTAAACCATAAATTTTCCCATGGCTCCATCATTGAGTAAATTATGTATGAAATTTATTTCTGACAGCTGCCCCTCACGAAATTCATTTGTTCTGGATTGATCTATTAGGAAATCCAATATGACGTCATAAGCAGAGGGCAGGTGTGATTTTAACCTCACTTCTGAATATTTTTTAAAATTATTTAATTATATATCTTATGATAAATATCGAGAAATTTTGATATTCACATAATTAATTCATAAAATTAAACTAATTTTTTTTCCATGGCTCAATCACTGATTATGCATTTTTTGACAGCTGCTCTCTGCTAAATTCATTTGTTATGGATTGTATTGATCTATGTCAATAGATGAGAAATTGGGTCAAAAAGTTTTCTCAAAACCTGTCAAGTTTTAACTTTCCTAAATTTATTTACAATTTGTACTGCGGAGTGTACTTTTTAAACTGTGAGCGCGCGAAGTTCATCTGCGCCAATTTGACTGTCAAGATTTGAACGTTAGGAAAGCGAGCGAAACAAGAAATGAACAGGACGATATATAGACATAACGCTGCATACGTAGCTAGTTTCTTGTTTATTCTATTAATATAGACATTAAATATTTAAAACCGGTGATAAAATAATTTATAAATATTTATATCTTTCTGTTATTAAAATTACATATATTGAAACGCTTTATACTCGTATATAGGATTTTTCAGATAAGGCCAACTTTTTTCATTTACTTTCAAATGACTGTGCTCATTTTTTTGTCTTACTGACAGATTTTGAGTTATGGATTTCGATGTAGTAAGCAGCAGGAAGTTAAATCATTGAGAAAAACACTTTTATAATAATTATAATAAAAGCGCTTTTATGGAGCACAATAATCCTCATAAGAATATAATGTAAAAGCGTGCTCCATAAAAGCGTTTATATTATAAAAATGCGCTGGTAATACGTGCCAATTTTCCTTGCTTTTTAACAATTTTATCTTATTAGGTTCATTTGTTTTAAACAGACAAAATACATAAATTATTATAATAAAAAAAATGATTGTGACAACGAAACAAATAAATTTTTCAACTAGTTATCATAATTTAATTTTTAAATTTATTTTTATCATTTTCCCTAATATTTCAAGATACTCAAAGCCAAAACCATTTTAAATATTTCATTCTGAATACGTCAATGTCTACACTGTGACGTCCATATACGAATATTAATTTAAATGTGACAACACTGAATAAAAATAAGAAAATAAACAAATGATAATCTCCATTTATTTTATCACAAGTATTATTATAGTTATTTTTATCATATAAATGTAATAATTTATTCATTTTTCTGATTAAAAGAAATGAATATAGACAATTATACATTGCTTGAATGCAAAAAAAATCTAATTTCAATGATGTAATTTTCTACTAAGATAGTCATATAAAAATTATAACTTCGCAGGCTTCATTACTCGAAATGAAATATATGACGAAAAAAAAAAAATGAGTAATAAGATATGTATGTGCAAACCAAAATTCTGTATTATTTAATACTTTTAAAAGTTTTTATATACAGATGCCCATTTTCTGACCCTCACCATTAGGATCTCGGTCATCTTAAAATAAAAGAGGTACTAAGTCGATCAAATTAGGGCAAGTTGCCCCATTAGTAAATATGTATTTGTTTTTCATGAGAAATTACTAGATAAATACACAAAAAATTGCTAATTTTTATTTTTACAAATAACTTTGAAGTATGAAAACATGGAACTTTGCTTTTCATTTTTTCTTTAGGTATTTTTTTTTGCTTATTTAACCAACTTCATATCTCTTCTCGAGATCTCTATGCAGCGTACGTCATTTGGACACTTTGCATATTATTATTATTAAGTTTTAATTTGATCTTTGAAAAAAATTAATTACGTTTGTTAATTATTTCCATATTAATATAAAAAAAAGTGAGACATCGCGGGACATCTACCAGGTGTGAAATATCGAAGTACAAAATTTTATTTTGTAGACAATGCAAATTTCCCGAAATAAATATATTTTGAAATTTTATATTTCACATTACAGATGTTGAAACTTTGGTAATGAGATTCAGTCATAGAGAAATAACTACTACAGATTGAACTTAAATTTCATAAACGAAAAATATATTAAACATTATTGCATATCAATATTTCTTAAATTGACATTTTATATTACTTTCCGTCATACATGAATATTAAAAGTTAGTGCATTTAAATTATAGAACGAAATAAAATATGATTTATGAAGTACAATGAATTTTTATTATTATTAAATTTCATTAATAATTTACCTTTAATTACTTCTTTCGATGAATAAGAAACTGTAACAATATTAAAAATCACAGATGTAGTTTACTTAGAAGCACATAGGCAATTTGGCGTCTAACAACAAACAACAAACTGAAAATATAAGAACGCTCGGAGTATTTATAAAGAGGTTTCACTACTTCTTATCAATTATTTTCTAATAATACTAAACGCGCATGTCTGTTATTTCATTTACTTGAATATTTCATAATACTTATTGTCGAATTTACCACGAAACATGCAAAATATAACTACATTAATAACATAGGTATAACATACATACATACATATATAATGTCAAAAAGATAAAAGTATTTGCTAATTATAATGGAACTGAACTACTTATTTCAATATTGATAAATTATTAGAATTTACATAAACAATTATTAATCAAAATTGTGTGTTTTGCCGCCCGTAGGCACCCAGAAAATCGCCGCCTTTTTTCAGAAATTTGCCGCCTTTTCATAATTTTAAAATATAATTCTAACAGAACAATAACGTAATTTCCAAATATTAATCAAAGATAATATAGTTATTTGAATATCAGAAATGTTAAAATATATCTTTTTTAATGTTTAAACATTTCGCATGTTTTATTTTTGTTAAAATATAAAAGGGGCTTAAATAGGTAATTTTAAGGCTAAAATCTGGAATACCCAACCCTCAAGAATTTTATTTTGATGGTTATATATAGTTGCAAAGCATTATAAACACGTAATTTCACAAAAATTATGGCGCGGAAAGCAATATTTATAGTGATTCTGGCATTTTTTCTGAAAAAAGGTATGGTTAAATTCCTATGAAATGAATATAACCATCCGAATTGCTTCAAATTGTGTTCTGTGATTTAGGTTATCATTACATTAAAGTATTTATTGAAAATTTTGAAGCGAAAAAGTCACATTTTTCACAAACACAGCCTAAAAACTTATAATCATTTTGTCACGAAATAATGCATTCAATCACCCGAACATATTTATTTAAATTACATCATATACCCGAATTTCGTCAAATTGAGTTATGTGCGTTCGGTTTCAGTGTTTTGAAAATTTACAAGCGAAGAAGTCATAATTTTCACAAATATAGCCTTTAGAATAGGTAAAATCTGACTTTATTTTTGCAAATAACATAAATACATGCTTCCGCGCTTTACTTTTGCATTTCTTTATTTATTTTAGCTAAAAGAAGACATAACAAAATGAAATTTTAAATGGTTATTCTACAATCCAGGCAATTTTAATAAATGTGTTACAATTATCGATAACATAATAGTAACGAGGATCTCAAAATAAAGTCTGAAACATGAGTTCAATTACTTGGGCATTTGTTGAAAATACAGCGCGTATTCTATTACTTAAATACCATAGAAAAACAGACGATAATTACAAATTGACCGGAGTAATAATAATATACCTACAAAAAAGCTTTACTTTATATGAATTTGTTTCAGAGATCATTGATATAAATGTTTTCGTCGCGTCTTTTGATCGGCAATTTTTAATAAAATTATACATTTCTGATTAAAAAAAATTGCCGCCGTAGGCACGTGCCTACTGTGCCTATGCGTAAATCCGCCACTGGTACTAGTACTAGTTTATGAATGGAAAATAAGGTTTGTTCGCACAACAGTCAGAAACCTTGAGAAACCATTCTGAGCATACGCATCAGTTTAAAAATGTTCACACAACAGAAATTTTAAATTTCAGGATAGTCCGCGGATTCTAAAGAAATTTTTAGTTTGTGGCATGCGCACTGGAACTTCTAGCTATTAGCGAGCATTGTTGCTTCTACAAGTCCTACATGCACTTGTAGGCAAGGGAATTTTAACAAATAAATTCAAAATAAATTCTTACATACCACACTGATACCATTAAATGTTTACTATATTGTCATGTAGATTCTCGAGTGTAAATTTAAAAGAACTAGGAATAAAGTAAGATTATGATTTAAATACGTGACAAATGCCAACAACAACAATCAACATAAGATAAAAACCTTTCTATTCACTCCAGACGGTAATAATAACAATAACCTTTTTTCTACAGTCTATATACAAAGTAGGCATTTGCGCTCGCTTTTGTCACCGCAAAATGTTACTTCGCCGCTCATGCGCGACAAAGTAGAAAAACGCAACGCTCGCCGTCCGAATTTCTAACTACACTGCTCAACATTTGAAGTGGTACACTTAACATAAAATGCAGTAAAAGTAAACAACTCTTCTTAGGCGTTTGGCATGACTTCCTACATGATCAGGGCTGTGTTTAGGAATGCAAACGGGGGATTCCACCATTTTTTTTTTATATAATTTCATCTGAAAATATTAGGAAAACTAAGCTATTGATGAAAATCTGGTGAAAAAATTCCTATTAATAAGCGAGTTATAGCCTCCCGAATTTTGAAAAGATTGACGTGACGTCACATTTATGTGTTTTTATATCAAACTGTTTTCATCATGGACCTAAATGCTCTTGAAATATATGCTATTTTAAGTTATATTTACATAAAAATAAATGAATATTATAACACTGTATAAGTCTACATACGTTATAATTACAGGTGTATTTAAATTATTAAGTTTAATGCAAGAAATTTATTTTAAAATAAAAACTGTTTGGAAACTGCAGTACAGGAATGTTAGCCCCTCCTTTCGAATTTGAATTTCTTAACTTCCATTGGTAGTAATCCCCACCTCCTAACACGCTATTTGTAATGCATGTATAGGCGGTTTCTCGGTCGCCAATTAAAATATTTTCATATACGTGTCGAAGCGCTATAACAAAAAACCCCTTATTTCCGAAATATCTCAATTATACCATTTCATTTTTTTATTAACATTCGTTATTCAGCATATACATTCGTATTTTTTTTTACTATTTTCCTTTAATTCGATTGAGCTGGAATCCCCCATTGTTGTTTATCTGTCATAAGTGCAGTTAATGAGTTCGCGGATTTTTATACTTTATCAAGTTTTAAGAGAATTTTTGCGAATTTCTCAAGTAAGTTTTAATTCAGAGTGGTTGATTGCATTTTAAAGATGCCATTAAGCAGTGCTGTAGTCGTAAAATTAGCAGAGGGTATACGCTGAAAATATATTTGTAAACATAGGGTATACGCAGGGGAGGGGGCAATAATTAAGAAGAAAAAAATACGCAGGGGGGAGCAATAACTAAAAAAAATGGCGCCGCAGGTGAAATTTATTTTTCATTCAAGGTTAAATGCCTTATAATTGAAAATTACATTTTTTCAAGGGATGTGAAGTTGTATGTTTTTTCCCTTTCATGTATAAAAATAAATTGCCAGTTCACAGAACAATTTTTTTTTTTTTTTTAAAAAAACCTCTCAACAGGATTAAATCCCAATTACTGAGTAGGTTCACATACACAAACATCCATGCCTTAGTGGGATTCGAACCCAGAACCCCGAGCGTACTCATGATTAAGAGGCGTTGCTCTAACCATTAAGCCACCGGAGCCAACTACAATTTACAAAAGAGAATATATTTATCTGGATAAACTGTCTAAAATCGGCACACAACAAACACAACATGCGCGCGACTATTATACATTATGACTTAATACGAAGTTAATGTCATCTTTTAAATTTTCAACTAAAATTCAAAATACAAAGAAAAAAATAAAATAATTAAATACTGCCTTATGTATCAAAGTCGCAAACCTGCCTACTACGAATCGTACGTTTTGCGAAAACTGAAAACGGTATACGGCTTCTATATAACAAAAATCAAAATTAAAATTTCAATAATAGATGGCGACGCCAATCAAATAAAGTACATTTTATAAACATAAAGATAATTACAATATAATTTCTAAAAAAATAATATTAATTGTGGGATAAAATTTTCATTAGTTGATTTAATTTTTATAATTTTTGTCTCAAATATTTAAAAGCAGAGGGTACACGCTCGGGCATCTAAAACAACCAGAGGGTATACGGCGTATACCCGCGTATACCCTCGACTACACCCCTGCCATTAAGGCGTTTAAGTGTTGAAGAGATGAGCCAGGCTAAAATGAAGATTTTGTTATTTTTCTATTAAAACATTTGAAATTCGTTATTTAAGTTTTATTCTTTTATTTCTTCGCCCTAAAAGTATTTCCAGAACCATATACTATCAATTAAGCAAGAAAGTGTTGCTCAAAAAATAGTAAATTGTTATTTATATATGTTCTTGTAAGTGTACTAGTTCAAATGTTGAGCAGTGTATAAAACGTCGAGAAATGTCATTTGTCTACATTCTTAATGGGAACGTTTAGTGAGAAACAGGCCCGGGAAACGCAAATAGGGGATACCGGGATAGCATTTTTAGTTTTGCTTCCATACACTAGATATGGCGACACCAGTATCATTAGCGTCTTTTTTTTTTCATTTTTTGCGCGAATTTTGACATTTGTCATTTTCATTTGAAACAATTCTGACTATCACTGTGATTATATCTTTTGTGTCTTATAAGTAGTTATTTTGTGTGAAAAAACTTGTTAGTATTTAAGATGACACGAATAAAGTATTGTGTACCAAATTATACTGCTACCGGTAAGTGAAAATATATTTTTATATAATTGTATTTTTATACCAGTAAAAGATATTACAAAATCGTATTCTAGGAATAACAAACTATAGATTTCGACATCCTTGAACTCATCTGGATTTATTTGTCAAGCGGTTGGAAGTTTTAAACATGAAAGAACTGCTATTAGTATTGTATCTTTCCTAAATGAAATTACAGTGTTTTCAAAAATGCATTATTTTTAATCATTTTATATAATCTTTGCAAGACTAATTTGTAGTTGAAGTAGATTTTTCATAAAATACTATGCAATGATAGTATTTTGTGAAAAAATTGCTTCATCTTCAAATTGTACTAATTAGGGGTTATTAATAACCCGAATATAGCAACATTAATTGTAGGTAATGATTCTACCGACCGAGTTTTTACATTTAATTTTGCTTCCATACACCAGATGACGCCATTGATGCGGTATCGATGCTCAACATGTACGTTTCTTATCTAAAATAGTGTATATGGTCTGTGGTGAGAAAGTAATGGTCCTGTAGTTACTAACACATTTACCACCTCCACAAGTCAATCTAACATATGACTGCTTTGTCGGTATATTACATAACCAAACAAAATGCAATACTGCTGTGCAAAGGAATACAGAAATAAAATAGCGCATTCATTTACAAAAATGAAAGTAAAAAATCTGATGTGGCCAACACAAAACCTCCCGCTATTGAATTTTTTTTAATTTAAATACATACTTACGTATTTACTTCCGCTGCAAACTGTTCCATTGCAGAAAACTATTGCTTTATTTACTATTTTCTTTTTAAAATGTCACTATTATTAATTTGAAGTGATTAGTTTTTTGACAGTGACATTAACTGTCAGTTACATTCATTTGAAATATGACCTGTGTAACAAACGAATTATGGTGTTTATCTTAGGCTTCGCGACTAATAAAAAAAATTATTTTTAAATTTATATGTAAAATATATAGAAAAAGTATTAATGTATTCCAGTAGAATATTCAATAATCTTTAATTTTCATAAGACATAAAATGCGAAAAAATGGCATTTAATGGTATTTTTTGAAGAAAAACCATTATGAGCTTCAGGTAAAGTGCCATTTCCGGTTATCCGATTTACACCAAAATCTAATGGCTTCTTTTCATATTAGAATGGGATTGAAATACAAGGTTTCAGAATTTTCTGAATGATATTATTTGAGTTAGAGTGAAGACAAAATCCCTACACATACACACACACATACACACATACATACACACACACATACACACACACATACACACACACATACACACATACAGACATCATCGTGAAAATGTTAAAAGTGGATTCTAGGGAACTTAAAACGTGGTCATTTACTAAAATCTCGATATGAGATTTTTAGCACGATCCCTATACCTCCCTTACCAAGGGTAGCGGGAGGTAAAAATTCTTAGATTAGACTGAAACAATAACTCAAGAAGAATGGAAAATAAAGATAGGTAAATTAAAAAATATAATCGTTATTTATTGAGAAGTATTGTAAGTACAAAATGTACATAATTTTATTTTTTTGTTATAGTGGAGGACCCCATGTGGCGACTGTAGAAAAAATCTTGTGTGTGTTTCAAGCGCAAATGGATCTTGCCGATTTCCAGAGAATGCCGCGCTCCTATGTCGGCAACAACCTCTTAAACGACAATATCCCATTTTACGCTCTTAATTCACAAATAGCTATTGATTCTGTTTGCTTAACCCAAAAATTTCCAATCAGTTTGAAAACTGTTTTAAACTACATACGCGCACTGAAAAATTAGCAATTCGTTGCATATTTTGTTGTGGGAACAAACCCATTATCTTTTAATTATTGGATAAAAAAAGTAAATAGTTTTTAATTGTTTATGTTTACTTCCGTATTACAAGCACTTTTTACTCGTGTTGCCATTTTTTTACCTCTCGCTAAGAGAGGTATTGCAATCATGCTAAAAATCACATATCCAGATTTAAATGAATAAGCACGTTTCAAGGTCACTAGAATCCGATTTTAACATTTTTACAATGATGTCTGTGTGTGTGTGTGTGGATGTGTGTGTGTGTATGGCTGGATGTTGGACGGACGATTCCTCAAAAACTATAAGACATAAGACCTGTTTAACTATGAATTCCTCAATCTGACATTCCTGGGAAGAGCTGAAAAGCTTTTGGTAACAATTAAACAACCGGAAGTAGTATAAAAGAAATTCTTCCAAATATTAATTTTTGAAAATTTTTGATATTACTAATTTTGAAGAACAAAATTCTACACCTGATACATTTAATTTTTTTATTATATCTTCTATAAATTTAGAGATAAAGACGCTATAATATATAGAATATCGGGATATAACAAGTCGAGAAGGCGAAACTACACTAAGGAAACCAGTTGACAAATTCAAATTTTTATAACATAATTTGTAAATGACAGATTTCACTGTCAAAAATAAACAGTTTTAGTGACATTTTGATAGCTTTTTCTGGGAAGTACATTTAATCTTTCTTATTGTTTTATTAATTAAATATTTCAATTATAGGTAATATGCATGTATCCATCAGAAATACCGCCAATCTGGTTAATGAATTGGAAGAATCTGTGACATTTAGAAACTTCCTGATACAATGAAAAATAGATATAATTAGAATTATATGTGTGCAGAAGACACGTTACTTACAATAAAAGACAATATTTGGGTAAAGTTCTGTAATATTTTGTTATAAAACGACGGTTCGATAGCCAAGTGCAATACAATACTTATATAGCCTAATATGGAAATGGCGAGAGGTCTTGTGCTGGCCACAACAGATTTTTATGTCTGCAGTAATGTTTCCATTTTTACACCCATATGCGTTAAAAAAGTGCACTTTTTTCTCACTTTTGTAGTGTTAAAAGACATACTTTTTAAACTCATTTTAATGAAATGAATGTTCATTTTTCTGTTTTACTATTTTGTGTTTGCTACACATTTTTAAAATTTTTTTTAATCCTACGTCAAAGATCAATGGTTCATTCCATATCAAAAAATCATAAATAAAGCCATATTTATTTTATTACAAGTCGATAAAAGAGTGTATGTTATTCAACAAAATAAAACATACAAATACTTATGTACCCACTGTAGAGATATCGTAAATAAATAAATAAATAAATCTGTTTTCATTTAGTAATGATGATATGCCATTACACGATTACACCGGGTGTATACTTTTTACCTCTCGCTAAGAGAGGTATTGGATTCATGATAAAATTCGCATATCCAGATTTTATTGAATAAGCAAGTTTTAAGGTCCCTAGAATCCGATAACATTTTTACGATGATGTGTGTGTGTGTGTGTGTGTGTGTGTGTATGTGTGGATGTTGGAGGGACAGTTTCTCAAATTCTATAAAACCAATTTAACTAAGTATTCTTTAATCTGACATTAATGGGAAGAGCTGAAATGGTTTTGGTAACAATAGGGTATTTCGACATTTTTTAAAAATATTTTTTTACATTAGTACAGACCAGTAGGACACTGAATATCTAACTTTGAGTAAGAAAATGTATGCATCACATGAGATATGAATTTTAAAAAATTTCATCGCAATTCAAATTTTCTTATCATGGCGCGCTTATGACGTCAACTCGATGGTAACATCTGCAACAAACTTCAGCGCCTAAATCTGTTTATATACAAACGTTTTTAGTAGCAGCATGTATTTCGGTGTTTGTCCTGTGTTTGTTTATGGTAAAAATAGGAGTAATAATTATAAAGTGGACGAAATGTCAAACAAGAAATATACCCGCACGTGTTAACTACTGGCACCATCTGTGTTTTTAAACGAAAATATTTACTTTGAAATGAGCAACAAATTATCAACTTGGCGTCACAAATTTCAAGGACGTTTCTCGAGCTGTAAAAATTCCAATTTTGTAACATTAAATTATGAATTAAAACTTTTTATTAAACATGTTTTATTATAATTTTTTACTTTATGAAGATGGAAACCATAGAAAAAAGTTATTATTTTGCATTAATTCCATATCACCGGAATACCCCATTGGACAACCGGAAGTAGTAGTTTCTTAAAAAAAATCATTCAAATATTATTTTCCGAAAAATGTTATTACAAATATTAAAGAATATACAATTTTCTGTCCGATACATTGAACATTTTTATTATATCTTCTATAGATTTAGAGATAAACGGTGCGATTCTGTAATTTTCTATACCACTATGGAACTATAACTCTCAACAAAAGCGCATAATTTTTACCTCCCGCTACTCTTGGTAAGGGAGGTATAGGGATCGTGCTAAAAATCACATATCGAGATTTTAGTAAATGACCACGTTTTAAGGTCCCTAGAATCCAATTTTAATATTTTCACGATGATGTCTGTATGTGTGTGTGTGTGTGTGTATGGATTTTGTTGTCGCTCTAACTCAAATACTATCATTCAGAAAATTCTGAAACATTGTATTTCTACCCTATTCTAATATGGACAGAAACCATCAGATTTTGGTGTAACCGGAAATGGCACTTTACCTGAAGCTTTTTCTTCAAAAAATACCATTAAATGTCATTTTTTCGCATTTTATGTCATTATGCAAATTAAAGATTATTGAATTTTCTACAGGAATACATTAATGTTTTTTCTATATATTTTATAAATAAATTTTAAAATCTTTTTTTTAAATCCCGAAGCCTAAGATAAACACAATTCCTTTGTTACATAGTTCATATTTCAAATGAATGTAACTGACAGGTAAATATCACTGTCAAAAAAATAATCTTTTATGCCCAGTTGCACCAACAAGACTTAAATTTTAAACGACCTTTAAATAAAAAAATGCATATCGAAATTTTGACAGCAATATATAATAATTCATTTGACAGTTCATTTCGATGCAATATTGTCTATTTAAGGAAGGCTTAAAATTTAAGTGACGTTGGTGCAAACGGCCATAAATTAATAATAGTGACATTTTAAAAAGAAAATAGTAAAGCAATAGTTATATGCAATGGAATATAATATATATATATTATAGTTTGCTGCATTAGTAAAAACTTAGGTATGTATTTAAATTAATAAGAATTAAATTGCGGGAGATTGAAAAATCATATTTCAAAAAAAAAGTTTGAATATTTTGAGAGTATTTTGGAAATGTTAACAAATTTTATCAATTGGTAACGTAGCATTCCGACTCAATACTGTTGGACAGGGTAAAATGTTCTCAGGTCAGATACTACGCGCAATATGTCTGAAAATAAAAATTTTAGTAATAAAATAATAAAATCTATGAATATTTTTAATAGGCGGAAAATGATAATACCGTCTGCCAATTATTTTAACATATCATATAGCATAAAGTGACCGCCAAACAACGCAGTTTGCGCAGGATTGATGCCCGGATTTGAGTCGTTTGTCTCGCATTGCAAACTGTCCCGGATTGCCGGATTGAATATTAAACAGAGCTGTTTTAACCTCTGGCATGGTTTACATGCTGAGTAATCTCTACTTCTTTGCCATATTATTTTATAGTTTGTACTGATGATGAGAGTTCTCGAAATACGTATATAGTTTCTTAAAAATTATTGTTAATGTTAAGGTTAAGGAATTTTTCATTTTAGTTATAATTTAACCTTAAAACTTCATTTTAGTTTTTAATTATAAAATACAGGATGTAACATAAATAAGTACATTAAATTTTAACCACTGATAGAATGCGTCGACAGCAACAATATTTCTTAGTAACTTCTAAATATCGTACAAAAAATATTCAAAGTTTTTTAAAAAAATTCATTACTTGCTTGTTAAAAATACTAAAAAAAATTGAGAATTCAAAAAAATGTTTCTAAGAAATATTGTTGCTCTCGACGAGTTCTTTCAATGTCACTTATTTTTTTCTGTTTCATCAGTATATGTCTCGAAATTGGAAATATTTTTTTCCAAAAAATTAATTGTGATTTCGAAAAAAAGTTACTAAGAAATATTGTTGCTTTTGTGGAACCCGGGCCGTCAGAATCATAACAGATCATATAACGCACTTAGACCTTCGCCACGCGGCCCCATCATCGTATCTAAAAAGGATGTGTAGGGTACATCAGACTAGCAAACTCAGTAATAAATTAAAAGATGATGAAATTTTTATTTATTTTATATAACTATTTCAAGTTTTCTTTTTTATTGACCATGACCGTGACCAATTTCATGGTAAGATTATGAAATTTTCAAGTACAAGGTGTTTATCGCTTGTATTTTTGATATGTTGCAACTTTATTTTATGATTATTTTTTTTCTACATTATTTAAATGAAAGAAAGTAAGCTATAATCAGTCATAATAAAAAATCTGATGTGGCCAGTAGCCAGTACATTACCTTTCTGTTATTTCAATTTTTATTTTGTTTAGTAATAAGTAAACCTATATTTATATAAAAATAAAAATATATCATCATGGCCTATAACCCATTGTTGAATGTGCCAATCTGTTATACAGCGTGTCTCACAACTCGCGCCCCAGAGCGAATGAGGAAACACGAAACTGCACTCGGATGTGTAATTTCGAAGAAAAAAAAAATCTAGCTTAAAAGATATTAGAGAAAAGACGTCTTAAAATTGACCAATCAGAGACCTACACGTTTAACGTGTGTTTGCCGTAATTTTACGTTACTATGGTTTTATACATATCAAATCTTCTTTAAAATGTGTGGGCGACTGTAGTTTTCGAAAAATGTCAGTGTCAAATTAAATTTGGTGAATAAAAAAGGACAAATTCTTACCATATATTCAGCCGCTGATTACTTAGAAATGATTATAATTTTCGGAGAATATGGACGTAACGCCAGAGAGGCAGCACGAGTCTATTGCATTACAATAAAAACGGTTCTTTTTAGAACCAGCATTTGTTGCTTTAATCTCAAAGAATTCAAATGATAAAATATTTTCGTTTAACACATTTTACACAGATGCTACCTACAACACGTTGCACTGTACGATATAAATGATGATCTCGGATGACACCTTCGCTAACCTAAATTTGTTGACAGTGAAAAGTTAACTCTAGTGTCAAAATTACAGTAAGTCAAACAAATTTTGTAACTCACTAGTAGTATATTTAAAACCTAGCAACCAGTTTTATTTTGTAATAATATCATCACACCTCAAGATATCCTTCCGGGATTGGTGGATTAAAGTCTTGTAACTCCGTTATGCAAGCAGCCGCAAATTATTTTCTTCTATTTGTTGGCAACCTATTGTCGGCAAGTGTCAGTTTCGTCTGGGGCGCGAGTTGTGAGACACCTTGTATAGATATCCGTAATGATAATTACATACAAGTTAATGGTTTAGATTTCAAATAAACATATTTGTAAGCTTCCTAATAGTCCAGGAAATCTACTGAAAAAATACACTCAATCTCAAAGAAATTGCAACAAAAGCTTTTTAAACGGAATCCTGTCCGGAAAAATGTGTTGAACAAAATATCAAAAGCAAATCGGAGCATGGGAATCTTGCGCCAATGGAGGGTTATGATTTTGACATCACACGCAAGAAAGAGATCGCCATATTTAAAGTTCTTTCTTCTGTCACTGCAAACCTAAAAAAATTAACATTTGCTATGTATCCTTTTTATAATTTTAGCGAAGTCATTGTTGCAAAGACCTTACACTCACTTCATTTTTCACTTTTCATAAATGGCACCATCTTGTTGCAACTGTCATCATTGGCGTAGCTAGGAATTTTTTCTAGGGGGGGCAGCCGTCCACCTGAACTAAGCACAGTCATTTATTGAGAGATCATAAATGACTCTGTAAATATTTCTAGGGTGGGCAAAGAGCTTTCTAGGGTGGGCGTTGCCCACCCTTGCCCCCCCCTAGCTACGCCCATGACTGTCATCGTGACAGCGATTAGTTTGTATTACAACAGGTGAGTCACGTATAGTTCTAGGAAAATGTCAATAGATGGCAGCACGAAAATATGTCTGTATAACCTTCCATTGGGAAAAATGGAAGCATATTTAGGTTTTTGGCCATTTTTTTGGAAACAATTACCCAAACAATTTTTTGCCGATGAGCGGTTTGCAAGTTACTAACAACTTAAACTTACGTGAAATTCTTCTAAAATTTTAAACACCAGCAAATCGTCTAGGTTATTTTTTTTCATCTAAAATTTCGACACTGCGGCGCGCGGTAATTATTTACACAGCGGAATTAGCCCGCCGACCGGTCGAGGCCCGTCCGAACAGTAGCGTCGATAACACGCACGCTACAATACATATTGTTAATGATTTCCTTAATTTCAATAAATAATTTGCCACAAATATCATTTATAACTTTCATTATATCAATAATATTTCTTTTAAATATTGTTGACCTAGTAACATCGTGAGAGTCAGCGCAACTCATGTATTCTTCTTTGATTATTTTCTATTTGTGTCAATAATATAATAATTAATTTAATTTTGTGTTTTTAGGTGTATATTGGTGCATTCTTCAGCCTTAAGAGTCCATGGGGTAATTTCTGAAAAACGCGCTGTACATTATAAATTATAATTATAAACAAAGCTGTTTTACCGACAACAAAAGTCGTAATCATGTGTCTATAATTTATAAAGTATGACGTCAACTTGCATAATGAATTTAATATGGAAAACTAGATGTAAAATTTAATTATACTGAACATAACATTAGTTATTTCATTATCTATATTAAAGTAATTAAATTATATTTTCTTATACGTACAGAACAAGTTGTATAACATTCCTAACGTCATATGTAATAGCAGTAAGGCATATAAATACTAGCTGACCCGCCCCGGCTTCGCATGGGTAAAGCTACAATAACAATTACCTACACGTGTACCACTAATTTTTCACATTTACTTTATCGCACCTAACAGCGCCCTTTTCTAAACATGTCTCGGGTACTTTTACTTACGTACATATGATGCACGCTATCTCTCCGACAAATATCGAAAATCTGCTAACGGTTAAAACTTAACTATAGATACAAAGATAAAAAAAATAATTGAAATCATCCCCTATTGTACCGCATTGAGGGATGATTTTTTAAAAACGCTAAAACACTATTACCAAAAGCGTAAATAAGAATTTTTATATCCCTAACTTGAGAAATGATGAGTTCTCCATAAAAATGTTCATCCCCTATTTTACCTCCTTCAAGTTTTATTTTCGCGACAAAAGGTAGCCTATGCCCTTCTTCAAGATCCAATCTATCTCTATACCAAAATTCATCAAAATTGGTTCAGCGGTTTGGCTGTGAAAACGTAACAGACAGACAGACAGACAGAGATACTTTCGCATTTATTATATTAGTATGGATGACGATAACTTTAAACGTCATAGACAGTCTGTTGAGTCTGTGGAAATAAAAAAATAATGTTTCAGTTTCTTGATCATAACAGTTAAAAATGAGTGATGTTACTAAGTAATAAACTATGCACTTATGAAATAATTAAAGAATTTTGTGACTAATCGAGAGGTTACTGATAAAAAAACGATATGATGTGGTTCTTTTATGAAAAATAGTAACATCCTTGACCTTTGTAATAAAACAACCCAAGTAGTCCTTTTTTGTTTTCTAATTTAAAAATTTCTGGTGGAAATAATAATTTCGACATGTTTTCCTTATCTATAATTTCGAAATTTAATCCGATAGGAAGAAATGTTTTTTTTTTGCTGTAAAATATTGTTATAAATGAAATATAAAAATTTATTGTATCAGAAAATATATGCAGTAATTTAATGAAAATAATTATCTGCTAAAACAAAAATAAATAAAATGGGATAAAAAGCTTTTATTAGAGCTGTCAAGAACCGAAAAAAAAATGGAACCGGGTACCCGGTTCCAAAACTATTCGGGTATCTGGATACCCGGGGTATGCAATTTAATTGAAAATAATGATTTATAAATAAATATATAACGCAAGAATGGTAAAAATTGTTTAGAAAATGCAACCGCATAAAGAGCAAATAATTGCAGATTACATTTCAATTTTCATTCATAGTTTATTTCAATATTTTGACCTTGAGTTACGTTTTGAGTCAGGGTTTATTCTAAGATTTTTTTCCCACTGCACAATTTTTCTTTCATTTGCCAAACAAATTTTAAATACAAATACATATTTTTAAATGTGTGGATGTAACGGTAATGGTTGTCACACGTCTAGATAATATCGACATTAGATACCCAGAAATTAATTTATATGAATTTTATTGTTTCTTAATTGTTACCTAAATTTTTTTGGATACTTGATTTTTTTATATTAAAATATCTAAAAAACTACTGAATTTATAAAGTTTTAGAGTACCTTTTTGTGTATTTTTGTATTATATGTAATATTTTATAAGTAAAATGAAAAAATGTTAATAGGTAAAAAAATAAAGATAAAAATCTGATGTGGACATCATAATACCTGCCGTAATTTAATTATTAATTTACATACATACCTATGTATTCACTAATGGTGCAAACTATATTCTATTCCTTTGCATATAACTATTGCTTTATTTACTATTTTCTTTTTAAAATGTCACCATTATTAATTTGAAGTGATTAGTTTTTTGACAGTGACATTAACCTGTCAGTTACATACATTTGAAATGTGAACTGTGTAACAAAGGAATTGTGTTTATCAAAGGCTCTGGGATTTACGAAAAAAATATTTTTTAAATTTATCTGTAAAATATATAGAAAAAGTATTAATGAAGACTTGCAGAAAATTCAATAATTTCAAATTTTTGTAATGACACAAAATGCGAAAAAATGGCATTTAATGGCATTTTTTGAAGAAAAACGATTACGAGCTTCAAGTAAAGTGTCATTTCCGATTATTCGGTTTACTCCGAAATCTAATGGTTTCTTTCTATAGTAGAATGGGGTCGAAATACAAAGTTTCAGAATTTTCTGAATGATAGTATTTATTTGAGTTAGAACGTTGACAAAATCTATATATATATATACACACACACACACACACACACAGACATCATTGTGAAAATGTTAAAATTGGATTTTAGGGACCTTAAAACGTGGTTATTTACTAAAATCTCAATACGTAATTTTTAGCATGGTCTCTTACCTCCCTCACCAAGGATAGCGGGAGGTAAAAATGCTCATGACTTCCCTATATGAGACGCCACTGGTTAAGAAAAATATAAAAGTATAAATATGCATAAGTAGTATCCTCCTACCAAGTTTCAAAATTTTAGTGCAACTAGTACCAGAGTTATTAATAGAAATGTGTCTGACAGGGTCGGATTAAGGTATTTCGGGCCTGAGGCGCTAACAATTTCCGGGCCCCTAGAATAAAACATAAGACCCCAAAAATATACTTTGTTTCATAAATTAAACAGAAAAATAATTACAACAGAAATAAACTCATAAAGTAAATAAAGTACAACTCTAAAAAAATTAAAAAAAAAAAACTAGACAAAATGGTGCCGTAGTCGGGCCCCTAGCAGGCCCGCGCCCTGAGTCGCGCGCCTCATGCGCGTCGTGGTTAATCCGGTACAGGTGTCTGATGAGGTACACTTTCAACGGACTGAAACAACTCTGTAACGAAAAGTTTCTGGACATATCTTGATATAGCATTTTTTACTCAAAATGACTAGCCCAACATTTGATTTTATTTTGGCACACTTTTTATGAATCATCCTGTATATTTAAATAAAAAAATATCTGATGTGGACACCACATGACTTCCTTGTACGCCTGTTACACTAAACATATTTTGTTAATAATTAAAATATGTATAATAATAGACCCAATCATAAAATTGCACGTATTTGACATAATTTGACATTGACATTAAATTCTTTATTTTTTTGTTATTTCTTGTCCTAATTCATAGCAAACTTAATTACAGAAACCAAAAAGTACATAATGTTTAAATTTAAATATCTCGCTTATACAAAGAATTAATTTAATCATACTTGAAGTTTTCGACGCAAAATTCAATTCTCTAAAACTTTTATTTGAAGCATTTATTGTTAAATTCAAAATAATATCATTTTTTTCAAGAAAAACTGATAATAGCTTCAAGTAAAGTATCACTTCCGGTTAGACTATTTTAACCAAAGTCTATTATGTTATTTCCATTGATATAAAAGTATTATATACCAAATTTGAAAAGTTTTAGATTATATTTTAATATTGTTTTCCATTAAAATCTATTATAGGTTTCAAGTAAAGTACCACTTCCGGGTATACCATTTTAACTAAAATCTATTATGTTATTCCCATTGATATAAAAGTATTACATACCAAATTTGAAAAGTTTTGGATTATATTTTAATATAGTTTTTCATTAAAATCTACTATAGGCTTCAAGTAAAGTACCACTTCCGGATAGACCATTTTTACTAAAATCTATTATGTTATTCCCATTGATATAAAAGTCGTATATACCAAATTTGAAAAGTTTTGGATTATATTTTAATATAGTTTTCCAATAAAATCTATTATGGGCTTCAAGTAAAGTACCACTTCTAAAAGTTATGCTATGACCAAAAAGGGAGGTGCACAACTAGATGTTATAACAGTCCTAAATACAAAATTTTAACTTTCTACGGCTTCCCGTTTTTCAGTTATGCGAGATACGTACGTACGTACAGACGTCACGACGAAATTAGTCAAAATGGATTCAGGGACGGTCAAAATGGATATTTCCATTGAAATCTGGAAACCGAATTTTTTCGCGATTACAATACTTCCTTTACTTCGTACAAGGAAGTAATAATTGTTTTCTACCTTTTCATGTACCTTCTTATTCTCATTAAATAATCTTGCACAAATTTAAAATTCTCACTGCACTTTTATTTTTCACCCCCTGCACATTTTGCGTCCAGCTGCAGGTTAGAAATAAATCCCTGTTTTGAGTTAACGTTATCTTCATATTGATCATAAAACCCCTGATCACGTATAAACGTTAGTATATATAATCAATGATAAAACTGAGGAGATCAAAGAAAAAGAAATTGATATTTCCGAGAATTTTACTCACCTACTAACCTAGTTATACATTTTGCTGTAATATTTTCATTTTGATCTCAGATTATATAATATACGTTAATATTTCCAATTTTATTTATTTCTGTTCGATTCGTAATTTCATCAGTGGCGTATTAAGGTATTTTGGCGCCAGAAGCCCTTGAATTTTTTGCGCCACTGATTCGATAAATGACAATCATACGCGGTTAGATGGGAGGGTTTTTTTATTAGTAAAATTCAGCAAAGATTGAAAGTAAACTTTCTTTTTTAATTAAAATAGTATAATGACAAAATAATTATTTACATTCGAGTGCGTGTAAGTTGTATTTTACAGCGCGACAACTTTGTTTAAGGCACGAGCCCTTAAGGCGAGTACCTTATTAGCTGGAGCGCTGTACAATACTTCACGCACGAGAATTGTATCAAATTTTTTGGCCGACGATAATGAAAATCACTTTTTTTAATGAGATAGGTTATACTTCCGAAAAGGGTTAGTTTAAAATACTGGGGTTAAGTCAATTTCCAAATTTGATTTTACTTAACTTCATTAGAGTACTTCTTCTAGCGAAAATTTATTTGAAATAATAGACGTTGTCTATGACTGATGATATATTTATTTGCTCATGTTTTCTTAATAGGTAGGTGTCGATATTTGACATTTCAGCAATGCTCGCGTATTTGACAGGTATATCGATCGGTGACTATGTCGGTAACGGCGGATTTTTACAATAATGACAGATGTCGTTGCCGTGATTTTGGTTTACATAAATTAATTTTAAATATAGGAAATGTTAAAGTAAAAAAAATAACTTAAGTAGGTAGTACTTTTTTACATGAACTTTATTATAATAAAGATGATTTCTTTTCTAATGCCCATAAACGTCCAGTGTATTTTGATTATTTTATCGCATAGTTAGACAAGTTACAACACAGTAAGCGTAAAATGTAGGTTACACTTGCTGTGTATACAATTGTAAAGTTCCCATTACACTTCAGGAGGGCAAAAATATAATTATAATGGCATTTTTGTTGCTTTGGCACAGTGTCGTCAAAATTAATTTCATTTAAAAGAGTTTTTCGATGCACATAATAGCCAAAGCATTTAATTTTGCGTGAGATTGACTATAGACACAAACTCGTACGAGTAAGATAGCTAAAATAAATTATTTTGCATTAATCCTCTTACACTATAATGTCCAACTCACGACTGCGCCTGCTAATTTATATTTTATAAAAAAATGATTTTTTTTTCAATTCCTGGCATAATTTTGCGCCCCTATAATTTTGCGCCACCTATAATTTTGTGCCCTCTATAATTTTGCGCCAGAAGCCCGGGCTTCTCAGGCTTCTGCGATAATACGCCACTATGCCATTTTATTAATTTCGGAGTGGGAATAGACAGCCTCATTATTTGTGTGTTTTGTTTATTATTTTTATGATGAAAAAATCATGAATGTTATTAAAATGGATCATGCAAACTACAAAAAAAGAAAGTACATATTTCTATGAAATAATGAACTTGTTATTCATAACATATTGATTAATAATACGTAAATCTATGTCACGGATTGTAAAAATGTTACGTAAAATGTTCAAAAATCTGAAAAGAAAATCGATATTCATTATCAATTTCAAATTGAAAATTTACCCTCTTTCGATTCCAGAACCGAGAACCGGGTGCCCGGGTAATGGGGTCCTATACCATTTTTCTTTTATTTTTTTTTTTCTGTAAGAACAGGACAAAATAAAATTTTAGTGCAAACGCGACTTAAAAATTTTACGTAATTAGCGAGATATGAATATTTAAAGTTTAAGAATTTGGTGCGTGACGTAGTAGGTACTAACAAGTAATTGACAAACAATGGGACAAACTGTTAGTTATAAAGGGAACAATTTTTTTCATGTTTGCATAGCTGAAATGTTTTTATATAAATCTTATACGTTATACTCATGAAGAAATAATTATTAAGTATAAATAACACAAATAATAAGCATTTTTTTCCTAATAAATTATAGAACATTGAAACAGTTTGACAATATTATTACACAAAGTATGACGACGAATGGCGCTAGTGTTTGCCTGATTTGAAGTTTCAATATTAATTTAATTAATATTAGAAATGGATTTAATTATAAATATATTATAATTGTTAATATTACTAGATGTTATAATTAAACAAATTCATCAAACACAAAATTGTTAAATGTTTTGTTAGGTTATATAACATGATATTTCATAATGTTTTAAAGGTGACCGCTGCAGACGCGCGAATCTTCTTTTTAAAATCACGCAATCATATTCTTAATACCTAACGCGTCATACCCAATTAGTAATCAGCTTCAATCGCTTGTAGTTTGTGACCTAGTCAATATTTAAAGAATTTTTTTTTACTAATACTCATTAATTTATGTATATTTTCGTCTTCTTATTTAAGATAGTTAAAATATGACTATGGTATAGGACTCCATTCTGGAACCAGAACCGGTTCTCACTAGCTTTTTATCTATTCGTCTCCGTTTAATTGCTTATATAAGAGCGATATTGTTTAGGGAAAAAAATCGACAGTATTTTTTTTATTAACTTTATTAACTAGGAGAGCAAATAAAACTAATATATTATATTAAATCCCAAAACCGACACCATCCTGTATGCATACAGTCTGGGTACATTTTATTTTACACGATGTTAATAATTAAAAAAAAATTGTAATATGCAAGTCACTATCATATCAACAATTTAGCTATAATTTAGAAATACAAGCGATAAATATTAATGTTCATGACCAGCATTTATAGTAATCATATGAAGCGATGTTTTTTAAAATTATATTTATGTTCTAGGAATTAAGTTGTTATTCAAAATATAATTTCCAAATTCGCGATCATGTAATAGTGTCAATTGAAATTTACTGCAACAATTATTATGATGTGAGTTAAAAATACAGTAATTATTAAACAGGTGTTAAAGTGAATGAAGAATAAACAAAACATGTGAATTTCAGTGTAATGAAATGAATGGGTATTTCCCTACAAAAATTTGCAAAATAATCTTAATATTATTTCAAAGAAAAATAATTTTTCTACAACCGTGCATAAAGTACATACTTTACGCATTCTTTACAATGTGGAAATTGTAACTTTTCGAGCACTAGAGCGTGAAAAGTGAATACGTTGCTAGGCAACGGTTAATTTACTTGTCAACTAACGCAAACAATATTTAAAGATACCTGTACACTCATACTTAGTATTATGAGAAATAGCATTAACATTTCGGTTGTAGGGAAAATATTGTATGCAACTCGTGTGTAAATAGTATTTTTTATTTCGTGCTCGTCTAAGAAAGTAACTACTTTACACATTTGTTACATAAATAACTAGGTATTGTTATACTTTATGCTTTTTTTCATTTAATTAAGACGATAAGCACCGTATACATGTCCACCCTGGGGACCTGGAGAACTATGACAGATACGAAGTCGGTTAAATTAGAAAAAAGTTGCCCCATTAGGAGACCATTTTAATAGTGTTTTGTTATTTGAGAAAAAATGCATAGGTTTATTAAAACACTCGGTAAGTTTCAAAAATAAATACAGGCTAAAGAAAGTGTAAAAAAAATGAAGGGCATATAGTACTGACAAAAATGAGAAAAAAAAAACTTAATCAACAAAGGTCTGATCTTCAATTGTTTCCGAGATAAATGAAAAATCGAAGAAAAACTAACAATTATAGTGATCGAACAAAATTTTGTCTATGTCGGTAAATAGATTATAAAAAAACAATAAAATTCTATATAAAACATTTTTCTAAATTTCTAATAGTTATAGAGTTATATGAAAATTATATATTGGCCAAGGTCGCCACGACATTTAACTTACCTAGTACAATTATTTGATTCTTTTAAAAAACAAAAGCACATCTAAGATGACCTCTGAAAGGTAAACAAAAAGTCTTATTTAATTAAAGTCGTAACTTTTATAGTTTTCAAGATGGCAGCGGTAAACCCCATAAAAACTAATTTTTCACTGCCTCATTTCTCGGAAACTATTGAAGATCGGACCCATGTTGATTAAAGCTTTTTTTACTCAATTTGGTCAGTACTATATGCTCTCAAATTTTTTTACACTTTCTTTGAAACACATTTCGACATTGCGTCATCTACAACCATCTGAAGATGACGCAATATCGAAATTCGAAATGTTTTAATATATTTATTTTTGAAACTTACCGAGTGTTGTAATAATTTTTTTATTTGTGTTAGTAAATATGTGGGTAGGTATGTATTTCAATTAATAAAAATTAAATAGCGGGAGGTATTTTGTTGGTCACATCAGATTTTTGTTTTTGCGGTTATCTTCCATCTTCCAAGGATAAAATAATACTAGATTTTGGTTTGCATATCTTTAGGCAGTGCCGGATTAGGGGAATATGGGGCCCTAGACAGAGTTTACCTCAGCTATCGCCTCGGTTTACAAGTCTCACCCGAGTCTGTTATTTGCCTCATATGGGCTTAATGGCGTTAATAACTATAACTGTTGGTTAAATTGACAATACCGTATTGAAACGAGATGTCGAATGACTTGTTAAATTTTACTGTCAAAATTTCGATACGCCCTTTTTTTGTTAACCTGTAATTAAGAAAGTAACTATAAGCTGTGTAACTGGCCATAAGCGTGCAACTGGCTATAAATGGCCTTCTTTTTGTATAATACCATCATATTCATACAATCGGGGAAAAAATATAACTTTAACTTTTCAATAATGTACAATTTGTCCATTTTTACCCCTCGCTAAGAGAGGTATTGGATTCATGCTAAAGTCATATCCAGATTTTGCTGAATAAGCACGATTTATGGTCCCTAGAATCCGATTATAACATTTTTAAAATGATGTCCCTGTGTGTGTGTGTGTGTGTGTGTGTGTGTGTGTGTGTGTGTGTGTGTGTGGATGTGTGTCTGGATGTTGGAGGGACTTTAAGACTTAAGATCTATTTAACTATGAATTCCTCAATTTAACATTCCTGGGAAGAGCTGAAAAGGTTTTGGTAACAATTAGAAGTAGTAGTATCTTAAAAAATTCTTCTAAATATTATTTTTTTGAAAATTTTTGTTACTACTAATATTGAAGAACATAAAATTCTCCATCTAATATACTTAAAAATTTTATTATATCTAGTATAGATTTAGAGATAGACACTATAGAGTAATCTAATCGCAGAGGCTAAGGCACTAAGGAAACCACTTGACAAATTCAAATGTCTATGACATAGTTTATAAATGACAGATATCAATGTCAGTGTCAAAAATCAACAGTTTTAGTGACATTCTGATAGCTTTTTCTGGGAAGTACATTTAATCTTTCTTATTATTTTATTAATTAAATATTTGAAATTATAGGTAAAATGCATATATCCATCACAAATACCGCCAATCTGGTTAATGAATTGGAAGAATCTCTGACATTTAAAAACTTCCTCATACAATGAAAAATAGAAAAATAAAATAAATAAATAAATATATCATCACGGCATATTACCCATTTCTGGGTGTGCCAGTATCTACAACACATGTAGACATCGGTAATGATGACGATATATTTTACCGTGTGGGCGCTTACCAGGCGTCACCTCACGGGCACTCATAGCTGGCGTGGAGAGTGCACCACAGGGGTCACTTTTGTGCCATTTTAAAATTGGAAAAAAAAAATAGATATAATTAGAATTATATGTGTGCAGATGGCATGTTAAATACAATAAAAAACAATATTTGAGTAAAGTTCTGTAATTTTTTGTTATAAAACGACGGTTCGATTGCGAAGTGCAATACAATACTTATATAGTCTAATATGGAAATGGCAAGAGGTCTTGTGCTGGCCACAACAGATTTTTTTTTCTTTTACTCAGTAAATAACACATCGATTATTAATTTAATAGAGTCCAAAAATGAGGTTGCTGTTTTGTAATAAAACACAGGATTTGGATGGGATTGAATCCGGTTTACGCTCTGCAGGCAATACAAAATAAAATAAGTAAATAAATATATTTATTATTTAACGTGTATTTATTATTAAACAGAACTTTGTTACAATAACGTATATTACATTTAAAAATTCTGTTGATGGCCAATTTCATCTAAATATGTAAATACTAAAAACCATAATAGGTAACTACATACAATAAAAGTAGGTTGTAAATTACAGGTATTGTTTTCAAAAGGCACTCCTATGTTAAAAGTCTTGTACAAAGGGGTTACATGCAAAATAAATACCATCTCATACAAGAATCCTGCTGACTACATTTCTGAACTCATTAGATCAACCTTTGCAACATTATGCATACTTTAGGGATTTTGATTTGGAAGATTATTGATTGTTTTGCAACAAAACTTTTCTACAATCTAATTTTAAAGTTACTGAAAATTATTTTTCATTTTGAGTACATGGCATTTGATATGATTCCAACTCAATTATTATTACATGTTAAATATTTCTGTAACACTGATTATATGATTTATTTCAAATTTTTAAATGTTTAACAATAACAATCGAAATTATATGAGGACATTTCCTTATAAAATTGCGTTATATTATTTATTTTTAAGTCACATCTTGGGGATAACGTCATAAATGATTTGGCAAAATGTATGTTGTCACGATTCTAGGATTATAAAGAAAAGTTCGATTGCATCATTTTATGTTTCATGGATAATGCATGACTTTCTTATATCTAGTGATAACAGTAAGAAATATATGTTTAACGTTCGGGTATTATTTGTAATTACACACTTAACATCAATCTACAATGTCTATGACAAAATTTTATTTCGGTATGAACCACTGAAACAAATGCATAGGGTATGATATTTGGCCAATGACTAGAAGCATTATATGTATGTCATTTATAATGATGATACAGGGTACGTACTAAAGAACGCTTTGTAAGCCGGCGCCCCGTGCGTGACAGTGAACAGTGCTCAGAGCAACCGGCGCGCGTGCTTGCTATAAATACAACAAAAACATTTCCCGCATCTTGAACTTAACATTGCAAAGTTGCTTTGCTTTGTGAAATAATATAATAGTGTATATAAACGTAGCTTTACTAAAAATAAATCTTGAACTTTGCCACGTTTGCATTATATTTACTAAACAATATATAGAAAGAAAAAAAAAATTATGATAATAACAAATATTTAAATGGCGCATCTTAATATGAATAATTGAATACTTTTAACAAATATTCATAACATGTTTTGAAAAAATATATAGAAATAATGTTTCGCCATTTAATTTCGTTAACAATAATTATAACTGAAGTGTTATATTTTTAAAATAGACATCTACTAAACATCAAAACATAACTTAAACAAATAGTTAACAATTGAAGTGACTGGCATTTAAATATCAGCAAATCATTACTTGTGGTACCTACTAGACATCTGAATATACAATAAAAATAAAATTACAAATGTTATTAAATCGATTAGGATTGCTAAAGTTATAAAGTCTATATAAAATATACCTAAGGTTAGATTATAAATATTCGAGTTAATAATAAATATCGTTATGAACTAATAATCATATTGTATAGTTTTAAAAACATATTGTCTCGGATGCAGCATCGTGGGGCGGATGAACGGCTGTGTCGATTACAGTGAGTCATAAGAGGTTGGACAGAGTTGCTATTTGCCCTCTGTTACGTCAGAAGAGACGTAGCGATGATCATATGAAATGTTTTCGCACTGCTGTTATAGCTGCCAAAGTTTAATACTTATCAAACTATTCTTATTTGTATTTATTTTCATATCATTTTGGAGTCATAATATTTTCTCTTTGATTATCTAGTATTTGTTACTATTTTTTCTTTGCCCCAAAAATGTGATGAATAGTAAATACAAATTATTTTTGCTAGATTGCCCAGTCAATGGAGACAGAAAAAAAATTACAAAAGGTCGGGTAGTTCTGATTTTAATATACAGAATGTTAATTAAAACGCGGGCCGTAGGCGTTTAACATGGGAAGTCAGTTTTTTCTTACGCAAAACTTCCCAATGAATTTTAGATAAAAATGTTTCAAATAAATGTAATAGAGAATTAAATTCTGCACGGAAATCACTAATCAAATTTTATTTTACAAATTTAATAAGTTGTAAAATCTAATTTTAAATTTGGTTATTACTCATTTTAAAGAAATGCATATTGTTTGAATTGTCAGAATTTCTATTTTGCAAGATACAAAATAAAAATAAATAAAATATGTGGAGTGATGTAGATTTGAAAATGAAAATATTTTAGGGACTTAGATAAAGAATATAATTATCTGTAATTTTTATTTGAAAATCGTAATTCTGACAGTTCAAACGATATGCATTTCTTTTAAATTTTGTTTAAAGTCAATGGCAATCATTACAAATGAGTAATACAGAGAATTTATTTTAAAATGCAACATTATGGTTCATCACTTCCATGGTTACTCACTATTGTCAAAAAATGACAGCAATGTAATATTTGTCCATTTTAAAATGTAACATTATAAATAGTATTGCAGCACAGGAGATACCTCCAGAACACATTACAAATGGTGTCAATTCTTATTACGACCGACTAGAATATTGCCTCAGTGTGAATGGGGGTATTTTTTTTTAACATTTATTACTTGATAGTTATGAATTTTTGTAAGCTAAAGTTTGTTAAGATGTGCAACATTCAAGTTTTGATTTTTTATTAATAGTATGTAAGCTAATTTATTGGAAATTAGTTTTGATAATACAAAACTACAAATTTTGTATGTTGCATTTTAAAATGGACAAATATTACATTGCTGTCATTTTTGACAATAGTGAGTAACCATGGAAGTGACTGACCATATGTTGCATGTTAAAATAAATTCCCTGTATTTATAAACTTTCAAATTTGATTTTACGGGTTAATAAACATGCAAAATAAAATCTGATTAGTGATGTAGGTGTAGAATTTTATTTTATACAACATTTATTTAAAATTAAATGGAAAGTTTTGCGCAAGAAAAAACTGATTTCCCATATTAAACGCCCATGGCCCGCTTTTCAATTAATATCCTGTAAATATGTTATTTAGGTCGAGACTCTTATGAAAAATTCAAGTTTCTGACCTTGAGGAGGGTTGGCGCGAGCCAAAGATGCAAAAGTGTTCTTACATTTTTGAACGATAAAAGAATTTGCGTATTTAATAAGTGGCGAAATTTCAGATGGAGAAATAAGTTTTAAACCGATTTGCACATGTTTAAATTTTAGAAGAATTTCATGTAAGTTTCAGTTGTTCGTAACTCGAGAATCACTTAACAAATCAAAAATTGTGTAATATATGACATGAGAATTTCATGCTGAATTCAAATTTTTAACCGTGTGAGAGTGGTGGATGAATTTGTACGAAAGTATTGACAAAAATATTTAAAAATTAAAAATACATTGACCTCGCAGGAATTTGTACCCCGGATCTTCTCATATCTAGTGAGACGCTCTAACCACAAACACCTATCTGAGCTACAAGGTCTGTTCTCATTGAAGTCAATGTATTTTTCACAAGTCAATTACTAATTTCGTCTATTATCCATTTGTATATATTAAACTTGTAGAAAGGATCGAAAGTAATAATTGCTATAATTCTGTCATAAACTGTTATTCTGGATAATTATTTTTTAACATAACTCTTAGACAGATCATCCTAGGAAAAATGTAAGAACACTTTTTTTGTACCTTTGATCAAAGATGGTCGTTCGTGCCTACTCTCCCCAAGGTCAGAAACTTGAATTTTTTATAAGAGTCCCGACCTAAACAACATATCGCACCCCGGCGAGAAGAGTAACATAAGTCCAAAAAATAGTTTTGCGTAAAACTTAAATTAAAGAAGACAGTTCTCGAATGTAAAGTTACTTACATTAGCTCAAAACGAAACAACATTAGCTCCATCTCTTGAAAAATATAATCTTGATTTATGTTACTATTCCTGATTATTAGAAGCATATTTTTGACCAATTTTATCTGATGAACTTAGAATTTCTAAATTTTGACTTGTGTCACTATTCTCGCCGGGGTGCGATATATTAAAAACAAAATTACCCCACCTTTTGCAAGGTAAAAACCTTTATTGACTGGACTAAAGATAAAAAACAGCATATTATTTTTTATTTAGTGAAGAACGCTCTTCAGGAGAATTTATTGTAGGTATTAATCTTTGTCAACTCTGTCCAGCGTCTCGCTAACTCTGGTCGCTACACGAGGTAGACTAGTGTGGCCGGCGAGGTACTAGGCGTAGGCTAGATGCGCTCCACATAATTTCCAGGGAAGGTGCCGAACGAGCCGGTGCGCTGGCTGGAACCCACGTACCAACCATCGTCGCATTTCTCCAACACGAACACAGTGTCGCCTTCTTGGAGTTCAAGCTCGTCGTCGTTCTGTGGCCGGTATTTGTACAGCGCTCGGTATCTGCAATACAATTATTGCTTATATTTTTGTTCAAATTCCATGGTTACATTAATTATAGCTTATTAACGAATGATTATGATGATCTTTTCATTTTTCACTACCGTAGTTACGAGAAGTATTGGAATCGAGCTAAAAATCGCATATCGAACGAGATTTTAGTAAATAAGCACGTTTTAAGGTTCCTAGAATCCAATTTTAACATTTTTTTTTGTTAACAATAGGGCTGTTGCAAGAATTTTTATATGACTTCTAAGTACTAAATTTTAAAAGATATTTGAGCCTCAAATTTGAAAATATGAAGAAATATCCATTAGATATTTTACAATTAAATATTGAAATTTGTGCAATATTTTGAAAAAATCACGTGATCTGAAACAGACTGTGACGTCAGAGTCACTGATCTCTATACATATCTGGATAGGTATAAGGGCCAGGTTAAGTACATCGTTTTGTGACTATTTGAACGCCGCCATGTTGGAGGATTTCGACACAATTTTAGTTAGGTGATCTTATAGGGAATTTTCCGACAAATTTGGTGGTGTTATTCGGAATTTTTCAAAAAAATTCATCTCAATTAAATGTCTTCACAATTTTTAACTTTAGCTGCTCATATCTTTGTAGTAGTTATTGAAGCGACTTTGACACTCATCCAGACATGGAAATTGATTAACACGTCTGAAGTTACTGCCTAGTTGCGCGCCTTACGATGTAATAACTTTTGGCGTTCGTTTTTTTCGTAACCGGTGAAGATTTTGGAAAAAAATTCAAATAAAAAACTTCTTTAATTCATTTACTACAATTTTGTCGCTGTATATTAGGGTCTATCTCGTAAGGACGAAAACTGGTGTGAGAAATATAGCAATGGTTTCGTTAAAAACAAATGCAGTTCAACTAAAAACAATTATGACTTTTTTATACTACGAAATGCTTCAAAATTAAATTAACTTTCATTTAAAATATTAAAAAAATAAGAGAGGCGAACTCCATTATAATGAATTATGAGAAAATATTTTTCACCACAAAAAGTCATCCACAAATGTTTTCTTCATATTTGACCCAAAACAAGCAGGTCATTTTCTGTGACATTTTAAAATGCGATTACTTTAAGCCAATTATTTATTCTTATTATAAGATACCCGATTCCAATAATTGTAAACGTAACAAAATATTTTGTATTTTTGAAAGGCTTGTGACACTATTTATTATCAAGAATATGGGGAAATACTGTGATTACTTATATCGTTACATGTTTTTCCGACAAGTAGTATTATTATTGTAATAAAAAATATACAAATTACATTTAAAATTAATAATTTGCAAATGAATAATAATTAGCTATTATTAATTATGTGTTTTTAATATTTTTTTATACTAGCGTTTTATAACAACAAATTTTTTATTGTTATTTTCCTTGCTAAATGAAATACTTTTAAGCACTAGTGCTTAAAAAAGACAGTTTAATGCGTAAAATGTTACTTTTAAGCAATATGTGCTTAAAAGTATTTCATTTAGCAACGAATAGATGATCCTGACGTCCGCCTAATCTTTAATTCTGAAAAATTCAAAATGTTGATATTTGAGAATAAATGATCTGTTTTAAAACGTTATTATAAAAAATCTTGTATGTAATACATTGCGAAATGATAGTGTTTTAGGCACTTGACGTGTTGTATCACTCGTTTACGCTCGTGCGTACAAATTGCACGTCGCTAAAACACTCTCATTTCGCAACTTATTACATAAATAGCTATTCTAAAATCCTAAATAATCACTAGATTTAGGACACAGAAATTTAGAATTTAGATATTAGGGTGATAAAACATCGGACAGAGCATAAGTGGAATTAAAAAGACAAACAAATATGTGATTTTTTGTCTGTAATTTTTTATTTTTTAATAAAATTATAATCATAATGTCAGTTTAGAGATAACCGGAGATGGTAAACACGAACTGATGCAATAACCGTCAATTGAATCTTTGACCGAATATCATACAAGTGGCGCTTAGATCCATAACAATTTTTATGCCAAAATATTTTAACTATGAAATAATTATAAAAAAATTAATTGTTTTTCTCTTTTTTTGTGCACTGATAATTTTATCACAAATCTATTTTTTTCATACTTTCCGGGATAAAATCCGTTTAATGTCACAAGACTAATGTTACTAGTGCTTAATATACTATTTATCGCAACTCAAAAAAAGAAGACTAGTAAAATGAAGATCATGGGTTAAAACATCTTGTAATAACCAGATTTTTTGGTTTTTAATATAAACTAAAGATAAATGTATGTTGCAATTTTATTTTGCGTGACTATCAAAATCAAAATAAGTTTTTATTATCTACTAATATTAACAAAATTAATTTATTCCAGTGTTCCTCAATCAAATTTAATATTGCTACAGAATTCTTTCAAATCCGTTTAAAGTCAAAATATCAGATTTTTTTTTATAATATTTAATATTTAAGTTTATCTTTAAGTTTGCTTTATTTTTTATAAATTTTTTAGTTCCAAATCTACACAAAATTTAATATTGTAAATGTAACAGATAGATTTTAATGTTCTTTAATATTTGTAATAAATAACAGAAATTGCTAAAAAATATTATTTAGACGGATTTTTGCACGAAAATCTATTTACTCTCTCCAGTAAACTATGTACATGGGAAATCAGTTTATTGCAAACCGTTGCCTCCCGTTTTAACCTATAGCATAAATCTTGAAAGAACACTCTGTATATTAAATACAGCGTGTTAATATTAAGTCGTTACACCCGAAAATTGTAGTTAGAAATCATTAAAACTATATTAAAACAAACAACTTTTCTTAGTTCCAATTTTTGATTTCGTGCCCCGATTCGTAGTTATTGGAGTTCTTTTGTTTTACGAAAAATCGTTATAACTCTCTTATTTTAAAAACTATTGGAAAACATAGCATTTATTTTTTATTTAGTATCCCATGTAAACGTAGTAGTATATGACGTTATTACTTTCGGGATATTTTTTATGACGTAAGTCTTCTGCCTTTTCATTTCTACCATACCATTTTCGTGTGTAAGGACTTAGTATGTATTATTTCGATCTTAATAACTAAAATAATGGGCTATCCAGCCAATCAAGCGGTTTACGTCATCGTTTGGGGAGTTTTGAATTTTTCTATATATTTTTAAATATATTTTATTAACGGTATTTTATTGTTTTTTTTTTATTATTATTATGTATTTGAAACATTTAATAGAAATAATTATATTTGGAAATATTATCATTAAGTAAAATTTTGTTAATTTTTGTAAAATGACTTTTTCTTTTTTTATTATTGGTAATTCTGAAAATGTATATTACTATTACTAAATATTATATGTCTACATTATACTTTTCAAATTGTATTGTGACTTCATTTTGTTTTTTGTTTCGTTTTTCATTGACAAAATGTCAAATGCTCTGTAATGTCAAATTCAAGAGCTAATAGTTAATTTATTGACTTATTTTGAAAATGAAAAATATAATGGTGGACCTTTACTTACATTGAATTGTATTATTGACGTAATATTTTGTTTGTAGTAGTAATAATTTGAAAATTAAATCTATATGTACAGCGTGTGGCAAACGCTATACGGAATGTACAGAAACAGTGAGAAATTGTATGGTATTATGCAGTATTTAGTATTTTTTTTAAGGATCTCACATAATACTAGCTGTTTGTTGTATATACTAAGCAAATGAAGTATTTATAACGGGGGACGGATTATCCTTCAAAATTTTAAATAAAATTGGATATTTGGATTTAAGAAGGCAACCCGCGGATCATATTTTAATCCATTTTACATGCTCATGTAATAGTAATTTACGTAACAAGACTACGGCTCGCTCTGGAATATGCTTGCTCACCCAGTATAGACACTTTCAGGTCATGTTGGGTACAATATTTTTTTTGCGACCCTGAAAAAAGAATAAAAAAGTATTTTTCTATTTTTTACTGCGAGCAAATAAGATATAAACAACTGATCTCCATGGAAACATTTAGCTTTACCGGTCCCGGGATCGGTAAAGTACTTTCCGATCCCTTATAGACAACTTTCCGAGCTAGCTCAGCAAAGAAGGAAGAAGGACTTTCCGGTCTAAATAGTGATCAGAAAGAGCTCATTTTCTAGCTCGCTAACCTAGCGAACATCGTTTAATGGCCCGCTGACCGACCGCTAGATTCTAGCTGCTAGTCTAGCGAAAACAAAATGCGCTGGATGACGTAGCCAGCATACTGCTATAACTGTCAAAAATAGGATATATGGCGCTAGTAAATTCAAATTCAAATAAAATAATACAATATGAATATGAAAATATGTCATATTTGCTAAATGAAAGCAGAGAAATTCACAAACATATTCAATCTGGTAAACTTTTACATATTATATTATTAGTATGTTCGAAAATTCAACCGCGGTTATCGTGATAATTTTACATGGTAACTGAAAGGTTACGGTTCTCACGGTAAGCAGTCGAACGCATTGGTAATTCATGGTTATTAATAGCTGTCAAAATCATTTTAATATACATCGCCAGATACTTTTGTTCGATACTACTTGTTTTTGGTATCATGGTAGGGCACTGGTAGGGTAGTTGTTTTTAGATCAATTTATATTAAGTGACGATAGTAGTTCCGATGAAGATGAAAGAGGTCATTTACATATATTTGTATAGGTACATACCACTAATAATTAATTTCATACTTTTAAGTTTTCAATAACAGAACATGAATACAAAATTATTTGTGTTTACATCAAAAGTTAGGTTAGACTACAAATTACCACAAAAACCGTGCTCTGAGCACGGTAACGGCGGTAACTAAAATTTACCACACATTTCAGTTACCGCGTTCGAAAATAGTACTGGTAACCTGAAAAAATTTACCGGTAACGTCGTGGTTCAATTTTCGAACATAGTATATATAAAATTTTATTATGAGATGAGAATAAGTTTTATTTTTAGATGTTAATTTCGCCGCATCATATTTTGAAAAATTAAAAAATAATACTTCAGAAAATCATCCGGATTATACCGAATTACTACTTCTTCGTAATAATTTCTATTGCGAATAGGTTGAATTCTTGGTTCATGATTAGCAATTAATCTTCTGTTTACTAATTCACGACACCAATAGCATTCAGATCTAAATTTTCTTCATTTTCGTCAATCACCAAATTTATCAAATTGTTATTATTCATTTTGTTATTATTTCACACAAATGGCAACGTCCTACCCGCGAAAAAATAATTTGTAGGTTAAATTTGATAGATGTATATAGATGGCAGTACTAGCATTATGGACCGGTCGAATTACCACGACCGCTGCTATTTAGCTGCTAGGTGCGGCTGAACGCGACCAATTATTAAGTAAAATTTTGTTAATTTTTGTAAAATGACTTTTGATTTTATTTTTTTATTATTGGTAATATTCCCTGTTGGTAATTCTGAAAATGTTACTAAAATATTACTAAATATTATATGTGTACATTATACTTTTCAACCTGTATTGTGATTTCATTTTGTTTTTGGTTTCGTTGTTCATTGTCAAAATGTCAAATGCTCTGTCATGTCAAATTTAAGAGCTTGTAGTTAATTGACTTATTTTGAAAATGAAAAATATAATGGTGGACCCTTACTTACACTGAATTGTGAACAGTGAGAAATTGTATGGTATTATGCAGTATTTAGTATTTTTTTAAAGGATCTCACATAATACTAGTTGTTTGTTGTATATACTACGCGAATGAAGTATTTATAACGGCGGACGGAGTATCCTTCAGAAAATTTTAAATAAAATTGGATATTTGGATTTAAGAAGGCAACCCGCATATCATATTTTAATCCATTTTACATGCTCATGTAAACTTTTTTACACATGGCGTCATTGTTTCTAGTGATACTGTATTTATGACGTAAACCGCTTGATTGGCTGGATAGCCTATATCTGTAAAGCAACTTACGGTACTGGCTCTGATTGCGTGTCGATATGTAACGCTTCATTTACAGAGGGTGTGCTGATCTTTTGCGTCCTGCTGATGGAAGAGTAGGACGTGGTGGTTCCGATGACGTTGACCGGCTTAGCGTGGTAACTCGACACTTGCTGGGGAGTGTAGCTAGGTTGATAATGATGGCTTCCCATGGATTCCTTTCCGCCGGCTGAGCCGTTTAATAAAAGGGAGTGCGAGGCAGGTGAAGCTACAGGCTTAGTGTTGCTGATGACCATTTGCGGCTTGTCGTTCGGGTCGATGAGGATCTCTACATATGACACAGGGAAGATGCCCTTACGGGAACCAATGCGGCCTTCGAACCAGTTGTCGTCTACTCGTCGGGTGAGCACGACCAGTTCTCCTTTAGCTAACGACAATTCCAGATGAGTCTGGGCGATGAAGTTGAATTTAGCACGGGCTTGGCCTTCATGGGCTTTTCTAGGAGTTTGTTTAACGCCATCATACGGAACAATCTACAACAAATTATATTTATAATTTTTTTTTTTTTTGTTCATTTTGTAAAATATACGAAGAATAAAAATTTCAATAAGTAGTGACAATCATATACCTATTAACTAATATATTGGTAATGCTCGTATCTTTTCCATAAGAGTAGGTGAAGGAAACACTGTGAAATGGAAATATCATTTCTGCATAAGTCTATCTCTCACAAACACCCAACAGGCAATTATGCGCATGCTCGGAAATCTTGACTACTATTGGCTAACGCTGACAGCGTCGCTGGCTGGGCTGCGTTCCAAAACCTACTCTTAGAGTACGAAATTATTCAGTCGTTTCAATACTAATAACCTTACTCTCAGAGTTTACTCAACCTGTTCCAAAAACAGCCAGAATTTACTCCAAAGTGATGTTCTACTTACTCTACTAACGAGGAGGGTATAGAAATTACTCCACAATATTTTCAAACGTAGATGCTCACGATTCTCTACATATGAAAGTAATTTGCCTTCTTGAGGAAGAAAACATGCTTTTGATTGAAAATAAACATAAGTAAATACGTTGGCGTGTATTACGAGCATACTGTTATAATAAAAGCGATTTTATGGAGCGTACTTTCACATTATATTGAGGAGAGTGCTCCATAAAAGCGCTTTTATTACGGGCTTGACATTAATGTTGTAATTATAAGTAGTTTTGTTAGTTTTATAAAATTATTTTTAATTTAGCTTCAATTTTTTTACTTCAACAAAACTCTCATTCGTTCCAAAACACAACACATCATACTCTACGCCAAAACTCGGTATTCTTGGTTTTGGAACGCTGCCCTGGTGATGCAGCGAGCACATGGTTCGACTTTGACGTTTGATTTCATTTCTGTTTGTAGTTGCACTTCGAAAGCATTTGCTTTGTGTTTCATACAGTAATTTATTGTCACCTAAATAAATTAATCCTGACCAGATTGTATTCCTATTATTTTTACAGTACAACAAAGTAAATTATTTAATTCAAATTTAGCACTAGAATATGTCAATGTTTTTTATTATTACTAATATTTATATTCAAGAATTTACATACAAAATAAATAGTAGGTACATTGTTTAATTTCTCAAATTTAAATTTAAAATTTCTCGCGCTAGCCGTTAATAAACAGAACTCTGTGATTCGCAAAAAGTGATCATGATTTCCTCGTTAGCCAATAGTAGTCAAGGTTTCCAAGCATGTGCATAATTCGCGGTTGGGTGTTTGTGTGAGATAGACTTATGCAGAAATGATATTTCCATTTCACAGTGTTTCCTTCAAGAAAAGCATAGAATCCACAATATATTAGTTAATAGGTATATGGTGACAAGTTACATTAAATAGCCACAATTTTGTTTGAAAACGAATAATTTTGAAACTGAGCGAAATTAGAATATAAATTAATGGGCTCAGTATAAAAGTTGTACAAGCATATTTTTTTGATACACCAGGAACAATTATGAGAGTGTTTTCTAATGATAATAAATAATAATAATATAAATATAAATAAATATTATCATCACGGCATTTTACCCATTACTGGGTGTGCCATTATCTACACAACACATGTAGACTTCGGTAATGATGACGTTATATTTTACCATGTGGGCGCTTACCAGGCGTTACCTCACGGGCACTCACAGCTGGTGTAGAGAGTGCCCCACAGGGATCATTTTTGTGCGATTAAAAGTCTGTCCTGGACAAGATCGAACCCGGGTCACCGGATTGGCAACCGGACACTATACGCACACGGTTACGCGTCCCCAGCAATGAGTGTCCGTGAGGTGACGCCTGGTAAACGCCCGCATGGTACAAATATGTCATCATCATTACCGATATCTGCGACAAAGCAGATTGGCACACCTAGAAATAGGTAATATGCTGTGTTGATCTATTTATTTATTTTCTAATGATATTAGCAACATATAGATAGTCTTGAAAATGTGCAGAATCATACTGATTTTTCAGTTACAGTTTAACTGTATTCATTATTCAATTAATATTGTGTATTTTGAACTCAGTTCCGATATTTTTGCAGCTCACTTTGTATAACTGTAGTTAATAATAGCTTAAGATTATGTTATCAAAATTTGTTGCAAGGAAAACAGCATATAAAGTATTAAAATTAAAAAATGAAGTGGTACTGTCGATATTGCATGGTTTTTCCTTTTGACGATAATCAAGAAATGAGATTAGTAAGGAAACGAATGTTTAATTAATATCAGAATGGGGATTCTACAATTTTCATACTTTTTTTTTAATATATAATCTTCATAAAAAATAATTTTATTTATTTTTCCTTGAAATTAACCTTCAACTGATGTATGGTATGTTGGGGAAAGCGTTCAACACCCGAATATTCAAAAACAGAATATTTAATATTAGCAGAATATGCATGCACAGAATCATTCAAATCCCGAATATTCAAGAACTGAATCGCGCATTGCCAGAAAGTGCTTTGCCCAAAAACCGAGCATGTGGGCGAGAGCGGGGCCCGGAGAAGCGAACGTTAGGATTATGTTTACGTTGGTTAGCGATGGTTCTGCTGATACGCTTTCGGGCAATGCGCGTTCTGTGTTTGAATATTCGGAATTTGAATGATTCTGTGTATGCATATTCTGCTTTTAAATATTATAGTTTTGAATTTTCGGGCGTTGAGTATGCATCCGTATGTTGGACAATTCCGTGAGGTGACGCCTGGTAAACGCCCGCACGGTACAAATATGGCATCATCATTACCGATATCTGCGACAAAGCAGATTGGCACACCTAGAAATAAGTAATGTGCCGTGTTGATATATTTATTTATTTTCTAATGATATTAGCAACATATAGATAGTCTTTAAAATGTGCAGAATCATACTGATTTTTCAGTTACAGTTTAACTTTATTCATTATTCAATTAATATTCTGTATTTTGAACTCAATCTACCTAGGTACTGTAAATTCGTGTTGTTATTCAGTTCCGATATTTTTGCAGCTCACTTTGTATAACTATAGCTAATAATAGTTAAAATTATGTTATCAAAATTTGTTGCAAGGAAAACAGCATATAAAGTATTAAAATTAAAAAAAAAAATTGCACAAATGAAGTGGTACTGTCGATATTGCATGGTTTTTCCTTTTGACGATAATCAAGAAATGAGATTAGTAAAGGAAACGAATGTTTAATTAATATCAGAATGGGGATTCTACAATTTTCATACTTTTTTTTTAAATATATAATCTTCATAAAAAAATAATTTTATTTATTTTTCCTTGAAATTAACCTTCAACTGATGTATGGTATATTGGGGAAAGCGTTCAACATCCGAATATCAAAACCAGAATATTTAATATTAGCAGAATATGCATGCACAGAATCATTCAAGAACCGAATCGCGCAACGCCAGAAAGTGCTTTGCCCAAAAACCGAGCATGTGGGCGAGGGCGGGGCCCGGAGAAGCGAACGTTAGGATTATGTTTACGTTGGTTAGCGTTGGTTCTGCTGATACGCTTTCGGGAAATGCGCGTTCTGTGTTTGAATATTCGGAATTTGAATGATTCTGTGTATGCTTCTAGTTTTGAATTTTCGGGCGTTGAGTATGCATTCGTACGTTGGATAATCACCTAAGGTACGGTGGTCAATACTGACCCCCATTTTTTTTTATTGTAAAGCTTTTGGCATGAATAACATTTTGTTGGTGATTACTTCTATTTTATAGTTTTAGTTCGACATTAATAACAAAACAACCTTTATTTTATACTAAGAGCAGAAACAATTACAACAAATATAAAACGGTGTACTTTTATGAGCATTTTATAGAAAAATATTAAAATAAAAAAATATTCTACAATGGGTTGAAGTCTGTACGGATTCTTATTATTCAGTTCGCACTATTTGAAAAATTTACAAAATCTGTTGTGGCCAGCACAAGACCTCTCGCCATTTCCATTTTATGTTATATAAGTATTGTATTGCACTTCGCTATCGAACCGTCGTTTTGTAACAAAAAAATTACAGAATTATTATATTTCCAAAAAAATGTAAATTTCAAATTCGTATGAACGATTTACAAATTTAGAAATTTGAAATTTAGATTTGGAATATAACTATATTATATTTCCAAATGTAAATTTCAAATTCGGCCAAACACAAGAGAGAACTATTAAACATGGCGGTAAGGTCTTTACTTCATCCGTCAGCTATCTTTTCTGTTTGTGGTATGAGTCTGTGAGTTTTGAAGATGGATTTATAAAAACAACGAACAAATTGATATTTAACGTTTAACAAATTCATGGCTATTAAAATAAAATTGTAACCTAAAATCTGAACTGGTAACTGGTGAAACGTCAAAATGACAAGCAGTAACAAGCCATGTGATAGATACTGATTGGTCAGATCCAGAATTCCAAATCAAACATAAACCAAAGAGAAAATTGTAAATTTTAAATCAAAATTTGAAAATGTAATTTTATAAATTAAATTTATCAAAAATCAGCCCTTACAGATTAAAAGTGTAAATTCTTGAAAACAAATATACATATATTCGTGGCTTCCGTAAGAAAATGGGTTGTAACTGTACCATCTAATTAACAAATAACTAGTTAAGTAGTACATTTTTGCTAGTAATAAGTAGTGTTAACATTCTTCTATTTTTACTTAGAAATATGTCAACTTTTTACTTGTAGTACATGAAGTAATAAAGTAAAAACAGAATTCTCTTGTATTATTACTTATTTATGTATGTCATGTAAAAACTTTCGTATTAGAAATTGTTTCTACTAACCTCAACGTAGTTGGAGGGGAAGAGTCCGATCATGGCGTTGTGTTCGCCCTCGAACCAGTTCTTGTCGACCTGGCGGCGGATGTAGATGATGTCGCCCTTGCGGAAGGTGAGTTCGCGTGCCGACTGCCCCACGAAGTTGTACAGGGCGCGCGCCACCAGCCTGGGCTCCGGACTGCGTGATCTTGCTCGCGGTTTCACAGCCAAGTCGTCGCAAAAGTCATCGTACCGGTTCAAAGGGATGGGAGATTTTTGTGAAGGGATGAAGTTGTCTGTGTGGCGACGGCTGTTCATGTCTTGTAATTCCTAAATAAAAATATACAATAATTAAAAATAAACCTTTTTTCTACTCCCATGCGTGAAGTGAGTACTTCACGCATCAATTTTTATGTGTGAAGTTTGATTTTTTGCACACTGTGCGGGAAGTAACATTTCACGCACCGTTCATTATTTTAAATATTACAACTGAATTGTATTTTAATAAAACAAAGCTGTTAAACACCCGTAACGTTGGTAACCATGGTTACAAAAGTCGATAATACAGAGGCTTTACGTTAAAAAAATGACAAATATACTATTTTTTTGGGAAAGTATCCAAACAAATTAATGTTGTTTACGCAAATAAGCGAAACGTTCTTGTAGCACTCTTAACATAATGAACTGTTCGTCTCATTTTCAATGTTTTTTTTTTCAGGTATTTCGGGTAATATTAACGACAGAGCAAAATCGTTTACACATTTAAGATTCCAGGGCAATTTTTTAATAATCACCGTAGGCATTTTCGTTCTTCTTTTGTTTCTGAGCTACAGTTACGCGTTTTTCGCTCATTTCAAAAATATCTCATATCTTACTTATTATGATAGAGAAAAATTGTTTTAACAAATTTTGTACCGTTTTTAGGTAAAATAAATTGGCAAAATTACATTTGTTGAAATCTTAAAAATTCTCGAAATATAATGAACTTATGATTTTTAAATGGGAACCTAAGTATATGAAAATAGCTTTTTGTATATTTTATAAGATTTTCAATGATATATAATAAATTAAAACATGAAAAAAAAAGATGAATTATTCATTTATTTGGTTAACAAAATTATTAAGAAAATCACTAATACAGTTCATCATTTCTTTATTTTGATTCCATATCTAATAATGTTCTCAAAATTATTCCTAACCAATTATTTTCGGAGTAGTTAAAAAAAATATTATTCACCAACGATACAGTTGGCTTTGACACAATACAAAAAAATTGATTTAATATGCTTTTGAAGTAAATAAATTGAAAAAAATGACGATCTGTAATATCAATTTTCAATTTTTTCATCCCAATAAATTAGTAATTCCTCTTTTATTCATGTTTAAAGCAAAATAATGTATATCATTGAAAAGCTTATAAAATAAAATATTTTTAACATGGGTTCACATTTAAAAAACCATAAGTGTGTGTTATATCTTATATGTCGAGAATGATTGAGTTTTCAAAATATTTAATTACGTCATTTTATTCTACACAAAAAAATCGCGTACTCGTTAACAAATCAAGAAACCGAGTTTTTACTTATTTTTAGCTATGTAAATACGATTTTTAATGAACTGTCAATGGAATTGTCACTGTTGTCACTATTTTATCTATTGTACAGCAAGTTCTTCATTGTGTTTAGGTTCCTATTAAATTATGTGTATATTATTCCAGAAAAATGCAAGAACAACCTAGTATGTACTTCTCGTTTTCTTTTAATTGTGGCATCTTAATTGACATTAGTGACAAGTGACATTAACAAGTTAAAATTTAAGACCGACTCAATACAGCAAAAAATAGGCGTAGGCCGTTTTTCTTTTTGTAAGCCAGGGTACCTAACAAATAAATAAATAAATATATATATATATCATCACGGCATATTACCCATTTCTGAGTGTTCCAGTATCTACAACACATGTAGACATCGGTAATGATGACGATATATTTTACCGTGTGGGCGCTTACCAGGCGTCACCTCACGGGCACTCATAGCTGGCGTGGAGAGTGCACCACAGGGGTCACTTTTGTGCCATTTAAAATTGGAAATATTTGGCGTCAGTCGGGATCGAACCCGGTTTCCCCAGGTTCGCGACCTGACACTCAGGCACGCGGCCACGGGTACCTAACAAACGGTACAAAATTTGTTAACAATTTTTCTCTAATTATCCTAATAAATAAGATTTCCGAAATGAGCGAAAACGAGTTTTTGCCTGTAGCTCAGAAAGAAAAGAAGATAGAAAATTCCTGTGGTGACCATTAAACTTTTCTTAAAAAGTTTACCCTGAAATGTGCAAACAATTTTGCTCTATCGTTAATATTACCCGAGATACCTTAAAAAAATATCAAAAATGAGACACCTGTACTTATAATTTTTCACCACTACGCGTAGATCAGACTTAAGTAATGGAGTCCTAATAGACACTTACAAAATTGCAATTTGCACGAGCTTCTCTAACGGCAAAGCATAGAAATCAAGGTTGCTATGGTTACCCCGTACAAATAAAGACCTGTCATCAGCCGTAGACTCTACACTCTAGCAATCGTTTTAGTTGAATAATCGAATGATCTTCAATATTATCAAACAAAAAAGTTGCTCCAGACACATCTTCTGGTTTTAAACTCATTTTTATTAAACACAACGTACACATCACAATAAAGAATTAGGTTTAACACTGAATAACAGATGCGAACACAATGACAGATAGGAACAGAGAACGGGACGCAAGACAACGAGGGGAGGTTTGTTTGTCTGCATGACCTTCTATATCTCTCTTGCAGTGACGTCAATTTTGTAAGTGTCTATTGTTATTCGTTAAGTCGTAATAATGTTTTTAATATTTTGACGTAGATAAAGAGATGATTTTGTTCTCAAACAGTCGAGTCACACAATATTAAAAAAAAGTTTTATAAGACATGTTTTTTTCGCACGTGTCAAAATTTAGAAAACGAATCCTGGCCACTTCACCAAAAAGTACTACTTTACACACTTTCTGCTATATTTTATTCATAGTAAATTTTGTTGTAAAAAATACCTATACTGAAATCGATATATCTCTGATCTCTGAAACTAAGCATTTTCGGATAAATATTTATGTGAACTGTTATTACTGTTTTGACATGTATTATTCAGCTTAAATTTATTGACCTCAATTTTTTAAACAGCCTGTGTACATGGGTATGTAATGTTACGTATGTAGAAGTAGAATGTAGGTATTCAGTTCAATAGCTCACAGAGTACATGATTAGTATTCCCATATCATACGTAAGTGACCACGAATTTCAATAGAGATAATACAAATATATGCCATTTTTTATTTAATTATCTATTCTATAAATTAGTTCGAGCATAAGTTCTAAATTGTCGTAGATAATTTGTTGTAGTCACGGACTAGTTAACAGATATTTTACAAACATTCACATGTGTTACAACGGAGAATGTATTTGACAATTTTTTAAAGTGATTAGTAGTTTTTTGACATCTGTTGCACTTAAATTTGGTTCGTTCAATTTAATATTTGTTACTTTAATTGTTTCACATTCTGTTCTGCGGCAGGAAGTAACAAAGTTAAAGAATAGATAAGAAAATAGTGCAAACATTTAGAAATAAATAATTGTTATTTACATAAGAGTCGGGAAAATGGTACATTACTGTCGAGGAGCCATATTGAAATACAAGGCACTTTGTGCCGAGTATTTTACGGCTCAGAGTCAAGTACAGACATTTTACTGACGAGTTATGTATTAATATTTTTATTCAATTTTGACGTTTTAAACTGTCATTACTAACTCCATAGCAACAACTATAAGTAACACTTTTTTCACATGTGAATTAAAAAAAAATTTAAATCACTCTCACAAAATTTTAACTCTCTCTGCAACAAATAATGCATTTAAAATAACATCAGGTACGAAAATAACACTCACCATAATATTTATAAGACGTTATCAGCCATTTTCATTATTTTTCACGGCACAAATGACAGACAATAAAGCATTTTAAATACATGACTTGACGTCTATCAGCGACGATTGTCATGCTCAGCCTACTAACTGATCAGTTTTTTATTTTGTCAAAATTAAATATTATAATGGTTTTTATTAGTATTTTCGTCAAAATTGAATAAAATATTGTACAAACCACGTGAGCTAAGAATGTTTATTCACTCGAAGAAATTAACTCACTCGCCCTTGCTATCTTTCTTCTCATGAATAAACATTACCTTAGCTCACTTGGTGTGTAGTTCTTCTCTTGTTACTAAAGTGACAGAAAAAAATTAGTAAATAAACAAAAACGAATTTACTGTCAGTTCTGCATTTTTGGTGCGTCCATGTGCATTTTTTTTCCATTTGCAATGTTTTCCAACGAGGTTCCTAAATTCTACCTAAAAATCGAAAATGAGGTACAACTGGGTTTATAAAGCTTTTGAAGATTGGTTTACGGCTAAAAATGTTAAGGGAATTACTGAAGAAGTTCAAAAAATTTTGAAAACAAGTTTTAATTTTTTCATGACTAGTCAGGGAAACACAACTTTCGCTCCGCATTTTAGGTGCAAAAATAGTACTTTCGCTCCGATTTCAGAAGAAAATATTTTTTTCTAAGTACTTCACGTATCAATTTTTATGTGTGAAGTTTGATTTTTTGTACACTGTGCGTGAAGTAACATTTCACGCACTGTTCTTTATTTTAAATATTACAAACTGGATTGTATTTTAATAAAATAAAGATGTTAAACCACCGTAGCTTTAGTAACCATGGTTACACAAGTCGGTAATACAGAGGCTTTACGTTAAAAGAATGACAATGTGAAGAAAAAATTATATTTTATTGCAAGGTCGTAGAAAAAGTATAGTATGTAACATGTGTGTGAAGCCTATTTTACATTCGGGTGGTTTGCAACACTCGCCTTCGGCTCGTGTCACGAACTCCACCTTCATGTAAAAATTTCAGCTTCACACACTTGTCACATAATATACTATTGTGAATAACTCAATCAGAATATGAATTTCGTTCGAACCACTCCGACATTTTCAAGAGTGACTTTTGTGCAGTAGGTGAGGTTATTGTTGTTATGTTTGGTTGAATTGCTAGAAAGTTTTGGACAAGTATCTACATTTACCGACAATATGCACATTATCCCACTATCTACATTTACTGTAACATATGCATTACAAAATTGTTCATAACAACAATGGAAACGAAAAGTAAATGATATATCAGCTATATCATTTAATGGGGGATTACACCATTTTTTTTTTATAATTTCATTTGAAAATATGAGGAAAACTAAGACTATTGATGAAAATCCGGTGAAAAAATTCCTATTAATAAGCGAGTTATGGTCTCCCGAATTTTGAAAAGATTGACGTGACGTCACATTTATGTGTTTTTATATCAAACTGTTTTCATCATGGACCTAAATGTTCTTGAAATATATGCTATTTTAAGTTATATTTACATAAAAATAAATGAATATTATAACACTCTATAAGTATACATACTTTATAATTACAGGTGTATTTAAATTATTAAGTTTAATGCAAGAAATTTATGTTAAAATAAAAACTGTTTGGAAACTGTAGTACAGGAATGTTAGCCTCTCCTTTCGAATTTGAATTTCTTGTATAGGCGGTTTCTCGGTCACCAATCAAAATATTTTCATATTAGTGTCGAAGCGTTATAACAAAAAACCCTTTATTTCCGAAATATCTCAATTATACCATTTCATTTTTTTATTAATATTCGTTACTCAGCATATACATTCGTATTTTTTTACTATTTTCCTTTAATTCGATTGAGCCGTAATCCCCCATTCGGTAGAACTATGACTCATCGTTCAGTGACGTCACAATTTGATACCGCGGAAATTTATTAACAAAATTTGAATGAAAATTTAATATTTTTGAGAAATATTGTGTGATAATATTGAAATAACTTAAAGTTACATTATGAACAAAAAATTGATTTTTTACCTCTCGCTAAGAGAGGTATTGGATTCATGCTAAAATTCGCATATCCAGATTTTATTGAATAAGCACGATTTAAGGTCCCTACAATCCGATTATAACATTTTTAAAATGATGTCTGTGTGTGTGTGTGTGTGGATGTATGTGTGTGTGTGTGTGTGTGTATGTATGTATGTCTGGATGTTGTAGTCACGATTCCTCAAAAACTATAAGACTTAAAAAATATTTAACTGCAGTTTCCTCAATCTGACATTCCTGGGAAGAGCTGAAAAGGTTTTGGTAACAATTGAAGAACCGGAAGTAGTAGTTTCTTAGAAAAATTCTTCTAAATATAATTTTTTGGGAGTTTTTTTATTAAATATTGAAGAACATAAAATTCTCCATCTAATACACTTAAAAATTTTATTATATCTTGTATAGATTTAGAGATAAAGACACTATAATTTATAGAGTGAACTAATCGCAGAGGCCAAGGCACTAAGGAAACCAGTTGACAAATTCCAATGTTTATAACATGACATATGTCATTGTCAAATATCAACATTTTTAGTTACATTCTGATAGCTTTTTCTGGGAAGTATATTTCATTTTTCTTATTGTTTTATTAATTAAATATTTGAAATTATAGGTAAAATTGTGGTAAAATGCGTATATCCATCAGAAATACCGCCAATCTGGTTAATGAATTGGAACAATCTCTGACATGAAAATGATATAAAATAGATATAATTAGAATTATATGTGTGCAGAAGACATGTTAAATACAATAAAAAACATTATTTGGGTAAAGTTCTGTAATATTTTGTTATAAAACGACGGTTCGAAAGCGAAGTGCACTACAATACATATATAGCCTAATATGGAAATGGCGAGAGGTCTTGTGCTGGCCACAACAGATTTTTTTTTTTGGAAGACCCAATTATTTTTGGGATATCCCGAAAAGTCACTTTACTGGATTTAAAAGATTTCAGAATTTGTCAGCGATTCGTTCTAAAAAATACGCCTCATCCCGGAAAATTATATTTTTCGTACTTATTTGTAATATACTCACTGATCGAAGTCGAAGTAATTTGTTTACTGGTATGATTTGGTGAACAAAAAAATCATCCCAATAGCAAGCAAAAAAAAAGTTTATGGGACACTAAAATAACCTGAAGTGCGATCTGATAATGAGTGTACTGTTGAAGCGTCTGCAAATGCATGCCAATATGCGGTATTTAGATAGGAATAAGTTTAGGACTTTTCTTATTGATATGGCATACCATAGTACTGTCTTCCGGCCCAAATTGACAAATGAATATAACTGTGTTTATCTAAAAAATATCTGCATCTACTTTTGTGTATTAGTGGAGTGCGGATTTCGAGAAATGTAACCGCTTATATTATTTATTATTGTTTACATAATTTACATATGCAATTAAATCGCAGGTGTAGAATAACCAGGTTGTAACAGCAAGAAAGTGAAATGACGAAGAAACTGATTTGAAATTCTACTCGCTGTTATTAAACACATGGGCCGAATTTAGCACTCCTCTTTGGGTTAGTGATCGTCTCTAGTAACCATGGAAACAGCTTGCATATTTTTCTTATTAAATATATCATTGTATATCACTCACTTTATTTTATTATTTTTAGATAAGCTTCTTTAGTTAAAGAAGAGTGCTGAATTCGACCCAATATTGTTATCGTATTACCATTTTATAACTCTAATAATGGACTAATTCTATTATAAGAATATGGAAGAAAAATTACAATGGTATGCATAGCTACCGAATTTTTTTTGAAAAATAGGCAGTTAGAACTATGTACCTTAATTTTTTTTACGTTTCATGGGATCAAAGTTCTATTTGCGCATATTTAAAAAAAGAACTTAATGCGACAGAGAAAGTTATTTTTATCAATAAAACATGAAAATAATAAATTTATGCGTTACAAATAATAATAATAACAACAACAACAACAACAACAACAACAATAATAATAATAATAATAAACAAATTGAAAAATAATAAATATATCATTGCAAAAAATCTCATTTAATTTTAATATTGTTTAAACTGTATTTGGTTTTGCTGTCATTACAGCTGAATAATTTTTTTCAAAGAATGGGGTATTCCGACATTTTTTAAAAATATTTTTTTACATTAGTACAGACCAGTAGGACTCTGAATATCTAACTTTGAGTAAGAAAATCTATGCATCACATGAGATATGAATTTTAAAAAATTTCATCGCAATTCAAATTTTCTTATCATGGCGCGCTTATGACGTCAACTCGATGGTGACATGCAACGAACTTCAGCGCCTAAATCCACATGTTCATGACAGCCATTTGCTTGTTTACATATGATTTTAGTAGCAGCGTGTATTTCGGTGTTTGTCCTGTTTGTTTATGGTAAAAATAGGAGTAATAATTATAAAGTGGACGAAATGTGAAACAAGAAATATACCCGCGCGTGTTAACTACTGGCACCATCTGTGTTTTTAAACGAAAATATTTACTTTGAAATGAGCAACAAATTATCAACTTGACGTCACAAATTTCAAGGACGTTTCTAGAGCTGTAAAAAATCCAATTTTGTAACATTAAATTATGAATTAAAACTTTTTATTAAACATGTTTTATTATAGTGATGGAACGGATCGCTCTTTGGCCGGATTATCGGATCCCGGAATTCCGGCCTCTTATTTAGCCGGATCACCGGAATTCCGGCAGCCGAATCGTTCGTAATTTGTCGGTAAAAATCGTAACGGCTTCGGTCCCTTTGCAGCCATTAATAAACAGAAAATCGGATCCAATTTTATGGTGGAAGGATCATGCCCCGCTTTATCCGAAATTAAGTTTAATTGTTCAACGATATTTATCTAGTCCTGCAAGTTCTGTGTATAGCGAGAAAACTTTTTCGGATAAGGGCCAAATACAGGGTACCCATTTTATAAGTTCCCGCCTTAAAGTTTAAAAATAGGCAACCCATGTTACTTTTCATAAGTGACTTGGATTTTAAAATTTTGTTTTGCTCTTATACCTACTGTGATTATTCGATTTAAAGTACTAATATTTACCAAGTGGCTTATGAAATGGATTCTGTTTTGCTTATTTTTAAACTTTAAAGCGAAAACTTATAAAATGGGCACTCTGCATATGAAGATAGAAGATCTCAAATTACACCAGCTAATGCGCAGAAATTATTATTCATCCACCATAAACTAGAACAATGTGATTTTGAATATTACTTTTTTTGTGTATGTTTTTAATTGTTTAAAATTGATATAACTGTTAATTTTGTGTCACTTTGTGTGCTTTATTATATTTTATTTCAATTAATATGATAAATATGTTTTAGTTACCTACATATAATAAAATAAAATGAATAAATAATATTCCAATATAGATAATATTTAATAAAATGATTCGGCTGAATTTTCTATACGATCCGGCCGGAACCGGAATTTCGGCCAAGAGGCCGGATCGGCCGAATTCGGTATCACAGCCGGATTCTCGTTTCATCACTATTTTATTATATATTATTTTGCATTAATTCCATATCACCGGAATACCCCATTATGCTTCTCGACGCTAATTTCTGAAGTTTGTTTAGCTTCTATGGCTCAAGAAATATAGTGCGGGACCAATCTTAACCTGAGGGACAAGGGAAAAAAATGCTCATATCGTGATATTCCATAGACGCCGTCAAATAATAATTATTACAGTAACTTTGTGCTTCTAACTCATTTGTGTTCGCTTATGATCCGAGTGTAAACAAGACAGGAACTAATACGAACAGCAACTGCACAGATCAACTGCCAATATAAGAATGGCTGCGTAGCTTTAAAACTTATTTGGGCAGTTGTTGTATGTTATATTAGGTATGCGGAAAGTAAATTAATTGTATATAGTGTGGATTTAAACGGAGAGCATATATTGGACAATGATATGTACTAACATATTTTCTATAGTTCATCTTTCTTTCACGGACTACACTTCTTTTAAAGTAGGTACTTCTACCAGTACTACGTTGTAGATAGAATTTCGTCATTGCACGTATGATTCAATTTTTGGCAGATACAACTGTGTTTCTATACCATACCCAAAAATGGCAGCAATATTTAACATCTAATAAAAAAAAGAGATAGAATATGGCAGATATAACCTAGTTATGCAAAAATCTCATTTTCCAAAAATTTGCAGTTTTAATAAAATTTACGAAATGCCTTTGCTCGTTTTTTTTAAGCTATAGCCCAGTGTCAATATAAATTTCTCTCGAAATTTCTTGACAATATTACTATAGCAATAACGTATAATACCTTCGAGCTTATACTGACTAGAGTAGTAGGTAATTCCCTATGCCAGCGCAGCATGTGTTTGAAAGATATGCGTAAGGGGGGATTTGCGGCCTTGGAAGTCTTAGTGTATTGCGGGCAGTGTTTTGTTGTGTTACGTCACTACTTGTCATTTTATTGTAACTTAACCCTATTTTTTGCGTGTATTTTGTGAGTATATCTCAGAGTATATATTTATTTGGGCGTATATTTCGGAGTATATATTTTTTTTTCATATTGCAATATGGTATACCGTGTTTTTAAACTATAGACAGCACTAGACGGAGTCACATTTACACCGCTAGAAGTTACCAAAAAAAGTCACTAGATTTATTTGGCGGGGGAATTGAAATGTCAAAATGAAGGTCACGTCAGCATTTATACTTTCCAGGATATATTTTCATTAACCAAAACTATTATAATCTACTTAATTTATTCATATAAAATCATAAATACATAACTTTTAATTATAAATTAATTGATTGCATTATTTTTTGGTAATTCCTTGAAAAATTTATATATTATAACTGTTTTTATTCGTGAAATATCACAAAAAGAGAAATGAAACAAAAAACGCGCAAATTCAACAAATGATTTGACAAGTACTGAGAGTTTGACGTTTCAATTACGTTTGAAGTTTAACTTGAAATTTCGTCTGGTTAAATGCGGCTTCACGAAATAGCGCAGCAGCCAATCACAGGCTTTGATTTTCTCACTAGAATTTCTTGTTACTGTCTATAGTTTAAAAATAGAGTATAGTACTAATATTATAATAAATACGCAGCCCGCAATACACCCGCAAATCCCTCCTGCCGCAAATCTTCCGATCACAACAAACATCGTAAGGCGGCCTCTAGTCAGTATATGTTCGAAGTATTTGCATTATTTGTTAAATTATTACCCTGAAAGCAGGGTTTTTATGATAATATAATATACCAGTTGGACATTAATTATATTTTCATAGTCGTCGCGTAATGAGACACCTTTTCTTTTACTATAAACTACATCATAGCTACTTTTATAACAACAACAAATGTGAGAGATAGTAACGGATTTATCACGAAAAGCTTTTAAATTTATGTTCCAAATTACTTCAATTAAAACTGATAAAACTATAACTGCAAAAAGATTATTTTTCATTTCTACGAAATGTGTACATGTGCCAATAATGTTATCATTGTTTAGTAGGTATGTATTTTTTTTTTTGATTATACACTATACATGTACATAACATAATATGTTTATAAATACCTGAAGCATATACGAAACAAACTTTGTGTTTTAAATAATTTTATTTTAAAAAAGTATGAAATATTACCTACAATATACAAATTTATTTAAGGTGAAAAACAATAAATATGACATATATTTTCCTCATGAACATAAATTAACTTTCTCGAATACAAGTATATTATATTAGCGAACGAGAGTTAATTTACATATTGATGTTAAACAATTTCTCATGGTGTTGAAGTTTTTCTCAAGTATACTCTAAACATGTAGATAAATGCATATATTTATGAATGGTGAATGAACAGAAGAGAGATAAATTTCCTATAAATGTTAATGTTTTTAATTACAGATTAAAACTTTAAAATGTGGTACATTTTATTTAAAAAAAATGATTTCTAAAATAATAAAAGTTAATTTCATCTAGGTTTTTCAGAATGACTTTGAGCATATAATTATCATCAAAGAATTGATATGCGTAAAATATAGCGTTATTAGAATAAAGGTCGTATTTCACTTAACAATAAATTGATATCTCGATATGTGATTTTTAGCACGATCCCTATACCTCCCTTACCAAGGGTAGCGGGAGGTAAAAATCTGATCCGCAGTTCTACAGTGTGTCTGCTGTAAGCGGGCCACCATTACTAACTTTCTTATTTGAAGAGATAGAAAGACGATTAAATGGACAATGTTGGGCGATATTATACGACAAATTTAACGGTGGAAAATACCAAACAATTGAACATCAAATACGCGACTTATTCAACAAAATAACATTTTTTTAAATGGAATGCCATATTGAAAATGGTACCATTTAAAAGATTTTTATTATCTGAATATAAAAGTTCATTATCACTATGCCTCTAAAATTAAAAACAAAAGAGTTATTTCAAGTTGAAATTTAAATATTTTATTTCATATTTTAATACACATATATCATTGTTGCTATGGAAACAACAGAAACTAACATTAAACAAAGAACAATTGACATTTTATTGATAGATGCTGTCAACAAAATGGAAAAATATACTAATGATGAATTAGTTGATATGCATTTTGTTTATGCAAACCCAAGGAACACAGAGTTTTTATTAAGACATTACAACTAATAATGTTGTTACTGCAACTTACGTTTAGCGGAATTATAACACTTTTAAGTTATTTTGCTTTGTACAACTTTTTTCTAGTCTTTTAAACAACAATGCGAAGTTATGATGTGTGGTACTTATTATTTGGTTCCATAATAGTTATTAAAACGTTTTATATTTAAGTTTCTTTGGCGTCAATTCTTTTAGTTTTATTAACGTCTTTCGCACTAAATTAAAGGAAGTGTTAGAAACGTAATTGACAGTTATTCATAAATACATTTTTTAAAGTTTTATAATACAGTTTAAAAATAATTGTTTAGTATAGATGCATTAAAGTTTACATATATTACATATATTAGTTAGTTTACAGTTTTCTAAAAGTTTTATAAATTTATTTAAAACTTTTAAATAACTGCAAAAATAACAGTTTTATTTTAAACAGAAGAAAGTGGGAGTATAGTTTCTCAGTAACTTAATGCATCAACTAAAAAACTGATGTAAAGTAGTTCTTAGGAAGTTAATATAACTGAAATATCGAATTATAATATGTACGGCCATATTTATGCATTTAAACAGAAACTTGTTTAGAAGCCATTTTGTAAAATTTAGTATAAATTAATTTTATTGTGTTTTTAATTTATTATTCTGAAAGTAATCATTCTTCTATATGGTTTATTATAATATACTTTATTCATTATAATATCGAATGATTTAAAAAAAAAATACAAAAATCTATTTTTCATAAAAATTTAATAAATTTTCTTTTATTTATTTTAGGATATTATAATGTCCCTCGATTTTTTTTCCAAGTATAATATAATATTTCACAGTAAAATTAAATTTGTTTATAAAATGAGTTCAACAGATATGTAAAAAATATTATCTTTATAAAGATGATCTTAGATATAAATAGTTGCAGAAGACATTACAAGTCTCGGTACATATAATTATACAACATAGTCATGCTTAGACTACTTATACGACTCGTGATATGATAAAATATGAATTTACGGTAGAAAATAGTTTGCTGAGAAATCTGTATTGTAGTTTGAATAGTAACCCATATTATAGTTTTATTAGTGAATATATCTCTTATCAATTAGCTTTAATGAAACCAACATATTATAGTCCATGCAAAATACGTATGCAACTATTGCATGTAAGTGATAATAGAAAGTTATATAGTAGTTAAAAAAACGTTGTAAATTAGTTGAATAGATTCCCCACCCTCCTGACATTAACGTCGTATAAACGTTAGAATCAGTAAATTATCGTTGCATAAAAGGTATAATACAAGTTAAAAAGTTTTAAGAAAAGTTTTTTTAAAGTTAATAGAACTAATAACAAACTAATTTGTGCTCCTTGGGAAGTGCAATAAAAATTCTGTAGCCAGTGCGCAAAAGTATTTAGAACTATATCCTAATAGACCTCAACGCAATAGAACATATTTTAGGAAAATTGAAATCCGCTTAAGAGAAAACGCTAAATTACGTGAAGAAAAAAGAAAACGTGATCAAGTGACAGAAAACGAAGAAAATGTAGAAAATGTTTTGGCGTATACTTACCACAAAATGGAAAATACTGAAGAAGTATCATTACGAGAAATTGAAACTAATACTAACGTTAATAAAGATTCGGTAAGAAAAATTTTGAAGAAAAATAAATTCAAACCATATAAATGTCGTAAAATTCATCATTTACAAGATCGTGATTTTGAAACAAGGCTTGAATTTTGCCAATGGATATTAAACGAGCATCGACGGGATTATAGAATTACCCATCAAATATTATGGTACGATGAATCTTATTTTTCGCAAAATGGCACTTTAACAGTAATATTCATTATCGGTGGAGTGATCAAAATAATTTTTGGACCCAACAGACAAGTTTTCAAGGCCATTTCGGTGTTAACGTTTGGTTAGGTGTATATTAGATACATATTTGATTGGCTCTTATTTTCTTGAAAGAAGTTTGACTCAAGAAGTATATTTACATTTTCTTCAAGATACTTTCGAGAACTATCTTAATAATATGCCATTAAACATTTCACGAAATATGAACTTCTTTCAACAGGATGGTGCTCCAGCAGACAATACGCTAGCAGTGAGGCACTGTTTGAATGATAGATTCCCTCAAAAATGGATTGGCACATATGGCCCTGTTCCGTGACCAGCACGGTCACCTGACCTTACGCCCCTAGATTTTTTTATCTGGGGTTTTATTAAAGATAAAGTGTATCAAAGACTAGTGAATACGGTTGATGAATTAAAAAACAGAATTACTGCTGCCTGTGCTCTAATATCAAAAAGGATGTTGACTAAAACAATGAAGTCTGTGATAAAAAGAGCACACATTTGTCGTGAAAGAAATGGTCAGCACGTTTTAAGATACCTAGAATACGATTTTACTAATTTTACATTGATGTCTGTTCTGTATGTGTGTGTGTGTGTCCGTGTGTGTGTGTGTGTGTGACAAATTTTTCTCCGACGATAACTTCAAAACTACAATTCTAAAAATTATGATTCTTTCGTATTCCTCTTCTTTACAACCATATGAAGAGCTGATTAGATTTTGGTTATAATCATTTTTCGACATTTTATGATCATTAATATGAAAGAAAATCTTATTCTTTATACGATTTGATTATACGTTTTTCTTCATATTCAATAGATATAGAGTTATAGTGAGATTAAGAGAGGTTAACTTTCAAAAACCAGTCAGCTTTGCAAAAAATATGGAAACAGCAGATAATATTCAAAAAATTCTAATTGACAGATGTCAGTGTCAAGTGCGAAATCAAAGTGGAAAGTATAGGATCAAAAAGTAATTTAAGTGACAGAGGGTCCCTCGCAAATGTCTTGCAGTTTCAATGCCGGGAGTACAAGAAAGGCCAAAGAGAAGATGGAAAGACTGTAGCAGAATATTTGAGAGAGGAAGAACTGTGTCAAAAATATGCGTTGGATAGGAATGAGGAAGTGTGAAGTGCAATTTACAGAATGTACATTCGTGTTATAATTATACTGGATTTATAGAATCTTTTCAAAGGAACTTGCAATATGGAATTTGTAAAAAGTAGTGTGTTCGTGTTACAATTTTACAGGATATTTTGGACAGGAACTTTTGGTATCGGATTTGTACAAAATACATTGAATTGACGGAAGGTTTTGTGCTGGCTACAACAGATTTTTTAAGTTTACTAGTTAATAATTAATTTCGTTATTTGTTTTTGTTCTTTCCATAGCAACAATATTGTATTTGTATCAAAATATGAAATAAAATATTTAAATTTAAACTTGAAATAACTCTTTTGTTTTTAATTTTAGAGGCATAGTGATAATGAACTTTTATATTCAGATAATAAAAATCTTTTAAATGGTATCATTTTAAATATGGCATTCCATTTAAAAAAATGTTATTTTGTTGAATAAGTCGCGTATTTGATGTTCAATGGGGAAGTTTAGCGATTTTTTAAATTTTTTTTATTCCATGGGAAATGACTTGAAAAATGATGTAACATGTTTCATTGTTTTCAAAAATGCCCAGATTTTCCCGAAAAGCCGATTTTAAGATGTGATGACGTCGGTAGAGGCTTGGCGCAAAGTATGTCGACTGATACACTGACGTACGCAGTTACGGTTACCAGTGAAGCGCTTTTACACTTTGTTACGACCTACGTTCAAGTGGTTCGATTTCACCGTTCTGTCTGAGTTTGCGCATAACTGACTTGTGACGTATTTAGAGTTTACCTAAAGAATATTAATTATAAATAAATGGAGCAATAATTTTAATTTTTAATTTCAATTTCAGCAGTCATTTGTGTTATATTTGTGAGAAAATAGTATGTTATGTAGAATTTTTACCATGCTAAACTTCCCCATTGTTTTGTATTTTCCACCGTTAAATTTGTCGTATAATATCGCCCAACTTTGCCCATTTAATCGTCTTTCTATCTCTTCAAATAAGAAAGTTAGTAATGGTGGCCCGCTTACAGCAGACACACTGTACAAGATGAATCCTAACGTATGTCAATTTGAAAGTATTTAATTAAATGTCAATTTGACACAAGATATTGCTAAAAATGTTATCTAAAGAAATCAAAGTTTTTTTTAATTGATAGATCTTTTTCGCAGCCCTAGTCTCATACACATAAGCATGATGAAAACTGGATCAAAATTAATCCAATGGTCATGGAGATTAGCTACCGCGGCCCTTATTTTATACAATAGAAATGAAAAGCCGGGTATGACATACCTGCAGGTATTTGCGCCTCCGTTCCTCCTGGTAGATCCTGCGCATAGCCTCTGCCTGACGGCGAGCTAGCTCCTCCTCGCTGAGCACCTCCTTCACCTCGTGGCGCACCGGGCTGCGGTAATGAATGGTCACCTCGTCCTCCACATACTTCCGCGGAGACTCTACACAACAACACAACACTGCAGTTACACTACACTTAACACCACCGGATACTACAGGTTCATGGCAAATTCAATTTACATATTATGCTATAATTTGAATAAAATTATTCAGTCAAATACACTAATGTCCGCTTATAACGAATCTCCGGTTGGAGAGTACGACATAAAGTCCCATAAGAAGTGTGAAATTTTTTCCGCGAATAACGAACCCGTTTGTAACGAACTTTCGGATAAAAATAAAACGAATTTTATTTCGAATACAGTATTAGAAAATTTTCAGTTATAGCAAACTTATAAATAGAAAACTAAGGATTTCCCCGAGTAAGTCATCCCAGACCCAGATGCAATACTGAATTCGACTATTCACATTCATTTCACTTGCTACTGAGTCGCGTAACTACTCAATACGTTCATTTAAATAAACATGAATGGTACAATTTTGAAAAAGAACGTAGATCTTTAACAATTCAAACTAAATATGATATATGGAGAGGAAATTGATTTCGCCTTCTCAAGGTTCAATGTAAAACTTAGTTTTTATTTGATATTTGGACGTTTCGAGGGACCCAAGGCCCTCATCATCAGCAGAATTAAAAATTTATTTTAAAATAACAGTTTGCTTAAACATTGACTCAAGGGTCAATTTTAGAGATATGTTTGCATACGAGATTCCCAACTGCTAAAGCCACTTCACCTCCAAACTATTTACTTGAGGGATTAAAACTTGATCGTGTCTCCGACCCGAGTACAACCAGTAAGCGAAACTTTTTGGAGCATCGGGGATAACATTTTCAACCTCCATACTGGAAAAGGTTGAAAATGTTTGGTAGCATAATAATAATAATGAGGTTCACAAAATAAAATCTGAAATATAAGTTCAATTACTGGAACATTTGTTGAAAATAGAGCACATATTCCATTACTTAAGTACCAGAAAAACAGACGATAATTACAAATTGACTGGATACTGCGGATTAATAATAATATGCCTATAAAAAAGTTTTACTTTATCTGAATTTGGTTCAGAGATCAGAGATGTAATTGTTTTCGTCACGTCTTTTGATCGGCAATTTTTTATAGAATTATACATTTTTGATTAAAAAAATTTGCCGCCCCTGAAAATTTGCCGCCGTAGGCACGTGCCTACTGTGCCTATGCGTAAATCCGCCACTGCGCGGACCTATAGTGCAATAATCAGGAACACTTCGACTACTAATAGTACGGGAGTAGGGTGGGCTGCATTCAGCCAACTGCCTATCAGGTGATGTCTGGTAACGTTTCAAACGAATTTACAACGTAGGTACGCATCCGTATTACCGAAACTGTCCGGAATCCGGACTACAGAGTACATAGTACAAGTAAACAGGACTCCGAACTACCGAAGAATCTGAATTGCCAAGATCCGGATTATTGAGGCCGTACTGTAGTAACAATAATAATGCTTTCTACAATAAACTGTTTTTTAAGTCCATGGTTATCGCTATTTTTACCTCCAGCTACCCTTGGTAAGGAAGGTATAGGGATCGTGCTAAAAATCACATATCGAGATTTTAGTAAATGACCACGTTTTAAGTTCCCTAGAATCCAATATTAATATTTTCACGATGATGTCTGTATGTGTGTATGTGTGTGTGTGTATGTATGTGTGTGTGTATGTTTGTATGTATGTATGTGTGTATGTGTAGGGATTTTGTCTTCGCTCTAACTCAAATACTATCATTCAGAAAATTCTGAAACTTTGTATTTCTATCCTATTCTAATATGAAAAGAAGCCATTAGATTTTGGTGTAAATCGGATAACCGGAAATGGCACTTTACCTGAAGCTCATAATGGTTTTTCTTCAAAAAATATCATTAAATGCCATTTTTCGCATTTTATGTCTTATAAAAATTTAAAGATTATTGAATTTTGTACAGGAATACATTAATACTTTTTCTATATATTTTGCAGATAAATTTAAAAATAATTTTTTTTATTAGTCCCGAAGCCTAAAATAAACACAATTCCTTTGTTACACAGTTCATATTTCAAATGAATGTAACTGACAGCAAATGTCACTGTCAAAAAACTAATCACTTCAAATTAATAATAGTGACATTTTAAAAAGAAAATAGTAAATAAAACAATAGTTTTATGCAATAGAACAGTTTGCAGAGTTAGTAAATACGTAAGTATGTATTTAAATTAATAAAAATAGGCTAGGAATGTGTGGCGAAGGATGATTGTTGCGTAACTATTATTGTGGTCCGGATGCGGTTATTCGCTACCGAAAAACGGTCACTTTAATATGTTCTTATGTATGAATGCTATGATGATTGTGGACAAGGCGAAAGAAGAATGTTAAAGAGTGAAGTGAGTCAGCTGAGCTCTTAATCTTATCCCTTTTCTTATTGTTACTATTGTTTCCGGGTTTTTGCTAACCCACTAAGTGGGAAACACGTGATTTTACGTATGTATGTAAAAATTAAATAGCGGGAGGTGTTGTGCTGGCCACATCAGATTTTTGGGATAGTGTTGCCGCGAGTCAAGATTTGTCGAGATTTTGCATTTTCTCGATCTCGACAAAAAATTTTTTTCGAGATTGAAAACGATCTTGATCCTGACCCACGAGATTAAAATCAATCTCGATCTTGAGGTCGAAATCTCGACGATCTCGATTTTTCGGCTGTTGTGTAAATTAATTCTAATAATATGATTATGTATAAACTACTGGCTTATCAAGAAAAATAAATTTTAACAGAATAATTACATTTTGTTGAATAATAATTAGAGCTTAATTTATTTCAAATATTTATTTCTATAATGTACCTAATGTGCATTTCTCACTTTAAATTAGTATGGATTGATTTAATTTACATTTTTCTTTTATTTGAAATTTTTGTCTCTTTTTTGTTTTTGTTGTAATTATGATCAGAGAAAAAATAAACGCAACACAAAGTGTACATTAAATATAAAACAATATGGATATACACTTATACTTCATCATAGGGTAAGAAATTGAATTTTTTAAAATGTTAATAGTTTTAGTAATCTGTAACATCTTTCTATTCATTCTTAACCTATGAACGTATAAGTTTATACCGAAATATCGGTTTTGTATACGTAAGAAAAAAATGCTGTATGAGATTTTCTGTAATTGTTAATACATAAAACTAAATAATATATTTACAATACTGCAGTTATTATTTTCATGAGATATTACAAAGATGAAAAAAATATATTTTCTCCTATTCATATCAACATTGTATAACAATTTATCAGTTTATTTTAACTCTATATTTATTTAGGGTACTGACGATCAAATGATGGAAACTTTAGTGTAGGATAATTCATAAGTTTTTCAAGATCAAGATCTCATGACTTGAACTATGTAATCTCGTCACGATCGAGAATTTGACCTAGAAATTTATTTGAATCTTGATCTCGAAATTTTACTCAAGACGAGGCGAGATCAAGCAAAATCTTGTTTCGGCGGCAACAGGCAACAATATTTTGGGATGATTTTCGCCATATTCATACCTAATTTCTACCGATACAAAGAATTCCAAATTAATTGTGCTTATTGATTCAGGTGTAGAATTTTAAGCTCTATAACTTTCATTAAAAAAAAAGTGTTTCAGTTATAATTTCGGTTAAGTAATAAAATAAATTTAGTTAGATTACATCGAATAATAAAATAATTGCAAATAATACATAATTTTTTCTTTTCATGAATTAATTGATATAGTTTGTTAATTAAAAAAAAAAAACTTACAAGCATTTTCTTTATACGTTAAGCAATGGTACGATAACCTAACAAATAATTGTTACTGTTCGGTCTAAGTAATTTCTATTAAGTTTTTTGATTTTTTGCCTAAATGTTATCTTTTTCAATTTTTCATTTTTATCAAAGAGTTAAAATTTTTATAGTTGCCAATGGCAATAGGCCAATAACTATTAAGAAAATCATTAAATGCAAACAAATATGGTAAATGCCGAGGTAAAAGCATAAATAATGAAGGGAATATGATAGATCAGTTACGGTTAAGATTAAATGTAAAGTGATGAGCATATATATATCTCAAGGAAATAGTTGAAAAAGTTCAAAAGAAATTTTTAAGATATCTGTACTTTAAGAAATTTAGAACTTATCCAAATTTCATGCCATATACCACACTACTAAGCATTTTTAACTTCTTGAAATTAGAAACCAGACGAAACATTTCAGATATTATTTTTATTTGTAAAATAGTTCAGAATATTATTCAGTGTCCTAACTTACTATCAAAATTACCTTTTTATGTTCCAATGTATATTTTTTCGAAACCAAAAGATATATTTTATATTAAAAGATATAAATTAGAAATTAGGAAAAATTCCCCTTTAATAAGATGTTGCCTAATTTGTAATAATATTAATAACAATAATGTAGATATATATACAGATAATATAGTTACATTAGTTAAGTATTTGAAAGTATTTTTTAGAGTAAGTTAATTTAGTGTATAAGTTAGTTTTTAATGAAACTATGTAATTAGGCCCTTGTGCCTGTTTAGTTTCAATAAATAAATAAATATTATGTTGAACTTGTAATCGATAATATTTTCTTCGCTATTTTGGATATTTCTCATGTTTGTAGAAACATATATGTCTCTTAGTTTATTGGAGCGAAAGGTTCAGAAAGTCGTAATTAGCATAGCAGGAACTATAGATTGATAACTTGCATAATTCTAAATATTGTCAAAGAAATAGGTAAATTTCCTGTCCACTCACTAGATAAATAGCAAAGGAAATAGTTATTTATAATTACAATATTTCTTTTAAACGACAGAAATAACAATAATTAAACTAATTTGACAAACTTTAAATTACATTAATGAAGATTTCGAAACGGAATGAAAGTTTTTAATGGATCTTAATAATTTATTGTAACGAAACTTAGAAAATGTTGATGTCAATACAAATCAATATACATTATATTTTTACATTGTCACTTTCATAATTTAATAAATAATAATTTCCAAAGACTGGGATTTAATGTGTACAAGAAAAGATGTTTATTACAATAAAAATGTATTTTTTTTATAAAAAATATTCATAATAAAATTGACGAGTACAAAATATAGATGATGAAAATGTTTCGTCAAAAAGCGTTGATTGTAAAATGTAGTTGAAACCATGGTTGAAACGTACAAAACAAAATCTTTTATACAAAAATTAATTATTAACATAACCTATCATAACCTAACGCAACATTTTTTCATGTAGAATTTTTTGTTGTGCAAATCCGACTAGACTAGACTAGACTAGAAACAGTTTTTTGTACGTTTCAGCGTTATTTGTACTACCTTGTTTTTACTGTACAAAATATCTTAATATTGAATGGAACATACTTTAGCTATTTCTAAATCACTTATTTGGTTATAACAACAGAAAATTTGTATATGCGGTTTAGACCCGAATTTTATAATGTAGATACTTGTAATAATCATATAAGTACACTAAAATGGATAAACTCATTGAGCTTTTAAAAAAAATAATTGATCTTTAATGATAGAACGTACAAAGCGTTGTCCTGCTGGAAGCGTTTCTTAGAGTACAATTGTACAAAGCGTGAGTCCTGCTGGAAGTACATCACACCGCTCATAAGCCTATCCTTCTAGCAGTACTATAGTTAACTTCCAGCAGTAATAATTATTTAAACACAGCGCTTTAAAAATCAACATTAAGTATAACATTTTCAAAAACCAGGGCGTAGAATATAATTTTGGAGTAAGGTACAAAAACGTTCATCGCATTTGAAAAAAAATATATATTCTTTCAAAAATATACACAAATAAAACAAACGATATTATAAAGAATTAAGAAAAATAGTAATTAACAAGTTAGGCCGGTATTCCGTATTGAATATGAACTTTACCTTCTTGATTTTCAAGTTTTAAAGCAAAGGGAGATATTTTTGTGCAATATCCAACAATTTCCCATTGGACTGTTGCTATATTTTTTGTTTTTATTATGTTTTTAACAACACCATAGCATCTAGCACTACGCCACTGGTCACCAAATACGCAAAAACTCATTTATCATTTTAGAGTCAAAATTCGTTACTGCGACAGAAACACGGTTCCCGAAGCGTAACATTTTCGATACTGATTACAATAAACTTTAACTTGTCGTAACTTGTTTAATAATAAAGGTACAGACTCGGTCAAAATGCGCATAAAGCCTAAAATCCGAGGAATAGTTTGGTATGCCTAAAAGTCCTGCCAGAAGGCTAGAAAGTACTGAAATATCCAAATATACAAAGTACTCTCCCGCAGCTATTTGGTCCTGCTGGCAGGGTACTGTACATTCAATTATTAAAGTAGAAAAGTAGATCATACTTAGTGAGAAACATTTTCTTATAAATTAGTGCCAGAATATGTATATGCAAATGGTTTAAATTTTTAATGGCCGCAACTTAAATTTTAAGCTTTCCTTAAGCAGACAATATTGCATCGAAAAGAAAGTCAAATGAATTATGCACTGCTGTCAAAATTTCCACATGCGTTTTTTACCTCCCGCTACCCTTGGTAAAGGAGGTATAGGAATCGTGTTGTAAATCGCATATCGAGATTTTAGTAAATGACCACGTTTTAAGGTCCTTAGAATCAAATTTTAACATTTTCACTATGATGTCCGTGTGTATGTATGTATGTATGTATGTATGTATGTATGTGTGTGTGTGTGTGTGTGTGTGTGTGTGTGTGTGTGTGTGTGTGTGTGTGTGTGTGTGTATGTGGATCCTCTTAATGCTTCAACTCACTATCAGTCGAAAAAATTTGAACCCTATTCTAATATGGGAAGAAACCATTAAGCCGGCGATTGACTGGAGCCAAAATGCTGTAATGTAATGTAATGCAACACGAGCATTTGCTAGTCAGTACAGGAAAACGAGCGTCGAACCGAGCCGCTAAAGTCGAACAGTAGTGCTCCACACAGTGTTGCCACGTTCGGATGTAACGAATTCGGGAGATTGTTCGTAGAATATCGGTAGATTTCGATAATTTTCGGTAGATTATTTTTTTTTTTTGCATTATTTTAATATATAATATATTTGTTGTGTTTGTTTTATGGATTTTTTGTACAAAACACTAACATAAATAAATAATTTTATTTATCAAAAAATGTAAATTTATATAAAAACAAGAAAAAGTGGAAGTGTACGTTGACTACCTTTAATTTAAATTTTACTAAATAATAAATTATTGAAACAATATAATCAGAAATTTTGTCAATCAGCAAATTCGGTAGATATCAATGTCTTTCGGTAGATCGGTAAATTGAAGAGAAATTCGGTAGATCTACCGAAAAATCGGTAGAGGTGGCAACACTGGCTCCACTGGACTGTCGGTTTTTTCCCGAATCCCTTTGATTGTTACATTACAAGTCAGTGCAGGTCGGTTTGCTTGTTCTGAGCGTACTTTTCAAGGCGATTCAATATCATTTAATCGTCATAGTTCCAGCGCGTATGTATCGTTTTTGTTTATTTACGAGCAGATATTCAAAATCGGTGGACGACATTCGAACAAAATTTTTGTACTGTCCACTAATTTCTTGATTTTTTAAAATATTCAATAATGTCACTCCACCATGAACATTTCTTTGTCAAAATAAATTTGTCTGCCACCACCTTTTTGATTTTTTCTTGATCATTAAATAGTTGTAGCCCATTGTAATAAATGCAGCACTCGCAACTCCTAGGTCCGATATTTTGAACGAATGAGAGTGGAACACTGTTGAAATGAGCATTCAAAACGAGCATTCATGTGTGTTTTTTGAAACGTTTATCGAGCATTACATTACAACATTTTGGCTCCAGTCAGTCGCCGGCTTTAGGTTTTGGTGTAAATCGGATAGGCATTCATACATTTTGTATATATTTTATAAATAAATTTATAAAATAATCTATCAGTCTAGGAGCCTATGTATCAAAGATAAACACAATTTCTTTGTTACGCAGTTCATATTTCAAATGTATGTAAATGACAGATAATGTCACTGTCAAAAAAAATAATCATTTTAAATGATAATGGTGACATTTTAAAAGAAAATAGTAAAAAAAGCAATAGATATATGCAAAGGAACTTAATATAGTTTGCAGCAATAGTAAATATGTAGGTATATATTTAAATTCTGTATTGAACTATAATGTAACGTGTTAATGTTATCAGTCCAAAGTAAACCTACAATTTTAATGTGAATTGAAACCACATATACAGGGTGTAAATTTTAAAACGGGTCATAGGGCTATAACACAGAAAAAGTTTTTTAGATGCCAAAAGTTTCTATATTAATTTACTGAAAAAATAATTGCTGCCTATTATTAAGAAAAAAATTACGTATTTTTTGATACCAAACACGTTATATTTCTGTTTCATATAAAAGCCAGAAAATAAATTTAAAAATTTGCACAATTAAGAAAAAATATCATTAGCCATGAAACTGACAGAAACAAAACAAAACAATTTTTGACTTAAGATACTCATTAGTAAACTTTTTTTGCACATTATTTGTTGAAATTATTATTATTTTTATTTTATTAAGAAGAAATAATGGATAATTTGTCTCATGAAAAAAAATTACAAATTATTAAATGGGTTTTAATTGTTCCCTTGTAGTTTGCAATTTTTCTCGTTTCTTACAACTTATTTCTTATTACATGTAGAACATCTTTAATTTGTAAATACCTATTACAATAAATAATAATTATTTCTTAAATAAATTTTTGTGTTATTTTGTATTAGTTCATAAGTAAATATCTTTAATTTTCCCCTATCATGTAAAAAATAACAATGTTTTGTTAATGTTATTTTCATGGCTAATGATATTTTTTCTTAATTGTACAAATTTTTAAATTTATTTTCTGGCTTTATATGAAACAGAAATGAAATGAGTTTGGTATCAAAAAATTCGTAATTTTTTTCTTTGTGATAGGCACCAATTATTTTTTCAATAAATTTATATAGAAACTTTTGTCGCCTAAAAAACTGTTTTTCTATGTTATAGTCCTATGACCCGTTTTAAAATTTACACCCTGTATACATACATACATACAGAGTGTTAAAAAATAAGTGTCACAAATTATGAGGGCATATAGTACTGACCAATATGAGTAAAAAAGCTTAATGAATATGAGTTCGATCTTCAATAGTTTCCGAGATAAGGCAATGAAAAATGAGTTTTTTTGGTTTTTACTTCTGCTATCTCGAAAACTGTAAGAGTTGCGACTTTGATTAAATGAGACATTTTGTTTACCTTTCAAAGATTATTTTAGATGTGTTTTTGTTGTCAACAAATAATACAAAATAGCCTCTTTCTCAAAAACAGTTGAAGATCGGACCTGTGGTGATTAAACTTTTTTACTCATTTTGGTCAGTAATATATGCCCTCTTAATGGGGGATTACACCATTTTTTTTTATAATTTCATCTGAAAATATTAGGAAAACTAAGACTATTGATGAAAATCTGGTGAAAAAATTCCTATTAATAAGCGAGTTATGGTCTCCCGAATTTTGAAAAGATTGACGTGACGTCACATTTATGTGTTTTTATATCAAACTGTTTTCATCATGGACCTAAATGTTCTTGAAATATATGCTATTTTAAGTTATATTTACATAAAAATAAATGAATATTATAACACTGTATAAGTCTACATACTTTATAATTACAGGTGTATTTAAATTATTAAGTTTAATGCAAGAAATTTATGTTAAAATAAAAACTGTTTGAAAACTACTGTACAGGAATGTTAGCCCCTCCTTTCGAATTTGAATTTCTTAACTTCCATTGGTAGTAATCCCCACCTCCTAACATGCTACTTGTAATGCATGTATAGGTGGTCTCTCGGTCGCCAATCAAAATATTTTCATATTAGTGTCGAAGCGCTATAACAAAAAACCCTTTATTTTCGAAATATCTCAATTATACCAATTCATTTTTTTATTAATATTCGTTATTCAGCATATACATTCGTATTTTTTTACTATTTTCCTTCAATTCGATTGAGCCGTAATCCCCCATTTGTGTCATTTATTTTTTAACATCTGTATGTATTGTTTAGATTCCTGTATACATACTTATTTTTAAATGTCAGTTTTGGGATTTAAATTAAAATTTTCACAACCGCAAATGCATCACAAAACAAATTAAAATAAAACTAGTCACCGAAGAGTCAACTTGAGTTATTCCATATTAGTATTAACTGTATTGACAACTGCATCCAGTGCAACTGTAAAAATACCGTGTTCCCTATTTATGTTCACAGCCTACTTCATCAAATGTCATACGAGGAATCAATAGCTGGCACGGAACAAATCAATTAGGAAGTTGGATTATATTAAGTGAAACACAATAGTGTTGGTAATAATAACTGCACGAGCACTTTAATTACACAAACAAACACAGCGCACGTTAGTTGTCGGAAGCAGCGAGAGCACGCACTATGAATGAACTCGCGACTGCCCGCGAAGGAATACCTCGTAGACAAATTGGACATCGCCGTCATAGTGTCTCTGCTGACCGCCTTTTGCAGTAAGTGGGCCAAACTACTCTCAACTGTCTGCTATTTCTTATTAAATTTCGTGGTAGGCACTACTATCCAGATATGGAATTAGATGATTTCATTATTATGATATTCATTTAATAATTTATGTGTAATAAATATAAACATTTAAAAAGTAAAAGCGAAAAATTTTATTATCCACTTTGTTTTACATGTCGCACCCCCGCGACAAGAGTAATACAGTCCTAGAACATCTCACTGCTTATGACATATTTAATGATTAACTTGTACAGGTATATCTAGCGTAACATTGCATTTTTACAAAACGGTTTTGTGCATTACCTTCCGTCAATTCTATCTATTTTGTACAAATTCCATACCAAAAGTTCCTTGGAAAAGATTGTATATATCCAGTAAAATTGAAACACGAACATATACTATTTTCTATAAAATCTATACCGAAAATTCTTTGGAAAAGATTATATAAATAAAATAAAATTTTAAAACCAACATACACTATGTAAACTGCACTTGACACTGACTGTCAATTAGAATTATTTAAATATATCTGCTGTTTCCATGATTATAGCAAAGCTGATTTATAATTCTATTACTCTACATATGAAGGAAAATGTATAATCAAACCGTATACACAATTAGATATTCTTTCATATTGACAATCACATAAGAAGTCAAAAAATGATATTTAACTGCGTATTTTCAAGAAAAACTGTTAAGAACTTCAAATAAGGGAACAGGAATACGAAAGAATTATATTACATAGAATTGTAGTATTGGAGTTATCGTCGGCGAAATTTTTGTCTCTCTCTCTCTCTCTCTCTCTCTCTCTCTCACACACACACACACACACACACACACACACACATACTGGCATCATCGTAAAACTAGTAAAATCGTATTCTAGGGGCCCTAAAACGTGCTTATTCATTAAAAATTCACCATCGATCTTTTTGACCAAAGACCAAATATTGTTTTTTTTTTTTATTTTCACATCTTTAACATTAAGCTGATATAAAAATTATATTTTGAAAATATATCGATTATAAATTTACAGTAATGCAACACAATAAGCTTTTCTTATAAAACTATTATTATAGACTCTAGAAATTCGAAATGGGTATGTTGGAATGTTGGAAAATCCGTAGGTACGTACTAAATTTTGTAAAATAATATGAAATAGTAGCGCAAACCCGTAGTATGACAACAGGGGACATAATTTACTGTAGCTAGGCAGTAAAAACAATTGAAAAATATTCTGAGCAACAAAAAGTATAAGTAATAACATATTTTATGGATAGCCCAAACATTATAAAATATTTCTGACGAAGTATAAAAATATACAACTAATACCTCTTTGCACTGTGTAAAATAAGAGATTAATCGAAAAAATATTATCAGCATATTAAAATTGACGCATTATAAAAATATGATAGTTTAATAAAAAAAAATATATATAGTGCCAGTATTATTTTTCAATATTTTTGACAATTATTCATCGTAACAATGTTCAATTATATATTTACTATAATTTGCCTAAGTCAGTGGTGAGCTATAAAAAATTTAACACGGAGCTCGTTCAAATTTTAACAAAGGGCTCGCATTTTGGTCATAAATACGAAAACGAGAGATGTAAACGTTACCGCACAGTCGGTGATGACAAACTGATAGACTTGTTCTTTGTTCTACTTTGTCGCTAAACATGTGTAAAGAATAGTTATTTATGTAACAAGTGTGTAAAGTAGTACTTTTTTGGTCGAGGGCGATGTTAGCACTAGATAAAAATACTATTTTACACACGAATTGCATACAATATTTTTCTGAAATGTTAGTGCTCTCTCTCAAACACTAGTATGAGTGTACAGAGGCATCTTCAATTGTTATTGTCATTTCTCATAATACTCTACAAAATTTGGGGGATTTGTCTTCTAGAATTATACAAATTGTACATTTAATATTAATATTAAAATATAGGTTATGTTAGATCTCAATAAGTAAAAAAAAAAATACTCTTCTTTTGAATTAGTGTACAATAATATTGGAATGAATTTTATTTCTTTTGTAATTATTTAATACCTAATTATCTACTTGACAGGTAAATTAACCGAATGTATACGTTACCTAGCAACGCCTATTTATTTTTCACGCACTAGTGCTTGAAAAGTGACACTTTACAGACCGTAAAGAGTGCGTAAAGTAAGTACTTTACGTTCGGTTGTAGGAAAATATTTTTTAAGGAATTATGTGTTCTTTTTGGACAAAAAGAATAAGAATAGAAGAAGCCCAGTAAACAAATTTTAGTTTCAGCAACGTTGCCAGAATATCAACATTTCAAATGCGATGTTATCATTTACATTATCATATCTATCACATATATGTTGCGGAAACTGCCTATGTCCGCCCTCAGGAACGTTTCCTTGAAACGTTTATGAAACATTCTGTAACGATTTTGATACATTCCAGCAACGTTCATATATACATTTATGCAACATATATACATTGATCCACTTAAATGTTCTTGAAACATGCACAAAGCAGTCTACAAAAACAATGTTGAAATGTTTTTCTTTTAAAAATGACAGGTTAGGTTTGTATAATTAATTATAAAAATGCAATTCATAGTTTATTACATTTGAATATAAATATTTAACAACAATAAAATATTCCTTTATAAATATAAAACTTCTTACAAAGTAGTAAGGTACAGAAGTTGAAAAATATGTAGTATTTAAAAAGATACTATAACATTATACAATAAAAAAACAAATTGATATTGCTTTTGATGTAAACAGGAAATAATATGCAAACTGCCTGTTTAATTCCAGCTCACTAATACTAGACACGTGACTAAAGCGACCTTAAAATGCTTGGAATCAGGCAGTAAAACAAATGAAATTAAAAATAACGTTTTGCTGTTCAAAATCAAAATGAGACATAACATAGTCCTGGTCAGAGTGACAAACGCACACAAATCACTCCATTTCTAACACTCTAAGGTAGTTCGAGTCAGGTGTCTGCTCACTATAGATACTAATTCGTTTATATTTGTTTAACAAAAAAGCACACGTCACTTCACCAACCACTTATTGAACACAAATACGAAAGACGCAAAACACAAATGCCGAGAAAACGATTGATAGACTGATCCAACAAGAAATGGCGGAACACACGAACAATGAACACAGCCTTCCAGTCTAGATGTTGCTGCGACTGCGCAATTGCATGCTGCGACTGCGCAGTTGTACAAAGTTGCACTTGCGACGTTCCTACAAGGTTTTCAAGTAAACATTTCTGATGTACCAGCTCGCACAAGTCTTTGCAACAATAGGTTGCACTTGCGACATTTCTGCAAGGTTTGCAAGTGAACATTTCCGATGTACCAGCTCGCGCAAGTCTTTGAAACGTTTCATAAAAATTATTAAGTAAATAACGTTTCGAAGACATCACTGAAGCTTTTTTACTAAACATTCCAGTAATGTAGCAGTAGGAACATTTTGGGATGTTTCAAAAACAAAACATGTTTACTGGGAGGGGCTAGCAAATTAGAGAAAAAAATAACAAAAGGATAGCGCGAGCCCCCTCGAGGCCCCTATAGCTCACCACTACTTAAAGTGCTATGTTTATTATACCCATAGGTATAAAAAAACTGTATATATCATTACTTGCTAAAATAAATATGTATGACATATATAATGATAATACTTTTTAATTACATATTCCAACTAACGTATTTTATGTATGCATGTAAAGGAATGTGTTGTAAACAACTGATTAACTTGTACTGAATACTGCGCTGCATAATATTATGATTCAGAATGGATATAAATTAGCTATCGGAAACTATAATTTAGACAGATTGTGAAAGTGTAGATAAAAATACACGTGTTTGAGAAAAAAATTAGAAAAGTGAAGAACTGTAACACTAATAATGCTCTTAGGTAAATGAAACCAGAGAACTTTGTAAAAGTAGCAACGGAAATTCTTTAACGCTGTTGCAATATCTATTGTTATACAACGTACCAATTATTGATTTCTTTTATATTCATAATTATTGATTTTTTTGTTAGCATAAAAAAAATAGAGAAGTGTTATTGAGATATTTTAGGAATTGCTGCAGTGGTATGAAAAAATATTGAATTTCTAGAATTCTGTAATCAATATTACAACTTTTAATATGTATAATGCCTGACACAGGTTTTCTATATCTGATTAAATTTATCAGGTATTTATGTTTTTAAATAGATAATGGAAATACCTTTGTGTGGGTTTAGATAGGATTAATTACATAAAAGTGTAATAAACGTAATGAAACGAAATAAAAAATCCATTCGTTACAATGTTAAAAGTTATTCAGTATTATTTTTTAAATGTTTTGAATTATTTATAATGAAATAAAAATTCGTAATAGGTCCCTAACTTTTTATTGAAATTGAAATTTTCGATTATTTAATGGTGGAAAATTCAAAGTAATTGAACGCCAAAGAAACGAATTATAATAAAAAATCTGATGTGGCCAGCACAACACCTCCCGCCATTAAACTTTTATTAATTTAAATACATACCTACATTTATATTGCTGTTTTATTTACTATTTTTTTTTAAAAGTTATCATTATTAATTTGAAACGTGTTTTTTTGATAGTGACATTTATCTGTCATTTACATTTATTTGAAATCTTAACTGTGTAACTAAGGAATTGTGTTTATCGTTAAAACATAGGCTCCGGGATTTATAAAATTGATTATTTTATAAATTAATCTAAGAAATATGTAGAAAAAGTATGACTACATACCTGCAAAAAAATTGATAATCTTTAAAGGTATTTTTGAAAGAAAAATTATTTTGAGCTTCAAGAAAAGAGCCATTTCTGGTTATAAGAATTTTACCAAAATCTAATGGTTTCTTTCCATATTATAGTAGGGTAAACACAAGGTTTCAAAATTAGTCGATTGTTACATTGTTAGTATTTAAGTTAGAGCGTTAATAGGATATATATATATATATATATATACACACACACACACACACACACATCATCGTGAAAATTTTAAATTTTGATTTTATATACAGTGTGTCCCATTTAGAAGTGCCACCATTGGGATCTCGAGAACTGTAAGAGATATGATGTCGGTTAAATGGAACTTTTTGTGCGCCTTTGGGAGGCCATCTCAGATGAGCTTTTGTTTTTCCAAAAATTCTCATAGGGCACTAGATAATGACGAAAAACTGAATATTGTTGATTTTTTCTTTTTCAAATAACTTCTAAACTATTAGTAATTGAGAAAAACGTTTCAAATATAAAAGATAGATATTTTTATTAAATGACCATTGGCATCCGAATTAAATTTTTATATCCGTAAATTTTCGAGATATAACACAAACATATGTTTTTTTAAATGGAATCTATATCTGATTTTAGTCTCAAAAAAATAATTCTTTTTTTCTCTTTTCAATGATGTAAGGATTATTATGTTTTACATTTTTCTTATTTTTCAAAAGAAAAACATTATTATTTTTGTTAATTATATTGTATTTGATCGATATAATTTATTTTATGCCTTTATTACTTAATATTTTCATTCTAGACTAATAATTACAAATTACACTATAATTTGCCAAGGGAGACCTGATACAAAATATTATAAAAATTACTTTGATACGAGTTTTGAGCAAAATTTTCTAACGAAATAAATTATTTAAATACAAGTGATTTTTAAATAGAAATCTACCAATATTTTCAAAATAATTGTAAATTTAATGCAAAATAAGGAAAAAATAATAATTTTGAAGGCAAAACAAATATAAAACAAAATAACCCTTACATCGTTGAAAAGATAAAAAAATAATGATTCTTTTGAGACTAAAATGAGTTCCATTTAAAAAAAGATAAGTTTGTGTTATATCTCGAAAATTTACGGATGTAAAAATGTATTTCGTACGCCACTGGTTATTTAATAAAAATATCTATCTTTTACATTTGAAACGTTTTTCTCAATTACTAATAGTTTAAAAGTTATTTGAAAAAGAAAAAATCAACAATATTCAGTTTTTCGTCATTATCTAGTGCCCTATGAGAATTTTTGGAAAAACAAAAGCACATCTGAGATGGCCTCCCAAAGGCGCACAAAAAGTTCCATTTAACCGACATCGTATCTCTTACAGTTCTCGAGATCCCAATGATGGCACCTCTAAATGGGACACACTGTATAGTCAAATCCTCTTCCACCCGTAGGGTGTTGAGGTTGTTTATTTCTGTTCTTAGAGTTCTTCTATAAACGTCTTCCACTTTTTCCTGCCTCTTCCAAAATTATGTTCTTCCCGATTTGTAATTTTCTTCTCGTTCAGTATATTGTTTATAGTGTCTTTCCACGTTTTCCTAGGTCTTCCTCTCGTTCTTTTCCCTGTTGTTCGAGCTTTCCATATAGTTCTTGTTTGTCTGTTATCTGATTTTATGGACCTTAAAACGTGCTTATTTACCAAAATCTCGATGTGCGATTTTTAGGAAGATTCCTATATTGCCCTTATCAAGGATACCGGGAGTAAAATAAAAAGAGTTCCTAATCACAATGAAGAAATAATTTAAGAAATAATAGTTGTTTTTGTTTAAAATAAAATTGCTTATATGATTTTCCCTAAATTTTGAATTTTATGCCAATAAATTTGTCACAGAAATGACACATTTTTGTCGTTTCCATGGCCCGCCCATTTTTATAATAAAATCGCTTTTAAGGAGCACACTCATGAGAATATAATAGGTGCGTTCGGCAAATGAGTTCTGTTCACTCTTTTCACTCTGTACACTCCTAGCACCGTTCGGAGTGAGAAGCGTCTTAAAATGGAGCGTTTGGCAAATGCAGAATGGAGTCAAGTGGAGTGAAAAGTGTTAATTCCATAAGTCCAAGTTCGATATGCAAGTATACATGGAGTTTTTTTGTTTTATTTGACATCTGTCAGATCATTTTGTATTTTTATGTTGAAATATTTTATTATACACAATTATTTTATATTTATAATATTGTTTTGTAATATAACTAGGCACAATATGTCGGAATGGTAAGAATTCTGTACCTTTTCTAATATATACTTTCTTCAGAATCATTAAAGAATAATACCAAAAACTGAATAACTTCTATATAGTTCATTATTTATTTTTATTTAGCAGTGCTAGCACCGTTCGGAGTGAGAAGCGTCTTAAAATGGAGCGTTTGGCAAATGCAGAATGGAGTCAAGTGGAGTGAAAAGTGTTAATTCCATAAGTCCAAGTTCGATATGCAAGTATACATGGAGTTTTTTTGTTTTATTTGACATCTGTCAGATCATTTTGTATTTTTATGTTGAAATATTTTATTATACACAATTATTTTATATTTATAATATTGTTTTGTAATATAACTAGGCACAATATGTCGGAATGGTAAGAATTCTGTACCTTTTCTAATATATACTTTCTTCAGAATCATTAAAGAATAATACCAAAAACTGAATAACTTCTATATAGTTCATTATTTATTTTTATTTAGCAGTGCAGTATATCAGATTGTCAAAAAAGGAGGTTATTATATTCGTGCACCAAAATTTTAACTCTACTCGTTCGGTTAATCACAAATAAAGGAGTGAACCTTGTTCCCTCGATGTACTCCAACTCCAGCTCTACTCCCACTCCACTCCAACACCGCTCCGTAAATACTCCAACTCCGTATGATTTACCGAACGCACCTAATGTAAAACCGCACTCCATAAAAGAGCTTTTATTATGAAAGTGCGCTTGTAATACTGGCCAATACTTTTTTAAATAACAACGTTATGATTGGTAATCCAGTAATTTTTGATATCCGGTTTAAATATATACATTATTATTATCCATTCATACATCATAAATGCTTCGGTCGTAAAAGAAATGTTAGTCGTCATAGGTAGCATGCAGTTTACATGCCGTGGATTTCATATTTCTACTCACTTATTTTAGGTCCGTATGAATCTATTCTATTTATATTCTGTAACGCACAATTACAGTTTTCCATTAATACATATTATGAATATTTAATAAGATAGTTTGTACTATGACGTTTGCTTTGACTATATATGTATATCCGCTCGCTAGACGTTGTGTCCATAAAAACATTATAAAAAAAGATTGTTTTTCTTCCGGAAGTATAAAAAGAATTATTATGCGTAAACAATTTAATTTGATAGTAATTATATATACTTATACGAGTATAATGTTCGTGTAAAAATATATATGTATATAAAAATAGTAGAATTTTTCAAAAAAGTATGATAATGACGTCAATGTCAATCTGTTGTATAAAGGTGTCTCAAAAGTGATGACTGTACTTATACAGGGTTAGTTAAAAGTATGGAGACGGCGATTTATTGTCGTTAATATTCATTTTAGGAAATTATGTTCAATACAAAAGTTTTTTTAAGAAATTTTGATCTACATTTGGGAATACATGAATTTTTTTTCTTCAATTGTTTTTGATGTTGTATAAAGGTGTCTCAAAAGTGATGACTGTACTTATGCAGGGTTAGTTAAAAGTATGGAGACGGAGATTTATTGTCGTTAATATTCATTTTAGGAAATTATGTTCAATACAAAAGTTTTTTTAAGAAATTTTGATCTACATTTGGAAATACTACATAATACCATACAATTTCGCACTGCTTCTGTACATTCCGTATAGCGTTTGCCACACGCTGTACATATAGATTTAATTTTATTATTACTAATAAATAGAACAAACTATTACCTCAATAATACAATTCATTGTAAGTAAGATCCCACTGTTCTATTTTTCATTTTCAAAATAAGTCAATAAATTCAAGCTCTTGAATTTGACATGACAGAGTATTTGACATTTTGTCAATGAACAACGAAATTAAAAAACTAAATGAAATCACAATACAAGTAGAAAAGTATACTGTACATATATAATATTTAGCAATATACATGTTCAGAATTTCCAATAATAAATAAATATAATCAAACGTCATTTTGCAAAAACTAACAAAATTTTACTTAATATACAAAATTTCAAAAATCTCTAAATGATGACGTAAACCTCTTGATTGGCTGGATAGCCCATACACACTTTTTTTTTACTTAATAATAACTTACGTATATCCAGAAGTAGTGAGATTACTATTTTTAAATTATGAAAATGACATTCCGATATTCGCTGAAATGACGCTACAAATTTGAAAAATTGTCTTTCTTGGAACTTTCAGATTGTGATTTAGCACCTTTTTCCTCGTACTCTTCCCATACATATATTATATTATTTTATAACACGCAACTCTCTTTAAATGTAAATTCGTACTAATGCAAATAATTTATATGAGAATATTATTAAATATTTAAATTAAATAATGTTCTATATGATTAACGGTAGATCTTTAAAATTCTAATTTGTAATAAATGTATGATCATTTTCTTTAGTATACTCGTAGCATAGGTATTGTATATTATTACCTCCTGTCAATCTACATTCATTGATAAGGGAGGTAATGCTTTCGGTCAAAAAACTTCGATAGTGAATAAGCACTAATTAGGGTCCCCACAACATGTTTTTACTATTTTTACATTAATGTCTGTGTGTATGTGCAGAGGCGGCGAGATTTAATTTTGCTCATGGGTGCAAATTTTTTAGTAAATGAAAAAAAAACTTGACATTTTGATAAAATAAACACTTATATTTGATTTTTTTAAAGTAATATTTGATTTATTAAAAAATACATATTAATTATTTTTTTGGAAACTATTTAATAATCACAAAAAATACTCGTGATTTGTCAATTTTTGCCGTAAGCCGCATTTAAAATATTTCTTATTATACAGCAGTATTAATACGTATACGATAACTCTTATATCAAACTTCCATAAATTTATATTTGCCATATTTAAGCTTTCTGCATTCAATAAAGAGTTGATTATATTTTTGATAAAATTGGAGAACCGGAAGTGGTACTTAACTTGAAGCCCATAACAGTTTTTAATGAAAAACTATATTAAAATTTAAAAAAAAATACAAAACTTTTTAAATTTAGTATTTAATACTTTTATATCAATACGAACAATATAGTAGATTTTAGCTAATTTATAAAGATCAGATTTTTTTAGTATACGGTCTGTATAAATGATATAATTCTGAAATTTGTAAATTTTTGCAATTTTTTTTACCAAAATGAGTAAAAAGAGCTTAATTAACATGTATGATCTGTTTCCGAGAGAGACCATTTTGTATTAAAATCGAAGAAAAACTGACAAAGATAGTGATCGAACAAAATTTTGTCTATATCTATAACATTTTTCTCAATTTCTAATAGTCACGAAGTTATTTGAAAATTAAATATTGGCCAAGGTCGCTACAACATTTTCCTTAATACAAATATTTTTTTTTTTGAAAAACAAAAGTATCTCCAAGATGACCTCTAAAAGGTAAACATTTAATCGAAGATTGCAGAGGTAAATCCCATAAAAACTCATTTTTCAAAGTCTGATATCTCGGAAACTATTGATGATCGGACCCATGTTGATAAAGCTTTTTTACTCATTTCGGTCAATACTATACTCGCCGTCAATGATTATGGACTGATGTTCAGCTTTTATCCCTTTCCGCACCCTGTCCCTTGCCCAGCGGTGTTGCTATTTGTAACTTGACATGAACAGGAATGAAAGCAAACGTCATATAATACATTTAAAACTAATTAAAATTTTTAATACATCGTAAATGAAGAAAATATTATAACAAATAAGTAACAACATGTTTCTGCAATCAAATCCAAAGTTTTCTTGTTATTTAATAAATTATAAATTTTTTCAGGTTGTAACGCCAATTTTTTGAAAAAAAATGTGTACATTGGCAATAATCGTTTTTGCCTGCCCATTTAAATTTAAATCCTGTTTTCATAAACGTTTTTCATAAGATCCAGGACTATTTAATTCAAGAGTTTCACTCATTTTCTTTTCAAAAGTCTAAATATAATGCAATTTATAGGATTGGGAATAAAAAGCGTACGCAAGTACTAACGAAAATGTCAGAATATAAAATGACATTGACAGATTACAGATATTTGTACAGGTAGATACTTAAAAAAATTGGCATCAGTGTAGAAATCTCCAGTACATAATTATTTGACGGCAAGCCTTCAAAAATTTTATCCTTTTTTAACATCCTGTATATGTTTTAAAATAAAAAATCTGTTGTGGCCAGCACAAGACCTCTCGCCATTTCCATATTACGCTATATAAGTATTGTATTGCACTTTGCTATCGAACCGTCGTTTTATAACAAAATATTACAAAAGTTTACCCAAATATTGTTTTTTATTGTATTTAACATGTCTTCTGCACACATATAAGTATTGTATTGCACTTTGCTATCGAACCGTCGTTTTATAACAAAATATTACAAAAGTTTACCCAAATATTGTTTTTTATTGTATTTAAAATGTCTTCTGCACACATATAATTCTAATTATATCTATTTTTCATTGTATGAGGAAGTTTCTAGATGTCACAGATTCTTCCAATTCATTAACCAGATTGGCGGTATTTCTGATGGATATATGCATTTTACCACAATTTTACCTATAATTTCAAATATTTAATTAATAAAACAATGAGAAAAGTTAAATATATTTCCCAGAAAAAGCTATCAGAATGTCACTAAAACTGTTGATATTTGACAATGACAAGTGTCATGTTATAAACATTGGAATTTGTCAACTGGTTTCCTTAGTGCCTTGGCCTCTGCGATTAGTTTACTCTATAAATTATAGTGTCTTTATCTCTAAATCTATACAAGATATAATAAAAATTTTAAGTGTATTAGATAGAGAATTTTATGTTCTTCAATATTTAATAAAAAAAACTCCCAAAAATTATATTTAGAAGAATTTTTCTAAGAAACTACTACTTCCGGTTGTTGTTACCAAAACCTTTTCAGCTCTTCCCAGGAATGTCAGATTGAAGAAACTGCAGTTAAATATTTTTTAAGTCTTATAGTTTTTGAGGAATCGTGTCTACAACATCCAGACACACACACATACACAGACATCATTTTAAAAATGTTATAATCGGATTATAGGGACCTAATATCGTGCTTATCCAATAAAATCTGGATATGCGAATTTTAGCATGAATCCAATACCTCTCTTAGCGAGAGGTAAAAATGAATAAATAAATGATATATTATGCCTTCTTTAAGTTTGTCAATTTTAAGAACTTGCCCAAGCTCAATAAATTGAACTTAAAAAAAATGTACAATAAATTCACCAATTTCTAGCTAACTCTTTACATTTATCAATTGTTTTCATATTGAAATATCAAAAGTTATTAACATGTAACAGTCATATACAGTGGGTTAAAAAAAAAACTAATATGAAACGTATGTATTATGATTATTCAATTCAAAAGTCAAGTTGTCAAAATTGATCGTGAAATGTAATTTTAAGGAGAAAAGATAATAAAGAAGAATACATAATATTGCCGCTCACTGTTTTTAAATTTATTTCTATTTCTAAAATAAGGCTTTAAGAAATGCTTCAATTTCTTTAGATAACAAATGACATTTAATTAAATACTTATATTTCCAGCTTATTCCACGGCTTAAAATTGACGCAAAAATTGACAAGTGTAATGAAGGTATTTTAAGTTTAATTTTTAAAACTTGGACAAGTTCTTAAAATTGACGCAGACAAATGTAAAACAGGTTTTATGAATAGTAACTGTCGTGAAATCAAATTTGACAGACAGTACTGACTATATGGAATGGGTCCATACACGAGAGGAGTAGCGATGGTATGCCTGAACTCCGGCCTCCGCTGGAGCTGATCGGCTGACTTCCGGCGCAGTTGTACTTCCGTGGTCATTATTCCACACGCGAACTGTCAAATGTCACTATTACACAAGCACAAGTGCACGAGCACTAGCACCAGCACTAGGCTTCGACTCCGACTCCGCGCCCGATATGATAACAAACATGAACGCAGCGCAGCCACACCTGCATGTGAGCGTCTTCAACAATACGTGATACCTACGTAATTAAAGCGAAACCAACTAAAGCAGTTATCTGCGAAACAATGGACGCAGTCGCACACCTTGCCGCACTACGTGGGAGCGCCAAACTCCGATTTGTAAATTGTAATTTCTATAGCATAATCATAAGATTTGTTTTTGTACCTTTCAAGGTAAGAAAATTCGTTGTTGATTACAACTCTATTCGAAATTTGCGTTTCAAATATTTTGTTTACTTACGCGGAATATTAATACGGGTAACGTGATATAGAATTAGTCACCACGCTAAAATATTGCATTGTGTCGTACGTACCATATCACTAATTTAAATACTTAAGCATTGTATACCTCACTGATATGAAGTTTATGGTTATTTTAAACAAACATAATAAGTGGTACTTGTGCAATCTTAGATACACAATTCATTTTTATTTCAAAAATTTCTAAATCAGTTAATATTAGCTTTTCCTAGCACTAGAAATATTTTCATTTTTGTTGATATATTACATTTTATCACGGAAAATAATTTTAAAATAGGCACACTATAAAACTTATACAGCCCGATTCACAAAAAAATTTAAGCTAATCCTCATGTTTGGATTAGTGAATGGGGGATTCCAGATCAGTCGAATTAGAGGAAAATAGTAAAAAAAAATACGAATGTATATGCTGAATAACGAATATTAATAAAAAAATCTGATGTGGCCAACACAAAACCTCCCGCTATTTAATTTTTATTAATTTAAATACATACCTTACGTACGTATTTACTAACGCTGCAAACTGTTCCATTGCAGAAAACTATTGCTTTATTTACTATTTTTTTTTTTAAATGTCACTATTATTAATTTGAAGTGATAAGTTTTCTGACAGTGACATTTACTGTCAGTTACATTCATTTGAAAAATGAACTGTGTAACAAAGGAATATTTTTTATCTTAGGCTTCGCGACTAATAAAAAAAATTATTTTTAAATTTATCTGTAAAATATATAGATAAAGTATTCGTGTAGAAAATTCAATAATCTTTAATTTTCATAAGACATAAAATTCGAAAAAATGGCAATTAATGGTATTTTTTGAAGAAAAACCACTATGAGCTTCAGGTAAAGTGCCATTTCCGGTTATCCGATTTACACCAAAATCTAATGGCTTCTTTTCATATTACAATAGGATAGAAATACAAAGTTTCAGAATTTTCTGAATGATAGTATTTGAGTTAGACCGAAGACAAAATCCGTACACATACACACATACAGACATCATCGTGAAAATGTTAAAAATGGATTCTAGGGACCTTAAAACGTGGTCATTTACTAAAATCTCGATATGAGATTTTTAGCACGATCCCTATACCTCCCTTACCAAGGGTAGCGGGAGGTAAAAATGAAATGGTATAATTGAGATATTTCGGAAATAAGGGGTTTTTTGTTATAGCGCTTCGACACCAATATGAAATTTATATAACATTTTGATTGGCGACCGAAAGACCGTCTATACATGCATAATATATAGCGTGTTAGGAGGTGGGGGTTACTACCAATGGAAGTTAAGAAATTCAAATTCGAAAGGAGGGGCTAACATTCCTGTACTACAGTTTTCAAGCAGTTTTTATTTTAACATAAATTTCTTGCATTAAACTTAATAATTTAAATAAACCTGTAATTATAAAGTATGTAGACTTATACAGTGTTATAATATTCATTTATTTTATGTTAATATAACTTAAAATAGCATATATTTCAAGAACATTTAGGTCCACGATGAAAGCAGTTTGATATAAAAACATATAAGCGTGAAGTCACGTCAATCTTTTCAAAATTCGGGAGACCATAACTCGCTTATTAATAAGAATTTATTCACCGGATTTTCATCAATAGTCTTAGTTTTCCTAATATTTTCAGATGAAATTATAAAAAAAATCTCATGTGGCCAACACAAAACTTCCCGCTATTTAATTTTTATTAATTTAAATACATACCTACCTACGTATTTACTAACGCTGCAAACTGTTCCATTGCAGAAAACTATTGCTTTATGTACTATTTTCTTTTTAAAATGTGACTATTATTAATTTGAAGTGATAAGTTTTCTGACAGTGACATTTACTGTCAGTTACATTCATCTGAAAAATGAACTATGTAACAAAGGAATAGTTTTTATCTTAGGCTTCGCGACTAATAAAAAAAATTATTTTTAAATTTATCTGTAAAATATATAGAAAAAGTATTAATGTATTTCTGTAGAAAATTCAATAATCTTTAATTTTTATAAGACATAAAATTCGAAAAAATGGCATTTAATGGTATTTTTTGAAGAAAAACCATTATGAGCTTCAAGTAAAGTACCATTTCCGTTTATCCGATTTACACCAAAATCTAATGGCTTCTATTCCTATTAGAATAGGGTAAAAATACAAGGTTTCAGAATTTTCTGAATGATAGTATTTGAGTTAGAGTGCAAACAAAATTCGTACACATACACACATACACACACACACACACACACACACACACACACACACACGCACATATACAGACATCATTGTAAAAATGTTGGTTCTTAAAACGTGGTCATTTACTAAAATCTCGATATTAGATTTTTAGCACGATCCCTATACCTCCCTTACCAAGAGTAGCGGGAGGTAAAAATGGTGGAATCCCCCATTCTATTCTATTCCGGTAATTAAAATTTAATTTTCATGATATTATCAATAAAGGTAGATACTAGGAATAGATTAGACTATATTTTAAATTATAAACTCTCAAAATTAGAGTAGCATTCGCTAATCCAAAAATGAGGATTAGCTTAAACTTTTTTGGGAATCGGGCTGATATTGTTTTTAAAATAATGTATATTTTAAAGGTTTTGATTTATTATTTTAATAACAAATTTTGAAACAAATATTATTTTTGTGTACATATAATAAATAATAATTTATTGCACATATAATTTGACGGAAATTACTATTTAAATTAAGGTTAAAGAGGTGCGGGAGGCCACGTGACTTTGACAAGTGCTTGTGGGGCCCAACATAGTTGCCAAGAATACGGCTTGTGTACTTTGCCTGAGTTGCCAAATAAATTTGAGTGTAAAATTAATAAATAAAATTGTAAAGCTAGTTATTATTAATGAATATCATGTTGTTTTACTTTTTAACACATAAACTTAATTTTTAAAATATTTTTTAAAAATTATGCGACTTGTGCTGCCATCTACGATACATAGATTTCTTGGCGCACTAAATTTGAAGGAAACAATCAGATGAAAGTTGAACGTCTTGTATATTTTAAAAATTAAGTTTATGTGTTAAAAAGTAAAACAACATGATATTCATTAATAATAACTAGCTCTACAATTTTATTTATTAATTTTACACTCAAATTTATTTGGCAACACAGGCAACGTACACAAGCCGTATTCTTGGCAACTATGTTGGGCCCCACAAGCACTTATCAAAGTCACGTGGCCTCCCGAACCTCATAGACTACGATAATGTGACGTCAAAATCAAGCATGAATTACAAATCTTGAAACTTGGCTTCCGGTTTCTCATTTTGAAAGAGTTTATTGTGAACCGTACATAGCGCTAAATTTACACAGCTATTTGGGAATATTCTGTAACTCAACCGTTAATTTTTAACGGCTGGCTAAATTTTTTATGCAATAGATTCAGATTTGACAACAAAAAATCCAAGTTTTTGTTATATGTCAATTCAGTTACTTGATTCATTAAATTTTTTAACCAGCAAAATATAATTAACGGATGAGTTACAGATTAGGGCCCATCATCTGCCTAATTTGAAAACTATAAAATTTAATGATATGATTTGTTACATATTCTTATTTATTTATTTTTTATATATAGCGGAATATTATCATAGTGTAATAAAATTAACTCTATAAAAAACAATTTTTAATTCTAAAAATGATTGTATTTACACATGACAAGCGACAGCTATTTAAATTTCTCGATATTTACACTAAACTCTTTGAAAATGCAGTTATGAAATCGGAAGCCAAATTTCAAAATTTATAATTCCCGCTCGATTTTGACGTCATTACTTTCGCAGTCTATAGCCTTTAAAACAATGAGTAATGAAATAACCGTGTAATTCATTTTAGAAATAAATATACAGGTTGTTCCACGATAAAACGACCAAACTAAAAATTAAATAAAGAACCTAAAAATAAATTATGAAGTTCATGAAATTAATTGTCACAGATGTTTCCTTTCAGTAATTTTCATGAGTACGTTTCTATGTTTCTTTAAGGTACGTCGAGTAATATTAACGATAGAGCAAAATCGTTTGCACATTCCAGAATCAACTTTTTGTCAGTTTCCACAGGAATTTTCGATCTTCTTTTGTTTCTGGGCTACAGACAATAACTTGTTTTTCGCTCATTTTGAATTTTGAAAATATCTCATATCTTATGTATATCTTAGGTCCGGTATTTCAATCTCCTGGTAACGTGTCAAGTAAATTTAATCTGTCTGGTAAGTAAATTTTGGGTATTTCAATCGACAGAGACAGTTTTAACAAATTTTGTACCGTTTTTAGGTAGAATAAAATGGCATAATTAGATATTTTGAAAACTTTTTTTTACTGAACAAATATGAAAAAATACGGAACAAAAATGTTTTTTCATTGGACAAGTTATAATGAACAAATATAAATAAATACTGAACAATTTAAATTTATTTATTGAACTATTTATTATTATTATTATTATTTATACTGAACATAAAATACTGAACAAAACCAAATAAAATACTGGGCAAAATTGAATAAAATAGTTAACGATTAAATAGGTGCCATATTTAAATTACTTTTGGTAAAAAAATATAATCCATAAGAATAATTAATACTGATAAAAATATTCATGCTCGCGTAATTTAATTAAAAACTTAATTATGAATGCAAATCGTGCATAGGAATTAAGTTATATTCAGATTATTTTAATAATAATATTGTGACTAAAACTAGCATACTAAAGAAAATTAAATACTAATTGTTAACAATACCTGGACCATCAACTCTGTTGTCGTGTGGATCCCTTGGAGGAGGAGTGACTCCCACTGGTTCTATACAAAGCCGGAATGAATATTCTATCACTTACAAACTTAACTAAAACAATACATCTAACGAACAGCATGCATGAACACTTCAAACAGAAGCAATTGAATTGTGTGCACAATAATCTACTTGGGTGTGAGATACAGAATCTCCAAAAAGAGTATTGGGTATTTGATAGATGAATAGAACTAAAAATATAAATAATCAAAATATTTATTTTTAAAGTCTCTAAATTGGAATATTAATTAGCATACGAGTAGATAATGTTGGCCAGATGTTGACTGTTACGCTGGTGGCATTCCTCTAAGCTCGAACGAAGATTGGCAATATGAGTCGACGCGAACTTTCATCTTCATGGAAATAAGGCCGAATGATGTTTCTACCGGACACTGCAGCCCTGACAATGGCCTTTGGGCTATGGAGAGACAACTGGTTCTTTCTTTTAAGATTCTCCAGTGACCAGTAGCCGATAGAGGCATCAGGTAGTATCATATTAGGCGGCGGTTACACTGGATGTGAATTCGTACGAAATTATTAGAAGTAAACAAATCAATATGAACTCGTACGACTGTTTGAATACGAACAAAATATTTTGTTTTTAATGTGTTTCGTGCGAACGGAACATTGCGAAACATGGATAGCGAACAATTAATTGCATTTGTACAAGAACGACCACCATTATGGGATCAAAAATCTAAACAACATGCGCAAAGTTATAAAACCTGAAAAATTCTTATTTCAAATTTTTCCGTGGTGACGTGTTTTATTAATACCAATCACAGTGTTTCTTGCTCTAGCGGTACACTCTCGGTTGTACACTCTGTACACAATACTACCATTTTTATTTGAAACGATTTATATGTTTGAGAGAAGCACTATTTCAAAAGAAATTATTCATTTTCACACAAATTCATTAGTTTCATTACCTTGTTTTAAATCTGCTGATATAGAAAAGAAAAATAAAATATGATTTTAACACGTAAAACATAGGTTTTGTCACTAAAAATGACATGTACATTCACTGGAGTGTGCAGCCACCTGGTGGCAAAATTATGAAGTTGTCTATATAAGAATTAAATATCTTGAAAATATCTGGTATTCAAGTAAATAATTATAAAATATAAGTACTATTAAATAATACTTTTGTATGTTATTTTTCTTTTAGAATTATACTGTAAATATTTGTATGATACAATTAAAACATAATTCAACAGCTTCGCTTTGTCGTGGTAATCTAACTAGCTTGTATGAGTCATACAGACTTGGTCGAACTATATAATTATTAAAAGTCTACGTCACAAGAATTCCACCGCGAACTTTATTTATGGAAATTATGAATGAAAAGTTTTATATTTTCTAATAATTTTTACATTAATATGTTTAGAATTAGTTTATATTTCATAATTAATAGGAAAAAATAACATTTATTTTTTTCGCAACTACCCTATTATATAGTTCGACCAAGTCTGTATGACTCATACAAGCTTGTTAGAATACCACGACAAAGCGAAGATGTTGAATTATATTTAATTGTATCATACAAATATTTACAGTATAATTCTAAAAGAAAAATAACAGATACAAAAGTATTATTTAATAGTACATATATTTTATAATTATTTACTTGAATACCAGATATTTTCAATATATTTAATTCTTATATAGACAACTTCATAATTTTGCCAACAGACGGGTGCACACTCCAGTGAATGTACACGTCATTTTTAGTGACATAACCTATGTTTTATGTGTTAAAATCATAGAGTTATAAAATATATATACACATAGAGGGCGCCTAAACACTCAAAGCTGATGTCATGCGGGGTAAGCTTGTGTTTGTACGGCGGCCATCTTGGGAAGATCACGTGTATACAAGCGTTGTATGGTTATTTGATTACTTTACGTTAATAATCGACTTTGTGTTGTGTTATTTGGGTGTGAAACGTTTGTAATAACATGCCACCGTGTTGTGCCTTCGGTTGTAATAACCGAACGTCTACAAAATCTTTAAAACAACGAGAAAAAGAAAAGGAAAAAGTGATCACATTTCACAAGTAAGTAATAGTTTACTTCTACATATTATTAATGTTTAGTTCATATATTTTATTGTATTTACATATTTCATGTAAAAAATACTATTAAAATTATATAATATAAAATTTAATTTGAAGCGTTGTTTTAGGATCTATCACATGTTTACGCTCGCAAATCTTGAATAAATTTATTCATTACAAACTTAATTTTTAAACATTGTTTCACTGCGGTACCTAGTTTTTGTAAGTTTCTATCTCAATCATTACAATTGTCATAAAATTCGAACAGTTTAATTTCTATAAAAAATATTTTATTAAAGTTTAATCGCAATACACTTCAAATTGAAGATTTTTACAATTTTTTGGTTCTTTCAAATTTAAATTTAATTAATTTTAATACATTTCTTACTGAATTAAAGCTTGCTAATTACAAATAGCTTCAATTTCTGTTACGTTATTGTATTTTTGTAACAAAACTGAAGAAAGCGCGCTTAAATACATTATAACGTTGATCGTCCCAAGATGGCGGCCACGAGATTCCCCTTCCGTCTCATGGCGACAAAAACTCTGCGCACATCTGTACTTTACGCTCTCTCTAGTCCTATTCTATACTCTAAGGTTAAAATCATATTTTATTTTTCTTTTCTATATCAGCAGATTTAAAACAAGGTAATGAAACTAATGAATTTGTGTGAAAATAAATAATTTCTTTTGTAATAGTGCTTCTCTGAAACATATAAATCGTTTCAAATAAAAATGGTAGTATTGTGTACAGAGTGTACAACCGAGAGTGTACCGCTAGGGCAAGAAAGACCGTGATTAGTATTAATAAAACACGTCACCACGGGAAATTTTGAAATAAGAATTTTTTTAAAGAAAATCATATTTTGAAAAATATACAGTTGTCAGACATAAAATATGCATTAAAGTGAATAACTTGAACAATCCTTTCGGAAAAAAAAAAATAAATTGGAAAATGCGCAACTACCCTATTGTGTATTTGGCTACTTGCTGGTGCTGTTACAAGTCGTTTTTTTTTTTTACTTCTAGTTAATGTCCACCAATTAACTAACTATGCTGTAATGATGCGCTCTAATAAGAGCGAAATACGTGTCTGCAGCTGTTTTGAGCAATTCCCTACGATCATAATTTTTAATCGTTTTCTCGCAGTTCGTCAAATGATCTTCCGTTCTGTCCTAGATATGATATAGTCGTCTACTCAAAAGCGTCTGTTGTTTTCTAGTAAAATAAATGTTAATAAAGGTGTTACTAACAAATAAAATTGAGTTGCTGGATCCAATGCACTTAAGCGCAATATGAAATTTATGTTCGTATTCGTACGAAGATTTTGTAGACAATGTAACTACTTTGTCGTACGTATTTGCTAACTTTCATTCGAGATTAGAAGAATACCAGGAGAGTTACAGTCAACATCCGGACAACATTATCTTTGCTAAATAATTTTCCAATTTAGTGAATTTATTAAAAAACGAACCATTTTGATTGTTTATATTCTTTGTTTTATTCAGCTATCAAATACCCGATACCCTTTTTGGACAGTGTATAACGTGGAATCCACCTTTGAATGTCACTGTGTGTTTGGCCACCGGCGACCACGACCTGGTCCTGGGCGGCTGGTATCGGTACAGCGGCCGGTGGATACTGGGCTCGTACTTCTGATTCGCAAACACGTCTCTCTGTTGAGGTTTCAATATCGAAGAAGGCTGTTTTTTAGATCTAGGAGGGGAAGCGGATTTAGGTCTGGGACGATCTTTACGCACCAGAGCTCGGTTGGTCCCGTTCTCCTCTGGAGCGGAAGCCGAGCGGGAGTTGTCCTGGTACTTGGGGTACTGATGTGCTATCCAAGAACCTGCGAGGTAGGGGGCAATATCGCGGAGTTCATGAACGTTTGGGGATGATGTGAACATGTGACCTAATAGAGATACATCTCGTTCAGGGGATTCGAATTTTTCGCGGATTTTTTCTACTTCGCCGACGGGACAACCTAATTCGCGAGCTAAATCTTCAACGCTTCTGTCGCTTCTTGGTAAATGTTTTTTAGGATACAAACTAGCAAGTTTACTGATGATATTTATGTGTGGCATTAATCGGTCTTCTCCTCTAAAAGAAGTTTTTGCTATGGGAGATATTTTACCATGTTTACGAGTTCTACTACGACCTCTGCTAAGATTTTCATATTTTCTTTTTAACCAGTAAACTTCACCAAAATCTCGCTCATCGAAAGAAGTTAGTTCGGAGTCACTTTTATATAGTCGCTGGGGTGAAGTAGTTTCTCTGTTGCTGTAAAAATCTTTCATCTGTTCGAATTTTTTTGTTAACTTATGCACATCTACTCCTTTTATTAAGGTAAGATATGCGTTCCAAAATCGGTCAGTATCTGGAGAAATACTTCGGGATCGCAATAAACTTTCATTACTAGAAGCTTCTGAGACAGTCCTTATAGGACTGAAATTTGTAACTCTTAATAAAGGTCTTTTTGGTGATGAACTTGTTGACCTACGAGTAGCAGATAAAGGAATAGTAGCAAATTTCATAAGTTCTCTTTCTCCAAATAATTCTTTTAAATCCGCATATGACTGTGAGGACACTAAATTAGATTTTTTTATTTCTTTCGCGGGTGGAGGTTTTTCTGGAGGTTCATCATCAAGGACATCTTCGTCATCTTCAGCTGGTTTGTAAACTGTAGGAACATAGGTGTCTACATTAGCACTTTTTTCAAAATATTCTATTTTCTTATGTACATCTTCCTTCTTTTTATCTACAAATATAGCAGTTTTTGTTGATGTGTCAGAACTGGCACTTTCAGTTTCACTAGCTGACGCCATTCTTTTGCAAGGTACTACTGAAGAATCTGTTTTAGGTTGGGCCCAATCATCTAAAGTTTGACTTAAATTTTGTTTCTGTTCTTCAGAATCATCTTTTGTTAACACTAGAAGAAAATTTTTATCGTCTCTTGTTTTGTTAGCATTTTCGTCCTCGGTTGGTTCTAAAGAGTAGCAAGTTCGCGGTGACGTACTCTCCGTGGATGGTTTAACTTTAGCTTCTTTAGCTGCTATGGCACCTCTTGTTTCTTTTCCCAATACAACTGACATGGATGATTTGTATTTTCTCTTTTGTGATACTCTGTCTCGTACTTCTCGACTCAAAGACTGGGATAAACGTTTCTTTTCTGTTTCTGAAAGAGATGGACTGCCAGATATAGATCCAATTGATGCCGATTTCACACATTCTCTTTTTGCTTTTTCTGGTTTCTTACTTGTCACTTCATTTGCTGAATTTCTTCTAATAACTAATGATTTAGGTTTTACAATTTTAGTTTGTGGTTCTATGTTTATGCTATAATCATCACGTTTTTCTGTTGGTGGTTGATTACCATAAATTTCTGCTAGTTGATGTTTGAGAGCATTTACTTGCTCTACTGACAAGCTGCTCCATAATTTAGAACCAATTTCTCGGTTTAACAGTCGTTCAGAACATACAAATGGTCGGCTAGCAAGTGCCCGACTTTCAGATTGAGAACGTCTTTCTGATATTCTTGAGACTAGGTTCACAACTGAATCTCCTCTCCAGAGAGGTTTATAAATATCTTTTTGATAATTTAATATTTTTCTTTTTGATATTTCTAGTGGTGATTCACTATCTTTTAGTTTCTCAAATTGTTCTTTAATATTTTCCACTGAATGTTCTTTGACTTTTAGTCCAAATTCTCTATCATATTTCCATCTAAAATTTTCAACATCTTTTGTTCTAAATAGCAAGTCTTTTTCTCTTTGTTCTTGCTTCAATTTTCTATATAATGTATCAAATTCTTGTTCGGCACGTTCTCGGGTCCTTACTTGCATCCAGCGATCGTAATCAATAATTTCTTCTTCATTTCTTCTTCTTGGTCTCAGATCTGATGAAGATGTGGTGCGTTCTAATTGACTTAATCGTTCTAAACTTGAATAAAAACGATTTAATTCTTTAAATCTTTCAGATTTTCTAGCTGAGTGTCGTAACTCTGCAACATATGTTTTATATTCTTGAGGATCAACTAGCTGAGATAATGAAAGTGAACTAACTGAAGGAGTTAATGGATTTTCCATGTAATACAATTCTCTTTTTAGAGATTCGGCTTCTCCTGCACTTCTAGCTCTAAGTGCTTTCTTTTTGACTCCAGATACTCCTTCTACTGTTATAGTAGCTGGTGGTCTATAACTGTGTATTTTTCTTCTTGATGGCGAACGAATAGGTGACGGTGATGATGATCTTTGTCCGTAAGTGACTAAAGATTTTTCCAAGCTGGGTGAAACTGGCCTAGACGTTTCAGAAAATACGATTTTGGTAGCAGGCAAACTAGAACTTCGTTTACTATAGACAGATTCTGGAGTTAACGGTCTAGATCCATGTGATTCATTAGAAACTTCGCTGATGCTATCAAATCTTGCTCTATGATCGGAAAATGTATGACTGAAACCGCGAGGACTTACAGATCTAGAGCGAATAATTTCGCGATCCAGTGCTTTGAACTTAGATTCAGATACAGGTTTGCGGTTTGTAAGATAAACCTTTAGTGCTGAAACAGTTGGCTCTGAATGATACATGGGTGAATTATATTGATGGTTCTGCAACATTTTGGTACGTTCTATTATATATGAAGACTTACTAGCTACTGATGGTGTTGGTGATGAACATATATTTCTTAAAAATAGATTTTGGAAAAATGTATCTGATTTTGCTATTTCTTCATGCTGTTTCTTTATTAAATTGGTTGGTTCTGGTGCAGGATTTATAGTTTCCATTTCTTTTAATTTGTTAACAATTTCTTGACCTGTTGCCTTACTAACACATTTTTTTGTTTTAATTTTTTCATTATTTAAAATTTTAGAATCTTTTGATTTTAGTGACTTTTTATCTTTCTTTAATTCTTCATTAGATTGATCCTTTTTAATTTTCTTGTTTTTCTTTTTTTCTCGATCAGAACCAGATTGATCTTCTTTATTTATATTACTTGATTTAAATTTGGATAGTGTTGAATGTTTTGTTGTATTATTTTTCTTTTTTAGTAAAGGACTTCTTAAAGATTCGGTGGAAATTGTGCGTGATTTATTAGATACTCTAGATCTGTCTGAAATAGTTGATGGCACTGGAGAACTTGAGATATTTCGTGGTGTGCGTGAAGGACTAGGAGATACAGATTTGGATGGTTTACTACTACTTCTAGTTGAGTTCAATAATTCTTTTCCACGTGCGCTAAAGGCGACAGTTACATTTAAAGACTTGTCATCTTGTTTAGAAACTCCCTTTAATCCGTTTTTAGCAGATGAGAACAAAGAAGTAGATTTTTTGATTGTAGTTCCTGGAGGATATTTCTCTATATTTAATAAATCTCTTTGTTTTTCAACGCCCTTTTTTACTTCAGTTGGTGAAACAAGATCAGGAGATTTAACGAGTTTATAACGTGAATCTGTTGAAAATTTCGGTAATGTTAAATCAACTTTACGTTTCTCAGTTCCAAATGTGCGTTCCAAAGAGACAGCACGATTTTTTATTTTATCAGATGGTTTACTTGTATCTGACATTTTTGGTGGTACAGAGTAAGAACAATGACGGCAGCATCTTCTAGCTGCACTTGATGCTGTACTTCTGCTGTAGTTACAAGTAACTTTAGTTTCAGTTTTCAATTTGGTTGCAGGATCTTTGCTACTACTCACAGTTGTAGTTATGGATTCTTTACTGCTAGATGGAAACGTAGAAATTGTTTTAGTTATTTTTACACCTTTCCTATTATTACTAGTAGGTGATTTTAATTTGCAAGATATACGATCTCGTAAAAATTTAACGTTGGATTTATCCTCTGAGGATTTGAAGCACGTTTCGTGTCTGCGACTTGACTTCGGACTATGCGCGCGGGAAATAGTCATAGTTGAAATAAGTCGCAGCGTGTGACTATTTCTAGACGATTTTCTTTTAGGAGGACTTGGAGGCCTAATGCTAGTAGGAGACTTAGGCGGCGGTGGAATTGATGAAGAAGGCGCCGTGCGCTTGTACGTAGAGAACACTTGTGGAGGACTGTGATGCACGGTGATCGGATAACAAAGAATCTCATTAATCGGCTTCGCATTCTTGTGGACTCTAATCCGAGTTAATGTGGGTGAAATTGGAAAGTATTCGATATCGGAATCGTCTGTGAAATGAAAATGGGAGAGCTGAGTGATAAAATCTTAACATGATAATGAGACCGATTACCGTGAAGGATCTGCAGGAACAGAGTGTCCGTGAGGTGAGAGATTCGTTGCACTTAGCGGTGAACATTTCACATGACATACGGTGCCTTGCTTGGGAGAGAGACGAGTTAGGTTATCAAGGGCTAATCAGAACAAATTCAACTACTTCTGGAAGTGAATTATAACATGCTTATGCCAATAATAGCGTTATTTTGCGACCATATAACAAACCTTGTAAAACGGTGACTTCGAGAAACCACCAATTCCCTGTTCGATTGACCACATGCACACCATACAATTATAAGCTTTGACCCACGCAAATCTCAAGCAAAATTATGTACCAACTGACTTATAAAACTAATATTTATTTTTCCCAAATTGACTTTACGATTAAAATTAGAAACGATTCTGTTTTTATTATTGTTAACCATTTAATATAATTTTTCCAGAATAAATGTTTGTAAGCAGGTATAGATATTAACTTATTTTCTTCAAAAAATATGACAAGCAGTATATTCAAAACACAGGATGTTAAAAAATAAAGGTAAGAATCCTTGAGGACATTATACATTTCGATGTGCTGATTTTTAGTAAAAGAATTTTATTCTATAGTAGATTTTAAAGTGTGCTTTTTCCTACTTTAAATATTGGATAAAGAAACATTTTAACCACAAGGGTAGATAAAATAATACTTTAACATCAAAAGTTGATAAAGAACTACAGTAAAATTTTTGAAAAAGTCCGATCAAGGCCATCTACGAATGGCATCTATGAATTAAGATTTTATGCTGTCAAATTTAGTAGTGTCGTTTACATAGTTTTTATGAGGTACACAAGATATTATGTACCCTCATAAAAACTAAATAAAAGACACTACTAAATTTGACAGCACAAAATCTTAATTCATAGATACAATTCGTAGATGGCCTTGATCGGATTTCTTTCAAAAATTTTACTGTACCTATATTTTTTTGAGGTGTTATGTAAGTAAGTAACCCATGGTAGAAATGACCCCATAGATAGTAAATCAGGCAATAATTTTTATTTAACATACTTCCTACAAGAACTGGAGGCTTTGAAAACTGACCAATCACGTCGTAGTTCAAAATTATGAAAAAAGTTTTTTTCAATTTAATATCGATCACTAACACTACTTCAATACATTAAAAATATAAACACAAATGACATTTGACATTTACTTGACAGTCAATCTTATATAGAAAAAATAGCGTATGTTGCAGTTTTTCTTTAAAAAAATTTCGTGAAATGTTTGTTCATTTGTCTGTCTTGCACTCATGTTATTGAACGAGAGAGAAAACTTTTCAAGTCACTTCAAAAGAAAAACTTCATTGTGTAATGCACGCTTTACAAGTATATTTACAAGATCAAGTTTTGCGTGAATTAAAATATCCAAGTGTCAAAATTTAGGTTATATCTACATTAACTTGTCATTGAATTTTCATCACATGAATTTTTCGTATACAGGTGTCCCAAATTTTGAGAACCGCTGACACAATTTTTATTTTGTCTACATGACCAATTTTCTAATATAAAATGGCACAATTTTGCTCATTTAACCAACCTCGTATCTCTTCAAATAAAAAAGTTACCAATAGTGAGCAAGCTTATTGAGACACCTGTATAGCCATCAAGATTTCAATTACTTCTCTACCCCATTTTATCATTTTTCAGTTTAAATCAATCATTAAATAACTCTACACTTGTACATATCAAAAATATAAACACAAATGACAGTTGCTTGACAGTCAGAACTTGTAGGGACTATTAAGAAAAAGTAGCGAATGTTCCAGTTTTTCTTTAAAAGTCTATTTATCTGTTAATCTTGTACTCACATCATTGTGCGAAAGAGAAAACTTTTCATGTAATTTGAAAAGAAAAACGTAATTTACGCTTAAAAAGTTTTTCAAAAACATAAAAAAAAACTGGAAAATTTACATGTTTGACTGTATCTCTGTGATTAACAATCAACATATCGAAATGTATAATACCCTAGTTTTTTTTAGCCTTTTTTAAACACCTGTATATCATTTTAAATCCTTATGTAATAATGTTAGTAAAAGTTAGTGGCTAATGCCGTTTTTGATTACCCTTTTAAATATAAGTATGTTCTAAAATCCATGAAATTAAGTGAGATTACAAAATGATTTAATAACATTTTTTGTAAATCTTCGAAAGAATTTTTATTATGGTCTAATAAAACATCATGTAAATTATTTTAAACTCGGAGGCTTAATGTATACCTATATATAAGTTTTGAAAAAAATAGTTGAAAATAAGATACGAGGAAATCTTTTAAATTATTATAACTAAAGTACTTTACGAAACATGTTAACGTTATATAAAGATGCTAGCAACGTTATGAATAACTACATTTTAAATTCAACTAATTACAAGATTGAAGTTAATATAAGAAATTTTAATTACTTTAAGTATAAGAAAAGGAAGAGTTAAATTATTTGTTGATATGTTCCCATGGTAAAATTAATACTACTTTCAAATTAATGCGCACTTCTACTGTATTATTTATTTATATATTTTGTTAATTTGTGTTAAAAATAAATTAAGCTGCAGTTTAGTGCCAACCCAAAACACCAAAGAATTAAAAAAATAGTCCACAAAACCCGAATAAATTCTCTTTAAATTATATTTATACACGTACGTGGTTGTATTATACAGTAAGTTCTCTTATTACACGATATTACGTTTTTTGGAATATATACTTCTTATAAGGTACATATAGTGTGAACACTGAAAACCGTGACATAGGCGTTTAACATGGGAAAACAGTTTTTTTCAAATATTATCTGTCCCGTAAGACTATAGTGGGAGTTTTTGATATGGTTAGAAAGATGATTTAACTTGGCATCGAAGAGTATCTAAATACTACTAATGGGGTCCTATACCATTTTTCTTTTATTTTTTTTTCCTGTAAGAACAGGATAAAATAAGAACTTCAGTGCAAACGCGACTTAAAAATTTTACGTAATAAGCGAGATATAAATTTTTAAAGTTTAAGAATTTGTGCATGACGTAGCGGGTACTAACGAGTGATCGACAAACAATGGGACAAATTGTTAGTTATACTGGAAACAATTTTTTTCATGTTTGCATAGCTGAAATGTTTTTATATAAAATCTTATACGTTATATTTACGAAAAAAATATTATTAAGTATAAAAAACATAAATAATAAGCATTTAACAAGGATTTCTTTCTAATAAATTACAGAACATTGAAACAGTTTGACAATATTATTACACAAAGTATGACGACGGATGGCGCTAATGTTTGCCTGTTTTAAAGTTTCAATATTAATTTAATTAATATTATTATTAGCTTAATTCATATTACAAATTGATTTATTTATAAATACATGATTATTGTTAATATTACTAGATGTTATAATTAAACAAATTTATCAAACACAAAATTGTTAAACGTTTTGTTAGGTTATAGAACATCATGACATTTCATATTCTTTCAAAGGTGACCGCTACAGACGCGCGAAACTTCTTTTTAAAATCAGGCGACCAATCAAATTCTTAGTACCTAACACGTCATACCCAATTAGTAATCAGGTTCAATCGCTTGTAGTTTGTGACCTAGTTAATATTTAAAGAAAATTTTTTCACTAATACTCATTAATTTATGTATATTTTCGTCTTCTTATTTAAGATAGTTAAAATATGACTATGGTATAGGACCCTATTTAAAGCCTTATTATTGAAATATTTACGAAAGTTTAATCCTACTTGACAGTTATTACTTATAATTTACTAAAAACGGTAATCATGGAAACGTATTCGGTAGCTGATTTGGTTAAATCAAGGCTCCATGATAATTTTTCACTAGTTCAAATCCCTCCCGGTTCAAGTTAATATATTTATTATTTTTATATTTATTTTGTACAATGTATTATTAAATAAATTACAAAGTTAAAACGTAAATAGTTTGGTACATCAAGTATTTTCTTGAATTTACTATACTATTTTTTTGTTATATCACTGCTAATAATATTAATCAAAAACAGGTTTGTCAGACGTGTTAGACTTTTATTGTCATTTTTCGATACATTTTTTCCGAAAACTTTGTAAATTCAATGGATTTTTCATTAGAAGAAAAAATTAGTATAATTAAAATCAAGGGATGAGTTTACGAGAAATTCGAGACTTTTTTGCTAGGATATATCCTGATAGACAAATTGCATCCCATGAACGAACTAGACGAATCATTTTAAAAATTGAAAAACCGGTTGCGTTAATGACGAACATAAAACTAAACTTAATTATTTATTTGGCTTAAATTTACATATTTATTTCACTTCTTGTACATTTACTCAATAAAATGCTTGATGTACCAAATAATTATTTGCTTTAATTTTGTAAGTTATTTAATAATACATTGTACAAAATAAATATAAAAATAATGAACTGGGAGGGATTTGAACTAGTGACAAATTATCATAGAGCCTTGATTTAACCAATTCAGCTACCGAATACGTTTCCATGATTACTGTTTTTAGTAAGTTATAAGTAATAACTGTCAAGTAGCATTATACTTTCGTAAGTATTTAGATAGTTTTCGATGCCAAATTAAATAATCTTTCTAACCATATCAAAAACTCCCACTATACTCTTGCGGGACAGATAATATTTGAAAAAAACTGTTTTCCCATGTTAAACGCCTATGTCACAGTTTTCAGTGTTCACACTGTATGTAATTTTGATCAAAATCATGTGTAATAAAATTGTCCAAATTTTATTCATTCTGTTCCATTAATCATAGATAAAATAGTAAGTAAAAAATTTAAATGTATTGCACACATAACTAACAGTTTTTTTAGAAGTATCGAATTCGATTAATCAACTAGTGGTAAATATGTATTTGCAAATTGAATATTATATTAAACATAAATTTCCATGTTTATTTTACATACCGGGTGCTTTTTTACGGTGCACATACATAGGAGATTAACATGGGAAATCAGTTTTTTGCAGACTGTTATTCTTCGTTTTAACTGACAATGATATGGTTGTGGTATCAATAGAAAGATAAAAAATTCTGCACCAAATGATACCAAATACATGCAAATAGAACCATAAATTAATTATTCAATTCATTCAATTTTGTATTTTATATTTATTCAATATATCGTCATCATTACCGATGTCTACATGTGTTGTAGATATTGGCACACCCAGAAATGGGTAATATGCCGTGATGATATATTTATTATTTATTTATATTTATTCAATTTTGCAGCAATAGTCATGTCATTTGAACAAAAAGATGAACAAATGTTTGACATTTTATTTGTTCATATTTGTTGCAAACTATTTCTTGTTCAAATTTTATCATGTTATAATGGGGTCATACCAAAAAAAATATATATTGATTTTTTTTATATAATTTAAAAAAATACATAATTTTATACATATACACATGAAAAATATTTAATAATCTTATACTTTTCATTCATAATTTTGTTTCTAAACATTTTGAGTCTTATTTTGTGACGTCATGGTTTTGTACACACATACAATGATAGTCACGCACACATGTACTCGTGCACGTACTATACATGAATGTAGCGCAGAGTTGTCACATTTTTCGAACATAACCAACATTTTCAAAGTAAATATCTTTGCAACAAGTTGTTTTTGTTTAAATGTAAGTACAAATAACGAAATGTTCTAATAAATATAAATAAATACAATTTTCGTTGATATACATTTGTTTATTTTATTCAATAGCTTGAAGAAGATGCTAAAAATTAATATACTGCAAATTATTTGAATTCGCTTCTTCAAAATTAATTTCCATAATCAAATTATTTAATATACGATAAAAACAAAAGCACGAGTACAAAATAACTTGCTGTCACGTTTGCTTTCAAGCCAAATAATATAAACGTCAAACGTAGTTCCATTGTTATTCGATAGGAGGGACTACGGTCACGGTCGCAAAACCGTGACGTCATTTGAAATTTAATATAAACTTTAAAAAATTATTTCTGTAAAACTAGAAACTTATGTGACATAAAATATATATTTTTATAAGTGGTTTTAAGTATATTTTCATAAAAAAAATAAATTGGAAAATGTGGTATGACCCCATTTTATTAATTTAATTTTTGTCAAGCATTTTTTAATCTGTTATAAAACATGAACAATAAAATAACAACGAATCATAGATAACAAATTCTGACAGATAAAATGTCAAACATTTGTCTATCTTTTTGTTAAAAAATGCCGTGGCTATTGCTATTATAGTCGCCGTCAAATGATTATGGACTGATGTTAACTTTTATCCCTTTCCGCACCCTGTCCCTTGCCCAGCAGTATTGCCGCTTGTAACTTGACAAGACCAGGAATGAACGCAAATGTAATATAATACATTTAAAACTAATTAAAATTTTGAATTACATCATAAATGAAGAAAATATTATAACAAATAAGTATAATATACGTAATATAAAATATAAAAATTGTCTCTGTGGAAAATTTATATTTTGACCAAAGTTTCCACACATCAAGCTAAGGTCGCGTTTGCGTTAAAATACGATAACCGGTGAAATCTAAATAAAAGGTAAGAATAATTGATTATTAGGTGAACAGTAGATCTGCCAACACAACATGCTTCTGCAGGCAAATCCAAAGTTTTCTTGTTATTTAATAAATTATAATTTTTTTCAGGATGTAACGCCATTTTTTTGAAAAAACTGTGTACATTGGCAAAAATTGTTTTTGCCTTCCCATTTAAATCTTGTTTTCCTAAACGTTTGTTATAAGAACCAGGACTATTTAATTCATGAGTTTCACTCATTTCTTTTCAAAAGTCTAAATATTATGCAATTTATAGGATTGGGAATAAAAAGCGCACTCAAGTACTAACGAAAATGTCAGAATATAAAAATGATATTGACAGATTACAGATATTTGTACAGCTAGACATATAAAAAAATTGGCATCAGTGTAGAAATCTCCAGTCCATAATTATTTGACGGCAAATATAATACAAAATTGAATAAATGTAATAATTAATTTATGGGACCAAAATATTACACAAGTTATATATTTTTGGTGTCATTTGATGCAGAAAGTTTTTAGCTTTTTATTGCTATCATTGATGTCAGTTATAACGACGGGAAACAGTCTGCAAAAAACTGATTTCCTATGTTGATCTCCTAAGCATAACTTGAAATAATAATAAAAAAAAAAACACCCGGTACCTATATATATTGCTTTAAAAATATGAACTACGTAAATAACATTATTACTATTCTTCGATGCCCAATAATGTTGGTACCTATCATAAATTAACTGTACTGTAAATGTTTCTCAGTACATTAGTTGTGTTGAAATAATACTTAAAAATATTTGTAATTAAAAGAACTTACTGTAAATAATATTTTCATAGGAAAATGATAAAATATTTATTTATTAGATTTCTGACATTTGAAAAAAGATCCAAAAGTAACCGGAACTGTTAAAAAACTATTATCACTCTTTTTAGATTTCTTCTCTTTAATATTTTCTTTTTAGAAATAAAATTAAGTTTTAAGAGATGAAATCTGACAAATATTATAATTTCGAAATATTTAGTTTTAAAAAATAAGAATTTACAAAAATAATGAATTTTTTTAGGACACTCTAATCACAAACTATAAAGAGCCATAAAAACATTTTCAGGAAAAACAAAGTTGCGACGATAAGTATCATTAATATTTCCAAAAATAATAATTAGCAGATATTTTTAACAATTCCAGTTTTTTGAATAGGTATACGATACGATATACGTGTATAAATATTGTTTTCCTGTGAAATATAATATACCCATTGTTATAAACTTACCTTTAGGTCGTTCCGGGGCAGGTTTGCGCAGACCGTGCAGAGGGACTTCGCCGCCCTTCTGGATTGTCTTGTACGCTTCTTTCTGCTCGTGGGGACTTAGCTGCAGCGCAGCATCCTCTCGGCGTCGGAAAACCAGCGTTGAGTCACTCTCATATCCTGATTCCTTCAAAGCACTAGAACAAATAATAATAATAAATAAATAAGTATATCGCCGCTTCTTTTAAATGTTGAATGGTTGTATTATGTGTTGCATGTGCTAACCTATTTTTTAAACCGATTTGGTATACATGGCTTAACCACACATTCACACAGAAAAAAAAGAATTTAAATTTTGTCTAATTATATTTAGATATTATTTTATTATGCAATATGTCTAATAATTTAGTATAATTTACAAATCTTACTTTAGTATTTTAACTAATCCGATATAAATAATAAATATTTTGTAAAAAATCGTTAATTTGAATATGTAAATGGTTACTTTAATTACTTATTTTATTTTATTTTACTATACAGGTGTCTCAATAAGCTTGCTCACTATTGGTAACTTTTTTATTTAAAGAGATACGAGGTTGGTTAAAAGAGAAAAATTGTGCCATTTTATATTAGAAAATTGGTCATGTAGACAAAATAAAAATTGTATCAGCGGTTCCTAAAATTTGGGACAGAATATATATTTTTTATTATCTTATTGGAAAGAGTATTTTTTATAAAAATTATCTTTTATTAGTTTATTTAGTCAAGCAAACTATAGAAACATTTGTCTTTTATGAAATTATTATTTTATTAACTTATTTTACAATAATAACAATACAATTAAAGAAAATATTCAAACTGAAAGCCATTATTTCTTTCGCAAATTTCAGCTCTTTTGGAAAGAGAGCCGACCGTTCTACATAATTGGTGTCTAGATATAACTTTCCATATAGCAAGATCATATCTAACTTTTCTTTATTTGTAAAGTTATTAAACATTATTAAACACAGAGAACTTTACGGGAGAAATTATTAAACGTCAAACAAACAAAGAATCAATTGTTTCCATGGCTTACTTGGCTAAATAAACTAATAAAACAGTTTACAAAATTTTAATTTATAACTGTAAATAACTCGTTTATTTGAAAAAATTGTACATAAACAACATTACCTTATTGGAAAGAGAAAAAAATACTCTTTCGAATAAGATAATAAAAAATATGTAGTTCCATTTAAAAAATATATATTTTGTCCCAAATTTTGAGAACCGCTGACACCATTTTTATTTTGTCTACATGACCAATTTTTACCTCTCGCTAAGAGAGGTATTGGATTTATGCTAAAATTCGCATATCCAGATTTTATTGAATAAGCACGATTTAAGGTCCCTAGAATCCGATTATAACATTTTTAAAATGATGTCTGTGTGTGTGTGTGTATGTGTGTGTGTGTAAGTATGGATGTTGGAGGGACGATTCCTCAAAAATTAAAAGACTTAAAAAATATTTAACTGCAGTTTCTTCAATCTGACATTCCTGGGAAGAGCTGAAAAGGTTTTGGTAACAATTTAACAACCGGAAGTAGTAGTTTCTTAGAAAAATTCTTCTAAATATAATTTTTTGGAAGTTTTTTTTATTAAATATTGAAGAACATAAAATTCTCCATCTAATACACTTGAAATTTTTATTATATCTTGTATAGATTTAGAGATAAAGACACTATAATTTATAGAGTAAACTAATCGCAGAGGCTAAGGCATTAAGGAAACCAGTTGACAAATTCCAATGTTTATAACATAGTTTGTAAATGACACATGTCAATGCCAAATATCACCAGTTTTAGTGACATTCTGATATAAAATGGCACAATTTTGCTCATTTAACTAACCTCGTATCTCTTCAAATAAAAAGTTACCAATAGTGAGCAAGCTTATTGAGACACCTGTATGTTGGCTTCATTATTCTTGTCCTACAACTATAAGTAATTTATTTAATGAATAAATGAATTAAGTTAATTAAATAGAAAATTTAAATACATATATAGTTAATTTCTTTATTTATATTTATTTCAATATTTATTTCGATATTTGTAATCATTTAATCTAATTTTGTATTTAATTTTACTATAATTTATTACAAATTTAGAAAATTTAATTAAATCAACTTAGATAATTTAAAGAAAAATTTAGTAGGCTGAAAAATAATAAATTTATTTAGTTAATTTAGCTACAATTTAGATAGTTTTTTTTTTGTGCATGAGGCTAAAATAAGACGATTTAGCTAAACTTTTCTGTACCGGTAAGTGTACCAAACAAGAGAAGAAAAATAGCATGTACTTACTGGCTCATAAAAGATTTACTGGGCGGCACATGTTTCTGTTGCTCCAGATGCTAAAAGAAAAGAAATTTGAATGAATAAAAACGTAAACACAACGATAAATACAGTGTAAGTGAAGTTAAACGCCATGCTATTTGTTGTTGTCAGTGTAAACTGTCAGTTGTTAGAAGCTGCAACCTGTGTACCAAATAAATCAGGCCGGAGAATGATTGCTTTTGTCACAATAAAATAAAAATAAATGATATCACAAAAGAAAACAATTCTCCGGTTTTAAAAATAAAAACATTAATAAAACATAATATAAAAGTTGCATGAAATGAAAACTTATGATTTTTAAAGTAATTTATCATGATTTATACAGTGTATAAAAATGGTAAAATGATATATGTTATAAATGATGCTTCGTTTAATATTTATGGTTAAATAACATGCAGTTTACACAAAAATGTTAAAATGTGTTACAGACTTCAATTACAGAATTTTAATTTTATACTTATTTGCAGATATGTTTTAAAAATATTGTCTTTTTAATTATTCTTAGAAATAGAAAAGTATGTACATAGGTTTCTTTAATTATTTCAACTCTTACTTGATGAAACTTATTATTCATTTTAATGTATTAAAATACACGGTTTTTAGTTTCACAAATTTTATTAGTCGATCACTAGTTTCGCTAATAAAATAGCATCATCAGATCATATATTTAAAAACTTAATATTGTATAATAATATAAATGACAAATATAAATATGTCTGTAAATATTTTTCTTACTTGATTTTTTGTTTAAAGAAATTTTGCAATAACTAAGTAACCAAAAATAGAAATAAATTATTATTACAAAAAATTATAATGTTTCTAGAAACTTCATTAAGGGTGAATGATTAAAGCTAGTCTGTTCATTTATAATATTTTAATTATTTTTTATAGCTTTTCCAATTTTGATGGCTTCTAAAAAATCTAATCTTGGTCCTTTGGTCTCTATATGTAAAATTTCTGAATTAAATTAACTTGTATGATTTTCTTCTATTAAATGATTAGAAAATGTTGAGTCAGTCTTAATTACCCGTATTCTCACATCTTGTAGTAGCGCTATTTCAATTTTTTAAATTTTATTATATTTTACGAGTAGGCAAGAGTAAGTTTGATATTTTTGTAAATGAGGCCTATAATATTTGAAATAAGTTCTATTTCCAATTTAGTTTATTTTTATTTCTCTAATTTTTAATATTAAATTTGACATTTGACAGTTGAAGTAGCGATTTTTCGGAAGTAGCGCTACTTCAAGATGAGAGAATACGGGCCTTTGTTTCTATAACATTTTTTGTTTTCATTCCGTTCATTCGCCCTTATACCGTGAATATTTTTTAACGTGAAACGATGGGTTTGTCATAACCTTGGTTACGAGTCGACTTTAATTGACATGTATTTGCCTGTTTCATTTAAAATTAAACATAGGCAAAGAATTTGACAGATTATATTTAAATATTGTAAGAAATTTAGCCGAGTCAGAAAATCACTCGGGCACAAGGTGCACACAATATTTTTTCTACAACTAAATTTAATTTAGAAAGCAGGTATAATGGGGTATTCCGACATTTTTTAAAAATATTTTTTTACATTAGTACAGACCAGTAGGACTCTGAATATCTAACTTTGAGTACGAAAATGTATGCATCACATGAGATATGAATTTTAAAAAATTTCATCGCAATTAAAATTTTCTTATCATGGCGCGCTTATGACGTCAACTCGATGGTGACATCTGCAACGAACTTCAGCGCCTAAATCCACATGTTCATGACAACCATTTGCTTGTTTACATATGATTTTAATAGCAGCGTGTATTTCGGTGTTTGTCCTGTGTTTGTTTATGGTAAAAATAGGAGTAATAATTATAAAGTGGACGAAATGTCAAACAAGAAATATACCCGTGCGTGTTAACCACTGGCTCCATCTGTGTTTTTAAACGAAAATATTTACTTTGAAATGAGCAACAGATTATCAACTTGACGTCACAAATTTCAAGGACGTTTCTAGAGCTGTAAAAATTCCAATTTTGTAACATTAAATTATGAATTAAAACTTTTTATTAAACATGTTTTATTATATTTTTCTACTATATGAAGATGGAAACTATAGAAAAAAGTTATTATTTTGCATTAATTCTATATCACCGGAATACCCCATTATTTAAACAAAATTAACCTCTATCGACGTTTTGTCAAATGCCAAATTTTTTCCGTATGTTTCATTTTAAATGGAACAGGCATATTCATTGCTCTCCATCAAATGTCAAGTCGTAACCATGGATATAATAAACGCAATGTTTTATGTTAAAAAAATACTCACGGTATTGAAATTTCTTCCTGATTGGGATATGTACACAGCATCACATTTTTCTCAATTTAATTTATACAAGGTGTATCTAGGGTTGCCAACTTTTCAAAATTACAGAAAAGGACATTTTTTTCGGCAATTTTTTGAAATTTTCAAGGTCAAACGTGTTTTAATACAAAGTTAGATAATATAGAGTGTATTACAATGAAGCAAATTTAACAAATTATTAAAAAATTAAAATCAATATTTTATGACGAAAACAAGTAAAACACAATAAGATATCCAACCTTAATATGTTAGCTGTAATATCTAATTTTACATTTTCATTTTTTAAACTTACAAAGCATTTATTTAGCTTTAATAAACTATAATAAAATATAAACGAGATTTATATCCGGATAGTCTTTCAATGAGCATGACTGTAACAAAATTGACAAGTCAACATTAGTTAACCACAGATATTTTTATCGTTATTTCATTACATTACATAAAATGTGAAATAATTATTTCATTTTCATATTTATAATAATAAGAAAAATATTATTAATAACAAAATTTATTAGAAAAGGACAAATCGCGTCCTTTCCTGGTTTTAAAAAAGGACAAGGACAAAATATGCTCAAAAACGGACAGTCCTTTCCAAAAAAGGTCAGTTGGCAACCCTAGGTGTATCTGGGAAGACGAACCCCCCTTAAATTTTTTTTTATAAGAAATAAAAAAAAATTTCTTCACATAGAAGTTTTATGGTATATATACTATTTGATGATAGGTACAGAATTTTTTTATAAAGTCAGGTTTACATGATACGACTATCAACTTTTATTTTTCAAATGGGAACCTAAAATTGTTTTACTAATATAAAAACCGCCATTTTTTTTCTCTTTTCAACGATGTTTTAGTTTTTATTAATGTATTTGAAAAAATTGAGAAAAATACGAAAATTGAGAAATATTTCCATATTCGTCATGAAAGACGAACTTCCATGCCTTCATATGTAAATAATTATTTATACTGCAAGTTAAAGGATTTTGTTCTTGATTTGTGTGGAAATTATAAAAAAAAAATATTATTTACATAAGAAAATGTTTTATTTTCAATTTCATCAGACATCATGAACTAAAGAAGCAACTTGATGCACGAAGTGTACTTTTCGAGCGTACTACCTTTCTTTTTTCAAGACAAATACTTTCTCACTCTGCGCACGAGTCGTTGGTTGAGCTGCACGGTTTTTATTTTAGATTCCTTATTATTTGTCAGTAGTTAAAGCGAGTTTCTTTATTCACCGATGACTAGTGCGCATTAATGCGCATGAATCGTTAATTATCACATCGTTTTTTTATTCACTACTGAATTGCAGATGAAATTCATCATACCGTTTCTAATTACCGCACACTATCCATTGTAAATTCATTGCATGCATCGGCTTTGACTACCGATAAATTTTACGATTTCCGATGGATCGGTAGTGGGGGGTCTAACGAAATGTTTGTAGGTTATATTTTTGACATTTGCGTTTGTTTCATGCTTGCGGGTGTAAGATTAGGCAAAGAAAACCAAATGCATGATTGAAATAAGAAAACATTATATTTCGTTCACAACGGAAAGGAGATGGTTATAGATGTACATGATTTTTATTATTATCCATTATTCCATATCAGATTCTTTATTGTTCGATGAAGCATCTGATGATTGCAACAGAGCGACGGTTCTTTTAACTATAAAACTTTCCATATCTGTTAATTGGTGGTTAACTTGTCAGTTGATATTTAAGGTTAGGAGATTCATCGCACTTTTCAGCAACCGGTTTCTTTATTCGGTCGCAGCGGCTATCCATCTGCTATTCATCGCGACGTATTTTCAATTTCTGATGAAATTCAGCGCATGCATAGTTGTTGAATAAAGAAACTCGCCCATATTAGGCAATATGTTGTGTTATTTTGATGTACAATAGTTATTTTGGTAGTAAATAAAGTCTGTAACATTGTGTATTAGTATTTGATGGAGGTGCACTGTGCTAGAAGTGAGGTTAGGTAGGTGTAGACCGCTTACACTCCTGGCGGTGACTTGGGACAACATGTAGTTGAGACTTGGCAGAGCCGAGTGGTCGTCCAGCCACTGCAGCAGCACGCAACGCACCAAAGCCATGATAGAACACCAACCAACACCACGGACAGTTAGTTAGCATTTTTCACACCAAAACCAAACAGACCACAACACTTACACCTTACGGTTAATCAATGTTATTCCAACAACGAATGCTTGTACACTGCAAATTATTATCACTGCTTTTGTTCTCAGACTTGTTTTGTGATGAACACTCAACGAAAACGTAACTCTTCACTACCTAAGCTAACTACCATCAAAATTTGAAGCGAATAGTATATTATACATCAAGGTTATGAAGAGTATCACTATTGACCCAGCGAAAGATTATAATCCCGAGGAAACCGAGGGATTATAATTCGCGAGGACAATAATGCTCTTTTTCACTACTACCACATACCTAATTACAAGAATTAGTTACGAAATTTATTCCATTTACTGACTTTAAGCAATATGACATCTGGTGTCATTTTCGGAACTATCGCTGATTGGGTAGTTTGGTTGTATAAACATTAATTTTATTCATCATATTTATCTCAACGTCTTGAGTTCAAATAAATTCCGCTTTGGCACACGACAGCCCTTAAAATCTAAACAAAATATTAATTTCAATATAATTTGTTGTTTTGTGAAATTAAATTACTAGGCTCAAAACGTAACCTATACAGTGGAACAATATGAAATAATAATAACATAACCTGTTAAATATGCAATTTAATATTTTATTAGTTTCAATTCAAACGATTTTAAGATGAAAAATGCCATAAATTTTAACATTTTAAGTTTGTTTCAGCATTTCATTAAGACTGTTTTCCTTTATTTATTATTATTTAGGAAAAATAATGGAATGAAAACGATAACATTATTATTGATAGGCCAATAATTTTGACACTATTATTGACCTTGGTCAATAATTGATCTGTAGGTATAGAAAAACAATTTCATGGAACAATTGTTACTCAATAATAATATGTTTATAGGCTGTAATGAAAAAAGGTTTGTCTACCGCAAGTAAAATTGAATAAATACATTGATTTTTACTTTTTTACAAAATTTTAACCTATGACGTGATTGGTCAGTTTTATAGGCCTCTAGTTCTTGTAGAAAGCATGTTAAACAAAAATTATTGCCAGATTTACTATCTATGGGGTCAGTTCTACCATGGGTTAAGCGTTGTACAGTAAAATTTTTGAAAGAAGTCCGATCAAGGCCATCTACGAATTGCATCTATGAATTAAGATTTTATGCTGTTAAATTTAGTAATGTCGTTTACATAGTTTTTTATGAGGTACACAAGATATTATGTACCCTCATAAAAACTAAATAAAATACACTACTAAATTTGACAGCACAAAATCTTAATTTATAGGTACAATTCGTAGATGGAATTGATCGGACTTCTTTCAAAAAATTTACTGTACACGTGCAAAACATCCTGTATTTAATACGTATTTTTTTACAAAATATTTATAATACATACTTATACTTTTAAATTTATTTTCCATTTTTAATGATGGGGTCCCGTGGCCGCGTGCCTGAGTGTCAGGTCGCGGACCTGGGGAACCGGGTTCGATCCCGACAGACGCCAAATATTTCGAATTTTAAATGGCATAAAGTGATCCCTGTGGTACACTCTCCTCGCCGGCAATAAGTACCCGTGAGGTGACGCCTGGTAAACGCCCGCACGGTAAAATATATCGTCATTATTACCGATGTCTACATGTGTTGTAGATATTGGCACACCCAGTAATGGGTAATATGCCGTGATGATATATTTATTTTATTTTATATTTTTAATGATATGTATAATAATTTTCATACATATGTAAATCTTTTGTTGTTGTGCAATTTACTTTTTTTACAAATGATCAAATAGCTATTGTGGTTCTTTATCTTTCTTCATATTTAAACAAGTTCGTAAAAATAAAATAAAATAACATTTGTTCTTTTTCGCCCACAAAGTTAGTTTGAACTAGTTTAGCAAAAGCATTTTTCACACGCTATTCAGTTTTACTGGAGGTTTGTTATACCGTGTCGAAAAGTCTGAGAACAAAAGAGATGACTAAAGCGAACTTTGACTCTGAAAGTAGTAATAAAAGCAACAGCATGAACTCGTATTTATGGATTTGTTTAAGAATATGTATTTAGTTTTCCGCTATTTGTATGGGTTAATTTTATGTACACCATTTCAAACTTACTGTGAAATTGGTGTAATAAAAATTAAATTATATGAAGTTTGTTATTATGAAATATTAACTTATTAACAGGTACATCAATAAGCTATATTATAATTAAAGTATTTTACATATGTACAACAAAATAGTGTAATCAGAAAAAACCTAATTCGGAGTAGGCTATGAACACAAAAACGTAGTCTGCGCGTTTAAATAGTATATTATGATACAAGTGTATAAGCTACCCTTTAAAGCACGCACGACAAGGTTAAAGCTACGACGCACAGCGGAGTGGTTTTAATGCCGTAGTGCTTTAAAGGCTAGTTTATACACGTGTATCATACGCTATTTTTATTATAAATGCATCATAACCGTTTAAAACTGAAAAGTATTGCAAATCATACGGTTTTGATTTTTGATCTAGTGAGTATTTGAGCGTTTCCAAGGAGACAGCAATTATCTGTATTGTTTACGTTAAGTCAACAAGTCAATATTTCTTTTTTCATTGTTTTAGTTGTTATTCATATTTATTGTCATTTTTCGTTACTAGGTAACTCAAAAATTTAGCGTTTCAATGGTCGATTTACTCAGGCTTTTGCGTGTTTTAAAGAGCTATTATGATGCATGTATAATAATAATAAAAAAAAACATATTAACGCAGTAGAAGTTGTAGTTAAATAAATTATGAGATATTTTCGAAATGAGCGAAAAATAAGTTTTTGCCTGTAGCTCAGAAACAAAAGATCGAAAATTCCTGTGGTGACTATTAAACTTTTCTGAAAAAGTATACCCTGGGAAGTGCAAACGATTTTGTTCTATCAGTAATATTTCCCGAGATACCCTATAAAATCATCGAAAATGAGACACCTGTACAATATCACTCGCAATAATAAACAACAAAAATCGAAATCAATAAAACTAATAGTAGGTGTCGTGTATATTATATGTATTTCAAGGTTATGAAGAGTGCCATTATTGACCGAGCGAAAGATTATAATCCCTCGATTCCCTTGGTATTATAATTCGCGAGTACAATAATGCTCTTCATAACCGTGGTGTATATATTAGGTTTGTTCTTTTCGCTACTTTGCATCTATGGTTTACCACTGCGTTATACTTTAGTGTTCGTTTTATCTAGCAGTTACTGAAAAGTCACTAGAAACATGTTCGTTTTGCTCTTATAGCACTAGCAGTGAAGTCGCGGCGTCAAAAATTCTACAGCTATTTTTGGAGTGGATCTTGTGACAGCATTGAGCATTGGCGGCAAAGTCTTGGCGCATGCGCATGTAAGAATCACATGTTAAGTGTTTAGACGTTTAGATAGAAGTTATTCATGTTTCATGTTTGCTTCATTCTTGTAAATTTTAGGTATTGTAAAATTATACAAACAAAAAATGAGTGAACTAGAAAATAATTATTTTGGTATATATGATTTTTATTTCTCTAACATGCCGTACTTATAATTCAGATTCATCATCTGATAGTACAGTATTAATAATAAATGATGCAATGTCCATGTTTTTATTTTTATTTCTTTTCATGAATTTGACATTTAATGGACATGCATGCGCAGTTGAAGCAGATGAAACCAACTACGAAACGAACAAAATTACTAATTTTAGTAACTTAATTTTTACGGCTGGCGCTTCGCAGTAGCTGTATTACAGCAGCGTTAAAACTGTGGCGTTTTGCAGTAAAAACTAAAGTAGTGAAACGAACAAACCTATTATTTTTTTCACTACTAGCCCATACTTAATTATAACAATTAGTTAAAATATTTATTCCATTATATTGGCAACTGACTTTAAGCAATATGACATCTGGTGTCAAAAATAATGGAATGAAAACGATAACATTATTATTGATCTATAGGTCAATAATTTTGATATTATTATTGACCCAGATCAATAATTTTGACTATATTATTAACCTAGGTCAATAATTTTGGCACTATTATTGACCTTGGTCAATAATTGATCTCTAGGTATAGAAAAAAAAAAAAATTCACGGAACAATAATGAGTCAATAATGTAGTTTATAGGCTAGTAGTGAAAATAGTATATTATACGCCAAGGTTGAGAAGATAATCATTATTGACCAAGCGCCGTTATTGCAACCCGAGGGCGCAGCCCGAGGGATACAAGGCGCATGGTCAATAATGATCTTCTCAACCGTGGTTTATATACTATTTTCTTCACTACTAGCACATAAATCCTATTTTTTTATTGATAATAATCATTTTGACATTAATAATTGCTTTACTTATTTGTTAATATTCACAAAAACAAAGTAGGCTGCATTTGTTTTTATTTGACGTTTCACTCATTTCGTTGATTTGATAACCTCACTTATGGCCCTTGTTTTGTATTTGATTTAATTATTTAATAAAAACACTGTGTTCTGTTACAGTCAGCAGCCTTATTAGTTTATTATTATTTTTCAATAAATCTATTGAAATGTATTTACCTACAAATACAAAAAAAAAAAAAAATAGTGATTTATTCATTTATACATCTACACCTGTTTCACATTTTCCAAAACAGCACAGTGGCCGGGGCCGGGCGTGGCGGCAGCGTACGTCAATTTAAAATTAAGTGGCAGATTTATATTATATACTTAACACCTTTCTTGAGTTTAATGAGTTAAATAACATTTGGATTTGGAGGCTTGAGTTTGATTGAAAAGTGACAGTTTGCATTATAGACCAAGGTTAATAATAAATTATTATTAACCTAGGTTACCATGGTTACAAGCAAGCGGTAGTGAAAAACAATTTCTCATGTCAAATAAAGGTAAATAATAGTGGGTTCCTAGACTATTAGTGAAAAAAAGCATTTATTGCACATTTATCGCCCAGTCTCTCTGCACATGCTTTTTTTCTCTGGGCGCGCGGACTCTATGTCAGACCATTATTGCGCATTTTTTTTCTGTGCGCGCGAGCTCTGATCATTATTCAATTCAAAAGTAAAGTAGTCAAAATTGATTGTCAAATGTAATTATAAGGAGAAAAGATAAAGAAGGATACAGAATTTCACCGTTTTCTAATTTATTTCTATTTTTAAAATAAGGATTCAAGAAGAAAAGCTTTGATTTCTTTATATAACATTTTTGACAATATCTTGTGTCAAATTAACATTTAATTAAATACTTTCAAATTGACATATTTTTTTTTTATTCATAGCCTACTCCGAGTTAGGATTTTTTTGAACACACTGTATATACATATATTTCTGGTTAATCTTTATATTGCAAGTGCAAAAAAGCTATTTTAAGTATAGCAATAATTTGGTTTTTGAATTTATAATAGCGAAAAAAGGGTGTTTGTGTGTGTAAAAAGATGTATGAAAAATACAAGCATTCGTTCAATACGTTATCGTAATATTTCAAAAACTGTACATTAAAGAGAAATGCGTACCCCGTCAAATATTTCCATGACTTCGTCCCACCACTAAAATAGAATATTTTTATATTAGTGCGATGTGCCACTAGACAAAAACAGGGAGTACAAAAATATGCTAAATACGCAAGCATAAGCACATTGGAGAGACAAACATTTCATTTTATAATTAAACTTTAAATTGATAAATGTTAACTAAAAAGCAAGATATTTTGCTAGAATATACAAAAAGTTAGACATTTTTACACCTATGTAAGAATTAATACTTTAAAAAATGGAGTAATAAAAATGAGAGAAATGTAGATATCTAACCTCTTTGGCTTCTTTTTCTGAGATGGACGAATGTCCAGGAACATAGTCTTCAATACGTCCAGGTTGGTTTTTATATACATCAGTACTATGTCTTACGGAAGCAGACATATATCTGGAATAAACAACTTAAATGAATACATACATCACAAATGGTTACTAATATTTTTTTCTACAGTCACTAACTACCGTGAGCATTTTTTAACGTGAAACATTGGGTTTTCATGTCCATGGTTACGATTTGACATTTGATTGACAGCAATGTATTTGCGTGTCCCATTTAAAATGAAACATAGGGAACGAATTTGACAGATGTTAGCTAAGTCAGAAAACCACTCGAGAGCACTAAACATATTTCGGGCATACAATATTTTTTTTGCAAACTAAATTTAATTTTTAGAAAAAAGGTATAATTATTTAAACAAAATTAACCTCTAATGACGTCTTGTCAATATGACAGATAACCGCTGAATTTTCCTATAAGTTACGACTTGACATTTGTTTGACAGTAATATATTTGCCTGTCTCACTGAAAACATAGGGAATGAATTTTACATAGTATTATATTTAAATATTGTAAGAAAATTGGCCAAGTTACAAAATCACTCGAGCACAAGGTACACTAAATTTAATTTGGAAAGCAGGTATAATTATTTAAACAACATTAACCTCTACTGACGTCTTATCAAATGTCAAATTCGTTCCCTATGTTTCATTTTAAATGGGACACGCAAATACATTGCTGTCAATCAAATGTCGAATCGTAACTATGGATATGACAAACCCAATGTTTCACGTTAAAAAATACTCACGGTATAGAAAGTAGCTATTTGCGCTCTCTTTTGTCAACGCAAAATGTCACTTTGCCGCACATGCGCGACGAAGTTGAGAAAACGCGCGCTGTCCAAATCTCTCCCTATACAATGTTGAGAAATGACACTTGCCTACACATTTACCACGTACATAAGTCAATTTGACGAAAGTATAAAATGCTTAGATTAGATTGAATAAGTAATAGCTCAAGAAGAATGGAACATAACGATAAAATAAAATTAAATATAAAATAAATTGTGTGAACAGTTTTTGTTCAGTAATGGGAATGATTGTACACAGATGGCGGTAGATGTATGTATAGTGGCGACGATAGTTATGAGTCGTAATGTGACATCCGATCTCGAATTAATGTATTTATTTTGAATACAATAAAGTTAATTAGTTATTTCGTTACTTAAATAATTGCGAGAAGTCAGTCAATGCACATACATGTTTATATAATCACAAATTCCTTGAAATATTTTTATTTTTTTCGGTGTGACAGGCATGAAAACTAACCACACATTTTGCTACAAAAATTCATCAAATCATCACAAATCCTTGCTTCCGCTCTCTAATTTTGGTTTATTTTATGGAATAGAAGGCTAATGTAGCGATATAATCATTTAAAAGCATTTTGAGTTTAAACTGTATCTTTTATATTAGCCAATCGTTATTTATTGAACAGTACTGTAAGTACATAGTGTACATTTTATTATTTTTTGTTATGGTAGAGGACCCCATTGTGGTGACTGTAGAAAAAATCTTGTGTGTGTTTCGAGCGTAAATGGCCATTGTCGATTTCGAGAAAACAACCTCTCAATCAACAATGTCCCATTTTGCGCTCTTAATACACAAATAGCTATAATATAATGACCGCTAGTATTTACTCTTAAACAGGGTTGATTAAGCGTTGACTAAAGTGACAAATTCAGTTGTTTTTTAATCACCCTAATGTATTTCTAAATGGTAGGCATGGTAATTAGTTAGGGTGACTAAAATTTAGAGTAAATACTATCGGTCATTGTGGTCTGCGGTATTTCTCTTAACAATGAAGCAATCAGATTCCCGTTTGTTATTAATTTTCTGCGAATAATTTAAATTATAAAGTATGCTTAATGGGATCCGGTTCTCATTTTTCAATTTATTTTTTCTTGCGTGAATTAAAATATCCTAGTGTTAAAATTTAAGTTGTACCTAAATTTTTCGTATATATCCATCAAGATTTCAATTACTCCTCTACCCCATTTTGCCATTTTTCAGATTAATATCGATCACTATACCGTCCCATATAAAATGAAACATAGGGAACGAATTTGACAGAAGTATTATATTTAAATATTGTAAGAAATTTAGCTGAGTCAGAAAACCACTTGAGAGCTCTAATAGTATATTATGTGGCAAGTGTGTGAAGTTGACATTTTTACATGAGGGTGGAGATTGCGACACGAGCCGAAGGCGAGTGTTGCAAACCACCCGAATGTAAAATAGGCTTCACACACGTGTTACATACTATACTTTTTCTACGACCTTGCAATAAAATATATTTTTTCTTCACATTATCATTCTTTAAACGTAAAGCCTCTGTATTATCGACTTGTGTAACCATGGTTACCAACGTTACGGGTGTTTAACAGCTTTGTTTTACTAAAATAAAATTCAGTTTGTAATATTTAAAATAATGAACGGTGCGTGAAATGTTACTTCACGCACACTGTGCGTGAAATAGCACTTCACGCACCGTGTGCAAAAACTCAAACTTCACACATAAAAATTGATACGTGAAGTACTCACTTCACGCATGGGAGTAGAAAAACATATTTCGGGCACAAGATGCACACAATATTTTCTCCACAACTAAATTTAATTTTTAGAAAACATAATTATTTAAACAAAATTAACCTCTAACGACATCTTGTCAATATGACGGATAACCGTTGAATTTTCCTTTAAGTTACGGCTTGACATTTGATTGACAGCAATGTATTTGCCTGTCGCATTTAAAATGAAACATAGGGAATGAATATGACAGAAGTATTATATTTAAATATTGTAAGAAATTTAGCCACAAGGTGCATACAATATTTTTTCTACAACTAAATTTAATTTAGAAAGTAGGTATAATTATTTAAACAAAATTAATCTCTAATGACGTCTTGTCAATGTTAAATTCGTTCCCCATGTATGTTCATTTTTGTCAATCAAATGTCAAAGCGTAACCATGGATATGACAAATTCAGTGTTCGTGTTCAACACCTCTCATTGCTGGCATCGCTGACCTCCGAAGTTTGACGAACACAATGAATGGACGAATGTAATTGGTCCAGCAATTGCATTCGGCTATCATCGGCACGCAGCGGTGCTCATCGCTGCCAGCGCTGCCGGGGTGCTGAACGCGCCCAATGTTTCACGTTAAAAAATACTCACGGTATACAAGTAGGCATTTGCGCTCGCTTTTGTCAACGCAAAATGTCACTTTGCCGTTTATGCGCGATGTTTTGCACAAACAAAAACAACCCTAAAATCTAATTCCTAAAATCCTAAATAATGAAGTTATATAGGGCATATAAATTTAGGATTTAGATATTAGGGTGATAAAAGTGCAACATCCGACACAGCCTACGTATTAGTAAAGTGAGTGTAGATACTTACTTATTTCTAGGCACTGTGTAGGTAATATATTCGTTTTCTTTATCCTTGCTTTGCTGGTAACGTCTTCGATCCAGTGTGGCGTATTTGCTGGCAGACAAGCTGGCGTCGCTGTCATACGCGTTCGGTTCTGGCTCGGAGAGGTAACCTCCAGGGGCGGCGTACGGGTAACGGCCTCCTGTAAATCATCCAACGATCATCACTTCTCAACAAACAACGGGTGCACCAACTATTAATTATTACTGAATACATGAACATCAAACTTGTTTATGTGTTATTTAATATTATGTATTACATTCATAATGGTTTATTTTTCCTCATATATGCACTGATTTTGTGGAATATTTAAAACAATGTAAAAATATTTTTCCTTCAACCATGCTTAAAGTACATACTTTACGCACTCTTTACAATGTGTAAAGTGTAACTTTTCAAACACTAGTGCTTGAAAAGTAAATACGTTGCTGGGCAACGATTAATTTATTTGTCAACTAACACTAATAATATTTGAAGATGCATGTACAGGTGGAACAAATTCGAGTTCCGCATATGAAAAACTTTCTTATTATGTACCTTACAGAAAATTGATGTAGGTCTTTATGGGCCAACTTTTTGAGACAATTTTAATAGGCACCACAGGAATTTTTGATCGTCTTTTGTTTTTGAGCTACACGCTAAAACTTGTTTTTAGCTTATTTTGAAAATATCTCATATCTCACTCATTATGAGAGATACAGAAAAAAATGTTTAGATAATTTTTATTTAGGTTTTTACGTAGAATAACGTGGTGTAATTAGATTTTTCCAAAACTTAATAATTTTCGACATATAACACAAACGTAATATTTATTAAATGGGAACATATGTTGAAAATAGGTTCATATTTTTACTTATTTTATAAGTTTTTCAACGATGCATAAGTCTACTTTCTTTAGTTTTAAACATAAAAAAACTTGATTTATTAATTGTTTCGGGTGAAAAAAATGAAATTTGTTACGAAACAACTAACTAATTACCTTAGAGTATAGAATAGGACTAGAGAGAGCGTAAAGTACAGATGTGGACAGAGTTTTTGTCGCCATGAGACGGAAGGGGAATCTCGTGGCCGCCATCTTGGGACGATCAACGTTATAATGTATTTAAGCGCGCTTTCTTCAGTTTTGTTACAAAAATACAATAACGTAACAGAAATTGAAGCTATTTGTAATTAGCAAGCATTAATTCAGTGAGAAATATTTAAAATTAATTCAATTTAAATTTGAAAGACCCAAAAAATTGTAAAATTCTTCAATTTACAGTGAATTGCGATTAAACTTTAAACAAATATTTATAGAAATTAAATAATTAATGAATAGAACTGTTCCAATTTTATGACAATTATAATGATTAAAATAGAAACTTACAAAAACTAGGTACCGAATAGGCAAATAATTTAAGGCTAGAAATTTTATATAAAAATATATATTTATGATGTTTACAATACAAATAAATACGAAGTACAAACATATTTATTACAAAAATAAATTAATATTTTTACATAAATATGTGAAGAATACTATAAAATATATGAACTAAACATTAATAATATGTAGAAGTAAAATAATACTTACTTGTGAAATGTGATCACTTTTTCCTTTTCTTTTTCTCGTTGTTTTAAAGATTTTGTAGACGTTCGGTTATTACAACCGAAGGCACAACACGGTGGCATGTTATTACAAACGTTTCACACCCAAATAACACAACACAAAGTCGATTATTAACGTAAAGTAATCAAATAACCATACAACGCTTGTATACACGTGATCTTCCCAAGATGGCCGCCGTACAAACACAAGCTTACCCCGCATGACATCAGCTTTGAGTGTTTAGGCGCCCTCTATGTGTATATATATTTTATAACTCTATGCTAATTACCATGGCTGCCATTTAATAATAAATTGGTATGACTAAAAAACAACTGAATTTGTTATTTTAATCAAACAAAGCTAGTCACCCCTGGCCCTGATTAAAAGTAAATACTGCCATATTTTATATTATTCACCGTGGATTTTTCTCAATTTCTATTAATTTATAAACCAATTAAAAATGAAAATTTGGATTAAAAATAAATTTCGTCATTATCTCTTTAGTGATCTATGACAGTATCTGACATAACAAAAGCACATCTAAGATGAGTTCTGAAACACGCACTAAATGTCCCATTTAGCTAAAAAGTCGGATCTCTTTATAGCTTCCGAAATCATCATGTAAATATTTACTTTGGAACCGTATTGGTCTCGTAAAAGTTAAATTTAATTATAAAATTAATAGCTTAAAAAAATATTACGTAAGTATATTTTTCTTCAAACGTCATAAAAATGGCATCTCTTGTGACTTGATCAGGCCCGGGAAACGCAAATGAGGGATACCGGGATAGCATTTTTAGTTTTGCTTCCACACACTAGATATGGCGATACCAATCTCATTAGTGTGTCATTTTTTTTTAAATTCTTTGCGCGAATTTTGACATTTGTCATTTTCATTTGAAACAATTCTGACTGTCATTGTGATTATATTTTTCGTGTCTTATAAGTAGTTATTTTGTGTGAAAAGAACTTGTTAATATTTAAGATGACACGAATAAAGTGTTGTGTACCAGATTATACTGCCACCGGTAAGTGAAAATATATTTTTATATAATTGTATTTTTATACCAGTAAAACATATTACAAAATCGTATTCTAGGAATAACACAATATAGATTTCGACATCCTCGAACTCATCGAGATTTATTTGTCAAGTGGTTGGAAGTTTTAAACATGGATGAACTGCTATTAGTATTGTATCTTTCCTAAATGAAATTACAGTGTTTTGAAAAATGCATTATTTTTTACTCATTTTATGTAATCTTTGTAAGACTGATTTGTAGTTGAAGTACATTTTTCATAAAATACTACGCAATGATAGTATTTTGTGAAAAAAACTGCTTCAACTTCAAATTGTACTAATTAGGGGTAATTAATAAACCGAATATAGCAATATTAATTGTAGGTAATGATTCTACCGACCGAGTTTTTACATTTAATTTTGCTTCCATACACCAGACGGCGCCATTGATGCGGTATCGATGGACAACATGTACGTTTCTTATCTAAAATAGTGTATATGGTCTGTGGACTTGATTCACAAGGTAGAAATGAAATAAATAAATATCCATTAGCAACTATATAAAATGAGCGAATAAGAAGTAACTTGTAAAACAGAAACCTGTTATGTCGCCCCAGGTTGCATTATAAATACACTAGATAATCTAAGAATAAAGTTAAAAGCCTCCAACAGCTGTCAAATATAAACTGATAATCTACAAATTGAAATATAAACAGTGTATATTTAACGAAATAACATATAATAAAATAGAAGACTTACATATTGGTAATGACGGTAATACTTAGAATTAAAGTGATAAGAAAAGTTCATATTGTTTTTCAGCGATATCATATCCTTCAGCCAAATTGTTGAACTTCCATCCGATTTAACAACTTCAAGCGCCATACAATGGCAATACTTCAAATTCGGATATAATTGCACATATACCCAAATCATTCAAGCAGCCAATGCACGTCATCACTTAGTGTTAAAACCTTAATGCATTAAAATCACTAATAGTGAAAAATTAAATAAAATTTCAATCATTTTTAACCGTCAAAAAGTGTATAGCCTTATTTAATTATTATTAAGATGAATAGTAGAGTTCATTACATATCGTATATGACATGAATAATATATAAACAATGTACATCAACGTCATATTATTCGTTTAATTGTTGCTATAGTTGGCAACATTGATAATTTGTATGTTCATACTGTCAAAGTTATTATTTGAAAAATATTTGTAGGTATCGTGTTTGAAACATTTTTGTTCGTTATAAAGGCCTATTTCTAATAAAGTAATGTTAAACGCAACGGAACGACGCAACGTGACCGTTAACGCAAACACAAAATCTGTGAATCTGCCAAAGCTAGCACTTCTAATCAATCAGAAGAATTCGGTAATTTCTTTGAAATTCGGCTCACTTTTATTTATTGTCTTTATATGGCATACATAAGTATAAATAAGGTAAATATTATAAAATAATTTAAATAGAAATGGACAGTGTCGAAAATATATTATTTATTTTGTAGATGTGACAGTTCATGACCATGTCGATAATACAGATTGCAATCTGTATAACTCTTTTCATATTCTAAAACCTCTGCAAACGTACCAGTACATGACGTCACACATCTAGTTACTTTTATTCAATTTTTATTAAAGACGTGCATTGGCTGCTTGGATGATTTGGGTATAAAATTGCATAGTTTTTATTTAAATGTCAAAACGTGAAAATTTTTACTTGAATGTTTATAACAAAAAGTAAATACGAAAGTATCCATAGCAACAGCCCTGGCAAAAGTAATTGAAATCAGCAATTTATATTTTATTTAAATACGTATGTTTGAAGAAAAAATATAATGTGTCATTTGGAGTAAAAGTGTCATTGTGTGCCTCGCATGTAATTGTCCGACTAGCTACCGCTCGTCGTGCAAATTTACATGCTCGCCACACAAAGTATCACATTTATAATGGCATAAATGAGGGAAAATAAACTATCTAATTATTTTTATTTGTTTTAAATATGTTTAAATATGACTATTTCATCCAACTAATATGTATATCTAGCGTAACAGTTAAATTTATTACTGTTTATGAATTATTTTATTATATCAGTTTGTTAAGTGCTAGTATATGTGGAATGCTTATAATTAAATAATTAAATATTATTGTGATTGTAGTAGATGAGGTGAGCCAACAAAAGCGAAGTGAGATACATATTTATAAGTGGATTGCAACAAAGCGCCTGAAACCAAAACAACACAAAAATACTTTAGTCACCTCTGCGAGATTTGTACCGCACTGTTACATATTCGTCTGAAAACAAAATATTAACACTTTAGTTACACTATTCAGCTACAAAAAAAGCTAATACTACAAACGGTAATTGGTATTCTGAACTTTCAACAACAATGCGCTTCGTAATTATACATCTGTTTCATTTATGAAAAGAAAATGGAAACAATAAGATGTACAAATGAAAAACATCTGACTCCAAATGTAATTGCATTTTTGTAATATCAGGAAATATAAAGAGAAATTGAATGAAAAAATATGTAGAGGGTTTATTCCTCAGTGCTGCAGAATATTTTTGTATTCTTCTTTTGAAATAAGATTAAAATGAAAATATGAGAATTTAGTCACATAAACGCCCCTCAAATATAATAGTTGATTACGTATTGAGGGCCGAAAGAAAAGGTTTACGCCTGCGGACGAAATAGGCTATATAGGATTTTTTAGAGTAATTAAAAAAAAAAAAAAAATAGTTGGTATTTTCCGTATCGTTTAACTGTTATTTTTCATATTTTTATAAACTTTTCTCTTTTCGATTATGGTGGAATAGCCTATTTTATTCGTCAAAGGGTGTAAATTTCTTTTGGTCTGAGGTATAAACAACAATTTACGCACAACTGCAATCAAATGAATTGTTTTTAAATACATGCAAAGCTTGTTGCTATGTAAAAATATTACGTGGCCAGTTTAAAATTATTTTGTCGTTATATTACAATTACTTCAAAAATTCATATAATTAAATAAAGGTTAGTATCATTACCGGGCATCTTGGCTTTTTTACAGCCCGGCGGGCAGTAAACCTGACAAAAAGCCCGTCGTTCGTAATGTTCAATTTTCCGCCCAGGTAACTAAGATGTAAACAAACAACGCAAAACGCGTCTATGGTTACTAGCTGAGCATGGCCGATGTCTGATGGCCGAAAGGTTGATTCAGACGCTGAAACCTTGTGAAACATGGCGAGTGTTTTCTTAATATTTTATTAAATATAATATTTTATTAAATATTGTTTCACTTAGAGTTCACTATTGTACTATTATTAAAACAATTTTAATGCCGTTGTGTGTAAATACTTCAACTCTCTTGCCATAATTATTGTAGTTGCTGTTGAATTCTAATAATGCTACTAAAATTGACAAAATGTTTGAATGAAACGTTGGCTAGATTTAAAATTTTTAGTATCTTGATTATTCATTATTACCTATTAGATGTTCAGCTCGATTTTTCTCAAAATTTTTGTTATGCACCCTTATGATTTATTTGCATGATCATAAAGGGAAGAATAATCAATATCGGATTCCACTACTAAAAATCTATGTTGCCATTTAAATTTTTTTGTGATGACGTCATAACTGGAAAACAAATGAAAATCGTAAGATGAATCGCACATATTAATGTGTATTTTTAAAAACTAAAATCGACGTGTTTCAGCGTTTTTAAAAAAACCGTCTGAGTTTGGATTTTTTTTTTTGGATATTCCATACTTTAATCCCACACTGTATACAGGGTCAATCAAACTGTTATAGTAGTTATCAGGTAGCTATGCAAATCAGTATGAATTTTATGTCAACATTATTTTGACATAGGTACACTCAGTGGACATTCAAATTGGGAATGGGGTATTCCACCATAACAAAATTTTTTTTAAAAATTCAATTTAACATAAAGTATGACTCAATAAATAATAGTTAAAACAATGAAAACATTTTTTAAATAATTACTTTACGGATATTTCACATTTGCTAAAAGGGAAAATTGACGTCATACAATTGTTATCTTTCTCTCGCAGCGTACTCAGAACAGTGTTTGTGAGAAAGACAAGTATAGGGGAAATGTGACGTTACACTGATTTTTCGAAGATAAAATACTGTTAAACTAGGAAAAATTAAGATTTTTTAATACTATGAATTGCTTCAAAACTGAATGAAGTTTTATTTAAAATAATAAAAAAAATTGAGTGGAATACCCCATTGAATTTATTTACTTAAGATACCAGCTTTGCTTTATTAATTAAAAAAATTTCAATGTAATATTTTAAGTATTTATGTTGTAACAAAAATAATAATAATTATAATTGTCAATAATAAGATTCGTGAAGTCGCTGATCTAATTTTCCAAATGTGTTCGAACATGGGTGCCGCCGATTTGGGTATCGTGCTTCATATTCTTCTTTTGCCAAGTTCGCATTCCCGTTGTAAAATCCATATACCATAAACAAATCAGCGTATTCGTTAAAGGTATACATTCAAATTATCCAATGTTTCATTCACCATACAAAAAGAAATAATTATAAAATCAAACATCAACTGATAAACGTCAAAATTTGACAAATTATTTATAATTTCTGTTTCAAACAAAGAACTGTTTTGTACATGGTTGTCGTACGTATTCAAATTAAAAAATTCTACTTTAGAAGAGTTAAAATTTTACAGATTTGATATCAAACGTTTAGCTACGTACATCAAATTTTACACAATTCTTCTAGAATGTAAAGAGCAATGATATTACGTAAAAGATTTTTAAAAAATCGCTTAGTTCTAGTTGCACATTTACAAGTTTGATGGCTTCGTGCAGCTTTACGAAGGGCCGTACAAATTTTTTGCATTAGGATTATCAACTCAGAATTAATCAAAGAATCGTTCTACCTGAAGCTTTTCACCCATTTTCAGAACACCTGTATAATTTTCAAAAATTGTGAGACTCCGCCATTATACTGTTTTGGTGTTTTGTGAATTTGAAAAATAGAAATCGTTAAAACCCACTGTAACAATAAGTTATTTGTCTCATATAAATGTTTTTAGAGTAGGTACGTACACAAGTTTCAAATGAAAGTTCAGATATACCAATCGCAAATATATTTTTATAAGAAAACTTTGAAACTCACCATCATTCCTAGCACGATGCAGAGTATCATACATTCTTTTGTACCACTTAGCTTGATTTGATTCTTTGACTTCCTGAAACAGTATTACATTCTTTTGTTTCAAAGTGTTGCAAAAAGGAAATATGAATTACCTGTTCGTCATAAATCTGGTTAGTAGCAATGAGGTGATGCAAAAAAAATGAATGTCGTTAGTTATGATAGCATTGTATTTCATTGTTGGAGTTTAAAATCTCTACTTACTGATCTTAAAACAATAGGCATGCCGTCTTTAGTGGTTGGTCCGATGCCTTCAAACTTCCTAGGGCCTAAATCGGCCATTTTCTTTGGCGGCTTCTCGTTTTCGGATTCGCTCAGGTATTCGTTCTTCACCGTATATACTATTATACAAATAATTTAAATTAGAAATTTATACAATTATTAACAGAAACTGTTTATTTTATTTTCATTACAGTACGTTTGAATAATAGGCAAGACTTTTATATGCCATCTAAGAACTAAATTTTAAAAGATATTGTTTTTTAAAAAGCCTCAATTTGAAAATATGACGAAATATCCATTAGATATTTTACAATTAAATATTGAAATTTGAAGAATGTGAAGTCAGAGTACATAGTTTAACATGTGATAAACTGTCGCCTATTTTTATGTATATAAATAACGTTATCTGTTTTCCTATTGGCTAGGAATGACATGCTACATGTACTCCGACGTCCCAGGACACAGGAGTGGAGGATTGTTTTCACAACTATTTTTGGCGCCAATCTTTTTATTTAATTATTTACGAAAATAACAATACATTATTATTATTTTTATTATTACTGTGAAAAACGTTGCATTATTATTATTGTCGGGTGGTGGTTCATTCTTGCCCCTGTACTGCGACCTTTCTAGTCTATTGTACCCTCCGTGTTTTCCTCCTATTCTAGGAGCCCTGTATGTTTTGTGAACTCCAAGATTTTCTTTAGACTGATGTCCTTTAGTGTCTCAGTGTGCAATTTCTTTGCTCCTAAAAGACTATGTCTGCTTGCTATAAATGCTTCGCAGTGACATATTAAGTGTTCAGGAGTTTCATCCTCTTCTACACATCCTCTGCATGTTGGTTCTTGTTTGAGGCCCAACCTATGCAAATGTTTATTTAATTGACAGTGTCCTGTTACCAGTCCTGTCTGACATCTTGCTTGCTCATTATAAGTAAGATGTCTGTTCTTTTCTTGGATGGCTCATTCAGGAAGAGCTTGGAATGTCTTTGGCCTGATGTGGCTGTCCAATGCCGTTTGTGCTGTTGCCAAAGCAAAGTATTAAATTCTTGCTTAACTGTTTGCGCAGTTATTCCGCAAGCAGGTTCTGGTCCTATAAAAGGTATATTTGTCCCATCTTCTGCAAGATGGTCGGCTGCCCGGTTTCCTTCAATTTCTGAATGTCCGGGTACCCATATCAATCTTAATTTATTCCTCGCTCCTAAGGCATTCAATCTGTGGATGCAGTCCAGAATTAGTCCTGAGCCTACCTCAAACGAGTTTAGTGCCTTAAGTGCGGCTTGGCTGTCTGTTACTATGGAGATTCTTCTATTGTGGTAGTTTTTCTCTAATAGTAATTGCAAGCTGGTTAAAATTGCGTGTACTTCTGCTTGGAATACTGTTGCATTTGTCCCAAGTCGAACCGATTGGTTGTATCTTACTCCCTTTGCCCCATGTATTCCAGCTCCGATTCCATTGGTTGTTTTGGAGCCGTCTGTATAGATGACTATGTCATCTCTTTCCACTGGACTTTGAGAGTGTTCCCATGCATCCCTTTCAGGAATTATTATCCTGTAAGTTTTGTCAATGGTGTACATTTTATTGATTCTATCAGGCACCATTTGTAAAATGGAGTGCTTGTTCATCTCTGTGTAAATTTCAGAGTGTCCATTCCCGCATTTATCCTCTTTTGAGAAAACTTTTATCCTATATGCTCCGCTCATTGCCCTTGATTTTACCACTAAGTGTCTGTTTTCCTATTGGCTAGGAATGACATGTTACATGTACTCCGACGTCACAGGAGACAGGAGTGGAGGATTGTTTTCACGACTATTTCTGGCGCCAATCTTTTTATTTAATTATTTACGAAAATAACAATAAATTATTATTATTTTTATTATTACTGTGAAAAACATTTGCATAAACTTTCATTTAATTTTTTTTTAACAAATGAGAAACAGGCTCGTTCCTATTAACACGTTGACTGCGGCACCGAAAAAGCATGTTTAGAAAATAAGCATGTTACATATCCCCGGGGATATGTACCAAATCTGTGTCTTCCAGCGGTACAGATCCCCGGGGATATGTATGCATGATTAACTTTAGTTACTTCTGGAATTTATAAAAAACAGTTTTTAAAACTTTTGATAACAGAAATTTTTTAATAATACTACAAACTTATTTACATCTTTACCGTTTTCACTTCACGTGATTATTACGTGGGAAATTACAGGATGCATTAGAAAAACGTAAAAATTGATATTGCAAAAAAAAAATGTATTAATTCACATATAACCATGTTACTTACTACTAAATAAAATATTATTCTTTACAATATTTTATAATACCTACAATTTTAGGTATGTTTTCCATTAAAACACGGCAAGCAATAACCGGGTTTACCATTACAGTCAGCACAATAACTTGCTATTCTTCTTATTTTTTATCGGTTTCCCGGCTTGATAAAGTTTTTCGTAATTTTTCATAGCAACCTTTACATGTTCTTCTCCTCTTTCTGCCTGGTCCTTCTGGTTTCACAAAAGTATGATTCTACTTCTGAAGAATCTACGTATGTTTTATCATTTAATGAATCGTCAGAGCTAAAAGGATCTGACAGTTCACCTTCTTCCAAGATATTTACTGAAGGTTCAATTACTACTTCATTTTCGTCAATTGGCACATTTTTATTATCATTTGCTTTAATTTTCTTTAAACTTTCAATAGCAAGTTGAACTATTTGTTTACTACGTTCCGACATTATAATAAAAATATGCACAGCAAAATATAAACTAGAATCATCACACATTCACAGTTCATATGACACTAAAAGGTTGCTTAAAAAATAACGAATACGATATAACTTGTAAATATAACTCATCTAAAACCTTTCGATGTCATTTTCTGTACAGTACCCCGGGGTTATGTACCGCATAGGAGTAATCATACATTACTCCAGTGCGGTACAGCACCCCGGGGATATGTACCAAAAAATCGGCACATAAACAAAGTTTGGCTAAAGACATTAATAACGCTATTTGTTACACTTAAATATTCTAAAAATTACAGGATTTACATGACTTGTAAAATAGGAAAATTTCATGAAAAATGCCGCCGTCTGTATGGAATAATTGATACAGAACCCCGGGGATATGTAACGCAGTCAACGTGTTAATTTGTACGAAGTTTTTTTTGCGTGAGTTTTATTAGCTTATACAAGATGTTAAAAGGAGTAAAAATAAAATTGAGGATATATAGTACTGACCAAAATGAGTAAAAAAAGCTTAATTTTCAACTTTAACTGTTTCCGCGAAAGAGACCATTTTATATTAGAATTGAAGAAAAATTGACAAAGATAGTGATCGAACAAAATATTGTATATGTCAGTAAATAGACTATAAAATAAAAAACAGTAAAATTTTATATGAAACATTTTTCTCAATTTCTAATAGTTACGAAGTTATCTGAAAATTTAAATATTGGTCAAGGTCGACATTTAGCTTAGTACAATTATTTGATTTTTTTTTTTTGAAAAACAAAAGCACATCTACGATAACCTATTAAAGGTAAACAAAAAGTCTCATTTAATCGAAGTAGTAACTCTTGAAGATCGGTCCCATGTGTATAAGTTAGGTTATGTTAAAATTATGGCAACTAAAATGAATAAGTTGCAAAAAGTTTTATATACCGGATGTCCCAAGCAAACCTTGAAATAGGCGTTTACATTAAATTAATAAATAAAAAGTCTCCGACAGAAAATTAAGCCATGATATTGAACATGATAATAGTACATTACCTCCGGAACGTTATTTAATATTAATTACTTTAGTATTATTCCATAAATTGCAATACATTAAAAAAAAAATCAAATAAAGAATTGCCTCACATTTTATAATGCAATCTGAAGATTTTCAAATGTCAGCGTGGCGCATTGGTTAGCACAACTGCCTTTGAAATTTAATTATTTTTTTACATAAAAATTGTTGAACTTTTAATAATTTGTCTTATATTTCGTATTAGTCATTTAAAAATAATAACATTGTAATAAATAAATTAATAGAAAATAATTGACAATAATTGATTACAATAATCAAAACTGATATAAATACAGTAAAAAATAATAACTAAACAAATTTAATACATATTTCAGTTATTTTGCACAATAAAAAAGTGAAATAACTATTTATTTAATTTTTTTATAGCTAACAGTAGCAAGGAGAGGTATTATTTACTACTTACTATTTCTAGTAGGTGTTTGCAGTGCTTAAATAAATTATTTTGTTATATAGTGATATTTAGTGCATGTAAGGCAATTTAGAAATAAAGTAAACATACATATTTCGTTAGGACCAATAAGGGGAGGTCTGCTATCCTTACTTCTTGGTTTCGGGCTGGGGGTTTGCGGTTCCTCGATGTACGCAGCGCCACGCGGTAGCTGGCCTTCTGTAATGCAAGACATTCTGTTATTATTACTCCGAATATTTATCCTCAAAAACCGTGCGCGTAGGCATTGATTATTAAATTCTAGAACTAAATTACTAATCAGATTTTATTTTGCATCTTCTATAAATTGAAAAATCGGATTGGAAGTTGCATAAAAAATATAGCTCATTTGTGTGATAGCCATGGAATTGAAACAAAAGTACATATACAGGATATTAAAAAAAAAGAGTGAAAAAATTGACGACATATAGCACTGACCAAAAGGACTAAAAAAGTTTATCCACAACTGTCAAATAATATACCCATAATTCAACCGATTTTTAGCATTTAATGACTTTGTTACTGTTGCTAATTGAATAACAATGACAATTCGTTGAAATAATATTATTCAATCGTTATGTCAAATTTAAATCTTACCCACCTTTAAAAAAGTACAAAGCATATTACTTTTTACCTCCCGCTACCCTTGCTAAGGGAGGTATAGGGATCGTGCTAAAAATCACATATCGAGATTTTAGTAAATGACCACGTTTTAAGGTCCCTAGAATCCAATTTTCACATTTTCACGATGATGTCTGTATGTGTGTATGTGTGTATGCATGTGTGTGTGTGTATTTGTGTATGTGTGTGTGTATGGATTTTGTCTTCGCTCTAACTCAAATACTATCATTCAGAAAATTCTGAAACCTTGTATTTCTATCCTATTCTAACATGAAAAGAAGCCATTAGATTTTGGTGTAAATCGGATAACCGGACATGGCACTTTATCTGAAGCTCATAATGGTTTTTCTTCAAAAAATACCATTAAATGCCATTTTTTCGCATTTTATGTCTTATGAAAATTAAAGATTATTGAATTTTCTACAGGAATACATTAATACTTTTTCTATATATTTTACAGATAAATTTAAAAATATTTTTTTTTTAGTCGCGAAGCCTAAGATAAACACAATTCCTTTGTTACACAGTTCATATTTCAAATGAATGTAACTGACAGTAAATTAAATGTCACTGTCAAAAAACTTATCACTTCAAATTAATAATAGTGACATTTTAAAAAGTATATAGAAAATAAAGCAATAGTTTTCTGCAATGGAACATTCTGCAGCATTAGTAAATACGTATGTATTTAAATTAATAAAAATTAAATAGCGGGAGGTTTTGTGTTGGCCACATCAGATTTTTTTCACATAATAAGCCAAAGTTACACTAGTTTTGTATTTATCATTCTTTTATTTTCTTCTTAAGCTTAAACTGTAGTTGAATAGTCTGTTTTAAAATTAGCCGCTAAGACACTTCATAATTTTGTTACAACAAAAGCTTGCTGCAATAACGATAACTAGATTTGTCTACATCTACTTATTTTTCAATACAAATTATGTCACTAACATGTTATTATTTGACATTTGTGGATAAAGTAATTCGCATGTAATGGCTTTCGGCTCGTGATGCAACTTCATTCACATGAGTAATAGCATACATTACACGCTCATTGAATAATATATAATATACAGATGTCTCTTAAATAGGGGGATATGGCTTAACCCCAGATTCCTGAGGCTAAAATAAGACGATTTAACTAAACTTGCTTCTACCGGAAAGTGTACCATTTAGCCAGAATTCTGCTTCAAAGTTCTTCTAAAAAAAATTAATTTTGCTTATAATAACAGAACGCTTTATACGGTTTGGATGAAATTTGGTATGACAGTTCATATGGTTATAAATTTTCTTTTAAGGTGATACTTGTTATTATTAGTGAACCACTAGTGTATGAAACTTAGGTATCCCAACATTGATTAGACCGTAACTTTTTAATGGCCACGCCGATAACATAAAATTATTTTTTTTTCAGAAAGATACATTCAATAATAAACTTTTCTCTCTGTGTTTAATTAGTAATATCTGTTACGGTTCAGACAGAAAAAAATAAAACCTGAGTGACTGCATCGTGATTTTTTTAAAAATAAATTTAATCTAGCAGTCTATCCAAATGTCACACACCTAATTTTTAATAACAGTAACAAGTTGTCAATCTTCTCATTTTATTTAGGAGTAAGTTAACATATTTATTCGTGTTATTTATAATAATAGTAGTAAAATACTATTAGGCCGAACAAACAGATGTCACTAGTTTCCGAATATTGCGAAGTAATTTTTTGACAACCCATAAACAGTTGTTACTGTCATTAGAAATTAGGTGTTTGACATTTGGATAGACTGCTAGATTAAATTTATTTTTAAAAAATTCACGATGCAGTCACTCAGGTTTTATTTTTTTCTGTCTAAACCGTAACAGATATCACAAATTAAACAGACAGAGAAAAGTTTACTATTGAATGTATCTTTCTGAAAAAAATAATTTTATGTTATCAGCGGAGTTATTAAAAAGTTACGGTCTAATCAATGTTGGGACACCTAAGTTTTATACACTAGTGGTTCACTAATAATAACAAGTACCACCTTAAAAAATGACTTATAACCATATGAACTGTCATACCAAATTTCATCCAAATCGTATAAAGCGTTCTGTTATTATAAGGAAAATGAATTTTTTTTCGAAGAACTTTGAAGCAGAATTCTGGCTAAATGGTACACTTTCCGGTATAAGCAAGTTAGTTAAATCGTTTTATTTTAGCCTCAGGAATCTGTGGTTAAGCCATGTCCCCCTATTTAAGAGACACCTGTATATCAACATGAAAAATGAGTTTATTTGAAATCGTTACTAAAGAGTACAAATATCGTCATTAAAAGTTCAGAAATCGGCACTAGAGCAATTCATTATACGACGATTTCATGGAAATGCAGTGTTGCCAACTTTCAGATAATTATTGTACATATAAGATAATTTGAGTCCATAATAAATGTATAATAAGCTGTGATGATATATTTATATTTGATTTTAGTCTGTTTTATTACAACAAATAAACAATAAAGACGAAAAAAAAAATGTAGAAAATAATATGTTTGATTATATGTATACCGTATGTCCACGGATCGAGTTCCAAAGAGGAAAAACTTTTTTATTTTTTATTTTACAAAAAAATGTATTCTTGATAAAAGTTTTTGGATGTCCCGAAACGGGCAATTCAGTTCTAACATTTTCAAATTTTCTTTTAGTTTCAGATAAAAATCGAAAATTGATCGTTTTAGTTGAAAATTATTCTAAGTCCCAAAATATAAGTTTGCGTTGTCATGGTAATTGCCGTTATTTATTTATTTTCATTAACTGTCACTTATAAAAATCAACCATAATCGTTGTTAAATTCTTCGACAACTCGACTTCACTTTATTACCTTTGCCATAGCATTGAATTAAGTAAATTCGTTCGTCTTTTGACAACATTTTCAACGATTATGGTTCATTTTTATATCTGACAGTTAATGAAAATAAATAAATAATGGCAATTACCATGACAACGCAAACTTATATTTTGGGACTTACAGGCCTATTCTACTAAAAAATTATGTATCGTTATGACTCGTTACCAGGCGATAAGTCGTTATGATAACGATTTTTGCCAAAACCCTGCTAAGTTATTTATCGTTACGGATCGTTACATATCGTTATTTCATATCGTTTAATAACGACAAGTTCACATGGATCGTTGAAGTCGTAAAGTTTGACATATTTTGAGACCAAAGTAAAAATGGGTGAAGAAGATATTTTATTAATTGTAGCTGAGCAAGAGATTCTGCAAAGATGAGTATTTATTCACTTCTGTACAACTTTATTAATTATACTTTTTAATATTAGACATTTTATTTATATTTCAGAAATATATTTCAAAATTTAGATTTAGATAATATTATTCAATATATTGATATTATAATACAGATGCACTATCTATGTATTTAAAAATTATATATTTGTATAAGGATGCCAGATTATATAATCGTACTCTGCGTGATACATCAGATTCTTTTACCCGGTCCCACAGAATTTAAATGACTTGTAAGTCGTCTCCATATTTCTTCCACTTCTTCAGTGGACAATTTATTAATTTTTAATGAACTATTATTTTCCAGTTCTTCAATATATATTTCATACTGTCTTTGAGTTGTCCTCGACACCCTTTTCTTTATATCCATTGTCAAATTCAATTATGGCCGTTTGCACCAACGTAACTTAAATATTAAACTCGGCTTATATTAACAATATTGCATCGAAATGAAATATCAAATGAATTATAATATATTGCTGTCAACATTTCGATTTGCATTTTTTTGTTTAAGCCTAGCTTAAAATTTAAGCTTTGTTGGTGCAAATGGGCATTAAATAGACAAACATATGAAAATTTATTCTGTCAAAATATACATGAAATTAGATATTATCGTTATAATCCTGATAACGATAATTAAAACGATATGATTAGTAGAATAAGTTTTTGGCATTTGTCGTTATTAAAGTCGTTTAACCAAATGCTTAGCGACAGTCGTTCAGTAACGATATTGTTATACATTTTTTTAGTAGAATAGGCCTGTTAGAATAATTTTCAACTAAAACGACCAATTTTCCATTTTTATCTGAAACTAAAAGAAAATTTGAAAATGTTAAAACTGAATTGGCCGTTTCGGGACATCCGAAAACTTTTATCAAGAATACATATTTTTGTAAAATAAAAAATAAACAGTTTTTCCTCTTTGGAACTCGATCCGTGGACATACGGTATATTAACTTCGACACATTTTACGCTTGTACATTGTTCGTAAGGTATTTGTGAATGTAGTATTTGTATCTACAAAGGATTAATTTTGTTATTAAACAATTGACAGTGGTTACCACGTAGCAACATCAAAGAAAACACTAGTGAATATTGGCGTGGTACAGAAAAAGTTGTGCAGCCAGTGTCTAAGCTGTAACAGTCGCTGTAGGTGTAACGCTTTGTGTTGGTAAAGAAACTTTTTATGTAATTTTCACTGCAGTCTGCAGTTTGGAATTGCTGCTATAGGTGCTACACGTATTATGTAATTTTCATTCGTTCGTCGAAATAATTATTCGCTTCATGTGTGTGAATTGAAAATAGTTTTTGAACAATACAATTTCGGTTTCAATAGGAAAGGATTGTAATAATTTTATGTAAAGTCCGTTTCCACGATTTGATCCCCACGTCATCAATGGTCAAATCGCTAGGGGAGGCCAGTTCAAAGCATACGAGGTATATATTATGTAACAAGGTGAGGGTGGAGCCATAACAAGCTAATGATTTTATTGTAAACTAAATTATAGTTTCAATTTCAATATTTCAACTTGGTTATCTTTGTAAGTCAAAATTTTGTTTAGAAATAGTTATCAATTTTTTCTGTTTAGTCTGAATGTCAGCGTTTAGGCAGTTAATGTGTTGACAATTAACTATATAAGTGTAACAAGGTGAGAATAGTGAAATAACAAGTAATAACTTTAATATAAACTCTTCTAAATTATTGTTTCAATATCAACATTTTAATTCTGTTATCTTTGTAAGTCAAAATTCTGTTTAGAAATAATAATCATTATTCTCTCATATATCTGTTTAGTCTAGATGTCAACCGCATAGACATTTATTGTTTTGACAATTAACTGTATAAGTTATTGGCTAGACTACGTGAAATCTTGTTATTTTGCTATGGATGCTACACCCTCGCACCCTTCAACAGATATGCCTGTTGAAGAGATAACCCTTTGTTTTTAAGGCAGTCGAGTTTTATGATTCGAACAGACAGGTCAGACATGTAGTCTGTGTTTAGTTTTTGGGCGTTTACGCCATGACTCTTAATTAGAGTTTACAACAGTTTAGTTTAGTATTATTGTAATTATGTAAATAAAAGTTAGTTAAAATTAGTACAAAAATATTGTGTGTGTCATCCATTTCAGATGTGTTCACCATCTATAATCAAGTGTTTAGTGATAGTGTGAGCGTAAGGGTGTTCCGTCGCAGTAGAGTGGTGGACAAACCAGCAAGCGTCCACCAGTTAGAAGAAATAATGTCATCGTTGGGTAAGAGAACAAAGAGAAAACAAAATCATCTGACTCTCCCCCTCCCCCCTGTTACATTGGCGCAGTCACGGGTAGGATAATATAGAGTACTGTTTTACTCTGTATTTATCCGAAAAGTTCCTATCAGTTAGAAATTATTAGTTTGTGACCGTGGAGAGGGAAGTCAGCGCGAAGATGTATCCGTATTCGACCACGACGCCAACGATGACACAGCCGTATCAGCCGTCACCAAATATGCTTGACGTATTACTGTCAATAAATACGTTTTCGGGTGATGGCAGAGTGGAAGAATACATCCACAACATGGTTTCAGCGAGCAGAAGATACGGCTGGGATGATGTTTTTCTCGGCAGCGCAATAGCGTTTAGGCTCAGTGGTAAGGCAAGGGAATTATATTTTGCAATTCCATTGTATAAGCAGTCTTCCACTGGTACAGAGATGGTGCGTTGGTTAGAAATAACCTATGCAGGACGCACCATATTATCGCCATCGTTTTTCCCGTCTTGTACGCCAAGATTTTATGGGTCAGCGTGGACGCACCAGCAGGTCTACGCACCGTATGCAGCATCAGAGCCGACGTGCAGGTTTGGTTTTTGGCTATGGATTCAACATGATAAACTTCAAGCCTCACCCCTCAGATATGTCCTGAAGATTATAACCGCCTGTTTTAGTTCAGTCTTCGGTAAAGATTCATTCAGGAAAGACACGTAGTTTATCATTTAGTTTTGGGCGTGTGCTACACATCAGTACGCGTATTTAGGGTTACAATGTAATAATGTAACAGTTTAGTTTTATTTAGTTATGTTTAGTGTTATCAGTTAATAATAAGTTTAGTGTAAATAAGTAAAATAAAATTAGTACATAGTATAAAAATATGAAGTGTGTCCGTCATCAATCATCAGTTGAAGTGATAGTAAGGCTGGTTATACACTGGGCAGTTTTTACCGCGTCGGTAAATTGGCCGTCGCCGCCTACAGAATTTGATGTGTTTACACATTAAGCGGTAAAAGCCCCGCCGCTTGTTAGCGGTAAAAGTACAGCCGCTCGAGTTGGCAAAAAGGAGGTGGCTTGATGGTTAATTTACCTTGATTTGGCTTATTTGTGTTTTGATTTGCCAATTGATAAGTTATTTAATTTCGTCAAAGTCCTTTCTAATACCAAGGCACTACTTGTAGCTTCTCGATCTAAAACTATCTAGTGATTTATCCCATAATGCAGGACTCTCTTCAACCAATGAAATGAGAAGATCGTTATCTACTTCACTACTCATGTTTCGATTTTGAACTGTTTACAATGTGCAATACTCTATATGTGCAAGTGGCGAGAAATCCGCTGAGTGTGTAAACGCTTATTTGGTCACATGGGCCACTGTCTAGACGGCGGCGGCAAAACTACGGTCAGCGCCAGTGGCAGTAGCGGCAGCATACCTGCCGCCAACGGCAAATCTCCCGCGCGGTTTTTCTTCCGCCCAGTGTGTAAACTCCCGTTTGCTTCTTCGTGCCACTGAAGCAACGACGGCGACGGCCAATTTACCGCCGCGGTAAAAACTAGTGGTGGGAACCGGTTCCGGTTCCAAAATTACCCGGGTACCCGGTTATTTGAATGTGTAACTACCCGGTTCTTGGTTCCGGTTCTAGGATTACCCGGTTCTCGGTTCTGGAACCGAAACTCATCGGTTTTCGCTTCTGGAACCGAAACTCATCGGTTCTTGTTTCTGGAATCGAATCTCATCGGTTCTCGGTTCTGAAATCGAATCTCATCGGTTCTCGGTTCTGGAATCGAATCTCATCGGTTCTCGGTCCTGGAACCGAAACTCATCTGCTCTCAGTTATGGAACTCGAACAGATTGAGTCTTGAATATGTTACATTACATTATTACAATTCATGATTTACGTTTCATCAATTATAAGTTCAGATTTTAGATTACAATTTTATTTTCATAGTATTACGAATCAATGTTATGAATACAGGTTCCAGTGCATTCTTCCATATTTTTAAGAAATTTGAATAATGCACGTGCAAAATAAAACACGTGTGCATATAATACGAAAAATTTGACAATTATGAATTATAAATTATTGCTTTAAAGGAAAAAAAAAATTTGTTCTGCTATGTGTAATTTGTATTTTGTATTTATATTCATTATCAGCTATTTCCACTTTTACCACGGAAGTTTCGCATTTCTCTACCCGACTCTTTGGTGTGAATTTGCAGTAAAGAAAATGATACATACATATAAACAAAACATATAATTTAAAATTATTACATAAACAAACAAAATATTTAAATGGCTATATTGATTGGATTTAATCGAACTGAAGTCAAGAAATTAAATTCCTTTATATTACAAAAGTGAGAGACCAAAATGTAAAGATTAAAGCAGAATGTATAAGTAGCTTATTGAAATTCTAGGAAATATTTATTGCTTTGTCCCTTCATTTTATGGTCACTATTGTCATTATGTAGGTAGGCACCGATAACTTAGAACATCACTCAAGGTCAAGCTACTAAAATAAACCATATTGAATGAAAATTGACAATATATAATATGAAACTGAAAGTGTAATTTGCAATTATGCGGTTATATTTTCTAAAAAAAAAATTTATCATCCTCCTGCATATGGTATAATATTATTTACACATTATTATATGCAATTAAATTACATAAAAAAATTAATTTCGTTCAATAATATTTCTCAAATAAAACAAGAAATCTGTTTATTTCTAAAAACTAGCGAGGCTAATTTAAAGTTATAATTGAATATCATTGATTCCATAACCCGAATCTGAAGTTCTATTCCAGAGAACCGGTTCCACTACCCGGAATCGGAACCGAAGATCGATTCTATTACTTGGAACCGGAACCGAAGATTGGTTCCATTACCCGGAACCGGAACCGTAGATCGTTTCCATTACTCGGAACCGGAACCGATGACCGGTTCCATTACTCGGAACCGAAGATCGGTTTCACCGGGTACCCGGTTCCAAATTTTTCCGGTTCTTGACAGCACTAGTAAAAACCTAAAAACCGCCCAGTGTGTAACCAGCCTGAGTGTAAAGGTGTTCCTCACTGATATATATACTAACTGGAACTCGCATACTCTACCTATCAGTGTACGCTGAACTGAAATCTCATTGAACAATAATGGCTGGTCCTGTTCGCGCACGTTCGTGCCGAACCGAACCTAGCCGAATAACTCGTATCATAGCTGATCGCTTTGTTTTCATATTATGCTTCATTTATTTAAACATGCGCCACACGAAATAATTTTCGTCTACTCACGAACTGTCTCGAACCTAGCCGAATAAATCGTATCATAGCTGATCGCTTTGTTTTCATATTATGCTTCATTTATTTAAACATGCGCCATACGAAATAATTTTCGTCTACTCACGAACTGTCTCGATGTTTGCCGACTACTCCAGCAGCAGGCTTTCAATATGCTTCACAGTCACGGTTCGTACGCGCATTCCAGTTAGTATATATTTCAGTGGTGTTCCTCCTCAATAAAAGTGGTAGTAAAGTCGACAAGCGTCCACCAACCAGTTCGATAAAGTGTCATTGTTGGATAAGAGTAAATAAGAAGCTTCTTTTCCCTCCCGTGTTACAATTATTATGTATTCAGTGGCAGTGTTTATAATTAGAGATTTTTTAATACTGCACTATCCTAACTGGCAACTGGAGTGAATTATTGTTACCGATGTAAAGGCGAATGTACTTGCCTCTGGCTTTCTGCAACAAAGTGATGGTGGGATGTGGCGCGCGTGGCAACTTCCCTAGGCTAGTGAGGCCTGCTGCGGGCGCTGACTGGCTGCTAGTGAGGCGGCGCTCCTCGTTTGGCGCCTCGACGCTGCCTCTGCTGCCCTCCCACGGCGGCGGCACTGGTGCAATAGAATCGGGGGTCCCTGTGGCTGAAACGGTGCTCTCCTGCAACAATAATAACCACCACATAAACACGAATTACACACAATGCTATAGATACATATGTTTATGGACACCTTTTGCATCATGTAATAATTAATTGTCCAAAATTTATACGAAATAATTAAAGAAAATGAAAAAAAGTTATAGATTTGAATCTAAAAAATAAAGACGTTAGGTAGATTCGAACCCATGTCAACTTTCTTTCCCGAGGATAATAATTATTAATTTACATTTGCTATAACATTTTTTTTAATTTGCATTATTTATTTCTTATTCATATTGAACACTTAATTATTAAATTGATGCAAAAATTGTCTACAAATACGTTTACATAGTTTTATATCAATCAGTTTCAATGGGAAACAAATATTCAAAATATTCTAATTTCTCATGTTAAATGCCAATGTAAATGTAACATGTAATGCATTTCGAGCGTCACCTGATTGAGGTACTACACTGAAAATTGAAATACTTTTAGACAAAAAAAAGCAAATAGAAAATTTATGTATATATATATGTATGTATTAGAGTAGGTGTGTGAGTATATGTGGTGTGAGTGCGTGTGAGTGTGTGGGTATGTGTATGAGTGTGTATTTGGGTGTGTGTGGTGTCTCTGTGTGTATGTGTGTGTGTGTGTGTGTGTGTGTGTGTATGTGTGTGTGGTGTGTGGGGGTGTGTGTTTGTTCGTATTTTAGTAGTGCGTGTGTGTGAGAGCTTGAGGATGTGTATGACTGTGTAAAAGTGTGTGAGTAAAAGTATACGTGCGTGCTTGCATTCGCGTGTGTGTGTGTGTGATGTGTGCTTGTGTGTGTGCTCTGTGCTGTGTGCTTGTGTGTGTGCTTGTGTGTGTGTGTGTACGTGAGCACGGGTGCATGTGTGCTCATACCTGATTGTGAGTGTGTAAGAGTGCGTGTGGTGTGTTTGAGTTTGTATGTATATTTATATGTGTATGAGCGAGTGTGTATGAATGTGTGTGTGTGGGTGTGAATTTTTTATGAGTGTGAGCGTGTATGTAAGTACGTGTGTGGTGTCTTAGTATTTTAAAATGTGTGTATGTGTTTGTGCGTGTGCAAGTGTATGTGTGTAAGTATGTGTGTGTGAGCACATGTTTGTGAGTGTGTAAGAAGTGTCAGCATGTTTGTTAGTATGCGTAGCGTTTGAGGGTGAAAGTGTGTGTGTGAATCTTGCGAGACTGTGCATGTGTGTGTGTGTGTGTGTGTGTGTGTGTGTGTGTGTGTGTGTGTGTGTCTGTGAGTATGTGTGAAAGTGTATGTAGCGTTTGAGTGTGTGAAAGTGTATTTGTCTTGAGCGTGAGTGATCAGTCTGTGAAAATGTGTTTATGTGAGTGTATGATTGTGTGAGTGTGTCTGTGTTAGTGATCCCGCCAGACGAGATATGGCGAGAAACAATTAACTCTCGTCTCGAATTTTCGAGACGAGATATCTCTGCATCTCGTCTCGTCATATTTTTTCTTACTTTTCTCAAATTTATAATCAGAAATAGTAAATAAATGAACATTACAAGCAATATGAATTTATTGAAAGGACACCACCAAATAAAATATTATTTTACTGAGTCTGGTGTTTGAATGGTAGGTAAAAAATATGTACTCTTTAATATCAAGCCTTTATCACCCGTTGTTGGGTGTAGAAATCTGCTTTGTACGCTAATATTGGTAATTATGATTATAATTCGTATAATGCAGGTACTTGAGGCAACAGTATACCATAGAGGTCAGTTTTGTGAATTTATTTTTTTACTATAACAATAAATCTAAAATTAGTCAATAAGTATGAATGTGAATGAAGAGGCGATTAAAATATTTATTTATACCGACAAATATTTTGTTATTTTGTATATTATAATTAGAAATATTTACGTAATATAAAAGAAATAGTACAATGTAGATCTCGAATTTCTACTCTCGTCTCTAAATCTCGAGGGCATTACTCTCGTCTCGTCTCGAAATTCGAGACGAGATCTCGCAGCATCACTAGTCTGTGTGGTACGTGAGTGGTATCTGATTTGTGTGTGTATGTGTTTGTATGAAAATGTGCAGCTGTGTGTGATAGGGTATGATTGTGAGTAGGTGAGTATAAAAGAATGTGTGTGTATGTGTGTGTGGGAGTTTGTGTTTGTGAGTGTGCAAGTATGTGTGTGTAGTGTGAGTATTTGATTGTGGAACCCTGAGTGCGTGTGTGAGTGTGAAGTGAAAAATTTATGTTATTACAAATATTAAACAGTACAAAATTCTCTATCCAATACGTTTCAAATTTTAATTATATCTTCTATAGATTTACAGATAAAAAAATATATATTAAATAATCTGTTGTAATAAATCTCACAACCCAAACAACCCCAAGTAACCAATTGAAAAATTATAAAACATTTGTGACAGATAAATGTTAGTGTCAAAAATCAAAATACATTACTGGCGGCTTTCTCCAGGAAGGATATCACTTAGGTATTATATTAATTAAAAATTTAGTATTGTAGGTATATTATATACACTCTTCAGAAATATCACTAATCGCCCAGTGAATTTGAAGAATCTCGAACATTTATAATTGTACGACATATAAAGAATTTAAAAGTATACAAAAATATCTAAATATTAAGAATAGAGTAATTGGAATTTTGTGTATATCAAAAATGTAAAATGTAACAAATCCTTATACATATAACCTTCATTGAAAATGGCAGGAGGTATTGTGCTGGACACAACAGATTTAGTTTATTTGAATTATGCGCTGAATAAATTTACCAACTTCAATAATTATCAAGGAGCACCAAAATATTTATTTATATTGTTCTTTGACACGGACAGGTAACAATTTTGATAATAGCATACTAAAAAATATTTTGAAAAATGGTTATTTAATGAATACGTTTTTGAACAGTAAATAAACAAATCACTCTTCTTAAATACTTCATCTCCATAGCTTGGATTTTACTTTTCTTTCTTACTTTTAGATAGAATCCAGGTTTCGCTTCCGTGAATTAAAGTTGGTAGGAATATTGTTTTATAAGTTGTTAACTTTGTTTTTCGTGAAATATATTTGTTATTTAGTATGATCTTGTTTAGTATGAAGTATAGTTTTGTTGCTGATTGTACTCTGTTGTTTACTTCCATTTCTATTCCCCCTTGATTTTCTATTATGGATCCTAGGTATTTGTAGTAGTTTACTTGCTCTACGAGTTTGTTGTTTATTTGAATATTAATTGTTTCTTTTCTGTCACTGATTTTCATAACTTTAGTTTTCTCTATATTTATTGTCATTCCTGCTATTTTTAATTCCCTGTCCATATGTTGTAAATCTTTTTGTGTCGAAGCAAATATAACTAGATCGTCCGCAAACATACATTCTGATATTATTGTAGGTTGTAGATTTCTGTATCCGATGAATATTTTTTTTGTTTTTGTTTTGATTTTCTTCATTATATCGTCCATTAGAGTTATGAAGAGCATAGGGCTCAAGCCTCCTCCTTGTCGCAGTCCGTCGGTAGTTGTAAATTCATTTAAATTCCAATTGATTTTTTTTTCAATATTTGATATATATATACATATATAAAAGAATACAAAATGATTGCATGGTTGAATACAAAAAAATCCCCTTTCGAATTGGCCTAAAAATCTATACTCGTACCTACCATATTATTCTATACACAAATACGTTCTCCTTGCTCTCCAAAAATTTTGTTCTATAGTATTTTTTTCTATTTCTAATAACTTCCGAGAAAAATCACGTTTCCTAGTTTCGTTTATACCCTCCACACTACAGTTCTTTTCAATTTATTACCTATTTAAAAGAATACCTTAAAAGGATAAAAATTTATGTCAACGATACGACGATACGTGATCGACGGCAAATAAACGGTTTGGAGAACAAAAATACTATTTTGTTCCTCAGAGTTAGAGTAGTTATTTTAAGAACGTTGTTTTAAGTAATATTGTGTTGAAAGGCGATACGTTGAATAAAATAGCAGCATTTTGTATATATTTAGTTTCCTTTTACACTAGGCAACGAACTTAGCAATACTCTTTCGTGAATTGTAAGTAAAATGTAATAATATTAAGATTAGTGCACTAAACGACATATTGAAAAGAGATTACAATAATTTTTTTTAGAATAAAATGGAGATTATTTTATATTTTTTCGTGCTAAGAAGTAGATTTTTTATGGTTATAAGTTGGCATGCATTACTGTTATGATTAATTGTCAAAATATTTCATACTTTTTTTAACACCGTGCATTTATGCATCTGTTCGCTCTCAAAATCGACAATATAATGAATGAAAAAATTTGGGAGTGCGTACTGCATTTCTCGACCAGAACCTAAAAACCGCTGTCTACCAATTATAAATTGTCAGTTATAAATACATGTAATTTGAAATTCAAATCTTTTAATACTACCAACGTATAAAAATCTGTTGTGTTCAATGTTTAGAGACAATAAATCAAATTCATTTCATGAATTTATGGCGTAACCGGCGTAGAGAATCTAATATATTTTACTTTCAGAAATTGCATTGCGGGTGCTCTTATTTCAAGTCAAAATATACTCACAAACTCACACTCGCAAAAGTGAAGATTCTAGAGATACAAAATAACTATTGTAGACAATTCATTATTAAAGATAAATATGTAAAATATAATTTTATTTTAAAAAATATGAGTAAAATTCCTTATAGTCCAGTCAATGGATACAAAAAAAGACCTTTGCCTTACAAAAGATGGGGAAAAAATGATTTTATGTTGTTTGGGTCGAGACGGGGATGAAAAAATTCAAATTTGTGACCTTGAGAAGGCTCAGCGTGAGCAGCCATGTTGGATCAAAGGTGCAAAAAAATGAGTTTTTTGCTATTATCTCGAAAACAGTGGAGCGTATCAAAATTTACAATAACACAAAATTAAAGCTCGTTACTTTTTGTGCAAAAAGAGTTTTTGCATTTTTTACCTAGGATGAACTCTCAAAGAGTTATGTTCAAAAATAGGTAACCTGAACAACAATTTATGAAAGATTTAATCACTCAAAATATACACAATATTTTTGAATACTTAGTCTAATAGATTTTGTTATTTGTAACAGTTTACATTTGTCGTGGCATTAAAAGAAGTAAATTATCGATGATTTTTAAATAATTTGTTTCAGCGCTTTTTCATAAATTCATCAACCACTCTGACCCTGTTAAAGATACGGTACCGGGGTTTAAAAATTTTAATTCAGTTCGGAATTCTCTTTCATGTCATGTTAAACGATTTTTGTTCCGAGGAGCGGTTAACGAATTATTAACGATATAAACTTATATGCAATTTCACTAAAATTTGAAACGTCAGCAAATCGGCTAAGTTTTTATTTTTTCTTCTGAAATTTGGACACGTATTAAATGCACAATAAAACTTATCTTTAATCGTGTCCAAATTTCAGAAGAAAAAATGAAAACTAAGACGATTTGAAGATGTTTCAAATTTTAGTGAAATTTATATAAGTTTAAATCGTTAATAATTCTTTAACCGCTCCTCGGAGCAAAAATCGTTTAACATGACATGAAGGAGAATTCCAAACTGAATTAAAATTTTGAAACCGCGGTACCGTATCTTTAACCGGGTCAGAGTGGTTGATGAATTTGTGAAAAAGCGCTGAAAAATATTATTTAAAAATCATCGATAATTTACTTCTTTTGGTGCCATGACAAATGCAAAATGTTACAAATAACAAAATCTATTAGACGAAGTATTAAAAAATTAATATTGTGTATATTTTGAGTGATTAAATCTTTCATAAATTGTTGTTCAGGTTACCTATTTTTGAACATAACTCTTTGAGAGTTCATCCTAGGTAAAAAATGCAAAAACTCTTTTTGTACAAAAAGTAACGAGCTTTAATTTTGTGTTCTTGTAAAATTTTGATACGGGCCACTGTTTTCGAGATAATAGCAAAAAACTCATTTTTTGCACCTTTGATCCAAGATGGCGGCTCACGCCGAACCTCCTCAAGGTCACAAATTTGAATTTTTCATCCCCGTTTCGACTCAAACAACATATGTTAAAATCGTTTTTTCCCCACCTTTATTGCCTGGACTATTATCTTTAGATGTCATATTTATGCCATCCTTGGAGATGGAAAACTAGAAAATATTTATGCCGATGGGATTTACGAAAAGAAAGTAGTACCAGTATCAGTAATATTATTGTATCCCTATGTATCCTAGCGCTGACAATGTCATGGGCTTCTGCCAATAGGATAATTCGTGCAAATGGAAACCCATGTTCCGTGAGGATACAAGAATTGTTTTTAAGTTTAATATAGAAGAAAAATGTAACAAGTGATTTCTATTTTTTTTTACAAATCAAAACTTTGTTACGGTCTATACAATTAAAACATTGTAATAAAATATACTTGTACTCGTATATACATTCTTATAAATTTATTTCTAAATACGAGTAGGTAGAATACTATAAAGTTCTCGGTAGGCGTCTGTCAGTCTGTTTGTTCGTTAAGGTTAAGGTTGAAAACCAATGGACGATTCAATGTTGTTTATTGGGAGTGTCTACTGCACTCCCCAGACAAAGCCGCAAAAAAAATCTGATGATGCCAACACAAAACCTCCCGCTATTTAATTTTTATTAATTTAAATACATACCTACGTATTTATTAAAGCTGCAAACTGTTCCATTGCAGAAAACTATTGCTTTATTTACTATTTTCTTTTTAAAATGTCACTATTATTAATTTGAAGTGATTATTACTTTGACAGTGACATTTACTGTCAGTTACATTCATTTGAAATATGAACTGTGTAACAAAGGAATTGTGTTTATCTTAGGCTTCGCGACTAATAAAAATTATTTTTAAATTTATCTGTAAAATATATAGAAAAGGTATTAATGCATTCCTGTAGAAAATTCAATAATCTTTAATTTTCATAAAACATAAAATGCGAAAAAATTGCATTTAATGGTATTTTTTGAAGAAAAACCATTATGAGCTTCAGGTAAAGTGCCATTTCTGGTTATCCGATTTACACCAAAATCTAATGGTTTCTTTTCATATTAGAATAGGATAGAAATACAAGGTTTCAGAATTTTTTGAATGATAGTATTTGAGTTAGAGTGAAGACAAAATCCATACACATACACACATACCCAAATACACACACACACACACATACACACATACAGATTTTTAGCACGATACCTATACCTCCCTTACCAAGGGTAGCGGGAGGTAAAAAATTAGTAAACTGTCGCACATGCACAGAGCAGCCACTTCTCGGATAGAACCTAAAAACCGTTGTCTACCAATTATAAATTGTTAGTTAGGTATTGTTATAGTTTGTCTTTTTTTAAAAAAAAAAACCAACCAAAACAATATCTAACTAACAATTCCTAATTGGTAGACAGTGGTTTTTTGGTAGATTCGAGAAGTGGCCGCTAGAATCGTCCGCTAGATTCCGTCTGGTCTGGATAATTCACTATTTTTTTGAGGTTTTGTCTAGACAGTGCAGACAGTTAAAACTCTACCCGGAGATTGTAAAACTGACCCTAAGAAGCTATTCTTTGACAGTAAATTTGAAGTTTTATACAAATTATAACAACGTACATGATAGTGTGCTCTTGCAACACCCTAAAATCTAATTCCAAAAATCCTAAATAATGACATTATTTAAGGCATTTAAATTTAGGATTTAGATATTACGGTGAAAGAAGAATCGCCATTGTTACTAAATACTGTACTAAATATGAGTAAATGTTTAGCTATGCTAAAATCCAACATGTGCCCGGAATTTCATTCTAAAAATATAATTATTGTTTGCTTGTTCGTCACGGCCAATGCAACATCTTGCATAAATGACAGAAAGATGAAACATATCGCTTATTGAAGTCATACGAGCATACAGCGTGCACTTTGGTTTCCAAATTCTGATTAGAATTGGCATAGTACATATAAATAAATAAAAATATATCATCACGGCATATTACCTATTTCTATGTGTGCCAATCTGCTTTGTCACAGATATCGGTAATGATGATGACATATTTGTACCGTGCGGGCTTTTAACAGGCGTCACCTCACGGGCACTCGTTGCTGGCGTGGAGAGTGCACCACAGGTGTCACTTTTGTGCCATATAAAATTCGAAATATTTGGCGCCGGTCGGGATCGAACCCGGTTCCCCCAGGTTCGCGACCAGACACTCAGGCACGCGACCCCATTAGTACATGAAAATAAAAAAGTCAAACTTCCGAAAATCAGTAAACATAAAGTAGTTTCATTACCACAGTTCCAAAATGACATCAATGTATTGAAGCGTATATTTTATGAGTAACATAGGCGTTTAACATGGGAAACAGTTTTTTGTAAATAAATAAAAAGTGCCCAGTACAAAATTATGCCATGATAATAGTACTGTATTTAATATTAATTACTTTAATATTACTGCATAAATTGCAATACATTACAAAATTAATAATTGTTTCACTTTTTACCTCCCGCTACCCTTGGTAAGGGAGGTATAGGGATCGTGCTAAAAATCACTTATCGAGATTTTAGTAAATGACCACGTTTTAAGGTCCCTAGAATCCAAATTTAACATTTTCACGATGATGTCTGTATGTGTGTATGTGTGTGTGTATGTGTGTGTGTGTGTATGTATGTATGTGTGTGTGTGTATGTGTAGGGATTTTGTCTTCACTCTAACTCAAATACTATCATTCAGAAAATTCTGAAATCTTGTATTTCTATCCTATTCTAATAAGAAAAGAAACCATTAGATTTTGGTGTAAATCGGATAACCGGAAATGGCACTTTACCTGAAGCTCATAATGATTTTTCTTCAAAAAATACCATTAAATGCCATTTTTTCGCATTTTGTCGTTATGAAAATTAAAGATTATTGAATTTTCTACAGGAATACATTAATACTTTTTCTATATATTTTACAGATAAATTTAAAAATAATTTATTTTACAAGTCCCGAAGCCTAAGAAAAACACAATTCCTTTGTTCCACAGTTCATATTTCAAATGAATGTAACTGACATTAAATGTCACTGTCAAAAAACTAATCACTTCAAATTAATAATAGTGACATTTTAAAAAGAAAATAGTAAATAAAGCAATAGTTTTATGCAATGGAACCGTTTGCAGTGTTAGTAAATCCGTAAGTATGTATTTAAATTAATAAAAATTAAATAGCGGGTGGTCTTGTGTTGGCCACATCAGATTTTTAATTATGTAATATGAGCAAATTTTCAAATGCCGCCGTGGAGCAATGGTTAAAACAGCTATTAATAAATTAATAACAATGAAATTAAATGAAATATCAAATATAACTAGGAATGACTAATTCCGATAATTCTGGTACCCGAGTACCCGAAACAACTACCCGGATAGTACTTTTTACCCGTTAATTACCCGATACCCTTTAATTACACGTTATCCTTTAAGAACATATACATAATTCGTTAATTTGTTAATTACCAGTTACCCTTATATTAGCAGTTTATTATTAATAAAATTCATTATTATTGTTTACATATACAGTGTGTCCCATTTAGAGGTGCCACCATTGGGATCTCGAGAACTGTAAGAGATACGATGTCGGTTAAATAGAACATTTTGTGCGCCTTTGGGAGGCCATCTCAGATGTGCTTTTGTTTTTCCAAAAATTCTCATAGGGCACTAGATAATGACGAAAAACTGAATATTGTTGATTTTTTCTTTTTCAAATAACTTCTAAACTATTAGTAATTGAGAAAAATGTTTCAAATATAAAAGATAGAAATTTCTATTAGCTAACCAGTGGCGTACGAAATAAATTTTTATATCCTTAAATTTTCGAGATATAACACAAACTTATATTTTTTTAAATGGAACCCATATCTGATTTCCGTCCCAAAAAAATCATTATTTTTTCTCTTTTCAATAATGTAAGCGTTATTACGTATTATATTTGTTTTGCTCCTAAAATTTAATTTTTCTCTTTATTTTCCTGAACTTTCTTATTATTTCCCAAAAAAACATTATTATTTTTATTAATTATATTGTATTTAATCGAAATAATTTGTTTTATGCCTTTATTACTTAATATTTTCATTCCAAAGTCATAATTACAAATTACACTATAATGTGCCAAGGGCGACCAGATACAAAATATAAAAATACGAGTTTTGAGCAAAATTTTCTAATGAAATAAATTATTTAAATACAAGGAGTATTTCTAAATAGAAATCTACCAATATTTTCAAAATAATTATAAATTTAATATAAAATAAGGAAAAAATAATAATTTTGAAGGCAAAACAAATATAAAACATAATAACCCTTACATCGTTGAAAACAGAAAAAAATAGTGATTTTTTTAAAACTAAAATCAGATAGGGGTTCCATTTAAAAAAATATAAGTTTGTGTTATATCTCGAAAATTTGCTGATATAAAAATTTATTTCGTACGCCACTGCTTAGTTAATAAAAATATCTATCTTTTATATTTGAAACATTTTTCTCAATTACTAATAGTTTAGAAGTTATTTGAAAAAAAAAAAATCAACAATATTCAGTTTTTCGTCATTATCTAGTGCCTTATGAGAATTTTTGGAAAAACAAAAGCACATTTGAGATGGCCTCCCAAAGGCGGGTAATTAAAGGGTATCGGGTAATTAACGGGCAGCGGGTATATTTCGGGTAAGAAATTGTATACCCGGGTACATTATTATCGGGTAGGTTCCGAGTACCCGGGTACCCATCGTCGTTCCTAAATACAACTCAAATTTGTATGAAATATATAGTATACAATTTTTATATTAACTTCTCTAATTGATTTAAAACAGTAGTATAGAAAATATTCAATTATTATGGAATGATAACAAAATAATACATACCGTTGGGTTAATTTAATTAATAACATGTTCAGTCAATGTAATTTTATTTTTTACAAATTTATTTTTTATAATTTTTACACTTTATCAAATGTCTATTGTTTCCACTTTTACATGATATAAAACATTGTAAATAAATATGTACGTTTAAATTAAATCGAAACGTTGAGGAAATGAATTTGTTTTTATTAAAATTCCCTGTCCAAAATCCGACTACTACTTTTTCTATTTATTTTAATGTGCATTTTATTGATTAATAATTTATTATGTGTTTAATTTAATAAGTTTCCCAAAAACAGTTCAGGAGTGGGATCACGTAATTGTGAAAACGATATTGCGACTGTCGACAAGTGAAAATGTGATCACGTAAATAATGAAAACCGAAAACGATATCGTTTCTTACGTCTCTTTTTATTTTATACATTTGGGTATAGGTATATCCTTTTTTTATTTACTTGCACTTAGGTAAAAGAATGTAGTGAGCAGTGAGTTGAATTTGACGTTTTGGGAAGAATATATATTTTTACTCTTTTGAAATCTATGATAGAAAATTGAAATCTTGGTGATTAGATATTTTCTTATTTCTGCTGAAATTTCCCTGATTTACTATTAAAATTTAGTGAAAGAACTACCCAAAAGAAATATTTTCGGGCAATATTGATATTCCAATAACTGCAAAAGTGTTGAGTACAACAAAGCATATTTTGATTGATTACAAGAATAAATCCAAGAAAGAAAATTTTATTAATATTTTAATAATATTGTATTCTGCGAAGCATCAAATATAACGATTCTAGCTTGTGTTTTGTGATTAATATTTTGTAGTTTTTACATAAAATTAAAATTTGTGAATTGATCATTTTCTGCAACCAGTCGAAGGTTGTGCGCCGTTATTTAAATGTGGCCCATACTTTATTTACTTGAAATACAAAACTTAATAAAAAACTAGATTACTTTAAAATAACAATTTTGTATACTTGCGGTCTTAAAAGGTCTCTTGAAGTTTTAATTATATATTTAGAAATATTTTTGTTTATTTCATAAATTTTTCTTCTGGAATAACAAAAGGAACAAAATTAGATGATACATGGCATCTGTAACTAATTGATAATTTCACTTGTATCCTTCAATTCTTACAGCATTGCTATTACGAACGAAATAAAAACGAAGGGCGCCTGGGGCGAGAATAATACTTTTTGACATTAGATTAAAAATTTTAATGACATTCATATAAATTATCTGTCAGAACTATTATTTAATACAAAAACATTAGTCTGTAAACGATATCGTTTTCACAAAACGTAGTCACTTTACGGAAATAACCGAAGTTGAAAACATAGTGAGTGTCTAATTTTACGTGATCGCTAAGGAAACGAATGTCGTTTTCACTTCTCGATAATCGCAATATCGTTTTCACTTTTACGTGATCCCACTCCTGTATAGAATGACAAAAAAGGTTACGAAGTCTTCCTCTCACATATTCAAAATCAATTTACTTTTTATTGTGTATTTGTTGAATGATTTTGTAAGTCTGTAGGAAATATAACTGTATATGTAGATCCTTTATAATTTGAAAGCTTAACACATTGCATTAGAGTGCAATTACAAATTGCCAATACAAAGTAGAGTTCCTGATTCGTGCTCTATTTACGAGCGATTTGTGTAGGGAATCGAATAATGTTATTGTGTGTAAAGCAATTTTAACGATTTAAATGGAGATGGCTGAAATAAAAGCTGCTTACAGCTGAAGTGAATACGGAACGTGTAATTCGGTTTACGTTCCTGCCAAGCTGAGTTGCGCACTTCTTTGGAAATCTATTCTTTTGTTTTTATGTTGTGAGATATAAATGTTTAATGTAAACGCTGTTATTTCCGCATTAACGACGTTAAATCAAATTGCTGGTATACCCAAATCATTCAAGCAGCCAATGCACGTCATCACTTAGTGAAAAACATTAATGCATTAAAATTACTAATAGTGAAAAATGAAATAAAATTTCAATCATTTTTAACCGTCAAAAAGTGTATAGCCTTATATAATTATTATTAAGATGAATAGTAGAGTTCATTACTTATCGTATATGACATGAATAATATATAAATAATGTACATCAACGTCACATTATGCGTTTAATTGTTGCTATAGTTGGCAACATTGATAATTTGTATGTTCATACTGTCAAAGTTATTATTTGAAAAATATTTGTATCGTGTTTGAAACATTTTTGTGCGTTGTAAAGGTTTATTTATAATAAAGTAATGTTAAACGCAACGCAACGACGCAACGTGATCGTTGACCGTTAACGCAGACTGTGATCTACCAAAGGTGGCACTTCTAATCAGAAGAATTCGCTATATTTCTTTGAAATTCAGCTCACTTTTATTTATTGCCTTTATATGGCATACATAAATATAAATAAGGTTAGTATTATAAAATAATTTAAATAGAAATGGACAGTGACGAAAATATAGTGTTTATTTTGTAGATGTGGCAGTTCGTGACCATGTCGATAATACAGATTGCAATCTGTATAACTCTTTTCATAAAGATTCTAAAACCTCTGCAAACGTACCAGTACATGACGTCACACATCTAGTTACTTTTATTCAATTTTTATTAATGATGTCCATTGGCTGCTTGAATGATTTGGGTATATTGTGTAATGTTTTAAGTAATTTTTAAAAATGCCTTTTGTGGCCAAGATAAAACCTCTTGTCAATTCCATCCTATTGGGCTTCCAAAATTAAAATGCGCCACTGGTGGCGGAATTCTGAACTGAGTGAGGTGTACATGTACAAAACAAAGTGGTTGTTTTTTTCAGGGATTGTATTTACTTCTATACGAATTTTTTTATCTTCGGCTATTATTGTTTTATTCTTAATAGGATCTGAATTACTCCTAATATGACAGGTAAGTTTTTGTTTTAATAAAAATTAATGAACAAATTAGGAGAAATGCAATTTATAGGTTAAAGTTACGATGGAGTTTTCTCCGAAGAAAAGTATCAAAAATAGGAGAACATGTGCGGTTTATGGTTGTAAATCGACGACAGAGAAAAACAGAACATTAAGGTTTCACCATTTTCCTAAAAAGAATAAGGGAGTAGTTGTAAAAAATAAATTTGGAGGACAATGTGCTGTGATAAATTAAAAGCTTGGGAAAGAGCTCTGAACATTCAAAAAATAAATGTGCAGCTACAGCAATGAAATACAATCTAAATTTTAAAAAAATATTAAAAAAAAAAACTAAAATATGACTAAAATACTCTTAACCTACAACTACTTACAAAAATTAACCCTATTAACTAAAATATTATTAAAAATACCACTAAATTATTACTACAAGAAAGGTCAAACGCAATTCTACCGAAATTAATAATAAAGAAAAACACTATACTATATTTCAAATTAAATTAAAATCTACGAAAATTAGTCTCACATCAATTGTACTTTTATTGTGCCAGAGAAAATATATACCCAAATCATTCAAGCAGCCAATGCACGTCATTAATAAAAATTGAATAAAAGTAACTAGATGTGTGACGTCATGTACTGGTACGTTTGCAGAGGTGTTAGAATCTTTATGAAAAGAGTTATACAGATTGCAATCTGTATTATCGACATGTTAATAAACTCTCACATCTACAAAATAAATACTATATTTTCGTCACTGTCCATTTACATTTAAATTATTTTATAATACTAACCTTATTTATACTTATGTATGCCATATAAAGGCAATAAATAAAAATGAGCCGAATTTCAAAGAAATAACCGAATTCTTCTGATTGATTAAAAGTGCTACTTTGGCAGATTCATAGATTTTGTGTTTGCGTTAACAGTCACGTTGCGTCGTTGCGTTGCGTTTTACATTACTTTATTATAAATAGGCCTTTATAACGAACAAAAATGTTTCAAACACGATACAAATATTTTTCAAATAATAAATTTGACAATATAAACTTACAAATTATCAATGTTGCCAACTATAGCAAGAATTAAACGAATAATATGACGTTGATGTACATTATTTATATATTATTCATGTCATATACGATAAGTAATGAACTCTATTCATCTTAATAATTATTATATAAGGCTATATACTTTTTGACGGTTAAAAATGATTGAAATTTTATTTCATTTTTCACTATTAGTGATTTTAATGCATTAAGGTTTTTACACTAAGTGACGACGTGCATTGGCTGCTTCATATACCTATTAACTAATATATTGCTAATGCTCGTATCTTTCCCATAAGAGTAGGTGAAGGAAACACTGTGAAATGGAAATATCATTTCTGCATAAGTCTATCTCTCACAAACACCCAACAGGCAATTATGCGCATGCTCGGAAATCTTGACTACTATTGGCTAACGCTGACAGCGTCGCTGGCTGGGCTACGTTCCAAAATCCTACTCTTTGAGTACGAAATTATTCAAAGTCGTTTCAAAACTAATAACCTTACTCTCAGAGTTTACTCAACCTGTTCCAAAACAGCCAAACTCCAAAGTGATGTTCTACTTACTCTACTAACGAGGAGGGTATAGAAATTACTCCGCAATATTTTCAAACATAGATGCTCACGATTCTCTACATATGAAAGTAATTTGCCTTCTTGAGGAAGAAAACATGCTTTTGGTTGAAAATAAACATAAGTAAATACGTTGGCGTGTATTAAGAGCATACTTTTATAATAAAAGCGATTTTATGGAGCGTACTTTCACATTATATTGAGGAGAGTGCTCCATAAAAGCGCTTTTATTACGGGCTTGACATTAATGTTGTAATTATAAGTAGTTTTGTTAGTTTTATAAAATTATTTTTAATTTAGCTTCGATTTTTTACTTCAACAAAACTCATTCGTTCCAAAACACAACACATCATACTCTACGCCAAAACTCGGTATTCTTGGTTTTGGAACGCTGCCCTAGTGATGCAGCGAGCAAATGGTTTGACTTTAACGTTTGATTTCATTTCTGTTTGTAATTGCACTTCGAAAGCATTTGCTTTGTGTTTCATACAGTAATTTATTGTCACCTAAATAAATTAATCCTGACCTGATTGTATTCCTATTATTTTTACAGTACAACAAAGTAAATTATTACTAATATTTAAATTCAAGAATTTACATACAAAATAAATAGTAGGTACATTGTTTAATTTCTCAAATTTAAATTTAAAATTTCTCGCGCTAGCCGTTAATAAACAGAACTCTGTGATTCGCAAAAAGTGATCATGATTTCCTCGTTAGCCAATAGTAGTCAAGGTTTCCAAGCATGCGCATAATTCGCGGTTGGGTGTGTGAGATAGACTTATGCAGAAATGATATTTCCATTTCACAGTGTTTCCTTCAAGAAAAGCAAAGGATCCGCAATATATTAGTTAATAGGTATATGGGATGCTTGAATGATTTGGGTATACCATTCGTTTGAATTTTGACGTTTGAGGTCAGTGCCATCTTTTGATAATTTGAAAGCCCAATATTACATAAGTATCGTATATAGCAGTGTTTCTACTCCCATGCATGTGGACGGACCATACGCCTGTAGCTCGTGTCACACACTCTAATCTCGTATAAAAAGTCAGGATCAACAACAACAATTAATACCATTTTTATCCTTTTGAAAAAATATCTGCAAACTACGTTCAGAAATAAATATTTTTTGAGGGCTGGACCCTACTAGACTCCTGACTATTTTAGTCCGGGAATATAAAAACGACCCTTTGTATGTTGCAAAGAGGTTTGATTATAATTTCATTACGAATTACGTATTTTCTCTTCTTCCCTTTCCCATAGCGTATTACACTTGCCAGTAAAAAACAAAAATTATCCTGTCAATTACTACAAACCCTTGAATTTCTCAATTGATTTTCTTTGGGGCTTAGGTTTTTATTATAAAAGATTAATTTATATATTCTTTTTTATTTTTAAATACCGGGTGTCTATTTTTTTTTTTGACCTATAGGAAATACAATGTTAATTTTTTCTTATTTCGCTCTAAGTTTTGACCTATTGATTTTACAGTGACCGGTATATACAGTCATACAAAAAAGTCTCCGTACGATAGTAGTTTTAATGTATTTTAGGAAAAATAGCAGTCTAAAACCCAATATATTTAATTTCCTTTTAATCCAAAATGAAACGCAGTATATTCTTACGATATTATAAATATAAAATAAACAAATAATTTATTTAATTTATTTATATTATGGGGTAAACATAACCGAAACATTTAAATAATAAACCATTTATGTTTCATAAAGAAATATAATATTTGGAGGGTTTTCCTTTGATTCTTCCACCAGTAACTAAGCGAAGAGTCATTGAATCTACCAAATTTTTGGTCACCGATGGCATTATATTCTGCCATTTTACTTGTAATTAATTTGAAATTCTTTTTTGCTTTATATTCCTATTTATTTTAAGAATTTTCCGCACTTTCTTAATCTGGTTAAAGTCCCGAGACTGTGAGGGATCATTAAGCATATTTTTAATATTATACAGTACGCATTCTCTTATAGACGCGAATTATTTGTCGAATTTTTCTGATGCATGAAAACCTTTTAAAGGCCGAATAGTTTAAAAAATGACGTAAAATGTTTTTATTGCAAAAGTTTATGGTTTAGGCTTATTTATAAATATTTATTTCATTAAAAGTCAAATTCTAACATTTATTTTGAAAATAAATGATGTTCCCAAATTGGGAACGTTGGCATCTTACTGACCTGAAAATAAAAGAAGTTTTATGAAAGAGTAAAATATTATTCTGTATAACCATTTTAGTTTTATTAGGTGTAATTAGAAAATATATCAAAATTTTATTAAAACATAAACAATACTTAATAATTTGAATGGTATTTCTCAAAACAATTAGATTTATGACCACGTTTTTCGCATTTGATGCATTGTAATCTGACAGACCACACATCTTCCTTCAGAAGTACTATTAGTGATGTGATTTATGCCATCAAATATAATATCCAGTAAGACAGGAGCAGATGGCCCTCCTTTTCTCTTTCGCTGAGTTGTACCAGTTTTCAAAATCGCCATTTCTATATTTCTCCGAAATTCCAAATCCGTTATGTCACCACGCATTCCGAAATTATATTTTTTTATTAGGTTTGGTTGCACGATTTGTTTCTGTTTTTCTGATTTTACTTTTCGGGTGGTTTGGTGAAGCAATGTAACGCCAAAATAATTGCTTGCAATCGTCACCACTGCACTGTCATTCCATTTCACACACAAAACTCTGCCGTTAGATCTGTAATCGTAGGAACCTCTGTCCTGCTTTTTTATAGAATTTGATGCAATGAGAGGACACTTATTTGTTCTGTTATCTCTTATAGTTCCACAAGCACGAATACCGTTTAGTGATAAATCATTGAAAAGATTATGGCTGCTGAAGAAATTATTAAAATATATAATATGATAGAAGGATTTTGAATCACCGACAACATATTATTTACTACTCGCTATCCTAACGATGTTGTGGTGTCGTTGGTTTTCCCACAATATATTTCAAAATTATAATGATATCCATTGTTACCACACAGCATCCATATGTTGAAGCCAAACCGAATTGGTTTATTTTTTATAAACATTTTGGCCGAATGATGACCATGGTAGGGAACCATGGCTTCGTCAATGATGAGATATTGCTGCTTTAGTTTTTCATAGAGGAATAAACGAAAATGATACAACTGCATTTTACGTGTCTCAGTATTGTAAACACTTGCATAGACTTGCGAACATGCGCTGCACCATCAGCGCCGAATTCTAGTACTATGCAATGGCCAACGTTCCCAAAATGGGACACTTAACTTTTAAGCACTGCTAATTAGTATGTAAATAAAACTTTGCGATAATATAATAACTAATATATTCCATAAGAAGTTGACAGCCATATATCAAGTTTTAACAATACAAAAAATAAATAATTAAAATTTTACACCTAATTTTTAGAAAAACGGTCTCACTGCATAAAAACACCAAGTTTCTTGATTGTTTTAAACCCATGTTTTATTAAGATTTTAAAAGTAAATTTATCCTCAGTCAAGTATATTATTGTCAATTAATATTTTAATTAAAAAAATTGTAATACACCCACTGAATTCCAATAAAATAAATATAAAAGTGATGTTCCCAAAAAGGGAACGTTGGCCTTTAAAAGGTTAAAATTGTCTGTTAAGGCCCTATCTTTCGACACTTTGTTTTAAATTTGCTTTTAAAATATCGAGATAACCTTTGTTATCTTTTGTTGCAATAATTGCTAATTTTCGTAAACCCGCTGAGAAAATATAGCCCCAAATATAATGCTATTAAACATAAATAAATGGTTTATTATTTAAATGTTTTGGTTATCGTACGGAGACTTTTTTGTCATGAAATTATCAATACTTTTAATGTTTACCCCATAATATAAATAAATTAAGTAAATTATTTGTTTATTTTATATTTATAATAATGTAATATACTGCGTTTCATTTTGGATTAAAAGGAAATTAAATATACTGGGTTTTAGACTGCTATTTTTCCTAAAATACATTAAAACTACAGTCGTACGGAGACTTTTTTGTATGACTGTATGTAGAAAATATAATGAAGAATGTAAATGTAATAGACGAAGAATTGAATGTTCTTTAATAATTGCAATAATATAAATTCTCTAAAAATAATATTTACATATTTTTAACTTGAAGTAAACTGCTAATTCCGGTTGTTCAATAGTTACCAAAAACTAAAACTAATCAGTTCCTTCCATTAATGTTGAAATGAGGAATACGAAGTTTCATACGTTTTAGTCTTCTATTCCTCATTTTAACATTAATGAGAAGAGCTGATTAGTTTCTGGTAACAATTTACCAATGGTTATACAGTGTAAGTTAAGTAGGCTACTCATTCATTCACAACTGTTCGCAAACTTGTTATATAATATGATGAGGTAATCCTTTTCGAGACTAAACTTGTGTATGTGTTGCTCTATAATGTACTCCGATCTAATACATTGTACAATATTCGTAAAACATTAGCGACAAAACAATCAACTAACTAATGAGTTTAATAAAATATTCAATAGCACACTATCTGAACTTGTTAACTTGCTAAATTCATTAGTTTACTTTAAAAATGTATTGGTTGTTTTACCTCTATCATAAAATTTATAATGCGTGTCCTTAGGTATTATTACCATGTTCAAGCAAGAACAATGGTTATTCTAGTGATTTAGGACTTTTTGTAACATCTGTTAATAAAGAGTACGGCTGCGGTATTTCGCTACCGATAAAGCGTCTCTGAGTTATACAGATCACTTCTCTGCCAGTTTTTAGGACGGTTTTTCCTCTGACAAAAGGAGAATTTGCCTGAAATGTATTTTTGCAGTCCAAGTTATCGCCGGGCATGCATATGTCTAGTAAATTGTATACATAAAAAAGGTAACATTTACGTACTTTTCATGTTAGCTTGGTTACTTTTTTTTTGCTTTTATCACATATTTTCCCGGAAGAAGGCACCAGTTTATGGTGCCGAAACGTTGGTATTTAATAAAAATACAGAACATAAACTAAAAAGGTAGTATTATAACAATGATTAACTTAAACATTTTTGTGAATCGGGATATAAATGTTTATTTATATGAAGTGGCTAAATGTCCGCCGCAGTATTATAAACCATGGTTCTAATAGCATGTTCGCTGAAAAATACAATATATTAAGCATACTACGTAATATGTATATTTTACCTTCCGTCACCTTTAGGTAAGGAAGGTATTGTCTTTCGTCAAAAAATTCGTTGGTGAGTTTTTAATGAATAAGCACGTTTTAGGGTCCCTACAATACGAATATACCATTTTTAAGATGATGTCTATGTATGTATGTATGTATGTATGTATGTATGTATGTGTGTGTGTGTGTGTGTGTCCGTGTGTGTGTGTGTATGTGTGTCCGTGTGTGACAAATTTTTCACCGACGATAACTCCAATACTACAATTCTAAAAATTATAATTCTTTCGTATTCCTCTTCTGTACAACCATATGAAGAGTTGATTAGATTTTGGTTATAATAGATCCACCAGAAGTACCCTTATTTGAAGTTTTTAACAGTTTTCTTAAAAAAACGCAGTTAAACATTATTTTTTGACTTTTTGTTATTATACATATTAAAGAAAATACTCCTCTCTATACGGTTTGATTATACATTTTCCTTCATATTCAATAGATGTAGATTTAAAGCGTTATAAAGGACTTAATTTTCAAAAATTAGTCAGCTTTGCTATTTATCATGTAAACACCTGATAGGTATATTCAAAAAAATTTAATTGACAGATGTCAGTTGCAAGTGCAAAACCAAATATAGAAAGTATAGGATCTAAAGTTGGTATGTCATAGTGTTCCTCGCAAGTGACATGCAGAGAAAGGCCAAAGAGAAGATGGAAAGACTGTATCGCAGAAGACTTGAGAAAGAAAGGACTGTGTGAAGAAGATGCGTTGGACAGGAATGAGTGGAAGAGAAGAGGAAACAGCGACCCCTAATAAAATAGGGGAAAGCTGAAGAAGAAATGAAGGAAGTGTCAAGTGCATTTTACTTAGTATGTGTTTATGTTATAATTTTATTGGATTTGTAGAACCTTTTCAGATGAACTTTTGGTATGGAATTTGTAAAAAATTGTATGTGTTCGTGTTCGATTTTACATGATATTATATAGAATCTGTTCCAAGGACCTTTTGGTATGGGATTTGTACAAAATACATCGAATTGACGGAAGGTCTTGTGCTGGCCACAACAGATTTTTTTTGTTGATTTTCATTAGTTGGCGATATGTTCCTCTGTAACATGGAAATTCCGTAATAAGCATAACCGGGTAAATTGTAAGTTATATGGTTATATACAGAAATTAATATTTCTTTTACCTAGTTAAAATGAAAAAAGTAAAACATAAAAGTCGGAGAAATTTTCCAGTTATATGAAGAATTGGTGTAAGAGTTGGATAAAAAATTCCTAATGCAAATGTTTTAATATGAATACTTGTGCGTTAGAGAGTATTCTATGTTCAGATGTTTAGAGCGTTCAGTTAGGTTTGCTTAAAAAACAACAAACATGTATACATACTTCGACCTTTGTCCAAGGATGAGAAGGCGAGTAAAACCAGCAAGCCTCCCACCCCTTCGGGCTACATACATATAATTTTTTCTACAGTGTATTTATAAAATAGGCATTTGCGCTCGCTTTTGTCAACGCAAAATGTCATTTTGCCGCACATGTCCGATAAAGTAAAAAAAAGGTTCGCTGTCATAATTTCTAACTATAAAATGTTGAGAAATGTCACTTGTCTACATTCTTAATGGGAACGTTTAGTCAGGAACTAATGGCGCTGTAGTTACTTACACATTTACCACCTCCACAAGTCAATCTGACATATGATTGCTCCGTCGGTATACTACATAACTAAACAAGATGCCGTACTGCTGTGTAAAAGAAAACTGAAATAAAATGGGGCATTCATTTACAAAAACGAAAGTAAAAGATGCTTAGATTTATAGTGGAGGACCCCATTGTGGCGACTGTAGAAAAAATCTTCTGTGTGTGTCGAACGCAAATGGACATTGTCGATTTCAAGAGAATGCCACGCTCCTATCAACAATATCCCATTTTACGCTCTTAATACACAAAAAGCTATTATACCTATTGTTACCGAATCGTCAATCTCTAAAATAATAATATGAATACCAATGATGTTTTCTGCTGTTGACCCAAAGATCGGTCTTCCAGTTCTCTGTAGTCTTTCGTTTTTCTAACTCGCAACCCATTTTTTATGGTAAAAACATCAACTTCTAAGGTGTCAAAAAGAATGAAAATAGTTATTTACATTCGAGTGCGTGTAAGTTGTATTTTACAGCGCGACAGCTTTGTTTAAGGCACGAGCCATTAAGGCGAGTGCCTTATTCGCTGGAGCGCTGTAAAATACTTCACGCACGAGAATTGTATCAATTTTTTTGGCCGACGATAATAAAAATCACTTTTTTTAATGAGATAGGTTGTACTTCTGGAAAGGGTTAGTTTGAAATACTGGGGTTAAGTCAATTTCCAAATTTGATTTTACTTACCTTCATTGCGAAAATTTATTTGCAATAATAGACGTTGTTTATGACTGATAATATATTTATTTGCTCATGTTTTCTTCGTAATAAATAATAGGTAGGTGTCGATATTTGACATTTCAACAATGTTCGCCATTTCGCCTTGCTTATTTGACAGGTATATCGATCGGTGACTATGTCGGGAACGGTGGATTTTTACAATAATGACAGATGTCGCTGCCGTGATTTTGGTTTATATAAATTAATTTTAAATATAGGAAATGTTAAAGAAAAAAAATAACTTATGTAGGTAGTCCTTTTTTACATGAACTTTATTATAGTAAAGATGATTTCTTTACTAAATGCCCATAAACGTCCAATGTATTTTGATTATTTTTTTTGCATAGTTAGACAAGTTACAACACAGTAAGCGTAAAATGTAGGTTACACTTGCTGTGTATACAATTGTAAAGTTCCCATTATACTTCAGGAGGGCAAAAATTTATTTTACATTTGTAGTTGATTATGTCAAATTTTAATTTTCAACCGATTTTAGAAAAATCTCAGTTCGACAGCGATGAGTCTATTTCACGAAAATATAATCGTTATTTATTGAGTAGTATTGTAAGTACAAAGTGTACATTTTATTATTTTTTGTTTTGGTGGAGGACCCCATTGTGGTGTGTGTGTGTGTGTGTGTGTGTGTGTGTGTGTGTGTGTGTGTGTGTGTGTGTGTGTGTGTGTGTGTGTGTGTGTGTGTGTGTGTGTGTGTGTGTGTGTGTGTGTGTGTGTGTGTGTGTGTGTGTGTGTGTGTGTGTGTGTGTGTGGTGTGGTGTGTGTGTGTGGTGTGTGTGTGTGGTGTGTGTGTGTGTGTGTGGTGTGGAGTGTGTGTGTGTGTGGTGTGGAGTGTGTGTGTGTGTGTGTGGAGTGGTGTGTGTGTGTGTGTGTGTGTGTGTGGAGTGGTGTGTGTGTGTGTGGAGTGGTGTGTGTGTGTGTGTGTGGAGTGGTGTGTGGAGTGGTGTGTGTGTGTGGAGTGGTGTGTGTGTGTGGAGTGGTGTGTGTGTGTGTGGAGTGGTGTGTGTGTGTGTGGAGTGGTGTGTGTGTGTGTGTGGAGTGGTGTGTGTGTGTGTGGAGTGGTGTGTGTGTGTTTCGAGCGCAAATGGCCATTGACGATTTCGAGAAAATACCGCGCTTCTGCGTCGCGCGACAACAACCTCTCAATCGACAATATCCCATTTTGAGCTCTTAATACACAAATAACTATTATATAATGTACTATTGAATCTAGAGAAATTACAAGATTAATGTAACTGACCTTGAGATTCTTTCTCTTGAGTGTGGGTGAATCGAAGCTCACGGGGCGGAACTCCTTGCGCTCGGCCGTGGGGCTGGAGCCGGCGCTGCGCGGGGTCCACACCACGGGCGGCGGCTCATCGCCCTCTCCCTTCTCGGCCACAGGCGCTGGCGCTGCCACTGGCAAGGACACCGGCACTGGCAGCGGGATCGGCTCCGATTCCGGTGTTTTCCCGGGAGACCACACACCTGCACAAACACATCATAAATTACACAATGGTACGAGGAAAATCTTAGATCAATTTAACCTACACATGTAAGCATATGTACAGTGTGTACTCTGAATGATCTTTCATTTAAAGGTAATGGTTCCTATGCTGAATTCATTTGCATTAGCACTTTGGTAAATGATGGCAATATTCAATGCCGCGTTTAAGATGCTTTTATAAAAAAAAATCAACTTCAACTTTGATTTTTTTTTATAAATGTTTTATACCTTACTGTAGTTATTTGTAGTTCTATGTTTATTGTATTCATCCAAGACAAGTTTTTAATTTTTTGACAATTTTCTCTCTGTGATATGTTGTTTTTAACTATGTATTTATTTATTTATTTATTTATTTATTCATATTCATTCATTTATTTATATTTTTAAATGTCCGTGTTGTATGTTCCGTTATCCACATGTGATTTCTTTTTTCGACTAGACCATTCTAGCCCTGAGGAAGACTATTGTATAGTCGAAACGTCGGCGTGAATAAATTTTATTAATTGACTGCAAGTCCGAAGAATTTTTACTTTCCCGTAAATATTTTTTTATTATACATAAAAAACTTAAGAAATAATACAATTATTTTACTTATTTTATGCGGGCGGTAAATATTGAATGTATTCATGTGATGACAAACATAAAAATTATATACCAAATATATGTTTTAAGCGACGAGCCACTGAATCTACATAATTATTGGTCACCGACGGCGCTGTATTCTACCATTTTTCTTGTAGTTAATTTTTTAATAGGGGAGCTTCACTATGTGAAAGTTGAATGTTCTAGTACCAAATACTGAAAATATATCATACAAGTAATAATAATTCTGATGTAAATAAAGGAATTTCTGGATATCAGCCACTAAAATTTATTCAGTCTCGACAGTTTCGACTCCACATGTGTCTTCTTCAGGAGCTATACAGTAAAAATTATTTCTATGAGTACAGACTGTCGAGACTGAATAAATTTTAGCGGCTGATATCCAGAAATTCCTTTATATACATCACCATTTCCAGACAAGAAATAAACCCTTTTCCAATAATAATTCTGTTTTAATATTTAAATTTTTAAATTAAAATTATAACATAATTTAAAAGAAGCGGTTGTTCGCCATTTATAATCCGGTTATGACATCAGACTTTCGACAGCGCAAAATGACTAAATTATATGTGCGCAGTGGGACGTATTTCGTAGTGCAGAGTGGATAATCCGGTATCAAACATATTTTCTTCACGTTACTATAAAATATATATGTATTTTAAATTTAATCTATTTAAATTTCACAAAAGAATACTTACCGCTTCATGATCTCTTGCTACAACCACACAACAATATAATATAATAATACGAATGAGGTTATACTCGCTGCGGTGATACTCGGAATGGCTGAATGTTACAGTTATCTTTTGTATTTTTCTACACCATGGTAAACAACATATATCTATCTTCGTTTAACAAAGAACAAATTTCTGGACTTACTATTTTATTTTATCTCTTACTCTAGTAGTATGATATAAGACTATCTTTCTTTTACAGCGAGCGATTGTTATGTCGAAAGTCTGACGTATTTCCTCAGCTATTAGCGCTATATTCACATTTTTAAAGTTTTGATTAATTTTTTTCAGCAATTTGGAGTACTTTACGAAAAAAATAAAAAATACGTATCACGTATTTTTTCATGTAGATTATTATATATAATTTTCAAAAATTGTGAAACTCCCCCATTGGCGATGCCAACGAAGATGTCAGCGCCACAATCGGTCAAATTATAATTGTACATTAAGGTATTGATGGTACTGTATTTTTAATATTACATTGTTTACATATATATTTTGAGTAATATTTGTTGTTAATGTGTAATTAAAAGGTATTATTATTTTGCTGATGACTAATGAATGAAGTGATACCAATCAATCAATACTCACTTATTTTGATAATTCAAATCAATGATCAATCGACATCTACATGTAATATAATAATTAATAGCAATTTTATGTCGGCAAAAAAATTCAATGTTCAACATTCCGCCACTAAAGTGTAGTAAACAAACAGTCCAAATTCTGAAACCGCAGGTCGATATATCGTTTCGTTCTTGAGATATTTAGATTTAAAGTTTTGCTCAAATCTGCCCATTTTTGGGTATTAACCAAAAAATGGGTCGAGATATGAATTTGGCGACATCACCAATCGATTCTACGGACAAAAATACATAAGTATACCAATTTTCATAATTTTTGTACAACCGGTTCATTTTTTATGCATAAAAGCTTGAAAACCCCAGAAAATAGCCAAAATCTGAAAAAATCGTAAGATTTTTGCGATTTTTGGCCATTTTCAGTTATTTTGCTTTAGAGATTGTATGCAGTGTTCAAAAATTCTGAAAATTGTTGTACTTATGTAATTTTGCCCGTAGAATCGAATGGTGTTGTCGCCCATTTTTGGTATGGGGTTTGAACAAAATACATCAAATTATCGGAAGTTCTTGTGCTGGCCACAACAGATTTTGTTGTCATATGTTTACTAGCAATATTCTCCCGAAGTTTGGAATTTTACATGTATTTTTCGAGGTGCCCTTTTTGTATTTGGGACGCTCTGTATATATGTTTTTAAATCAGGAAGAAATATAATCATGTTAGCATTATTTACTCTGGGGAAACATTATTCTGAAGTCTTTGAACTGAAAATATCAACTAGGTTATAAATTTAAATTCAAGATTTCCTGTTTTCTCAAAATTTCAGTGAATTATGAGAGCCGCCATAAAGCTTCCTAATTATCAAGAGTTTATTTAAAAATATCAACACAACGTAATGCCAAAATAAAATTAATATTGTAAAAAAGCACGTGTTGACAAGGTGGGACCACCGTTGCCGGGTTATGATTTGGCAGCTGACATGCAATAGCAGTAGCTACTAATACACGTGTGATGAAGTGACTCACTCACATTTACCTGGATAAAAATACTACTTTAACGAACGTGACTGTTACCCATATATACGATCTGCTTCATAACTCATTAGACAGGGATAACAGATATACAGGGAGTTAAAAAAATAAGTGTCACAAATTATGAGGGCATATAGTACTGACCAAAATGAGTAAAAAAGGTTTAATCAACATGGGTCCGATCTTCAACTGTTTTTGAGAAAGAGGCCATTTTGTATTAAAATCGAAGAATAACTGACTAAGATAGTGGTCGAACAAAATTTTGTCTATGCCAGTAAATACAATAACATTTTCTATGAAACGTTTTTTTCACTTTCTAATAGTAATGCAGTTATTTGAAAACTAAATATTGTCCAAGTTCGCCACAACTTTTGTCTTACTACAATTATACGATAAAAAAAAAAAAACAAAAACACAAACACATCTAAGATAACCTCTGACAGGTAACCAAAATGTCTCATTTAATCAAAGTCGTAACTCTTACAGTTTTCGAGATAGAAGAGGTAAACACCGAAAAAACTAATTTTCATTACATTATATCTCGGAAACTATTGAAGATCGGACCCATGTTGATTAAGCTTTTTTACTCATTTTGGTCAGTACTATATGCCCTCATAATTTGTGAAACTTATTTTTTAACATCCTGTACACTCTATTTTTACCTCCCGCTACCTTAGGTAAGGGAGGTATAGGGATCGTGCTAAAAATCGCATATAGAGACTTTAGTGAATAAGTACGTTTTGATGTCCGATTTTAACATTTTTACAATGATTTCTGTGGGTATGTATTTGTGTATGTATGCGAGCAAGTGTGGATCCTGTGAACATGATTAGGTACTCAAATACTATCAATCAGAAAATTTTGAAATTTTGTATACCCATTCTATAGGTACTGATGTGGAAAGAGCTCATTAGTTTTTAGTGTATATCGGATAACCGAAAGTATCACTTATACAAGCTTTCAGTGGCGTATGTAAGAGGGGGGGGAGGTGCCCGGGCCCCCCCTCGAAATATTTTTACTTTATATTATATTATATTTATTATGTAGCTATTACTAATATAAAAATTTTGTTACATTCAAATCAGGGACCTGAACCGAAATGTATTTATTAGGTTCAGATTTTCAGGAAATAAATGTCGGTTCACGTTAAGTTTCGGTTCAAGAAAATGAAAATTATAACGGTTCATCGGTTTTGGATTCGGGTTTGAATTTAGCTTCAAAGAGGAAAATGATTACAAGCACAAAAGGAATGTAAAATTAGTGGATTTAAATTCATATTAACAATAAAAATTTTACGATTTTTAATTATGTATATATTTAACATATCTGAACCGAATATAAATTCATAACGGTTTAAATTCGGTTCAGGTTTATTGACCTTGACAAATAAAGGTTCGGTTAGATTCAGGTTCTACAAAAATTCGAGTAATTCGGGTTTTTGGTTCAGGTTCGGGTTCAGTTTCAGGTCTCTTAATCAAATACAATATTTTAAAAATTCGCGGCAAAATCTTATTTCTGATTCGTTATATACGAGAGGCGGAGCTAACTTTCATTCCACAGTCGGGCGTCGGGCCCTCCAAGCGTCGGGCGCACTTATCTCTGCCACCTATGTACGTACTTCATTAACTAATCGAAATTATCTGCAAGCGTTGGATAAGAAATATTCAACACTTGAAAAATACTGCGAAACAAGATGTGTTGAAAGGCATGAAGCCATTTCTTTATTTTGTTCATTTTTTGCAATAGTTGCTTCACTTGAAGAAATTATTAATCAAAAGAACGACTATTCTTGAAAAGCACTATCACTACATCCCGCAATATTAAATTTTTCATTTTTAATTCGTTTAAAAATCACAGAAAAACTTTTAAGTTTAACTTATCGTGTTTCACAATATTTACAATCAGAAAATATTGATTTAATTATGGTTTTAAATAAAATACAAGAAACCTCAAATATATTGAAAAATATGCGAAATAATGCAGAAAAAGAGTTTAATATTATATTTGAGGATGTGAAGTCAACAGCTGAAGATCTTGTTGTAGAAGTATTAATGCCACGTATTGTTGGAACACAAAAATATTGAGAAAACTACAATAAAACTGTTCCTACAGAATAATACAGAACTTCATTATTCATACCGATATTAGACGATTTATTATCTTTCCTTCATGAGCGAATTTTGGATAAAAAAAGACGTTGTACAAGCTCTAATAGTATGTAATTAAGGTACCAAGGACAATAATGCCTGAGGTCAACAGTGTACTGTCGAGGGCCTCTGGCCCGAGGCGAGTACGTTGACCGAAGGCATTATTGTCGTTTAACACCGGTGGTGCCTTCATCGTTTCATGTCTTACTAGAATTTCTTAATAAACATTTTGTCTGACTAGAATTTATCAAACAAAAATAATAAATCACAAAATTTTAATACAACTTTCAAAGTAGCCTGTGAATGCGGTATGTAGGTAATATTTTGTTTCTGTAAACAAAGCATTTTTTCAAACAAAAAATATATTTCTTGTGGTATTTTTCTGTCAATATGGACGAGTAATGTTATTGCTAAGAATAAGAAGTATATGCTGGTTTGTATTTGTGATGAAACAAATATGATTATAAACGACTACAATTCACAATGCTTCAACCTTAACTGCACTTTATGTTTGTATCAGTATTATTAACCTCAGTTTGTTGTCAACATTACCATAGCAACTTAATACGCCCTAGGGCATTATTTACTCACTAACGGACCTAATGTTGAGGTTGTTATAAAACAATAACATACTAGTACAACATAAAATCATTAATTCCCTCTAATGTAGTAAATAACACATTTTGCATATAAAGTGTGCTATTGATTTTTATGAAAGTGATCTAATTAATTATAACTATTCCTTAATTGAAGCAGAATGGAATTACAAATGGCAAAATATTGAAAATAAACTGAAAATTGCGTTAGAAGTACTGTAAGAAATGCAATAAAGATTTTTATCCAAATATACGTACACTTGTTTTGATATTAGTTACTCTGCCAGTAAGTACATCTCAAGTAAAAAGAACATTTTCAACACTCAAAAGACTGAAAACTTTACAAAAAAATAAAAATAAAATAGGTGAAGAACAACTTATAGGCTTAAGTTTATTATCTATACACAGAGATATATGCATAGATATAGAAAAAATTATAAATATTTTTGCTAGGAAAAAACGAAAACTAGATTTTGTTATATAATTAAATATTAATTTGGTGTACTTTTAGTTATATATTATATATCTGTACTAACAGTTTTTCTTGAAAGAAATACATTGAATATAATTTTTCTAATAAAAATTGAATATAATGATAAAAACACTTCACTTTACAAACTACAAGACGTGATAGTGTGAATTATATCATTATATGAAATTATAAAAGCATATGTATGAAACGGATAGTTAATTCTTGCAAAAAATACCTAGACAGGAAACAGGTTAAGTACTATCCGCATTCAAGAACTAACGAATATATCAGTGCTTTATAATATAAATCCCGTTGAAGCGAACCATTTTAAGTCTGCAAATGATGTTAAATAGAAAACTACGGATCTAATGAACAGTACAACAATAATTGACGATCTGGAGCATTGCTCCAAACAATGGAGTTACTGATGGAAGGTTTGTTAACGACGGTGTATAGATTGAGGTTCCTAAAAAAAATGTTAAAGAATGTTTATTTCTTTCAACATATGTAGGTAATACGTTTTCCTATATATTTTTTTCATTCCTCAAATGGAACTTCTCATTGTTGTTTGTAAGAATATGTACTTCTTGTCTTCCTGTTTAGATGGAACAGTGTAACAGATGACTGTGCTTAAATGGTAAACGAACTCTGTCGGAGCTGCACGCGAACTGCGAGAATTTAATATATGTATGTTGCAAACATTACCATAATGCCTCAGAACTTATTACTTATTACTTCTACAAGTCCTATTATCAAATTTCACATTTGCACACAAGAATATTGCACGTCACATTTGTTAAATATTTGAAGAATAATCTAAATTTCATTAAATGGGAGCAGGCCGAGGTGATAGAGAGTAAATATAGCGCCACGATAGCTATGAACTTTCTAGAACTCATAATAGGGTCCTACACCATTTTTTACCTTCCGTCAAAAGGAAGGTATTGTCTTTGGTCAAAAAATTCGGTGGTGAGTTTTTAATGAATAAGCACGTTTTAAGATTGTAAAATGGCGGGTCCCCTAGGCTTGTAATTTCTTTTTTTTCTACTCTCTTAACTTTAACTCACTGGTGGACGCTTGCTGGTTCGTCCACCACTTTACTGAGGAGGAACACGCTCTTACACTCACTCTATCACTAAACACTTACACATGATGATAGAGTTATGAACATATTTTGGATGGATGACACACACACAATATTTTAAATTAATTTTAACTTTAACTAACTTTATTTACATAATTACATTAATACTAAACTAAACTGTTATATACCCTAATTACGAGCCATGGCGTAAACGCCCAAAAACTAAACACGAACTACCCCTACCCCATGTCTTATCGGTTTGAAGCATAAAACTCGACTGCTTTAAAACAAAGGGTTATCTCTTCAACAGGCATATCTGATGAAGGGTGCGAGGGTGTAGCATCCATAGCAAAATAATAAGATTTCACGTAGTCTAGGCAATAACTTATATAGTTAATTGTCAAAACAATAAATGTCTACGCGGTTGACATCTAGACTAAACAGAGATATGAGAGAATAATGAGTATTATTTCTAAACAGAATTTTGACTTACAAAGATAACAGAATTAAAATGTTGATATTGAAACTATAATTTAGAAGAGTTTATATTAAAGATATTTACTTGTTATTTCACTATTCTCACCTTGTTACAAGATCCCTAGAATACGATTTTACTAATTTTACATTGATGTCTGTATGTGTGTGTGTGTGTGTGTGTGTGTCTGTGTGTGTGTCTGTGTGTGTGTCCGTGTGTGTGTGTGACAAATTTTTCTCCGACGATAACTTCAAAACTACAATTCTAAAAATTATGATTCTTTCGTATTCCTCTTCTTTACAACCATATGAAAAGCTGATTATATTTTGGTTATAATTGGTCAACCGGAAGTACCCTTATTTGAAATTCTTAACAGTTTTTCTGGAAAAAACGCAGTTAAATATCATTTTTCGACATTTTATGATCATTAATATGAAAGAAAATCTTATTCTCTATACGATTTGATTATACGTTTTCCTTCATATTCAATAGGTATAGAGTTATAGAGAGATTAAGAGAGGTTAACTTTCAAAAATCGGTCAGCTTTGCAAAAATTATGGAAACAGTAGATATATTCCGTATATTCAAAAAATTCTAATTGACAGTTGTCAGTGCCAAGTGCAAAATCAAAGTGGAAAGTATAGGATCAGAAAGTAATATAAGTGACAGAGTGTTCCTCGCAAGTAACTTGCAGTTTCAATGTCGGGAGTACGATGAAGGCCAAAGAGAAGATGGAAGGACTGTGTAGCAGAATATTTGAGAGAGGAAGAAATGTGTGAAGAAGATGCGTTGGATAGGAATGAGGAAGTGTGAAGTGCAATTTACAGAATGTACATTCGTGTTATAATTATACTGGATTAATAGAATCTTTTCAAAGGAACTTGCAATATGGAATTTGTAAAAAATAGTGTGTTCGTGTTACAATTTTACAGGATATATAGAATCTTTTCCAAGGAACTTTTGGTATCGGATTTGTACAAAATACATTGAATTGACGGAAGGTTTTGTGCTGGCCACAACAATTTTTTTTCTGTAAGAACAGGATGAAACAAGAACAACTTTGCACTCTATAGTTCTTATATCCTATGTTAAATCCCTATGTTCACACCTAACCGCCAATATTCGGTATAATAATAGCCGTCTGAAAGATAATAAAAGTAATCAATTGGTCTATATTCGAGTATTTTTCCATATAAAATGCTGCTTTGATGAACAAATCGGATCTTTATTTTTAAAACAAATAAATAATACTTTTGCATCGCAAGCTGTAATAAGCAACAAAATAAGAGCACAGAAACTGTTTGTTTCAAAAACAATCTTATAATAAAAACATATAAACTCATAAAATATTGAACCATTAAAACAAGATATTAAACTACTTCAAAGTACAAGACAACAATTTAAATTTCAATAATATGCTTGCTTACATATATTCATTATTGACTATCTTGCAGTTCTTCTTAAAATATTATTTGTCAAATGAAGGTAACTAACTAAAAGAGTGTAAATTTCAAAGTATAATGTTGAATTATACAATTATATTAATATTAAGGAAAATAATTATATTTGCATTAAAACTTATGTTTTCAAGGTCATGTGCAAAGTAACAGATGCAATTTTCTTGTGCATCTTGACCCCATATTTTAAAATATTTTATTGACGTTAAAAGTGATATCGGCGTATGCTTTAATCTTAATGAATATTTAATATATTTGTAAATATTGAAATAAAAACATTTTTGTATTGATCATAAATACGTATGTATGTTGCAATATGCAATGTCATTTAAAAATGATTGCATATATAAATTAACAGCACAGCAGTCATTTTATTTGTTGCAAAAACATTATTTTTATGTCTAAATAAATAATATAAAACTAGGTATATTATTTGTACAATAAATGTCATATTACATATGTATGCAAATTACAGGACATATTTTTAATATATTATCGTACACTGCAATTTACTAGCCCATGATGACAAATAAAGTTGGCAAATAAAACAACATAAATGTTAAAAAATATAAAATATGTACTCATTAAATAATACAAATAATGTTTATAACGATCTGAAAATTATTTGTTACTAAATAAATGGAACGAATTTTGTGAACATAGAAGGCATTATTAGCTTATAAATACTTGTACAGTGTGTCTAATGATTTAAAATTGTCACCACTGGAATCTCGAGAACCATTAGAGATACGCTGTCGATGAAATGGAATTTTCTATACGCCATTGGGGGGATATCTCAGATGTGCTTTTGTTTTTCCAAAAAATCCCATGGGCTAGTAATAATGATGAAAAATTTAAATTTGATGATTTTTTCTTTGTCAAATAACTTTTAAAGTTAGGGTTGCCAATTGACCTTTTTTGGAAAGGACTGTCCTTTTTTAAGCATATTTTGTCCTTGTCCTTTTCTAAACCAGGAAAGGACGCGATTTGTCCTTTTATAGTAAATTTTGTTATTAATAATATTTTTCTTGTTATTATAAATATGAAAATGAAATAATTATTTCACATTTTATGTAATGTAATGAAATAACGATAGGATTTTTGAATTGTTGATGTATTGATACTATTTTTTCTACTAACATTTAGTTTACAGTATTCTCAAAAAAGGTGGCGGTACTTCTTTTCGTCATAAAATATTGATTTTAATTTTTTAAGAATTTGTTAAATTTGCTTCTTTGTAAAAAACTCTATATTATGTAACTTTGCATTAAAACACGTTCGACCTTGAAAATGCGGCGCATTTTTTCCTCAAATTTTAAATCCTACACATAATTCAGAAATAGAGTGCCGAAAAAATGTCCTCTTTTGTAATTTTGTATAGTTGGCAACCCTATTTAAAGTATTAGCAGTTGAGAAATATTTTTCAAACATAAAAGTTACATATTTTTATTACCCAACCATTGACGTACGAAAAAAATTATATTCGTAAATTTTTGAGACATACCTAATACAAATTTATATTATTTAAATAGAACCCATATCTGATTTCGAAGAAACTCTAAAAACTAATGCAAAACACAAAAACCTTTACATCAGCGAAAAAAAAAAAATATATATTGAAAAAGAAAAATCAACAAATTTCAAATAACAGTGAATTTATATTGCATGGAAGTTACGATAATTTGTTTTAATTAAGGATGAATATGTTTTAGATTTTGCTGATTTTGAATAAAGCTACCTCCGATTTGTATTATTTCAGGAGAATGTCCAATCAAAAGTAAAATAAATTATAAATATCACATTATAGTATACGATTGATTTATAAAGCTATATTTATTATCAAAACAGAATAAAATTAACAAAATATCAAATGTAAATACATATCATTCTGAAGTAGTTCTAAATTTTAAGATATAAGAATTCGGACTGAATTGTTTTTATAGGTATATAACCTTGTAATATACCCATATTTTACGATAAGTATTCAAGGTAACAAAAATATAGATAACAATAAAATGATCAAGAATGATTGTTATTTTAAAATATTTATCTACATAAGTATATTTGTTATCTCCTGCCAACCTACATACGGAAGGTAATGTTTCGGTCCAAAAATTCGATAGTGAGTTTTCAGTGAATAAGCACGAATAGGGGTCCCCACAATACGTTTTTAATATTTTTACATTGATGTCTGTGTGTTACGATTTTTTCGTTTTCCGTATTTAAGCATTAAGTTCATAATAAAGAGTTGATTAGATTTTGGGTAAAATTGGAGAACCGGAAATGGTACTCTACTACCCATAACAATTTTTACTGAAAACTATATTTAAAATGTAATTCCAAATCAATTTTATTATTTAAGACTTTTATATCGATGGAAACAACATATGTATTATATTACGGCTAAAATAAGGTAGTTGCGAAAAAAATAAATGTTATTCTTTTCCTAATAATTATGAAATATACACTAATTCTAAACATATTAATGTAAAAATTATTAGAAAATATAAAACTTTTCATTCATAATAAATAAAGTTCGAGGTGGAATTTTTGTGACATAGATTATTAATAATTATAAAGTTGAAGTTGAATTATGTTTTAATTGTATCATACAAATATTTACAGATTAATTCTAACAGTAAAATAAAAGATACAAAAGTATTATTTAACAATACGTAATTATTTACTTGAATACTAGATATTTTCAGAGTTTAATTCTTATATAGACAATTTCATAATTTTGCCACCAGGTTCACTTTCTTCGCCAATAACAAACATTTACGCTAGTCTGTGTCTGTACACTCCAGGGAATGTACACAAATGTCATTTTCAGTTGTCATTTAACCTATGTTTTATGTGTAGGACGACTGATTCGTGTTAAAATTATATTTTATTTTTTTTTTCTTTATCAGTAAATTTAAGACAAGGTAATGACTAATGAATTTGTGTGAAAATGAATAATTTTTTTTGAAATAGTGCTTCTCGCAAAAAATATAAATCTTTTCAGATAAAAATGGTAGTCAACTAGTATTGTGTACAGATTGTAGTACCGAAAGTGTACCGCTAAGGCAAGAAAGACTGTGATTGGTATTAATAATACACGTCACACACGGGAAAATTTGAAATAAGATTTTTTTAAAATTATATTTTGAAAATATACAGTTGCCAGACGTAAAACATGTATTAAAGTGAATAACTTGAACAATTCTTTCAGAAGAAAATAAATTGGAAAATGCGCAACTACCCTATTGATAAACATGAACTTTACTTATAGCCCTGAACAGATTTTGTGACAATGAAAAATGAGCTGCTCCAAATTACTTTTTTATTTATATTATTTTTTAATTTTCTTGATATGTTGTAAACCAAGCTTAGACGCTTACAACTAATATTTGGCAAGAAGACAAAATGGAACGTCCTATATATTTTTATATATTTGGAATCTACGTAAAATTTTGAATTCAATGATGCTTGAAATGCATTTTTATTGAAGAAATAAATCACAAAAACGTAATTTTGTCCGTTAAATCGAGGTTCTACAGTATAATGGAAAAAACTACATATTATTATTTTAAAATATTACAGGTGAATATATATTAGAGAATTAAAAGCTACTGCACTATCAGAAAATAACATTTCCCATGACCTTATTGCATAGATAGTACACGCCACAATAAAACCATAAGTATAATTGTGTGTCATTTGGTACGAGAATTTTTTTTAAAGAAATTTATTTTTTCTGTATTTTTAATGTAAGTTGGTATTGTCCTGTAATGATCGTTTTTATTTACGGCAATAATAGTTTTATGTACTGTAGTTTATGTGGTATAGAAATAAGTTAATGTGTTCAACTTTATTAAAAGTTTTATTCATTTTAAATATAAAATTAGATTTTAATTTGTGATTTCTATATTTCATGACCATGACCGAATCTCAAAATGAAAATATATGAACCATTAAATAGTTCAGACAAATATAATAATTTATTAATAGTGTGTTATTTTTGTAACAACTAATTATTTCACAATATCCTTTCCAACTTTCAATTTTCCCAAACGAAGATTTAAAATTTATTTAAATCAATGTAAATCTCCGTTTTGTTCATAAACTACCAATCTATAACAATACAAGAGAATAGGCACATGCGCACATGACAACATAACGTTAAAAATAAAACTGTCACTATTTGTAACATAAAATATTACAAGAGTGTTACAGAATCATTTATTTTTGATACATCCATTTAAACGCATGACGTTTGGTATGAAACTTTTCATGTTTTCTTTCGTTTAGTGAAACAAATCAAACAATAAACCACGTACCACACGAATGTTTAATATAGAAAATTTCTCATTGAGCAAAAATTCTTTAGAAAGTATTATAGGTACGATTGAGGAAATGTTTGCACGTACAAAACTTGTATAGCACACCTAGAAATGGGTAATACGCTGTGATTATTTACTTATTTATTTAACATTTTGTTACTTTTCTGTTTATATATTAAAAAAAAAGATATTAAGGATAAACTAGTTAATATTCCAAATATTAAAAATTTGATGTGGTCATCACAATACCTTCCGCTTTTTAATTTTTATTAATTTAAATACATACCTACATATTTACAAATCCTGCAAACTATATTAAGTTCCTTTGCATATATCTATTGCTTTACATGATCCATTTCGTTAATGTGTAGTTGTAAACTAATATTTGACATTTTGTTAACACGTGCTTATTCACAGCTGTTTGATTTTTAGTACTGCAAACATATCGAATTTATATCGGATAATACTGTACATCTAATTTTTATGTATGTTGAAAACTATATTACTTTTACTAACCTTAATTTCACTAGACTCAATACAATCTTCTTAACACGGTTTCATTATTAATTTTAATGTAATTGCTTCCTGACAGTGACATTTGTTTAAATATGTCAAAATTGTTATTCAAATATTATGTTTTTGTTTGACGCATAGGCAAGTTGCTAAAAAATTATATTCAATAAATTATTTACAAGAAAAACTGTTTAAAGTTTGTATAAATTATACTTCCGGTTATCCGATATACACTAAAACTAATGAGCTCTTCCCACATTAGTGTAGAATGGGTATACAAAATTTTAAAAAAATTCTGATTGATAGTATTTGAGTAATCGTGTCCACACGATCCACACACGCACCCACACACAGACACACACACACACACACACACACACACACACACACACACACACATACATACATACATACCTACAGACATAATTGTAAAAATGTTAAAATCGGATTCTAGGGACATAAAAACGTGCTTATTCACTAAAATCTCTATACATGCGATTTTTAGCACGATCCCTATACCTCCCTTACCTAGGGTAGCGGGAGGTAAAAATAGAAGCTATAAGATCCGATCTTCCAATCTCGGGTTAAAATTTTAAGTCAGTTAAATAAATAATATTAAGGGCCGGTTTTTCAATCCCTGGTTAAAATTTTACTTCTAGTTAAGTAAACAATTACATCGTTATGTTGACAGCAATGGTATATTTGTCATTTGACAGTTAACTTCGTTTCAATTTTGTTTATTTAGCTGGCAGTTAAAATTTTAACCAGAGATTGTAAGATTGGCCCTTAAGACGATTCTTAGCGACGAGACTGCGCTCAAAAATTTACAGACGATACAACTAAAATACGCCGCCTACTGTATAGCTGAGGGAGAGAAGCGTAATGAAGTATAGGTAGTGCGTAGCTAAGACTGTAACTGTACTACTGAACTTTGAGAGCAAATTAATAAAAATTTAAGAAAATAATGTTTGTACCGCAAAACTCCTCAACCTCTATTTCTACGAATTTGAGTATAAATTTTTAGTATGTTATTAGCATAAAATCAATGAACAATGAGTTCCAAACGAAATTTAAAATTTTGCATAGGACTTGATGATATCAGCTGTCCAAAATAGTTGATTTTGAAGTAGTCATAATATGCCCCTTAAAAAGTGTATGATTAATTTGTACATCACTTTCTTCTTTCATAATGTATACAGTTTGTAATGAATAGTTTAATAGTGCGGGCTGTAGCGTTTCGCGCGAATCTCATGTTTTACATCATTTTGAGGACTGCTATGTATGGGATCGTCTTAATCGGCAGAGAAATATGGTGGCAGTAAACAGAAAAACTGATTGAGTTTAAACTTGAAAACTAATTGATTATTGACCTGTCATCTTACTTATTCAGTACTATACCGTGTTTTTAAACTATAGACAGAACTAGACGAAGTCACATTTACACCCCTAGAAGTTACCAAAAAAAGTCACTAGATTTGTTTGGCGGGGGAATTGAAATGTTAAAATGAAGGTCACGTCAGCATTTATACTTTACAGGTTATTTTCATTAACCAAAACTATTATAGATAATCTACTTAATTTATTCATATAAAATCATAAACACATAACTTTTAATTATAAATTAATTAACGGTATTATTTTTTTTGTAATTCCTTGATGAAAAATTTATATGTTATAACTGTTTTTATTCGTGAAATATCACAAAAAGAGAAATGAAACAAAAAACACGTGCAAATTCAACAAGTGATTTGACAACGACTGAGAGTTTGACGTTGCAATTACGTTTGAAGGTTAACTTGAAATTTCGTCTGGTTAAATGCGGCTTCACGATATAGCGCAGCAGCCAATCACAGGCTTTGATTTTCTCACTAGAATTTCTAGTTACTGTCTATAGTTTAAAAACAGAGTATAAGCATGAAAAATATCAAAAGTAACGTAAAATTATAAACATAAATATCATTCTATTATAAATTAAATGAAGTTAATAAATTTATGAAGTAGAACACAATGAAAAAATAAAATATTGGGTATATATATTATATGATGCTACTAATAGCAATGGCAGATGTGCCTTAATTTTTATCGTTTTGATGATATTAGGAGTGGCATTATGGGGTCATTTCACATTTTCTGATATGTAGGTGTATGTTTTACACCTTATAAGTCTTTAGGATCAGAGATATGATTTTTTAAAAGTTGCGTTTAATTTCAAATATTTCAACGGCTGATGACACAGTTTCACGAATACGACAGTCGAGCTCTACTGGTTTAATTTGGAACTATAATTGTTTGTTTTGGTATTTATTTAAATAAGTAAATAGTACTATTAAAGATATATAGAAAGTAATAATATTCTTTTTTCTTGTTCACTTGCATATTTTGCTGTCAGCTGTCACAATTTTAGGTTATATTACTATTTCATGTGTGAAGCGAAAATGTGTATGTGTGTGGAAGAGAAATGTCTTCGTGTGGGTATGTAACAGTGACGGCACAAATTTAGTCCGTGTTTACAACCGCGAAAGTTTGTTAGCAAATTTATGAATGAAAAGTCGCATATTTCAAATTATTTTATATTACTATATTTAGTAAATGATTTTAAAATGACCCCATTGTGTGAATCAGCAAGCCATTTTTAAGATCAGATTTGTAAGATGTCAAAAGTTTTGCTTTTCACTTTGTTATTATCTTAACAAATATGGTAACAGTAATTGTTAATAAGTGTGTTGCCATCTAATACAGTCTTTAGAAAAAAAAAACTTTTTTTAAACTAATAATAAGTTAAAAAGAGACATCTATTTCAGACCACGCTTATTATAAGAATTTGTAGATGTAGGTATATATTCATGAGTGCCTTATTCCTGGGTCAACGAACACTAAGATCAACGATGAGCGTCTTTATTTGTCACTGATAATTTTATATACAAATACTTCTGCAATACTCCGATATTTTACGTGTAATTTGAATCATTCTGACAATTATTTTTTTGTTGAACATATTAAATTAATTATATAAGTTTAAAACAGAAATCATATTAACATCGACCGAAAAATACATGCGACATTATTCAAATAACCATTAAATAACTAAAATAATACATTTGATATAGTTTCTCGATTATCTTTTCCTATTTCTTGTTGTTTCCAAACTTAATTTTGTAACACTGCTTTATAAAAAAAAGTGTTACAAAGTTCAATTTTGTACAACTGTTTTCAGGGATTTTCTTATTTGTGAAGTTGCTAACTTAGTGACAAACACAGATCTATCATATTACTTGTGATTGCTCATGTAAAATTATTTCAATAAAGGTGACGGAAGGTATTGTCTTTGGTTAAAAAATTCGGTGGTGAATTTTTAATGAATAAGCACGTTTAGGGTCCCTAGAATACGATTTTACTAGTTTTACGATGTTGTCTGTAGGTATGTGTGTCTGTATGTGACAAATTTTTCTCCAACGATAACTTCAATACTGCAATTTTAAAAATTATAATTCTTTCTTATTCCTCTTGTTTACATCCATATGAAGAGCTGATTTGATTTTAGTTTTAATTGGTCAACCGGAAGTTCCCTTATTTGAAGTTCTTAACAGTTTTTTATTTTTGAAAAAACGCAGTTAAATATAATTTTTTGACATTTTATGTAATAATCAATATGAAATAAATAAAATAAAATAAATAAATATGTCATCACGGCATATTACCCATTTCTGGGTGTGCCATTATCTACAACACATGTAGACATCGGTAATGATAACGATATATTTTACCGTGTGGGCGCTTACCAGGCGTCACCTCACGGGCACTCATAGCTGGTGTGAAGAGTGCACCACAGGGGTCACTTTTGTGCCATTTAAAATTGGAAATATTTGGCGTCTGTCGGAATATGAAGGAATATCTTATTGTCTATACGGTTTGATTACCTATCTAATTTATTGAACATATATGAAGGAAAATGTATTCATAAATTAGCTTTACTATAATCATGGAAACATCTAATATATTCAAATAATTCTAATTGACAGATGTCAGAGTTAAGTGCAAGTTACATAGTGTATGTTCGTGTTAGAATTTTATTGGATTTATAGAATTGTTTCCAAGGTACTCTCGGTATGGAATTGTACAAAATAGTATATGTTCGTGTTACAATTTTACTGGGTATATAGAATCTTTTCCAAGAAACTTCTTCTACGGATCTTAAAACGTGGTCATTTACCAAAGTTTCGACATATGATTTTTAGCACGATCCCTATATCTCCCTTCCCAAGGGTAGCGGGAGGTAAATATAGATCCCTTATTATTATTTTAAATAAAAAACAAATTTGTTACGATAGTTTAATTATGAAGTATTGCCAGCATCCTTAATTAAAATTATTATTATCGGTTTGGTCCAACTTGTTATAAGAAACCACCAGTTTGTTGTTAAGTCTCGATATTTGTTTCCGTTGCGCATGTAATGGTAAAGTCCATCCTCGTGACGTGACAGTACCTTTGGAGGGTGCCTTGGCTTTGAAGGTGGGCGCGAACGGCATGGTGGCGGTGGTACGGCACTTGCACGGAGGACTCGACACGACACTAGCACCAGCACTTCAGTACTACATCCTAACCCGCGCCGTGACCGATATAGCGCGCAGTGCTCGCCGTTGCCGACTGACCGACTAAATTTGACGAGCGCCAGCACCACACACACATACACCAGCACCACTGTTTGTTTAGCTACGCTAGTCGACAATCTATTTACGTATCGCCGAAAATTAACTCCGTAATATGTGAGGAGTGAGGAACTAACTCACTCAATGAAATGAACCTCAATATATAAGTATTCGTAACTGACTAGTTCTTTTCACAAGTTTTTACCTCTCGCTAAGAGAGGTATTGGATTCATGCTAAAATTCGCATATCCAGATTTCATTGAATAAGCACGATTTAAGGTCCCTAGAATCCGATTATAACATTTTTAAAATGATGTCTGTGTGTGTGTGGATGTTGTAGACACGATTCCTCAAAAATCATAAGACTTAAGAATTGTTTAACTATGGATTCCTCAATCTGACATCCCTGGGAAGAGCTGAAAAGGTTTTGGTAACAATTGAACAAACGGAAGTAGTAGTTTCTGAGAAAAATTCTTCTAAATATAATTTTTTGGAAATTTTTGTTATTCAATATTGAAGAACATAAAATTGTCTATCTAATACACTTAAAATATTTATTATATCTTGTATAAATTTAGAGATAAAGACACTATAATATATAGAGTAATTTAATCACAGAGGCCAAGGCACTACGGAAATCAGTTGACAAATTCCAATGTTTATAACATAGTTTTTAAATGACACATGTCAGTGTCAAAAATCAACAGTTTTAGTGACATTCTAACAGCTTTTTCTGGGAAGTATATTTAATCTTTCTTATTGTTTTATTAATTAAATATTTGAAATTACAGGTAAAATGCATATATCCATCAGAAATACCGCCAATCTGGTTAATGAATTGGAAGAATCTCTGAAATTTAGAAACTTCCTCATACAATGAAAAATAGATATAATTAGAATTATATGTGTGCAGAAGACATGTTAAATACAATAAAAAACAGTATTTGGGTAAATTTCTGTATTTTTTTTGTTATAAAATGACGGTTTGAAAGGGAAGTGCAATTCAATATTTATATAGCGTAAAATGGAAATGGCGAGAGGTCTTGTGCTGGCCACAACAGATTTTTTCTAAATTATTTGCTTTTGTCATTAAAAAGTTGAGGTCTAATCAATGTTGGGACACCTAAGTTTCATACACTAGTGGTTCACTAATAATAAGTATCATCTTAGAAGATGACATAACCATATGAACTGTCATACCAAATTTCATCCAAATCATATAAAGCGTTCTGTTATTATAAGCAAAATAATTTTTTTCTCGAAGAACTTTGAAGCAGAATCAGGGCCGGATTGAGGAATCAAAACGGCCTGAGCGATTTGAAGAATATCGGCCAATGGGCCAATGGGGACTTATGATTTTAGAATTTTTGGATTGCCATCTAGTGAGTTCTGAAATATCTTTCAATGGGCCCATAAACCAATTTTTTAAAATATAAATGAAAGTTCGTTTCATTTTGAAGCAATTCGTGGTATCAAAAAGTCATAATTGTTTTTTGTATAGCTGCATTTGATTTTTAAAGAAATCTATTGCTATCTTTCTCACATTAGTTTCTGTAGTAGGCTGCGCGAGAAAAATACCAATAGTGTGACGTCATTTGTGGCCTGGAAATAAACTCAAATATCTCGCTAAGTAATTATTCTTCGATGGGACAATCCGGCTCTGAGTAGAATACTGGCTAAATGGTACACTTTCTGGAAGAAGCAAGTTTAGTTAAATCGCCTTATTTAAACCTCAGGAATCTGTGGTCAAGCCATGTCCCCCTTGTATTTATACAAAGTGATCAAGAATTACTAAAGGTCACGTGACACCTTTTGTTTCAAAATAATGTCAAAACTATATTTCAATTTTCCATTATTTATAAAAACTACATTCCATATAGTACCCTGTTTTTGACTATGAAGGCCGTGGGTTTGGGTTCGTTATCTTAATGAAATTGAAATTTTTTTTATTCTTAATTTGTTAGCACTTTGTATTAAATTGGAATTTAAAATATTTAAATACATAATCCATATGTCCTTGAATAAAAGATAAATTATTTAAATACATGCATTTATTCATATTTCATTTAATAAAATATAAATTTCTACCCCATTCCGGGAAACACACTCTTCCATCTGATGTCAATAAGTTAAATTTACTTTCAACACTAAAAATAACTAATTTCGGAAAACTACAGTCTTAGTTTACTTTTCTTATGGCTTTCTCCTACAGCTACTCTGTTAATATTCTTCTTATGCTTTCTATCTTAATTTTGGATTTTCTTAATATCCAGCCTTAATCCCAGAGGGTTAAATATTTATTCTTGTAGAACTAGTTTCAGGTTTATTTGCTAATCTTTTTTCATTTTTGAACTTTTCAATAATATGCAAGTGCTTTATTGCACATTTTAGATATACTTCTATTACTTATTTCCATTATTATTATTATGGAAAATTATTCATTTTCTCCGCTCTCTACGGTACTGTGACGACCCATAATTTTTATCATGCAGATATACAGGGTGTTAATACTAAATCGTTACACTCGAAAATGGTAGTAAGAACTCATTAAAACAAACAACTTTTCTTAGTTCCAATTTTTGATTTGGTACCCCAGTTCGTAGTTATTGGAGTTCTTTTCTTTTTCGAAAATCGTTATAACTCCTTTAGTTAAAAGAAAAATTTTTATATATCAATTTGAAAGTATTTAATTAAATGAATCCTTATTTTAGAAATATAAATAAATTAGAAAACAGTCAATGTCAATAATGTGCAGACTTCTTTATTATCTTTTCTCCTTAAAATTACATTTCACGATCAATTGTGACAACTTGATTTTTGAATTGAATAATCTGAACACACTGTAAGTCAAGTAAATGAATAAAGACTTTTTTTGGATAGACTGAAAAAAAAATTAGGACAAATATTGTTGTAGATAGTTTAAGGATTTTATAAATGTTTTATTTTCGAAAATCGATGTAGTGATTATCAAAAAATCATGTTTTGAAATTTTTGAAAGATCGCCATTTTGTCATTTGAAAAAATAAAAAATAATTGTAAATGTCAAGTGTTTTAGAGAACCTAAAAGTAAATTTGAAAGAAAAAAAAAATCGGTAGTCTTTAAAATAAGGGAGCACCAAATCAAAAATTGGAACTAAGAAAAGTTATTTGTTTTAATGAGTTCTAACTACTATTTTCGGGTGTAACGACTTAGTATTAACACCCTGTAGAGGTATTATACAAAAAAAACTATAAATTAAACAAATTTTGTTTCATTTTTATGACGGCTTGGAAGGGTCAGGGTAAAATATTTTTTTCTCTAAAATCCCAACTTTTTAACTCAGGAACGCGTTGCGGCAGTGCTGAACGACCAAATACCGAAATTCGCGATGTGGTCGTGTTTTTTTAGGAATTGCCAGTTAGGTTCAACCGGACTACGGAATTTATAGATTTGTTTTATTTTAAATTCATTTTTGCACTTAGAAAGTAAACTACGTGCGAATATTCTCGTTCTGTTTATATATAAATATGTCTGTAGTTGAGTACTCAGTACAGGTAGTGACAGGATGTTTGGCATATAATATTTTGATTGTTGGAATACTGGCTATTTAAGTTTTCCGGTTTACTGAAACACGGTCACATATCTCTCTTCAACTGTTTCGTGTTGTTTCTGTCTGCTCTGGGCCCAAGCCAAGCCAACTAAGATCTCGGTTCCTCAATCATTTTTGTTACGCTGGTGATGTTTTAATTAGATGATTTATTTTTGTAAATCAAATTTATCTCTCACATTTACCTGAGTAATTTGCATGATTTATTTTCGCTAATGTATACGGAAAAGAGTGCAAAGCTTTTAAAATAATATTTCCCGAGGGAATACTTTTTGCACCTTCTACGTAACCTGAATGAGTAAGTATCTAAAATTATATCTTGTGTGTATCATTTACGATGAAATTCATAAACAAACGTAAGTATCACAAATATTTGCAGTTTGAATACTTAGAGCAAGCCAGTCCTTATGGATCGATTCTGTTCACATCTGTGACTCTTACAGATCTGTAAAAGTCTAATGTGGCCGGCATACAACCTCTCGTCAATTCCATATTTAAAATAGCAATGAGTTTTCCCAAGGAGCACAAATAAGTTTGTTATTAGTTCTATTTACTTTAAAAAAACATTTCTTAAAACTTTTTAACTTGCATTATACCTATTATGCAACGATAATTTATTGATTCTGACGTTTATGCGACGTTTATGTCAAGCGGGTGGGGAATCTATTCAACTAATTTACATGAAACTAAATTATAAAACGTTTTAATAACTATTATGTGATGTGACCAAATAATAAGTACGACACATAACTTCGCATTGTAGTTTAAAAGACTAGAACAAAGTTGTACAAGGTAAAATAACTTAAAAATGTGACAATTCCGCTAACTGTAAGTTACAGTAACTACATTATTAGTTATAATGTCTTAATAAAAACTCTATGTTCCTTGGGTTAAGTAAAGTATCAATTTCGGTTGATCGTTTGTAAACAAAAACTAATTTTTTGTTCCAATAAATAGAAAAGTCCGTAATACGAAATTATGGAGTATGTGTTACCTCGAAAATCTGTTAAGAGCTCTAATTTAATTACCACTTCCGGTTTATCATATATAATCAAAATCTAATATGCTGTTTCAAATTATGTACGAGTTTTAAATACCAAATATTCATATTTTAATATATTTTTTCAAGAAAATCTGTATAGAGCTTCCAGTAAAATACCACTTCATTATTAATGTTAGAAAAAATGTAATATGTAGTCATTAATAAAAAAGTCTTAAATACCAAATTTGAAAAGTTTGGGTTATAGCATCATATATTTTTCACGAGCTTCAAGTAAAGTATCACTTCCGGTTTATCGATTTTAGCCAAAATCTAACACATTGTTCCTCATGATATAAAAGTCTTAAATACAAAAATCTGTTGTTGCCAGCACAAGACCTCTCGCCATTTCCATATTAGGCTATATAAGTATTGTATTGCACTTTGCTATCGAACCGTCGTTATATAACAAAATAGTATAGAACTTGACCCAAATACTGTTTTTTATTGTATTTAACATGTCTTCTGCACACATATAATTCTAATTATATCTATTTTTAAATGTCACAGATTCTTCCAATTCATTAACCATTTGGCGATATTTCTGATGGATATATGTATTCATATTACCGATAATTTCAAATATTTAATTAATAAAACAATAAGAAAGATTAAATGTACTTCCCAGAAAAAGCTAATAAAATGTCACTAAAACTGTTGATTTTTGACACTGAAATATGTCATTTACAAATTATGTTATAAACATTTGAATTTGTCAACTGGGTTCCTTAGTGTAGTTTCGCCTACTCGACGTGTTATATCCCGATATTCTACATATTATAGCGTCTTTATCTCTAAATTTATAGAAGACATAATAAAAAATTTAAATGTATCAGATGTAGAATTTTGTTCTTCAAAATTAGTAATATCAAAAATTTTCAAAATATTATATTTGGAAGAATTTCTTTTAAAAACTACTACTTCCGGTTGTTCAATTGTTCCCAAAACTTTTTCAGCTCTTCCCAGGAATGTCACATTGAGGAATTCATAGTTAAACAGGTCTTGAGTCTTACAGTTTTTGAGGAATCGTCCGTCCAACATCCAGCCATACACACACACACACACACACGCACACACACACACACACGCACACACACACACACATACACACATCCCCACACACACACACACACACACACACACACACACACACACACACACAGACGTCATTGTAAAAATGTAAAAATCGGATTCTAGTGACCTTGAAACATGCTTATTTATTAAAATCTGGATATGTGATTTTTATCATGATTCCAATACCTCTCTTATCGAGAGGCAAAAATTGAAAAGTTTTGGATTATTTTTACCTCTCGCTAAGAGAAGTATTGGAATCATGCTAAAAGTCACATATCCATATTTTAATGAATAAGCACGTTTCAAGGTCACTAGAATCCGATTTTAACATTTTTACAATGATGTCTGTGTGTGTGTGTGGATGTGTGTGTGTGTGTGTGTGTGTGTGTGTGTGTGTGTGTGTGTGTATGGCTGGATGTTGGACGGACGATTCCCCAAAAACTATAAGACATAAGAACCTGTTTAACTATGAATTCCTCAATCTGACATTCCTGGGAAGAGCTGAAAAGGTTTTGGTAACAATTAAACAACCGAAAGTAGCAGTTTTTTAAAAAAAAATTCCAAATATTAATTTTTGAAAATTTTTGATATTACTAATTTTGAAAAACAAAATTCTACACCTGATACATTTAAATTTTTTATTATATCTTCTATAGATTTAGAGATAAAGACGCTATAATATATAGAATATCGGGATATAACAAGTCGAGTAGGCGAAACTACACTAAGGAAACCAGTTGACAAATTCAAATGTTTATAATATAATTTGTAAATGACAGATTTCAGTGTCAAAAATCAACAGTTTTAGTGACATTTTGATAGCTTTTTCTGGGAAGTACATTTAATCTTTCTTATTGTTTTATTAATTAAATATTTGAAATTATAGGTAATATGCATATATCCATCAGAAATACCGCCAATTTGGTTAATGAATTGGAAGAATCAGTGACATTTAGAAACTTCCTCAGACAATGAAAAATAGATATAATTAGAATTATATGTGTACAGAAGACATGTTAAATACAATAAAAAACAAGTTTGGGTAAAGTTCAGTAATATTTTGTTATAAAACGACGGTTCGATAGCAAAGTGCAATACAATACTTATATGGCCTAATATGGAAATGGCGAGAGGTCTTGTGCTGGCCACAACAGATTTTTTAATATAGTTTTTCATTAAAAACTATTATGGGCTTCAAGTAAATAATCTCTTCCGGTTGTCCAATATTACCCAAAATCTAAACAACTCTTTATATGAATGCAGAAAGCTTAAATACGGGAAATAGAAGTTTTTAAAATGAAAAAGTTTCACATCCTTTGACTACAAAATTTTTACATTACTATCTATTTATTTTATTATTACTGACTTTTCATCTTTTTAAATGTTATTTTTTTTTATAAAGTATGACGACACTGTGATAATTTTATTCAAATTTGTTCCCCATGTATGGTTTTAGTCGAAACTTTGGCTTGAAATAAATAATTTCACTGCAGACTGCTTGTCCGATTATTTTTCCTTCGGGACCCCTCATCCATTCCTCAGTCGATTATCGCTCAAGTTCATTTATTGAATCAGGAGGTTTGTTCGATGACATGTACTAGGCCGCCCTAATGTTAACTTTCTTACACTAACATGTTTTATGAGAAACGGGCAGCTTCTGGCAGACTGTTCAATGACAAAAATTTTAAGAACTAGTGCTCACGATTCTGACCTGACTCGGGAGGTGGTGTAAAAGTTCAGAGTAGGAGTGGGAGTAACTAAATGTTGTTCGGTAGACATTTTAATTCTATCCTATCTACACATATGTTTATTAACGTAAAATTTTACACATTAAGAAAATAAAATAATGGATTCAGATATAGTATATTCTCTTTGTTTTGTTATATAAACAATTAATTAATATATCTGTCTCTGAATCTGATGAAGAATCAAGTGATGATTGATCTTCGTCAGAATCGTTTATTAGTTCAAACATTATGCTCTTTAAAACAGACATTTCTGCAGTCACTTCTTTGCAGCTTTATGATATGACTGTGTTTATAAACAACCTAACCTTTTACACCTTTGGCTACGCTTGGCTTAATTACTCACAACTGAGCAAACTTGCCCAAAATACACTAGTGTGTTTTAAGGCGTTATCACACGAATGCTAAAATCAACAACTAGTTGCCGATTTGCAGCAACTTCATGCATTTCGAGCAATCTTGCACGTGTGATAACAAACTTCAATATGAGCAACTAGTTTTCGGTAATGATCGAAAACTTTGCTCAGAGTTGCCGATTTTGAAGCGACCTCATGTAATGCGCATGTGCAATAATTTGAAAGTCCCTAGATTTAAATATTAGTGTAAAAAGTATAAAAAAGATAGTGGATAGAGGTAGTGGTGAGAAGAAACAAAAACACAAAATGACATCGCAAAAGAAAAATGAATTCGATCAGTGCTTGAATGAAATAATTAAGAAAGATAAAGTTGTATGGGACATGACAGATACATGTTTTAAATCGAAAAAAATAAAAAAAATGCGATTTGACATTCTCAGTAAATGGAGGATTTGTATGAAAACTTCAAATAAGAGTTTTCTAAACAAATTATCTCCATACTCCAAACGCCTTTTTCGTTGCAACCAGGGCTTAACTAATATTGTCCTTTATTTTTTGTGACTTTATGACTTTTTTCATCCAGAAGCAATATTGTAGCTGCAGATAATACTACAGTTTTCATTTTGTCCATTTTAATTTTTTAAAACGTTAAATTCTTGATCTACCAATCTACCAACTGGTTAAACTTAAAAGCACAATATTACAAGCAACTTCAAACTGGTGTGATAGAAAAAATTGATGATTTTGAAGTTGCCTGTCAAATTAGTTGCCGATTTTACCTCTCGTGTGATAACTGCTTTATGAAACCACAAGAATTAGACTGAACTAGTGCACACTACACTGCACTGCACTATTCTGCTCTGCACTTCAAGTTCTTCTCATCGAACATAGCTAGGATCAAACTTTAGCATATTGTGCTGCGAGCTACAAATCATTCTGAAGGTCTAGAGGTTATATTTAACAATAACAGTTGCGGCTGCATTATGGACGTTTTACATGATTAGGTAATCCATTAAAGCACTCCTACTCCTACAAGTTGGTTGTGCAGACGGCAACCGTTCTAATCGAGACGCGGACGCAGAGGTTGCGAAACCGTGCTGGCTCGCGGCCACGTCGTCACGTGGTGCTTGCACTGTGGAGCGTCTCAGACGCACACACCCACGCACGCCACGGCTAATTACTCATACATATTACCAAACTAAATTAGGGCAGCCTCTAAATCATTTCCATGCAGGAATTGGAATTAATTTATTCCTGAAACATTTCACTGCTTATGACACTTTTAATGATTAACTTGTACAGGTATCTCTTGAATGGTATACGGTTTCGTTATAACATGATTAGATAATTTTACTCAAACTCGTAAAACACGAAGCATATTCACTTCGCGGTATTGAGAAATTACTATAAAAAAATCTGATGTGGCCAACACAAAACCTCCCGCTATTTAATTTTTACATACATACATACGTACATAAAATCACGCGATTCCCACTTAGGGGGCTAGCAAATACCCGGAAACAATAGTATCAATAAGAAAAGGGATAAGAGTAAGAGCTCAGCTGACTCACTTCACTCTTTAACAACATTCTTCTTTCGCCTTGTCCACAATCATCATAGCATTCATACATAAGAACATATTAAAGTGACCGATTTCTGGTAGCGAATAACCCCATCCGGACCACAATAATAGTTACGCAACAATCTTCCTTCGCCAAACTTTCCTATCCATTTTTATTAATTTAAATACATACTTACGTATTTACTAACACTGCAAACTGTACCATTGCATAAAACTATTGATTTATTTACTATTTTTTTTTTTAAATGTCACTATTATTAATTTGAAGTGATTAGTTTTTTGACAGTGACATTTAATGTCAGTTACATTCATTTGAAATATGAACTGTTTAACAAAGGAATTGTGTTTATCTTAGGCTTCGGGACTAATAAAAAAAATTATTTTTAAATTTATCTGCAAAATATATAGAAAAAGTATTAATGTATTCCTGTAGAAAATTCAATAATCTTTAAGTTTCATAAGACATAAAATGCGAAAAAATGGCATTTAAGAAAAACCATTATGAGCTTCAGGTAAAGTGCCATTTCCGGTTATCCGATTTACACCAAAATCTAATGGCTTCTTTTCATATTAGAATAGGATAGAAATACAAGGTTTCAGAATTTTCTGAATGATAGTATTTGAGTTAGAGCGAAGACAAATCCCTACACATACACACACACACATACATACATACATACATACACACACACACACATACATACATATACACACACATACACACCTACAGACATCATCGTGAAAATGTTAAAATTGGATTCTAGGGACCTTAAAACGTGGTCATTTACTAAAATCTCGATACGTGATTTTTAGCACGATCCCTATACCTCCCTTACCAAGGGTAGCGGGAGGTAAAAATCTGTTCTGGCCAGCACAAGACCTTCCGTCAATTCGATGTATTTTGTACAAATCCCATACCAAAAGGACCTTGGAACAGTTTCTATAGTATCATGTAAAATCGAACACGAACACATACTATTTTTTACAAATTCCATACCAAAAGTTCATTTGAAAAGGTTCTATAAATCCAATAAAATTATTACATAAACATACACTAAGTAAAATGCACTTGACACTTCATTCTTTTTGCTTCAGCTTTCCCCTATTTTATTAAGGGTCGCTGTTTCCATGATAAATAGCAAAGCTGACTAATTTTTAAAAATTAATTTCTTTATAATGCTTTAACTCTACATCTAATGAATATGAAAGAAAATGTATAATCAAACCGTATAGAGAAGAGTATTTTCTTTAACATATATAATAACAAAATATCAAAAAATAATATTTAACTGCGTTTTTTTAAGAAAAACTGTTAAAAATTTCAAATAAGGGTACTTCCGGTGGATCAATTATAAACAAAATCTAATCAACTTTTCATATGGATGTACAGAAGAGGAATACGAAAGAATTATAATTTTTAGAATTGTAGTATTGGAGTTATCGTCGGAGAAAAATTTGTCACACATGGAGACACATACACACACACACACACACACGCACATACGGACACACACACACATACATACATACAGACATCATTTTAAAAATAATAAATTCGTATTGTAGGGACCCTAAAACGTGCTTATTCATTAAAAACTCACCACCGAATTTTTTGACCAAAGACAATACCTTCCTTACCTAAAGGTGACGGAAGGTACAAAGAAACAAAATATCTTTATAACTACTATTGTTAATTAGTTTATTTTCATTATTGTTATTTTTATCTCTTGCTAAGAGAGGAAGGTATTGGATTCATGCTAAAAATCACACATCCAGATTTTAATGAATAACCGCGTTTTAAGGTCACTAGAATCCGATTTTAACATTTTTACAATGATGTATATATATATATATATATATATATATATATATATATATATATGTGTGTGTGTGTGTGTTTGTGTGTGTGTGTGTGTGTGTATCTGTGTATGTATGGATGTGTGAATGTTGTAGAGACGGTTTCTCAAATTCTATCAGATTGAAGACTAATTTAACTATGTATTCCTTAATCTGATATTAATGGGAAGAGCTGAAAAGGTTTTGGTAACTATTAGACAACCGGAAGTAAAAACTCTTCTAAATATTATTTTTTTGCAAATTTATGTTATTACAAATTTTAAAGAATGTAAAATTCTCTATCCAATACATTGAATATTTTCATTATATCTTCTATAGATTTAGAAATAGACTGAATTGTAAGTACATAAAATAATCAATTGCATAATGAATCAATCATCTATGGAATCCAGTTGAAAAATTAAAATGTTTGTAATTGACATAAATATCAAGTGTCAAAATTCCAGACATTACTAAAGACTTTTTCTGGGAAGTTAATATTTCTTATTTTATCATTAATTAGAAATTTAAAATTATAGATAGATACCTGCATAAGAAGCCGAATATTAAAAAAAGAAAAATTAGAGAATTTCTGAATTTAAAAATACTATAACATATAAAAAAATCAAAAAATCGTGGAATCCCCCTTTCATTGATGAAATTGGCGGTATTTCTAAATGATATATTATACATTTTATGTATTTGTAATTTTAAATATTTAATTAATAATATTATTGTTAAAATATCTCTGCATTTTTGTCACTGACATTTATTCGTCAATTACAAACATTTAAATTTTTCAACTGGTTTCTATGGAGCGTTGAGATTCATTACAAAACAATATTTTACACATCAGGTTGTCCAATTGTTACCAAACCGTTTTAAGCTCTTCCCATTATTGTCAGATTGAGGAATCCGTAGTTAAAAATCTGTTGTGACTAGCACAAGACCTCTCGCCATTTCCATTTTATGTTATGTAAGTAATGTATTGCATTTCGCTATCGAACTTTACCCAAATATTTTATTTTATTGTATTTAACATGTCTTCAGCATCAGCACACATACAATTCTAATTATATCTATTTTTCATTGTATGAGGAAGTTCCTATTTGTCAGAGATTCTTCCAATTCATTAACAAGATTGGCGGTATTTCTAATGAATATATGCAGGTTACCTATAATTTTAAATATTTAATTAATAAAACCATAAGAAAGATTAAATGTACTTCCCAGAAAAAGCTTTCAGAATGTAACTAATACTTTTGATTTTTGACACTGATATCTGTCATTTACAAATTATGTTATAAACATTTGAATTTGTCAACTGGTTTCCTTAGTGTAGTTTCGCCTACTCGACTTATTATATCCCGATATTCCATATATTATAGCGTCTTTATCTCTAAATTTATAGAAGATATAATAAAAAATTTAAATGTATCAGATGTAGAAATTTGTTCTTAAAAATACGTAATATCAAAAATTTTCAAAAAATAATATTTAGAAGATTTTTTTTTAAAACTACTACTTCCGGTTGTTCAATTGTTACCAAAACCTTTTCAGCTGTTCCCAGGAATGTCAGATTGAGGAATTCATAGTTAAACAGGTCTTATGTCTTATAGTTTTTGAGTAATCGTCCCTCCAACATCCACACATACATACACACATCCACACACACACACACACACACACACATCATCGAAAAATGTCAAAATCGGTTTATATGGACCTTAAATCGTGCTTATTCACTTAAATCTGGAGATGTGATTTTTAGCATGAATCCAATACCTCTCTTAGCGAGAGGTAAAAAGGTCTTAAGTCTTATGGAATTTAAGAAATCGTTTATCCAACATCCATACACACACACACACACACACCACACACACACACACACACACACACACACACACGCACGCATAGACAGGCATCATTGTAATAGTGTTAAAATCGGATTGCAGTGGTCTTGTAACTTAATAAAAGTACAATACGATGGCGACACTTGGTGAAACAGTTTAAATAAGATATTTATAAAAATAACAATTGACATATTTCACAAGATTTCAATCTTTGAATCCGCTCATTCAGCCGACTTAATGCCTCCTAGTGGCGTCAGTACATCACACTGAATAGCACCATTAAGAGCGAAACGCATCTATGGTTCTGGATGAGTGAGCCAGTCTCTGATAAATGACCGAGAGGTTGATAAAGAGACTGAAATCTTGTGAAAGTGAAGTGTTATTTTTTTAAATATCTTCTTGAAACATGCTTATTTATTAAAATCTGAATATGTGAATTTTAGCATAAATCGAATTCCTTACTTAGAGGTATATTGTTGACAAAATATATATTTCTAAGGTGAAGCTCTAATTTTGGCAAGAATCAAAGCAGAAAACATTAACAAAAGTTAACTACAGGGCGACAGGATGAACTTTAAAGTGATAGAATTTAATTTGTAGCAACCTAGTGAACATTTACAGGCCTATTCTGTAAAACATGCGCTTAACGAATCATTATCATAACGATAATTGTTGTTATGAAAATCGTTATTTGTATTTTACGAAAATCGTTATTTTTGTATTCTGTAAGATCGATCGTTAAAACATTATCGTTGAATTTAATTGATAACGAAATCGTTATAATTTTTTTTTGCGATTGGTACTATTGTTTACTCAATTCACTATTAAAACTGGCATTTAAATTTCATTTTGAAAATTGTTGTTGAAGATTTATATTATTATTTCATTTTATTAATGGTTATTTATTATTATTCTCTATTATATTAGATATAGATAAGTAAACGAGGGCCTCAAAAACTACAAAAGAACAATATGCTGCTATGTAGACTTTCTTGCAAGTAATGTCGCTCTGAGAACAAATAAATATTATCCAGAGAATCCAAATCAGATTGAAGAAGCATATGCTGAATTGGCTAGGGGATTACATGCACTCCGTAAAATAAAGCATATGTAAAAGTATGATTAATATAGAGCACTTTTAGGAGATTTGGTATAGCAGTTATCATTGTATTTGCTTCTAGGAATGGCAACAGTTCAGTAAAGTCTGCTGCGGCGACTCGTGATAATCTAAATAATTTTCTAAATTTTCCTGTGGGATAGTAAAAGGATCACTTTTATCTCTTAAAGCCCTATGAATTTTTCGAAGATTTTTCCTGTAAAATATATATAGTAAAATTGGAATATAATCTGACATATTTTTAAAATATATAATTACCTTTCATTATTTTCTTCGAAAAAGTGAAGAAATAATAATAATTCGGGATCACCATTCATTATAATGGCAATTAATATTTCAAGAATATTGAAATGTGATTGAAATGCAACAAATCGTTAACATAACGATCAGTTTTTTCTTGTCGTTAAAAAATAACGATTTTACGAAATTCGTTATCATCTTGTCGTTATGAACAATTGAATTTTTGCTTACAGAAACACGATTCGATATGTCATAACGATCGCTTGCAGAATAGCCCTGTTAATGTTATTATTAATTTACATAGCGCAAGTTGCCAATTTATTATAATAAAGTTGTAAAATCAATTTTTGTTGAAATATAATAATTCATAACCTACAATTTTTATGCAAAAGAGTATATGACACTAAACTGACATTTAAAAACTAAAACCACTTTATTGCGACGCCATCGATCAGTTTTTTCGTGAATACATTATTCTGGATTGAAATTGCCAACAGTCATTTTGATTTCCAATGTACTTTTAATGAACAAAAGCGTATCGAATTGAAACATCATTCTAGATTTTTGACGTTACGATGCGCTTTTCTGCATTAAATGGATAATGATAACACAGGAATTTTTATTTGATTTTTCTAAAAATTAAAATATCTCAAAAACTATTGCGTCTATCCAGTTTTAGAAAAAATGTATTTTTTTGCGTATTTTGGTTGCTGAAAATGAAATAACAAGATTATGAACAATTCTTTAAATATATTCGTAAGAGTGTGCAAGTATTTAATTCCTTGCTATCCCTCGTTGCATTAAAATTACGCAAATGTTTTTATTTTGTACAATTCATTTGCTTTGTCGTACAAATTACGATGTTCGCAAATACTGTTTATTAACAAAAAACAAAATATCAATTTGTTTCTGTGAATCCATCATCAAAATGTCTACAACTCACAAACAGAAAAGTCAGCTGACGGATGAAGCAAAGTTATATCGTAAGATGTTTAAAAGTTCTGTTTTGTGATTGGTCGAATTTGAAATTTACATTTTGAAATATACAATATATGTAGTTATATTCCAAATTTAAATTTCAAATTTCTAAATGTATAAAACGTTCATAAACCATCGTATGCGTTTTAAGTGAGTTTATATTTTAAAATCTAAATTATAAATTCGTAAATTAAATTCATCATAAACCAGCCCTAATTCATTATAAATTGTACAATATGCCAGTGTTGGCAGAAAATAAATTTATAATGAGAAAAGTTTGCGCAGTTTCAATATTAAAGTTGTGTACTAACAAACTATGATTAGTATTTGTTATTTGAAGTTTATGAAATGGTAAAAGTTTAAAATTTGATTGAAACGACAATAAATTGAAAACAACTTGTTCCACAAATCTTTCTACAATTCTGATGTAATATAATGTTTAGAGAAAAATATTGCACAATAAATTCAATGAAAACTTTTTGTTGTGATTGTGGTTAATGCCATGATTAAGTCGGCTGCAATTATAGAGGTAATGAGCTTGTTCGGTGTATTTCAAGCTCACTCGCACTCGCACTGTATGCATGGCAACGAGAATAAATTTGGTAGTGAATATTTCCATGAGTAGCGGCGACGCAGGGAGGTGTAAGAACTGGTGATGTCATTTCCGGTTAATCATTTGCAACAACAACGTAATTCGCGGACACAACCACAAAATACGGTGAGATCTGCCAGTGACACGCAGTCATTACTGCATGCTGACTGATTCTGTCGCTCGAATACTGTTATCACATTTACATTTCCACAAATACAATAATTATGATTCAAACATGCGCTACTGAAATTAGCTTTTCAGATTAATAAAAACGCATCAGTTATTTTTTCTATAGGCTATCCAGCCAATCAAGCGGTTTACGTCATAAATACAATGGGTGAGATTCAGTGGGTTGTATTAGCGTGTTTTAAGCTAAAACAGCCCTTTGTCAAAAATATTTTGGCAACTTTGTAATACCTGTCAGAAAAAACTGAGAGACCAAAGGATCAAATAAAGAAAAAAATATTATTAACAGAAGTAAGAAAAAAGGAACAAATGTCAAAACTGATCAAAACGGGGGTTGAGATATTTTAAAATTCATTAACATTCAGATATGAAATATTTGACACATAAAATTTGACATATTTCTAACCTAATTTGGCAATAATGAGTTTCCTTTTACACATTCCATATACAATAATACTTCTTCATTTGATTAAAGGATATCTGTATTACTTTTCCATGTGGTAAAATATCTAAATCACAATTGAATCTCATTGGTACATGTGGAAAATATTACAATGTTGCCTTATACTTAATACAAGATTTAATACAGACCTTAATACAACCCACTGAATTCCACCCAATATCACTAGAAACAATGACAAAAGTTTACATGAGCATGTAAAACAGATTCAAATCTAAAGGTACCACGTCTGCTATCATTTGTTTCCAGCGAAATCTAATTTTATTTAAATTATTCTGAAGGATACTCCTTGCGCCGTTATAAATACTTTATTCTTGTAGTATATGCAACAAACTATCTAGTATTATGTGAGATCCTTAAAAAAAATACAGAATACTGCATACCATACAATTTCTCATTGTTTTTGTACATTGCGTATAGCGTTTGCTACACGCTGTACATATAGATTTAATTTTCAAATTATTGCTAACAAAAAGAACAAAATATTACCTCAATATTACAATTCAGTGAAAGTAAGAGCCCACCAATCTATTTTTCATTTTCAAAATAAGTCAATAAATTAACTATAAGCTCTTGAATTTCACATGACAGAGCATTTGACATTTTGTCAATGAACAACGAAACATAAAATAAAATGAAATCACAATACAGGTTGAAAAATATAATATAGACATATAATATTTAGTAGGTAATATATATTATCAAACGTTATTTTGCAAAAACTAACAAAATTTTACTTAATAATATTTCTAAATATAATTATTTCTATTAAAGGTTTCAAATACGTAATAATAATAAAAAAACCAATAAAATACCGTTAATAAAATATATTGAAAAATATAAAGAAAATTTCAAAAATCTAAACGATGACGTAAACCACTTGATTCGCTGGATGGCCCATATTTTGCTTGTTGTACTTTATGAAACTCATTTGTATGTCATAAAGTACTTCTTTAAAGAACTCAAACCTAATTTCTGTTAGGTTGCTACCTACATTTCTATAGAAAATTGTTATTTTAAAATAAATATTATCAAAATTTTTAAAAAATCATACTTGACACGTTTCACAAGATTTGAGTCTCTGAATCTAGCTCTCGCTTATATATCAGAGACTGGCCCATTCAATCAGAACCATAGACGCGTTTCGCTCTTATTGGAGCTCATCAGTTGAGATGGGTCAATTCCCGACATTTAAAGTTACGGGAAAATTCCTAGGAATTTTTCCGGATTTTTTCTGATAAATTTCCTGGGGAATTTCCAAGGGGATATTTATTAATATCGAAAAAGTGTACATTGGTAATACAAAAACAAATATTAATTTAAAATGTAAACAAATATGTAATTACACAACAGAATCAGAAGAATCAATACTGTACGTATAGGTATAGTCCATTTCAGAATGGGATAGGCCTTCGCCTATTTTTTCCCAAAAACAATCCGGGAAAATACGTAACAAAATTTCTTCCCGCAAATCGTAACTGAAGGAATTTCCCGGGGAAAAAACAAATTCCCGACGGGAATTTTTTGGCGGCACATCACTACTCATCAGTGTGGTGCAATGAAGCTTTTAGGAAGCACTGAGAAAGGTTATGCGAACGAATGATAAACACCTAAAAAATATTAATTGCTAGCCAAAGCTCGCGGCATTCTCGATAGATGGCTCTGCATATGGTTACTTATTACTATAATCATCATATCTTTTTGGGATGTTTATCATCCGTCTGCTCAATCTTTCTCAGTGCCTGCTAAAGGCTTCAGTGTACCATACTAACGAGCTCCAATTAGAGCGAAACGCGTCTGTGGTTCTGGTTGAGTGGACCAGCTTCTGATAAATGACCGAGACGTTGATTCAGAAACTGAAATCTTGTAAAACGTGTTAAGTACGATTTTTAAAAATTTTCTTAAAACAGTTTCACCCAGTATTGCAATTGTACTTTGTACATTTACTATTAAATATTATTTCTAGAAGACCTACTATTGAAATGATGTGACACCAAGAATCAAATAAAAATTTAAATATTGCTAATCAATGTTCATATATTAGAAAATGAAATAACGAATATTTTTAAGCATTTTTTAACAAAAGAACCAAAATAGAAAAATAGTATAAAATACACGTTTCCTAAGACATTTTAGCGAAATTATCCCGTTGAAAACAAATGTGCTAAAATCATGTCTTATAAAATTTGTATTTTAATGTATTATTATCCAACACCGACTAATAATATACTTGTTACTACGGTAAATTGATATAAATAATACAGGTAAAACATGACTCACTCCGTGACAGAATAATTGTCTGTTATTTATGACATTGACTTGTATTTTGGTAACTAAAATGAATAGGACCTACGTTTATATGACATTTTTCTCTCGAAACGTCTTCCCTAAAAATTAATAAGAGTATATTGTGGAGATACGAATAATAAAATATTATATATAAAAATAACTTATGAGTAAATAATATATAAATAAGAAGGAAAGTGTATTAAAAATTTGAAGAAAAAATAAAGTTAAACTCGTTTGAACTTTGTGCCAAAGAAAACAATGGCGTAACATTGATAAGTCACCAATCTTTCAAGTTTTTGTTGTAAAGAGTATTTATAAATTATTCTCAAAATAAATTCATTCAAATAAATATGTAGTTCCAAAATGAAGTTTAATTCAAATACAGCTGTTTTGTAAATGTTAATAAAAATTTATGTATGTACTTAAAAAAAAATATGTTATTCTTATACATAGATAAGTGCCCTATTCGAGTGCTACACAATACTGCAATCTTGTTACTAAATTGACACTTTAATGATGACATTGGTTAATAATTTCTTTAATCACTATGTCTGCTTTTTAAAAACATCATGTAATTTCAAAAAAAATGTGTGTAATTAACGCCTGAATTTTGCACCACAATATACAGTTTACTAAATATTAGCAATTTTTTGGTCAAAATCAATACCATAGTGAAGCCGCAGCCCCCGTATTCACCAGATATGTCCCCTGTGATTTTTTCTCTTCCCAAAAATGAAGAGGGCATTGAAAGGACAACATTTGGTGACGATAGAGGGGAAGGGGAACAACGTTGGCATACGTGCATTCATGGGAAATACTTTGAAGGAAACCATAACTAGTAATGACGAATTTCGATAATTTTGGACCCGAAATAACTAGCCGGATAGTACTATTTACCCGGTAATTACCCGATACCCTTTAATTACCCGCTATCCTTTAATTACGTATACATAACTCGTTAATTTGTGTACCCTTATATTAGCAGTTTGCCTTTTTTAACTAAATTCATTATTATTGTTTACATATACATACATGTATTCATTAAATAAAAAAAAATCACAGTTTAGATATGATAATATGAGTAGATTAGATCGTTACTTATACATTAGTTCGGTTTTATTAATAAAATAAATTTTTCATCCATTGATCCATTATTTGCATTAATCTTTCTTATTAATTTTAAAAATAATGTTTTTTGTTACGTATTTTGTTACGTAATATATTAAACAATCCTGCTAAAAATATGTTAATGAGACTAATAATAACGAAATGTTTATTTTCAAAACACTGAAAATACAGCTGGAGTAAACTTTTTATTTTAATACTGCTTCTTTATAACATTAGCTGATGATTCATTTACAATATTTACATTCTAAGCAAATATTTAGAAAATTATGATATAATCGCGATAATTGATAATCTGGTTTTCGGCAATCTAAATATTTAACCATGAGCAGTATTTTTCATTTTAACTTTTAAAATTGTAGTATTTGATTCATTCAGGGAGACATTATATTCGCTTTTACTAAAATTACTTCAATTTACAATGCGACATAAAACGGTTTTATATCATCGTAAAACTGATGACTTTTAGATAGATACTTCACATGATTGATTCCAAATTTAATCTTGTTTGACACTAAAAAAATAATTTAATGATAACAGCTTTTATTAGAATTTCTTTTAAGAGCACGTTCACTGTTGTAGTATGAGTAATATAATGTAATAATAATAAAAAAAAATATCACGGCATATTACCCCACTATTACCCCGAGAGGTTGATTACTGAGGAATTAGTTGTACAAGTGTGTGAGTAGGAATTGGCATGAAGTAGCTAGGAATTAGAGGAATTTATAAGAAATGGGGGATTCCAGCTCGATCGAATTAAAAGAAAATAGTAAAAAAATACGAATGTATATGCTGAATAACGAATATTAATAAAAAAATGAAATGGTATAATTGAGACATTTCGGAAATAAGGGGTTTTTTGTTATAGCGCTTCGACACTAATATGAAATCTATGTATAATATTTTGATTGGCGACCGAAAGACCGCCTATATATGCATTACAAATTGCGTGTTAGGAGGTGGGGATTACTACCAATGGAAGTTAAGAAAGTCAAATTCGAAAGGAGGGGCTAACATTCCTGTACTGCAGTTTCCAAACAGTTTTTATTTTAATATAAATTTCTTGTATTAAACTTAATAATTTAAATACACCTGTAATTATAAAGTATGTAGACTTATACAGTGTTATAATATTCATTTATTTTTATGTAAATATAACTTAAAATAGCATATATTTCAAGAACTTTTAGGTCCATGATGAAAACAGTTTGATATAAAAACACATAAATGTGACGTCACGTCAATCTTTTCAAAATTTGGGAGACCATAACTCGCTTATTAATAGGAATTTTTTCACCGGATTTTCATCAATAGTCTTAGTTTTCCTAATATTTTCAGATTCAATTATAAAAAAATGGTGGAATCCCCCATTAAAGGAATTAACATGGAATTCCCTAAGAATTGAAGGAATTCACTAGGAACTGAAGGAATTGCCCAGGAAATAATTAGAATTTTATGGGAATTCACTAAAATAAATTTTATGACATTTTATCTGTCAGAAATTATAAAATCTAGTTTTCATCAAAATAATACTATTTAATGAGTTGTATCGTTTCTTCCTCTAAATTATTCTTTATTTTCAGTGATTATAACTCAAACAAAGCGTTTCAATATATCTTATTAATTAATACAAAAAATATATAAAAAAAATAATATAAAAATCGGATAGGAATTAGAGAAATTAGCTGAAAATTAGTGGAATTACCAGGAAATTAGCAGAATTACGTCGGAATTAGTGGAATTGGTAGGAAATTAGTGGAATTATCTGGGAATTAGTAGAACTAGCGTAATTACTTAGGGATTAGTGGAATTATCATGGAATTAGCAGAATTACCAGGGAATTAGTGAGATTACTATGGAATTAGCGGAATTATTACGGAATTAGTGGAATTAGCGAAATTATTTGGGTATTAGTGGAATTATCAAGGAATTAACAGAATTAGTTGGGAATTAGTGGAATTACCAGGGAATTAGTGGATTTACCAGGGAATTAGCGGAAATACTGGAATTTACCAGCGAATTAGCGGAATTACTAGAATTGAACGTTTTCTTCCCAAGTGAGCAACCCCTCGTAATACCCATTGGTGGATGTGCCAAACTGCTATGTACAGAAATCATGATCACGTATTCCTACCGTACGAGCGCTTATTACGCGTCATCTCACGGCCACTCTTTACTGGCGTGGAAAGAGCAACACAGAGGTCACTTTTGTGCCATTTAAAATTCGAAATATTTCTGCTGGCGATGATATGAATATCGCACTATACTCGCCGTCAAATGAATATGGACTGATAATTTTTTCCCTGCTCTGCATATTTGACGGCAAGTATAACATGATGTGATTATATCGCAATGATGAGACCAAATCAACATAGACAGGCAACTGTGCTTTGTTTTATTGTTTCAAAAAAGCAGTAGGTAAGGTACTGAATTATCATTTGGAATAAAATTCTTGAAAATATTTGTTATTTTTTGTGGTTGTCTAAAAAATAGTGTTCATAACTCGCTCGAAAGAAATGTCGTATTGCTCGTGTGTTGTCTCACTCGGTTGAATCTCTTTCGCCAACTTCACACTCGCACGATATTTCTCACTTTCGATACTCGTTATGAAATGTACTAATGTAGAAGCTATTTCAAAAGTTTTTATTACCCTGTATACATTTCGACGTAGGTAGGTAATGATTCTCAGGCAAAAAGATTTTTACAAAATTCAGGGCATGTACCTGTGGTGTACCTACATTTTTAGTGTCTCTGGCGGAAACGAAATTTTTAATCAAAATAATAATGAACTATAATTTAGTAATGCACTTTTTTATCATTTTTTATAAAAGCGAGTTCTACATACAGTCTATCATTATTATCGCCATTAATATAATTCTGACTGAAATATCTAGTAGTAGGTAAATATTCGTGATGATACGAAGATAAAGATATGCACAATAAACTGTCATTATTGGTATAATTTATGTATATAAATAGGTTAGGTAAAGTCATTAACTGTGTATACAAATTGGTTCATCCTTATGCAAATATAGTTCTAACATTATTATTATCATGATACAATGTACAATGATTAAGTAGCTAGAGTGATAAACTGCTAATTAATCAATCTGATTATAATCACAAAGGTTAATAATCTATAATCAGATTAAACCACATTTTTCAACAAAGAATGTAATTTGAAATAACTCCTCATAATCAGTAGGAAAATATGTCTGTCCAAAATTGATTTATTATTATTATTATTATTATTATTATTAATAATATTATCAATATACAAACAGTGGCGTGTGTGTTTGTGGATCCCACATGTTTTTACCGAAAATTGCACAAATCCGAGATTATGATATCTTTTAAAAGTGAACGTGTTTCTCTACTAACAGATCGAGTGTGGCCGAAAGTAACTAGAGTATTACCGTATTGCTGACCATTAAATATTCACTTAAATTCTTATTTCAATCACAAAATGTGTCGCAAATTTAAATTATTGACATCCTATTAATGTTTTTCTTTATGATAAATTTTGAATTTTAATTTATTTTATTTCATTTAAATAACCCGTCACAACTAATCCCAAAGTCTGTGATAACTAACCCGGTGTAGGGGCAAATTGACACAAAAATTGCTCAGGCAAAAAAAAAATAATTAATTAATGGTCTCAAAACTGCAGGAAAACTGAGTTAAGGGTACACACTAAAGGATAGGCTAATGATAAAAAGGGTAACTGTAAACCCTGCCTCTTAAAAAATTCAAAAGCAAAGATTGTGACAACAATGCCCGGTCTCTCCTAATCTACATTTCAAAGTTACGGTATTACCAGGTATTTAAGTCACGATTTGAAACAAAATAAGCTTCGCAACTATTTTTATCGTAACGTGACAAAATCCAACTGTACGTTACCTTACGTTATACATAATTAAGGTTCGCAAATTGCCTAACAAAAAAATTGGATTTTTATTTACCAAATCAAATTTTTTTAACCAGTTGTTAAAAATGAACCACTGAGTTACAAAATAGGCCCGATTGTCTATTATTATAAGTAAAAGTTGATTTTGTTAAAAAAATAACTAAATATTATTTAAAAAACGAGTGTAATATACAATTGTTTATTAAAATATACAAATTAACGAAGTAGTGAAGTGTAAATCCTTTAATCGCGAATAAAAATCGTGTTTTGGCCAATAAAAAAAAAAAATCATAATGACAATATATTTTTGATGTCCATAATGCTGTTGGTTAAAGTCTTATACCTTTTCAACTTCAATTACAGAAAAAGTAAATTCAATTTCAGAAAAAGTAAATTCAATTTCAGAACAAGTAACTTCAACATTAGATAAATTACATGCAAATATCAATTTATCATTTCCGAAATTGAATTTACTTTTTCTGAAATTGAAATTACTTTCTCCGAAATTTCTGAAACTGAAGTTCCTTTTTCTGAAATTGAACATGAAAAGTTATATATGATGAATTTTGATATTAACTAGTAAAATTTCTTTCTCAAACGATTGATTCTTAAAGCCAAAAGCATTTACATTTAAAGGATCTTTTTTAAGAATGTAGTGATAAAACTGCAAGTTATCAATAATCTATAAATAAATATGTTGATTTATATTTTATTTTATTATATTTTGTTGACTACATGAATTTAATAAGTACGCAATAAACCCATTTAACTCTCTAGAGGTCGCGGTCATGATAACGTGTTACGTGTATAAAGTAAGTATTAAATTCACGCTTATGTATCTGTTAGATATACCTCCAACTCTGGAGGTTTAAATGCTTTAAAGTTTATTACCCGTGTGCCCGTGTTACCGACCCCGGTCGTATAGTGGGCAACGTCGTCATCTCACGACCTAAGGGTGCCGGGTTCGAATTACAGGTAAGGTATGGTTGTTTGTGTGTGTCTCTTTCATAATTTCATCCTCATCAATGATGTTTAAAATGTAGGTAATAATATAAAATGAAAGAAATGACAATGGATTCGTTCAAACCACCTATGGATCTAAATTTATATGAAATAGCGTGTAGAAAATGATGATCTGATCTGATGATCTGTTTCTTAATAATTTTCAATTTTTTCACTCTAAAAAAATAATAATTCATTTTTTATTCATGTTTAAAACAAAACAATGTAGACTTGTTATATATCATTGAAGAGCTTATAACATAAGCAAAAGATATTACTATTTTTTAACATATAAAATGCATAATAAAGAATTAGTAAACACTCGCAATGTTTCACAAGATTTCAGCATCTGAGTCAACGTTTCAGTCATCATCAGATGCTGGCTGCGCCCAGTAAGTAACCAAAGACGCGTTTCGCTGTTATTGTAGCTCAACAGTGTGGTGTAACTGCCGTCTCTTCGTAGAGACAATCCACCAACTGAACATGGCGGGAGATATACATCTCATATAAGATAGACGGCTTAAGAGGTAACTAATCACATATAGAGCCATCTATCGAAAAAAAAAACACCGTTAAAGTATGCCGAGTGTTTTCTTATTCCTTATTAGACATTGTTTCACCTAGAGTTCGCTATTGTACTGTGTTTTTCAATAGCTACCAGTGCTTAACGGCGATTCTTATATGAGATGCATATCTCTCGCCGTGCCCAGTTGGTGGATTGTCTTTGCAAAGAGACGGCAGTTATACCACACTGTTGAGCTGCTTATGTTCTGTATTTTTTATTATAAACCCAACGTTTCGGCACCATAAACTGGTGCCTTCTCCAGGAGAAATTGCCATAAAAATGTGAAAAAAGGCAAAAAACAACAAGTAATCAAGGTAACATAAAAAGTACGTAAATGTTACCTTTTTTATGTACAATTTACTAGACAATATATGCATGCCCGGCAACATGCATCTTCTCAGGAAAACTCTCCTTTTGCCAGAGGAAAAATCGTCCCAAAAACTGGCAAAAAGAGAGTTTTCCTGAGAAGATGCATGTTCGCCGAATTTTATGTTCTTCAATAATAGTAACAGAAATAATAATATTAGAAGATTTTTTAAAGAAACTATTACTTCCGGTTGTCCAATTGTTACCAAATCTAATCAGCTCTTCACAGGATTGTCAGATTGAGGAAATTGCAGTTAAATATTTTTTAAGTCTTTTAGTATTTGACAAACCGTGGTTCCAACATCCACACACACGGACATTATCGTAAAAATATTATAATCGGATTATAGGGACCTTAAAACATGCTTATCCAATAAAAACTGGATATGCAAATTTTTTTCAAAGATTATATTTTTGTTTTAGTAGATCATCGTATATATTGCAATAAAATGTATTTATCTTAATAAAAATCATAAAACTACACTGTGTCCATAATTAATTAAGTATATCAAGAAATAAATACTGCGAACAAGTGGTTATTAAGTCCTACAAGTATATAAAATCCGGTCTCTCAGACCAGCGCGCCCTCTGACGTTCAAAAATTTTGCGCGCCTCCTGCAGGTTAAACTTTTCTCGAAAAGTTGACCCTGGAATGTGCAAACGATTTATTCTACCGTTAATTTTACCCGGAAAACCTTAAAGAAACATCGAAAATGAGACACCCTGAACATTGCACTTCATACGTATTCAGTACATTTTCATAAGTTTCTACAAAGCGCAGAAACAATAGTCAATAAACGCAGCATATTCTTTCATTTTGAAAATTGAAAAGAATTTTAAAAGCCGTTGAAACTGCTTTACAACTAGTGATGGGTAGTTCATGAACGAGTCGTTCATTTTGAACGACTCACTTCAGTGAGCCATGAACGAACGACTCTCTGTCTTTAGTTCTCACAGTACGGCTCAGCGTTCACGTGCTACACTGTAGCACAAGCACACCGCTCTAGTATAGTAGCTCAGCTGAACGAAATGCTCTTTAGGTCTCACAGTACGGCATATGGCTCTGGCTCATCAGTTTAGCACTCGTTCTCGTGCAGTGTGCTAGTGAGCAAATGAGCTTGAGCTCAGCAGTCACACTACACAGTACTCGCAGCAGTACAACACAGTTACAGTTCACAGCACGCATGAAGAGCGCTTGTGCATTTGAGTCGTTCAAATGAACGACTCACATTGAACGACTACCTTTAATGAGCGGAGCAAAATGAACTGACTCACTAAAATTGAACGAACGACACATCACTATTTACAACACACTACCCTATTCCCACAACCCCCATGCATCATGCACATGCAGCACCAACCTCTCGCCAGCAGGAATCCCTGAGCGATGGTGAGCGCCGAGTCTATCTCGTGCAGCAGGCTGTCCGCCACTAGCCGCGAGTTCCTGCCTTTGCTCCTGCCACGAGCTGCCCCAAGCGCCCTGCTAACTCTGCGTGCCACTACCAACATGCATGCACCGCTTACAGCTTATAGAGTGCATAGAATAGGATTTAGGGGAAGTATTGTACGCTGGAATATCCATCCGTGTAATCATCGTAGATTGAAATGCGAATTAGGATCTTTATTTTGTTAATATACAGGGTGTCTCTTAAATAGGGGGACATGGCTTAACCACAGATTCCTGAGGCTAAAATAAGACTATTTAACCAAACTTGCTTCTACCGGAAAGTGTACCATTTAGCCAGAATTCTGCTTCAAAGTTCTTCGAAAAAAAATTAATTTTGCTTATAATAATCTGACGCTTTATTCGATTTGGATGAAATTTGGTATGACAGTTTATATGGTTATGTCATCTTTTAAGGTGATACCGGAAAGTTTACCATTTAGCCAGAATTCTGCTTCAAAGTTCTTTGAAAAAAAATTAATTTTGCTTGTAATAACAGAACGCTTTATACTATTTGGATGAAATTTGGTATGACAGTTTATATGGTTATAAGTCATCTTTTAAGGTGATACTTATTATTAGTGAACCACTAGTGTATGAAACATAGGTGTCCCAACATTAATTAGACCGTAACTTTTTAATGGCAATGCCGAAAACGTGAAATTATTTTTCTTCAGAAAGATACATTCAATAGTAAACTTTTCTCTCTCTATGTAATTTGTGATATCTGTTACGGTTCACACAGAAAAAAATAAAATCTGAGTGTCTACACTGCTAAATTTTTAAAATAAATTTAATCTAGCACTCTATTCAAATGTCAGACAAGTACTTTTTAATGACAGTGATGAGTTATCAATCTTCACAACTTGTTTAGGAGTAAGCTGAGATATGTAATCGTCTTATTTATAATAATAGTAGTAAAATATTATTAGGCTGAACAAACGGATGTTACTAATTTTAGAATATTGCGAAGAAAAAATTTTTGACAACCCGTAAAACAATTGTTACTGTCATTAAAAATTACTTGTTTGACATTTAGATAGACTGCTACATTAAATTTATTTTAAAAATTAAGCAGTGCAGACACTCAGATTTTATTTTTTCTGTGTGAACCGTAACAGATATCACAAATTACACAGAGAGAGAAAAGTTTACTATTGAATGTATCTTTCTGAAGAAAAATAATTTTACGTTTTCGGCATTGCCATTAAAAAGTTACGGTCTAATTAATGTTGGAACACCTAAGTTTCATACACTAGTGTTTCACTAATAATAACAAGTATCACCTTAAAAGATGACTTATAACCATATAAACTGTCATACCAAATTTCATCCAAATAGTATAAAGCGTTCTGTTATTACAAGCAAAATTAATTTTTTTTCAAAGAACTTTGAAGCAGAATTCTGGCTAAATGGTAAACTTTCCGGTAGAAGCAAGTTTAGTTAAATCGTCTTATTTTAGCCTCAGGAATCTGTGGTTAAGCCATGTTCCTCTATTTAAGAGACACCCTGTATATTTTATATTAAACTGTTTTGCCTACTTGTAACACTAGTTTCTACATTTTTACCTCCCGCTGCTCTAGGTAAGGGAGGTATAGGAATCGTGCTAAATATTGCATGTAGAAATTTTAGTGAATAAGCACGTTTTGATGTCCCCAGAATCCGATTTTAACATTTTTTACAATAATGTCTGTAGGTATGTAGGTGTGTGTGTCTGTGTGTGTGAATCTTGTGTTCACGATTACTCCAATACGAGCTCAAATACTATCAATCAGAAAAATTTAAAATTTTGTATACCCATTCTATACTAATGTGGGAAGAGCTCATTAGATATTAGATTTTAGTGTATCTCGGATAACCGGAAGTATTATTTATACAAGCTTTTAACAGTTTTTCTTGTAAAAATTGAATATAATTTTTTAGTAAATTTTACTAATTAAAATTTAATATAATGATACAATGTTCAATTCACTTTAATATGTTATTATGTATGAATACGTTTATGAATGTGGCTGTGGTGAAAGAAGTATGCATGGATAGGAATGTGTAGCGAAAGATGATTGTTGCGAAACTATTATTGTGGTCCGGATGCGGTTATTCGCTACCGAAAATCGGTCACAATAATATGTTATTGAATGAATGTTATGATGATTTTGGGCAAGGCGGAAGAAGAATGTTTTTAAAGAGATAAGTGATTCTGTGGAGCTCTTGCTTTCATCCCATTTCTTATTATTTTCGGGTTTTTGCTAACCCACTAAGTGGGAAACGCGTGATTTTATGTATGTATGTATGTATGTATGTTCAATTCTACGATAGTAACATTTAGTAAATAACTCTCAATAACTTTAAATATGAATATATAATATAATTTATTTTCATATATCATCTTGCCTATGCGTCAAACAAAAACATAATTTTAATAACAATTTTGCCATATTTAAACAAATGTCACTAACAGGAAGCAATTACAGTAAAATTAATAATGAAACCGTGTTAAGGAGAATATAATAATAAATATTTAATTCTAATGAAATTAAAGGTTTGTAAAAATAATATATTTTCCGTCATATAGGTAAATGTTAGAAGTACAGGATGATCTAATTTAAATTTGCTCTATTTTGCAGCACTACAAATCAATATTAATTTACAACTACACATTTACGAAATGGATCATGTTCGGCGAAGAATTTACAAAGATTGTGTTTTAGAGCACCTAGAAGTTGATGTTGATTTTTATAAGAATGTGTGTGTGACGATTTTTCCTTAAAGTCTATTACAATATGATCCAAAACTTCTCAAATTTGGTATTTAAAACTCATATATAATTTGAAACAACATATTCGATTTTAACCATATGATAAATCGGTTGTAGTACTTAATTTGGAGCTCTAACAGATTTTTGAGGATAAACAATAAAACATAATCCAAAATTTCGTATTACAGACTTTTCTATTTATTGGACAACAAATTAAATTTGATTTACAAACGATCAACCGGAAGTGATACTTTACTTAAAGCTCACTGTTATTTTAAACATGGAATTGGCGGGAGGTCATGTGCTGGCCACATCATATTTTTACCTCTCGCTAAGAGAGGTATTGGATTCATGCTAAAAATCACATCTCCAGATTTAAGTGAATAAGCACAATTTAAGGAAACCGATTTTAATATTTTTACGATGATGTCTCTGTGTGTGTGTGTGGATGTGTGTATGTGTGTATGTTGGAGGGACGATTACTCAAAAACTATAATACATGCTTAACTATGAATTCCTCAATCTGACATTCCTGGAAAGAGCTGAAAAGGTTTTGGTAACAATTGAACAACCGGAAGTAGTAGTTTTTTAAAAAAAATCTTCTAAATATTATTTTTTGAAAATACAAAATTCTACATCTGATACATTTAAATTTTTTATTATATCTTTTATGAATTTAGAGATAAAGACGCTATAATATGTAGAATATCGGGATATAATAAGTCGAGTAGGCGAAACTACACTAAGGAAACCAGTTGACAAATTCAAATGTTTATAACATAATTTGTAAATGACAGATATCAGTGTCAAAAATCAAAAGTTTTAGTTACATTCTGAAAGCTTTTTCTGGGAAGTACATTTAATCTTCCTTACGGTTTTATTAATTAAATATTTAAAATTATAGGTAACCTGCATATATCCATTAGAAATACCGCTAATCTTGATAATAAATTGGAAGAATCTCTGACATAGGAACTTACTCATACAATGAAAAATATATATAATTAGAATTGTATGTGTGCAGAAGACATGTTAAATACAATAAAATACAATATTTGGGTAAAGTTCTGTAATTTTTTTGTTACAATACGACGGTTCGATAGCGAAGTGCAATACATTACTTATATAACATAAAATGGAAATGGCGAGATGTCTTGTGCTGGCCACAACAGATTTTTATGTTAGAAAGCATACTATGTAGTTTTCATCGAAGTTAATATGTCGTCGTTGTAATTAATCAGTTGATAGGAAAACAGTTTAGCCAACTTTTTCACACTGTATGACAAAACAATGAACGAGAATTTATGTAAAGTTTTAAACTTAAACTATTAACGAGATATATAAATCACTTCACAGTCATATATAGTGATATATTTCTAAAAATATCATATTTACATATTAAGTATTAAGATACATGTATAAGCAGGTATCTGTACTGTAGCAAACCTTGAGATAGACGTTTAACATGGGAAAACAGTTTATTGTAAATAAAAAGTGTCCGGCAGAAAATTAAGCTATGATATTGAACATGATAATAGTGCATTACATCTTGTACGTTATGTAATATTAATTACTTTATTATTGCATAAGTTGGAATAAATTATAAAAATTTGCAAATAAATAATTGTTTCGGTTTTTTACTATGCAATATGAAAAGATTTTCAAATGTCAGCGAAGTACATTGGTTAGCATAACTTCCTTTGAAATTTTGGTTCGATCTTCACTAGGATAATAATTTTATTTTTTTACACAAGAATTGTTGAACATTTAAAAATCTGTCTTTTATTTCCTATTACAGTCATTAGAAATAATAATAACATTGTAATAAATAAAGATAAAATAATTGACAATAATTGGTTACAATAATCAAAACATTGATATAATAACAATGCATTATATTTTCTTGTGATACTAACAAAAAATATTTTTTCTACTACAATGCGTGAAGTGATTACTACACGTATCAATTTTTATGTGTGAAGTTTGATTTTTTGCACACTGTGCGTGAAGTAGTACTTCATTTTAAATATTAAAAACTGAATTGTATTTTAATAAAACAAAGCTTTATTTATAATACATTATTATTTGTAAATGACTGTAATACGAAATATAAAACAGATTTTTAAAAGTTCGACAATTTTTGTGTAAAAAATAAATAATTCTAACCAATGTACCCGCTGATATTTGAAAATCTTTTATATTCCTTAATAAAAAATCTGTAGTGGCCAGCACAAGACCTCTCGCCATTTCCATATTAGGCTATATAAGTATTGTATTGTACTTCGCTATCGAACCGTCGTTTTATAACAAAATATCACAGAACTTTACCCAAATATTGTTTTTGATTATATTTAACATGTTTTCTGCACACATATATAATTCTAATTATATCTATTTTTCATTGAATGAGGAAATTCCTAAATTTCAGAGATTCTTCCAATTCATTAATCAGATTGGCGGTATTTCTGATGGATATATGCATTTTACCTATAATTCAAATATATATTATTAAAACAATAAGATTAAATATACTTCCCAGAAAAAAAAACTATCAGAATGTCACTAAAACTGTTGATTTTTGACACTGACATATGTCATTTACAAACTATGCTATAAACATTTGAATTTGTCAAGTGGTTTCCTTAGTGCCTTAGTCTCTGCGATTAGAATATCATATATATTATAATGTCTTTATCTCTAAATCTATACAAGATATAATAAAAATTTTAAGTGTATTAGATGGAGAATGGAAGATCAGCCTTTGGCTGAACCCCGCCGTTGACTCTGGTCAATAAAGTTGACTCTGGTCAATTTTGATCTTCAATATTTGTCATAACAAAGATTTCCAAAAAAATATATTTAGAAGAAATTTTCTAAGAAACTACTACTTCCGGTTGTCCAATTGTTACCAAAACCTTTTCAGCTCTTTCCAGGAATGTCAGATTGAGGAAACTGCAGTTATATATTTTTTAAGTCTTATAGTTGTCGAGGAATCATCCCTCCAACGCTCCAACGTCCAGACACACACACACACACACACACACACACACATACAGACATCATTTTAAAAATGTTATAATCGGATTCTAGGAAACTTAAATCGTGCTTATTCAATAAAATCTGGATATGCGAATTTTAGCATGAATCCAATACCTCTCTTAGCGAGAGGTAAAAACTGAAATAATTATTTATTTGCAAATTTTTATAATTCATTCTAATTTATGCAATAATAATAATAATAATAATAATAATAATAATAATATTAATAATAATAAAGTAATTAATATTAAATGACGAACACGACATAATGCACTATTATCATGTCGAATATCATGGCTTAATTTGTGCCGGACACTTTTCATTTTGCAAAAAATTGTTAAACGCCTATATCAAGGTTTATGTGGGACACCTGATATGCATAAATTGAAATTTGTGCGAAAAATACGGATGTCGCAATACTTGAAAAGTGTGATAGAAAATACATATTAATAAAACAATAAAAAAAAATAAAAAGTAAATACACCGTATGGTATTATATATGTAACATTTTCAAATGTTTCCCTCTTAAATTGGGAGAAACGTGTGTTAGTTATTCTTGCTCCAGCAATGCCCCTAGTAGGGGATGTAGAATAAGTCTGTTACCATCTGTTTAGTTGTACCATACCTAAGTAATATTGTTCAGATTAGTGTATATAGCAATTAATTGAATATAGCAATTTGATCAAACTCAAAAAAAGATCAAAAATTTAATCCTGAAGAAATAATGACACATAATATATAATAGAAGAATATTAAACTGTATGGCCTTTAGCCAGCATAGCATTATCAAAGTTGTAAAGGTAATGTTTTTTTACAACACATGATTATTTATGAAAAACAAAAATATATGCCATGCCTGCATATAATTATGTTATTCTTTAATGAAATTTCCAAAAATGACAAGAAATTATACAATGAATATATATATATATATATATATATATATATATATATATATATATATATATATATATATATATAAAATTGATTTTAGAACTATATTTTTACGAAAGAACAGAAATTGAACATAAAATTTAAATAAATGTTTTATTTCATAATACTAATATTTGCAAGTTTTAATATTTCAATACAAATAAATGTAAATTAATAATTGTCGTTGCATTTTGCTATACAAGATACTCGTAAGTGTTTCATATTTTATTTAGTAAATATAAAGAATAAATAGAACAATAAATAGAATGATGTAGTTTTATTACGACATGTGTATCATAAAATTAATTTTGATGTGAATGTGATGAATATTCCAGGTAACAATACATATTTATAAAAGAGAAAAAGTGTGCACTGACAATAAAATATTAGCTACCCTTTGACCCAATGCATATTGAACCCATGTTTCATAAAACTGAGCTATCTTTACTATTTTGCTACTTACTTGTTGCGTGGTATGTACTCCTTGCCCGCGATATGTCATGTTCACCGTCACTTACTTTTGTTTTTATTTTGGTAGATTAGATAAACTTGAGAACTGTCTATTTAATATTCATAGTATCACATCTTTAATTATTTGTATTTTCATTACACGAATGGTATATTTTGATTTGTACGAATATATACAGGTTTCATATTACCATCTTCTAAAGTTTAAAAATACATTTACACAAAGTGCAGTTCTACATATATGTGCCATGGACCTTGCGAACAAAATATACATATACAAATATGATACAAATATAAATATATGCTTATCAAAAATAGGTTTAGCATGTACAAACATATTATTGGTGAATAAAGCACTACTATCACAAAATTTATTAGGTATTTACACAAAAACAAACGACACAACACAGAAGATTAGTGTAGCGAAAACTTTTGTTAAATGCGACGAATTCTGTTCCAAACAATATAGTAAACGTTCATGACAAAAAACCAAAAAACACTCATCACAATCTTGCCGATGAGGAACTCACCATCATCGGGATCAGCGTTCGCGATGTGGATGAACTCCTGCAGGTGCTTTGGCAGCCTGGAGGCATCGGTGAGCTCATCTCCATCGAGGACCTTGACGGGCGGGGTGTCTACAGGTGTGGTGGGAGTGGCCTCGTCCAGGGACTCCTCCTCCGCCAGCCCCAGCTTGCCTTTGCGCTCCCGGACTTTGGTCATGAACTCGTCCTCGATGCCGCACACGTGTTGCACTTCGTACTGCCCGCCCTCGGCCGCCGGTTGTTCCTGCACGTGGGGCTCCGTTAGCTTGATTACCTTGTTTTGTTTGCGCTCCTGACGCTCCGCCACTTTGCACATATACTCGTTGTACATCTGCTCTCGGAACTTTTCACTGCTCGGAGATGGAGTTACTATATTTAATGGATTTTCACTTTCAGATTGTAATATTGCGATGTCGCCTTTTCGTGATATTTGGTACTTCGCCGCATCGAACTCTTTTACTTTGGTCGGAGAGCCATTTTCAGCAGTCATGTCTTTTTCTAATTTAGATTTTTCTTCTTTGAGTTTTTCTATTTCCTTTTGGATCTCGCGTTCTTTCTCTAAAATGTATTGCATTTGTTGCTCGTATAAATTGAACGGCAGTGAGTAGCGGCGAGTTGAAGCTTCTCGGTCAAATGATGCGTTTGAAACGTGAGAAAAGCGCTCTTCGCAACTTCGCTGGCTCACCAGTTTATTTACAGACGAGTGTAAATTGTGTACTCTGCTGGCGTGCTCGCTCAAATTATTAATTTTATCGCATTCGCTCCTCGCCAGGTTTAACCACTCGCCGAGGTGACGAGCTTTCAATCGATCGCCGTGGATGCGAGGTTCTTGCACTTGTTGAGAGCTCGTCTCATTAACAGCGTCCAGGTATATTTTGTTATTCACAGGCTTATGTATCTGCTTCTCCACTTCTATCGGCACCTCTCTAACTAGCTGCTTAATATATGTATCGTATCGAATGTTTGCACTGCCTGTATGTTTTTGTTCTGACTCGTCTGACCTCAGTACTTGAATTGGTATTTCTCTAGTGAATTGTTTAACATAATTATTATAATTTATTCCGGTGTTTTGAACTTGATTGTTTGTAATATTATTATTGTCGGTATTCGTTGAATCCTGTATTATTTTCAGTAAATTGTTTCTGTTGTAATTGCTGTTGGTGTTGACTTGAATTTTAATAGTTGGCACATCCTTAATAGGTTTCGGTGTGAGTAAGTCATAATCTTCATGATACCCACGTCTCTCTATGAACTTCCTGTGTAGATCTAATAGACTGTCGGCCTCATTAGGAATAGCCTTTGTTTTATCAATGAATTCCCTTTGTTTTGGTGAGAGACAGACGAGTAGGTTAGGGTTTTCCTCGGTGGGAAGGCCGACCCAGCGCTCGGCGTCCATATCAGGAACGGGAGCTGGAAGGATAGAAGATGCGTCAATATCGGGTGCGTGCGGGTGCATGAGTAGCGGGGGATGGGGAAGGGAAGGCGTTTGACAGGTCATTTCCTCTAGGCTCTGCGAAACGCTCGCCAGCTCCTCGATCACGTCCTTGCCGAACGGCATGGAGAGCAGCGCACGCACGCACAGCTCCCGCAGCGGCAGCGGCTCTGTCGTGTCCGAGGCCTCGCTGCCTTCGCGCAACAAAGCCGCGATGTTCGACAGCGACGAGTGCAACGGATTGTACACCGCTGTGCACTGCGAACTGCTTGCTGACCCCGACCTAGATCCACTGCAGCTCTTATCAATTTGTTTAGGTGCATCCAAACATTCACATAGACTTTTCAGTTCTTTCTTTAATTCTTCTTCGTTTTCTGAACATTTATCCTCTGAAGTCACACTATTTGGTGTTTGTAAGTCTTGTTGTTCAATATTTGTTTTATTTTCTAAACTTTTATCACATGTCGTATCTTTTTCAGTAGAATTTTCTCGGCTAATCGATTTTCTAAAACTATTTATTTCAACTACAATCTCGTCTTTATTTACAGAGTCCTTTGATTCAGTGTAGTGTTTTAATTTGTCTTTGATGTGTGGAGGTAAGTGTTGTGCTTCTTCTTCATTTAGGGTTATAAGGATATTGGAAGTTTCATTATTAGATAGAGTGGATAATATTTTTTGTAGGAAATCAATAGTCTTGACAGTCGTGAGCGGCAGATGCGAGTTGTCATTAGCGAGAGTGTCAGGTGTTGGCGGTGGTGTGGGCACCGTGGCCGCCTCTGATTTCATGTGATCGCTGTCTGTAGGAAGCGAGGCACGCGATGCCGTGTCGGAAGATGATGTAACCGTAATATCCGGCTTCATTAGCGAACTTTCAGATGAGTTCAGCTCAATATCAAAACTCTCGGAGCATGTTTTATCTAAATCCATGCTAAGATCCTCCTCGTCGTCGGCATCTAGGTCCGCTATCGTGTCTTCCAGATCCACCAGGTCGCTTGGCGTCATACTATTTGAGCTGTCTTCCAGGTAAACTACCTCCGCTCCTGATTGGCTCTCCACTGTTGAGGTGGTCCATGTAGCTTCCTTCATAACAACCATATCTACGTTATTATTTTCGATTATTTTAGTACCTACTAGAATAGCTCCGTCATTTGTACCGGCATAATGACACTGAAATTTATTCCGCAATTTTTTTTCTTTTATAATATCACTGTCCTCGAATACATCGTCCTCGTCGTCGTCGTTGTCATCACAGTCAAGAACGCGACACACGAAAGGAGTAGAATGTTTGGTGTCTCTGTCACTTAAATCACTTCCCTCTTCTGATATCGCATCTAAATATCTAGGGTTTTGGTAGTATGGGAGAAAATGTTGGGCTAGTACAGCTCGTTTTTTCGCCTTTTTAGCTTTTGGCGAGTCCGCAGAAGTTTTCTCGATTCGTTGTGCCGAGTCTTCCGGCGAGTTGACAAGATTGAGGCCCTCAAGGAAATCCCTCAGGCTGCGTTCGTCCTCGGGAGAAATGTGTGACGTTTCATATGTGACGTGTTCCTCCAGCGGGAGCGTGATGACGCTGAGCTTGCCAATCTTCAGCGAGTTATCCTCCTTCGTCTCTAGTGCAGTCACGGTTTCCCACTCCACGTCCGACTCGGCTTCCGACACAATGGCCGTGCTCTCCGACAAGCACGTCGTCTTTTCCTCTTCCGTCACTTCCGTTATTTTCAGGTGATCATCGTCGTCTAGGCTGCGACTTTTCACCATGCTACTGGATTTCTTGTCGACCGTGGCTTTGACTGGCGCGGCCGGGAACTCGACTTTATAGGGCGCGACATCGACAGCCTCGATCGGGTCGGCTGGCGCAACTGTGACTTCGTTAAGTGCAGCGGATTCGGCGGACTTTTTAGATTTCTTTCGATTGGAGCGCGATCTACGTTGTTTGCGCGACCTTGAACTTCCGTTCACGTTATCAGCCATAATGACGGCGGTGAGGAGTGCCTTATCGCGAACCGCGGCTATCACTGAGGCCTCGTCACCGGCTGCAGTGGCGGCCGGGGCCTGCGGAGCAGTGTGCTGTGTGCCGGTGTCGTCACTAGCGTCACGTGACCTCCCCGTGTCGTTCGTGCTCGTGCTCGTTCCCGTGCCCGTGGCCGGGGCGCCTAAGTGAACAAGGAGTTTAGGGTACAGGTTTACGAGCAAAGACGGGAGAGCAGGTGAGGGACGCAGTGTTAGTTGGCTTGGCACAACCGTCATATGTGGAAACAAAACAAAATGCGAATATGTGTCATGGAATCACTGCACTCTACTCTGCCTTTACCGCGTTCCGCGAGGCACTTATCACACATCACATGTGTGTATGTGTTGTGTCGTTTGTGCTTATCTCGTGCGCAGGTAACACCACACTAAATGGTTACCACGCATATCAGACACATAAGATATTAGCCTAATCATACGTAATAATCACAACTATTTAAGTGGCCAATTTTCATTCATCACTTCAAGTACAGAGTTTAGTTTCAATGAAAATGAATTATAATTACCACAGTATTACTCAGCATATCATATGAAATATTTCGTTAATAAAATTAATAAAACTATTTTAAATGATATTTGCATATCATAAAACGCAATTTAAATTTATTGTCTGGCTCTCCTAATTATTAAATTACCGGAACAAATTGTTTACAATTTATATTTCATGCAGTATTAAATTTTAACTAGGTAATTTTGAAGTGATGTAGGAAAACCGTAGGTAATACGATGATAAAGCATTTCTTATACATAGAAACATAACGTATATAACACAAGTTTTGAGAAAAACTAAGACCTCTTCATCCAATAGAAATATTTTTTGACGTTGACATAAAAGGTTGTTCCTATAAATTAGGGAGATAAAAAATCTAACTTTACTACACTGATACGAGACCATTAACTTCAATGTGTCGCAACGACGCAAGTTTCTTAATACCTTGTCTCATTTGTCTGTGAACGATGTCAAATCTATTTCTCGGATCATCAGAAATATGCTTGAGTGTAACTGTTGCTCTTTTCGGTATTCCTAGCCATTATTGCATATTTTTCTGCTAAGAAATCCCAAAAGTCTTCAATCAGTCGCGCCTGAGAAACATTTGGCGGACGTTCTAACTTAGGCTTGAGCACTTTGAATGAGTCTGCTGATTTGATATGGGGGACAAAAGTTCGGGTCGCCCACTTTTTGGTAAATTAACACATACTACATCTTCTTCACTTTTCCGTACAGTTCGGTAAATAGTTGTCCAATATTTTGATCCTCAAAAACGTTTCGGCTATCTGTCCAACTAACTCATAGATAGATTTGTGTATTTCAAGTTTGTATAACGTCTTTCAAAACTTTTTTTGGTAATTTTTAACATGGTATATTATAAAACAACTATCACGTATTTATAATGTCCAGAGACAATTATGTTGTTATTTTGTAATAAAATTTAATGCATAATTTTTTTCTCAAACCTTTTGTTACATATGTTATACGTATATACCTACTATATTTGTTTATTTAAGGTTCCATAAATGTGTATATGAAAATAAGATAGATTCGAATACTTATTTTCAAAATAAACTTACGTAAATAAAAATGACTTAACAAAGCTAGATTAAAGCTGTGTCCGATGTTGCACTTTTACCACCCTAATATCTAAAATCTAAATCCTACATTTATATGCCCTAAATAACGTCATTATTTAGGATTTTAGGAGTTAGATTTTAGAGTTTTGTAGGAGCACACTATGCCTTGAAGTTGACGCGCACTATACTCGCCGTCAAATGATTATGGACTGATGTTCAACTTTTATCCCTTTCCGCACCCTTGCCCAGCAGTGTTGCCGCTTGTAACTTGACATGACCAGGAATGAACGCAAATGTCATGTAATACATTTAAAACTAATTAAAATTTTTAATACATCGTAAATGAAGAAAATATAACAAATAAGTATGGGAAGACAGTGATACGTAATTTAAAATATAAAAATTGTCTCTATGGAAAATTTATATTTATATTTTAACCAAAGTTTCCGCACATCAAGCTAAGGTCGCCTTTGCGTTATAATACGATAACCGATGAAATCTAAATAAAAGGTAAGAATAATTGATTATTAGGTGAACAGTAGATCTGCCAACACAACATGCTTCTGCAGTCAAATCAAAAGTTCTCTTGTTATTTAATAAATTATAATTTTTTTCAACGTTTCCTAAACGTTTTTTATAAGGACCAGGGGGTCTATACTAATTCACTTATCAAGTCGCTAACTGTGTGGTGTCGCTATCCCCACTACTGCTAGCCGTACTGTAGAGGGGGTCAGCGAGTGAAGCGACTGTTGCTAGACTTATCAAGACCTAAGTAGGTGTCGCTAAACTGTTTTACTCTCGCTAACTTTAAAGTTTGCTCATGTAGTGTTTTGTTTGTAAACAAATGAAACAATAATTATGAAACACACTTTAAATTATGGACTATACATTTCTACGTAATTACACTAATGTCTCGATTATGGTCATGCATTAAAGCCCTATAGCGCTTTAACACTTTAAAATTTAAGAATTAAAGTTGAAAACAATTATGGACATAACTTTAAATATTTACGCTTTAACTCTTTAGAATTTAAGAGTTAAAGTTTGAAGACAATTATGGGCATGGCTTTAAATATTTAGTTACTAAATATTTCTATAAATTTTACAGTGACAAAAACCTCGCTATAAAATTTTATTTAATTTTTTGTAATCAAAAATCCAAGCAAAATATGGACAATATTCCAATTTTTGTGGTTTTATTGTTAAATGAAGATGATGAAGGGTAAAAAAATACATATTCTTATAATCTTCCAAGTTATACTACGAATATTTTCGAATATCCCGAAAATAAATTTATTAAAGACTTTCGTTTAAACAAAGTTATAATTTAATTTCATAGCTAATTCTTTTCATTTTTTTTCAATGTAATCGGGAGGTAATGTTTGGTTTATTATTCCCGTTCTAAACACAGTGGGTGGTAGCATGAATGATGATTAGGAGAAGACTAAGGAGTAGCAGTGTTTTAGCGCAAATACTTCAAGTAAAAGTTACGGATAATTAATTTTTCTATAACTGCTACTTGAAGTATTTTTTTCTAAAATAATCCATAAACGATTTGTAGCGCTAAAACACTGCTAGTCATTTCCTAGTTAATCACCCTTAACGTGTTAATGACTTGTTCATGCTACCACCCAGTATCACTTTCCATAACTCCTATAACTCTTCATATTGTCCAGTAGATGTATTGGCATGCCTTACACGTTTTTTATTATTTATTAACTAGTATATTAACGCGAATACGTGATATATTTTATTTACCATGAGCTACGGTGAAAATTTTCCAATTTTGATGTGATAAATATGTTTTATTTTCTAACCTATATGTCACTATAACAGCAACATAACGTAAATGAAGTTAGCTGCTCTATAAAATGACATTTCGAATTTAAGAAATTAAATTTAATTGACCGTAATCAGAATTCGTTAAATTATTTAAGAATCTCTTTAAGACAACTCTTTAAGCTTAAATTCTATAATTATAAAAGAGAAGACCATAATCGGGATATAAGTTTCATATTTTTAAATTAATTAATATTGATGTCTAATATTCAAATGAACGAAAGGAAAAAATTTAAATTTTAATATGTTGTAACCATAGGCTTTATGAATAATTTGAACGTTAATTTATTTTCGATTTTATATTTTGTTTATAACAATTAAAAAAAGAAAAATGTTAGATTTCAGCTTCTATTAATAATTAGACATTGATATTTGGCATGCTGAATTAGAATGTATAGTTTTTATATAAAATATTAATAAATTTTTATTTTAAATTGATTAATTTAATTTTAATAATTGTTTTATTATAAATCATACGTTCACGCGCGAAAACGGTAAAAAAGGATTAAAATTAAATTAATGAACTTCAAATAAATTATTAATAGAAGCTGAGATCTAATATTTTTCTTTTTTTAATTGTTGTAAACAAAATATAAATAAATCGAAAATAAATTAATGTTCAAATTATTCACAAAGCCTATGGTTATAACATATTAAAAATTATTTTTTTTCCATTCGTTCATTTGAATATTAGACATCAATATTAATTAATTTAAAAATATGAACCTTAGTGTAATTACGTAGAAATGTATAGTCCATAATTTAAAGTGTGTTTCATAATTATTGTTTCATTTGTTTACAAACAAAACACTACATGAGCAAACTTTAAAGTTAGCGAGAGTAAAACAGTTTAGCGACACCTACTTAGGTCTTGATAAGTCTAGCGACAGTCGCTTCACTCGCTGACCCCCTCTACAGTACGGCTAGCAATAGTGGGGATAGCGACACCACACAGTTAGCGACTTGATAAGTGAATTAGAGTAGACTTCCCAGGACCATTCAATTCTTAAGTTTCATTCATTTTCTTTTCAAAAGTCTAAATTTAATGCAATTTATAGGATTGGGAATAAAAAGCGCACTCAAGTACTAACGAAAATGTCAGGATATAAAATGACATTGACAGATAACAGATATTTGTACAGGTAGACACTTAAAAAAATTGGCATTAGTGTAGAAATCTCCAGTCCATAATTATTTGACGGCAAGCATCGACCCTTAAACTAATAGACGCAGCGTACGAGAAAAATGCTTGTCCCGCCATAACGGTGCAGACACAGTATCTCTATCTTTCAACAGTACGGAAGTTAAGAAAACGCGGCAAAATAAAAAATATGATTTGTCCCTAACTTGTTATACTTGGTGCATAATCGCTAAGAGTATAGATTTAATTTATTTGTGCATAATTAGTTTTATTAAATATTTTTAATACAATATATTATATACATATTATATTATAGGGAACAAGTAATAATTAATAAGAACTTACATATGACATGAGACAGCTGAAACGTGCACTTTCTGCTGACTGCACGAAATACGCCGTTTCCCCATTATTTTGTCGCATACACACCTCACAACACTTATACGTATACAGTATGTCCCCGGATTGAGTTTACAAGAGGAAAAAAAAAATTATTTTTGATTTTACAAAAAAATGCTAAGGGAAGAAAAATTTTTGCTTGAATTAAAACGCATGTTTCAATTCTTAAAACTTTTAATTAATGCAAGGTTCTTTTATTATAACGTTTTTTCGTATTTTGTCCTCCTAATAATACAGTTATTACATTGAATCTAACATGATTTTAGTTAGCTTTGAAATATTGACAAATGATTATTAATTCTAATTTCAGAAAAAAAAAAAAAACGGCGAAAATCAAAATACTTGTAGTTTATTCAATTAACTCTTTTTTATCTGAAATTAGAATTAATAATCATTTGTCAATATTTCAAAGCTAACTAAAATCATGTTAGATTCAATGTAATAACTGCATTATTAGGAGGACAAAATACGAAAAAACGTTATAATAAAAGAACCTTACATTAATTAAAAGTTTTAACAACTGAAACATGCGTTTTAATTCAAGCAAAAATTTTTCTTCCCATGGCATTTTTTCGTAAAATCAAAAATAAATTTTTTTTTCCTCTTGTAAACTCAATCCGGGGACATACTGTATATTGACAGAAACAATTGTAAATGTTCTCCAAAAAAGTAAATAATACACAAACAGTCACGAAACGTCAAATGTAGATTTTGACAACTATTTAGTGATAGAGAGCGATGTATAGAGGTTTAAATATAGCTGAAAAAGATGTACAATGAGTACGAACGCATGCGCAGTATACTTTAACTGAGAACTTCCGTACTGTTGAAGGACAGAATATATATTTCTATCCTTTTAGGTTGGAGCATTATTCTAACAATAAAAGAATAGGAGACACTTGGTCCATTAGTTTAAAGGTCGATGATGGCAAGTATAATTAAGCAAATCGTTTGTTGCTACAATTTATGCGAAATGTCAAATTTATTGTCAAAGAATAGCCTCTTAGCTTCTATTTTATGAAATATAATATTAACATTTAATCTGAAGTATCACATTAAATAAAATTGTATAATTCATTTTTGTTGTTCTAAAGAGCTGCCGTACAAATCAATGGATGACATAAGCGTCCCATTCGGAGTTGTATTTATGCGAAAAAGACCTAAATCCTAAATTCTAAATGCCAAAATGTGACATCAGACACAGCCTTAAACTAACACAATTATGTATTTTATTCTGAAACGTGAACATGTATCACACACAAGGAGCAACAAATCTTTAACAGCTTTATTGTAATGATGTAAAAAAGTAGAAGGCAAAAGAAATACAGTGTATGAAAATGGAGCATTGGAAGTGTTAAAAAGCGCGGGTGTACATACGACAGACACAGAAGATTAATGTGTGTACTGATAGGAGGACATTAATAAATCTACCGAAATGTAACCAGGCGAAATTTGAGCATGCATTAATGCGGCCGTAGCAGGCTGTGGCTGCGGCTAACTCAGTGTCAACTGCAACATGTACATATCGCACGTTCAGAGCGACACTACCACGCAACATGTACGAATATTTACATCCATTTTTTGCTTTCATATTAATTCATTGTGTATATTATATTTGTGACGATTGTTCCAAACAAGAGGTGGATCTATGCAAAAATGAACTTTGAATCTTTGGTGGCGAGAAAAAAAGTTCCTTATATTATAACGCGAGGAGCAAAAAAAAAACCAAGTGAAAAAATCTGTTGTGGCCAGTACTATACCTCCTGCCAGTACTTTAATGATGCCGCAATTGTACAATACAGTAAAAATATACTTGTGAAACTAAAACGAGTGTTATTATTATTATTATTTTTTTTTTTAAATTTAGGAAAAAACAGGCCGTAGGTTCCAATAATTATGACTAATAGTCATAATCGTCTTTATTTATAAAAAATAGGACGTTTCGGACATTATTTGTAAATCTTCAGCAATTACAAAGTGTGTGTTTCAATATATTATAAAGTTTCTTTATTAGTTACAATTTTTTTTTTTTGTGTGAGTGCTCAACTTGTCGCCCTAGTGGCAACATGTCTTTTTCAACTACCAAAGACTCTCTGTTATAATTCTAGACAAGATGTGGGCATTCACAAAAAAAAATTGTAACTAATAAAGAAACTTTATAATATATTGAAACACACACTTTGCAATTGCTGAAGATGGACAAATATTGTCCGAAACGTCCTATTTTTTACAAATAAAGACGATTATGACTGTTAGTCATAATTTTTGGAACCTACGGCCTGTTTTTTTCCTAAATTAAAACTTTTACAACGTTCCCGAATCACCCACTTTTATTTTTTTCAACTTTAATTAATTTAAATACATAACTATATATTTATTGATGCTGGAAACTATATTATGTTCTTTTATATGTAACTATAACTATTGTTTTAATTATTATTACTATTTTTATTTTAAAACGTTACCATTACTAATTTGAAATGATAAATTTTATGACAGTGACATTTATCTGTTAGTTACATGCATTTGAAATGTGAACTTTGTAACTGAGGAATTATGTTTTTTCTTTAAAACATAGGCTCCGGGATTTATAAAATAGATTATTTATACCTATATTTATCTATAAAATATATAGAAAAATCTGTTGTGGCCAGCACAAGACCTCTCGCCATTTCCATATTAGGCTATATAAGTATTGTATTGCACTTCACTTTCGAACCGTCGTTTTATAACAAAAAATTACAAAACTTTACTCAAATATTGTTTTTTATTGTATTTAACATGTCTTCTGCACACATATAATTGAGGAAGTTTCTAAATGTCACAGATTCTTCCAATTCATTATATATGCATTTTACCACAATTTTGCCTATAATTTCAAATATTTAATTAATAAAACAATAAGAAAAGTTAAATATACTTCTTAGATAAAGCTATCAGAATGTCACTAAAACTGTTAATATTTGACAATGACATGTGTCATGTTATAAACATTGGAATTTGTCAACTGGTTTCCTTAGTGCCTTGGCCTCTGCGATTAGTTTACTCTATAAATTATAGTGTCTTTATCTCTAAATCTATACAAGATATAATAAAAATTTTAAGTGTATTAGATGGAGAATTTTATTTAGAAGAATTTTTTAAAGAAACTACTACTTCAATTGTTACCAAAACCTTTCCAACTCTTCCCAGGAATGTCAGATTGAAGAAACTGCAGTTAAATATTTTTTAAGTCTTATAGTTTTTGAGGAATCATCCCTCCAACATCCATACACACACACACACACACACACACAGACATCATTTTAAAAATGTTATAATCGGATTCTAGGGACCTGAAATCGTGCTTATTCAATAAAATCTGGGTATGCGAATTTTAGCATGAATCCAATACCTCTCTTAGCAAAAGGTAAAAAGTATGAACGCATGAACTTGTAGAAAATGTAATAATCTCTAATTTTTATAATAACATATATCGCGAAATTTTGAGCTCAAGTAAAATGTCATTTCCAAGTACTTGATTTACACCAAATTCTAATGGCTTCTTTCCATATTAGAATAAGGTAGAAATACAACATTACAGAATTTTCTGAATGATATAGTACACACATACACACAAGCACACACACATGCACACAAACACATACGCACACAAACACAAACACATACGCACACACACACGCACACATACATACACACACGCATACAGATATTGTAAAAATGTTACAATTGGATTTTACGGACTTTAAAACATGCGGTTTGTAGTACGATCCCTATAGAGTGTGTTCAGAAAAAAACCTAATTCGGAGTAGACAATGAACAAAGAAACGTATGTCTGATCATTATTCAATTCAAAAGTCAAGGCGTTACAATTGATCGTGAAATGTAATATTAAGGAGAAAAGATAATAAAGAAGGATATAGATTATTGCTATTCACCGTTTTCTAATTTATTTCTATTTCTGAAATAAGGATACAAGAATATTTCTTTATATAACGTTTTTGACAATATCACGTGTCATACTGACATTTAATTAAATACCTTCAAATTGATATACGTTTTTTTTGTTCATAGCCTACTACGAGTTAGGATTTTTTGAACACACTGTATCTCTCTTACCAAGGCTAGCGGGAGGTAAAAACGACTGTACTAAAACTATAAATTGAAAATAAATTTCAGTTCTTTGGGGGCCTCTTATTTGGGGGTTTGAAGCTTAAGCTACATTAGCTTAAATATAGATCCGCTTCTGATTTCAAGATATCTGGAAAAATGAAATCATTTCATAATGTTTTACAACACCGATAACTAGATTATCTGTTTGTAAATATATACATATTTTTTTTTGCATTTTTCAATGACTATTTCACTCATAATTTTATAAACGAAGAATTTTGACTATTCATTGGTGCGTGGTTTAGGAGTCTGTTTTACATCAAAACATTTTGGATGTTTAAAAAGAAGCAAATTGCACAAAACCGTAAGAGAATTAAATATAGGGAAATAGCCAGGTAAAAGTTAAAAAACGACAAAACAAATACCGCACAGTACGTACAAAGAATAAAATCGTAATTGACATAATATTTGAACTGTGTTTGTGTAAACCGCGCTTGACTACCGAGCATAGAAACCAACAGTACCACACATCTATCTGTCAAAATTCTTTCGTTATTTCAAGCGCAGCATAGGTAGCAACTATTATTTCGACAAACATCGTTTGAGTCAGTAAGATGCAGTATTTTTTCAAGTGAGTTTTGATAAGCGAATTTTTTTTTTTGACTTTTTAAGAGTCAAAGTTGGTTTCTGTTCACTTATTTTTACCTCCCGCTACCCTTGGTAAGGGAGGTATAGGGATCGTGCTAAAAATCACATATCGAGATTTTAGTAAATGACCACGTTTTAAGGTCCCTAGAATCCAATTTTAACAGTTTCACGATGATGTCTGTATGTGTGTATGTGTATATGTGTGTGTATGTGTGTGTATGTGTGTGTGTGTGTGTGTGTGTGTGTGTGTATGTGTAGGATTTTGTCTTCACTCTAACTCAAATACTATCATTCAGAAAATTCTGAAACCTTGTATTTCCATCCCATTCTAATATGGAAAGAAGCCATTAGATTTTGGTGTAAATCGGATAACCGGAAATGGCACTTTACCTGAAGCCCATAATGGTTTTTCTTCAAAAAATACCATTAAATGCCATTTTTTCGCATTTTATGTCTTATGAAAATTAAAGATTATTGAATTTTCTACAGGAATACATTAATACTTTTTCTATATATTTTATAGATAAATTTAAAAATAATTTTTTTTATTAGTCGCGAAGCCTAAGATAAACACAATTCCTTTGTTACACAGTTCATATTTCAAATGAATGTAACTGACAGTAAATGTCACTGTCAGAAAACTAATCACTTCAAATTAATAATAGTGACATTTTAAAAAGAAAATAGTACATAAAGCAATAGTTTTCTGCAATGGAACAGTTTGCAGCGTTAGTAAATACGTAAGTATGTATTTAAATTAATAAAAATTCAATAGCGGGAGGTTTTGTGTTGGCCACATCAGATTTTTGTTTTGGTAATAGTCATCCAAATATTATTCGTGGTTAAATTTTATCCTAGCGAAATTTTCCGATTGCTTTACTTCAGCCTGTTGCTAATTCGGAACATTGGGCCCAATTCTCAATTTTTATCATTGTGATATGATATGAAATGATAAATTTATATCATATCACGTGTCATTCTGTCATTGTCATAATATTATTTGTTAAATGTCAGTAAACACATGCACCAAATTCGTAATTTCTTATTATGCGCAACCAATATTGTTAACATAATGGTAAATACATACAATATCGCACTTCCACGGTCATTTATATCAGATCACTTTGCAATTCAGAACAACTTTAAGTGATAAAGTGAAAAAAATTCACTAAATATCACTTCAGTGAAAATTGAGAATTGAGCCCATTGATAAAAAATCAGCTATTCTGAATTCAGTCAATAAAGGTTTTTACCCTACAAAAGGTGGAGAAAAAAAGATTTTAACATATGTTGCTTGGGTCGAGACGGGGATGAAAAATTCAAATTTGTGACCTTGGGGAGGCTCGGCGTGAGCCGCCATCTTGGATCAAAGGTGCAAAAAAATAGTTTTTTGCTATTATCTCGAAAACAGTGGCCCGTATCAAAATTTTACAAATATACAAAATTAAAGCTCGTTACTTTTTGTACAAAAAGAGCTCTTGCATTTTTTTTTATCTGGGATGAACTCAAAGAGTTATGTTCAAAAATATGTAACCAGGACAACAATTTATGAAAAACAATTTAATCACTCAAAATATACACAATATTAAGTTTTTAATACTTAGTCTAATAGATTTCTTTATTTGTAACAGTTCACATTTGTCGTGGCATCAAAAGAAGTAAATATCGATGATTTTTAAATAATTTTTGTCAACTCTTTCCCACAAATTTATCAACCACTCTGACCCGGTTAAAGATACGGTATCCCGGTTTAAAAATTTAGCTTGAAATTCTCTTTCACGTCATGCTAAACGATTTTTGCTCCGATCAGCGGTTAACGAATTATTAACAATTTAAACTTGTATAAAATTTCACTAAAATTTGAAACATCTGCAAATCGGCTTAGTTTTCATTTTTTCTTCTGAAATTTCGACACGTATTAAATGCACAATAATGTTTATCTTTAATCGTGTACGGGCCACTGTTTTTGAGATAATACCGAAAAACTCATTTTTTGCACCTTTGATCCAAAATGGGGGCTCGCGCCGAGCATCCCCAAGGTCACAAATATGAATTTTTCATCCCTGTCTCGACCCAAACAACATATGTTAAAATCGTTTTTTCCCCACCTTTTGCAAGGCAAAGGTCTTTTTTGGTCTCCATTGACTGGTCTAAAAACTTTTGCAAAAATTTACCACTTATGATATTATACCGGGTGTCAACAGAAAGCGGGCACTTCTATTAACTTCTTTATTTATAAAGATATCGAATTGAAAATTTATATGCGTAAACTTAATACATGTGGCATCTTTTTATGTATAAATGATATGTCACTTCCGGTTTAACAGGAAGTAGCATAAATTTTCTTATTTTAAATGGAACACGCTATATATTTTTACATTTTTGAATTCTACGTCAAATTCTAAATACAATGATGTGCCACAAGTCAAATTTTAGAAAAATATTTTTTAATCATTCATTCTCATTAAAAAAAATCTGTTGTGGCCAGCACAAAACCTTCCGTCAATTCAATGTATTTTGTACAAATCCGATACCAAAAGTTAATTGGAAAAGATTCTATATATCCTGTAAAATTGTAACACGAATACACTATTTTTTACAAATTCCATATTGCAAGTTCATTTGAAAAGATTCTATAAATCCAGTATAATTATAACACGAATGTACATTCTGTAAATTGTACTTCACACTTCCTCATTCCTATCCAACGCATCTTCTTCACACAGTTCTTCCTCTCTCAAATATTCTGCTACACAGTCCTTCCATCTTCTCTTTGGCCTTTCTTGTACTCCCGGCATTGAAACTGCAAGACATTTGCGAGGGACTCTCTGTCACTTAAATTACTTTCTGATCCTATACTTTCCACATTTATTTTGCACTTGACACTGACATCTGTCAATTAGAATTTTTTGAATATTATCTGCTGTTTCCATAATTTTTGCAAAGCTGACTGGTTTTTGAAAGTTAACCTCTCTTAATCTCTCTATAACTCTATATCTATTGAATATGAAGGAAAACGTATAATCAAATCGTATAAAAAATAAGATTTTCTTTCATGTTAATGATCATAAAATGTCGGAAAATGATATTTAACTGCGTTTTTTTCCAGAAAAACTGTTAAGAACTTCAAATAAGGGTACGAAAGAATCATAATTTTTAGAATTGTAGTTTTGAAGTTATCGTCGGAGAAAAATTTGTCTCTCACACACACACACACACACACACACACACATACATACATACATACATACATACATACATACATACATACATACATACATACAGACATCAATGTAAAATTAGTAAAATTGTATTCTAGGGATCTTAAAACGTGCTTATTCATTAAAATCTCACCACCGAATTTTTTGACCAAAGACAATACCTTCTTTATCTAAAGGTGACGGAAGGTAAAAAGGCACACGTTACGAGCTAATTGTGTAATATTCTTTTGAAATATATTTTAGATATATGAAATGCGTTAAAACCATAAAATATACAATTTCTTCTTTTATTTACGAATAATCTGATTCGATCAGCGCAATACCTCATGCCAATTTGATTTTCTACGAAAATGAATACATCAAGGTCGAAGTATGTAAACTGCATTTTATTGTTTAACAATAAAACGTATCTGTTAATTATAACTTAGGTTGCAACATTAACATAAACTGATTATTTTCAAACAATTTTTAAATCTATGTATCCCTTTTGTTCCACTATTTCAATTTTTAATTAGTTTTCTTGAACTTTAAAAGAAATACAATATTAATCATTATGCCTGTTTTGTAATACATTACTTAAATCCGTTTATATGCTTCTTGAATTCGCATTATATAGGTCAGCTAATCATATATTATAAATTTAAATGTATTATGAAATCTATGTGTGCAGACACGTATTTTATATTTTTATTCATTCGCATATGTTGATTCGTATTTATAATTTGGTTTCCGTTCAGGAATGATAAATGAAGCTGGTAATATTTGCATAAACAAATAAGTGTCAGGCTCACAAAGTAAATATCCAAAGAGCGAGCATGTTATGACACACTGTCAACAGTAGCATTTCATTTTATGAAATTATGCAAATATAAATTTTGTTTTATAATTTGTAAATCTGGCTATATGTATTTCATAAAAACAATTACATGTAGAAATAGAATTGCAATATCGACAACAGTTTTTCAATTTGCATTTCAAATTATTCGTTATTTAAAATGATACAACGAAGTTAAAGGTAAATAACCATGTCAGATAAGTTTTCGAAAAAAAATTCGGATGGCCGATACTGTGGTTTAAGGAGAATATAATGAATTTGCTTACTACTACAACAATTAATAATATAGTTTAGTTTTATAATTTATTTGGTGTACTTTTTGAAAAATCCTTCTTCTTTTATTATTTTAGGACTCCTATTGGGCTTCCAAATTATCAAGACATGGCGCTGGCGTCAAACGTCAAAATTCAAACGAATGGTACATTTTTCACTGGCTTCCACAAGAGTACAATTGGTGTGAGACTGATTTTCGTAGTTTTTAATTTAATTTGAGATGTAGTATAGTGTTTTTTTGTTAATTTCGGTAGAATTGAGTTTGATCTTTCTTGTAGTAACAATTTAGTGATAGTTTTAATAATATTTTAGTTAATAGGGTTAATTTTAGTAAGTAGTTGTAGGATAAGAGTATTTTAGTCATATTTTAATTAACATTATATTGTTTTTACCTTCCGTCACCTTTAGGTAAGGAAGGTATTGTCTTTGGTCAAAAAATTAGTTGGTGAGTTTTTAATGAATAAGCACGTTTTAGGGTCCCTACCATACGAATTTACTATTTTTAAGATGATGTCTGTATGTGTGTGTGTGTGTGTGTGTGTGTGTGTGTGTGTGCGCGTGCGTGTGCGCGTGTGTGTGTGTGTGTCCGTGTGTGACATTTTTTTCTCCGACGATAACTCCAAAACTACAATTCTAAAAATTATAATTCTTTCTTATTCCTCTTCTTTACATCCATATGAAGAGCTGATTAGATTTTGGTTATAATTGATACACCGGAAGTACTCTTATTTGAAGTTTTTAACAGTTTTTGTGATTATCAATATGAAAGAATATCTTATTCTCTATACGGTTTGATTATACATTTTCCTACATATTCAATAGATATAGAATTATAGAGACATTAAAAGAGATTAACTATCAAGAATTAGTTAGCTTCGCTAAAATTATGGAAACAGCAGTATATTCAAAAAAATTTAATTGACAGATGTCAGTGTCAAATGCGAAACCAAAGTTGAAAGTATAGGATCAGAAAGTTATATGTGTGAGTGTCCCTCGCAAGTGACTTGCAGTTGGAGCCACGCCTCAAGATTGGAATGCCGGAGTACGAGAAAGGCGAAAGAGAAGATGGATGGACTGTGTAGCAGAAGATTTGAGAGAGGAAGAATTGTGTGAAGATGCGTTGGACAGGAATGTGTAAAAGAGAAGAGTAAGAAACAGCGACCACTAATAAAATAGGGAAAGGAACTTTCGGTATGGAATTTGTAAAAAATAGTGTGTTCGTGTTACAATTTTACAGGATATACAGAATCTTTTTCAAGGAACTTTTGGTATTATGTACAAAATACATCGAATTGACGGAAGGTTTTGTGCTGGCCACAACAGATTTTTTTTTAATAAAAAAATATTTGATTTCCTTTATTTAGATTACATTTCATTGCTGTAGTTGTACATATATTAATTTCTATCTACATAGCCTTATTTTTATTTAATTGTTTTTGTTTACATGTACACTTCACTCAGTTCAGAAATCTGCCACCAGTGGCGCATTTTAATGTTGGAAGCCTAATAGATTGTTGTACATCTTTCTTGTAAGTAACGCTCAAAAAGTTTCAATATTTTGATTTAAATTTCATAAAATGTTAATTGTAAGAAGATATTATTTTTAAATATTTGGGCAAAGATGCTAAGGGCTGGTTTATGATGAATTTAATTTACGAATTTACAATGTATAATTTAGAGTTTAAAATATAAACGCATTTAAAACGCATACGGTGGTTTACGAACGATTTACAAAATTAGAAATTTGAAATTTAGTTGTGGAATATAACTATATTTTATACGTCGACCTTTAAACTAATAGACGCAGCGTACGAGCAAAACGCTTGTCCCGCCATAACGGTGCAGACACAGTATCTCTATCCTTCAACAGTACGGAAGTTAAGAAAACGCGGCAAAATAAAAATTTAATTTGTCCCTAACTTGTTATACTTGGTGCATAATCGCTAAGAGTATATATTTAATTTTTTTGTGCATAATTACTTTCATTATATATTTTTAATACAATATATTATCTACACACATTATATTATAGGGAACAAGTAATAATTAATAAGAACTTACATATGAAATGACACAGCTAAACGGCGTACGTACTGCTGACTGCACAAAATACACCGTTTCCCCATTATTTTGTCGCATACCCTCACAACACATATTCGTATATGTTGACAGAAATAATTGTAAATGTTCTCCAAAAAAGTAAAATAATACACAAACAGTAACGAAACGTCAAATAGATTTTGACAACTATTTAGTGATAGAGAGCGATGTATAGAGGTTTACATATGGCTGAAAAAGATGTACAATGAGTACGAACGCATGCGCAGTATACTTTAACTGAGAACTTCCGTATTGTCGAAGGACAGAATATATATTTCTATCCTTTTATGTTGGAGCATTATTCTAACAATAAAAGAATAGGAAACACTTGGTCCATTAGTTTAAAGGTCGATGATTTTATATTTCCAAATGTAAATTTAAAATTCGACCTATTAGAAGAGAGAACTATTAAACATGGCGGCAAGGTATAAGTTTGCTTCATCCGTCAGCTGTCTTTTTTGTTTGTGAGTTGTTGACATTTTGAAGATGGGTTCACAGGAACAAATTAATATTTTGTTTTTTGTTAATAAGCAGTATTCGCGAACGTCGTAAATTGTACGATAAAGCAAATAAATTTTACAAAAAATAAAAACACTTCACCTGACACTGGCACTGACTTTGCACTGTCATTTGGAGGAAGTAGGCTAAAGCCTCATTTCCACAGAGTGTTTTATTGCTTAAGGCATAATAATTAGTGCATAAGACCTGATGCATTATGACAATTTACCATTTCCAGCTATTTTGTTTAGTGACTAATTCAATAGAAATGTCACAAATTTTTCTCTATTACTTTGTCTAAGAGACTGCAATTGCAGCAGCAATTCTTCTTTTTTTAAATATGTGATATACATAATTTTCTGTATCTATATCCATACCGAAAAACTAAAAATTTAATAATTATAAAATAGACTGACAGTTGACAGTTCAGGTTAGAAGTATGCAATCTTTTGTTCTTACGCATTGCTCTTAATTCTTAAGCATTAATTATAGCTCTTACGCATTATGACAATCGGTGGAAATGAAGCTTTAGTTTACATGAAATCAAGAAAATAAAAAGTAGGATTCAGTGACGAACTTGAGCATGCAAAGTTAGATTGTAATTATATTTAGTTTAATTCAACTTCAATTAGGCTAGATTACATTAAATTAAGTAAAGGAAATGCATAAAAGTCTCGAACCGTTATCCTGGATAAAAACTTGACATTCTTAAATTAGGAAACTTCATAATTAGGTTATGGCTATAATTCGGTTAGGCGATATTAAGTTTTAGTTGTTGCGGTAAACCAGTTCTAATGAGATTGTGTGATAAACTTTTATTACTGGTATATTTAACCGAAATAAGAAACTTATCAAAGACTAAGAGCTATGTAAGAATGAAACAGGAGACCTCCAATACATTTGAAACTACAGCCGTAGTAAGACAAGGATGCATTTTAAGCCCGCTTCTATTTACGCTAATTCTTGACGAAGGAATAAAAGAGACAAAGAAAGAAGTAAAGAAATACTACATAGGACATTGGAAATTGAGAAGAGTGGAAATAGCAGAACTATGCTATGCAGATGTCATGGTCATCATAGCAGAAGACGAAAAAACCTTAACAAGGAATATAGAAATATTTGATAAAGCGCTACAAAAATTAAACATGAAGATCAATAAAGAAAAAACGAAAACCATGATACTAGGAAGAAATGAACAACATCACACGATACAACTAAATAAAATTTTTGGTGGCCAGCACAAAACCTTCCGTCAATTCGATGTATTTGTACAAATCAGATACCAAAAGTTCCTTGGAATTTTTTTTATATATCCTGTAAAATTGTAACACGAACACACTATTTTTTACAAATTCCATATTGCAAGTTCCTTTGAAATGGTTCTATAAATCCAATATAATTATAACACAAATGTACATTCTGTAAATTGTACTTCACATTTCCTCATTCCTATACAACGCGGTTCTTCCTCTCTCAAATATTCTGCTACACAGTCCTTCCATTTTCTCTTTGGCCTTCCTCGTACTCCCAGCATTGAAACTGCAAGTCACTTGCGAAGGACACTCTGTCACTTATGTTACTTTCTGATCCTATACTTTCCACTTTGGTTTAACTGGGTTTTTTCCAGAAAAACTGTTAAGATCTTCAAATAAGGGTACTTCCGGTTGATCAATTATAACCAAAATCTAATCAGCTCTTCATATGGTTGTAAAGAAGAGGAATACGAAAGAATCATAAATTTTAGTATTGTAGTTTTGGAGTTATCGTCGGAGAAAAATTTGTCACACACACACACACGGACACACACACACACACAGACACACAGACACACACACAGACACACACACAGACACACACACACGGACACACACACACACATACAGACATCAATGTAAAATTAGTAAAATCGTATTCTAAGGATCTTAAAACGTGCTTATTCATTGAAAACTCACAACCGAATTTTTTGATCAAAAACACTACCTCCCTTTTGACGGAAGGCAATAAAAATCTACAGCAAGTCCAAAAATTTAAATACCTGGAGTCAATGATCTCAGAAGATGGAAGATTTGATAAAGAAATAAAAGAAAGAAGAACAACAGGAGGCAAAATATTCAATAGCATCAAACACAGCTTCTTAGGAAAGAAAGAAATACCGAAACAGACCAGAGTACAAATATTTAAGAAAGTAGTGACACCTATACTCATACACGGAGCTGAAACGTGGACATTAACGCAAAGACAAAAAGAAAAAATTACGGCCATCGAAATGAGATTCTTGAGAAAAATAGAGGGGAAGACAAGACTGGACAGAATTGAAAACAACCTACAGACAAAACTTAAAAGTAAAATCAATAGAAGATAAGATAGCAGAAGGACAGCTGAGATGGTATGGTCATGTAGAAAGGATGGGAGAGGAGAGAATAGTTAAAAAGGTGTTTGAAGCAAAAATTGGAAGAAAGAAACCACAAGGACGATCAAGAAGAACGTGGCTGGAAAAAGAGGTCTAACTTGGGAAGAAACGAAGACAGCAAGACAAGATAGAGCAGAGTGGAAAGAAATATGGAGAACACCAACGAACCAGAACTCAACCCCCTCCCCCGCAAGACGGGGGAACGCCTTTCACCCATGAGGGTAGAAAGGTGTAGGATTAAGTAAGTAAGAAACTTATCTCGTAAGTAATATTAATTGTAGCTAAAATATAAAAGATTAATATGTTTATAGTGTTGTTAAATTATAATGTTGTGGTTATCATATCACTAAGGCGAGCAACTCATGAACTAAATGAATAGAAAGTGTAATTTATACATATATTGCGCAAATTAATTTCTTTTCATTTCGAATTTTATCATGTGTAAGTGTAAGAGTAAATTGTTAAAATTTGTATACAATTGGTAAATTCGTTTTTATTAGCGCTTTTGTTAATAATTAATACAGATAATTTTTAGGACTTTATTTAAAATATAAGTTCTTATATAATAGAATCTAATTCTGCACAAAATAGCTTTTAAGCGAAAAGCGAATAAATCACAAATACCAAATTGTAAAATCAATATTGTGACAATTTTTCATGATAAATAATTTAAAGGGACGAAGGATACTAAATTGGCACAATTAGATCGAAAAATGTCAAAGGTTCAACCTGATTTCTAATATTTTAACTTTCAACATCAATTTTTATTACTGAATGTTTCAGTATCCGCATACATATTACGCGGTTATTACATTATTTTATGTAAATCCACGGTATTTCCTGAAATATCGAATAAAACATTTAATATAAAAGGTTCGTAATATGATTTGTAGATTATGCTTTGTAGGTTATTTCGTTAGTTTAACAATAATAGAACGTCAAATCGTCGTCATAACCATTAATACATGCAGGATGTTCGATTAATAGGCGGCTATAGCTTCAGTGCGACTTCACAAAATCAAGAGAATTCCATTCCGACGAAGTACCTACTAGAGGAATTTAAAAATGACCAATGAGAGCAGATTTTATTATCGCCTGTTCTGTTGTATTCTGTTTAGGAAAAAACTAAAAACTGTCACATTTGACGACAGATGTCAATCATAATTCACTGCAGCTCTGCTGACTGCTGTTGCCTCCAATTTCACCATAGAAAAGATGCATGTCAGCTAGATTGTAGTATTAGGCCATTTTCTCAGATTCAAATTTTAAGTCCAGTGAACGAACGCTGCTGCTATTACTCAATCGAATGGAGTAGCTATAGTGAAAATGAAATGGCAGAAGACCTACGTCATAGATCTGAAAAAAACTTTATAAAATGAAATATAACTTGTAAAAATTATTTATTTTTAAATACAGAAGAAAGAAAAATACTAGTATTAAGAAACGTATATATTAATGAAATTTACAAGTATTTCTGAATTAATCTCTTTTTCTTTTACGCAATTTGAAATTATTTGAAATAATTGTAGTTCATTTTTATACCGGGACGTTGGCATGACAATGTTTACATTAAATTTTATATCGATCGAATATCTGTCCTGTCACTATTGTCACTTGGTTGTCAGTTTACATTCATAATAATGCCTAAAGCTTAAAAAAGTAATTTCAGAAACTAACCTTGTCATGAACTATTTCGAATGGGAATTGTGGGCCATTAATTCCGTTGAAAGCCGTTCAAAAGATATTTTTCTTTTTTGAAATATTTCTCTTATCAATCTTTAAACTATGTATTTTTAGAGAGGAGCAAATGCCCTGCAAATAAGCAAATCTTGACAAGCAGATATGGGCACCCTTTTCAAAATGACAGCTAGTAATCATGTACATAACTTACAAATGTCATAAATTTTAATTCAAAATATCAAGATTTTGTAAGTTCACGTGGTTTCTTTGTCACCAGGTGCGTGGACTTTACTTGGCGAGTTACATAAATCACATGAAATTTGGAATGAAAAATATTGACATTTGACATCTATGTATGTATATGATTACTATTACTGTTCTAAATAATTTTCATTCTTTGACTTCGGATTTTCGCCAAACATTTCCAGATTGTCTTCATCACTAGAAGAAAATTCCCCCGATTCATACGACTCAATCATATATATAACAGAAAATGACGCCAAATTACAAGGTTAATTTTTAACAAAACAGCTGACCAAAATCGTAGAACTGCGCAAACTCGAATCATTAGTAAGAAGATAAACCACCTGAAATTGGAAAATATCAATGATGACATTTGTCATTTATATTACTAGCTGTCATTCTGTCACGAGTCCCCATATCTGCTTGTCAACACAGAACACTAACCTAAACTTGTCAAGAAAGACGAACAAAGTAACATGACTGCTCGCGCTTTATAAATTAGTATCCAATGTAAACTTAGTAGTATATGACGTCATTACTTTAGGGATATTCTTTGATGACGTAAGTCTTCTGCCTTTTCATTTCTACCATATTAATTATTTTTGTTGTCACTTGTATCCATTATTACAAACTACAACCCGAACTAACGTCAGACTGGGGAAAATTGGAGCCTATAGTTTCCTACATGGTGGTCACCTTTACCATTTCTAAAGAGATGACCGCCTATCTAAGCCGCCTAGAAAGCCTAGGTTCATGGAATTCCTTGTTTGCCATATATTTATGGATTATTTAATTAAACTACATCCTATACGCAGATATAATGATACATCAATTTTACATTAACAAATTATTATTTGAGGTTAAAATTGGATCCTGAACTTATTTAAGGAAATAGGAAATATTCGGCATTAGGGATCCTTTTCGACATCAGCATATTTTAAGTAAATATTACAATTTATTTGGCGTTTAGGGGATGAGATTTTCTTTATCATCAGCTACAAAGTTTTGATTTGAATTGATAAATATTATCTATATCATCACTACTCACTATCACATAAGAAGATTACGAAGCCATTGAAGTTAATTTAACAATAAAATATACTATATTATACACTGCTATAATTGCAATAAGTCTGATCAAAAATTGAAATAACAAGGAACAAAAAAGAAGAATCACAGTGCCATCTTGAATATAGGGGAAAATGAAGTTAACTAAGAAAAGTTTAATTACAAATGTTGATAATGATGAATCAATTGGTTTACATATTTTAAGTTTTTATAATCTGTTTGAAAGTTTAAATTTGATTTTAAATTAGCATTAATGTAAAAAGTTTCTTTAATTACATAGTCTATTGTTGTAAAAATTATCTCAATCCAAAATTTCTGTTTAAATTTAAATTTATGGCCAGTTTCAAATCTATGTTCTATAAGGACACTATGGTTGGGATTCTAATTTTTTGAATGGTATTCATGTTGATAAAGTCGTTATTAAAGGTTCAGACATTTCTCCTATGTAATTTTTGTTGCAAGTATCACATACAATCTTGTTAATGATATTTTATCATTTGTTATTTGGTATTTTATTTTTGAGTTTATAGTCCAGGCAACGAAGACCGAAAAGAGCCAAATAGCGGAAATAATTCATGTAGAAGCCAATTTTGGCACAGTTATAGGGGAAGGTGTCCTTAACAAAATACTAAAAGTACTGATGGGTGGGAGTGAAGCTAAGGGAGAGGGGGGTCTTCAAAGGTCCCTTTTTTCAGTTTTTTGTTAATAACTCGAAAACTACTGCCTCTAGCGAAGAAATGTTTATGTATTAGATTAATCTACATAAAATTCTCTACAGAAAAGGTCCTATATACATTTTCGTTAGAATCAATACTTAAAGAGATATAGAGGGAAAAAAATGAAAAATTAAAAAAAAAACAATTTTTTTATTGTTAAAAATCAAGTTTTAATAAAAAATGAACCATTCAGAGCCCACGTATTAATAACAAAAAAGATCCTATAGACATTTTCCCTAGGATCAATACTTAACGAGATATAGAGGGGGGAAAATGGAAAATTAAAAAAAATATATTATTAAAAATGAAATGTTAATTGTAAAAATGAAATATATAGTAAGGAAGGATGTATCTTGAATATTAATTTTCTTCAAATTCTAAATTTTCATCATCATCGGTGCTGTCTTTGATGGGGGCTGCATTCGTACATGAGCCGAGGCACACCCCGCAGGCACCGGAGCAGGCAATCCCTGCTTTGCGGTAACCGCAGCGCACTCCACACCTAGTCGTGCATCGGCAAAAGATCGTGTTCAAAACGGTATCGGGTACTACAGGGTCTTCTTAGATTGCTTCATGTCACCAAATTTCTTGCCAATGAAACTTTGCATGGTTTTGGTTCCAATATCCAGGGCTTCGTGGCAGTTTACTTTGGAGTTTCCCAGGATGCCCGTTGACAGCGACATTAGCGAATTCAACTTTGGAAAAGGGGGATGGTCATTGAACCATTCGTGAATCTGAGATCGATCCCGTTAATCTCTCTTTTCCCGTGATATACGGAAATGTGCTGCTCTCCACTTGAAAAAGCCACTCCAGCGAACTCCTCCAATGACGTGCAGATGGCGGTGCTTCCCGGTGATCCACAAATCCACTTGGCGAGTACAGAATCAGTAATTCCTCTTCCTCGCGTTAGGCCACCTAAACTTTTCATGGAGCGCATAAGAGTTTGTTCTATGACCTTATGAACATATCCGACCAAAGTCCTGCCCAAGGTGTACCTGTGCGATTAATGGTGAAACTCCTTGTACGGCTGTGGATGGATATTTTTCAGTTTTATCATGTCTTGCACGTACAGATGAGCACATTTCGTATTCGATTTTGATTTCGATCTAATTTCGGATTGGGTCAACGTGTTTATTTGACTCTGTCATTTGGACTTGCGATTTTGATTGTTTTCTACATTTCATTAAGGTAAGTTGAACATTTTATTACTTACATGAAACAAGAGAAGTATGCAAAGCATTTATTTGAATGCAAATGTTAATTATTTATTATACTGTAAAATAAATAATAAAAAATTGATACTAGCACCAACGTAGTGGGTGAGGTCGTAACTGACTGACAAGGACGTTTAGACGATACATTAGTTTTAACATTGAGTAGCAGGTCCCGAATTGTCCCTGATAAAGACGGACGCCAATACGAAGGCCCCGGAAAATAACGGGACCAACAGCCAGTGACGGGGAGCCCTGAACTCATTTCAACCATTCTCCCCTTCTGTCTATAGCCGTCTCCAACGACGTACATTATTGTGGTAGCCCCCCCCCTCACACAATTCTTCCATTACAAATTACTTGTAGTAAAGTTATTCAAACGTGGGCTCTGTATGGTTCATTTTTCATTAAAACTTGATTTTTAACAATAAAAATATTTTTTTTCTAATTTTTCATTTTTCCCCCTCTATATCTCGATCTATTGATCCTAGCAAAAATGTATATAGAACCTTTTCTGTAGAGAATTTTATGTAGATTAATCTAATACATAAACATTTTTTCGAGTTTTTAACAAAAAACTGAAAAAAGGGACCTTTAGAGACCCCTCCCCCCCTTAGCTCCACTCCCACCCATCAGTACTTTTAGTATTTTGTTAAGGACACCTTCCCCTATAACTGTGCCAAAATTAGCTTCTACATGAATTATTTCCGCTATTTTTCCTTCATTGCCTGGACTATTAGAGATAAGGACTTTAGTAGTTGATGTAGAAGAGTTAGCGGAACGTCCAAATAAAGATCCCTTTTTGATTAAAATATCAAATTATTACATTGTATTGCTATTCGAATTCGATCAAAGTCATATGTAAATATATTGATGTCAGTCCGGTGATACGTGAATCTTAAATTCTACGTGATGGAATAACATGAAAGCCTTTTTGCATTGACATATCGGTTTCATTATTTTGTAAACATGGCCTGATTAGAAGTTATTAATGACGTTTTTAAATATTTCACATTGTTAAAGAAGTTTCATTTATATGAATGCAAAAATGTCAATAAACAGTTACTGATTTATTTATTTCCAGATGCACCGCTTATACAGAGTGATTCAAAATGAAAGTCATGTTACTTGAAAACAAAAAAAAAAAAATCTGATGTGGCCAACACATGACCTCCCGCCAATTAAATGTTTAAAATAGCAGTGAGCTTTAAGTAAAGTGTCATTTCCGGTTAATCGTTTGTAAATAAAATCTAATTTGTTGTCCAATAAATAGAAAAGTCTGTAATACAAAATTTTGGATTGTTTTATTGTTTTTCCTCAAAAATTTGTTAGAGCTCCAAATTAAGTACTACATCCGATTTATCATATATGGTTAAAATCTAATATATTGTTTCAAATTATATATGAGTTTTAAATACCAAATTTGAGAAGTTTTGGATCATATTTTAATAGGTTTTAAAGAAAAATCGTCACACACGTACATTCTTATAAAAATCAGCATCATCTTCTAGGTGCTCTAAAACGCAATCTTTGTAAATTCTTCGCCGTACATAATCCATTTCGTAAATGTGTAGTTGTAAATTAATATTAATTTTACAGTGCTGCAAAAATAGCAATTAGCAAAATTTAAATCAGATCATCCTGTACATCTAACATTTATATATGATGGAAAATATATTATTTTTACAAACCTTAATATAATATTTTACTATTATATTCTCATTAACACGGTTTCATTACTAATTTTCATATAATTGCTGCCTGTCAGTGACATTTGTTTAAATATGTCAAACCTGTCATTAAAATTATGATTTTGTTTGACGCATAGGCCAGGTGATACATGGAAATAAATTATATTATATATTCATATTTAAAGTTATTTAGAGTTATTTACTAAATGTTATTATCGTAGAATTGAAGATTAAACCATTATATTCCATTTTAATTTGTAAAAGTTGCTAAAAAATTATATTCAATGAATTTTTTACAAGAAAAACTGTTAAAAGCTTGTATAAATGATACTTCCGGTTATCCGATATACACTAAAAACTAATGAGCACTTCCCATATTAATATAGAATGGGTATACAAAATTTCAAATTTTTCTGATTGATAGTATTTGAGTAATCGTGTCCACATGATCCACACACACACACAGACACACAGACACACACACACATACATACCTACAGACATCATTGTAAAAATGTTAAAATCGGATTCTGGGGACATCAAAACGTGCTTATTATATAAAATCTCTATATGCTATTATTAGCACGATCCCTATACCTCCCTTACCTAGGGTAGCGGGAGGTAAAAAAAAAATCTGTTGTGCCCAGCACAATACCTCTCACCATTTCCATTTTATGTTATATAAGTATTGTATTGCACTTCGCTATCGAACCGTCGTTTTATAACAAAAAAATTCTAGAACTTTACCCAATATTGTTTTTATTGTATTTAACATGTCTTCTGCATACATACAATTCTAATTATATCTATTTTTCATTGTATGAGGAAGTTCCTAAATTACAGATATTCTTCCAATTCATTAACTAGACTGACGGTATTTCTGATGGATATATGCATTTTACCTACAATTTTAAATATTTACAGCCCGATTCACAAAAAAGTTTAAGCTAATCCTCATTTTTGGATTAGTGAATTCTATTCTATTCCGGTATTTAAAATATAATTTTCATGATATTATCAATAAAGGAATAGATTAGACTATATTTTAAGATATAAACTATCAAAATTAAGCTTAAACTTTTTTGTGAATCGGGCTGATAATTAATAAAACAATAAGAAAGATTAAATGTACTTCCCAGAAAAAGCTTTCAGAATGTCACTAAAACTGTTGATTTTTGACACTGACATCTGTCATTTACAAACTATGTTATAAACATTACTATGTTATAAACATTTGAATTTGCCAACTGGTTTCCTTAGTGCCTTAGCCTCTGCGATGTACTACATTAAATTATTCTATATATTACAGTCGCTTTACCTAAATCTATACAAGATATAATAAAAATTTTAAGTGTATTTCATGTAGAATTTTATGTTCGTCAATAGTAGTAATAACGGAAATTTTCAAAAAATAATATTTAGAAGATTTTTTTTTCAATTCGGATTGTCCAATTGTTACCAAAATCTAATCAGCTCTTCCCAGGAATGTCAGATTGAGGAAACTGCAGTTAAATATTTTTTAAGTCTTGAGAAACACACCCACACACACACGCGAGCGCGCGCGTGCGAACATAATCGTAAAACTGTTATAATCAGATTATAGGGATCTTAAAACGTGCTTTTCCATTAAAATCTGGATATGCGATTTTCAGCATGATTTCAATACCTCTCTTAGCGAGAGGTAAAAAACTGAACGAGTTAGACCACAAGTAAAATAGATTTTTCCTACTCCCTACTGTATATGATGCTATATTTGCACGCTGAACAGTGTGGATATGATAGTCATATCCATTCTAGGGTGGATATGAAAAACAACTGAATTAATTTCAATGCTACGACATCAGTAGATTGTATACTGCACTGAATTTTACATAAATAAAGTAAAAATAATTAAGTAAACCTATTCGCTAGTACATACAATTTTATATACAAGGTTTTTTCATTTATATATTTTAAATATATGTGCTGTATCTCGCAATATTATTTAATTAAAAAAAAAAAAAAAACTAAATATCTGTTGTTTTTACTTCCTTGTACGAAGTAAAGGAAGTATTGTAATCGCGAAAAATTTCGGTTTCCAGATTTCAACGGAAATATACATTTTGACCATCCCTGAATCCATTTTGACTAATTTCGTCGTGCCGTCTGTACGTAGGTATCTCGCATAACTGAAAAACGGGAAGCCGTAGAAATTTTGTATTTATGACTGTTATAACATCTAGTTGTGCACCTCCTTTTTTGGTCATTACCTAACTTTTGGAAGTGGTACTTTACTTGAAGCCTATAGTAGATTTTAATGCAAACCTATATTAAAATATAATCCAAAACTTTTCAAATTTGGTATATAAGACTTTTATATCAATGGGAATAACATAATAGATTTTAGTTAAAATGGTCTACCCAGAAGTGGTGCTTTACTTGAAGCCTATAATAGATTTTAATGAAAAACTATATTAAAATATAATCCAAAAATTTTCAAATTTGGTATATAATACTCTTATGTCAATGGGAATAACATAGTAGATTTTAGTTAAAATGGTCTGCCCGGATATGGTACTTTACTTGAAGCCTATAATAGATTTTAATGAAAAACTATATTAAAATATAATCCGAAACTTTTCAAATTTGGTATATAATACTTTTATATCAATGGGAATAACATAATAGATTTTGGTTAAAATAGTCTAACCGGAAGTGATACTTTACTTGAAGCTGTTATCAGTTTTTCTCGAAAAAAATGGTGTTATTTTGATTTTAATAATAAATGCTTCAAATACAAGTTTTAGAGAATTTAATTCTGCGTCGAAAACATCAAGTATGATTAAATTAGCTCTTTGTATAAGCGAGATATGTAAATTTAAAAATGATGTACTTTTTGGTTTCTGTAATTAAGTTTGCTATGAATTAGGACTGGGTCTGTTATAATACATATTTTAATTATTAACAAAATATGTATAGTGTAACAGGCGTACAAGGAAGTCATGTGGTGTTCACATCAGATATTTTATCTTGGTCGTAGGAAAAGTGTACTGTACAACTCGAGTGGAATGCTCATATCCCCTCTTGTTGTACAATATACTATATAGGTTATATTGAAAATTGCATGTTTTCAGTTTGATTTGACGTTTGATATTTTTTACGTATCGAAATGAAAGCTTCCGATACGTTGTCTGGTTTCGCAAATGACTTCAATGGAAACGCGAAATATATAAAAACTTGAGTAGTATAGTACAATATTTTGCTCTGCGAATATGAGTAAAAGTTTCAATATTAACGGATATATAAATTTGAAATATACGATTTTAATATTTCTATTACCAGAAAATTTAAGTGAGACGAGTAGAGAAATAACTGTGTATGGGTAACGGATGTATAATTATCAAACAATCTGTTCCAAGTGAACCGAAACGTAAAATTTGGATCGTCCGTAGTAAACAAATCGTCACTTTCCCATGTCAAAGTTAGCTAATAAATTTAGCTAATATTTGTTCGGAAATAACATACACAACAAATTAATATTTCAAACTGTGTTCTTTCTATATTTACATGATTGTGTAAGGACAAGTTAAAAAGTTCACGGTAAATATTCGTACATTAGCATATTAATAATTGCGACAACAGCTAGTATTGTAATAACATACTAGTAGTACAAAGTAGTAATCATAGAAATATGCGAACTCATGCACGAATAGTAAATACCACACTCCAGAAAACAAAAATTTAATAAAGAGTTTGTAACTTACCGTGCGGAGTAGTGAAAGGTGACCCGTTCTTCACGTACGACGTGTAGCTACTCTGCGATTTGGATTCTTGCGTATCTGCAAACACAAAAATTGTAATTTAATCAAATAAGATAATTGAAAATAACTTCAGCAAATTGCTTCGCACGATTGTAAAAATAATAATTACCAGAAGAACAATATGATACTATTCAATTTTTTTGTTGAATGATTGAAACTAAAAATAGTAAAATATTTGCAATCGACGTAACGCCAACGAAATAGTAAAATTATTTTTTACGAATATTAGCATCATTTCTTAATTTGTAGTAGTTATTTACACTGTCAAAAATAATAGCAATTTTGTCGAAAAGTTATAGTAATTTTTTACTATAACATGTATGCAATAACAAATTTTACATAAACTATGTAGACTTACATTTACATAGCAAATAATTCTATAAATTTGTTAATTCACCCTTACAAATATAAAAAAATTACTAGAACTACTATGTAATATTCATATTACAATAAATATATGAAATTTTACAGTGATATGTTAATATTTCTATAACAATTTTGTCAAATTTTGTAAGAACTATGTAAAAACTCAATTCTTTTTATTTTAGTTTCTATTTTTACAGGAGCTATGGACAAATTCTAAATTTATTATGGTAAATATAAAATACTATTTAGAGGTAATTACTACAAATATTGTGTTTTTACAATGATATATTTATATTTGTATAACAATTTTCTCAAATTTTATAAGTACTATGTAAAACTCAATGTTTTTATTCTAGTATATTTTTACATGAAATAGGAGTAAATTCTAAATTTATTACAGTAAATTTAAAATACTGTATGTTATTTATTACAAATTTAAAGTTAATTACTAATATTATAGAATTTACATGATTTTAGGTAGGCTTAGCGGGATTGGACTTTGGGCAAAGTAGAAAATTAGGCTCTAGGCCCGGGGAAAATAAACATGAACATAATCTATTACTACGTGAAATTTATTTAAAATATAATGAATAATATGTACTTTTACTAAATTATGTTTTAAAAAGATGATGTATATTATTAATATATAAATTTACTTAAAGTAAAGTTATTAAGTTATTTAACTGTAAATTTACTATAATGGGGTCCTATACCATTTTTCTTTTATTTTTTTTCCTGTAAGAACAGGATAAAATAAGAACTTCAGTGCAAACGCGACTTAAAAATTTTACGTAATAAGCGAGATATGAATTTTTAAAGTTTAAGAATTTGTGCGTGACATAGCGGGTACTAACGAGTGATCGACAAACAATGGGACAAACTGTTAGTTATACTGGAAACAATTTTTTTCATGTTTGCATAGCTGAAATGTTTTTATATAAAAACTTATACGTTATATTTACGAAGAAATTATTATTAAGTATAAATAACATAAATAATAAGCATTTAACAAGGATTTCTTCCTAATAAATTACAGAACATTGAAACAGTTTGACAATATTATTACACAAAGTATGGCGCTAATGTTTGCCTGTTTTGAAGTTTCAATATTAATTTAATTAATGTTATTATTAATTTAATTCATATTACAAATTGATTTATTTATAAATACATGATTATTGTTAATATTACTAGATGTTATAATTAAACAAATTCATCAAACACAAAATTGTTAAATGTTTTGTTAGGTTATAGAACATCATGGCATTTCATATTCTTTCAAAGGTGACCGCTACAGACGCGCGAATCTTCTTTTTAAAATCAGGCGACCAATCAAATTCTTAGTACCTAACACGTCATACCCAATTAGTAATCAGGTTCAATCGCTTGTAGTTTGTGACCTAGTTAATATTTAAAGAATTTTTTTTCACTAATACTCATTAATTTATGTATATTTTCGTCTTCTTATTTAAGATAGTTAAAATATGACTATGGTATAGGACCCTATTTACTTAGGCAATTTGGACGCCAATAACAATTATAGTAATTTTACAGAGGAATTTTTTACAGTGTATGGTACAAGTGAGTAAAGATATATATCTTATATACAAACGGAAAGTTTTATTTATTTTTATTTTCTTAATAATACAGCATGGATAAAATGCAATAACGGATTTCCCGGCAACGATTATGAGATATTATATTGTTATTCCATAAAATAGTTCATTTTAAATTTCAAATATTTCGTTACATGTTTTGTAACTTCATCAGAGAAAACTAAAATATACAATAAATCTGTATAAATGTAAGTCACATGAATAGATTTGTGTTACTTACAAATAGTTATGACTGTTATCGTCACTTGGCAAAAAGTCAAAGATCAGAAACTCCAACTGTTTAAATTTTATCTTACACTAATTTACATGTCGTTTAAAATATTGACAATACACGAAGTATAAAAATGTTCCAGAAATTTTTAGGGTTAGTAAATATTACCTCAGCACAAGGACGAAGAGAAACAATAACTAGCGCGGCAAAAAAAAATTGGTCAAATTTTAATTTAAATAGTTAAATTTTTATTAATAATTATTAAGCAAGCATGAATAAATTGCACATAGATTTTGAGTATCTGTTTTGTATACAAGTTTGTTATTATTGTTAATGTGGCACATTTCTAGACAAATTCTATTTTTGTAATTATTTTCAAATTCAAGTATAGTAGCTTCGTCATAATTTATAAAATGTTTTGTGTCTTGTGCAAGTGCTGCTAGAGCACATATATTTTTAGCATTAATTTTTTTTCTCCTTGTCCGTGTTGGGAGAATCTAATACCTAATTTTTGAGACGTCTGCCTAATATAAGACCGACTACAACCACCACATGGGATTTTGTATATTGAATTTGAATGATTAAAGTTATCTGTTGTCTTTGATTTTTGTATATAAATTGTTGACACATTTTTCTAGTTTTTCTCAAACAAACCTATCAATAGAGGGTTTATCCAGAGGAGGTATATTTTCGTGCTGCCATCTATTGATATTTTCCTTGAACTACACTTGTGACTAAGTTCACTCCATTGTTATTTTCCAAATAAATCGCTGTTATGGTTTATGGTGACAGTTGAAAGATGGTGCCAAATACGAAGGGAGTGTATGATCTTTACAACAGTGACTCCCGCTATAACTATAAAGAATACATTACAAATGTGAATTTTTTTAAGTTTCCACTGCCATTCGAAGACCATGAATTATGTAAAACTTAAATTTCAAAACACAAGTGACAAAAGACAGAACTTTAAAAATAGCGATGGTTTGTTTGTGATCGGATCTTTCATCTCAACTTCTACATCTTCGCACTCTTTCGTGCGTGCGACGTCAAAATCATAACCCTCCATTCATTTGTTACGTCAACATCTTTGTCCATATCTTTAAATACATTGGCTTTTTAATTATAAAAAAACACCATATGTTATTTTGTTCGTTTGTTTTGAGAACATGTACATTACATGAATATAAAAACATTTTCCTTTGATTTGACATTTATAGGATGTTAGTTAAAAATCTGGCCATAAGCTTCTAATATGGGAATCAGTTCTTCCTTGCACAAAAGTTACCAATTAATTTTAGATAAAACGCTATAAACGAAATATGTAGATAATTAAATTTTATTCAATTTTGACGTTTTAAACTGTCATTGTTAACTCCATAGCAACAACTATAAGCAACATTTTATTCACATGTGAATTAAAAAAAAAAAAAAAATTAAAACACTCACTCTGCAACAAATAATGCATTTAAAATAGCATCAGACACGAAAATAACACTCACCGCAGTATTTATTAGATATTATCAGCCATTTTCATTATTATTCACGACCCAAATGACAGACAATAATGCTTTTTAAATAGATGACGTCTATCATCGACGATTGTCATACACACACAAAATTAAATATTATATTGGTTTTTATTATTACTTCGTCAAAATTGAGTAAAATATTGTATAAACCACGTGAGCTAAGAATGTTTATTCACTCGAAGAATAAACATTTTCTTAGCTCACTTGGTGTATAAATATCTATTACGCCTAAATTACTAAAGTGATTTAATCGACCTAAAAATGTATAAATATTGCTCATTTGTAGCGACAGCCACGGAATTGAAACAAAGTTAGAAAGAAATGCGTATCGTTTGAATAGTCAGAAATTAGGTTTTTAATCAAAAGTTACAGATAATTTAATTCTGCACCTAAAACACTACACATATATTATTTTTAAAATCTAACACTTAAATAACTATTATTATTTTCTTTACATTTTGTAACCTATAAATTTAAATTTCTGACGGTTCAAACGATATGATTTTCTTCGTAATTTTGTTACAATTCCATGGCTATCCCCTCGGCTATTCCTTTATGAGCAATATTTGTACATTTTCAAATTCGATTAAATCTGTTTAGTGATTTGGACGTAGAATTTAATTATCTACAACTTTTATATGAAACATTTTTATCTAAAATTAATTGGTAACTTTTGAGCATGAAAAAAATACGCCCATGACCAGATTTTTAATTTATTAGGGAACACGAAGAAAGCTATGTTTTTAAAAGAAAATTTTAAATCTTTGTCTTTCATATTTGTGTTCTTAATTCTACTTGTACAACAAATAAGATATAACACCGAAATATAGACAAATTAATAAAGATTAACGATATTATTCGCGTTCATTATAGATCAAGAGTTAACATTCATTTATGCTTTTTTTTTGTCGTTTCATTTCTAAATATTTAAAGTAATTAAAAAAAAAAAATGGAAAATTGTAAATAATTCATAAATAATGGAAAATTTAGTTTTTGAATTAGTCGTTGCAATATAAATTTTCCGCTACCAAATTCAGTTGCAAGCTATGGAACAAACACAAATTTTATGACTTGAGACTTCTTCGATTGGATAAGTAAATGATTGGGAGTTACGGAAAAACCAGTCTTGAAAATTTATGAAAATGTTTTTATTTACAAGTCCAACGTTTTGGCAGCCAATCTGCCTTCCTCAGGGAAATGTAAATTTATTGTGGTGAAAGTTTATAGTTATTTTTTAAACAAGACGATAAAATTGTATTTTTCGCGAGTCGATAATTTAATTTTATCGTCGTGTGTAAAATTCTGTTTTTTTTCTATAGCAGATTTTAAAGAGCAAAAATTAGAAAAACCGATTATAAATTAAATTATTTAAGAACAATTTAAAAATCTCACAAGCGTGGTAGTTACAGAATTTGTTTGAAAACAATTTCATTTTATTCATGTTTATACAACTGAAGTTATATATAATATGAATCGCGAAAATGTATAACGTGTTTTCATTTAAATAAAAATTAAAGTTCTTTATCTACCCTTGCTGTTAAAGTATTATTTTATCTACTCTTGCGGTTAAAATGTCATTTAGTCAACTATTTCGAGTTGATCAAAGCACACTTTAAAATCTGCTATAGAAAAAAAAAAAAAAAAATTAAAATCTATCTTTATCCTACAGATCATCTTCTGAACAAGGTTTAGATGATCTGTCTGTAGGATAAAGAATTTAAATTCAGACGATATAAAAATGTAACACTTTTAATTTTGATTGGCTGCCGAAACGTTGGACTTGTAATAAAAACATTTTTATAAAATTTCAAGGCTGATTTCTTCGTGTCTTCCAATCAGTAAATTTTATGCTTTTGTTTTTTTCTCGTTCCATCAATGGTACAATCCAAGAAAAATACATTATAATCGGAGCCATATTATAATCCATACAAATTATAGTAGTGCTGTGTAAGTAAAGAAACATTTTTATGGAATCTAATTTAAATGAATTTACCTTTATAACATGTAGAATTATTCTAGAGCATATCACAGAAACAACTGAATCAATTTAATGAATTCGTTCACATCCTCACTCACGCACAACAACAACTTATTTAATATTCGTCACTATAAAAATATAATCTGAGAAAATGTAGGAAATGTTGTGACACGCCATTCGTGTTTTCATGACGGGTTACTAACCATGAAACCGAGTTTAAAAAAGTTTGTCTCACTTCGCGACCAAAATGACATTTGGCAAAACGCCTGCTTGATATCCACGAGGAAGCAGATAGCGTAAATTTCAGTTTTATAGTATAAATAGTTCTCTTATTCTGTTACTGAAGTCACAAGCAATTACAGGAACATTAACTGTGCTTTAATTTTCAAACTGGATTATTTTTAAATGAATCTTAAATAGCAGAGATTAACACTTAAATTTGTTTAAAGAATTGCTTTAATGATATCATTTAATATAAACAGAATGTGTATAGTACGGTATTTCAAATTTTTAAATTGAATTCAGTGAAATATCTGGGATGGTATTTCACATAATTTGATAAGTATTCGGAGAATGTTACAAATTGGTGAGTAGAAAAATGGCAGGAAATGATAAAAAGTTAAAAATAGAAACGTGACATAAAATATCATTTAATATATAGGTATGTTTTCCTCTAACATCCCTATTTTGCAATATGATATGAATTGATACAGAAATAGCAATAGGATAAAATATACAGAGTGATTGATTTGGTTGCAGAATATGAATAACTTTTCACCTCCGGCTTCTCTTGGTAAGGTAGGTTTAGGAATCGTGCTAAAAATCGCAAATCAAGATTTTGATAAATAAGCACATCTCTTTTAGATTTTTTTTTTTTCATGATGGTGTCTGTGAGTTATCATGTTTGCACTCCAACTCAAATTCTACATATATATAAAAAATCTGATGTGGCCAGCACATGACCTCCCGCCAATTCATTGTTTAAAATAGTAGTGAGCTTTATCACTTCCGGTTGATAGTTTGTAAATAAAATCTAATTTGTTGTCCAATAAATAGAAAAGTCTGTAATACGAAATTTTGGATTATGTTTTATTGTTTTTCCTCAAAAATCTATTAGAGCTCCAAATTAAGTACTACATCCGATTTGGTTAAAATCTAATACGTTGTTTCAAATTATATATGAGTTTTAAATACCAAATTTGAGAAGTTTTGGATCATATTTTAATAGACTTTAAGGAAAAATCGTCACACACACATTCTTATAAAAATCATTAACTTCCAGGTGCTCTAAAACGCAATCTTTGTAAATTCTTCGCCGTACAAGATCCATTTCCTAAATGTGTAGTTGTAAATTAATATTAATATATAGTGCTGCAAAAATAGCAAATTTATATCGGATCGTCCTGTGCATCTAATATTTATGTATGATGGAAAGTATATTATTTTTAATTAATTTCATTAGAATTAAATATTTTACTATTATATTCTTCTTAACACGGTTTCATTATTAATTTTCATGTAATTGCTTCCTGACAGTGACATTTGCTTAAATATGTCAAAATTGTTATTAAAATTATGTTTTTGTTTGACGCATAGGCAAGATGATATATAAAAATAAATTATATTCATATTTAAAGTTATTTATAGTTATTAAATGTTATTTATCGTAGAATTGAAGATTGTACCATTATATTAAATTTAAATTAGTAAAAGTTGCTAAAAAACTTTATTCAATGAATTTTTTACAAGAATAACTGTTAAAAGCTTGTATAAATGATACTTCCGGTTATCCGATATATACTAAAAACTAATGAGCTCTTCCCACCTTAGTATAGAATGGGTATACAAAATTTTTAAATTTTTTGATTGATAGTATTTGAGTAATCGTATCTACACGATCCACACACCTACACACAGACACACGCACACACATACATACATACATACATACATACATATAGATATCATTGTAAAAATGTTAAAATCGGACTCTGGGGACATCAAAACGTGCTTATTCACTAAAATCTCTATTTACGATTTTTAGCACGATCCCTATACCTCACTTACCTAGGGTAGCGGGAGGTAAAAAATGAAAACTGGTAATATTGCTTTGTGCTGAAATGGTAATAACCTATTAGGTTTTCAAGACAATCGACAAACAGGAAATGGTGCTTTATTTAAAGTTCTTTGTAGATTATTTTTTGAAAATTGGGTTTAAATATAATTATTTTTATTTACTTTATTACGAAAATTAAAGATATTGAATTTTCTACAGATCTGCATTGATACTTTTTCTGTATATAAAATGTTTTATAAATCCTGCAGCCTATCTTTTGAAGAAAAACGCAACTCCCTTAGTTAGTTTACATATTCACATACTGCCAATGTTAACGTTAACAGATATTCGTAAATGTTATTATCATGAAGATTGTTATTAATGGCCCACTTATTTCTCATAGATCCATTATACCGAAACTGATTGTAGCCAACGTAGTAGTTTAGTACAAAAATTATACATGTTACTTTGTTAGGAAAAAACATAAATTTTTTTTTCTACTCCTGTTGTTAAAATGTGACGTAACATATCTATGTACATTTTGCATGACGTGAACTACTAGCAACCACTAACACCTCATTTATAAGCACGGGGTGAAGGTATCAGTTGAAGCTGACAGTTGTCATTATGTAAAAACAACTAACCTAAAAAATATATTTCCTTATTTTTGCTGTTTTAATTTGCAGTCATAGAAAAAGTAAGTATAGTTTATGACTCGTTTCATAAACTCTATAGACACTCGTTTTTACTTCCTTGTATACGAAGTAAAGGACGTATTGTAATCGCGAAAAAAATTCGGTTTTCAGATTTCAGAGAAATATCCATTTTGACCATCCCTGAATCCATTTTGACTAATTTTGTCCTGACGTCTGTATGTACGTATCTCGCATAACTCAAAAACGGTATGCCATGGAAAGTTGAAATTTTGTATTTAGGACTTTTACAACATCTAGTTGTGCACCTCTCTTTTTACTTTACTTGAAGCCTATAATAGATTTTAATGAAAAATTATATTAAAATATATTAAAATATAATCCAAAACTTTTCAAATTTGGTATTTAATACTTTTATATCAATGGGAATAACATAATAGCTGTGAACAGTTTTTCTTGAAAAAAGGTTTTATTTTCATTTTAGAAATAAATGCCTCGAGAATTAAATTCTGCGTCTAGCACACCAAGAATTATTAAATTAGCCGTTTGTATAAGCGAGATATGTAATTTAAAAATTATATACTTTTTGGTTTTTGTAAATAAGTTTGCTATGGATTAGAAAAAAAAAAACTGATGTCAATGTCAAATTATGTTAAATACGTAGAATTTCATGATTGAATCTATTATTACACATATTTAGTTATTAATAAAATATGTATGGTTTAATAGGCGTACAAGGAAGTCAGGTGGTGTCCACCACATCTAGTGATGCCGCGAGACGACATATGGCGAGAAACAATCTACTCTCGTTTCGTCTCGAATTTTCGAGACGAGATTTCGCTGCATCTCGTCTCGTCATATTTTTTCTTACTTCCTCTCGATCTCGTCTCGAGAGTCTCGAATATCTCGAATTTATAATTAGAAATAGTAAATAAATTAAAATTTTAAGCAACATGAATTTAATAAACGGGTATCACTGATTAAAACATTATTTTCCTAAGTCTAGTGTTTGAAATGTAGGTAAAAAATAGGTACTCTATATTACCCGTTGTTGGGTATAGCAATCTGTTTTGTACGCTAATATTTGTAATTATGATAATTTATTCGTATAGTGCGGCACTTGAGGCTAACATGAAGAGTATAACATAGATGTCACTTTTGAGCATTTTCTTTTTACCAAAACGCAATAAATCTAAAATTAATAAATAAATATGAATGTAAATGAAGAGGCAATTAAAATATTTATTTATACGGAAAAATATATTGCTATTTTGTATATTTTAATTAGAAATATTTACGTAATATAAAAACATAGTACAATATCGAGATCGCGAATTTCTAGTCTCGTCTCGAGAAAATCTCGAGGGCATTGCTCTCGTCTCGTCTCGAAATATCGAGACGAGAATAAGGTTAATCTCGTCTCGAAAATTCGAGAAATTCGAGACGAGATCTCGAAAATGCGAGATCTCGCGGCATCGCTAACCACATCATATTTTTTTTAAAAACTCACTCCTCTTGTATCAAAAAAACTCGTGACTAAAGCGATATTTATAAAAAAAATTAAATAATATTATTATTAAACTTATGTATTAAATATTAACCGAACCATTCAAATAATTCAAAAAGTGTAATACTTTAGTCTGGAAATGAAAAAATTATAATTATTGGCAATATACCATACATACTTATATTCGCGCTTTTGTTAAAAGGAGCATTTTAATCCTATCTGTAATATAAAATTGCATTTGGCATACGAACCATTATGTTGTTTTTCTGTAGTAGGCCTTGAATACAACAAACGCAAAGCAATTATTTAATTGTTTCATTATAATCCTAATCCATGACCCAATATACTAATAATATTTTTTTGTATATACAGAACAAAAATAATGGTCTGCATTCTGTATACGAACTGAATTTTTAATATAAAGGTGGTAAATAAATATACGCTATTATACTTCATTTCACGTAATAAAATAGTGATGGGAAAATAGGTACAGTTTGATCTTGTGGTTTGATTGGATAATATCGTAGTATTATCCAATAAAAAAACGAGATCAAACTGCACCTATTTTCTCGTCACTATTTTCTTATGTAAAATGAAGTATATATTCTATTCTATTATTATAACATGCAACGTTACTTTTGACAAGAACACTAAAATAACATAACTGCGTTCATCATTGTACCAATAAGGGTAAATGATTTAAGAGCAGAATATAATGTTTTTAATAAGACACTTTTTTTTATAAAATGAGCATTTCATGTCATGCATATAATATTTTATTTCCTAAATACCTTAGAAGTGACAAGTGACACTTTATATGGAAGTCTCATTACTAAAGTAATCACTATAGTTACTTAAAATATGAATAAACCTTCGAGCATATACTGACTAGAGAAGTAATTCCCTATACCAATGCATAGGATGAAGTGATCGGAAGACATGTATGTGGGGGGCCGGAAGCCATGGTGAATTGCGGGCAGTGTTTTGTTGTGTTATATGTCACTGCTTGTCATTTTACTACAACCAAACCTTATTTTTTGCGTATAGTTTGTGAGTATATCTCAAAGTATATCAAATTGTAATGAAAAATACAAAAAAAGTAAGGATATTTCGTTTCATGTGTAAGTAACTGGGATTTTTTTTACAAATAATATATTCAACAAAGTGTAACTTTTAGTTTTCCTACTAATAATGACGTAAGAGTAACGAGACTGAAATTTATTGGAAATAAACGTGATTTACATATTTCAAAAGCAACAATTAGTCATTACTTTGTAAAAAAGGTAGTACAAATATTAAGATAATACGCAGTCCGCAATACACCACGGCTTCAATAAGCAGCTCGCAATACACCACGGCTTCCGCATGTGTTCCGATCAAAACAAACACCGTAAGGCGGCCTCTAGTCAGTATATGCTCGAAGGAATAAACAATTCAATGGATGAAGCTGTTGGCACTCGGTGAAACATATTGGAAATTATTAAATAAAACACTCGGTTTCGTTTCACAAATTAATGAATAAACAATAAAACACATATCTAGAGCAAATAACAAAATTTGTGTGTTTTGATAAATACAAATATGAAACACAAATGTCAAATGCCATTCACAAGACTTTAATTTTAATTAAAAAGACTTTTGATTTGTGACCATTCGAAAGTAGTCATTTTATCTACTCGGGGAAATTAGCTCGTGGATAAATATGTTTTTACCCACTTGTACTATAAATATTACTGGGATACATGTCCATTCAAATAAAATATAATAATTGTTTACGCAACAAGAGTAACGCTGGCTTAAAGGACAAGGTTGTATGTGTAGTTTTGCTGGTTTTGAGAAACTGCAATGGAATATTTCATTCGAGATATCACTTTCATTATCACATTGTGATTATATTTTCATTATTTCTAACTTCTATTGTAATTGATTTAAACAAAAAAATGCAAATAGAAATTTGGCAGCAATATATACAAATCATTTGACATTTCAGTTCGATGCAATATTGTCAATTTAAGCCAAATTAAATATTTAAGTTACGTCGGTACAACTGGCCATAAATAATTTAAATATTATTTTAATAATTTTAAAAATGAAGCAATATTTTGAACATGGCGGAATTACGAGTACAACAAAATTAATTTCAACTTTTCTGTTTTTTTTTTTTGTCATCGCGGGACCTACCGTACATGCAGACAAGAGCTTGTTCTAAATGAAATAATGTGATTTTATTTTAATTTTCACAAAATAGCGTATTACTATTATTTTACGAAAAAGAAAATCTGATACCTTTCACTGTAATATTTTCGGAATTTATGTTATTATAAAAATTAAAGGTTATTAAATTTTCTACAGGTATGCATTAATACTTTTTCAATATATTTTACAGATAATTTTAAAAATAATTTATTTTAGAAATCCTGGACGCTAAGTTTTACACTTAAATACAATGCTATAAGAACACTATTCATATTTGAAATGTAATATACATACTGACAAATATCACAGCCAAAAAACTAATCATGTCAAATTATTATTGGAGACGAAATTAAGTATTAGAGTATACTTAGAGTATAAATTAACTACAATAATATACGAGTATTTTGATTTTACATTTTACAAAGTTATCTTTAATGCAAGATCTATCGATAACTCTGTAAAATTTATATCCAAAATATATTGTAACATATTGTTTTATAATTTAAACTTCTATAATTTTAATTGCTGCTGATGGACTAATAGACCAAGTTAGTGTATATGTATGTATAATGTGCTATTTTCAAAACGTTCAAAAGAACTTTAAAATGCAAATCTTATCTATTATACTTTGTTAATACAAATCTCTAATGTATTATCTATCTACTTATGTCGTATAAATATCTAAAACACCCAAAATTATTGAATAATCTGTAATTAAAGGAGCAAGTGCAAATTCATTAAAACGTAGGTCGTGGCTGTATTCGATTCTATTTAATCCTGACAATTTAGATCGTCAGCAAAGAAATTATTTATTGCGGGCAACTTAATAACCCTCTCAGACATCGCAAACAACAAAAACGAAAAACTTATAACCACCTTATATTATAAATTTAAAGACAAACAGCGTCAAATCAAAAACTAACCTACAAATTCAGTTGAGCTGCCACTGTAGTCATTTCTAACTGCACCAAGTTACGACATATGTTACTATTTGCAATCCTACTTTCTTTAAAATGAAAATATGCTTAACTTATTATTTTGTTTATACTTTTACTGTACAGAAAGCGAAGAGTATTGTTAACAGTTAGTAAGAAACTCAAAATTGTACTTAAGAAACACAGAATAGCTTTAATAATATGAATTGAAAATGCGCTTCCATATGAACTACATACATTCTGATTTGATTTAGGGTTTCGCGCCAAACGAAAATCTTAACCTCAATGCCCGAAACGTGTTTTATAGAGATGTACCGATTACCGATTATTAGTCAGTCACTTTTCTAGTCGATGATTAATCTGCGAATAGTCGGTAAAAACACCGATTAATCGGCTTAGTACTTGATAAACTGTAATAAGGCGCAGAAATAGTTTTCATTAATAAATTAAATAGGAAAAATATTTATTTATCATAAGTCTGATATAACAAAAAGAACACTAAAACAAAGCAAAAACATAAATGACACAATTTTCTTTTTTAGATTTATATATATTAACATATTTTATTTATTAATTAACAGATTGTGATGAAAAAAATTTTGGGCATAGGCACATTTGAGACTAACACACAAAATTGGAAACAAACGAATTTCAGTGAAGAATTGCTTTTAATAATGACTGAAATTAGGCGGCCCGGGCCGACAAGCGACAAATAGGCTTCTAAAATGGCCGAATAGTCGGTAGTCGGTCAGTCGGCCAAAACCGTAGTCGGTACATCACATTCTATTCTAGTAGTTAACTGTACGTAATAAAATACCTGAAATATTAAGATCTAATAATATTTCGAGATAAACTCATTTTTGGAAAAGGTAACAGTAATTTCAGTAAAAGTAAATTCAATTTTAAATTATTTGCACTTTTTTCACAAAAAAATCATCACTTTTATATAGGACACTGCATGGGTATGTATGTAATTTTACGCCCAACTGCATTAAAATTGTGCGTTTACATCTTAGTTACCAGGGCGGAAAGTTGAACATTACGCCCGGCGGGCTTTTTGCCAGTTTTTCCGCCCGCCGGGTTTTAAAAAGCCAAAACGCCCGGTAATGATACTAACCTTTATGTAATTATATGAATTTTAGAAATATTTTTTTAATTATTTATAATATAACTACAAAATAAAGGTTAACCAGCCAACGTAATATTTTTACATAGCAACAAGCAGAGCTGGGCAAGTTACTTTTAAAATGTAACTAGTTACAGTTATAGTTACCTCCAAAAAAAAGTAACTAAGTTACTCAAGTTTCAGTTACTTTGGTGAAAAAACTAAGTTATTTACTAGTTACTCATTAAAAGTAACTTAGTTACTTTGAGTTACTTTCTAACTACTTTTAATGGCGTGAAGTGTAGACTTTGACTGTTGACTTAGTTATTGTGTAGGATACATATCAGGGAGTTTTTGCACTAACTACGTTAACCTAAATTTTAACGTTATTGCTTGGCAACACCCAATCAGATTATTATTGTTAATGTTAAGGGACCTACAGGGCCTTATTACCGCCTAGGCCCACGAGGCCACGGTCTAGGGCCCGCTTTGACAAGGGGCCATCAGGGCCCGGTTGCTGTGATAAAAAATCTGATAAAAAGGCCCCGCGGACAGGTGCGTGAAGCTGGCAGACCACTTAAAGCACAAACGATAAAAATATGTGCAATCGTTTGTGCTTCGTTTGTGCTTGTTTGTGCTTTATACTAGAAATCAGCAGACCAAAGCGTTCGCGAGTTATAAACAAATTAAAGTGGTCTGCCAGCTTCACGCTTCGTAAAAAGCACAAACGATAAAAATATGTGCAATCGTTTGTGCTTCGTTTGTGCTTGTTTGTGCTTCATACTAGAAATCAGCAGACCAAAGCGTTCGCGAGTTATAAACAAATTAAAGTGGTCTGCCAGCTTCACGCTTCATAAAAAGCACAAACGACAAAACTATGTGCAATCGTTTGTGCTTCGTTTGTGCTTGTTTGTGCTTTATACTAGAAATCAGCAGACCAAAGCGTTCGCGAGTTATAAACAAATTAAAGTGGTCTGCCAGCTTCACGCTTCGTAAAAAGCACAAACGATAAAAATATGTGCAATCGTTTGTGCTTTGTTTGTGCTTGTTTGTGCTTTATACTAGAAATCAGCAGACCAAAGCGTTCGCGAGTTATAAACAAATTAAAGTGGTCTGCCAACTTCACGCTTCATAAAAAGCACAAACGACAAAACTATGTGCAATCGTTTGTGCTTCGTTTGTGCTTGTTTATGCTTCAAACTAGAAATCAGCAGACCAAAGCGTTTGCGAGTTATAAATAATTTAAGTTGCCCAAAATCATTGAAAAACTCCGCCATTTGAATGCAATCTTACCCGCAACCGAGCTGTCGTATGTCGCTTGCCTTCTCATACAAATAGTGGATACTGACAAATCTAATTTTATCAGTTGTGTTAATATATGTTAACATTTAAAAAGATGGTTATTATTTCTTACAACTGTCTTCATTACTTCAGTTAATAGTCGGTACAATTTGCATATATACATATAGCATATTAATGTGGATTTACAAAAAAAAAAAAACTATGTAAAAACTCTTTTGATTGTTACAGTATGAAAAAAAAAACTGTTAATACAAAATATGTGCTTCATGGTTAAACTTACATATTTATTTCTTTCTATTATATAGTATAAATCATACGATTTGATAAAAAGTACTGCAGTTATTTTATAAGTTTAGTTCGCGTAAAACCATTATTTTATTATTTAACAAATTTTGCCCCTGTAAAGTTTTTTTTTCACAAAATATTCGTGTGATACCTACTTCTAATGGATTACCTGCTTATATAAATTTTCCCCCTTTTTTATCACAAATCATCCAACAAATTAATTTTTATAAATGAAATGTACTTGTACTTTATCTGTGCATGTATTTGTATGTAAATGAAAGGAAACATAGGTAAAATTCGTCTTGCAATTTTGTTTTATCCTATAGCACTACTTTGATAACAATTCTGTAATGAATTTTAATTAAAAGATCGTATTTTTCTTGTGTATGCCATATTGTATTGATTGCCCTCTATTTGAATTTGTCTCTAAATTGAATTATTTTTTTGACATGTTCAACTGTATATGCTTTTATATATGTATATATATATATATATATATATATATATATATATATATATATATATATATATATATATATATATATGTAAAACTTTAAATCGAATTAAATTTTGGGAATTTGCCATCAATTTCAATAAAATCGAATTTAGATTTAGATAATTGAAACAGGTTTGTTTGGGACACTCGTTATAACGTTTCAATTTGTATAGTGTTGTTAAATAATGATTCTCTAAATTTTACAACTAAGGTCATTTTGCCTAATAATTGGCACATTTTAATGTTTTTTTTTTTTAAATGAACAGTGTAAGTGTAATTCTGAAATTTACGTGAAGGTATTGCACCTAATCATTACTTTGATCAATTTGGCTTTTACTATAACCTGGTATTAATGAAATTCTTGGTATTCTATTTTGAATCTTTTTTAAAAATTATTGCAGATGAAGGCGACCAGTTATGGTCGGCAGGCGAGCGATTTTTCTTTTACAGCAGAGAGTACTATAAATTTACAATGTCAAATATTTGGTATTTTATGAGACACTTGATTTTACTCCCAACTCTTGGTCGAAAGGGTGTTGGAGGCCATGGGGTCAACTTTCACTCAGAGAATTTGCGGCGTCTTTTTTACCCTGCATTGCCAATTAGAAATGGTGGTCCGAAAGATGCTGGAGTGAGGCACAGGGGGTGGAAATATGATGGTTACTAGTTAGTATGATTTTGGAAGTCTTGAGTTGTTTACGATTTGTGTTTTGTGTGTATTTTGATTGTTTGTATTCAAATTCTCGTGTTTAGTGACAACAGAAAAACTTATTTAAAAAGGTAAGTCAAATTATATTTATTTTTAAAGATTGAATATTGTAAAATCTAAGGCTCATCGGCGAAAGTCCGGCACCAAGAATGTTTCGTTTATTTTGAAAAATTCAAAAAATGTTAATAAGCAAGGCGTAACTAGACAAAGGGGCTCATTGTTATAAACAATATTAAAATAATATTGGCGGCTCCAACTGGCACTCATTAAGCACTAATTTGTAGTTCTAGTTTCAATATTATATTTCCCACCCTTAAGAAAAGTTTTTGCTAAGTAACGTCATATTAAAAAAAAATATATATTTTCCAATAACTTAATTGCTATAAATAATATTAAAATAATATTGACATTAATTACGCTCTAATTTGTACTTCTAGTTTCAATATTAATTTCTGACTCTTAAAATTTATGGAATTTTACTAATACACATTTTGAAAATAAGTGGTCGGCATTTTGAAATGCTTGAAGTAAAACTATGATATTTGGTATCGTTATGAAAAAAATATTTGAAAAAATTATGTAAAAATACCTATTCACTGTGACATATTTAAAGTTCTACCCATTTTTCCGCTAAAACCCTCCCATTTGTCTAGTTAAACTGTGCTCAATGATATTTTTTAGTATCATTCAAAATAAACGAAATATTTTTGGTGCCGGACTTTCTCTGGTCATTCTGTCTGTAATTGGTAATAAAATTAAAAATTTCCCCTATCTTTAAAATTAAGTGAAAACAAAACTAAATATAGACGTATTTCGAAGACAATATTCTCATCTTCAATAGCAATGTTTTTGCAAAACAGTATTAAGAGGATAAAGAGAAATTATGATTATGTCAACTATGCTGGAGATCCTAACAGCCCTTTTCTCAAAAAGTGCTACGTTTACTCAACAGGTAAACCACACTTTGAGAAAAGTACTTTTAGAACCTGTAATATGATTGACATGTTGAGTAATCCTAATCTTTACCCTCTTAATACAGTTTTGCGTAAAATTTACTACTTAATAAATTACTTGTTTCAGATGCCTAAAAAGAGTGTAGTTGACACTGAATTAATAATAAATAAATTAGAAATTTACAGAAACTCCATTTTGGAAAGCATTAATAAACCAACAGCATCCGTTTGGAAAGAAATTAGCTCAGCTTTAAATGGCCTAATGTCACCTAAAGCTGTATATACCTTTGTACGCAAGAATTACCGTAATTGTTGGAATTATTTGGGTTTGAAAGAGGAAAATTTGAGTAGATTTTGTAATTTTAATCAGTACAATAGTGATAGTGACATTGAGGTTCAGAATGAGGAAAATTATATTTATCATTTAACGTTTGGTGAAGCAAGGTGGAATGTAATAAAACCAACGGAAATAAAATATAAAGATAACAGACTTCGGTTAAAATTACAAAAAGGATGGAGTGACGAATTCAACGACATGCTTGTAAATAGTACTTCATCAAAATGTGTGTGGGTATTCAAAAACCATTTCGTCCACAACTTGGAAGACAGAATTAAATGTCAGATCCACGCATTTTGCAAAGAATGTGGAGCTATTTTAACGGCGCAAAATGAAGATATAAATGAACGACAATTTATATGTAATGTTTCTCACGTAATAAGCAGTAAGCATTCAGGTACAGAAAAGCGACGCCTTGCAGGAGTAAAGAGACAGCAAATAGGGCAAGATTTGGTAAATGGCAAATTGGCAATAAATTGGAGAAGAGAGCAAGCATCTGCAATTAAATACAATGGTACAGAACCAAATAATATGTATTCCCTAAATGTATTACGAAAATGTAGACAAGAAGCAATAGAGAAAAAAATTAATTATATGCCAAAGGAACCGTGTCCCATCAAAGCTTTAGAAATATTAAAATACTCCCAACCATTTATTCCTACTATTAGAAACTTATGTAACGACAAATTCCATTTACATTACTGGTCACAAGAACAGTTACATATTTTTAATAATTATCGGTTAAATAAAGTAACTAGGCTAGCAATAGATGCAACAGGTACATTAGTTAATAAACTTATTCGGCCCTATGGATATCAGTCTGGACACATATTTCTCTACGCAGGAGTGATCCACATAGGAACAAAATCTGGTCAGATCCCTGTGACGCAAATGCTTTCTGAAGCTCATGATACCAATAGTATTTGTTTCTGGTTGCGATCATGGATGCAATCCGGAGCTCGAATTCCACATATTATAATTTGTGACCATTCTGCAGCTTTATTAAATGCAATTGTATTGGCATTTGAAAACTCAAGCCTGAGTAAATATTTAGAAACTTCTTATAATATTTTGATGAAGAAAGAAAATATTATGCCAAATATTTACTTGCGCGTAGATTATGCGCACACAATAAAATTAATTAGAGAGTGGCCTAGCTTGAAAATAAGGCAGAATGAACGATTATTTAAAGAATTTTATTTACATTGTATGGCTCAACTCATTAAAATCTCCGATATTGCAGATGCTGGTAAATTTATAGAAAGCTTATTCATTGTAGCAAACAGTGAATATTCAGGAAGACATAATAACGAATATAATCCTTGTGAAGTTCATAAAAATAAATTGAAAGAAATAATTTCTGGCTGTGATATAGTGGAATTTGAAAACTCGGGTACAATAAATAACACAAATAATAATAATAATGAAAATTATGATTATGAACAACAATTTGACAGCGCGAATTTTGTTGAGGGCCTAGAAAACACAATACAGTGGACACAGAAAATCAAAATAAAAGCATTAAAACAGTGCACATTAGGCGATAGTGAAAACTATTACTATAGTCCTGAATTTTCGAAAGATTTAGAACGATTTCTAAAAACATATGTTTTATGGTCGGGAATTATGAGACCGTACTATGGATTTGGAGAAGCAACTGAAAGCTCTGGTATTGTTGAAAGTTATTTCAACGATCTAAAACACCGAGTTTTTAAAGAATTACAGTTACCCATGCGAGTAGACAAATTTTTCAAAATTCATTTCGATTCCATCCAAAGTTCACTTGTATTGGCAGCAGCTGAACAAAAGTCGAAGGAACAGAATGAATTTACAAAAATTGAAGATATAAAAACAGGTAATTTGAAAATATCTGTAAAAAAGCATGTCTTCAAATTTGTTTTTTTTTAATGTTTCAGAAAAGAAATCAGCTTCTTCAGATGTTCAAGATAATACATCGTATACAGAGGAAGAAATTCAACGAAGTGATAACATTGTGAATACAGGTATATATACACAAATATATTTCCAATATAACGGGTGCTGGTTATTAGGGGTGAACATAGAGATTTAACATGTGATTTACGTTTTATACAATTTGCTGCCCTCCTTTTCATTTTATAGTAAAAGATGGAGAGCCCAAAATTATTCAGAATTAAAACATACATACATAATTGTTTTCCATTGTTCATTATGTTTTTTGTTTCGTCTCAATTTTAAAAAGAATTTTCAAAATTTCTGTTATTCCTAGCAATACCATGACACTTGTTTACCTTTTTCCTGGTTTTCATAAATTATTTATAAAATATAAATAAACAGTACAACAGGTAATTGCATCAAACTAAAATCCCATATTAAATCCCTATGTTCATCGCCTTAATACCTATGTTAATGATAAGTGTTACAAATTTTTTCTTTCTTTACTTTGATCGAAAGAATAAAATAAAATATTTTTGTTGTTTTATATTAATAAAAAATCGTAATTTTTTTCTTTATAATATGCACATTCTTTTTTCAATAAATTAATATAGAAACTTTTGGCATCTAACAAACTGTTTTTCTATGTTTTGGCTTTATGACCCGTTTTAAAATTTACATCCTGTATATATATACGTATTTATTTCAGTGTATTTACCATTGAAAGAAGTAGAAAATTGGAAGGGATTGGCAATACAATTAGCTAAACCTCGCAGAAGAACGCGTCGTTATGGAGTACCGCAGCCAGAAATTCTGCATGTTGCTGAAGGAAAAAAAAAATAAAATACCTGTTCTCCGAAATGGTAACTTTTTTAAAAAACCTATTAAAATAGGTTCTGATAAATATATGCTTGTGAACACATGTCCGTTTGACGCATTTCTTCAGGCAATTGCTGCTGCATACTGTGACAGCGTTGAATACAGACGTTACATTGACAGTCAACCAGAGAATGAAATTAGGGCAATAATTATGTATCTATTAAATATAGGTGTAAAACCATTAGTTTACAAATATCGTGCAGAAACAATTTTAAATTCACAAAAGTTTTTGAGCAATAGAAATAGTATTTTATTAGATGGAACCAATAAAATAGACTGTCAATGTAATGTGACAAATATTATCACTGAATATATGGCGAACTATCCTAGTGCGACAGAAAATTTAATATGTAATATATGTCAAGTAAAAGATATTCGTCACATAGATATGATACCAGTCAATATTAACACAATTAAATTATCAAATTTTCTCAGTTTAGAAGAGGCCATTAATCAATGTATTCTTCAAACCTCTAAATGTCAAAAAATACGAAATAATGTAAGATGCAATAATATTGTTACCCACGAATTACATATTTCGGACAATATATTTATAGAGTGTAATGACTGTGATGAAGTTGAGTTAAATAAAATTCCATTTACCCTTAAGATTCTTAATAAAACTTTAATTTTGAGATGTGCTATACATTATGAGAATTATTCAAATACAAGTAGTGCAATGGGGCATTACATAGCTTATTGCAGAAGAATAGATTCTATGTGGGAAAGCTATAATGATTTAAACAGTAAAAGCATATATGTAAAAAATAATAGTGTAATAAAACCTCATCTTTTGGTATATACCGTGTAAAATGTCATTTGCTTTTACCATATACAGGGTAGTGACCGGCGTAGTCGAACATTGGACTTTCACATATAAGATCATGCTTTCGTAATTTTAAGAAAAAATTCTTCAAATAAGAGTTGTACAGCATAAAATTTTGCATCAATAACTGAAATTAATTTTGCCTACTTTGTAACGGCTCTAAAACTTTTATTTGAAGCTTTTGTACCCAAAAGAATTAGGGAAACAATAAATTACGAGAGTATGATTTTTACATGTCAAAGTCCTATTTTCGGCTATACCGGTCACCACCCTGTATGTACAATGTAAACATACATACGTGCATATATTATTATTATTATTATTATTATTATTATTATTATTATTATTATTATTATTATTATTATTATTTAATACCTAACCCAACAGGCAATAGCCCAATTACGGGGTAGGGAAAATCCTGTACCTAAAAGTGGTTAACCAATTGTTTTATATCTTTAGTATTGCAGCAAAAAATATCTAAACAATGTTCAATAATACTATAACAATCAATCATTTGATGTATAGGGGCTTTAGTTGAGCAATTTGATTTACCGCTCTTTAAATAAAATGTTTTGGTGAAACGTGAGGACAATCTAGGAACATGAAAATTTAGTTTATTAAGTAAAGAAGCACAATCTATATTGTTATTTACTATATTATTTAGCAAAATAACAGCATGAATACTTCGCCTATTTTGTAAAAAATTAAGATTAAATTTCTCAAGCATCATTTCTTGTGATGTACCTCTAGCAGGATATGTGCCTTCCGTTAGGAAAATAGCAGATTTTAAAAATCGACGCTGAACTTCCTCAATTTGTTCAACAAATATATGATAAGTACAGTAGGAGTAAGGGCTTGTTTATGATAGATTTAATTTATAAATTTAGATTTATAAAATGTTCATAAATGCATCTGCATTTGTAATTAAAATTTGCAAATTTTTTTATTTGAAATTTGATTTTAAAATTTTTAAATCTCACCAATCAGAATACAGTATTCTTTCAAATTCATAGCAACAAGTAACTTAATTAAAAATGATGTGACAATTGTTGATAGTATAAAAAATACGTCAAAGAATAGGTATTTATATAATAAATGTAATTCATAATGAATATAGAATATAAATTAGCTATGGAATTGATTTTTGACGTAAAATTGCACAATAATTTGATTGACAGCAAACCAAATCATTCAAGAATATTATCATTTATTTCATTGGATTAATTTATAAATATAATATCATCATGAACCACTTCACTAAATCGAAATTTAAAATTTAAATCCATCATAAACAAGCCGTAAGAATAAAAAAATATTGTAATATAAATTAATACATGTATATATTTTATTTTAAGGTATATTTTGGTTTCTTTGTGTACAAAATAAACATTAGTGATATGTAGGATAAAAATTAGTCATATGTAATTATTTTTAATTTTAGCGAATACTTATAAAAAAAAATTGCACCTGTCCATGTAGCCAGTCATTAAATAATTACTCTTATAAAAATCTTTTAATTTGAATGCATTACATGCATTTTCCATCTAGTGCTCTGGAAAAAACAATATTGCAAGAATAATCTTATTCTTGGAATATAAACCTGCGTAGGTAAGACACCTTTATTTAAGGAGTTAATCCACTGGAAATTGCAAGGTAAATAGCACTTTTGGGAAAATACTGTATATATATGCGGGAAATTTAAATTGTTTATAACTTGACAAAAAATTATTCTAGTGTAAAGCACAACGATCTCGAATGAAATATAAATAGTTCGACAGGTTTTCATTATCTGGGCTTTTCGTGAAGCCTGAAGATGTCAGACTACTTTAATTTATTTATAACTCGCGAACACTTTGGTTTGCTGATTTCTAGTATAAAGCATAAACAAGCACATTCGACATGGGAAATTTACAACATCATATGATCGAGAATTTTGATCGAAATTCGCGAACGCGAATATTTTTATGGAGATGATTTCTTGTTTTGCAACGCAATTATTATTTTTTTATTTAAATTATTTCCAGGCGATATAGGTATAGATCATATACAGAAGATTGGGGTTTGCAGGGTTAATTTTTTGACATATTGATGATTCATCTGCGAAGTTTAATGGTGCGGGATTGGGATTGTTTCAATATATATTCAAGAAGGTTAATGGGGTCTCCACTCTATTTTTTTATTATTTTAAATGAAAGTTCGTTTAAATTTGAAACAGTTCGTAGTACTAAAATTTCTTAATTGTCATTAGCTTAACTGCATTTGATTTTCAATGTCAGCATGATGCCACAGCTTCACTCCTATCTTTCCCTCGCTCCGCAACAGACTCTATATAGTAGGTTGCGAGAGAAAGATAGTAATAGTGTGACTCCACAGTGACACTAAAAAAAACTTCTGAGAACTGGGGTTCCGAAAAGGACCAGCTTCACTACCTGTCAGTTTATTTAGCTTCCAAAATTTGTAAAAAGGATTATTATTAAGCACTGTCTACTCAAATAATAATAACATTGTAAGTAGTTTATTAATATAAAATACGAAGAAATAATGTATACAACACAAAATTTATTGCAAATATCAATCATTACATATAGAAATATTTAATATTTTTACTAAATATTTATTAAGTTAAAAGTACTTTGAATAAAATATAGGTATTTAATTAAATCATTATGTAACTGGAATAAATTATAAACACAAATCTTTTAGAAATAAACTTTTTAAATTTATCTCATTGTACTTGATTTTAAATACCTACCAAACAACAACCATCAACAAAAATAAAATATTTATGATTATTCTAATGCTACAAATAGATAATTTGGGTTCAGAATGAAAGGAATAATATCACTTAAGATATTTAAAAATAACACTTAACATGTCTCATAAGACTTTAGTCTCTGAATCAACCTCTCAGTCATTTATCAGAGACTGGGGCACTTAACCAGAAACACAGAAGCGTTTCGCTCTTATTGGAGCTCTACAGTGTGGTGTACTGACGCGTCTAGGAGGTAGTAAGGCAAGCGAACGGATGAAAGCTTGATTCAGAGACTGAAATCTTGTGAAACATGTCAAGTGATATTTTTAAATATCTTAGAACAATTTCACCAAGTGTCGCCATCATATTATACTTTATTGTATTTTTATTATTAATATCAATTTACACCGAAAAGTAAATTGGGTGAATCACTGCGCATGATGATTTTGATAAATATTATAGTTATATTTTGTTAAATAGTTCACAAATGTTGAGTCATATTTTTGGTATCAAAGAATTTACAATGTTTTGTTATTCTACTATTTCCAAAACGTAGGAAAGAGAAAGTTTCTGTTTGTAAACATATATTTCAATACTATTTATAGCAAAATCCCTAATCTACCCCTAATAAACTGATCTTGTCTGTGGTGGTAAAATAGACAACAAAAGAATGAGTGAGTAGTATTTCAAGGAAATTCCCATCTGAATAGGGTTTTATGATTACCAGATGTATTTGAAGTAAAAGAGGTAGGTTGACCGTTACATCCCATTATATAATTCCAAAAATACGTATTTAAACACTGTTGTAGCGTAAGTCGTAATACTCTGTCTCCGGGGTCTTGAATTTTTTCAATTATGCAAGATGAGTATGAACGAGTATAACAAATTTTAACAGTTTGTTGGAAGATTACTTCGAGTAAAAATAGTATTATAAACGTACATGTCATGCCTTTTATTTACCAAAATACAATAAAGTCATACTAATGCAGAAACATATAAACCTATAATAAATGAGTGTATTAATTAAAATTTATAAAAGTAACATAAAAATTGCAGGGTTAAAACTCGAAAATCAAATTCTAAATATCAATAAACAATAAAAATTGTAAAATAGTTTTGTTTTTCGTTATTATAAAAATATTTATCTATGTATAAGTACTATTATACTGATGCTATTTAATAAAAAAATAATAAATTATGTTGATCGTATACTGTCAAATATAAAATTCAATTAAATGTTCATATCAATATTGTTATATATTTTTTAGACGACCATCGTGATAAGTATGACATATCAACTTAGTATCCTAACACTGAAAGTTGAACTTATCACATTAGTGTTACGATATATTTCATATCGTAATAGTTGACACGGTTGCTAGGTTACTATGTCATTATTTTCTGGCTATGTGTGTACATTATTCATTTGTCAGCTGTCCGTACGTTTGAACCTAAATTTCTGTTTTGTAAAAAAAAATTTATTTAAGCTAGTCTAAAAAATAATGTTCATAACTTGTATGAAATACAAATATCTTAGCTCGTGTGTATTGACTTGCACTCCGCTACGCGTCGTGCGTCAATTTACACTCGCATGATATTTGGTATTTTTCATAACTTGTTATTAAAATAACTATTTCGTAATACCATACTGTTATTATGACATAACAGGACTAAAAACAAAAATGAAAAGATAGAAATATCAGTTCAGTATGACAGATATAGAAGAATTTAATTATTCCTAAATGTTTAAATTTTATGTTATTACGAAAAATCTTGAACGCCACACATCCGAAATGCAAATAACGAACTCGACTGATTATAAACCTCAGTCGCGTCCGTTATTTGCCTCATATCGGCGTAATGACGTTAATAACTATTACCGTCTTATTTCATCTTTACACATAGTTATTCTTTAGTATTACCAGAATGAATTTATGTAAAACTGAACATGGTACAATGGTATAACAAAACATTTATATATCGGTATTAATTTCACATCGAATATAAATATTCAAATATTGATACCGAACTAATAGTTTAATTTCATATATCAAGACCTATGCTTAATATACTGTACAAATAAATTACATGAAATAAAACTATCATATTATGTGCTTGCGTAAATAAGTTCGCGCATGAGCATTTACAAAACTTGAAAAAGCTTGAAAAGGCTTGAAAAAGCTTGATAAAACTTGAAAATCAAGCCAAGTCTAAAAATTTAGAAGCTTGAAATCTTCAAGCCAAGCCAAGCTTCGTGTTCATCAAGCCCAAGCCAAGCCCAACATTAAAAAAGCTTGAATTTTCAAGCCAAACCAAGCTTTTTTATTTCAAGCCAAGGAGCTTGGCTTGGTGAATATTTTATAGAATGGTTCTAATGTCCCACTGAGAAAAAATAAAATTTCATTTTGAATATGTCTATATGGCAATCAATACAAAATGGGATACACAAGAAAAATACCATCTTTTAATTAAAATTCATTACAGAATTGTTATCAAAGTAGTGCTATGGGATAAAACAAAATTGAATGACGAATTTTAACTATGTTTTCTTCGAATTACATACAAATACATGCACAGATAAAGTAATTTGTGATAAAAAAGGGGGAAAATTTACATATGTAGGTCATCCATTCGAAAAAAAAAAAAAACTGATGAAATAACCGCAGTACTTTTTAACAAATCGTATGATTTCTATATAATACAAAGAAATAAATATGTAAGTTTAACCATGAAGCTCATATTTTATATTAACAGTTTTTTTTTCATACTGTAACAATCAAAAGATAAGTTTTTTCATAGTTTTTTTTTTTTTTTGTAAATCCATATTAATATGCTAGATGTATATATGCAAATTGTACCGACTATTAACTGAAGTAATGAAGACAGTTGTAAGAAATAATAACCATCTTTTTAAATGTTAACATATATTAACACAACTGATAAAATTAGATTTGTCAGTATCCACTATTTGTATGAGAAGGCAAGCGACATACGACAGCTCGGTTGCGGGTAAGATTGCATTCAAATGGCGGAGTTTTTCAATGATTTTGGGCAACTTAAATTATTTATAACTCGCAAACGCTTTGGTCTGCTGATTTCTAGTTTGAAGCATAAACAAGCACAAACGAAGCACAAACGATTGCACATAGTTTTGTCGTTTGTGCTTTTTATGAAGCGTGAAGTTGGCAGACCACTTTAATTTGTTTATAACTCGCGAACGCTTTGGTCTGCTGATTTCTAGTATAAAGCACAAACAAGCACAAACAAAGCACAAACGATTGCACATATTTTTATCGTTTGTGCTTTTTACGAAGCGTGAAGCTGGCAGACCACTTTAATTTGTTTATAACTCGCGAACGCTTTGGTCTGCTGATTTCTAGTATAAAGCACAAACAAGCACAAACGAAGCACAAACGATTGCACATATTTTTATCGTTTGTGCTTTAAGTGGTCTGCCAGCTTCACGCACCTCCCGCGGACCTACATTATAATATAACATAAAAATTAAAAGTAACATTTTATCTTCCGAGAAGGGAATTTGCAAAAATGAGACGAATTCAAGTCTTGCAACCCTTAGAACAACGAACAAAATACACTATTTTTTGTATAACCTGAAAATTGGAATAATTTTGATGATTTAGTGGCAGTTTAATTATAATTTATTAAAACGTATCATTTGTAAGCGAGGAAAACATTTGAAAATAATATATTTTATAAGTCAAATTTAACATTTAGTGACTTTTTAATTCTAGAATTAAAAGTTAAAATAATGTGTTATTTTTAATTTTTCTGTTTACCGTACAAAAACTCTATTATTAATGAATATAATTACTTATTTTATTATCTATTATGGCTTGAAATCAATCAACAATAATATTGAATTTAATTATGTATTAAAATAAAAGTTACACATTACAGAGGGTATGCGCGATGCTGCGCTCAACACTCCCACTCTGGACAGACATTTATTTACAACAAAACAGTTTTAGTTAGTGTTTCTAAAAAAGGCATCAGCCTCAACAAAATATTTCTTTGAAATTTTAATCCCCCCCGTTACTTTTTATGACTAAGTTACATTCCACTTTTTAAGTTACTTTGACTAACTTAAGTTACATTCTAATTTCTGAGTTCCTTTAAGTAACTTAAGTTACTCAAGTAACTAGTAACTAAAAACCGTAAAGTTACCAACTACTTTTCCGCAGCAAGTTAAGTTACAGTTACAGTTACCATATTTTAAAAAGTAACTAAGTTACGTTACAAGTTACGTAAAAGTAACTAGTTAGTAACTAAGTTCCTAAAGTAACTAGTTACTGCCCAGCTCTGGCAACAAGCTTTGCATGTATTTAAAAAATAATTTTAAAACGTTTCATTTGATTGCAGTAGTGCGTAAAACGTTGTACATACCCCAGGCCAAAAGAAGTTTACACCGTTGGACGAATAAAATTCGTCCGTAGGTATAAATCTTTTCCTTCGGTCCCTCTATACGTAAATAACTATTTTATTTACTTTTTTCGAAACCGAATTTTACCTTTTCCGAAAAGGAAGTTACCTATTATTTCTGGGATTGATATTACATTTTTTGAAATAGAATTTGTATTTTTTACGAACAACATTACTTTTGAAATTGAAATGGAATAGTTATAGTGCCAAGCAAAAACACCATCATTTTGCAAGTAACATAAAAATAGCAAATATTGAAACGTACTAATAAATATTACAAATTGCCTATTTTGCAAAAATGAATTAAACAATTAGACAATATTATCCAGTAATCCCCAATCGTCGGAACTAAGAACACACTTATAAACATAATATTCCGAATATTAGTAGTAAATATAGTATAGACCACGTATCCATGTAGCTAAGAATAACTTTGTGTATCCCTTGCACCCACCTCGTGTGCGTGTCGGCTACCTTCCCAGTCCGAGTCGAGCACAGAGCACAAAATCACAACACAGCGCGGTCACGACACGACAACAACGAGCACGAGCACAAATAAGCACGAGCACATGTCCGGAGTGATCAGATGAGTGCGAGTGACAAGCCGCGGTACGTGGGATATGCGGTGCATAATCACACGCCCCCGCCTTCCTCCCGTACCGACCGGAACGGGACGGACACGGCAGGTGACATAGGAAATGCCAAAAGGAAGGAGAGAGATACGGTACAGGTGGTGGAATTGTGGAATGTATTGGAAATCGGAACTTTGAGGAATTTATAGTAGTGTATAGCAGTATTTCATCACGGCCACAGACGCAGCCAGACAGAGGGAGAGTTTTGTGGATTAAACTTCCTCGTCTCCATTAAACTATTATATTTAATTAGCGTACTTTGAATATACCGGGCGTCTACTTTTTCCCGGACATAGGAAATTCAATATTAAATTTTGATTTCGCAATATCTCTGTGATAAAAGTGTAATGAACAAAAATCTGTTGTGGCCAGCACAAGACCTCTCACCATTTCCATATTAGGCTATATAAATTTTGTACATATTTAACATTTCTGGTTCTCACAAAAACACATATCTTCTTAACATATTTTTAAATTCATTCACAAATTTCCTCTTATTCTTCTAATGTTCGAGATTCTTCCCATTCATTGATGAGATTGTATTTCTGAAGGGTTTATATGTAATATACAGGTGTTCCATTTAAGTGCTACACTATTGCTATCTCGAGAATTGTAAGAGATACGAAGTCGGTTAAATTAGCAAACAATTTCTGTATTATAAGACTATTAAAATGAGCATTACAAAAATTATTTTCAACCAGTGGTTCTCAAAATACAAAATTCAACTTTTTAATTTTAAATGAGAACCTACTTTCTTTATTCTCCTATTCGATTCAGCATTTTTTTCCGAATACAACGATATAAAATGTTTATACCCTTATATAACGAAAAAAAAACGAGAAAATTTAAAAGAAAAATTATTATTTTCATATTTATTTCTACATGTAATCAGAGTGCCATGACAAAAACAATTGAATTTTTACCTCCAGCTACCCTAGGTAAGTGAGGTATAAGGATCTTGCTAAAAATAGCATATAGAGATTTTCGTGAATAAGCACGTTTTGATGTCCCCAGAATCCGATTTTAATATTTTTACAATAATGTCTGTAGGATGTACGGCGAAGAGGTTACATAGAATGCAGTATAAGGAAGTTGGTGTTGATTTGGCAATAATGTGTGTGTGACGATTTTTCTTTAAAATATATTAATGATCCAAAACTTCGCAAAGTTGGTTGTAATTCCCAGGTAATTCCGGTAATTCCAAGATAATTCAGCTAATTCTCAGCTAATTCTGGTAATTCCAAGGTAATTCCACTAATTACTAAGTAATGCCGCTAATTCCCAGGTAATTCCGATAATTCCCAGGTATTTCCGTTAATTCCTAAGTAATTCCGGTAATTCATAGTTAATTCCGCTAATTCCTAAGTAATTCCAATAATTCCCAAGTACTTCCGTTAATTCACAGGTAATTCCGCTAATTCCTAAGTAATTCCGGTAATTCCTAGTTAATTCCGCTAAATCCTAAGTAATTCCAGTAATTCCTAAGTAATTCCGTTAATTCCCAGGTAATTCCACTAATTCCCAGGTAATTCCGCTAATTCCTAGGTAATTCCGTAATTCCCAGGTAATTCCGCTAATTCTCTGGCAATTCCGGCAATTCCTAGGTAATTCCGTAATTTCCAGGTAATTCCGCTAATTCTCTGGCAATTCCGGTAATTCCTAGGTAATTCCGTAATTCCCAGGTAATTCCGCTAATTCCCAGGTAATGCCCATAATTCTCAGGTATCGTGCTAAAAATCGCATATCGAGATTGTAGTAAATGTCCACGTTTTAAGGTCCCTAGAATTCAATCCATTTTCACGATTTTCACTGCATGTGTGTGTATGGATTTTGTTGACGCTCTAACTCAAAGTAATTCCCGGAATTAGTTAAATTAGATGAGAATTAGTGGAATTAACATTGAATTGTACCAACCCCTCGATTCTATATATCATGTAAAATTGTAATACGAACACATGCTATTTTTTACAAATCCCATACCAAAAGTTCCTTTGAAAAGATTCTATAAATCCAATAAAATTATAACGAATATACACTATGTAAATGGCACTTGAAACTTCCTTCTTTCTTCTTCAGCTTTTTTCTATTTTATTAGGGGTCACTGTTTCTCACTCTTCTCTTTACAATCAGTTATTACTTTAAAACAAATAATTAATAAAATTAAGTTTTATTAGAATAAATACAATGTTCCTTGCCGTGTCGCCACTAACCAGGTGTCGCCCGTGTGCTACGCACACATTGCACCCTGTGACGGTTCGCCCCTGCTTGTATACTGTTTATAAAAAGCCGCATCCGCGTTATATCTATTACTTTTTGATACAAATAACTATTTTTTCCGTCAAGGATGAAAAAAAATTCACTTTTTTAATGTAGATACGTGAAGTAATGAAACGTTACGGCCCTTTTTTACACTTTTATTGCAGACGTAAACAAAATTATATGCAACTCGAGTAAACAATACCTTATTTTATATATTATTATAATTATAATTTTAAAATATTATGACGAATAAGTAGATGATATGTATATTAAAAATTTAGAAAATATAATAATAATAATAATATATCATCACGGCATATTACCCATTTCTGGGTGTGCCAATCTGCTTTATCGCAGATATCGGTAATGATGATGACATATTTGTACCGTGCGGGCGCTTACCAGGCGTCACCTCACGGGCACTCATTGCTTGCGTGGAGAGTGCACCACAGGGGTCACTTTTGTGCCATTTAAAATTCGAAATATTTGGCGTCGGTAGGGATCGAACCCGGTACCCCCAGGTTCGCGACCAGACACTCAGGCACGAGGCCACGGGACCAAAAAAAATTTAGAAAACATTTCGTATTTTTACAATTTGTCTAAAACATTATTTTTTATATGATATTTGCTTTCCAGCCAGAAAGTGAGGTTCGAAGTGTTATCGTTCTTGTTTCTGGGTTATTTTGCAACCACCTTTACAAATCTAAAAATATTCCAATAATTTACTGTGTACCGCCTTTTCGAGGTGTGGAAATATTTGACAACATAAAGTTTTATAAAATCATTATATTGTTGGGAAGTTTCGAAATCTTATGAATGGAAAATCTTTTGGCTGATGATGGTAGCGTTGCAATGCTTCCGAAACGTCTCAACAATATAATGATTTTATAAAACTTTATGTTGTCAAATTTTTTCCCACCTTGAGAAGGCGGTAGATACTCAGTAAATTATTATTACTACAAGGTACAGAAACTACAAAATTAAATCTAAAAATAATTATCATCTAAGATTTTTCAAAATTCTTAAATATTTAAAAATAATGTTAGTACTTACTATTTTACAAACACTTACTTAACTGAGCACTCACACTATTACTAGTATTAATTTGTTATATAAAAACATAAGATTATATAGTTCGGTAGTTCGTTGTACATAGATTCACAGTCACAATTAATTTCTGTTTTTATTGTACTTACCCATAATATGTGTGATAAATATTTTTTTAAATAAATAGTATCAGTTTTTTTGTTGAAAATAATAAAATAAAACGTAAAAATTTTATTCTATAGCACACAAGATAAACTGATAATTTGCTTTATTAAAAGATCAAAAAAGAATGAATTGACAGAAGTTTGATTAGATAAAAATGACGTAATGAATATTTTCTAAATTACTATTAAATATTTCATAAATAACTAAAGGATTAGAGACTAATTTAAATTAGAATGAATCACAACAACGGAAAGATTAAATCGTGTTAGTGCAGTAAAATGAGGATTGAAGGTAAAAATAAATATTCAAATGTATTCAAATAATTCATGTCACTAATCACTAATATAAATATCCATTTCCGTATACACAATGATTCATATAACTAAACGCCAATGTCCTCACGACACAAATTTAAATGTAAATATTGGCTTACTATGGGAAGCTGTAAATTTTCTGATGAGTGTACAAATGAATGTAACAAACCAGGTTTGTTGAAATATTTCGTTTTAACAAAATTATTTGCAATTTGTGTCAATTTAATGTTATTAACCTTTTTGGCTATACGCGAGGGTATTACACTTGTCATTCAGCAAAATTATTGCAATCTTGCATTCTATTTATATTATATAAATAGAATGTTAAATATAATGATGGACAGTCAACGGTCGACAGTCAGCAGTCAGAGAGTCAACAATAGTCTTCGATTCGATCAACCCCGCTGAAGATGATACCCTAGATCTTCAGGGGTAGTCTACCCCTAGGTATGAGAAATACATTGCTAAATATCGTTCGTTAATTGTAATATCATATAAATATGTTTGTATTTATTTTGTTTATTATTTAACTTGTTTTTATTAATACAAATATTTATTTTTGTTTACTTTTGTGTTTAACTATTTTATAACCTATGACCGTAATTCTGTCTTGTTTTATTATTAATAAATATTTTCTAAATTATTACTTATTAATAATTGTGTCACCAACCCAGTGCAGTGATCAGCTTACCCGCTGACGCAACAGACAGCAGGGTAAGTACAACCCTACTTAAATCGTTAAAGTCGCTACTTCTGTTGCACCCCAGTAGCGATTGTTACATGAACATAAAATTATATATAATAAACGAAGAAAAAGTATAATAAAAATTGCACAACCTGCTTTGAAAACAATGTACCGCGGGCCGCACAAATTAACGTGGCGCCGCAAGTGCCACGCGTGCCTTAGTTTTCCCATGTAGAGGCCGGTATAATGGCCGTGCGCATTGTATCTACATGTTCTGATCGAATCTGAGGTTCCGGTTCGAATCTACCGGCCGGTTAAGTGGTAATCGTTAAAATGCCACCAAAAGGCATCAATCGCACTCGCAAGCGACGATCTGACCAGTCGTCCACGTTAACATAGATAGTGCTAGCTGCAGAAGGAGTATTTCCGATGCCGCACTGGTTGCATAGCAATCAGTGGCGGTCGCACGGTTTAAGTACACCAACTGCTCTAGTACGATCGGTCTCGAAACGAGTACCTACGGGCCTATGGTACTTGAAGACTTGGCCCTAAAAGGGCTGTTGTGCCATAGATTTTTTATTATTATTATTTTGAGGAACGAAAGCGGAAAGCTATTGGGCAAAGGCAGCATATTAGCACATTCAAAATCAACTGTAATTAAATCACAGAATACATTTATACAGGAGCGACACTCCTTGTTGGCACCATTGTTGTTGCAATTTTACGTTTATGACCTTGAACTTTAAATTTGTTGGCAAATTTACGCGCGAAATTTAAATTGTTTTAAATGGTAAAAGAAAAATTAGAACATAAAAGTACTAAAATTTTAATTTTATTAACGAATTAAACAGAAATCAGATAAAATAATCATATAATTATATTTTTATTAAACAAATACCTGAATTTTACAAATTCATTTTCTCTATCTTTGATGTGGGAAACACAAACGTCAGACTCGATGAATATGTCCCATATATCCTTCTTCATCAAATCTTCTCTTCCGCAAGCCTTAAGCCACATTTTACACCTATATTTATTAAATGAATATACATTTTACGTGATATGGTAGTCGTTTTACATAACTTACATTTCTGGATCTTTCGGAAACGAAAAAAACTTGCATTTCCCTTTCTCTATTTTTTAAATCTATTTATACAGTCCTTATATGAATAAACAAATCCTCCCGATTCTACTTTCTTCATTTTTTCCATTTTATTAGAAACTAACACCACTTCTAAAATTCACAAACAGTTCACAAAATGACATATGTCAAAACTGAGAAGACGTGTTTGGTTTGCTTGAATTAGCCATAACCCTAAAATACATGGGCGTGACAAGACATAATCCGCACGTCCAACCAGGGATCGGAAATAGCCGAAAATATTTCTACATAGATATGGTAAATAAAAAGCGGTCTACTCAATATTGGTAAAATAATATTTACTCCATTAATAAAAATGAAAGACAAAAACAATTATTTACATAAAAATACAAATTAAAACACTCGCATTGATTCACAAAATAACAATTTTATTCCTTTTCTGCATTATCAGATGGCGTAAGAGCCGAAACTGCAGTAAAGGAATAAAATTCTTATTTTGTGAAATAAAACAGTGCGAGTGTTTTAATTTGAATTCTTATTTCATAAGGTTTTTTCATTTAACGTGATTATGAAAATATGTTAATAACATTTCTTCAGACATATTTGCTCTTTGAAGTTGCAAAATAAATTTCAGTATAGAAAATGCCCATTCCACACTAACTTGTGTAGATGGAATTGCTAATACAATTTGAGCAAACATCATACAGTATTGCTTGTTTTACATTTGTCAGTTTTTGACAAGTGTAATGCAAGTGTTTTAAGCTCAATTTCTAGTTGGCCAAGTTCTTCAAATTGACAAATATAAAACGGGCTTATAGAAGATAGAGTTTTTGGAAGTGTGGACGTCTTCATAATTTTTAAAGCAATTTATAAATTAGGTTTATTTCAATTTTAATTCTCTGGTTGGGCTTTTTCATTACCTTTCAATAGTTTTTCCAATAAATCTTCCTCCTCAAGAAATAAAACATGAAAAATTTAGGTTTTATTAAAGGCAATTATTTCAGTACAAAACTAATCTTATTTTAATTGCTTGCAGCGCCTCATATGACACAGAAGTATTGAAAAACGATGGTTCAGTGAGCCCGGTTTTTTGAACCCGAATACAATGGGTTCAGTTCCGGTTCGGGTTCAAGTCGACCAAACTGTCAGCAGTTCGGTATGGTTTTCGGTTTGGGTTCGAACAGCAACAAATGTTTTACAACGCCGTACATTGCAAAGAAAATATCGACTTCTTGTCAGCCTAATCCAGTGTTTTCCAAACTTTTTATCATCACGACTCCCTTCAGGTTTCAAAACTTCTTCTCACCCCCCTGTCTTACTCTACTCTAATAGTTCTTGAACCGAAAATAATTAATTAATTTTCTTTCGCATCTTCCTTGCAAAATATCGAGCCCGCCTTGGAAAATTACGCGCTCCCCATAGTTTGAGAAACTCTGGCCTAATTCATCCATACGAACCATACTTCATCGCCCAGAGGCCGTAGAACTGAATGACCGGCGACCTGTGACAAAGATTTCTGCAAATAATTGGCATTAGTAAGTCGGAGGGCTAAAACACAAAGAAAAAGAACTGGATACCTCAGAGGTTCAACTGTTTTTCATTTGGAGCGACGAAAGTTCATGTTGTTTGTTAAGTGGTGATATAAAATGGATTCGACGTCCCGAAGGTAAACGTTTCGATCCCAAACATGAACTATCGGCTACGAACCTTAGTAGCGGTTCAGAAATGAATTCCTTCTTTATATGAGTATGTGTGTCGTCGTCTATTTACTCTTTCGATCTCTAGGTGACGGCGTAGGTCCGCATGGATGGATTAGGCTGATTAGAAGTAGATATTTGTTTGTTGTTTGTGGGATGATCGAAGGATGTTGTGATTGACGAGACAAGTAGTGCAAAATGATCGGCCGCTTTTCCGTACTGAAAATACAATAGCTTTCTGTTGTTCCTCCAAATCTTAAGCACCGCGTATCTTCGCCTTATTACAAAAAGTAAGTACTTAATTTTTCGTATGTACCTATAAATACAACGATATAATACGCAAGAAAGCAAACTAAATTCAATGGTCACCAGCAAGCGACTTTGTAATATTTTATAATACCTTGAAATATATTACATATTTGGTAAAAACTCAACACATCATGTATACGGTCGGGTACATCATTTGATTGATACAATTTGGCCTGTACTGTATGTATGTACGAGTGTATAAACTCCTGTTCAAAATTATCGCATCATTTTTAATTTGTCGTTTATTTTACAAATTTGGCTTATTTTCAACTTGTTTTATGTTTTTTTACCTCTCGCTAAGAGAGGTATTGGATTCATGCTAAAATTCGCATGTCCAGATTTTATTGAATAAGCATGATTTAAGGTCACGATTCCTAACTGCAGTTTCCTCAATCTGACATTCCTGGGAAGAGCTGAAAAGGTTTTGGTAACAATTGAACAACCGGAAGTAGTAGTTTCTTAGAAAAAATCTTCTAAATATAAATTTTTGGCAGTTTTTTTTATTAAATATTGAAGAACATAAAATTCTCCATCTAATACACTTAAAAATTTTATTATATCTTGTATAGATTTAAAGATAAAGACTATAATTTATAGAGTAAACTAATCGCAGAGGCCAAGGCAATAAGAAAACCAGTTGATAAATTCCAATGTTTATAACATGACACATGTCATTGTCAAATATCAACAGTTTTAGTGACATTCTGATAGCTTTTTCTGGGAAGTATATTTAACTTTTCTTATTATTTTATTAATTAAATATTTGAAATTACAGATAAAATTGTGGTAAAATGCATATATCTATCAGAAATACCGCCAATCTGGTTAATGAATTGGAACAATATTTGACATTTAGAAACTTCCTCATACAATGAAAAAAAGATATAATTTGAATTATATGTGTACAGAAGACATGCTAAATATAGTAAAAAACAATATTTGGGTAATGTTCTGTAAGATTTTGTTATAAAACGACGGTTCGAAAGCGAAATGCAATACAATACTTATATAGCCTAATATGGAAATGGCGAGAGGTCTTGTGCTGGCCACAACAGATTTTTACCTTCCGTCACCTTTAGGTAAGGAAGGTATTGTCTTTGGTCAAAAATTCGGTGGTGAGTTTTTAATGAATAAGCACGTTTTAGGGTCCCTACAATACGAATTTACTATTTTTAAGATGATGTCTGTATGTATGTGTGTGTGTGTGTGTGTCCGTGTGTGTGTGTGTGTGTATGTGTGTCCGTGTGTGACAAATTTTTCTCCGACGATAACTCCAATACTATAATTCTAAAAATTATAATTCTTTCGTATTCCTCTTCTGTACATCCATATGAAGAGTTGATTAGATTTTGGTTATAACTGATCCACCGGAAGTACCCTTATTTGAAGTTTTTCTTAAAAAAACGCAGTTAAATATTATTTTTTGACATTTTGTTTTTATATTTATTAAAGAAAATACTCTTCTCTATATGGTTTGATTATTCATTTTCCTTCATATTCAATAGATGTAGAGTTAAAGCATTATAAAGAAATCAATTTTCAGAAATTAGTCAGCTTTGTTATTTATCAGGGAAACAGCTGACATAATTATTCAAAAAAATTTAATTGACAGATGTCAGTTGCAAGTGCAAAACCAAATATGGAAAAAAGTATAGGATCTAAAATTGGTATGTCATAGTGTTGCTCGCAAGTGACACGCAGAGAAAGACCAAAGAGAAGATGGAAGGACATTACTTAGTGTAGCTTATGTTATAATTTTATTGGATTTATAGAACCTTTTCAAATGAACTTTTGGTATGGAATTTGTACAAAATAGTATGTGTTCCTGTTCGATTTTACATGATATTATATAGAATCTGTTCCAAGGACCTTTTGGTATGGGATTTGTACAAAATACATGGAATTGACGGAAGGTCTTGTGCTGGCCACAACAGATTTTTTTATTAATTAATTGCGGCAAATTAAAAATTGTAGAAAATATTGCAGCATAATATCTTTTAATTGAAAAACTACGATATTGTACAAATTTGTTGAGTCAAGAAGGATCAACTGGAATATCTCACCTGGATTACCAGCTTTTTAAGTAACAGACGGCAATACGTTGCACTTAAGCATAACCATCATTTCTCTAAAAATCTTACTATAAAGTCTCAATTACTTGATATTAACGTTGGTCTACCGCAAGGAACTATTCTAGCACCAGTTCTATTCATAATTTATATTAATGATTTCACTACTGTTTTAACGAACGACTGTTTTCCGATTTTATATGCAGATGATACTAGCTTAATTGTTTCTGGTAAAAATACTAACGATATAACACAGAAGTGCAATGCAAACGTCAATTCTGTAAATAGATGGTTCGATAGAAATAAATTATATCTTAACGATGATAAAACCAAAATACTGCATTTTCACAACTACCAAAATTACAATTTGCAAAAGGTTAGCTTACTATTTGGTGAAAACATTAAGACATGTAGTGAAACTGCCAAAGTACTAGGATTATTAATTCACGAAAATCTAAACTGGAATCCGCATTGTAATGAACTTATTGGCAAATTAAGTAGTATCTGTTACCAAATACGTTATCTTAAAGAATTTTTAAACCTTAATCAACTTTTACTTTATTATCATGCTTATGTTGAATCTAGATTACGCTATGGGGTGTGCTTCTGGGGCTCTACACAAGCTAGTCAAAATGTCTTTATCTGTCAAAAGAGAATTGTTCGTTGTTTGGCTGGAGTAAGTTTCAATGAATCTTGCCGTACAATTTTTAAAAACTTGAATATTTTAACGGTAACCGATATTTTTATTCTGGAACTTTGTATTTATGTTTATAAAAATAAAAACTCTTTTAATCTAGTTCTTGATAAACATGCCTATAATACAAGACAGAAAGATAATTTCTATGTCCAGAATACCAAACTAAATGTAGTTAAAAATAGCCCAGAAAAAATAGGCTTAGTTATTTACAATAAACTTCCCAAACAAATTAAAGATGCTAAAAATATTAACATTTTCAAAAAAGAATTAAAATCTCTTCTTTTACAAAATAGTTTTTACAGTATTGACGAGTTTCTGAATTTGTAATATATATATCTATAATAATGTTGTATTTTATTTCATGTTTATGTTATGTATCGATATATTTGACTTGTTCCATACACATTGTATTTGTGTCAACGGAAATAAACTGATTATTATTATTATTATTATTATTATTATTATTATTATTATTATTATCGTGGATAAAGCGAAAAGGGCCTTGGTGATCCAGAATTTATTTATTTTCATCATTTGGACGTTTCGAAAAAATTACATATTCTTTAGTGCTGTTATCGAAATATTTGATACTGGTTTCAATGCTAGCTATTATATTTTCTAACGGTGTCTAACGGAGATTGGCGGTATTTCTGATGAATATATGCATTTTACCTATAATTTCAAATATTTAATTAAGAAAACAACAAGAAAGATTAAATATACTTCCCAGAAAAAGCTATCAGAATGTCACTAAAACTGTTGATTTTTGATACTGATATTGATATCTGTCATTTACAAACTATGTTATAGACATTTGAATTTGTCAAGTGCTTCCTTAGTGCCTTAGCCTCTGCGATTAGATTACTCTATATATTATAGTGTCTTTATCTCTAAATCTATACAAGATATAATAAAAATTTTAAGTTTATTAGATGGAGACTTTTATGTTCTTCAATATTAGTATTAACAAAAATTTTCAAAAAATAATATTTAAAATAATTTTTTTAAGATACTACTACTTCCGGTTGTCCAGTTGGTACCAAAACTCTTCCAGGATTGAGGAATTCATAGTTAAATAGGTCTTAAATCTTATAGTTTTTGAGGAATCGTCCCTCCAACATCCAGACACACATCCACACACACACACACACACGCGCGCACACTCACACACACACACACACTCACACACACACAGACATCATTTTAAAAATGTTATAATCGGATTCTAGGGGACCTTAAATCATACTTATTCAGCAAAATCTGGATATGAGAATTTTAGCATGAATCCAATACCTCTCTTAGTGAGAGGTAAAAAACGACGTACCTACTGCTTTATTTAAACCTTTACTAATTCAATTAGACTAATACTTTTTACTAGCATTTTACATTTGGTTTCATTTCCATTTAAATTGTTTGTTGTGTATGTCGAAATGCACTTGGAATACAATAATATAATGTGAGTGAGTAAAAACGTAATGTTACACCACTGGCAACCTCTATCCTTCCTCTATGCTCTATGTTTCTATCCTGTGTTTGATAGTGTGCGAGAGGAAGGGAGTGACGAGGGCACGGTTAGCATTGAGTCGGATCGCTCATCCGAAACTGTTTCAGCCAGCAGTCACTCCTTAAATCCATACAATCGTACGGAACGGAACGGTAAGCTTACGTCACCTATTCGATACGGAGTCATTTCGCGCTCATGTTTATCTGAATGTGTGAGGTGTGGAAGTTACATAACCTCAAACTATAGCTGCAACGCATGTCAGCGCGCCAAATCACTGGAGCCATGCCAAAGGGTGTGACTGCCTCTTCAAAATATAACATCATCTAATTATTTTCTTAACAGTTATGACATAAATTGTTTACACTTATTTTTTATGAAAATATTGACATATTACATATTTTACATGTAATAAAATGAGATTATTTTTGTACCAAAATATTTTGTTTAAAATACGCAAATCTCACGAGACCTAGTGATATTACATTTATTGTGTAATCTGATCAAATGCAAATGATCTAACAAATGTCTTATTAAGCAAGATAATGATTTGATAAACAGATAAACAGAAAATTAAAAATAAATGTGTGAGCTAAGAGATAAAGTTTAAGAAGTTTATTATGATTTACTTTTCTAGAACAAACTTTGATATTTTTAGTACAATTTAGAATAGAATTGATTCACTCCACTGCATAATGGAATTTTATACAGGCCATCTATTTAAGAAAAGAAGGTGTCAAAAACGTGCTTTGCACAAGGATCGCGAGAGCTAGAAAATATATGAAGGCAGTTAAATTAGACAAAAGTTTGCGTATTACCATGTATCGTTATTTGAAAAAATGTACAGGTACAGAAGAGAATGTAAATTTATAGCAATGGGGATTACACCATTTTTTTTTTTATAATTTCATCTGAAAATATTAGGCAAACTAAGACTATTGATGAAAATCCGGTGAAACAATTCCTGTTAATACGCGAGTTATGGTCTCCCGAATTTTGAAAAGATTGACGTGACGTCATATTTATGTGTTTTTATATCAAACTGTTTTTTTATCATGCACATAAATGTTCTTGAAATATATGCTATTTTAAGTTATATTTACATAAAAATAAATAAATATTATAACACTGTATAAGTCTACATACTTTATAATTACAGGTGTATTTAAATTATTAAGTTTAATGCAAGAAATTTATGTTAAAATAAAAACTGTTTGAAAACTGCTGTACAGGAATGTTAGCCCCTCCTTCCGAATTTGAATTTCTTAACTTCCATTGGTAGTAATCCCCACCTCCTATCACGCTATTTGTAATGCATGTATAGGTGGTCTCTCGGTCGCCAATCAAAATATTTTCATATTAGTGTCGAAGCGTTATAACAAAAAACCCTTTATTTCCGAAATATCTCAATTATACTATTTCATTTTTTTTTATTAATATTCGTTATTCAGCATATACATTCGTATTTTTGTACTATTTTCCTTTAATTCGATTGAGCCGTAATCCCCCATTTAGGTATTGAATTCATGCTGAAATTCGCATATCCAGATTTTAGAGAATAAGCAAGTTTTAAGGTCCCTAGAATAGATTTTAACATTTTTACGATGATTCTCTCTCTCTCTCTCTGTGTGTGTGTGTGTGTGTGTGTGTGTGTGTGTGTGTGTGTGTGTGTGTGTGTGTGTGTGTGTTTGTGTATGTGTGGATGTTGAAAGGATGTTTCCTCAAAAACTATAATACTTAAGACCTGTTTAACAACGTATTCCTAAATCTGACATTAATGGGAAGAGCTGAAAAGGTTTTGGTAACAATTGGACAACCGGAAATAATAGTTTCTTCACTTCATTCTAAAAGAGCGGCACAAATAATAGTCTATTGTGTATCCCTTATTATAAAGCTAACAGTAAGCGATATGCCGCTTTGTCATAATTACGATATTGATAGTTTTATTGCTATTTTTGTTTGAAATAATTTTTGGAACTACAGTTTTCATTCTCATTTGAAATTATTTTACTATACAAAACACTCAGAGCAGATTTAAGTACCAGGTGATCATATCTTCATTCCAAACGATCGGCACAAATAATGGCCTGTTTTATATCCAATATTATATAAAGCAAACAGTAAGCGACAGATATGCATTCGGACCGGGCCGGGCCGGGCTTTGAGGTTTGGATCGACTTGGCCCGAAAATAAAAATTACTTGCCCGACTCGAAGATCGATTCGATAAAAAAATTAGCTAGCCCGGCTCGAAAATTGACTCAAAATCGGGCCGGGCCAAAGCTCGAAATTGGGTGCATCCGGCATTCCTAATGCTGATTTTTATGTTAAGGCGAAATGTTCAACTTTTTTCGTGTCAAACTTATAAAAAACCTCTACATTCTTATAACTTTCAACATTAGTTAACATTAGTAGTTAAAAAAGAGACCCTTCTAGTGTAAGTTTGTTATAAAAATTACACACCTACAAGTATTTAACACTTTGTTTACCAAAGAATTTAAACAACTTTTTCACAAATATTATATAAAAAAATATAATTTACTTTACATAAGGATTTTTTATCTAACTTTGTTTCTGCTCAAAAATAGGACAAGAAATCATTATGGTAGGAACAAAAATCACTTTTATTTAAGTATACGAGTAATAACAATAATAATAGCAACATCACAATATAATTTTATTATTATGCTTTAACGAATAACTTTGAATTCTTGAAGTAAAATATTACTTATTATTTATTAATATGTGAAGTGTGTTGTTATTAAATCATTTTGATCCTTTTTTGAACTATAAGATTTTTCGGGCTGGCCCGAAAAGCTCGAATTTTCGGGCCGGGCCAAAATCAAAAGTCCGACTCGCCTTGATTTTTGAAAATGATTAGCCTGATTCGGCCCGATAAAAATTATCTTCGGCCTGGCTCGATGATCGACTCGAAATCGAGGCGGGCTTCGGGCCGGGCCGGGCCAAAGCTCGAAATCGAGTGCATCTCTAGTAAGCGATATGCCGCTTTGTCATTACGATATTTATTGCTGGATCCGACAGTCATTTTTTCTAACTATAGTAGTTTACAGATGCCTTTGAAGTTGGAATAAAAAATAGTGAAATAAGACACTCTTTACTCCAGTTGCGTACAATTTTTTTTGTATAATATTAACAGTTCTAGTACAGGAACAATTTATTCGAATTTTCACTTCATATTTAAGTGCAGGAGTAACCATTCCTGCTGGGTGAGAGACTAACTCTTTAATTTCTAATAATTTTCTAATTTTACTTTTTATAGGAGTTTAAACTGTTACAGTCAATTACTGAATAAACTAACTATCGAATTCTAACAAGAGCAGCTTAATTTTTTTTACTATTGTGTATAAAAAACCTTCTAATTTCAGAGCAAAGGGCTTACTTTTAATTTTCAAAATGCGTATTTTTTCCAATTTCTTATTATTTTAAAATATAAATATTTTTCTATCATATTGTACAAGACGTCTACACAATTAGTAATAGTAATAGCACATTACGTAATTTTTCTTTGTAGTTCTTTTATCATTGCAATTTTTATTCTCTTTACATCGTTGAAGATAATCTTTTATTTATAACCGCTTCTTCAGTAAGCTTGGTGTTATTTTATTAAAGAACATTAGTAATGCTGTAATTTGCCATGCTTAAGAGATGAAAGATGAAAGAAAAATTCTGTGTAATTTGTTTGCGTTTATTACTGTTCACTGGGTGCAAATGTTTCTCGCAATATTTAATGCTTTTCAAGATGGACGCTAACGCAGATATAAACTTTGCAGCTAAAGCCAAGGATATTGATTTCGTTGTAATAACTTGCAAATTGCCACATATACACATTGAACGTGTGACATATTTATGAGAGATTATATTAACTATTATTTCATGTTTACGACCTTTTCTTTACAGCTGATATCCTGTGCAGATTAGAGATCACGTGTGAGATGTATAAGTAGCAGTTTACATATTTAATTATACTTAAAGTGATTATATTTGGCATTACACATAACTAAAATATACTGATTTATGGATATTTAATAATAAGGTTATCATTTATAATTCACAAAAGCTATGTAATGAAATTTGAAAGTAACTACAGAAAATCATCCATTTTGCGGACCTCAATTTAACGCAAGTCGAATTTAATAGATTGGAAATAATAAATTTTGTTTTATTTATAAAAACATTGTTTATTTGTTTAACTAGATACAGGATGTAACAAAAATTAAGTGCATTAAATTTAACCAGTGACAGAAATCGTTGAGGGCAACTATATTTCTTAGCTTTTTTTGAAATTTCATTTTTTAGAATTTTTAGGATCACCTTCCTTATAAGTCGATTAGGTATTTTCAAAATATTTTGAATACTAGCAATAGCAAATAATTCGTTTTGACAAGTGTTAGTTAATATTTTCAAACAAATTATGATAATTACAAATAAAATAGCAACGAATTGCTACCGAATTGAATTGTATAAATCGACATAGGCGTTTAACATGGGTATTCAGTTTTTCTTTGGGCAAACGTTACCTAAACCTAATTATTTTAGGCAAGAAGCAAGAATACTTCAAATAATAGTTATAGAGAGATTTAAATTTTGCATGCGAAATGATAATTCTAGCTCTTCATACAAATTTTAAAATTATTTATAAAATTACAGTTCTTATGAGCTATTAGTCTAGGCAGCCATGGATTTATAACAAAAAATAAACAAAGGCGTTATTTTTAACTTTCAATTATAACTAAATTTGGATTAGAGTAGCAAATTAACCAAAAACAAAAAGTAAAGTGTTTTAGTTCTAATTGACAGTTAAAAACAACGCATTTGTTTATTTTTTTTGCCAAATCCATGGCTACCTAGCCTAGACTAATGGTAAATTTTAAGTGAAGATTTAATTTCTTTATAAAACCGGCCATAACAGTTCATAAAAATCTAAATCATGTCAAAGGATTATTCTAGCTCTTCATAATAACGTAAAAATTAATTTTAAAGTTAAAGTTTTTATGAGCTTTTAATCTAGGCAGCCAAGAATTTATGACAAAAATAAACAAATGCATTTCTTTTTAACTGTTAATTAGAACTAAAACATTTCACCTTTTTGTTTTTTGTGTTAATGTACTGCTCTAATCCAAATTTAATTTTAAATGACAGTTAAAAACCCTAGACTAAAAGCTTATAAATATTGTAACTTTATAATTAATTTTTACGTTTATATGAAGAGCTAGAAATGCCGAATTTAAATCTCTATAACTTTTATTTTATAAATTATAATTATTATAATTAGGTAAGTTTGCGCAAAAAAAAAACTAATTTCCCATGTTAAACGCCCATGTCTCAATTTGCGATTTACAGCCTGTACATATAAAAATGCATATAGCATGCCAATTTCTATTTCTTAAAAGGAAGTACCAATTTAAAGAAAATGTCATTAAATTAATTTATCCGGTTGTAATTTGTTACATAACAGTTGTTCTAGTTGTGAGTTTTTGTAATTATGCACTTAAGTGTTAATTAATTACAATAACATTTGCTACATTATTCTGATTTTTTTAGAATCGTAAATTAGTCAGAAAAAATTTGAAAGAATTTTAATTTTAAGGTTATATATACTTACTTCACGGTAACTAAGTTACAGAAATTCACTGCTGTAAAACAGTCTTTAGTAGTAATTTATTTTTAAGGTGAATATTTTAATTTTTTATTTCCTATATCCCTAGGTAACGGATAGAGATGATGAGAATTGTGTTCAAGAATACAACTTGCACATCACTGGGCGAGAAATAAATCACATGATCTTTTTTCTCATCTCACACCGTACCTATCTCATATTTCAAGAATCGAGCCCCTGGCCCTGAAGTGATATTTTGCTTGAAGCTCTAAATAGAACTTGTCTTTAAACTTTAATTCGCAAGATAATGTATTACTCTGAATAAAACTCGATTTCTGGACTGACATTATCTTTATTGAAAACACAAAATTGTTTCACAACGTTTCGGATGCTAAAATCTGCTTCCGTCATCAGGTGAACTGATACTAATTTACATCTGTGTAAGAGGAAGAATTTATACTATACAGGGGTCATGCGTGAATGGCTCTTTGGGCGTATCGTGTCGTTGGTTGGTTGGTGGTGTTGTAGCTGTTAACTGCGAATGTGGCCAAGCCTATGTGGGAGAAACCAAGAGACCACTAGAACAACGTATTAAAGAACACCGACGGCACACTGAGAGGGGAGAGACGTCCAAGTCAGGAATAGCTGAACACGCCTGGGAGAAACACCATAGAATACAGTGGAATCAAGCCAAAGTAATACACAAAGAAAGTCACACATTTAAAAGGAAATTCAAGGAAGCAGCCATCATTATGAAAAACCAAGAAAATATTTTCAGTCATCCCAGCGTAGAAATCAAACCAGTTTGGAAACAGCTCATTATCAAAGAAGACTCACTGAAGATTACGACAGAAAAGCAGCCGACCTATCAGGAACCAGCTACAACACCACCAACCAACCAACGACACGATACGCCCAAAGAGCCATTCACGCATGACCCCTGTATAGTATAAATTCTTCCTCTTACACAGATGTAAATTAGTATCAGTTCACCTGATGACGGAAGCAGATTTTAGCATCCGAAACGTTGTGAAACAATTTTGTGTTTTCAATAAAGATAATGTCAGTCCAGAAATCGACTCTAAATAGAACTTTTCAAAAGAGTCGAGATCTCCAATACATCCGATACCGGTAGAAGAGCACTTACTGACCGCAATGCTTAAAAACAGTTTAGTTGCCATTTTTAAAGTAAGCTTCGATCGTTGTTTCTATTTACTTACCGCCTCGTCTCCTGATCGGTAAGTAATCCAATCACCCATCAGAAATTTGTAAATAAAACCTACTGCCTTGGAAACCCTGTCAGTAACAATAAACAAAAAAAAAAAAAAAAAAAAAAAACCGGTCGTGCACAATAGTTATTTAAGTATTAAGAGCAGTGCTTCTTACCATTTGAGGATTATTTTGGAGATTGAGACGAAGCTGAGATAACAATATTATACAGTATGCACTCACCCTTTTAAGCTAAATAATGTTATATTAAATAAATTGAAGTTTGGGAACTGACACGTTAAATGTTTCATAAGGAGAAATAGGCCATAGGTTCCAATAATTGAAGTAACGTCATTTCATAAGTTTATTGACATTAGTTGGACGTTTCGGGATTTAAATTTATCCATCATCAGCTAGTAAAAATTACAATGTTATACTACATAAAAATTCAACAAAAACATTTTTGATTTACCGTAAAAGTAATTTAAACATTACAATAACAACAAATGTACTCTATTTATTTTTAAGTACGTCGAAAATGTTTTTATTGAATTTTTTTATGTAGTATAACATTGTAATTTTCATCAGCTGATGATGGATAAATTTATGTCCCGAAACGTCCAACTAATGTCAATAAAATTATAAAATAATGTTACATCAATTATTGGAACCTATGGTCTACTTATCCTTATGAAACGTTATATTAAATACTAAAATATTATTTAAAGTCTACATGATTTTATTTTTTATGATAATTAGAGAGACTAAAGCCTTATTTGCACCGAATGTTTTATTGCTTAATGCATAATGATTAGTGCATAAGACAATGCATTATGACAATTTACCATTTCCAGCTATTTTGTTTAGTGACTAATGCAACAGAAATGTCACAATTTTTTCCCTTATTACTTGTTGTCTAGCAGACTGCAATTGCAGCAGCAATTCTTCTTTTTTTTAAATATGTGATATACATAATTTTCTGTATCTATATCAATACCGAAAAATTAAAAATTTTATAATTATAAAATAGAATGACAGTTGTCAGTTCAGGTTAGAAATTTGAAATCTTTTGTTCTTACGCATTGCTCTTAATTCTTAAGCATTAATTACAGCTCTTACGCATTAGGACAATCGGTGGAAATGAAGCTTTATTTCTTTTAAATTTACCGTACAACGGCTTATTGAAAATAAATGGGCAACTGGTGAATTGGAATAAAAAGCGCTAATTTTGAAAATTATAAATAAAATTGTTTAGGTGTGTTGTTATTTCAGAAATTAGTGTGATTGTTGATTGTTGTATCTTTGTTTATGTTGATGTGACATATTTCGTACAATAATCGATTATTTCTGTATGTAACTTTTTCTAGAACCGTAACATCCCGAAAATTAAATTTTTGACCTGTTAGATTAGATGGTGATGTTTACGCAATATATTTTGCGTTACGATTATTGTAATGATATTGAGGTTAGTATATTCTCTTTTGAAGGGGTTGTGTTGTCTCGCCAACATAAGTTTTTTCACAATCTAATTACATGTAAGCACCGTCGCAGCTCTACTGATAGCTTCCTCGAACTATGATAATGTTAGGTACCTATATTCTTATAGCTGTTGAATGCATAATACAGAATATTATGTTGTAGGAAAAACAATTGAAATCATGGTTTAAGAATTTGCAATATTTAGGTATTGCATTATATCATAACTACATTGTAACATTTTCAGACTCAGGGGTCTATTCAGAACTCAATATTTGTGTTGTCGTTATGGTCTTTATGGCTGTTATGTACTGCAAAGATTGTTAAAATCAAATTTGGTATTCTCAGTACTGAAGGTGGTTACCGTCAACAATTGTTACGTGTTTTGACAGTCTTTATCATAACCACCGCTAAAACTATGTATTTATGGTTGTTATCATGTTGTTATTTCTAATATTTGACTTAAATAATGATAATAAGAACAAGAACGATAAAAACCGTCGTGGACGAAATTTACTTCTGACGTAAATACATATTTCTTTGAAAATATTATATTCTATGGTAGGTATTCGTGAAAACCTTGTTATTTATTCTGGTGCTAATGTGTGCTTTTTTTCAGTCAAAATAAAAAAAATCTTTCCATAACTTTTCAGGCACGTTGGGATCAGTGGTAGGGATTAACATACCCGTTCTAAATAATTTAGAAGTTTTAAAATATAACACAAATGTCATATTCTTCTTTAGCTGTTTTGGCAGAATGTTTGCATTTTAAATATAATTGGCAACACATTATTAAAAGAATAAAGCGTTGACATATAATAAATAATCTGGTTCATTCACAAGTATTATTTTGTAAAGATTGTCAATAATACCGACGTAGGTTCTGAATTGACAAATTGATAAAGATTGTTACAAATGTCTTTATGATAACAATCTTTATATCCGTAACAACCTTTATGACTGTGTTTCTCTGAATAGGTCACTCAGACAGTTGAAAAGTGCTATTAAAACGGATAATATATTGCAAGGACAATTAGCAGATGAGTGTTACCTACACAGTAATGATGTGAATAGTGAAATGTCATAGGAAACAAACGCTCGCTGGACAGCATTTCCTTTTCATTTATGATTTACCTTCGACGGTCTGTTATGGATATCAACAGATTGGATAATACACCGTGCATCCGCATTTGCGTTTTCAACCTAAGCCGCATTGTTGCTGGAAATTTGGATCTATTGTTCAAGGCTGGCTTGTTGTTTGTTTAGACCGTTGCTAATGCCATAGTTTTATTCAATCAGTAGAAAATGAATAACTGCGCGAAATCTCTGCAAGTACGTGACCATTCATCGATGAAATTGTATTGCAATCAAATATCGTGTAATAATTTATTCAATTTTTCAAACATAGAAGAATACTTAATGTTTTTATTATTTTTAGAATTTAAATTTACCCCATTTGATCTCACAATACTGTTCTTACGGTTGTGCCTCCGTCCGACAAAGATAACTAACATATCTGTAAATCACCCCAGAAACTAGAGATGCACTCGATTTCGAGCTTTGGCCCGGCCCGGCCCGAAGCCCGCCTCGATTTCGAGTCGATCATCGAGCCGGGCCGAAGATATTTTTTATCGGGCCGAATCGGGCTAATCATTTTCAAAAATCGAGGCGAGTCGGATTTTTGATTTTGACCCAACCCGAAAATGCGAGCTTTTCGGGCCGGCCCGAAAAATCTTATAGTTCAAAAAAATGCACAGTTTCCTTAATATTTTAATGAAAATGGATGAAGTTAAAAAGGATTAAAATAATTTAATAACAACACACTTCACATATTAATAAATAAAAATGTATTATTTTACTTCAAGAATTCAAGGTTATTCATTAAAGCATAATAATTATATGGTGATGTTGCTATTATTATTGTTATTACTCGTATACTTAAATAAAAGTGATTTTTGTTCCTACTATAATGATTTCTTGTCCTATTTTTGAGCAGAAACGAAAGTTAGATAAAAAATCCTTATGTAAATTAAAATTATATTTTTTTATACAAGATTTATGAAAAAGTTGTTTAAATTCTTTGGTAAACAAAATGTTAAATACTCGTAGATCTGTAATTTTTATAACAAACTTACACTAGAAGGGTCTCTTTTTTAACTACTTATGGTAACTAATGTTGAAAGTTATAAGAATGTGAAGGTTTTTTATAAGTTTGACACGAAAAAAGTTAAACATTTCGCCTTAACATAAAAATCAACATTAGGAATGCCGGATGCACCCAATTTCGTGCTTTGGCCCGGCCCGGTCCGAAGCCCGGCCCGGTCCGAAGCCCGGCCCGATTTCGAGTGAATTTTCGAGCCGGGCTAGCTAATTTTTTTGTCGAGTCGATCATCGAGTCGGGCCGGTAATTTTTATTTTCGGGCCGAGTCGATCCAATGCTCAAAGCCCGGCCCGGCCCGGCCCGAATGCATCTCTACCAGAAACATTTTATTGGGACTTTCATGGTTATAATTTGGCATAATTGTTCGGGTGAACTATCATTTTTTTTTTAGTATTTTTAACAAAAAAATTAGAGGAATGTCAAAAAATGAATAAGACCAAGGACCAATTGCAAAAACTGTAGTTTGCTGATCATGTGTTTAATGCACATTGTAATCATGGCTTCCTACCAAAAATATATTGGAATATAAATCTTGTCAAAGTTAACAACGTGATTAAAGTTAACAATGTTTTATGCAACTCGCCTAAATAGTTAAATGTAACTTACAATTAAGCTATTTATTTTAAGCTATCTAAATGTAATTAGGTAGTTATTGTATTTGAACTAGTCATACAAAAACGATAAAAAAATCTGTTGTGGCCAGCACAAGACCTTCCGTCAATTCCATGTATTTTGTACAAATCCCATACCAAAAAGTCCTTGGAACAGATCCTATATAATATCATGTAAAAACATACTATTTTTTTACAAATTCCATACCAAAAGTTCATTTGAAAAGATTCTATAAATCCAATAAAATTATAACATAAACTACACTAAGTAATGTCCTTCCATCTTCTCTTTGGCCTTTCTCTGCGTATCACTTGCGAGCAACTCTATGACATACCAATTTTAGAACCTATACTTTTTTGAATATTTGGTTTTGCACTTGCAACTGACATCTGTCAATAATTTTTTTTTTGAATAATTATGTCAGCTGTTTCCATGATAAATAGCAAAGCTGACTAATTTTTGAAAATTAATTTCTTTATAATGCTTTAAATTTACATCTATTGAATATGAAGGAAAATGTATAATCAAACTGTATAGAGAAGACTATTTTCTTTAATATATATAATAACAAAATGTCAAAAAATAATATTTAACTGCGTTTTTTTAAGAAAAACTGTTAAAAACTTCAAATAAGGGTACTTCCGGTGGATCAATTATAACCAAATTCTAATCAACTCTTCATATGGATGTACAGAAGAGGAATACGAAAGAATTATAATTTTTAGAATTGTAGTATTGGTGTTATCGTCGGAGAAAAATTTGTCACACACGGGGACACACACACACACACACACACACACACACACACACACACACACACACACATACATACATACAGACATCATCTTAAAAATGGTATATTCGTATTGTAGGGACCCTAAAACGTGCTTATTCATTAAAAACTCACCACCGAATTTTTTGACCAAAGACAATACCTTCCTTACCTAAAGGTGACGGAAAGTAAAAATGTTTATGATTTTTCGGGTTAAATTCCTAATATTTAATATTTATGGGGTCCCGTGGCCGCGTGCCTGAGTGTCTGGTCGCGAACCTGGGGGAACCGGGTTCGATCCCGACAGACGCCAAATATTTACAATTTTAAATGGCACAAAAGTGACCCCTGTGGTGCACTCTCCACGCCAGCTATGAGTGCCCGTGAGGTGACGCCTGGTAAGCGCCCACACGGTAAAATATATCGTCATCATTACCGATGTCTACATGTGTTGTAGATACTGGCACACCCAGAAATGGGTAATATGCCGTGATGATATATTTATTTATATTTATATTTATATTTAATATTTGACCAATAATAATTTATTTTGTCTTTTTTAAAATTCTCACATTCACAAAAGTGCTATTTCTATCTATCTAAAAAAACTAATGATAAAAATAACTATTATAAATTTGTTTTTCGAAAAAGCAGTGTGAATTTAACTTGATTAATTTGATTTTAAAACAGTCGAACGAACAGTTTCATAATGACAAATAAATGCAAATTATATTGTTTTATTTTGCAACAAAAAAAATAGTCGATAATTGGACTTGTTTCATGATGTCATTTAACGAGTACATAGATTGTATTTTTTTTTTTGTAAATGCAGATGACCTGAAGCTAGTAAGCACATAATGGGATATTCCGGCATTTTTCTTTTTATTAGTTCAGTCCAATATGAGTATATAATTTTAAATAAGAAACTACTAATTTTAAATAAAATATTTTCAAAGCAGTAGCACTTCCGTTTTAACCGGATGTAGTACCTAACTTTCTTATTTTAAATGGAATGTTATATTTTTTATTTTAGCTTTGAATTCAGCAGAAAATGTTACATATAAACAACAAAAACATTTTACCCATGGCAACTTCCGGTATAAATATTTTTTTGATTTTTCTCTAAAAACGGCTACTTCTTTATTACTCTACATATATCTCGAGATTGGAATCGAATTTCTGTACTCTATTCGCGATGCAAGTTTAGACGTCAGCGCCACTAGTGAACTTGTTTGGAGAGTACTGACATCTGTCAATCTCTTGTGTACTTTGTAATATTTTTGCGTAATTTTTCTTATATTTGTGTTATTATACAAATTTAAGTGCTTGTATAAACAATACTTTTGTATATAAGCGCCGTTTTCATCTATCTAGTATTGTTATTGGAACTTTTATGGTAGGTATTACTTACAAGGTTATGTAATGATTTCAATGTGATATTTCTATATCATTTCAGTTTCATTGAATATTCAATAACATCGTAGTTGTTATTATATTATTATTATAAACCTATGTTTATATAAAAATTAAAAAATAATGCGAAATTACACAAAAATATGACAAAGTAAACACGAGATTAACAGATGTCAATACCTTCCAAACAAGTTCACTACTGGCGCTGACGTCTAAACTTGCATCGCGAATAAAAACTGTTTTATAAAGATACCACAAATATAAATTAATAATCAACAATTTTTGAAAAATGTAATATCTGCGTCAAAGTAAACTTAAAGTTCAAAAAATTTTTAAAAAAAACTCAAGTTTTTTAAATGGAATACTCCATTTTTATTATTTAAATTATTTTTTCCTAAAAAGTAGGGGTAGTTTGTGTAGCATGTGCTATGTTGAAAGCTGATAGATTTTTAGTACAATAGGGTCCTCCACTTTAATTTTTTTATTATTTTAAATGAAAGTTTGTTTAATTTTGAAGCAATTTGTAGTATTAAAAAGTCATAATTGTTTTTAAAGAAACCTATAGCTATCTTTCTAGCACCAGTTTCTGTAGTAGGCTGCGCGAGAATGATACCAATCGTTGTGACGTAGATGTATAGATGCTTAAAATCACTAATATTTCAAAAACTAATAATATTTAAAAAACTTTTATCGTCTCAATCATGATTTTATCTTATCTACTTTCAATATAACTAACTTTTTACTCAATTTTCTGTTATGGTGGAGGTGGAGGACCCTATTGAAAATAAGTTCGTCAAACAATGTCACTCTTTTCATAACTGATTATGTAAATAACTATTGATGTAGTTCATTTATTATAGCTTTCTTCATAGAACGATTTGCAAACGGTTGGTGTTTGAGGAGATCCAATGCACATGCCCGGTTTCAAACTAGTTGCAAATCATACGGTTTGTATTTTGTATTGTGCATTTATAAGCATACAGTTTCCAGTTTTTTCCAACTTGGTGATGGAAATAACATGAAAGTGTGAATCTTAATACAATATCATCTGCAATTTATTTGCTGATACGAAGTGTTCAACATAATCTTCAGAATATTGTCATTTCAAAATAATTCTCATTTTTTTTTTTTTAATAGCCATTATTTCAAGATAGTCACCTTCACTTGAAGAATCATTTAAAAAGTCAAAATTTATACTCGACATGCCTCTATCAGAATTCGTCATCTATTAGTAAGTGAATTTTAATATTATAGATATATTTTAGTTTATAACAATACACTCACACTAAAATAATAAATATACATTTCTTTTTAATGTGTTAAACAGAAATTTCAGATATAACCTAATTTTCTGCAATTGAAACAAACTCGAAAATGTGGAAATGTCAAACCTTCTGAAAAATATAAATGCGCAATGCGCATTTCTCAAATTATAAATTTCCAGCCGAGTTGAAAATTATTCTGACAGTTGCCAAATAATCCCCAACCAGTCAGAAAACTTCTGTGAACAGCCTACTAGTAGTAAGAGTTTGAAATTTGTGACTCTGTGAACGCTTTTATGTAACTGCACATGCCTCTGACGGTTGCTGACTGTTTCAAACCATTCTATGAACAATGATTATAATTGTTAATACAAAAGTAAATTACAACTTATTAATAAATAGTAGCACTAGCCGTGTCGTGTCAGTGATCGGTGTGGTTCGAACATTATCTTTGTTTGAGAATGGGAGTCGAGAAACGCAACAATTATCTAAAAATTAATATGTTCTTTACAAATAGAATTTACAACACTCGATTTATTGAACTAAAAGTTGTCATGGTTTGGATTTGGAATATCGATACCAATTTTTACCTCCCGCTACCCTAGGTAAGGCAGGTATAGGGATCGTGCTAAAAATCGGATATAGAGATTTTAGTGAATAAGCACGTTTTGATGTCCCCAGAATCCGATTTTAACATTTTTACAATGATGTCTGTAGGTATGTATGTATGTGTGTGTGTCTGTGTGTGTGGTTGTGTGTGTGGATCATGTGGACACGATTACTCAAATACTATCAATCAGAAAAATTTGAAATTTTGTATATCCATTCTATGCTAATGTGGGAAGAGCTCATTAGTTTTGAGTGTATATCGGATAACCGGAAGTATCATTTATACAAGCTTTTAACAGTTTTTCTTGTAAAAAATTCATTGAATATAATTTTTTAGCAACTTTTACCAATACAAATTGAATATAATGGCACAATCTTCAATTCTACGATAATAGCATTTAGTAAATAACTTGAAATAACTTTATATTAAATTTTAAAATAATTTATTTTTGTACATCACTTTGCCTCTGCGTCAAACAAAAACAATACTTTAATAACAAATTTGACATATTTAAACAAATGTCACTGTCACGCAGCAATTTTCATTAAAATTAATAATGAAACCGTGTTAAGAAGAATTTAGTAGTTTAAATATGATTCTAATGAAATTAAGGTTTGTAAAAATAATATATTTTCCATCATACATAAATATTAGATATACAGGATAATTCGATTCAAGTTTGATGTTTCAAGCATTATATATCAAACAGCTCTCAATAAGAACGTGATTTCAAAGTGTCAAATAATAATTTGCAACTACACATTTACGAAATAAATAATGTACGGCGAAGAATTTACACAGATTGCGTTTTAGAGCATAAGGAAGTTGGTGATGATTTTGACAATAATATGTGTGTGACGATTTTTCCTTAAAATACAGGGTGTCCCATTTAAGGTACGAATGCATTGGTATCTCGAGAACCGTAAGAGCTACGAGGTTGGTTAAATTAGACAAAAGTTGCCCCATTAGGAGGCTATTTTAATGGTGTTTTGTTTTTTGCGAAAAAATGCATAGGTCACTAGATACAGGTGAAAATGTAAATTTCGCGATTTTCTTTTTTTGCTTATAACTTTGTTATATGAAATAGTACGAGATTCTGGTTTGCACTTTCTTAAGGCACTTTTGTATGGTGAATTTGCAGAAGTACTCAAATTTTTTTTATATCTAACCATTTACGAGTTACTGATAGCAACTTTTATTTTTCATATGGAGGTCATATTAAGCTATGGCATTTTTAAATAGAGATTTTTTTAGCTTTACAATGATATAAAACAATAATAATTTATTTTTATAATTAACAGAAAAATTAACAAAAATTGTTATTTATATTAAAATTAAATTGAAAAAAGTAAATCGAAAGCTTCTATGGAAACAACAAACAACGAAAAAGTGCAACAATTGAATTTCTGAATTTTACTTGACAATAGTAGATTATTACGAGTAAAAAACGAACTTTGACAACGAATGTAACAACTCAACATATCAGATATTTTTCCCAACGAGAAAAATTCATTTTTATTACTCGTAATAATCTACTATTGTCAAGTAAAATTCAGAAATTCAATTGTTGCACTTTTTTGTTGTTTGTTGTTTCCATAGCAGCCTTTGATTTACTTTTTCAATTTAATTTTACTATAAATAAAAATTTTTATTAATTTTTCTGTTAATTATAAAAATAAATTATTATTGTTTTATATCATTGTAAAGCTAAAAAAAATTTCTATTTAAAAATGCCATAGCTTAATATGACCTCCATATGAAAAATAAAAGTTGCTATCAGTAACTCGTAAATGGTTAGATATAAAAAAAATTTGAGTACTTCTGCAAATTCACCATACAAAAGTGCCTTAAGAAAGTGCAAACCAGAATCTCGTACTATTTCATATAACAAAGTTATAAGCAAAAAAAGAAAATCGCGAAATTTACATTTTCACCTGTATCTAGTGACCTATGCATTTTTTCGCAAAAAACAAAACACCATTAAAATAGCCTCCTAATGGGGCAACTTTTGTCTAATTTAACCAACCTCGTAGCTCTTACGGTTCTCGAGATACCAATGCATTCGTACCTTAAATGGGACACCCTGTATATTAATGATCCAAAAGTTCGGTAAGTTGGTATTTAATACTCTTATATAATTTGAAACAACATATTAAATTTTGACTATATACGATAAACCGGATGTAGTACTTAATTTCAAGCTCTAACAGATTTTTCAGGAAAAACATAATAAAATATAATCCAAAATTTTGTATTACAAACTTTTCTATTTATTGGAACAACAAAGTAGATTTTGTTTACAAACGATCAATCAGAAGTGAAACTTTACTTAAAGCTCAATGCTATTTTAAACATGGAATTGGCGAGAGGACATGTGCTGGCCACATCAGATTTTTTTCTTAAGATTCACAAAATATCAAAAATATACGCCTTCGTTTGTTATAGTTAAATAATAAACTTATAGTGACAAATTAATAAAATAACTTAACAATTTTAATGATCTAAATATTCGTCAAACTTGAAGTTCATTTCGCAGCCTAACTGTCCAGGGTCTGGGAATTATAATTAACTTATTTATGTAAATCTGTCGTTGAGCTTAATGGTCCACCGCAGTCTTCGTAGGACTACCGAACTAATTGAATGAAGCACAACTCGGTAGCAGGAAGTGTAGATTACATCTCCAGGATCCGAGTGCCGACATGAAACACTCATCGCCACCCTGACAACTCAACTCGATTATGTCAATGAATATTATTCTGATATCGCAAAGGGATTAGGGTACTAATCAATTTGCTACATTCAATTATTCCTTTATGTTATTGTGTAGATGCCGGAGAAGATTAATTTCAGTATACATAGTTAGACAAAAAATAAACCATTAAATATTCAAACTCCAAATTCAATAAGCAATAATCAAATTCTATCTATTCAATAGTGTAGCTATTGTGGAGAATTTGAAATATGTATAGGGTGTCAATCGAAAAGTTAGACATAGGTGTTTAACATGGGGATTCAGTTTTTCTTTGAGCAAACTTTACCTAAATATTTTATACAAAAATACTTTATGTAAACATAAAAGTTTTTATGAGTTTTTAGTCTAGGCAGCCGTGGATTTATGACAAAAATAAACAAATGTATTGTTTTTAACTGTTAATTAGAACCACGATTTAAAATATACTGGTTGTGCCACTCTGCACAAAACGAGGGTCCAAAGCGATACGTGTTTCCTCGTTTTTTCCGCTAGAGGCGCAACGTGAGAACGACCCAACTGACACCTGTCATTTGCATGTCATTTTGAAAATATTACATGTTATATCTTATAGAAAGGTAAATAAAATAGGTTTTGAAGTACATATTCGTATTATATATAATGTAATATAAATATTTTGTTGAAAGATATGCAATTAATGCAAATTGAAAAGAAAATTAAATAGAAAATGTTTCATTGCTGAATGTGAAACCGGTTACAAGAAATCCACTGAAAAAGAATCTCTGTTTACTGCTCCACTCAATATATCACTTTTTAAAAAATGGCAATGTGCAATTAGTAGAGATGATCGTGACTTAAGATTGAATAATGTTGTAATTTTAAATTCTAACAATGTATTGATTCAGGTTTCCATTAAATATATTTCCTATAAAAATACTTAACAAAATACAAATTACACTTTCTTTAAAAAAAATTACTAAATTATTTCACAATGTGAATATATATTAAATAATGATTTATTTCTTGTTTCATTAAATAAATATTTCTAAAAAAATATTTTTTAAATTTATATTAAAAATAAATTCATTATGCATAATGAATTTTTTAGATTTTATGTAAAAATAGTTTGCTGTGGTATCATGCGAACCATCAGAAACAATGAAAAACATAACAAGTGGCATAACCAGTATATTTTAAATCGTGATTAGAACTGAAACTTTTTACCTTTTTGTTTTTTGTGTTAATGTTTATGATGGATTTAATTTGTAAATTTAGATTAAGATATTTAAATTTGAAATTTAAGATTTACCTTGTTGGTTTATAGTGAATTTAAAGATATGAAATGCGTCCCATCAACTTTTTTATAATGGGTCACGTGGTTTGACATAAATGGGATGACAGTTATACAACCTCTTAAAGAATAAAACTCAAAGAATACAATCATGCAAACAAATCAAAATTTATCTATAGATTTCACAAGAAATGAGCATGATGATATAATGGGGGATTACACCATTTTTTTTTATAATTTCATCTGAAAATATTAGGAAAACTAAGACTATTGATGAAAATCCGGTGAAAAAATTCCTATTAATAAGCGAGTTATGGTCTCCCGAATTTTGAAAAGACTGACGTGATGTCACATTTATGTGTTTTTATAACAAACTGTTTTCATCATGGACCTAAATGTTCTTGAAATATATGCTATTTTAAGTTATATTTACATAAAAATAAATGAATATTATAACACTGTATAAGTCTACATACTTTATAATTACATGTGTATTTAAATTATTAAGTTTAATGCAAGAAATTTATGTTAAAATAAAAACTGTTTGAAAACTGCTGTACAGGAATGTTAGCCCCTCCTTTCGAATTTGAATTTCTTAACTTCCATTGGTAGTAATCCCCACCTCCTAACATGCTATTTGTAATGCATGTATAGGTGGTCTCTCGGTCGCCAATCAAAATATTTTCATATTAGTGTCGAAGCGCTATAACAAAAAACCCTTTATTTCCGAAATATCTCAATTATACCATTTAATTTTTTTATTAATATTCGTTATTCAGCATATACATTCGTATTTTTTTACTATTTTCCTTTAATTCGATTGAGCCGTAATCCCCCATTGTCATGGGATGTAAATTTATGTAATACATACTTCATAACAACAATTTCATCTTTATGATGTTTATGTTTTAGCTAAAATAATCGTTTCACATGATTTAGATGCAGAAATTAAATCTCAATAACTTTTACTTGAAGCATTTTTGCATAGAATAGTTAGGTAACGTTTGCACAAGGAAAACTCAATTCGCATGTTAAACGCCTATGTCTCACTTTTCGATTTACACCCTGTACTATGCCGTCGTTGACGACAGTGTCGTAACTAGAATTCATGGACCCCGGAGCAAAAAAATATTTGAGGCCCCTAGGTAATACTTATATAAAAAAAAAATATGATCGTAAACTGAAATTCTAAAATAACAACATTGTAACAAATTATTTAATATGCCTAATGGAAAGAAAGGAATAGAGAAATAATTACCTGTTTTCAAAAAGTGAAAAATGAGATATAACTTATTGTTATGTTGCATTATAAAGATTACGCTGAATTATTGAAAATAAGGTCGCTTTAATACAATCTGATTTTTCGCCGTGCATAGAAATTACCACTGTTGCTTATGGCTGTATTCACACAATAGGAACGACGTACAGCCATGTATGGCCGCCGTTGTTCTAACGGCGCCTATTTCAATCCGGCACGGCAATTTGTCATTCGCGGGGCAAAAAGTGCACGTACTCAAATGTGTGCGTTTAGACATGCTGGCATTTAGTCGGACAAATATTTCAATATTTTATTTCTCTTATTGATGAAGTAGTCTATGATATTGATTTATGTATGACACACATGTCACATTTCATAAAAAAAACGTTGAAATGTACACGCTTACTTTATTCTAGTCAAATCAACCACAAGTTTTACAAAGCCCGCACTAATAATAAAGTTAAGAAATGGAAAATTGTGAGGTGGAGCTTTTGATTGACAAGAGTAACACACCTGTCACTGCCAGGATCAGAAATACGACGAAATGCTGTGCCGTGTATATTTTTGTTTTCGCCATTTAAATTTGCATGGCGCGTGCATAGAAATTAACACTGTTGTTTATGGCTGTGTTCATACGATACGAATAACGCCGTCCACGGCATAAAGTCGTATGAACAACAGTGCAGGGCGCCCTACCGGACACGGCACACGGCGAAAAGTCGGATCATGAGAAAGAGGCTATATAGTTCATATTTTTAGAATTTTACTTTAAATGTATAAAGTAGTTCCCTTCATCAATAATTAACTTATCCTTATTTCTGTCCTTTCACTACTTAAAAGCTTCCAATTAATCTTCTTTGGAACGCCTGCAAAATCATCATGAATAACAGCATCAATCTCTTTTTCGAAAATATTCTAACTCGTAATTTTTGTTATTCAAAATATAGCCCAAAATCGCACATTGCCAAATCAGGTGAGTATGGTGGTGTTTATTACATTTTATTTGTATTTTTTCGCCAAAAACTGAAGTGTTGAATCTGCATGCTGACTGATTAATTCGATATTTTCTCTCACAATGATACTTTAATAAAAAATATTAACTAAGTTCTAATCTTACTTTTGCAACTTATGAAAAAATAACTAATAGAAACACATACAAAGCCTGTTATTTTTTATGCTTTATTCAGTGTTACAATTATTATTGATTATTTACTATAGCATTGTAACTGTGTTACAGAATCGGAGTGATTAGATTTGTTGACTTGACTAGAAAAAGAAAAGAGTGGAGCAACTTCATGGAAAGTTTTGTAAGTTTTATATTGTTATACAACTTTTTACGTCCTTGAGATACTATAACAATTTTCTGCAGAAGTTTATGTCAGAAGTTGAGTACATAGTTTCAAAACAAAAGTAAGTCCATATTGAAAATACTTCGGAACATACGAAAAACACAAATTGTCTGTAATTAAAAAAAACACTCATAAATCCATGCATAGTTAACGAACATATATGTGCACATTAAAGCAAATAAATATATCTAGATTACCTTTATGACCTACACCTGGCTCCGGACATTAATACAGTTCTCTATTAAATATGAATTATAAGAAACCTCTTTCAACTGCTGCTACTACGTTCTTTTCAGAAAAAATCTGATTTAATCAGTATATTACCTCAAGCCTTTTCAGCGAAGTACACTGGATGATTCTTTTAAGTAAATCATATTTTCACAATATTGCAATAATTTGTTTTTTTTTGTCAAATGTAGGTATACTTTTATTTTCTGAAATTAACAATAATTGTTTGTCAAGTACAAACATTTATACAATAAAAACGAATTGTTTTATATATTTTCGTAGTATCATACCGTAACTATAATTTAACAATGGGGATTACGGCTCAATCGAATTAAAGGAAAATAGTAAAAAAATACGAATGTATATGCTGAATAACAAATATTAATAAAAAAATGAAATGGTATAATTGAGATATTTCGGAAATAAAGGGTTTTTTGTTATAACGCTTCGACACTAATATGAAAATATTTTGATTGGCGACCGAGAAACCGCCTATACATGCATTACAAATAGCGTGTTAGGAGGTGGGATTACTACCAATGGAAGTTAAGAAATTCAAATTCGAAAGGAGGGGCTAACATTCCTGTACTACAGTTTCCAAACAGTTTTTATTTTAACATAAATTTCTTGCATTAAACTTAATAATTTAAATACACCTGTAATTATAAAGTATGTATACTTATACAGTGTTATAATATTAATTTATTTTTATGTAAATATAAGTTAAAATAGCATATATTTCAAGAACATTTAGGTCCATGTTGAAAACAGTTTGATATAAAAACACATAAATGTGACGTCACGTCAATCTTTTCAAAATTCGGGAGACCATAACTCGCTTATTAATAGGAATTTTTTCACCGGATTTTCATCAATAGTCTTAGTTTTCCTAATATTTTCAGATGAAATTATAAAAAAAAAAATGCTGTAATCCCCCATTTATAAGAACAACAAAAATTGACAATATGACAGATGAAATTTTTTTTCAAAAGATATTCCTAAATGTGTAAATTTTATGTTATTACGGCTGATATGCAAATAAGAGACTTGGTTGAATATAAACCTAGGTTATCGCCTCGGTTTACATAGTTCAGCCCCATCCGTTATTTTCTTTTTATCGGCCTGGGATACATTCTTAACACAATCGTTACATGAAAACGGAGCGATAAAAAATTTAGCGAATTAAATATAGGGATATATAACAAAAACTTGGATTTTGTTATATGTCAATCTACTTGGTTCGCTAATTTTTTTAACGGTCCTTTTACATGTATCGCATATCGCATTGTGTTTAAGATACACCCATAATGACGTTTGCTCGTTCGTTTTTCTGTCGAGCGACAAAATACCGCACGACAATCTGTCGCGTGACTTAAAGTCGCAGTGCCCGCCTCAGATGATAATGTACGCAAACATATTTTCCGACGACCACCACGAAAAGTACATAAATTCACACGCTAAACTATTACTGAAAGTTAGTCATTGCACATCACTAGCAATGCTGTGTGATATGAAAGCTCGTTAGCCAATCAGATGCATCCGCAACTGTGTGATATGATTTTATCACACGCTGCGAAAATTGAGCGAACTAACCTAAAAATTTGTATTTAAAAATTTGACAGTTGCAGATAATTTGCTGAATTTACACGGATTAAAAAGGTTGGACCCTGATTTATCAGATTTTAACATAATTTTTGGTGAATTCTGATAGCAATGATGTTACCATAACCTGTTTTAATATTTTTATATAAATTTTATATTGTTTTTTTTTTGTGGTCGTCGGAAAAGTATCCTATACAACACGTGCTGAAAGGGTATTTCGCACTCGTGTGAATTATCCAACTTTCAGCACTAGTTATACAATATACTATTTTATTATTACAAATAACTTACGAATTCAACTTTTTTATTTTCATCTCATTTTCTTTTGTCATCGTTAGTTTTCAAATATGAAGTCATTTACAATTAATGACATTATGGAGATATTATTACTTTTCAACTATATATTAAATAAAAAATGCTTTAAAGAACTTAAAATCTTCTCACTTTTTATAATATTAAATTGGGAGCTGAATTACATTGCATCGTAGTAATTTTCAGAAAATCTGATTACAATAAATGATCGATGGACACTTGAGTAATACCAGTGAATTAAAAACTTTTGGTATTATGCAAAATACGAGTATATTATACGGGAATTCACAATACACTTACAACAATTCAGTAGCAATTATTAACTTTAAATTTAATTGGAATGAGGTACAATAGATAAATCATTTAAATCTTGTTACTTGCTAAACGATGTTTGAGAATGTACCACTTAAAAGTTTTGGAAGCAGATAACAGGAAGCAATTTGAACTTCACAATAAACCTCAGTTGTTCAATCTTATAACTTTCCTTTGACCATATCGTTTTTTCTGTATTCAATCTTTTTCATACCTATAAGCCACAATATCAATGGAGTATTCTAATTTTCCGAAAGTTTTACTTATTTTTTCAAAATATTACTTTAAAGCAGAACATGGTGTGTATTTAAATAAATATTTTGAAAAAAGTCGTTCTTTAACCATAAGGGTGAAATTTAATATTGAAATTTCGCATTTTGAAAACAAGGCTTCTGGTGTTAGCCAATAATTTTAGTATGACTCGTATGATATTCTGATATTATAATTTAATTACCAAGCTGTCGGTAAAGTGGGGTAAATATTACCCCACGGTTATTCATACTATGCTGTATTTTTTCTATGTATAAACTTTTCGGCAACCACCTTCCTCTACCTTTCTACTTTGTAGTACTGATACACGATACACATTTCTGGGTTGTCATTACATGTTTATATCACATTTAGGGCCGGTTTTTCAATCGCTTGTTAAAGTGTTTGTTAACTACCTAGCAGATTAAATTTATCCATCAGATAAACTCCATGGTAATGAAAATGCGTTTCATTGTATTACAGAGAATTTATTTTACAATGCAACATTATGGTTCATCACTTCCATGGTTACTCACTATTGTCAAAAAATGACAGCAATGTAATATTTGTCCATTTTAAAATGCAACATTATAAATAGCATTGCAGCACAGGAGATACCTCCAGAACACATGACAAATGGGGTCAATTCTTATTACGACCGACTAGAATATTGCCTCAGTGTGAGTGGGGGTATTTTTTTAACATTTATTACATGAAAGTTATTAATTTTTGTAAGCTAAAGTTTGTTGAGATGCGCAACATTCATGTTTTGATTTTTTGTTAATTGCATGTAGGCTAATTTATTGCAAATTAGTTTTGATATTACAAAACTACAAATTTTGTATGTTGCTGTCATTTTTTGACAATAGTGAGTAACCATGGAAATGATTGACCATATGTTGCATGTTAAAATAAATTCCCTGTATGTATTATAATTTAATGAAATCTATACATTTTTAAATAAGCCGTGAAAAGTACTCTGCCACAGTCATTGTTATACTAGAGATTTTTAGAACAAAAGTTTATACCATTAGAAATATCAGTATTCTCTGAATACATAGCAGTATGTTTTGTTAAATTTGAATTTTTTAAAATATTTATCATCACTACAAGTCAACAAGATCTGGTCGACGTCTTTCAATATGTGGTCTTCGATTCACTACCATTATATTAACAAACGAAATCTTTTTTCTTGTCCTTGTTTTTATTACCGAAAAACACATTCACATAAGTCTATTATATACATATTTCTACAATTTTCCACTGATATTATTTAACTGTCAATGTCAGTATTTCAGAACAGCTGAATTTATCCTACTGGTACAATTTTATCAGTAGATCAAAGTGCCTGTTACGTTATCCTATTGTTTACTTAGGACTTATACTGTTGGTAACGCTAACATGACATTGAAAAACTGAAATAGGTGTTTAACATGAGGATAAATTTTACAGAGACTTAACAGACACTTGCCAGTACATTGAAAAACTGGCCCTTAGTGAGTCTAGTATTTATTAAAAGTGCCTTCCTGTAATACCTAAATCAAAAACATTGACTTTTTAACCAAATCTTATTCTTAACTTAAAATTTACACGTGCAACAGAATACAATTTAAGGTGAACCGTAACTTTAAGTAAAACTTAGCAAAGGAGAATTTAAGATTACATCGGTGCAAACGGCCATTATTGACCGTATTACTTATTACGTTTTTTACTTCCTTGTACGAAGTAAAGGAAGTATTGTAATCGCGAAAAATTTCGGTTTCCATATTTCAACGGAAATTTATATTTTGACCATCCCTTAATCCATTTTGACTAATTTCGTCGTGACGTCTGTACGTACGTACATATCTCGCATAACTGAAAAACGGGAAGCCGTAGAAAGTTAAAATTTTGTATTTATGACTGTTATAACATCTAGTTGTGCACCTCCCTTTTTGGTCATTAACTAACTTTTGGAAGTGGTACTTTACTTGAAGCCTATAATAGATTTTAATGAAAAACTATATTAAAATATAATCCAAAACTTTTCAAATTTGGTATATAATACTCTTATGTCAATGGGAATAACATAGTAGATTTTAGTTAAAATGGTCTACCCGAAAGTGGTGATTTACTTGAAGCCTATAATAGATTTTAATGAAAAACTATATTAAAATATAATCCAAAACTTTTCAAATTTGGTATATAATACTCTTATGTCAATGGGAATAACATAGTAGATTTTAGTTAAAATGGTCTGCCCGGAAGTAGTACTTTACTTGAAGCCAATTATAGATTTTAATGAAAACTATATTAAAATATAATACAAAACTTTTCAAATTTGGTATATAATATTTTTGTATCAATGGAAATAACATAACAGATTTTGGTTAAAATAGTCTAACCGGAAGTCAGTCAGTTTTTCTTGAAGAAAATAGTGTTATTTTGATTTTAATAATAAATGCTTCAAATAAAAGTTTTAGAGAATTGAATTCTGCGTCGAAAACATCAAGTATGATTAAATTAGCTCTTCGTATAAGCGAGATATGTAAATTTAAAAATGATGTACTTTTTGGTTTCTGTAATTAAGTTTGCTATGAATTACGACAAAAAATACGTGCAATTTTATGATTGGATCTGTTATAACACATATTTTAATTATTAACAAAATATGTATAGTGCAACAGGCGTACAAGGAAGTCATGTGGTGTCCACATCAGATATTTTTTGAAAGATCGCCGCACAAAATTAAAAAAATAAGATTTGAAAATTATTTTGACTAAAAAATGTCTCTTTTTTACTTACTACCTCCATGTCCTGATGAGATTCATATCACTTACCAATCAGTAATTTGTAAATAAAGCTTACTGCCTTGAAAAACCTATCGATAAACATTTTAAAAAACCTATTGTGCAAAAACAGTTTTATGATGAAATATTATAAAATTTTTGATTCTTAATATTTGATTTTTTTTGTTTTAATTACCAGAATCAAATTCCAGAAGCACAAATCAGGCGTTACTTTTAAGACAGGATGTCTTAAAAGTAACGCCTGGTATGTGCATACCTACATAAAAAATAAATTGACATATTTGTTTGTAAGAAAATAATAGAAATGAGATACCTTAGACCTTAAGAAAGTATTTGGTTTTCCTAATAACAGGAATAAATTCCAAGTAAAAACAATAGTGGTGAAGTTTTTATTAGCAAGCTACATACCAGCATTCCTGTTCCGGATGAGATCTCTCATTTTGATTCTTTTGCCGTCGAAGTCCCTGGCTCCGGCTCGGCTTTTGAAGCTCAGGGCGTCGCTCTTATTGCGTTTCCAGCGGCAACGGAAGCACGATAGCAGGGCAGACACGCGCGGGAACCGCATTGCAGCGCATCGCGACGTTTACGCTATCTTCACACATAACACCCTTGCAACCGGATTGCAAAGAGCGAGATTCGTTCAAGATCAAAATTACGAAATTCCTATCAGGTATAGATATATAGAAAGTAGGTACGGAAATAAAAAACTAAATCGAAAATACATACAGTACTTTACTGTGTGATTTTATCTAATAATTGAAAATCCTGCAACAGAACTATTTTTGAAGTCCGGTCTTCATTATAAATTTTAATATTTATTCAATAATTCAATATACAGGTTCTTAATTGAAAAGCGGGCCATTTGCATTTAACGTGGGAAATCAGTTTTTCTTTGCGCAAAACATCCCACTTAATTTTAGATAAAAATGTTACGAATAAATGTTGCAGAGAATTAAATTCTAGACCTAAATCACTACTCAGGTTTTGTTTTACATATTTAATAACCTGTAAATCCAATTTGAAATTTTATAAATATTGCTCATTTGTAGCGATAAACAAAAATACAATTATGTGCAGTGATTTAGATGTAGATTGTGAAAACAAAATATATTTATGGACTTAGATGTAGAATATAATTATTTGAAATTTTTATTTGAAAATCAAAATTCTGGCAGTTCAAACTATTTGCATTTTTTTTGTAATTTTGTTTGAATTCCATGGCTATCAGTAAAAATGAGCGATATTTACAAAATTTCAAAATTGATTTTACAGGTTACTAAACATACTAAATAAAATTTAATTAGTGATTTCGCCGTAGAATTTAATTCTCTATAACATTTATTTGAAACATTTTTGCCTAAAATATAATGGGAAGTTTTGCGCAAGTTAAACGCCTATGATTTATTTTTTAATTAACACCCTATATGTACTGTAAAAGTACCCAGATATTACGCATTTAATTAAAAGTTGGCCATTATTGCAGATACAATATATTTTTTCTACGTCTGTTAAAAGGTGCACTTTTTCGAGACGTTTTTTTTTTATTGTTTCATATGTAATTTTTTTTTGCTGAATTCAACGGTAAAATAAAAAATATATTTTATTTATTAATTACATTTTTTTGATGAGCGGTGGTTTATACGGATGATATATATTTCTTAGAAGATTTCTTGTAGGTTCACGCTTTTATCACTGTGTTGATCAGAATGAAATAGTAAATAAAAAATATACCATTCCATTTAAAATAAGAAAGTTAGGGACTACTTCCGGTTAAACCGGAAGTACTACTGTTTCGAAAATATTTTAGTTGAAACCGGCATATCGGGAAACCCCTAGATACCAAATTTCGTAAAAGTTATGAAAAGAGTAATATTGTTCGAGGTACATGTGAGACAAACAATATTATGTTTTCATAATGAATACATATTTTAAAATCAATTTACCAAAGCGTTGTTGTGAAAATAAATAAATTTAATTTTTTAATGTAATGCTTATGTTAGTGCATGCGTACCAGTTAGAGATGCATTCGGACCGGGCCGGGCTTGGAGGTTTGGATCGACTCGGCCCGAAAATAAAAATTACCGACCCGACTCGAAGATCGACTCGACAAAAAAATTAGCTAGCCCGGCTCGAAAATTGACTCGAAATCGGACCGGGCTTCGGGCCGGGCCGGGCCAAAGCTCGAAATTGAATTCATCCGGCATTTCTAATGTTGATTTTTATGTTAAGGCGAAATGTTTAACTTTTTTCGTGTCAAACTTATAAAAAACCTCTACATTCTTATAACTTTCAACATTAGTTAACATAAGAGACCCTTCTAGTGTGTTTGTTATAAAAATTACAGACCTACGAGTATTTAACACTTTGTTTACCAAAGAATTTAAACAACTTTTTCACAAATCTTATATAAAAAAAAAAAATAATTTAAATTTACATACGGATTTATTATCCAACTTTATTTCTGCTCAAAAATAGGACAAGAAATCATTAGGGTAGGAACACTTTTATTTAAGTATACGAGTAATAACAATAATAATAGCAACATCATAATATAATTATTATGCTTTAATGAATAACCTTGAATTCTTGAAGTAAAATAATACATTTTTATTTATTAATATGTGAACTGTGTTGTTATTAAATCATTTTATTCCTTTTTACCTACATGCATTTTCATTAAAATATTAAGGAAACTGTGTATTTGATTTAACTATAAGATTTTCGGCTGGCCTGAAAAGCTCGAATTTTCGGGTCGGACCAAACTCAAAAGTCCGACTCGCCGCGATTTTTGAAAATGATTAGTCCGATTCGGCCCGATAAAAAATATCTTCGGCCCGGCCGATGATCGACTCGAAATCGAGGCGGGCTTCGGGCCGGGCCGGGCCAAAGCTCGAAATCGAGTGCATCTCTACGTACCATAATTGAAAATGAGTTCTGAACGAGTTCTGAAACCAATGTAGATCTTCCTTCTGATGTAGGTGAATTGGGTGTAAGTCAATAATTCATAAATTGATATTAAAGAAATCAATATTGATATATTCTTGTTTTTACTTCCTTGTACGTACTTATATATGCATAACTTAAAAACGGTAAGACATAGAAAGTTGAAATTTTATATTTAGGACTGTTATAACTTGTAGTTGTGCAGCTCCCGTTTTGGTCATTATATAACTTCCGAAAGTAGTACTTTATTTGAAGCCAATAATAGATTTTAATGAAAATCTACCTTAAAATATAACCCAAAACTTTTCAAATTTGGTATATAAAACTTTTATATCAATGGGAATAACATACTGGAATTTGGTTAAAATGGGCTAAGTGGAAGTTATACATTACCTGATGCTGTTAACAGTTTTTCTTGAAAAAAAAAGGTTTTATTTTGAATTTAGAAATAAAGGTTTAAAGAATTAAATTCTGCGTCTAGCACATCAGGTACGATGGCGGATCAAGAAGTAGCTCGAGAAGTAGTGAGCCTAACAATAGAGGGCAGCACTAATAAAACAATTTCTTTGTGTTTCAAGTTCGCAGTCTGTTAAAACATTACTGTGAAAATTTGTTATCATTTCGATTGCAAGGACGCATATTATTTATGTCCATTTTAAAACATGGAAAAAGTAGAATACAGATCTGTGATTAAGTTCTTTCTTTTGAAAACAAAACTACGATATAAATCAAAGCTGAGCTGAAATATGTTTATGGGGATCAATCTCCATCAATTGCAACTATAAAACAAGGGAAAGCAGAATTTAAATATAGCCGAAACAGTGTATTTGATGAAGTGGACGTCCAAAAGACGTGAACACTCAAGATATTGTTAAAATTTCATGATAGATGATCGTCGGATAAAGTAGGATAAATAGTAGAGGCTTTACAAATTACATTTAAAGAAATTTGACATTTGATATATATAATAATATATAAAAATAAATTATACTAGTCTGTTACAGCATTTTAATGAGCCATTAACGAACCCCTTTGGGTGCTTTAACAGCTTTGTAACAGATGCAAAATAGAAAAAGATTTTATAAATCTCATTTTGTATCAATTATGTAAAAAGTAAAGTAACATTTCAAAACTTCATAAAGTTAGGTAAAATTGAACTTCAAGGTATTAAATAAAGTAATATTGAATATTTTTTTAAATGAAGATAGCATAACCTCGTCATGAGACACACTGTATTATATAAACAATGAATTAACTTACACCCAGAGCATCCATGAAATAGCACACCTTTAATCTCACCCACATTATGTAATTGTAAATACTCTTTAATAAATGTTTATTTATAATTATTAAGGATGAATGCGTGACTTAATTCTATACATTATATATAATTAAATACTTTTTCAATTTCGAATTACCCACTTCACAATTTCTCATTCACAAATTAAGTGCAGTTATTTTTTTCAGTTTGTTTAATTATAAATGAACTTCTTTAGATTTATCACATCATTTAGTAAATTTCGTTTAAATTTATAATGAATATAACGTTATGACTATCATTATAAGGACGGTATGATAAAATTACACATATTACATTATACCTGTGTAATAAGAACGGACTCTAATTATTTCTGTGATATTCCGAAACTTGAAACTTGATACGTATAACGCGTGAACAACTTGCGTCTTGCCGACGTTTGACGAAACTGTCTCGCTCGGTGCGTAAGGACAAGATGCGTGAACCAACCGGAAATAAACAGCCAAGCCTGCGGACACTCCTGACTTACATTGTCTATCAATTTGAAGCTACATGGTAGTTATGAGTAATACAATTTTATATAATGTTTATATTTAACTGAATGCTTTATTGTTTATTTAAACTACGAAGACATAATAATAATAGGATTATACTTCATGCAGAAATTTTTACGCAATTTAAACCAATCAATAGTTTTTACCTTCAGTCACCTTTATGTGAGGAACGGTCGAAAAATTCGGTGGCGAGTTTTTAATGAATAAGCACGTTTTAGGGTCCCTAGAATAAGATTTTACTAGTTTTACGATGTCTGTGTGTGTGTGTGTGTGTGTGTGTCTGTTTGTGTGTGCCAAATTTTTCTCCGGCGATAACTCCAATATTATAATTCTAAAATTAGAATTCTTTCGTATTCCGGAAGTTCCCTTATTTGAAATTCTTAACAGAAAAACAGTAGTTAAATAAACTTATATATTCGCGATTTATTTTAAAACAGAATAATATATGAATTTTTCTTAGGGTGCAGTTGAAAATGTAGGGTTCTAGACATATGAAAATAATAGCAAATAAGAATCAATTCTTGTTTATATGAGTATTTTATTGTTTCCTGTGTTGACAAGGAAAAAGAATAGAAAAGTTTAAAAGTGTTTTTACGTTTAATTTAAATTTGATTTCATGTTTTTGTGTTTTACTACGAAATTTACATTAAATTGAATTGGGAAAATTAATAGAAGTTGATATTTGTCCGAATTTGAGGATTTTCGGGCGTTAACTCTATTGGATGGAGCCAACGTCATAAGATTGGGGAACTTGGTAGTTGATCTCAGTACTATAGGACGAGCGTTAAGGAGGTTTAAAAAGACTAGATTCAACTTTAGGAGACACAGAAAGGTCATCCGAAACCACCGACAGAAAGAGACGACAGATTTCTAATTCTAGAAAGTCTGAGGAGACGGTAAATTACAAGTAAAATGCAAAATAATCATATTCCTGAAGCCCGTGCTGCGTCGATTTCTACCCGTGTGGTAAGAAGAACACTAGAGGAAGCAAGACTGGCCAGTAGCTGTACTAACACAGGACCGTGTCTCACCAGAACTCATCGAGTAACTCGCTTACAATTTGTAAGACAACATATTCCCTAGAATTCGGTTGATTGGAACCGTATTTTGTTTTCTGATGAGACATGAGTCAGCTTAAAATTACCAGGCGAAAGAGATCATACCTGGAGGAGACCTGGACAGCGATATACTCAGTAAGAAATTGCTCTACGAGAGCCCTGCTTTGGTGACTCAATACTGTTTTGGGGAGCTAATTGTTTTAAGGGACGCACAGAGTTGGTGGTGCTTCGTGGAAGATCAATGAATGGACAGAAATACGTGCAGGATGTCATATAAGACCATGTCACTCCTTTTTCGCCGGTAATTGGAGGTATTTTTATATTTATTCATGATAATGTAAGATCGCATTGGACTCGGGGCGTAGATGAATATTGAAATATGGTAGGAATTAACCGTATGGAATTGCCATCTAGCAGTCCAGAATTAAATCCAATAGAGCACGTATGGGATATGCTGAAAAGAAGCGAAAGAGGTCTTGTACCCGTCCCATGCACTCTAGATGAGCTAGAGAATGCTGGGCTACAAGAATGCTAGTTTTCTTGACATTAGCGTATCATCTTATCTTTGTAGTAACTTGAACATAAAATCGCTGCTAAATTACCCGTCATCATGACGGGTAATTTAGACGATGTCATCTATGCTAGCTCCTAAGCGTAAAATTTAGATTTTTCTATTTGATTATGGTCTAAAATAAATCAATGGATTTTTACGTCTCACTAAGAGAGGTATTGGATTCATGCTATTGCTGGTGTCCTGTATTGCTAAACTTCAGTTCACGTAAGAAAATAGCAGATGGCGCTGAAGATCCGTCCGTTTTTACATGCTTTACATAAATAATTTAAATTCGTAAAACCAAATTTTGCCAATAATAAAAATAATTTTATTTGTAAAATGTACGTCCTGAATATTAAAAATTACATCAAAATATGATTAAATTTCACTTAGTTCTGTAGATTTTTTTCGCTTTTGTGAACCAGGTTAGCTTTCTGACCAATCAAAGGGCAGAATTTAACTCTCTAAACCAACGCTATTTTCTTATGTGAAATGAAGTATAAATCACAAAGTATAGGGGTACAGTAAAATTAAAACGAATTGCATCTATGAATTAAGATTTTATGCTCTCAAATTTAGTAGTGTCGTTTACATAGTTCTTATGAGGTACACAAGATATTACGTACCCTCATAAAAACTAAGTGAAACACATTATTTTATTTGACAGTACAAAATCTTAATTCATAGATACAATTCGTAGATGGCTTTGATCGGACTTCTTTCAAAAATTTTACTGTAGTTACCTATGACGAAAACTTCAAACTTTGAAATTTCCTTTAATAAATCATTAAATAATTTTCATTTTATAAAAAGACTAACAATTTTCTATAAGAACTATATTAATTTCTTTTTAAAATTAATTAATTGACAATAAAATCTTAATATACTCGTAATACCAACTTAATCATAATGATATTTTTAAAAAAGTTCCAGAACGACGTTTCGGTTTCATAACACTAACACTTCTTCGAAATGATAGACCGAACATACTTAATACGAGCAGAAGATCAACAAACAAAAATCGAAAAGTGGACTCCAAAAATTCTAGAAATTAACACCGCAAACTAACCATAAATGAAAAGGTGCCATATGTAAAAAAAAATTCTGTTGTTTTTGTATGTTTGAATTGCACTTGTCTATGTTTATAACTCCTATTTCTCCTGCAGAGAATTTTCAGATCAATTTCTCTATTGCTTTTGAGTTGAGTAATGCATTAAATGGTATGAGGTAGAGCATAGAAAATATTACTACACAACATTATTGGAAATCGTGGGGCCGCGTAAGTAAAAATTATTAATTTCATAATTTATTACCGACACGAATATGTAAATTATATTTGTAATTAAGTTAATTTAGCAGTGATGAAAAAATAATATTACAACCCTTATGTATATCAACACTTAATCTGTCGTGTTTCGCAAGATTATCTGCACGCAAGTAAGCATTTCGTGTGACATATCTCGTATTTAGACATTTGGAGTAAATCTAAAATTCAACCTGAAAATTCCGATAGGGAAATATATTTGTATTATTATTTTTTATTTTCAATATTTCCAGATAAATTTATATAATTTATATTAGAACTTTTCTCATCAATAAATATAACTGCCACAGAAAGTAAACAAGGAAAGGTGTGATAATAAATACCACCAATATATTACATTAGTTTAATACATTAATTTAACGACAAAACTAGGTCAAATAAATATAAGGGTATTCTGTAATCCTTTTATCTTCATAATGAAAATACAATATAAATAGATATTATTATGCATTCTGATATATACTGTCCTGTGGTAAATAAATTGTTTGCTTTCATTTACAGGTTAGGTAAGATGGCATTTTTAATGTGACAAGAATTTATCACCATTCAATTCATCTTAGAAAAATTTGACAGCAAAATTTAAAGTTGGGAAATTTGTCACATTTAATCTCAGATTTTTTAAAATTTTGTATTATACGAGTATTCTGATCACACAATTTAAAATTTTAGTCTTTATAAAAGTCAAATTAAAAATTATTTAATAGAGTTGTGACGTTAAGGCCCCAATTACAGTGTTCTAAATAATACATAGCTGACTCGTCCGCCGTATTGGATTCCAAATAAATACAGTAAATTATGAAATAAAAGTGAATTTCATAAATTTAAACTGTTTTTCATAATTAATTATAGGCAACTTCCATATTCGTCATATAATATTTATTTAAAATAATTACAAATCAATACATTTCAGGTGGTATTCGCGACGCTGTACTACTCGATTATAAAATTCAAGCTTAATTTTAAGTTGAGTTTAATTATGACAGCTGTAAAATTTAATTGAATTTTTGAAGCTTGACCTAACAATTATAAAATAGTTCAAAGTTAAATCAATCTTTTTTAGTCGGGTTCTAAACTTTTATTTTGTAAGTTACTACCTAACCATTTTTTTCTTTTTTGATGATTATAATTTAGTGTACCTACTAAAATATTCCAAGAAAACAGCAGAAAGAATACAGTTTGTATTGTATAAGTAACAAAACAAGTTAAAATATTTACCTGTAAAAAATTAGAACCATTTCTCGTATGATTTAAACAATTGGAGCAGAACAACCCATCTTTGTGGATAATTTCTGTGATTACTAATATACTGTAATACTGCTATTGAATGAATGAAGTGGGCTCCAAAATAGTGGACTAGTCAGCTGTCCTTTATGTAATTGCTGTAGTCCCAATAATGCTAACTTCATACGGCTGGAGATTGAGCTTATACTTGATAGAAATATACCCTACCAGTATTTAAAAATATATAAAATAAACTAAAATATGTGGTCAGGTTATGTTTATGTTTGATTGTTTAACTTTACGTGCTTCTACCTTGACTCTGTATTCCCTCTCCTTTTATTGTCGTTCCAATTAAGTCTCACAGCGGAAAAGTAGGTACTACCTCTTTCTTTTAGGCTCATTATGTTCCGAGCAATTTTCAATAAGTTTATTAGCATTAGGCATTTATTGGAAATTTTGGATAAAATCGTAGAAATTCCCATTAAAAATGAATGCTACAAAAATGCGTTTTCCGTTAGTTTGCCCGATAATAGGATTTTGTGTATTTTTTGAGAGTACAGGATGAACTCAGAATTTTAGTGTAAACGCGACTTTTACGGAATAAGCAAGATTTGAATTTGGAAATTCAGAATTTGGCACGCAAAGTATCATGTCCTCACCAATGATAGTGTGCGCCTTGTTTTTGAAATCGAGAAATCAATCCAAATGTTTAGGAATCAAAACAACATGTAAACTTTCAATTGCTTGTAGTTTGCGAACTAATTATACTCGCCGTCAAATGATTATGGACTGATGTTCAACTTTTATCCCTTTCCGCACCCTGTCCCTTGCCCAGCGGTGTTGCCGCTTGTAACTTGACATGACCAGGAATGAACGCAAATGTCACATAATACATTTAAAACTAATTTAAAATTTTAATACATCGTAAATGAAGAAAATATAACAAATAAGTAAGGTAAGACAGTAATACGTAATATAAAATACAAAAATTGTCTCTGTGGATAATTTATATTTATATTTTGACCACAGTTTCCACACATTAAGCTAAGGTCGCGTTTGCGTTATCCGGTGAAATCTAAATAAAAGGTAAGAATAATTGATTATTAGGTGAACACTTGAACAGTAGATCTGCCAACGCAACATGCTTCTACAGGCAAATCCAAAGTTTTCTTTTTATTTAATAAATCATAAATTTTTTCAGGATGTAACGCCAATTTTTTGAAAAAAATGTGTACATTGGCAATAATTTTTTTGCCTGACCATTTAAATTATATTTTCCTAAACGTTTTTTATAAGAACCAGGACTATTTAATTCATGAGTTACACTCATTTTCTTTTCAAAAGTCTACATATAATGCAATTTATAGGATTGGGAATATAAAGCGCACTCAAGTAGTAACGAAAATGTCAGAATATAAAATGATATTGACAGATTACAGATATTTCTGCAGGTAGATACTTAAAAAATTTGGCATCATTGTAGAAATCTCCAGTCCATAATTATTTGACGGCAAGTATAGTATTTAGACAATATATATTTTTTTTTTCACTTATACTCATTAGTTATACTTCGTTTAATGTAAGAAAATAGCAGATGGCACTTGAGAGCAGATCATTTTTACTTGATTAAATAATGGGGTTCCTATACCATAGTCATATTTTAACTATCTTAAATAAGTAGACGAAAATATACATAAATTAATGAGTATTATTGAAAAAAAATTCTTTAAATAGTGACTAAGTCACAAACTACAAGCGGTTGAAACTGATTACTAATTAGGTATGACGCGTTAGGTACTAAGAATTTGACTAGGTCGCCTAATTTTAAAAAGGAGATTCGCGCGTCTGCAGCGGTCACTTCTATAACATTATGAAATATCATGTTCATGTATAACCTAACAAAACATTTAACAATTTTGTGTTTGATGAATTTGTTTAATTATAACATCTAGTAGTATTAACAATAATAATGTATTTATAATTAAATCAATTTGTAATATTAATTAAATTAATAATAATATTAATTTAATTAATATTGAAACTTCAAAACAGACAAACACTAGCGCCATCCGTCGTCATACTTTGTGTCATAATATTGCCAAACTGTTTCTAAGTTCTATAATTTGTTAGGAAAAAAATGCTTATTATTTATGTTATTTATACTTAATAATAATTTATTCATGAATATAACGTATAAGTTTTTATATAAAAACATTTCAGCTATGCAAACATGAAAAAAATTGTTTCCTATATAATTAACAGTTTATCCATTGTTTGTCAATCACTGGTTAGTACCTGTTACGTAAGGCACAAAATTTTTAAACTGTAAAAAATTCATATCTCGCTTATTACGTAAAATTTTTAAGTCGCGTTTGCACTAAAATTCTTATTTCATCCTGTTCTTACAGAAAAAAATGGTATAGGACTCCATTATTTAAATTCATGAAACCAAACTTTGTCAATAATAAAAATATTTTTATTTGTAAAATGTACAAGTCGTGAATATTAAAATTACATCAAAATATAGTTAAATACCACTTAATTCTGTCAATTTTATTTCATAATTGACAGCTGACATGTGATATTTTTTTCGCTTTTGTGAGCTAGGTTAGCATTCCGACCAATTAAAGGGCCGAATTTATATCTCTCTTTAAACCAACGCTATTTTCTTCTGTGAAATGAAGTATAAATATTAATTTATGAATATTTTCCCAATATAGAACCCGAATAGTAACTAATCCACTCGAATAAAAATTGATTTCATTGACGAGGAAAGTTTCCCAATTTCAAAATTATCGAGAATTTGGAACTTTAAAATTAAATGCCACAAAAATGAAATACAAGATTTATTTAAAGTGCAATCACATCACATAACCATGGAAAGAGCTTAGTGCGTATCGCCAATAATGCTGATCCTCAGGTTAAACTATCCAAAAATCACGTTTCATTTCCGCAGTTTAGTAAATTTAATGTGCAAACAAATCTACTTGAACCTTACCACTACCAGCCACGTATATTAGGCACTATATTCAAACGGGCAGTTTTGCCAATATAGAATGTCGTCTTGTAATTATTCAAGAGAGCGGTGCGGAAAGAAAACAGCTCCATTTTTATACGAATTTCAATTTTGTAGACAGTTATATTAAGAAAAGGATGCTTCATCGATTTATACGATGATGCGCGAACGAGGTAGCTCAGATGATTTGTTAGGAAAGACATCTATGTCTCTTTCATCAATTTAGTGCAAAAATGAGGCAACTCCGGATTAGTTTAGTGTTTTCACTACATAATATATTTTTTACGTCTGTTAGAAAAAATGCATTTTTTTTCATTAAAATGGATTTATAAAGTATGTCTTTTTTAAAACAATAAATGTGTAAAAAAGTGCAGTTTTTTCATACTTTCATTGCAGACGTAAAAAAATATATGCATTGTAACCCTCCGCTACGCGTCGGGCTTCAATCTTGCACCGCAGGCCAAAATCTATATCATTTCGCCCTTAATACATAAATAGCTATTATGGATTTCATAGTGAAACGCCACTGCTTGTCTGACATTATTTGATGTCATTTTGACATGGAAGTCAAATTACAATGTTAAAAATTCTTAAAAACAGCTAACTAGATAAACGTAGATGTTTCCATATTTTTTGGCCGCAATTGTACATGAAGCGGACAGCGTAAGTTTAATGCAAAGTCATAATGCTAATGCTAAGGTAAATGCATAAGTTTACAGCTTACATAAACCAGCCTTTAAGAATATCCATATACCTATATTCTTATGTAACTTGAAGCATGATTGAATCAGCATCAGCACAATAACAAAATAACTATCAATATACCTACCGGTAAGTTATAATGAAAATAAATATACTCTTGATTTATCCACTTTATTAAAAATTCTGTGACGATCGTTTCGTCCTTTCGAACATCTTCAGACAACCTACCGGTGTTTACTTGAAGTCCGCTATATAGAGAATATAATGTTATATTTTACATTTTGCTACTGTTAACTGTTACTGACCTATTAAATTTAGAGAAAAGTTGTAAATAAAAAAAGTTGTTCAGAATTAAAAACTACATAATATGAGACTAAAATTAATCACAATTTCATTTTATTTTACGAAAAAATCCCAAATTAAAATTCGCAATTTACAGCAAATTTCAGAGTGCCATTGAATTACTGATGTTTAATTTTTTTATTTGAGAGATCTCATAATTCTACTCTTATCAATAAATAATTTTATATAAAAAATAAGTAAAATTAAACACAAAAAGAAAGTACAAAATGATTCATGAATGGTATATTATTATAACATTCAAAATTAATTATAATAATAATATTTCAAAAATTAAATGTCAAATAAAAACAAATAAAACTTCAGTAATTCAATGGCACTCTGAAATATGCTGTAAATTGCGAATTTTAATTTCCGTTTCTTCGTAAAATAAAAAGAAATTGTGATTAATTTAGCCCCATATTGTGTAGTTTTTAATTATGAACAACTTTTTTATTTACAACTTTTCTCTAAAATTAATAGGTTAGAAACTACAGCAAAATGAAAAATTTAACATTATATTCCCTATATTATGGATTTCACGTAGACACCCGGTATTGTTTATTTAGGTATCAAATATTTAGGAATATTATTAACATTAATTATGTATCAGTCGAGTATAAGTACCATTAATACATTCTTTTTACCTTCCGTCACCTTTAGGTAAGGAAGGTATTGTCTGGTCAAAAAATTCGGTGCTGAGTTTTTAATGAATAAGCACGTTTTCGGGTCCCTACAATACGAATATACCATTTTTAAGATGATGTCTGTATGTATGTATGTGTGTGTGTGTGTGTATGCGCGCGCGCGCGCGCGCGCGCGCGCGTGTATGTGTGTCCGTGAGTGACAAATTTTTCTCCGACGATAACTCCAATACTACAAATCTAAAAATTATAATTCTTTCGTATTCCTCTTCTGTACAAACATATGAAGAGTTGATTAGATTTTGGTTATAATTGATCCACCGGAAGTACGTTTATTTGAAGTTTTTAACAGTTTTTCTTAAAAAAACGCAGTTAAATATTATTTTTTGACTTTTTGTTATTATACATATTAAAGATTTGATTATACATTTCCCTTCATATTCAATAGATGTAGATTTAAAGCGTTATAAAGGAATTAATTTTCAAAAATTAATCAGCTTTGCTATTTATCATGTAAACAGCTGATAGGTACCTATATTCAAAAAATTTTAATTGACAGATGTCAGTTGCAAGTGCAAAACCAAATATAGAAAGTATAAGATCTAAAATTGGTATGTCATAGTGTTCCTCGCAAGTGACAAGCAGAGAAAGGCCAAAGAGAAGATGGAAAGACTGTATCGCAGAAGACTTGAGAAAGAAAGGACTGTGTGAAGAAGATGCGTTGGACAGGAATGAGTGGAAGAGAAGAGGAAACAGCGACCCCTAATAAAATAGGGGAAAGCTTAAGAAGAAATGAAGGAAGTGTCAAGTGCATTTTACTTAGTGTGTGTTTATGTTATAATTTTATTGGATTTGTAGAACCTTTTCAAATGAACTTTTGGTATGGAATTTGTAAAAAATGGTATGTGTTCGTGTTCGATTTAACATGATATTATATAGAATCTATTCCAATGACCTTTTGGTGTGGGATTTGTAAAAAATACATCGAATTGACGGAAGGTCTTGTGCTGGCCACAACAGATTTTTTATTTATAATTTAAGTTTAAAATTTTGAAGCGTCATGAGGTATCGATCTGTATACAATATGTTACGATAAAGTACAGAAATAACGTGAATTATTTTTCTGGGTTCTTAGATTGCCGTATACCGTGAGTATTTTTTAACGTGAAACATTGGGTTTGTCATATCCATGGTTACTTGAGATTTGATTGACAGCAATGTATTTGCCCGTTCCATTTAAAATGAAACATAGGGAACGAATTTGACATTTGATAAGACGTCAATAGAGGTTAGTTTTGTTTAAATAATTATACCTGCATTCTAAAATAAAATTAGTTGTAGAAAAAATATAGTGTGCACCTTGTGCCCGAGTGGTTTTCTGACTCGGCTAAATGCTAAATTTCTTACAATATTTAAATGTAATACTTCTGACAAATTCATTCCCCATGTGTCATTTTAAATAAGACAGACAAATATATTGCTGTCAATCAAATGTCAAATCATAACTTACAGGGAAATTCAAGGGTTATCTGTCATATTGACAAGATGTCATTAGAGGTTAATATTATTTAAATAATTATACCTGTTTTCTAAAAATTAAATTTAGATGTAAAAAAAATACTGTGTGTACCTTGTGCCCGAAATATGTTTAGTACTCTCGAGTGGTTTTCTGACTCCGCTAAATTTCTTACAATATTTGAATATAGTACTTCTGTCAGATTCGTTCCCTATGTTTCATTTTAAATGGAACGAGCAAATACATTGCTGTCAATCAAATATGAAGTCGTAACTATGGATATGACAAACTCAATGTTTCACGTTAAAAAATACTCACGGTATGATATTTTATATGAATATAGAAATACGAAAAAATGATTATAAATAATATGACATTTACTACATTACATACGCACAGTAATCAACAGTGTTTACATTACAAATTCTGGCACCCAAGTTACATACGGATACGAAGGGCAAAGGATCCAAGAGGCGCCTCCTTGGTCCTGGCGCCCAGGGCACGTGCCCTCTTTGCCCCATCCCTAGGTAGCCACTGGGTACTTAAGTTTAAAGAAAAATTATAAAAATTTCTTTTTAAGGGGTTAATACATTTCAAATTGTCTTTCGGTGCAAAAAGGAGGCAGCTCCTTCACTTTTTTTAAAAGCTGCACTTTTACTTGTTAAAAAGTGTGCAGCTTTGATATGTTGCATATTGTTTAGTAAACTTAAATCCTAGTATTTATATAAAATACAAAAAATATTTAATTAAGAAGTTAAACAGTTTTTACTTCCTCATAATATTCTTATAAAAATTGAGCTGCCCTTTTTTCCAGCAGCGTCTACAATTGATGTCAACATATTTAAATATTTAATATGAAAATCTGAGAAATGTATGCCATTCTGACTACAACAAAGAATCCTTAATTACATTAAAGAAAATTTGATTACAATAATGAAATAGACTAATCACACAAAACGTACTTGCAGCTGTATCCTTAATTCTGTTAATTTGAATATTTCGTTACGGTTTTATATTTCCGAACTTTAAAAGGGGAAAGGGCCTTCCAGTCCCTGGACACAAGTGCATGCGCTCATCTGTTTGTCGTTAAATTTTTAATTTTAGCAATTACCTACTCTTAATGACATTTTGGAATGGAATAGTTGAACGTGCAGAAAATAAAAAACGTACACTTTGTAATGTAAGAGGGTACACGCTTATATGTTAGCAAGTGTGTCGGTCGTAAAATCTGAAATGATACCTAACATTTCAGAATTGCCTCATAGTCGTCATATTTGAGTACCTACCTAGTACAAAAGTTTGGGTACAACTGTAAAAATTGTCTGATGTAGCCAGTACATGACCTCCCGCCAATTCCATATTTAAAATAGCAATGAGCTTTAAGTAGAGTATCACTTCCGGTTGATCGTTTGTAAACAAATTTAATTTGTTGTACTAATAAATAAAAAAGCCTGTAGTACGAAATTTTGGATTATACTGTATGCTTTTCCTCGAAAAAATGTTAAGAGCTCCAAATTAAGTACCACGTCCGGTTTATCATATACAGTCAAAATGTAATGTGCTAATACATATATTGTTTCCAATCATACGTTTCTTTTAAATACCAAATTTGAGAAGTTTTGGATCATATTTTAATATATTTTTTTAAGAAAATCTTCAGAATGTCAAGTAAAGTACCACTTCCGAAACATAAATTTTTGGAAGTTTGGTATGTTATTGTGGACGAAAAAATTGATACAGAAAGACAGTCATTGTAAAATTCAGCATCAACTTCCTGGGGGTCTATTCTAATTCATAGCCACATGTGCTATCCGCTATCCGCTATATAAGTTCCACTACTAGCCAACAGATGGGGGTCGCCATCCCGCTATCTGACTTGAATCCATCTGTTGGCTATTAGTGAAACTTATCAATATTGCCAGATGTCAAGTTGACAAGTAGTTCGGCTTTTTGTGATCAAATACTTGTGTTCGTGTGTTATATCAATAATATTTTATTAATATCTATATATTGTAAGTACCTATTTAAATTATAATAATTATTTATAATTCTAACAAATAGCACATGTGGCTATCCGACTTGAATCCATCTATTGGCTAGTCGTGGAACTTATATAGCGAATAGCGGATAGCACATGTGGCTATGAATTTAGAATAGACCTCCTGATGCTCTAAAACGCAATCTGTGTAAATTTCTCGCTGCACATGATCCATTTCGTAAATGTGTAGTTTTAAACTAATATTTGACACTTTGAAAACACGTGCTTACTGACAGCTGCTTTATTTAGCAAACTTCAAACGGATCATCCTGTAGATCTAATATTTATGTATGATGGTGAATATATTATTTTTATAAACCTTAAATTCATTAAAATCGAATATATTACTACTATATTCTTTTTAACACGGTTTCATTATTAATTTTAATGTAATTGCTTCCTGACAGTGACATTTGTTTAAATATGTCAAAATTGTTATTAAAGTATTGTTTTTGTTCGACGCATAGGCAAGATGATGTATAAAAATTTATTATTTTACAAATTCATATTTAAAGTTATACAGTATGTCCCCGGATTGAGTTTACAAGAGGAAAAAAATTTTTATTTTTGATTTTACGAAAAAATGCCAAGCGAAGAAAAATTTTTGCTTGTTATATTAAGACGCATGTTTCAATTATTAAAACTTTTAATAATTAATGTAAGGTTCTTTTATTATAACGTTTTTCGTATTTTGTCCTCCTAATAATACAGTTATTACATTGAATCTAACATGATTTTAGTTAGCTTTGATATATTGACAAATGATAATTAATTCTAATTTCAGAAAAAAAAAATCTGTTGTGGCCAGCACAAGACCTTCCGTCAATTCGATGTATTTTGTACAAATCCCATACCAAAAGGTCCTTGGAACAGATTTTATATAATACCATGTAAAATCGAACACGTACTATTTTTTTTACAAATTCTATACCAAAAGTTCATTCGACAAGGTTCTATAAATCCAATAAAATTATAACAAAAATATACACTAAGTAAAATGCACTAGACACTTCCTTCATTTCTTCTTCAGCTATCCCCTATTTTATTAGGGGTCGCTGTTTCCTCTTCTCTTCCACTCATTCCTGTCCAAGGCATCTTCTTCACACAATCCTTCCTTTCTCAAGACTTTTGCGATACAGTCCTTCCATCTTCTCTTTGGTCTTTCTCTGCGTGTCGCTTGCGAGGAACATTATGACATATCAATTTTAGATCCTATACCTTCCATATTTGGTTTTGCACTTCCAACTGACATCTGTCAATTAGAATTTTTTGATTATATCATCTGTTTCCATGATAAATAGCAAAGCTGACTAATTTTTGAAAATTAATTTCTTTATAACGCTTTAAATCTACATCTATTGATTATGAAGGAAAATGTATAATCAAACCATATAGAGAAGAGTATTTTCTTTAATATGTATACTAACAAAATGTCAAAAAATAATATTTAACTGCGTTTTTTTAAGAAAAACTGTTAAATACTTCAAGTAAGGGTACTTCCGATGGATTAATTATAACCAAAATCTAATCAACTCTTCATATGGTTGTACAGAAGAGGAATACGAAAGAATTATAATTTTTAGAATTGTAGTATTGGAGTTATCGTCGGAGAAAAATTTGTCACACACGGACACACACACACACGGACACACACACACACACACGGACACACACACACACACACATACAGGCATCATCTTAAAAATGGTATATTCGTATTGTAGGGACCCTAAAACGTGCTTATTCATTAAAAACTCACCACCGAATTTTTTGACCAAAGACAATACCTTCTTTACCTAAAGGTGACGGAAGGTAAAAAACGACAAAAATCAAAATACTTGTAGTTTATGCAATTTACTCTTTTTTATCTGAAATTAGAATTAATAATTATTTGTCCATATATCAAAGCTAACTAAAATCATGTTAGATTCAATGTAATAACTGTAGGTATTATTAGGAGGACAAAATACGAAAAAACGTTATAATAAAAGAACCTTACATTAATTAAAAGTTTTAATAACTGAAACATGCGTTTTAATTCAAGCAAAAATTTTTCTTCCCAAGACATTTTTTCGTAAAATCAAAAATAATTTTTTTTTCCTCTTGTAAACTCAATCCGGGGACATACTGTATAATTATTGCTATTATAGTAGAATTGAAGATTGTACCATTATATTCAATTTTTATTCTAAAAGTTGCTGAAAAATTATATTCAATGTATTTTTTCAAGAAAAACTGTTAAAAGCCTAATATAAGTGATACTTCCGGTTATCCAATGTACACTAAAAACTAATGGGCTCTTCCCACATTAATATCGAATGGGTATACAATATTTAAAAAATTTCTGATTGATAGTATTTGAGTAATCGTGTTAACATGATACACACACACACAACACACACACACACACACGCAGACATCATTGTAAAAATGTTAAAACCGGATTATGGGGACATCAAAACGTGCTTATTCACTAAAATCTCCATATGCGATTTTTAGCACAATCCATTTCCCTTACCTAGGGTAGCTGGTGGTAAATAACCGTAACATATGCATTGATACACAGATAATATTCAAACGACTGCTTCAATCATGAAATATGGAAAATAAGAGAACGAAGGACATACATGCATGTCAAATCCGGAGTTTGCTTCTGTATGTGCTTGTTGTTTACACTTTTACATGACGCATGTGATATTTGTAAATTTATACATTTCCATTAAGGTTCTGAAAGCATTGCTGCTTATGAATATATTTGTGCTGATCGTTATTGAAGATGGTGGAAGATGAACTCAGTGTTACTATTGCGAAGTATTTACATTATTATTGGTTTTTACCTCCTGCTACCTTTGGTAAGGGAGGTATAGGGATCGTGCTAAAAATTACATATCGAGATTTTAGTAAATGAGAACGTTTTAAAGTCCCTAGAATTCAATTTAAACATTTTCAAGATGATTTTGTTGTCGCTATAACTCAAATACTATTATTTAGAAAACTCTGAAACCTTGTATTTTTACCCTATTCTAATATGGAAAGAAACCATTAGAATTTGGTGTAAATCGGATAATCGGAAATGGCACTTATCTTGAAGCTCATAATGGTTTTTCTTCAAAAAATACCATTAAATGCCATTTTTTCGCATTTTATGTTATTATGAAAATTAAAGATTATTGAACTTTCTACAGGAATGCATTAATACTTTTTCTATATATTTTACAGATAAATTTAAAAATCATTTTTTCTATAAATCCCGAAACCTAAGATAAACCCAATTCCTTTGTTACACAGTTCATATTTCAAATTAATGTAACTGACAGGTAAATATCACTGTCAAAAAAATAATCACTTTAAATTAATAATAGTGACATTTTAAAAAGAAAATAGTAAATAAAGCAATAGTTATATGCAAAGGAACATAATATATAGTTTGCAGCATTGGTAAAAACGTAGGTAAAAAATAAAAATTAAATAGCGGGAGGTTTTGTGTTGGCCACATCAGATTTTTTTATGAATGATGATGTAAAATTTGTTAAAATTTTACAATGATTAATTACACTGATTTAAGTAAAAACTCTGAAAAGGATATATGATATAGGGGTATAAGCGTGAATATGTACCTACGTAATATGGCTCGAATAAGAGTAAGAGGACAACAAAATAAATAAAAATATTCAAGGCAAAATAAAAACAAGAATACAGTAATAAACATAAAATTATGTTGAAATTGTCAGTATTAGTTGTTCAACAAATTATCCATAACCATGGTTAATAAAATTTTAGATTTTTGAAGTTGGTCAAGGTATGAACGAAATATTGGTTTCATTCAATAAAATCTGCTTGACTGCTGTTCCCAATAATTTTTTCAACCTTTATCAATTTCAAGAACAGTCGATCATCATACCCATCAATAATAATAATGTACATAATTTTAAACTTTTAATGCACATGCCAAATGTAAACATATTGTACACACGTTGTACCTTATGTTTAACCATATGAGTGTAATATAAATGAGGGTCGACAGTTTATATCTTGTTTTAAAAAAATTGTATATAGAACTTACATGATTTAAGTGGCAAATGAAGCCCCGTAATATGTAATATTATCGTTAGAAAGAGGAGAAAATTTTAAAAAGAAATTATGTCTTGGTAAAATGCTCAACAACGTCGAAATTTTGAGTAATTTACATTTAAAAGTTACAAATTTTACATATAAAAATGATGAAATTTTACAAGAATACCATTGAAATATTACAAGATTTTGCGAGAAATTTAAATCAGTGGTACTCATAATGTTATAGACACAAGTAACAACATTTTCTATTACCTATTATTAATTGCTCTTATATTGATAAAAAAATTAATATTAATAAAAATTTATATAAATTTACATTTTTATTTTTATTTATGGGTTGATATTGTATAAAAATTAAGAAAATTTGTAATTAAAATTGTTAAAAAACGTAGTATATTTCAATTGTCATCTGTCACAAATGACAAGCTGACGGAAACGATTATTTTCCAAATTGTCAATAACAATATGGTAAATTTTAAATATAACTAGACGAACGCAGTGTTTGCCAAATTTGCCGTAATTAAATAAAAACTAATATTCCTAACTGTAATAAAGTGAAGTAATTTAATTTTCAAATTGTCAGTAATAATATTAGTAAATTTTAAATATAACTAGACGAAACAGTGTTGCCAAACTTATCGTACATAACTAAATAAAAAGAAAATATTCCTAACTGCAATAAAGTGAAGTTGGTACGGTACACAAGTGTTACCAAATATGGCATAATTAACTAAGTGACAAACAAATATTCCTAACTGTATTATTGTGAAGTTAGTCCATTAATAATTTCCATAATACCAATAAAAATATAGTAAATTTTAAATATAACTAGACGAGTAAGTGTTACCAGACTTGCCATAAGTAACAAAGTAAATAACAAATATTCCTAACTGCAGAAATGTGAAGTTAGTACATTCATTTCAATAATAACAATATAAATTTAGTAAATTTTAATTATAACTAGACTAGGAAGTGTTGCCAAACTTATCATAAGCAACTAAGCAAAAAACAAATATTCCTAAATGCATTAATGTGAATTTCGTACATTAATATCCATTAGATTAGATAAAAAAAGACAGGTGGCCAACCATGTAACAGTTAAAAATTTGACAGTTGAAGGCATTTGTTTTTTTCCATAATGTTGTCAGAACCATGTCGTGGTTGGTATCAAATGAAAGGTATTGTCAAGAGATGCAATGTAGAAATGTCAGAAATTTGACAGCTCGATCGGCTTTTCTTTTTGCATAAATATGTCAGAACCATGTCGTGTTTGGTATCAAACGAGAGGTATTTTTAAGGGATTCAATGCAGAAATGTTAGATATTTGACAGCTCAATCGGCTTTTGTTTTTTTTTGCATAAAATTGTCAAAACCATGTCGTGTTTGGTATCAAATGGGGGGTATCGTCAAGGGCTGCAATGCAGAAATGTCAGATATTTGACAGCTCTATCGCCTTTTGTTTTTTGCATAAAGATGTCAGACCCATGTCATGTTTGATATTACATATGAGGTATTTTCAAGGGATTCAATGCAGAAATGTCAGAAATTTGACAGCCCGATCGGCTATTGTTTTTTACATAAATATGTCAGAACCATGTCATATTTGGTATCAAATGAGAGGTATTTTCAAGGGATTCAATGCAGAAATTTCAGGAATTTGACAGCACGATCGGCTTTTGATTTTTGCAAAAAAATTTCAAAACCATGTCGTGTTTGGTATCAAATGGGAGGTATCGTCAAGGGCTGCAATGCAGAAATGTCAGAAATATGACATCCCGATCGGCTTTTGTTTTTTGCTTAAAATTGTCAAAACCATGTCGTGTTTGGTATCAAATGGGAGGTATTTTCAAGGGATTCAATGCAGAAATGTTAGATATTTGACAGCTCAATCGGCTTTTGTTTTTTTTTGCATAAAATTGTCAAAACCATGTCGTGTTTGGTATCAAATGGGGGGTATCGTCAAGGGCTGCAATGCAGAAATGTCAGATATTTGACAGCTCTATCGCCTTTTGTTTTTTGCATAAAGATGTCAGACCCATGTCATGTTTGATATTACATATGAGGTATTTTCAAGGGATTCAATGCAGAAATGTCAGAAATTTGACAGCCCGATCGGCTATTGTTTTTTACATAAATATGTCAGAACCATGTCATATTTGGTATCAAATGAGAGGTATTTTCAAGGGATTCAATGCAGAAATTTCAGGAATTTGACAGCACGATCGGCTTTTGATTTTTGCAAAAAAATTTCAAAACCATGTCGTGTTTGGTATCAAATGGGAGGTATCGTCAAGGGCTGCAATGCAGAAATGTCAGAAATATGACATCCCGATCGGCTTTTGTTTTTTGCTTAAAATTGTCAAAACCATGTCGTGTTTGGTATCAAATGGGAGGTATTTTCAAGGGATTTAATGCAGAAATGTCAGATATTTGACAGCTTGATCGGCTTTTGTTTTTTCCATAATGTTGGCAAAACTATATTGTGTTTGGTATTAAATGAAAGGTATCATCAAGGGCTGCAATGAAGGAATTTCAAAATTTTGACAGCTCGGTCGGCTTTTGTTTTTTGCATGAAGTTATCAGAAACAAGTCGTGTTTGGTATCAAATGGGTGGTATTTTCAAGGGATTCAATGCAGAATTGTCACAAATATGACAGCATGATCGGCTTTTGTTTTTTGTTTAAAATTGTGAAAACTGTGTCGTGTTTGGTATCAAATGAGAGGTATTTTCAAGGGATTTAATGCAGAAATTTTAGAAATATGACAGCCCGATCGGCTTTTGTTTTTTGCATAAATATGCCAGAATCATGTCGTGTTTGGTATCAAACGAGAGGTATTTTCAAGGGATACAATGCTGGAATGTCAAATATTTGACAGCTTGATCGGCTTTTGTTTTTAGCATAAAATTGTCAAAACCATGGCGTGTTTGGTATCAAATGGGAGGTATCGTCAATGGCTGCAATGCAGAAATGTCAAAATTTTGATAGCCCGATCGGCTATTGTTTTTTGCATAAATATGTCAGAACCATGTCGTGTTTGGTATCAAATGAGAGGTATTTTCAAGGGATTCAATGCAGAAATGTCAAAAATTTGACAGCACGATCGGCTTTTGTTTTTCCCATAATATTGTCAAAACTTTGTTGTATTTGGTATTAAATGAAAGGTGTCATCAAGGGCTGCAACGAAGAAATTTAAAAATTTTTATAGCTCGATCGGCTTTTGTTTTTTTGCATAAAGATGTCAGATCCATGTCGTGTTTGATATTAAATGAAAGGTAGTTTCAAGGGATTCAATGCAGAAATGTTAGAAATTTGACAACTCGATCGACTTTTGTTTTTTACATAAATATGTCAAAACCATGTCGTGTTTGGTATCAAATGGGAGGTATCGTCAAGGGCTGCAATGCAGAAATGACAGATATTTGACAGCTCGATCGGCTTTTGTTTTTTCCATTATGTTTTCAAAACTACGTAATGATTGGTATCAAATGGGAGGTATTCTCAAGGGCTGCCATGCGGATATGTCAAAATTTTCACAGCTCGATCGGCTTTTGTTTTTTGCATAAAGTTGTCAAAACTATGTTGTGTTTGGTATTAAATGAAATGTATCGTCAAGGGTTGCAATGAAGAAATTTCAAAATTTTGAGAGCTCGATCAGATTTTGTTTTTTGCTTAAAGTTGTCAGAACCATGACGTGTTTGGTATCAAATGAGAGGTATCGTCAAGGGCTGCGAAGTAAAAATGTCAAAAATTTGACAGTTCGATCGGCTTTTGTTTTTTGCATAAAGTTGTCAGAACCATGTCGTGTTAGGTATCAAATGAAAGGTAACGTCAAGGGCTGTCATGCAGAAATGGCAAAAAATTGATATCTCGATCGTCTTTTGTTTTTTGCCTAAAGTTGTCAGAACGATGTCGCGTTTGGTATAAAATGAGAAGTATCGTCAAGGGCTGCGAAGCAGAAATATCAAAAATTTTACAGTTCGATCGGCTTTTGATTTTTGCATAAAGTTGTCAGAACCATGTCGTGTTTAGTATCAAATGAAAGATAACGTCAAGAACTGTCATGCAGAATTGTCAAATATTTGACTGCTCGATCGGCTTTTGTTTTTTGCTTAAAGTTGTCAGAACCATGTCGTGTTTGGTATCAAATGAAAGGTAACGTCAAGTGCTGTCATGCAGAAATGTTAAAAATTTAACAGATCGGTGGGCTTTTGTTTTTTTTTTCCATAAATTTGTCAGAACCATGTCGTTTTTGGTATCAAACGAGAGGTACCGTCAAGGGCTGCCATGCAGAAATGTCAAAAATGTGATAGCTCGATCGGCTTTTGTTTTTTGCATAAAGTTGTCAAAACCATGTCGAGTTCGGTATCAAATGAAAGGTATCGTCAAGGGCTGCCAAGCAGAAATGTTAAAACAGTCAGTTTAGGGAGACATGTTGTGTGGGCAGTTGAGTGGGCAGATTTGGTGGGCAGGTTGCGTGCGGCAGTTTGGGTGGGCAGGTTGAGTGCGGCAGTTTGGGTGGGCAGGTTGCGTGGGCATTTTGGGTGGATAGGTTGCGTAGGCATTTTGGGTGAGCATGTTGCGTGGGCAGTTTGGGTGGGCAGGTTGCGTGCGGCAGTTTGGGTGGGCAGTTTGTGTGGGTAGATTACGTGGATAGTTTGAATGGGCATGTTGCGTGGGCAGTTTGAGTGGGTATGTTGCGTGAGCAATTTGGCTGGGCATGTTGTGTGGGCCGTTTGGGTGGGTATGTTGAGTGGGCAATTTAGATGGGCATGTTGCGTGGGCAGTTTGAGTTAGTAGATTGCGTGGGCAGTTTGAGTGAGCATGTTGCGTGGGCAGTTTGGGTGGGCAGGTTGAGTGGGATTGTTATGTGTTCTGATAACTAATCACTGTCTACCTAAAGTCGAGTGTGCGTTTAGGTTATGTTTAGGTGTGTATGGTTGTAAAAGTTTATCGGCCAGAGTGTTGTAGGCAGTTTGGGGCAGATTGCGTGGGCAGTTTGAGTAGGCATGTTGCGTGGGCAGGTTGGGTGTTCATTTTGGGTGGCCATTTTGCGTTGGCAGTTTCCTGTCTATCTACAACTCTGATTACCTATTTCTCTGTCTATCTAAAGCCACTGTCTACCTAAGCCACTGTCTACCTACCTCACTGTTTACCTACAAACACTGTCTACCTACTACATTTCACCTAAAATCACTGTCTACCTAAAACCACTGTCTACCTACCTCTAATTTACCTATCTATAAGCGCTTGTACGGGACTAGAACTTATGCGAGACATTTATAGTAATTACATGTTAATTGCGAATTTTGCACTGAAGTCAACTACGAATTTACGGGTTTGTTCTACACTTGCTAACTTCTCAACCACAACTATCCATAAAATAGCAATTAAGGTAAAATTTTACAGTTGATACAGTGCCGGATTACCCATTAGGCAGAGTAGGCAATTGCCTACGGGCCCCGCGCCTTTTAGGGGCCCCGCTACATTAGATTAAAATAATATTGATTTGATTTTGTATTTTTTTTTTATTACAAACAAAGAAATCCTTAAATAAAGAAATTTTGATTACAACAAAGAAATGCTTATTTACAATAATGGAAACTTGATTACAATAATAAAAAATCTGATGTGGCCAACACAAAACCTCCCGCTATTTAATTTTTACATACATACGTAAAATCATGCGTTTCCCACTTAGTGGGTTAGCAAAAACCCGGAAACAATAGTAACAATAAGAAAAGGGATAAGAGTAAGAGCTTAGCTGACTCACTTCACTCTTTAACATTCTTCTTTCGCCTTGTCCACAATCATCATAGCATTCATACATAAGAACATATTAAAGTGACCGTTTTTCGGTAGCGAATAACCGCATCCGGACCACAATAATAGTTACGCAACAATCATCCTTCGCCACACATTCCTAGCCTATTTTTATTAATTTAAATACATACTTATGTATTTACTAACGCTGCAAACTGTTCTATTGCATAAAACTATTGTTTTATTTACTATTTTCTTTTTAAAATGTCACTATTATTAATTTGAAGTTATAAGTTTTTTGACAGTGACATTTACTGTCTGTTACATTCATTTGAAATATGAACTGTGTAACAAAGGAATTGTGTTTATCTTAGGCTTCGGGACTAATAAAAAAAAATATTTTTAAATTTATCTGCAAAATATATAGAAAAAGTATTAATATATTCCTGTAGAAAATTCAATAATCTTTAATTTTTATAAGACATAAAATGCGAAAAAATGGCATTTAATGATATTTTTTGAAGAAAAACCATTATGAGCTTCAGGTAAAGTGCCATTTCCGGTTATCCGATTTACACCAAAATCTAATGGGATCTTTCCATATTAGAATAGGGTAGAAATACAAGGTTTCAGAATTTTCTGAATAATAGTATTTGAGTTAGAGTGCCAACAAAATCTGTACACATACACACACACACACACACATACACATACACACATACAGACATCATCGTGAAAATGTTAAAATTGGATTTTAGGGACCTTTCATTCACTAAAATTTCTCTATGTGATTTTTTGCACGATCCCTATACCTCCCTTACCAAGGGTAGCGGTAAAAAGATTTGAAAATTTGTCTAATTATAATTAGATATTATTTTATTAGGCAATATGTCTAAAAATTTAGAATAATTTACAAATCTTAGCGCCGAGATATCCAGCTCCTAATAACTTTATTTGGCGAATAATAACCATGGATACAATTGTATAAACAATTATTACCATAGAAATTATTCGCAAAATAAAGTTATTGGGAGGTGGATATCTCGGACCTTAATTTTAACTAACCCGAAATAGATAATAAATATTTTGTAAAAAAAACCGTTAATTTAAATATGTAAATAGTTATTTTAATTACTTATTTTATTTAATTTTACTATAATATGGCTTCATTATTTTTGTCCTTCAATCTTCGGTGATTTATCTAATGAATTAGGTAAGTAAATAGAAAATTTAAATATATATATTTCGTTAATTTCTTTATTTATGTTAGGTCAATACTAAATGTAGTCATTTAATCTAATTTTGTATTTAATTTTACTATAATTTGTTATTACAAATTTAGAAAATTTAACTAAATCAACCTAGATAATTTAATGAAAACATATTAGTAGGCTAAAAATTACAGATTTATTTAGTTAATTTAACTACAATTTAGATGGTTTGTTTTTTCTGTGAATCATGTTGGAAACATTACCTCCAAACAATTAATTTGACGTTTAATAGACAATTGACTGTCATAACGTGCACATAATTTCTTTCTGCAAAAATAAAATCAAATACAAATTAATAAATTTCAGTAAAATTATTGTCGAAGAAAAAGTATAGTACATTGCTCGAGTTGAAAAGCAATTACTTGCGAATGGATTACACACTCGCTCGTGAGTAACTCTTCCTTTCTCACGTAAAAAACTTCTTGCAACTCTCGCAATGTAATATACTATTAAATTCGACATAAAATATGGCTTTTGATATTCCTGAATGCACGTTTTCAAACATAAACTGTCATGTAATATTTCGATGTGATATGAAGTATCTCCGTATAATATGACTAATGTCAAGTTGCAAAAACAATTTAACTGAAAATCAAACAATGTTGGAATTACGGCCACATACGCTCGTACCATTCTCACTCACCCACTCGCGCGCACACACACGCACACATACATACAATTATAATCACGTATTGTAATTAATTATGGAAATATGTTTTATAGAGTGTTTACTCTATTGTAAATACATATTTTCTCATTTGTATATGTATATAATTCTTGTCTTTATGTCAAATATCAATATCTGCAACTTTTCACTTTGTCTTTCTATATGATTCGATCCTCTCAAATGCTTTTCATAAACATATATTTTTCATCAGTTTTCACTTATTTTTTCTTAAGCAAAAATATAGTTGCTCAATTTTGAGTCGTCCGTCCTTTCTACCCAACCTGTACCTACTGTAATTTTTTTAAACTATATAACAATGATAAAAATATTAAATGTTAACAACCACGACAAAAAAAATATATACGAGGGTCACGCCAAAATTATTGAGATACAGAAATATTATTTGAAGCAGAAGCATGCAGTTTTACTGGTGTTCAAAGTAGTCTCCCCCCCCCCCCCCCCCCCCCCCTCCCGCTTCAATACACTTTTGTAATCGAATTTTCCAGAGATGGAAAGCTTTGAGCCATTCATTTTCTGGAATCGTATTAAAATACTCCATTATGGTGTTGTTAATCTCCTCTTCTGACATAAATTGGCGACCACGTAAATGTTTTTCCAAATTAAAAAATAGCCAGAAGTCACACATTGCAAGATCAGGAGAATATGGAGGATACTCCATGACTCTAATACCATTTTCTTTCAAAAAATTATCATGGTGAAGCATTAAACCCTTAATTTTCACACTGCGAAGAACTTCAGGTAGACATTTTTGTGTGTACCAATAGGCAGTAACAGCCTTCTATCCCTCTAACCTAATTGCTTTCACAAGACCTGTACTTCTGAAAAATACAGCGTACATAACTTTTTTAAGTGCACGTTGTTTTTTCACGGTAACTGGTGTTGGGTCATCTTCAAACACCCATACCCTACTTTCTTGAAGCGTTGGAACATCATAAAAGGGTATGTAAGTTTCATCGCCAGTTACAATTTTAGAAAGAATACGATGACCGCCATTATTTAACAATTTTAAAGTGGCGCCATTAATTGTAACACGCTTGGCTTTTTATTCTTCCGTTAAGTTGTGTGGCTCCCAACGAGAAACAATTTTTCTAACACGAAGTTCTTCATGCAAAATTTTTGCTATTGCTGGGAATCCAATGCCAAGGGCATCTTCCATCGTTAGATAGGTGACACGATTGTCATCCTTTATCATTTGTCTGACGGCAGCTACATTTTCTGGCACTACCGCTGTACAAGGTCTCCCTGAGTGTTTCTCATCACGCAAGAAATTACGGCCTATTTTGAATTTTGAAAACCAGCGAAATATAGTTGCTCGAGATGGAGCTTCATCTCCAAATGCCAATCGTAGACGTTCCTCGCACTGTTCTTCACGTAATCCAATTTTAAAGTCGTAGTAAATCATAGCGCGATAATGCTCTCTTCCTAACTTCATGTTGCAGTTTATTTCTACTTCGAATTCCACCACAATAAATCACTTCAACAAGATGTTATTATTGGACAGATATTTTAAATAAATTGTAGTTTTACATTTATGCACTAAAAATTTTCCAAAGCCAACTGTTTCCCAGCATCTCAATAATTTTGGAGTGACCCTCGTATATATTTCTCCAATACGAATCCATGGGCTTTCAAGTATAGTTGAACTGATGAGAAAAGTACTGAATTTAAATACGATGAAATAAATTTCATTTATTTTTAAACGGTAAATAAGAAAATGGATTAATGAAATTAATATGCATTATACATCGATGAATAAAACAACTTGCCTGAATGTACAAATGAAAATGATTTCATATTTGTTAAATAATGCTCGTTTGATCTGACTTACCTAATATAAAATCTATAATCATTGTGAAACTGGTTTAATTTAATATATTTTGAAAATGGAAGAAATATACAGTGTGTTAAAAAAATCTAACTCGGAGTAGGCTATGAACAAAAAAACGTATGTCAATTTGACAGTATTTAATTAAATGTCAATTTGACACGATATTGTCAAAAATGTTATCTAAAGAAAAAAAAGCTTTTTTTCTAGAATTCGTTTTTTAGAAATATAAATAAATTAGAAAACGGTGATTGGCAATATTCTGTATTCTTCTTTATTATCTTTTCTCCTTAAAATTACATTTCACGATCAATTTTGACAATTTGAATTTTAAACTGAATAATGATCAGACAAACGTTTCTGTGTTCATAGCCTACTCCGAATTGAGTTTTTTTCTGAACATATTGTACTAGTATTACATATGTATTCCATTCCAATAACTCAAAGTATATATTTCATAATTTAATTAAGGTCAGTAAAGTTTTGTTTACAGTTTAAATTGAACTTTTTTATACCTCGTTCTTACAATAGATTCCATTCTATACGATCTATTCCACGTTCTCAATATAATTTTAATTTCAATTTAAATAATGATTTAAATTTAATTTTGTGATAGCTATAATTATTGTAAGATAAAATATCGTCCAATTAATTAAATTGAAAAATTCGAGAAGTTTCCACATGTACAATATTATTACTTCAGCAGTGCACATTTCCCTCTAATGTTTTTATTATAAATTGCTGTATTTTTAGTTATTTGTAAACTTTCTTTGTTAAACTAACTGCTGAAGAGTAGTTTAAAATAAAAAAGCATATTTTACTTTTTGAGCAGCGATGCATTAAATAAAAAATAGAAAGTGAGAAAATAAAGTGCACTTACTTCGTTCAGTGGAAGCGCTGTCAACACCATTGGTGCGAGTTGATTCGTTGTGTTGTGAATTCGATACCGAATGAGTTATCGTTGATACGTTACTGATACTAGTGGAAGAGCTCGTTACAATGGTTTCTGGAATATAAATATCAAGCCATTATTAGATACATACGAATAAATCGCTCCCCGTCGCTCCGAACATTGCATTCATTAATAATACAAATAGCAGCAATTCGTGGAAATCTATTAGACACAACAATCTGCTTTATAATTGTAATGCAATATTCATGTATACATTTGTCAAACTGAAATGACTGAACTGAATAAATTTAATCCTAAACAGATATGGTATGTTGGACAATCACCTAAGGTATGGTGGGTGAATACTGACCCCCAATTTTTTACCTCTCGCTAAGAGAGGTATTGGATTCATGCTAAAATTCGCATATCCAGATTTTATTGAATATGCACGATTTAAGGTCCCTAGAATCCGATTATAACATTTTTAAAATGATGTCTGTGTGTGTGTGTGCGTGTGTGTGTGTGTGTGTGTGTGTGTGTGTGTGTGGATGTGTGTATGTGTGTGTGTGTGTATGTATGTATGTATGTATGTATGTATGTATGTATGTCTGGATGTTGTAGTCACGATTCCTCAAAAACTATAAGGCTTAAAAAATATTTAACTGCAGTTTCCTCAATCTGACATTCCTGGGAAGAGCTGAAAAGGTTTTGGTAACAATTGAAAAACCGGAAGTAGTAGTTTCTTAAAAAAATCTTCTAAATATAATTTTTTGGAGGTTTTTTTATTAAATATTGAAGAACATAAAATTCTCCATCTAATACACTTAAAAATTTTATTATATCTTGTATAAATTTAGAGATAAAGACACTATAATTTATAGAGTGAACTAATCGCAGAGGCTACGGCACTAAGGAAACCAGTTGACAAATTCCAATGTTTATAATATAATTTGTAAAAGACACATGTCAGTGTCAGAAATCAACAGTTTTAGTGACATTCTAATAGCTTTTACTGGGAAGTATATTTAATTTTTCTTATTGTTTTATTAATTAAATATTTGAAATTATAGGTAAAATTGTGGTACAATGCATATATCCATCAGAAATACCGCCAATCTTGTTAATGAATTGGAACAATCTCTGACATTTATAAACTTCCTCATACAATGAAAAATAGATATATTTAGAATTATATGTGTGCAGAAGACATGTTAAATATAATAAAAAAACAATATTTGGGTAATGTTCTATAATATTTTGTTATAAAACGACGGTTCGAAAGCGAAGTGCAATACAATACTTATATAGCCTAATATGGAAATGGGGAGAGGTCTTGTGCTGGCCACAACAGATTTTTTGTTTGTTTTATTGTAAAACTTTTGGCATGAATAACATTTTATTGGTGATTACTTCTATTATAAGGTTTTAATTTGACAGTAATAACAAAATAACCTGCATTTTATACTAAGAGCAGAAACAAATACAACAAATATAAAACGATATACTTTTATGAGCATTTTATAGAAAATAAAATAAATAAATATATCATCACGGCATGTTACCCATTTATGAGTGTGCCAATCTGCGTTGTACACAGATTTCGGTAATGATGATGACATATTTCTATCGTGCGGGCGTTTATCAGGAGTCACTTCACGGGCACTCATTGCTGGCGTGGAGAGTGCACCACAGGAGGCACTTTTGTGCCATTTAAAAATTCGAAAATATTTGGCGTCGGTCGGGATTGAACCCGGTTCACCAGGTTCGCGAACAGTCACTTAGGCACGCGGCCAAGGGACCCCATAGAAAAATATTAAAATAAAAATATATATTCCACAATGGGTTGAAGTCTGTACGAATTCTTATTATTCAGTTCACAGTTCATACAAATGGTTCATACTACAAAATGATTTAAAAAAAAAAAGAAAACTGAGTCTGTTGGCAATACAATTCTGCGAGGATCTTTTTATCCTACACTTGCACTACGTTAGGCAAACGCGGGAATACTATTAACATTGCCATGTGATCTTTAGAATAAATACAAATAGGTTATGTCAGAGGTTGACAGCTAGCATTTGGAGTGATAGACAAATGTACTTTACATTATTGCTCCGAGGGCAATGTTAAGAAATAAAAGGATGTGGATAAGGGAAAGAACGATTTTTTATTTTATTTGCGACGATTCCGTTCCATTCGAATTCTAATGTCATCTACAACATGTTCTGTCAGAATATTGAATCTACCCGATTGCTTTCTATATTTTACGCTTCCTGTAACTATCTCTTCAGGGAACATATTTTGAAATTGGTTATGATTCTTCAAAAGAATTTTGCCAACCAGTAATCGCATTTTGCACTCCCGTGCGAAAATATGCCATATTTATAAAAGTGTCATGCTCCAATGTAAAATTCATTTTAATAAAAAATTATAAATGTATTTATATTTTCAAATGTCCCTGTCAACAACAGGAAATAAATTTTTGTATCAGTGTTACCAATTTAATTTAATTTTTGTTGTCAATAGACTCAGTATTTTTTAATCACTCTGTACAATATGAAAAAATATTTTTTTCTATAGCAGATGTTAAACTGTGCTTTTATCTACTCAAAATAGTAGATAAATTAGCACTTTAACCGCAAGGGTAGATAAAGTAACATTTTAACAGCAAGGGTAGATAAAATACTTTAATTCTTATTTATTTACGTACAAAATCCATAACAACCCACATACATACTGTGATTTTAAAATTGTGTTCAATTAATAATAACATATAATTGGTATTTTTTATTTTTTTTTTAACATCTGCTGTAGAAAAAAGTAGAATTTTATACACGACGATAAAATTAAATTATCGACTCGCGAAATCGCTCGAGAATTAAACTTTCCTCTCGTTGATAAAATATAATTTTATCGTCTTGTATAAAAGATAACTATTAAAAATATACCGTGAGTATTTTTTAACGTGAAACATTGGGGGTGTCATATCCATGGTTACGACATTTGATTGACAGCAATGTATTTGCGTGTCCCATTTAATATGAAACATAGGGAACGAATTTGACAGAAGTATTATATTTAAATATTGTAAGAAATTTAGCCGAGTCAGAAAACCACTCGAGCGCACTAAACATATTTCGGGCACAAGGTACACACAATATTTTCTACAACTAAATTTAATTTTTAGAAAACATATATAATTATTTAAACAAAATTAACCTCTAATGACATCTTGTCAATGTGACATTTGATTGACAGCAATGTATTTGCATGTCTCATTTAAAATAAAACATAAGGAATGAATTTGACAGAAGTATGATATTTAAATATTGTAAGAAATTTAGCCAAGTCAGAAAATCACTAGTGCACAAGGTGCACACAATATTTTTTCTATAACTAAATTTAATTTAGAGAGCAGGTACAATTATTTAAACAAAGTAACCTCTAATGGCGTCTTGTCAAATTCGTTCCCTATGTTTCATTATAAATGGGACAGGCAAATACATTACTGTCAATCAAATGTCAAGTTGTACCCATGGATACGACAAACCCAATGTTTCACGTTAAAAAATACTCACGGTATAATCACTACATTGATGATAGAGATTGTAGTAGATATGTTGTGGGCCTTACACCTTACATCTCATTATTGCATGTGCAGCATGTAAGGGGATGTTTGATGTCCTCAGGACACATGTAAGACCTTCGTTTTTTATGTCTTTTTTATTCAATGTCTAGCATCAATCACCAAGTGTTTCAATCACTGTTCTGTTCATTATCTTTGCTGTGGGTGCTCAATTTATCCTCAGCATCGGAATAATCACTTATATAGACATCCAAGGCCAAAATCTCTAATTCGTGCTCTGTACGCGGCCGTTTTAACAAAATGTTAATTATAGATAATAATATCACATATGTTAAAATATCTTCAAAACTACGCAAGGCACGTCATTAACGCATGTGGCAAGTGCAACTACTTTAAATGTTACGAGAATTCTGGGAGAGCGCGCGTCTTTGCGAAGTAGAAACTATAGTAATAATCGAATGAAAATGACTCTGCGTCAGATTTGACTCATCATACAAGTTGTAGTCCAGGCAACGAAGACCGAAAAGAGCCAAATAGCGGAAATAATTCATGTAGAAGCCAATTTTGGCACAGTTATACGGGAAGGTGTCCTTAACAAAATACTGAAAGTACTGATCGGTGGGAGTGAAGCTAAGGGAGAGGGGGGTCTTTAAAGGTCCCTTTTTTAGTTTTTTGTTAATAACTCGAAAACTACTGCCTCTAGCGAAAAAATGTTTATGTATTAGATTAATCTACATAAAATTCTCTACTGAAAAGGTCCTATACACATTTTTGCTAGGATCAATACTTAAGGAGATATAGAAGGGCGGGGGGGAAATAATTTAAAAAAAAATGATTTTTATCGTTAAAAATTGTAATTTAAAGAAACCCGCATTTAACAACTATATGTAAATGGATTTACCTGTAGATATACTCTGAGCGAGTGTTGCTTTGAAGCTCCTCTGGTGGGTGGAAGAGTGGCCATGCCTAATTTGGGCTTCGTTGACGCGATCAAAAATTCCGAATACCGATGTTCGTTTAGGTTGTTTTGATGTGCAGGCGCTTGGTATACAGCCAGAAAAAGCTTCTCGCCAGCATTTTCAATATCCTCAGGTAATGTTGAGGGATTTGTAAATATTGCTGATATGTCATGGGTAAGCCCAGGATTTGCTGTGAAGAGCTTAGCGATTCCCACTTTCGATCTAATTTCGAATTGGCTATACGTGGTTATTTGACTCTACTTTGTCATTTGGACTTGCGATTTTGATTGTTTTCTACATTTCATGAAGGTAAGTTGAACATTTTATTACTTCCATGAAATAAGAGAAGTATGCAAAGCACTTATTTGAATGCAAATGTAAATCATTTATTATACTGTAAAATTAATAATAAAAACGTAGTGGGTGAGGTCGTAATTAACTGGCAAGGACGTTTAGACGATATATTAGTTTTAACATTGAGTGGCGGGTCTCGAATTGTCCCTGACAGGGACGAAAGCCAATACGAAGGATAACGGGACCAACAGCCAGTAACGAGGAGCCCTGAACTCATTCCAACCGTTCTCCCCTTCTGTCTATAGTCAACTCAAACGACGTACATTATTGCGGTACCAAACCCCCCCCCCCCCCCGCACACAATTCTTCCATTACATATTAACATATTACATGTAGTAAAGTTATTAATACGTGGGCTCTGCACAGTTCATTTATCATTAAAACTTGATTTTTAACGATAAAAATCATTTTTTTTTAATTATTTCCCCCCCGCCCCTCTATATCTCCTTAAGTATTGATCCTAGCAAAAATGTGTATAGGACCTTTTCAGTAGAGAATTTTATGTAGATTAATCTAATACATAAACATTTTTTCGCTAGAGGCAGTAGTTTTCAAGTTATTAACAAAAAACTGAAAAAAGGGACCTTTAAAGACCCCCCTCACCCTTAGCTTCACTCCTACCCATCAGTACTTTTAGTATTTTGTTAAGGACACCTTCCCCTATAACTGTGCCAAAATTGGCTTCTACATGAATTATTTCCGCTATTTTCCCTTCGTTGCCTGGACTATTGAGGGTTAATTAATTAATTGATAATATTTATTTTACATTTTAAAATATATGTATGTATAATGAGGATTGATATTACACTGTTTCATATTAAATTTAACTTTAGTTAATGTTCAAATAAAACAATAAATCGATTGTCATATGAATAAATGTAAATAATGAAAAGAGTTTATATAGAAAAGTGTTTATTAATAAATTAAAAACTAATATTTATTAATTATTAAATATTTTTTGGTTAAAAAAAAAATACTTAACTGTATGTGAAATTGTAACATAGAGTCTAGAAGTATTCACGTTCAGAGCTGTCAATGTTATTCTAACATAATCAACAAAACAAAATCTACAATTTTCCACAATTTTGTGTTGCTAAGCGTGCAACAAGTGGTTTTTAATTTAATAATTAATACAAATAATAAAATATAAAAGTATTGAGGCGAGGTCAAAAAAAAAACTAGTTAGAGTCAACGTTTCAAAATAATACGCAAGTGTCATCAAATGTAGTTCCTAGTAGGGTTGGCATGATTTAAATCATTTGATTTAAATCAACTGATTTTTTTAAATAAAAATCGTTGATTTTTATCAAAGATGAAAAAAAGATTCGAATTATAATAAAAAAATATTTTTTTTTGCTACAAAATTATAAATAACAACGAAAATATGGGCTGTATTCGAATTCTAGCAAATTACAGATTACATGTTTTGACCTGTTTTATTTAGTTAGGCATGATTTAAAAAGACGCGCGCGTGTGGATGCGTTATGTACTACTTATAAGATAAACAGATACTGGCACACCCAGAAATGGGTAATATGCCGTGATGATATATTTATTTTATTTTATTTATAAGCAAAAATTTAAATGCATCCTTTGGGGTTTATTACAGATTTCGTTTTCCTTTATGATATAAAATAGTTATATTGTTTACAAAACAATTAAAATAGTGCAGTAACACCAAAATCAATGATTTTTGATTTTTTTAAATAAATCTTTATTTTTGCCAACCCTGGTTCCTAGCCTAAGAAGAAAAATTGTATGGGATGATCCCATTATAATATTCACTAACCGACTGTGATAATTGCGATAAATGATTTTGAAATACCTGCTTTATAATATTCACTAACCGTTTTCATTTGGTAAGTGAATTTCCCGCTAATAACATTTCTTTAATTAAAATTAATATTACAATCAAAATTAAATAATTATAATTTTTATAACAATGAGCACAATTTAATACTAATTACATTATTATGAAGTTAAAAATAAATAATATACCTTCTTACTCTTACTTACTTTTTAAATTTTCTTCTTTATTTTCTTGAGCTAGTTTCTGCGATCTACGTTTAGGAGACCCTGTTACACCTCTGCAACAAATAAAACATTTATTCAGAAAAATAGGATACAAGAAAAAATATTATTTAAAGCTACCCATAAATATACTCGTATACCATATTTATATGCATAACATATTTGAAGAATATTTGGAACACAGCTGCGTAATAATAAATTACTATACATTTTTCAAAATGTTTATATTTGAAAGTGTAGTAGAGAACCTTACATTTATATTGCCGAGCTTATTTGTTATAAAAGAAGATTGATGTGCTTGTCTCACCGAAATATTTTACACTTGGCATTTCTGACAATTGAAGTGCAAGGAAAGAAAGATGAAAAAATATGTGTCGACTGCTGACATAATAGGCTTAATTTGCAAAGGAACATTCATTTGTCATCACTTCGGGATTAAGATCAATGTTCCTAACAATGACGAAGAAAAGTTGAAAAATTACAAACAGCATTTTGATCAACTAAACAAACGACTGAAAGTCATATTCTTAAGAAACAAATCCATTACTCATCTTAAAAAATCTGATGTGGCTCCTCCCACTATTTAATTTTTATTAATTTAAATACATACCTACAGTAAAATTTTTGAAAGAAGTCCGATCAAGGTCATCTACGAATTGTATCTATGAATTAAGATTTTGTGCTGTCAAATTTAGTAGTGTCTTCTACTTAGTTTTTATGAGGGTACATAATATCTTGTGCACCTCCTAAAAACTATGTAAACGACACTACTAAATTTGATAGCATAAAATCTTAATTCATAAATACAATTCGTAGATGGCCTTGATCAGACTTCTTTCAAAAATTTTACTGTATCGTGCCTGAGTGTCTGGTCGCGAACCCAGGGGAACCGGGTTCGATCCCGACAGACGCCAAAAATTTCCAATTTTAAATGGCACAAAAGTGACCCCTGTGGTGCACTTTCCGCACCAGCTATGAGTGCCCGTGAGGTGATGCCTGGTAAGCGCCCACACCGTAAAATATATCGTCATCATTACCGATGTCTACATCTGTTGTAGATACTGGCACACCCAGAAATGGGTAATATTAATGATCATTAACGGTTAGATATAGTATACGCACGTGAACTGGAGACTATTTATATATGTCAAAATTGCGTTTATTAACAAACTAGAAAATATTGACTGTAATAAGCACGTGCTACTTATACTACAAATTAGAATATTTTCAGGTTTGTTAATAGACAATTTTTATAAAAAAAAATCGTAGATAATGTACTTCTTTCGATGCCACGACGAATGTATACTATTATAAGTAGTGAAACCTTCGAGCATATACTGACTAGAGAAGTAATTCCCTATACCAATGTATAAGATGAAGTGATCGGAAGACATGTAGGTGGGGGGGGGGGGGGGGGTGGGGTCGGAAGTCATAGTGAATTGCGGGCAGTGTTTTGTTGTGTTATATGTCACTGCTTGTCATTTTACTACAACCAAACCTTATTTTTTGCGTGTAGTTTATGAGTATATCTCGGAGTATATCAAATTGTAATGAAAAATACAAAGAAAGTAAGGATATATCGTTTTATGTGTAAGTAACTGGGATTTTTTTTACAAATAATATATTAAACAGAGTAACAAGACTGAAATTTATTGGAAATAAAGGTGATTTACATATTTCAAAAGCAGCAATTAGTCATTACTTTGTAAAAAAGGTATTACAAATATTAAGATAATACGCAGTCCGCAATACACCACGGCTTCAATAAGCAGCTCGCAATACACCATGGCTTCCGTATGTGTTCCGATCAAAACAAACACCGTAAGGCGGCCTCTAGTCAGTATATGCTCGAAGAGTGAAACCTATCAGACTAAGTACTAAATACGTAATATTGTTTGTTTTTTTGAGTAATTTAAATATCTTTCATAATTGTTTTGAGCAAATGACCAAAAACCTAACTGGACTATAAAACGTCTTTACAATGGAAAAAAAAAAAAAACAATAATTAATATACAGAATGTCTCACAACTCGCGCCCCAGACGAAACTGACACTTGTCGACGACAATAGGTTACCAACCAATAGAAGAAAATAATTTGTAGCTACTTGCATAACGGAGTTACAAGACTTTTTAATCCACCAATCCCGGAAGGATATCTTGAGGTGTGATGATATTATTACCAAATAAAACTGGTTGCTAGGTTTTAAAAATACGACTAGTGAGTTACAAAATTTGTTTGACTTACTGTAATTTTGACACTTTAGAGTTGACTTTTCACTGTCGACAAATTTAGGTTAGCGAAGGTGTCATCCGAGATCATCATTTATATCGTACAGTGCAACGTGTTGTAGCAGCTGTGTAAAATGTGTTAAACGAAAATATTATTGTCCACATTCTCCGAAAATTATAATCATTTCTGAGTAATCAGCGGCTGAATACTTGGTAAGAATTTGCCTTTTTTTATTCACCTTGTCAAATTTAATTTGACACTGACATTTTTCGAAAACTACAGTCGCCCACACATTTTAAAGAATATTTGATTTGTATAAAACCATAGTAACGTAAAATTACGGCAGACACACGTTAAAGGTGTGTAGGTGTAGGTCTCTGATTGGCCAATTTTAAGGCGTCTTTTCTCTAATATCCGAGTGCTGTCTCGTGTTTCCTCATTCGCTCTGGGGCGCGAGTTGTGAGACATACTGTATATGTATAGTAGTTAATGAATAATAATAATTTGTAAAAAAAGTAAAAAAAAAAATATAATAAAATATGATCTAAATGAAGCATTAAGGAAATTTGCAGAACTTTTCTCCGTTTGAAGCGCTATAGCTAGCTATCTATTCGCTATAAAAAGAAATATTTTAGATAAAAGTTGTAGGGAATTTAATTTTCAACAAATTCAAATACAATTATTTTTGCCTTAATGCAAATAAGTGAAGAGATAATTTCAAAAAACCGCTTTTTTGCGTCTATTTTACAAGGTCGAAAATTTTAATTTTTATTAGAAGCCCTAAATACATAATATATATCCAATAATCAAAAATACCCGACCTTTTGCAGGGTAAATCTACCTAATGACTGGACTATTAGGTTTGTCACGAATAAATTGTGACAGATTTGTATAGCATGCGAATTCTGTTCGTGTCCAAATACGGCACTCAATAGCAGCGTTGGGACATTCTTTGTGATCGTACCAGCAATTTGTTAAATTTGTCTCACGCTCTGTTAATTCCAAGTCCGTACAAATTCGATACACCTCGTTTCCGGGAGTATGTTTAATGCATCATGGGACACGGAACTATGAAACGCTAATCATGTCGAAATCTATTCAATTCACTTCGTAAACTACTCGACCTAAGTACCTACTCGTATTACAAATATATATGTAGTGACATCCACAGGATTAACAAAGTTAAAATTATTTTAGTATAACACAATACGGAATAACATTCTTTTTTTCGATCGTGATTACGTCATTTTCCAATTTTTCCACAAATTTTTAACTCAAATTGATAACCTGTTTGACAGATTTGGGGTTATGTTGTTTGGAAAACACGGATTCAAACCGAATGAATTTAATAATTTAAAGTATTTGCATTAGTATTCGCGAATATACGTTTTTGTATATTCAGTTCACACATTCGGGGGCTGGGAATTGGAAACAGCTGACTCGGGATGCTTGGATCAGTTATGACCTGAACGGGTCTGAGAGCGGGTCACATCTCGCTTCACCATTTTTATCTTTTTTACTTCCTTGTACGAAGTAAAAGAAGTATTGTAATCGCGAAAAATTTCGGTTTCCAGATTTCAACGGAAATATGCATTAAAACCATCCCTGAATCCATTTTGACTAATTTTGTCGTGACGTCTGTACGTACGTATCTCGCATAACTGAAAAACGGCAAGCTATAGAAAGTTGAAATTTTGTATATAGAGTTACGCACCTCCCTTTTTGGTCATTACATAACTTCAGGAAGTGGTACTTTACTCGAAGCCTATAATAGATTTTAATGAAAAACAATATTAAAATATAATCCAAAACTTTTCAAATTAGGAATATAAGACTTTTATATGAATGGGAATAACATAATAAATTTTGGTTAAAATGGTCTAACCGGAAGTGGTACTTTACTTGAAGCCTATAATAGATTTTAATGAAAAACTATATTAAAATATAATCCAAAACTTTTCAAATTTGGTATATAATACTTTTATATCAATGGGAATAACATAAGAGATTTTGGTTAAAATGGTCTAACCGGAAGTGGTACTTTACTTGAAGCTGTTATCAGTTTTTCTTTACAAAAATGATGTTATTTTGATTTTAGAAATAAATGCTTGAAATAAAAGTTTTAGAGAATTGAATTCTGTGTATAACACATCAAGTATTATTAAATTAGCTCTATTTATAAGCGAGATATATAAATTTGAAAATTATGTACTTTTTTGTGTTTGTAATTAAGTTTGCTATGGATTAGGACAAAAAATAACAAAAAAATAAAGAATTTAATATCAATGTCAAATTATATCAAATACGCGCAATTTTATGATTGGGTCTGTTATAATACATATTGTAATTTATTAACAAAATACGTATAGTTTAACAGACATACAAGAAAGTCATGTGGTGCCCACATCAGATTTTTTATTATATTGTCGTCCTTTTCTTTTGAAATGTCAAATCAAAATAATTTTACTGTATAAAAGAATCTAAATAATTCTTTATTATTTAACACTAGAATTTTTCCAGAGCAAAATATAAACACTTTTTTTTTATTTACGTACATTTTGACTGTAGGCCCAGTGCTGACATGCAATTTTCAGTGGCGAAACAATTTGATTTCATGAGTGACTGCCAAGGGTTTATATGACTACGCGAACACATGCAACTGTAAATGTAGCCAATTTAAAAATTTGTGTTTTGTCGCAAACTGATCAGTTGCACAACTGTGTGCAACTTCTTTGTGTCCTACATATTCAAATACGTTTGAGCTCACTTGCAACCGAACAGTTGCACAGTGAAAAGTTTTTACCAGAATTCAGAATATTATTATAATTAATTTTGGTGCTTTGCAGGAAAACATGTCTTCTCCAATCGAATTAATTAAAAAAATATTTATTTTTTATTCTGGATTAATTAGTCATTTTTGAAATTACATATTGAATTATCAATGGGGGATTCCACCATTTTTTTTTTATAATTTCATTTGAAAATATTAGGAAAACTAAGACTATTGTTGAAAATCCGGTGAAAAAATTCCTATTAATAAGCGAGTTATGGTCATCATGGACCTAAATGTTCTTGAAATATATGCTATTTTAAGTTATATTTACATAAAAATAAATGAATATTATAACACTGTATAAGTCTACATACATTATAATTACATGTATTTAAATGATTAAGTTTAATGCAAGAAATTTATGTTAAAATAAAAACTGTTTGGAAACTGCAGTACAGGAATGTTAGCCCCTCATTTCGAATTCGAATTTCTTAACTTCCATTGGTAGTAATCCCCACCTCCGAACACGCTATTTGTAATGCATGTGTAGGTGGTCTTTCGGTCGCCAATCAAAATATTATATATAGATTTTATATTATGTCAAAGCGCTATAACAAAAACCCCATTATTTCAGAAATATCTCAATTATACCATTTCATTTGTTTATTAATATTCGTTATTCAGCATATACATTCGTATTTTTTTACTATTTTCCTTTAATTCGATTGAGCTGGAATCCCCCATTCGATAATATAAACCCAATAATAATAAACAATTACAGCAATACTTATATTTGATAACTTGAAATCTACTCTGAATTTCTTATTTAAACGAGGATTAAAATTTAAACGACATTTAGTGAAACGCTCCCGAAATGAATAAAATCCATATTGAAACCAAACAATTTAGTTGCTTGTATGTTCACCTCATGGCTTAATTGCTTATGTTAGCGCAGTTTGGTCCTCGGATTATCAAACTGATACGAAACAGTTGCATAGGTAGTTGAAAATTGCATATCAGCACTAGGCTGATTGTGATAGTTTTAAACCTGTCAAAACCAGTCATAACCAGTCATAACCAACAAATGAACCAGACGATTTTTAGCGACACCACTGACCACATCATATCGTAACTGATCCTACCAAGTGAACTGATATGTCGTTCGAAATCGCCTTTAAGTCTAAGTGAGCCCTATGGCATTTGTCTATTGTAATGACAATTACTGTTAAATGACGTCCATTAAACATCTAAATTAATTGGCAATATTAGAATCTGTGTTCATCAGTTTACTCAGCAGTAATTAAAAGCTGCATTAATATCATTTCATTTATTTACATTTTTCTGTATTTCGGCATAAAAATGACATATTCTAGCACGTTTATTGATGAGTTTCATTGTTTCATTCTTAAACGATTTTTAGTGGAATTTTGTTATTTGGGATTGGTATGAATTAAATACATACATAAAATGATAAACTGATAAAATAAAAACAAAAATCACATTCACTAATCATTCTACAAAATATCCCTTAATGGAAAAACACACGAAAGAAAAATAACTTATAAGTTTAATTCTATGTTTAGAAATAAAGAAAAGTTGAATTTTGAGTTCTATTCCTGTCCTTCATGTCACGTAAGAAAGTAGCGGATGGCGCTTGAGAGCCAGCAGTTTTTAAATGCATTAAATAAATAATTTAAATTCTTGAAACCAAACTTAGTCAATAATACAAATATTTTTATTTCTAAAATGTATGAGTTCTGAATATGAAAAATTAGAACAAAACATGGTTAAATATCACTTAATTCTGTGGATTTTATTTGAGTTGACAAGTGATATTTCTTTGCTTTTGTGAACTAGGTTAGCATTTTGACCAATCAAAGGGCAGAATTTACATCTAAACCAACGCTATTTTCTTACGTGAAATGAAGTATAATACAATTCATGCGGTGTTCAGCTCCAATTGGAATATGCATTGTAAATTGATATTAAATTTTGGCACGTATTTAAGCGTTCATTATTTTGTTCAGTTTTGCTCAGTATTTTATTTGGTTTTGTTCAGTATTTTATATTCTACTACGCCGGGCATTGCGACGTCGATTTTTGAAAAAATTATTTATTATAAATACTAGACATTTATGAAAAATAATGAACATATGTATATTAATTTACTGAACATTTAATATAAATACTGACCATATATTATTTAACTGTACATTTATTTTTAATAGTGACCAAGTATTATATTTTTGATTACTCAATATTATTATTAATATTGAACATTTATGAAAAATACTGAGAATAAAATACTGTTCATTTAAATAATATACCGAACAAATAAATTGTTGCCTTATATTTTTATTAAAAAACATTTTTAAATGTTTTAAATGGGTAAACATCTCACATTAATCTGGTTGAAAAATATGTTCTTCACCGGAACTTGCACTGCAATAGGCATGTTGCCAACTGACCCACTTGAAAAAGATCATAAATTTCTGTATGAAAACATACCTATCTCTTTTATATGAGGCAGGAATTCAATTTGTTTAAATGAAATTTTTTCTTGAGTTTCGAAGACGTTCATGTACGTAATCAAGTATATTCATATGAGTGTGCATGTACTTAATTCCTTGCTATCCCTCGTCGCGTTGAAATTACGCAAACGTTTTTATTTTTATACAATTCGTTTTTCATTTGTTTTTTCGTACAAATTACGATGCTCGCGATTATTGCTTATTAAAAAATTTCAATTTGTTTCTATGAATCCATCTTCCAAACTTACAGTTACAGACTCACACTACAAAGCAAACAGAAAAGACAGCTGACGGATGAAGTAAAGTTATACCTTACCCCCGCCGTGTTTAATAGTTCTCTCTTGTGATAGTCGAATTTGAAATTTACATTTGGAAATATAAAATATAGTTATATTCCAAATCTAAATTTCAAGTTTCTAAATTTGTAAATCGTTTAAAAACCATCGTATGCTTTTAGTGTGTTTATATATTAAAATCTAAATTATAAATTGTAAATTCGTAAAGTTCATCATACACCAACCCTAAAGTTTGAAAAAAAATAATAATGAATGAATTTTAATAATCAGTTTTTTTATGAAAAATATAAATAAATAATAGTATATTACATCCGAGGTGGGAGATGTTTCATTACAGCTGAGGGCTTATGTATATTACCGAGAGGCGAAGCCTCGAGGTGAGATAGTGCGCGAGGCTGTTATGAAACTCCCACCGAGGTTATGTATACTATTTTATTCAATTTTGACGTTTTAAACTGTCATTATTAACTCCATAGCAACAACTATAAGTAACACTTTTTTCACATGTGAATTAAAAAAAAAAATTTAAATCACTCTCACAAAATTTTAACTCACTCTGCAACAAATAATGCATTTAAAATAACATCAGGTACGAAAATAACACTAACCATAATATTTAGCAGACATTATCAGCCATTTTCATTATTTTTCACGGCACAAATGACATGCAATAAAACATTTTAAATACATGACTTGACGTCTATCAGCGACGATTGTCATATGCTCAACCTACTAACTGATCAGTTTTTTATTTTGTCAAAATTAAATATTATAATGGTTTTTATTAGTATTTCGTCAAAATTGAATAAAATATTGTACAAACCACGTGAGTTAACAATGTTTATTCACTCGAAGAATTTAACTCATTCGCCCTTATGGGCTCGTGAGCTAAACTTTCTTCTCATGAATAAACATTACCTTAGCTCACTTGGTGTGTAAATATCTATTATTCACAATCATCCTCATTTTAAATCAATAATTTTCAAAATAAATCAATGAATTATAACCTTTCATTTTATTAATATTTAATATTTGTCAGCTGTCTTAAAATTTTTTTAGCCAACTTAATTATGGGGATCTACGGCAATGTTGCTAGGCAACCCCTACATAAATATTTCCAACCCAAGAGATGGAAGTGAAATCTGTTATTTCCAACCCAAAAGATTGTCATTAAAGTTAGGAATGGCGTATTTTCCAACCTCCAAAAGGTAATCTGTATATTACTATAATGATTGTGAATAAAATATATATCATCACGGCATATTGCCCATTTCTGAGGTGAGTGTGGCAATCTGTGTTGTACACAGATTTCGGTAATGATAATGACATATTTGTACCGTGAGAGCGCTTACCAGGCGATATCTCACGGGTACTCATTGCTGGTGTGGAGGCTGCACCACAGGTATCGCTTTTGTGCCATTTAAAATTCGAAATATTTGGCATCGGTTGGGATCTAACCCAAAAAAATGAAAAATGAAAAATCTTTGTAACTATGCTTTGTCACGCAAATGTGATTTGTACTTACTGGTTTAAGCCCAAGGTGAGGGTATCCTGAGCACTGCGGAGCAACGCGTGTGCTTCAGCGTTGCTGAGTCCACTTGTCGGACGCCCGTTGATGCTGGAGATCAAGTCGCCCTCGCGGATGCCTCGCAGTGCCGCCTTGCTGCCTGGGTTGACCTGCAACACACACAACACACAAGTTACATTAGTTGCTGCATGTAAGGTTCAAAGATTATGGTCGGTATTGTTAGAATTACGTGGGATATCTATATGTATTTATTATTATTAATACAAATATATTCAGTGGAACACAAACAATAAATTCTTTTATTTTTGACATATAATACAATTGAAATCTTTTTAAAAATGTTACTTTCATTACAATTTTATTTTATTTTCAAAGCTGAGTGCATAGGCGCCGACTTTTGGATTTTCGTGTGGGGGCTCAAAAAGGAGCAACATAAAATTTACCGAATAAAAACTTTATTTCTTAAAAATAGTACATATACAGTGTGTCCCATTTAGAAGTGCCACCATTGGGATCTCGAGAACTATAAGAGATACGATGTCGGTTAAATGGAACTTTTTGTGCGCGTTTGGGAGGCCATCTCAGATGTGCTTTTGTTTTTCCAAAAATTCTCATATGGCACTAGATAATGCCGAAAAGCTGATTATTGTTGATTTTTTCTTTTTCAAATAACTTCTAAACTATTGGTAATTGAGAAAAACGTTTCAAATATAAAAGATAGATATTTTTATTTTTTTTGAGAAATAATAAGAAAATTCACAAAAATAAAGAAAAAAATTAAATTTTAGGAGCGAAACAAATATAAAACATAATAACCCTTACATCATTGAAAAGAGAAAAAAATAATTATTTTTTTGAGACTAAAATAAGATATGGGTTCCATTTAAAAAAATATAAGTTTGTGTTATATCTCGAAAACTTACGGATATAAAAATTGATTTCGTACGCCACTGGTTAGTTAATAAAAATATCTATCTTTTATATTTGAAACGTTTTTCTCAATTACTAATAGTTTAGAAGTTATTTGAAAAAGAAAAAACCAACAATATTCAGTTTTTCGTCATTATCTAGTGCCTTATGAGAATTTTTGGAAAAACAAAAGCACATCTGAGATGGCCTCCCAAAGGCGCACAAAAAGTTCAATTTAACCGACATCGTATCTCTTATAGTTCTCGAGATCCCAATGGTGGCACGTCTAAATGGGACACACTGTATATAATTTATACTAGTGAAATACAAACATAAAAAATGTATTTATAGTTTTAAAGAAAAAGTATTTTGACGAACCGCTGTTCGTTTAATGAATTCTTCTGCAATTTCATCAATATTAATAGTTATGTCGTTATGTACATTTAGTATTGCTATATTATTCAATCTTTCTTGGCCCATAGTTGACCTTAAATAATATTTAAATCTTCGTAAAGCCGAAAACGATCGTTCAGCTGTACATGAAGTTGTTGGAATGGTTAAAAATAACTTAATATATTTCACGACTTCAGTTAACCTTTCTGCACAAGCGGGGTTCTTTTTAAAAAATTCGGCTACATCCCAAAAATCCTTTATTTTTATATTTTCTTTTGAAGCCAAATCGTACATCATATCGCGGTGCAATTGTAATCTTTCTTTGTCAAAATCATTTTTATAAAAATCGCATATAATGTCAAGTGTCTCAATATTGTGAAGGGCAGAAACCCTTCAGATTTTTCCGCGTGAGGGCAAAGCCCCCTCAGATTTTTCCGTGTGGGGGCTCGAGCCCCGAAGCCCCCACGTAGTCGGCGTCTATGCATGAGTGATTCCCTATTATTTCAACAGGTATAACCGCACATAATCTTATATTTTTATTTTCGTGATACTGAAGAAACAAAATACTGTAAATGCTAGTAAGAACGTGCGAAATTTGTGAAAATCTGTCTTTGACAAGGTTTACCAAATGTTCATACTTTAGAAGCTTGACCGTTATCTGATTCATAATAATTTACAGATAATCGGGTCTACTCTCTAAAATTAACAAAATGTACGCGCAACTCGAACGTCACCGTTAAAATTTTAACGGATTCTTTAATGAATGTTATTTACCTTATCTTAATTCTATTATTTTCCTACAATGTAATAAATTCTATTTTTTTAAAATAAATAAATTTAAATGTAAAAGATATTAATTATATAAACAAAAATCTTTTTTGTATTCATGTTTTGGGTAACTTTAATGTAGTACCTATTCATAAAGTCTTATTTACTAAGCTGCAAATTCACTTGAAAATGGGTTTGATTAATGAAAATGAACAGAAATTATAATTACATCAGCTAAAGTGAAAATAATATCTTACATCAACGCGTTTTCAAAAGCAAATCCTTTCAAAATTTATATTCTGAGCATGAATAAAACGTACACTACACTTGTACCATTGAAGACGCTTTTGAAGAAATGAAATACTCGTATTTAGACTTAAACACAAGCGGATGTGTTTTGTTGTTTATGTTTTCAGCCCATTCATAGGAATAGAAATATGTATTTACTTTTATGCTAAATATAAAATATTTTTTTGTTCTATTGATGTTTTGTTATTCAGTTTATTTTTAAATAAATGATTAGTTTTAATTTCACGCATGCACGAGTATACAGTTCATTTCATATATTAAAAATTAATAAAATGAAATTTATAGAAATGCATGACTGAAACATTATTTAAATCAACAATATTTAATTTTATTGAACCTCGTATTAAACAAAACCTGATAGATGCAAAAGTGGTTTTTAACACGTTCGCTGCTGGTGTCGCCCTAAGGCGACGCGCTAGATACTTTACGTGTGCCGCCGTCGCCATTAGGCGACACAGCTACGCTACTATTTCAAAGCACACTAGTGTGGCTGGCGCTGTGGCAGAGTGTTGTTATGTTCGTAGGCACTTCAGAAAGGAATTTTCTACACGTTTGCACATGCGGTTTCCGTTTTGGCCCCTGGCAAAATTAGCCCAAAATTACCGGCAGCGAACGTGTTAATTATAATTTTAATTATAATTTTAATTTTAGTATGACTAAAATGGATGGAATAAGTAGCCAATCTCAATGTTCAATACAATATATAATATAAAAGTTCATCCAAATCATAAAAAATTAATAATTATAATGGTAATATCAGTTCGTAAATTATGAAGACAAAAGAGAAGTGAGCTAAGGTAATGTTTATTCATGAGAAGAAAGTTTAGCGCACGAGGCCGTAAGGGCAATTGTGTTAATTTCTTCGAGTGAATAAACATTCTTAGCTGACGTAGTTTGTACAATATTTTATTCAATTTTGACGAAATACTAATAAAAACCATTATAATATTTAATTTTGACAAAATAAAAAAATCAGTTAGTAGGCTGAGCATGACAATTGTCACTGATAGACGTCAAATCATCTATTTAAAATGTTTTATTGTCTGCCATTTGTGCCGTGAAAAATTATGAAAATGACTGATAATGTCTGATAAATATTATGGTAAGTGTTATTTTCGTACCTGATGTTATTTTAAATGCATTATTTGTTGCAGAGTGAGTTAAAATTTTGTGAGAGTGATTTAAAAATTTTTTTGCACATCCGGGCGTAAAAGTCGGACTAATAGCATTATTTTAAGGGCGAAATGGCACTCTTTTTCGACCGAGGGCGAAAAAGTAGTCATTTTCGCCCTAGAGCTTTTCGTGCCCAGTTAAAATAATTACATCTATCATTAACTTGCTTGTTTTCATTGTTACCTGTGACAACGTACGTATGTCAAATAGACTACTATGATCTAAATTTGATTTGAACATCGTTTTACTTTGATCACGGTGATGAAGTAACACTACTCCGGATGTGCAAAAAATATTGTATGTATTACGGGCGAAATATATTTTGGCCCTAGGTGCATTGTAACCCTCCGCTACGCGTCGGGCTTCAATCTTACACCGCGGGCCAAAATCTATATCATTTCGCCCTTAATACATAAATAGCTATTTTAATTCACATGTGAAAAAAGTGTTACTTATAGTTGTTGCTATAGTGACTGTATATACATTATGGCTGGTAGCACAAGCGTGGTTCTAACACCGGTGTTAACAAGAACCATGACAACGATTTGACACATACTTCAGGTTTGTTGAGAAAACAAGTGTTGCCAATATAATGATCAAGTTGAAAATTTATTGACAGCCATATTCAATAAATTTGACCTCGTTATTTAAAACTGTTTTTCCTAGAAACAAGTTAAAAAACAAATCAAATTAAATAATTTTAAATAGTGTCGGCAAATTTATTGAATATGGCTGTCAGTAAATTTTCAGCTTGATCAATATATTGGCAACACTTATTTTGTTAACAAACCTGAAGTAAATGTCAAGTCGTTGACACGGTTCTAGTTAACACCGGTGTTAGAACCACGCTTGTGCTACCAGCCAGTGTGGCCAACCGCCGCCATATTTAGGCAAAATGCGCGGGAAATTTGAATTCATTTGATGTGATAACTAAACAAAATTCGATAAACAATTAATGAAAGAGCATATTAAATGGAAACAAAATATTTATTTTCATTTTAAATCCTTTCAAAAAACTGTTAACCTAAAAAAGATGTGATGTTAAAAAACATGTATATATTACTTTTAGTTATAAATATACAAATACACGTGTACCTACTTTAATTATTTGCACTATCTAAAATATAAATATGATATAATTACCTTCAATTCGCGTATAATTCACGTAACAAATCTGAAAATGTCACTTTGTCGGCATAATATCCGCCATATTTAGGCAAATTCGCACCGTCCAATCAAAATCGATCCCCCTATTGGCCACACTATGTATATACAGTCACTATAGTTGTTGCTATGGAGTTAATAATGACAGTTTAAAACGTCAAAATTGAATAAAAATATATTATCATCTTACGTTGCTAAGGGATTTTTACAACATTGACAGTTAATTTTAACAAAAATTCATTATTCTCTCATTAAATATAAGCTCATGATATGATTAATAATCGAAGATATTGCTCGTGAAACCGAGGCAGCATATTTCACTTGTTCTTCACTCGAAAATATCATCGATGATACTTATTTGATGATAAACAATTGTTACTGTCATTACTGTCATTAAAAATTAGTTGTTTGACATTTGGATAGACTGCTAGATAAAATTTATTTTAAAAATTACACGGCGCTCACTTACATTTTATTTTTTTTCTGTCTAAATCGCTACAGATATCACAATTTACGGAGAGACAGAAAAGTTTACTATTGTATGAATCTTTCTCAAAAACATTAATTTTACGTTATTGACTTTGCCATTAAAAAGTTATAGACTAATCATGGTTGTCACACCCAAGTTTGATACATTAGTGGTTCACCAATAAAAACAAATATCATCTTAAAAGATGAACTATGTATTGGGCTTCCAAATTATCAAGAGATGGCGCTGACGTCAAATGTCGAAATTCAAACGAATGGTACATTTATCGCTGGCTTCCATAAAAGTACAATTGGTGTGAGACTAATTTTAGTAGTTTTTAATTTAATTTCGGATTTAGTAGTATTTTTTTGTTAATTTCGGTAGAATTGAGTTTGATCTTTCTTGTAGTAACAATTTAGTGACAGTTTTAATAATATTTTAGTTAATAGGGTTAATTTTAGTAAGTAGTTGTAGGTTAAGAGTATTTTAGTCATATTTTAATTAACAGTATATTGGTTTTTTTAATAAAAAAATATTTGATTTCTTTTATTTAGCTTGTATTTCATTGCCGTAGTTGTACATATATTAATTTCTATCTATATAGCTTTACTTTTATTTAATTTAATTGTTTTTCTTTCATAATGAACAATTTTCTTTGCTTAGATTTAGACATTATTTGTAGATTTGGGAATTGTAGTGTATTATCTAGAAATATGGTGCAAGGCCAGCAAGTAATAAATAGTGGCCACATAATATTATGTGGTAAATATTTTCGGAGAAAGCTCCATCGTTACTTTAACCTATAAATTGCATATCTCCTAATTTGTTCATAAATTTTTTAAAAAACAAAAACTTACCTGTTATATTAGCAGTAATTCAGATCCTACTAAGAATAAAACAATAATAGCCGAAGATAAAAGCGTATTAAAATTCGTATACAAGTAAATACAATCCCAGAATAAAACAACCACCTTCGTACATGTACACTTCACTCAGTTCAGAAATCTGCCACCAGTGGCGCATTTTAATTTTGGAAGCCCAATATCCATATGGATTGTCATACCAAATTTTATTCAAGTTGAACTAAACATTCCGTTATTGTAAACAAAATCATTTTTTTTAGTACAATTTAAGCACAATACTGGCTAAACGGTAAGTTTAGTTAAAAGTTATTTTGTGCCCAGGAATTTGTGGTTAAGCCATGTCTCCCTATTTCTGAGACACCTGTATAATCTAATCCTGGATAAAATTTTAATTCACTTTTATAAAACCGGGCATATGTAAGTTAAATAGGACTATGAAAATGTGAAAAAATAAATAACTGAAATAATTATTAATTTATTTTCCTCCCAAACAGGTAAACCAACACAAATTGTTTATAAAATTCTTCTAAACAGTGTTTTCATTTCCGAAATTCCACTCATTGTAACAAGCTGTAAACATATTAACATTCTTTACAAAAACTAACACAATCCTATTCCGAAAACAAACACTTGTAAATGTCTATCTAAACTAAAACACTAACCATATACTCCCTCCGCTTTCCGTAGGGCGAGCAGAACTTCAGCATGGTGTGGTTTAGTTTTGCTTGCGGTAGGAACTCAAGAACTCAAGTCTAGTCTGAGGTCAAGTCACAAGAACATCGCACTTGGCACTAACTACGTACAGAACGATTCACACTACACTCTACAGTTTATCTGTAGGGCCTTAGAAGATACACAAGCCTCTCTGGAAGTGTTAGCATGCGTGATGTGTACTGTTTAAGTATTCCTAAAGGTATACACACTCCCGCGCGAGACAGGGGCGGACAGCATAGAATGTTTTAGAGGATCAAAGTGGAATTTTCTGATTAAAGACACCTTTAATTTAGAATTTTGAATAATTATATCAGATTTATTGTACAGTGCAGATGCATACTTCAAAATACATACCCAAGGAGCACAAATGAGTTTGTTATTAGTTCTATTTACTTCTAAAAACTTTTCTTAAAACTTGCATTATACCTGTTATGCAACGATAATTTATTGATTCTGACGTTCATGCGACGTTTATGACAGGCGGGTGAGGCATCCATTCAACTAATTTACATGAAATCAGTGTTTCTTTCAGAGGGGGGTCGGGGGTTCAAACCCCCCTGAAGACAAACGAACACCCCCCGAAGAAGATTATATTAAAAATTTCAAATAATAGGTGATATTAGTGTTTCACAAGAGTCTTGCATTTTTTTGTTCTTGTCTTGTTCTTGCATAAAATGCAAGACAAGAACAAGACAAGAGTTATATAGTTCGTTGCAAGACAAGACAAGAATCTGCCCTGCAAGAAAAGTGCAAGAATAGCAAGATTTTTTAGTATTTTCTTGCATTCTTGCACTCTTGCAATATTATATTATAATTCAATATATCAACATTTTATTATAGGTTTTACCTCTAGCTAAGCTGACATTAATCCGAAAAGCTAAAAAGGTTTTTGTAACAATTGATAACCGGAAGTAGTAGTTTCTTAAAAAAATCTTCTAAATATTATATTTTGAAAATTTATAGTACAAAAAATAATAAAGAGCATTAAGTACTCGATCTGATTTAAATTTTCTTATTATATCTTCTATAGATTTAGAGATAAAAAATCTGATATGGCTAACACATGACCTCCCGCTAATTCGATGTTTAAAATTGCAATGAGCTTGGAGTAAAATATCACTTTATCGTTTGTAAACAAAATCTAATTTGTTGTTCTAATAAATAGAAAAGTCTTTAATAAGAAATTTTGTATTATATTTTATCAAGTTTCTTTTTTTTGAAAATCTCTTCACAGCTTCAAGTAAAATATCACTTCCGATGTACATATGTTATATACTAAAACTGAAAAGTTTTGGGTTATATTTTAATATAGTTTTTCATTAAACACTGTTATGGGTTTCAAGTAAAGTACCACTTCCGATTGTCCAATTTTACCCAAAATCTAATAAACTCTTTATCTCGCTCTTTATATTGATGCAGAAAAAATACGGAATTTTATTTTTGGAAGTTTGATATAACAGTTATCGCGAAAGAAAAAAAGTTACACACACATCATTATAAAAAAAAATCTGATGTGGCCGGCACATTACCTCCCGCCCATTCCATGTTTAAAATAATAATGAGCTTTAAGTCAAGTACTAAAATTGAAAAGTGTTTTTCATTAAAAACTGTTGTGGGCTTGAAATAAAGTACCTAACACTTCCGGTTATCCAATTTTACTCAAAATCGAATCAACTATTTATATTAATGCAGAAAGCTAAAATACGCAAATTAGAAATTTTTGGAAGTTTGTTATAAGAGTTATCATAATATAACCAACGGTTTGGCAGCTAATAGGGGAACCCCAAACAAGTCTAAATAATGTAACACAACGCGCACGCGCAAATGTGCAAGACAAGAAATATGCAAGAGTCTTGCAAGCAAGACAATATTTTTGCTTGCAAGAATAACACAAGACAAGAGATATTTAAATTTCTTGTCTTGTTTTGCAAGACAAGACAAGAAATAGCCTAGCAAGACAAGAAATCTTGTCTTGTGAAACACTAGGTGATATGTGTGCATATTGAATTCGAACATAAAAATAACCTGTTTGGCCAGGAAAATCAACAATCCGTTAACTATAATCTATTTTCTAAAATGTTCTGTTATCTGGCAATTTATTTTTGTACATAAAAGGGGAAAATCATGCAGTTTCATATCCCTTGAAAAAATGTAACTTTTAAGCATTTGACCTTGAATGAAAAAAATTCTCTCCGAAACAATTATAAACACACCCGGGTAAAAGAGTCTGAAAGAAACACTGCAAGAAATTGAATTGGACGTAGTTATGCAAAAAGGAACCATCCCACAATGAAGCACAAATTGAGTTTGGGTCAAATTTAGATTGTTAAATGTCCATTTTATGTTGTGGGAAATAGAACCAAGCCATAACTGTTACGAGTTCATAGAAAATCGTACTGAACCAAACCACAATCTTAAAATGAATATATATATAGTTTTACAAAACAGAACCAGATAGCTTGGTTCGTTTTTGCAAATTTAGAAATTAATGTTATGAGGGATGGTTCCTTTTAGGATCCAGTGATACTCTGTGAAAGTAGATTGTTTTATCAGTATAGATTCTGGTTTTAGAATAGTAAACGTGTTATTGTGGTTTTTGATTCAGATGGGGATGTAAATCTAAATCTCCGTTCTTGTTCTATAGGTATATGGTTAAAATTAAATGCGTTAATTTTGAGAAATTGATTTAAAAATATTCTGCATTTATTTAGATCAAGCTCATTTATTCACCGCCTCCTAGTTTGAGTTCTGAACTTTTTAAATTTATTGATGTTCTGTTTGATGACTCCGATGCGTATCCAAATGATTATCAACCAGATGGTTTGAATGAATCTTCAACGGATTCTGATATCTAAACTAAATGATATACCTTATACCAAATGATTGTCTTTCATTTTATAATGAACTGTTTACTGATACGGACGAAGTAGATGATATTGACGGATTTGGAGTTAAAATCGATTTTTCTATAGAAGATGAGTAATATGTTTCAATTACTTAGAGTTTGTAATAATTATACCATATACTGTACATTATATTTCATTTGTTTATGAATATTGTTCATATTTTTATAGAATAAAGATTATTTTCCAAATAATATATATGGAAACCAAATTTACTTTTTTTTTTGGGCTTATATTGTTTTTTGCAAAATGGAACCATGCCACATATTATTTTTTTTTTTCAAAATTCACTGATGAAATTTTAAAATTCTTTATACAGACAGAAAGTCGTGATATTGAGATATTCGAACAACATAACTGTATAAACTGCAAAAATACGTGTAATTGTATAATTCAGTCTCAAGCTTTAAACTTAAAACGTAATTTACTCAAAACTCACTTGTTGTGGATTGGTTCCTATTTGCATAACTACGTCCAATTATAAAAGGTTTAAAAACTATTATGTGCCCAAATAATAAGTACCACACATCATAACTTCGCATTGTAGTTTAAAAGGCTAGAATAGAGTTGTACAAGGCAAAATAACTTAAAAGTGTTATAATTCCGCTAACTGTAAGTTACAGTAACTACATTATTAGTTATAATGTCTTAATAAAAACTCTGTGTTTCTTGGGTATACCTACACGGGGTATTAATTTTGAGTTCCAAATATTAATTTTTGTTGTACAAATCATGGAGAGAAGTGCGAGAATTTGGAATTTCCAGAACAAATTTATGATAGAAATATCAACTTTCATCGTAACTTCTTATAAAAACGTTACTATTATTTGATTATATTTACATTTGCATTTATAATAATATATATTTTTAATTAAATTAACGGGTGGTATCAATAAAGATAAGTAAATATGTACTAAAATTAAACTAATGAATTCCAAATAAAAAATTATTAATATTTTAAATAAAAACTATCAGCAAGCCAAATATCAATTTTTAATTATTAATAGAGGCTGAGATCTGACACTTTTTTTCAATTGTTTTAAACAAAATATAAATAAATCGAAAATAAATTAAGGTTCAAATTATTAATAAAGCCTATGGTTACAAAATATTAAAATTTAATTTTTTTTTCATTCGTACATTTGAATATTAGACATCAATGAAGTTGAGCATTTCTTCAAACCTGCTAAAAATAGAGGTCATTTTTTATAAATATTGTTATTATTTTTATATTAATTAATTTAAAAATATGAAACTTACAGTAATTATTTAGAAATGTATAGTTAATATTTTAAAGTATGTTTCATATTTAATTATGGCAAAACTTGAAAATTATATTCAGTTTTCGAATAACATAAAAGTGACTTGTACGATATGCTCTCCACGACAACTTTTAAGTATTTGTGAAGTCACCTAATAAGCCCCCTCATACAGATACAGATCCATCGCTATTACCGAAATTTGCGAATAACAGCAGACTAACACACTTAAAAATGGGTAATAAGCCGTGTTATGCAGTAAGATTGATTTTAGTAGTAGCATATAATTTCATTAATTAAACACATATAATTTTTATCCAGTAAAAACTGGCACTGAAAGAAAACTCGAAAAGTAATACCATGTGAAGTTTAATTCCATTTGTCAAAAATTGTAACGAGCTGTTTGAAATTTTACGTTTTTATATACAGGTGTATCACGACTAGTGTAAAAAAAAATTAATAGCATATTCCTGACATCATTTTCAGTAAAAAATGTCATATGAAGGTATTTCCGGAAACTTCTCGTTACAGAGTTACAGGCCTTTAAAAGAGCACCTCATCAAGCACATTTTTATTAATAACTCTGATACTAGTTGCACTAAAATTTTGAAATTTGATACGAGAATACTATTTATTGAGATGCATATTTAAACTTTCTTTTGTTTCTGTATCTCAACCGGAGGCGTCTCATATGGGGAAGTCATGAAGGTTTTTTATCGTTATTTTTTGATGTATTAACATTTTTTGAACTTTACCGATAAAATATTACATACAATACAAAAATGCACAAAAAAGTACTCTCGATAAAATTTGATAAACGCAGTAGTTTTTGACATATTTTAATTTTTAGAAAAAATTCAATTATGCAAATATTTAGGTAACAATTAAGAAACAATGAAATTCACACAAATTCATTCTTTGATGTCCACGTCGATATTCTCTGGACTACGATAACCATTACTTTTACAATATCTATAAATAAACATCTTGTCTACATATTCACCAACACTTTTTTTAATTTGCAAAAAAAATTACTAATATTGAAAATAAGGTAATTAAACAATAGTTATAAACAGATTTTGTGTTGATTTTCTATTTTGTTCTATTTTCTATGGTAAACTGATTGATTTTTAATTGTTAACTATTTTGGATACGTGACATTTTCTAAAAGTTAAAATATCTCAAAAACTACCGCGTTTATCAATTTTTATCAAAAGTACATTTTTGTGTATTTTTAAATTTTTTGTAATACTTTATATTTAAAAGTGAAAAAATGTTAATAGGTAAAAAAAATAGGGATAAAAACCTTCATGACTTCCCCATATGAGACGCCTCTGGTTGAGATACAGAAACAAAAAAAAGTTTAAATATGCATCTCAATAAGTAGTATCCTTGTATCAAGTTTCAAAATTTTAGTGCAACTAGTATCAGAGTTATTAATAAAAATATGTCACATGCACTTTTAAATGCCTGTAACTCTGTAACGAAAAGTTACCGGACATAGCTTCATATGACATTTTTTGCTCAAAATTAGTTTAGGAATATGCTATTATTTTTTTTTTACACTAGTCCTGATACACCCTGTATAATAATTATTTTTGGATATATTTCTATTTTCAGTTTCAATCCTTCAATTTAAAAAAATAACCAAAAAGTTTTTTAGATAAGTTGTATAAAATTTTAAAAAAATTGACATTCTAATCGCTTGTATATTACAGAAATTGTATCCTTGCACTTTTAATAATTTGAAGATATAAAAGAAATTATAAAGAATAAATTTAATAATAATAGTATATTACTAACCGAAGTGAAAAGTGTGTCATTACTGTAGAGGGCGAAAATAGCTACCAAAGCACAAAGCGTCGTGGTACGAGATGTCCTATAAATGCTATCATTTAAAATGTAAATGAATAATTTTGATAGGTAGGGTCCTATTCTGTAACTCACTCATTAATTTGTAACAGCTGGTTTAAAAATTCAGCGAATCAAGTAGATTGACGTTATAACAAACATTTGGGATTTCTGTTGTTAAATCTGAATCTATTGGATACAAAATTTAACCAGCCGTTAAAAATTAACGGTTTAGTTAAAGAATAGATCCCTAAATAGGTAACAAGTAATTTCTTTTCCAACGAGTAATTTTTAAAGATGAAAACTCGTATATTTAATTGATCTTTTTTGAAAGTGTATAATTCGGTTCTTTTTATTTGTACAGTCCGTGCAACAAATAGAATGACCGCTCGGCAACCTCCACTCCTCTTCGTTCATATTCGTGCTTACGAAAGGTATTAGTAGTTTCTAGGGATGTACAATCTTAGAAATTTGAAATCGATAAAATTGATTTGTCGCGATTGTCGATTAGATCGTTCAAATCGTATTTATGAAAAAAATCTATTTTAATAAAGAATCAAAAGATCGATTTTAATAATAGATCAGACAACCGATTTTAATAAATGATCGATCTTTATTGAGAAGAAGTTTCTACTATCCATACGCTCATCAAATCACGAATTAGCATCTAACGCGCTTCAAATGTTCAAATGCCAATAAGAGATTTTTTAACGATCTTTGAATAAATCTATTTCCTTGTACGCCTGTTACACTATACATATTTTGTTAATAATTAAAATATGTATTATAACAGACCCAATCATAAAATTGCACGTATTTTTTGTCCTAATTCATAGCAAACTTAATTACAGAAACCAAAAAGTACATAATTTTTCCTCCCGCTACCCTTGGTAAGAGAGGTTCGGGATCGTGCTAAAAATCACGTAAAAATGCCCACGTTTTAAGGTCCCTAGAATCCAATTTTAACATTTTCACGATGATGTCTGTATGTGTGTGTGTGTGTGTGTGTGTGTGTATGTGTACAGATTTTGTTGGCACTCTAACTCAAATACTATCATTCAGAAAATTCTGAAACCTTGTATTTCTACCCTATTCTAATATGGAAAGATCCCATTAGATTTTGGTGTAAATCGGATAACCGGAAATGGCACTTTACCTGAAGCTCATAATGATTTTTCTTCAAAAAATACCATTAAATGTCATTTTTTCGCATTTTGTCATTATGAAAATTAAAGATTATTGAATTTTCTATAGAAATACATTAATACTTTTTCTATATAATTTACAGATAAATTTAAAAATCATTTTTTTTTATACATCCCGAAGCCTAAAATAAACACAATTTCTTTGTTACACAGTTCTTATTTCAAATGAATGTAACTGACAGGTGAATGTCACTGTCAAAAACTAATCACTTCAAATTAATAATAGTGACATTTTAAAAAGAAAATAGTAAATAAAGCAATAGTTATATGCAGAGGCGGCGTAGGGCGTGGGCGACGTGGGCCACAGCCCACGGCCTCGCGGTCCGAGGGGCCTCGCGCCTTGGAGATTTATGTATTACTCAAAAGCCATGAACGCGCCGAAAAAAGTGCTTGCGTCTCTATCGCTCACGAGGAATCCCCGCTGCGCGTCGCCGCCGCGCCGGTCTAAAATAGGGTATTCCCCGAACTTGCGTTGCTATCGCTAGCGACGAATTTCCGCCGCAACTTTTGGACGATTTTGTTTTCATACTGTTGGTCGTCAAAGCGTAGACCACTTGGGTTGACTTGTCTGTGAGTCAACACAACAAAGCTAATAACTATACCTACTTATAAACGAATAGATACGTAGCCTAGTATCTATTGAATGGTCGATTATTGATTTATTGTTTGTTATTATTTTATTTACATATAATACTTTATTTTTATATGAAATAAAGGGTAAGGTGTACTAATTATCTAGTAGTATTATGTAAGTACCTAAACCGAGCAGACAGAAAGATAGACGAGACGGAGGCAGTAGCGTAGCTATCACAGGGCAATTCGGGCAAATGCCCGAGGCCCCCAAGTTTTAGTGGTCCCGATTAAATCTAATAAACGATATATTAAAATAATCAATTTTCAATTTCGCAAAAATAATACACAAGGAAATATTTTTAATAATGACAGTTATTTTTTACTTTATACATTTAATGCCCAAATTATTGTCGTCTCTTTCTTTGAATAATTAGCATTCCGTATCGAAAAGAAATTTTAAATATAAGACTACAATATTCATTATATTTTTTTATACACAACCCATATATTATGAGGGCATAATTATACTGTTTATAGTTGTATTATGGCATGGTCCATTTTCTTCCGCGTAGTGCAAAGTTACGGGTTGTGTATAAAATTTTGTATTATTCGTATGTCTTATTAGGTATATAAAACACTAAAGAAAAATTTAAACACTCGACCTTCGGTCTCGTGCCGAAATTTTTCTTTCGTATTTTATATGCCTTATAATACATGCATATGATAAATAACTATTATGCCACTTTTTGTTTTGCATTAAATTATATAATTTTTTTTTTATTTTAAAAGTCTGTCTTCATGCGCGAGCAGAGGGCCTCGCAAAATGTATCTTGCCCACATAAAATTATGTTCTTGCGCCGCTACTGGTTATATGCAATGAAACAGTTTGCTGCATTAGTTAATACGTAGGTATGTATTTAAATTAATAAAAATTAAATAGCAGGAGGTTTTGTGTTGGCCACATCAGATTTTTAAATTTACATATCTCGCTTATACAAAGAGCTAATTTAATCATACTTGATGTTTTCGACACAGAATTCAATTCTCTAAAATTTTTATTTGAAGCATTTATTATTAAAATTAAAATAACACTATTTTTTCAAGAAAAACTGATAACAGCTTCAAGTAAAGTATCACTTCCGGGCAGACCAGTTTAACTAAAATCTATTATGCTTTCCCATTGACATAGGAGTATTATATACCAATTTGAAAAGTTTTGGATTATATTATTTTAATATAGTTTTGCATTAAAATCTACTATAGGCTTCAAGTAAAGTACCACTTCCAAAAGTTAGGTAATGACCGAAAAGGGAGGTGCACAACTAGATGTTATAACAGTCATAAATACAAAATTTTAACTTTCTACGGCTTCCCGTTTTTCAGTTATGCGAGATACGTACGTACGTACAGACGTCACGACGAAATTAGTCAAAATGGATTCAGGGATGGTCAAAATGTATATTTCCGTTGAAATCTGGAAACCGAAATTTTTCGCGATTACAATACTTCCTTTACTTCGTACAAGGAAGTAAAAAGATCAATTTTTTTTAAAAAAGATCAATCAAGATTGATCAATCGATATTTTTCGCAGCTCTACTAGGTAGTACCTATAAGCTTTATACTTAGGATTGTACAAATACTTTCCACTTCACTTTGCCATTTCGCATGCAACCTTAGAATGAGTAGCTAGTAGTGTAGTACTAAAAAAAAAAATCTGTTGTGGCCAGCACAAGACCTCTCGCCATTTCCATATTAGGCTATATAAGTATTGTATTGCACTTCCCTTTCGAACCGTCGTTTTACAACAAAAAAATACAGAACTTTACCCAAATATTGATTTTTATTGTATTTAACATGTCTTATGCACACATATAATTCTAATTACATATATCTATTTTTCATTGTATGAGGAAGTTTCTAAATGTCTGAGATTCTTCTAATTCATTAAACAGATTTTACTACAATTTTACCTATAATTTCAAATATTTAATTAATAAAACAATAAGAAAAGTTAAATATACTTCCCACTAAAACTGTTGATATTTGACAATGACATGTGTCATGTTATAAACATTGGAATTTGTCAACTGGTTTCCTTAGTGCCTTGGCCTCTGCGATTAGTTTACTCTATAAATTATAGTGTCTCTATTTCTAAATCTATACAAGATATAATAAAAATTTTAAGCGTATTAGATGGAGAATTTTATGTTCTTCAATATTTAATACAAAAAACTCCCAAAAAATTATATTTAGAAGATTTTTTTTAAGAAACTACTACTTCCGGTTGTTCAATTATTACCAAAACCTTTCAGCTCTTTCCAGGAATGTCAGATTGAAGAAACTGCAGTTAAATATTTTTTAAGTCTTATAGTTTTGGAGGAATCGTTCCTCCAACATCCATACATACACACGCACACACACACACACACACACACACACACACACACACACACACACATACACACATCCACACACACACAGACATCAATTTAAAAAATGTTATAATCGGATTATAGGGACCTTAAATCGTGCTTATTCAATAAAATCTGGATATGCGAATTTTAGCATGAGTTCAATACCTCTCTTAGCGAGAGGTAAAAATGAGTAAAAAACTTAATCAACATGGGTCCGATCTTCAAGAGTTTCTGCTATCTCCAAAACTATTTGTCAGTTTTTCTTCGCTTCTAATACAAAATGACTTCTTTCTCGGAAATTATTTGAAGATTGGAGCTATGTTGATTAAGCTTTTTTACTCATTTTGGTTAGTTCTATACTGTGTGAACCATGAAAACCGTGACAAATGTCGTCTGTCCTGTAAGACTATAGTGGGAGTTTTTAATATGGTTAGATTATTTAATTTGGCATTGAAGAGTATCTAAATAGGCCTAATTTTAATACCATATTAAACGCCTATGTCACGGTTTTCATGGGTCACACTACATACCCTTAAAATTTGCGACATTGGTTTAGAAACAGCATGTATATTGTTTATGAAAAATCACTAAATTAATTAATCATTTCACTATAATTAAATTTTATTATTAAAACGCAACATTTAAAATATATGACACGTTAATTAATTTTACAGTTTTAATTAATAACCATAAATTTTATTTTTCATTAAGTTGACATAATAAAAATTTACATTATGTTGCCGTAATAAAAATTTAATTTCATTATTTATAACATATAATTCTAGTTTATAAACTTAAAAAATTTAAATGGCCAGCACATTTGCTGCAACATATGTATGTAAATGTAATTCAGTCCATACTTCCAATAATCTTATTAGATGCACTATTCATATTCCATACAAGAAAGCCTTTGATGTAAATGAATATCGTGGCCGTGTCTAGGGAAAATTATAGCATCCATCAATATCTCTCTATAAATAGAACTGTTTCTGCCATATTCAATGCTTAGATACAATATTTATATATTTACATATAACCTAATATTTCATTTCTCAGGTAAATAATAATGAATATGAATAATTTTGAACCGACAGTATAAAATGTTGTCAATACAACCTCCATGAAAGTAAATTTGTGATTTTAGCTTTAAAAACAGTTAACTTGTATTTTTGTTGTAATCAATGGAGTTAAATAATTATTGTGTATCAATATTTTAATTTAATTTATAAAATATACATTATACATAGGTACATTTACATGTCATTTCAGATAACCTTGTACCCAGGACCGGTTGGAAGTTTTAGGAGTTTCGAGAAAAGTTGTTAATGGAGCCCAAAAATATTTACAAAAAAAAAATCAGAAAAATATTATAATTTATTAAACATAGATAATTTATGAAAAAATTTATAAATGAGGGTTAAGCTGTGAAAATTAAAAAAAAAATTACAGGGAAACCGCTCAAAAGCAGCTGTAGACACGTGTTTCGCTCTTTCGATGTTATATTTATCCACAATTGGTGGAACTTATTACAATGCAACAAAAGTGTATTTGGCTGCTTACAGGAGCTGTTACAATTTGTTGATTTTCTATTCACGATTTCCAGTTAATGTCCATTTGTTAACATGCTATGCTATACTAATGAGCTTTAATAAGAGCGAAACACGTGTCTACAGCTGCTTTTGAGCGGTTTCCTTGTAAAAATTTTTTTTAATTTTTTATACATAATTTAATTTACAAACATTAAGTAGATACGAAGATATACGTATACATAATTATATCACTTTTAGGTAAGGAAGGTATTGCCTTTGGTCAAATTCGGTGATGAATTTTTAATGAATAAGTACGTTTTAGGGTCCCTAAAGTACTATTTTAATAGTTAGTAGTTACTAGTGTGTCTATATGTGTAACAAAAATTATTCCATTATACGACGATTTTATGCAAATGCAAGGTTGTTCGCCTTATGATAATTATTTTACATACAATATAATTGAGATAGATGCATGATGTAAGTATAATTATTGTAAAATGACCAAAAATATGTGCAAAAAGAAAAATTAAATAATTCCGATGAAGAAGTTTGAGAGAACATATAATTTTCAGTGTTCAGTGTCTGGAGGTTCGCAACACTGAACATAAGTTCGTTTGTTTGACTGAGAGCAACTTACAGATATGTCAAAATAACATAAAAATAAATATTCCAGTAAAAAACAATTTTTGGAGGTCTTGAATTTGCTGTTACAGTTCTTGCAAAGTTTGTGCGTCGGTTTCTATTGGCATCTTCGGTGAATAATTATCGTCTTTAGATTTGCACTAACACACACCTGACATCATGTAACGTTTATATTTATGTTGTTTAAAATAATATATCAAATTTTCTATTATTATTTTATGTTCACTTTTTTCGGCGCCAACTACATGTAAACTCAAACAACGGACGTTCCGAAAAGGCATTTGGTTACAAGCGCCATCCTGCGGACTGGTGTTGCAGGGTGGAACTATTACTTTGCAATTAGAAAACTATTGAGGTGTAAGGGCCAGGATGGGGAGAACGGAAAAAATTACGGTTGGCAACCCTGAAGTCTAATCTTAATAGTTTCAATGTAAATCCGCCCCTGTGTGCGTGTCTACCTGTTTGCGTCGTGTAAACGTCTGCCCACGTGACAATGGGGAGAATGCCAGCTACGTTTTTATGAAATTGATAACCTTAGTTCGAGGGAAAACACTTTCGGAATAAATAACTACACTCTATTGTGTTATCTACACAAGAAGAATGGCCTGTACTAACCTATGCAAAATAACAGCTCACGCTGTAGAATACTGATAATGTATGATAAATATATACTAAACTTTACAAAAAAGTGGAACTGTTTTGTTGTTATCGGTTTAGACATTGTAAATAAGTGTGTTTGCTAACATACCGGAGTGATAGTAAGTTCTCGTTTACAGTTACATATGATTATAATATTAACTTTGTTGTATTCTGTATGAGTCATAATTAAATTTGAATTTATGAAGTATGTAAACTTTTTATTTATCTTATTATGTAAATATAAGGTAAACTTGAACAGATTCGTTTATTTATTTATGTAAATCATTATAACATGAAATGCATAATTCATGAATTTATATAATTTAATTACTGTTGCACAACACTTAGAAAATTGTTTAGAATTTATTATTAATTTTTAGTAGCGATATGTTGGATGGGTGAACGCTCAGCAACAAAAATTTATCACACTGCGGCTCGGTGCGCCCGGCACCCTTACACCGAAAGGTACAAAAAGGGTTACAGATTATATATATATATATATATATAATTTTGAGTTGTGTGTTATGATAAATAATATAAAAGTTTTTAAAGTTAAATTTTCTTGTAGTTGATCGCACGTGTAACATGTTGCTTTGGTGTTCCTTAAACTTTTGAAACTATTTATCCTTCCCAAAGTGCAACTATATACATTATAAAAATTATATTGCATTGAACACATCGCTAAAATTGCATGTATGTACATTCTTTAATTTAAAATATTTATCTAACGATTCATATTTAAAAACTAAACAATAGGTAATTGTATCTATTTTTAATTTGAATATAAACTTCTACATATTATTAATATAATAATATTTTCTTCATTAAACATTATCTTCAAACAAATGAAATTAAAGGTATTTACTTGAAAACTCAACAATGAAAAAATAATATTACTAAAAGATATTGAAAATAAAATAAGTATGTATACATTTTTAAATTTAAACCACGATTTAAATTCTAAATCAACAGGTATTTTGCACATTACTATTTTAGAAATTAAATATGTAAATTGAATTTTCCAATTTATCATAAACTAAACAATCTGCGTAATATTTTAAATTGGAGCATCTTACACAGTTACATATATTTTGTTATGAATTATAATAGATATTTGAAGAAAGGGGTGGAAGGACCAACCGTTGAATGGTTTACAGGTGAAAACAAAAGACATAAAAAAATGGTCCACTTGTATCGTAAAATTCTTTATTACGGACGTTTCGGGCCTAGGGCAAGCCCATCTTCAGCAATCGTTGAATATACAGTAATAATTAAAATTTATGACAATTTTTACCTTCCGTCAAAAGGAAGGTATCGTCTTTGGTCAAAAAATTCGGTGGTGAGTTTTTAATGAATAAGCACGTTATAAGATCCCTAGAATACGATTTTACTAATTTTACATTGATGTTTTTCTGTGTGTGTGTGTGTGTGTGTGTGTGTGTGTGTGTGTGTGTGTGTGTGTGTGTGTGTGTGTGTGTGAGTGACAAATTTTTCTCCGACGATAACTCCAAAACTACAATTCTAAAAATTACGATTCTTTCATATTCCTCTTCTTTACAACCATATGAAGAGCTGATTAGATTTTAGTTATAATTGGTCAACCGGAAGTACCCTTATTTGAAGTTCTTAACAGTTTTTCTGGAAAAAACGTAGTTAAATATCAATTTTCGACATTTTATGATCATTAATATGAAAGCAAATCTTATTCTCTATACGATTTGATTATACATTTTCCTTCATATTCAATAGATATAGAGTTATAGAGAGATTAAGAGAGGTTAACTTTCAAAAATCAGTCAGCTTTGTAAAAATTATGGAAACAGCAGATATATTCAAAAAATTCTAATTGACAGATGTCAGTGTCAAGTGCAAAACCAAAGTGGAAAGTATAGGATCAGAAAGTAACAAAAGTGACAGAGTGTCCCTCGCAAAGTGACTTACAGTTTCAATGCCAGGAGTACGAGGAAGGCCAAAGAAAAGATGGAAGGACCGTGTAGCAGAAGATTTGAGAAAGGAATAACTGTGTGAAGAAGATGCGTTGGATAGAAATGAGGAAATGTCAAGTGCAATTTACATAATGGTCGTCCGTGCTATAATTTTACTGGATTTGTAGAATTCTTTTAAAAGGAACTTGCAATATGGAATTTGTAAAAAATAGTGTGTTCGTATTATAATTTTACATGATATATAGAATCTTTTCCAAGGAAATTTTGGTACGGGATTTGTACAAAATACATCGAATTGACGGAAGGTTTTGTGCTGGCCACAACAGATTTTTTAAAGTTGTATTAGCCACGATGATCTATATGAACTACATCGAAAACAATTTTAAATACAGTATTTCAACAACCTTCCGAATCAATTCGGAGTTGGTGAAATACGTAACAGCTAGATCAAATATTTCACTAATAATTTCAGACAAATAAATAAATAAATAAATAAATATGAATGTATACCATCATGTCTTATTACTCATTTCTGGGTGTTCCAATCTGCTTTTATTCCCAGACTTCGGTAATGATGATATATCTATACCCTGAACCGTTGAGGACTTTTACCAGGTGTCACCTTACGGTCTCTCAATGTTGTGGAGAGAGCACCGCAGACCGTAGTCACTTTTATGCTACTAGAAAATTTGATATAATTTTACTTTTCAAGTTTCAACTTGGTCTGCTAATGTTTTGAGTTACTACTAGTTCGTAACGTATTATTTAAAAAAAAGTACATTTAAATTCATACAGTTTACAAATAAACGAGATTACCTATTTCATTATTGAAAATCAAAATATATTAATTTGGTTTTCTAATATACTTCATGCATTTTAATGTGATTTCGTGTATGTAAATAAAATAAAATTTACAAAAAAAAATAAAATGTTCTGGAGTAATAATTAAATTACTATTGCAAATAAAATAAAAATCAATTTTTAAATAAATAAAATTCATATGAAATGTTTGCGATCAAAATTCGCAATTAACCTGCATTTGTGAAATATTTAGTTCAACATATATCAAAGCACAATACTGCAAACGAACAGGTTTTTATTGCAATGCAAACGTAATTAATTTGAAGGCTGCGATTGTTGAATGACGATGCACGGCACTGACACTACACTCCGTATTCACATTCAGACACTGCACTGCTTGTGATCGCGAGCTTCGAGGAAGCCACATAATGTTCGCTATGAAATACTATACCAGAGACGCCCTTTCAGTATATGGATCATACACCCGTGGGATTATTTTTCCACAATCGTTATTCTACACATAAAATTATTTTACGTCATTAACATTATGTGTTTACATATGCCAAACAATAAAATATGCTATAAAATTGTTCATTGTGTTTGTATTTGTGCGAAACTGCTTTTGTTCATTACTTTGCAAATAAAAAACAATCTGTTGTGGCCAGCACAAGACCTCTCGCTATTTTCATATTAGGCCATATAAGTATTGTATTGCACTTCGCTTTCGAACCGTCGTTTTATAACAAAATATTACAGAACTTTACCCAAATATTGTTTTTTATTGTATTTAACATGTCTTCTGCACACATATAATTCTAATTATATCTATTTTTCATTGTATGAGGAAGTTTCAGAAATGCCAGAGATTCTTCCAATTCATTAACCAGATTGGCGGTATTTCTGATGGATATATGCATTTTACCTATAATTTCAAATATTTAATTAATAAAACAATAAGAAAGATTAAATATACTTCCCAGAAAAAGCTATCAGAATGTCACAAAAACTGTTGATTTTTGACACTGACATGTGTCATTTACAAACTATATTATAAACATTGGAATTTGTCAACTGGTTTCCTTAGTGCCTTAGCCTCTGCGATTAGATTACTCTATAAATTTATAGTGTCCTTATCTCTAAATCTATACAAGATATAATAAAAATTTTAAGTGTATTAGATGGAGAATTTTATGTTCTTCAATATTTAATAAAAAAATCCTAAAAAATTATATTTAGAAGAATTTTTCTAAGAAACTACTACTTCCGGTTGTTCAATTGTTACCAAAACCTTTTCAGCTCTACCCAGGAATGTCAGATTAAGAAAACTGCAGTTAAATATTTTTTATAGTTTTTGAGGAATCGTGTCCACAACATACAGACATACACACATATACACACATACACACACACACACACACACACACACACACACAGACATCATTTTAAAAATGTTATAATCGGATTCTAGGGATCTTAAATCGTGCTTATTTAATAAAATCTGGATATGCGAATTTTAGCATGAATCCAATACCTCTCTTAGCGAGAGGTAAAAACAATCTGTTGTGGCCAGCACAAGACCTTCCGTTAATTCGATGTATTTTGTACAAATCCCATATCAAATCCTATGAAAAGACTATAAATTTAATAAAATTATAACATGAACATACACTATGTAAATTGTACTTGACACTTCTTTCTTCTTCAGGTTTTCCCTATTTTATTAGGGGATCGCTGTTTCTTACTCTTCTCTTCTACTCATTCCTGTCCAACGCATTTTCTTCACACAGTTCTTTCTCTCTCAAATTTTCTGCTACACAGTCCTTCCACCTTCTCTTTAGCCTCCCTCGTACTCACGGCATTGAAATTTCCAATCTTGAAGCAAAGCTGCAACTGCAAGAGACTAACATCTGTCAATTAGAATTTTTTGAATATATCAGCTGTTTCCATAATTTTATTAAAGCTGACTGATTTTTGAAAGTTAATCTCTTTATAAATGTCGAAAAATGATATTTAACTGTGTTTTTTCTAGAAAAACTGTTAAAAACTTGGAAAAACTAATCAGCTCTTCATATGGAGGTAAAAAAGAGGAATACGAAAGAATCATAATTTTTAGAATTGTAGTTTTGGAATTATCGTCGGAGAAAAATTTGTCACACACATACACACGGACACACACACAGATACACATATACAGCCATCAACGTAAAACTAGTAAAATCGTATTCTAGGGATTTCAAAATGCGTTTATTCATTAAAAACTCTCCATTGAATTTTTTGACCAAAGACAATACTAAAACTAAAACATTATACAAGAAATATTACAGAATAATAATTAATCAAAAGTTTTTGTACTTATCATATGAATAAAACAGTTCATTAACTATTATGATACATGCACTCTGAAAGCTTTTATATGTAGTATAATTAAATGAACATTATCTCTTATTATAATATACAACAAAGACGAACAAATGTTGTCTATAATGGATATGCGACACTATGCAATAATTATTATTTATGAAGCTGTTTAAACGGGAATCAGATTACATTGAATGGAATGTCTAACATGAAATACATAAAAAAATCTGTTGTGGCCAGCACAAAACCTTCCGTCAATTCAATGTATTTTGTATATATCCCATACCAAAAGTTCCTTGAAAAAGATTCTGTATATCCTATAAAATTGTAACACGAACACACTATTTTTTACAAATTCTATACCGAAAGTTCCTTTCCCTATTTTATTAGGGGTCGCTGTTTCTTACTCTTCTCTTTTAATCATTCCTGTCCAACGCATCTTCTTCACACAATTCTTCCTCTCTCAAATCTTCTGCTACACAGTCCTTCCATCTTCTTCTCTTTGGAGGGACACTCTATCACATTCACCATAACTTTCTGACCCTACTTTCAACTTTGGTTTTGCATTTACAACTGACATCTGTCAATTAAATTTTTCTGTTGTTTCCATAATTTTAACAAAGCTGACTAATTTTTGAAAGTTAATCTCTCTTAATGTCTCTATAACTCTATATCTATTGAATATGAACGAAACTGTATAATCAAACCGTATAGAGAATAAGATATTCTTTCATAATGATAATCACAAAATGTCGAAAAATAATTTTTAACTGCGTTTTTTTAAGAAAAACTGTTAAAAACTTCAAATAAGGGTACTTCCGGTGGATCAATTATAACCAAAATCTAATCAGCTCTTCATATGGATGTAAAGAAGAGGAATACGAAAGAATTATAATTTTTAGAATTGTAGTATTGGAGTTATCGTCGGAGAAAAATTTGTCACACACGGACACACACACGGACACACACACGGACACACACACACACACACACACACACATACATACATACATACATACAGACATCATCTTAAAAATAGTAAATTCGTATTCTAGGGGCCCTAAAACGTGCTTATTCATTAAAAACTCACCAACGAATTTTTTGACCAAAGACAATACCTTCCTTTTACGGAAGGTAAAAAGTGTCTATTAATACTATCAGTACCTTTTGTTTTTAAGTGTCATTATTTTATAATGATAAATTCTAATCATTAATTTTTAAGCAATTATTGAAAATTTAACCAATGAAAACAGTATTATATTGATAAATTCCGTTACCTCGACAAAATTTCGCTACCAAGTAAACAGTTGATATTATTTATATCTGTTAGTGTGACAATTAATATTTCATGGTTAAAAATAATTTCTAATATTAAATTGTTTTATTTCGGAATTAATCGTACCAAATACCACACAACCTCTGATTTTTCTCAGATAAACTTTTATTTTTAAGCACTCATTTTTTTTTTGCTTTTAAGCAAAATCACTCAAGCAAACTGACATTAGGTAAAACCCCTTCTCCTTCGGAGTCGGGATTTACCATGCAGTGTGCTTTCGTTTGTTACTAAACGTGCAAAATAAAAATCAGAAGTTCTTGTGATATTACTTTTAACTGTCTGCATAGTTACATACCGGGAGTCCCAAGTATTTCTTAAACATAGCAATTAAACATGAGAATAAAACAGCTTTTGTGCCTCCGCCAGGTATAGATTGTTTTGCATATTTTAATTGAGCTAATTGTAAGTAATATACCGTGAGTATTTTTAAAGTGAAACATTGGGTTTATCCATGGTTACTTGACATTTGATTGACAGCAATGTATTTGCCCGTTCCATTTAAAATGAAACATAGGGAACGAATTTGACATTTAATAAGACGTCAATAGAGGTTAATTTTGTTTAAATAATTATACCTGCATTCTAAATTAAAATTAGTTGTAGAAAAATATAGTGTACACCTTGTGCCCGAGTGGTTTCCTGACTCGGCTAAATTTCTTGCAATATTTAAATATAATACTTCTGCCAAATTCATTCCCCATGTGTCATTTTAAATGAGACAGACAAATACACTGCTGTCAATCAAACGTCAAATCATAACTTATAGGGAAATTCAAGGATTCTGTCATATTGACAAGATGTCAAAATAATAAATAATTATTTCTAAAAATTAAATTTAGATGTAGAAAAAATACTGTGTGCTCCTTGTGCCCGAAATATGTTTAGTGCTCTCGAGTGGTTTTCTGACTCCGCTAAATTTCTTATAATATTTTAATATAATACTTCTGTCAAATTCGTTCCCTATGTTTCATTTTATATGGGACGGTATAGTAATCGATATTAAACTGAAAAATGGCAAATGACATTTTAATGTAGGTACAACTTAAATTTTAACACTTGGATATTTTAATTCACGGAAGAAAAAATAAATTGAAAAATAAGAACCGGGTCCCATTAAGCATACTTTATAATTTAAATTATGCTCAGAAAGTTAATGACAAACGGGAATCTGATTGCTTGATTGTTAAGAGAAATACCGCAGACCACAATGACCGATAGTATTTACTCTAAATTTTAGTCACCCTAACTAATAACCATGACTACCATTTAGAAATACATTGGGATGATTAAAAAACAACTTAATTTGTTACTTTAGTCAACGCTTAATCACCCCTGTTTAAGAGTAAATTCTACCGGTCATTATATTATAACTATTTGTGCTCGAAACACACACAAGATTTTTTCTACAATCACCACAATTGGGTCCTCTCCATAACAAAAAATAATAAAATGTATACTTTATGCTTACAGTACTGTTCAATAAATAACGATTGGCTAATATAAAAGATACTCTGCTGCCAACGCGAAAATGTTAAAAATTATCAACAATTCATACAGCAAAAAAATTTACAATAAATATAGTAAACCGTGGTATAATAATAACTGTCGAGAACTTAAAAAATTAGCAAAACGTAATTTAAATATTTATCAAAAGAGTCGAACGAATTCTAAACTAACTAGTTACTTAACTTCAAAAAAATCCTACTTAGATTACATAAAAATATGCAAACGCGATTACTATAAACAACTATCAGAATCTATAAGTAAAACGCATACTCCTAAGGAGTTTTGGGAAACAGTAAATGCCATAAAGGGTAAAACATTCCCTATTAACGAAATAGAAATGAAAGAATGGGAACTATTTTTCAAAAATATTTATATAACTAATAATAATTCTATAAACACTTCATTCCAAGACTGTTTGCACCCTTATTTAGATTGTGCTATTTCAATAGATGAGCTAGAAACAAGCATCATAAGCTGTAAAAACAAAAAAGCACCAGGAAATGATGACATTACGTACGAATTTTATAAACATTTAACCCCGGCATGGTTACATTATCTCCTAAATTTTTATAATACCATATTACAATCAGAATGCATCCCTGAATCTTGGTGTCAGGTACAAACTGTTTTATTTTATAAAAAAGGTGACAAAAAAGACCCTTTAAATTATCGACCAATAGCATTATTTAACACCGTATGCAAAATATTTACCCAAATCTTATATAGTCGCTTACAAACTTGGATTGAAGATAATCAAATTTTAGATGAATCGCAAATGGGTTTTAGAAAACACAGAGGGACAACAGATAGTATATTTTGTCTACAGGCTATTGTAAACTTACAACTTAGACTAAAGAAAGCTGAAACATATGCAATTTTTGTTGATTTCAAACGTGCGTTTGACACCGTAAAACATGACATACTATGGAATAAATTATATGCATTTGGTGTTTCCTCAAAATTCATTAGGATACTACAAAACCTGTATAATAATGCTTTTCTTCAAATAAAAAATAAAGGATTGCTATCAAAAAAATACGAATAACTCAAGGCGTTTTACAGGGAGAAATTCTTTCTCCTTTACTATTTTCACTCTTTACAAACGACATTAAAATCTTTTTCCAAAATTCGGGAGTAAGAGGACTGAATATCGACAATTATAATGAACTACTTCTACTTGCATATGCAGATGATATTGTTATTTTCTGTAATAGTCCAATAGATGTACAAAGAAAATTAAATATTTTGTACCAATATTGTAACGAAAACGAATTAATACTCAACACAAATAAAACCAAAATTTTAATTTTTCATAAAGGAAGACCACCAACTACTAATCAGTTTTTATATGATAATTCCCCGATTGAGGTTATAAATGCATTCAATTATTTAGGCCTAACTTTCTCTAGCTCAGGAAAATTTAACCTGGCAGCAAAAGAAAGCATTAGAAAAGCGACAATAGCAATTCATTCAACTAAAAAAATATTAATAAATGCTAAATCAAACAAATGGCCAGAGAAAATAAAGTTACTAAATTCTATAGTCAATAGCGCTGCATTGTTCGCAAGCAATGTCATTGAAAAAGCTCAACTATCTTATTTAAAAAGTATATTACAATGTCCAAGGAATACACCTAATTATTTAATTAGACTCGAACTAGGAGTATCACCATTGGCTGTTCAGGTTTGGAAAAGAACTCTGAATTGGTGGAGAAAAATTTTATTTATGGAAAATGATAGATTACCAAAATTGTTATATAATAGATTAGTTTCCCTCGCTACTTCTCCTATTTTTAAACCAGAAAACAATTGGGCAATACAAATTAAAAATTTTCTAACCGATCTAGGATTCCTAGACACATGGGACTCACAAGAAATCAGTAAATCAAAAATAAAAGAAATAATCACAGTGTACGAAACATCTTTACGTAATAAAGATATCATTGCTGCAATTAACTCAAGTTATAATAACTACTATATAAAATTTATTGACTTTTCAATTAATAATAAATATCTTTCCTTCAATCTATCAATACATAAACAAAGAATTATGTGTCAAATAAGAATCGCAAATAAATCAGGTTTGAAAATTTTTCATAATAATATAAAATACGAACTAGATGCAATTAACACATGTACTATATGTAACAGTTTCGAATTAGAAGATATGTACCACTTTTTCTGCGTCTGTCCTATTTACATTGAACTTAGAAATATTTATTTGATAAAGTATCTTCCCGATATTAGGAGTGATACCGATCTATATAAGCTTTTTGATGGATTAGATACCAAAAAAGTCAACAACCTGTACTACTTCACAATAGGTGCCTTTAAATTGAGAGCCTTCTGCTATAACGAGTAGTATTTTTTATTTTATTATTAAATGATGTTAATATTTGTAGATATACTGTACAATTGTTTTTTTTTTTTGTTTTTTTCATATATGCTATTTTCATGTAATGAGAAGCTTATGCTACAATAATTAGAATTACTTTATTAGTAAATATTCGAATCGTAGCACATTTTTATAATAATATTATAAGTACAAATGTATGTCCAACCAATATTGTATGAGATGTACTTTTTTTCTCAAACAATAAATTTATTATTATTATTATTATTATTATTATTATTATTATTATTATTATTATTATTATATAATACTCCTGTCAAGCCTATGGCACACTTAAGCCTATGGCACACTTATCGATGAGCATCAGAGAGCATCGATGAGTTCATTGATTCGTTCCCTATGTTTCATTTTAAATGGAACGGGCAAATACATTGCTGTCAATCAAATATGAAGTCGTAACCAAGGATATGACAAACTCAATGTTTCACGTTAAAAAATACTCACGGTATTTGAATTTGAAATGCAAAACAGATAAAACAAAATGTTGGGAGTGTCTACTGCAATGGTCAGACAGAACCGCAAAAAAAAAAAAATAGTGAACTGTCGCACATACGCAGAGCGGCCACTTCTCGAACAGAACCTAAAACCGCTGTCTAAAACTGTTTATTTTTAACACTGACATGTGTCATTTAAAAACTATCTTATAAAGATTGGAATTTGTTAATTGGTTTCCTTAGTGCCTTAGCCTCTGCGATTAAAGTACTCTATATATTATAGTGTCTTTATCTCTAAATCTATACAAGATATTATAAATTTTTTTAAGTGTATTAGATGGAGAATTTTATGTTCTTCAATATTTAATAACAAAAATTTCCAAAAAAAATATATTTAGAAGAATTTTTCTAAGAAACTACTATTTCCGGTTGTTCAATTATTACCAACACCTTTTCAGCTCTTCCCAGGAATGTCAGATTGAGGAATCCATAGTTAAACAATTCTTAAGTTTTATGATTTTTGAAGAATCGTGTCTACAACATCCAGACATACACACATACACACATACATCCACACACACACACAGACATCATTTTAAAAATGTTATAATCGGATTCTAGGGGCCTTAAATCGTGCTTATTCACTGAAATCTGGATATGCGAATTTTAGCATGAATCTCTCTTAGCGAGAGGTAAAAAATCATAGAAACTATGATTCATTTCTTCTCCGTTTTAGAGATATCGATAGAAACACGCAAAATCTATTCTAAAAAGAATGCTATGCAACTAGATATTGTTAATTGTTTTACATCCGTTTAACATGCCATATTTCATCACCCATTTTAACCCATATTTTTAACTTTGTCATACCGTGTTTCTATCTGATCTGGTATTTAAAATTACGAAACGAACAAAGACCACGTACTTGCAGTAATCATTAACTGACCACGATGATGGAAGTAAGTCAGTTGAGATGGTTTGGGCATGTGGAGAAAATAACGAGTGAATAGCGTGAATGTCAGTGAAGTTGAGTGTTCGGTCGACTGTACATCCAGTGTGTAAGTCGATGTTTATGGTTAGTGGTGTGCTAAGGGTGAGAAAGTTTCTGAGCGAACAGAAAAAGAAGCATGTATGATTGCGATTATGAATGTGAACGAGGCGAAAAAGTGTGCTAGGGTAGGAATATGTGGCAAAGGATAACCGCTGCATGAATGCTTTTGTTCGGTGTTGTGGTAATCCAGCATGCGGAATAAGCGAAGCTTTATGTAGGTACGTGGGTATGTATGTATGATGAATATTTATTTTATTGTAAATTATTCTGTATCGAGAATTTAATGGAATTACATGAGCATTGGCGGGACTTGGAGCAGGGCTTTAAATTTAAATTCCAAAGGCCTCAGATACAAATCCCGCAGAATTATAACACTGTAACAAAAAATTTAATCTAAAAACTCAGTATAAATAGAATCATGTATTTTTCTTATATTTTCAAATTTAATTCTAGTAGTTACATACAGGGAATTTATTTTGACATGCAACATTACTTCCATGGTTGTCAAAAAATGACAGCAATGTAATATTTGTCCATTTTAAAATGCAACATACGAAATTTGTAGTTTTCAGAATACAAAACTAATTTCCAATAAATTAGCCTACATACGATTAACAAAAAATCAAAACATGAATGTTGCACAACTTAACAAACTTTAACTTACAAAAATTCATAATTTTCATGTAATAAATGTTAAAAAATATCCCCATTCACACTGGCAATATTCTAGTCGATCGTAATAAGAAATGACACCATTTGTGATGTGTTTTGGAGGTATCTCCTGTGCTGCAATACTATTTATAATGTTGCATTTTAAAATAGAAAATATTACATTGCTGTCATATTTTGACAACCATGGAAGTGATGAACCATAATGTTGCATTTTAAAATAAATTCTCTGTATGAATATTTTATACGAAGATTTTCAACCAATCACATTGTAGCATTTTTTTAATTTGGACCAATGACTATCGAATATCAGTAAATATATGCGAAGCATGCCAGACGTTATAATCCTACAGTTCCTAAATCCTATACGTTATAAATGTCAGAATTCCTAAATCCCACAAGTTATAAAGTTACCCCCACCACCAATGACGTAATGTTCAGACAGTATAATCCTACAAGTGATAAAATCATGAATCAGTACGGGACAAAATGTTCAGGCCGGTAATACAGGTCACTATTATGAGTGTATAGTTTGCCTATTACACCACAGATGCTATTTTTTTACCGCGTAGAATTTTAAATAGGTACAGTCAATAGGAAAAATAAAAACAAACTTAAGATAACTATTTTTATATATGTATTTATCGTGTAGTTCGGTATTATTTTTATATTTTTACTTCCCTCTACCTCTATAAAAAGGATAAAGGGATCGTGGTAAAAAAAACTCTATTCACTGCAATCTATGTATTCAAGTATTTTAGCGATAATCGACTGAGGAATGGATGAGGGTTAAGGAAAAGGAAAAATAATCGTGCAAGCAGTCTGCAATGAAATTATTTATTTCAAGCCAACGTTTCGACTAATACGTTAGTCTTTTTCAGGGCACTATAAACAATACAAAAATTTGCAATAGGGGTACAGAACGAAAAACAAAAAACCTGAAATGTAGTACAAAAATAATGCACAAATATTTACAGAAAATGAGACATGAGGAACAAATAAATTAATCACAGAGTACAGAGTTGATCGTCGTATTTTATAAAAACATAAATAACATTTAAAAAGATGAAAAGTCAATAATGATAATAAAATTAATTAATAAATAAATGAGATAATGTAAAATTTTGTCGTCAAGGGATGTAAAATAATACGCAACGAGGACAACACCATCGCCCCTAAATGGTACAGAAACCGGTTTCTTCATCCAGATTATTGAATTATAAATCATACCATCCCATACACCAAAAGATAAACATAGCAAAAAATATGAAAAATCGTGCTCTACAACTAACACATCCAAAATACCATATAGAAATAAAAAACAAAATTAAACTTTTATTAACAGAAACAACTATCCAAAGAAATTAATAAAGAAAATCATGAAAGCTTCAACTGTCAGATATTCACAAGTAAATAATAATGAAACTAGGTACATGTCTCTACCATATGTCAAAGACCTGGCGCCAAAATTCAAAAAATTAATAAAAGATAAATTAGACAAAGATATAGCATTCAAACAACATAAAACAATAGGAAATCTCTTCAGCAAAATCAAGGACAAAAACAATAAATTTATACAATCCAATATAATTTATAAAATAAGACTTGCTGAACACAAAAGAAACTGTAATAAAATTAAAGAAAACATAAACAATAATACGAAATGTGCTTTAGTAGATCATATTCGTATAAACCATGAATTTCATTTTGAGAATACAAAGGTATTCACAAACGACTTACATTAGAAATGCTTCACATAAAATCATACAATAATAACATAAATCATCAGACAGATATAGAAAACCTTAGCAGAATATATCATAACTTCACTGAATACTAAATACATTATCTAAAATTTTATTTATTTATATAATATAAAACATTAATTAAAAAATATTAACCCTCGAGCGGGCGCGCCATTCTTAACATGACCAGGCGCGCGGCTCACAGAGTGCGCCAGACAAAAAAAAAAATGAATATTATGACTATTTAGAGCAACATAATATTTCTTTGCAAATTGGAAATTAAAGTATTACACATTATTAAATTATATTCATTTTTACCTCTCGTTAAGAGAGGTATTGGATTCATGCTAAAATTCGCATATCCAGATTTTAGTGAATAAACACGATTTAAGGTCCCTAGAATCCGATTATAACATTTTTAAAATTATGTCTGTGTGTGTGTGTGTGTGTGTGTGTGGATGTGTGTATGAATGTCTGGACGTTGTAGACACGATTCCTCAAAAACTATAAGACTTAAAAAATATTTAACTGCAGTTTCCTCAATCTGACATTCTTGGGAAGAGCTGAAAAGGTTTTGGTAAAAATTGAACAACCGGAAGTAGTAGTTTCTGAGAAAAATTCTTCTAAATATAATTTTTTGTAAATTTTTGTTATTAAATATTAAAGAACATAAAATTCTCCATCTAATACACTTAAAATTTTTATTATATCTTGTATAGGTTTAGAGATAAAGACACTATAATATATAGAGTAATTTAATCGCCGAGGCTAAGACACTAAGGAAACCATCTGACAAATTCCAATGTTTATAACATAGTTTTTAAATGACACATGTCAGTGTCAAAAATCAACAGTTTTAGTGACATTCTGGTAGCTTTTTCTGGGAAGTACATTTAATCTTTCTTATTGTTTTATTAATTAAATATTTGAAATTATAGGTAAAATGCATATATATGCATCAGAAATACCACCAATCTAGTTAATGAATTGGAAGAACCTCTCACATTTAAAAACTTCCTCATACAATGAAAAATAGGTATAATTAGAATTATTATGTGTATTTGGGTAAAGTTCTGTATTTTTTGTTATAAAACGACGGTTCGAAAGGGAAGTGCAATACAGTACTTATATAGCCTAATATGGAAATGGCGAGAGGTCTTGTGCTGGCCACAACAGATTTTTGTTTTTAAAGGAATAGCGCATAAAACTAAAAATAATAAAATATAAACACAAATATGACTGATCGATTTTATTCGTCTTCTGATTTTACTATTTCGCAATTTTGACATAAAATGTAGGTTATTATGTGTGATTTGAAAACAAAGTATTATAATGATTAACAAAATAAAAATTTAGATAGAAATAAAATTATTCATACGAGTATATTTATAAAATGCTATGTGTCTGCCTCCAGATCCAACGAATAAATTGTCGATTGTATCACTGCAACTGTAATGAAACTAAAAACAATAGGGCACCTGCACGTGACGTTTCAACATGGCAGCCACCAGCTGATCTTGGACAACCAAACTTTCAGTTTGCATTGTGTCTTACGGAGAAATATCGTGCCGTAAGCTTTTATTGTGCTTTTACGGCACTTATTGTTTTATTTGGGAAAAACTGATTAGAGTGTGTAAGATTGAATATATGAGGAATGTTTTCCGTAAAAAATAAGTCAGGACATTCTTATTATTTAATGAGTTCCAGGTTATTAAATTAAAGCTAACCCAATCCTATTTTTTTGTGTATACTTTTATTGCATATAAAATAATTTAAACATAATCGGATAGGAACATATTGTATGAATGTTTAAATATATGTAATTTTCTTTAATAATATGTATAAAAAACATGAAAAAATATTTTTTAAATGACAGAATTACAAATTTTGAATCAAGTTTTTTTTAGTAACAGAAAAAATATATATTTGTGTCTGTTTCTCACAAAAGGTTTAAAAATTAGATAGGTAATCAATTATTGATTTCATTTTGATTTTTAAAAGGCATTTATAATCCTCGTCAAAAAAATGTCAATGTATAAGGATCCACATTATGTATCCACTTAAATTTATCGATTTAACGTACTTTGGCTTCCAAAGATAAATTTTTGACGTACAAACTCAATAAGCTCATTTATATACAATAAAAATACACAATATGACAATAAGAAAAATGAACTCGAAGAGAAATATATATATTTCAAATGTAATTTTCTTTACAAATTAAAAAAAAATCTAATAATTCAATTTATTTTAATTTCAATATTCATGTTTTCATTTAACAATACACATAAAAAAAACTTATACAAACTCAAATGAATGTAATACTACCTGATGCTACAAGCTACTTATTTCAATTTAATATTTTTAAAAATATACTAGCTGTACCCGTTGCAAATATTTGCAACAAACAATATGGGGTAACATTATTAAATTATATATTTTCTGTACTTGTATTTAATGTTTGGTACTTTTCTACACTTTTTTAACTACCGCTGCTTTGTTGAGTACATAGGAATAGGGAGATTATTTGACACAACACTGGTAATAATAAGTAAATTATTTAGGGTCGGTGTGTTAATGCAAAGTTAAAAGTGAAGTAATGGTAACTGTTAATTAGGTAAATTAAATGTTTGATTGACTGTTTATAAATAAAAACTGTAAATTGGGAACTGAAACTGTTTTGATATACAGTGTGTCCCATTTAGAGGTGCCACCATTGGGATCTCGAGAACTGTAAGAGATACGATGTCGGTTAAATGGAACTTTTTATGCGCCTTTGGGAGGCCATCTCAGATGTGCTTTTATTTTTTCAAAAATTCTCATAGGGCACTAGATAATGACGAAAAACTGAATATTGTTGATTTTTTCTTTTTCAAATAACTTCTAAACTATTAATAATTGAGAAAAAAGTTTCAAATATAAAAGATAGATATTTTTACTAACTAACCAGTGGCGTACGAAATAAATTTTTATATCCGTAAATTTTTGAGATATAACACAAACTTATATTTTTTTAAATGGAACCCATATCTGATTTTAGTCTCAAAAAAATAAATATTTTTTTCTGTTTTCAACGATGTAAGGGTTATTATGTTTTATATTTGTTTTGCCTTCAAAAATTATTATTTTTTCCTTATTTTGTATTAAATTTACAATTATTTTGAAAATATTGTTAGATTTCTATTTGGAAATACTCCTTGTATTTAAATAATTTATTTCTTTAAAAATATTTGCTCAAAATTCGTATCAAATTAATTTTTATATTTTGTATCAGGTCGCCCTTGGCACATCATAGTGTAATTTGTAATTATGAGTCTAGAATGAAAATATTAAGTAATAAAGGCATAAAACAAATTATTTTGATCAAATACAATATAATTAATAAAAATAATAATGTTTTTCTGGGAAATAATTAGAAAAATCAGGAAAATAAAGAGAAAAATTAAATTTTAGGAGCAAAATAAATATAAAACATAATAACCCTTACACCATTGAAAAGAGAAAAAAATATTGATTTTTTTGAAACTAAAATCAGATATGGGTTCCATTTAAAAAAATATAAGTTTGTGTTATATCTCGAAAATTTACGGATATGAAAATTTATTTCGTACGCCACTGGTTAGATAATAAAAATATCTATCTTTTATATTTGAAACGTTTTTCTCAATTACTAATAGTTTAGAAGTTATTTGAGAAAGAAAAAATCAACAATATTTAGTTTTTTGTCATTATCTAGTGTCCTATGAGAATTTTTGGAAAAACAAAAGCACATCGGAGATGACCTCCCAAAGGTGCACAAAAAGTTCCATTTAACCGACATCGTATCTCTTATAGTCCTCGAGATCCCAATGGTGGCACCTCTAAATGGGACACACTGTATAAACAATACTGGTCTGGTAACACAGGACCAGGATGGATTTTATAGCTATACGTAATTATTTGATGAGGAACTTTGGATATTATCGTATCGTACAAATTGTACAACAAACTGCAGCAATGTTAAATTTTGTAACAGATAAACATACCTTTTACCATTAAAAATATGCAATTTATACAGAAAAATAATAAAAATTCTATAGAAACTACAGTAGGTATTCATTTAATTGACCAGTTTATGATTATTATTATTTTTTATTGTTATAAATTTAAATGACGAAAAAGGTAAAACATCTCATAGAGATTATCTGCATATTCAACGTCTTTCAATGTTATATTTTATTATTATAAATTATAATTATGAATCAATGTTGTAATTATTCTTACTTCATTTAATTCCATTGTATAATGTATAAAATTTATTGTCACCAACAAATATTGTTATTGTCGTAATCAATGTGTTTCATTTATGATTTCAAGTTCAATTATTGTAGTAATAATTTATTGTACACAAAAAAATTATGCATTATTGTAATCTATGAGGAATCGACGTATTTCTATTTTTCAAATTACCATCTTTATTTGGTTTAAAACAATATGCATAATCAGTGGATATCGCATATCTATACCTTCTACAGTATAATTTCACATAACGAAACTGGGGAAACAAAGAAAGGAAACCTGAATTCACAGTAACGAAAACAAATTTATCACTCCTGAATACCGATTTTGTAATAATGAAAACAGAATTCACAATTTTAAAAACCAGTTTCAACTAAATGAAAACAGATTTTACATAGGAATCTTAAATAGGCGCCGCCAAGGAAAGGCAAGAAGGGGCAATAGTCACCTTTGGAGAGGCAAAAAAATAAGGCAAATGTATTGTCCCTAAAATATATTAAAATATTTTTCTGAACTTAAAAATATTAAATAAATAGCGAATAGTATTTTTAAGAAACTTAACTAAAGATTAAATTTGATTACAACAATAAAAAAGCTTGATTAAAACAATGATGAAACTTGATTACAACAATGATAAAAGTTGATTACAACAATGTTAGCTACGCTAGAAGTGAGAATAAGTAACCCGAGGTTTGAAATCTGTTTTTGTTTAGTTGAAATTAGTTTTCATTGGTGTGAATTCAGTTTTCTTTTACTTCTAATTTGTGTAAATCAGTTTTTGTTAATGTGAATTCATGTTTGGTTACTGTAAAATCATGTTTCAAAAGTTTGAAAACATATTGCAAAAGGTAGCATTAAGGGGTAGCGTTTAAGAGCTGGAAAATAGGGGCATCCAAGTGGTTGATTGTAATATACTCTTTTGTATTTAATGATTTCGTTATTTAAAAACCTGTAAATGTACACCTGTCTCTTGTTCATTTTTAAATAGGTAATAATGCAGTATTTTAGATACAGGATATATAATTCAATAATTTTTTAAACTTTAGGTTAAAAAAATTATTATATTATAATACAAAATATATATCTTTATTAATTTTACTCAATATTATTAAATTACCATATTTGAATTAATGAATTAATTATTATATTTATTAATTTTTGAGGGCAAAAATTCCTTATTATGGTTTCACTATAAGTTGACATGTTGACATATTTATTTGCCATTTAAGGTTAACTTTTGGCTTTTGTATGATAAAAGCTTTGCACATTATTTACCTGTTACATTGTTTAACCGTGCATTGATAAACCAGCCGTAAATAACACAAAATATTATTCTTGTAGCAATTTTCACAAATTGTATTTTCATCATTCTCACCTTTATGTTCAGTGCTGCCATCTATCGCTTGACAGCGGTACTTAATAAAAAATCTTTAAGGCCTTATAAAAATAGACGGAATTGAAAATCTTAAAATTTTAGATTTTTGTGCACATCTACATGATAATAGCTTTCATTTAAAAAAAGAATCATCAAAATCGGTTCGGTAGAAGTCCATAACTAAGGCCTCAAAGAAAAACCTTATTTTTTTATATATATAGATTTATAAATACGACTGCTTTGTTTTACTAGTAAATAATTCATACACTTATCTTTAATTATGGCTAATTACATTTTAAAATAGCATGTATAAATTTAGGAAAAACTGAATTTCTTGTGCAGAAAACACATTCGCTGCATAAGACGCAATGTTAAACTGAAGCTTGGTTGTCCGAGATCAGCTGATCATCCGCCATGTTGTGACGTAGGTGCAGGTACCCTATAGTAACATAGTGACCAAAGGCCCAAAGAAGGATTAGCGTGAATGACAAAACATCCCTTCTCCCAATAACAATTTTATGAGACTTTTGTTGAACTTGGCGCACTCAGTGCGCAAGCGCGCCCGCTCGAGGGTTAAATAAAGTAAAACAATATATCTACAATAATAGTATATTATACGCCAAGGTTGAGAAACCCGAGGGATACAAGGCGCCTGGTCAATAATGATCTTCTCAACCGTGGTTTATATACTATTTTTTTCACTATTAGCACATGAATCCTATTCGAATTTTTTTAATGATAATAATCACTTTGACATGAATAATTACGTTACTTGCTTGTTAATATTCACAAAAACAAAGTAGGCTGCAATTGTTTTTATATCTGACGTTTCGTTCATTTCGCTGGTTTGTTAACCTCACTTATGAGCCTTCATTTGTTTTTGATTTAATTATTTAATAAAACATTTTGTGCTGTTACAGTCAGTAGCGTAATTAGTTTATTATTATTTTTAAATAAATCTATTGAAATGTATGTACAAATACAAAAAAATAGTGATTTATTCCTTGCTACATTCACACGTTTTACAGCTTCACCAAAACAACACAGCGGCCAGCCGAGGCGGCAACGTAGGTCAATTTAAAATTAAGCGGCAAATTTAAATTATGTACTTTTCTTGAGTTTACTGAGTTAAAAAATATTTGGATTTGGAGGCTTGAGTTTGATTGAAAAGTGACAGTTTGCATTATAGACCTAGGTTAATAATAAATTATTATTGACCTAGGTTACCATGGTTACAAGCAAGCGGTAGTGAAAAACAATTTCTCATGTCAAATAAAGGTAAATAATAGTGGGTTCCTAGGCTAGTAGTGAAAAAAATATTAAACACAAGAATAATTTTTGAAAAAGATAAATATTCACGAAAAATACAAACTAATTAAATAATGCATCTTGTTATATCTATAAAAAAAAATAATTATTTTTGTAATTATTCGCCCATTGTCGTGCACAGTTCACCATTGCTTGCTTATACTCTTCCTTCATAGAGGCATTTGCTTCATATCTTACCATAGCTATAAAAAAATAATTGTAATATGCAATATAACCACAATTTGCTCACAGGAGTGATTTTAACCTCACTTTTGAATATTTTTAAAAATTATTTAATTATATATCTTATGATATATATCGAGAAATTTTGATTTTGATACAATTCATTCATAAAATTAAACCATAAATTTTTCCATGGCTACATCATTGAGTAAATTATGTATGAAATTTATTTCTGACAGCTGCCCCTCACAAAACGAAACTAATTTGTTCTGGATTGATCTATACTAAATTTTAAATGTTCATATTACGAAATTATATTTCCAATGTTCTCCCATGGTGATTAGTAACTTTAACTTTTTAATATCTCTTTGACTTGCCTCTCTGCAGCCACCATTACAGCTTTTAAAGTGACATGCAGGGTGACATGTCAAAAATTTCGGAGGGTGCGTCTATACATACATATTTAACCGTTAAAAGTTTTCGTGGCTATTTTGAGTTTTGAAAGTTCATATTTGCAGTATTATACATCATGTAAAATTTTACCTGACTCTTTTGAGTACTGTAATGAAAAATTTCACCATCGATACACAATCTGAGTTTTTTATTGTTTTTATTTTTTAATGCAATTGTCAAAATGTCAAAATTGAGAATTTATGAATAATTTTTAAATAATTTAAGTGATTCCGGGAAAATATTTTAATTCATTTATTATTAGCTTAAAGCTAAATAATATTTCATAAAAAGAAGGAAATTTATGTACATGTAGCGAAGTCTGAAGGGCGTGGTACGAAAAACATCGGAAATTAAGGCGGAAAATTCAAAGGTCATGTAGTACATCTTCGTTTTGTGGCAAATGTACGATAATAATAGTTTGTAGTACATTAAACAATTGGTTTTTCTCAATATTTATATTTACTGTATGCCGATAAATTAAATGACAAAAACCTTTACTTCCAAGTGAATTGAAACATGCACATATTTTGTAAGGCATAAAGGGGGACACATTTTGAAATAATCACTATTATTTTAAAACCAGTGGTACTCAAGTTGTGGAGCAATAATATTATTTTTTAAATGGCATTATATATTTTTTATTAACTCGTTAAATAGATTATTTTCTTCTGAATTCAACGATATAATAATATCATACTCTTACATTGCTAAAAATTTGACAAAAATTAATTCAAAATTAAAATTTTATTTCTATTTTATTTTTTTAAGTAGTCTGAGCAAACATTCAATTATTAAAACAAATAATATTAACTGTTACCCATTATTAAATTAAGGTAATTTTCATTACCTTTTCTTTTTCTTTTATAGTCTCCCAAAATGATTAAATCCCAATGACTGAGTAGGTTCACATACACAAACATCCATGCCTTAGTTTATGGGATTCGAACCCAGAACCCCGAGCGCACTCATGACTAAGAGGCGTTGCTCTAACCATTGAGCCATCGGAGCAGACAATTAATTAATTTAATAATGGCAGAAGATTTAACAAATACTTAAGATTATTTTATTTATTGATGTGAGACCTATCAAAATGCATTTCAAGCATGCAATTTATTTGCAAAAAGTTTTCCTAATTAAAGAAGACCAAATAATAATCACTCGAATTTTGGAACGTTTCAAATAACTAATTTAATAATTTTTTACAATGATATACGAAAATGACAGATATTTTTTTTTCTTTTAATAGTTGAATGTTTGCTTAGCTTACTCAAAATTTTTGAAATAGAAATGAAATACTATATTTGAATTGATTTTTATAATGTAAGGGTCATGATATTATTTAATTGTTGAATTCTGAAATAAATTCCCTATTCAATGAGTTAATAAAAAACATACAATGCCATTTAATAGATATTTACACACCAAGTGAGCTAAGGTAATGTTTATTCATGAGAAGAAAGTTAATTTCTCCGAGTGAATAAACATTCTTAGCTCACGTGGTTTGTACAATATTTTATTCAATTTTGACGAAATAGTAATAAAAACCATCACAATATTTAATTTTTACAAACAAAAAACTAATCAGATAGTAGACTGTGCATGACAATCGTCGATGATAGATGTCAAGTCATCTATTTAAAAAGCTTTATTGTCTGTCATTTGTGCCGTGAAAAATAATGAAAATGGCTGATAATGTCTGATAAATACTACGGTAAGTGTTAATTTCGTGCCTGATGTTATTTTAAATGCATTATTTGTTGCAGAGTGAATTAAAAAAAAAATGTGAGAGTGATTTAAAAAAATTTAATTCACTTGTGAAAAAGTGTTACTTATAATTGTTGCTATGGAGTTAATAATGACAGTTTAAAACGTCAAAATTGAATAAAAAAATATAACATTGATCTATAAGTTGAGTAACACTGGTTTTAAAATAAAATATGCCAAAATGTGCCCGCCTCTATGCCTTACAAAATATCTTAATCACATTTTTGTGTAACTTTGCACATACATGAATAAAATGCACTGTTCCATTAACTTGATACACTCTGTATTTCATTCCGTCATTCATCAATAATTATACTTGCCGTCAAATAATTATGGACTGGAGATTTCTACACTGATGCCAATTTTTCTAAGTGTCTACCTGTACAAATATCTGTAATCTGTCAATGCCATTTTATATTCTGACATTTTCGTTAGTACTTGCGTGCGCTTGTTTAGGAAAACAAGATTTAAATGGGCCAATGTACACAATTTTTTCAAAAAGTTGGCGTTACATCCTGAATAAATTTATAATTTATTAAATAACAAGAAAATTTTGGATTCGACTGCAGAAGCATGTTGTGTTGGCAGATCTACTGATCACTTAATAATCAATTATTCTTAGATTTAATCGGTTATCGTATTTGAACGCAAACGGGACCTTAGCTTGATGTGTGGAAACTGCGGTCAAAATATAAATATAAATTTTCCACAGAGACAATTTTTATATTACGTATTACTGTCTTACCTTATTTATTGTAATATTTTCTTCATTTACGATGTATTAAAAATTTTAATTAGTTTTAAATGAATTATGGCATTTGCGTTCATTCCTGGTCATGTCAAGTTACAAGCGGCAGCACCGCTGGGCAAGGGACAGGGTGCGGAAAGGGATAAAAGTTGAACATCAGTCCATAATCATTTGACGGCGAGTATAGTAGTCTTTTGGGCCTTAAAAACAATAATAATTAGTGTATACCTACATTATTTTTACTTATTTAGTGAAGAATACAACTCTGTGACTGTGACAGCTTGTCACATTGAGCACAAAATATTTGTGAAGTTAGTTACACATGTCAAAACGTTACGAGATCGTAAAATGCCTGTAACTCGGCTCGTTACAGATATGTGTTCAGAATTGCCAAATCTGTAAATTGTGCGGTTACGAATTTACGGTTTTACAGATAAATGTTCAGAATTGACCTATAAATGTGTTTTATGAATGTTTCTTTTTCTCTGTCCGTTGTCCTTATAGGGTGTTGCAGTGTATGTTGTTTTGGTAGGCTTAGTCGCCTAAGAGAAACCTGAATAATATACGGCATATAGATATGAAATTAAATAAATATTTACTAATTTACCTCTGAAATAATCAGTGAACATATATTTGTGGTCGCACACTCCTTTGAAGTGGTATAGAATAAAACTTTTCGATTAAGATGGATAATCAATATGTGGGGCACAATTAGTCAAACATTCCATTTACATCTTCAATCTTAGTTTTCTCTTTGTAATAATTTCTTATTACAGATGCTATGTTTTATGTAATTATTAGCTAGGTTTATTCAAAACTAGGCACACTTGAAATTCATATTTACACGCACATACTATGGCTTGTAACACATCAAACCTATCTGCAACTTTTCTAAAACAGAAATATGTTAGTAATACTCAAAATAAAAACCTTTTTGTTGTATCTATATACTTCTTGGTTAACTAAAACCATTGATTATCTAAAACTAACAAAACTTGCGTTGTTAGACTCCATACTGCCCATAACATTTGTTTTTAAATGTGGGGCCAAAGGCCACATTCAATAACTCTTCGAAAGTTGTTCTTTGTAACCTGGCCTGAAGTGTGCTTTAAAAAAGATGAATATCACGATGAACAATATAAATAATTGTAAGAAGTAAAATTTAAGGTTAGATATCAAACTTACAATTCATGACAGATAATTAAGGCTTCTTTATGCAAAATTATTACTTTTATTATATTTCTGAATGTAACTAAAATATCTCTGTGAAAATATTCATTACGCCTCAGGATATAACTAAGCCTTTGCGCTTAGCTTTTTGGTTAGCAATGAAAAACTATGCGCTTCTTTTAGTAATAATTCCTTTATCCCTCTTCCTAGAAGTAGCGGGAGGTAAAACTATAAAAATAACACCGAACGACACGATAAATACATATATAAAAATGGTTATCTAAAGTTTGTTTTATTTTTCCTATTGACTGTACCTATTTAAAATTCTTCGCGGTAAAAGAAAATAACATCTCTGGTATAATAGGCAAACTATACACTCGTAATAGTGACCTGTATTACCGGCCTGAACATTTCGTCCCGTACTGATTCATGATTTTATCACTTGTAGGATTATACTGACTGAACATTACGTCATTGGTGGTGGGGGTAACTTTATAACTTGTGGGATTTAGGAATTCTGACATTTATAACGTATAGGATTTAGGAACTGTAGGATTATAACGTATAACACGCACTCAATATATGCACTAGTGCGTATAACCGGGTATTTGCACAAGGGCAATAATCTGCCAACTGCACATGCATGGCAAATACCTGAATATAACTATTGAGTATGTACCTGTATATGTTAGGAGGGGATACCCAAAAATAACTGGATTTATTTTTTGGCAGGTGGTAGGGCGCTAGTTCTAACTTCTCCAGCTAGATGCCTGTACTAGACACTCAAACGTCATCCTTTATAAAATAATATGTTGTAATGAATCACACATACTATGGAAATTAGTTGAAAAACTAAAATGTTTGTAAATGACAGATAAATGTCAGTGTCAAAAAACAAGAGACATTATTGAAGTCTTTTTCTAGGAAGTACATATTTTATTATTAATTAAATATTTTTAATTATAGATACCATATATTACATATAACCTTCATAAATACCGCCAATCTCATCAATTAATTGGAAGAATCTCGAACATTTAGAAGAATAAGAGGAAACTGTTCATAGAATGAATTAAAAATGTAAAAAAGAAGATATGTGTTTTCGTGTGTACCAGAAATGTTAAATGTGTACAATACTTATATAGCCTAAAAGGGAAATAGCGAGAGGTCTTGTGCTGGCCACGAAAGACATACTACAGTAAATGTCGATAATTCTAACGTGCTACAACGAAAATATTTCTACGAACCCAACGTTTGACTTTTTCTATCATCATCAATAGCTCAAAACAATAAAATAATGATATCCCTCTTTATTTAAACTACATTTTAAATAACGAGTATGTACTTATGCCTGGTTTTATAAACGACAGATAAATTTACTTTCACAGTAAATAAAATTTATTTCGTCAAATGACACTCGAAATTTTGACAGCAATGTTAAACCTGATATCAAATGAGTAAAATTGATTCGAATTTGTTACTTTGATTAAATTTACTATGGAAGTAAATTTATTCTGTCCTTTATAAAACCGGGGGTTGTACTATCAAATTTAAGCCAAACGTCTCGTTAATTTGCACACAGCAGTGTTTTTTAATGTTCGGATAAATAAAAGTTAAAAAGTTCATTAAATAAAGCTAATTAACTTATGCTTTCCTACAAATTAATGTAGTAAGATAAATTAATATTTAATACTTGCAGTAATCTAAGAAGAGTTATAGATAAAAACTAAATAACATTTGTAGAGCAATGTTACATATGTTACCCGAGCAGTGACACATAAATAATCTGCTATCGCAGGTGCATGTGCAGTATTTATGTGTCATAATTCACCTCGAGCAACCACCAGGACGTAACCTGCCTCGTAAACCAACAACCCTACTTTATACACACTCACTAATGTTGTATTACTTAGCTAGGATACCATATTACGACGATATGTGATATTCTTCATGCACTACCAGCAGTACCAATACCAACACTACTCTGCAGAGATTTTATAGAAAACTATGCAAAAACGCACTGAGTGTGTCTACTTCCTTTTGGAAGAAAAATAACTGATTTTACAGGCACAAGAAGTCAAGAAATAGCATGTTACAGCGATGGAAGGAAAGTTTCTTTACCTCCCGCTACCCTTGGTAAGGGAGGTACAGGGATCGTTCTAAAAAACACATATCGAGATTTTAGTAAATGACCACATTTTAAGGTCCCCAGAATCCAATTTTAACATTTTCACAATGATGTCTGTATGTGTGTGTATATGTATGTGTGTATGTATGTGTGTGTGTATGTGTGTGTGTGTATGTGTGTATGTATGTGTGTGTGTGCATGTGTATGAATTTTGTCTTCGCTCTAACTCAAATACTATCATTCAGAAAATTATGAAACCTTGTATTTCTACCCTATTCTAATACGAAAAGAAGCCATTAGATTTTGGTGTAAATATGATAAACGGAAATGGTACTTTACCTGAAGCTCATAATGGTTTTTCTTTAAAAAATACCATTAAATGCCACTTTCGCATTTTATGTCATTGGAAAATTATAGATTATTGAATTTTGTACAGGTATACATTAATACTTTTTCTATATATTTTACAGATAAATTTAAAAATCATTTATCTTTTTTTAATCCCGATGCCTAAGATAAACAAAATTCCTTTGTTACACAGTTTATTTTTCAAATGAATGTAACTGACAGGTAAACGTCATTGTTAAAAAACGAATCACTTCAAATTAATAATAGTGACATTAAATAATAATGAAAATCGTAAATAAAGCAATAATTATATGTTATATGCAAAGGAACTTATATAGTTTGCAGCATTAGTAAATAGGTAGGTATGTATTTAAATTAATAAAAATTAAGTGACTGTCAAAAAACTAATCACTTCAAATTAATAACAGTGACATTTTAAAAAGAAAATAGTAAATGAAGCAATAGTTATATGCAATGGAACAGTCTACAGCATTAATAAATACGTAGGTATGTATTTTAATTAATAAAAATTAAATTGCGGGAGGTTTTGTGTTGGCCACATCAGATTTTAAGTCTTCATAATTAGTATTTTTCATTTCCATCCATATAAAAGTTCGGCTCCTAGTCAATAATACACACGGCTACTAGTTATTTCTGTACATGTGATTGATAGTCTGGAGGGTATATTGAACGTTTGTGAAATAAATTTTCTCAATACAAACTTTGCAATATTTAGCACAATATGTGAAATATTGGTCTGCCTCTAGAAATTGCTATTTCAATACAAGTTTCATAGTGGAAAAAAGTGAATTCTGAAAATAATTGAAATGTTACACAATGTAATTTTGTTGAAATAGGTACGTATCTCGGAAGCAACAATATACTCGTATGTAAGAGCACAATACTAATGAAGTATACTGGCCCCGACAGATTAATATCATTGCTGTGTTGACCACATCAGATATTTTTTTGTGGGAATGGCATTTACCATAGTATTAATTTATAGGGTAATTCCGGGAGAAATGACACAAAGCTAGTTTTCCTAAAAATAATTGATAGATAGTACAGAGGTTGTAGGGACAGTGCTTTAAGTGTCATTGAATCGTACTCGTAATTGTGTAGATAAAGTTTCTCGTAGGAAAGATATCATAATTTCTAATTTGTTTTATTTGTATGGTGCGAAATTTTTACCTCTCGCTAAGAGAGGTATTGGATTCATGCTCAAATTCGCATATCCAGATTTTATTGAATAAGCACGATTTAAGGTCCCTAGAATCCGATTACAACATTTTTAAAATAATGTCTGTGTGTGTGTGTGTGTGTGTGTGTGTATGTGTGTGTGTATGTATGGATGTTGGAGGGACGATTCCTCAAAAACTATAAGACTTAAAAAATATTTAACTGCAGTTTCCTCAATCTGATATTCCTGGGAAGAGCTGAAAAGGTTTTGGTAACAATTGAACAACCGTAAGTAGTAGTTTTTTAGAAAAATTCTTCTAAATATTATTTTTTGGGAGTTTTTTTTTTTATTCAATATTGAAGAACATAAAATTCGCCATCTAATACACTTAAAAATTTTATTATATCTTGTATAATTTAGAGATAAAGACACCATAATTTATAGTAAACTAATCGCAGAGGCTAAGGCACTAAGGAAACCAGTTGACAAATTCCAATATTTATAACATAGTTTGTAAATGATACATGTCAGTGTCAAAAATCAACAGTTTTAGTGACATTCTGATAGCTTTTTCTGGGAAGTATATTTAATCTTTCTTATTGTTTTATTAATTAAATATTTGAAATTATAGGTAAAATTGTGGTAAAATGCATATGTCCATCAGAAATACCGCCAATCTGGTTAATGAATTGGAAGAATCTCTGACATTTAGAAACTTCCTCATATAATGAAAAATAGATATAATTAGAATTATTTGTGTGCAGAAGACATGTTAAATACAATAAAAACAATATTTGGGCAAAGTTCTGTAATATTTTGTTATAAAACGACGGTTCGAAAGCGAAGTGCAATACAATACTTATATAGCCTAATATGGAAATGGCGAGAGGTCTTGTGCTGGCCACAACAGATTTTTTTTTTGAGTTTGTCATATCTTTGGTTGTTTACCTACTTTTCTTGTTTTGTTATATGTATAAGGATTACATTTGTAAATTAGCAGCTGTTTTTGCACTTTGCTTGTATTGCTGCGAAATTTGAAAGCGGGTCATCTCACCTACAAAGTCGGGAGAGATGACACGGACAAGAATTTTTTCGGTACAAACAACCCAGTTTGGTTTTAAGTACTTTATCATTGTTTTAGAAGAAAAATTAGTATTTTTGTATTTGTATTTTATTGTTTCTTCATTTTTTGTAAAATAACTTGTTTTTATTGAAAGGATAATTATTTTTTTAAGTTTTCAAATATAATTACGAAATATTATTTTTATTTGTTTATTTCTGTTGATTCAGTGACTATAATCTTGTGAAACATGTCAAGGGTTATTTTTTAAACATATTTCCTTACACTGTTATTGTAGCAAGGTGAGCATGGTGAAATAACAAGTACCTAATGAACTTTATTATAAACTTCTAAATTACAGTTTCAATAACTACATTTTAACTCTGTTATCTTTGTAAGTCAAAATTCTGTTTTCTCCCATATATCTGTTTAGTCTAGATGTCAACCGCGTAGACATTTATTGTTTTGACAATTAACCATATAAGTTATTGCCTATGATACGTGCAGTCTTGTTATTTAGCTATGGATGCTACAACCTCGCACCCTACATCAGATTTGCCTGTTGAAGAGATAACCCTTTGTTTTAAGGCAGTCGAGATTAAATACTCAGACAGGACAGATATGTAGTCGGCGCGGTTTAGTTTGGTGCGCGTACGCGAGTATGCCTAATTAGGGTTACAATATAATTATGTAACAGTTTAGTTTGTGTTCAGAGTGTAATCAATAATTATAAGTTAGTATTAATGTAAATTATGTAAATAAAATTAGTAGTAGTTTAAAAATATTGTGTGTGGCACACACACAATATGGATGGCACATCCATCCAAAATGTGTTCATCATCTATCATCAAAGCTGTTTTTTGGCGATACACTGGTTCAAAAACGGTTTGAACCGAAACGTCATCAATTTTGAACCAGTTGCATAAATGACGTCATAAGTCCGTACTACGCTAAAATTAAATGTTTTGAACCACGGACATTTGTCATTTTAAGTTTCTAACCTTAAAAATTAAAATGAACTGCTGTAATAGTAACATCAGAGTAAGTATGTTTTATTTTATTTGTATTTAACGGCAAATTATTTTCCATTTCAACATTTACTAATTAATGATCATTTTGGTACCGTTTTTGAACCAGTGTATCGCCAAAAAACACCTCAAGTGTAAGTGTTTAGTGATAGTGAGCGTAAGGGTGTTCCGTCTCAGTTAAGTGGTGGACAATCCAGCAACCGTCCTCTTCAAGTGAAGTGTCCACCAGTTAGATAAAGTCATCGTTGGGTAAGAGAGAACAAGAGTAAAACAAAATCTTCTTCCCCCCCTCTTCCCTGTTACATTATACTGTTGGCGAACCAGAACAACAACAATAAAAACGAAACGTAGAAATTCAGTCAATATTTCTCATGAAATTCCAATATAAGACATATTTTTGTTTTGAAAATATAAAAAAACTAAAACTACCTACCCAGAAATCAATTATTGTAATTCTATTTCATTTTTTTTAAATTTCTTAAACAACAATACAAGATTTTTATTTGTTTGTAGTAAGTATTCGTTTACGATTGATAGTAAAAAAGGTAAACAAATACTAGGAAACAAACAGCGTGATTGCATTACCGGTTGTTTACTTTTGAGAGTTGAAGCGTTTTCTGCTTGGAGGAGACACTGTCCTGTCGCAGAATCAGAATGGATGTTATTAACACTAACACTACACCTGAACTGAACGTGAGTTCGCTGTTTGTGTTCTGTTCAATATGCCATTATGTCGTCGAGCAATTACTGTCTGCCTGGTTATGCAGCGTTGTGATAATTACTAGCTGCGGTCTATAGTTGTTTATCTTATTATCTGTATCTTACTACAGTTACGGGAGTTATTATGTTCTATTTAGGAGTTGTGATTAGATATTAGTGTACTAACTGTGTCACTTAAATAAATCATATTGACACGTGAATAATTTACAGAATTTCGTTAACAAGTTGGTGTATTTTAAATATATTGACTGATATTGGTGAATCGCATAGATTTAAATCCCGACAAATCCATTTAGGTCAAATTTTGGAAAATCGCAAAAAAACTGTTTTGATAAAAAAATGAATAATTATATAAAAACATCAAATATGGCTCAATTTTCTTTTAAGAAAAACTTTTATATTTTACTAATTACTATAAAGTAATAAAACGAGGATTATCCGTGTCAGCAAGTATTACATTTTAAGCGTAATATATACAGGGTGTGCAACGAAACGCGGAACATAGGACTTCAACATAGGATTTTAAAACGTGCGAAAATTGGCTCTCCTGTACATTTTAGAGCAAAAATACAAGAACGAAAAGTTGTTTAGAATTAATTTTTACTCTTAAAAATTCATCAATTATTACAATAGAACATCTGCAGCACATCTGCAGCACAAATCAGATAGCTATGGGAATAAAAAACAAATAAAACAAAATATCAATTAAGAAATAAATATAAATATTTAATGCTGAATTATAACATTGTAAACATATTGATTACAACAATAAGATTAATAATACCGAAATGAACTATAATTTCAGTGTAGATCAAAAATGATGAATTATCCTAAAATTTAAGTCAAATACTTAATAATAAAATAAAATCACAAATTCTTCGGTACTGAATAAATCCATTTTATAATGCACAAAAGCACAGTAAAGTAATTTATGGACTATAACAATGTAGACACAATGGCTCGTACCACGATCTCGGTTCTAAGACCGGTATTAGTTAAAACCTTGACGACGACTTGACACATACTTCAGGGTTATCAACAAACATCAGTGATGCCACTATATTGATTAAACCGAAAATGTACTGACAGGCATATTCAATACATTTGGCTTCAATATACTAAATAATTTATCTTAAAAACAAGTCCAGAGACAAATCATATTAAACAATTTAAAATAATGAAGCCAAATGTATTAAATATGCCTATCGGTACGTTTTCGGTTTAATTAGTATGGTGGCATCACTGATTTTCTTTATAACCCTGAAGTATGTGTCAAATAGTTAGCACGGTTCTAGCTAACACCAATGTTAGAACCGTGATCGTGGTACGAGCCATTGATTATAACAATTAACATCAATAACACTAAAATGAACTGTCAGAATGAGATTTTGTTCTATTTCTTTTATTTCCATGGCTATCTGATTTTTGACGAAAATGTCATATTTTATTTTCTAAATATCTAGTGCTACAGATATTCTATTGCATTAAATGAAGACTTTTTGAAAGTAAAAATTAATTCTAAACATCTATTTATTCTTGTATTTTTGCTCTAAAATGTACAGGAGAGCCAATATTCGCAAATATTTAAAATCCTTTGTTAAACTCCTATAATGTTGCACATGCCATTGAAGAAAACTTAAGTTCATTATAAATAATAGTAATTACTTTCCGATTGAAGTACTAAATAATTTAGCGTAGGTGGATAAACACATTTATGTCTAATTTTATTATTACTATACAATTAACAGGTAATTTATATTATAGTTATTTATTTTAAATCGTGCGTAATAAAAAAGAAGAGGAGCGTCTTGACCTTCACTACTGTAAACAACCTTGCCTACTTTACATTTTACGTTCTTTTATATGATTACACGTAAAAAAGATGAAGATTTGCAATGGAACATGTTTGAATTGTTAGCATGTTAGTCATACTTGCATTATGTATGCTTTCCAATAATTAAGGTCTTTTAGGTCTCAAGGCAATCGTGACAATTAATTGAAGGTTTTTACGCCTGCGCTACATGCAACATACATTACAGAGAAGAGATGTTGGTGTTTAAAGTGTAAAATAAAGGGAATATTTTCGTAAATGAGAATCGAATACATTATATTATCGTAACGGTTCAAATTAAAACTATGATTAGAAAAATAATGTTGTATTACCTGTTTTTGTCAAATTTTAATTTTAATTATGAAGAATGACACTACAAAAACGAATCAGCGTAATTAAAGTATGAGAATTTTTGCATACCCATTTACATACTGGACTAGGAAACCACAGAAATACATTACTATTAGTGATGCACTCGATTTCGAGCTTTGGCCCGGCCCGGCCCAAAGTCCGCCTCGACTTCGAGTCGATCATCGAGCCGGGCCGAAGATTTTTTTATCGGGCTAATCATTTGTAAAAGTTGAGGCGAGTCGAACTTTTGATTTTGGCCCGGCCCGAAAATCCTATTGTTCAATCAAATGCACAGTTTCCTTAATATTTTAATGAAAATGTATGGAGTTAAAAGGATCAAAATGATTTAATAACATCATACTTCACATCTTAACAAATAAAATTTTTATTTTACTTCAAGAATTCAAGGTTATTCACTAAAGCATAATAATGCTATTGTGATGTTATTATTACTATTGTTACTACTCGTAAACTTAAATAAAAGTGATTTTTGTTCCTATCATAATGATTTCTTGTCTTATTTTTGAGCACAAACAAAGTTAGATAAAAAATCATTATGTAAATGATATTTTTTGTATAAGATTTGTGAAAAAGTTGTTTCAATTTTCGAACGCCTTTGGTAAACAAAGTGCCAAATACGGATAGGTCTGTAATTTTTATAACAAACTTACACTAGAAGTGTATTTTTTAAATTACTTCTGTTAACTAATGTGGAACGTTATAATGTAGAGGTTCTTTTTAAGTTTGACACGAAAAAAGTCAAACATTTCGCCTCACATAAAAATCAAAATTAGGAATTCCGGATGCACTCAATTTCGAGCTTAGGCCCGGCCTGATTTCGGGTCAATTTTCGAGCCGGGCCAGCTAATTTTTTATCGAGTCGATCTTCGAATCAGGCCTGCAATTTTTATTTTCGGGCCGAGTCGATCCAACCTCAAAGCCCGGTCCGACCCGGCCCGAATGCATCTCTAATTACTATGTACGTATCTTATTATTATTGTAATACTATATTACATTTCAGCAATTATCAGTATAAATATGTAATAGATTTGAATTACAAGTGGCATTCAAAATATAGAAAAACTAAATAAAGATAAATTATTGATATTAAATTAAAAACAATCTGGTGTGGCCAGTACAAGACCTTCCGTTAATTCGATGTATTTTGTACAAATCCCAAACCAAAAGTTCCTTGCAAAAGATTCTATACAGTGTGTCCCATTTAGAGGTGCCACCATTGGGATCTCGAGAACTATAAGAGATACGATGTCGGTTAAATGGAACTTTTTGTGCACCTTTGGGAGGCCATCTCAGATGTGCTTTTGTTTTTCCAAAAATTCTCATAGGACACTAGATAATGACGAAAAACTGAATATTGTTGATTTTTTCTTTCTCAAATAATTTCTAAACAATTAGTAATTGAGAAAAACGTTTCAAATATAAAAGATAGATATTTTTATTAACTAACCAGTGGCGTACGAAATAAATTTTCATATCCGTAAATTTTCGAGATATAACACAAACTTATATTTTTTTAAATGGAACCCATATCTGATTTTAGTCTCAAAAAAATCAATATTTTTTTCTCTTTTCAATGGTGTAAGGGTTATTATGTTTTATATTTGTTTTGCTCCTAAAATTTAATTTTTCTCTTTATTTTCCTGAATTTTCTAATTATTTCCCAAACACACATTATTATTTTTATTAATTATATTGTGTTTGATCAAAATAATTTGTTTTATGTCTTTATTACTCAATATTTTCATTCTAGACTCATAATTACAAATTACTCTATGAGGTGCCAAGGGCGACCTGATACAAAATATAAAAATTAATTTGATACGAATTTTGAGCAAATATTTTTAAAGAAATAAATAATTTAAATACAAGGAGTATTTCCAAATAGAAATCTACCAATATTTTCAAAATAATTATAAATTTAATACAAAATAAGGAAAAAATAATAATTTTTGAAGGCAAAACAAATATAAAACATAATAACCCTTACATCGTTGAAAAGAGAAAAAAATATTTATTTTTTTGAGACTAAAATAAGATATGGGTTCCATTTAAAAAAATATAAGTTTGTGTTATATCTTACAAATTTACAGATATAAAAATTTATTTCGTACGCCACTGGTTACCTAATAAAAATATCTATTTTTTATATTTGAAACTTTTTTCTCAATTATTAATAGTTTAGAAGTTATTTGAAAAAGAAAAAATCAACAATATTCAGTTTTTCGTCATTATCTAGTGCCCTATGAGAATTTTTGGAAAAATAAAAGCACATCTGAGATGGCCTCCTAAAGGCGCATAAAAAGTTCCATTTAACCAACATCGTATCTCTTACAGTTCTCGAGATCCCAATGGTGGCACCTCTAAATGGGACACACTGTACTATATCATGTAAAATTGTAATATGAACAGATACTATTTTTACAAATTCCATACCAAAATTTCATTTGAAAAGATTCTATAAATCCAATAAAATTATAACATGAATATACACTATGTAAATGACACTTGACACTTCCTTCTTTCTTCTTTAACTTTTTCCTATTTTATTAGCGGTCGTTGTTTCTCATTCTTCTCTCCATTCATTCTTGCCCAACGCATCTTCTTCACACAGATCTTCCTCTCTCTTCCTTTAGCTTTCCCCGTACTCCCGGCATTGAGACGAGGCTGTAACTACATGTCACTTGCGAGGGACACTATGACATACTTTATCGTACTTGTATTTGGAACTATTAATTGTGTGTTTTAAATAGGTACAATTAAATTTATAAATTATGACAAATACTTGTTTAAGCCTATTTGACACGATTATTAATTAAACAAATTTCGTAACAAATTGGTTTCGTTGGAAACGAATATTTTGACAAATAGGATGTATTATTCCATCACAAATTTCATTTAACAAATTTGCTATCTTAACAATGATCCTGTCAAACGGGATTTATATTACAGATTGGCGATTAAACTAGAATCGAACCCAATTTATAAAAATAAACATGAATTTAATAAATTCATTCAATTTTTAACGGGTTTCATACCGGGAATGTAATAATTTCTTTAAACGAGTTTATGGACAAAAATTTTACGAGAGAAGTAAAGAAAATATATGCACAAAGTTTTAGCTCTGATTTTATAATTTATTCAAGTCATACGGGTAAAACGGAATAGACGCAAGATGTCAAGTTATGCCCTGCATAATTCAAGAATTCGGTCTAAGTTCTGCATTTTTTATAAAATGCTTATTAAATTTCCGGTTCCGGTATTCATATTTCACTTTTCATAGCTTTAGTCTTACCTACATATATTATGTCTACTATTAATAAATGTTACGAAAATAAACTACTTATCCATGCCCACGAATACAAAATATACGATATAGGATCACACTAATATGCATATATTTATTTAAATGTTTGGTAAAATAACAAAACTGTATTACTTATTATCTATTATCTATGTGGGGCAAAGTGGTTTAAGCTCCTCGTAAAACATATTTTTTATTTAAGCAGACTGCAAATTTTTATTTAAGATTACGATTTAATATTCTGTATCTCGTAAACTAATATTCCTGTAACCTAACCTAACTTAAATAACAGAGCTATGAATAAGTTTGTATACCTAGGGAACGAGTAAAAAAAATAACTATTTAAGTATAGGTGGTTTATGAAATGCCTAATTAAAGCAATTTATCTCACAATAAGTCTAAACCTACGCTCTGCGGTATATATGTATATTTATTATTTATAAAATTTTATTTATGTTATATTTTTATATGAAGTGATCATTTATGTAACCGAGCATTTTTCTGCTTTATCGTCTAAGGGCGTGATTATGTTGGAGCAGTGATAAACGATCAGAGCGGCGATACAAGCGAAGCAGTGCGAATGAATGTATAGATTTAAATTTAACTTTTATATTGAAGCAGTGCGCAAAACTACGCTTAGTAGCTGAGCAGCGTTAAGAGCGTCGAGAAAGAAATGGTTGTATTTCTACGCTCTTATCGCTCGAATAATTTAGTAGAGAGTAATTTAAATGTTTATTTGTATTAATTGTAGTTTATAGTACATTTTTGTCAAAAATTAGATATTATTTGCAATAGGATTGTGAAACAAGTAAGTTTTAAATAAATCGCAAATGTTTTGGGCAACCAGGGTTGTTCTATCAATATTAAGCGCGGCATTTGGAATATTTAATGTAGGTATTTTCTGGATGATGTTAAATACCTTTTATCGCAGCTCCAACATATTCACTCCTAAAGTATTTATACTTGATGCTAGTATAATTTGAATATTTTGAGGCAAATTAAGAAAAATGCTAGGTTACACAAATGACCACTTGTTTTAAATACATAAAATGTAAACATAAATAAAATGATATAAATATAACATTATGCCATAACACCTATGAATGCATAACAAATATCCAAAATAGGTAGATCAACATTATTTTTATTTGGAGAAATATAAAAACTATTCGGATATCGTTTGATTCGAACGAGTTATGTTGCTGGAACAAAATTTTGGAATAACCTATTCAAACAAAAATCTCAATTCGTATGTTTGTTTTAGAGATAATTCAAAATCTGTTGGATACACAAGCACAATGTACTCGTATTTTTACTTCTTCTACCACGCCACTCCGTGTTATCAAACTTTACTTCGCCTCGTATAAAATTTTTTGATAAGTACCATAATAATTGACGTTGCGATCCTTACCTTATGACATAAATAACTAATATGTAAATAGTTTTAAGTATATACATTTAGAAAAAAAAATCAGTGAAAAATGTGGATGACTTCATTTTAAATGTAGACAAAGCGAAAGAATTAAGCATTTACGAAAATTCTACCGCATCCACCGAGTGCGTTCGAAAACACAAGTAGTTAATAGTTACCGTGTTCGAAAATTGTACCATATCTACCAGATCCATCTACCGGATCTATGATTTGTGAATCGAGTAATTGAGCCGGTAAATGCGGTAAATGAAGAATCTAACCTGAAAAAAAGGTAGAGATGCTAAGCGAAGTCGGAATCGGAAGTAGGTTTTAGAAGTTAATTATGATAATACCAAAGACGAGACGACATAACGTTTAACTACGTCAAATTTAAAATCTGTTTCATCTTGCAATTGCTTTTCATAGGTTATAAATCTACCCTGTTCACCACTTGCGTTCTTAAAATATCTATCCCGGTAGCTGTAACCTTTCACCGGTAGAATTTTCGTAAATGCCTATTGTGTTAATATGACGAAAGTATGACGAAGGATGAATGTTGCATGATTTCGAGTTACTGCTAATTACTAACTAAAAGTTTTTTTAACAATGACATGTCAAACACGTTCTTTGTTTTGAAGACGTCGAGACACACAGTATTTCGACTGACATTGCCAAGGTTTTCAATACAAAATTGACGTCACTGCAAGAGAGAGATAGAAGATCATGCATCCAAACAAACCTCCCCTCGTTGTCTTGCGTCCCGTTCCATGTTCCTATCTGTCATTGTGTTCGCATCTGTTATTCAGTGTTAAACCTAATTCTTTATTGTGATTTGTACGTTGAGTTTAATAAAAATGAGTTTAAAACCAGAAGATGTGTCTGGGGCAACTTTTTTGTTTGATAATATTGAAGATAATTCGATTATTCAACTAAAACGATGGCTAGAGTGCAGAGTCTACGGCTGATGACAGGTCTTTGTTTGGACGGGGTAACCATAGCAACCTTGGTTTCTATGCTTTGCCGTTAGAGGCGCTCGTACAAATTGCAATTTTGTAAGTGTCTATTCGAATTTCTTTTGAAATATCCGCAGTAGTTTTCTTGGATCTGATATCTGCTATAGATTTTAGTTTATTATTAATTGTTCGCTTTGTTATTTTGCAGGGTCTATCGCTTTTATCAATCATTAGCCGGCTTGGCTATCTCACCAGAAACCTTTCCTTGTCGAGAAAGGTTTATTACGGATTCTCGTAACTGAAAGTGGATGTATTTTGTTAGCCAATAACTTAATTTAATATTAAATTGAGAATTTGATGACAAATATACATATATTTAAATAAACAGAGTATATAACTCTGACAAACAGGTTAGCTCGATAGTTTTGTACACGATCAATTTCATTTATACTATAAAATACAATAAAAATAAATTTTAAAACATTATATATTATTAAAGTCAATAGGCCGATATGAGGCAAATAACGGACGCGACTGAGGTGTATAATCAGTAGAGTTTGTTATTTGCATATCGGCCGTGTGGCGTTCAAGATTTTTCGTAATAACATAAAATTTAAACATTTAGGAATAATAAAATTCTTGTATATCTGTCATATTGAATAACTTTTTTGGTTAATTTATAAATTCTCCTAGAGAACAGTCCATCAATATGCTGTTATTTTTCTAGGACCATCTGATCCTTAATTGTAGGCGACTGTTATAAAAAATAACGGCCTAGGCAGTTATTTCATAATAACAGTATGGTATTACGAAATAGTAATTAACGTATCAAGGGTGTTATATGGACAATAACGCCTGAGGTCAACAGTGTACTCTCCGAGGGCCTCTAGCCCGAGATGGGTACGTTGACCGAAGGGGTTATTCTCCGTTTAACACCCGTGGTGCGTTTAACGTCCGACCGATATATTATTTTTAGACGACCATTGTGATAAGTATGACATATCAATGTAGTATCCTAACATTGAAAGTTGAACTTATGACATTAGTGTTACGATATATTTCATATCATAATAGTTGACACGGTTGCTAGGTTACTATGTCATTATTTTCTGGCTATATGTATACATTATTCATTTGTCAGCTGTCCGTACGTTTGAAACTAAATTTCAGTTTTGTAAAAAAAAGTAAAATTTATTTAAGCTCGTCTAAAAAATAATGTTCATAACTTGTATGAAATACAAATATCTTAGCTTGTGTGTATTGACTTGCACTCCGCTACGCATCGTGCGTCAATTTACACTCGCATGATATTTGGTATTTTTCATAACTTGTTACGAAAATAACTATTTAATAAAGATTTTTATCGATTTATATCTTGTCATTGTGATTTGTGTTAGAGATATTAATCTACTAACATACCAGTAGGACGTTAATGTAATTAAAATACCTAAGAGTAGTGTAATATGTAAAAGTATTACAAAAAAATTATATTCTTTTATAAGAGATTTTGGCTGAAAATTTTTACAAGCAACTGTATGTTCAATGTTGAATTTTTTAAAATGTTAATAGTTCTAGTACAGGAACAATTTATTTGAATTTTCGCTTCATATTTTAGTACTGGAGTAACCTTTCCTCTTAAGTAAGGGCATCTATTCCCAGGTTTCTACGCCCCTGAAAACGTATCACTTCTCTCATTTCTTCTTTGGTGAAGTCTGACAACGGAATACTAATACGGAATTTACATGATATCACTACAAAACAGAGCTAAGCAAACATCACCCTGAACACACAAAGAGACTTTGATGTTATGATTAATAATTGCGAATTCAGTCAATGTTGTCTATCTCCTAATCGGGAAAACAAAAATATCCCTTTATCCTTCGTATAAATGTACGTAATACACAGTGTTGTATAAAATACTTTGAAAAACGTATTTCAAATAGAAAATACAAAATACTAAATAAAAATATTTCATATGTTTGGTAAAATACAATTATTTTTTTAGTATTTCAAATATACCAATATTTCAAATACTTTCAAGTATTTCAAATATATTACTTTGAATTATTTAAAAACAAATAAGATAAGTTAGGATATTGTAAAAATGTTTTTTTTTTATATTCAACTTAATCTCGTAATTTTATTAATATTAAAAAGAAACTCCTACATTAACATAGGCAAGTGTTTATTTAAGAAAAAAATTAGAGAATTATTCCATGTTATATTACTAACAGACTACACACGACGGAGGGTTTCTATTTCAAATACATAAATCTATTTCAAATACTTCCGTATTTTAAATACAAAAACGTATTTCAAATAAAAAATGTATTTCAAATATTGAAAAGTAGTATTTCATGTAAATATAAGTATTTTAATGTATTAAAATATAAAATACCTGTGAAAAGTATTTAAACTAAAAATACAAAACACTTATATTTTTAAGTATTTCAAATAATTACTTAAAATACTTTATCTAATTCAAATACTTATTTCAATTACATATATTTCAAATACTATACAACACTGGTAATACATAGTAATACTGCCAACTGTTCTAATAGGGTACTATACCATAGTCAAATTTTAACTATCTTAAATAAGAAGACGAAAATATACATAAATTAAAGAGTATTAGTGAAACTTATTTGTTTAAATATTTTTGTTTAAATTAAATAGTGTTTAGGTCGCAAAGTACAAACGATTGACGCGTTAGGTCCTAACAATTTGATTGGTTGCCTGATTTTAAAAAGGAGATTCGCGCGTCTGCTGCGGCCACCTTTAAAAGATTATGAACTGTCACATTGATGTATAACCTAACAAAAAAATTAACAATTTTGTGTTTGATGAATTTGTTTAATTATAATATCTAGTAATATTAATTCAATTAATAATAATGTCAGAAATTTGAAACATTGAAAATTCAAAACAAACACTAGAGCCATCCGCCATCATACTTTGTGTTATAATATTGTCAAACTGTTTCAATGTTCTATAATTTATTAGGAAAAAAATGCTTATTATTTATGCTTAATAATAATTTCTTCGTGAATATTGGCAAGAGCCAACAAAGTGTCTGACATATGGTGGCAAAATCAAACATATAAGTCGTAGGGAAAACGTTGTGCTGTCATATAGGGTTATAAGCGAACAACAACAAAAAATGACCAACAAATCGAAGATATATTGTTCTGTACCGCAGTGCAATAATTATGCAAGTGCTGACATATCCGTTCATTATTTCCCAAAAAGAGAAATAATAAAAAATAAGTGGAAAATCGCGTTAAAAATCGGAAAGGACATATCACCGTTCATGAACGTTTGTTCCCTAAGCGATTTTATTCCATGTAAGTATTTATAAAAATGTATGCTTCAAAACATTATTGGATTGTTTTTGTAGTCATTAAAAGAAAAATATTTAAAAAAAAAATGTTATACCAAGCCAAAAATTACCGTAAAGAAAATATGACAAAAGCCCTGTACAGAGAAGAAAAATAGAGACGTTACCTGTAAGTAGTAACTATTATTCTTTAATATTATATATTTATTTTAAATTGTTTATAGGAAAAACAGAGAAGAAAAAGAAACTATAAAAATACCAGAAATTGAGCAAGAGGAAGACGTGCAAAACAAAGAACTTCATGTGCATTAGTATTTAAGTTATTACGATTGAGTGAGGAACCCCTTTCAAATTAGATATTTGAACACACAGTTCATTTATTACTATATTACTTTGTTTATCTGTCATATCCGCACAAGATAATATGTCCAGCTAAAAATAATTAAATAAGTAGTTAACATGCAGATAACCTCAATTTTGAATCTTATTTTACCTTTATATACTACTTCTCCTTCGACCATAGGCCGCACTGCATCATTTAAATAAATGTATATATCTTGACATTGTGATAAATATATTTGATTTCAATTAAAAATAGCAAAATATCCTCAAAACAAAGCATCAAAATACTACTAGCACAAACGTAAAATATAATGTTTTCCCTATAAGTCAGTCATTAGTGCTTCCATCTCTAGGATGTGGCTCTCCCGGATAACGTAAAGTTTTTATATAAAAATATTTCAGTTATGCAAATATGAAAAATCTGTTGTGGCCAGCACAAGACCTTCCGTCAATTCGATGTATTTTGTACAAATCCCATACAAAAGGTCCTTGGAACATATTCTATACAATATCATGTAAAATCGAACACGAACACATACTATTTTTTACAAATTGCATACCAAAAGTTCATTTGAAAAGGTTCTATAAATCCAATAAAATTATAACATAAACGTACACTAAGTAAAATGCACTTGACACTTCCTTCATTTATTCTTCAGCTTTCCCCTATTTTATTACGGGTCGCTGTTTCCTCTTCTTTTCTACTCATTCCTGTCCAACGCATCTTCTTCACACATTCCTTCCTTTCTCAAGTCTTCTGCGATACAGTCCTTCCATCTTCTCTTTGGCCTTTCTCTGCACGTCACTTGCGAGGAACACTATGACATACCAATTTTAGATCCTATACTTTCCATATTTGGTTTTGCACTTCCAACTGACATCTGTCAATTTAATTTTTTTTTAAATTATCAGCTATTTCCATGATAAATAGCAAAGCTGACTAATTTTTGAAAATTATTTTCTTTATAACGCTTTAAATCTACAGCTATTACATATGAAGGAAAATGTATAATCAAACCGCATAGAGAAGAGTATAATATTTAACTGCTTCTTAAGAAAAACTGTTAAAAACTTCAATTTAGGGTACTTCCGGTGGATCATTTATAACCAAAATCAAATCAACTATTCATATGGTTGTACAGAAGAGGAATACGAAAGAATTATAATTTTTAGAATTGTAGTATTGGAGTTATCGTCGGAGAAAAATTTGTCACACACGGACACACATACACACGCACACACACACACACACACATACATACATACATACATACATACATACAGACATCATCTTAAAAATTGTATATTCGTATTGTAGGGACCCTAAAACGTGCTTATTCATTAAAAACTCACTACCGAATTTTTTGACCAAAGACAATACTTTCCTTACCTAAAGGTGACGGAAGGTAAAAAATATTTCGCCTTTATAACTAACAGCCACAATCTGCTTTATCGCAGATTGTGGCACACTCAGAAATGGGTAATATACCGTGATGATATATTTATTTTTATAACTAACAGTTTGTTGATAACTACGTCACACACCAAATTCTTAAACTTTAAAAATTCATATCTCGCTTATTACGTAAAATTTTTTATGTCGCCTTTGCACTAAAATTCTTATTTCATCCTGTTCTTACAGAAAAAGACAAAAAAATAGTTTACGATCCTACTATAAATCTTAACAATTTACAGAACAGTAATAGGCGGAAAATTAGTAACGAATGAAGCAATAAAAGTGATCAAGATTAATTTGGCATGGAGAAGCTTTTTCACTAGAGCCAACTTCACATTCACGTTCACGTTGGTATTGTTCGTTGTAGTTTTCATCATTTATCACTGGGACGCTAACAAGGAAGCCATTGTGTTTCGTTGTTTAACAGTTTCGCGCTTCGATATTTACGCAGCTTCGCGTCTCCTGCTTGATCACAAACTATGCTACTGCTATCAAATACATCCGTATACATACAATGTTGATCCCCATATTATTATCATATACAGAATGTCTCAATAAGCTTGCTCACTATTGGCAACTTTTTTATTTGAAGAGATACGAAGTTGGTTAAATTAGCAAAATTGTGCCATTTTATAGAAAATTGGTCATGTAGACAAAATAAATTTGTGTCAGCGGTTCCCAAAATTTGGGACAGAATATACATTTTTTAAATGGAACTATATATTTTTTATTATCTTATTAGAAAGAATATTTTTTCTCTTTCCAATAAGGTAATGTTGTTTATATACAATATTTTCAAATAAACATGTTATTTACGTTTAAAAATAAAAATTATCTTTTATTAGTTTAGGTCAAGTAAACTATGGAAACAATGGGGTATTCCGGTGATATGGAATTAATGCAAAATAATATTTTTTTTCTATAGTTTCCATCTTCATATAGTAGAAAAATATAATAAAACATGTTTAATAAAAAATTTTAATTCATAATTTAGTGTTACAAAATTGGAATTTTTACAGCTCTAGAAACGCCCTTGAAATTTGTGACGTCAAGTTGATAATCTGTTGCTCATTTCAAAGTAAATATTTTCGTTTAAAAATACAGATGGAGCCAGTGGTTAACACGCGCGGGTATATTTCTTGTTTGACATTTCGTCCACTTTATAATTATTACTCCTATTTTTACCAAAAACAAACACACGACAAACACCGAAATACACACTGCTACTAAAATCATATGTAAACAAGCAAATGGTTGTCATGAACATGTGGATTTAGGCGCTGAAGTTCGTTGCAGATGTCACCATCGAGTTGACGTCATAAGCGCGCCATGATAAGAAAATTTGAATTGCGATGAAATTTTTTAAAATTCATATCTCATGTGATACATACATTTTCGTACTCAAAAGTTAAATATTCAGAGTCCTACTGGTCTGTACTAATGTAAAAAAATATTTTTAAAAAATGTCGGAATACCCCATTGTCTTTTATAAAATTATTATTTAATTAATTTATTTTACAGTAATAACAAAACAAAGAAAATATTCAAATTGGAAGCCATTATTTCTTTCGCACATTTAAACTCTTTTGGAAAAGTGTCTAGATATAACTTTCCATATAGCACGATCATATCTAACTTTTCTTCATTTGTAAAGTTATTAAACACAGAGAACTTTACGGGAGAAATTATTAAACGTCAAACAAACAAAGAACCAATTGTTTCCATGGCTTACTTGACTAAAAAACTAATAAAATAGTTTACAAAATTTTAATTTTTAACCGTAAAAAACTCGTTTATTTGAAAAAATTGTATATAAACAACATTACCTTTTTGGAAAGAGTATTTTTACTCTTTCCAATAAGATAATAAAAAATATATGGTTCCATTTAAAAAATATATATATTGTCCCAAATTTTGAGAACCGCTGACACAAATTTTATTTTGTCTACATGGCCAATTTTCTAATATAAAATGGCACAATTTTGCTCATTTAACCAACCTCGTACCTCTTCAAATAAAAAAGTTACCAATAGTGAGCAAGCTTATTGAGACACCCTGTATAGCGAATGTTCAGCCAGAACCGATATACATATAAAGCGCAGTCCATGTACTATAAGTAACATACTTACGAAACGGCTATATTCATGCATATTCAAAATTAATATATATATATACAGGGTGTCTCTTAAATAGGGGGACATGGCTTAACCACAGATTCCTGAGGCTAAAATAAGACGATTTAACCAAACTTGCTTCTACCGGAAAGTGTACCATTTAGCCAGAATTCTGCTTCAAAGTTCTTCGAAAAAAAATTAATTTTGCTTATAATATTCGGACGCTTTATTCGATTTGGATGAAATTTGGTATGACAGTTTATATGGTTATAAGTCATCTTTTAAGGTGATACTTGTTATTATTAGTGAACCACTAGTGTATGAAACTTAGATCTCCCAACATTAATTAGACCGTAACTTTTTAATGGCACTGCCGAAAACGTGAAAATATTTTTCTTCAAAAAGATACATTTAATAGTAAACTTTTGTCTCTCTGTGTAATTTGTGATATCTGTTACGGTTCACACAGAAAAAAATAAAATCTGAGTGTCTGCATTGCTAAATTTTTAAAATAAATTTAATCTAGCAGTCTATCCAAATGTCAAACAAGTAATTTTTAATGACAGTAACGAGTTGTCAATCTTCACAACTTGTTTAGAAGTAAGCTAAGATATGTAATCGTCTTATTTATAATAATGGTAGTAAAATACTATTAGGCCGAACACACGGATGTTAATAATTTTAGAATATTGCGAAGAAAATTTTTGACAACCCGTAAAACAATTGTTACTGTCATTAAAAATTACTTGTTTGACATTTGGATAGACTGCTAGATTAAATTTATTTTAAAAATTTAGCAGTGCAGGCACTCAGATTTTATTTTTTTCTGTGTGAACCGTAACAGATATCACAAATTACACAGAGAGACAAAAGTTTACTATTAAATGTATCTTTCTGAAGAAAAATAATTTCACATTTTCCGCAGTGCCATTAAAAAGTTACGGTCTAATTAATGTTGGGAGACCTAAGTTTTATACACTAGTGGTTCACTAATAATAACAAGTATCACCTTAAAAGATGACCTATAACCATATAAACAGTCATACCAAATTTCATCCAAATCGAATAAAGCGTTCGATTATTATAAGCAAAATTAATTTTTTTTCGAAGAACTTTGAAGCCGATTTCTGGCTAAATGGTACACTTTCCGGTAGAAGCAAGTTTGGTTAAATCGTCTTATTTTAGCCTCAGGAATCTGTGGTTAAGCCATGTCCCCCTATTTAAGAGACACCCTGTATATATGTATTCTCAGATTCTTGATTCTAATAACTACAGTTCGGATATATATGTAAAAAAATATGTTGAGGCCAGCACAAGACCTCTCACTATTTCCATATTAGGCTATATAAGTACCAGTGTTGGGTCAGATAATGATTTTCGTTATGTGGATAACAGATAAAAGATAAATTTGAGCAATAAATCTAGATAAGGATAACAGATACTTTACATGTTATCTAGATTTTAGATAACAGATAAGATACCTGAAAAGTAAGCAACTGTGATTTCTTACAAAACTTTCTTTAATTGTTTATGCTTTATTGATACGATGTGTGAAAAGAAACAAAAAATATTCAATGTACATATTTATTTAATAACATACAAAAGAAAGATAGACACTGTTCTAAAAATATCTATGTACATATTTTTTTATAATAGTAAATTATTGTTTTTTAAGGGGTGTAAAGCTAGTTCGCCTCCTCGTGCTGCACCCTGGGTAACGCAAAATGAACTAGCACAAATCGGCGACCAGACAACCCTCAATCTTGAGGGTCTCCTGGTCATTGGTCATCACAAATAAATTGGTAGGGACTCAGTTGTTTTACTAGTACCTTCCGGCAATTCAAGGTGGGATGAAGATAACTGTACTACATAATTCTTCAATCGGCTCGGCGCCTTCTCACCCCGACCAACTTAGTGTCTTCAAGTGTTGCAATGACGTTGATGATCCCATCCACGCGCAAATTCCATCTACGAGTCCGCCTAACAAATTTTATATATTATATTTACTTCTGAATTGTGATGACTGTATTGCCATAAGAAATAAATAAATAAATTATTTTTTAAAAACAGTACTTTCTCAAAATTAGTATCAGAGAAAAACCTTTCAACGGGACCGGATAAACACTGTTTTATATTATTTACCTGCATAAAATTAAGCATATAAAAATGCTAGGAAATGAATATTTTCATAAATAATGTTGCTCACTATTGCTCACGAATCACGATCACACGTCACATCATAAGTAAGTTTACGCAGGCAAACACACCAGCGACGGAGAACACACGACACGGCACTATGCGATGCGGTAGGTTGTGCTTGTTCTAACTTGCTAAATAGTATTTTGATTTGATTATAGATGGAGCTGACATAAATAATGATTATCTTATCTTTCTTCTGCATGTGATAAAACAGATAAGATAATAGATATTAATTTTAAAAATATCTAGATATTAGATAAAAGATACTAACTACGTTATCTAGATAAAATTTTAGATAATGTTATCTAGATAAGCACAACACTAATAAGTACATATTGTATTTAACATTTCTTGTACACACACAAAAATTCTAATTGCATCTATTATTAATATATTTTTATATTTTATAATTCATTCTATAAATAAGTTTCCTCCTACTCTTCTAAATGTTCGAGATTCTTCAAATTCATTGACGAGATTGGCGGTATTTCTGATGTATAATATGTAATATATTTACCTATCTATAATTTTAAATATTTAATTAATAATAAAATAAGAAATATTAAATGTACGTCCCAGAAAAACCGCCAGTAATGTATCGGGATTTTAGACACTGACATTTTTCTGTCAATTATAAATATTTTAATTTTTCATTTGGTTTCCATGGAGTAATTTGGGCTGCGTGATTTATTACAACGGATTATTTTATATATTTATAATTCTCTCTCTCTAAATCTATAGAAGATATAATAAAAATGTTTAATATATAGGATAGAGAATTTCAAAAGAAATTATTCATTTTTACACAAATTCATTAGTTTCATTACCTTTTCTTAAATTTGCTGATATAGAAAAGAAAAATAAATTATGATTTTAACACGAATCAGTCGTCTTACACGTAAAACATAGTTTAAATGTCAACTAAACTAAAAATGACAATTACATACATTTCCTGGAGTGTACAAACTAGCGTGTAAGTTTGTTATTGGCGAAGAAAATGAACTCGTACCCACCTGGTAGCTAAATTATGAAGTTGTCTATATAAGAATTAAACATCTTGAAAATATCTGGTGTTCAAGAAAATAATTATACAATAAACGTACTGTTAAATAATACTTTTGTATGTTATTTTCACTGAAATATATACTAACTGCAACTCGCATACTCTATCAGCGTACTCTGCACTGAAGCCCCATTGAACAATAATGGCTGGTCCTGTTCGCGCACGTTCGTGTCGAACCGAACCAAGCCGAATAATTCGTATAATAGCTGATCGCTTTATTTTCATGTTTATGCTACTCACATACATTTTATTTAAACCTGAGCCACACGAAATAATTTCCGTCTACCCACGAACTGTCCCGATGTTTGTCGACTACTCCAGCAGCCAGCTTTCAATATGCCTTCACAGTCACGGTACGTACGCGCATTCCAGTTAGTATATATTTCAGTGGTTATTTTACTTTTAGAATTATACTGTAAATATTTGTATGATAAATTAAAACATAATTCAACTTCTTCGCTTTGTCGTATTAAAATAAGCTTGTATGAGCCATACAGACTTGTCTAGTCTACGTCACAAGAATTCCACCGCGAACTTTATTTATGGAAATTATAAATGAGAAGTTTCATATTTTCTAATAATTTTTACATTAATATGTTTCGAATTAGTTTATATTTCATAATTAATAGGAAAAAATAACATTTATTTTTTTCGCAACTATCTTACTCTTTTCTGTATTCAATTCGTATTCAATTTCTTCTCGTTCTCGTTTTTGATTAACTATTTAATACACATTTTCATATTTTAAACATTACTGTTACTGATTTGAGTATATCGTCCATTAGTTGATATGAAGAGCTGATAGTCGGAATTAACCTATTAACTAATATATTGCTAATGCTCGTATCTTTCCCATAAGAGTAGGTGAAGGAAACACTGTGAAATGGAAATATCATTTCTGCATAAGTCTATCTCTCACAAACACCCAACCGGCAATTATGCGCATGCTCGGAAATCTTGACTACTACTGGCTAACGCTGACAGCGTCGCTGGCTGAGCTGCGTTCCTAAACCTTACTCTCAGAGATTACTCAACCTGTTCCAAAACAGCCAGAGTTTACTCCAAAGTGATGTTCTACTTACTCTACTAACGAGGAGGGTGTAGAAATTACTCCACAATATTTTCAAACGTAGATGCTCACGATTCTCAACATATGAAAGTAATTTGCCTTCTTGAGGAAGAAAACATGCTTTTGGTTGAAAATAAACATATGTAAATACGTTGGCGTGTATTACGAGCATACTTTTATAATAAAACCGCTTTTATGGAGCGTACTTTCACATTATATTGAGGAGAGTGCTCCATAAAAGCGCTTTTATTACAAAAGTGTGCTTTTAATACGGGCTTGACATTAATGTTGTAATTGTAAGTAGTTTTGTTAGTTTTTTAAAATAATTTTTAATTTAGTTTCAATTTTTTACTTCAACAAAACTCTCATTCGTTGCAAAACACAATACATCATACTCTACGCCAAAACTCGATATTCTTGGTTTTGGAACGCTGCCCTGGTGATGCAGCGAGCACATGGTTTGACTTTGATGTTTGATTTTATTTCTTTTTGTAGTTGCACTTCGAAAGCATTTGCTTTGTGTTTCATAGAGTAATTTTCCATACAAAATAAATATTAGGTACAATAATAAATTTCTCAAATTTAAATTTAAAATTTCTCGCGCTGTTCGTTAATAATCAGAACTCTGTGATTCGCAATCTAAATAATAAAAGTGATCATGATTTCCTCGTTAGCCAATAGTAATCAAGGTTTCCGAGCATGCGCATAATTTCCTGGTGGGTACTAGAGATAGACTTATGCAGAAATGATATTTCCATTTCACAGTGTTTCCTTCAAGAAAATCAAACGATCCGCAATATATTAGTTAATAGGTATATGGTATTATCAAGAGTGCTGGGTTGAAATTTAGTTACATTCAGATAACCTTGTTAAAACTTGCAAAAAACTTTTCTATATAGTGAACGAACTTTTAAAATTGATAGAATGCAGAGCCACATGAGTTCGCACTTAATAGTTCAAGGAACAAAACATGTCTGTCCAAATTCCGACTATCAACTCGTCATATTTACTGTTACTATTTAAAGCTCGATTTGGCACCCTCTTTCGGCGCCTTCACGTACAACTTGAAAATCAACTTATGCCGGCCCTGGTTACAACTTGCAAAGCTGCGAAATATTACACATCACACAAATACCAATAAGTTCGTCTTTACACTACACTGAGTTTCATATTCATACTGTTATTCATTTCTGTATGATATGCAATGCATAAATTCTTCTCATTATTGTCACAGCGTGAAATTTAACACAAGAGAATTGAGTAATAACATATTTTTAGCGCTGACAGTGACGGTACAATGAAATTTACATCAATTGCTGAAACTTGTATGACAATTTAATTACATGTACCACACAGGAACACAAACTTCTGTCAACTATGTGTTCTATGCTATGAAGCCTTTCTTCTCTTCATGTAATATAATATTCCACGTTCACTTTACGCGAGAAACAACACAGAGTAAATTAAAATTAAATTTGATTTTAATTTTAATTAAATTCGATGTACATAATATTCGTTCCAGCGTACAAAGAAAATTATTGAAATATTTTTGTGCACGCTCTTTTGACATTAGGAAACGAGCTTGCACCAACGATATTTATAAATTTAAAACTTAGAAATTAAATTTTATCGTTGAACCAATGCATGAAAGTTTATCATTAATCTGTAAGGGATCTTCTTGACTGGAAGGGTGTTAGGGTTCAAAATATTCCTGACTCAAAACACTCTTTACATAATTATTAAAAACTAAAATGTAGTCTTAAGGTAAAGTTATAACTAAAGAAAAACCCCTTAACCTTAACAAAAATTAAAGATAAAAGATAAATTGATGAACGCGGACCTAGGTCCCATCTAGAGATGCACTCGATTTCGAGCTTTGGCCCGGCCCGGCTCGAAGCCCGCCTCGATTTCGAGTCGATCATCGAGCCGGGTCGAAGATATTTTTTATCGGGCCGAATCGGGCTAATCATTTTCAAAAATCGAGGCGAGTCAGACTTTTGATTTTGGCCCGGCCCGAAAATTCGAGCTTTTCGGGCCGACCCGAAAAATCTTATAGTTCAATCAAATGCACAGTTTCCTTAATATTTTAATGAAAATGGATGAAGTTAAAAAGGATCAAAATGATTTAATAACAACAAACTTTATATATTAATAAATAAAAATGTATTACTTATTTTACTTCAAGAATTCAAGGTTATTCATTAAAGCATAATAATTATATTGTGCTATTATTATTGTTATTATACCATAATGATTTCTTGTCCTATTTTTGAGCAGAAACAAAGTTAGATAAAAAATCCTTATGTAAATTATATTCTTTTATATAAGATTTGTGAAAAAGTTGTTTAAATTTTCGAACAGCTTTGGTCTTTGGTAAACAAAGTGTTAAATCCACGTAGGTCTGTAATTTTTATAACAAACTTACACTAGAAGGGTCTCATTTTAACTACATGTGTTAACTAATGTTTAAAGTTATTTTAGTTAGTTTTTTTATAAGTTTGACACGACAAAAGTTAAACATTTCGCTTTAACATAAAAATCAACACTAGGAATGCCGGATGCATCCAATTTCGAGCTTTGGCCAGACCCGGCTCGAAGCCCGCCCCGATTTCGAGTCAATTTTCGAGCCGGACTAGCTAATTTTTTTGTCGAGTCGATCTTCGAGTCGGGCCGGTAATTTTTATTTTCGTGCCGATTCGATCCAAACCTCAAAGCCCGGCCCGACCCGAATGCATCTCTAGTCCCATCCCAAATTCTAAATTATATGATTTAATATAAGACAGTTACTTTGTTTAATCTTAGTTACCCAATTAGGTATCCACTCACCAATGACTCCTGTCCCTATATAACCCGTTTCTCTCCCTTATTCCTCATAGCTGTTTTGACCTCTGGCATGGTTTACATGCTGAGTGATCTTAATTTCTCTGTTTTTACTTGTAGTTTCTACTGATGATGAGAACATAGTTCTCGAAATACGTATGTAGTTTTTTAAAATTATTGTTAAGGTTAAGGGGTTTTTCTTTAGTTATACACTTTACATAAAGCTATTCAAGCACTCGGTTGTTCGCCCACTCGTGTTCAAATTTCTAACTCGTGCTAGAATAGATTGCCTTCAGTAATACGGGTATTTAATATTTATATGTAATACTTATAAAAAAATACAATTTTTGTCTTGTTTATAGTGCACCCCCTATCCAAATTCCTGGGTACTCCACTGATTTAGTTGTGATTTATTTAGTAGCTATAAGGGAATGAGTTACAAAAACCGTAGAGGGAATATATTCTAAGAAAATTAGGAATAAAAAAGTATTATATTTTGGAATATGAAGTCTCATGGCCATGTGACCGATTGTCTGGTCGCGAATTTTGTATAACTTGCTCAACAATCTTATTCCGTACTTTTTATTTTCTTCACTTAATCTCTACGTCGATATATTTTCATATTTATGACATTTTCACATTAATAATACGATGTAACTGTTCAGTGTACTCACATTAAATTTTCCTGATGAATCGAAGGAGAAAATATTCATGCATTACTTACCTGCAACAGAAAAAGTAATTAGTGACAAGAGAAAAAAATCAGTAAAAACTATAGTATTGACCTCAATATAATATTTGAAAGATTAATAATTGATGTTATACGATTTGTTTATCTGGGTTCGATCCCGACCGACGCTACTCTCCGCCCTAACACTGAGGGACCGTGAGGTGACGCCTGGCAAACGCCCGCACGGCATTAGGTGCTGACATCAATGAGTATAATTAATATACCGTGATGATATATCTTTTTATTTTGTATTTTTATATGCTTTACTACAATATTCCAGTTAAAAGTCATAGATTCCACTTGTGCAAAAAAAATAAATTATTTTGATGACCATATTATTAAAAGTATCTTTGCTATAGTATTTCTTCTTCTCCTTATCTTCTTTAGATACTATATCAGACACAGACTTAAGGTTACCTTAGTAGGTTTATAAGTGTCTATCGGGATTTGAAAAATTTCCTCCTTCGAAACTTTTCAACTACAAAATCAATCCCTTCTGCAACATGATTACTTGGCTTAAAACATCGAAACTTTATCCAACTGGCCTATAAAGTTTAAAAAGTGAACAAGTCCAAGTTGGTCTTATGAAATCTCTAGAGTTTAACCTACTAGATACAAACTTTGCAAATTTGTCATGTCTATCAAAAACTGATTTTTTTACACGGTAAATAAAAACTTTGTTGTGATTACCAAAAATGAGTTCCAGCAGCAATTTTTTTTTTTGTCAATATATGACCAGCAAATATATTTGTTACAGTTACCTAGGTAAATTTGCTGGTAAAAAATTGTTGTGGCAACAAATACAGTTTTGTTATATATAACAAAAGATATTTGTTATATATAACAAAAGATATTTGTTATGCGAACAAAAGATATTTGTTATGCGAACAAATAAAATAAGTTACCATTAAGAAGTATAAATTTGTTATACGAACAAATAAATTAAGTTACTATTAAGAAATATAAATTTGTTATGCGAACAAATAAAATAAGTTACCATTAATAACTATGAATTTTGTTTTGGAAACTAATAAATTTTGATAGATATACAAATGCATTAATGAGGTAGTAAGGTAAAAATTAAATACATGCGTATTATAATAATTTTATTTATTTATAATTATAATCTATATACATGTAACAAATATTATATAAAAAAATAACATATGAAACAATAGTCACTTAAATTATACAGATTTATCAGTAATCGATACATCTTTTACAAAATTATCCATTTTTATTGACGGGCACAAGAAACAAGTACTTTTAAAACACAATTTTCGACAGGCTAAAACTTAACAGCGCAAGCAAATGCGACACGACGTAGTATAGTATAACACGAACAGTGAATTATACTGTATACCAGGGTATACCCTGTCTGCACAAAAGTTTTAGTTACCTGTACAAAGTATATGGCGGAAAGAAGAATTTGTAATCTTTACAAAATATAATGTCACAAGTAACAAACTAACCGCTTAGTACTACCAATAATAATTGCTACCATAATATTTTACAGCAAATAATACTTTTTATACACAACAAAAATTGTTTAGTTTTGGAAACTTAAAATACAAAGTTCTTCGTATACACGGCAAAAACATATTGTTGAAATAACAAAAAAAAATACAGCTAACTAAATTTTGTCCGGAATATCAATGTAATTTTGTACCGTGTACCTTCCGGCCCCTTTAAGTAAGGAAGGTATTGTCCTTGGTCAAAAAACTCAGTAGTGTGTGTATGTATGTGTGTGTGTGTGTGTGTGTGTGTGTCAAATTTTTCTCCGACGATAACTCCAATACTACAATTCTAAAAATTATAATTCTTTCGTATTCCTCTTCTTTACATCCATATGAAGAGGTGATTAGATTATGATTATAAATGATACACCGGAAGTACCCTTATTTGAAGTTTTTAACAGTTTTTCTTAAAAAAAACGCAGTTAATAGTTATTTTTTATACAAGACGATAAAATTGTATTTTATCAACGAGCGGAAAGTTTAATGACGAGTCGATAATTTAATTTTATCGTCGTGTGTAAAATTCTATTTTTTTCTACAGCAGATTTTAAAGAGCAAAAATTAGAAAAACCGATTATAAATTAAATTATTTAAGAACAATTTAAAAATCTCAGTAACGTGATAGTTATAGAATTTAATTTGATTGATTGAATCCGTCGTTGGCACTAGGTGAAACATTTTAATAAGGTAAAATAATTAACACTTGGCTAAGTTTCACAAAATAAAGTTTATTATCTTTATCGCGATTTCGGCTTTTACGCCATCTTCAGAAGACTGAGAAATGTACAAGAGAACTACATGAATATATATACAAAGATACAGGTATAAGATTATAAACTAATTTTTGGGGTCTTGGGAATACCATCTTAAGGGATCATAAAAAATTCCCTTTCGATAATATTTCCAAAATATCCGAGTGGAGAACATTTTGGAAATATTATATATATATATATATATATATATATATATATATATATTATCGAAAGGGAATTTTTGTTGATCCCTTAAGATGGTATTCCCAAGACCCCAAAAATTAGTTTATAATCTTATACCTGTATCTTTGTATATATATTCATGTAGTTCTCTTGTACATTTCTCAGTCTTCTGAAGATGGCGTAAAAGCCGAAATCGCGATAAAGATAATAAACTTTATTTTGTGAAACTTAGCCAAGTGTTAATTATTTTACGTTATAGAATTTGTTTGAAAACAATTTCATTTTTCATGTTTATACAATTGAAGTTATAATTTGAATCGCCAAAATATATAATGTGTTTTTATTTAAATAAAAATTAAAGTTCTTTATCTACCCTTGCTGTTAAAGTATTATTTTATCTACCCTTACGGTTAAAATGTCACTTAGTCAACTATTTCGAGTTGAACAAAGCACACTTTAAAATATGCTATAGAAAAAATATTATTTTTTGACATTTTATGGTATTATAAATATTAAAGAAAATGCTCTTCTCTAACCGGTTTGATTTTTGATTATATATTTTCCTTCAAACTCAATAGATAGGAGTTAAAAAATTATAAAGAGATTAACTTTCAAAAATCAGTGAGCTCTGCTATTTAACACGAAAACAGCTGATATATTCAAAAAATATAATTGACAGATATCAGTGTCAAGTGCAAAACCAAAGATGGAAAGTATAGGATCAGAAAATGGTATATCATACGTCATAGTGTTCTTCGCAAGTGACATGCAGTCTCGCCTCAGGATTAAAACTTTCAATGCCGGGAGCACGAGGAAGGCCAAAGAGAAGATGGATGAGATACGAAGAGAAGAGTACGAGTCAGAGATCCCTAATAAAGTAAGGATAAAACTGAAGAAGAAAGAGGAAGTGTAAAGTGCAATGTACATAGTATTTTGGTATGGAAAATGTTTCCCATGGAACTGTTGGTATGGGATTTGTACATAATACATCGAATTGACGGAAGGTCTTGTGCTGCCCACAATAGATTTCTTGATCACACATTTTATTTAAACAATAGATTAACTCTAACAACACAAAAGAAAATTCGGATTGAATAAAAAAAAACAATTTTCTTTTATACGAAAAATTATGATAAATAGATATAGGTCATTCTTTTAGCGCAGGGCTCGTATATTCCTCACTCCGACCCGCATAACGTACTTACTTTTGTAGTAAATTCTATTAAACCCTCATAGGGCATATTAACGGAACATTAGTAAACTTTGCTCATCAGTATGTCTGTTCAAAAACAACAATCTCATTTTCAAATATCACCCATAGCCTTGATTGTCAGAGATATCCCCTATCCGCCTACATGTTTAATTCTCACATAATTATGACGAGGGGAAAGAAATAGTTGTGAGTGTAAGTACCAGCATGGAATAAGCTTGAACGTCGTCATGCCGACCGGCAATTGTCGGCAGTTGTTCCGCCGCCTACTCTGACCACCGGCCCAGCTCTGATGGCTTGTTGTCAGCATGCAGCCGCAGCCTCGCATGTACTACTTAATTAATTAGTCCAATCAGAGCACAGTGATACTGTTGATGCTGATGTAACAAGCACCAGTGGGCTAATGCTGGTGGGATAGACTGAGATCAGGGTTGATTCATTGCTAAATATGTGGGCAATGACTCGGTTCAAATGAAAATTGTTTAGGTCAGTTAAAACTCACACTGTGTAAGAGGATGTGTAATTTTAAATTACACATAAGGTAAACTATATGTTATTTACCTCAGTTCTATAATAAATACATTTCATTTTATCAATCCGATGACAAGGGTGAAGTTAATAGCACTTGTCAAATTAACCAATTAAACACGATTGATAGAAAACAAATAATTAAATATTTAACTATCTACAGCCCGTCTCTTTTACGTGACAGTTAGACCACGGTGCCCAGTGAGGTTAAGATTTTCGTTTGGCGCGAAACCCTAAATCAAATCAGAATGGATGTAGTTCTTATGGAAGCGCATTTACAATTCATATTATTATTAACAATACTATTTGTAGTCCAGTCATTTGGTAGAAAAATAAGGGTTTATTCCACAAAAGGTCGGGTATTTCTGATTTTTGGGTATATTGTATATTTAGGGGTCCTAATAAAAAATGCAAGTTTTCCCCCTCGGGGGCCTTCGGGAAGCACCGCCAACTTGAGAAAAAAGGCGCAAAAAAGCGGTTTTTTCTAAATATCTCTTCACTGATTTGCATTAGGCAAAAATAGTTAGTATCTAATTTGTTGACTATAAAATTCTCTACAACTTTTATCTAAAACATTTTTTTCTATAATTAATAGATAGCGAGCTACAGTGCTTCAAACAGAGCAATTTTTTTGAATATTACATGATTGCTTCATTTAAATCCTATTTTATTATATTTTTTTACGTTTTTTTACAAATTACTTTTTGACAATCATTAATTATTTTTATTTAACTAATATATATAAATATTAATTATTGTTTATAGTTTTTTTTTTCTTTCTAAATATTTTTTATAGTCCAGCAAATTTATGATTTTACTTAAAGTAATTACAACAAAAGCTTTTTAACGGACTCCAGTCCCAGAAAAGTGCGCTGAATAACATATCAATATTTTCCCGAAATCGGAGCTTGGGAACCTCCCGCCAATTTGGACAAATGGCGGCATATTCAAGTTTATGGCCATTTGCTTAAAACAATTATAAAAATATTTAAATTATTCAAAAAAACAAACAATATTACGTACTTGATATTTAGTCTAATAGGTTTCACTATTTACAACAGTTTACATTCGACGTGGCATCGAAAGAAGTAAGTTATCGATAACTGTTTTATAAAAATTGTTAACGTTTTCCTGCAATTTTTTAGTTTTTCATCCACCACTCTGATCTTGTTAAAGATACGATGATGCGGTTTTAAAATTTGAATTCAGCATAAAATTCTCTTTCGTATCGTGTATTACACTATTTTTGCCGATGAACGATTGGCGAGTTACTGCCAACTAAAACTCATATGAAATCCCTCTAAAATTTTAAACATCTGAAAATCGGCTCTTTTTTCATCTTCTCATTTAAAATTTCAACAGGCTTACAGATAACCAATATTAAGTATTTAATAGGTGTCAAAGTGGTTGATGAGAAATTGAGAAAAGAGCCGATTTTCAGATGTTTAAAATTTTAGAGGAATTTCATGTGAGTTTTAGTTGTTAGTAACTCGCCAATTGTTCATCGGCAATAATCGTGTAATACATGATATTAAAGAGAATTTCATGCTGAATTCAAATTTTAAACCGCGTCATCATATCTTTAACAAGATCAGAGTGGTGGATGAAAAACTAAAATATTGCAGGGAAACGTTAACAATTTTTATAAAACAGTTATCGATAACTTACTTATTTCGATGCCACGTCGAATGTAAACTGTTGTAAATAGTGAAACCTATTAGACTAAGTATCAAGTACGTAATATTGTTTGATTTTTTGAATAATTTACATATTTTCATATTTGTTTTAAGCAAATGGCCATAAACCTGAATATGCCGCCATTTGTCCAAATTGGCGGGAGGTTCCCATGCTCCGATTTCGGGAAAATATTGATATGTTATTCAGCGCACTTTTCTGGGACTGGATTCCATTAAAAAGCTTTTGTTGTAATTACTTTAAGGTAAAATCATAAATTTGCTGGACTATAAAAAAATTTTAAAAAGAAAAAACTATAAACAATAATTAATATTTATATATATTAGTTAAATAATAATAGTTAATGATTGTCAAAAAGCAATTTGTAAAAAAAAATATAATAAAATATGATTTAAATGAAGCATTCATGTAATTTTCAAAAAATTTGCTCTGTTTGAAGCACTGTAGCTCGCTATCTATTAATTATAGAAAAAAATGTTTTAGATAAAAGTTGTAGAGAATTTTATAGTCAATAAATTAGATAATAACTATTTTTGCCTAATGCAAATAAGTGAAGAGATATTTAGAAAAAACCGCTGTTTTGTGCCTTTTTTCTCAAGTTGGCGGTGCTTCCCGAAGGCCCCCGAGGGGGAAAACTTGCATTTTTTGTTGAGACCTCTAAATATATAACATATCTAAAAATCAAAAATACCCGACCTTTTGCAGGGTAAATCTACCTAATGACTGGACTATTGCTCACTGTTCAGTAAAAGTGTAAACAAAATAATAAGTTAAGCATAATTTCATTTTAAAGAAAGTAGGATTGCAAATAGTAACATATGTCGTAACTTGGTGCAGTCAGGTCAACTGAATTTGTAGGTTAGTTTTGGAACTGACGCTGTTTGTCTTTAAAGTTATAATATAAGGTGGTTATAAGTTTTTCATTTTTGTTATTTGCGATGTCTGAAAGGGTTATTAAGTTGTCCGCAATAAATAATTTCTTTGCTGACGATTTAAATTGAATCGAAAACAGCTACGACCTACGTTTTAATGAATTTGCACTTGTTGCTCTAATTACAGATTATTCAATAAATTTTGGTGTTTTATATATTTATTATTATATATTGAAATACTTGGTTTTTAGTTTCACAAAATTTATTTATTGATGACTAGTTTCGCTACTACAATAGCATCTTCAGATCCAATGTATATAAACTTAAAAATTGTATAAATATGTATATATATATATATAATGACAAATATAAATATATGTCAGTAAATGTTTTAACGGTGTTTACAAACTTGATTTTATGTATAGATATTTTGTAGTAACTTAGTAACATAAAAAATTAGAAATAAATTATTTTAACATAAATTTTATATTTCTAGAAACTTCATTAAGGTTGAATGATTAAAGTTTGTCTGTTCATTTATTATATTTTCTTTATTTTTTATAGCTTTTTCAATTTCGACGGCTTCTAGAAAATCTAATCTTGGTCCTTTGGTTTCTAAATGTAAAATTTTTGGTTTAAAATTACTTGTATGATTTTCTTCTAATAAATGATTTGCAAATGTTGAGTCTGTATTTTTTTATTTTTATATGATTTTTTATGTTCATTCACCCTTATATTGAAATTTATTCCTGATTGTCCTATGTACACAGCATCACAATTTTCACAATTTAATTTATATACTCCTGATTTTGTTAAAATATCTGTTTTTACATTATTTTGTGTTTTAAATGCAATTTTATAATTATTATTAGAGTTTTTCAGAATGTTTGCTATTTTGTTGGATATTTTGCCTATGTATGATAATTTAATATTATATGTTTTCACTCTGTTTATTTTTTTTATTTATTTATTTATAATAATGAATAATAAGTTTCACCATGTAAGAGCTGAAATAATTAAAGATTTTATATATTTATACGACATAAGTAGATAGACAATACATTAGAGATTTGTATTTATAAAGTTTGATAGATAAGATTTGTATTTTAAAGTATTTTTGAACATTTTGAAAATAGCATATTTTTGTTCCCGTATGAATAACATGGGAGTATAAATCGGCAAAGGCGAGTTACGGTTCTAGTTTGAATTTGCCGCCACAAATTGACCGTTACATTAACGTGGTCTTTGAAGTGAAGACTGCGTGAAGTACAAACCGAGGCATAAATTATGGAAGTACACAGACTGGTATCATTCCAGGTATTTCATTTCTTATGTTATATTTTTATATTGCCATACAAGAATAACGTTTTAAAACAGATCATTTATTCTCAAATATCAACATTTTGAATTTTTCAAAATTAAAAAGAAGGCAGACGTCAGGTTCATCTATTCGTTACTAAATGAAATACTTTTAAGCACTAATGCATAAAAGTAACATTTTACGCATTAAACTGTCACTTTTACGCATTAAACTGTCACTTTTACGCATTACACTGTCACTTTTATGCATTAAACTGTCATTTTTAAGCACTAGTGCTTAAACATGTTACTTTTAAGCACAAAATTATTGAGTTAATATTTGAAAAGTTCTTTTTGACAACAAAGCCACACTTTCGATTCGCCGTTTTGGAAATATTATCTACATGTAATTTAAAATTTAATTTATAATTGAACACAACCCCTACATCACGAATACATGTTACATTCTCCAGTTGTATTTTATTTATTGAGTAATTATATTGTATAATAATTTTCTTAGTGACAATAAATTGTTTGTATATCATATTTCTGAATCCTGAAGTAAAGCATAAATAAGTTCAAGACCAGTTTAAAAGATTACCTGTAATTCCATAGATTTCTATTCTTTTTAATAATGTTTGATATAATCAAATGCTTTTTTAAAATTATCAGGATCATTTTTATTAATCTGTTTGCTTTATTTATACACATATGTTTATGGTCAGACATATAGTTAAAAAATATCCATTAACAGCTTATGCAGGCGACCTATAGGACTTTCTACAAGCGACTGAAGATTAAAAAAGTCTGTCAACCACGTATATTTTTTACAAATTAGATATTTTGTTTGTACCTTGCGACACACAACTTGATTATTTCTATTATTTTATGTTACAGAATGTATATTAATATAAACAAACAATACGATAAATAATAATAATAACATACAATTTTCCGGTTTTTCAAGACTTTCGATCATCTGGGCTTGATTCCGTTGAGTCCGGTATACGCTTGTTTCCACTGTATTTAGATTAAACAACAGCATATTTATGTACTTTTTATGATTAATCAATATATATTCATTAAAAAAGAAAAAAATGAAAAAATATAACTTTGTTTCCTACCGTGCTGCCCGCACGGGTGGAAACAGTTTCATTTTAATACCTATTATTATGTCTCCCGCCCTTCTGAACAAAGCCCACATATTATTTTTTGTAAAAGTTTTTAATTCGCATGACAAACATATTGTTTTATGATCAACACATAGTACACGTGTATTTTTTTGGTACATAACACTCATATAGGTACCAGCAATAATTACACACTGAAATACGAGAACGAATCGAATAAAGAAAATGTTATTTCGGTTGGCAGCAAATCGATTTGATACTATACTCCGAGACAGAAAGCTATTTCCGGATTAGATAGGTTGGCTTTATTTGTAAATAATGATACGTACGACTATTTGATACATGGAACAAATCTTTGCTAAAAATGTTATAGTATAATCGATACTTATGGAAAATAAAATAGAACTGGCGAGAGGTATTGAACTAGTAACTGCAAATTTTTACCTCTCGCTAAGAGAGATAATGTATTCATGCTAAAATCGCATATCCACACTTTAGTGAATAAGCACGTTTTTATGTCCCTAGAACCCGATTATAACATTTTACGTTGATGTCTGTGTGTGTATATGTTTGTGTGTGTGTGTTCGTGTGTGTGTGTGTGTTTGTGTGTGTATGTTTGTGTGTGTGTGTGTATGTTTGTGTGTGTGTGTGTGTGTCTGGATGTTGGAGGGACGATTCCTCAAAAACTATAAAACTTAACACTTTCGCTGCGTATAAATTCACGCTTCGCACCCGTAACGCGGTAATGAGTTTTGGCGCAATTCTAGTTTTTTTTCTCAATTTGTTAATATTGCGTGTATGTAGAAATCTTTACTCTTATTCGTCAGTATTTTTTTTTTAACGCATACGGTGCGCTGGCAGCATTGTGGACACCTTTTGTTCTGCAATGCTAACGACGCAACTATGCGTCCAGCCTCTTGAATTCTGAAATTAACATGTTAGACAATTCATGTTTATTTACTTGATATTTTATCTTTTATTTGTGTAATAGCCATTATTTTAATTTCTGTGTTTTTAGCCCTTTTAAGTTGTAAATAGCCTTGGTCGTTGTCTTCCATGACGCAAAAAAGCAAACTGTATACTAACCCCCCATAGTACTTTTCTGTAGTTGTCTGACAATGCTGACCAACGCACAGTGTTCTCTTTACAAGACTGACGAAACGATGCCGGTTAAAACAAGATAGAGTACTGGACGCACCTGATGCGGCGTGCGCAATGGTTCGACAACATACGGGACGCAACGTGTGCGTCGTACGCAGCGAAAGTGTTAAGATCTGTTTAACTACGTATTCCTCAATCTGACATTAATGGGAAGAACTGAAAAGGTTTTGATAACAATTGGACAACCGGAAGTAGTAGTATCTTAAACAATCTTCTAAATATTATCTTTTGAAAATTTTTGTTATTATAAATATTGAAGAACATAAAATTCTTTATCTAATATACTTAAATTTTTTATTACATCTTCTATAGATTTAGAAATAAAGAAAATATAATATATAGAATAATCTGTTGCAATAAATCGCATAGTCCAGACTACACACCAAGGAAACCAGTTGTCAAATCCAAATGTTTGTAATTGAAAGATAAATGTCAGTGTCAAACATCAACAGTTACACTAACATTACTGAAAGTTTTTTTCTAGGAAGCACATTTATTATTTCTTATTAAATTATTAACTATATATTTAAAATTGCAGGTACGTATGTGTGTTAATGGTAATAGTACATACTATATTCTTAAGAAGTACCGCAAATCCCGTCAATAAATTGGCACCATCTTGAACATTTTAGAAGAGTATAGGATAAGATTCCTTATAAAATGAAAGAATAAATATTATTAGAATTATTTATGTGTACAAGAAATGTTAAATTTGATACGTATGTAATAAAACGGAAATGGCGAGAGGTAATGTGCTGGACACAACAGATGTTTTTAAATAAATGTAAAGATAACATTATAGTGAATGATATTTAACATTTATATTTAATTTTAATAGTTCTCAGCACAAATTTTATTAGTTGCTACCGATATGTATTTATTCCATCCTCATCATTTATAGCTGCGATATTTTAACAGATAAAGTGTCACTTTATAAATATCTCCCATTACTGGATGAGTCAATTTGCTTTTCAAATAAATGAGTACTAATGATATGATCTTGCCAAACGTATGTGCAATTTTACGGGCATGTTGAATAATTCCTAAAAAATAAATTTTGAAATCGAAGTCAAGTTAATTTAATACACTTGACTTGTTAGACTCCTTTATTTTCTTTGAATAAGTTAGAATGTGAGAATGATTCGGTGCAGTGATAGATGAACCACCAAATGAATTATAGATGATTGGATTACAATTTAAAATGAGCATTGCGGTCAGTGAGTTAGAGAAGAGAGTGGAGTGATTGAAATGATTAACATTTGCTCCTGTGACCCCGACCCCGACTCGCAGGCCACAGGTCAAATGTGAAGCACCAAAGGTTCCAGACATTTTCTTACTTACTAACCGCTTCATATAATCAATCACTTTTATCGCTCTATTATTTGTTGCTTTCGTTATAATTGATGACATTATTTCCTTGATTGTTACCTACTAGTTTTAAAAATAATTTAAAGAAATATCTTTTTTTAAAATGCTATTATCGTTTTGTTGAATTAAGCTGTCTTAATTTTTTTAATTTATAGCGTTTTCTATTTATACAGTCATACAAAAAAGTCTCTGTACGACAATAGTTTTAATGTATTTTAGGCAAAACAGCAGTAATTTTCTCCGGACTTTAACTAGACTGAGAAAGTGCGGAAAATTCTTAAAATAAATAAGAATATAAACAAAAAAGAATTTAAAATAAATTACAAGAAAAATGGCACAATATAATGCCATCGGTGAACAAAAATTTGGTAGATTCCCGGCCGATTTCACCACCGATTCCTAAACTGTTGCCTAGCAAGGAATTTCCTAAATTTAAGAACTGCCTAAACTGATACTTATCCATTTTGGATTTCACCAAACAAAACAATGCCCAGCTAGGAATTACTTACGTAGGCATCGGATTATTAGTTACTTTTGTGATATTATATTTGCACACTGGAAATAAATGAATAATTTTTACAATTTATGACATTTGTCAACATTGACATTGGAAATTATGTGGAGATATTATTATTACGTTGAGGTATACGAAATAATTAATTTGTTAATGAAATATATTTTACTATAAATATATTTTAAAATTTGTATTACAGAAATGGAAAATATAAATGAAACAAAGATGAAAATGGACAAGAAGGAGAAAATATAAATGGCAAAATATAGAATAAATAATACAAAAACAGAAACTGAATCCTGTGATTTCAAGAAAAAATTTAAAATATGATAACCGGAACGCATATTTATGATATTTGGCTATGGCATTTTTGTAGAAATTATGAATTTAATTATATGTGAATACCCAGTGTAATTTCCCAAAATATAATAAAGAATAAAAACGATATATTTATGTATTTACTAATTAATTTTATATCATATAAACTCGTATAGGTATATAAAAATTCTGTTTTCTAATGAAAAGGACATTTTTTCAAAACCATTTTTCATCACAGAATTCAAAACAATTTGTTCTTTCTTTTTATCTTATGCATATCTTTCTATTTCTTCGTTGTAACTATCAAAATATTCAATAAAATTGTACAATTTTCATTTTGAAGTGTCAGCTGTCAAACGTTAGGAAATGCTTACCGATTTGGGCATCGGAAAACAGATACCTAGCTAAGTAATTCCTAAATCGAGATAGGCAATGTTTAGCGGTTGGTGAAAACGAAATTTTGCTAGGTAATGCCTATGTGGTGCACATCGGGTACATAAGCATTACTTAAATTTTAGGAATCGGTGGTGAAATCGGCCATAAATGTCTCATCGCTTAGTTACTAGTGGAAACACCAAAGGAAAACCATCCAAATATTATATTTCTTTATGAAACATAAATAAATAGTTTATTATTTAAATGTTTTGGTTATCGTACGCAGACTTTTTTGTCATTAAATTGTTAATACTTTCAATGTTTACCCCATAATATAAATAAATTAAGTATATTATTTGTTTATTTTAAATTTATAATAAAGTAATATACTGCGTTTCATTTTGGATTAAAAGAAAATTAAAAATATTGGGTTTTAGACTGCTATTTTTCCTAAAATATTAAAACTATTGTCGTACGGAGACTTTTTGTATGTGAGATCTGCATATATTTTTCGTCCAAAATTTTGTTACCTACTATTTGTAATCACTATTTACTATATTAAATTATATTTGATTACTTTGTTTATTATTAGTGGGATATATAATGTGATTAAATTATTATTATTATTATTATTATTATTATTATTATTATTATTATGTAATAGTGTATTATACGCCACGATTGAGAAGATAATCATTATTGACCCAGCGCCAAGATTGTAACCCGAGGGCGCGGGCCAAGGGATACAAGGCGCCTGGTCAATAATGATCTGAACCGTGGTTTATATACTATTTTTTTCACTACTAGCACAAATCCTATTTGAATTTTTTTTTTTTTTGATAATGACAATCATTTTGACATGAATAATTACGTTACTTATTTGTTAATATTCACAAAAACAAAGTAGGCTGCATTTGTTTTTATCTGACGTTTCGCTCACTTCGCTGGTTTGATAACCTCACTTATGGGCCTTGATTTAATTATTTAATAAAAACACTTTGTGCTGTTACAGTCAGCAGCCTTATTAGTTTATTATTATTTTTAAATAAATCTATTGAAATATATTTACCTACAGATACAAAAAAAAAAAAATTAGCCGGCTAATTTAAATTATATACTTAACACCTTTCTTGAGTTTAATGAGTTAAATAATATTTTGATTTGGAGGCTTGAATTTGATTGAAAAGTGACAGTTTGCATATAGACCTAGGTTAATAATAAATTATTATTGGCCTAGGTTGCCATGGTTACTAGCAATCGGTATTGAAAAACAATTTCTCATGTCAAATATAGGTAAATAATAGTGGGTTACTAGGCTAGTAGTAAAAAAAAATATTATGTTTGTGTTACAACTCGAAAATTATTGTTTTGAAAACATCTAAATACATCCTGTTATTCTACGCAAAAAAGAGTATAAAAATTATCTAAACATTCTTTATCTTTTATAGTAAGTGAAATATGAGGTATTTTCAAAGTAGGCGAAAATCAAGTTTTAGCGTGTAGCTCCATCAATTTTTTATATCGGGCATAAGAAAGTTTTTCCTCGAACTCGAATTTGTTCCATCCTGTACAAATATCTACTACCCTACAGCCCTCATTCGGATAGTACATTAGAAACAGGAAAATAGTTCATTATTTTGCCGGTATCTCTTCATGACTCTTTTTTCAAACCCCCCTTAAATCTTGAGAACCAAAAAAGTTGCAAAAACTTTACCTCTATTCATAATTTGATGACAGTTCTTTTTCTCTTTTATCCACTTTGTATGTGGAGCATTTTCCAATAAAGTTTCCCAGATTGTTGAAGAAAAAAAGTCGTGCTTAATGCATATTACATGATGCCAGTTTGAAAGGCGCCTCTGTCTATATGGTGTTAACATTTTAGAACTTTGTTCTTAATCATCGTAAGAAAGTTTTCAGCTGATAATAAATTTTAGAGCATTCCGAAACTTCAAACAAAGCCCTTGTAGAGGATTTACCACGATATTATGAAAACTTTGTTTCCCTCCCTGCTCTTTATATTATTGCTGCTGGCACTCGCAAAGGATTAAATTTTTCATGTTTTACGTAATCATGAATATTAAATTTCAAATTTTAAAGCGGTGTTAATAAAACGCAGGTTGTATAAAATTAGCAAAAAATCAACACGGTACGGATACATGCAATTGCATTTTTATGAATATTAAACGAAATATTATTTTTGATCACATAATTTTATTTTTCTTTTTGTTTGAATATTTGGTAGAATTTTAATGTCGCATTTTCATTATCTTTGTTGTTCTATTTGCTATGTTCCTTTTTAAAATTAATGAATTATATTAATAAAATTAAAATTAATCTTAAAAATTAAGTTAAATAATGTATAGGTATACCCAAATCATTCAAGCAGCCAATGCACGTCATCAATAAAAATTGAATAAAAGTAACTAGATGTGTGACGTCATGTACTGGTACGTTCACAGAGGATTTATGAAAAGAGTTATATAGATTGCAATCTGTATTATCGACATGTTCATGAACTGTCACATCTACAAAATAAATACAATATTTTCGTCACTGTTCTATTTAAATTATTTTATAATACTAACCTTATTTATACTTATATATGCCATATAAGGGCAATAAATGAAAGTGAGCCGAATTTCAAAGAAATATACCCAATTCTTCTGATTAATGGGGTATGTGACCATAATCGAATATATATGTCAATATGTCATAATATACAAAAACAAACCTTTATAGCTTCTCATTATAATAATAAAAACTAAACATTAGTTTGTAATAATATTTTTATTAGCAATTTAATGTTTTGGAGAAGGGATCTGTGACGTCAATAGGGTAGAATGGTAGAAGAAGACAGAGAGACAGACAGACTGAGAAAGATTATGTTGTGATAGGTTATGGAATGGCGAAAGAACAGCTGCTGTTACTTTCGCCTACCACAATATATCTATCTCAGTCTAACTGTCTTCTTCTATCATTCTACCCTACTGACGTCACAGATCCCTTCTCCAGTTTTAATAATTATTTTCTTGTAAACTACGAATAATTAACCATTTTAAAAAAATACGGGTACTTTATTTTTTGATAAGGGGTCCCGTGGCCGCGTGCCTGAGTGTCTGGTCGCGAACCTGGGGGAACCGGGTTCGATCCCGACCGGCGCCAAATATTTCCAATTTTAAATGGTACAAAAGTGACCCCTGTGGTGCACTCTCCACACCAGCTATGAGTGCCCGTGAGGTGACGCCTGGTAAGCGCCCACACGGTAAAATCGTCATCATTACCGATGTCTACATATGTATGTCTTTGGCGTTTATTATATAAATCATAGATCATAGATTTTGAGTTTGCGTTATCGATCACGTTGCGTCATTGCGTTGCGTTTAACGGTAATTTATTATAAATAGGCCTTTACAACGCACAAAAATGTTTCAAACACGATACAAATATTTTTCAAATAATAACTTTGACAGTATGAACATACAAATTATCAATGTTGCCAACTATAGTAACAAATAAACGAATAATATGAAGTAGATGTACATTATTTATATGTTATTCATGTCATATACTATAAATAATGAACTCTACTATTCATCTTAATAATTATTATATAAGGCCATACACTTTTGACGGTTAAAAATGATTGAAATTTTATTTCATTTTTCACTATTAGTGATTTTAATGCATGAAGGTTTTTACACTAAGTGAAGACGTGCATTGTCTGCTTGAATGATTTGGGTATATGCTTATTTGAAAACAATGATTTCATATTAATCCAGTCAATGGAAACCAAGAGACCTTTGCCTTACAAAAAGTAGGGTATAAGGATTTTAACATAAGTTATCTAGGTAGATATGTGGAAGAAAAATTGAAGGGGAGGGTCGGCGCGAGCCACCATTTTGGATTAAAGGTGCAAGAAATAGTATTTTTCGGGTTTTGGCAATAAGTTTCTTGAAAACAGTAGGCATTTGAGCTTGCATAATATGTCAACGTAAAATGTTAATTTGCCGCTTATGAGCTACAAAATAGAAAAAAAACTCTCACTCTCTGCATTTTAACTCGATAAATCAAACATTCAATGAAAGCTGCGATAACAACCAGTGTCAGCAAATAAACAATTTCCCGATTTCTATTTTTTGCCGGATCGTTTTTTACCTCCCGCTACCCTTGGTAAGGGAGGTATAGGGATCGTGCTAAAATCACATATCGAGATTTTAGTAAATGACCACGTTTTAAGGTCCCTAGAATCCAATTTTAACATTTTCACGATAAAGTCTGTATGTGTGTGTATGTGTGTGTGTATGTGTGTGTATGTGTGTGTGTATGTGTGTGTGTATGTGTGTGTGTATGTATGTGGGTATGTGTATGGATTTTGTCTTCGCTCTAGCTCAAATACTATCATTCAAAAAATTCTGAAACCTTGTGTTTCTACCCTATTTTAATATGAAAAGAAGCCATTAGTTTTTGGTGTAAATCGGATAACCGGAAATGGCACTTAACCTGAAGCTCATAAAGGTTTTTCTTCAAAAAATACCATTAAATGCCATTTTTTCGCATTTTATGTCTTATGAAAATTAAAGATTATTGAATTTTCTACAGGAATACATTAATACTTTTTTTATATATTTTACAGATAAATTTAAAAATAATTTTTGTATTAGTCGCGAAGCCTAAGATAAACACAATTCCTTTGTTACAGTTCGTGTTTCAAATGAATGTAACTGACACTAAATGTCAATGTCAATAGACTAATCACTTCAAATTAATGATAGTGACATTTTAAAAAGAAAATAGTAAATAAAGCAATAGTTTTCTGCAATGGAACAGTTAGCAGCGTTATTAAATACGTAGGTATGTATTTAAAATAATAAAATTTAAATAGCGGGAGGTTTTGTGTTGGCCACATCAGATTTTTTGTTAATGTTTATCATCACTTACCGATCAGGAGACGGAGTCATTAAGTAAATAAAATCAACGATGAAAGCTTACTTTAAAAATGACGATCAAAAAATTTTAGTGTCAAAATAATGTGTCGATCGTGCAAGCATTACGGTCAGTAAGTGCTCTACCCGTATCGGATGTATTGGAGAAAAATTATTTTCAACCGGTAGGAAGCACTTACTGCCCTTAACACGTATACAGAGCCGTAACAAGCGGTTGGCGAGGTTGGCCCCCCCACCAAGGTCGCTCGGCCAAAATGGCGCCATGTCGTGGATCATTGAATTATTAAGGAATTTTATAGAGACACATTACTTTACAATCAGTAACAGCTAAGATAACTTCGTTATAAATATAGTTCATGGATCATGCAGGTATAATATTTACTGGTTACAGTTACCCTACTTCTTGTAGTTATTGCAAATTGAAATATATATTTTGCGTATTATTGCTATACTCATATTTATTATATTATACAATTACACGGTCTCAAGGGGAATGCACTGCTTCTATCGCACATAAACAATTAATTGTATATGGCAACCAGCCTTCTCGATTTGTACACCTGACATTTATATCAAATTTAAATTTACATATTTTAAATCTTGTTTAAGATTTACCAATTTATACACTGTATTCGCGATGCTCGCCAGGCGCTCGCTATCTAGCGGTAAAATATAGAACCGCACACAATGGTATTGTTTTCATAGTTTTAATAAAAAACGGCTCAGGACTTAACAGAAAACATATATACACTCAAACTTGTAAATAAGAATAGGTGTCTAAACAATGTTTAATTTATTGTGACGACTGTAGAAAAAATCTTGTGTATGTTACGAGCGCAAATATACAATATCGATTTCGAGAGAATGTCGCGCTCCTATGTCACGCGTTGACAACCTCCCAATACATAAATAGCTGAGTGTCTGGTAAATCTGAAGAACCGGGTTCGTTCCCGATCGACGCAAAAAAAAAATATTTCGAATTTTAAATGGCCGAAAACACCCGCACGATACAAATATGTCATCATAATTACCGATATCTGCATACAAAGCAGATTGGCACATCCAGCAATGGGTAATGTGCCGGGATGATTTATTTATTTATTTAGTTATTTATTTATAACTGGAGTATCCTTTGGGAACCTTCATGGGATTCGTAGTCGAGTGAATTTGGTCTTAATGTTCCATATACAGGCTGTCTTTTAAATAAAGGGACATGGCTTAACCACAGATTCCTGAGGCTAAAATAAGACGATTTAACCAAACTTGCTTTTACCGGAAAGTGTACCATTTAGCCAGAATTCTGCTTCAAAGTTCTTCAAAAAAAAATTAATTTTGCTTATAACAGAACGCTTTATACGATTTGGATGAAATTTGGTATGACAGTTCATATGGTTATAAGTCATCTTTTAAGGTGATACCTGTTATTATTAGTGAACCACTAGTGTATGAAACGTAGGTGTCCCAACATTAATTAGACCGTAACTTTTTAATGGCAATGCCGAAAACGTGAAATTATTTTAGAAAATTGCGAAAAAAATTTTTGACAACCCGTAAAACAATTGTTACTGTCATTAAAAATTACTTGTTTGACATTTGGATAGACTGCTAGATTAAATTTATTTTAAAAGTTTAGCAGTGCAGACACTCAGATTTTATTATTTTCTGTGTGAACCGTAACAGATATCACAAATTACACAGAGAGAGAAAAGTTTACTATTGAATGTATCTTTCTGAAGAAAAATAATTTCACGTTTTCGGCATTGCCATTAAAAATTTACGGTATAATTAATGTTGGGACACCTATGTTTCATACACTAGTGGTTCACTAATAATAACAAGTATCACCTTAAAAGATGACTTATAACCATATAAACTGTCATACCAAATTTCATCCAAATCGAATAAAGCGTCCGACTATTATAAGCAAAATTAATTTTTTTTTTGAAGAACTTTGAAGCAGAATTCTGGCTAAATGGTACACTTTCCGGTAGAAGCAAGTTTGGTTAAATCGTCTTATTTTAGCCTCAGGAATCTGTGGTTAAGCCATGTCCCTCTATTTAATCGACACCCTGTATTTATTTCAACATTTAATACATTTGGTCAATTGTACGTTTCGGGCAAAAATTAGCCCATCTTCGGCAATAGGTAAAAATAAAATTTCACCTGTCGCCATGGTGATAGCTTGTTACAGTTTATTCTTCATCGTTCCTGTTATGATTACCAATAAATCCTGCAGTTGATTTTTTCGTACAAATTGTAAAAATGTATTGATAAATGGATTTCAAAAAAATTAAATTTTATTTTTACCTATTGCTGAAGATGGGCTAATTTTTGCCCGAAACGTACAATTGACAATATGTATTAAATGTTGAAATAAATATATGGAACATTAAGACCAAATTCACTCGATTATTTATTTATTTATAGTAAGATACTCGTAATCATATTTAATTTAAGAAAAAGTTAGAAACAGTTAAAACAATGCTTTCTATTTATTATGATTATTTTTATCTGAAATGTTGTTTATAGTTGGTTTAGTGGTAAGTATGATTAGTCATTAAAAGTTAAGAGCAAATTTTATTTACTGCACAGAATTGTTCAAGCGTAATATGCATTTGGATTCACATAGAAGTTGTGGAAACAGAATTTTATTTTATTTTGTTTAGATGTATATAGTTCCAAGTTGAACGCATCAACCTTGTACCAAATGCATTGGATGTAAGCAAAGTAGCACTAACGCAAACTCTCAAGATTGTAAATAAACATCTGCTTCCACCCTGATGATCAAATAGGAAACTGAATGTCAAGAATACTCACACCCAGAATAGCTACGTTCAAAATCTAAATATAGGAAATGCATATGAGAGACTAACATTTATGTTTAAAATTAACTCTACTGAATTTACAAGTGATTATAAATACTGTCAGATTATTCATACAAACAAATATTAATTTTATATCACAATCACAGGAACAGAGATTGATATCCAAAATAAATATAAGAATACTACAGAAATTTAAACAATATGAAACCCATCTGGTAGGTAGTGCAATATAATAGAATAGATATCAACACTAAATAAATTGTAGTGGTCGAATGTTAAACTAAATTTTAAAAGTTCTCGAATTTAATCAGGCAATTATCGGTCGTATTTCTGGAAACTTGGTTTCGAACTGAAGTGAATTAAATTATTTTTATTGCACTCTTGTGAAACGTTCTCCGCAAGAGACATATATCTCAGGTGGCATTAAATAAAAAAATATACTCGTATGAGTATATTTAACGCCACCTACGACATAATATGTTATCATTAGCTAAAAATACATTCAAGAAAATTGGCAGGCAATAAAATGAGCGTATATGAAACTTTTTTAAATTTTAATTTATTTATGATTTTTTTATTTGGGTGTCATAGAAATCTCCTGATAGTTCTCTTACCCACAGCATCATTGGATTTTAAATCTAATATAGAATAATCTAACGAATTCTGCCAGTAATGCTCCCCTTCTCAGTATGATATCTACGTGTAATAAATTGTCAAGTGTACATAATTTTCCTGACATATTTATTTGTTCTCTCAGAACGTTTAAGGGCCGGTCTTATAACACTATTTAATCAACAGTTAAAATTTAGTTAGTTACTAAACTAATTTAACTGAAGATTTGGGTATTATAAAAGTTTAATGACAAGTAAATCGACCTATTAAAGTAACTGCGGAATTTCATGCTATTAGATTTAAATCAGTTGTTAAAGAAACTTCAAACTGTTTTTTTTTTTTGTTATGTTTATTTTAAAACAATTGAAATAGGGAACTATTTACTTTTTAAATATTTTATTAAGAAATGTATGTGTCGAGTATATCATCTTTAGAGTCTGTATCATCAGTGTCCTCGGATTCATAAACAGATAATGATGATGCATTTATATTTGCACGAGGTAGGCTTCCAAAATTGTTCAGAAACAGGACAAATCCGTATGAAATATATGACAATGGCTCGTACCACGATCACGGTTTTAACTAAAACACTGTTTTAAGAAATGTCAAATTTCATTATTTAATAATGATAATAAATACTATGAAATTTATCAAAATATGATTTTAAAGCAGAACAAATATTTTTAAATAAATTGTTCTTCTAACATAAGGGTGAAATTACATTTTGAAATTTGAATTTGACATTTCTTAAAACAGCGTTTTTGTTAAAACCATGATCGTGGTACGAGCCATGAGTTTAAAAAGAGATTTCGATTGTCAAACAAAACAATGTGTGTTACACATATTGGGACAGATTGAAGGAAATATAAGACCACTAACATTAAGAAATATGTCAATTTCCGCAATGAATCAGCTAGTAATAACCTTACAATTTTACGCAACCAGGTCGTTCGAAATTATACGAAAATAATCTTCAACAATATCTAATAGGTTATATTTTTCAATATCAATATGATTTTTCCCACGATCACGTTTCTTTTCCAACTGTCAAATCAACTGATTTACGTTTAAAACGAATGTGAATATAGAAACTTTTCACAAAACCACAAACACACTACTAAAATTTAATTAAATCCCCCGTTAGTTATTTGATAGTGAGATTAGTTTTATAATATCCATTTCTTTTTTAATGGTCCATTTAATTTACTTGTGCAGTAACTAACTAAGGATTAATTTATTGTTTATAAGACCGGCCCTAAATCATTTCTTTATAATATCTGTATTTAATTTTTTTTAACTATCTCGTAATATTCTTATCTATTTTATTTCATTTTAAGTATATGTAAATTCTCCTAGTACTGTACTGCTATTGGGATTTTTTCCTGTTGTGCAGCCCAGACTGTAAAGAAAATAAAATAAAAAATCTTTTCATAACAGCTGTTAAATGAACATTTCATAATATTTCTGAACATTGTTCTTCGAAATTTATCGATTTTAAAATGCCTGAGCATAAAAAAGTTTTCTTCAATCTTTAAGTGATTCCATCACATGGATGGCCTCTTACTTCTTTCTTTATCAACATCAATTCTTCCCGCTTCATTCCCGACGTTTGCCACGTTTTGCCTGTTCATAACATCAACAGGAATTAGTTAGCGATGAATTTCAGTAGAAGTTCCTCCTTTCGCGCAAAAGAAACGAATCACTCAACGAGTCCCACATTTAGCAGGATTTGAAATCGATACCACCTTTTCTATCACCACTGTAAGCACAAGTCTTCTGCGAAAGCGAAATAACCCTATTAATTTCTTATCCGTTTACCATTTACCAATTTAAATAAAATCTACGTACATATTTAATAGTGCTGGCAGATGTAGTATTAAGTTTCTGTGTATATAATTACGGAAGTGCCTTGGCTCCCAACAACGGTTGCCTTGAAAAAACTAAATAGTAGCCGGTACTAGCTGCTTTAATATATGTTCATTACTTCTTCAAATATAGGTATCGGCGTTTTCTATGTTAAGTTGGTTTATATTACTATATTCTGTTTTTAAACTTAGACAGTAACTAGAAATTCTAGTGAGAAAATCAAAGCCTGTGATTGCTGCGCTATTTCGTGAAGCCGCATTTAACCAGACTAGTGTTTCACAAGAGTCTTGCATTTTTCTTGTTCTCGTCTTGTTCTTGCAGAAAATGCAAGACAAGAACAAGACAAGAGTTGTATAGTTTATTGCAAGACAAGACAAGAATCTGGCCTGCAAGAAAAGTGCAAGAATAGCAAGATTTTTTAATATTTTCTTGCATTCTTGCACTCTTGCAATATTATATTATAATTCAGCATATCAACATTTTATTATTGGTTTTACCTCTCGCTAAGCTGACATTAATCGGAAAGGCTAAAAAGGTTTTAGTAACAATTTGACAACCGGAAGTAGTAGTTTCTTAAAAAATCTTCCAAATATTATATTTTGAAAATTTAGCATTAAGTACTCAATCTGACAAATTTAAATTTTCTTATTATATCTTCCTATAGATTTAGAGATAAAATAATCTGATATGGCCAGCACATGACCTCCCGCTAATTCGATGTTTAAAATTGCAATGACTTTGGAGTAAAATATCACTTTATCGTTTGTAAACAAAATCTAATTCGTTGTTCCAATAAACAGAAAGGTCTTTAATAAGAAATTTTGTATTATATTTTATCAAGTTTTTTTTTTGAAAATCTGTTAAGAGCTCTTAGTTAAGAACTACATTCGACTTATCATATATACTCAAAATCTAATATGTTGTTTTCAATCATATACGAGTTTTAAAACCAAATTTGAGAAGTTTTTATTATATAATATATTTTTTCAAGGAAATCAGTCCAGAGCTTCAAGTAAAGTACCACTTAATGTTTATTAATTTTAGCAAAAATCTAATATGTCGGTGTCATTAATATAAAAGTGTTAAATACCAGATTCAGTTTCAATGATCATGATAATTTATTTACTACTATAATTTTAAAAACAACTACATTTTGACAATGACTGCACAATATAACAACCAACGGTTTGGCAGCTAATAGGGGAACCCCAAACAAGTCTAAATAATGTAACACTACGCGCACGCGCAAATAAGCAAGACAAGAAATATGCAAGAGTCTTGCAAAGAAGACAAGATTTTTGCTTGCAAGTGTAACACAAGACAAGAGTTATTTAAATTTTTTGTCTTGTTTTGGAAGACAAGACAAGAAATAGCCTAGCAAGACAAGAAATCTTGTCTTGTGAAACACTAAACCAGACGAAATTTTAATTTAACCTTCAAACGTAATTGAAACATTAAACTCTCAGTAGTTGTCAAATCTCTTGTTGAATTTGCACGTGTTTTTTTGTTTCATTTCTCTTTTTGTGATATTTCACGAATAAACACAGTTCTTTTCAGAACTACTTGTATTTCAGTAACGCTGTGTATTTTTATATTATCATTTATCACGCTTTCTTTTTCTTTGTGACTTTCATTTTACAAGTTCAGTATTTTTGATCGGTTAGGTATATTTAATAAATATTTATTTATATGTGATGCAATGCAGAAAACCAAGAGTTAACAGTATTTTTAAAAATATATAAATTTTTCATCAAGGAATTACAAACAAATAATGCAATTAATTAATTTATAATTAAAAGTTAAGCATTTATGATTTTATATGAATAAATTAAGTAGATTATATATAATAGTTTTGGTTAATGAAAATATAACCTGGAAAGTATAAATGCTGACGTGACCTTCATTTTAACATTTCAATTCCCTCGCCAAATAAATCTAATGACTTTTTTTGGTAACTTCTAGCGGTGTAAATGTGACTTCGTCTAGTGCTGTCTATAGTTTAAAAACACGATATAGAAATACAACTCTCACACACAACTTGTTTTATTTACATTTAAAAATCGAGCGTCCTTTAGTAGGATATAAAACAAAGCTTTTATTTTAATTAAAAAAATATCTGTTTATTCCAAAAATATAGATTAAAATTATTGCTGTACGGAGATTTTTGTTGTCACTATATAACGTTCATATTATATTTAGATAGCATGGAGAACATTTTGATCAAATTTAATAAATTACCTGTTTGAACTCATTCCAAATTTCACATTAAATTATTAAATTTCATTTTATATTTATTAAAACTACAGCCCAATATGTAAGTAGAATATTTCAGAAAAAGTTACGATTATTTGCTTTAATTTCATGTTGGCATTTACGACGTTCATTGACTGATATCCCGGCTTCACTATAGAATGTAATTACTTCCGTAGTATGTATTTTACGGAGTTATATATTTGGAAATAAAAAATGTGCAACGTGTTTACGAAGTTAACACGTGCATTGCGTAGTGAAATATGTAAAGTATTTTCAAAATTATTCACAGAAATATACTTTAAACCGTTCCAAGTATAAAAATAAACAGCGTTTCATTACGAATAGTGAATAATATAATAAATGTTTAATTAAACATCACAGACCAGTATTTTTTAAGTAAACATTATTTAATATCAATTTTCAAGATTAAAAATTTACAGGCAAATTCATCAAAAGGACTAAATTGCGAGTTAGTTAATCCCATTTTTACCTCTCGCTAAGAGAGGTATTGGAATCATGCTGAAATTCGCATATCCGGATTTTTGTGGATAAGCACGTTTTAAGGTCCCTATAATCCGACTATAACATTTTTAAGATAATGTCCGTATGTGTGTGTGTGTGTGTGTGTGTTTGTGTGTGTGTGTTTATGTGTGTGTATGTGTGTGTATGTGTGTATGTGTGTGTATGTGTGTATGTGTGTATGTGTGTGTATGTGTGTGTATGTGTGTATGTGTGTATGTGTGTGTGTGTGTGTGAGTGTGTGTGCGCGCGCGTGTGTGGATGTGTGTGTGCGTGTGTGTGTGGATGTGTGTGTGGATGTGTGGATATTGGAACCACGGTTTCTCAAATACTATAAGACTTAAAAAATATTTTTTAGACGACCATTCTGATAAGTATGACATATCAGCGTAGTATCCTAACACTGAAAGTTGAACTTATGACATTAGTGTTACGATATACGTATTTCATATCGTAATAGTTGACACGGTTGCTAGGTTACTATATTATTATTTTCTGGCTATATGTATACATTATTCATTTGTCAGCTGTCCGTACGTTTGAAACTAAATTTCAGTTTTGTAAAAAAGTAAAATTTATTTAAACTCGTCTAAAAAAATAATATTCATAACTTGTATGAAATACAAATATCTTAGCTCGTGTGTATTGACTTGCACTCCGCTACGCGTCGTACGTCAATTTACACTCGCATGATATTTGGTATTTTTCATAACTTGTTACGAAAATAACTATAATAATATAATATAATAATATATCATCACGGCATATTACCCATTTCTGGGTGTGCCAGTATCTACAACACATGTAGACATCGGTAATGATGACGATATACAGGGTGTCTCGTAAATAGGGGGACATGGCTTAGCCAGAGATTCCTGAGGCTAAAATAAGACGATTTAACCAAACTTGCTACCGGAAAGTGTACCATTTAGCCAGAATTCTGCTTCAAAGTTCTTCGAAAAAAAATTAATTTTGCTTATAATAATCGGACGCTTTATTCGATTTGGATGAAATTTGGTATGACAGTTTATATGGTTATAAGTCATCTTTTAAGGTGATACTTGTTATTATTAGTGAACCACTAGTGTATGAAACTTAGGTCTCCCAACATTAATTAGACCGTAACTTTTTAATGGCAATGCCGAAAACGTGAAATTATTTTTCTACAGAAAGATACATTCAATAGTAAACTTTTCTCTCTCTGTTTAATTTTTGATATCTGTTCCGGTTCAGACAGAAAAAAATAATACTTGAGTGACTGCATCGTGAATTTTTTTAAAATAAATTTAATCTAGCAGTCTATCCAAATGTCAAACAAGTAATTTTTAATGACAGTAACGAGTTGTCAATCTTCTCAACTTGTTTAGGAGTAAGCTGAGATATGTAATCGTATTATTTATAATAATGGTAGTAAAATATTATTAGGCCGAACAAACGGATGTTACTAATTTTAGAATATTGCGAAGAAAATTTTTGACAACCCGTAAAACAATTGTTACTGTCATTAAAAATTACTTGTTTGACATTTGGATAGACTGCTAGATTAAATTTATTTTAAAAATTTAGCAGTGCAGACACTCAGATTTTATTTTTTTCTGTGTGAACTATAACAGATATCAAAAATTACACAGAAAGAGAAAAGTTTACTATTGAATGTATCTTTCTGTAGAAAAATAATTTCACGTTATCGGCGTGGCCATTAAAAAGTTACGGTCTAATTAATGTTGGGAGACCTAAGTTTCATACACTAGTGGTTCACTAATAATAACAAGTATCACCTTAAAAGATGACTTATAACCATATAAACTGTCATACCAAATTTCATCCAAATCGTATAAAGCGTTCTGTTGTTATAAGCAAAATTAATTTTTTTTCGAAGAACTTTGAAGCAGAATTCTGGGTAAATGGTACACTTTCCGGTAGAAGCAAGTTTGGTTAAATCGTCTTATTTTAGCCTCAGGAATCTGTGGTTAAGCCATGTCCCCCTATTTAAGAGACACCCTGTATTTTACCGTGTGGGCACTTACTAGGCGTCACCTCACGGGCACTCATAGCTGGTGTGGAGGCACTCAGGGATCACTTTTGTGCCATTTAAAATTGGAAATATTTGGCGTCTGTCGGGATCGAACCCGGTTCCCCTAGGTTCGTGATCAGACATTCAGGCACGCAGCCACGGGACCCCATAAAAATATTTAACTGCAGTTTCCTCAATCTGACATTGCTGGGAAGAGCTGATTAGATTTTGGTAACAATTAGACAACCGGAAGTAATAGTTTCTTTAAAAAAATCTTCTAAATATAATTTTTTGGAAATTTTTGTTATTACAAATATTGAAGAACATAAAATTCTCCATCTAATACACTTCAAAATTTTATTATATCTTGTATAGATATAGAGATAAAGACACTGTAATATATAGAATAATTTAATGTAGTACAGCTCAGAGGTTAAGGTACTAAGGAAATCAGTTGAGAAATTCAAATGTTTATAACATAGTAATATTTATAACATAGTTTCTAAATGACAGATGTCAGTGTCAAACATCAATAGTTTTAATGGCATTCTGAAAGCTTTTTCTGGGAAGTACATTTAATCTTTCTTATTGTTTTATTAATTAAATATTTAAAATTGTAGGAAAAATGCATACATACATCCTTAAGAAATACCTCCAATCTTGTTAATGAATTGGAAGAATCTGTGACATTTAGGAACTTACTCATACAATGAAAAATAGATATAATTAGAATTGTATGTGTACAATACAATAAAAACAATATTTGGGTAAAGTTCTGTTATGTATTTGTTATAAAACGACGATTCGATAGCGAAGTGCAATACAATACTTATATAACATAAAATGGAAATGGCGAGAGGTACTGTGCTGGCCACAACAGATTTTTATTTCGGCTAAGATGTAATTTATGTAATTTTCAAGAGGTTATTGTGACAGAAAGAATACGTACCAGGTACAATTATACTATTGAAAAATATGTAATTAATTTATTTAGTAAATACCAATATATTTAACGGAAATTACTGGATTTTTTTCAATATTTTTACATTAGTAAGAATCTATGAAGAAAAAATCAGAAACGGAAATTAAAAATTTGGAAACGTAATAAAAGTAATAACTTTTTTATTTGATACATTTTTCCCGATTATTAGTAGTTTAAAAGTTAATTGGAAAATAAGCAATTTACCAAAAACACTTTTTCGTAATTATCAAGTAGCCTATGACAATTTTTGGGGAAACAAATGCTGCAAAGTCATAAGTTCTGGTATTTTTCGATATCTATTTAATGGAGACAATTTTATATGGCACATCCTATAATAGATTTTAATTAAAATTTCGACTGCAACGAATTCTTACATCTCAAATTAAAATCTCTATTCATTTAAAATTCTTTTTTTAAATGTCGGGAAATAGAAGAAATTATTAATTGTTCTATTGCAGAGTGAAGTACAGTTTTAATTTTAAAATTTTAACTACCTTCATTTATCTTTCAAGAATACTCAAGAGTGTCATTGTATTCATATCTTGTAAGAGTAATTGAAAATGTACAGTTTTAATATTTTAAGCACCCCAGAAAAAATAGCTCTCCACTTTTATACTTCTCCAGCTGGTTACAAGAGTATAAACATAAAGAAACCCTCTATTTACAAAATAAAAGCAATGTCAATCGTTGTTACAGGAAGAAAAAATAAACAGAGGCTTTCTGTATACGACTAGATCGTGGATGTAAAATACGGAAGAGAAGAGCTGATCTCGTGATGTTTTGATTAAATGCAGACGCATTCTTCAAATAACTCGTGCGCCCTGAGCGTGATACGTGTCTTTCCAATTCGTCCCATGCTCACAACAAACAAAAAGTTTAATTGATTTTAGTGCAGCAAAATCAATCCGACAAAAATAAATTATTCAAGGAAATCAATCATAATATTAATTTTTTCTATAGCAGATTTTAAAGTGTGCTTTGTTCAACTCGAAATAGTTGACTAAGTGACATTTTAACCGCAAGGGAAGATAAAATAATGCTTTAACAGCAAGGGTAGATAAAGAACTTTAATTTTTATTTAAATAAAAACACATTACATTTTGGCGATTCATATTATATATAACTTCAATTGTATAAACATGAATAAAATGAAATTGTTTTCAAACAAATTCTATAACTACCACGCTACTGAGATATTATTCTTAAATAATTTAATTTGTAATCGGTTTTTCTATTTTTTGCTCTTTAAAATCTGCTATAGAAAAAAATAGAATTTTACACACAACGATAAAATTAAATTATCGAAAAATAATTCATTCGCGAAATCGCTCGTGAATTAAACTTTCCGTTCGTCGATAAAATACAATTTTATCGACTTGTATAAAAAATAACTATTAATTTTTTTGCAAAATGTCTGATTATGACCATTTTCAAAAAATGAATTCGATAGTTAACTACCTGAATAATGCTAGTTACAAAAAACTTAACTGAAATTATTGTTTTTATTTATTTTGAAAATAACCTCAAAAAGTTAACAATTAAAATCAACTAATAGTTTTCGTAGCAAATACAAACTCTACCTCAGTTCGATATAAATAGTTTTTCATCCTAAATTTTTGTGCCCTAAATCTAGTGGTTAATTAGGATTTTAGGAATTAGATTTTAGAGTATTGCAAGAGCTCACTATGCCTTGAAGTTGACGCGCACTAATTAAACAAATCATGTTCGTTGCTATAATTTGTACAAAACGTCAAATTTACTGTCAAAGAATAGCTTCTTAGATATATTTTATGAAATATAATATTAACATTTAATCTGAAACATCAAATTAAATCGAATTGTACAATTCATTTTTGTTGTTCTAAAGTGTTGCCATATAAACCAATGGATGTCATTAGTGTGGCATTCAGAGTTGTATTTATGTGAAGAAGACCTAAATCCTAAATTCTAAATGCCAAAATGCGACATCGGACAGAGCCTATATGAAATACTTTTATGCCCGGTTTTTCAGTGGCTGTTTGAACTTCAGCTCAGTTGAACCTTAAACTTGAACCTAAACTATTTTTTGTTTATAATGTGTATATTTGAACTAGTTCAGTTGAACTTCAAACAAATGTCATAATATTTAAGATGTACTGTGTAATTTGTGCTCTCATTCAGTTTTTACCTTCCGTCACCTTTAGGTACCTAAGGAAGGTATTGTCTTTGGTCAAAAAATTCGGTGGTGAGTTTTTAATGAATAAGCACGTTTTAGGGTCCCTACAATACGAATTTACTATTTTTAAGATGATGTCTGTGTGTGTGTGTGTGTGTGTGTGTGTGTCCGTGTGTGTGTGTGTGTCCGTGTGTGTGTGTCCGTGTGTGTGTATGTATGTCCGTGTGTGACAAATTTTTCTCCGACGATAACTCCAATACTACAATTCTAAAAATTATAATTCTTTCGTATTCCTCTTCTGTACATCCATATGAAGAGTTGATTAGATTTTGGTTATAATTGATCCACCGGAAGTACCCTTATTTGAAGTTTTTAACAGTTATTCTTAAAAAAACGCAGTTAAATATTATTTTTTGACATTTTGTTATTATATATATTAAAGAAAATACTCTTCTCTATACAGTTTGATTATACATTTTCCTTCATATTCAATAGATGTAAATTTAAAGCATTATAAAGAAATTAATTTTCAAAAATTAGTTATCTTTGTTATTTATCATGGAAACAGCTGACATAATTATTCAAAAAAATTTAATTGACAGATGTCAGTTGCAAGTGCAAAACCAAATATGGAAAAAAGTATAGGATCTAAAATTGGTATGTCATAGTGTTGCTCGCAAGTGACACGCAGAGAAAGGCCAAAGAGAAGATGGAAGGACATTACTTAGTGTAGTTTATGTTATAATTTTATTGGATTTATAGAACCTTTTCAAATGAACTTTTGGTATGGAATTTGTAAAAAATAGTATGTGTTTTTACATGATATTATATAGAATCTGTTCCAAGGACCTTTTGGTATGGGATTTGTACAAAATACATGGAATTGACGGAAGGTCTTGTGCTGGCCACAACAGATTTTTTGATCATTAATTTGTCATTTTGACACTCTGTCACTCGACGCTGACATATAAGAAAGATATTTTAGTATTATTCTGGAAGTAAAAAGGGAAAATAATGATGGAAATTAAGAAAGCAACAAATTTTTATCCTGAAGAAATAGATATTTTGATGGATATAGTAAAAAAAAAAAAAAAAACTATTAAGGAATGTAAAAATACAGATAGGATATTTTATGAGGACAAAGAAAAGTTTTTCTTTTTTAATCTACCAGTGGCAGTCTTCTTATTCAAGTTTTAGCTACCAATGTAATTGATAATAAAATACAAGATTTGTAGCAAAAAATCGAATGTTAAAAGTAATATTTGTTCAAATGTCACCGCTGAATTCCTGAATATTCATTAATATATTAATGTATTTTATATATTGTTTTGGCCAATTAGTACGAGAACGTATTTGGCACAATTTCTTGTGGTACTCGCATACTTCATTTCTTCAATCGATATCTTATAAAATAATGAAAATCATCCCGTTAAACTAACTGAATTATTGTAGGTCGTACCCGAAACATTTTTAGTATCCTATCTCGGCCCTAATTAACAATATCTTCATTCATCATATTATAAATCTATTTATAATACTTTATTGTAACACCAATTCATAATGACAAGATATCAATATGTCAACGAAATATGTCAAAATCAGGGTCAAAATAAATAACTGAATTACAAAATTACTGTCAAAATATTCCACTGAACCAAAAATTCGATACTTAAGCTAGAAACGTTGGCGGTTCAAGTTCATGTCAAATTTGAGCTGAGTTCAAGGTTTAAGCCGGACTGAAAAACATTAAACCCTGAACATGAACTTGAACCAAATTTCTGGTTTAAACCGTGACTGAAAAACCGGGCATTAAGCAAATGGCAGTTTAATGCCTAAAAGTGTATTTAACAATACAAAATTAAAAATTTTTATTAAACGTTTTCATTTTACATTCTTGACTACAAAATTTTACATTATCTCGTATTCATTTATTTATTTATTTTTATTATTATTATTATTATTATTATTATTATTATTATTATTATTATTGACTTTTCATCTTTTTAAAAGTTATTTATTTATGTTTTTATAAAGTACAACGATAAACTATCAACTCTGTGATAATTTTATTCAAATTTGTTCCTCATGGATGGTTGCCACAAAAACCTTATTTCATTAGACATTTCTTGCCCTGAAAAAGACTAACGATTTAGTCAAAACGTTGGCTTAAAATAAATGATTTCACTGCAGACTGCTTCTCCGATTATTTTTCTTTCGGGACCTTTCATCCATTCCTCAGTCGATTATCGCTCAATTTCATTTATAATTAATGTTAACTAAAATGCGCTGTCATATGTAATTCATAATATAGGTAATTTAAATTATTTATATCTATAAGATCATAGATGTTTATTTATTTGCCATTGGTTAAATTTTTTACAACTAAATAATGATATATTAAAATAGCAAAAGGATAAGTATTTCTACATGTTAATACAGCTCAGACAAATATGTGTGGGTGTTCAACGCAAATGAAATATTCTAGTTAGAATGCGTTAAAAGGCGAAAGTTTACGACCCTGATAATATGAATGATTACGATTTGAAAGGCTTGCTTGTTTACTTTATTTAATAACACAATGCGTTCATATTTTTATGCATTTGTCTTAATGTCTTATTATTTATTATTATATTTCTGATAATTCTTTATTATTAAATATTTTAATTGGACTGTAGCGGGGAGTTCGCTATTTATTTGCATATAAAAATAATAATAATTAAGTTCATTTCTTATGAACATGCAAATAACTCTAAAACTAATAAAAATTACTCATATTTGAAAATTGATAATTTCAGTAACATTTTTATAAATTTTCAATTTTGTTATGTTTGTTAATTTGTAAGTGGTGTCATGCTTTTGTTATTTATTTTTATTTATATTTATATCATTTATTTTGTACCTGAAGATGAGTAAAATATCTCGAAATGTACATTGTACAATCTTTATAAATAAAAGATTATTTTGAAATTACGTATGTATATATAGATATATTTAATAAATATCAAAATGTTTCAAATGTATCCTACGTATAATAGTTTTAAGACAAGTTTTATTTAGAGATGCACTCGATCTCGAGCTTTGGCCCGGCCCGGCCCGAAGCCCGCCTCGATTTCGAGTCGATTATCGAGCCGGGCCGAAGATATTTTTTATCGGGCCGAATCGGGCTAATCATTTGCAAAAGTTGAGGCGCGTCGGACTTTTGATTTTGGCCCGACCCGAAAATTCGAGCTTTTCGGGCCGGCCCGAAAAATCTTATAGTTTAATCAAAAATGCAGTTTCCTTAATATTTTAATGAAAATGGATGAAGTTGAAAAGGGTCAAAATGATTAAATAACAACATACTTCACATCTTAATAATATAAATGTTATTTTACTTTAAAAATTCAAGGTTATTCATTAAAGCATAATAATGCTATTGTCATGTTGTTATTATTACTACTGTTACTATTCGTATACTTAAATAAAAGTGATTTTTATTTCTACTATAATGATTTCTTGTCTTATTTTTGAATAGAAATAAAGTTAGATAAAAAAATCCTTATGTAAATGATATCTCTTTGTATAAGATTTGTGAAACAGTTTAAATTTTCGAGCGCCTTTCGGAAACAAAGTGTTAAATACTCGTAAGTCTGTAATTTTATAACAAACTTACACTAGAAGTGTCTCTTTTTTTAACAACTTATGTTAACTAATGTCGAAAGTTATAAGAATGTAGAGGTATTTTATAAATTTGGCACGAAAAAAGTTAAACATTTCGCCTCACATAAAAATCAAAATTAGGAATGTCGGATGCACCCAATTTCGAGCTTTGGCCCGGCCCGGCCCGTAGCTCGGACCGATTTCGAGTCAATTTTCGAGCCGGGACAGCTAATTTTTTGTCGAGTCGATCTTCGAATCGGGCCGGCAATTTTTATTTTAGGGCCGAGTCGATCCAAACCTCAAAGCCCGGTCCGGCTCGGCCCGAATGCATCTCTAGTTTTATTAAAGTAAATAGGACTAATAACAAACTGATTTGTGCTCCTTGGGTGTGCATTTGATTGAACTATAAAATTTTTCGGGCCGAATTAAAAGTCCGACTCGCTTTAACTTTTGCAAATGATTAGCCCGATTCGGCCCAATATAAAAATATCCTCGGCCCGGCTCGATGATCGACTCGAAATCGAAGCGGGGTTCGAGTCGGGCCGATCCAAAACTCTAAATCGAGTGCATCCCTATTTAAGAGTAATACTACCGACCATAGAATTTTAATTTAATTTCATGTTCAGCTATCATAATCCTAATAAGAAATAATAGCCATACTGCGCATTTGTAATTTAAATACACGGTATTAATACGACTTTGAAGTTGAGACAAATATGCAGGATTGGAATCAACACGGATTATACGACTACGCAATATGTTCCCTAGGCTAAGCTTGTCTAGATCTCGAGCTAAAACAATAAGTCCGCCTTGAATTGAAAATGCGGGAAACGTGATACCCACATATTTCGGAATTTATGCATTTCAGTGAACATTACCATAGTGCACCAAATAAACAAATGCAAGCTGTTTTTGTTTTGAATCTGCTCGAGTTTCAAAAGTACCTACCTAGATTATGCAAATATTCAAATCGTGTTGTTTGTATTCGTGCTTGTTTCGCTTCGAGAAAATGAATTACATAAATTTGTTTCGAACTACAATAATTCGTGTTACGTAGAAAACAAATAAATTACTACCGTGTTTTTCGTGGGCTATTAGCATTATTGGCTAATTTTCATAATTACAAATTTCTTCGATAACTCTTCAAACCAGGGATGGTAAATGAAACCGGAACCGAAATCATTAACCGAATAATACCGAATAAAAATGAGAACCGAAACCGAAATTCGAAGCATATACAAAACCGGAACCGAAAGCAAAACCCTCTTTTATTTACCGGTTAACCGCATTATAAACAGGTCTTTTCATATTTGTTAAATATTTTAAAATTTTATTATTAAAATACTTATGTATAAAAAAGTATAAACATAAATTTATTTTCTATTTGTTTTGTTCTTTGTCGAAAAGTATTTCAATTTTTAACGTAGTATCTGAATCGGGTGGTGCCCGAAATCCGTCATATGTTACACTTACATAGGCATTTAACATGGGAAATTAGAATATTTTGAATAGAGATGCATTCGGGCCGGACCGAGCCGGGCTTTGAGGTTTGGATCGACTCGGCCCGAAAATAAAAATTACCGGCCCGACTCGAAGATCGACTCGACAAAATAATTAGCTAGCCCGGCTCGAAAATTGACTCGAAATCGGGCCGGGCTTCGGGCCGGGCCGGGCTTTGGGCCGGGCCAAAGCTCGAAATTGGGTGAATCCGGCATTCCTAATGTTGATTTTTATGTTAAGGCGAAATGTTTTTTTCAACATTAGTTAACATAAGTAGTTAAAAAAGAGACTCTTCTAGTGTAAGTTTGTTATACGAGTATTTTATTTAACACTTTGTTTACCAAAGAATTTAAACAACTTTTTCACAAATCTTATATAAAAAAATGTAATTTAAATTTACATAAGGATTTTTTATCTAACTTTGTTTCTGCTCAAAAATAGGACAAGAAATCCTTATGGTAGGAACAAAAATCACTTTTATCATATAAAATCACAATATAATTAGTATGCTTTAATGAATAACCTTGAATTCTTGAAGTAAAATAATACATTTTTATTTATTAATATGTGAAGTGTGTTATTAAATCATTTTGATCCTTTTTAACTTCATCCATTTTCATTAAAATATTAAGGAAACTGTGCATTTGATTGAACTATAAGATTTTTCGGGCCGGCCCAAAAATCTCGAATTTTCGGGCCGAGCCAAAATCAAAAGTCCGACTCGCCTCGATTTTTGAAAATAATTAGCCCGATTCGGCCCGTTAAAAAATATCTTCGGCCCGGCTCGATGATCGACTCGAAATCGAGGCGGGCTTCGGGCCGGGCCGGGCCAAAGCTCGAAATCGAGTGCATCTCTAATTTTGAATATTTGCTTCCTATTAAAACTGATTGTTTTAAAACTTTTTGCATCATTATAATAATTAATTGTTCAAAATTAATAAAATTATTATTCTCGTAAATTACTTTTGCAAAACCGAAACCCTTTTAGTAAAACCGGTATACCAAAACCGATTGCTGTATAAAAACCGAAACCCAAATCAAAACCGAATTTTTACTTTCACGATGACTAAAACCCGTGCTAAAACCGTAACCCAAACCGATATTTTTTATGGTTACCATCCCTGCTTCAAACTATACCTAACTATTAAATAATGAAACAGGGTTGAATAAAAAACCCGGTTTTTATATAAAAAAATCTGATGTGGCCAACACGAAACCTCCTGTTATTTAATTTTTATTAATTTATATCTACGTATTTACTAATACTGAAAACTATATTATGTTCCATCGCATATAACTATTGCTTTATTTACTATTTTCTTTTTAAAATGTCACTATTATTAATTTGAAGTGATTAGTTTTTTGACAGTGACGTTTACCTGTCAGTTACATTCATTTGAAATATGAACTGTGTAACAAAGGAATTGTGTTTATCTTAGGCTTCAGGATTTATAGAAAAAAAAGATTTTTAAATTTATCTGTAAAAAATATAGAAAAAGTATTAATAGATACCAGTAGAAAATTCAATAATCTTTAATTTTCATAATGACATAAAATGCGAAAAAATGGTATTTAATGGTATTTTTTGAAGAAAAACTATTATGAGCTTCAAGTAAAGTGCCATTTCCATTTATCCGATTTACTTCAAAATCTAATGGTATTAGAATAGGGTAGAAATACAATGTTTCAGAATTTTCTGAATGATAGTATTTGAGTTAGAGCGAAGACAAATTCATACACATACACACACACACGCACACACACACACACACACACACACACACACACACACACATACAGACATCATAGTGAAAATGTTAAAATTGGATTCTAGGGACCTTAAAACCTGGTTATTTACTAAAATCTCGATTATGCGATTTTTCGCAAGATCCCTATACCTCCCTTATCAAGGGTAGCGGGAGATAAAAAGAAGTTATCGTTCATGCGGTTATTTCATTTTGTAAGAGATGCAAAACATAAGAGATATATACTTCATTACAAAATATTTCAATTAAGTAAATGAAATTAGTACTCGTCTGAAGACCAGGGTAAGAAAATAAACGAAAGTTTAGAAAATGCGATATTAAAATTATGACGGTGGAAAGTTATGTATTAAGTGTATGCTGTACCATTAACGTATAATATATTTTGATAAAGTGAGCTTTATTGCATTTTTGTTGAACAAAAGTTTAAAATGAATTTACAAAGGTTACAACCGAAGATTAGAAGTTAAATTAGTTTGTTATACGGCAAAGTTTTATTAATAATTTCAAATAGATTTCATCTAGCCAAACAGGTAATGCAAATTTTTAATCGATAAAATACATACGATAATCGGCGAAAGACCGACACCAAAAATATTTTGTTTATTTTGAAAGATACAAAAAAGACAAAGACAAAGAGGCTCGTAGTAGTATTGTACATTTTATTAAAAGACAAGTATTATTATATATTGCAGAGATTTCGAGAAATTTTCCCGCAATTAATACAACCGTCTGAATGTCACCTATTATTAATTGTTTTATCAGTAATGTTAATACTGATTTATTTTGTTACCCCCCGCCATACCGTAGGTAAGGGAGGTAATGTTTTCGGTCCAAAAATTCGATAGTAAGTTTTCAGAGAAGTACGAATTTGGTCCCCACAACATGTGTTTGCAATTTTTACAATGATGTGTGTGTGTGTGTGTGTGTGTGTGTGTGTGTGTGTGTGTGTGTGTGTGTGTGTGTAACATTTTTTTCCTCCACGATAACTCATATCAAAGTTCCAATAATTTATATTTTCCATATTTAAGCCTTCTGCACTAATATAAAAATCTGGTGTGGCCAGCACATGCCCTCCTGCCAATTCCATGTTTAAAATAGCAATGAGCTTTAAGTAAAGTTTCACTTCCGATTGATCGTTTGTAAACAAAATCTACTTTGTTGTTCCCATAAATAGAACGGTTTGTAATACGAAATTTTGGAATATATTTTATTATGTTTTCCATGAAAAATTCTGTTAAAGCTTCAAATTGTAACAGGGGGGGGGGGGGGGATGTTGATGTTGATTTCTCTTACTTTCTTTTACCCCACGATGACACTGTTTCTTACTTTATCTCAATGGTGGACGCTCGCTTGTTTGTCCACCACTATACTGAGGAGGAACACGCTCTTACGCTCACACTATCACTAAACACTCAACACTTGATGATAGATTGACGATGAACATATTATGGATGGATGGCACACACAATATTTGAACTACTTTACTTTTATTTACACATATTACATTAATACTAAATCATTATTATTAATGATTACTCTAAACTAATTATACAAACTAATTACGAATCATGGCGTAAACGCCCAAAATCTCAACACAGACTACATGTCTTAACTCTCTGAGTCCTTAACCTCGACTGCTTTAAAACAAAGGGTTATCTCTTCAACGTATATCTAAAGAAGGGTGCGAGGGTGTAGCCTCCATAGCAAAATAACAAGACTTCACGTAGTCTAGCCAATAAGTTATACAGTTAATTGTCAAAACAATAAATGTCTACTCGGTTGACATCTAGACTAAACAGAGATATGAGAGAATAATGATTATTATTTCTAAACAGAATTTTGACTTAAAGATAACAGAATTAAAATGTTGATATTGAAACTATAATTTAGAAGAGTTTATATTAAAGTTATTACTTTTTATTTCACCATGCTCACCTTGTTACAAAATTAAGTACTACATCCGGTTTATCATATATAGTCAAAATATAATATGTTGTTTCAAATAATATAAGAGTATTAAATACCAACTTTGCGAAGTTTTGGATCATTAATATATTTTAAGGAAAAATCGTCACACACATTATTGTCAAAATCATTACCAACTGCCTTATGCTCTAAACGCAATGTGTAGTTGCAAACTATTATTCGACACTTTAAAATCACGTTCTTATTGAGAGCTATTTGATATATAATACTGCAAACATCAAACTTAAATCGAATTATCTTGTATATCTAATATTTATGTATGATGGAAAATATATTATTTTTAGAAACCCTAATATCATTAGAATCATATTTAAACTACTAAATTCTACTTAACATGGTTTCATTATTAATTTTAATGAAAATTGCTTCGTGAGAGTGACATTTGTTTAAATGTGTCAAATTTGTTATTAAAGTATTGTTTTTGTTTGACGCAGAGGCAAAGTAACATAATATAAAGTTATTTCAAGTTATTTACTAAATGCTATTATCGTAGAATTGAAGATTGTGCCATTACACTTAATTTGTATTGGTAAAAGTTGCTAAAAAATTATATTCAATGAATTTTTTACAAGAAAAACTGTTACAAGCTTGTATAAATGATACTTCCGGTTATCCGATATACACTAAAAACTAATGAGCTCTGCCCACATTAGTATAGAATGGATATACAAAATTTCAAATTTTTCTGATTGATAGTATTTGAGTAATCGTGTCCACAAGATGCACACACACACACACACACACACACACACACACACACACACACACACACACACACACACACACCTACAGACATCATTGTAAAAATGTTAAAATCGGATTCTGGGGACATCAAAACGTGCTTATTCACTAAAATCTCTATAACCGATTTTTAGCACGATCCCTATACCTCCCTTACCTAGGGTAGCGGGAGGTAAAAAGTTGATTAGATTTTGGGTAAAATTGGATAACCGGAAGTGGTACTTTATTTGAAGTCCACGACAGTTTTTAATAAAAAAAAAACTATAATAAAAAATAAACCATAACTTTTCAATTTTAGTATTTGAGACTTCTATATCAAGATGAATAACATATCAACTTTTGGTTAAAATTGATAAATCGGAAGTAATACTTTACTTGAAGCTTTGAACAGATGTTCGCAAAAAATATATTATGGTACAGGTAATCCAAAACTTTTCAAATTTAGTATTTAAGACTTCTGTATTAATGAGAACGACATACTAGATTTTTTCTAAAATTGAAAAACCGGAAGTAGTAGTTCTGAACAGATTTGCTTGAAAAAATATATTAAAATCACTGAAATATATAATAACTGGAATGCGCGTAAGTACCGTGACTTTGAAGGCATATTGAAAGCTGGCTGCTGGAGTAGTCGGCAAACATCGGGACAGTTCGTGAGTAGACGTATATTATTTCGTGTGGCGCAGGTTTAAATAAAATGTATGTGAATAGCACAAACATGAAAATAAAGAGATAAGCTGTGATACGAATTATTCGGCTAGGTTCGGATCGACACGAACGTGCGCGAACAGGACCAGCCATTATTGTTCAATGGGGCTTCAGTGCAGCGTACGCTGATAGGTAGAGTATACGAGTTCCAGTTAGTATATATTTCAGTGATTAAAATATGATCCAAAACTTTTCAAAGTTGGTATTTAAAACTCATATATTTTGAAACAACAAATTAGTTTTTGACTATATATAATAAACTGGAAGGACTTAATTTAGAAGCTCTTAACAAATTTTTGAGGAAAACCTAATAAAATATAATCCAAAATTTCGTATTGCAGACTTTTCTTTTTATTGGAACAACAAATTAGATTTTGTTTCAAAACGATCAACCGGAAGGGATACTTTACTTAAAGCTGATTGCTATTTTAAACATTAAATTGGCCGGAGGTCATATGCTGGCCACATCCGATTTTTTTATGATAAAAAATCACCATCCACCAGAAAATATTTCAAACATTTTCAAATATTTTTGCTGAAACAATGCATTTATCTAAATTTGTTTCACAACATTGAACACAGCAAGTGAGACTTTTTATAGGTCACACATTTAGGTTGAAATATAGCCGAAATAATACTTTGCTTGACAGCCATATATAGTCTCGTATTTATGAAAATAGCTTTGTAAAGTGACACTTGTCAAATAAATTTCTCTAGAACTTTCAAATAACATCTAAATAACTTAAATGTTTAAATGTTAAAAATATGTAGAAATTATATAAATATTACGTAAATACTAATAAAAAAATCTGATGTGGCCAACACAAAACCTCCCGCTATTTAATTTTTACATACATACATACGTACATAAAATCACTCGATTCCCACTTAGGGGGTTAGCAAATACCCGGAAACAATAGTAACAATAAGAAAAGGGATAAGAGTAAGAGCTCAGCTGACTCACTTCACTCTTTAACCACATTCTTCTTTCGCCTCTCCACAATCATCATAGCATTCATACATAAGAACATATTAAAGTGACCGATTTTCGGTAGCGAATAACCCCATCCGGACCACAATAATAGTTACGCAACAAACTTCCTTCGCCACACTTACCTATCCATTTTTATTAATTTAAATACATACTTACGTATTTACTAACGCTGCAAACTGTTCCATTGCATAAAACTATTGATTTATTTACTATTTTCTTTTTAAAATATCACTATTATTAATTTGAAGTGATTAGTTTTTTGACAGTGACATTCACCTGTCAGTTACATTCATTTGAAATATGATGTGTAACAAATAAATTGGGTGAGATTCAGTGGGTTGTATTAGCGTGTTTTAAGCTAAAACAGCTCTTTGTCAAAAATATTTTGGCAACTTTGTAATACCTGTCAGAAAAAAGTGAGAGACCAAAGGATCAAATAAAGAAAAAAATATTATTGATAGAAGTAAGAAAGCCATACAATTACGATAAAAAAGGACAAATATCAAAACGGGGATTGAGATTTTAAAATTCATTAACATTCAGGTATGAAATTTGACACATAAAATTTGACATATTTCTAACCTAATGTTGCTATTTTTTTTGCAAGTTTCCTTTTACACCTTTCATTTACAATTATACTTCTTCATTTGAATAAAGGATATCTGTATTACTTTTCCCTGCGGTAAAATTTCTATATCACAATTGAATCTCATTGATAGATTTGGGAAATATTACAATGTTGCCATATACTTAATACAAGCTTTAATACAGACTTTAATACAACCCACTGAATTCCACATATTGTGTTTATCTTAGGCTTCGGGATTTAAAAAAAAAATGGTTTTTAAATTTATCTGTAAATTATATAGAAAAAGTATTAATGTATTCCCATAGAAAATTCAATAATCTTTAATTTTCATAATGACAAAATGCGAAAAATTGGCTTTTAATGGTATTTTTTGAAGAAAAACCATTATGAGCTTAAGGTAAAGTGCCATTTCCGGTTATCCGATTTACACCAAAATCTAATGGGATCTTTCCATATTAGAATAGGGTAGAAATACAAGGTTTCAGATATGTATGATAGTATTTGAGTTAGAGCGAAGACAAAAATCCTACACATACACACACACACATACATACATACATACATACATACATACATACATACATACACACATACATACATACATACATACATACACACAAACAGACATCATCGTGAAAATGTTAAAATTGGATTCTAGGGACCTTAAAACGTGGTCATTTACTAAAATCTCGATACATGATTTTTAGCACGATCCCTATACCTCCCTTACCAAGGGTAGCGGAAGGTAAAAATAAGTGTATATTAATTATTTATTCTATATATTTAATTATAGAAGCAAACTATGCGAGCACATTAAAATAGAATAGTATTTACACACGAGACAATTTCCAGAATTGTGGAAAATATATACAGTGAAATCATGATTTAATTTTATGCATGGTTATGTTTTAAATTAACTGAGGTTCAAATATTTATTCATTCGGAATGTCTGGAAAGATTAAAGCAATAGATAAATTTATTTCATAATAGTATTTTGCTTAAAGGTTTAATTAAGTGTGTAGTATGCATTTAAAGTTAATGAAATTTAATATCTACATACCTTGTTTTATATCTAAGATAGTAAAACATCTTAATTAAGTTATATGATAGAGGCATAAATATGTTTTTATTTCTTAATTATACAAACTACGTATGTAGGTATATATTTACAAGCTAATTTGAAAAATAAAAACAGTCATCTGGAACCAGAAGCCTTATTTTGAAAACATTGTTTTGAAAATGCCAAATTTCAATATTTAGTTTCACCCTTATGTTGAACGAGCGATATTTTTTCCATAATATTTATTCGAATAAAAACTACGTTCTGCTTTAAAATAATATTAAGAAAACAATCTGCCATTTTTACCTTCCGTCACCTGTAAGGAAAGTATTGTCTTTTTGAATTTTTAATGAATAAGCACGTTTGATGGTCCCTAGAATACGAATTTACTATTTTTAAGATGATGTCTGTATATATATATATATATATATATATATATATATATATATATATATATATATATATAATTATGTAAATGTGTGTCCGTGTGTATGTATGTGTGTCCGTGTGTGTGTATGTGTGTCCGTGTGTGTATGTGTGTCCGTGTGTGTATGTGTGTCCGTATGTGTATGTGTGTCCGTGTGTGTCTGTATGTGTGTCCGTGTGTGACAAATTTTTCTCCGACGATAACTCCAATACTGCAATTCTAAAAATTATAATTCTTTCTTTACATTGTGACTATGGTCACTAGATTTGAATTTTTTCTTCATGTTTAACGTTGAGCCTTGTGGTTAGCATGTCAGTTTTTTGCTAAAGTTTGATTATTTAAATCAAAGTTCAAATCCCACAAGTAAAAATATTATTTTTGCATTTTTTTATTGGTTTGTATTGTTTTGATTTACGCATACAATATAATTGTTTGGTTATATTGTATGTGGTTTGTTATAAAATGTGTTGTTGTATTTTGGTTATAGCTGCTAATGTTTATAAAATTGTTGTTCATCTGTCAACAACTATTGTGTGGTCGAGTGGCTAGTGCGCTTGACCAGCACGCTAGAGATCGTCGGTTCGAACCTACATGAAACTGTATTTTTTTTTTATATATTTTATTCAAACTTAGCGAGAATTTGCAGGATGACTAGAAACGTGTTTGAACCTTTTTTTGATATTTTTAACGGTTTTTCGGGGTATAAATAAGAGCTCGAGCATTAGCTACAGGCAGAAAGTGTGTGCTTTCTCAAGGGAGCGTTAGCTCTCCAACGAGCCTAAGATGGTGTGTGCCGTCTTCTGCGAACCTGGTGAGGGCTAGGTGAGCGGGTTGTGGATGACCTTGGCTGCCTCTGACTCAGTGCTGTTGGTGTGTGCCGGCAGCTCGTGAGAGAGTGCAGAAGGTGGACCGTACCGGTGTAGCCGGTTGTTTTGTGCAGTGGTGTTGGCCGCTGTTCGCCGTAATCGCGATTGTCAATGAGTGTTGGTGTGTGTCAACACTGTCTTAGTTTGAAATCGCGATTGTTAATGAGTGTTGTCAAAGTGACAACACTGTAACCGTACCGTATTCCCGTAACTTTGGTGTGTGCCATTGTTACTCGTTCATAGCGTGTTCCCGCAACCTTGGTGTGTGCCATTGTTGCCCGTTCATTGTTGATCGTGCGTAGTAGAGACAATATCCTGCAAGTATCGCTGGTTCATTGTTACTTTGCTTTGTTATATTTATTACTTTCTCGTTTAAATATATTTTAATAAAAAAAATTAAAAATGATTACAATTGATTTCATTGTCAAAAGCCGAACTCTGTCTCCACTAAGCTACCCGAGCACTTTTTGGCGTTCCAGCCATCCTTTTCAACGACGCTATGAGAGCGTCCTTTACAGGATCAACCATCTCTCCTTGTGCTGTGTTTCCGATTAATTGGCGCCCGAGCAAACCCTTTGACAGCATGGAGAACGACCAGGGACGTCATTACAAAATGGAGACCGAGCAGGGTCAACAGCGTCCCTTATTTTTCGCCGTTACAACAACCATATGAAGAGCTGATTAAATTTTGGTTATAATTAATCCACCGGAAGTACAATTACTTGAAGTATTCAACAGTTTTTCTTTAAAAAGCGCAGTTAAATATTATTTTTTGACATTTTATGTTTTATAAATATTAAAGAAAATGCTCTTCTCTATCGGTGTGATTATACATTTTCCTTCATCTTCAATAGATATAGAGTCAAAGCATAAAGAGATTAATTTTCAAAAATCAGTTAGCTTTGCTATTTATCATGGAAACATCTGATATATGCAAAAAATTCTAATTAACAGATGTCAGTGCCAAGTGCAAAATCAAATACAGCAAATATATGATCAGAACATCCGCTGGATATAATAATAATATAAATAATAAACTTTTGGTATGGGATTTGTATAAAATACAAAGTACATCAAATTAACGGAAGGTCTTGTGCTGGCCGTAAAAGACTTTTTTATGTAAGATTTGAGTAACAAGTAGTAGACAAACAATTCCTGCATTTAAACTCATTTTACTCATTTGTAATTTCTTTGCCACAGCCCCCGTATTGGCCAGACCTGGCTTTCTCTGACTTTTCCTTTTCCTAAAAATGAAGACGGCAGTAAAAAGACGCCGTTTTGGGACTAGGGGAGATAAAGGCAAAATCGCTGAAGGCGCTGAAGACTACCACAAAGTGCGTTATACTAGTGTTTTGCAAATTAGAAACAGTGATGCATAACTGCATAATATTTAATTAGGGTATACTCTGAAGGAGACAAAATTAATATTTGATGAATACTTAAATAATTATTTTTTTAAAAACATTATTCTGATCAAACCTCATATTAAAGTTTACATAAGGTTATTAAATTTCGAATATGATTAATTTACGTACTCGTAAATTATATTGGAACATAAACGTACTCTGCAATCAATAAACATTTTGATTGATTGATGCGTCGTTTATAACTAAAAAGCCTAGGTGAGTGATGCGAAGTCGTTAATGTAGCGACAAAGTAAGCATATACCGCAGAAGTGTATCTAAATTTCTAAATATCTAGAAACCATCAAGTGCCTGTTGATATTTATATACATACTTTATTTGCACTACAGATTATTTCTCAAAATAGTACAAAATTAAACAATAGACTAGGGCATATTTACATAATGAAAGTTGATAACCGCCCATTGCAGACCAAGAATTCCTTTTCCCGATGGAATTTTCACAATATTAGCAGCATATCTATCGAAAAAAAAAAAAAAAAAACAATACTTCTATTGAGTATGCGCGGTGGAACATATATATATATATATATATATTAGAATAAAGAAAACATTTTTATTTTAACAGGTTTTGAGTAAAAAAAAAATTAAAAACAGTATTTTTTTATAGCTCGTTTAAACGGCTAATTTTTTCCGCCAAAATGATTACGTACGCGCCCGCCTATTTTCTGCTAACACTCAATGGATGGATACTCGACACAGTAGTGATCTAGTTGCGTCATCTGTTAACTATTTTCTTAGTAATACTCTTCTATTTAGGAGTGCAGGATGGGAGATTTAACTCTCTTTCTCACTGCAAATAATTGTTCTATTTCCAAACGAGAGTTTTGAAATTTTTGTGCTACAACTTTGATTGAGTGTGTTCAATAAACACACATTATGATAGTGAAACGTTGTATGGTAATGTAATGTTACAATTTGAATGTGCTGCCATCTATTATCAGGTAGTAAGATATTCAATTTATTTGACATATGTAGATAAAATCGAATACTGTATACTACTTCCATGTTGACTGGCTTAACTGGTAAAATCTAAACTGTAAAACCGTCCCGGGCCCTTACGTCACAAATTTGGCAGCGTTTCAAACGTAGTAAAATGTTTTCATACATTTTTTAAAAAATGGACACATTATTTAAACATTTAGTTAGTGTTTTCATGAATGTATTGTAATACATTTTAGTGTACTAGTGTTATTTTTCATTATTTTGATTATGGTGGATATCCCTACATCTAAATACTCTATCTAGAGAAATAGAAAAATAAAAAAGTCAGATGAAGAAATTGGGGAAGCGTTAGATATTTTTTTCCGATTTCAAATGTTTTAATATGCATATTCCTCCCACAAAGGAACAAACATCTTTCGGCGATCTCAGGAGGTCTATTTTAAGTTCACAGCCACATATGCTATCCGCTATCCGCTATATAAGTTCCACTACTAGCCAATAGATGGATTCAAGTCGGATAGCCACATGTGCTATCCGCTATCCGCTGTATAAGTTCCACTACTAGCCAACAGATGGATTTAAGTCGGATAGCCACATGTGCTATTTGTTAGAATTACAAATAAGTATTATAATTATAAATAGGTACTTACAATATATAGATATATATCAATCAAATATTATTGATATAACACACGAACACAAGTATTTGATCACAAAATTAAAAAGCCGAACTACTTGTCAACTAGACATCTGGCAATATTAATAAGTTCCACTACTAGCCAACAGATGTATTCAAGTCAGATAGCGGGATGGGGACCCCCATCTGTTGGCTAGTAGTGGAACTTATATAGCGGATAGCACATGTGGCTATGAATTAGAATAGACCCCCAGGTCGAAGCAAAGAAGACAGTATTACACCATGTACACTATCTCAACCAACTCTGTCTCTTCAAGTGTATCACCGATCTCGGTGACCCCATCGCAACAAGTGTCACCTCACCAAACAGATTAATTAATTTTTACATCTGCTTATATCACACCGATATGAGTTCCCAAAATCTGTCTCAACACTAGGCAGTCACAGAAATTGCACATATTTCATTAATTATGTTCAGTTTGTAATAGATTTGGAATCCACTCAGTAGGTACTGAATTATTTTTTAATTAACTATAATAAGTTGGGGATTATCCTTGAAAACTGGTATCTCATATTCGAGAATAAAGCTCGCATTAATAAACGACTCTCATAAAGCAAATAAATTTAATTTATTCCATTTAATTAATTATAAATTAAAATATATTTATTTCATGAAGTACAACTCATAAATTAATCTCAAAAGAGCACATAAAATGTTTGCGTCATTCGCAGTCCCACGGACAATTTAACATCATGAAAATAATAATTATAATGAAAACTGATAAATAGGAATTTCATAAAGTTGTGTGATGTTGGAATAATAGGCCGCCTTTATACACCGCCATTAATAACAGTAAACCGACCCTTCCCGTTGGCTGCCAAACTCCGGGAGCGGGAGCACATCAGGTGTTCTAAACAGAAGATTCCCGTTTCTCATATTTTATACATTGTTCCTGCACAATGTATTTCATTATGTAGAAAACGTGATATTGTTAGCGGCTCATGGCTAACGTGAAGTGATCAGGACTGATCCTCATCTATATGTTAACGCAGCTTCCGAGTATGTAGGCATTATAAAGCCTTCACAAAAGAACCTTATTTTACATCGAATTTTAATATTATTCTATGGCAATATTAATAGTATATTATACGCCAAGGTTGAGAAGTAATCATTATTGACCCAGCGCCGTTATTGTAAGGCGCCTGGTCAATAATGATCTTCTCAACCGTGGTTTATATACTATTTTTTTCACTACCAGCACATAAATTCTCTTTGAATTTTTTTTTTTTTTATTCATAATAACAATAATTTTGACATGAATAATAACGTTACTTATTTGTTAATATTCACAAAAAACAAAGTAGGCTGCATTTGTTTTTATCTGACGTTTTGCTCATTTCGTTGGTTTGATAATCTCACTTATGGGCCTTGATTTGTATTTGATTTAATTATTTAATAAAAACACTTTGTGCTGTTACAGTCAGCAGCCTTATTAGTTTATTATTATTTTTAAATAAATCTATTGAAATGTATTTAACTACAAATACAAAAAAATAGTGATTTGTTCAATCCTACATCTATAAATATTTCACATTTTCACAAAAAACAGCACAGTGGCCAGGCGAGGCGGCAGCGTAGGTCAATTTAAAATTATAGTGGCAAATTTAAATTATATACTTAACACCTTTCTTGAGTTTAATGAGTTAAATAATATTTGGAGGCTTGAGTTTGATTGAAAAGTGACAGTTTGCAATATAGACCAAGGTACATAATAAATTATTATTAACTTAGGTTACCATGGTTACAAGCGAGCGGTAGTGAAAAACAATTTCACATGCCAAATAAAGGTAAATAATAGTGGGTTCCTAGGCTAGTAGTGAAAAAAGTATATTTTTACCTCTCGTTACCCTTTGATGTCCCTAGAATCCGATTTTAACATTTTTACAATGATGTTTGTGAATGTGTGTGTGTGTGTGTGTGTGTGTGTTCCGGCTCTACTTAAAAGAGCCCATTAGATTTTAGTGTAAATCAGATAACCGGAAGTAGCACTTCCCTTGAATCTCACAAGAAAAAGTCTAGCGGGGTCAAATTGCACGATCACCGTCAAGTCGTTCATGCAGAATGCCCATCGTGGCGTCCGCTGTGTAGCACGTAGCGCCATCCTGCTGGAACCACATGTCGTATACGTCCATATCGTTCAATTTGGGCCAAAAGAAATCGGTTATCATCGTTCTGTAGCGCTCGTAATTGACGGTGGTGGCCTCACCAACGTCGTTTTCAAAAAAGGACGGACCAATGACGCCGGCGGCCCAAATTCCGCACCAAACAGTAACTTTTTGTGGATGCATTGCCACCTGGTGAACCTCGTGTGCGTTAGCGTCGTCCCATATAAAGCAATTGTGCTTGTTAACATAGCCATTCATCCAAAAATGCGTCGCTAAAGATGATTTTTCGGTCAAGATTGGAGTCCTCTTCCAAACGCTCCGAAGCCCAATCAGCGAACAAAGGGTGTCGAGTTCTCCTGCACACTTTCACGGACCGCGGCAATGTTCTCGGCCGATCTGGCGTTTCTTTGACGTATGGGTGTTGGCTGATGAACCGGTCATCTTGAATTTGGCCACCAAACGTTGGAGAGTCGACTCTGAAGGGCAACCGCGTCTGCCGTAAAATGGACGCAACGCGCCCAACGTTTGTACCAACGAACACTCATTTTGATAATAAAGTTTTATCTTTTGAACGTGCTGCTTAATCGTGTAACTTGCCATGGTGATTTGGCATCAGTGACTGAATAATAAACAACAGATTAGACAGACGCCACCAAAACAACATGGCCGCCACAAGCTGCCAACATCGACCCGCTCCAATTGAAAAACTCTTTAAGCCTCATTCACAGCTCCGAAAATAAAAATAAAAATAACGATATAAACTATAGATTCTTATGAAAGTGTTTATAGCTCTCGAAAATAAAATTAAACATAAGGCATACACACAAGGATTTGCAAATGTTAAATATTTTACACAAAAATAAGCACATACATAATAACTGTCATTTGAGCTGTCAATTTAAGTGCTAGCAAAAGGATTTCAATTTAAAAATGATTTTAGAAAGCTGTCTTAAGACAAATGTTCGCATATATGACTGCGTGCAGTACTTTAAAAGGCATGAAGTTCGCATTATTGCTTTTTAATTATAAATATATTAAATGACAGTTGATGTTATTTTACGTTTTATTTTCGAAGCTGTGAACACAAACCATAAAGTCTTATTTATAATTTTATTTTTATTTCTTATTTTCATAGCTGTGAATGAGCCTTTATTTTATGTATAAATTTATAAAGTAATTTATAAAATAAATCCAGAAACCAATGCTTTAAACACATATCTCCTTGGTTACACCAATTTAGACCTCAAATGGATGTAGCTGACAGTTAAATATCACTGTCAAAAAACTAATCATTTCAAAGTAATAATGGGGTCCTATACCATTTTTCTTTTATTTTTTTTCTGTAAGAACAGGATAAAATAAGAATTTTAGTGCAAACGCGACTTAAAAATTTTACGTAATAAGCGAGATGTGAATTTTTAAAGTTCAAGAATTTGTGCGTGACGTAGCAGGTATTAACAAGTGATTGACAAACAATGGGACAACCTGTTAGTTATAGAGCGAACAATTTTTTTCATATTTGCATATCTGAAATGTTTATATATAAAAACTTATACGTTATATTCATGAAGAAATTATTATTAAGTATAAATAACGTAAATAATAAGCATTTTTTCCTAATAAATTATAGAACATTGAAACAGTTTGACAATATTATTACACAAAGTATGACGACGGATGGCGCTAGTGTTGGCTGTTTTGAAGTTTCAATATTAATTTAATTAATATTATTATTAATTTAATTAATATTGCAAATTGATTTAATTATAAATATGTTATTATTGTTAATATTACTAGATGTTATAATTAAATAAATTCATCAAACACAAAATTGTTAAATGTTTTGTTAGGTTATAGAACAACATGACATTTCATATTCTTTTAAAGGTGACTCAAAGGTGACCGTTGCAGGCGCGCGAATTTCCTTTTTAAAGTCAGGCGACCAATCAAATTCTTAGTACCTAACGCGTCATACCCAATTAGTAATCAGCTTCAATCGCTTGTAGTTTGTGACCTAGTCAATATTTAAAGAATTTTTTTTCACTAATACTCATTAATTTATGTATATATGTATATAACAATAGTTAAATGGAAAAGAAATTAATAGTTTCCAGCATTAGTAAACATGTAGATATGTATTTAAATTAATAAAAATTAAATGGCAAGAGGTTTTGTGCTGGCCACATAAGATATTTTTGTATTGTGAATTTGTGACGTATCGTATAAGTTGCAGTAAAAGCTTCAACTAAGTAAATGTATCCGTATACAGTTACTAGTCAATGAATACCGCAGATTTTTGACAAGATCTGGATATTTATTTATTATTATTTTCTAAAATATACAAATAAATAAATGCTTTAGCACGGCTTTCTATCCATTTCTGTGCCAATCTGCTTATATTCGTAGAAGTGTGCTACTTTAGCAACAAAATTAGAAAATCATAATCGTTAATTTTCATGCATTGTGAGTGCTGTTTTCCAGTCTCTAAACTACTAACCATAACCATTTACCATAAAAATAAACACTATCTACTAGTTCCGTATTACAAACGAGGAACGAGATTGTATGTACATACATCTTGTTTCAATATTGTAATCTTAAAACCGCCAAGTCTACAACTCCATTATGTCTGTTACACCAGCCAAATAAATTTACTAAATGTGTTCAAATATTTACTTTATGTTCTGTGTCAATAATAAAACTAATTCAACTTTAACCTAAACTATCCTCAAATTGATTAAGCCAGTAGGTATAAAGCAAATATTTTATCACAAGATATGCCCTGATACCTATGTCGCTGTGATAGATGTAGTAGTAGGGGAACATATTACAAACACGGGCTTTTAAATAATTGGTTTTTACAAGGTGATTTTTATTTAAAAAATTACAGCACTTGGTTTATCGATAACGTTCAAAATTTGAACAACTTTTTTTTAACACATTCATACGATCATTTACCTAAGGGTTTATTTTCTCTAACATTATATTTCTGCTCAAAAATAAGACAAGAATTCATTATGGTAGGAACAAAAATCACTTTTATTTAAGTATGTACGAGTAGTAACAATGGGTCTATAAACCATAACAAAAATAATAATTACTTTGCGAGATATTTGAATTTATTTCCAGGGCCACAGATGACGTCACACTATTGGTATCTTTCTCGCGCAGCCTACTACAGAAACTGGTGTGAGAAAGATAGCTATAAGTTTATTTAAAAATCAAATGCAGTTATACAAAAAACAATAATGACTTTTTGATACCACGAATTGCTTCAAAATTAAACGAAGTTTTATTTAAAAATTTTAAAAAAATATGGTTTATGCTTCAATTAATAACCTTTAATTCTTGAAGTAAAATAGCTTAAAATTGTTCTCTTTATTTATTAAGATGTGAAAGATGTTGACAGTATAACATTTAATTTAAATCCATCTATTGTCATTAAATGATTAAGGAAACTGCATTTATGTTTTTTCGGATTAACCCTAAAAGCTCGATTTTCCGGGCCGGGACAAAATCGATTGTCCGACTCGCCTCCATTTTTGCAAATGATTGGCCCGATTCTACCAGAAAAATATATTCGGCCGCGCTTCGGGCCGGACAGGACCAAAGTTCGAAATCGAGTGCATCCCTAGTTTTATTTCATGCAAGAATTGCACAATTTAGTGACGTATAGTCAATTTTAAAAAGTCCGAACCGCTGAAACTCATTTTGTAATTTACTTGTTTCGCAATTTTATAAAAACAAATTTTTTTCTCACCAACAAATGCAAATCATGGGTACGTTCACTTTCGGCATTAAAATTCTGCTGATCACTCAGAATTTACGGATCACGTTCACATTTCAGATTTTACAAACGGAACTGATTCAGATTCTCAAGTTTAGACAGGATATTAAATTTTGGTGAGGAATGTTATATGAATACACGAGTAATAGTACTCGTATGTCTAACGTCGCTTGCGGAACGACGCGTCGGTTGAAGTATTTTCAGTCGCATCAATATAAAATGCCTGGAACGACGTGAAAATTCAACAGAGATTAAGGAACGGGCATGAATATAAGCGGATCCTGCAGCAACGCAGGTCTATCAGTTATGAAAAGAAAAAGACATGATATGTTATCTGAATTTTGTCTGTAATAGTGAAATGCCGTCTTGCTTACGACGTTTTTCGCTTGAATTTATATTTTGTTTTCGTGTAAAAGTATTGAAAATAAACTACAGTATTGTTTCATTTTACTTTGAGGGTGTAGAGCTAATTCGCTTCCTCATAGTGTTTCCTGGGTAATGCTAAATGAACTATCACAAATCCGCGACCAGACAATCTTCAGAATCTCCTGAGCTATTGGCAACGAAAATGACCGACAGAGGCAGCACCGTATTTACAACATGACCGGCGTAGCAGGTAAATGACAGAACTTATACAGTGTGACCCATATGAAAATAAACCTATAAAGTTAATAAAATTTAAAAAATGTAAACTAATTTGAATTTAAAGGAAAGTATTTGTTCTTTATGTACAGAGAAATATTTAGTTATATCGGCCCTTTAATATATTGTAGATATATAACTTTCTTGGCGCCGGCAGTACGGCAGTGTGATTAGAGTGTCAGCTTTATGATCGGCAAGTCCGAGCAGGCTACACAGCAGCGATATGTTGGATGGGTGAACGCTCAGCAACAAAATCACACTGCGGCTCGGTGCGCCCTGCACCCTTACACCGAAAGGTACTAAAAGGGTTACAGATTATATATATATATATATATATATATATATATATATATATATATATATATATAACTTTCTTGGCGCCGATAAGTGTGAGGCGAAGGGAAGTTAATCACTAAAGTTTATAAATTTTTAAATGTTACAGAAAGCAATCTAGTCAAATCCCAGCAATTTTCTTTATGAAAGGCATTTTGTGTTTACTTCTTATCCTACATAAAAAAAACAATTGAGCAACAAGTTACTTTTACACTTTTGGTCTAATTTAATTAGGAAACAACCGAGGAAACAACGAACAGTATATTAGAAAAATATAACATTGCATTCCCTACGTCATTTTACATATTTCTTTTCTACACCCGCTATGTTCAGGGTTCGGCAGAAAGGATGGACTTTTTAACATAGCATTTGACAGAATCAAGTGTGGAAAGCATCTTGAATGTGGTGCCCGTTATCATTTATGCATTTCTGGGGGCGTTCTAAGTTTGCAAACACTCTTTCCAACATCTCTTTGTCCATTTGGGCGACTTCTACACGAATGGGTTTCTCCACCATAACAAAATAGTTATTTACAATAAAAATGCGGAAACAAGAACTTACGCGCAAGAGGTTTTGTTTGAAGTACGAGCGAGCAACGCGAGCGAGTATTTAATTTAGGCGAATGCAAGGAAGGTATTTCCACATAAGTATTGTACAAGATTTTTTGTAACGAACGAAATAATTGTAAAACTGTTCTACCTTCGATAGATATTACGCAGAACATGTCGTCGCATCAAATAGAGCCATCAATTTCACTAACTAATTGTCAGATACAAAATATAAATATATAATAATTATTACAATACAAACTGTATATAATCGATTCAAATACAATGTATTAAATTTAAGATCTTATTTTATTTTGATAGTACATATGTATAGTAATTTGGTTATAAATTTAGGAACATATCACTACCTAAAACAAATAAAAGTATGAATACATATTAAATTATCTTTAAATAAAATATATTCTTATACCTATTAATAATAATAATAATGTTGTTTTTATTGTATATTAATACCTACTAATATTATCTTTAATATTGTGTGCAACATATAGTATGGCCGCCATGTTCATCATTCACGATTCTCATTACATTAGTTTCTAATAGATGGCGTTAGTAGTATTAAAATGTCAAAATTAGCAATGATTCTGATTTTATTTAAATAATTTTTATTCTTTCAATTAATTTTCCTAAATTATTATGTTCTTATATTAAATTTGTTGTAATGTACAAAAATATTAAAAATAAAATAGCACTTTTAAGCTACTCGATCAAAGTAGTTTCCATTGAGACACTAGTGTGGGAAGTAAAACAATAGCGCGGGAATATGGCCTTTCGGATTGTGAGTTGGCTGCGGGAAACATCAGTTTCTAGGCAGTGAGTACGAAAAATAATAAATTATATACTTTGTACTTAAAGTACTACTCAATAAATAACGATTAAGATAAAAAAATTAAATAATTATTTTAGGAGTCAGTTCTTCTAGTGTGATACGTACATACGAACACAAACCCCGCACAATTTTCATGTTCTGTAAATTTAACTATACGTTCTTTACTTATAATCGTTTACTTATCCATCCGCAGCACAGCAGCTGTCATATTAAAAATAATAAGTAGACAGCCTGATGACATGCTATGTGTTTATTTTAAATTTAAATCTAAAATAGTAACCTTGCTTTGTTTTACATACTCGTACTTCTCGTACACTTGTTTTTATTATGTAAAGTCATTTCATTTTATCATGCACATAAAAACTAAAAATAATAATACTATAACTTTATGAATAAATTTCTTTATGCGTAATAAGAAGTACCTATACACGCAATATAATTTCGCGTACTGGAACAAATAAGATTTATTTCTTTATCGTTTCAATTGATCTGAAAAAAACTTGGTGCCATATGTGGCCGTGTGAACTAGCCGCTTGTAAACAAACACGATAACATCGCTGAAAAATTATGCAATATAAAAAAGATAAAATAGTCCTGGCCTTGAACCAGACTATACAGTACCTTTTCATATTTCTATTAAACAGAAAAATAACTGCGGAGAATATTTCAAACAAACAAGATGTATTCTGAATTTTAAGATAAGAAATAGTCAATATATGTTAAGTAATGCAAAATATAAAATTTGCAGTGTAAAGGCTAGACTCCACGGCGCGCGAGGTTGATATGGAATAGGTTTGATAACCTGTAAAAAAAATTAACAATTTTGTTTTTGATGAATTTGTTTAATGGGGGATTCCACCATTTTTTTTTATAATTTCATCTGAAAATATTAGGAAAACTAAGCCTATTGATGAAAATCCGGTGAAAAATTCCTATTAATAAGCGAGTTATGGTCTCCCGAATTCTGAAAAGATTGACGTGACGTCACGCTTATGTGTTTTTATATCAAACTGTTTTCATCATGGACCTAAATGTTCTTGAAATATATGCTATTTTAAGTTATATTTACATAAAATAAATGAATATTATAACACTGTATAAGTATACATAGTTTATAATTACAGGTGTATTTAAATTATTAAGTTTAATGCAAGAAATTTATGTTAAAATAAAAACTATTTGAAAACTGCCGTACAGGAATGTTAACCCCTCCTTCGAATTTGAATTTCTTAACCCCCACCTCGTAATACGCTATTTGTTATGCATGTATAGGCGGTCTTTCGGTCGCCAATCAAAATATTATATATAGATTTCATATACGTGTCGAAGCGCTATAACAAAAAACCCCTTATTTCCGAAATATCTCAATTATACCATTTCATTTTTTTATTAATATTCGTTATTCAGCATATACATTACTATTTTCCTTTTAATTCGATTGAGCTGGAATCCACCTTTATAATTTCTAGTAATATTAACAATAATAATGCATATATAATTAAATCAATTTGTAATATTAATTAAATTAATAATAATATTAATTAAATTAATATTGAAACTTCAAAACAACACTAGCGCCATTCGTCATCATACTTTGTCATAATATTGTCAAACTGTTTCAATGTTCTATAATTTATTAGGAAAAAATGCTTATTATTAATGTTATTCATACTAAATAATAATTTCTTCGTGAATATAACGTATAAGTCTTTATATAAAAATATTTCACCTATGCAAACATGAAAAAAATTGTTCCCTCTATAACTAACAGTTTGATCATTGTTTGCCGATGGCTGGTCAGCACCAAATTCTTAAACTTTAAAAATTCATATCTCGCTTACTATGTAAAAAATCGCGTTTGCACAAAAATTCTTATTTCATACTGTCCTTACAGAAAAAAAATGGTATAGGACCCAATTATTTTACTATAATATGAAAAGTTTACTCAAAATGTGTAACAGATGTTATGATATAATTTATATGAACTTTTTAAAACCTAGGTTATTTACAAATTTTATGCATTAAATTAGATAACACACAATATTTAGAAAACGTAGATCATTCCTTAGCCTTAGATCATACTGTATTTCTGGGTTTCTTCTGTGCCATTAAAAAATAAATCAATCAGTATCTTACAGTTCAACACATGTTTCTAGTTAAAAATACTCAAAGGTAATTAGTTAAAACAAAGAAAACCGCCGTTTGCTGATACCATAAACAGATTGTATAGAACGAATAAAACTATGATTTATTATCTTTACTGTATACTCCGTGTACACAACAATGAACGGGATTATTTTAACACGTTGACTGTACCATGAGACACATATGATTCATAACAAGTTTTCCATACACGTTCTTGAGACATATATGATTCATTTGCCTACCCTTACACTACTTGCTTGTGGGTGTTGTACGCTGCATTCCCGGTACTGTATGGTGTATAAACGTCTAACGGCCGATTTCACCACCGATTCCTAAACCGTTGCCTAGCAAGGAATTTCCTAAATTTAAGAACTGCCTAAACTGATACTTATCCATTTTGGATTTCACCAAACAAAGCAATGCCCAGCTAGGAATTACTTACGTAGGCATCGGATTATTAGTTACTTTTGTGATATTATATTTGCACACTGGAAATAAATGAATAAATTTTATAATTTATGACATTTGTCAACATTGACATTGGAAAATATGTGCAGATATTATTAAAATTACGTTAAGGTATACAAAATAATTAAATTTTTAAAGAAATTTTCTTTACACATATATTTATAAATTTGTAGGTATTACGGAAGTGGAAAATATAAATGAAATAAAAATGAAAATGAAAAAAAATGTAGAAGGCAAAATATAGAATAAATACATAATACAAAAACAGAAACTGAATCCAATGATTACAAGTAAAAATTTAAAATATGACAACAGAAACGCATATTTATGATATTTGGCTATGGCATTTTTGTAGAAATTATGAATTTAATTATATGTGAATACTCATTGTAATTTTCCAAAATAAAAAATAAAGAACAAAAACGATATATCTATATAATTATTAATTAATTTTATATCATATAAACTCGTATAGTTATATAACATTCTGTTTTCTAATGCAATGGACATCTTTTCCAAAACCATTTTTCATCACCGAATTCAAAACAATTTATTCTTTCGTTTCTACCTTGTGCGTGTTTCTCTATTTCTTCGTTATAACTATTAAAATATTCAATAAAATTGTACAATTTTTATTTTGAAGTGCCAGCTGTCAAACGTTAGGAAATGCTTAGCGATTTGGGCATCGGAAAACAGATACCTAGCTAAGTAATTCCTAAATCGAGATAGGCAATGCTTAGCTGTTGGTGAAAACGAAATTTTGCTAGGCAATGGCTATGTGGTGCACATCGGGTACATGGGCATTACTTAAATTTTAGGAATCGGTGGTGAAATCGGCCATAAGGGAAGTACAGACTGACCTTTTACTCGGCTGCATCATATGTGATTCATGGGACTCTGTGACGTGTAAGTCTTTTAGGACTCTCATATAATGCTTAAAAGGCAGATTTATTTCATAAAATATTTATTATTTATGTATACAAGGCACAGTTATTTCGATATTTAAATATTATTTGTATAATCACAGACTGTCTGTGGTATAATACAACATAATATACATATAACTAAAGAAAATACATAAAACAATACATTAATGATTTACATTATAAGATAAAAGTTCCTCATACGCCCTTGAGTCATATATGAACACGTACAAAAACAATAGTTAATTTTTGTTTTTTTGTTTTTATTAGGTAAAATATGATATTCTATTTAGATAAAATAAAAATACTACAAAAAAATCTGCTGTGGTCAGCACAAAACCTTCCGTCAATTCAATGTATCCTAAACTAAAAGTTCCTTGGAAAAGATTCTATATATCCTGTAAAATTGTAACACGAACACACTATTTTTTACAAATACCATATTGCAAGTTCCTTTGAAAAGATTCCATAAATCCAATATAATTATAACACGAATGTACATTCTGTAAATTGCACTTCACACTTCCTCATTCCTATCCAACGCATCTTCTTCACACAGTTCTTCCCCTCTCAAATATTCTGCTACACAGTCTTTCCATCTTCTCTTTGGCCTTCCTCGTACTCGTACTCCCGGCATTGAAACTGCAAGTTACTTGCGAGGGACACTCTGTCACTTATGTTACTTTCTGATCGTATATACTTTCCACTTTGGTTTTGCACTTGACACTGACATCTGTCAATTAGAATTTTTTTAATATATCTGCTGTTTCCATAAATTTTGCAAAGCTGACTGATTTTTGAAAGTTAACCTCTCTTAATCTCTCTATAACTCTATATCTATTGAATATGAAGGAAAATGTATAATCAAATCGCATAGAGAATAAAATTTTCTTTCATATTAATGATCATAAAATGTCGAAAAATGATATTTAACTGCGTTTTTTGCAGAAAAACTGTTAAGAACTTCAAATAAGGGTATTTCCGGTTGACCAATTATAACCAAAATCTAATCAGCTCTTCATATGGTTGTAAAGAAGAGGAATACGAAAGAATCATAATTTTTAAAATTGTAGTTTTGGAGTTATCGTTGGAGAAAAATTTGTCACACACACACACACACACACACACACACACACACACACACACACACACACACACACACACACACACACACACACACACACCACCACCACCGAATTTTTTGACCAAAGACAATACCTTCCTGTTGACGGAAGGTAAAAACAGTTGAACGTGATGGGCTCGAAAAAAAGTTCTTATGGGGACAGTCAACGTGTTAAAAATCAATAAATATCAAACATAAATCCGCATTTTAGTTGCTGTAATACGAACGAATTAAAAAAAAATTGATAATTATCTGTAATGAATAATTTGGCCATTTGGCATGAACTAATGTTAGGATTGCACCTTCAACTTGTTACGTTCATAGATATTTTGGAAACGATCCAAAATATATTATTGAAACGGTTCACGCATTTAGTTATTCCATGAATCATTGCACATAACATACAAATATCCTCGCAAATATCACATGTCACACCAAATCATTTCAAACAATAGATTTACGATAATGTAGTACAGTATAGAGCTAGCACTATAAACCTAGATACAACTCACAACCACGTCCACAAAATGTAAATATAAATACATAAATACGTATATTACCACGGTTGCTTGGTAAACCAATTTGTATTTTGTAGTAAATCTATTGTGAAGAGGGCACTTTTGCACATAACGAAACTAGACAGGGTTCGATCTCCAAAATAATACGAATAATCTTGCAAGTAATAAAATGTAAACAATATTTAAAGTACACTGTTTTAGTACTAATTTATTACTATAAATTTATACCGGGTGTTAAAACAAGTGTAAAAACTTTTGAGGACATATAGTATTGACCAAAATGAGTAAAAAATCTTAATTAACATGGGTCCGATGATTGATGAAATAGGAAATAATCTATTTGAGTTTCAATTTCAAACCAATGGGCAACCGGAAGTAGCACTCTATTGAAGCTCTATAATTATTGGAGATTCAAATCAACTTGTCCCGCTATTTTTGTTCCTTGGGTCGTCCTAATTCAATTAGGATTAGGCTGTATGTGTTGTTCAAGGTACTACTTTTTACCTCCCGCTACCCTAGGTAAGGGATGTATAGGGATAGTGCTAAAAATCGCATATAGAGATTTTATTGAATAAGCACGTATTGATGTCCCCAGAATCTGATTTTAACATTTTTACAATGATGTCTGTAAGTATGTATGTATGTGTGTGTGTGTGTGTGTGTGTGTGTGTCTGTGTGTGTGGATCTTGTGGACACGATTACTCAAATACTATCAAGCAGAATAATTTGAAATTTTGTATAACCATTCTATACTAATATGGGAAGTGCTCATTAGTTTTTAGTGTATATCGGATAACCGGAAGTATCATTTATAAAAGCTTTCAACAGTTTTTCTTGTAAAAAACTCATTGAATATATTTTTTTAGAAACTTTTACTAATTAAAATTGAATATAATGGTGCAATCTTCAATTCTACGATAATAACATTTAGTAAATAACTCTAAATAACTTTAAATATGAATATATAATATAATTTATTTTCATGTATCACCTAGCCTATGTGTCAAACATAATTTTAATGACAGTTTTGACATATTTAAACAAATGTCACTGACAGGGAGCAATTAATTAAAATTAATAATGAAACCGTGTTAAGGAGAATATAATAGTAAAATATTTAATTAAGGTTTGTAAAAATAATATAATTTGCTAATTACTATTTTTGCAGCACTATAAATTAATATTAATTTACAACTACAAATTTACGAAATGGATCATGTACGGCGAAGAATTTACAAAGATCGCGTTTTAGAGCACCTAGAAGATGATGCTGATTTTTATAAGAATGTGTGTGTGTGTGACGATTTTTCCTTAAAGCCTATTAAAATATGATCCAAAACTTCTCAAATTTGGTATTTTAAACTCATATATAATTTGAAACAACATATTAGATTTTAACCATATATGATAAATCGGATGTAGTACTTAATTTGAAGTTCTAACAGATTTTTGAGAAAAAACAATAAAACAATCTAAAATTTCGTATTACAGACTTTTCTATTTATTGGACAACAAACTAGATTTTATTTACAAACGATTAACCGGAAATGATACTTTACTTTAAGCTCACTGCTATTTTAAACATGGAATTGGCGGGAGGTCATGTGTTGGCCACATCAGATTTTTACTTTTACAGGTTTTCAGAAGAGAAATAGGATTAAATGAAAGGTGCAACGTGCAATAAGAGATGTGACTTTATCCTAATATAATGAATAGTACTAAACAAGTACCAGTTCCATATTTTTTAAATAAGAATGTAGTATATTTTCAAAATTCTATGTATTCTTTCTTTCTGGAATACTTGTATATAATTTTTAGGCAGATTTTTTAAAGTACCTTTTTAGATATTCCCGAGGATATTTCTTAATAAATATTTTATTACATAAATAAATATGATACAATATCATCTTATATAAAATATTTGAATAAATAAATCTAGTATGTCATTACTTTAAAAAATGAATATCGAGTGAACTGTCAAACACTACTTTTGCTTGGTTTGATAGATCATTTGTTTGAAATATATAATGTTATACTCGAGGGTATACTAATCTAGATCTACTTTCAGCGTACTTTTAAATTAAGTTTACTCTGTTATCTTAAATGTAAATTTAAAAATTTTGGAATCAAAAATGTTAGAATTTAATGCTCTAAATTTATGCATAAAAATCATCTGTTAAAGATTGCTTGCGACACTCGATGTATTGGTAATAGCGAGGGTAATAGTATATTACGTTCCAAATTAAGAAAAGTGAAAGTTTGCCAGACGAGTCTGGCATAAGAGTACATTAAAACCACTTTCTGACGCGGGGCGTACACTATTTTTTCGTATTTTATATTAATGTTAAAATTAGATTTTTTTGCGGTATAACATACTGAATTATAAAAACATCTAAAAAAATCTGATGTGGCCAACACAAAACCTCCCGCTATTTAATTTTTACATACATACATACATACATACATACATACATACGTACATAAAATCACGCGATTCCCACTTAGGGGGCTAGCAAATACCCGGAAACAATAGTAACCATAAGTAAAGGGATAAGAGTAAGAGCTCAGCTGACTCACTTCACTCTTTAACAACATTCTTCTTTCGCCTCTCCACAATCATCATAGCATTCATACATAAGAACATTTTAAAGTGACCGATTTTAGGTAGCGAATAACCCCATCCGGACCACAATAATAGTTACGCAACAATCTTCCTTCGCCACACTTTCCTTCCATTTTTATTAATTTAAATACATACTTACGTATTTACTAACGCTGCAAACTGTACCATTGCATAAAACTATTGATTTATTTACTATTTTCTTTTTAAAATGTCACTATTATTAATTTGAAGTGATTAGTTTTTTGACAGTGACATTTACTGCAAGTTACATTCATTTGAAATATGAACTGTGTAACAAAGGAATTGTGTTTATCTTAGGCTTCGGGACTAATAAACAAAATTATTTTTAAATTTATCTGCAAAATATGTAGAAAAAGTATTAATGTATTCCAGTAGAAAATTCAACAATTTTTAAGTTTCATAAGACATAAAACGCGAAAATATGACATTTAATGATATTTTTTGAAGAAAAACCATTATGAGCTTCAGGTAAAGTGCCATTTCCGGTTATCCGATTTACACCAAAATCTAATGGCTTCTTTTCATATTAGAATAGGATAGAAATACAAGGTTTCAGAATTTTCTGAATGATAGTATTTGAGTTAGAGCGAAGACAAAATCCCTACACATGCACACACACATACATACACACACACATACACACATACAGACATCATCGTGAAAATGTTAAAATTGGATTCTAGGGACCTTAAAACGTGGTCATTTACTAAAATCTCGATACGTGATTTTTAGCACGATCCCTATACCTCCCTTACCAAGGGTAGCGGGAGGTAAAAACATAGTAGTCTGATTCACAATAACAAAGTAACTTGACAGTTATTGTTTTCTGTACCGTGCAACCTTCAAACAATTTAATTTTTGGGGATCGATTTGTAAAACGGTGGATTTAGATGATGAAAAGAACATGGAAAAAGATTTAGTAGATGAACAATAAAAATAAACAATTCTTTGTGTCAAAAATGTATTTTAATGACAAAACCGTTGCTATGTAGTAACGGTTACTATGTTGTAAAGTAACCCATTACTGTACGATTTTGAGTATATTAAAATACTACATTACTCTACAAAATACCAAAAATGTCTTTACAAAAAATAAGAATAAAATGGTGACCGACCGAGGTGGCTTGCTGGTAGCGTACTAGTTTCACTTGCCAGCGGTTCTGGGTTCGAATCCCGGGTAAGGTATGTATATGTGTGTGTGTGTGTTTTTTTTTATTTAATAAATTTTTATTTCAGCATGCTCCATTTACATAAATATTACATGCATTAAAATATACTAATACTAATTTACATAATTAACAATACATTATTACTTATATACAAAATTAACTAAACTATTAAAAATTAACTAAACTATCAAAATCAATACTATTAACAAATTTAATAAAATATTGTAAATAATCTTCAACAAGAACTGTGTTACTGCAGGGCCAACTTCCACCTTTTCTTCTTATTGAATTTATTAAATTCTCACGATCAGATTTTAACAAAATACACTCGAAAATTAAATGATTTACTGTTTGATTGTCATTACCACATTTACATTCTGAATTTTCTGTTATTTTATACTTATAGAGATAGCTATTAATTTTTCCATGTCCACTTAGCATTGTTGTTAGTTTTGGGGAGTACGGTAATTTAATTAGAAGTCTATTCTAAAAATTTCGTCTAATTTAATTAAAATAGGTGTATTACCAGTTAGGATGCAAGAAGCATCAAATGATATTGTCCTGTACCCTTTTAAAATTGTAATGTTCATTAGACGTTGAACTGTTCTAAATAATCTTTTATTTGATTCTTTTTGTAAGGCTGTTATCCATACTGGTAAACCATACGATAAAACAGGAACAATAGCTCCTTTATAAATTGTATTTAAAGCTTCCTGTCGAAGACCCCACGAAATTTTTGCCGATTTCGATAAAATGTATATTAATTTGCAACATTTTTCAGTTATATATTTTATATGATTGTCAAAGGTAAATTTATTGTTTATCATTATGCCTAAATATTTTAAGGAATATGTTTGTTGTAGTGCCTTGTAGTTGAGGAAGATATTTATTTTTTTATGAATTAAAGTTCTTTTCTTTTAATCAACATAACTTGAGATTTATTTTCATTAAATTTAATTTTGTTATTAATTGCCCAATTCGAAATCTTTCCCATTTCAATATTTACCCAATTTTCTACCTCTGGTAACGTTTTTCCTTTTATTAAGAAGAAGAAAGTCATTTGCAAATGCTATTCCCAATGAATTTTTTTTGTGTGTGTGTGTGTGTGTGTGTGTGTGTGTGTCCTTTCATCATCTCATCTCTATCAACGCAGCGTTGTTATAAAAATATAAATAGAATCACCCACATCAATATCATGAAATTATAATACATAACTTGTAATAAGTTCATATACAATAAAGAATTGTTAATTATTATTAATTAATTAATAAAATGGCGGGAGATAATGTGCTGGCTACATCAGATTTCTATATTTAATTATGATTAAATAAAATATTATTTAGATATTCACAAACACAAGACGATGAAACACAGGCTAACATTCAAAGAAAATGAACTGCACCATATTGACCTTAAAAGATTTTTTTGTTATTGAAGTGCTTAGTTTGTGAATGGAAGTAATAAATAAGAGTGAGTTTGTTTGGCTGTGAATAACCCGTCACAAATACTCTAAATTCGTGGGTGACGTATGTGCGTCTGGCGCGGGCTACAGGCTGTGCTGTGAGCCGAGAGCGCCGAGCGCCGCATTGTGATTCGGCGTCGGCGTCCGTGCCGCCTGTTGGCTACCACTGTTCACCTGCTCCTGCTCCGGAACTATAAATTCAAGATGAGTTTGTGCCACTGTGTTTACTTGGTCAATATATCATGAGGTCCCGCGTTCACACATTACAACAATGCGGACGAGCGTAAACACCAGATTAAATATTTCTGATTTTATGGCCTGCCTGTAATGTGGCTCAAGTGCTCACAAGTAATAAATAAATTCTTGACTATGAATGAAAGTATTGTACTAATACTATTTTAAGTGTATGATCTAATGAATGCGCCATAGCTAATTTAAGTATATAGGTGACCCTATTTTCAACAACTTTAATTAATAGCCACTGCCCACAATGGCACTAAAATTTCAAATATGTGCACTTATTCAGCTATGTAAATAGACAATAATATAATAGGTTTTCTATTGTTAAACCTTCTGTTACGTTGTTTTTTGTTAAAAAAGTATACTATTTAAAAAAAATAGTTCTCTCGTTCTCTCTCTTTTGCACAATTGAATAAATTATAAATAAATATCATTTTCATATAGTTTATTTTTTAAACTCAATAAACAAAAATCTGATGTGGCCAACACAAAACCTCCCGCTATTGAATTTTTATTAATTTAAATACATACTTACGTATTTACCAACGCTGCAAACTGTTCCATTGCAGAAAACTATTGCTTTATTTACTATTTTCTTTTTAAATGTCACTATTATTAATTTGAAATGATTAGTTTTTTGACAGTGACATTTACTGTCAGTTACATTCATTTGAAATATGAACCGCGTAACAAAGGAATTGTGTTTATCTTAGGCTTCGCGACTAATAAAAAAAAATAATTTTTAATTTATCTGTAAAATATATAGAAAAAATATTGGTGTATTCCAGTAGAAAATTCAATAATCTTTAATTTTCATAAGACATAAAATGCGAAAAAATGGCATTTAATGGTATTTTTTGAAGAAAAACCATTATGAGCTTCAGGTAAAGTGCCATTTCCGGTTATCCGATTTACACCAAAATCTAATGGCTTCTTTTCATATTAAAACGGGGTGGAAATACAAGGTTTCAGAATTTTCTGAGTGATAGTATTTGAGTTAGAGTGAAGACAAAATCCCTACAGATACACACACACACATACACACAAACACACATACATACACACACACACACACACACATACACACATACAGACATCATCGTGAAAATGTTAAAATTGGATTCTATGGACCTTAAAACGTGGCCATTTACTAAAATCTCGATAAGTAATTTTTAGCACGATCCCTATACCTCCCTTACCAAGGGTAGCGGGAGGTAAAAATGTAAACAGGGTCACTGGTTTCAGAAGGTTCGAAAAGGGTTTTACATTCCAATTCGCTGTTAGGCGGTGTCTTTAATTTTAGTCGCGGCAAACACCTACACCGACCACCGCCATTATTTTCTTTATTATTATAGTTACAAAAAAAATATTACAGAACAAAGTTGTAGGGGGCCAGTGGTTCTCAAGTTAGAACACAACAAGTTATATTTTTTCGAATGGGATTATATATATTATTTTATTCTATTCGATAACGCCCTTTTTCTGAAATCAACCATGTATTAGTTCTATATCCTTACATAACAAAAAGATTTTTATAGTTATTTTTCAGTACCTACGCTATTTAGTTATATTAAAAACATAGTAGAACTATAATGGGTTACTTGCGTACCTTTTTTATTTAATATTTTTGAAGAAAAGGTAAAAACTTGCTACCCATATTTTTTCTTTTGACAAGATATTTATTAATTAGCCAGAAAAAAAAATAAAGAAATTTGATTATTTTAATTACCGCCATGTATAACATACAATTACGTCGCACCAATGAATGGTCGTAAAGTCATTGCGTGGTATCGCCCCATAGCAATGGCAGGTAATGTAGATCTCCTGTTTGACGTTTCAACAATAGTTTGCAGGTTAGTATTTTAGTTTGTCTTTTTGGTATCGATATTTTAAATTACATGTACCTATGTGTTTATTTGTAAAGTAATTAATGTATTTGAGAGACCAGAGAGATAAAAATTAATTAATGTCAAATTCAAATTAAAACTTATTCGCGAGCCATGCCATCTATACGTTACATTCTTAAACATGGTTTCCTTCTCCAGTCCAATATAATGACGTCACAGAAGTTTTCTTTCTCAATTTACTAAAATACGAGTACAAATAATTTTTTTTAAATAAAATTTTTATTTTTACATATGTTTTCAACATAACATTACGTATATAGTGATAGAAATCGGATTTTCAGTACCACGCAAGTAGCCCATTGAAATAATACTACCTTTTTAGTTTTAGTTCTGTACTTTTATTTAATACCAACGTTTCGGCCGCATACACTGCGACCTTCTTCAGGGGGAAGAAGTGTATGGGGCTGAAACGTTGGTATTAAATAGAAATACAAAACTAAAACTGAAAATGTAGAATTATTCCAATTATTAATGTGATTTCTGAAAGATATTTTAATAGTAGAACTATGAATATTATACTCATATGTAACAGATTTTTCGTTTTATACTGAAATTAATAATTAATATTAAATAAAAAGAATTCATAAAAAAAAATATCACGACATATTACACATTACCGGGTGTGCCAGTATCTACAACACATGTAGACCTCGGTAATGATGACAATATATTTTACCCTGTGCTTATCAGGCGTCACCTCACGGGCACTCATAGCTGGTGAGGAGAGTGCACCACTGGGATCACTTTTGTGCGATTAAAAGTCTGCGCTGGCCGGGATCAAATCTGGATCACCAAATTGGTAACCAGACACTATACGCACACAGCCATGCGACCCCATCATAAGAATTCATATATAGGATAAGTTTAATGAAATAACAATACAGCAATTGTTTTAAGGGATTTAATAGATTTTTTGCAATTTCATAGTCCAAGAGAGTTTAATCGTTTTGTGCTGATCCATCAAAAATAAACTATAAATTATTTACCAATAAAAAAAGTTCAGTTGAATTATTTTAAGCAAGGCTAAAATAATTTGCCTAGAATAAGATTATTGAAGATGTGCTGCAAATTTAAATAAAAATAAAAAAAATGTTGCAATCTTTAAAATATTCTGATACAATCTGTCACAGAAGATATTCTTAGTAGTATACAACTAAAGTAAACAAATAGGTAGTATCTATTTTTATGTGCAATATAAATCCTCCATAAATTTTCGTGAAAAATGAAAAATATATACCTACTTACGTATAGTATTCATTATTTAGTACATAACTCATTTTTCATATAAATTACTTTCTGTATGAAACTATATTATTCTTGTGAGTTAAATTGTTTTGTATTACTAAATGTTATCGCAACTACAATCAAAACATATAATAGTTTAATAAATTTTTTTTATCTATAACCTATATAAAGATAATAAAAATGAATATACGGTTCTAACGATATTAAACATGTAACTATAGATATTATTTGTAGGTTATAAATAACGATTGCAATCATATCTTATTGTTGACATAACAAATAGATTATAACACAATTTGCAACAACAATAAAATTATTGGAACGTAAAACAGATTTTGTAACTAATAAGTATGAAATCATAACCTTTTTAACATGCATAAATGTTGCTTGTTTGTTTGTTTTGTGGTAATTAGTGTTAATTTTGACAGGTGCACTACGCGGAAACATTTTGTGAGGTTATGGGTTGGGTAAGTAGCACTCACCCTAGCGATTCTGAGTGGTAGTTGGGCATCGGCGCCTCCGTGCATGCGAAACCCCCAGGGCGAGCCGCCGTCCAGCGTCACTTGTCGGGAACTCATGGCCCGGTCCGCGGCTTGGCACCAGCCTCTGCCAACAACACAACACACTCACACACGCGCAGTCATCGATCAAAATAGACACATGTGTTGCACTGCACCAGCACTAGCACTAGGACACCACTCGGACACGGGCACGTTCACGTTCACGTCTGCACTGCCTCGGTGCGTGCGCGCCGCCACGCTCTGCCTGGACAAGTGGCATCGCGAGTGCGAGGAGTTCGCTTCACGCAGCCGCCTCGGCTACCGCCTCCACCGCCTCGCAGATCAGCCAAGCTCAGCTGCAGAACACAAAACTAAGCTAGAAAAAATCTTAATCACACTACTTATACTTCTAACTAACTGCCTCGCTCTACATCATTTAAAATAACAATAATATGATATGCAGCTACCAGCACTTTAAAAATGACTTCATGCAAGAATTTTAATTTCATTTTCGAAATATTACAACCAGTGTCGTAGCTATCGACAGGCAAGACTAGGCAATGCTTAAGGGCCAAGCGTTTTAAGGGCCCATTGCGTTTTGATTTTTGAATATTAGAAAAGTAGTAATAAATTAATAAATTTTTTGCCGAATCCATGTTTAATATTTTACATGTATACGTACGCTCAACAGCTCGCAAACGACCGCTTTGATTATGTTACTAAATCCATTTATTATTGCGAATGTAACATAATTAATATTTTTTTTCTTTTTAGTTAGTTATGTTTCTATGTGGTTTTGTTGTTAATAATTTTTGTTTATTATTAAAATAGTCTTGAATTGCTTAAAAACATTAAATAAAAATGTGACTAAGCCCGGTTACACCATTAACGATTAAATTTTAAGGGTTCCTTAGAGTAATGAAACGTCAATTAAGTAATTGAATATTGATGTCAAAATTTCGATTTGCATTTTTACCTCTCCCACTACCCTTGGTAAGGGAGGTCTAGGGATCGTGCTAAAAATCACATATCGAGATTTTAGTATATGACCACGTTTTAAGGTCCTTAAACTAGAATCCAATTTTAACATTTTCACGATGATGTCTGTATGTATGTATGTGTGTATGTATGTGTGTGTGTGTGTGTGTGTGTGTGTGTGTGTATGCATGCATGCGTGTATGTGTGTGTGTGTGTATGTGTGTATGCGTGTATGTGTATGGATTTTATTAACGCTCTAACTCAAATACTATTATTCAGAAAATTCAGAAACCTTGTATTTCTACCCTATTCTAATATGGAAAGAAACCATTAGATTTTGGTGTAAATCGGATAACCAGAAATAGCACATTACCTGAAGCTCATAATGGTTTTTCTTCAAAAAAAAAGTGTCATTTTTTCGCATTTTTTGTTATTATGAAAATTAAAGATTATTGAATTTTCTACAGGAATACATTAATTCTTTTTCCATGTATTCTACAGATAAATTGAAAAATTGTAATGTAACTACAGGTGAATGTCACTGTCAAAAAACTAATCTCTTCAAATTAATAATAGTGACATTTTAAAAAGAAAATAGTAAATAAAGCAATAGTTATATGCAATGGAACAGTTTGCAGCATTAGTAAATATGCAGGGATGTATATAAATTAATAAAAATTAAATAGCGAGAGGTTTCGTGTTGGCCACATTAGATTTTTTTGTTTGTCTTGCTTAAAATTTAAGGAGCAGCGGTGCAACTGGGTATAAATGGATTTTTAATTCATAATTATCTATGCTAATATGACATTTATAAATATATTATATAATACTTATTTTAAGTTTTGCTTAAGGGCCCAAAATTTCTAGTTACGCCACTGATTACAACGTTAACAAATCTTCATCTTTTCATTACATTTTTACAAAAGAATAATTAATACACTTTTTTTCAATTTTCAATGTAAATTTGATATACATAGGTATTAAGTACAGGGTTGCTATACGTCTCGGTCGTTTTACAATATGTCCCGGTTTTTCAGTTTCTTTTTCTAACATAGGAATTTTAATTTCTTTAATTATTTCAGCTCTTACATGGTGAAACTTATTATTCATTATTATATATTAAAATACTTGGTTTTTAGTTTCACAAAAATTAATTTATTGATGACTAGTTTCGCTAATACAATAGCATCTTCAGATCCAATGTTTATAAAACTTAAAAATTGTATAAATATGTATATATATAATGACAAATATAAATATATGTCAGTAAATGTTTTACGGTGTTTACAAACTTGATTGTATGTATAGATATTTTGTAGTAACTTAGTAACATAAAAAATTAGAAATAAATTATTTTAACATAAATTTTATAATATTTCTAGAAACTTCATTAAGGGTGAATGAATAAAGTTTGTCTGTTCATTTATTATATTTTCTTTATTTTTTATGGCTTTTTCAATTTCGACGGCTTCTAGAAAATCTAATCTTGGTCCTTTGGTTTCTAAATGTAAAATTTTTGGATTAAAATTACTTGTATGATTTTCTTCTAATAAATGATTTGCAAATGTTGAGTCTGTTTTTTTATTTTTATATGATTTTTTATGTTCATTCACCCTTATATTGAAATTTCTTCCTGATTGGCCTATGTACACAGCATCACAATTTTCACAATTTAATTTATATACTCCTGATTTTGTTAAAATATCTGTTTTTTCTTTAACATTTCTTATATGTTTTCCTAAATTATTTTGTGTTTTAAATGCAATTTTATAATTATTATTAGAGTTTTTCAGAATGTTTGCCATTTTGTTGGATATTTTGCCTATGTATGATAATTTAATATATATGTTTTCTCTCTGTTTATTTTGATTATAAATGTACTTTGAATATATTTTTAATTTTGCTTTATGAATTAAATTGTCTATAACATTTGTATCATATCCATTATTTATAGCTATATTTTTAATAATATTTACTTCTGTTTCATAATTTTCTTTATTTAATGGAATTTTGACTAATCTGTATATCATACTATGGAATGCTGATAGTTTTTGTGATTTTGGATGATTTGATGATATATGAATTATTGTATCTGTTTGAGTTGGCTTCCTAAATATTTTAAATTCATGTTTATTGTCTTTATTTTTTATTGTTAAATCCAAATAATTAATTTGTTTATCTTTTTCTACTTCTAAAGTGAATTTAATATTATTATGAATTTTGTTTATTATTTCTAAAAATTTATTAAGTTGTCGTGTAGTTCCCGTCCAACATATTAAAATATCATCTACATATCTATACCAGTATTTTATATATTTTGATGAATCCGTTTTTAATATATTTTTTTCTAAATTGTCCATAAAAATTTCAGATAATAAAGGTGATATTGGAGAGCCCATTGCTAAACCTTGTGATGTGGTGTAAAAATTATTATTAAATTGAAAATAATTTTGATCTGTACATACTTTAAATAAAGTTAAATATTCTTGAGTGATAACAGGATTGGTGTTTTGTTTGTCTAATAATTCTTTCATTAAATTAAGGCATTCATTAGGTGGAACATTTGGGAATAAGTTAACCACATCAAGTGAAATTAGTTTTTCATTTGGATTTAACTCTATTTTAGATAATTTATTACATAATTCTATAGAATTTTTAACTGAATGTTCTGCAATGAAATTTGTGTGTTTCAAAAATGATTTATTTATAAATTTAGCTAATTTGTAGCAAGGAGCATTATTATAGGAGCAAACTGGTCTAATGGGTATGTTGGTTTTATGTAATTTTGGTTGTCCATATAATATTGGTGGTTGAGGATTCATATTAGTTAAAAAGTAAAGTTTGTCTACCGGTATGATATACTGACATTCTTTCATTTGTTTTTTTAATATTGTTTGGTAATAATTTGTAGGATTTTTATCTAATTTGGTATAATTGTTAGATTTTAAAAATTCATTTACTTTATAAATATAGTCTGTTTTTTCTATGATACAAATTGTATTTCCTTTATCTGCTTTAGATACAAGTAGTAAAAGGGGTCGAACAGCGAGACCTGACAATGAGAAAGACAAAGAAAGAGAATTTTGTTTAAATGGAGTTTGTGTGAGAGCGAGAGAGATGCAAGAGTAGAAAGAGAATTGCGTGCGATGGGTTATCGGTCTCTGAGCGAATCAGGATGGAGTATCCAGGGTCTGAAAGAATAAGTATGTGGGTATCCAGGGTCTGGACGAATCAGAATCGATGATACAGAGTCAGAACGAATCGCGATGTGGGTATCTAGAGTCCTAATGAATTGGAATTCCCTAGTCGCGCTGGCGCGTGTCGCATTGGGGGCTATCACGATACGTGTATTCTGGTATTGTATTAACGTGCAAACTTTAAATAATAGATGGAAGAAATATAATGTTACGCTCATGCGATGTGGAATTTGATTGTATATCTTTTTAATGTAAACTATGAGGTCATATCGTCTTCTCCTCGTGGCTGTTAGTCCGCTGTGGGATTTTTTGTGCCTCTTAGAATAACGTAAACATTTCAGATCCAGGGCAAAGTGATATCTAGTCTTCGGCTGTTTGTATGTATGTAGACATAACGATTTTCTCGTCTTGAGATGCCGTCTCTTATTTTATTATTTAATATCGTTTTATAAAACAATTTAGTGATAATAAGTATTAAGTGTAGTTTCTAATATTTGTATTGTGTGTTGTTTGTGATTATTAAAGTGATTGATTACAGTATTTGGAATGTTTTTCATAATAATAAGTGTTAAACGAAGAGATATCATGCCCTTGCTGTTATGAGAAATGGAATATATTTGGAAAAGAAGCTTTACTTAATTTCGTCTGAAGGTAAGATTATTTAGAAATAAAACATGTTAGTTGTTTATAAAAAGTTAAGTGTAATCTTCACATTTTATTAAATATAGTATACAGTAATAGTAAAACATAATATATAATACAATATTAAGGATATATATTTTACATTAAAATTAGTGAACTTACTTTTATATTATAATTATTAATTTAAATATACTTATAAGATAATTATAAATACATACATTTGAATAATATATTTTAAAGTAAAGTAATATAACAATAAGGGTTATTATTTTATATTATAAATGAGTGGTTACCTGATTTAAATATTAAACTCTAATATGATATATGCCATCACAAATAAATATATAAATATTACGTTTCGTTTACGAGTATTTTTGCTTTTTCACAGTTCCAAACGGTTCAGAACTAATATCATTAAATTTTCTTTTAAGATAAACATTTTGATACGTTTTAATTTGATCGCAAGATAGTACACGAAATTGTTTAGTGCGTATAATTTGATTTTCGTATTTCAGGACAACAGGTTCAGTGTATTCAGTAATCATTTTTACTAAATTATCAAAATTAACTATATTTTCATTGCTTACATTAATTGTTATGCCTTTAATTTTGTATTCTGTTTTAATATTATTTTTATCGCCAGATACACACACTTGAAATGCGTAATGTTTTGGACCCCCAGATGCAAAAGTGTTTATATAAGAACCTTTACCATATTTATCGAGTTCGTTCGTCATATCACCCAAAAAATTTCCGTGTTCCGGCATCCACTCGTTTGGTTTTTGGGTATAAATTATACTGTCAGTGTCTGTATAAAGAAGACGAGTTCCAAGTTTATCTAAATATTTGTAAAGGTATATACGTGCTAGTGCAGTTGTATAAGCTGCTATGAAAACATTTGTGGTAGGAGAAACTTGTCTATTATTGTCCTTCCACGTAATATACATAATTTCTTCATTGATAGGTATGGTTGACTGTACTTCATAATTTGGATTGCAGAAATATGTTATTAATTCCTCATATGTAGAAATAATTTTAGTGTGAGATAAGTCATCTCTCATACCAAAGCGACCCCATAAACTATTCAATTGCAATTTTGAAAGAGATCTTAAACCAGGATTATTTTGTACTTTATTTTTATCTAGCAATATTCCCTCTCGTTTAAAAAAATCTTGAATATATTTTTCTTTTAAATTTTCATTATTTAAACATTCAATAGGCCAGTCACTAGCTTCTTGTTTAATTTTTAAAAAATTATTGACATAGTTTGCAAATAAACCACCAGTTTTTGAATTTGGATCATATTTTTCAGTTTCAAATTTCCAAACTTCGTATATTTGAACAATTTTATAATCTTTAGAGGCAGCTAAACGAACTTCATCAACGACCCATGTAGATGTTAATTCTCTTTCAGTATCAGAGTGTGTACAGTCATTGATATTCATATTCTCCGCACAAGTTCGACATAAAACAAACATACATTTTTTGTTTATTTTCATTGGTAATACGGGATGATATAATTCACGTGGCGGTAATATTGTACATTTAATTAATCCCTCAAAATTAAAAATATCTGGACAATCATCGCCTATATAAATTGTAGGATGTCCGACTGGGTACTCTGAATATTTGTTAATATACGGATATAAGCTACAAATATCAGAATAATAAATTTTTTCGTTCTTACTTTCATCAATTTTATAATGAGTTACCATTGTTTCAACTCTTCCTCCATAGAAACTGTCACGTGGATTTATGGGCTTTATAGACAATATTTCACGTGTATTAAAAAACTGTTGTAAATTAATATTATTTTTACGATTTTTTTCGAATTGACAACCCCATATTTCTATTACTTCAAATCCTGCACCTTTTAATATTTCTATTTTTCTAATTGTTGATTCATATCGAAAATTCATTGTATCGTCTGCAGAATTTAATAATGAAATATTACGTTTGTGTGGATAACATATAGGACAACCATGATACCAACAGCCTTGATATTCAAATATTATTTTTTTATTTTCTATTTCTGTGTACCCGTCTACTTTAAAACCTAATACACTACGTTCATTATTATTAAAAGCGTGTTGTATTTTAATGTTTCGTTCTTTCTCCTCCCACAATAACCAAATAGTTGCTTCAAAAGAATATTTTTGTTTACATCTGTAACCAGTTGGTGGCACAATAGCTATTTTATTTTCTTTCAAATAATTTTTTCTGTACGTATAAAGACATGCACTAGCTATGGTTATTGAACGTCTAAAAATATCAATATTATTATTTTCAAAAAATAAAGTTTTAAATTTCATACATGCTTCCCGTAATATATTGACGTCATTTATACAGTATTTAATTAATTCTTTCTTCAAATTAAAACTACAATTAGACTGTTTGTTTTCGTTATACCATTTATTAAAACTTACATTTTCATCGGAACTCATACTCTGTGTAGGAAAATATTGTTTTGGGGGCATGGGTCCAATATAATCTAAATTTTCACTTCGAATGAAATAATAAGGGAAATAACCTTTTTCCAAAACATTATCACATTTCAAGTCAAGTGCACTAGGCATCTTACTTAATTTCATAGGTAAAAAATTTAAACTATCAATAAAGTTTATGTTTTTTAAACGAATATTTAATATTTTATTGCCCCGAATTAATATGTCCGGTGTTAATTTTAAAGTATCTGCTATGTATCTTAAAAGAAAATGTCCATCATACGATCTAAGATTATGAGCAATTACAATAACCTCTTTCAAATTTTGTCGTGGTAACATTAAATATTCAAAAAACTGTTTTATAGGATTTTCCATAAATACATGTTCACGAATACCACAATTATTACAAAATTTATTACTCACATTAATACTTCTTTCTAGACAATGTATGCAAGATTGTTGGGCTACACAAAGGACTGGTATGTGTTCAAATGAAATCTTTTCTTTCTTCCTTTTAGATGAATGGGGTGATGCCTTATCGTCGTTGAATGGTGTATTTTGTGAACACTCCAAATCAAAAAAGATGTAAAGTACTTGTGCAGCTGTTTTTGAATCGTCCGTCGTAATAACTTTCATAAAACACTGATGATTCGGTGGAAAATGTTGCTAACAAAAAACAATAAATAAAATTAGAAATATTTAACTAAAAATATAGAATTCAATAGAATTACTAACTTGACATACGGAACAAAATATTTCAAAGCATTCGTGGGGTGTTTTTCTTGTATTCAGGTTATAAGTTTTGGAACATTTCTTGCAGTATTTAATAACTTCACACATTGATCTATTTTTAGTGTATGAATTAACTCTTTTATGATTTTCAAAGCAATCCTGTCCATTAAACTGTCTTTGGCATTCGTCGCATATTACAAGTATATTATTTTCACTTTCTATGTGCGAACTATTACACCGTGAACATGAAAAAGGACATCTATGTGCACCTTTCATTTTGTAACCTAAATGACATTTACGACAATAATACGATAAATTAAATGCACCAGTTACGCTAAGAATAGGATTATAGTGATTATCAAAATATAAAATATCAATATATTGGTCAGTACGGTTAAAGACGTCAGGTCCTTCAAAAATAATTTCTCGTCCTAATCTATCATCACCAAATAGAGTAATTTTAAAATTTTTTAAATTATTTTGAAAGTCTTGCAATTCTTCAATTCCTGCACCGTTGTCTAAATTTATGTTAAATTTTTGACATAAATCAATGGCATGTTGTTTTTGTAAATTTTCATTTTTACGTAATTTTTTATATAAATCTTGATTTTCCAAATACGCAATACTTAATACAATAGCTCTAGCTAAACACAAATTATCGTTATTTTTTATGTTTATTATCGAATGTTTTCGGCGACAGTATTCTTCAAACGGTACATATTTTAAATTCGGTTTTCCTTTACCTGATGGCATAATTGTATGAGCTACCGATAACATAAGGGTGTCATTTAGGAGAAAATTTTTGTTACTCTGTAATACACTTTGTATGGCATTTACAATAACATTCGATGATAATTCAGAAAATTTTTTGTAACTTATACCGATTGGATAATCTGGGGAATTTTCGCTAAAAATTTCAATACCTATTCGATCTGAAGGTAAAATTTTCATTTCGTCAGATAAATATTTTATTAGTCTATCAAATATAGAATTTAACCATTGAACAGGATTTTTGTTTGAGGAATCCGTATTTACTGCAATATTAATTTCACGCCATGCAGATTTGAATTTTTTCATTTTTCTTTCACGAATATTTAAAATTTTGAATAGTTGATGATCAATATGTGAAGTTATATGTTCTAAAGATGTTTCCGGAGAATCCGTTGACGATGATATCGGTGAAGTAGTGGAACTTGTACTCGTATTCGAACTTGAAGTAGTAGGTTTCATTATGTGATGGTCAACAGATGATTTGGGCGGTGTATTTACTGATACAATTGAAGACTATATTAGAACATTAATAAAATAAAATAAAATATAAATCTTACTTGAGACGTAGGCGGTTGCAAACCCGTTCCTGAAGTACCTTGTTCTAAATCATCTTTTAGAAGTGAGGCTGCAGCAATTTCAGCTGATAAAAATTCAGCTGTACCCGGCACCAGTGTTGTAAACTTTATTAATGTGGCTGCATTACGCCCGGCACTCATATTTTTTAAGCCCAAATAAGTCACACCCAAGTGAGGTGTATCGTTAAGTGATTGAATTTGCTCATTTGTTAACGATGAAAATCTTTCCGGTAGGAATATAGAAAAGGCCCCCAAATCACACAAAATTTTATCGCCAAAAGATTTGGTTTTAATTTGTTTAATTTTTTTAACTTTATATGGTTGATTTTGTTTTAATTCACGCACTTTCTTCGTAGGTTTAAATTCGGACAACTGTCCGATTTCATTAATTTTTTCCATATTCATTTTTAATTTTGAATCGTTGTATGCTTAAACGAACTTGGTACAGAATGAAGATAATTTGACTAAAACGATGCATTTTATATTGATATCTTAAACAGGGGTTCTCAAAGAAATATTATATTTGATGCATCCTTTTCTATATTATTCACAGAACAGTAAATCGCATTTTAAAAATTTTTATACCCCTGAGCATTGTTTATTTATTAGCTCTCTGAAACTAAACATATTTGTCTTTATATTCCTTTATAAGGTTTGATTATTTGATTTATTAATTGAAATATCATTAGTCAGTTTATAGTCAAAAACATTTTTATCTTAAGATTTTCTTTTATAAAACTTGATTATTTGTTTTGTTAATTGATATATCATTAGTCAGTTTTATATAATCAAAACTACGAACGTGTTTGAACCTGCAAAATTTAGAAAATAGTATATATATGAGTTGCATAGAGATCGATTGTAGTTTGAAATAAGTGAGGATTATGAGAGTGTATATCTGTTTCTTCATTTAAAGTGTGCGTGTTGAAAATGTGGGCTGCTTATGTGCATACAGAGGACGCTATTGATCTTGAATCAGCTGTAAAAAATTTAAAAAATCATTGCTATTATTTGGCACATGACAATGAACATGAAATAGTTTACAAGCGAACACGTTTCGATGAAGATTTCGAAAAATTTTTAAATGATTCTTACCGAGAAGATTCGAAACGTTATACTGAAGGTGAAGAAATTTGCTATAATTACCTTATTAAAAAAAATAATATTATTCAGTTACTCGTAAAATTCAAGAAAATTAAGTTATTGCAAGAATTAGAAAGTGAAGTCGTTGATTTTCTTGAGGAAGAGGAAAAGGAATTTTTCAACTTTTTAAAATCTCAAGCAGATGATGAAAAATCGATAGAGAACAAGGTAAGTTTTTTGTAAGATAAACTCAAATATTAGATATAGTTGACAATTTGTTCATTTTTACAGAATGGCCCAGAAAATGATAACCAGTCATGCATCTCGCTTATTGCTTCAACAAGCCTACAACCTTTGCAACAATAATGAAAAAGTCCTGTATGTGGGAATTTATCCCATAAATGTAGAAGTCGTTGTTAAGATTGTAAATTATAAATCGCAGAACAGTATTGTATTCAATGTGTCAGAATGGAATGCTTTTGTAGATTATATAAAAAGTATTGTAAATCTAATAAGTAGCACTGGTGACGAGGAACATAATATTGAATTTCATAGACTAGAAACTGACTATTCAATCTGTATAAAATGGATGAAAAATGAAATATTGTTAGATAAATTATCACTAAAATTTATATGTAATATAAGTGATATTTTGTCAGACATGCTAAATTATTTTAATTCTCTTCTTTTTGGTGAATATTATAGGGACATTAATACTCAAGCTTATTTAATGCCCGGAAAATCTCTTGACAATATAAAGAAACTTATATTCAAAGAAGAAAATAATATTGTTTGTACTATATATAAAGAAATGTTGACTTTTTATCCAAATTTCATATTAGATGATTTAAAATCAAATATGTATTATGTTCCCAGTAATTATAATAAATTTAAACACTTGATTAATAAAATGGATACTTGTAAATAAAATGTTATATAATATTGCATAATCATACCTCCTTTTTATACCGTTTTTTGTGTGTGTATGTAAATGTATAATGAAAATTCGTAAATATATATATAACAATTAAGGTAAACTATATTTTATATGTTACTATAAACCTTATACTTACTTTACTCCTTTTACTCCTGAAAAATGTAAATAAAGGATACTGGGTAAGTATATACAAATATCAAATAATATTTACAAAATTTATTATAAACATATAATAAGTACAGTATTATTAACATATAGTTTTACAATATAAATAATAATGAAAAAATATATAGATACATAATTATTCAGAATGGATCTTCTTGTTTTCTTGATAACCAGGCGTGAATTGTAAATACATTACGAAGGGCACATGCTGGTACACAGTTTCTTTGTGTTGAAAGTGGCTTATGGGAAAAACAAGAAAAGTTTGAAGTATATTTGTTCTTTATTCGTAGTGACGGTGGCATTTCATCATAGTCATTTATATTTTCTGCCAAATCAACTATGGTACACATTTCATTATTTTTAAGTAACTTTTCCATCAGTTTTCTTTTTATATTTCCCTTTAAATATATTATACAGTCGCAAGATAATAGATCCTTTATTATATTATGAGCTGTGTAATAATCTATATATCCGTCATCCCACGGTAATCCGTGATAATAACGATGCAACCAAGAAATCTGTTTCCTTAATGAAAAACTGACTTCACTCCATTTACAAGGAGGTTGAACAAACATGTGTTGTAATTGCGTATCATTTTTTGTTAAGATTGCTATTTCTTTTAAAATAAAACGATTATTACTGATACCATATCCTTGAATATCAATAATAAATTCTTTCATTTTTATAAACAGTTTCTTTTATAAAAATATACGATTAAATAAACAATTTTTGATTATAAACAGTACGATGTAATATAATGAAGAGTTACTTGTGAACTGATTTATATTTTTCTTACAAAACCTTTTTAACAATATTCGTTAATGGATTATATTCGATGAGTCGATCGTGCAATATGATGCAATACGCAGAAGTATTTTTTGGAATTGGATTTTTTGATTCAAATTCTAGTCTTATATCTATTGTAGATGTTTTCATAGACTCGTTTTGTCTTGAACAATCAATTACAAACACTGGTGCTATGTTCTTTAAATCCTGAACACCAAATAAAGGGTCACCATATCCACTTCGACCGTAATACGATGATTGAAATCTTTTATACATATCATACATTAAGGCATATTTATTGTTGTCAATATCTAAATTAATATCTTGATACGGAAAACATTCAGAATTTAAATATAATTTTACATTAGTAATATTACAGTGGTCAAATAATGATGTGTCCTTTTCTAAAGAGTTTTTTCTGTCAGTTTGAAATACTAGTAAGACATAACGAGGTTTCTCCAGCTGGGCACTTGTTTTTACAGTCCATGTATGTTTCGACGTATTTGGTAACATAGGAAACTCATATGTTGACCAACTTCGAAAATTTATATGAATAGGTTTACCTTGTTCAACTATCTTTAATAAAGATAAACGTTCAGGATTGGCTACGTATACGTACGGTACACGCCACTGGATTTTATTAAGTTTTACAATTATGTTATTTAAATTGCCTGCTTGCGAGCATACTAAAGCATCATTATCAGTTTTAGAACGTACCAATATTAATTCTTGACGTGAATTTAAAATAATTTTGTTGAAATCTTCAGCAAATCCTAATAACATTTTTAGTGGTATACATACATTAAAATTTTCTTTGTAACTAATTGTATTGTCAGCATTTTTTATGTTCCATCCTGCATTTTCTAAAGAAAGTACTTCATTTGGTGTAATTGACGTATACGCTTTGACTGTTGACGTAATACCTAATGTTTTTGTACGGTCGATTTCGATCCCATTTAATTCATAACGTATTTCTTCAAACAAGTAGACGATACCATTGTTGATGAACTTAATTACTGCTTCCGGTCCCTGTTGACCAGCTTCAATTTTACCTTCTATATAGAGAAAACTGTGTGCTGGTAATGTATATATATCTTGCTGTTGAATTGGAATACGAATTTCGTCGTTATTATTAAAAGTTGATGTCACATATGGCTGATGTGTATGCCACTCTATGCGGTTAATAGACTCATCGAATATAATATCTTCGTCCACTGATAACATATCATCAGTGATGAATGTTGTTGCACTGTTCATGTTTTAACTTGTATCCAAGAGCTCTCAGGATGTTTTGACTATTTGCTGTTAACTTCGAAACGGAAGAATCGTTTCTGATATTTTTTCCAGATGAACATCTGTATTTATAAATATCAGATTTTCTTCTTCTTCGTGGAATCGGTAAAGGATAACCCTTACGTAGTGAGTTTTTATTTTTTATCTTCTGAAGAATCATAAGGCTAAAGCTGTTTGATATGTAATCTTACTGCGATGGCTTCTCCACGAAAATTGACTAAATTATCATCTTGATCGAGTATTTTAAGCGTTAGATTATCGATTGTATTTACTCGAAGTGGGAGATAAATTATATTGTTTGGGATTTCCACTATCTTAAAACCAGGCGGTACCATTGGGGTAAATTCATGGATTGTATGCATTAATTTCTCATTTGTATAAGAACCTGTTGTAATGTTACACTCTATCCGAATATTAGAAACTTTAATAATCTGAACAGGTATATCTGATTCGTGCCATTTATTTGGTTCTAGAGCTCGTTCTGTAAATCCTAATAAAGGCCCAAAACTATTAGGTTTATTAAAATAAATCCATTCACTACACTTTATTTCACTTTTTAACGTATTATTATTGGCGGTCAATTCAAAATTAATTTCACTTGGTAAATGCGTTTTAATATATTCATTTATGTCTTTAATTTCATAAGACCCTTCTGACAGATATATGTGTGAATCACCGTAATATAATCTATTATTTTTTTCTTCGATGTTCGGTATAGAATTGTATGTTTGAAACAGAACTAACCCCAATTCGTATTCGGTACCTTTTTCTAATTCAATTGGCGGAAAAAAGTTCGCATTTAGAATAGAACTATTACTATGTAATGTTAATGTTAAAGACATTATTATGTTGACGTTTCAAATAATAACATAGAAATGATCTCCTGTGGTATCAACGACTAGTTTTATTCAGAAGAAATTTTAAACAAAGATGTCCACATATTACTGTACTAGGCGCTTGTTCTTGTTTGTAATTATAGAAAATTTTACAATTATTACCGAGATACTCTATTATTTCTTTTGGAGGTGGTAAATTACCTATGCTGTCAAAGTAAATTACATTATAACCACGTTTTTTGTAAGCTACCCAGTGAGTTCCTCTGCCATCCATATCATCCAAATTAATTATAGCAGATTCATTCATTTTTGGATTGCGTGGTAAGTTATTTAGCATATAAATACCACGAAAATATGGTATTTCGTAATGACGAGCATAGTTTTCTAAATCTATATTAGTTAGCGGTACTCTCGGTAATTTTAATGGTTTTTTGGATACGGGGTCAGATATAAACCGTAACCATTAGAGGTAGGGGCTACTTGTAGGCCTTTCCCTATGGCTATAGCTTCCATACTACGATTATGACGTTTATTTTCCTCCAACTCCTTTTTAGCATTCTTAGCAGAGATTATTGTTTTTGCAACTCCCGCTGCCCCACCGGTAAGAGCACCCAGTGCAGATAATCCAGCAAAGATTGGTATTAATGGGAGAATGCCACCAGTTTTGGGTAATGGGATTATTCTGTCTTTACTTATAGTATGTACAGATGGTTTGTGATTATTAACTTCACGTTTAGCTGCTTTCAGTGCAGTTTTTATAATTCCTTGTGCCGTTAAATCATCCATATGTTTGAGTGACTTTCCTTTGGATTTAATGGCTAACTTTGCAACCTTCTTCACTGTATTTAAAGTTGTTTTTTTACATGTTCGTTTCTTAATTTTATTTATTGCACCCATTTTCATTCCCATTCCTAATTTTCGTTTAACTTTCATGGTGTTGGCTATACTCCACGCCGCAGCTTTTTCCGGTAATGAAGAATCAGTAGCTAATACTCTTGACCAGGCTTTATTTTCTAACACTTTATCGGCGTCGTGACGAGCAGTCAAATTATCTTTATTCTGAGAATATGCTATGTCGTGTTCTTTACAGGCTTTATCTAATTCATTTATACCTGGATCACCTCGTTGTAAACGTTGCTGAAGTTTGGTACCGGGACCACAATACTGATATCCAGGTATATGTAATTCGATCGGAAGACGATTGATTAATGAATTGATCAATCCGTTACCTGCATATAAATAGCGAGATCTGGACATATTCTTGGCTTATTATTAACTGACAGAATTCTTAAGTATAATATGGTATTTATATGTAATCCTATGACATTTTCATTGAACGGAAAAGATATAACATTTACCTACGCTTCATATAATATATACAAAAAGTGTAATGAAAAATCTATCAGTGTTCACCATGAAGTTGATTAAACAACCCGTATCAATAAAGATTCAAAATTTTGATAATATTACATCTGAAAATAATAAAACACAATCGCTGAGACATGGTTGTTTGTTACCAAATACGATAAGATGTATAATAAGTGGTCCTTCAAATTGTGGAAAAACGAATTTAATGATAAGCTTAATTACGGATCCGAATGGTTTAAAATTTAAAAATATTTACTTGTACACAAAAACTCCGAACCAACCAAAATATCAATTACTTCAAAATATATTAGATCGCATTCCAGACATAGGTTATTTTCCGTACCAGAATACTGAAAATATTACAGAACCACATAATGCGAAAGCGAATTCCCTTTTTATATTCGATGACGTCATCTGTGATAAGCAAAATATTATGCGTGAATATTTTAGTATGGGTCGTCACAGTCTGGTTGATTGTTTTTATTTAAGTCAGACATACACTCACATTCCAAAACATTTAATTCGAGACAATGCAAACTTACTTATACTCTTTAAACAAGATGATATGAATTTACATCATATTTATACGGATCATGTTAATACAGATATGAAATTTTCTCATTTTAAAGATATATGTTCATTATGTTGGAATAGGAACAAATATGATTTTTTAGTAATTGATAAAGATCAAGAATTAAATAACGGTCGATATCGTTTAGGTTTTGATTCGTACATAAAGGTCGATATGTAAAATTTTCAACTAGATCACACTGAACTGTTGTGCAAGTATGTCAACATCAAATTCAAAGATAATGAACACTAAATATAAATCGAAAAAGAAAGCAAAAGTCAATAATAATGTTATTATTGATATTGAAAAAACAGCTGATAATATACGACGTAAATATAGAAGTATTATAAACCGAGAAAATAGTAGAAATGATTTTTATTCTAAACAATATAAACCCATTGTGGAACCGCTCACAGATGTACTTCAAAAATTGTCTGTTCCTCCTGTAATAGATATACCGAAGAAAGAAATCGGCAAAGTGACAAATGAAAATATCATACAAGATACTAAAGGATTAATCGCAGATCAAATACATTTTGATACTTTACTTAAAACGGAAAGTGGAAGAAGTATAATTGAACAGTATCTTAATACACATATTGGACCGATAACACGAAAATATATTAAACAATTACTATTTCGCATGGGTCAAAACAAGATTATAGATAAACAGTACGGTGTAAGACGCGTTGGTAATGACTTTAAAATTGGTGAGTCACACTTGCTTATGACAAGTGATGATGACGTCATTATAAATAATAATCAATATAAAATAACACCAGGCTTGGCTCAGTTACTCTTTCTTAATTCACCTAATAAAAAAGAATATACAGTGGAAGACTTACAAAACTATAAAACAATTCTTCTCGATACAAATGCCCATAAGAAAAATTACTTACCACTGGAACAGACTAGAAAGAATAATTCATACAAATACAGGAATATTATAAAATATATTGAATCTCAGCCAGTGACTGGAAAAGGTGGCTCAAATTTAATACAAGTTTCTAAAAATCCAATTGACTTAAAGTACTGGAACGATCCTAATGAATTAGTTGAACGACTTTATTTACTTCATTCTTCACGTGCGATTGGCCATAGTGGCCTTGATACAGAAATAGCATCAATAGAAGAAGAGTTAAGAGAAGAGGAAATCATTGTATAGAGTCAGTTTCATCATGTCAATCGACAAATTTGGACGTTACTTGGATCCATTTTATATTACTTCAGGTGGAAAACATTCTACCCCTTCGTCGTATAAAGTTCAACTTCAGTTTCCATTAACAAGCGAAGGTGACGTAAATTTTGCCAATAAACGATTAACTAACATCAATTTGCCTCGCAGTCTTCACGACGCTGCATCCAAAAAATACGTAGACGAGAATATTAGTTCGTTTGCCAAAAATATTCAAAACGATCTGCATCTTATACGAGACAGTGTAGCATTGCTAGTTAATAGACTGGATCAAGATTTACAGAATATCATACAAAATATTAATATCATCGAACAAACTCAAAAAAATACAATTAAAGAAGAGATAACACGTATTAACGGTTCAATTAATAATTTGAATAACGACTTACAAAGTGTAAAGAATATCGCTACAGACGTATCTTCTCTCAAGCAACAGATGAGTTTATTTATACAACCAGAAGATACATAAATAATTATGAGTAATATAAAACGTATAATAACCAATGAACTACACAAGCCAGCACGTCGAAATTTTACTAGACGCAAAGTTATATTACAAGGTTTTGATGATTTATGGCAGGCAGATTTGGTGGATATGTCAACATATGCCAGTAAAAATAATAATATCAAGTTTATGCTCACTGTTATTGATACCTATTCAAAGTATGCGTGGGCGATTCCAGTCGCCACAAAATCAGCAACAGATGTATCTACAGGTATGAAAATAATTTTTTCAAGTGGACGTGTACCAAGAAATCTTCAAACCGACGATGGCAAGGAGTTTTTTAATAAGGATTTTAAAAAACTAATGTCCGATTATCAAATTAATCATTACTCTACATTTTCACATTTAAAGGCAAGCATAGTTGAACGCTGGAATCGAACGTTAAAAAGCAAAATGTGGAGAGATTTCAGTTATAGAGGATCCTATAAGTGGATAAATATTCTCAACAATCTGGTTAAAGAATATAATAATTCCAAACATCGTACTATACAAATGAAACCGTCAGAAGTTAAAAAAGATACATACATTCCAGCCTATCATAATAAAAGATATCATCAGTTGAAACCCTCGTTATTTCAAGTGGGTGATCATGTCAGAATAAGTAAGCATAAACATGTGTTTGAAAAAGGATACACTCCAAACTGGACTACAGAAGTATTTAGAATAGCTGAAGTAAAACATACAATACCTGTAACATTTATAATACAAGATTTGGAAGGAAGCCGCATTAAAGGTGGTTTTTATCAAGAAGAGTTACAGAAGACAAAATATCCTAATACTTACTTAGTTGAAAAAATTCTACAAAAACGAGGAAATAAATACTTGGTCAAGTGGCTAGGATTTGATAATAAACATAATTCATGGATTTCAAAAGATAGTTTAATATAACTCTTAACAATTATTGTATAGAATATAATTATAATATGTAATGTAACTATAATAAATGAAAATAATATATTTGTAAAATAAAATACCATCTATTATTTAAAGTTTGCACGTTAATACAATACCAGAATACACGTATCGTGATAGCCCCAATGCGACACCCGCCAGCGCGACTAGGGAATTCCGATTCATTAGGATTCTAGATACCCACATCGCGATTCGTTCAGACTCTGTATCATCGATTCTGATTCGTCCAGACTCTGGATACCCACATCGTTATTCTTTCAGACCCTGGATACTCCATCCTGATTCGCTCAGAGACCGATAACCCATCGCACGCAATTCTCTTTCTACTCTTGCATCTCTCTCGCTCTCACACAAACTCCATTTAAACAAAATTCTCTTTCTTTGTCTTTCTCATTGTCAGGTCTCGCTGTTCGACCCCTTTTACTACTGATACAATAATATTGTTATCTTTAATTTTTGTTTTTAATGAATTTAACGTTTCAGATATTTTTGAGTTTTTATATTTGAACTTTTGTTTTTGAAAAATTTGTAATGTTTTTACCTTAATATCGTGCTGTGTACATAGTCCTATTTCAGTATCTATAACTAGAGATTGTAAATGTTTTTTATTATCAGTTGGTAAATTGTATTTAAAACCAAAATTTAAAAGTTCTGTTTCTGAATTCGTAAACGACACTTGAGATAAATTGATAACTCTGTCACAAAACACAAAACCACTGTCACTATAATTTTGTTCACTTTCTTCTTGCTTATTATTGTTAAAGTTTTGAATATTTCCTTCTTTCATCTGATTATTTTCCGTCTTGTTTTCTAATAAATTGTTCAATTTCCTTTTCTGTATCAAATATTTCTTGTGTACTATTGGTATTACTTTATCCATTATGTTATTGTGTAAATTATCAAATTCTATTGGATGTAGTCTGTATGTTAATTCATTGTGGAGGATTTTGATATATGTGTGGAGATTTTGTTTTTTACTGAATAATTCTTTAGTTTCTTCTGCCAACCATCTCTTCTTTGCTACATCAACTGCTATTTGTGACGCTTTGGAACGGCTTTTTGTATTATGGATGTATTTTGGAAAAACTTGAAGGTGTTTACATTTTTGATTAAACCATATATTTTGACTTACTATTCGGTGTTTTAGTTTTAGTTTGAAATAAAGACGAGCTTGTTCTGCTACACTTGCTTCAATAATTTCTTTAATTATTTCAGCTCTTACATGGTGAAACTTATTATTCATTATTATATATTAAAATACTTGGTTTTTAGTTTCACAAAAATTAATTTATTGATGACTAGTTTCGCTAATACAATAGCATCTTCAGATCCAATGTTTATAAAACTTAAAAATTGTATAAATATGTATATATATAATGACAAATATAAATATATGTCAGTAAATGTTTTACGGTGTTTACAAACTTGATTGTATGTATAGATATTTTGTAGTAACTTAGTAACATAAAAAATTAGAAATAAATTATTTTAACATAAATTTTATAATATTTCTAGAAACTTCATTAAGGGTGAATGAATAAAGTTTGTCTGTTCATTTATTATATTTTCTTTATTTTTTATGGCTTTTTCAATTTCGACGGCTTCTAGAAAATCTAATCTTGGTCCTTTGGTTTCTAAATGTAAAATTCCATTTAAAAAAATATAAGTTTGTGTTTTATCTCGAAAATTTACTGATATAAAAATTTATTTCGTACTCCACTGGTTAGCTAATAAAAATATCTATCTTTTATATTTGAAACGTTTTTCTTAATTACTAATAGTTTAGAAGTTATTTGAAGAAGAAAAAATCAACAATATTCAGTTTTTCGTCATTATCTAGTGCCCTATAAGAATTTTTGGAAAAACAAAAGCACATCTGAGATAGCCTCCCAAAGGCGCACAAAAAGTTCCATTTAACTGACATCGTATCTCTTATAGATCTCGAGATCCCAATGGTGGCACTTTTAAATGGGACACACTGTACATATATTAGAACAGGGTCGAAATACAAGGTTTCAAAATATTTCTAAATAAATCTGTAATTTTCAGCCTACTAATATATTTTCATTAAATTATCTAAGTTGATTTAGTTAAATTTTCTAAATTTGTATAACAAATTATAGTAAAATTAAATACAAAATTAGATTAAATGACTACATTTAGTATTGAATTCATTACATAAATCACCGAAAATTGAAGGACAAAAATGAAGCCGAAATATAGTAAAATTAAATAAAATAAGTAATTAAAATAACTATTTACATTTTTTAGTTAACGATTTTTTACAAAATATTTATTATCTACTTCGGATTAGTTAAAATGCTAAATTAAGATTTGTAAATTATACTAAATTATTAGACATATTGCCTAATAAAATAATAATTATAATTAGACAAAATTTCAAATCTTTTTTTTCTGTGTACGCATGGATATGAATCAAGATTATAGGTAATATATCTGAATTAATAAGTGAGATTACGTTACTGCAAACTGCAATGGTATTGTCAACAATGAGCATTTTTATAATGAATTAGAAAACATTGAGTAAGGCTGAATACGAATTCAGCATTTTATATCGGCAGAACTACATGCGGTCAGTTATTGCACTCAGAAACCCGAAAATGGTGCCAGTAAAACCAAATAAGCTAAGTTGCCAAACACAAACCTACGCTATAAAAATCGTAATGACTACACTGTTCTAACTAATTGCCTCATTCTATATCATATTAAGTGGACGGACGAAATTAACGCGGAAGCTTTCAACCATTTGTGCGCAACTTGCCAGTTCCTGCCTCTAAATTGAGATATTTTCACAGTCCCATCAACTACTTTATGCTTCATTACCACGAATTGCTTTTATGTGCGTAAATGAAGCAAAAAAAAGAAAATTAGGAAAGGTACATTTACAACATTACAACCAATTTTTAATGTAACATGCTTTTACGCTTCCTTAATAATTTAATAGTGTTTTCGATTCAACTGCTTTCATGCAGTGCAAGTGACGTCACACGGGCGTTGTGCTCCGTTGTCTCAGTGCACATTTAGTGCACTTTGAATTGAACATACTGAGTGCATATTGGTGCATGTCACAGACTTACATCAAACTTTTTTGACGTTTTCTACATACATTATTTGAAAAGTCAGAAGTTTAATAAACAAAAATAACCATCCGCAATAATCAGAATATTCTTTAAAATGATAATATATTTGTTCCTGGCAGTACAAACCGTATGTATTTTCTAGGTTATGTTTACAAAACAAAAGTATTTTATTAACAGAACAGGAGAAAACAATAAGCAAAAAATATGTTATACAGAGTGACCACGAGGAACAGGGCTTTTTTGGAAAAATATTTTTCCGTTAATTTTAAAGTGAAAACTTATTTATTTAACCATCCGCAATAATCAGAATATTCTTTAAAATGATAATATATTTGAGTGAGTGCGGGATGTAAGGTAATGGGTGCTCTGGGCACGTTTGCTCGTAACGTAAACGTATCTAGAGAAGCTCGGTTAAGTGTTTATAATGGAGTGCTGGTGCCTGCTTTGATGTATGGAAGTGAATGTTGGGCATGGACGAGAAAGCATAAAAGGAAAGTGACTGCTGTGGAAATGCGGTATTTACGTGGTGTTTGTGGGTATACAAGACGGGATCGCGTGAGGAATAATTTGGTGTATGAAGAATGTATGGTTAGGAAGAATGTAGTTAAGAGAGTTGGAGTGAGTCAGTTGAGATGGTTTGGTCATGTGGAGAGAATGATAAGTGAACGACTTGTAAAACGCATATATGTTGGTAAAGTTGAGGGTGTTCGATTGCGTGGCCGTCCAGTGTGTAAGTGGATGGATGTGATTGGTAGTGTTTTGAAGGAGCGTAAGTTTCCGAGTGGAAAGAGAAGAAGAGCATGTATGAATACGATTATGAATGTGGCTGAGGCGAAAGAAGTTTGCCAGGATAGGAATGTGTGGCGTAGGATGATTGTTTCGTAATTATTGTGGTGTAAAGATGAATGGTTAGTAAGAATGTTTTGTGAGAATGGAGAGACAGCTGAACTTTTATGTGGACGAGAAGAATGAAGTATGTTTGTACATGAGTGTGTAGCGAACGATGATTTTTGTGTAACTATTATTGTGGTCCGGATGCGGTTATTCGCTACCGAAAATCGGTCACTTTAATATGTTATTATGTATGAATACATTTATGAATGTGGCTGTGGTGAAAGAAGTATGCATGGATAGGAATGTGTTGCGAAGGATGATTGTTTCGTAATTATTGTGGTGTAAAGATAAATGGTTAGTAAGAATGTTTTGTGAGAATGAAGAGACAGCTGAACTTTTATGTGGACGAGAAGAATGAAGTATGTTTGTACAGGAGTGTGTAGCGAAAGATGATTGTTGCGTAACTATTATTGTGGTCCGGATGCGGTTATTCGCTACCGAAAATCGGTCACAATAATATGTTCTTGAATGAATGTTATGATGATTTTGGGCAAGGCGGAAGAAGAATGTTTTTAAGAGTTAAGTGATTCTGTGGAGCTCTTGCTTTCATCCCTTTTCTTATTATTTTCGGGTTTTTGCTAACCCACTAAGTGGGAAATGCGTGATTTTATGTATGTATGTATGTATGTATATTTGTTCCTGGCAGTACAAACCGTATGTATTTTCTGATAGATTAATATTTTCTAGGTTATGTTTACAAAACAAAGGATATTTTTATAACAGAACAGGAGAAAACAATAAGCAAAAAATATGTTATACAGAGTGACCACGAGGAACAGGGTTTTTTTGGAAAAATATTTTTCCGTTAATTTTAAAGTAAAAACTTATTTATTGACATAAAAATGTGTGAAATGTATGCCATTTAAGTTATGTTTGGAAAATAATGTCTGAGAGATTTTGAACATATTCATTGATGCACTCTTCCACTGTGCCTGGTTCCAACAAGATGGTGCAACAGTCCATACTGCAAAAATATCCACGGACTTTCTTCGGTATATCTTTCCCACTCGTCTCATTTAGTAAGGTGTACCCCTTACGATTTTTTCAGATTTTGTCCATTTTCAGGGGTTTACAAGCTTTTATTCATAAAAAATTAACCGGTTGGGCAAAAATTATGAAAATTGGTGTATGTAGACAAACCCCGTACATTAGAGGAACTTAAAGATGTGATTCGTCGTGAGATCCATCTGATTAATCAGCAAACATTGGAAAGAATGTAGAACTTCAAACGCAGAGTTGAAGGCGGTGAACATCTCTCAGACATTATTTTCCAAACATAACTTAAATGGCATACATTTCACTACATTTTTATGTTAATAAATAATTTTTCACTTCAAAATTAACCGAATATTTTTCAAAAAAAACCCTGTTCCTCGTGGTCACCCTGTACATGTACTACAGTGTATTTTCAACGAACCTGTAAATAATACATTTACGAATATTACTGTATTACCATATTACCAATAGGTCTGTTCGTTTGTATTACATTAACTTGTACAAAATGTACCGAGAATACGTCACAGTGTAGTTTAGTGCAACGTAGTACAGACTTGTTTTCGAAATTCAAACGAACACTAATTAGACAAGTCAGTGCAGATTGTAGGTTAACTAGCAACGCCATTTATGAATATAAGTATAATGATTTTTCCATTTAGTTAAAATTTATTGCAATTCTTTTAATATGAAAAATCCATTAATGCTTATTTTTTGTACTAAATGTGAATTACACATATCTATATCGATTTTAATAGTTTTCAGTTAAATTAAAACTTTTTTTTAATAAATATTTTGTATGCAGTGATATATTACTTATTTTTCCATTTTATTTCTTTGGTATTCTTAAAACACATTTCCTTTGATTCATTTTTAGAATATAGAATAAGATTTTGCAGATTAATGAAAAAATTATAGTTACAAGTATACACGACAACCTATGTGACAAATTGTGTCATCGTTGTAAACACTGCGCACTGCACTAAGTGTACTAGCTCGGGAGGTAGTACAGTTGAGACAAGTTAGTGCAACATGCACGACTACAAACGAACACAGTGCAGACAACTTCGAACACACAAACGAACATATTTTTCAAAAAATTACAAGTTAGTGCACCTAGAACCATACAAACAGACCTGTTAATATTCATTTAACTTTTAAAAAGTTAGAATTTGTATCGTCGCAGATATTTATTCCTTTCCGCCAATATTTTTTTTTCATAATTTGGAGAATTTTTAAACAATTTTAATTTTAATTTACTGTTGAGTATAATTTTCCTTAAACTGTAAATTTTAAGTGAATAATGTGGTATGCGTATGCAATAATTAATAATAAATCTTAAAAACTGCATCTTTCTTCAAAAATTTTTATTTTATTCTAGCAGTGCACCCCTTGCACTACCGTCTGGAGTCAGTGCAGAAAAACGGCACTCAGTGCGCACTAAGTTGGACGGTGCAGTTTGAATCGAACACGTTTTCTGTTGCACGCGTACGTTGCAGTAGAGCAATTGAACACAACAACTCGATGCGCACTAGTGTAGTGAACCGAAATATCGAAAACGCTATAATGTAAAGTAGATGTATTTTATTGTAACCATAAGTAAAATTTATAGACAGTACATTACTAAGTTGTGCAGTTCGATTCAATGCTTGCAAGTAATAAGGGTTCAGTTCAAGTCAACATTGAATTCAACATTAATTAAATATTATAGCTAGGAAGATTGGCTGCGCTATAATAAATTTGCGTAGCACAGTAAAATTTATGCCGATACATTGAGCGCCATCTCTGTAATGCATTCATAATGCATAAGTATCGAACTTTGCTGCATAATAGCAGCATTGTACTAAGAAATTTAATTATAAATCGTTTAATAGAGAAATAGTGAAAATGTGAAAATTTCGTACGACTAAATACTGAAATAATCAAAGATGGCAGAATAGTGGATAGTGCATATAGGTACCACGCAAATCATCATTAGATTACCAATCTTTACTTATTATTTAATCAATTCTCGCGTTCAGCCAGGTAGCGCTAGACTAGCAAAGAAATTGAACGACTTGCTACCATCTAGCGCTGTTCTAGCGCTAGAAGAAATAGCTAGCGACAAATATTTCGCGCGTGTCACTTTTGATATTATTTTGTTGTGTTTAGATACGTTTTAATTTCGAGGTTAAGTACTCGTTGTACAGAACATAGAAACAATTTGTCAAAATAAAAAAAAGTACCCCAAGGAACACAGAGTTTTTATTAAGACATTATAACTAATAATGTTGTTACTGCAACTTACATTTAACGGAATTATAACACTTTTAAGTTATTTTGCCTTGTACAACTTTTTTCTAGTCTGCTAAACTACAATACAAAGTTATGATGTGTGGTACTTATTATTTGGTCACATAACAGTTATTAAAACGTTTTATATTTAAGTTTCATTGGCGTCGATTGTTTTAGTTTTATTATCGTCTTTCGGACTAAATTAAAGGAAGTGTTAGAAACGTAATTGACAGCTATTTATAAACAGATTTTTTAAAGTTTTATAATACAGTTTAAAAATAATTGTTTAGTATAGATGCTTTAAAGTTTACATATATTACATATATTAGTTAATTTACCGTTTTATAAAAGTTTTATAAATTTATTTAAAACTTTTAAATAACTGCAAAAATAACAGTTTTATTTTAAACAGAAGAAAGTGGGAGTATGGTTTCTAAGTAACTTAATGCGTCAACTAAAAAACTGATGTAAAGTAGTTCTTAGGAAGTTATTAAAACTGAAATATCGAATTATAATATGTACGGCCATATTTATGCATTTAAACAGAAACTGGTTTCGAAGCCATTTTGTAAAATTTAGTATAAATTAATTTTATTGTGTTTTTAATTTAATATTCTGCAAGTAATTATTCTCCTATATGGTTTATTAAAATATATTTTATTCATTATAATATCGAATGATTTTAAAAAAATACAAAAATCATTTTTTCATAAAAATTTAATAAATTTTCTTTTATTTATTTTAGGATATTATAATGTCCCTTGATTTTTTTCCAAGTATAATATAATATTTCACAGTAAAAATAAATTTGTTTATAAAATGAGTTCAACAGATATGTAAAAAATATGATCTTTATAAAGATGATCTTAGATTTAAAAAGTAGCAGAAGACATTACAAGTCTTGGTACATATTATTATACAACATAGTCATGCTTAGACTACTTATACGACTCGTGATATGATAAAATATGAATTTACGGTAGAAAATAGTTTGCTGAGAAATCTGTATTGTAGTTTTAATAGTAACCCATATAATAGTTTTATTAGTGAATTTATCTCTTATCAATTAGCTTTAATGAAACCAACATATTATAGTCCATGCAAAATACATATGCAACTATTGCATGTAAGTGTTACTTAAGTGATAATAGAAAGTTATATAGTAGTTAAAAAAACGTTGTAAATTAGTTGAATAGATTCCCCACCCGCCTGACATTAAAGTCGTATAAACGTTAAAATCAGTAAATTATCGTTGCATAAAAGGTATAATACAAGTTAAAAAGTTTTAAGAAAAGTTTTTTTAAAGTTAATAGAACTAATAACAAACTAATTTGTGCTCCTTGGGACATCCTTTAACAGTTCAAATAATACTATTAGATTAATTTAAAAATGAAGTCTGAATTTTCAGTATTATTTTCCATTGTTACTTCTCGCTAAGACAGGTATTGGAACCACGGTTTCTCAAATACCATAAGACTTAAAAAAATATTTAACTGCAGTTTCCTCAATATGACATTCCTGGGAAAAGCTGATTATATTTTGGTAACAATGGGGTCATGCCACATTTTCTGTTTTATTTTTTTCCTGGAAGTCTACTGGTCACAGTATATGTAAATAATATTTTCACGCCATTTGTGTGCATTGTTTTGTAGATATAATTTTTTTAAAATAGGGGTCAATTTCAAATCTCAATGAGATCACGTGAGCGCATACGTCATGTATCTGAACGATTCCTGTTCACCCTGGCGGAAAAAATGTAAATTAAGATTGTTTATAAACAGTTTTTTTGTGTTTTTTATTGCACTTTTATGTATTAAATTATATATCAAGCATACAAACCTGCAATTACAAATAATATTTCTCTAATGAAATAATTAAATCTTTATGAAACAAAAAAGACTGAATAGAGCGCACTTTTCCTGTGACAGCTTTATAAATGTTTGGTTAGTTTACTCTGATCTGACGTTTAACTTCGCGTTTGAAGTTTGTGACATTGTGACCTTCATGTACGTCTGACTAGTGTCGTTGTGTGAGTAGCCGATACATGACGTCACAGAAAATCGTAGCGGGAATATATTTTAAGTAAATTATGAATGAAAAGTATTATATTTCGGGATGTTTTATGTTGCAATATGGATAATAAGTGTCATAGATTCTATTTTTATAAAAATATTAGCAACATTTTTTTTTTTTGGCAGGACCCCATTGGACAACCGATACATTTTAAAGTTTTATTATATCTTCTATGGTATGAAGTTAAAGATAGAGATATATAAATATACGAGTATAAAATAATAAGTTGTAAATTAATCTCGCAGCCCACGGAAAACAAGCGGAAAAATTAAATGTTTGTAATATAACAGATAAATATGAGTGTCAATACCATTCAGAAATACCGCTAATCTCATCAATAAATTGGAAGAATCTCGAACATTAGAAGAATAAGAGTGAATAGAATGAATTAAAAAATATAAAAAATGTATGTAAAGAAGATATGTGTGTATCAGAAATGTCAAACATGTACAATACCTACTTATATAGCCTAATATGGAAATTACGAGAGGTCTTGTGCTGGCCACAACAGATTTTTATTTTTTGATCTCAGTAAATAATTATTTGAAGGCTATTAAAACTTATGAATATTAAAATTATTACAAAGTTATATAATACTGACAAACAATTCTAACAATTCTCAATAAACAATTCTGACTTTCTCGGTTACATCTGATTATATAACAATATCTAAACGACGATTTTTCAAAGCAACAAATCGATCCAATATTTTTTCAGGTTCTAATGCACGTTTTAGTGTAATATCTAAAGCAAGTCGTACGATACGTTCTTCAGTCTTGCGAAATAAAATAAGCCTAAAGGGAGGAAAAAAATCGTTTTTCCAAAGAACGATTCTGCGCAAATAGACTTTTAACTAAACCAGTCTGGTAAACAATCCGATGTCCATCTTTGTGTTGCTGTTTGTTCAAAATGACAACAAGAAGTATAATATTAGTAAATCTAGAATTAAATTCTATTGTATTTTTTTCAAAATTTGTAAAAATTGACATACAATTCGTTACCTCAAGTACAGAGTTGTAAATAATAAAATTTTGAATCTGATTTCTATAGGCCAATTCTGAACAAATCTGTAAGTCTTACAGATCTGTACATCTGTAAAAAAATGACAAAAATACATCTAGTTTTGTTGATTAATATAAAATTATACATAATGCCGCAATTCTGAACAAATCTGTAAGTCTTACAGATTTGTAAATCTGTAAAAAATTAACAAAATCGCAACGAAAGCCGCAACTCTTATGTACAACTTTATATTTATCAACAAAAATAGATGCGTTATTGTCAGTTTTTTACAGATTTGGTCAGAATTGCGGCATTAGAGTGGCTGGTTTCGTTGCAATTTTGTTCATTATTTACAGATTTACAGATCTGTAAGACTTACAGTTTTGTTCAGAATCGGGCCACTAATCTGCAATTAGATACTACTTCATATTAAAGTTAGGTAGGTTTTAAATTGACCGAAATTGTACTTGAATTATATTTTGTGTTCCTTCGAGAAAAAAATGCTATTTGTTGTAGCATAACTAGAAATTTTAGTCCCTCACACAATATGACAAAGGAAGGGCCTCCAAAGGTACCTAAAATAATTTCAGAAAAAAAAAATTATATGTAATAACAATTTTGGCATCGATGAAATCAGAAAAAGATATGTAAGAATTTTGCATTTGGGTTCCATTAAAAACATAAACACCGAAAACTAATAAAAATTACTAAAAAAAAATCTGATGTGGCCAACACAAAACCTCCCGCTATTTAATTTTTATTAATTTAAATACATACTTACGTATTTAGTAATGCTTCAAACTATATTATGTTCCATTGCAAATAACTATTGCTTTATTTACGATTTTCTTTATTATTTAATATGTCACTATTATTAATTTGAAGTGATTAGTTTTTTGACAATGACGTTTACCTGTCAGTTACATTCATTTGCAAAATAAACTGTGTAACAAAGGAATTGTGTTTATCTTAGGTTTCGGGATTAAAAAAAGAAAAATGATTTTTAAATTTATCTGTAAAATATATAGAAAAAGTATTAATGTATACCTGTACAAAATTCAATAATCTATAATTTTCCAATGACATTAAATGCGAAAAAATGGGATTTAATGGTATTTTTTGAAGAAAAACCATTATGAGCTTCAAGTAAAGTGCCATTTCCGTTTATCCGATTTACACCAAAATCTAATGGCTTCTATTCCTATTAGAATAGGGTAGAAATACAAGGTTTCAGAATTTTCTGAATGATAGTATTTGAGTTAGAGTGCAAACAAAATTCGTACACATGCACGCATACACACATACATACACATACACACACACATACAGACATCATCGTGAAAATGTTAAAATTGGATTCTAGGGACCTTAAAACGTGGTCATTTACTAAAATCTCGATATGTGATTTTTAGCACGATCCCTATACCTCCCTTACCAAGGGTAGTGGGAGGTAAAAAGTTATATTGAAAATTAAATTTTTAAATTCACTTTTCAACTTTTTTCAGCAGCAAAATTTTTAATTAATTCTGTAGTATAAGCCCGTACGACACGGTCAATTTTTATATACTTTTTAATGTCATCTTTTTAATCCAATTTGAATATACATTTTAAACGTGAAAATTATTTAAGCTCCAAAAGTCCTGAATGCCACGACTGTCAATTATTTATTACATATGTGGGTGCGTATTTCCAGTTTTTCTTTTTTTTTAAGTTTTAGTTATATGTCAAACTTTAATCGATATATCTAATATGGAAGATCAACAACTTTGCTTCTTGCGGCATCAGCTTTTAATATTAAATGTAGGTACAATAAAATAGGGACGTTAAATTTTTACTTCGTCCTACAGCATCACTTGTTTTTGAATTTTCGATTTTTCTAAATAGGGTATTATCTCATTTTTCTTTTAATTTTTTTTTTTTCTTAAAGAACAGGTAAACATAAACACCGATTTTTCACACTTGACCGTTACGTCATAGTTTGATGTTCGTATATTAGATATACGTATCGAAGACAGAATGTAGGAAACCTTATGGACAGAGATAAACTCTTGTTTACTGACCAATATGTTTAACAAATTTTTACCTCCCGCTACCCTTGGTAAGGGAGGTATAGGGATCGTGCTAAAAATCTCATATCGAGATTTTAGTAAATGACCACGTTTTAAGGTCCTTAGAATCCATTTTTAACATTTTTACGATGATGTCTGTATGTGTGTATGTGTGTGTGTGTGTGTGTGTATGTGTGTATGTGTGTATGTGTGTATGTGTAAGAATTTTGTTTGCACTCTAACTCAAATACTATCATTCAGAAAATTCTGAAACCTCGTATTTTTACCCTATTCTAATAGGAATAGAAGCCATTAGATTTTGGTGTAAATCGGATAAACGGAAATCGTACTTTACTTGAAGATCATAATGGTTTTTCTTCAAAAAATACCATTAAATGTAATTTTTTCGAATTTTATGTCTTATGAAAATTAAAGATTATTGAATTTTCTACAGGAATACATTAATACTTTTTCTATATATTTTACAGATAAATTTAAAAATAATTTTTTTTATTAGTCGCGAAGCCTAAGATAAAAACTATTTCTTTGTTACACAGTTCATTTTTTAAATGAATGTAACTGACAGTAAATGTCACTGTCAGATAACTTATCACTTCAAATTAATAATAGTGACATTTTAAAAAGAAAATAGTAAATAAAGCAATAGTTTTCTGCAATGGGACAGTTTGCAGCGTTAGTCAATAAGTAGGTAGGTATGTATTTAAATTAATAAAAATTAAATAGCGGGAGGTTTTGTGTTGGCCACATCAGATTTTTAATATTGGCAATCATAAGAGAATACCCTATTCAGACAAAATTGGTTAGTAAAACATATAGAGACATACGTCTTTTGCCGGGTATGTTTATTTCTATAACGTGGTTTTGACGGCGTACAAATAGGGATTATTTTTCTAGCCTTCAATATATATTTCGTATGAACTAAAAGTACAACATATTTGAAACACATACTGCATAATTAAAAATGTTATAAAATTATAAATAAAATTTGACGCTCTTTAACCATTGTTCAGCTTCTGAAGTTAATGTGTGTATATCTTCGAGCGGTCCATCAAAACGCGTTACAGGACATTCATGTACTAAATGATATACGGTCTGCTCAGCTGCTTCACAATGGTTACATTTGGGATCATCACTAAAATTCCATCGGAACATATTCTTTTTGCATCTACCATGATTAGTTCTTATTCTATTTAGCGTGCACCACTCTTTTCGTTTCAGCTTAAAACCAGATACTTTTATGCAGGGATTCTCTAACAAAAAGCTGTTTTGTACTTCTTTTTCTTTCCAGCGTGCAGTCCATTGCAGTATTGCAAGCAGGCCGTCTAGATTTGAGACGTTTTACCTGATTATATAAGTATTAACACTTGTTCTCTAGACCAAGATATTTTTATCTAAAATCACGAACTCTAACCTCGTTTTTCACTATACTAATAAATTCTGACGTCATGAGATAGAGCAACCAACAGCTTAGTTGGTAAAAGGGTCACTCTGGCAAAGTGAAAGTTTTGGGTTCGAATCCCGATCTTTTCACAATTTATTTCAATCATTTGTGTAGTTACTGTTCTAAAGACATGTGCGCATATTACTTCGCATTTAATTGAAACAAATGTTAACGAAAATAGAACATGTTTTATTTTTTAATGTACATTAAATTGAAGTAAAAAAAATTACATTAATATGTACATAAAAATTGATCGTGTCATATGGTTTTAAGTTTTCAACTTAACCGCGCTTTTAGCTGTTACGCCACTGGCTACTTGCAAGGGAAAAAATTGAAAATAAACTTAACAACAGATAATTTACTAATCAAACTAACCATTAAACTTATACACTTTTCTTGTTTATCATAGAATTTCTTCTCCGCAAACCCTTCATCGATCCAATTACGTATATAAATTTTTTGGAATGTAGGTACTTATCTTTTTGAGTCTTTGAATAGGTGTTCTTGACAATTTTACTACCACGAATCGGATCTGTATTGTAATATTTAGGTACGTATGGTTATCAAATTCCCAAGATTTTTTCGGCTCAATCAAATCAATAATAACAAATATCACAAAGTACTTTTTAATTCCAGCTGCAAATATAATAATCATAACATAACCCTAACGAATTAAATAGGCTCTTCAACCAATTTTTTTTAAATTTATTTTTCGAAAATAGACGTTAATATATGAATATTTTTCATATTTTCATCTGTATTCTGATATAATTAAGCCTGTAATTAATTGGAAAAGATTCTATACAAAATTGAAATTTACGCTGTGACGTCATACCGCCTGATGACAGAACAACGCCGCTCGTGTAGAATTGCGGAACTATTCAGTCAAACTTTTAAACATTTAAACAAGTTGACACATGAAAGCTGATGTTAATACGTTGTGTAAAATTGTATTTAAATATTCTAAAATAATATTAAGAATTAGTGACAGAACAGATGACTAAATGCAAACGCCAATATTATGCGCGCGCAATCTCTCTCTGTCACAAGTCGGTATGACGTCACAGTCGAATTGGAGGTAAAAAAAATTACTTTTAATAATTAATTACAAGGCGTAATACATATTTTTTAAATAAAGTGTTATATTTTTCGACATTGTTTTTAAGCGTATTATTGAAAATTAGTACCAAATATGCTAAATTTTAATGTGGTTGAAGAGCCTATTGCACTCCTTCCTTAATATCCGCTTATTAATATTAATCAAAGTATTCATAAATTTTATTATGTGGATTAGAATTACTCTATAAAATAATTATCGTCAAACGTAGTAGTGTAGTAGATAAAAGTATATAAGAGATATGACATTTAAAAGTCAAACGGGAAATGAAAGACCCCTCTCCATGCTTCATATGCTTTTTGATATTTTAAAAATGTAGATTTAGATATGAATGCAAGTAGTGTGAATGTAATAGGTCAATGCCTTTTTGTATAAACAGATAAATATTGAGTAATCTACAGCTTTATTTATACAGTAAATACGACAATAATAATAACACTACTACGCTTTTACTTTCTTCTGCGAAGTTAAAATTAATTTTGTAATTAAAATTTATGAATAATAAAAGTTATTTTATGAATATAAGTAACTTTTGATTCGGGAAAGTTTTCAACGCCCAAATATTCAAAACCAGAATATTGAAAGCCAGAATATGCATGCACAGAATCCTTCAAATCTCGAATATTCAACAACAGAATCGCACACCGCCAAGCGGGGGTCTTTTTAGGTTATGTTATCGGTGGTTGGAGTGGTTGGTTCAGGTTGGTTGTCGATGCGCTTTCGAACAATGCGCTATTCTTTTTTTTTGATTCTGTGAAAGCATAATATCCTGCTTTTGAATATTCGGCCGTTGACGTATGTCTCTATATGTGGATAATTGCGACCTAACAAAATCTTAACTATACCAAACATTTTGTTATTGTGTGTTTACACCATAATTTTATTTTTCAAGATCTAATTTTACTTGGTTATAATTTGGTAAGACATATCGCCATTTTTAAAACTCGAATTGTTAAATTAACATAACTTGTTTAAAAATATGAAATAAATACAAAAATAATTTATTCAGATTACTTTTTTGTAAAATACCTTTTTTAACTACCTTGTTATCTATCAGGCAATTCGCATAAACTATAGTGACTGTATATACATAGTGTGGCCAACCGCCGCCATATTTAGGCAAAATGCGCGGGAAATTTGAATTCATATGATGTGATAACTAAACTAAATTCGATAAACAATTAATGAAAGAGCATATTAAATGGAAACAATATTTATTTTCATTTTAAATCCTTTCGAAGAACTGTTTTCACAACGAACCGCCACGCAACCAGGCATCTAAAATATATACCTTAATATTAGACATTTTTAGTAATTTTAACATTTAACCTAAAATATCTGATGTGGACAGCACATGACTTCCTTGTACGCCTGTTACACTATACATATTTTGTTAATAATTAAAATATGTATTATAACAGACCCAATCATAAAATTGCACGTATTTGACATAATTTGACATCAACATTTTATTTTTTTTGTTATTTTTTGTCCTAATCCATAGCAAACTTAATTAGAGAATAAAAGAGCTAATTTAATCATAATTAATGTTTTCGACGCAGAATTCAATTCTCTAAAACTTTTATTTGAAGTATTTATTACTAAAATCAAAATAACACCATTTTTCAAGAAAAACTGATAACATCTTCAGGTAAAGTATCACTTCCGGTTAGACTATTTTAACCAAAATTTATTATGTTATTCCCATTGATATAGAAGTCTTATATATCAAATTTGAAAAGTTTTGGATTATATTTTAATATAGTTTTTCATTAAAATCTATTATAGGCTTCAGGTAAAGTACCACTTCCGGGTAAACAATTTTAACCAAAATCTATTATGTTATTCCCATTGATATAAAAGTATTATATACTAAATTTGAAAAGTTTTGGATTATATTTTAATATAGTTTTCATTAAAATCTATTATAGGCTTCAAGTAAAGTACCACTTCCGGGTAGACCAATTTAACTAAAATCTATTATGTTATTCCCATTGATATAAAAGTCTTATATATCAAATTTGAAAAGTTTTAGATTATATTTTAATATAGTTTTTCATTAAAATCTATTATAGGCTTCAAGTAAAGTACCACTTCCGGGTAAACCATTTTAACTAAAATCTATTATGTTATTCCCATTGATATAAAAGTCTTATATACCAAATTTGAAAAGTTTTGGATTATATTTTAATATAGTTTTTCATTAAAATCTATTACAGGCTTCAAGTAAAGTACCACTTCCGCAAGTTATGTAATGACCAAAAAGGGAGGTGCACAACTAGATGTTATAACAGTTCTAAATACAAAATTTTAACTTTCTACGGCTTCCCGTTTTTCAGTTATGCGAGATACGTACATACGTACGTACGTACAGACGTCACGACGAAATTAGTCAAAATGGATTCAGGGATGCTCAAAATGGATATTTCCGTTGAAATCTGGAAACCGAAATTTTTCGCGATTACAATACTTCCTTTACTTCGTACAAGGAAGTAAAAAGATGTGATATTAAAAAATATGTATATATTACTTTGAGTTATAAATATACAAATACACGTGTAATTTAATTTATTATTTGCACTATCTAAAATATAAATATAATATAATTACCTTCAATTCACGTAACAAATCTGAAAATGTCACTTGTCGGCATAATATCCGCCATATTTAGGCAAATTCGCGCTGACCAATCAAAATCGTTCCCCCTATTGGCCACACAATGTATATACTGTCACTATAGCATAAACTATATCAAGTTTACGTCACCGTTTAGGGATTTTGAAATTTTCTATATATTTTAAAATATCTGATGTGGACAGCACATGACTTCCTTGTACACCTGTTACACTGAACATATTTTGTTAATAATTCAAATATGTATTATAAAATTGCACGTATTTGACATATTTGACATCAACATTTTATATTTTTTTTATTTTTTGTCCAAATCCATAGCAAACTTAATTAGAGAATACAAAGAGCTAATTTAATCATAATTGATGTTTTCGACGCAGAATTCAATTCTCTAAAACCTTTATTTGAAGCATTTATTACTAAAATCAAAATAACACCATTTTTTTCAAGAAAAACTGATAACATCTTCAGGTAAAGTATCACTTCCGGTTAGACTATTTTAACCAAAATCTATTATGTTATTTCCATTGATATAAAAGTATTATATACCAAATTTGAAAAGTTTTGGATTATATTTTAATATAGTTTTTCATTAAAATTTAAGATAGGCTTCAAGTAAAGTACCACTTCCGGGTAGACCATTTTAACTTAAATCTATTATGTTATTCTCATTGACATAAAAGTCTTATATATCAAATTTGAAAAGTTTTGGTTTATATTTTAATATAGTTTTTCATTAAAATCTATTACAGGCTTCAAGTAAAGTACCACTTCCGGGTAAACCATTTTAACCAAAATCTATTATGTTATTCCCATTGATACAAAAGTATTATATACCAAATTTGAAAAGTTTTGGATTATATTTTAATATAGTTTTTCATTAAAATCTATTATAGGCTTCAAGTAAAGTACCACTTCCGGGTAGACCATTTTAACTAAAATCTATTATGTTATTCCCATTGACATAAAAGTCTTATATATCAAATTTGAAAAGTTTTGGTTTATATTTTAATGTAGTTTTTCATTAAAATCTATTACAGGCTTCAAGTAAAGTACCACTTCCGCAAGTTATGTAATGACCAAAAAGGGAGGTGCACAACTAGATGTTATAACAGTTCTAAATACAAAATTTCAATTTTCTACGGCTTCCCGTTTTTCAGTTATGCGAGATACGTACATACGTACGTACGTACGTACATACGTACGTACGTACGAACGTACGTACAGACGTCACGACGAAATTAGTCAAAATGGATTCAGGGATGCTCAAAATGGATATTTCCGTTGAAATCTGGAAACCGAAATTTTTCGCGATTACAATACTTCCTTTACTTCGTACAAGGAAGTAAAAATATTTTATTAGCGGTATTTTATTGGTTTTTTAATTATTATTATGTATTTGAAATCATTAAGAGAAATAATTATATTTGGTATTAAGTAAAATTTTGTTAATTTTTGCAAAATGACGTTTGATTATTTTTTTACCTTCCGTCACCTTTAGGTAAGGAAGGTATTGTCTTTGATCAAAAAATTCGGTGATGAGTTTTTAATGAATAAGCACGTTTTAGGGTCCCTACAATACGAATTTACTATTTTTAAGATGATGTCTGTATGTATGTGTGTGTGTGTGTGTGTGTGTCCGTGTGTGTGTGTGTATGTGTGTCCGTGTGTGACAAATTTTTCTCCGACGATAACTCCAATACTATAATTCTAAAAATTATAATTCTTTCGTATTCCTCTTCTGTACATCCATATGAAGAGTTGATTAGATTTTGGTTATAATTGATCCACCGGAAGTACCCTTATTTGAAGTTTTTAACAGTTTTTCTTAAAAAAACGCAGTTAAATATTATTTTTTGACATTTTGTTATTATATTTATTAAAGAAAATACTCTTCTCTATATGGTTTGATTATTCATTTTCCTTCATATTCAATAGATGTAGAGTTAAAGCATTATAAAGAAATTAATTTTCAAAAATTAGTCAGCTTTGTTATTTATCATGGAAACAGCTGACATAATTATTCAAAAAAATTTAATTGACAGATGTCAGTTGCAAGTGCAAAACCAAATATGGAAAAAAGTATAGGATCTAAAATTGGTATGTCATAGTGTTGCTCGCAAGAGACACGCAGAGAAAGGCTAAGAGAAGATGGAAGGACATTACTTAGTGTAGTTTATGTTATAATTTTATTGGATTTATAGAACCTTTTCAAATGAACTTTTAGTATGGAATTTGTAAAAAATAGTATGTGTTCGTGTTCGATTTTACATGATATTATATAGAATCTGTTCCAAGGACCTTTTGGTATCGGATTTGTACAAAATACATTGAATTGACGGAAGGTTTTGTGCTGGCCACAACAGATTTTTTATTATTATTATTGGTAATTCTGAACATTACTAAATATGATATGTCTACATTATACTTTTCAGTCTGTATTGTGATTTCATTTTGTTTTTTTGTTTCGTTATTCATTGACAAAATATCGAATGCTCTGTCATGTCATATTCAAGAGCTTGTAGTTAATTTACTGACTTATTTTAAAAATGAAAAATAGAATGGTGGGCCCTTACTTACACTGAATTGTATTATTGAGGTAATATTTTGTTCTATTTATTAGTAATAATTTGAAAATTAAATCTATTTGTACAGCCTGTGGCAAACGCCTTACAGTTGAGTAAAGTGGTAAGTACTGTTAGCAAAATTTCGACTAGAAAAAAAAAAAAACTGCATTCCAATGCAGTCACCGAAGATAATTAAGCCAAAATTAAGCCCTGTGATTGAAATTGGCAGTTTTACTGAAGTTGCTATACGGGATGTACAGAAGCCGTAAGAAGTGGTATGGTATTAATTATGCAGTATTGTTTTTTTAAGGATCTCACATAATACTAGATAGTCTGTTGCAAATACTACGGGATTGAAGTATTTATTACGGCGGACGGAGTATCCTTCAGAATATTTTAAATAAAATTGAATTTCGGTGAAAAAAATGATAACACACGTGTTACATTTTAAAGAAATATAGATATATGAAGGCAACCCGCAGATCGTATTTTAATCCGTTTTAAATGCTCATGTAAACTTTTTAACACACAACGTCACTGTGTCTATACAGTGTCCCACACTCTATGTTCAGTATAGGGTCTTATGGAGTACCATGTTGCCATATTTACTTGCTGTAAATCTGCAAGATAGAAGGAGCAAAATAGATGCCCAAAAAGAAATGAAATATTCTGGGTACTTCATTAAATGTATTTATGACTGGTGTACTTGCATTGTATCTAAACAGCTGGGTGAAAAGAAAAAAAAATAAATTAAATAATGAACTGGTCAGTTTAATAATTTACAAAAAATATAAAATAATATAAATACAAAATTTAAGTAGGATATAAAATTATAACAAGCGTAGATAAATGAAATGAATTAACATATAAACTCTAGTCAATTTAAAGTAAATAATATAAAACATTTTTGTACTTACTTGGACATTTTACAAACGTCGTCAACAATATAAATTCCCTGTTACATATTTCCATTCTACGAAAAGATATAAAATTAATACATATACGACTACAAAATATAGATGTAAAATAGCATAGGTGCGAAGAAAAAAATGAAATTGAATAACACACTGGTCAGTTTAATAATACATATTTTTTATTTAATTTATATCTTCTTATTTGATAATTTACTAATATTTAAGCTTGATAGAAATACTGCATATATTTTACATAATTCATAAGTATTTATTCTTTCTTTGTAACCTCCAATTTGAATTTATAATATTTTAAAATTCTAATTTCTAATGCATTTAATCAAGATTAGTATGCTGGGCGGTTTTAAAATATTGTATTGAAATATTACTTATTACAGGTACAAATAGCCCTGTATATAAAACTATTTAGACAAATATTGGGTGTATACTAGTGGTGGGACCCGGTTCCGGTTCGGTTCCGGTTCCAAAATTACCCGGGTACCCGGTTATTTGAATGTGTAACTATCCGGTTCTCGGTTCCGATTCCAAGACTACCCGGTTCTCGGTTCTGGAACCGAAACTACCCGGTTTTCGGTTCTGGAACCGAAACTACCCGGTTCTCGGTTCTGGAACCGAAACTCATCGGTTCTCGGTTCTGAAATCGAATCTCATCGGTTCTCGATTCTGGAACCGAAACTCATCGGTTCTCGGTTCTGGAATCGAATCGCATCGGTTCTCGGTCCTGGTCCCGAAACTCATCGGTTCTCGGTTCTGGAATCGAATCTCATCGGTTCTCGGTCCTGGAACCAAAACTCATCGGTTCTCGCTTCTGGAACCGAAATTCATCGGTTCTCGGTTATGGAACCCGAACAGATTGAGTCTTGAATATAGGTCGGAATATATGTAAAGTGCATTTTTGCATATTTTTAAGAAAATTGAATAATACATATGCAAAATAAAACACGTGTGCATATAATATGAAAAATTTTGACAATTATGAATTATAAATTATTACTTAAAAAAAAAACTTTTATTAAAAATTTTATTTTCTGCTAAGTATATGTAATTTGTATTTTGCATTTATATACATGATCAGGTATTTCCACCTTTACCACGGAATTTTCCCATTTGTCCACTCGACTCTTTGGTGTGAATTTGCAGTAAAGAAAATGATACATATAAACAAAACATATAATTGTCTATTAAACAAAAATGAAGGATTTAAAATTTTTACATAAACAAACAAAATATTAAATGGCTATATTGATTGTATTTAATAGAACTGAAGTCAAGAAATTAAGAAATATTCTTTTATATTACAAAAGTGAGAGATCAAATTGTAAAGATTGAAGCAGAATGTATAAGTAGCTCATTGAAATTCTAGGAAATATTTATCGCTTTGTCCCTTCATTTTATGGTCACTATTGTCATTATGTAGGTAGGTACCAATATCTTAGAACATCACTCAAGGTCAAGCTACTGTAATAAACCATTTTGAATGAAAATTGAAAATATATAATATGAAACTGAAGGTGTTAGTTGCAATTATGCGGTTACATTTTCTAAAAAAAATATCATCCTCCTGCATATGTATAATAAAACAGAAAATCTGTTTATATCTCAAAAATAGCGAGGCTAATTTAAAATTATGATTGAATAATATCATTGATTGCATAACCCGAATCTGAAGTTCTATTCTAGAGAACCGGTTCCTCTACCCGGATCCAGAACCAAAGATCGGTTCTATTACTCGGAACCGGAACCGAAGATCGGTTCCATTACCCGGAACCGGAACCGTAGATCGGTTCCATTACCCGGAACCGGAACCGATGACCGGTTCCATTACTCGGAACCGAAGATCGATTCCATTACTCGGAACCGAAGATCGGTTCCACTACCCGGGTATCCGGGTACCCGGATAGTTTTGGAACCGGGTACCGGGTTCCAATTTTTTCCGGTTCTTGACAGCACTAGTGTATACAATAAGCCCTTGGGTAAATAAGAGACCCTCATAAAACTTAAATTGTACAGTGTTAACTAATTTTGGTACAGCAATGAAAATTTATGAATGTTTCAATATTACATTACATTGAAAAATTGACAACATGGTACAGAAAACATCAATAAGAATAACATTTGCTATCTCTGCCACACTGAAGATAGAGTGTGGGACACTGTATAGTGATATTGTATTTATGACATGAACCGCTTGATTGGCTGGATAGTCTATACCAATGTTTGTGTTTACACGAAGCGTACTAAACCAAATAGCAAATAGCAGTACTATAGATAAGTCATAATTTAGTGTTTGGTCAGCTTAGCAAGATATTGGTGCAAACCGCGCCAGTATTAGCGTAAATTGCCACAAAATATTTGAGATATTACTAATAAAATATAAATAGTTGCTTTATAAATAGATACCTACAAAGAATTTTGCACTGTGGCATGCCATCAAAATTCTAAAGCATTCTATAAATATTAATGCACAATTTTTAACATATTTTAACTAAAAGATCAGGTTACGTAGCAAGAATTTGAATTTAAAATATGAAATTTAACACGTAACATTAATTTTATTCATTTGTCAAGCCGTATGCTAAAATAAAACAGGAAAGGAATATAAAATAGATATTTTACCTTGAATTTAAAGATCTTATACGTCGTAATACACAATTTATACTATTCATGGTCATTTACCTACATTTATCAAAATCATTCAACTTTCGTTCATAAATTTCTATTTTATCTAGTGACCTACAACTGAAAACAAACATATTTCCCAATAAGTGGAAAACAAGGTGATGTCATAGCTCCGCTAATGAAAACTAACAGCACATAAATAGCCATTCAGCACAATACCTTGCATATGAAGTTGCATAATTCCTTATATGTCACATGTAGCCGATGGATTGACATAAAGTGCCGTGCATTCACACATTCGCACACCATGCACGCACGTGACGTCATGCGTAGCCACGGCTTTATTGGGTTAATGTGTGCGACTCCAGCATTGCCATGGTTTTGTTCTAGGAATATGTATCACGGACATTTTGCTCCTCGCTCATTTATGGACTAGACGACAAGAGAAACAACGGCCATGTTTGGCGCATGCGTTTCTCACAAATTCATTTACAATCAATAAGGGAAAATAAGACATGAAATTTCATAAAATGTCATTAAAATAACGAAATATAGTGAAATAATTATAGTTTGGTTATAAATTGTGTATTGTTTTATTAAATTTATATCATACTCTTATCGACAATAATGTTTACTTTCAAACCATTATCATTAATTCAGCGTTTTGTCGGTAGATGCAGACTCACGATCACTAAGTGAGCAATGTGCCGTTACTTTGTTATAAATAATTATTATCTACAATTTATTACATAATTAAATCATTTTGCGACATTGTTATATAAGAACTGAGTTAATATAACGATCCATACTGGCAATTATAAAAATCTGTTGTGGCCAGCACAATACCTCTCGCCATTTTCATATTAGGCTATATAAGTATTGTATTTAACATTTCTGGTACACACAAAAAATTCTAATTACATTATTCTTTATTTTTCAAGTTTTCTCCTACTCTTCTACAACAGCAGCATATTATATTACTATTACATTTCGACTTGTCGAATTTTAGGTTTTCCGCATTCAAGGACAGTGTCAACTTAACGTGCGGCAGCTATATCTATAATTTTAAATATTTAATTAATGATAAAATAAGAAATATTAAATGTAATTCCCAGAAAAAGTATTCAGTAATGTGTGGATTTTTGACACTAACATTTTAATTTTTCAACTGGTTTCCATGGGCTTTTTGATTCATTTTAAATGGAAATTGATTATTTTATATATTTATAATTCTCTATCTCTAAATCTATACCTAAAAGATATAATAAAAAATTTCAATGTATTGGATAGAGATTTTTTTTCTTATTATCCGGCTCGAAGGATTTTTTTAAGAAACTCCTACTTTCGGTTGTCTAATTGTTACCAAAACCTTTTCAGCTCTTGCCATTAATGTTAAATTACGGAATGCGTAGTTAAGTTGGTCTTTAATCTTAAAGAATTTGAGAAACCGTGTCTGCAACATTCACACATACCCTCATCCACACACGCACACAGACATCATTGTAAAAATAGGATTATAGGGACCTTAAAACGTGCTTATCCACTAAAATCTGGATATGCGAATTTTAGCATGATTCCAATATCTCTCTTAGCGAGAGGTATAAAACATGTACCTATCGTAAAAACAAGAATAATTTTTCCTTGTCCATCCTGGACACTAAAAGTATTTTGACAAACATAAATAAATAAATAAATAAATAAATATATCATCAAGGCATATTACCCATTTCTGGGTGTGCCAGTATCTACAACACATGTAGACATCGGTAAAGATGACGATATATTTTACCGTGTGGGCGCTTACCAGGCGTCACCTCACGGGCACTCATAGCTGGTGTGGAGAGTGCACCACAGGGGTCACAGCAGTGTATATCAACGTTGAAAGGATCTTTTATATTTTTATATGTGAGGGGCGTTTAAGATGTTTATTACGATCCCTCAACTTCTAATAACATACTTATACTATACAAAGAAGTGCTAAAAAAATAAACAATGGACTGGGTTTGTTTAGTAACTACAAATGACGCTTTCTGAAATAAAAATGACCTATTCTGAAATACAAATGGAAAAGGTGTAGTAACAAAGGCGATGTACCCGTGTTGTATGAAGGGCTTCTTTATTACTATCAAATAAAAAACAAATATGGAGTTTTCGATATAAATATATTATTGTAGTATGTTACAAAATATTTACATTATTTACAAGTTTCATGTTCAAATATTGTAATACATAACAACTTAACAATATTTTTTGTAAATAATAATTAACAAAAATGAAATAATGATAAATTGAGTATAAGTACATTGTAACAAATTTCAAATCTCCATATTTTATGTAATTATTTTTCTTCATTGCGGTGTACTTATATAGTCAAATAAATCATGATTTCAAATACGAAAACCAATCTTTTCTAACAACAAACCCGTAGAGCAAACATAACAAAAATGTCCGAAATAACAAAAACATACAAACGTAACAAAAACAACGAATAACACAACATTTGTGATTGAAAACAAAAACTTAACGAGTAAAACAAATTAACTTTCAAATTGAATACTGTTCATACGAAAAATAGGTTAAAGAAAGTAAAAAACATGGAATGTTAGTCATTATTTAAATAACAAAAGAGTCCGGATTTTTAAAAAAATAACCATAACAATGATAACAAATTAATAACAAGAAAACAAGAACAATCAACAAATAACAAAACGAATAAATGCCACATAACGAAACATTAACACAGAAATCAACGACCAAAACAATCAACAAAAACCACGAGTAACTTAACAAATTTTAGAACTAACCGTTATGAAAATTCAAAATGTTGAGAAATTTTGAAACACAATTTCAGGGCGTTTTCTTTTTGGAAAAGTATAATATCAATGCACTCACCATAATGATGTAATTCTATGCATTCATATTACACTTGGTACAGGATTCATAAAATACCAATTACATAATTAGTTAGTTTTATCAACAATTTAAAAATGTTTCATTTCTCGTAACCTATGAAATTTATTAGCAAATGTAATATCACTACATCAGCCTAAACGATGTAATAGTTTGCAGTGATATTGCACTCGAATTTCGAAAATAAATTTTGAAATGAACAAATATCAAAATAGAATATATCAAATCAAAATTTATATAATAAAATAAAAAAATAAAAGACCATTAAAATTTAGTAACTGGTAACCGGAAATTTCGAAATAATAATTTTAAATTTAGCGATATTGCAAAGAAAGTAATTCATGAAATTAGTCAAAAATATTTTAAATTTCCGAAGGATACGAAAAACGAACAGTAATAAACTTAACAGTAACAAGGAACAATGACATTCCAAACAAAAACTTAACACAAATCTAACAGAACAAGATTTATGTAACCAAAAAACATTACCATTACACATAACATCAACAATGTATTGGTAAAAGAAAAACAGAGAAAAAGAAATTTTGACAAATGTAACCAGCAACGAAAAACATAAATTTAGCGCATGTACAACGGGAGCAATATTTACCACTGCACATAACAAAAACAATTCAATAACGAACAAACAAAAACTTAACACAGTGATTTAACAGAGAACAGCTGTCACACGGAACATGCAAATTTAAATATGAGGCCGAGAAAATATGGAAATATTTTGTAAATAGAATAAAAGGAGTAATACTGGGGGAATGGATCAAATTAATAATAAAAAAATATAAAACAATAATTTAGAACAAAAACCAACAGATAATGAAAAAACTTAACATAAATTGGAAACCTAACAAAAAACTTAATAACAAAAACAAAATTGTGCAGTGGCAAACAAACATAACAGATTATTTTAACGGGAACGACGTAATGAAAACAAAATTAACTCAATAATCCAAATATTTTGAAAACGTAACAACTTGAAAACAAATCAAACAAGGGGTAACAAAAACAAATGAGATTAACGGAAATTTTAACATAACAGATTTAACAGGAATGTAACAAGAAACAACGAATTAACAGATTTTGTAACTGATAATTAGAAAACTTAACAAACCCGTGAAAACGCTTATTGTCAACAGAAAACAAGAAACAAAACTGCAAAACTTAACAAAGTACAGTTCCAATCAGAAAAAGTAACTGCATAACTTAACGAAGAAGTGTTAACAACGAAGTTTTTTGTTTTTTTTTTTTTGCATTTTTAAACATAACGATGAATTTTAAGAGATTACCCAAGTTGGCGTTGACCATTTATTGTAATTACAGCGCCCTCCTTGCTTGTGGACAGTGGACTGCATTATCTTGTGTCTTGTCGTTAACCCCATGTGTTGTCTCCAATGTGCGCACCAATCGTCTTGTTGCTGTCAAGTCGCTTTGTTGTGTTGTTCCCTCCCATGTTATTATTACCGAAACCAGCAGCTCTGTAATTAAACATCAGCAAATTAATATCCAGTTACCGAGAAAGCAATTATTTGACATATTGCCAGGGACAAGAATAATAAACATTGGTTTGATATTTTAGCAAGACGTTCATCTTTACATTGTTCAATTGGGATTCAATTTTTGGTTAAATAAACACAAGAAGTTATTGGTTTTATATTGAATTATTTCCATTTATTTATAATCCAAAATTAGAAATTAGACATTTTAAACCGAAACAAACAATAGTATGATTATATTTTTAAGCAGGATAAATAAATATACAGAGAGTTAAAAAATAAGTGTAACAAATTACGAGGGCATGTAGTACTGACCAAAATAAGAAAAACTTAACATCCGATCTTCAATAGTTTCCGAGATATAAGGCAGTGAAAAATGAGTTTTCTCAGGGCTTACCTTTGCTATCCCAAAAACTGTAAGAGTTAAGATTACCTTTCAGAGGTCATCTTAAATGTGTTTTTATTTTTCAAAAAATAATAACTGTACTAAGACAAATATGGCGACCTTGGCCATTATTTAGAAAGTGAAAAAATGTTTCACATAAAATTTCATTGCGTTTTTTATGGTCTATTTACTGGCATTGACAAAATTTTGTTGAATTACTATTTTTGACAGTTTTTCTTCGGTTCTAGTACAAAATGGCCTATTTCTCAAAAACTGTTGAAGATTGGACCATGTTGATTATTATTATACATTTTGTTCAGTATTATAATCCCTCATAATTTTTTGCACTTATTTTTTACACCCTGTATACTCATACTTGTATTTATATTTAATATTTTTTACTTAACATTTAAATTTTTTACCTTTCATCACTTTTTAGTAAGCAAGGTATTCTCTTTAATCTATGGTGAGTTTTTAATGAATAAGCACGTTTTAGGATCCCTAGAGTGACGATATTTTCGTCTCTAACTACAATTCAAAAAAAAAAGAAATTGTTATTCTTATACATGAAAACAAACACGAATTTTATTTTTTTTCCATAAATCATACCAATTCCAAAGAGAAAAACGCGTTTTTTTAAACTATTTTGTAAGAAAGTGATAAGAATTCAAATACGTTGTTACTATTAATAGAGAAAGATATTCATTATGAATGAAAGACACATTGTATTTTGGGATGGTTTGCTAGATGTACCTAGATACCTATACCTTCCAAAATTTGTATGTCAACCATATGTCAATGTCAAAAATAAATGACAGTGAGGTTGCTTGGTTCGTTTTAGTTGTTAGAGATACAAACAGGAAGATACCCGCTTCTATTATGACTAAAAACGAATTCGTTTTACTTTTGTATGCATCGGTATAAGAAATAAGAACTTAATTCTTATACCTATGTTCTCATATTAAAGCATATTTTTCGTAAATATATATTATTTTTCATCTGCTTTGTAGACAACGACCCCAATGAATAGTTATTTATGTATGAAGGCACTAAAATTCTATTTTTTTTATCACGAATATGGAATTTATTTGCCGAGACCCTCAGGGCCGAGGAAAATAAACCACATGAATGATAAAAAGGAACTTCAGTGCCGAAGTACATATTAAATTTGATTTGAAATCAAAAATTCTGAAAAAGGTAAGGAATATTTATTTTATAGGTTAGGTTAAAAATAATCTATCAGTCTTACAGTCAGTGTTGCTAGCCTCGAAGATTGAAGTTATTGTAAAGAACACTCAAAATTATGTATTTTATCTCAAACTTATTCATCGGAATTATTTAGTTCATTCTTCTTGTACATATTTTTATCATTTTACGTACAAATTTACTATTGTACATCGTACCTTCCCAAATTATCTTACATGTATAGCGATTATCGTAAGGTTGGTGGCACTGCCATTGCCTGAAGTGATTGTATAATGGATTACTTTAGTGCCGCTTTCTGAGCTTTTACTTTTTATGACCATTTTTGAGCACTTTAGTGACGATTTCAAGTAAAGTATATTATGACATTAGGTTAATGTTTTTCCTTGCACTTTTTTAATAAAAACACTTCCCACGCTTGTCCAAATTCACAAATTTTATTCCTTTATTGTATAAAAACAAATTGTTGATCAAATTAATAATATCTATCATGATAAACATGAAAGAATTATGATTATAGTTTCAGGATTTCAAATTCGTTAGCATGCAGGAATTTCCAATATTTTGTTGAAATTAATTTAAATTTATTTTTAATACTAAATAATTACCTACTAAAAAGATAAATTATTAAATTTTAATTTATTGAAAAAAGATTTGCTATGCTACTTTTATTAGAAAATTATTTAAACAATAGATAAAATCAATGTAACACAAAGATCAAAATTAAGTAAAATTAAAATTACAACAAAATTAATAAACTTGTCAATAAAAGATTTTTTTGTAATTTTATAATCCTGGATGCAGCGCACAAAATTTTACACACGTTTAGAACCATTTCAGAGAGAAATATTTTTAAAAATATTGAAAATCCCGATGTGAGAAAACAAGAAAAACACTTGTATCCGTTATTGAAAACCTAAAAATAGTAAATATCACCTGTGACATTCGCTATTCGCTCGCTTGTCGTGTATTCGAATGCAGATTGATAAGAGGCGCCGTAGCGCTGCATGTTCACGTATGTGTAAGCTTTCTCGGTTGATTGGGCGCGTTCCTACATTTGTTAGCGGAAACAGCCCCGCGCGTTCACATGCGATTGATTCACGAAGTTCCGGAAGGGGCGGGGCGCGATGCGGGCGATGGGGGCCGCCGACCCCTATTCGCCGCCAATGGAATAATTACCGTCATGCCAAATATAATTAACGGGAATGTTTTTATTAATAGATAGGGGTTATTGTACCTATATAGTGGTATCAGTATTAATTGATGGGGAAGGTCATGAATCATACTTGATTATAAAACTGCTGAATTTGTTTTGTGGTATAGCTTGCGGACACTCACGTGGCGAAGCGAATTAGCCAATCAAAAACTGGGGAGAAACTGTCTGATCGAAGGTCGGAGAGCTGGGCAGCTTTCCAAATTCAAGAGTACCGTAAGTTAAGAGTGTAGTGTGTTTCGGAAGAATGAGTTTTCTTGGAGTAAAAAATTGAAATTAAATTAAAAATATTTTTAAAAAATTAACAAAACTACTTATAATTACAACATTAATGTCAAGCCCCCCCTGACAGTAAGGTTATTAGTTTTGGAACGATTTTGAGTAATTTCGTACTCTGGAGCAGGGTTTTGGAACGCTAACCTGAAGTTTATTTTGGTAGCGTGTTCAGAGGTTATGCGTTCTGTTTTCATAGTTTGGCAGTCTTCATATTGAAGTTTTTACTGCGTATTGAGTTATTTTATATTTTTTTGCCAAACTATGAAAAGAAAACGCATAATACGCTATAAACCAAAACAAACTTCAGCTCCCCGTCCTTCAATCTGACAGTTTCTCCCCAGTTTTTGATTGGCTAATTCGCTTCGTCACGTGAGTGTCCACAAGCTATGGTGTTATTAATGTGCTTTATAGAAATGAATGAATGAATATGTTATGAATATTATTTAAATTTTTAATATTTTGTAATTACATATACATTATTTAGATAATTTTTGCCATATATAAATTACAATATACCAACTACCAAACTGCAATATTTTTATATTTAATTAACATTAATGTAAGAAGAAAAATAATATATTTTATTTGAAATCTTCAAATTGTACAAAAATAAAATGACAAAAAATATGTGCAAGAAGAAACAACTAAACAACGCCGATGAAGAAAATTTAAATAAAACATAATTTTGAGTGTTATTTACAATAACCTTAATGTTCGGAGGTTAGTAACATTGAGTGTCAAACTGACAGTTACGAAAACATAACCTATGAAAATAAAATATTCTTTTCCTTTTCACAAATTTTCGATTTTAAATAAATTGAATGTGCAGCTCGGCACTGAAGTTCCGTTTTATCGCTCATATGGATTATTTTCCTCGACTTTATGGGCCTGGGCAACTGAATTTCATATTCGTGATAAAAAGTAAAACTTCAGTAGGTACCTTGATACATATATTATGATACACTATTTTTTACCCAGTTTTAATAGTTGGCACCAATAAATATTTTCAAACAATTTTGAAAAATTGTATATTATTTGATTCATTCGTTTCATTGTTTCGCCATTCTGCTTCTATGTAAGGCAAATATTTTTTTGGCTTAAAATATTGTGAACATATGTTTTTTCAGATTTAAAAAAATGTTTTACTTGAATTAAAAGTGTAATTAATAGAGATTTGAATTTAATAATAAATAACAATATTTATAAACACATGTTTTCAAAAATTTAGTAAAACATTTTAATGAACGTATATGAAATAAACAAATCAATGTTATTCAGCTACGCTTTGATGTTATTTATTGCATAAATTTTATTTGGATTTGTGGAAACTGCTCAAAAATGCGGAAGCAAATAAAATATGTTGACCTCCACTAGGAAATAATGTGTATTCTATTATTAGCTGCAACTAATTTTAATAAGCAAATGACGAGTTTATGGTGAAATTTAAATGTACTATTGCAAATACATATTTATCGTGCTGTTCAACTGTAAAAATTAATTTCTATTCGGCATTATAAATTTTAAAACCAATAAACTTGAATAATACACGAACAAAAGCACTTCATTTTTATTACTAATAAAAGATTGTGCCATGAACTAACACTCATATTTTGCAAATAAATTGTGGATTAAATTGACGAAATATGGTATATGTTCTAATCACTAAAAATCGAGGGACGGTCATAAACAACTTAACCGCGCATTACTTAAGTTCATAAATAAACCTAAAACTTCTCCCCATCACAAATAATAAGACGGAATACTATAACTGTTTTGCAGACAAAACTAAAGTAATTTGCAGTGTACCGTGCTAAACTATTCCATTCTAGTTATATAGTATACGGGCGGTTAAGATGTTTTGGACTGCCATTCGATTTTTGGTAACGTGAACTATATCTATATTATACTCGCCGTCAAATGATTATGGACTGATGTTCAACTTTTAATGAATGAACGCAAATATCATATAATACATTTAAAACTAATTAAAAATTTTAATACATCGTAAATGAAGAAAATATTATTACAAATAAATAAGTAAGACAGTAATACGTAATATAAAATATAAAAATTGTCTCTATGGAAAATTTATATTTATATTTTGACCAAAGTTTCCACACAAGCTAAGGTCGCGTTTGATTTAAAATACGATAACCAGTAAAAATCTAAATAAAAGGTAAGAATAATTGATTATTAGGTGAATTGTAGATCTGCCAACACAACATGCTTCTGCAGTCAAATCCAAAGTTTTGTTATAAATTTAAAAAAAATCAGGATGTAATGCCAATTTTTTGAAAAAAAAAAATGTGTACATTCGCAATAATTGTTTTTGCCTACCCTTTTAAATCATATTTTTCTAAACGTTTTTTGTAAGAACCAGGACTATTTAATTCTTGAGTTTCACTCATTTTCTTTTCAAAAGTCTAAATATAATGCAATTTATAGGATTGGGAATAAAAAGCGCATGTAAGTACTAACGAAAACGGAATATAAAATGACATTGACAGATTACAGATATTTATACAGGTAGACACAAAAAATTTGATATCAGTGTAGAAATCTCCAGTCCATAATTTTGACGGCAAGTATAGTAGAAATTATTTTCAATGTATTTATAAATTATCAAGGTAATATGTATATATTTTATTAAAACAAATACCTGTTAATCATATTTGGAAAATAATTGCGCATATTGGTTCTATGGATTCATTAATTTTACTCCTAGTTTATTATTGAATATCAAATATTATACTTGTAAATAAAACCCAAAGGTTAAAATTGGAAAAGTAAATATTCGCCTGACAGTTTATAAATACGAGTATTATGGTCCATTTTAAAAATATATACATGCTAATTACTATTACTGATAACAAATCTGCTGTAATTATTATTAAAACTTTTGAAAATATATTTATAATGCGATATAAGTAAAACGAGTAGAAATTTGAACTTACCGATTCAGGTGTCGTGTAGTTCGTGGAGACAATCTTAGATGGCGCGATGAGTCAGGTCACTGTTGAATATATACACTCGTACTATATACAAAATACAAATAATATTTACAAAGCTGGGAGTCCATGGCTCCAAAGCCTTAGCGACTTGCGAACTTGTAGCAACGGGTAATGGTTTCGGAATGGTTTGCTGTCGGGCCGTAGGGTTTTTATATGGCCCAGTCTCCCTACCACCGCCCTGCAAGACAAGGTAGGGCTTAAGGGTAAGGGCTCGAGGTTCTCACGGTAAAGAACAGAACCGGACCCTTCACAATCGCACCCTATCTAACGTCTTGCATTGCATGGATTTCTTTCACCTTGCAAGGTATTGTCATGGGAATTACGTAACGGTGATATTAGCTTTGGGGTATGTATTATGTATGTATGTATGTATATCGCAGCGAATTGGAGATGATTTATTTTAAAGTCTTATTATTACAAATTGTCCCTAAAAAATTGAACCTCTGCTCCATATTATTTGTTACATTTAGTAACTTTTATTTCGATTATTAGAAATTTTTGTTCAAATTATTATTTTAACTGTATAAAAAACTAGTTCATACTATGTTTTTTGATATTATAATTGTCAACTGTTTTCAAACAAGTACGCGTTTTGCCGTTTTGTTGTAACCGCAATTTATATAAAAACGATGTTTTCAAAAATACACTCGATGTTTTTTTTTTAAATTATGACAATGGATGGAAATATGAAAATAAGCAACAAAAAATCTGAAGTGCTAAGTAAATGATTTTAACAGTGCAATATTTAATTTTCGTTACAACATTACAAAGGTGAAAAATTAATAAATGTGCCATTGTTGAGGCATCAAAAATAATTTTTAAATATAAATTAAATTAGTTCTAATAATTAAAATATATAATAATTGGAATTATACTACCATTTTAGTTTAAGTTCTGTATTTATTATTTTAATAAAATATATAATTTTCATCAATATTTTTTTTTTGTTTTTCTTGAGTTTAATTACAAATGTGTCAACTGAACGACAAAATATATGTAATACAGAAATTAATTATATACCTACAGTAAAATTTTTGAAAGAAGTCCGATCAAGGCCATCTACGAATTGTATCTATGAATTAAGATTTTGTGCTGTCAAATTTAGTAGTGTCTTTTACTTAGTTTTTATGAGGGTACATAATATCTTGTGCACCTCATAAAAACTATGTAAACGACACTACTAAATTTGGCAGCATAAAATCTTAATTCATAGATGCAATAGGGTCCTATACCATAGTCATATTTTAACTATCTTAAATAAGAAGACGAAAATATACATAAATTAATAAGTATTAGTGAAAAAATTTTCTTTAAATATTAACTAGGTCACAAACTACAAGCGATTGAACCTGATTACTAATTGGGTATGACGTGTTAGGTACTAAGAATTTGATTGGTCGCCTGATTTTAAAAAGAATATGAAATGTCATGATGTTCTATAACCTAACAAAACATTTAACAATTTTGTGTTTGATGAATTTGTTTAATTATAACATCTAGTAATATTAACAATAATCATGTATTTATAAATAAATCAATTTGTAATATGAATTAAATTAATAATAATATTAATTAAATTAATATTGAAACTTCAAAACAGGCAAACATTAGCGTCATCCGTCGTCATACTTTGTGTAATAATATTGTCAAACTGTTTCAATGTTCTGTAATTTATTAGGAAGAAATCCTTGTTAAATGCTTATTATTTATGTTATTTATATTTAATAATAATTTCTTCGTAAATATAACGTATAAGTTTTTATATAAAAACTTTTCAGCTATGCAAACATGAAAAAAATTGTTTCCAGTATAACTAACAGTTTGTCCCATTGTTTGTCGATCACTCGTTAGTACCCGCTACGTCACGCACAAATTCTTAAACTTTAAAAATTCATATCTCGCTTATTACGTAAAATTTTTAAGTCGCGTTTGCACTGAAGTTCTTATTTTATCCTGTTCTTACAGGAAAAAAAAAAAATAAAAGAAAAATGGTATAGGACCCCATTCGTAGATCGGCCTTCTTTCAAAAATTTTACTGTAAGTCCATTTATCGCTGATATCTTTATGGATTATTTGGGAAAAGAATTTGTTCTTAAGAAAAAGAAAAAGTTAACAAAATTATAAATTCAATGAATTTTGTGACTATGTATAAAAAATCTGTTTGTGGCCAGCACTGTACCTCCCGCCAGTACTTCTGATGATGCCGCAACTGGCGATATTGTAAAATAAAGTAAAATACACTTTTCTTGTAAAACTAAACCGAGGGTTATTATTTATTTTTTAACTTTTATTAATTTAAATACATACATATTTATTGATGATGGAAACTATATTTTGTTCCTTTGCATTTGTATTACTATTGTTTTATTTACTATTACAATTTTCTTTTTAAAAAGTTACCATTTAAAATTTGAAATGATAAGTTCTTTGACAATGACATTTATCTGTTAGTTACTTATATTTGAAATCTGAACTGTGTAACAAAGAAATTGTATTTATTTTTAATACATTGGCTCCGGAAATTATAAAATAGATTATTTTATATATTTATCAATAAAATATATAAAAAAGTATGAATGCACCTGTAGAAAATTTAATAATCTTAATTTTTATAATAACAAATTCGCGAAAAAATTATATTTAACGGAATATTTCGAAGAAAAACTATTTTGAGCTACTAGTAAAGTGCCATTTCCGGTAATCCGATTTACACCATATTAGAATAATGTAGAGATACAAGGTTTCAGAATTTTCTGAATGATGGTATTTGAGTTAGACCGTTGACAACATCCATACACACACACACACACACACACACGCACAAAGAAATCATTGTGAAAATATTAAAATCGGATTCTCGGGACCTTAAAACGTGGTTATTTACCAAAATCTCAACATGTGATTTTTAGCTCGATCCCTATACCTCCCTTACCAGTTACTCAAATTATCCAATAAACATAAAAATGTCGTTTGTTTCATAATATGAATATCTAGTACTTATATGCAGAAGACAACTCATTCTATAATCCGAGTTAGAAATTAATTAGGACACAATCCGTATAGCGGCGAAGGATAACACGAACTATTATTATCCTTCTAGGTTTCGGCTTTCATTTACATCAATATTAGTATTATTGTTAGTAGGAAACAGTGATTTGTAGATTTTATTTTGTCCATTGCTTAGATATTTGGTGTTTTTAAGGCAGACATAAAACAAAATTACATAAGACCACCTATCAGCCAAAAATTAAATATTTTTTTATGGAGAAAATATGGATATTTTCAGGGTTGTATAATAAAAATGTTGTTAAAAGTTTATTAGTCAATAATCAAGAAGATATTACATTCAGTAAACATTAAAGCAGCATTTTTAACTCTGAACATTTTTAGTTATAATACAGTTACTAGAGATAAAGTGTAATTTTCTAATAACTTAAATCCTAATGTTGCTGAACATATTTAGGAAAATATCATAACACAGATAAATAACATATTAGTATAAGGGGATTAAAGTTGAACTTTCTAGAATCCTTAGAAATACAGAAAGCCATAAAAGGTAACAAAATTTTTATGAATGAACAAATAGATTTATAATAACGTATGTTTTGGCATAAATTTCAACATTTTTTTTTTTTGCAAAAAATAATGCTTTTACTTGAAGTGTTGTACTACATAATAATTAACAGTTTCATTCGCAACTATTTATAAACTTAAATAAAGAGGTCCTAGTTCTTCTACAAGGCGCAACATTCTGCGGACTCCTATCATTAGATCAGATTTTAAACTGCAACATTATGTTGTTGGTGGATCGAATATTAAAGTTTTTTTTGCATTTTTTTTCAATATTGAAAAACCATACATTTTCAAATTCTTTAGGGGGTGGGGGGTAATCACCCTTTTTACCCTCTCCATAGATTCGCCACTGATAAGGCAATGTTATATTCAAAATTAAATATTTCAACGCGGAGTATTTAAAAATTTGAATATAAATGAATACAATGAATTTTTTTTTCATTGTCAAAACCATTGTTTTTAGCTTATAAATTTAATAGTTGTGTCATTTTTATTGTTTAAAACAAAAGAACAGGAATAAATTTTACATAATTGAAAAGCAAAAGAGAATCTCTTTTGAATGGTATAACTTTCCACTATGGCATATATAAAATTGTAAATTTAGCATACAGGGGCGGATTGTCCTATCGGGCTATCGGGCAAATCCCGAAGGGCCGAATGGACCAAAGGGCCGGTGGGCCGCCTTCAATTAAATAATGTAGTCATAGAATATATTTTTTAATAATTTAAAAAATGTAAATTTTGAACAATTACTAATACTAACATTTTAAAAACATGTTATTTTTTTTAGTGAAACTTCGATAACTGGAAATTAAATATACCATAAAAAAGTTCGACTTATCAAAACTTAACGAAGTTCTGTTTCTGGTGGATTCCAGTTTTCACATCGAGATATTAAGGAATTCGATTAACTTTAACTTCGAGTTCTCAAATAAAAATATAAGTATGTATTTTGTATATCTGGCGGTATTACCAATGCATTTTGTTCCAAATATATTTTTATAGACCTAGGCTGGTAACAAAATAAAGTGTTTGGTGTTTCTGGACAGTTTTGAAATACATTATATACAATTACTTATATCGGATGGAGACACAAAAATATGTAAACAGTAGGATCATTTTTATAAATAAAATTTGGTATACATATACGAGTATGTATTCTTTTCACTCTGAAAAGGGCCGGATTAAGGATAATCGCCCGGGCCGATTTACTTCTCCAATCCGTCCCTGTTAGCATAATTACTCGTTCAAAAGTGATAAATAATATTGAGCTTAGCCAATCGAAAGAAATTAAAAAGTTCCCTAAATAACTGCAAAACAAAATTCAAGATAATTTCAAATTTGAAAGTTATTTGTAAAAATAATAAATAAAAATCTTATGTGGCCATCACATTATCTTTTGTCAATTTTGTATTTTGTACAAATCCCATACCATAAAAGTTCATTGGAAAAGATTCTATAAATATAGTAGAATTGTAACACGAACAAATACTATTTTTTATAAATTTCATATCGAAAGTTCCTTGGAAAAGCTGCCTGATTTATGAAAGTTAATGTCTTTATAATTCTTTAACTCTATATCTATTGAATATGAAGGAAAATGTATAAAAAAATTCAAAAATTATATTTAACTGCGATTTTTCAAGAAAAACTGTTAAGAACTTCAAATAAGGGTACTTCTGGTTGATCAATTATAACCAAAATCTAATCAGCCCTTCATATGGATGTAAAGAAGAGGAATACGGAAGAATGATAATTTTTAGAATTGTAGTATTGGAATTATTGTCGGATAAATATTTTTTCATACAAATACACACACACACAGACACACACACACAGACATACACACACACAAACACACACACACACAAACATACACACACAAACACACACACACGAGCGCGCGCGGGCGCCCATATAGACATCATTACAAAACTAGTAAAAATCTTATTCTAGGGACTTTAAAACGTGCTTATTCATTACAAACTCACTACCGAATTTTTTGGCCAAAGACAAAACCTTCCTTACCTAAAGGTGACGGAAGGTAAAAACTACAAAATTTTTATGTTTGCGTATATCTAGTGAGCCATAACTTTTTTCGGATAAACAGCTCACCGCTAAAATGTCCTCCTAATGGGACTAGTTACTAAGGAACTTTCTTTTTTAATCAATTTATAAAACTATATATTAAACATAAAACACAAGGAAATATAAATGTGACAATAGGAAAGTAGCATTTATGTGTTGTCTCATATATATTATAATAGAAATGAACTATGGAACCTTTAGTGTTTTTAGCTGTAATAAAATTCGATTCTACGGCATTAGTTATTGTACAAAATTATTCCCGTGCTAAGGATATGTCAGTACGCGGGAGGTGAAAAAATATCGTCATGGTCACTAATACACGTAACAATGACAACAAAGTTCAGATGATATATTTATATTTTCATTGAATATTATTCGAATAGAGAAGCCATATCATGAAGTTCGAAGAACCGACCCGGCTCCTGCTCGTGATAATACTAAGATTTGCACTCTTTTGTAAACTTCATCTTTCTTATTTCACTCCATATTGAAATCCCAACCTAAATAAATAAAAGTAAAATTTTCAATTTGGTGTAATCCTGCGAGTGTAAAGGAGCAAGCTCTGCAGAGCAATGGCGTACAGAGTACAGTGTGTACAGCGAGGTGATATTGCAGCTGGCAGGAGCCACGAGAAGCTGCTACGTGATTATGTTACGGAAGTACAGAATTGCCGAGGAATTCCCACGGAGTGGAATACCTACTAGCTACTACCAGAGCCGGTCAAGTGGGGGATTCACTGAATGCAATGTACCGGACCCTCGAACCAAAGGATATTTACATTTCAAAAATGTTGTTGTTGATCATTATGCAATTTCTCAAGGCATAAATTTTAAAAATATTAAAATACCTACCTTATTTTAAAAACAAAATTTGAATACATAAATATTTTAAAATTGTAAATTAAGTAGAGGTCTTGTCTTTATTGTCCATACACAGAAAAAAAAAGAATTGAAATTTTGTCTAATTATAATTAGATATTATTTTATTAGGCAATATATCTAATAATTTAGTATAATTTACAAATCTAAATTTAGCATTTTAACTAACCCATACATACATAAAATCACGCGTTTCCCACTTAGTGGGTTTGCAAAAACCCGAAAATAATAAGAAAAGGGATGAAAGTAAGAGCTCCACTGAATCACTTAACTCTTTTTAAAAACATTCTTCTTTCGCCTTGCCCAAAATCATCATAACATTCATACAAAGAACATATTAATGTGACCGATTTTCGGTAGCGAATAACCGCATCCGGACCACAATAATAGTTACGCAACAATCATCATTCGCCACACATTCCTATCCATGCACACTTCTTTCACCGCAGCCACATTCATAAACGTATTCATACATAATAACATATTAAAGTGACCGATTTTCGGTAGCGAATAACCGCATCCGGACCACAATAATAGTTACACAAAAATCATCTTTCGCTACACATTCCTGTACGAACATACTTCATTCTTCTTGTCCACATAAAAGTTCAGCTGTCTCTCCATTCTCATAAAACATTCTTACTAACCATACATCTTCACACCACAATAATTACGAAACAATCATCCTTCGCCACACATTCCTATCCAGGCAAACTTCTTTCGCCTCAGCCACATTCATAATCGTATTCATACATGCTCTTCTTCTCTTTCCACTCGGAAACTTACGCTCCTTCAAAACAGTACCAATCACATCCATCCACATACACACTGGACGGCCACGCAATCGAACACCCTCAACTTTACCAACATATATGCGTTTTACAAGTCGTTCACTCATTCTCTCCACATGACCAAACCATCTCAACTGACTCACTCCAACTCTCTTAACAACATTCTTCCTAACCATACATTCTTCATACACCAAATTATTCCTCACGCGATCCCGTCTTGTATACCCACAAACACCACGTAAATACCTCATTTCCACAGCAGTCACTTTCCTTTTATGCTTTCTCGTCCATGCCCAACATTTACTTCCAAACATCAAAGCAGGCACCAGCACTCCATTATATACACTTAACCGAGCTTCTCTAGATACGTTTACGTTACGAGCAAAACGAACTCGAAGTAGATAATAAATATTTTGTAAAAAATCGTTAAATTAAATAAGTAAATAGTTATTTTAATTACTTATTTTATTTAATTTTACTATATTTTGGCTTCTTTATTTTTGTCTTACAATTTTCGTTGATTTATCTAATGAATTAGGTAAATAAATAGAAAATTTAAATTTGTATTTAGTTAATTTCTTTATTTATGTTTATTGTTTAAGGTTTGACATATTGTAAAAAGGTGAGCGACCGCTTTTTTTATGAACATGAAGATTTTTGGAATGTTAATGAGGACTAAAAGTACTACAAACCCTGATATTTTATAGCTTTCTCCCCAAAATACCCCCTATTATTCGTCTAAAATAACTGTCTTAATCCCGTATTACACTAGCGGGTTTTGAAGCGGTTGGCGGGTGACTTCTCGACCAATAGGAGCGCGGCGGTTAGCGGTTGTGGTTGCGGGTGAAGGAATAGCGGACAGGCTATTTTTTCACCGCACCCGCAGCCAATCACAGAGCGCGATACTGTCACGTGACTGCCTTGGTTTGACATGTGCTATAATTTTTTTCTGTGTCGGTGCAGCATTTTTCTGTCATTTTGGATTTATTGGCTTAAAACGAGAATGACTGCTTACAAAAAAGACAAGAATCTGATTTCTTTAGAAAAGGAATTTTTAGTCCTAGATTTAACAGAGAGGAAGTCTATATTATGGGACACTGCTAACAGTGCTAACTTGTATCTCCTCTGTCTTCGCAAAACTCTTAACGTATCCATTGTTTTTTCACGAGTTCACCGCCATCTCGAACTATTCTCTTCTTCGATAAAATGTCAGGACGAATGAACAGTGGTTGTTCAACTTAATTGTTACAGTGGTGGTGTGGCGGAGTAGGAGCGTGGCGGGAGCGGCAACCGCACCACATAGTATGATTGTAAGAACCGCCATCCGCACCCGTCAACCGCTTCGAAACCCGCTAGTGTGATACCGGCTTTATAACCGTATCACACTAGCGGGTTTTGAAGCGGTTGGCGGGTGCGGTTGCGTGTGCGGGTGACTCTTCGACCAATAGAAGTGCGGCGGCTAGCGGTTGCGATTGCGGGTGAAGGAATAGCCGACAGGCTATTTTTTCACCCGCCAACCGCACCCGCAGCCAATCACAGGGCCCAATACTGTCACGTGACTGTTTTGGTTTGACATGTGCTATAGTTGTCGTCTATGCCAGTGCAGCATTTTTCTGTCATTTTGGATTTGTGGACTTAAGGCGAGAATGACTGCTTACAAAAAAGGACAAGAATTTGTTTTCTTTATAAAAGGAATTTTTACTCCCAGATTTAATAGAAATGCGACCCACATTATGGGACACTACGGTCGAGTGCTACAAAAGGTCTGATCTGAAAAGGCAGGTTTTCATAAAACTTAGTGTAAAATTACATGAACGAACATGCGATATTTGTCGGGGTCTTCCAGCTAAAACTCCATAAATTAATTATGATGATAGCCCAGTTCTCTCCTTCTAGCAATCCAATGTCATACCCAAATGTTCCTGTTGGGAAGGCTATCATAATATTAGAGATAAAAGTTCATAAAAAATAGCGGTCACCCACCCTTTTACAATTTTTTTTTGACTTTAGCCAGTACATGAATAATTTAAACGGCATTACATCCACAAAATATAAGACCTTTTAATAATATATTTTGAAATACGATTATTGTATATTTCGAGAAAATAAATAAAAATTGCGATCTTTATAAAAAATGTTTTTTTTTTCATGAATTAATTACTACATCTATTTATTTATGTTCATTATTAAAATTATTATATTTTGTATTTTTATCTTCCGTTTTCCTAGGTAAGGAAGGCACAAGGATAGAGCTACCTCATACAAATTTTGATAATTAGACACATTTTAATCACTAGAATCCGATTTCAAATTTTTTACTGTTTTATAGTGTTATAAAAATTAAATACTATTTAAGCTATTAAGCAGAAAATGGCAACATTAATCAAATCGGCTAAATTTATTATTTTAAGCTTAAATTCGTTGAATGTTCCACCATTTTCTTTTATTATTACCAAGCAAAAGTGTGTTTGAGAAACTATACTTTCTTATTGTAAATACAGTTTTTTAAAAAGTTTTTCCCCCAAATTTCTCGCACGCTTTTCAGATGGAGACCTGGAAAATTAACATTTTGGACTTTGCTCATGCATCGCGAAACAATACATTTCAATATACATATAAGTACACAAAAATAATGATTAAAAATTGGAATAATAATTTTTAAGAGTAGAGATGAAGTACAGGGTGTCTCATTTTCGATATTTTTTTAGGGTTTCTCGAGAAATATTAATGATAGAGCAAAATCGTTTGCACATTCCATAGTCAACTTTTTGAGAAAAGTTTAATAGTCACCACAGGAATTTTCGATTTTGTTTTGTTTCTGAGCTACAGGCAAAAACTTGTTTTTCGCTCATTTCGAAAATATCTCATAACTTATTTATTATGGCAGTTAGAGGAAAATTGTTTTAACAAATTTTGTACCGTTTTTTAGGTAACATAAAACGGCGTAATTCGATTTTATTTTTATTATGATTTTTTAAATGGCAACCTATGTTGAAAATAGTCTAATCTTTTTGCTTATTTTATAGGCTTTTCAACGATATATAACAAATCTATATTCCTTTATTTTACACATGAATAACATATGAATTATTAATTTTTTGGGGTGAAAAAATTGAAAATGATTAAGAAACAAATGACAAAAACTATTATAGTTCATCATTTGTTTCTTTTTAATATTATTTGCTTCAGTTTTACACATATTTTTAATTTATTTACTTTAAAGCATATTAAACCATTTTGGGGGATTACACCATTTTTTTTTATAATTTCATCTGAAAATATTAGGAAAACTAAGACTATTGATGAAAATCCGGTGAAAAAATTCCTATTAATAAGCGAGTTATGGTCTCCCGAATTTTGAAAAGATTGACGTGACGTCACATTTATGTGTTTTTATATCAAACTGTTTTCACCATGGACCTAAATGTTCTTGAAATATATGCTATTTTAAGTTATATTTACATAAAAATAAATGAATATTATAAAAACTGTATAAGTCTACATACTTTATTATTACAGGTGTATTTAAATTATTAAGTTTAATGCAAGAAATTTATGTTAAAATAAAAACTGTTTGGAAACTGCAGTACAGGAATGTTAGCCCCTCCTTTCGAATTTGAATTTCTTAAATTCCATTGGTAGTAATCCCCACCTCCTAACACGCTACTTGTAATGCATGTATAGGCGGTTTCTCGGTCGCCAATCAAAATATTTTCATATTAGTGTCGAAGCGCAATAACAAAAAACCCTTTATTTCCGAAATATCTCAATTATACCATTTCATTTTTTTTATTAATATTCGTTATTCAGCATATACATTCGTATTTTTTTGCTATTTACCTTTAATTCGATTGAGCCGTAATCCCCCATTGTGACGTCGATAAGTAATAATTTAACTAATCCAAAAATAATTGGTTTAGAATAATTTTGAGAAAATAATTAATAGATATGGAATCAAAATATAAAAAAATGATGAAATATTAAAGTGTTTTTCATTTGTTTCTTAATAATTTTCAATTTGACGTGTTGTACCACTCGCTTACGCTCGTGCTTACAATTTTCACGTCCCGTGCCTAAAACACTATCATTTCATTTCGCAACTTATTAGCTAAGCTATTTATGTTATTTAATTGTTTTAATCTTACAATGCAATAACAAAACAATTTTTTACAATAAAACCAACGCATATTGCAACAGTTTTTTTTTTGCAACTATGAATACAATTTGAATCTGGGGTTCGAATACATTTCAATTATTTTAGTCCCCGTAGGACTGGCCCTGTCGCAAAAAATATAAGACCGGTCCTGCCCTAGTTCACTTCACAGTGCCAGTGTGCACCACACTCACTACCTTTGTGACTACCACTACGACACAACATGAGAAACACGTGACGAAAATACCACCTGGGAAGCGAATTCGCATTCGGGACTTGTCTGAGGTTTGTTTTTGATAAAAATCTTCAACTAGCGCCGCTGTGCTTTAAAACAGATTGGAAGTCTGCTTGCTGAGAATTGAGATTGCGAGGTAACATTGTGAGTAATTTGATTAACCCATGCACTGTTCGTTGTATTAATTTCTGAAATGAAATAATGTTAAATTATTAAGAAAATAAAATTACACGAAATTAATGGTTTCACAAATTTCATCACCGGACGGGGTATATTCATAATTAGAAAAGTTTATTAATGGTGAGTCGATAACATCTGCTTATTGAAATGAATTTCGTGTAACTGTGGGCTTTTCTGATTTCTAGGTTTTCCAATATATTTATTCTTAATCCTTTTTTCGCAATATACAGAATGAGTCTTTGAAATGACTTTCTTCGATATATCTCCCTTATTATTAGAAATACAGCAAAAATTTATTCACAGTATTTATTTGTCTACCCAAGGAGCATACGTAAAATTATTGTCACATATCTGCATATGTGACAATAATTTGTTGTATGTTGCATTACGGCTCAGCGAGAATTGTTTGTCTTTTTATTTCCTTGTACGAAGTAAGCTATTGTAATTGCGAAAAATTTCGGTTTCCATATATTAATGGAAATATCCATTTTGACCATCCCTGAATCCATTTTGACTAATTTCGTCGTGACGTCTGTACGTACGTATGTACGTATCTCGCATAACTGAAAAACGGTAAGCCGTAGAAAGTTCAAAATTTGTATGTAGGACTGTTATAATATAACATCTAGTTGTGCACCACTTTTAGTCATTACATCTTCCTAACTTTTCTAATTTGGTATATAAGACTTCTGTATCAATGGGAATAACATAATAGATTTTGGTTAAAATATTCTAACCGGAAGTGATACTTTACTTGAAGCTGTTATCAGTTTTTCTTGAAAAAAAAAAAGATGTGGCCAACACATGACCTCCCGCTAATTCCATGTTTAAAATAGCAGTGAGTTTTAAGTAAAGTATCATTTCCGGTTAATCGTTTGTAAATAAAATCTAATTTGTTGTTCAATAAATAGAAAACTGTAATACGAAATTTTGGATTGTTTTATTGTTTTTCCTCAAAAATCTGTTAGAGCTCCAAATTAATTACTATACATCCGATTTATCATATATAGTTAAAATCTAATATGTTGTTTCAAATTATATATGAGTTTTAAATACCAAATTTCAGAAGTTTTGGATCATATTTTAATAGGCTTTAAGGAAAAATCGTCACACACATACATTCTTATAAAAATCAGCATCATCTTCTAGGTGCTCTAAAACGCAATCTTTGTAAATTCTTCGCCGTACATGATCCATTTCGTAAATGTATAGTTGTAAATTAATATTAATTTATAGTCCTGCAAAAATAGCAATTAGCAAATTTAAAACAGATCATCCTGTACATCTAACATTTATGTATGATGGAAAATATATTATTTTTACAAACCTTAATTAAATATTTTACTATTATATTGTCCTTAACACTGTTTCATTATTAATTTTAATATACATAATTGCTTCCTGTCAGTGATATTTGTTTAAGTATGTCAAAATTGTCATTAAAATTATATTTTTGTTTGACGCATAGGCTAGGTGATTGAAAATAAATTATATTATATATTCATATTTAAAGTTATTTAGAGTTATTTACTAAATGTTATTATCGTAGAATTGAAGATTGTACCATTATATTCAATTTTAATTAGTAAAAGGTGCTAAAAAAATTATATTCAATAAATTTTTTACAAGAAAAACTTATAAAATCTTGTATAAATGATACTTCCGATTATCCGATATACACTAAAAACTAATGAGCACTTCCCATATTAGTATAGAATGGGTTTACAAAATTTCAAATTTTTCTGATTGATAGTATTTGAGTAATCGTGTTCACAATATCCACACACACAGACACATACAGAGACACCACATACATACCTATAGACATCATTGTAAAAATGTTAAAATCGGATTCTAAGGACATCAAAACGTGCTTATTAAATAAAATCTCTATATGCGATTTTTAGCACGATCCCTTACCTAGGGTAGCGGGAAGTAAAAATGGTGTGATTTTAATTTTAGAAATAAATGCTTCAAATAAAAGTTTTAGAGAATTGAATACTGCGTCTAAAACATCATGTATGATTAAATTAACTCTTTGTATAAGCGAGATATGTAAATTTAAAAATTATGTTATGGTGTTATTTTGATTTTAGAAATAAATGCTTCAAATAAAAGTTTTAGAGAATTGAATTCTGCGTCTAAAACATCATGCATGATTAAATTAGCTCTTTGTGTAATAGGTTTTTGTAAATTGTAAATTAAGTTTGCTATGGATTAGGACAAAAAATTACAAAAAAATAAAAAAAATGTCAATGTCAATAATACATATTTTAATTACTAACAAAATATGTATAGTTTAACAGGCGTACAAGGAAGTCATGTGGTGTCCACATCAGATTTTTTTTAAAATAGAGCACCCTATATATTTTCATATATTTTGAATTGTAATTCCAATACACATTATAAAGTTCTTTTTAGATTTCCTCAACTTAAACAATTTATTTCATTTTTTCTCTAAAAAATACCTAATACACGCATTGCTTTATAAAAACTTTAAAAAGTTTTCTTTTTCTGTACAATGATAAACTAAACTCTATGTATTCATATATTTTTTTAAATGTTAAATAAAGCGAATGCAATTTACTCAATTTCAAATGACTATAATTCGTCATTTTCAAATGGAACATTCTATATTTTATTATTCAGTTGAATTTCTTTTTGTATTATCTTTATAAATATGTTATTAAGGGTACCCTATTCCTAAAACCAATCATTTCGGAGTATTTCACCATTTTTCTATAAAGTTGTTCAATTAAAAATTAAATCTATTATTCCATGAAAATTGTGAGAAATAATTGGAATAATAACAGTAGTTATAATTAACCAATAAATAAAACTGTTTATTATTAATATTAGTGTGATAATATAATAATTATTACTCAATTGCGCTAATATTAATAATAAACAGTTTTATTTATTGGCTAATGTATGTAGCTTACAAAATTGTTTAATTAGGTAACCATAAGATTGTTCATAGACACCCTTTTAATAATGCAGGAATTTACAAAATCTCTTGCCAAAACTGTGATTACAAATAAACAAATACACATAGGACATAGGGCAAACCGAGGGGCAAACAAAAACAAAAATTTAATATATAAAGAACATATGTAAATGTCTAGTTTCAAAAATTAAAACACCAGTTCTAATGTAGCTAAACACAGGTCAGTAGACATTGTTCATTTTTAATAGTATCGAAATTTTGGATGAAAAAATAAAAAATGAGCCGATTTATTATTTATAAATAATACACTCCTCTGGATTAAATATACGTCAGTTTAACTGGGTCTGTACAAAAGCGATTTAATTATATATTCAACCCCTATTGACATATACAAGTATGCGGGTGTCACGAATTGACATTAATAAGCACTTCATATAACAATGGATAAATCACTGTAATTTTCCTTTTATACGTTCAAAATTGTCATAGGAGAGGAGCGTGTACTGTTTTGTTGACGTTTTGTTGTATTCCCCGGGTTCACATACCTCCAGTGTGCGCTAATCAAAGTTCTTTCTTGTAGCACGTAGGGTGTGCAAGTAGGGTGCGATTTTCCCACAGTCGTTGCGCAGCGACACGACCACAACCAACAACCAACCCTCTCCTGTAAGGGTAGGTGTTGTGATCTTGTCTTGAAAGCAAGACAAGACCAAGACAAGAAGTAATTTTTATTTTCCGAGACAAAATAAGATAGTAACATCAAGAATCAAAATTTCTTGTCAAGAAATCTTGATTTCTTAACAATAAATTTCGCAAATCCGCATTTCGGATTAATAAAAATTTGTATCTATGGTATGTCTAAATATTCCGGTAAATAAGTCGACTATGTAATGTAGAAATATATAAGTAGATAATATTAGTCAAAACAAAACAAAAAATATAACTACTTACACGAAAACGTAAACAGTTATCTCTATTTCATTTTTAAACGAAAATCAGACTTATTTTTTGCAGTGGTAGCTGCGTTTGATGAATTATCATTATCATCAGTACTTTCGTTAAAGTTGTCTTTGTAATAACTATTTTTCCTCTCACTAAGAGAGGTACTGGATTCATGACAAAAATCGCATATGCGAATTTTAGTAAATAAATACGTTTTAAGGTTACTAGAATCTGATTTTAACATTTTTACAATGACGTCTCTCTCTCTCTCTCTCTCTCTCTCTCTCTCTCTCTCTCTCTCTCTGTGTGTGTGTGTATGTGTGTGTGTGTATAAGTGTGTATGTGTGTATGCATGAGTGTGAATTCTATAAGACTAAAGTCCAATTTAACTTTGTATTCTTTAATCTGACATCAGATATATTTTTTTGATAAACTCTGTAAGGGTCGTAAATAATATGAAACAGAAGTACTAACTGTCCATTCATTATCAGAAATTCTAAATTTTTTTAAATGTTCATTATTGTAACATCAAAGTAGCATTTAACTAAAATGGTAATGGGTAAGGGAAGACGCCAACGCTACACATATGAGTGTTCGGATTGGATAAAACGATAGAGAAAGAGGATTCCCCTAAAATATCAAGAATCAAGAAATATCAAGAATTCTTGAAACAAGACAAGAAATACGTCGCCAAGAAATAAGCAAGACAAGAAATTTTTATTTTCTTGTCTTGAAAATCAAGCCCAAGACAAGAAATGATCAACAAGACATGATTACTTGTCTTGAAACACTAATCGTTCGATTCCGATCGCGTCTCATATTGTGATTGTATGAGCAATATGGTTGGTTGTCAAAAACCAACAACAAAGCAAAGAATAAAAATTTGTTGTGGCCAGGACAAGACCTCTCACCCTTTCCAAATTTGGCAATATAAGTACTATTGTATTTAACATTACTAGTACACAAAAAAATTCTAATTAAATCTATTGTATTAATTCTAATGAAATTAAGGTTTGTAAAAATAATATATTTTCCATCATACATAAATATTAGATGTACACGATTCGATTTAAGTTTGCTATATGTTTAAAAATCGCATATTGAGATTTTAGTGAATAACCACGTTTTGATGTCCCCAGAATCCGATTTTAACATTTTTACAATGATGTCTGTGGTTATATATATATATATATATATATATATATATATATATATATATATATAATGTGTGTGTATGTGTGTGTGCGTGCGTGTGGATCGTGTGAACATGTTTACTCAAATACTATCAATCAGAATCAGAAAAATTGAAATTTTGTATACACATTCTATATTAATGTGGTAACAACTCATTAGTTTTTAGTGTAGATCGGATAACCGGAAGTATCACTTATCCAAGCTTTTAACAGTTTTTCTTGTAAAAAATTCATGGAATATAATTTTTCAGCAACTTTTACTAATAAAAATTGAATATAATGGTACAATCTTCAATTCTATGATAAAAGTATTTAGAATAACTTTAAATACATTTAAATATTTTAATAACAATTTTGACATATTTAAACAAATGTCACTGTTAGGAAGCAATTACATTAAAATTAATAATGAAAGCGTATTAAGGAGATTGTATTGATTCTAATGAAATTCAGATTTGTAAAAATAATATATTTTCCATCATACATAAATATTAGATGTACAGGATGATCCAATTTAAGTTTGCTATGTCTGCAGCACTATAAATCAAACAGCTGTCAATAAGCACGTGTTATTAAAGTGTCAAATATTAGTTTACAATTACGCATTAATGAAATGGATCATGTAAAGCAATAGATATATGCAAAGGAACTTAATATAGTTTCCAGGATTAGTAAATACATATGTAGATATGTATTTAAATTAATAAAAAATAAATAGCGGGAGGTACTGTGTTGACCACATCATATTTTTGTATAAAAGATTTAAGTTTTGGTCGTATGCATTGTAATTGCCGTCCGTTGTAAATAATACTCTTTGTGAAAGCTTAATGTTAAATAAAAAGTAAAAGAAGAATGAAAAGTATTTCTATTTGTATGACATATTTAGATTGGCAAAAGGTTTTCCTGTATTTGATGTAATGCGAGTATATGTTGTAGTAGAAACTATAGATGCATACCTACATATGTACAAATGCACAAATAAAAAATCTGTATTACTTTTTCAAATATACCTACAAAAGTTAACAGGGTAAAATGGACTCATTCTTTGTCCCTTTCTCTGCGCCCAGTTTGCACTCGTAAACGCGCAAGTGCATTTTTTTTTCTTCTTTATACGTGTGTTATATGATACGTGGAGAAATAGGTGCACGTTGGCACGTTACGGGTTATTGTTATTGCTGTAATAGTTCTCACAGCTTTTTTACAGGATTTTATTAAAACTTTTTTAATACGGGAGGTCTCAGTCATCTAGTACACTACTGCTAACTTTTTAATTTGAAAAAGTACGATTTTGATTAAATTTTTCAATTTCTTTAGCAAAGTAAGCCATACAGTGTGTTCAGAAAAAACCTAATTCGGAGGAGGCTATGAACACAGAAACGTATGTCTGATCATTATTCAATTCAAAAGTCAAGGTGTCAAAATTGATCGTGAAATGTAATTTTAAGGAGAAAATATAATACAGAAGGATACATAATATGGCCGTTCACCGTTTTCTAATTTATTTCTATTTCTAAAATAAAGATTCAAGAAGAAAAGCTTTGATTCCTTTAAATAACATTTTTGACAATATCTCGGTCAAATTGACATTTAATTAAATTGACATACGTTTTTTTGTTCATAGCCTACTCCGAGTTTGGATTTTTTTGAACACACTGTTATTCTTTAAATAAATTGTTTAAAATACCATAAAAACAAATTATTGTTATTTCAATTTAAACACAGAATTTAAAATAAATAATCAAATTGTAAACCATTATTTGTAAAAAAAAATATTTCGAATGTTCGCCATTTTTTACCTCCAGCTACCCTTCGTAAGGGAGGTATAGGGATCGTGCTAAAAATCGCACATCGAGGTAAATGACTACGTGTTAAGGTCCTTAGAATCCAATTTTAACATTTTCACGATGATATCTGTATGTACGAGCCCTGCGCCAAAAGAATTCGCCTACATCCCTTCTCTTTACAAGGTAGCTACACATTTATTAATTACGATAGCGCATTTTATGTAAGCAATTAATTAACTCTAATAACTTAAAGTAAGTTTAGGAATAATAATTGAACAATTTCCTTTTATATGAAAAATTATAATAAATAGATGTGGGCGAATTCTTTTGGCGCAGGGCTCTTACATATATGGATTTTGCCTACGCTCTAACTCAAATACCATCATTCAGAAAATTCCGAAACCTTGTATTTCGACTCTATTCTAATATAGAAAGAAACAATATATTTTGGTGTAAATCGGATAACCAAAAATGGCACTTTACTTGAAGCTCATAATGATTTTTCTTCAAAAAATGCCTTTAAGTGTAATTTTTTCGTATTTTATGTCATTATAAAAATTAAAGATTATTGAATATTGTACAGGCATACATTAATACTTTTTCTATATATTTTACAGATAAATTTGAAAAAAATTATAAATCTCAGAGCCTATGATTTAAAGATTCCTTTGTGTCTCAGAAAAATGTCAGTGTCAAAAAAATAATCACTTCAAATTAACAATGACGACATTTTATAAAGAAAATTTTAAATAAAGCATTAATTATATGAAAGGACTATAGTTTGCAGCATTAGCAAGTATGTAGGTATGTATTTAATTTTAAATTAATAAAAATTAAGTAGGGGGAGGTAATGTGTTGGCTACATCAGATTTTTTATTTATAATACTACATAAGAATTAATTTTGATAAAATATTACTAGAAATAGGAATGTCCTTAGATGAAGTCCATGACTTTTTCACAAACTTTTTTTCTTTGATATTTAATAATTGAATCGTTCACGGATCTAAATATTACAAAATAACGAGCAAAATTACTGTACAAAAATATAGTTACCACGTACTACTTATTTACCACACTGTAAAGCAAAATTTATGTACTTTTCGAAAATATTAAAATAATATAGCGTGTTCCATTAGAATTTGGGTATCAGATACTCCAGAGCTGACTGTACTAGAAGAATTCTCGATACATTTTATTATCTGTATTATCTATGGTAAATAATATCGCAGATATTTGTTGGTTACTTTTCATATGGACTTCCTCGTATTTATTAAACAGTACTTGGAACATATGTTGTATATAGAATAGTGATTTCCATATTCTAATAAGCTATCTAAAATGAGAGCTGATTAGAAAATAAATTATTTACTAGGAAAATAAATTTTGTTCGTTTTTATTTGACATAAACATATTTTTAAAATAAATAAATAAATATAAATATATCATCACGGCATATTACCCATTTCTGAGTGTGCCAATCTGCGTGTATCATAGATGTCGATAATGATGATGACATATTTCTACCGTTCGTTTACCAGGCGTTCCTCATGGGCACTCATTGCTGGCGTGGAGAGTGTACAACAGGGGTCACTTTTGTGCCATTTAAAATTCGAAATATTTGGCGGTGGACGGGATCGAACCCATTTTCCAGATTTACGACCAGACACTCAGGCACGTGGCCACGGGACCCTATAAAACATATTTTTAAGCTAACTAATAATAATTTGAAGATGAAAATATTATTTATTACCTAAATAAATTTATTAGGAGGTGTACATCACGGGCCTTAATTTCAGGTTTTTCCGTATTTTATAAACTGGTCAATGATACATTGCGAGATGTTTTCGAAATGAGCGAAAATGTGTTTTATCCTATAACTAATAAACAAACGAAATTATAGAAAATATCTGTTGTTGATGTTACCCAAGAGAAGTATCTCAAACAAATATTGAAAATGAGACATCAGTATTTTCTTGTTATGGAAGTGTTTGGTTTTGCAATGAAAAACAGAAAATGAGATAGTTTGTACAAATTCTATTTTCGAAAGCATAACTTCAATCTAGATGTAATAACAATGTTTGCGTTTCATACTTTCTTACTTAGAATCGAGTAAACAGCAGAATAATGAGTAGTATACATTCTAATAGTCTGTATGTATAATGACTATCTAATTTGTCTGCAGACGGAGAAACGATTTCATCTTTGTGCAAATAATGGGAAGAAAATATTCATATCTTTCACATTCCTTACATTCTTCATCGTAAAAGATAATTCAGTCAAAAGTTTATGTAGTCGTTTAGATAGTTTTATCTTTTACATATAAAATTCAGTTTCTATAACTTTATTTTTATGAAATGAGTATGTCTCGTTTATTATCCTTTCATGAAGTTGTTTATGGTTTTATTGTATGTATTTTTACATTATGTATTTTCAATATGTTCACGTCCATTATTCAATAATACGAGTAACTGTATTTTTATTTACTACCACTGACAGTTAATTAGACTTTGTTTTTACTCAACTAATATAAACCTTAAAAATCTGTTGTGGCCAGCATAAGACGTCTCGCTATTTGCTATTTCCAAATTGAGCTATATAAGTACAAATATTGTTTTTAACATTTCTGGTACTCACAGACAAAAATTTTGTTTACATCTATTATTAATATATTTTTTAATTATTCTATAAATAAGTTTCCTCCTACTCTTCTAAATTTTAGAAATTCTTCAAATTCATTGACGAGATTGACCGTATTTCTGATGCGTATATGTGATATATGTATGTATCTATAATTTTAAATATTTAATTAATAATTACATAAGATATATTAAATGTACTTCTCAGAATAAGCCTTCAGTAATGTATCTGGATTTTCTGTCAATAATATTTGTAATAACATAAATTTTCAAAAGTGATATCTAAAAGATTTTTTTTTATGAAACTACTACTTCCGGTTGCCCAATTGTTACCAAAATCTTTTCAGCTCTACCAATTAATGTGAAATTAAGAAATACGTAGTTAAATTGGTCTTCAGTCTTATAAAATCTGAGAAACCGTCCCTCCAACATCCACACACACACACACACATCGTAAAAATGTTAAAATCGGATTCTTGTGACCTTATTGGATCTTTATATGTAAGAGTTAGTTAAAAAAGAGTGTTGTCTCCATTCGTGGTACCTACTCTGATTAGGGTCATATTTTAATCAAATTAATAATAAACTTTATATGCATTTTTCTCAAAAAAAAATCATCGTTGTGCGAGGGCATAAAAATATTGTATTATATTCATAGTTAAATTCACTAATGAATAAAAAATAAAAATACATGTTCACATTCAATAAAAAATCTGATGTGGCCAACACAAAACCTCGCGCTATTTAATTTTTATTACCTCATCTTCAGGAAAAAAAAAAAAAACCTCGAAATGTGCATTGTACTATATTTTTAAATAATTTTTATTAATTTAAATACATACCTACCTACGTATTTACTAACGCTGCAAATTGTTTCATTGCAGAAAACTATTGCTTTATTTACTATTTTCTTTTTAAAATGTCACTATTATTAATTTGAAGTGATAAGTTTTCTGACAGTGACATTTACTGTCAGTTACATTCATTTGAAAAATGAACTGTGTAACAAAGGAATAGTTTTTATCTTAGGCTTCGCGACTAATAAAAAAAATTATTTTTAAATTTATCTGTAAAATATATAGAAAAAGTATTAATGTATTCCTGTAGAAAATTCAATAATCTTTAATATTCATAAGACATAAAATGAATGATAGTATTTGAGTTAGAGTGCAAACAAAATTCGTACACATACACACATACACACATACACACACACACACACACACACACATACACACATACAGGCATTATCGTGAAAATGTTAAAAATGGATTCTAGGGACCTTAAAACGTGGTCATTTACTAAAATCTCGATATTAGATTTTTAGCACGATCCCTATACCTCCCTTACCAAGGGTAGCGGGAGGTAAAAAGTTAGGTTTCGTATTTTGTCTAAATAGAAATTGTTTGTCCAATTAACCCAATTTAAAATATATGTGTTTTTTTTTTCGAATTCTTGTATGATGTCTGTAAAACTGAATGTTAAAACGAATGTATTTATGTGTACATGAATTTATGTTTAAGAATATGTAAGATCTTACTAACCCTGAGGGAGGTATAGCAATTTCGAATAAATGTTAACACAAAGTTTAATGCAGATTTATAACAAGCGTTACAAACTTTACCAGTAGTATGTTGAGAAGGATATTTTGAGTCTTATTCCCTTTAGTTACTAAAATACAAGAAGTTAAAGTGTTGCAAACAAAAGTTAATATTCAAATGTTGTTAATTATAATATTTTTGAAAATCAAAATGCTTATACGTTGTATTATGACTTGGCATTGTTGTACTTAAATATAACATGTTATATATATAAATATACAAATTATTAATGATAGTTGAAGATAAAGCCACTCTATTATGTTTCAAATTTTTTTATTTAAAATGTATGTATATTTTGGCAATTACGCCGTGCTCAGAACTAAACTTACAAGAAAGAGAAAGTTTAAGTTATAGATGAAAATATTAAAGGGATTAAAGAATACCCAGAAATGGAGATGTAAATAATTCCAACTGCTCATTCATCAATTTTTTCCTGTGGCTTTCTGAATTTTCCTTGCTTCTAACAGGTTTAACTTTAATCCCCTGTTCTTTTATGAATTACTTTGAAACTATTTGTTGACCAATTGTGATAATTCACAATGAGATATTCGGCAATGTTCTATGAATTTGGCTAATTGAATTTCCAATTATTTAAATGTTTCTTGTATCTGATGTCAAAATTTCTACAGGTTTTTCCGACGTAAGAATATTCACAAATGTTACAATTAATTTCATATACTCCACTATTTAACATTTTATCTGTTGTTCTTATTTTATTATCTACTGCTATACATTTAATATTATTTTTATTGTAAAATGGAGTTTGAATATTGTGTTGTTTTAAAATTTTAGATATTTTAACACTTGTTATTTTTATGTAAGGTAGTTTCCCATAGATTTTGTCATTTGGTTTTGGACCGTCTTGTTCAGTGAAAAATGTTTTTCTGTATTTATCTTTCAGTTTCTGGCGTAAAATTTTGTTAACATCGTTTCGTTTGTACCCACTGTTCAGTGCAATTTGATATATTATATTTATTTCGTTTTTAAAATCTTTTTCTAATAGTGGTATAGTAATTATATATTATATTATATTTTATAGCACAAAAAAATTATTACAAATCAAAAAAATCTTTTAAAGTATAAAATGAATGTTGCTTCAAGAAAAATATTAAATCTTTTTTAAAGATCTTAAAATTATTAGCATTTTTTAAATTATTTGGCAAATTATTAAAAATTTCTAATCCTATTCTATATGGAGAATTTTTCACAATATTTAATTTTGAATGTTGTACATAAAAGTCATTTTTACCTCCCGCTACCCTAGGTAAGGGAGGTATAGGGATCGTGCTAAAAATCGGATATAGAGATTTTAGTGAATAAGCACGTTTTGATGTCCCCAGAATCCGATTTTAACATTTTTACAATGATGTCTGTAGGTATGTATGTGTATGTGTCTGTGTGTCTGTGTGTCTGTGTGTCTGTGTGTGTGTGGATCATGTGGACACGATTACTCAAATACTATCAATCAGAAAAATTTGAAATTTTGTATATCCATTCTATACTAATGTGGGAAGAGCTCATTAGTTTTTAGTGTATATCGGATAACCGGAAGTATCATTTATACAAGCTTTTAACAGTTTTTGTTGTAAAAAATTCATTGAATATAATTTTTTAGCAACTTTCACCAATACAAATTAAATATAATGGCACAATCTTCAATTTTACGATAATAGCATTTAGTAAATAACTTGAAATAACTTTATATTATATTATAAAATAATTTATTTTTGTACATCACTTTGCCTCTGCGTCAAACAAAAACAATACTTTAATAACAAATTTGACACATTTAAACAAATGTCACTGTCACGAAGCAGTTTTCATTAAAATTAATAATGAAACCGTGTTAAGAAGAATTTAGTAGTTTAAATATGATTCTAATGGCATTAAGGTTCATGTGCTGGCCACATCAGATTTTTTGTTCCTGGTATTGTGACTATGCAAGTCACTGATCACGGGAAAAGCTTTTTGATTCTTGTAAATTAATATACACGATTCATAAATATAAATACTTGTAAGAGTGAGAATATTATATTTTTTAAATAAATTTTTACACGACGTATAAGATGGGACACCAGCTATTGTGCGTAAAATTCTTTTATATTTTATTGACATTTCTTGGACGTTTTCTATATACACTGTTTTTGTGTCTACAGAAAATAAACATTGTTATTATTATTAATTATTATTATTATTAATTATTATTATTATTATTAATTATTATTAATTATTATTATTAATTATTATTATTATTATTGTTATTATTATTATTATTATTATTAATCTATCAATCATACTATGTACATCTGCTGCTTTTATTCTGGGATGGTGGTTTGAATCATTTGGAATGATTTCATCAGAGTATATATATATCTTTCCTAAATATATTGTATGCGAATTTATTATTAACGTATTTGATAGCTAAATCTAGAAAATTAATGTAGAATTTTGTTTTTTTTTTTCACTGTGAATTTAATATTTTTACTAATGCTATTCAGATACACAAGAAAATTATCCAATAATTGTTTATCTGTACCTGTCCAAAAACAAATAACATCATCCACGTACCGACACCAAAACTAAACATTTTTCACAAAAGAGTTATTTTTGTACATCAGATTCGAGCTTCTTTTGCCGTCTTTTGTTTAAAATAATTATCATTACAATTAAAATAATTTTGTTGCAGACAAATATCTAGTAAATCTAAAATTTCTGTTTTCATTATTGAATTATTAGTAATTAATTTGTTTAACTTCATCTTCGGAAACTGATGTGAAAAGACTAGTTACATCAAAGGAAACTAATTTCCCATGGGAACTAGAATTAAATTTATGAAGTTTATTAATCAACTCTCCGCTATTTTTGTTATTGGTTGTTCTAGATCAAATTTTAACTTGGTTCTTAAAATCGAGTTAAGTGTTTCACAAAGTTTATATGACGGAGCTTGAGTGTATGATGCAACAGGTCTTATAGGAATATTTTCTTTATGAATTTTTGGTAACCCATATGAGTGCTGACAGATTTGGGTTAGATAACTAACCTAAATTTATTTGTGTTATAGTTATTTAAAACTGACGGACATCGATATAATGTTTCTTTAACTTATTACAGAAATTTACGTGTTGGAGCAGATTTAAATGGGGGATTACGGCTCAATCGAATTAAAGGAAAATAGTAAAAAAATACGAATGTATATGCTGAGTGACGAATATTAATAAAAATATGAAATGGTATAATTGAGATATTTCGGAAATAAAGGGTTTTTTGTTAAAACGCTTCGACACTAATATGAAAATATTTTGATTGGCGACCGAGAAACCGCCTATACATGCATTACAAATAGCGTGTTAGGAGGTGGGATTACTACCAATGGAAGTTAAGAAATTCAAATTCGAAAGGAGGGGCTAACATTCCTGTACTACAGTTTCCAAACAGTTTTTATTTTAACATAAATTTCTTGCATTAAACATAATAATTTAAATACATCTGTAATTATAAAGTATGTAGCCTTATACAGTGTTATAATATTCATTTATTTTTATGTAAATATAACTTAAAATAGCATATATTTCAAGAACATTTAGGTCCATGATGAAAACAGTTTGATATAAAAACACATAAATGTGACGCCACGTCAATCTTTTCAAAATTCGGGAGACTATAACTCGCTTATTAATAGGATTTTTTTTTACCGGATTTTTATCAATAGTCTTAGTTTTACTAATATTTTCAGATGAAATTATAAAAAAAAAAAATGGTGTAATCCCCATTGTTCAACAAATAGTTTCAAAATAATTCATACGGAGAACAGGGGATTAAAGTTAAATCTGTTAGAAGCAATGGAAATTCAAAAAGCACCCTGGAAAAAAGATGAATGAACAGTTGGAATTATTTACATCTCCACTTCTGAGTATTCTTTAATCCCTTGACCTTTTTCATCTATAAATTGGACTGTCGCTTTCTTGTAAGTTTAGTTCTGAGGATGTCGTAATTTCCGAAATGTACATAAACTTTTAACAAAAATTTTTGAACATAACCGAGTGTCTTTATTTTCAACTATCAATATTAATCATGTTTCAACTAGTGCCAATACACACTTCAAAACTGTTTTTTTTTTATAAAATTAATTAATTTTTAAATGTAATTTCACATTTTTGCAAAGTTAAATACAGAGGGTTCATGCACATTTAGGTTATATCGCATTCGCATTATCACATTATCTCTTTTTCAGGATGTACCCCCCTAAACCCTAAGTAGATAAGACAAATAAAATCAAATAATATGGAAAGGTCCCAACAATACAGTCTTTTACAAAATTCCCACAGAAAACGGGAAGTGTAGATAATATCTATAGACATTTTTCACAATGAAATTTTTAGAAGTATAATTTCTTATCAAAACACTGGTAAAAGTAGTATTCCTATTCCGGGATTTTCCACTGAATGAACAAATAGGACTGTTGCAAGAATTTTTATATGACTTCTAAGTACTAAATTTGAAAAGATATTATTCTTTAAAGAGCCTCAAATTTGAAAATATCACAAAATATCCTTTAGATATTTTACACATAATTTTTGAAATTTGGATATTTTGAATAAGTCACGTGACCTGAAACAGAATGTGACGTCAGAGTACATACATCTTCAGCGGTTCTAATTGGTCCGTTTATAATGTAAAAAAAATTGTTTTTGGTGTCAAGTGTATTGTCAAAATTGTCAAACAAATGTCAAATTTTTAAGATTGGTTCAAGTTGTATAATAAGTAGGTAATAAAAAGTTCAAAGTAAAATGAGTAATTTGCGATATTGTATTGTGCCTTCTTGCAAAAATACTGCTAGGAACAAAGCTACTGTGAGTTTATAAATTTGTCAAAAGATGCGAAGAAAAGAAAATTGTAGCTAAAAGCAGTAGGTCGAAGAGCTGATAATTTGTCAGAAAAATCGTGTCTTCATGTTTGTGAAGATCATTTCAACTTTCATCCACCTTCAAGATAACAGTATATTTTTTTTTTTTGCTTCACTTTATGTTCAGGACAAACTTTACATCTGACTATACAGATATTTTTTTCTCTACATAGATCTACATATCCTATAGCAGATGCAATGTAAGAATCACGACCAGAACAGTAAAATATATTATCAATTTATATAGTAAATTCAGTTTTTATATTTTATTTTACTTTAACTATTTAGCACCCCTTATTTCGGGAGCAGTAAAACAATCGTCCTCTAATAAATTCAGCCACCATCCAGCTATCGACTTTCGGTAAATTGTCCGACTTAGCTTGAATTAGCCACTATTACTTTATTATTCATTTACAATGAGCAATGTCAGCGTCAAATGTCAAATTAGATGATTTTTTATTAACATGTGACAAACTACATAGCCTACGTTTATTTATATAAATAATATGAATAAACGTAGGTGATAGAAAAACTATTTTCCTATTGGCTATTAATGACGTAATGCATGTACTTCTACGTCACAGGAGTGGGGGGTAGTTTTTCATGACGCCAATCTTTTTATTTAATTATTTCCATAAATAACAACAAATTATTATAATAATAATTATTACTAAGAATATTATAGCATAAACTTTCATTTAAAACAGTTTTTGAAAAATGTGAAACAGGCTCATTGCACTACAATCAGACTAATAATAGTATTTAGAGTTATAAACCATTCATATATAACTGCAACGAAATAAAATCAATCTCTAGATGTCATCCTATCTAGTACGTGTCAGCAGATCCAATAGCCGATTTTAGTATCAGCTGATCTACTACTACACACCGATTTTTCATACTTGACCGCTGCGTCATTAATTGCTGAACAGCTGAACAGCAAAATAACAAGTAATTGTATGTTTATCTCTGTCTTACTTATGGTAATCTCGTTTTCATCGCTACTAATATCATTTGAATCATACGAACATCAAACTATGACGTCAAGGTCAAGTGTGAAAAATCGGTGTGTACTTCGAAATAGGTATGCACCCCTATTAACTTCTTTATTTATAAAGATATCTAATTGAAAATTTATGTGCATAAACTTAACATATGTGTCATTAATTTTATGTAGAAATGGTAAACATATCAATTCCGGTTTAACCGGAAGTGGCATCAAATTTCTTATTTTAAATAGAACACCTGTATATTTTTTACATTTTTGAATTCTCCGTTAAATTCTAAATAGAATAATGTGCCATAAGTCAATTTTAAAATATTGCACAAAACAAAATAGAAGAATATATTTTTTATTTTTTATGCAAAGTACCTATAACATGTGAAAACACTAATCTAATTAAAAAATCTGCACTTGCCATTTAATTTTTATTAATTTAAATACCTATTTACATATTTACTGATACTGGAGTGGAAGCTATTTTATGTTCCTTTGCATTCGTATACTCGTAAAATACTTATAACTATTGTTTTATTATTATTTTTCCGTTATTAATTATAAATGATAAATTTTTTTGACAGTGACATTTTTTTATCTGTCAGTTATATACATTTGAAATCTGATCTGTGTAACTAAGGAATTGTGTTTATCAACATAGGGTCCGAGATTTATAAAATAAAATAATTTTATAAATTTATCTACAAAATATATAGAAAAAGTATTAATGCACACATGTAGAAAATTTAATAATCTTTTTTACCTTCCGTCACCTTTAGGTAAGGGTAAGGAAGGTAATGTCTGTGGTCAAAAAATTCGATGGTGAGTTTTTAATGAATAAGCACGTTTTAGGGTCCCTACAATACGAATTTACTATTTTTAAGATGATGTCTGTATGTGTGTGTGTGTGTGTGTATATATATGTGTGTCTGTGTATGTGTGTGTGTATGTGTGTGTGTGTGTGTGTGTGTGTGTGAGTGTGTGTGACAAATTTTTCTCCGACGATAACTCCAATACTACAATTCTAAAAATTATAATTCTTTCGTATTGCTCTCTGTACATCCATATGAAGAGTTGATTAGATTTTGGTTATAATTGATCCACCGGAAGTACGCTTATTTGAAGTTTTTAACAGTTTTTCTTAAAAAACGCAGTTAAATATTATTTTTCGATATTTTGTTATTATGTATGTTAAAGAAAATATTCTTCTCTATACGGTTTGATTATACATTTTCATTCATATTCAATAGATATAGAGTTAAAGTCATTATAAAGAAATTAATTTTCTAAAATTAGTCAGCTTTACTATTTATCATTGAAACAGCTGATCTATTCAAAAATAGTTTAATTGTCAGATATCAGTTGCAAGTGCAAAACCAAATATGGAAAGTATAGGATAAAAAATTGGTATGTCATAGTGTTCCTCGCAAGTGACATGCAGAGAAAGGCCAAAGAGAAGATAGAAAGACTGTATTGCAGAAGACTTGAGAAAGGAAGGACTGTGTGAAGAAGGTGCGTTGGACAGGAATGAGTGGAAGAGAAGAGGAAACAGCGACCTCTAATAAAATAGGGGATAGCTGAAGAAGAAAGAAGGAAGTGTCCAATGCATTTTACTTAGTGTATGTTTATGTTATATTTTTATTGGAATTATAGAACCTTTTCAAATGAACTTTTGGTTTGGAATTTGTAAAAAATAGTATGTGTTCGTGTTTGATTTTACATGATATTATATAGAATCTGTTCCAAGGACCTTTTGGTATGGGATTTGTACAAAATACATCGAATTGACGGAAGGTTTTGTGCTGGCCACAACAGATTTTTTATTTCATGAAATAAGCAGCATGCAGACCCTTCGTTTTATTATAAACTATGGACAGATTGTTATTATTACCGACATCTGTGTGATGATATATTATTTTTTTTTTCTATTGTCTACTGTAATAAAAAGTCTATTTTCCATCAAAAGTTTAACTTTCAAAAATCAGTCAGCTTTGCCATTTATCATGGAAACAGCTGATATATTCAAAAAATTCTTGTTGATAGATGTCAGTGTCAAGTGCAAAACCAAATATGGAAAGTATAGAATCAGAATGCCGGGTATATGAGAGAGGAAGAACTCTGTGAAGAAAATGCGTTGGACAGGAAGGAGTGGAAGAGGAGAGTAAGAAACAGTGACCCCTAATAAAATTGGATTTATAGAATCTATTTCAAGGAACTTTTGTTATGGAATTTGTAAAAAATAGTATATGTTCGTGTTTCCAAGGAACTTTTGGTATGGGATACAAATCGAATTGACGGAAGGTCTTGTGCTGGCCACAATAGATTTTTTGACATTTTATGTGATTATCAATATGAAAGTATATCATTGTCTTTACGGTTTGATTATATATTTGGCCCACAACTAATGTTTTTGATAAAAAAAAAGTAGTCTTTGGATGTAAAAATTTAGTTAGCGCTTGTTTAGTTAATAACTAATCACAGTTTAATGTCTAATGTGTAATGGTCTCATGTAGCAAGTAAAATATACAATTTGATGTATCACATATTATACAATGTAGTTATTGTAGGAGCGATTTGGCTGGTGTGACTTGTGAGCTGACGAGATGTAGTTTATCTCATGTCACGGTGTATGAACTTGCATCAGCGCAACATGGAGCAGGAGCGAAGACCGTTATTTTTCATATGCATCTATCCCCTGGGAAAGTGCCTGGGCCATCTTCAGACTGGTTTCGCAGGTGAACCGCTTGTATTATTTTCCTTTTGGTATTCCTTTATCTTATGCGAGTAACGGTCTTCCTTTGTACCCGTCATATCAAAATGCATAAAGTTTTATTTGGTTAGCAATTTTCGCTAGGGATGAGAGGAGAATTAAACACTAATCTGTTCCTCAGAATTAACTTGATGTATTTTACTGATTCTGATAATTTCTTCCTAGATAAATGTTGCAAAATTGGCTCCAGTGAATACTGTTAAAAAATAAACATAGGAATGTTAAATTATTTTGCTAATCCTTAGATATACAGGAGGTTAAAAAAAAGTAAAATATTCTGAGGGTAGTACTAAATATATACACTTCAAGTATAATATCATTAATTTTGCGAATTTTGCAAAAATTCTTTTGATCGAAATGCACATTCCCTCAAAAAAATATCCTTTTTGTAACAACCTGTTAGAATTTTAATCCCAACAAATGGAAAATTTTATTATATAAATACGAGTAAATATATCATCACGGCATATTACTCATTGCTAGGTGTACTTAGATATCGGTACTCTACATGTAATTCGGCGTCATAGGTGTGGGGGGTTGTTTTTTATGGCTATACAGGGTGTGAAAAGAGAGTTAATTGAACAAAACACACACGCACACACACATATACACACACACATTATTGTAAAAATGTTAAAATTGGATTATAGTGACCTTAAAACGTGCTTATTTACTAAAATCTGTATATGCGATTTTTAAAAAAATTGACGCCATATACAGGGTGTTCCATTTAAGTGTGCCACCATTGCTATCTCGAGAACTATAAGAGCTACAAGGTTGGTTAAATTAGCAAAGAACCACCATTTTACAAGACTATTACAATGAGCAAAAAAAAATTTTTTTCGACCAGTGGTTCTCAAAATACGGGACACAACTTTCTTATTTTAAATGGGAACATTTTTTTTTTTAGGTTATTCGATATATTCGAGATAGCAATGGTGGCACACTTAAATGGAACAGCCTGTATATGGCAATTTTTTAAAAAATCGCATATACAGATTTTAGTGAATAAGCATGTTTTAAGGTCACTATAATTCAATTTTAACATTTTTACAATAATGTGTGTATATGTGTGTGTGTGTTTTGTTCAATTAACTTTTATATATATAAATATTATATATCACATTAAATGTCAAAAATTATATTTAATTGCATTTTTTTACCTCCCGCTACCCTTAGTAAGGGTGGTATAGGGATTGTACTTAAAATCACATATCGAGATTAGACGGACGGTTTCTCAAATTCTATAAGACTAAAGACCAATTTAACTACGTATTCCTTAATCTGACATTAATGGGAAGAGCTGAAAATGTTTTGGTAACAATTGGACAACCGGAAGTAGTAGTTTCTTAAAAAAATCTTCTAAATATTAATTTTTTGGAAATTTATGCTATTACTAAAATTTAAAAATATACAATTTTCTATCCAATACATTGACCATTTTTATTATATCTTTTATAGATTTAGAGATAGAGAATTATAAATATATAAAATAATCCATTGTATAATGAATCAAACAGCCCACGGAAACCAGTTGAAAAATTAAAATGTTTGAAATTGATATGTCATTGACAAAAATCCAGAGATATTACTGAATGTTTTTTCTAGGAAGTACATTTAAAATTTCTTATTTTATCTTTAATTAAATATTTAAAATTATTTATTGCGGAAAAATTAAAATTTGTACTTGGACAAGTCGAGATGTAATAGTAATTATAATATGCTATGGTTATAACGATGAAAAAACTCCGTCAACATCTAAAATTGGTATAAAAAGTAAGGGGAGTCATTTATAAACCAAAGTATGTACAGGATCAGTGTCAATTAAACACTCACTTGCTATACATATATTGCATCATATACCCTTCAGAAATACTGCCAATCTCGTCCATGAATTGGAAGAATCTTGAACATTTAGAAGAGTAGGACAAGATTCCTTATAGTATGAAAGAATAGATATAGTTAAAATTATTCGTGTGTACAAGAAATGTTAAATCGATACTTATGTCACAAAACGGAAATAGCGAGAAATATTGTGCTGGCCACAACAAATTTTTATTTAATTGTTTACGAAAATATTACATAAACTTTCATTTAAAGTACATTTTGAAGAACAAAAGTACAAGAGCGTTTTGTTGTTATTGCAACTCATCAGTACGGTGTAACAGCCGTTTCTCTGCAGCGACAATAGGCTATTCCACGATATTTTTTTATTTTTTTATCTTGAACTACATAAGTATGTAAGACAATATGTGAAAATCCGAGTTTAAAATTCCTCCAAATAAGCGAGATAGAGGTATGAATTATAAATTTCATTTGTGACGTAGGTAATGTGGGTATACCAGAAGTAAAAAAACAGTGGTTCAGAGACTTACGAAAAAATGTTGAGCAAATTACAAAATAATGTATATTTGAATTGTAATATTATATTTTATTATTAGGGAAAGAAAATATATTATTGCAATTAATTTATTTTACTTTTTTTCTTATTTTACAAAAACATTTTGACATTCTCGAAGTTGGTAGCATGGTTGGTGACTCACGATTTCAAACAAATTTCAAAGGAGTGCGGCAGTTAGATCAACGAACATGCAAAGACAAGAAAATCACTCGAACAGCATCCGAACATATCCGACACATCCGAATAATTATATTCTTAGTTGTAGCGAAGTGAGAGCAGAGCTCCATACAGTCGGTGTTCAAACTTAAACCCTATTTGCTTAAACGCCCGTCCACATGTCTTACGTCATCAAAAGTAGAACTCCCCGTATTTTTTAATTAAATTTTAAAAAAAATAGTTGGTATTTTTCTTATCGTTTAACTGTTATCTTTCATATTTTTGATAAACTTTTACTCTTTTCGATTACAGTGGAATAGAGTTCTTAGGCCATATATCTTATAAGAGATGTATATCTCGCTGTGCCCAGTTGGTGAAATGTCTATGCAAAGAGACGGCAGTTACACCACACTGATGTGCTAACAGCGAAACGCGTCTGTGCTTAGTAGCTGGATATAGCCCGTATATGTTGACCGAAAGGTTAATTCAGATGCTGAAATCTTGTGAAACATAGCGAGTGTTTTCTAATTCTTTACTTTTTGAAAAATGTGAAACCGGCTTATTGAAATGGGAATATGCGGCAAACGGCGCCTGTTTATGCGGAGAACCCTAAACTAAGAACACCTCTTAATTTGTCAATTTTTTCCAGCGTCCTGTACTTTAGAAGTGTTGTGATTGTGCAGCGAAACTGCGGTGATACTTGCCAAACATTGGAGGGGCATATGATTTACTTTTTTTTAACATTATAATTTTGATAAATTCTGAAATCCTATGCTTTTATTTTGTTTTTATTAACTTGTAGCCTAGACTCGATATTAATAAATAAATTGAATATCATATAATAGTCATTTGACCTATGTGATAGATATTACAATGTTGCTGCATACTTAATATTAATATAAACCCTAATACAGAATTCAATACTACCTATCTAATTCCACCCAAGTTGTTTTAAAATGTACGACCTCTATTGAAATTCAGGCTCAACCAGCTATGGAATATTATATGTACATTTTATATATGACATTTGACACATATAACTACTGATTATATAACAGTACCTACTGACACATTATAATAAAAAAATCTGTTGTGGCCAGCACAATTCCTCTCGCCTTTCCATTTAATGTTATATACGTATTGTGTTGCATTTCGCCGTCGAAACGTAGTTTTACAATAAAAAAAATCTGATGTGGCCAGCACATGACCTCCCGCCAATTCCATGTTTAAAATAGCAGTGAGCTTTACGTAAAGTACCACTTCCGATTGATTGGTTGTAAATAAAATCTAATTTGTTATCCAATAATTAGAAAAGTCTGTAATACGAAATTTAGGATTATGTTTTATTTATTTTCCTCAAAAATCTGTTAGAGCTCCAAATTAAGTACCACATCCTATTTATTATATATGGTTAAAATCTGATATGTTGTTTCAAATTATATATGAGTTTTAAATATCAAATTTGAGAAGTTTTGAATAATATTTTAATAGATTTTAAGGAAAAATCGTCGCACACGCATTCTTATAAAAATCAGCATCAACTTCTAGGTGCTCTAAAACGCAATCTTTGTAAATTCTTCGTCGTACATTATCCATTTCGTAAATGTGTAGTTGTAAATTAATATTAATTTATAGTGCTGCAAAAATAGAAAAAATTAATTCAGATCATCCAGTACATCTAATATTTATGTATGATGGAAAATATATTATTTTTACAAACCTTAATTTCATTAGAATTAAATATGTTACCATTATATTCCCCTTAACACGGTTTCATTATTAATTTATTGCAATTTCTTCCTAACAGTGACATTTGTTTAAATATGTCAAAATTATGTTTTTGTTTGACGCATAGGCAAGACGATATATGATAATAAATTATATTATATATTCATATTTAAAGTTATTTCAAGTTATTTACTAAATGTTATTATCGTAGAATTGAAGATTATACAATTATATTTAAATTTAATTAGTAAAAGTTACTAAAAAATTATATTCAATGAATTTTTTACAAGAAAAACTGTTAAAAGCTTGTATAAATGATACTTCCGGTTATCCGATATCCACTAAAAACTAATGAGCTCTTCCCACATTAGTATAGAATGGGTATACAAAATTTCAGATTTTTCTGATTGATAGTATTTGAGTAATCGTGTCCACAAGATCCACACACAGACACACACACACACACACACACACACACACACACACACACACACACACACATACATACCTACAGACATCATTGTAAAAATGTTAAAATCGGATTCTGGGGACATCAAAACATGCTTATTCACTAAAATCTCTATATCCGATTTTTAGCACGATCCCTATACCTCCCTTACATAGGGTAGCGGGAGGTAAAAATTACAGAACTGTACCCAAATTACAAACATTTAAATTTGTCTACTGATTTCCTTGGTTTAGTTTAGCCTTGCGACTTTTTACATCCCATTATTATATATTTTATACTGTCTTTATCTCTAAATTTATAGAAGATATAATAAAAAATTTAAATGTATCAGATGTAGAATTTTATGTTCTTCATTAGTAGTAATAACAACATTTTTCAAAAAATAATATTTAGAAGAAATTTTTTAAGAAACTACTATTTCCGGTTATCCAATTGTTACCAAAACCTTTTCAGCTCTCCCAGGAATGTCAGATTGAGGATTTCATAGTTAAACAGGTCTTTATTATAGATTTTGAGGAATCGTCCTTCCAACATTCACACGTTTCGTCGATTATTCAACTATTTCCTATGAGTTTGCGCGCTGTGCTATCGCGAATATCTCGTTATCTTTCTCAATCTTACGCATTTCACGCTCAGCATATCTAGTTAAGTTATATGATCTAAGGATTTTTATCATCAATCCAATACCTCTCTTAGCGAGAGGTAATTATTATTTATTACATTTTACCTATAAATATAAAGTTTTCAATTTTCTTCATTCTGGGTTTTACTTTTGTTAAGTTTTTCATAAAATTATGTATGACACATCTATTTAAAATAATTAATAAACCGAGCATACAAATTTTTGCCTCTCAAAATATTTACATTTAATTACTTGGTTTGCGAATGAATTAAATTTATTATTTTTGCAAATATGTATATGTATTTGTTTTCTTGATATATAATGACATCCATACCTTACTTAAATGAATCTATGATCTGTGATAGTTTTTTACGAACCTGAAATAAGGCCGATGATCTGCGAAACACGATACTTATCATTAGCCGACTTCTGTTCTTGGTTACACAACTTGTCCTTAATTCAAATCTTGGCTTCAGAAAAGACTCTGATTCTAACACAATCATTTTATTAGGTACGTATGATTTCACTTGAAATAAAATAGGTTCTTGCGAATCTGAAAAACAAAACATATTTTTATAAAATACAATACTTTTTAAAAATTTTAAAAATACATATGTACATATACATTCTCTATCTCATAATACTAGGTAGGTACCACATTTATTCATTGTATTTAGAACTAAAATAGTAAATAACTAACAAATTCATGAAAAACTATAGTACCTAGGCTGTTTCAAAGAAACTTTAAAATAAAATTGAGGGCATATAGTACCGACAAAAATGAGTAAAAAAAGCTTAATCAACATAGGTCTGATCTTCAACTGTTTCCGAGATAAATGAAAAATCGAAGAAAAACTGACAATGATTGTGATCATGATCGAACAAAATTTTTTCAATAAAAAGACTATAAAAAACAATAAAATTTTATATGAAACATTTTTCCCACTTCTAAGTGTGCCAGTCTGCTTTATCACAGATATTGGTAATGATGCTGACATATTTGTACCGTGCGGGCGCTTACCAGGCGTCACCTCACGGGCACTCAACAACTGTATTCAAAGATTATTTATATACATCCTTGACTATCATTCTATAGAAAGGGTCTTTGATAGCAGCTAAAAAAATGATGAATAGCTATAGGTATTAATTTAATATTGAGTAAGCAGTGCTTGACAATGGATAATCAAATGCAATTGGGGTCAGTTTAATGAAATAACTATGACCGTTAGAGTGCACTCCAGATGCAAAGCATACCTAATCCATGAGCATTCAATCGCTTAATCACAACAAGACACCTAGGAGTATAGTAAAATTTTTGAAAGAAGTCCGATCAAGGCCATCTACGAATTGCATCTATGAATTAAGATTTTATGCTGTCAAATTTAGTAGTGTCGTTTACATAGTTTTTATGAGGTACACAAGATGTTATGTACCCTCATAAAAACTAAGTAAAAGACACTACTAAATTTGACAGCACAAAATCTTAATTCATAGGTACAATTCGTAAATGGCCTTGATCGGACTTCTTTCAAAATTTTTACTGTAAACTAAAATACTTTACCTTTTTGTGTTAATTTACTACTGTAATACTAATTTAGTTATAATTTACAGTTATAAAAATGCATTTGTTTATTTTTTGTTATAAATCCATGGCTGCCTAGATTAATAGCTCATAAAATCACTAACTTTATAATTAATTTTTACGTTTATATGAAGAGCTAAATAATCGTTTCACATAATTTAGATGTAATTTAAACCATGAACATTATATTTTAAGGAAATGATTCTGTATTGTTATATCTGAATTTTAGGTCTTTTAATAGCTGAACTACATATTATTACTACTGTTATTTACAAAACAAGTTCTTGATCATGAAGCGTATCATTCACTTTTAAATTAAAAAATGGCGTAAAATTATCTGAAAAAAATTGTTATATTCCACCAACCTAGAAAATTAAATCCCTAAAATTTGACTTCATGAATAGAAACTAGAGAGTGGCCAAAAAGAAATGATGCAGCTGACAATACAATTTTGGGAATCTTTTTATTCGACAGTTTCCACAACACTAGATTTACTGACTACTGATGATCGTTCTAATTGTTCATATTTTAAACTCAATACAGCTTCTGAAGTAGAGCTCATTCGTCTGATGGCAACTCTTCCCAATAAAACTACACCAGGTGATGACGAAATTCCTCACTATTTACTACTACTATTCATATTTGCTACTCCACTTGCAACTATTATTAATCTAGCAATCAAAACATGCATCTTTCCTGAAAAATGGAGAAGTACCAGAATTACACCAGTCTTCAAGAAGAACGATAAATCAAACATCACGAATTACATGCCATTTTCCATTTTAAATAACTTTGCTAAACTTTTTGAGATGGTATTATACAATGGGGGATTACACGATTTTTTTTATATAAATTCATCTGAAAATATTAGGAAAACTAAGACTATTGATGAAAATCCGGTGAAAAAATTCCTATTAATAGGCAAGTTATGGTCTCCCGAATTTTGAAAAGATTGACGTGACGTCACATTTATATGTATTTATATCAAACTGTTTTCATCATGGACCTAAATGTTCTTGAAATATATGCTATTTTAAGTTATATTTACATAAAATAAATGAATATTATAACACTGTATAAGTCTACATACTTTATAATTACAGGTGTATTTAAATTATTAAGTTTAATGCAAGAAATTTATGTTAAAATAAAAACTGTTTGGAAACTGCAGTACAGGAATGTTAGCCCCTCCTTTCGAATTTGAATTTCTTAACTTCCATTGGTAGTAATTCCCACCTCCTAACACGCTATTTGTAATGCATGTATAGGCGGTTTCTCGGTCACCAATCAAAATATTTTCATATTAGTGTCGAAGCGCTATAACAAAAAACCCTTTATTTCCGAAATATCTCAATTATACCATTTCATTTTTTTATTAATATTCGTTATTCAGCATATACATCGTATTTTTTTACTATTTTTTTTTAATTCGATTCAGCTGTAATCCCCCATTGTATTTACAGCAACACTAAATCTTTTATATCAACCAATCAACATGGATTTGTAAAAGGCCGTTCCACGCCACGACTACAAATCGTGCATCACTTTCGCAATTTATATCGAAAACTTTAGACGTACGTGGACAGGTTGATACTATATACACTGACTTTTCTCGTGCATTTGATTGTATTGATCACGGTATATTGCTTACTAAAGTTAGTGCTTTTGGTGCATCTCCAAACTTAATTAATCTTTTACGTACATATTTAAGTAACCGTACGTGTTATGTACATTATAATGGTTTCTCGTCATTCAAATTGGTAGCTACTTCAGGAGTTCCTCAGGGATCTAATCTAGGACCGTTACTATTCGTCTTATTCATTGATGAACTTATTCAATCTTTTCCTGCACTAGCTTACGCTGATGACATTAAAATATATAATTGTATATCCTCACTTGAAGACGCATATAACCTACAAAATAATATTGACAAACTAATTCTGTGGTCTGATAAACATAAATTACAAGTAAATGTTGACAAGTACTGTATGATGTCTATTACTTGTAGTTTAACAACTATTAACTTCCAATAGCAAATGCTAAATGTTATTCTTGAACGCAAAACTTCATTCAAGGACCTGGGGGTTATCTTTACCCCAAATTTCATATTTACTGAACAGATAAATAACGTTTGCAAATCTGCTTGTAAAACTCTTGGCATCATAATGCGAATAACTAAAATGTTCCACGACATTTCGCTACTAAAGTCTTTATACTTTGCCTACGTCATTACACTAAGAAATATTGTCCGTGTAAAATAACCAAATTGGCTGGTTAAGTAATTTGGTGTTAATTTTAACACAAAAATAAATACATTTTTCGTCCGTGTTAAAAATACGGTTTAGTTAAATTTTGTCCGTATTAATTAAAATAATTTTTAAAATTGTAACCACATATAGAGTAAATGAGACATATTACTCAAAAATATGGTTACTTTCAATTATAAACAAATTTTTGAGTTAGTTATACTCTACTTTAGGGTATATTTGCATAATATGGTGTTGGAATTACACTATATTTTGTTAAATGCAAAATAACACCAAATGGTGTATATTTTATTCCGTTCTTACCTGAAGATACAAGTTTATTCCAGTTTAATACACGCAGCGAGACGGGCAACAGTAGTGTATTGTGCAACTCAACTTTGAGATATACCTACATCACAGACCACATTTGTTACAAAAGTATCATTACTTCAAATATCGATATACCCTGTGACATTAAAATTAATAGTGCCAAATGGATTTCGCATGGTTTTTTGTACAAACCAGGTTACTTCCTCGTACCAGAAATTGTTGAGTCTTTACCAATATTTCACCAAATAATAGACATTATTACCATAGAAAACTCTGTCATGTTTGTTACAAAATCTTGGAATACATTATATTTTGATGAAACTCTACAGGCATTTAAAATTGCAGAATTTAATGTATCTGGAATAGAACTAATATTTTTGAATACCTGTTTGTACAAAGAACCATACGAAATCCTCTCATGTTCCGATGGTAATTATATTGTACCTAAACATATTTTTGTACAGCACTGACAGTCAAAACGTAATATTTTTTTTATACAATAAAATTTTACAAATTATATTTCAATGAAATTTTTATTTACCTTATTTAACACATATCTTGTTAAAATTTACTCAAATACGAGTAAATGGATACACCGAGTGGTGTTATTGAAATTCAAATTTAACACTTCATTGTGATAAAATTTACTCATATATGTGTAAATGGTAACACTATTTAGTGTAGAAAAAATAAGATAATTAACTCGTACATTTATTAAAATACTATTTTCAGTGTAAATTTTAACACGCAGTATTATTTTTAACCAGAAATTTTGTGTTAAATTTTAAACCAATTTCCAGTGTACTTTTTACCCAAACAGATAGTTTGTTAAAATTACACCTAATCTGGTGGACCTCCTGGAACCAATTTTAGTGCTAAAATTGGTTAAAAATGTAGTAGTGTAGTAAGCTCGAATATGCCACTTTGGTTTGGTATCCACATTATGCCTATCAATGCTTATCTGTCGATCGAATTCATAGAAGGTTTTTGAAATTTATTTCATATAAGCTTGATAATATCTATCCAGAACGAGGAACGAATCAAGAAGAACTCTTTCAACGATATACCAAGACTTCGTTATCCCACAGGAGATAGATGTCCAGTGCGAAATTTCTTTGGATGTTAATTCATAATAAAGTTGATTGTCCTTTTCTACTATCCCAAATTTCATTTTATGTTCCTAGGTTAGCACCCAGGCTCAAGCATTCTAGGACTTTTTTTTTCTCCCTACACCTCACACGGATGTCCTACGGTCTCCCATTCATGTGATGTGCCGCAATGCTGATAAACACTTAGAAGATATTTTTGTCTAAATCAATAATTATTATGCTTGTTTCGTTTGAAATTATAATTAATTTAATTGTATTATTCTGTGAATATGTATGTATTTCTAATTAAATGCTGTAAATGGATTACTGTTGGGCAATAAAGATTATTATTATTATTATTATTATTATTAAATAATTGTTTAAATTGCATATTGTTCAATGTAAATCTAGAAAAAATTTTTTGTTGCTATCAATTATAAAGTAATGTAATACGGAACGCAGTAGCTCCATGTGACCACTAATGCAAACACAAAATCTGTGATTTATAAAAAATACCAAAGATAGCACTTCTAACCAATCTGAAGAATTCTGTATATTTCTTTAAAATTCGGCTCACTTTTATTTATAATCTTTATATGTCATACATAAGTTTAGTATATAAAATAATTTAGGGCCGGTCTTATAAAACTATTTAATCAACAGACAAAATTTAGTTAGCTACTAAACTAATTTAACTGAAGATTTGGGTACTATAAAAGTTTAATGACAAGTAAATCGACCTATTAAAGTAACTGCGGAATTTCAAGCTATTTTAATCAGTTATTAAAGAAACGTCAAACTGTATTTTTTTTGTTATGTTTATTTTAAAACAATTGAAATAGGGAACTATTTACTTTTTAAATATTTTTTTAAGAAATGTCTGTGTCGAGTATGTCATCTTTAGAGTATGTATCATCAGTGTCCTCGGATTCATAAACAGATAATGATGATTTTTATTTTTATTTTTTTATTTTATTTAACTTCGGCTTTCCAACAGGACCATGTCCCAATAACAGGAAATAATTTATATAAAAATATCAAGTCAATTACGATTCGCCGTTTTTCCAGAGGTAAAATATTAATTTCAAAATTATTAAATTTATATCTAATAAATTTACAAAATTTTTCTTGAATACGCTCTATTCTTTTAATATGAATAGCATACTGAGGTGACCAACAAATTGTTGCAAATTCTAATTGACTTCGAACTAAAGAAAAATATAAAACTTTTAAGGTTTTGGGATTTTTAAAGTTCTTTGATGACCTGATAAGAAAACCAAGCATTTTAAATGCTTTCTTTGTTACGTTGTCGACATGTACATCGAAAATAAGTTTTTTATCATAAAGAATGATGCATTTATATTTGCACGAGGTAGGCTACCAAAATTGTTCCGAAACAGGACAAATCCATATGAAATATATGATGACAATGGTTCGTACCACTAACACGGTTTTAACTAAAACACTGTTTTAAGAAATATCAAATTTCATTATTTAATAATAATAAATACTATGAAATTTATCAAAGTATGATTTTAAAGCAGAACATAGTTTGTATTTAAACAATTATTTTTAAATAAATTGTTCTTCTAACATAAGGGTGAAATTACATTTTGAAATTTGTATTTGACATTTCTTAAAACAGCGTTTTTGTTAAAACCATGATCGTGGTACGAGCCATGAGTTTAAAAAGAGATTTCGATTGTCAAAACAATGTGTGTTACAATTATTGGGACAGATTGAAGGAAATATAAGACCACTAACATTAAGAAATATGTCAATTTCCGCAATGAATCAGCTAGTAATAACCTTACGATTTTACGCAACCGGATCTTCAACATTATCTAATAGGTTATATTTTTCAATATCAATATGATTTTTCCCACGATCACGTTTCTTTTCCAACTGTCAAATCAACTGATTTACGTTTATAACGAATGTGAATATAGAAACTTTGCACAAAATCACAAACACACTACTAGAATTTAATTAAATCCCCCGTTAGTTATTTGATAGTGAGATTAGTTTTATAATATCCATTTCTATTTTAATGGTCCATTTAATTTATTTGTGCAGTAACTAACTAAGGATTAATTTATTGTTTATAAGACTGGCCCTTAAAGAGTTAGTAACGAAATTACAGTATTTGTGTATTTATTTTGTAGTTGTTACAGTTCACGAAAATGTCGATAGTCGATAATAAAGATTGTTATAGTATAGTCTATTTGAGAATGACTGGCAGTAATAAATCATTCTGTCAATGACATTCCAGTGGCGCGCCAATAATTGTTTGCACAGGGATAGTTGAAATGACTAAATTCGGTTATTATTGATATATATTGATTTTGAGATGGGAATTGTCAAAACTGAGCTTTTGGCTATAGCTAAATTACATAGACATAAATTTATTCATCATGTTATTGGTGATATGGCAGCGAATCGCGGTATTACTGTCCTTCGTTTATCGCCCTATCACTGCGAGCTCAATCCAGTTGAATTAGTTTGGGCTCAAGTTAAAGGTGAAGTAGCGCGAAACAACACCACTTTTAAATTGGACAATGTGAAAAAACTTTTTATGGATGCATTAAAACATGTGACTGCCGATAATTGGAAAAACTGTATTCAACATGTCATAAAGGAAGAAGACCAAATGTGCAAACTTGAAACTTGACCATCTGATAGACGAAACGATCGAGCCATTTATAATTTCAGTAGGACAAGATTCAGAATCAGATTCTGATTTTTAATAATTTATGTATAAATATATAAGTATATGTAATGTAATATGTATATTTAATAGAAATATGACAGGTACCAATATCTTGACAACACACATGAAATAAGTATAAATTTTAGTATGTAACAAATAAAAATGTAAATATTGAATGTATGTATGTAAATATTAAATGTATGCAATATAATAATAATGACTGAGAAAGTCATATTTAAATATTAAAAACTTTTATTTTTAGTAAATGTATAAACAAATCTTATCTACGTCTATGACACAGTCCGACGGGGATTATCGGACGGCATTTCTATTGTTCGACAAGTAAGTTTCGTTCCAGGTACAAAGCGTGCGGCTTATTTTGACCATCCTAGTGTAGTTACAACTGATTTTTCTGGTAGTTTTATTTGCCGCATTGCTGGCAAAAATCCAATACTACTCTTGCACATAATGATTTATTAGTGCCAGTCATTCTCAAATAGACTATAAAACTGAAACACTGAACTCTAATTGACTAGCAGTAACGTAGAAAGATGAGAGTTGGTCATCTTCTGCGTTGATTTTATTGCGTTACTGATTGTGGCGATGCGTTAATTTTCATTATAAATCAGCATATAGGAATACCATGCGCTCATGTTTTGCGTTACTTTACTGCAACTGCTTTACCGTTTGCGTTTCTTCATTATACATAGTCATTAAATTGCAGTTAAAAGCGCTACTCTTGCTCATTGAAAAACTGGCATTACGCGTAATATTACCATAATAAACATGGAAGTGCTTTCCAGGTCCCAATGGTTTATGATCAGCTTCTCGTAGGTGTTTGATCCATTTGAACCACTGAAAAAAAGAATTATTAACTTGATAAGCAACGGTTTGTTTTGGTATACTCACCACGCTGACAGTGTCGGGGTTCGTGAGTATGCGGAATAACTCACAATGGTTAATATTACGGAACTCATAACTTACGCCGGACACTGATTGAACATCTGTCTCGATTTTATATAGAAATAAAAATGCGACACATACACTGAGCGACACACAGTATTTGCTGCTGAACACCAACATCCTCACGTTACACAAGGGAAATGAAATGACAAAACCCAAGAAGCCGTACATGAAGTATTGACTTTTAGTTTAGTTACTGACGTTTATTAAATTATAAATTAATATTTTATGTATCGACGGGAGGTAAAATTATAATCAAGTATTAATATTGGAAAGGGTTACGTATTATTTCCACTGACTGTCCTAATGCGTAAGAGCTACGAGTATGGAACGCCGTTTTAATATTTATTCTATATTTAAAGATATGTTAAATTATATAAAGACGTCATTAAATGAAATAAAGACGTCTTTAATTCATTTTTGGATGTTCTTATAATATTTTTTGATATCCAAAATGTTTTAAAGACGTCTTGAATTCAAATATTTAAAGATATCAAAAATTCTTTTTTAGATATCAGGAATTGAATTAAGGATATTAAGAATTAAATTAAGGATATCAAAAATTGAATTAAAGATATCAAAAATTGAATTTTGGATATCAAATCTCCGTAAATAACATGTCCAGAATTCGAATTTTTGACGTCCTAAATTAATTTTTGATATCAAGAATTGAATTATGGATATCACATCTCCGTAAATAACATGTCCATATCAAGAATTGAATTAAAGATATCAAAAATGGAATTAAAGATATCAAAAATTCAAATATAGATATCCAAAATTGAATTCTGGACATGTTAAATTTACTTTTTGATGTCGAAAATTCAGTACCATTTTAAGATGTCTAAAATTTAATTTTTGATATCTATAAATGTAATTTTGATATCCTTTATTCAATTCTGGATATCTAATATTCAATTTTTGACATCCTAAATTATTTAAGGATGTCTGAAATTAATTTTAGACGTCCTTAATTATTTAAAGATGTCCATAATTCAATTTTTGATGTCTTTTAATAATTAAGGATATCTGAAATTAAATTTTTGACGTCTTTAAATAATTGAAATTGAAGATGTCTTTAAATGTAGAATAAATAGTAAAACGGCGTTCCATATACGAGCCCAAAATCATAATAATTCGGCCGGTTTACATTTTCAACAAATTATAAAATCTAAACAAATGGTTAGAAATTTCTACAAAATTCTTTCGACTACTTTAAATATAGATTAAAAAAAAAAAAACTGTGGCCAAGTGACTGGTGATAATAGTTCGACTTGCATTTTTAAGGTCACTTACCGAGATCCTTTACTTTTGGCACAATGAAAAACAATTTCGTAAAAATCTAATGCGTTTAGTAAAACCTACCTTGTAAGACGTATGGGGCAATACTCACAGGAAAATGTACAGGACTTAAGGATACAATGCCTAATAGAATTAAAGCTGGTATTACTATTACCAATAAAACTGATGTAACCCAATATTAAATGACGGAATACTTGAATAACATATTCAGTTTTTGTAAGTTTTAAAATCTATGTTTTAAACTAGTCGAAAGAAATTTGTAGAAATTTATTACCATTTGCGCTGGTTTTATAATTTGTTTGTCGATAATTATAACCGGCCAAACTAATAAGAGTTTGGGCTCGTACACTTAATAACTAAGAGCACTGAATAAAAATGGTTATAATTTGGCAATGTTTATTGCTATTTCCGGCTCTGTTTACCGCTTAATGATTAAGTACTAAGAGCAATGCATATAAACAAAAGTTAGCAAAGTCCAAGCTTTGAGTATTGACATATTAAAAAAAAATCTGTTGTGGCCAGCAAAAGACCTTCGGTTAATTTGATGTATTTTGTACAAATCCCATACCAAAAGTTAATTTCAAATGATTCTATATATCCAATAAAATTGTAACACGAACATAATACAATTTTTTACAAATTCCATACAGAAAGTTCCTTGGAAAATATTCTATAAATCCAATAAAATTATCACATGAATATAAATTATGTAAACTCATATATAAATACTCTAAAAATGCATACATTTACGTAGCATTCTCTTTGCAATCAAATAATATTACTACCAAGTTTATATCTCTACCCATTTTTGAATTATTGCCCCAAAATTCAATATACCCCACATTTACGAGTAGATAAAAACTTCAACATTTTCATACATCTATTTTTTATGTATCTAGATACTTCTCAATGCGCTGATTCCAAATTTTGAAAACGCAGGTCGATATCTCTATTCGTTCTCGAGATATTTTGATTCAGTTTTGCTCAAATATGATATGAATTTGGCGACATCATTCGATTCTACGGGCAAAATTACATAAGTACAACAATTTTCAGAATTTTTGAAAACAGCATACAATCTCTAAATAACTGAAAATGGCCAAATATCGCAAAAATCTAAGGTGTACCCCTTACGATTTTTTTAGATTTTGGCCATTTTCAGGGGATTTCAAACGTTTATTCATAAAAAATGAACCGGTCGGACAAAAATTATGAAAATTGCTATACTTATGTATTTTTGTCCGTAGAATCGAATGGTGATGTCGCCAAATTCATATCTTGACCCATTTTTGGGTTAATACCTAAAATAGGCAGTTTTGAGCAAAACTTTAAATCTAAATATCTCGAGAACGAAACGAGATATCGACCTGCTGTTTAAAAATTTGAAATAAGAAGTATCTAGATACATAAAATTTTTTTGGAAAATTTAAAGTTTTTATCTAAATGTAGGGTATATTAACTTTTGGGGTAATAATTCAAAAATGGGTAGAGTTATAAAACTTAGTAGCAATATTATTTGATTATAAACAGAATGTTACCTAAGTGTAGGCATTTTTCAGATGTTTCCATAATAAATAGCAAAAGCTAACTGATTTTTGAAAATTAATCTCTTTATAATTATTTGACTTTATATCTATTGAATATGAAGGAAAATGTATAATCAAACCGCATATACATAAAACATAAAATGTCAAAAAATAATATTTAACTGCGTTTTTTTTTAAAGAAAAACTGTTAAAAACTTCAAATAAGGGTACTTCCGGTGGATCAATTATAACCAAAATTTAATTAGCTCTTCATATGGATGTAAAGAAGAGGAATACGAAAGAATTATAACTTTTAGAATTGTAGTATTAGAGTTATCGTCAGAGAAAAATTTGTCACACGGACACACATGCACACACATGGACACACACACACACACACTCACACACAGACATAATCTTAAAAATAGTAAATTCGTATTCTACGGACTCTAAAACGTGCTTATTCATTAAAAACTCACCACAGAATTTTTTGACAAGAGACAATACCTTCCTTACCTAAAGGTCAGGGATGGTAAAAATACATAACCATTTCAATTATTTAAATTTTTTGTTTTATTCAACTATCAAATACCCGATACCCTTTTTGTACACTTGTATAAATGCCACATTCGTGATAAAAAGTAGAACTTTAGTACCTTGATACATAAATAACTGTTGGTATAAAAATAATCAATCAAGTTGTGAAATTGCTCTAATTCTAACGGTCTGTAAGATTTTTCAAATCATCTTTTCATTTTCTGTGATCCTTGACAAACAATAAGGAGGGTCATACCCGTCGCAGCTGTGCTGTGGTATATCTTACCTGATATTGCACGTGCCCTAAGTCATCGTAAGTCGTGCGACTCAAGGTAGCACAGTGTGAAGAAAACGAAGCATTCATATCCGTCGAGGGGACAGCACTGGGATCGCAGCTGGCCGCGCACGAGCGCAATTGTTAGCGATAGTCTTCTGTCCTAGACTCAGACATGACATGAGATAGCTAATCGGGAGAGTAAATAGTGCAAAGAAAATCGACTTGGCGGTACCTTGGCAGATGTTTAGGGGATGGGCAAGTTAATTCATGTTTTGTCAAGTGATAAATGGTATACTTTTAACTGCACGGCAGTAGAGCGTATATTTTCATATATTTTTAAGATTTATTAATATTGATTAATTTAAATTAAATTTGGTATTTTATAATTAATGGTAATACACAGAGCTGGGCAAGTTACTTTTAAAATGTAACTAGTTACAGTTACAGTTACCTCCAAAAAAAAGTAACTAAGTTAAGTTCCAGTTACTTTGGTGAAAGAACTAAGTTATTTACTAGTTACTCATTAAAAGTAACTTAGTTACCTTGAGTTACTTTCTAACTACGTGAAGTGTAGACTCAGACTGTTGACTTAGTTATTGTGTAGTATACATATCAGGGAGTTTTTGCACTAACTACGTTAACGTAAACTTTAACGTTATTGCTTGGCAACACCCAATCAGATTATTATTGTTAATGTTAACGGACCTACAAGGCCTTATTACCGCCTAGGCCCACGAGGCCACGGCCTAGGGCCCGCTTTGACAAGGGGCCATCAGGGCCCGGTTGCTGTGATAAAAAATCTGATAAAAAGGCCCTGTGGACCTACATTATAATATAATATAAAAATTAAAGGTAACATTTTATCTTGTGAGAAGGGAATTTGCAAAAATAAGACGAATTCAAGTTTTGCAACCCTTGGAACAACGAACAAAATACATTATTTTTTGTATAACCTGAAAATTGGAATAATTTTGATGATTTAGTGGCAGTTTAATTATAATTTATTAAAACGTATCATTTGTAAGCGAGGAAAACATTTGGAAATAATATATTTTATAAGTCAAATTTAACATTTAGTGACTTTTTAATTCTAGAATTAAAAGTTAAAATAATGTGTTATTTTTAGTTTTTCTGTTTAGCGTACAAAAACTCTATTATTAATGAATATAATTACTTATATTTACACATTACAGAGGGTATGCGCGATGCTGCGCTCAACACTCCCACTCTGGACAGACATTTATTTAAAACAAAACAGTTTTAGTTAGTGTTTCTAAAAAAGGCATCAGCCTCAACAAAATATTTCTTAGAAATTTTAATCCCCCCCGTTACTTTTTATGACTAAGTTACATTCCGCTTTTTAAGTTACTTTGACTAACTGAAGTTACATTCTAATTTCTGAGTTACTTTAAGTAACTTAAGTTACTCAAGTAACTAGTAACTAAAAACCGTAAAGTTACCAACTACTTTTCCGCAGCAAGTTAAGTTACAGTTACAGTTACCATATTTTAAAAAGTAACTAAGTTACGTTACAAGTTACGTAAAAGTAACTAGTTAGTAACTAAGTTCCTAAAGAAACTAGTTACTGCCCAGCTCTGGTAATACATGAGTAAAAATAACTGTTGTGACGAACACAATATATAAGTATTGTATTGCACTTCGCTATCGAACCGTCGTTTTAAAACAAAAAATTACAGAACTTTACCCAAAAATTGTTTTTATTGTATTTAATATGTCTTCTACATACATATAATACTAATTATATCTATTTTTCATTGTATGAGGAAGTTCCTAAATGACAGATCCGTCCAATTCATTAACAATATTGGCGGTATTTCTGATGGATATATGCATTCTACATTCTACCTATAATTTTAAATACTTAATTAATAAAACAATAAGAACGGTTAAATGTACTTCCCAGAAAAAGCTATCAGAATGTCACTGAAACGGTTGATTTTTGACAGACATCTGTAGTATACAAATACAAACTATGTTATAGACATATGAATTTGTCAATTGGTTTCCTTAGTGCCTTAGCCTCTGTGATTAGATTATTCTATATATTACAGCCTTTATCAGATGTAGAATTTTATGTTCTTTAATAACAGTAATAACAGAAATTCTCTTAAATATTTAATTAATTGAAAAATTGGCGCAATTCAATTTATTCGTCGTTTATTTATTATCGATTGAAATTAATTTAAGTAGGTACAACCCTTTTTAAAACTTAAATGTATATTTTAAATTAATGTCTATTTCCTTATTTAAAATGTTGGTGCACCCAAACAAAAGTAGACATGAATATTGTTTTTAAATATCTGCAGAGAAAAATTGTATCAAGGTTTCTTTGTGTGGCTATTTACTCTTTCCAAAAAAATATGAGATATGTCTTAGATATAAAAATAATTGTAAAATTATAATAAATTTTATGAAGTAATATAATAATAATAATAATAATAATAATAATAATAATAATAATAATAACAATAACAATAACAATAACAATAACAATAACAATAACAATAACAATAACAATAACAATAACAATAACAATAACAATAACAATAACAATAACAATAACAATAACAATAACAATAACAATAACAATAACAATAACAATAACAATAACAATAACAATAACAATAACAATAACAATAACAATAACAATAACAATAACAATAACAATAACAATAACAATAACAATAACAATAACAATAACAATAACAATAACAATAACAATAACAATAACAATAACAATAACAATAACAATAACAATAACAAGAACAAGAACAAGAACAAGAACAAGAACAAGAACAAGAACAAGAACAAGAACAAGAACAAGAACAAGAACAAGAACAAGAACAAGAACAATAACAATAACAATAACAATAACAATAACAATAATTATAACAATAATAATAATAATGATAATAATAATGGCTGGTAGCACAAGCCCTGTTTTAACTAAAACGCTGTTTTAAGAAATGTCAGATTTCATTATTTAATAACAAAAATAAATAGTATCAAATTTATCAAAATATGATTTTAAAGCAGAACATAGTTTGTATTCAAATAAATATTTTTTAAAAAATCGTTCTTGAAACATAAAGGTGAAATTAAATATTGAAATTTGAATTTGACATTTCTTAAAACAGTGTTTTAGTTAAAACAGGGCTTGTGCTAGCAGCCAATATGTTTAAGATTACTTCCATTTTTATGTCTTACCCATAATAATTATTTCTTGTTTTTTGCATACATATTCGCTTCATAAATCCATAGGCATACGTTAAATAAATTTCCAGTTATTAATACAATTGTGTTCATTATTTTCGATAAAATTGTGAATATGTATAAAAGTGCTAGTTGGAATACTTAATTTGAAATACAAAAGTTCTCCATTGAATGGGAAGCGGCATCTACCGGCAAATAGAAAAGGTTAAACATGGATTGGCTAACAGACAACTCCTATACCTACCTATCAGGCGTTTACAAGAAGGCAGATAACAGGCAACATAGATTACACGGAAAGAAAAAGATGTAGGATATAAAGGCGCACAATATGAATAAGTAATGTTTTTACCTTCCGTCAAAAGGAAGGTCAAAAAATTCGGTGGTGAGTTTTTAATGAATAAGCACGTTTTAAGATCCCTAGAATATGATTTTACTAATTTTACATTGATGTCTGTATGTATGTATGTATGTATGTATGTATGTATGTATGTGTGTGTGTGTGTGTGTGTGTGTGTGTGTGTGACAAATTTTTCTCCGACGATAACTTCAAAACTACAATTCTAAAAATTATGATTCTTTCGTATTCCTCTTCTTTACAACCATATGAAGAGCTGATTAGATTTGGTTATAATTGGTCAACCGGAAGTACCCTTATTTGAAGTTCTTAACAGTTTTTCTGGAAAAAACGCAGTTAAATATCATTTTTCGGCAATTTATGATCATTAAATCTTATTCTCTATACGATTTGATCATACATTTTCCTTCCTATTCAATAGATATAGAGTTAAAGAGAGATTAAGAGAGGTGAACTTTCAAAAATCAGTCAGCTTTGCAAAAATTATGGAAACAGCAGACATATTCAAAAAATTCTAATTGACAGATGTCAGTGTCAAGTGCAAAATCAAAGTGGAAAGTATAGGATGAGAAAGTAACATAAGTGACAGAGTGTCCCTCACAAGTGACTTGCAGTTTCAATGCCGGGAGTACGAGGAAGGCCAAAGAGAAGATGGAAGGACTGTGTAGCAGAATATTTGAGAGAAGAAGATTTGTGTGAAGAAGATGCGTTTGATAGGAATGAGGAAGTGTAAAGTGCAATTTACAAATGTACATTCGTGTTAAAATTATATTGAATTTATAGAATCTTTTCAAAGGAACTTGCAATATGGAATTTGTAAAAAATAGTGTGTTCGTGTTACAATTTTACAGGATATATAGAATCTTTTTCAAGGAACTTTTGATATCGGACTTGTACAAAATACATTGAATTGATGGAAGGTTTTGTGCTGACCACAACAGATTTTTTTAATATAACGTTTATATTGTAATGCATGATAAATCCGGGTTGTATTAATATTTACTGGGAATTACGAGGGGAGTTTTTTATGTTATCTACCTAGCTATGAAAACAATATGCTATCGCGACAATTTTCTTATGTCAAGTTTCTGTGACATTTTCATGTCTACAAAGACACAATTAAGAACTTGAAACCGGCTATACGCGAAAAAAAGACCCCACAATTATGCTCAGAAAATGCTGCTTCTGCACAACAACTGCAGGGTGCATAAAGCACGAATTGTTCAAGCAGTAGTCAATGAATGCGGCTTTGACGAATTACAACATCCACCTTACAGTCCTGACCACGTCCGACTATTATTTCTTTCCAAAACTCAAAAAACATTTGAGAGAGAGTCGCTTTTTATCGAATGATGACTTGGAAAACGCAGTGGAGTCGTATTTTGCAGAATTGCCAAAAGATTTTTTTTGCAGGCGTAGCTTTATTAGAAAAACGTTGGAATAAGTGTTTTAGTGTTAACGGTTCTTACGTTGAAAAATAAAATTTTATTTGTTCTCTAACTCGTTGTTTTCATAGCTAGGTAGATAACATAAAAAAACTCCCCTCGTATTAATACTAATCTAGGAAATTATTAATATAAATCGAATAATTACTTGGACCACAGGACCACAGCATATATAGAGTGCAGAACATGAAATATGAACTGTGGAAAATATGTTAGCATAAATCACTGTCTAATATATGCGCTCCGTTTAAATCCACACGAAATAACAGTTGCGCAAATAAGTTTTAAAGGTACGCAGCCTATCTTATATTGGCAGTTGATCTGTGCAATTGCTGCTCGTTTCAGTTCCTGTCTCGTTTACAATCGGCTCCATTTATATAAGTTAATTATTAAATTTATTCAACTACGTAGTAAGAGCAACAAAATGATAACCAAAAATGTGTGACATTTTATTAATTTAATTTCTTCAATCATTTTTACCTCCCCCTACCCTTGGTAAGGGAGGTATAGGGATCGTGCTAAAAATCACTTATCGAGATTTTAGTAAATGACCACGTTTTAAAGTCCCTAGAATCCAAATTTAACATTTTCGCGATGATGTCTGTAGGTATGTGTGTATGTGTGTGTGTATGTATGTGTGTGTGTAGGTATGTGTGTATGTGTGTGTGTATGTATGTGTGTGTGTATGTATGTGTGTGTGTATGTATGTATGTATGTGTGTGTGTATGTGTAGGGATTTTGTCTTCGCTCTAACTCAAATACTATCATTCAGAAAATTCTGAAACCTTGTATTTATACCCTATTCTAATATGAAAAGAAGCCATTAGATTTTGGTGGAAATGGGATAACCGGAAATGGCACTTTACCTGAAGCTCATAATGGTTTTTTTTTCAAAAAATACCATTAAATGCCATTTTTTTGGATTTTGTCGTTATGAAAATTAAAGATTATTGAATACATTAATACTTTTTCTATATACTTTACAGATAAATATAACAATATTTTTTTTTACAAGTCCCCAAACCTAAGAAAAACACAATTCCTTTGTTACACAGTTCATATTTCAAATGAATGTAACTGACAGTAACTGTCACTGTCAAAAAACCAATCACTTCAAATTAATAATAGTGACATTTTAAAAAGAAAATAGTAAATAAAGCAATAGTTTTATGCAATGGAATAGTTTGCAGCTTTAATAAATACGTAGGTATGTATTTAAATTAATAAAAATTAAATAGCTGGAGGTTTTGTGTTGGCCACATCAATTTGTTGTAAAACAAGCAGAAAATAACACAAAATATAGCTAAAAAATTCTGATAGATAAAATGTCAAATATTTGTTTATCATTTTGTTCAATTCCATGGCTGTTACTATTCATATAAAATTGAATAAATTCAATAATAGTTTATGGGACCAAAATATTACATAATTTACATGTAAATATTGTTTTTTTTTTTTATCTTTCTACTGATATTACAATCATCGTTGTCAGTTCGTATGCTTACCTTCAAAGAAAACACCCGGTATATGTAATTATTGATGCAAGATTATTATTATTATTATTATTATTGTTATTAATATTTTTATTATCATTGGCAGTGGCAGTGTGCGTAGAGTGTCTGGTTGTCAATCTGGTGACCCGGGTTCGATCTCGGCCAAGGCAGACAATCGCACAAAAGTGATCCCTGTGGTGCACTCTCCACACCAGCTATGAGTGCCCGTGAGGTGACGCCCGGTAAGCGCCCACAAAATATATCATCATTACCGATGTCTACTTGAGTTGTAGATCCTGCCACACCGAGTAATGGGTAATATGCCGTGATGATATATTTATTTATTTATAAGATTATTAGTTAGTGTGAAAAACATGTGGGTATAGTAAAGCAAGAGGTAGCCATCAAATAATACACCGGACAGCATTGGTCTTATTTGAACAAGGCAATAAATCACGCTTTCAGTATCTATAAAAAGAAGAATTGAGTTGGATTGGAATTTGATCTGTGCGAATCAGCGGCCACACCTAGCCATAGATAGGAGAATTTTCCGCTTGTTCCGATATCCTGGTTGGGGTAAGAGCCATCGCCCATCGCCATTGGTGGGTCAGCGGTTGTTGACACGACGAGTCCACTCCTGTCTCTGCTCTGCACTAACAGCCGCCGGTGGCTGTTCCTTTCGCACCGGAAATGAGATCACGTAATGAAATTTGGGATAGAGATTTAGAAATCGGCTTGTGTCACTGACAGGACGCAAGGATGTCCGCCTCTAGTTCCGATGTTTTGTCCTCTCTTCAGCAGGGTTCGTATCGCATCGCGCGAACAATTCCTATATGATTGCCAAGCGAAATGGACAATCGCAAACATTTTCTGCTAGAATACTGTTAGCGAAACTTTGGATTTGCTCAATCGTAATACCAACTATTCAAGGAATAGCGCTGTAACAAGAATTTTTATGTCTTTTAAGTATTAAATTTTTAAAATATTGTTCATAATAGTCTCAAATTTGAAAATATCACGAAACATCTATTATTTTTACTTAGATATTTTACAATTATATAATTATTGAATTTTGAGTAATATTTTGAAAAAGTCACTTAAGGCAAGTTGCATAAAGCGTTGTTAGCTGATCATGTGCGTGTACGTATCAAAAATACATTGGAAAATAAGCCTTGTCAATGTTAACAACGTGATTAAGGATGAAGTAATAAAAATTTCTGGATTGCAGTCACAAAATTTTATTTAAATTCTCGGGTCGACTGGTTTCAAGCTCCACATGAGCCTTCCTCAGGAGCTGAACAATATTTACAAAACATTACAATTTAATAATCAGAAATAACAAAAATTATAAATTACTTACATGAGAATTAAGAAAATTTTAGATACATGGCAAAAAAATGAAAACGTAAGTGCAACATAAAGCACATGGATTTCGTCAAAAGATAAAAAAATAAATAAAATAAATTATATAAAACTTTTATAAAAACTAAGAACAAGTGTTCTACATGAACCACACCCATGAAACTACTTAAGTAAAGTATTAGCAAGTTAAGACACTTACTAAAGTCAAGGTTTTTTATTGTTTAATTAAGTAAAATATTTTAAATTTATTTTAGTGCAATTTGTTTTTTTTTTAATAAAAAAAATTATTTTTAAGGATTAGAAAAATGTATTTTATGATCAGGTTTTATCCTTATTTTTTAAGCTATGTTTTAAGACGTTGGTGTATATTTTACTAATGTACATAGTATCAGTCCTGAAATTAACATTATTTTTATCCTGCTGTACGTGTAGCATTTCTAGTGACAACCGTTTATTAAAATTTTTTTCCCTGTCAAGTATTTTTGTTTCATTAAATTTAAACTCGTGATTATTTTTTATAGCATGGTCTACCAGAGCGCATTTTCCCGTTACTTGTTTTGTTCTTTTGCGAAAAACAATTTCTCCTGTGCTCATCTAGTCTGGTTTTTAGATAACGTTTTGTTTATCCCGTATATTGGGCCACACAATCCTTACAAGGTATTTTGTGACCACGCCAGATTGATATTCAGTTGCAATTTTGGTTTTTAGTCTCGTGAATAAATTTCCAATAGTTTTCGCTTGTTTGAAACCAACGCTTACATCCAAATTTCGCGCCAATGTTTTTCTCATTTTGTCAGCCACGCCTTCGACGTATATTAATAAATAAAAGTCCCTATTATTTGTTGTTTTTTCATTCCTACCATCGCTATTGTTATTATTATTTTTGATAATTATATTTTTATTTGTCTCATATTCATTCACCAACCTATTTACCACTCCTTTTGGAAATCTGTTGAGTCGTAGTAGTTGTTTCACATATTTTACAACTTCTGCTTTGTATAGGGCGCGTGCATGTGACGTCACGGCGATTTAAAAATGGCAGCCTGGTGGACCAACAAACCATACTTGACATATAAGAATCGTGACAAATCTCAACAAAAATGCCTCAATTTTGTGCTGTAGTTGGCTGTGCGAAAAAAAGTGGTACTGGTGATGGGTTATCTTTTTATAGGTTCTCATCTGAGAAAGATTGTAGAGGTAGAATAATTCCTGTAGCTCTAGAACGACGAAAAAAGTGGATAACAGCGCTAAAGAGAGCTGATCTGACAGATAGCAAAATTAAATACGGCCGAATATGTTCTAGGCACTTTATTACAGGTATTTTTTCTATACAAGCCTAGCATTAAATATTATGGTAAATTGAAATTGATATCTGCTTAAACTAAATGAATTTTGCCAGATGTAGACAGTAAGATCAAAAATTAGGTTAATATGGGATAAAAGTGGGTTGTTTAAACTAAGTAAAAGATATATTTAATCAGAAATTATTCATTTAGAGTCCGCGATAGTTAAATAACGTAGATAATAAATAAATAATAAAATTATTGCTAAATTAAAGGAAAACCAGATACTTTGGAAGAAAGACAATCCTGATTGGATTCCGTCTTTAAACATCGGATATACAAAGGGAATACAAAATAAAGATACCGGTTTAGACCGCTATAAAAGGTTAACAGGTCGGCACACTAAGGTTTGATGGTTGTAATAATTATTGTATGTTGTAACTAACATATTTATTAACAAATTCAAATACATTTTACTAACATTCAATATGTTAATAACTAATATAATTATGTTGTAACTAACAATACAATAAATACATTTTATTGACAGTAGAACACATAGCTGCATAATATTCTGAGTTTTAAGTTAGTGGTCCAAAGACATACTAACATATGATTAATCAAAAACTTCTAATTTGAAAGTAATACATTAAATTTAAAACTAAAAATTAAAATTTCTAATCCAGATAATTTTTAGAATGGTATTTTAAACTTTATGACAAATAATTTATTTTTAGAGCTAATTTGTAATAAATTTGTTTTGGAACTATGTATAAATTACAATAATTACAATTACAGAAGCAAGCAGAAAGTGTTTCCGTTTAATGAGGAACATGATTCTAATACTAATACTCCTAGCACTAACAATGAGACTTGCACTAGTTCTAGCACTAGGGAACATGATTTACCTGAGACTATTGATAGTTTAAAAGCAGAATTAATGTCTAGAAATGCTGAAATTTACCATTTGCGAGAGGAGCTTTCGAAAATAACTGACTATAGATGCATTTAAAAATAATGACGCAAGAACTCAATTTTATACAGGCATTCCCACATTTTCACGATTCATCATAATATTAAAAATAGTAGAACCTTCTATAACTGAAATTCCTTCTATTACAAAAATTCAATAGTGCCTATTATTTTTTATGAAACTACGAGAATAATAGTGTTCACTTAACTGAGCCATAATACAACTTCAACTATCACAAATTTTTGATTGAAAAATCACAAAATAAGCACAGAAATCAAAAAACGTCAACTTCGCACGATGATATCAAAGGCAATGAAATTGTTTGTTGGTCCACCAGGCTGGCGGGTTGCCTGCATTTGATCACGTGATGCACGGGCCCTATTCAGGTGAGGTTAAGTTCAGTGACCTACTTATTAAATTCTTTGCATTGTTTAAAATTTGTGATTTTGGATGTTTTGAATGGAAACTAAGATATCTAGTACTCGCTGATGGTTTTTTATATCATACAGTTTTAATATTTTCATGTTCTTTATTAATAAGTGTCATATCCAAGAAAGGAATGCGGCCATCAATTTCCACTTCAGTGGTGAACTGTACTGTAGATGTTCATTGTAGCTGTTAAAAATATTTAAAGTATTGTTCACCTGATCTTTTGGCACTGCCAGAATTAGATCATCTACATATTTTTTCAGAAATGGTAGTTGGAATGGCAATTTAGGTTTTATTGTTTCGAGTAATACATCCATTACTAAATTAGCAACAATAGGTGATAGTGATGATCCCATGGCTACACCCCATTGTTGTTGGTAAAAACTGTTTTCAAATTGGAAGTAACTATTGCTGAGGCAAAATTTGATTATTTCTAAAAATTCATGGAGAGGAATATCTGTTCTATTTTTAATTATGTTCCAGTGTTTTTCTACGGCTTCAATGACTAATTGCATAGGTATGTTGGTGAAAAGGGATACCACATCCAAAGATATTACAATGTAACTTTCAGGTAGTTCAACATGCGTGATATATTCGTGAAATTCGAATGAATTTTTCACATGATATTCTTCATTTTCTAGTCCCTTGAGGAGGCCCGCGACAAATTTCGACAGTTTATCTGTAGGGAAGTCAATGCCTGATACTATGGGTCGTAGTGGGAAATTTGTTTTTTGCCCTCCTGAAGTGTAATGGGAACTTTACAATTGTATACACAGCAAGTGTAACCTACATTTTACGCTTACTGTGTTGTAACTTGTCTAACTATGCGGTAAAATAATCAAAATACACTGGACGTTTATGGGCATTTAGAAAAGAAATCATCTTTACTATAATAAAGTTCATGTAAAAAAGTACTACCTACTTAAGTTACATTTCCTATATTTAAAATTAATTTATATAAACCAAACTCACGGTAGCGACATCTGTCATTATTGTAAAAATCCGCCGTTACCGACATAGTCACCGATCGATATACCTGTTAAATACGCGAGCATTGCTGAAATGTCAAATAGCGACACCTACCTGTTATTTATTACGAAGAAAACATGAGCAAATAAATATATTATCAATCATAAACAACGTCTATTATTACAGATAAATTTTTGCTAGAAGAAGTACTCTAATGAAGGTAAGTAAAATCAAATTTGGAAATTGACTTAACCCCAGCATTTTAAACTAACCCTTTTTAGAAGTACAACCTATCTCATTGAAAAAAGTGATTTTCATTATCGTCGGCCAAAAAATTTGATACAATTCTCGTGCGTGAAGTATTTTACAGCGCTCCAGCTAATAAGCTGTCGCGCTGTAAAATACAACTTACACGCACTCGAATGTAAATAACTATTGTGTACTTTTATTAAACCGTATATTAGTGGAGGTACTGAGTTCTCTACTGTAAGTTTTCTTTTAGTTGATATGTCTATGTAGTCTTTATCAAACAGATTTTTTATAATTTTATTATTCTTATTTTGTACTTTTTTAGTAACATCTCCATCAATTAATTTATATATTTTGTCATCCCTCAACAGTTCATTCATTTTATTATTGTAGTCTTCCTTGTACATAGCAATAGTTTTATTTGATTTATCAGCTTTAAGTATTATGACTTCTTGATGTTCTTTTAAAAACTTTCTACTTTTATTAAAATTTTTATTTAAAATATTATTAACATTGTTTACCCTTTTATTTTTATTACAGAAATTCATATAACTTAACATGTGACAAATTATCGCCTACTTTTATTTATAAAACGTAGACAATGGGCATTTGTTTTCCTATTGGCTGCTATAAATGACGAGCGTATATGTACTTTGACGTCACAGGAGTGGGGGCTGACTATTTTTACACCAATCTATTTATTTAATTATTTACGAAAATTTGTCGACTGTGGTATGGATAAGCTATTAAAAATGAGGTCATGCAAAAAAATAATTGTACCTTTTTACCTCTCGCTAAGATTTAAGTGAATAAGTACGATTTAAGGTCCATATAAACATTTTTACGATGTCTGTGTGTGTGTGAGTGTGTGTGTGTGTGTGTGTATGTATGTATGTGTGGATGTTGGAGGGACGATTACTCAAAAACTATAAGACATAAGACCAGTTTAACTAATGAATTCCTCAATCTGACATTCAAGGAAGAGCTGAAAAGGTTTTGGTAACAATTGGATAACCGGAAGTAGTAGTTTCTAAAAAAATCTTCTAAATATTATTTTTTGAAAATTTTTGATATACTAATATTGAAGAACATAAAATTATACATCTGATACATTTAAAATTTTCATTATATCTTCAATAAATTTAGAGGTAAAGACGCTATAAATATATAGGATATCGGGATGTAGTAAGTCGAGTAGGCTAAAATACACTAAGGAAATCAGTTGACAAATTCAAATGTGTATAACATAATTTGTAAATGGCAAATGTCAGTGTCAAAAATCAAAAGTTTTAGTTACTTTCTGAAAGCTTTTTCTGGGAAGTACATTTAATCTTTCTTTTTGTTTTATTAATTAAATATTTAAAATTATAGGAAACATGCATATATCCATTAGAAATACCGCCAATCTTGTTAATGAATTAGAAGAATATCTGACATTTAGAAACTTCCTCATACAATGAAAAATAGACATAATTAGAATTGTATGTGTGTAGAAGATATGTTAAATACAACAAAAAACATTATTTGGGTAAAGTTCTGTAATTTTGTTGTTATAAAACGACGGTTCTATAGCGAAGTGCAATACAATACTTTTATAACAAAAAATGGAAATGGCGAGAGGTCTTGTGCTGGCCACAACAGATTTTTTCTGTTCAAATCGAAGAAGGATGGTCTAATTTATCATTCAGTATGATTAAATTATTTTTTTATTTACATACATGTTATATAAAAGCGTTTTAAAATATGATATTTTTAAAAAGTTGCAAAAACCATGCTATAATACGAGTATATACCACCGTTCTATTCATCTTTATAAAATTTTCATTTGGCGTGAACTTATGTACACTTTACATATCAGCTGTTTCACTTTAGATTTGGGATTAGACGCTAGAATGTTATAAACGCACGTGAGACATTGAATATATTGGAGAATATTATTTTATCCGTTATTTTGGTAAGTTAATAACATACAATATTTACTGGCAAACTTATTTCATCGACATGTTTACTTTCATAAATTTCAGATTATCTTTGTTTAAATGTTCACTTTGACGTTTAAAACAGTGTGAGAATCAAAATGGTTGTTACTCCGAACCTGTGACGTCAATTGGCAAGGGACGAAGTGCGGGTCCAGCAGCCGCATTTTAAAGTTATTTTCAATTACAATTTTTCCATGATTAATGATCAATTTGAGGAAAAATAAAAAATAAGGGTCTATTAGTCTTACATCGTTTACACATTTTTTCTTAGCAACCGGGAGAAGTTGAATTTTAGACCGAGATGCTATGCGTTATTTGTTGTTGTATTGTCGTCTATATTAAGTTTTACCTGACTATTTGCCTATATTTACTCTCTTACATGTTTGTGGAATTGGTGCTTCTTTTTTGACATCGAATGTTGTGGTGTAAAATAGAGTTCTAAACCACGCCCCAATTAACTGTCAAAATTCTTTCAATATTTCAAATAGGGTATATACTTATACAAACATTATTCTTTTGAGGTTAATGTCCCTCAAACAGGAAAAGCATAATTCACTTTTACTCTTTTTAATTACCTATACTCGATATTCAGGTAATAAAGAAGTTAATTCTTTTATGAGGAAAAAAGTGATTAATGCTTCAAACGGAGATTAAATTTAAGTCTTTTCGTTAGGAAAGTCGTTTATTAGGATTAAACGGTAGATAATAAGCAGAGTTCTGTTCAGTAATTACAAAACTTTATCACATTCTGAAGCGTAAACTTTGAATAATGTTTCTATTAGCTCCGTTAAATAAAGTCATTTAAAATTCAATCCAGTTGGGAATCCAACTTTACGGAAACATTTATTCCAGGATGTAGATATTTCTCATAATTAACTTATTATGTACCTATAATGGAGATAGTTTCAATACTCCATCTATTATTCAAAAACATTCAAAACCACTTTGACTCAATTGCATTTTAAACAAACCAAGTTCCTTGATTAAGATTGAAGTTTGTCAGCATAGAGTTAAGAGAAAATTATTTCATTAAAATGATGTCCAACTTGTTCACCGACTTTATGTAACAGACATTTTGATTTACATTATTTTCATGTTTTGATTTCGTTTAATATGTACAAATCAAATATATAGATTAACAATTCGTCTGTGTTTGAGCAAGAAGCATTTCATTCTTATAGTCGATACAGACTACGACTGCTAATGATGATCTTTTAAGAAAATGAACGTATGTTTTCGGTAATAATCGCCACATTGATACTGTCAAAATCTTGCCATGATTTTAATTGTAAATTTAATCTCAAAAAAGTCACAAATTAACAATGTTCTAATGCTGGGTTTATGCAGCATGTAAATTATGAAATTAAATTAAGCCACTAAATTAAGAAACTAAACTAAAATAACGTTGTTTATTCAGTAAATTAAAATTCAGAATTTTATGTTTGACATTTCGTATAATCTAACTTTTATAGGTGAAATTGCGATACATTACATTTATATAGGATAAAAAAATAAAGGTAAACAATTTTTTGAATAAGTGTCATTAGTAATTCGTCGCTCTTTTCTGTAGAAACTTTGTTATCATCGTACATTTTTATAGGTTAGATGCGAAAATCTGTCATAAGTGCGCGAATGGCGCAGGCGCATAACTAAGAAATTATAAAATTAAACTAAAAGTTGAAAGTAGCCAACTTCTTAATTTAATTTCATTAGTTTAATTCTTCAGTTCATTTGCAGTTGTCATTAATAACAATGCTTTCTACTTGTTCGGTTTAGTTTTACAATTTAATGTTTTAATTTAGTTGCCTGCATAAACCCAGCATTACTAATTATACTAATGATCATCAATATTTGTCGTCTGTCTCGGCTATTATTTTTGAAATGGTAATATGTGGCTGAGTTTGTATGTTTTGTATACCTTTTCTGTTAGCGAAAAAGAACATATTTTAATATTCGTATTTTATATTTAGATTATATTTTATATCAGATTGATAAGATAAACAAAATTAGATTGTAGAATTTGGATGCATCCTCATCTGCTTTAGTATTTTATGTAGCGGTACAGATTTCGTTACATATGATCGTCGCGACCATTTGATATAAAACTAATCTATAAATAATCAAACGTAGCCTCCTCCAAAAAACTGCATTTCTTCATTAAATCAGGATAGTTGGCAGATTTGTGAAAATTATTTTTTTTATAATTGATTAATTCTATTATATATCTATTATATACGGAGGAAAATGTGCAATGAAAGCGTATACGAGCCCTAATTCATATTTGTTGGCCTTTTTTGTTAAATTTATTTATCGTGACTTAATTAGTATTATTTCTAATAATAATGGAGGAAGTTTTTATATTTTATTTAAAGTAATTTCCACATTATAACGAAATTTTAAATTATATTTTTAGCTAAATATAAATATTTAACAGTGTAACAATAACTCAAATTTATTAGTAAATTTCTATTATTTATCAAGATTGGATAATTCGGTGATTATTCTTAAAAATTGCCGTATTTTTTTATGGTGTCTTATTTCTAAACTGACAAAAAAATAACGTTAATTATTTTCAAACGTTATTTGTTTTTCTTGTATTGTTAGTAAAGCTATGAATTATTTCTTATTTCGTTTGACATTAAAACAACGAAATATTTACAAAAATATATTTGCTATGTACCTTAGCATAAAAACCACAAAATATCTATAATATTAAAAAAATACCGATAATTGTATTAGTTATTATTTGTATTATATATGTACTAAATAAAATAAAAATTTAGCCAGTAGGCCAACTAATATGGATTAGGGATCGTAGACAATACATCATATTCTTCCATATATTAACTCCGGTGGCTCAATGTTTAGAGCAATGCCTCTTGTCATGAGTGTGCTCGAGGTTCTGGGTTCGAATCCCACTAAAGCATGGATGTTTGTGTATGTGAACCTACTCAGTAATTGGGATTTAATCCTATTGAATTTTTTTTTTTAAATAATTATAATAACATAAAACGTCAAAATATGATATTGAACTGTGTTTTTTCAAGAAAAACTGTTAAGAACTTCAAATAAGGGCACTTCCGGTTAACCAGTTATAACCAAAATCAAATAATGTTTAGAATTCTAGTGTTATCGTTGGAGAAATTTTTATCACAACACACAAAGACACACACATATATAGACATCTTTAAAAAAATAAATTGTAAAATCGCATTCTAGGGACCCTCAAACGTGCTTATTCATTAAAAACCCACCACCAAATTTATTGACCAAAGACAATACCTATCTTCCTTACCTAAAGGTGACTGAAGGTAAAAATGAGTAAAAATGTCTTACTTAAAACAGAATTAACAGCAAAGTTTACGTTTAAAATATTAATCATGTTGTCAACATTTGTTAGGTCTATTATTCATCACATGTAAGCAGTATGTTTCACTTATAATAATCATGATATACTTTTACCACATATTTATATATGAGAAGGACTACTTGAATTCTTTAGGAAAAAAAAAAAAAAAAAACTTATCAATGAGGAATAACAAATGTTTGTGTATAAATCATTATAAATATCCATAGTTTTTACAATATTTTAAAATGGCGGGAAAATGTACAATGTTAGAAAAACCCAATTCGGAGTAGGCTATGAACAAAAAAACGTGTATGTCAATTTGGAACATAGACAAATAATACTCTTTAGACCGGAAACTTATGTGTACTAACACTGAACATGGTGGTTGGAATAGAACTAAAATTTAAAATAGGCAACCCGCTTTTGAATTTTATACCAGCTATGAGTGCCCGTGAGGTGACGCCTGGTAAGCGCCCACACGGTAAAATATATCGTCATCATTACCGATGTCTACATGTGTTGTAGATACTGGCACACCCAGAAATGGGTAATATGCCGTGATGATATATTTATTTATTTATATTGGAGTTTTGTTTGTTGATATAAATTTATTTTGATATTAAAATGCATGTGCACAAATTTAATGTTTAATTACACTTTTTCATGTGTATATAATAAAATTTTATTTTCAAAATAGATTTATGTCGTCTTCATTGAAATAATTGTAACGGTTTAATAAAACGCGAATTGAATTACTTATATGAACTTATCAACATATAAAATTAAACAATGTTACATTAAAAACTTGCCTAATAGACACACAGATGTTACAATGAATAATCAAAGTGAATTATTAGAATCGTGATAGAATCGAAAACACAATTCAAAATATGTCAAATTCAAAATTTACGTCAAATTCAAATGTTTCCCACGCATCCTTATTTCCCACCTCAGAAAAAATACGTGGACCAATAGTTGCTTAGTAATAAAAAATGCAAGTTCTTAAACCGACGTTCGCGACATCTATTGACTGGAATTGAGTACTAGTGGCAATGGCCCGGCACTTGCCATATAAGTTTCCAAAGGTTGATTTGGAATTATTTAATTAAATGTCAATTTGGCTGGAGATATTGTGAAAAATGTTATCTACCGAAATTAAAGCTTCTTCTTGAATCCTTGTTTTAGAAATAGAAATAAATTAGAAATCGGCGAATGGCAATATTCTGTATCCCTCTTTATTACCTTTTCTCCTTAAAAATACATTTCACGATCAATTTGACATCTTGACTTTTGAATTGAATAATAATTAGACATGCGTTTCTGTGTTCATAGCCTACTCCGAATTGGGCTTTTTTGAACACGCTGTACCAACCCATAATGAAATTTTTGTGAGTACTTTTTCCCAAGTCACACGGTAATTATTATCAACTATAGTGTTACAGTGTGTATGAATAGAACATTTGACATTTTCATTGTCCAAATTATTCAAATCAGAATAAAATGGCGATAGTGATTCACATTTATCTTAATATTTTAAATATAATGTAAAATAAGATTTAGTAGAAAATCTGATGGTTTTATGAAATAAGGATTAGTTTATTTTCATAAAAAAAGTTTTATTATTGGCAATCGATTTCGTCGCAATACAATATATTTCTGATTATAATTTGAAGAAAAGCATATAAAATTTTTTACATATGAAAAGTAATGTTATACAGAATTATTTAGGATAAATTTAGAAAAATAACATATTTTATTTTACAAAAATATAAATGTAGATAGATATATGATTATTAATAATAATGAATGATAAAATGTTAGAAATTAGAAGACAGGTTTATGAGATGATTAAAATGGATTTCAAAAAAGTTTTTTGTAAGGTTAGGTGAATGAAACAATCATAAACTTTAAATGGATTTAAAATGTGGATTTATATAAAATTGAATAAACTTACCGTCAATTAAGTATTTAAACAGAAGTATATAGTATTTTCATTTTTGAAAATTTTAAATTTTTAAAAATTTTTTTAAAATTTTCAAAAATGAAAATACTATATACTTCTGTTTAAATACTTAATTGACGGTAAGTTTATTCAATTTTATATAAATCCACATTTTAAATCCATTTAAAGTTTATGATTGTTTCATTCACCTAACCTTACAAAAAACTTTTTTGAAATCCATTTTAATCATCTCATAAACCTGTCTTCTAATTTCTAACATTTTATCATTCATTATTATTAATAATCATATGTCTATCTACATTTATATTTTTGTAAAATAAAATATGTTATTTTTCTAAATTTATCCTAAATAATTCTGTATAACATTACTTTTCATATGTAAAAAATTTTATATGTTTTTCTTCAAATTATAATCAGAAATATATATTGTATTACAGCTGTGGTCTGATGATGTCCGTTGCGACGAAATCGATTGCCAATAATAAAACTTTTTTTATGAAAATAAACTAATCCTTATTTCATAAAACCATCAGATTTTCTACTAAATCTTATTTTACATTATATATAATTAAAGTCTGAAAATGGAGTCATTTATACGGATTAATATTTTAAATGTTTCATATTTACCCCAGCAGACTCAGTGGCCAGTACATACAATTTTTTTTTTTTTATTGGTGTATGTAGGTAGACATTAATTAGAATTAATAATAAAACAGCCATATAATGAAATAGCAATAATCAAATAAAGAGAAAATATGGGGTAAATATTCGTTGTGCCTATCTGGTTGTTGGTTTATTTTTAAAGCTGGATGAAATGTAAATGAAAACGCATCGTTTTCAATAGCGAACAGTGAATAGCCGGTCGCGTGAATATTCCATGACCTCAAAATGAGTACCTCACAAACACGTCAGGCCAGGCATATTTGTGGGGTGGGTTTTGTATAGTTGCAGTGGTTTGTCGGCTTGTACGAGTAGAGCAAATAATTCCTCTATTCTGCGGATTATACGCATCGTGTAGATCTGCGGTCAGTGGGATTACATTCCAATATGGTTCACTCCATACATGCAAACGTTTAAACTATAAATTCCTCAAATGAATATTTTTTGCAGAGTGGTCAAAATATCTGGACCAGTTTTATTACATAATTTATTGTTGGATGGAAATGTAGTTAAATGAATATGCATGTGATATGTTATTTGAAAAATTTCTTTCTATGTTGAGAGGGAATAATTTATAATAAAAAATCTGTTGTGGCTAGCACAAAACCTCTCTCCATTTCCATATTAAGGCTGGTTTATGTAAGATGTAAACTTAAGAATTTACCTTAGCATTAGCATTCTGACTTTGCATTAATAATTCAAGTATAGACAAATTGCGTGCTGCGGTACATGTATAACCTTAACCTTAGCATTATGCCGTTACCCTAGAATATGACAATTTCTAATTTTCAAGTCATAATGCCTAATGCCACATTGTCTTGACTAAAAATGAGTGACATTGAAAAAGAAGTCCAACTAATACAGTTAATTGAACAATGTAGGTATATTTATGATGAAAGAGACGTGTCGATTTTACAAGAAGTGACATTACCGGCCTACTCCTATTGGTTTGCTCTAAGAAGTACATGAACCGGACAGCGTAATAAAGTTTATTGCAAAGACATAATGTTTTGTAGTATCAAGTGTAAGATTTTTATAAATGAAATCAGAATCTTGAAATATCGCTAATCGCTTACAGTTATCTAGTCGCAGAGTATGAATTTTTTTATGCATTGCCCACAGTGATATGTGGTTGCCATGGGTTGAATTGTTTATAATAGACTTTGAAATAAATGATTCTGAAATTGTTTTTTTAGAGGTTAACATCTCAGTATGACATACAATATTTTATTCCAACAATCAAAGACATACGTTATTACAAAATTATAACATTCTTATTCTTCTTGTGGCGAAATGGCGGGTATACGTTGAATATTTGAATTTATTCCATTATTTTAGTTGACATTTGACATTTTAAAACCGCCAGTGAAATAAAATTCTTTAAAACGCTAGCGAAATAAAATATCAGTACATATTGTATTTAACATTTCTGGTACATACACAAAAATTGTAATTTCATCTATTATTAACATATTTTTTAATTCATTCTATAAATAAGTTTCCTCCTATTCTTCTAAATGTTCGAGATTCTTCAAATCCATTGACGACATTGGCGGTATTTCTGATGGATACCCATATATAATATATGTAAGTATCTATAATTTTAAATCCATATTTAATTAATAATAAAATAAGAATGATTAAATTACACACATTTTAATTTTTCAACTGATTTTCATGGAGTTATTTGGGCTGTATGATTCATTACAACGGATTATTTTATATATTTATAATTCTCTATCCCCAAATCTATAGAAGATATAATAAAAATGTTCAATATATTGGATAGAAAATTTTATATTCTTTAATATTTGTAATAACAAAACAAGACAAGAATCTGCCCTGAAAGAGAAGTGCAAGAATAGCAAGATTTTTTAGTATTTTCTTGCATTCTTGCACTTTTGCAATATTATATTATAATTCAATATATCAACATTTTATTATAGGTTTTACCTCTAGCTAAGCTGACATTAATCGGAAAAGCTAAAAAGGTTTTAGTTACAATTGACAACCGGAAGTAGTAGTTTCTTAAAAAAATCTTCTAAATATTATATTTTGAAAATTTATTGTACAAAAAATAATATAATGCATTAAGTACCCAATATGATTTAAAGTTTCTTATTATATCTTCTATAGATTTAGAGATAAAAAAATCTGATATGGCCAGCACATGACCTCTCGCTAATTCGATGTTTAAAATTGAAATGAGCTTGGAGTAAAATATCACTGTATCGTTTGTAAACAAAATCTAATTTGTTGTTCCAATAAATAGACGAGTTTTAAAACCAAATTTGCGATTTTTTTTTATCATATTTTAATATATTTTTTCACGGAAATCAGTTCAGAGCTTCAAGTAAAGTACCACTTAAGGTTTACTAATATTAACAAGAATCTAATATGTCGGTCTCATTAATATAAAAGTGTTAAATACTAGATTTGAAAAGTTTTCAATTATAGCATAATACATTTTTTCACGAAAATCTCTCATCATAGCTTCAAGTAAAATATCACTTCCGATTTAAATATGTTGTTCCTACTGATATGAAATTCTTAAATACTAAAACTGAAAAGTTTTGGGTTATATTTTAATACAGTATTTCATTAAACACTGTTACGGGTTTCAAGTAAAGTACCACTTCCGATTGTCCAATTTTACTCAAAATCTAATAAACTATATTGATGCAGAAAACTTAAATACGGAATTTTTTTTGGAAGTTTGATATAACAGTTATCGCGAAAGAAAAAAAATCTTCACACACACATCATTATAAAAAAAATCTGATGTGGCCGGCACATGACCTCCCGCCAATTCCATGTTTAAAATAGTAATGAACTTTAAGTCAATTTTATCCAAAATCTGTTCCTACTGACATAGAAGTACTAAAATTGAAAAGTGTTTTTCATTAAAAACTGTTGTGGGCTTGAAATAAAGTACTTAACACTTTCAGTTATCCAATTTTACTCAAAATGTAATCAACTATTTATATTAATGCAGAAAGCTAAAATACGCAAAATAGAAATTTTTGGAAGTTTGTTATAAAAGTTATCGTAATATAACCAACGGTTTGACAGCTAATAGGGGAACCCCAAACAAGTCTAAATAATGTAACATAACGCGCACGCGCAAATGTGCAAGACAAGAAATATGCAAGAGTCTTGCAAGCAAGACAAGATTTTTGCTTGCCAGAGTAACACAAGACAAGAGTTATTTAAATTTCTTGTCTTGTTTTGCAAGACAAGACAAGAAATAGCCTAGCAAGACAAGAAATCTTGTCTTGTGAAACACTAATTGTTACCAAAACCTTTCAGCTCTTCCCATTAATGTCAGATTAAGGAATACGTAGTTAAATTGGTCTTTAGTCTTATAGAATTTGTCCCTCCAATATATACACACACGCACACACATTCACACACACACACACACACACACACACACACACACACACACAAACAGCCATCATTGTAAAAATGTTAAAATCTGATTCTAGTGACCTTAAATCATGCTTATTCTCTATAATCTGGGTATGTGATTTTTAGCATGAATCTAATACCTCTCTTAGCGAGAGGTAAAAGATGGAACACACAAACAGACATCATTGTAAAAATGTTAAAATCGGATTCTAGTGACCTTAAATCATGCTTATTCTCTATAATCTGGACATGCGATTTTTAGCATGAATCTAATACCTCTCTTAGCGAGAGGTAAAAGATGGAACACACAAACAGACATCATTGTAAAAATGTTAAAATCGGATTCTAGTGACCTTAAATCATGCTTATTCTCTATAATCTGGACATGCGATTTTTAGCATGAATCTAATACCTCTCTTAGCGAGAGGTAAAAGATGGAATTTTCCTTATCCTTTAACTTTTATCATTCATATTTTCAATTAACTTTTACTATTTTTGATAACGGTGAAATAGCCTATTAGCCACTGCCAGATAGTCTACTGAACAATTGAACTTGAATCGCCTATAAGTAAATCAATTATTTCAATAGCAAATAAATATTCATCGCAAAAATAATTTGTATTTGTGACATTAGAATTGAAGAGAAGATTTTGCTATTCTGTGATAAATTTGCGTGTGTGATTTGTGGCAAACACACATCGTGAACATGTACTACGTGTTCGTTGGAGGACTCGTGATCGAGAGCGTCGTTCGACGCCGCAACCGCGAACGCACGTCAGAGAACTGTTGACAGAAATTGACAAGAAGCAAAGCAAACAGCCGAGCTTTTAAACTCGGAATACTGAGTGAAAGGTGGCTGCGACTGGGCGTGGAGCATGTGTTGTATGTTTGGAGATCTCTCTACTCCACACAGTGAATGGAAACTGCGATGTTCTTTCTCGTCTGCTGCTAGTCTACATCTTGTACACAGGGCGGAGATTCTCACGTGAAAGATTGCAGGATATATTTATGTATATATTTGTTTTTCCTTCTAAAATAAAAGCTGGAGATTTCATCTTCATAGCGCTTTCTCAAATAAATAAACTTTCTTTTGAAATCCTCATTAAAATACGAAAAATCGTTGTTAACCCGACCACCCGGCTTCGGTAAGGTAGAGTTTGGTAACATGAAGTAAGGTGGGGTAAAAATAACCCCACCGTGTTTTAAGATAAAGAATAATAATTCGTGGATGAAAATTAACATATATATTTCTTATAAATTTCATGGCTGGTATTTTACGCGCCCGACTAAACAAGCAACCCGACTATCACAATGTTATAGTATATAAAAAATTATGACCAGTGGCGCACCGGGGGTTGGGGGGGGGGGGGGGGTTTTGGTAGGTTTGATGGGTGCAATAGTGCACGTGCACCCCCCTTGAAGTGTCAGCTCGTGAATTAGACAATTGGATAGGCGCAAAATGAAAAAAAGGTGTATATATATATATATATATATATATATATATATATATATATATATATATATATATATATATATATAGGCTGTTTCTTAAATAGGAGAACATGGCTTAACCACAGATTCCTGAGGCTAAAATAAGACGATTTAACCAAACTTGCTTCTACCGGAAAGTGTATCATTTAACCAGAAAACTGCTTCAAAGTTCTTCGAAAAAAAATTAATTTTGCTTATAATAATCAGACGCTTTATTCGATTTGGATGAAATTTGGTATGACAATTTATATGGTTATAAGTCATCTTTTAAGGTGATACTTGTTATTATTAGTGAACCACTAGTGAATGAAACTTAGGTCTCCCAACATAAATTAGACCGTAACTTTTTAATGGCAATGCCGAAAACGTGAATTTATTTTTCTTCAGAAAGATACATTTAATAGTAAACTTTTGTCTCTCTGTGTAATTTGTGATATCTGTTACGGTTCACACAGAAAAAAATAAAATCTGAGTGTCTGCACTGCTAAATTTTTAAAATAAATTTAATCTAGCAGTCTATCCAAATGTTAAACAAGTAACTAAAATCTCTATATGTGATTTTTAGCACGATCCCTATCCCTATACCTCCCTTAGCGGGAGGTAAAAAATCAAATATATGTACCACTAATATTTTTACCTTCCGTCACCTTTAGGTAAGGAAGATATTGTCTTTGGTCAAAAAATTCGGTGCTGAAAAGTTTGTTTTATTAAGAAATGAGTTAAGTAATTTAAATTTGTTTTCTACTGCTCTAAACTCGCTAGACATTATAATACTCTCATAGTTTTACAAGTTCTTTGAAGTTCATAAAGTAGTTTTTATTGAGAACGTGCGAAGAATTCTCCTATTATGTTCTTAAATGAATGCCTTGAAGAAGTTTAATTCGTTCAGGATTGAATTCTTTATAACTTTTGTATTATCTATTCCATAAATGGAGAAAATGAATTTTCCTCTTTCTTCTTATAAATGCGAATTACTTTACTACTTAAATTATATTTAGATTCATCATTTGTAAAAGAAATATAATGAAAATTACAAAGTATATTAATCACATTAACCAAATAATACCATTAATCTTAATTATTTTCTAAATACAAGAAATTTACTAGGTACTGTATAATAATAACTTTGTAAGTACTGACCGTTCATTTAGTAAAATAATTTTGTAACTAAAGAATACTCAAATCTCTGAAAACACGAACGTAATCAAAAATCCAAAGATATATTATTTAAAATATATTTTGTACAAATTGAATATGAATGTTAATATCCCTTAACAGTTTTGTAAATAAAACATTTCCTGTAAATTATCAGATTTGATTTTAATAAAACTATAAAAAGTTGAAAAATATAGTTTTGTTCCCCGACAATTTCAATTTTGGACATCTTCCTCACTTTCACTTATACAGGTTGTTTCTAAATCTGTGTAACTAACTTACTGATCATGAATTAACTTGTTATTAATGTTTGTAATATTAAAAATTTGTTGCATACTATGAACACATACGTGTATATCTAAAACGACATGTAAATTATAATATGAGTAACAATTATTGCCGCTTACTTGAATGCACATTGTCATGTGAGAAAGGCAATATAATGGGGTCCTCTACTTTAATTTTTTTATTATTATTTTAAATGAAAGTTCGTTTAATTTTGAAACAATTCATAGTAATAAAATTTCTTAATTCTAATTAGTTTAACTGCATTTGTGTTTTATGCTGGGTTTACGCAGGCAACTAAATTAAAAAATTAAATTGTAAACCTAAACTAAACAAGTAGAAACCATTGTTATCAATGACAACGTTTATGCAACTGAACTGAAGAATTAAACTAATGAAACTAAATTAAGAGGTTGGCTATTTTCAATTTTCAGTTTAATTTTATAATTTCTTAACTTTGCGCCTGCGCCATTCGCGCACGTATGACAGGTTTTAACACCTAACCTATGAAAATGTACGATGATAACAAAGTTTCTGCAGAAAAGAGCGACGAAATCATATACCTATTAGACTAATATACTGCTGATCCCCTATCTCGAAAATGTGTTGTGCTTCCGTTAAAGAATATGAGATAGAAGATATATCTCCATCGCTCACAAGCGATACAGTGATTTGTATGCGCATGCTCGTAAAACTAAAATATATTTCTTAGCGGCCAGGAAAATTTCCTTCCAAGTGACAATTTTGTAATTAGAATTAAATAAATAAATATACAAATTTAACAAAGTAAAGAATTCTTATACATGATATTATCAGCTATAATATATCGAGGACATTGATAATTACGAAATAATTTTATAACAGTTACCGAAAGCGCGTTGCTTGGTAACAACCCGACGCCGAAGGCGGAGGTGGTGTTACCTAAAAGCAACGAGCTTGAGGAAGTGTGATAAAATTATAAGTATTTATAAATGATCAAGGGGTATTCGGTGAAAATTTTTTTTGCAGTTTTAACATTAAATTTGCCTAAAATTTGTATTTGACAGAATTTTGTGTCTAACATAGCCCAGTAGATGTCACTAGTAGCTATAAACGTGAATGTGGCTATGAATATGTTCAGTGTGCAATGAGAATGAGACATCTTTGAGTGAGACTAAAGAGAAGAAGATAAGACATACAAAAGTCCATAAATATTCTCCACATTTAGTTTATTATTTAATACAGTATTTTCTGATGTGTTTTCTTCTATAATTTTGTTTATTAAATCATCATTTTCTTTGACAGCGTGAAAATGACATTTTTAAATTAAAACAATTAATCTTTAATTATATGTCAAAAACTGTTTGTTACTTAGCAACTTAGTGACATAAGTGATAATTGTCTTAGGATAATTATCAGCTATAATATCCCGAGGACATTGATAATTACGTAATAATTTTATGACAGTTACCGAAAGCGCGTTGCTTGGTAACAGCCCGACGCCGAAGGCGGAGGTGGTGTTACCTAAAAGCAACGTGCTTGAGGAAGTGTGATAAAATTATAAGTATTTATCAATGATCGAGGGGTATTCGGTGAGAAAATTTTTTGCAGTTTTAACATCAAATTTGCCTAAATTTTGTATTTTTGTGTCTAACATAGCCCAGTAGATGTCATTAGTAGCTATGAACGTGAATGTGGCTATGAATATGTTCAGTGTGAAGTGAGCAATGAGAATGTGATCTCTTTGAGTGAGATAAAGAGAAGAAGATAAGACTTACAAAAGTCCTAAATATTCTCCACATTTAGTTTTTTATTTAATACAGTATTTTTTGATGTGTTTTCTTCTATAATTTTGTTGATTACATCATCATTTTCATTGAAAGCGTGATAATGACGTTTTTAAATTAAAACAATTAATCTTTAATTATATGCCAAAAACTGTTTGTTACTTAGCAACTTAGTGGTATAAATGATAATTGTCTTAGGATAATTATCAGTGTAAGTTTGTTTTGATTGGTTACATTCGCACACGTGGTCAGCAATAAAGGGATTCGATTGGATAATTTTTTAACCAAAAAATTTTCAGTGTAAGTTTGTTTTGATTGGTTACTTTCGCACACGTGGTCAGCAATAAAGGGATTCAATTGGATAATTTTTTAACCAAAAAATTTTCAGTGTAAGTTTGTTTTGATTGTTTACTTTCGCACACGTGGTCAGCAATAAAGGGATTAAATTGGATAATTTTTTAACCAAAAAATTTTCTGTGTAAGTTTGTTTTGATTGGTTACTTTCGCACAAGTGGTCAGAAATACAGGGATTCAATTGGATATTTTTTAACCAAAAAATTTTCATTATAATTTAATATTGTTTATGTATAATAACATTACTACAGCGCGAAATTTAAACTTCAATTAAATTATGATAACTAAACAAATATTTTAAATTATATTAAATTATGTTTTGTACAATTAAAATTTATTTTATTAAATTTTTACATTTTAGACTGTGTTTATTAATTTCATAGGAGCAACTATAAGCAACGATTTATTTGGTAGTGACTGAAAAAAATAGCTTTCATTATCATCTAGATAATTAGTTTTTCTTTTGTCAGAATGAAATTCATAATGGTTTGTTATTTCCAAATAAAACCATTCGCCTAATGAATAAACATTATCTATTATCTTAACACATTGCTGTAAAAATATATATTAATATTTATGATACTTTTCAATTCTAATTTGGATTATTTGTCACCGTCTGAACTACAGTTTTTACAAAAGTAAATGAGCACAAATTCATTTGTTTTCACAGTAAATGCTGCAATCACAATGACAATTGACTTCGAATAACACACGTCGTTACAGGAAACTTCAAGTTTCAAATCCCACTCTTTCATTATTTCCGTTAGCGGCACCAGTAGCCAATAGAATTATAGAATGCGAGCATGCGCATCCAAAGCACTGTATCGCTTGTGAGCGATGGAGATATATCTTTTATTTCATATTCTTTAACGGATGAATCGCGGAGGATTAGCAGTATATTAGTCTAATAGGTATATGGACGAAATACTAGTTGGACTTATTCAATAGATTATATATCTTTTTTTTTATCCTATATGAATATAATGTATCTCAATTTCACCTACACAGAAAAAATTTTTTGTCTAATTATAATTAGATAATAATAATATAATAAATATTTTGTAAAAAATCATTAATTTAAACATGTAAATAGTTATTTTAATTACTTATTTTATTTAATTTTACTATATTTTGGCTTCATTATTTTTGTCTTTCAATTTTCGGTGACTTATCTTATGAATTAGGTAAGTAAATAGAAAATTTAAATATATATATATATATATATATATATATATATATATATATATATATATATATGTTTAGTTCAATACTAAATGTAGTCATTTAATCTAATTTTGTATTTAATTTTACTATAATTTGTTATTACAAATTTAGAAAATTTAACTAAATCAACTTAGATAATTTAATGAAAACATATTAGAAGTCTGAAAATCACAGATTTATTTAGTTAATTTAACTACAATTTAGAAGGTTTGTTTTTCTGCATAATACGACGTTAATTTAGTTTAGTTTCTTAATTTAGTGGTTTAATTTAATTTTATAATTTACATGCTGCATAAACCCAGCATAAATGTAGTTTAATAAAGACATGATATTATAGAGTACATTTTTTACCTAAACACCAGACTTAGTAAAATAATGTTTTAATCGGTGGTTCCCGTTTATTAAAATCATGTTGGTTGTAATGTTAATTTATTTACTATTTCTAATTATAAATTCGAGAATTTCGACAGTCTCGCGTTGAGATCGAGAGGAAGTAAAAAAAAGTAAAAATACGACGAGACGAGATGAAGAGAAATCTCGTCTCGAAAATTCGAGTGTGGTATGCAACCTGTAGCTATCATTACTATTGGTGCTGTACCAAAAAAGATCGCTGATTTTCGCGGTGTTTCCAATGCTAGTGAGTATACAGGCCACTGTTTTAGACGGAGCTCTGCTACTTTCTTAGCTGATGCGGGAGTAGATAAATCAACGCTCAAAAGACATGAGGATTGACGTTTTACTTCTGTTGCGAAGGCATATATAGAGAATTCTATAGAATATAAAAAGGAAATTGGAAAGATGATTCTAGGGGAGAAAGAAAACCCAGTCAAGTAGCTGAAACTATTCACAAATAATATTGTGGATACTGAATATCTTTACCTGGAACACATGTTCAAGTCCTCCAGGAGTAAAGGTTCATTCAGACTTCCGAAATCACAAACTTGAAACTACAAATTCAATCTTATGCAATCATTCGACCAATAGAAATGCGTGTGCAGTGGTTTCGTGCAACGAATCTGTTTCAAACGAAAAGTATGCAAACGCTAAACATTTCAATCTTGTGCAACGTTCTTGTCACTGATTGCACCAATCATAACACAGTTGTAGTCTTGTTGACAGTTCCACAAATAACCTTATTTTCAAAGTTGGAATTAAAATGAATAATGAATTAATTGCGGTTATAATGAGGCGAAGAATAGTGTGTGCTGCATATCTTATCTATGGAGCGAACATTTGTTAAATCTACAATGTAGACGTTACCATTTCATCTTCATTTTCTTTAATTATCTATTGAAATGACATGTATTAAAAAACAATATTGCAATAATTATATTAGGTTTAGGTAATACGTTTACAATACTCACTTTTTCACGAAAAATCACGCACAACAAATACTGACAAGTGTCGTTTACAAATTTGACGTGAATTTGACAGTTTATATGTAGAATTATAGAAAGCCTCAATAGATAGCGCCACCACCAATGTAGAAAATTTGGACATTGTGATTTCGGTACTGTGAACGCGTTTAAATTTGTTGCGCGGAGGCGTTGCACGATGGCTTTGCACAGGATTAAATTTGTAGTTTCAAGCTGGTGATTTTGCAAGTCTGAATACACCTTAAGAAAAACCGATCGTTAAATCTGCAAATAATACCCACTTAGTGGGTTAGCAAAAACCCGAAAACAATAGTAACAATAAGAAAAGGGATAAGAGTAAGAGCTCAGCTGCCTCACTTCACTCTTTAACAACATTCTTCTTTCGCCTTGTCCTCAATCATCATAGCATAACATAAGAACATATTAAAGTGACCGATATTCGGTAGCGAATAACCGCATCCGGACCCCAATAATAGTTACGCAACATTCATGCTTCGCCATACATTCCTATCCATTAATTTCTTCAATTTTTCTTTATTTAAATGTGATTAGTTTTATTTTATTTTTTTATTTATTTATTTATTTGTTTAATATCCCATCCATCCCACAGGATCGAAATCCCAAATACGGGGTGGATACACAAAGAATACATAATTGTTACAATGTTTCAACACACGCAAAAAATATTAATAATTATATAAAAAACAAAATTTGCAATAATGAAAATCATGTTAAACTATAGGTATTTAACAATGCTCGCTTGAAGTGTCTAAGTGACAAGTGATAAATGTCAATATCTGTATGAGTATTATTAAAAATATAGCATAATCGTCTAATGGGCGACCTTGCTTCGTAGTTAGTTCTTACAAATGAATATTGAAATGTATACTTATTTCTAGAAGAGAGGCGCGGAACAGAAAATGGAATACTAGCTAAACAAATAGGATCGTCTATAATATTGTTTACTAATTTATATACATAGATCGAAGATTGCATTTTTCTTCTATTTTCTAAAGACACTAAATTGAAAATGGATAGTAAGGTATTGTATGACAAATCATGAGTAGGATAAACACCATATGTTTTATAATAACAGTACTTCACATTTTTTTTTTGTATTCTTTCAATGCTGTTGGTATATATATATATATATATATATATATATATATATATATATATATATATATATATATATATATATTATATATAACGGATTCCATATTTGTAGGCAGTATTCCAATTTTGAAAGCACGAATGAAAAATATAACATTTTTAAGGTTCTTAACCTAAGAAAGGAACGACAATTACGAATTATGAAGCCTAGATTTTTATAGGCAGATCTTACTGTGTAATTTATATGCGCATTGAAAGAGAGCTTAACATCGAATATGACTCCCAAATCTTTAAACTCTGTAACTCTATCAAGTAGATGTTGTTCCATTTTATAAGAATAATAGGTTAAAGTGTTTTTTTTACAAAATATGACATAGTTTTACATTTTTTGACATTGAAATATAGCTTAGAAGATTTGGACCACTCTAGAATGTTGTTTATATCCTCTTGCAGCATTAAACTATCTTCAGGTGAATTTATGATTTTAGATATCTTCATATCATCGGCATAGAGTAATACATCGGAATGTTTAACACAGGTAGTAATGTCATTAATAAATAAGATAAATAGCAGAGGACCTAGGTTTAAACCTTGAGGTACGCCAGAAGTAGGGGTATACTGATTTGAAAGGTAGTAATTATAGTGTACTTGCATTTTTCTGTTAGTTAGATATGAAGAAAGAAAAGCTATAAGGTTAGGGGAGAAGTTAAAATTATGAGAACGTTTAAAAAATGCAATAGTGCTTAAAAGTAATTACTTTTAAGCACTAGTGTGCAAAACAGTCATTTCGATACTAAAATAACAATCGAAAAGACGTCATTATGAAACGAAATTATAAAAAATAATTTATTGACTTTAAAATAGAAATGATCATTTAGGACTGTGTGATGTTTGCTTAGGTAGATAGAATGTTGGTTTTAATTGCTTGTATTGTAGTATCGGGGATAGTATTTATTTAGAAAGTTTGTGGTTGGGTCGGTGTCGCACTGGCCAACTAATTAAACCGATAAATCAATAACGGAGCCGAAGACGGGAAAGTTTGTGGGCGCGTTCTTCAGCTTCAGCCGTGCGGATTACGTCGCAGCTGCTTCTTTCAGATCTGCAGGCGAACTGAGCTGCTCTTGTTCAGCCGCCAACCCTGATACGTGATTCTTTTACAGACCAATCCTAAATGTGTTAATAACTGTTTTACCGTGATACACTGTTTTCTTTTCATTATCTGTTTTTTCCACCTACCGCAGGTAAAGCGGTTTTTCAGATGTTACAAAAAAACACGCAATGAGAATGTTAAACCAAGAAGAAAAAGTAAGTACCAGTACTATGAATATAATATGATTCTTATACATACTTCAATATCTACTGATTTATTTTAATTCGTGGAAGGTAATGTATAGCTCATTTTAGGTATAGGTAATACGTTTTATTTTAAACCATTACAATTATTTCAATGAAATAAGTTGACATATACTCACTGATCTCTATACATATCTGCATAACGGACGCAATGTTAAACCTTTGTAACTAATTGAATGCCGCCATGTTGGAGGATTTTGGCACAATTTTAGTTGGACATTGAAACCTTCCTAGCTACTTTAAAGTTAAAAGTTACGTGATCTTATAGGAAATTTTCCAGACTAATTTGATGGTAATGAAGATTTAAAATAAATTGTACCACAAATGATTTTATTGTAAGATGTACATTTCGGTTACTCTGTAACCATCATCAGTTTCAACAATACTTAAAACTAAGGAAACAAATAGGTATTTATACAGATGATTTTACAAATCCTAACGGTATTTTTAAGGATGGAAGCTATTGGGTGTTTCTAAGTATAAGCAAATTTACAGTTAAGTGTTATTGGGTTTTACAAATTGCAGAAGGGGGTTATCCAATGGTGATAAATGTGTATTTAATAATTGTTTCTCATATTTTTTCATAACGATGGATTCCAACATGTTTAAATAGTAATTATTGCTAGGTTTTTCACATTTTACATTAACAATATTGAAATTATGTCCAGTTTCGTGGTGGTGTAAAGCTAGAGCAGAGTTGTAAATGTGTTTATTCTTTACATGGTACGTATGTTCTAAATCTGGTTACAATTTTTCTTTTTGTTTGCCCTATATATTTTAAATTACATGAATTACATTGAATAGAATAGATGCCTGATGATTCTAACTTGTTTTCTGTACAGTACAACGCATTGATGTGATCAAACAATGCCGTTGTTGCAATTAATTTTATCATTGTTGTAATCAAGTTTTTTGAAGTACTTATTTAATTAATATTACTTAGCTTCAGAAAGATATTCCAATATATTAAAAATATAACAATTTAATTTAAGCAAGTTTTACAATTATGTAATAGTAGAAATAAAACATTAGATACTTTCTTTGTCGTGGTGGTCATTTGAATAAAATCACATCGATAAACAAAAAAAGATTATCTTTATTTTGAAATTAAATCCTGCGCTCTTATTGGGACAACTTTATAAAAGTAAACATTAACAGCCCGATTCACAAAAAGTTTTAAGCTAATCCTCATTTTTGTATTAGCGAATTCTACTTTAATCTTGACAGTTTATAACTTAAAATATAGTCTAATCTATTCTTAGTATCTACCTTTGCTTTATTGATAATATCATGAAAATTAAATTTTAAATACCGGAATAGAATAGAATTCACTACTCCAAAAATGAGGATTAGCTTAAACTTTTTTGTGAATCGGGCTGTAAATGCGTATATTTAAAATTTAGTATTTCCTAATTTTGCATATCTGCTGTAATTATAAATCGGACTACCAACACATATTGTGAAGAGATATTCTCTTGAATTGTTACATGATCATAGAATAATGTCCATATTCATAAATACTCATAAAATTTTAAACGATTCGTTATAATCTTTATCCAATAAAAACAGTTGACACTGGCAGAAAAATCGAAATGTAACTTGTCAAGTTTGATTCTATTTGTCAAAAATTGTAACGAACCGTTTCGAAATTTAACGAGTGTTTATGAATACGGGCATAACAATCACAATTTTTCAAAGTATCGGGATTTCAGTTTAAAATTATTAACTCTGACTCTGAAGTTGGGAAAGAAATAAATTTTACAAGTTGTAAGAGTGCTAGTTATGAACATTGATAGAGTGTCATGAATTTGGGTGAGCAACGGGCGCTCGACGAACAAATTAAATCTGGAAATTTGCATACGGCCGAATTGTAACCCGGGCTCAGATTCGCTCTAATTCACCCAATTAAGTTTGTAAATTTAAAGTAAACTTCTACTCAGGTTTCATCTCATCCACTAATTTTAACCAGTCTAGATTTATGGAACTGATATTTTCACACACGGGAGAGCATTTTCGCATATACTCGTATTCATCTGTATATACACTTCCACTTTATCCATGAATATTTCCATGTGTGTAATAATCCACTTTAACAACACCAACTGAAATTTTATTAAAATATTGGATGATACGAATAAAAATGTAGAAGTAGATACTCTTTTGAGTATCTACTCGTATGTACAAACCAGTTAAATATGAACATTAACTCAAGTTTGGTATGAATAAAAAATAGTTCCTACTACTTTGATAAAGTATATACTTGGAAAAAATGGAGTTTGCTAGTGACCAGACTCATTGGGCCGTAGTCAGAACACGGTTTTAACCTCGGTTCTAAGTCTGTTTTATGTAAAACCAGGACGAAGTGTTAAAACCAGTTTAAAACCAAGTGTAGTCAGAACGTGATTTTAAGTCGGTTCTAACAAAAATCAAGATCAACGGAATTTTGATCTGGCAACGTTGAAAACAGGTGACGTTTGAGGTTATAATTGACACAGGAAAGAAGTAAGAAGTGAGGTTAAGCATTTATAAAATATTAAATACGGAATAAAAATTTTTTATTATTAAAATATATAATTCTGTTTAAACATGGACAAGAGGATAGAAAACTGGCTACCAGAAGAAAAAGAATTGTTAATTGAATGTGAATGATAGAGGAAAAATTTAAAATGAATGGTTACAAAAAAAAAAAAATAATGCAATAATATAAATATAAAATTAAATTCTAAACTGCTAAACAGTTATGTCAAAACTTTAATGCTCATTCACAACTACGAAAATAAAGGCTCATTCACTGATTCGAAAATAAGAAATATAAATAAAATTATAAATAAGACTTTATGGTTGGTATTCACAGTTTCGAAAATAAAAAGTAAATTAAAATCAACTGTCATTTAATATATTTATAATTAACGAGTAATAATATAATATAATTCAATATCCGAAAGACTAACTAGTGGATTAATTCGTTCACGAAATCTGATTCTTATTCTTCTGTGCCTTACTACTTCTTCTACTTTATGTAATTCATCAATATCAGCAATAATATTTTCTACGCCCGCCATATTTTTTATATAAAACACCGGAAAAACTGAGATGTGCTGGGTCTTGACTCGGTTCTATGTTGACATTGCTACTATGGTAACTAGACCTAGAACCAGCTAAAAATCGTGTTCTGACTACCAATTTAGAACTGAAGTCTAGAACCGAGGATAAAACCGCGTTCCGACTACGGGCCATTGGGTTCACAGATGCCTTTTGATTTAGTGGAATTAAAACTCATCAACTGTCAAATTTTGATAACAAAAAAATAGTTGTAACATTTTTTATTGATACTCAAATGCGGTTCATGGTACATACAGTGTTAAAAATTATGTAAACCAGTGAGTATAAAGTATTGACTTTATACTCACTGGTAAAACTTAAAAGATTTTTCCATACAAATATTGAAATTTATTTTTTGTCCTCCTGAAGTGTAATGCGAAATTTACAATTGTATACACAGCAAGTGTAACCTACATTTTACGCTTACTGTGTTGTAACTTGTCTAACTATGCTGTAAAATAATCAAAATACACTGGACGTTTATGGGCATTTAGAAAAGAAATCATCTTTACTATAATAAAGTTCACGTAAAAAAGTACTACCTACGTAAGTTATTTTTTTAATTTAACATTTCCTGTATTTAAAACTAATTTATGTAAACCAAAATCACGGCAGCGACATCTGTCATTATTGTAAAAATCCGCCGTTACCGACATAGTCACCTATCGATATACCTGTCAAATGCGCGAGGGGAAGAATACTCAAATGTCAAATATCGACACCTACCTATTATGTATTACGAAGAAAACATGAGCAAATAAATACATTATCAGTCATAAACAACGACTATTATTACAAATAAATTTTCGCTAGTAGAAGAAATCTAATGACGGTAAGTAAATTTAAATTTGGATTTTGACAACCCCAGTATTTGAATTAAACTATCCCTTTTCAGAAGTATAACCTATCTCATAAAAAAAAGTGATTTTCATTGTCGTCGGCCAAAAATTTTGATACAATTCTCGTGCGTGAAGTATTTTACAGCGCTCCAGCTAATAAGGGCTTAAGGGCTCGTGCCTTAAACAAAGCTGTCGCGCTGTAAAATACAACTTACACGCACTCGAATGTAAATAACTATTTTATGCCATGCACATTCTAAATGTAGTCCTATATTATATTTTTCTATTTCGGTGTTCTTATAAGTCTATAAAAGCATTGTTTATCACTGAAAACACGACGTCTATAAGAGTTCTATTTGTGGTGCCTTTCGTGTTGTAGAGTTGGTAGTCATGATTTTATAACTGTCATATTAATGAATAATTACATCTAACCTCAAAATGTCAAGTTATTGATAATATTTCAACATATTATTTGTAACGTGCAGTATTTATTGACGAGAAGACCTGCCAACCGTCCGCCTTCGAGGTCGAGCAGATAGCACGGTGACGAGAACCGTCCGCCACAAGGTCACTATGCACACCGTATTCCCTAATACACACAATACACTAATCAGTTGTCAAAATTAGAAATTTCAATTGTTAGCGGGAAGCGCTACCAACATAAACATAAGTGACAAAAAAACACCAAGTCAAACTTTTGAGATACCATTTAAAAAAAAAATTAATTGTAAAATTACCTCAATAGAAAAAATAGTATAAAAAACATGTATCATAAGGCCTGTTAACGCACTCGTCCTTTGTAAAACTTGGACTCGTATGTTAACAGATTGCCTTATGATACTTGTGTTTTAATGTACTATTCTTGCACTGTTTTCACACGTTCGTGCTACATACAGCGGTTTTTTTTTTGTTTTCCTTCTGTCATTCTTTCCAAAATATGCCCGTTCGGATCAAACCTAACATCTTCAAGTACGCGAATTTTCTTTATTACACTGGAAGTTAGTCTGAATTCTGCGTCGGAAACATCAAGCATGATTAAATTAGGTCTTTGAATAAGCGAGATACGTAAATATAAAAATCAAGTACTTTTTTGTTTCTGTAATTAAGTTTGCTATGAATTAGGACAAAAAATAACAAAAAATAAAGAAATTAATGTCAATGTCAAATTATGTCAAATACGTGCAATTTTATGATTGGGTACATACATATTTTAATTATTAACAAAGTATGTATAGTGTAACAGGCGTACAAGGAAGTCATGTGGTGTCCACATCAGATATTTTCATATATGTTCTTGCAGTACTGCGTCTAAGATCTAGCCACAGAATAGACATTCATACAGAAGCGACAGTCAGAGAAAGAAACGAAAATTAGAGAGAGAAAGAGTATGCCAACAAATTTAAAGGGCTAATCGGATAAAATCGGATTATTTCGGCATATCTTCGTATCTTACGATTCTTTGTTCTTTTCATTATCTCGACGAAAAAAATTTTCTGTTAGGGGTCAATAATAAAAGTATAATTGATTTCTAATACGAACAAACATATTATTTTTTCAACAAACGATAGGAAAAATCGTTATCATAAAGAAAATCATTATATTTCACATGTTCTGGAGGAGCGGTTGTCTCAGCTTGTCACGCCCGTCACGCCCATGTATTTTGGGGTTATGGCTAATTCAAGCAAACCAAATACGTCTTCACACTTTTGACATATGTCATTTTGTAAACTGTTTGTGAATTTTAGAAATGGTGTTAATTTCTAATAAAATGGAAAAAAACGAAGAAGATAGAATCGGGAGGACTTGTTTGTTCATATAAAAACTGTATAAGTAAATTTAAAAAATGGAGAAAGTGAAATATAAGTTTTTTTCGTTTCCGAAAGATACAGAAATGTAAGTAATGCAAAACGACTTCCATTTAATGCAAAATGTATATTCATTTAACAAATATAGGTGTAAAATGTGACTCAAGGCCTGAGGAAGAGAAGATTTGATGGAGAAGGATATTTGGGATATATTCATCGAGTCTGACGTTTGTGTTTCCCACATCAAAGATATAGAAAATTCTGCATTGTATTGAATTTGTAAAATTCACGTATTTGTTTAATAAAAACATAATTATCTGTTTATTTTATCTGATTTATTTTTAATTCGTTAATAAAATTAAAATTTTAGTACTTTTGTGTTCTAATTTTTCTTTTACCATTTAAAACAATTTAAATTTCGCGCGTAAATTTGCCAACAAATTTAAAGTTCAAGGTCATAAACATCAAATCGCAACAACAATGGTGCCGATAGGGAGTGTCGCTTCTGTATGAATGTCTATTCTATGATCTAGCTGCAAACCTGTACATGCTTTACAAATGAGCATCTTCTCCATTTATTTAAGAGCATCTACTCGCAGAGTCTATATCACTTTTATTCATATGAACTGGAGTAAAACCTCACACTTCATGCTCAAATTCTGGAGTACATATTTGGAGCACATATTAATTTTTATGCACATTACCCAATATGTTGCTATACTTGCCGTCTAATAAGTATGGACTGGACATTTGTACCAATTCAGTAGGCATGTTAAAAATGGTGTTATAAAAAACGACAACACCGCATGGCAAGGGACAGGTGCGGAGAAGGAAAAAAATATTTGACGGCGACTAAAGTAATTTAACTAAAATTAAAATTTTTCATGTGGTCAATACATAATTTCGTTCTGTTCTCTTTATATACCAGACGAAAAATTCAAATGACACCTCTATCATTGTTTCAGGCAATGATGAGATTCATTTTCGACGTAAATATGATGCTGCCATACAAATATTATTACAGTAGTTCAATGACAATTATATTTAATTAAATGAATCCAAAACACATAGTTACAATTTCATAATTCTCATAATATAAATTATGATACTTTAAATATCAATTTAAATGGTAATCGTATAGAAAAATTTGAAAAAACCAAGTTTTTAGGTTCTTTTATTGACGAGGCAATGTGTTGGCGTCCCTATTGTGAAAATGTCATTGCGGCTGTGAATCGAGTATGTTATCAGATTCGCTATCTGTGCAACACTCTTGGACCCTCACACCTATTAATGTTTTATCACGCATCAGTAGAATCCCACTTGAGATATGGCATCTATATCACTATATATGGGGCTCCTCGCCCCCTGCTAAACAATTATTCATAGCACAGAAACATACAATTTGGAATATATTTCGTATTCCTCTTGTTCTTGCAGAGATTTATTTTTAAAATAAAAATATTAGCTCTGACATCTCTCTTTATATTTGAAATTTATAAATAAGTATAAAGCAATAAAACTTTAAACAGCGACATTCGCAAATTTAATGCGACAGAAAAATAACTTTAGAACTCCTTACACCATATAATATTATAAACATAAGAGCCCTAACCCAGGAAACACAGCACAATGGAATTGTAATGTGATTTATCCTTGGTAGTTATATATCATATATGTGTGTGTTTCCTGGGAATATACTTGATCTTTAATCATCTTTCTAAATCCTTAACAATAATACAAAACTTTATTCAAAACAAAATTTAAAAAGTATGTAAATTCCAAATCATCACACCTATGTTAACATATGACGCTCACCAAACTACATGATTTTGGAATTATCTGTCATAATATTGTTTTACTAATTATTCGTTGACAGCATTGTGTTTGCTCTATATAGTAATTAATAACGTGTAATTTAATTATTCTTTTCAGGTATGATTAATCTATTTATTTATAATTTCATTATTATTTACTTTTATGTTTCTTGTAATTCTTTTCAGAATAATAAAATCAGTTTATAAAACCAACTTAGAAATTAAATTACAAATTATTAATTCAAGAAGATGGATAAGAAGAAGGAAGGATCTAAAATGTTTGTGCACATCATTAAAAGAAGTGAGAATGATTATGAGTTGGTTGGTCTATCTGAAGATAAACAACTATGGTATACTTTGCCAGTTGAATACCAGAATTTAAAAGACCATAAGGTATTAATTGCTAGATCAACTATTAAATGTGCTGTTTCTGCAATAAAACCTATTAATGGGTATCGTAAAGTAGGAGTAAAGTTAGATGAAGAATTAAAAAAGGAGTATTTTGACAAAGATGATAACCTGTGTTTTAAGAACATTCCATTAGAAGAATCTAACTGTACGGTAGATATCAGGTCGATTTTTAATAAATCAGAAGACGAAATTTTTTTAATTAAGAGAATAAAAGAATTAGAAACCAAATTGAATTTGAATGATGAAGTGAAATTGCATGAGGTCGAAAAGAAATTTATACTAGATAAATTTGATAAAAAACAGAACTCTACAGAATGGCTAGAACGATTTGAAAGTGAATGCACTAGGCATAAAATAAATAGCGCTACAAAAATTATTGAAACACTACGTTTCTTTGTAGTAGGACCGCCTAAAGATTGGTATGAGGCAAATCTGAAAAAAATTGGTTTAGGAAATTGGCCTGAATGGAAAAAATCTTTTCTAGCAATATTTGTAGATAAAGGTTGGTCTAAGATCAGAAAAGCATATAATTATAAACATCTAGGTGGGTCATTGGTTGATTATGCACTAGCCAAAGAAAAGTTATGTTTAGAAGCTGAAAGTAATAGTACAGTCTTTACAAGAATAAATATGATTGTAGTTGGACTACCATTAGAAGTACAAGACAAACTAGACCGAGAGGAGATAACTACTATTGAAAAACTGTTTACTGAACTAAGAAAATTAGATGATTCATTTAGAATAATAAAGAAAGATGTTATATCAAATTTTAATTTAAACAAGAATATGGATAAACCTAAGGATAAGGACAAATATGATGAACAAAAGAAAAAATTCAACGACACATTTAAGAAACCGTGTTTTATGTGTGAATCTCTTGGATGGCCAAACCGCTATCATTCTACAATTGAATGTAGAAACAGAAAAATATATACTGAGAAGAAAAAGATTAATCTAAATGAAGCTGCTTTTGATGAAAATATAGATGATATAGCAGCAGAAAAGATGAAGATAGCAATAGATAATAAATCTTTAAACTAAAACGCCCGGAGAAATTGAATTCATTGATTAAGATAAATGTACTAATTGATAATAAGTTGAAAATAAAAGCTGTTTATGATGGTGGTTCTAATGTTAGTTTAATAAATCAAAGAGTTGTAGATCTTTTAAAATCAAGCTTAATAAAACACAAAAATGCATTCAAGACGATCAGTGGATTCAATTTCAGTTCGGCCCGGGCAAATATAATATTAAAAATTGGCAATTTAACTAATAATCTGGACACCTATGTAGTAAAAAACAATCGATTCTCCTATGATTTACTTCTGGGTCTAGATGCTATCACTAAATTCAAACTAATTCAAGATGATGATTTAAATATATTACAAAGGAGTGATAAAGGAAAGATTATTAAAATAGATGATGTAAGAAAAATATTAAATAAAAGTTCAAATAAAGAAGATACTATTGAGAAGATGATTAAAGAAGATATAGAAGAAGATAAATCTGATGAACCAATTGAAGTCAATAATAATGAAGATATAGATATAAATAAATTTAAAGCAAATTTAGATCACATAAAAGATGAAAATAAAAAAGTACAAATTTCAAAATTAATAAAGAAAAATAAACATTTATTTGCTAAAGGAAAATTCGACGTTGGTAAAGTAAGATCAAGAGAAGCTGAAATTAAGTTAATAAGAGATGAATATGTTAATTCACGTGCATATAAATGTTCTATACCAGATGAAAAAGAGATTAAAGCACAAATTAAAAAATTACTAGAAGCGGACCTTATAGAAGAATCAGACGAACCGTATTCTTCTCCGGTAACCCTTGCTTATAAAAAAGATGATGGCCGCAAGTCAAGACTATGTATCGATTTTAGAAATCTGAATAAACTAATAGTACCAGAATGTTATCCATTTCCAACTATAAACGACGTAATTGATAAAGTATCAAACTGCAAGTATTTCACTGTCATTGACATAAATTCTGCATTTTGGTGTATTCTGCTAAAAGTAAAAGATAGAGAGAAGACATCTTTTGTTACAAAATTTGGTAAATTTATGTTCAAAGTTCTCCCTTTTGGCCTGAAGAACGCCCCAGCAATTTTTCAACGTATTCTATCAAATATAATAAGAAGAAACAATCTAGATGAATTCTGTATAAACTACATAGATGACATACTAATATTTTCTAGAACATGGAACGATCATATCAAACAAATTGAAAGATTTTTGCAAGTTATTGAAGAAGAAGGTTTCAAGCTTAAGTTGGAAAAGTGCACATTCGCTGCAAATTCTGTAAAGTATCTAGGTCATATTATTCAAGAAAACAAAATATCACCAGCACAAGAGAATTTAGTTGCAATTAAGAATCTTAAGAGACCAACTGATAAATCTGGAGTTCGTAGTATACTAGGTTCAATAAATTTTTATTTGAAATATATTGAAAATAGTGCAGAAAAATTTGAACCCTTACACAGATTATTAAGAAAAAACGTCGAATTTCAATGGTCAGATGATTGCGAAAAGTGTTTTAATATGATAAAAGAATACTTGTGTTCTTCTCCGATTTTAGCAATTTATGACATAGATAAAGAAGATCCTTTCTTTTACGATCTAGATAAATTTTTCAATACTAGCAACAAAGGGAAATGACATGTAGTATATCCTTTTCTATCCTCACTCATATTTGCAATCTCTGACGTATTCCATATATTCATTTATTGCATTGCTGGAAATAAATCATTATTTTTTACCTCTCGCTAAGAGAGGTATTGGATTCATGCTAAAATTTGCATATCCTAATTTTATTGAATAAGCACAATTTAAGGTCCCTAGAATCCGATTATAACATTTTTAAAATGATGTCTGTGTGTGTGTGTGTGGATTTGTGTATGTGTGTGTGTATGTATGGATGTTGGAGAGACGATTCCTTAAAAACTATAAGACTTAAAAAATATTTAACTGCAGTTTCTTCAATTTGACATTCCTGGGAAGAGCTGAAAAGGTTTTAGTAACAATTGAACAACCGGAAGTAGTAGTTTCTTAGAAAAATTCTTCTAAATATAATTTTTTGGTAATTTTTTTTATTAAATATTGAAGAACATAAAATTCTCCATCTAATACACTTAAAATTTTTATTATATCTTGTATAGATTTAGAGATAAAGACACTATAATTTATGGAGTGAACTAATCGCAGAGGCTACGGCACTAAGGAAACCAGTTGACAAATTCCAATGTTTATAACATAATTTGTAAATGACACATGTCAGTGTCAAAAATCGACAGTTTTAGTGACATTCTGATAGCTTTTACTGGGAAGTATATTTAATTTTTCTTATTGTTTTATTAATTAAATATTTCAAATTATAGGTAAAATTGTGGTAAAATGCATATATCCATCAGAAATACCGCCAATCTGGTTAATGAATTGGAACAATCTCTGATATTTAGAAACTTCCTCATACAATGAAAAATAGATATAATTAGAATTATATGTGTGCAGAAGACATGTTAAATATAATAAAAAACAATATTTGGGTAATGTTCTATAATATTTTGTTATAAAACGACGGTTCGAAAGCGAAGTGCAATACAATACTTATATAGCCTAATATGGAAATGGCGAGAGGACTTGTGCTGGCTACAACAGAGATTTTTTTTTGTGTGGAGACGAAAATAAAGTAATCGGAAACTGCAGTCAGTACGGTTTTATTTGATTTGAACCTACGTTTCGACCATTACAATGGTCTTCCTCAGGGTTAAATCAAGTCATAAACTATGAAGAAGATATTTGTAACTCATGTTAACAAACATCAAAATGCAATATGTGAATTACAACGTTATAAAATTGATTGAAAAACAACTTTTAAATAAATATATAATGTAACGAACCAGATAGAATGTAACAATTTTATAAAACCCATCGTTACTCCAACCAAATTATTCTTTTTGTTTAAATTCCATGGCTAGCACTGTACTCGCCGTCAAATAAATGTGGACTGATGCTCAATTTTTTGCCTTCTCCCCACCCTTTCCCTTGCCCTGCGGCGTTGCCGCTTCTTCATAACTTAGCATTTTCAACATGACCAATGGAATTGGCAACAGTGTAGAAATCTCCAGTCCATATTTATTTGACGGCAAGTATAATAAAAAGAAATATTTAATAATTAATGTACGGGGCTGTAATATCTCATAAATTACATGTATTTTGTATCATTTGATGCATTATTTTTTCATCTCTCTATGGATACGGCTGTGTTTCATTAAGTTTGATCATCCATTTTCTTCAGGTTTGGAGTTTGTTGAGGGTTTGTTAAAGGAGTCTCAATGCTTTCGTTGGATCTTCATGTGACACAAGGAATGCCGTATCATCCGAGTAAGTAGCTGTCATTAAACTGTCTTCACCAGGTAGATCCGCTGTGAAAACTGGACCCAAAACACTGTCTGCAGGACCAGCATTTATGCGATAATATTTATAATAACTACCGTCGTAGTTTAGTTGATAATATCTGTCATTTACATATGATTTAAAAAGTGGGTAGTACAGCAAGGGACACGAATCATGAGCTCCAAGGAAAATGTTAGCACGAATCACTGTTATTATATGCGTTCCGTTTAAATCCACATGAAATACCTTCCCTATACCTACATATATATATATATATATATATATATATATATATATATATATATGTAAATTATAAAGAAAAAAATTACGAATTTTTTAATACCAAACACATTATATTTCTGTTCCATACACAGCCAGAAAATAAATTTTAAAATTTGTACAATTACGAAAGAATATCATTAGCCATGAAACTGACAATAACAAAATATTATCATTTTTTACAAACATGACAGAGGACAATTAAATATTAAAGTTATTAATTTATTAACTAATAAAAAATTGCCCCAAAATAAAAAAAAAAACACTAGGATATTTATTTAAGAAACAATCATTATTTATTGTAATAGGTATTTACAAATTGATGATCTACATGGAAATAAGTTATAAGAAACGAGAAAAACAGCAAACTACAAGAAAATAATTAAAACCATTTAATAATTTGTAATTTTTCTTCATGAGGCAAATTATCCATGATTTCTCCTGGATAAGACGGAAATAATAATAATTTAACAAATAATGTACAAAAAACGCTTATTAATGACAGTCTTAAGTCAACAATTGTTTTGTTTCTGTCAGTTTCACGGCTAATGATTATTTTCTTAATTGTGCAAATTTTTAAATTTATTTTCTGGCTTTATATGAAACAGAAATATAATGTGTTTGGTATCAAAAAATTCGTAATTTTTTTTCTTTATAATATGCACAAATTCTTTTTTCAATAAATTAATATAGAAATTTTTGGCGTCTAAAAAGTGTTTTTCTATGTTATAGCCCTATGACCCGTTTTAAAATTTACACCCGGTATATATAACATATAACAGTTGCCCAAATGAGTTTTAAAGCTACGCAGTTTATTTATTTTGAATTACTATAATAATACTGAATAATTATTTTTTGTCGACGCCAATGGAGTATTATTATTTCTCAAAGCAATTTACTTTTAGGTAAGGCAGGTATTGCCTTTGGTCAAAAAATTAGGTGGTTTTTTTAATGTTTAGGGTCCTTAGAATACGATTTTACTAGTTAACGATGCCTGTATGTATGTATGTATGTATGTATGTATGTATGTATGTATATATGTATGTATGTATGTATGTATGTGTATCTTTGTGTGTCCGTGAATATGTGTAACAAATTATTTCTCCGACAATAACTCATGTACCTACTACAATTCCAAAAATTATTATTCTTTCGTATTCCTATTCTTTACATCCATATGAAGAGCTGATTAGATTTTGGTTATAATTGGTCAACCGGAAGTTTTCTTATTTGAAGTTGACAGTTTTTCTTGAAAAACAATTAAATATCATGTTATGTCAATTATCAATAGAAAAAATATCCTATTGTCTGTACGGTTTGATTATGCATTTTCCTTCATATGCAATAGATGTAAAGAGATTAATTTTCATAAATCAGTCAGCTTTGCTATAATGATGGAGACAGCTGGTATATTCAAATAATTCTAATTGACAGATATCAGTGTCAAGTGCAATTTACATAGTGTATGTTCGTGTTATAATTTTATTGGATTTATAGTATCTTTTCCAAGGAACTTTCGGTATGGAATGTGTAGAACGTAGTATATGTTCGTGTTATAATTTGACTGAATATATATATATATATATAGAACCTTTTCCAATGAACTTTTTTATGGGATTTGTACAAAATACATAGAATTGATGGAAGATGTGCCGGCCACATCAGATTTTCTTTGATAAAATCTCACTTGTATTTTAGTTCAAACGTAGATTTTCGTTTGATTTATTGCTGTCACTTTCAATGTTCATTTGAAATACTGTAGTGGTGTAGTAGTTTGAATGTTTGAATGTGGTATACCTACTAAGAATGCATAAAAAAGAATACGAACATGAATAATGCTTCAGGAACCCGTCGTTTTAATTTCAAAACTTGTGCCAAGAACAAAAGATATTTATGAATTGCATTTTTTTCCAACTTGGTTAAAATGTAATTAAGTGTAGAACTTTCATTATTATAATTAATGGCATTTGCTAAAACTTAATTTTGGTATAATTAAGAATAATGAGGACAGCAAATAGTTTAAAATGCAATGCTTTCTTCGAACATACCGCAAAACAAAAAGCTGAAATCGACGGCGCGGTCCAGCTCCAGCTCCAGCCAGCATGCTGTCGGCATCCAGATGGCGACCAATATCTGCAACGGCCGCGCGGAATACTAATGACAGGCGCAGCGCGCCAAATGTTCCTAAATACATTAGAATCGTCGGCATAGGCAGCGCACGTGGCCTTAAACCCTTCTCTGGCTAAATAGTCCTGTCTAAATAACTCAACTCCAACATTAAATAATTAGAAAACCCTTTATTTGTCTTTTAATGCTTTATGATTCCATTGCGACATGTCGTACTGTAAAGAGGCCCCTAAAACTTTAATATTTGTTTATTCATTACCACCGTGTGACACTTTACTGTTCCTTTGATTTGCAGTTATTGAAAAGTCACTAGATATGTGTTTGTATCGCTCTCACGTTGTTAAGACGATCCTATAGTAGTCCTTAAAATGATGTAAAATATGAGATTCGCGCGAAACGCTACAGCCCGCACTATTGAACTAATCATTACAAATTATACAAATTATGAAAAAAGAGAGTATGATCTACAAATTAATAGTAAAATTTTGAATTTTTTTTTGTGGCCAAGTTATGACTACTTGAAAAACATCTATTTTTAATAGCTAATAATATTCTAAAAATTTATACTCAAATTCCTAGAAATAGAACCTGAGATGTTTCGTGTTATCAACACTATTTTCTAAATTTCTTATTAATTTGCGTTCATAGTTCAGTAGTAGTAGTTCATTTCGTTACGTTTCTCTACCTCGGATATACAGTAGGGGACGTATCAATACTGTGTCTTCTGAACTGTTTGCATATTTTCAAACGCAGCAATTGCCTAATTGCCTTGTCGCTATAAAATCGTCTTAACAGTAAATCAGCGAATCCATGAGTGTACCGGAGTTACCAAGTCTACGGCTCTTTAAAAAAAAAAAAAAATATTGGATATCAACGTTCATCAGATATAAGTACTTTTTAGGTGAATATAATTGTTATTTTTTTTGCTTTTTATAACCCTAATATCAGAATGAAACTTGAATATATTTAAATCGAGCGCTTAAAATTCAGTATCAGCCATGTTGGTGACGTGTTGGACACTGGCAAATGCTGTTGACTAATAGGGATGGCCGGTTGTATAAACGACAGATTAATTTACTAGCAAATTTTTTTCTCCAAACTTTTGTTTTATACTTTAGTCATATCAAATTTCATTCAAATCGAACAAAGCGTTTTTTTTATTATAAGCAAAATTAATTTTTTAAGAAGAACTTTGAAGCAGAATACTGGCTAAATGTCGCATTTTCAGATATAGGTAAGTTTAGTTAAATCATCTTATTTTGTGCCCAGGAATCCGTGGTTAAGCCATGTCCCTCTATTTCATATTTGTATATTAGTCCAGTCAATGGAGACCAAAAAAGACCTTTGCCTTACAGAAGGTGGGGAAAAAATGATTTTAACATATGTTGTTTGGATCAAGACGGGGATAAAAAATTCAAATTTGTGACCTTGGGGAGGCTCGGCGTGAGCCGCCATCTTGGATCAAAGGTGCAAAAAATGAGTTTTACGCTATTATCTCGAAAACAGTGGCCCGTATCAAAATTTTATAAGAATACAAATTTAAAGCTCGTTACTTTTTGTACAAAAAGGGTTTTTACATTTTTTACCTAGGATGAACTCTCAAAGAATTATGTTTAAAAATAGGTAACCAGAACAACAATTTAAGAAAGAAGATTTAATCAGTGAAAATATACACAATATTAATTTTTTAATACTTAGTCTAATAGATTTTGTTATTTGTAACATTTTACATTTGTCGTGGCATCAAAAAAAGTAAATTATCGATGATTTTTAAATAATTTTTGTCAGCGCTTTTTCACAAATTCATCAACCACTCTGACCCTGTTAAAGATACCGTACCGTGGTTTAAAAATTTTAATTCAATTTGGAATTCTCCTGTATGTCATGTTAAACGATTTTTGCTCCGGTTTGACCAAAATTTGAAACATCTGCAAATCGGCTTAGTTTTAATTTTTTCTTCTGAAATTTTGATACGTATTAAATGCACAATAAAGCTTATCTTTAATCGTGTCCAAATTTCAGAAGAAAAAATGAACACTAAGCTGAAATTTCACATAAGTTTAAATTGTTAATAATTTGTTAACCGCTCATCGGAGCAAAAATCGTTTAACATGACATGAAGGAGAATTTTAAACTGAATTAAAATTTTTAAGCCACGGTACCGTATCTTTAACCGGGTCAGAGTGGTTGATGAATTTGTGAAAAAGCGCTGACAAAAATTATTTAAAAATCATCGACAATTTACTTCTTTTGATGCCACGACAATTGCAAAATCTATTAGACTAAATATTAAAAAATTAATATTATGTATATTTTGAGTGATTAAATCTTCTTTCATAAATTGTTGTTCTGGGTACCTATTTTTAAACATAATTCTTTGAGAGTTCATCCTAGGTAAAAAATGTAAGAACCCTTTTTGTACAAAAAGTAACCAGCTTTAAATTTGTATTCTTATAAAATTTTGATACGGGCCACTGTTTTCGAGATAATAGAGAAAAACTCATTTTTTGCACCTTTGATCCAAGATGACGGCTCACGCCGAGCCTCCCCAAGGTCATAAATTTTAATTTTTCATCCCCGTCTCGACCCAAACAACATATGTTAAAATCGTTTTTTCCCCACCTTTTGTAGGGTAAAAACCTCTATTGACTGGGCTACATGCCATTGTTTTATAGAATTTTTGTCCGGTCTCGTATTTATTCGACGTAGGCCCGGTATTTCCATCTCCGGTTAACAGCCTGTTAATTTAAATGTCAGTTAATAGAAAAACACAACGTCGATATAATAGCCTAAATTGTAAAAATTACACATGTGTCAATTTTTCGATGCCCTATATTGTTCTCGAACCAGAGATGAAAATATCGGGCAGTAATGTGGCTAGTGTCTAGTGAGTTAAGGTTGTTTTGTCTCTGGCTATTTTGTCTGGTGTTGTATTGTCGGGTCACGCTCTTAAAATCTCCCGGCCAGCCTTGCACTTAATTCTATCGTAAATTTACCTCCTAACGCTTCGCACCAAAATGTCGTATTACGAAACACGTTCGGGGACATGTCCTGAATGTTTCATTGAGTACGGGGTGCGGGTATCTGGGACACTTACACTACACGGGATCCCTTCCGTTTCCGCTCTTGCTGCGGCTGCTGTGCCCTTTACCCCCTGCTACCCCTCAGGCCATTCATGTTACCTTATTAGGCCTTTATATTTCCCCAAGAAATGTCAACTCACTGTCTTGTAATTATTTCCTTTCACTTGGCCTTTATTCTCTAGTCAAATTACGTCGCCTGATTAGAAACCAGGGATTTGTTAACTACTGGATGGAGCAAGTGTATATCGATATATGTATTTCTTGTGTACCCGGCTAGATTAAGAGAGAACACAGGAAGTGTGAGTGAGAAAGATATAGATAATTCCACTTTAGACAAGTGAATTTGATATTCATGTCATATTCACATCTGTCAAATTCACGTCAAAAATTAATTGTGTTTAAGTATATTTGATCATGAAACGTGAAATAAGTACGAATACAACCAATGAAACGCTAAATTAGAACACATATAAGAATATGTCGTTTATTTGTCAAATTATTTTTTAGAAGAAATCATAATTTTAATCATAACTTACTAATGAAACGACACAGCGTCGTTCGTCACATATTTTCAACACAACATCTTCGAACTATTGTCATATATAAAAATAATTATATTTCATTGATGATATCAAGAATAACCTAAAACCTGTCAAACAAAAGATTTGACAAGTAACGGAAACAAAGACAACAAATCGGAATTACGTATGACTATCTCTGTCGATCTGGCCGGGTACATGGTAAAGATTCACTCGCTCCATCCAGTAGTTAACAAATCCTTGTTAGAAACTAAACTCTGCACACACATTTTCTTCACGCTGTTCTTTCTAAAAATATATTAGGAACGACGAAAACTATTCCCAATTTATTTGAATCTTATGAAAAAAATGTCACCAAGCCCACATATGTAGACAATAAATATTTTCGTAGTAGATTTAAGTTTCCGTATAACGGCTTAAAAAGTATTCCTTGGGTCTCGTTTGCTCGTAAGCAACAACAAATAAGAAAATTAATTACAGACCGTCATTTGTTTATTTTAATTCTGTATGTATTATGTTCTCAAAATTATTCTCAAACAATTATTTTCGATTAACTGTTGTCTTTGGCACATTGGCTTGGCATACGGCACAGTTCGAAAATAGTACAGTGGTGGAGAGAAAAAATAGGAAAAGTCGAAGAATCAAGTAAACTTTCTTCTATAAGATTTAGTTGCTTGAATTTGGCTTTATAATTACGATATTTGTTACTTTGATTTGTAAAAATTGAATTGTCAAATCTAAGTGAAAAAAGCATCGAAATAACGATTTTATGAAGTTTTCGGTAATTATTAGAGCGGAAGAATTAATGCTGATCAAACAAATTGCCCAACGCTTAATATTAATAACAATTCTGGCATTAACATTTTAAATAAGTGGAAACAGGAAGGCAGAGTAGGAAGGAATCAAGGATCAGAGCGACACAGAGTATCAACTGAAGAAGAAGATAGAAGATTAATTGAGATGCTGTAAGAAAAAATCCATTCTTCACCGTTATTAAAGTTGCTGAAGAACAAATTGCCCGGGATCTGCATGAACTGTCCGAGAACGTCTCAGGGTGCGTTCCTAATCATGCTATCAAAGCTTACAGTGCTCAGATTCAGACCGTTCACAGCTCGTTCGTAAGTGCGCTTACTTCTTGCCTGTCATTTGTGACAGCGTCAGCGTATAAATAACCTCTGCCTAATGATTAAATGATGAAAAAATAGTTTTGATAGAAATAGTTTCTCTCATTTGCAAGAAATGATGAATGGAATTAAGTTCTTTTAAGACAACCTTTACTTCGCTTACAACTTCCATCTTAACAAAAACACTTCGGGCCATTAATATTTTAATATTGTTGAAGATGAAGTTGTTATTTTTTGGAAGTAACGCTACTTCAAGAGGTGAGAATACGGGCCTTCGTTGTTTCTGTACGTAACAGCATCAAAGAGAACAAGCGTGCTTTGTAACAGGGGGGGGAGTTAGTTTTTGTTTTCTCTTTGTTCTCTTACCCAACGATGACTCTATCTAACTTTATCTCACTGGTGGACGCTTGCTGGTTTGTCCACCACTTTACTGAGGAGGAACACGCTCATACGCTCACACTATCACTAACACATAACACTTGAGATAGATAGATGATGAACATATCTTACTATGGATGGATGGCACACACACAATATTTAAACTACTTTAACTTTTATTCTTTATTTACATAATTACACAATACTAATTAATACTAAACTAAACTGATATAAACCTTAATTACGAATCATGGCGTAAACGCCCAAAAACTAAACACAGACTACATGTCTGAACTCTCTGAGACTTTAACCTCGACTGCCTTAAAACAAAGTGTTATCTCTTCAACGTATATCTAAAGAAGGGTGCGAGGGTGTAGCCTCCATAGCAAAATAACAAGACTTCACGTAGACTAGCCAATAACTTATACAGTTAATTGTCAAAACAATAAATGTCTACTCGGTTGACATCTAGACTAAACAGAGATATGAGAGAATGATTATTATTTCTAAACATAATTTTGACTTCCAAAGATAATAGAATTAAAATGTTGATATTGAAACAATAATTTAGAAGAGTTTATATTAAAGTTATTTACTTGTTATTTCACTATTCCTACCTTGTTACACTCTCCCTTCCTTAAGACATAAATATATCCCAAAATTGATATATTTATTCCTAATACCTGCTCACTGAAGGATAACCAACTCCTGAAAGCACAAAACATAATGCACGAAACAAAGCACATACATAAATGACAAATTAAACATATGTCGCAAATACGTAAAACATAAAAACATATGCTGCAAGCATACATAAACATAATGCACAAGAGCCTAAAATACAATGCCACATAAAACATATGTTGCAAACATATGAAACATAAAACACATAAACATATATCAATGACTAATAAAACAAATTGCAAATACTCAAAATACAAAGTATGAAATTGCAAAAACATGAAACGTATAGCTAACGTACACAAAAACATAAAAACTGAGATATTCCAACAAATATCAAACACAAATCTCAAGTACAAAATAATTATCTTCTACAGATAATTATTGCTAAAAAAGGAAAAGGGTATATTTTATTTCTTGAACTAATGAACATTACTATTCTAACATGCTACTTAATGTTCCTAAAACCTTATCTACCGACACAAACTAAACACTAACAAAATCATCACACAGTTGTCATAAAAAACAAGGGACACTGCACTATCACTGAGGGTAGCGGGTGGCGGCTCCTCGCACCACAGGGGTCTCTGACTCGGCAGAGCAAAAAACTTAACCGGGATGCGTGTGACATCGGGGGAACTTAAGGCATAACCAGTGGCGTGCTTCCCAGGGTTGCGGCGTAGATCTTGCACATTTTCCTCGTCGGAAACCATGACGCCATCCACGATGTCCTCTTCATAGTCCGTTTGCAGGTCCTTGTCGTGCAGATTGTTGTCATATATTGTGCCATCCTTATGTTCATCATTTACGTAGCTGTGTCCTTCAGCTACGTCGTCTTGGTGTTCGTCCTCAGCCTCATAGTCAGTAGTTTTCTCCGGCAGGCAATCCTCTTCAATTATTTTCCCTTCCTGTACGCCCTCATCGTCACTCGCTGTGACGGCTGTTGTCGCACTTTGTCGACCTTGTGGACGCGGAATATCTACCACCGCATGCCTATCCTCTGCTGCAAGTAGCGACTCAATTTCAGCTAAACTGATCTTCGCCACAGGCAGCGCTGGTTCTCCAAGTCCAACCGAAGCGTGGCCACTTGCCAGCGACGCATATCTTGGAGACTCTGATGCTGCACACGGTGCGTAGACCTGCTGGTGCGTCCACGCTGACCCATAAAATCTTGGCGTACAAGACGGGAAAAACGATGGCGGTAATATGGTGCGTCCTGCATAAATTATTTCTAACCAACGCACCATCTCTGTTCCAGTGGAAGGCTGCTTGTACAATGGAATTGCAAAATATAATTCCCTTGCCTTACCTCTGAGCCTAAACGCCATTGCGCTGCCGAGAAAAACTTCATCCCAGCCGTATCTTCTGCTCGCTGAAACCATGTTGTGGATGTATTCTTCCACTCTGCCATCACCCGAAAACGTATTTATTGACAGTAATACGTCAAGCATATTTGGTGACGGCTGATACGGCTGTGTCATCGTTGGCGTCGTGGTCGAATACGGATACATCTTCGCTGACTTCCCTCTCCACGGTCACAAACTAATAATTTCTAATTGATGTAGGAACTTTTCGGATAAATAGAGTTACACAAAGTACTTTATATTATCCTACCGACTGCGCCAATGTAACAGGGGGGGGAGTTAGTTTTTGTTTTCTCTTTGTTCTCTTACCCAACGATGACTCTATCTAACTTTATCTCACTGGTGGACGCTTGCTGGTTTGTCCACCACTTTACTGAGGAGGAACACGCTCATACGCTCACACTATCACTAACACATAACACTTGAGATAGATAGATGATGAACATATCTTACTATGGATGGATGGCACACACACAATATTTAAACTACTTTAACTTTTATTCTTTATTTACATAATTACACAATACTAATTAATACTAAACTAAACTGATATAAACCTTAATTACGAATCATGGCGTAAACGCCCAAAAACTAAACACAGACTACATGTCTGAACTCTCTGAGACTTTAACCTCGACTGCCTTAAAACAAAGTGTTATCTCTTCAACGTATATCTAAAGAAGGGTGCGAGGGTGTAGCCTCCATAGCAAAATAACAAGACTTCACGTAGACTAGCCAATAACTTATACAGTTAATTGTCAAAACAATAAATGTCTACTCGGTTGACATCTAGACTAAACAGAGATATGAGAGAATGATTATTATTTCTAAACATAATTTTGACTTCCAAAGATAATAGAATTAAAATGTTGATATTGAAACAATAATTTAGAAGAGTTTATATTAAAGTTATTTACTTGTTATTTCACTATTCCTACCTTGTTACAGCTTATATTGGTAACACTGTCCATCCTGTTGGGACCTCACAGCGCAAACTTTGAGCGTTGTGAATATGATCAACTGTTAGCGCTCTGTTGGTACTGAAAGCGTGATTCGGGCCGCACCCTCAGAGAGTCGGACTTGCGATCCGTAAAGCAGCAAAAAATTGTGTTTTAAGAGCAGAACACAAAGAAGCGCGAGTGGGTTTCGCTCTAAAACATATGCTTCTTCATCAAAACTTTTGGAATAATGTCATCTTTATCAATGAAAAGACCTTTCAATCCACACATAGTGGTGCTATTCGTGTCTATCGACCTGTGGCAAATTTTCGATTAATTTGTGGGCTTATTATTGAGGGAAGATTTAATAGGGAAGAATATATGCGGATTTTAGACAATATTATGGTGCCTTCTGTGTTCCAATTATATCCCAACAATGAATTTATATTTCAATAGAATACAACAATTATCTGGTTCATACATCTCATGTGGTAATAGATTGATTCAGGGAAAATAATATTAATATGCTCAATTGGACTAGCCGCAGCCCCGACCCCGACTTGAATTGCATTAAAAACTTGAGGACTGCTTTTACAAAAATCCGAAGTCAAAATATTAGAGTCCGAAATGCCCAAGAACTACTAGAAATAGTTGATAATGTTGTTACCGTCGAATATTGTATGAATTTGATGATCGAAGTTATCAATCGAAATGGTGCAATGACCAAGTATTAGAAAAGTTGTAGTAATTTTATTAAATAGTTTCCTAAATTGAATTATTTTGTTTAATGTTGCTCAATTATTTACTTGCATTCAAATTACAACACTTCTGGGGTTATCAAGGATCAGTAACACTAGAAAAAAAAATCTGATGTGGCCAACACAAAACCTCCCGCTATTTAATTTTTACATACATACATACGTACATAAAATTACGCGATTCCCACTTAGGGGTTAGCAAATACCCGGAAACAATAGTAACAATAAGAAAAGGGATAAGAGTAAGAGCTCAGCTGACTCACTTCACTCTTTAACAATATTCTTCGTTCGTCTTGTCCACAATCATCATAGCATTCATACATAAATGACTGATTTTCGGTAGCGAATAACCCCATTCGGACCACAATAATAGTTACGCAACAATCTTCCTTCGCCACACTTTCCTATCCATTTTTATTAATTTAAATACATACTTACGTATTTACTAACCCTGCAAACTGTTCCATTGCATAAAACTATTGATTTATTTACTATTTTCTTTTTAAAATGTCACTATTATTAATTTGAAGTGATTAGTTTTTTGACAGTGACATTTACTGTTAAGTTACATTCATTTGAAATATGACCTGTGTAACAAAGGAATTGTGTTTATCTTAGGCTTCGGGACTAATAAAAAAAAATATTTTTAAATTTATCTGCAAAATATATAGAAAAAGTATTAATGTATTCTTGTAGAAAATTCAATAATCTTTAATTTTCATAAGACATAAAATGCGAAAAAATGGTATTTAATGATATTTTTTGAAGAAAAACCATTATGAGCTTCAGGTAAAGTGCCATTTCCGGTTATCCGATTTACACCAAAATCTAATGGCTTCTTTTCATATTAGAATAGGATAGAAATACAAGGTTTCAGAATTATCTGAATGATAGTATTTGAGTTAGAGCGAAGACAAAATCCCTACACATACACACACACACACATACATACATACATACATACATACACACACACATACACACATACAGACATCATCGTGAAAATGTTAAAATTGGATTCTAGGGACCTTAAAACGTGGTCATTTACTAAAATCTCGATACGTGATTTTTAGCACGATCCCTATACCTCCCTTACCAAGGGTAGCGGGAGGTAAAAACTGACCTATTTTTTCTGTCCATCACTGTACAAGTATCATAAGGCAGTTTGTTAACGTACTAGTACATTCTTTAAAATTCCGACAACAATTATTCTCGTATCTATTTTCTATAATATAATATAATCTGTCAAGTTATATGCCGACTCCACCGTAGGTATATATTTATGTACTCGTATGTTGCTTGTAGATAAGATTTGCATAGTAACAAATTTGAATAAATGTTTTTTTTTTCGTAGTTTTGTGCAGTAAATTTGATAAGCAACATATGCTGTTATCTTATATTTTATAAATTATAATTTCAAAATATTCCATCATCTTAAGTACCTAATATTTGTAAGACATATGTGTAAAAATGTTTACATTAATTCTATTATAAACTTAATATTTGAATTGTATATCTTATGTATAGAAAATATTCCAAAAAAGATTATTATTAAGAATTTATATGACAGTATTCAAGTAACAAGTAAATAAATACTACTTACATACTTATTACGTTGACAAGTTCACGGTGACTCTATTAATATTAACTAACGTTAACAATGTGTAATGTGATAGTCCATAAAAATAAGAAAATATAAATGTTATCTAAAATTTTTACATACCTACCCAATTTTGGTATTTTTAAGCGATTATGTCAATAATTACTTTAATGACACATATTTTCAAAAAGTACGTGTGCTTCTGTGCTTGAAACAAAAGAATAACGAGTCGTTTCTAAAGAACAGTGTAATACATTTTGTTGTAATGGATAAACCAGGCACCGATGACAAATTAGATAAAAAGCAAGACGGGGACAATGTGAAAGGTGATGTATGGTCTTTGTATAATGAATTTTTCAAGAGAATATCATATCATAAAGAACATGAAATCATGTTTGAAAAGATAAATGTATGCATAAATACACGAGGAAAAAGTTTTATGAAAAATTCACCAAGAATTTTACTCCAGAAAACGTTCATGAAATTTAATATTTTATATTAAATTAAATATTTTAACAGCAACTATATTTTATTAATAATTCTATTATGTTTATACAAGTGCATTTTTGTCGATATGAAAATTTTATGAGTGTATTATCGTCTTGTCTTGAGTCTAAAAAAAAATGGATTTCCGAATTGGCACAATTTTATAGTAATAATTATATTTTATTTCTGGTACCTTGTTGAAGAGATTCAAAATGAAGAAAGTAGAGTAGGCGAAAAATAATAATTATAGTTTATGCATAATAACGTATCAAACATAAAAATTTGGGGAGCCGGGTTCGATCTCTACCGACGCCATTAATTATTTGGAATTGGCAGAAAAGTGAGCCCTGTGGTGTACTCTCAACACCACCAATGAGTGACGCCTGGTAAACGCACACACGGCATGAATATGTAATCATCATTACCAATATATGATGATTGCAGGACATTCAAAATTCCTTCCGATGACTGTCTGGCGCAGTACACGAGCCAGACGAAACGGAGTCTAAACACAACGATAAACGAACATAAAAGAAATTGCAACAAGAGAAATACCAATAATGGCAATGGCAAATGCGCTCTAGTTAGTCATGTGGAATAACTTGTTCATAAGTTTAACTTTGACAACGTAAAATTACTGGACTGGACACAGAAGTTAACTTACATAAAAGACTCACACTTAAAATACTGAACATTAATGATGATAACAATATTAATCTAAAAACAGACAGCGCGAATGTCAGTAAAATCTATACTAATATATTAAAATTTAATAATAAAAATCTGTCGTGGCCAGCACAAGACCTCTCGCCATTTCCGTATTAGGCTATATAAGTATTGAATTGCACTTCCCTTTCGAACCGCCGTTTTATAACAAAAAAAATACAGAACTTTACCCAAATACTGTTTTTTATTGTATTTAACATGTCTTCTGCACATACATATAATTCTAATTATATCTATTTTTCATTGTATGAGGAAGTTTGTAAATGTGAGAGATTCTTCCAATTCATTAACCAGATTGGCGGTATTTCTGATGGATATAAGTATTTTACCTATAATTTCAAATATTTAATTAATAAAACAACAAGGAAGATTAAATATACTTCCCAGAAAAAGTTATCAGAATGTCACTAAAACTGTTGATTTTTGACACTGACATGTGTCATTTAAAACCTATGTTATAAACATTGGAATTTGTCAACTGGTTTCCTTAGTGCCTTAGCCTCTGCGATTAAAGTATTCTATATATTATAGTGTCTTTATCTCTAAGGCTGTGTCCGATGTTGCACTTTTATCACCCTAATATCTAAATCCTATGCCCTAAATCTAGTGATTATTTAGGATTTTAGGAATTAGATTTTAGGGCTTTGCAGGAGCACACTATGCCTTGAAGTTGACGCGCACTTATTAAACAAATCATGTTCGTTGCTATAATGTGTACAAAACGTCAAATTTACTGTCAAAGAATAGCTTCTTAGCTTCTATTTTATGAAATATAATATTAACATTTACTCTCAAGCATCAAATAAAATCGAATTGTATAATTCATTTTTGTTGTTCTAAAGTGTTGCCATACATACCAGTGGATATCACTAGTGTGCCGTTCGGAGTTGTATTTATGTGAAAAAGACCTAAATCTTAAAAACTAAATGCCAAAATGCGACATCGGACACAGCCTAAATCTATACAAGATATAATAAAAATCTGTTGTGGCCAGCACAAGACCTCTCGCCATTTCCATTTTAGGCTATATAAGTGCACTTTGCTTTCGAACCGTCGTTTTATAACAAAATATTACAGAACTACCCAAATATTGTTTTTTATTGTATTTAACATGTCTTCTGCACACATATAATTCTAATTATATATATTTTTCATTGTATGAGGCAGTTTTTAAATGTCAGAGATTGTTCCAATTCATTAACCAGATTGGCGGTATTTCTATGATGGATATATGCATTTTACCACAATTTTACATATAATTTCAAATATTTAATTAATAAAACAATAAGAAAAATTAAATATACTTCCCAGAAAAAGCTATCAGAATGTCACTAAAACTGTTGATATTTGACAATGACATGTCTTGTTATAAACATTGGAATTTGTCAACTGGTTTCCTTAGTGCCTTAGCCTCTGCGATTAGTGTACTCTATAAATTATAGTGTCTTTATCTCTAAATCTATGCAAGATATAATAAAATTTTTAAGTGTATTAGATGGAGAATTTTATGTTCTTCAATATTTAATAAAAAAAACCTCCCAAAAATTTATATTTAGAAGAATTTTTCTAAAAAACTACTACTTCCGGTTGTTCAATTGTTACCAAAACCTTTTCAGCTCTTCCCAGGAATGTCAGATTGAGGAAACTGGAGTTCAATATTTTTTAAATCTTATAGTTTTTGAGGAATTGTGACTACAACATCCAGACATACATACATACATACATACATACACACACACACACATACACACATCCACACACACACACACACACACATACACACACACACACAGACATCATTTTAAAAATGTTATAATCGGATTCTAGAGACCTTAAATCGTGCTTATTCAATAAAATCTGGTATGCGAATTTTAGCATGAATCCAATACCTCTCTTAGCGAGAGGTAAAAATTTTAAGTGTATTAGATGGAGAATTTTATGTTCTTCAATATTTAATAACAAAAATTTCCAAATTTATATTTAGAAGAACTTTTTCAGAAACTACTACTTCCGGTTGTTCAGTTGTTACCAAAACCTTTTCAGCTCTTCCCAGGAATGTCAGATTGAGCAATCCATAGTTAAACAATTCTTAAGTCTTATGGTTTTTGAGAAATCGTGTCTACAACATCCAGACATACACACATACACACATCCACACACACACCCAGACATAATTTTAAAAATATTATAATCGAATTCTAGGGACTTAAATCGTGCTTATTCACTGAAATCTGGATATGCGAATTTTAGCATGAATCCAATACCTCTCTTAGCGAGAGATAAAAAACAAAAAATCTGTTGTGGCCAGCACAAGACCTCTCGCCATTTCCATATTAGGCTATATGTATTGTATTGCACTTCGCTTTCGAACCGTCGTTTTATAACAAAATATTACAGAACTTTACCCAAATATTGTTTTTTATTGTATTTAACATGTCTTCTGCACACATAATTCTAATTATATCTATTTTATATCATTTTCATGTCAGGGATTGTTCCAATTCATTAACCAGATTGGCGGTATTTCTGATGAATATATGCATTTTACCACAATTTTACCTATAATTTCAAATATTTAATTAATAAAACAATAAGAAAAATTAAATATACTTCCCAGAAAAAGCTATCAGAATGTCACTAAAAATGTTGATATTTGACAATGACATGTGTCATGTTATAAACATTAGAAATTTGTCAACTGGTTTCCTTAGTGCCTTGGCCTCTGCGATTAGTTTACTCTATAAATTATAGTGTCTTTATCTCTAAATCTATACAAGATATAATAAAAATTTTAAGTGTATTAGATGGAGAATTTTATGTTCTTCAATATTTAATAAAAATATCTGATGTGGACAACACATGACTTCCTTGTACGCCTAGCGTTACACTATACATATTTTATTAATAATTAAAATATGTATTATTACAGACCCAATCATTAAATTGCACGTATTGGACATAATTTGACATTGACATTAAATTCTTTATTTTTTTGTTATTTTTTGTCTTAATTCATAGCAAACTTAATTACAGAAACCAAAAAGTACATATTTGTAAAATTTACATATCTCGCTTATACAAAGAGCTAATTTAATCATACTTGATATTTTCGACGGAGAATTCAATTTTCTAAAAGCATTTATTGTTAAATTCAAAATAACACCATTTTTTTTTAAAGAAAAACTGATAACAGCTTCAAGTAAAGTATCACTTCCGGTTAGACTATTTTAAAATTATGTTATTTCTATTAATATAAAAGTATAAAATACCAAATTTGAGAAGTTTTGGTTTATATTTTAAAATAGTTTTTCATTAAAATCTATTATAGGCTTCAAGTAAAGTACCACTTCCGGTTAGACCATTTTAATTAAAATCTAATATATTATTCCCATTGATATAAGAGTCTTATATACCAAATTTGAAAAGTTTTGGATTATATTTTAATACAGTTTTTCATTAAAATCTATTATAGGCTTCAAGTAAAGTACCACTTCCGGTTAGACCATTTTAACTAAAATCTAATATATTATTCCCATTGATATAAGAGTCTTATATACCAAATTTGAAAAGTTTTGGGTTATATTTTAATATAATTTTTCATTAATATCTATTATAGGCTTCAAGTAAAGTACCACTTCCGAAAGATTTGTAATGACCAAAAAGGGAGGTGCACAACTAGATGTTATAACAGTCCTAAATACAAAATTTTAACTTTCTACGGCTTCCCGTTTTTCAGTTATGCGAGATACGTACGTACGTACGTACATACGTACGTACATCCGTACGTACATACGTACGTACAGACGTCACGCCGAAATTAGTCAAAATGGATTCAGGGATGCTCAAAATGGATATTTCCGTTAAAATCTGGAAACCGAAATTTTTCGCGATTACAATACTTCCTTTACTTCGTACAAGGAAGTAAAAAACTCCCAAAAATATATATTTAGAAGAATTTTTCTAAGAAACTACTACTTCCGGTTGTTCAATTGTTACCAAAACCTTTTCAGCTCTTCCCAGGAATGTCAGATTGAGGAAACTGCAGTTAAATATTTTTTAAGTTTTATAGTTTTTGAGAAATCGTGGCTACAACATCCAGACATACAGACATACACACATCCACACACACACACACACACACACACACACACACACACACACACACACACACACACAGACATCATTTTAAAAATGTTATAATCGGATTCTAGGAACCTTAAATCGTGCTTATTCAATAAAATCTGGATATGCGAATTTTAGCATGAATCCAATACCTCTCTTAGCGAGAGGTAAAAACATAAATAATATAAAAACGCAATAAAATAATTTAGATAATTAATATTATAACATTATAACTACATTCACTTAAATTATTAACAATAAGAAGAAATATGACTTAAAAATTCGGAACATACTTGTTTCAATATATAGTTTTTTTGTAGGGTGCAAAACATAAAATCGTGTTATCTAAAAATTATTTAATTTTTTTAAAAATTCAGGCGACATTTGTATTATAATGAAAATTACCTTTCAATTTTATTATATAACAACTACTTTACACGTCTTTCTATGTTATTTATTAAATAGGTATCTTTATATATTTCAACATTATTTGTTAAAAAAATTTTCACGTAAGTTAAAAACTGTTTTTGTCCATAATATTTGTAGCATCATTGTAAATAATTTTGTAGCTCCTGAAGGAGGCACATGTGGTACCGAAACAAGTTTCGGTCGAATATACATTTTTGAACTATTGACTGAATTTCAGTAATTTTCCTTTACTCATCTATCAATTAAATTAAGAGAATTTGAAAACTCGAAACTAAAATGGGAAAACTGTTAGATTATAGAATTTATACCTCCTACAACTGCTACAGGTCCAATAAAATCTCTGGAAGAGCCCTCTGATTTCGAGACTGCCATCACGGCAACAAGCTTCGGTAAATTCAATATCATACTCCTTCTGATTGCTCTTCCTTCGGCATGGGCGTCGGAATTCGACTTCACCAGCATGTCGTATGTTCTACCGGCTGCGCAGTGCGACCTCCACTTGTCTCTTCTCAACAAAGGAATGCTCAACGCCGTCACATACCTAGGTACATATATCGCCTATTCAATTCACTGTTTATGTCAACACCTTGATTTACAGGGACAATTATCAGTGCATTTATCTGGGGATTCCTGGCAGACACAATGGGAAGAAAGAATATTATGGTCTACGCATATTTGATAGATTCGTTCTTCGTTTTTCTATCGGCTATATTCCAGAACTTTTGGGTGCTGCTGGTTATAAAATTTATTAATGGATTTTTGTAAGTATTAATAGAAAATTAATTACGGGGTCGCGTGGCGTTAGGTAACCGGTTCTGGTTATGACAGATCGGATTTAACATGAAATTTATTTTAATAATGATATTATCGTTCGAAAGTAGGTAACCCTTGGGATACTTTAACCACCATAGCCTAAGAAACATCTACTTTAAATTAAGGAAATGTGATTCATAACGGATGAGCCAAAATTAAACTATATATTGGCGGTTATTTAAAAAATGCGTTATATGAAGGTACGAGGCCCGTCTCACATCAGTTCGCCCACTTGTTAAAAATTCATTTATTATGACGTAATTAATAGAATTTATAATAATAATTCTGCAATGCTTTTGCCGAATAATTTTAATACTGATATTCAATGGACTGCACGCTGGAAAGAAAAAGAAGTACAAAACAGCTTTTTGATAGAGAATCCCTGCATAGAAGTACCTGGTTTTCATTTGAAACGAAAAGAGTGGTGTACGCTAAATAGAATTAGAACTAATCATGGTAGGTGCATGAATGTCCTGTAACGCGTTATAATTATAATGGACCGCTCGAAGATATACACACATTAACTTAAAAAGCTGATCAATGGTTAAAGGGCGTCAAATATTGTTTATAATTTTATAACATTTTTAATTATGGAGTGTGTATTTCATACAGGGCCGTTCCTAGGGTATATGCCGCCCGTGTGCGGGAATAATTTTGACGCCCCCCAACCATTTCATTAACTGAAACTTATCTAAAAAAAATCCCTTAAATAAAACAGACAAAATAAATGTAAAAAATATACATTTTATTTTATAATATTACAAATTAATTATTATTCTTAGCGTATAGTAACAAATAGCAAAATATAAATAAAAGTACATACCTATATTATAATAAATAATATAAAGTATATATATTAATATAGGAAAATTTAAATTAATTTTGCTTTCCTTGCTTTTTTTAAAGCAAATTCTGATATAATATCAGATACATTTAAATCTCCAGAAATTTCCTTTTTTATACTAATGATAGATAAATCTGAAAGCCTTTCTTGACCCACTGTTGACCTGAGGTAATTTTTTATAATCTTAAGTTTCGAAAAGCTTCTCTCGCCGCTAGCAACTGTCACTGGTAATGTTAAAAAAATTCTTATGGCAATCGCTAAATTTTAAAACAGGTAGATGAGGTTATTAGTAAACATCTAATTGAATAACTTGTAATGCATCCATTTCTGGAGAAATATAACAATTAAACAATTACAGGTTTGTTCACCAACGAAATTAGTTTTAGTTTTATGATATTTATAATTAACACAATTCAGCAGTAAATTATGAGAGTATTCACTACACGTTTTGTGAATGGTTTCATAAGATAAGACCGTGTCAATGTTCTTAAAATAAAAATATAAATCATAAAACTAAAACTAATTTCGATTTGTGAAATATGCCATAAATGGTAAACAGTTGTGCTGCCATCTGCAAAAGTTAGGCGTGAACGCTCTCCAACATAAATTCTATACCAACTCATACCAACGTCATACCAACCTATGAAATGAAAACTCTATTATGTAACTAAATCTCTGACGTCATTGGGAGGAGACTGTCAAAAGTCTCTACAAATTCAGTCTCCAAGAATTAGAATCAGCCTACAGATAAAAACTTGTTGCGTTTCTAAGCAAAGGTTTATTTGTTTAATTTAATAACAAGTGACACGGAATAGTTTTTGAAATGTGTATGAATAATATACTAAACATAATAATTATTTTACCAGTACAGTTTTGATAGTAATTATTTATAATTTCTGGCTTTTTCAAAAACGAATTAAATTTTATTTAGCCGGGCGGCTATCGCCGCCCCTTTGGCTTCGCGCCTGTGTGCCCCGCACGCCTTGCACCCCCGGGGCGGAACGGCCCTGATTTCATATATGTTGTACTTTTAGTTCATACGAAATAAATACATATACAGGGTGGCGCGCTTAAGACGATCCACCCTTAATAACTTTGAAACGAATTGTGATAGACATACCCGGTTTACGGTAAATGTTTTAACATCTAGAGGGCCACATTTTATTAATATTTTTGTTTTTTTTTTTTAATTCAGTAATCTTACCCCCACCACTCTCAACTTTTAAATCTTAAATGGCAAAATACCCCTTGTGACATATCAAATGAAAGCTCTTGAAAAATGCTGTAGAGGCATGTCAATAAATTGATATTTGAATAAACCGTTTAAAATAAGAAACAATAATGTAATTTTAATTTAATTTAAAACCGTATAACTAACGCTCAAATTGAGCGCCATTTACACCTAAACAATGGTACAACCTACCTCTAAATGCTATTTACTCCCGCCGAAATGTTTCTTCTGGAATTGCTTGACACTTTCTTCTAATTCTATTTTCTAAATCTTGGCGATTAACAGGTGGAGTTTTAAAAATAATAGATTTTAAATATCCCCGAAAAAAAAAAACCGTTGGGTGCCAAATCAGGGGATCTACTGGGCTAATCAGTTGGCCCCCTTTGACCAATCCATTGTTTTTTCTTTCATTTCGTCATTTCCATAGCACTTCATGCATTAAAATATTATAAACTATTGTTTCTAACTTTAAAACGGTTTATTCAAATATCAATTTATTGACATGTCTGTATAGCATTTTTCAAGAGCTTTCATTTGATATGTCACAAGGGGTATAATGCCATTGAAGATTTAAAAGTTGAGAGTTGTGGAGGTAAGATTAGTGTATTTAAACCGAGTTTGTCTATTACAATTCGTTTCAAAGTTATTATGGGTGGATCGTCTTAAGAGCGCCACTCTGTATATACAGGGTGTTAATACTAAGTCGTTACACCCGAAAATGGCAGTTAGAACTCATTAAAACAAACATATTTTCTTAGTTCCAATTTTTGATTTGGTGCCCCGGTTCGTCGTTATTGGAGTTCTTTTGTTTTTCGAAAAATCGTCATAACTCCATTATTTTAAAGACGTTATATTTCAAAACAGGTTATACCTACTCGTATAATCTTCCTTACCTGTGGTAGCAAGAGATAAAAAATATATAGCGCACATTATTTTATTAAAAAAAATCTAATTACATCTATTATTATTACATTTTTATATTTCTTAATTCATTTTATAAAGAAGTTTCCTCCTACTCTTCTAAATGTTCGAGATTCTTCAAATTCATTGACGAGATTAGCGGTATTTCTGATGCGTATGTAATATAATAATAATACTCAGTTCGCCAGGCCGTGTAGGCCCATGGCATCTCTTGTAAATTCTTCCAAAGCATTCTGTCCTGTGCTCTTTCCTTCCAGTTTTTTTATCCCTAACACTGATATGTAGTAAATGTGTGTATCTATAATTTTAAATAATTAAAAATAAAATATTAAATGAGCTTCCCAGAAAAAGCCTTCAGTAATGTATTTGTATTTTTGACATTTTCTGTCAATTACAAACATTTTAATTTTTCAACTGGTTTCCATGGAGTTGTTTGGGCTGAGAAATTCACTACAAGGGATTATTTTATATTTGGAATTCTCTCTTTCTCTAAATCTATGGAAGATAAAATAAAAATGTTCAATATATTGGATAAAGAATTTTATATTCTTTAATATTTGTAATTACATAAATTTCCAAAAAATAATATTTTTTTTAAGAAACTACAACTTCCGGTTGTCCAATTGTTACCAAAACCTTTTCAGCTCTTCCCATTAAAGAATACGTAATTAAATTGGTCTTTGGTTTTATAGGATTTGAGAAATCGTCCCTTCAACATTCACACATACATAAACACACATATACACACATACACACATCCCCACACACACACATCCCCACATACACACACACACACACACACACACACACATCATTGAAAAAATGTTAAAATCTGATTCTAGTGTTTATTCACTACCATTTGGATATGCGATTTTTAGAGTGAATCCAATACCTCTCTTAGCGAGAGGAAAAACAGAAACAGAATAATATAAAGTTAACACAATTCATTAATTTAATTGGCTAAATTTTACAGCTATGCCTCCCTAAACTCTCTCTGCTATATGAAGCGGTAAGTAAACAAAATATTAGTGAAACACAATTTAGTCTTTAAACAAAATGACTGTTTCCATATAAATAAATGAAATAATAAAATCACTGCCATTAAACGATTGCCTTGTGTTACTAGTTCATTAAATTCACTTTAATTAATTAAACAAGTACCTGTTGAAATTCTCATTTAAAATAGAAACAAGAAACGTTGTACGTTTCAGATAATTAAATTTTTATAGCAAAGTAAATATAGCATATAATTATTTACCTACGCTCCAGTTGTTTCACATTGCTGCTGTAACCTAATATTTACGTTGTTCTTATAGCTTCAGTAGGTATATATGTATATACAATTTGTTCACTTATGAATTCTGTTGAGGTTTCAGTTATGTTAGGGGATCAGTAGACACAATTCCCAGTTCTAGCTGTTTAATATTTATCACGCGCCTCCAAGATTCATAAAATATTGTATTTAATGTTCCTGTATGAACGTAAATTTAATCGTTTAATATCCCTTAGATATAAAATGCAGGAGGTACGTATAACAAAAAAACGATAATGGAATTCTTTTAAAATTGCATTATGATTTGAAAGCAAAGGCAGCAGTGCATAAAACTCGACAATAAGATGAGAAGAGCTTTAATTTGGTTGGGAGAGCTGGAGCGAATGAAAAGAAGTAGAATGTTCCGTTAAGAGTGAAATACACACTAGGATTACTTTAAATCTGACAAATTATAATATGATAATAGAAGTTTTCTACGATTTATTTAGTTCGCAGCTTATTAAGCTTCAACATAATCGTTAAACTTAATGGTTGAGATTCAGTGGGTTGGGGTTGTATTAGCGTATTTTAAGCTAAAACAGTCCTTTGTCAAAAATATTTTCGATTCGGACCACAAACCTTTTGCCCGAGTGAAATATGGGCCATTCCATTACTAGTTGTAGAATATACTATTATTCATCAGTTAAAATATTCGTCGAATCAATCCTCTAGATTATTTTCACATCGTTTCCTCTTCTTATTTATATTTTACACATTTTCGATTGATTTCAATGACACAAATCAAAAAACTATTCTTGTGGACAGCGAATTTAACAGTTTTGTCAGGGAGATGAATTTGTTTGCTGTATACTCAAAGCAAAATAATGGAGAGAAAAATAATATTCTACGAAAAACTATCTGTTCAACAAATTTGGTTGGTGACTATTCAATGTATAAAATTATTCGTCAGATAACAGATAACTATTTGTGAATTTATTCGGCAATGGTGAAACCGGGCATTAGTGTGTAAGTTTTTAATTTATTTCTAAACAGTGAACTCTATACTACTATGGAACGGAAACGAACGTTGCGTGGTACTTCAAATTTCTAGGCAACCCGCAGTACGAGTAGATTTTTCCAAAAAAATTAAAACGAACGCAAAGTACAACCAAACTATTCAAAGAACGATGTTGTCATAACCACTGTTCAGTGAATAATTAGTAAAAGTACCCATTCCGAAATATATTAAAACCTCTGGAAAATCATTAGCTGTGCTCTGCGCATGCGTGAAACTGGTGGAATTTGTGACAGTTCGCATGACCAGCCCCTTACAATGCTATAGGTACACACGTTTCCGTTCCATGTACGGAGAATAGAGTTCACTGTTTCTAAAATATATTTTATAATTTTCCTATAATAATATTATATATTTTTTTTTGATATAGGTAGAAATTTACACTGATTCCAATAAAGGTGTGTTTCTAAATATAGTGAAAATTAAATAAATAGAAGTATATTTTAAAATAATGAAACCAATGATGTTTTTAAATAAAGATAAAGAAGAAGCATGAGGCAAAGTTACAAATGAGTACAACAGCCTGAATCCTGACTTAGTTACAAATATGAAAATTAGGATTCCAAGTTCTGATCAAAGCTTGATTTATGGAATAGGACGAATCAGTTTTTTGATTAGTAGATTAGCGTGATTTTTAATGGGAATTGAATGGATCCAGAAACAGTGTTGATCTTTGTGTCAATTCACGATCAAGGAATGGTGAATTCGACCGTTAGTGACACTAGCAATCAAATTTTTGATTGATTTACATTATGTTTAACTTTTTTTGCCCATGTCCTTGTGCCCGAGGTAGCATTAATAAAATTTGTGTATGTACTAATATTCGGGTGAAGTGAATTTTCATATTGTGCAGGTATAAGGAATGCTAAACGCTACCATTCTCGGTCATCAATGTTTATATTGAAAATGATAAGAGCAGCAATGGAAATATATTGTACAATGAAGAAATAACTTCCGAGAAAAACAGTAATTTATTGTGAATAAAATTTGGCACACACGAATGTCAGTATAAACACATTCATTATTTTTTCATGCCTTCGTCCGGCATAGCTTGTTTTACATATCACTTACTTTCTGGCCTAGGCCAGCAAACATATAGCGAATTTTTTGACTATAAGTTGGTATTATTCTGGTGAAATGTCAACTTATAAATATTTTCAAAATGTGACACATTATTTAAAAACACTATTTTTGATTTATTATTCATATTATACTCGTATTATACGATTACTATTACATTAATTGTTGTAAAATATCATCACATTCGTTTTATTTTTGGGGTTCTGTTGAACGAATACAAGCAAAAAATGTATTTTCAAATTTTAACCTATAATGCGGATTATTGGACTAAAATGTCAATAAATTTTTTCAATAAAACAAATGAATTGTTGATAAAACCATGTAAATAGAAAATGTTACCAACATGAAAATTTTATATATAATATTTGAAGTAGTAATAATATTTCTTTAATAAATTAAATTAAAAATGTCGTCGGCACAAAAAATCTGTATCACTCACCCCGAAACTGTTTTGCGAGATCTCGTAATTTGCAGGCCTCGCTTTCAGCTCAACCTGTCAAAATCAACTCGCTCTCGTAAATATTCAGTTTCTGGCCTAGTGATACAAATAACTATTTTCTTTAGTAACAATATGTATGGTAACCACAACAATATGGAAATTTGAAATAGCCAATTCAACTACAAAATAATTTGTTATTATAAACTTTAACAGTTTACTTTATAACGGAAGGGTTTAAAATCATTTCCGTACATGGGCGCCCGCAGACTTTTTTGCAAGGTGGGTCGAAATTTTTGAAAAATAGGCAAATTATAAAGAATATAATAATAATAATAATAATAATAATAATAGTAATAATAATTGTAAAATTAAATTATATTTCATAAACAAAAGAAAAACATAGGTTACATAATAAATATTTAAAAAAAATTCGGGGTGGTGACGCGAACACCCAAATATAGGACTTTAGCATGCTTAATTTCCTGCTTCACTAATTATTTTATATAAAAAGCTTCAAATAAAAGCTGTAGAGCTTAAAATTCTGTATATCTGAATTAATAAGCAAAATTAATTTTGCATGCTTTGTAATGCATATGAAAATCAACCCAAAAATAAAAATAGATAGCCATGGAATTATAACATATGTTAGGAAATTACGAAAGTATAATTTTACATGTTAAAATTCCATGTTTGAGTGTTCGAGTCACCACGACCCCATACATACAGTAAATACAATACCTAATTAATTATTTAATAAAAAAATTGGAATCTCCTCGAATCTTATCAAAATTCATTAACATTTTGTACTAATATAGCGAGGGTTTCTTTAATTTCCTTCTTGTGGACACTTCAGCTGTTTCGTATATACATACCTATAATAATAGACAATAATAAATTTTATATTAAAATATAAGAAAAATGTCGTTATCAATATAAAAATGAAAAAAATTAAATTACTTATATTTTTATTTCAAAATATTGATACATCCATAAATGAAAGGGGGGTCCGTCGACCCGTTCGACCCCCCCTGCGGGCGCCCATGTTTCCGTACCTGTTATTTGAATAAACACGTGTTACCTGGGTTGTCAATCAAAACAGTGAAGGTTTAATGGAAAAGTTGGCCATCGGACAGGGCTTACTATAATGTAGAGTATATATTAAATCTGTTTAGTTCTATAGTGCTGAAAGTTATACGACAGGAGCTTGTTAGCCGTGTTTAGCTAATCTCTAAGCAGATTGATACAGAGCTCATGTGTTCTACGATACCTTTTTATGGTCAATATTGGAACCATTAATCGGCCACGAAAGCATATCTAGGAAATAGGGGATTCCAGCTCAATCGAATTAAAGGAAAATAGTAAAAAAAAAAATACGAATGTATATGCTGAATAACGAATATTAATAAAAAAAAAAATGAAATGGTATAATTGAGATATTTCTGAAATAAGGGGTTTTTTGTTATAGCGCTTCGACACTAATATGAAATCTATATATAATATTTTGATTGGCGACCGAAAGACTGCCTATACATGCATTACAAATAGCGTGTTACGAGGTGGGGATTACTACCAATGGAAGTTAAGAAATTCAAATTCGAAAGGAGGGGCTAACATTCCTGTACTGCAGTTTCCAAACAGTTTTTATTTTAACATAAATTTCTTGCATTAAACTTAATAATTTAAATACACCTGTAATTATAAAGTACGTAGACTTACACAGTGTTATAATATTCATTTATTTTTATGTAAATATAATTTAAAGTAACATATATTTCAAAAACATTTAGGTCCATGATGAAAACAGTTTTATATAAAAACACATAAATGTGACGTCACGTCAATCTTTTCAAAATTCGGGAGACCATAACTCGCTTATTAATAGGAATTTTTTCAAAATATTAAAATATCTTTCAGAACTCATATTACTAATTGGAAAAATACTACCTTTTTTTTAGTTTATGTTCTGTATTTATTAATTTTAACTCAACGTTTCGGCACCATAAACTGGTGCCTTCTTCAGGGGATACATTGACATAAATATGTTAAAAAACAATAATAACATGTAACCAAGGTAACAAGAAATATTCATAAATGTTACCTTTTTTATGTATACAATTTTCTAGACAATATATGCATGCCCGGTAATAACATGGACAGCGAACATGCATCTTCTCAGGAAAAAATCTCCTTTTGCCAGAGGAAAAACCGTCCCAAAAATTGGCAGAGAAGTGATCTGTATAACTCAGAGACGCTTTATCGGTAGCGAAATACCGCAGCCGTACTCTTTGTAAACAGATGTTAGAAAAAGTTTATAAAAATTGTATACATATTACAAATTACAACATATTTAATATTGGAAGCCATGCGCGACTAAGTTCTAATCCGTCACAATGATTGAGATTGATATTTCTTGTTTTATAAATCTCAATGGCTTCTCTAATTAATCTGTTGTTAAGTCGAGAAGGTCTTGCAATAATTTTAGTATCTTCAAATTTAATTTGGTGGAATTCTTCCAAGGCATGTTCTGCAACGGAGGATTTCTCAGGCTGGTTCAATCTGATCGATCGATGATGTTCGCTCAATCTTGTAGAGACAGTTCTACCAGTTTGGCCGATATAAACTCTCCCGCAGACACAAGGAATTCTGTAAATCTCTGATAATTGAAAAGGGATGACGTGTTTCACTTGTTTCAACATATGTCGAAGTTTAACATATGGTGAAAACGAAATCTTCATGTTCTTCTTACGAAGAATTCTACCAATCTTGTCCGTTACGTTTTTAACATAAGGAAGCGATGCATATAATACGTTCCTTTCTTCTTCATTGTTTGTTGTTCTATTTGCTTTAAGACATTTTTCAATAGAAGACACATAATATCCATTCTTCATAAAAATATATATTTTTTTTTTCAATTTTTTCACCGGATTTTCATCAATAGTCTTAGTTTTCCTAATATTTTCAGATGAAATTATAAAAAAAAAAAAATGGTGGAATCCCCCATTTAAGTAAATTATTCAAATTTATGGAATTATGAAGAGTAATTTGAAAGAAACCTAGGCTGTTTTGAAAAATTTGATGTTATTGTATCTCTACATAATTTAGTTTTTGCAATGCAGTGATGGCATATTAAAAACTGTATCTAGTTCTTTTGCTGTTTACATCTAAATAACTTAAAAGGAGTGAAATTCCGTTATATATCCTACAGCGAAAGAAAGCAATCAGAATATTGATTATTCATATTTTATAATTGTACAAAAAAGCTAGACAATTGACCTACATCTCTGCAACAGCGGTTTTTCACTCTATCAAATATAATGCCCATGTTTACTGACAAAAGAATCGTAAGACTTATTTAACAAAATAATTTCTAAATTTCCTGGAAACCGAGTTCCTCGAAGAAGATAATGTACCATACGAACTTTGTCCTGTCCTATCCTTCTAATTTGAATATTGAATGGTCACCAATATTTTAATTTTCCTATTTTAATGAAAATAAATACGTGAAATTAATTTACAAAACGTTTTAAGCAAGTCTCAAAAAATTAAGTGAAAAGTCCAATTAATGACAAAATATTGCATTGAAACCAAAATAATTAAAACTTTTCCTCAATGGGGCACTTGCACGTGACGTTTCAACATGGCGGCTGACAGCTAATTTTGGACAAACAAACCTTCAATGGGTCTTATGGAGAAATATAGTCCAGAAGTGTTTTGGTTTTTTACAGCACTTATTGTTTTCTTTTGGAAAAAATGCTTATAGTGTGCAGAGGAGAATGTATGAGCAGTGTTTCCCGTAAAAAATATTATTATTATTCAGTGAGTTCGAGGTTATTACATTAAACCTAACCTAATCATTGTTAAGTATTTGTGTATACTTTTATTACATATCAAGTAATTTAAATATGATCGGATAGTAATATATTATACGAATGTTTAAATATATGTAATTTTCTTTAATAATATGTGTAAAGAACATAAAAAATGATTTCTTAAAAATAATCACAAAATTTGAAACAATCTTTTTGGTATTGCATTTTTCTGTACACTGTACCGTTGTTGGTTGCTCCAACCAAGCTCCAACATAAGTAGCGTAAACAAAAAATATGTTTATGACTGTGTTTTTCCTCACAAAGGTTTAAAAATTGATATCATATTAAAATTTTGAAGGGCATTTATAATCCTCATCAAAAAAAAAAATCAGTGTATAAGGATCCGCATTATTTATTCAGTTAAATTTATCTAATACACGTATTTTGGCTTTAAAAGATAAATTATTGACGTATGAACTTAGTGTTACCACAAGACCAAGACCAGTCTTGGTCTTGGTCTCGTCTCGTCTTGGTCTTGTCGAGACGAGACCATCATTTGGTCTCGACTAGAAAAGTCGAGACGAGACGAGACTAGCATCAAGTCTTGTCGAGAAAGTCTTGAGTCTCGACAAGACTCTCGACTTCAGATCAAAGGTATTTTTTAAACATATATTTATTCTAAAAGTGCTTCAAAAACTGAGAGTATTGCTGTAAATACTGATTGAAAATTCGAATAAATAAGAGAGATATTAATTTTTCAAATTTTGTAATTTCTACTTTCATAATTGTGTCCCAGAAACATTAATTTATGTAAATATGATGTATTCCTTATTCATCTAAATAATCCAAATAAGTTTTAAATGAATTTAAATTACAATGTAAGTGGGATGAAATGAAAGAAGTATCAATTTAGAATTCTTATGTTATTTTAATGCACCAATATTTTTTATTAAATTAAGATCAACCTTTATTTTATACTACACATGTTGATTTTAATTTAATTTTTGTTTAATTCTCAATTATTATATTGGTACAACTGGGTATATGAAATACTGACTACATCTTCAAAAATATTTCCAATTTTCAAATAGCACACACAAGTTACATCTGTGGTGCATTCTGCAAGTTAGCAATGTACTTCAGTTGTATTTATTAAATTAATATATTATAACAAAAGTAACGTTCCCTTCAAATATACATTATTTTTCTTTTATTTTTAAAGAATCTATTGTGATTTTTAGAATTTTACGAAAATGCACACAAAGATTTTACGATCTTAGGGAAATTCCCATAATTATTTTGTAAAGAAACAGTAAAAATATAAAAAATACATTTTCAACGGATGTACTTCTTATTCACCTAAATAATTCTTCCATTGAAACATATGAATAATATCGCATGTAGAAATAGGAATATATTAATTGCAAATAATGTAAACTATTAATACTAACAAATCAGTTACATAATTATTTTGTAAAGAAACAGTAAAAATATAAAAAACGAAGGTTTAATTCTTCTCAAACTTTGTATCCATAATTTATGTAAAAATACTTTTCCAACCAATGAAAATAAAACATTTTCTAGTGTTATCATTAAAAACTAACAAAAAAATCATAATGTATCATTTAGTAAAAAAAAATTGGAAAATATGTGCTTCAAAAAATAAAAGTTTATGTATCTTTTATGTGATGTATAATGAAAGTAAAACTTTATCTCAACAAAGTGAAATGTAAGGGACATTGTTAAAATATGTAGTTAGAGGTATAACAATTTAGCAAAATTGGTATCAGATATTCTAAGAAACTGGTATTAAGCATTTCTCGTAAGAACACATGCAAAATGCAAGTACACTCGCCCGGTGCCCATGGGCGTATACAGGGGGGCCAGGGGGGGGGGGGGGGGGCGCGCTCGCGCCCCCTGAGGAAATTAAAATACATTGTATAAATTCATTCATATGAAAAAATTGAAAACAATAATCAACGTTTACTTAAAGCCTTAAAGAAAATAGAAATATAAAAGTCGTAATGTACAAGCCCTTCTTTAACAATTTTCTTAAAACTTTGTATGCACAAATGTGTAAAACAAACTGTTTTTCCAATTCCCTAATATAATATAATTTTTAAAAAAATGGGTAAAAAATAACACAGCATTTCTTTTCTTGTAAAAATCCAATAATGGAACAATAAATTTTACAACGACCTGTGCTATAAGTGCTGCATATTACCAGACAATAACAACCACTTTTAGACATCTGCTAGTAATAAAAGTAGGTAGGTTTGCCCAACCCAAATCCAAATATTTCCGAATACAATACTTTAGTCAATCTAACAATTTTGCATCCTAAAAATATAAAACCATGTAATAAAGAAAAGTATAAACGTATGATAAAGAATTAAATTAAACATAACATAGACAATTTTTATGAGGAATCATTATTATGGTTTCATAAGTGGAAAGAGGAACCTCTTGGGAAAGAAATACCATATGAAGAATTATTAGATATCTCCAAAAAATTCTATCAATTTTTACTCCATGGCTTGATTTTATTTTTAACTCTACCTTCTAAAACATGTAAAAGAAGTTTTAGTAGGTACATAAAAAATCCGTTGTGGCTAGCACAAGACCTTCCGTCAATTTGATGTATTTTGTACCAATCCCACATCAAAAGTTCCCTAGAAAAGATTCTATATATTCAATAAAATTATAACACGAACATATACTATTTTTTACAAATTCCATACCGAACGTTCTTTGGAAAAAAATCTATAAATCCAATACAATTATAACACGAACAATCATTATGTATATTGTACTTGACACTGACATCTGTCAATTACAATTTTTTGAATATATCAGCTGTTTCTATGATTATAGTAAAGCTGACTGATTTTGGAAAGTTAATCTATTTATAATTCGATAAACCGTACAACTGTTATTATTAAAGTTTATTAGTTACTAATTTTTTTTACTAATTTTATAAATTTAAGCACGTTTATTATAATTTATTTGTTTTTCAAATAAGTGTTTTTTTTTGTTAGAGAATTGTGTTTATGTAACTACCTATAGTTTTTATTGAATATACCATTATTATTCTAAATACGTTTTTGGAATAAGTGTATTTTTTTGGCAAATAAATAACATATAAATATCTAACTATATTTTTATTCGTCAAAATTTTGATATAAAGCAGAAGTTCTCAACTTGTGGTAAGCGTACTAGGGGATACGCGAAAGGCTAAGTTTTAGCTATCTACTTATTTAACATTTATTTAGAAAAATATAAAAAAAAATAGCGAAAGAAGTTACTTTTTTGGGGATTTTTGTCCATTTACTTACTGCTTCATTTAAACATATACATATCTATTTAACTATTGCTAATAATAGAAATGCATTGCTGTGATTTATCCTGTAGCTAAGGAATTGAAATTATATATTTTATGTTTATTAATAAGAAACAACACTCGGTATGTATGTATATTTTCATATTAATTATTTCAAGAGCTCAAGTATCAAGTTGATGATATTTACAGAAAAAATAATAAATATCTCAAACATTATTTGGAATTTTAGAATTGCGATTGTACTGCTGTTCTTAGAATTTTATGTACTATTAGATGGGATTATAAAAAAAATGTTAATGGAAGCAAAGTCGAGAGTCTTGTCGAGACTCGAGACGAGACGAGACTGACATCAAGTCTCGTCTCGACAAGACCAAGACGAGACTACTCTAGTCGAGACCAAGTCAAGACCAAGACAAGACCGGCCCCAAGTCTCGTCTCGTCTCGACTTCTGGCAACACTATATGAACTCAATAAGCTAATCTGTAATAAAAATACTTATTATGATAGTAAGAAAAATGAACCCTAAGATAAGTATCGTTATAGATATTTCATATTTGATTTTCTTTCTAAATTGAAAAAAATCTAATAGCTTAATTTATGTTATTTTCAATATGGATGTTTTCATTTAACAATACACACAAAAAAAAACTTATATAAACTCAAATGAATGTAATGCAACCTGATGCTACAAACTACTTATTTCAACTTAATATTTTTCAAAATTTATTAAGTACGACTGATTTGTTTTTCTAGTAAATAATTCGTATACTTATCTTTAATTATGGCTAGTTGCATTTCAAAATAGCTTGTATAATTAGGTAAAACTGAATTAGTTGCACAGGAAACGCGCAACTTGTCAGAGATTTTTTGCTACTTTGCTTATTTCTGCAACTTTTTGCGTATGGTAAAGAGACTGATTTCATGCAGTTGGTTTACGAACATGTTTGAAAACTTAGTAGACAAGTTGCAGATACGTGCGTACAAACGATGTACGCATGCGCGGTAAAACTTAAAAGTCCCTAAACACACGTGTTTATGTTTGAATGTGAAGTTCAAAAAAGTGTTCCACATGGGATATGAGACGTGTACATAAATGTTACCAACATTAAGTATGTAAATAACCTAAAATATATGTACTCTCCGCACGTGTGATAACAAGAGTTGTGTATTTTCAAAAGTTGCGTCAAATTAGTTGCAGATACCTGGTACATGTGATACCCCCTTAAGACATTATGTTAAACTGAAGCTTGGTTCACCAGAATCAGCTATTCATCCGCCATGTTGTGACGTAAGTGCAACGTGCAATTGCCCTATTGCTATAGTTACAGCTATAGTTTCTCGCAAAGCAAAACACTCAAATTTATGTCGTAGAGATATTGTAAATTTACTATATTGTTTTAAAATAATAGTTATTTTATAATATGTAGAGAAGTCGAATATCTATTATCTATTTAAAACTGTTTCATTGTTAACGTCGAAGAATATGACTTTTATTATTACTCACACAGTACAGAAGATACGCAAGTATTTATTAATTGGTAAGTAAATGGCGATTACCCTGTAAAATACCTCTTCATTACAATTACTGCTGTTGGTTTACGTATATTTGGCAATGTCCTGTTCCAGAATCAGAATGGCAGATACTTGGATCCGAATCTCAGATCTTGAATTTTAGTTCATACATTAACCATAGGTACAGTGTGTTCAGAAAAAGAAATCCTAACTCGGAGGGTCCTATGAACAAAAAAATCTGATATGGCCAGCCCATAACCTCCCGCTGGGTATTTAACAGTGATCTCTATAACATATGTTATAAAGATCACTGGTATTTAACCACGCAGTATAAACAAAGCAATCGTTATGTAAAAATTAATAAATAAATGTATCATCACGGCATATTACCTATTTCTAGGTGTGCCAATCTGCTTTTATTTATTTTTATTTATTTATTTAGAAAGAAAGGCCGTACAACAGGCCAAGGCCCAATAAAAGTACAGCACAGTAAACAATATACATAAAGATTAAAAGTTTCTAGCTAGACATTATAATAATAGATAATGAGAAGTACAAACTAAGGATCAGACAAAGAATGCGAGAAAACATATTTTAGAAATGATTTAAACTTAAATAGTGAACAATTAAAAATATCTGGAACATTATAGCTAAGAATCATGTTATTGAAAGAACACATTAATCGATTTACTGTAGAAAACATAGCAGCATTGGTTTTATATTTTTTAGAAGAGAACGTTTCAAGAGAACGAGTAGAATAGGAAGGCACACGCAGAGATATTTTACTTAAAAGGACGGGACTATCTATATAATTATTTATGATTTTGTATAAAAATGTCAAATCCAACACTTCTCTACGTTTTTGTAAAGTGACGAAACTGACAGAATTATAAGGGAATTTCCAATTTAAAACTGAAATAAATTTCCGTTGGATACCTTCAATTCTCTTAATATATATTTGGTAATGAGGACACCAACAAACGACACCAAATTCTAATTGTGAACGCACAAGTGAATAATATAGTTGAACGAGAGTGTTATAGTTCTTGAAATGTGCTCCAACTCTTAATATAAATCCAAGCATTTTATATGCTTTCTTTACAACAGTGTCAATGTGAATGTCATATATGAGTTTACTGTCTAATATTATTCCAAGATCTCTTACATGAGATACACGATTGATTACATTTCCACTGATATTGTATTCAAATTCAAAATTGGTCCGATTTCGAGAAAAAGAAATACAAGAACACTTGCTATGATTGACAGATAGATCATTTACTGTTAAATAAATATTTAGTTTATCGAGATCTGCTTGAAGAGCAATGCAGTCTAACATACACGTTATCTTACTGTAAACCTTGAGATCATCAGCATACATAATAAATTTCGAGTTTTCAAAAATGTTGCTAATATCATTAATGAAAATAATGAAAAGGAGTGGTCCAAGATGAGATCCTTGAGGCACACCAGATGTCACGGGGAAATGATCAGATTTGAACCCTTTGACAGTTACACATTGCTGCCTGCAATTCAAATATGATTCAAACCATTTAAGTAGGTTGCCGTGAACTCCATACATTTCTAATTTATTTATCAATATGGAGTGGTTTATTCTGTCAAATGCTTTACTAAGGTCAGTGTACACAGCATCAACCTGGGTGTTGCAGTCTATAGACTGAAGAATATAATCGGTGTATTCGACTAGATTAGATTCGACAGATCGTCCACTATAAAAACCGTGTTGTTGCATATTGATAATTCCCTTAAATGATGCAAATAAATGCTTATAAATAATTTTCTCAAAAATTTTTTCAAATATACACAGTTTTGATATTGGGCGATAACTTTTAACAGAGTTTCGACTGCCCGATTTGAAGACTGGAACAATAAGAGCCTTTTTCCAGATGCTGGGACACTGACCTTCAGTAAGCGATTTATTGTAAATGAGAGATAATGGACGAGAAAGAGACATGGCACAGTTTTTAATAAAAAAGCTCGGGATCCCATCAGAACCAGCTCCTTTATTAATATCAAGGGATGACATCAAATCGTGTACCTCTATTTCTGAAACAGATAAAGAACAAAGATCTATATGTGTGTCTGAGTATTTCTTGGAATAGTTGCCAACTGTATTGCTATTTAAAAAGACCGACTGAAAATACGTTGCGAACATATTACATATATCAGTTCCATTGTTAGAGGTAGTGTCATTGAAGGTCATATTAGAAGGGATGTTTTGCTTTTTGACAGAGGACACGTAGGACAAAAACTTCTTTACATTATTAGGAATTTCTCGTTCAATGTCAGATATGTAGTTCGCGTAGCAAGTACGGGTAAGATCTTTTACTTTTTTGCGTATATGTGAGAATTCTAGGTAATCAGCTTTGTTATGAAATCGTTTAAATTTTTTATTCAGCTTATATTTTTCTTTAATTAGCTTAATTAAATCTCCGGTGTACCAAGGGGGATAAGATCTATGAGATATAATTTTTTTCGGTATAAATTTGTCAATGGCGGAGTATAATATATCATAAAACTTGTTTGCCGTATCCTCTGTATTAAGAGATGAAAATTCATATGACCAATCTACAGTGGAAAGGAAATTATTTAATGAATTGAAATCGGTCTTTTTAAATAGATACATTTCCATATTGTTGAAATTCAATGCTGGCGTATAATCACATTTATAATGCAACATTAATGGAGGGTGATGAACATCAACTTTACTAAGGGGACTAAAACATGGCTGTACATTTATGGCATCAGGATCTGAATTAGTAAAGATCAAGTCAAGACATCTGCTTTGTCACAGATATCGGTAATGATGATGACATATTTGTACCGTGAGGGCGTTTACCAGGCGTCACCTCACGGACACTCATTGCTGGCGTGGAGAGTGCACCACAGGGGTCACTTTTGTGCCATTTAAAATTCGAAATGTTCGGAGCTGGTCGGGATCGAACCCGGTTCCCCTAGGTTCGCGACCAGACATTCAGGCACGCGGCCACGGGACCCACACAATCGTTATGTTAAAATATTTCTATATTCAATCATAACAAACTTTATTTTACACTTAACAAATATATCATACACAAAATAAATTTCACAAATATTGACAAAACTAATAGAAACACTAAACAAAAAATCAAAATAGTACTCGTATCTTTACAACAAAGTCTTTTCAGAGCAGTACCCTGGAAGACAATAAAGCAGATCAATAGCATATATAATATTTATGTACGATGGAAAATATACTATTTTTACAAACCGTCATTTCCTTAGAATGAAATATATTACTACTTTATTCACCTTAACACAGTTTCATTATTAATTTTAATATAATTGCTTTCTAGCAGTGACATTTGTTCAAATATGTCAAAATTGTTATTAAAGTATTGTAACAATTCCTTGATTCTGTAGCAATTTTATCATAAATGAAATCAACTATAACTGGACAGCGGTCAGTGGGGGGGAGGGGGGTGGTGTTGTGTAATTACCCCATTATATTCAATTTTATTAGTTAAAGTTGCTGAAAAATTATATTCATTGTATTCTTTTCAAGAAAAACTATTAAAAGCTTGTATAAGTGATACTTCCGGTTATCCGATATACACTAAAAACTAATGAGCTCTTCCCACATTAGTATAGAATTGGTATACAAAATTTAAAAATTTTCTAATTGATAGTATTTGAGTAATTATGTCCACAGGATTCATACACACATACATACATACATACATACATACATACATACACACATACACACATATACATACCCACAGACATCATTGTAAAATTGTTAAAATCGGATTCTGGGGACATCAAAACGTGCTTATTATTCACTAAAATCTTAATATGCGATTTTTAGCACGATCCCTATATCTCCCTTACCTAGGGTAGCGGGAGGTAAAAAACGTGTCAATTTGAAAGTATTTCATTAAATGTTAATTTGACACGAGATATTGTCAAAAATGTTATCTAAAGAAATGAAAGCTTTTCTTCTTAAATCCTTATTTTAGAAATAGAAATAAATTAGAAAACGGTGAATGGCAATATTCTGTATCCTTTCTTTATTATCTTTCCTCCTAAAAAAAATCTGATGTGGACAACACATGACTTCCTTGTACGCCTGGCGTTACACTATACATATTTTGTTAATAATTAAAATATGTATTATTACAGACCCAATCATTAAATTGCACCTATTGGACATAATTTGACATTGACATTAAATTCTTTATTTTTTTGTTATTTTTTGTCCTAATTCTTAGCAAACTTAATTACAGAAACCAAAAAGTACATAATTTTTAAATTTACATATCTCGCTTATACAAAGAGCTAATTTAATCATACTTGATATTTTCGACGGAGAATTCAATTTTCTAAAAGCATTTATTGTTAAATTCAAAAAACTGATAACAGCTTTAAGTAAAGTATCACTTCCGGTTAGACTAGTTTAACCAAAATCTATTATGTTATTTCCATTAATTAAAAGTATAATATACCAAATTTGGGAAGTTTTGGTTTATATTTTAAAATAGTTTTTCATTAAAATCTATTATAGGATTCAAGTAAAGTGCCACTTCCGGTTACACCATTATAACTAAAATCTAATATATTATTCCCATTGATATAAGAGTCTTATATACCAAATTTTAAAAGTTTTGGATTATATTTTAATATAGTTTTTCATTAAAATCTATTATAAGCTTCAAGTAAAGTACCACTTCCGGTTAGACCATTTTAACTAAAATCTAATATATTATTCCCATTGATATAAGAGTCTTATATACCAAATTTGAAAAGTTTTGGATTATATTTTAATATAGTTTTTCATTCAAATCTATTATAGGTTTCAAGTAAAGTACCACTTCCGAAAGTTATGTAATGACCAAAAAGGGAGGTGCACAACTAGATGTTATAGCAGTCCTAAATACAAAATTTTAACTTTCTACGGCTTCCCGTTTTTCAGTTATGCGAGATACGTTCGTACGTACATACATACGTACAGACGTCACGCCGAAATTAGTCAAAATGGATTCAGGGATGCTCAAAATGGATATTTCCGTTGAAATCTGGAAACCGAAATTTTTCGCGATACAATACTTCCTTTACTTCGTACAAGGAAGTAAAAATCTTGATAACTTGACTTTTGAATTGAATCAGACATACGTTTCTGTGTTCATAGCCTACTCCGAATTAGGTTTTTTTTTCTGAACACACTGTACCTCCTGTAGCAGTAATAATACCAATAAAGTACAGTTCTATGAAAAATAAATTAAATTTAACTGCAGTCTTGCGTATTTCTTGATCCTACTACACATTTTCTATTGGCTTTTACGATTTTTTTTTAATAGTTCATGTGTAATCTAAATGCACGTTTAGAAATACATTTTTATATTCGAACAGTTCTGCGTTTATCCAGCGATGAAGTTTGTGACGCAGTGAAGTGTTAAGGTTTTTGTTGGTCGCAGAATCTGTGGTCCGTACGCTGTTCTCATGTCGTACATATCCGAGTTCCACGGCGCGCGTTTCCGAGCGCCCATCCTTCTGCTGTCCGGCATCTTCTTCTGCCTGGCCAACGTGGCTCTGTCCGGCCTCGCCTGGTGGATTATACCCCAACGACTCTCCTTTTCACTCTTCGCTGGATTCGGTAAGTCGCTACAAATCCAGATTAATATGAGCTGCAAGTTCTCCCAACAGCATGGGAAGGGATTTCGTATTTTAATTGCTCTTTTTATTGCTGTTTGATGATGCGGTAAAGCCGACATGGTAGACGAGCGCGTTAAAGTGCCAGTATGTTGTATGTTATACTTGATCCTGTTGTGGGTAAAATTTATTGGCCTAGTAGTAGGTATAAAAACTTTAAAATATAAAACACTTCATTGCAGTTAAGTGTAATGATATAACCAATTGGGTCCTCCATTTAGAGCCATAACAAGCAGTTGACGAGGTTGGTCCCCATCAAGGGCGCTATAAAATATTAAACCGTGAGTATTTTTTAACGTGCAATATGGATTTGTCATATCCATGGTTACGACTTGATATTTGATTGACAGCAATGTATTTGCCCATTCCATTTAAAATGAAACATAGGGAACGAATTTGACATTTGATAAGACGTCAATAGAGGTTAATTTTGTTTAAATAATTATACCTGCATTCTAAATTAAAATTAGTTGTAGAAAAAATATCTTTTTGGGATGTTTATCATCTGTTCACTCAGCCGACTCAATGCCTCCTAGAGGCGTCAGTGCACCACACTGAAGAGCTCCAATAAGAGCGAAACGCGTCTGTGGTTCTGGCTGAGTGAGCCAGTCTCTAATAAATGACCGAGAGGTTGATTCAGAGACTGAATATTGTGAAACAGTCAAGTGTTATTTTTAAATATCTTATTTAAATATAATACTTCTGTCAGATTCGTTCTCTATGTTTCATTTTAAATGGAACGGGCAAATGCATTGCTGTCAATTAAATATCAAGTCGTGACCATGGATATGACAAACCTAATGTTACACGTTAAAAAATACTCACGGAATAATTTTATAGAGACACATTATTTTAGAAGAAGTAACAGCTAAGATAACTTCCTTTATCCTACTTTCTTGTATTTAATCCAAATTGAAAAATATTTTTTACACAACCGGGCGTAAATATCACTTTATTTACTCTGTTTGACGTTTATATACTCTTTCTAACCCTACGGCCGAAAAGTGCACTTTTCCGCCCGGTCAGCAATTAACAATATGTACATTAAATACAATAAATTACATTTTATTATGTATTACAATTAATACAATTCTCAATTTTAATACCGTCCGTGGAAATCACATTTTGTGTACTATCTCTTTGACCGCCACTGTTGCAACATTCAGTTTTAGTTAGTAACACTTTTTAGGCGATTTCAATTTGATTATTTGCAGAGTATTCAATGCAACTCTCAGCAATTTTAGATGACTGCCATCCTCCACGTCGTTTCAAACTTAAAATATCACTTCCTTTATCAGCAATGTGCTGATGTTCGCTTGAAGCAATGACTAGTATAAGTTTCAGCTTCAGGAAGTTGCAAATAACGCGCTGTTATCATGGGGAATAAGCCGAACGAATTTTTTCCAATTGGTTGCGTTGAACCCTTTCCATTTTTGTAACATAAAAAAATCGTTGATGTGAAACATGTTTTGTTCGCAAATTGGCATATTTTCTATAAATTTTTACATAATTTAATGACTTCGCCTCGTCATTTATTACTGTCAATTTTCTGTCGGTGTTTGTATCTCTTAATTTTATTAATAAAACGTTTGCTACGTCTTCTATGTCTGAAGTAAATCCAGTTCTCTTCTACCCTGAGGGTGTTGAGGTTTTTCATTTTAGTCTTCTTTTATTAAGTTCGTCCATTTGGTTCGATCTTGTGCAATTTCATTGGCTCTTTTAGTTGTAATATTTTTGTTTGTCAGCGTTGAATTTATTTGATCATCCCATGTCTTTGTTGGTCTTCCCCTGCTTCTTTTCCCGTATACTCGTGTTTTCCATACTTGTTTAATTTTCCTGTCTTTGTGAAGTCTGATTAGATGGCCATATCACTATACTTGCTTATTTTCAATTGTTTTTTGTGCTGACTGTATTTCTAGGCTGTTTCTTATATTGTCGTTCCGTATTCTGTCCATCTTCGTGACTGCTTCTATCTTTCTCAAACATTTCATTTCTATAGCCGTTATTTTATTTATTTGTCTTGTGTTCAGTACCCATGATTCGCATCTGTACAGAAGTATTGAGAGGAATATTGTTTTGTCAATTTGGCTCTTTTACTTATATATTTATATCCTAATATAGTTTTATTAAGTGTGTAGTATATTCTGGCTGCCACCTGGTTTCTAGTATTAATTTCCTCATGGTTTTTACCATCACTTTGTATTATGCTTCCTAGATATTTGAAGCTATCTACTTGCTTGATTCTCTTGTTATTTATTTTAATGTTCAGTTCTGTATTTTCTTTAGCTATCTTCATTACTCTTGTGTTATCGACGTTTATCTGCATGTTAGCTTTTTGCAACTCTTCATTCCATATATTCAGATTTTCTTGTAGGTTTGTTTCGGAATTAGCAAATATTTATTTATTTATTTATTTATTTATTTATTTATTTAGGAAGTACATATCCAACAGGTACAATTGCCTAATTACAGGATATAGAAAGACAAAATGTAATTACAATTTATATAAATAGGAAAAAGAGTACAGTAAATGTAGCATGTTACAAAGACAAAGATATCAATTCCTGAGTATTTATTATCATAAAGTAAACACATTTTATTAATGGGGGAATTTAAAGATATATTAGTTCGTGCTGTAGGGAGATAAAAAGTACGTGAGGAACGAGTGATGATCGAGGGTATATGAAATTGTAGTAGACTCAAGGAAAAAGAGTCATTAATTGTGCCATGTATAATATTGGATAAATGCTGCACAGAAATTGTTTCTCGACGTGTTTGGAGACTTTGAAAATTGAATAAGTGTAGGAGAGAAGTATAAGATACAGTGGTGTCAGGGTAAACTTTATGTAATTTATAATAAATATACCTTAAAAACTTTTTTTTATTGATTCTATGTGATTGTGATGCGTTTCATATAGTGGGCTCCATATTATTGAGCAATTTTCTAATTTGGCGCGAACAAAGGCAAAATATAAGGCAAAAATTGCGAAAATATCTGAAAATGATCTTGTACTTCTAATAACGAAACCCGACATTTTATTTGCTGCACTGTAAATAAAATTAAAGTGATCTACAAATGTTAATTTGCTGTCAAATACAACTCCTAGATCTTTTATAACGTTTTTGCGTGATATCAAGATATCATTTATGTAGTAATCATATTTAATAGGTTTTAATACCCTAGTGTAGGATACTGTAGAACATTTACTTATATCTAATTTGTTATTAGTACACCATTTGGATAAGTTGTTTAGATCACATTGGAGTAAATTACAATCAGATATAGTATTTATTGAGCAAAATATAAACCATAACCTAAACTTTCAGTGTACTTACGCTTAACTAAATTTTTACTAATTTAATATTTTGTTAAGAAAACATTTTCAAGTATTCATGTTAATTATTGTTTATGTTTAATATTTACAATAAGCAATGTTTATTGAGATCATTGGTTATTAGAATCAATAGCAAAAAACCTTTCAAAACCTTAAAATCCAATACAATTCTTATTTCAAAATAGCGTTTGTGTTTATTTCGACCTTACCATTAATTTAGTCATATTATGTTATATACTATCAAGGGCGCCGAGAGGGAGATCGGGGTCCGGAGTAAACATTTTATGAGGCCCCTTCTATTTATAGATGTGAAATCAAAATATAAAAACAACCATTTTTGTAGTCATATGATATAAATACAAAGTAAACTAATGGTTCAAATAATAAAAATTAACATAAAATACAAACAATTTAATCATTTGAAAAAAAAAAAAAATACTCCTCTTGATATTACGGAGCCCGGGGATTTTATCCTCCCTGCCCCTCCCCTGCATACTGTTATAAAAGTTTATAGAAATTTTAGATTTTGTTCATTTTCGCTTGAAGGTTATTTTTCCCTTTTACTCTTCAGTGAACAACTCGGTAAGTTGCTACAAATCCAGATTACGCGCTGTTTATAATTCACTTCTTCCAATAGCGCGAGATAGAAGTCGTAGCGGCTTTGAAGCTGTCGATTATACTTCCATCGCATCCGAATCTCGAATGAAAGCGAGCAACGCACGAAAAGCGGAAATGGAACGGCAGTTTCAAGCAAATCTTTTCGCTGTAATGTACACAACGGAAAACTATAAATGAAACTGAAAGCCTTTGAAATCCGATTGCTTTTTATAAAACCTATCAACCGGAGAACTGTTTCGCCAATTCGCTTTCCATTATAGCGGCCCCGAACCCTTGCGGCCTGCATGTACAACCAATTCCACGTTCCAAGCGCCTAATTGAATTATCAGTTACGTAAATATCTTACAATAACCTCACAAAATGCTGTCATTTCCAACATTTACATATATATTTTCATTATAATAAATATATTAATGCCTATCCATGCCAAATAAATTTCATTATACGTAATATAATTCGGGGACAAGACATTTGATAAGACGTCTATAGAGGTTAATTTTGTTTAAATAATCATACCTACTTTCTAAATTAAATTTAGTTGTAGTAAATAGTTATTTACAATACAAATGCGGAAACAAGAACTTCCGTGCATGAGCCTTTGTTTGAAGTACGAGCGAGCAACGCGAGCGAGTATTTTATATAGGCGAATGCACGGAAGGTATTTCCGCATAAGTATTGTACAAGATTTTTTGTAACGAACGAATTAATTGTAAAACTGTTTTACCTTCGATAGATGTTACGCAGAACATGTCGCATCAAATAGAGCCATCAATTTCACTAACTAATTGTCAGATACAAAATATTAATATATAATAATTATTGCAATACCACACTGTATATAATCGATTCAAATATAATGTATTAAATTTAAGATCTTATTTTATTTTGATAGTACATATGTATAGTAGTTTGGTTATAAATTTAGGAACATATCACTACCTAAAACAAATAAAAGTATAAATACATATTAAATTATCTTTAAATAAAATATATTCTTATACCTATTAATAATAATAATAATGTTGTTTTTATTGTATATTAATACCTACTAATATTATCTTTAATATTGTGTGCAACATACAGTATGGCCGCCATGTTCATCATTCTCGATTCTCATTACATTCGTTTCTAATAGATGGCGATAGTAGTATTAAAATGTCAAAATTAGCAATGATTCTGATTTTATTTAAATAATTTTTATTCTTTCAACTAATTTTCCTAAATTATTATGTTCTTGTATTAAATTTGTTGTAATGTACAAAAATATGAAAAATAAAATAGCACTTTCAAGCTACTCGATCAAAGTAGTTTCCATTGAGACACTAGTGCGGGAAGTAAAACAATAGCGCAGGAATATGGCCTTTCAGATTGTGAGTTGGCTGCGGGAAACATCAGTTTCTAGGCAGTGAGTACGAAAAATATTGTGTGCACCTTGTGCCCGTGTGATTTTCTGACTCGGCTAAATTTCTTACAATATTTAAATATAATACTTCTGTAAAATTCATTCCCATTTTCAGTGAGACAGGCAAATACATTGCTGTCAATCAAATATCAAGTCGTAACTCACAGGAAAATTCTACGGTTATCTGTCATATTGACAAGATGTCATTAGAAGTTAATTTTATTTAAATAATTATACCTGCTTTCTAAATTAAATTTAGTTGTAGAAAAAATGTGTGCATCTTGTGGCCCTAGTGGTTTTCTGACTTGGATAAATTTCTACAATATTTAAATATAATACTTCTGTCAAATTCGTTCCCTATGTTTCACCCCTCTGGGGTCCCGTGGCCGCGTGCCTGAGTATCTGGTCGCGAACCTGGGAGAACCGGGTTCGATCCCGACAGACGCCAAATATTTCCAATTTTAAATAGCCTAAAAGTTACCCCTGTGGTGCACTCTCCACACCAGCTAGAGTGCCTGTGAGGTGACGCCTGGTAAGCGCCCACACGGTAAAATATATCGTCATCATTACCGATGTCTACACGTGTTGTAGGTAGTGGCACACCCAGAAATGGGTAATATGCCGTGATGATATATTTATTTATGTTTCATTTTAAATTGCTGTCAATCAAATGTCAAGTCGTAACCATGGATATGATAAACCCAATGGGTGGAATTCAGTGGGTTGTATTAAGGTCTGTATAAAAACTTATATTGAGTATATGGCAACATTGTAATATTTTCCACATGTATCAATGAGATTCAATTGTGATTAGAAATTTTACCACAGGGAAAAGTAATACAGATATCCTTTAGTCAAATGAGGAAGTATTATTGTAAATGGAAGGTGTAAAAGGAAACTCATTATTGCAAAATTAGGTTAGAAATATGTCAAATTTTATGTGTCAAATATTTCATACCTGAATATTAATGAATTTTAAAATATCTCAACCCCCGTTTTGATCAGTTTTGACATTTGTCCTTTTTTTCTTACTTCTGTTAATAATATTTTTTTTCTTTATTTGATCCTTTGGCCTCTCACTTTATTCTGACAGGTATTACAAAGGTGCCAAAATATTTTTGACAAAGGACTGTTTTAGCTTAAAACACGCTAATACAACCCACTGAATCTCACCGAATGTTTCACGTTAAAAAGTACTCACGGTATAAGATGAATACGATACCACACCTACCGACTGTGTTCGAAAACACAAGTCGTTCATAGTAACCGTGTTCGAAAATTATACCATATCTACCAGATCCATCTACCGGATCCATGATTTGCGGATCGAGTAATTCCGCCGGTAAATGCGGTAAATAAAGAATATAATCTCAAAAAAGGTAGAAATACCAAGCGCACCCTGTTTACCACTTGCGTTCTTAAAATATTTATCCCGGTAACTGCATGTATTCCGATGAACAGCTGTTCACCGATATATACCGGTAACAATTCACCAGTAGAAATTTCGTATATGCCTAATATATCAGGATGAAAATAAAAACTATAACAAACAAAAGTTACTGATAATGTACAATTTAATATAAGGACTAATATTTTGTTATTCTTCCTGTTTTACATCTTTATTAATAAAAACGGGCCATAATTTACGTTAGTTGTTAAATGTATCATATTTTAAGTAAATAAAATAAAATTAAAGCGTGTGGGCCAACTGACGTGGGACGGGGCTCATATATGATCTTATGAACACATGCTTTTGCACTTATGTTGTATTTGATTGTTAGAAATTCACTCGTGGCAAGTATTCCTATTGGTATGCGGTGTTCCTAGTCTAGTGAGCGGTTGTGCCTTCTTATATCTACCCGAAAGTCCCAAGTTCTTGATGACATCAGGCCGGAACGATGAGGCAATGGAAGTTTTCCGCCGAGTCTACGCCACCAACACAGGTAATCCACGAGAATGCTACCCGGTAAGTCACGATACATTTTTATTCTACTCTTATTTTCTTTCCTTATAGCAAACATACTGGTAATCTAACCAAATAACATATCGTGTACGAATTGGTATGAGCACATACTTTATGCACTGTTTACAATGTGTAAAGTGCGTCTTTTCAAACACTAGTACGTGAAAAGTACTTTTCAAACACTAGTGTGTGAAAAGTAGGTAAATACGTTGCTAGGCAACATGCACATTCGTTTAATTTACTTGTCAACTAACACTAATAATATATTTATCTCGTGTTCGTAAAAATATCGCACTCGACCAAAAAAGTGCTACTTTACACAGTTGTTACATAAATAAATCTTTTCATGTCTGTTAAAAAAGTACATATTTTATTTACCAATCTTATTTTCCCACTCGTTCTTTATCGTAGCGATTATCTTATGGTGAGTTTTTTTTTTTTTTTTCGTTCTCTTGGGCAAATAATAATTAGTCGCCATGTATTCGTAAGATTTACCATCATTGTAGGATTCAATAATACTTTTTCTAAATTTACTTTATGTGCTCTTCCACGAACCATTATGTAAATATCTTTCAACAATATTATTTAAAAATAGAACGTAGGACAAGTAAAAATATATGCATTTGTATATTGAATACATTTTTTGCCTGTTCTAATAAATTAGTTTTTTTTTTTTTTTAATGAATATACAAATTTTTTTGTCAAGGTTCCGAAAACATTTGGCGACGGCTGATAATTATTTAACGTCCTACTGGTATGTTATGTACCAAATAACACCCTAGGGTTGTTATAAAATTGTTGCTATGAAATCGGTATTGTAAACAAATAAAAATATCGCGTTTCCTAGTTACAGCGTTTAAGTAAGTAGATTAATATCTCTAACACAAATCACAATGACAAGACATAAATCGATAAAAATCGTTATTAAAATAATATATCGGTCGGACGTTAAACGTTGAACGCACCACGGGTATTAAACGGACAATAACCCCTTCGGTCAACGTACCCACCTCGGGCCAGAGGCCCTCGGAGAGTACACTGTTGACCTCAGGCGTTATTGTCCTTATAACACCCTTGATACGTTAATTACTATAAACGCTCGTATATTATAATATATATTTACTAATGCTGCAAACTATATTAAGTTCCTTTGCATATAACTATTGCTTTAATTACTATTTTCTGTTGAAAATGTCACCAGTATTAATTTGAAATGATTAATTTTTTAACAGACAATTACCTGTCAGGTATATACATTTGAAATATGAACTGTGGAACAAAGGAATCTTTAAATCATAGGCTCTGAGATTTATATAAAAAAAACTTTTTAATTTCTATGTAAAATATATAGAAAATGTATTAATGCATACCTTTAGAAAATTCAATAATCTTTAATTTTTATAATAACACAACATGCGAAAAAATGACATTTAATGGTATTTTTCGAAGAAAACCCATTATGAGCTTAAAGTAAAGTGCCATTTCCTATTATCCGATTTACATCATAATTTCTTTCCATTTTAGAATAGGGTCCACACACACGCACACACACACACACACACACACACACACACACACACACACATCGTCGTGAAAATGTTAAAATTGGATTCTATGGACCTTAAAACGTGGTCATTTACTAAAATCTCGATATCCGATTTTTAGCTCGATCCTTATACCTCCCTTACCAAGGGTAGCGGGAGGTAAAAATAATGTATATACGTTCACCATATTCTAACAAAACATAATGTTAAAATTTATTCGAATATATATATATCTACAATTAAAGTATGTAAATGATTTTTTTAATTTATTCATAGTATATTGTACAAGTGGTACTAATACATTTGAGGTTGGGCTCGTAGAATAGATAATACTGAAAATCTTTTATTTGATTTTTTTTCTCTAATGTATTGTTTGTGTATGGTTCTGTGTTTCTAATGTTATTTATTTTCTCCAGATAAAAGCTTTAGTAGAAGAAACCACCTCGAAGGAACGTAATAAAATATCGACACAGCTTATACGCCAGGGCTGGGAACAAATACGCCCTATTTTTGCACCGCCGTATTTGATGAGAATCATACATATATTTTTCATTTTGTTCCTGGGAATGTTGGGGTATGTATGTACATTTGTGTTCATATATCTTCATTTCGGTGCATGTATGATACAGAATTGTACTTTATGCGCTGTGGGTAACGAAAGTAGCGTTCGTATGCAGATGTGAATATTTACTGGAGAGTATTGAAAATGTTGAAAGAAATATTGAAAAATATATTCCAAACTTTTGAATTTTATTTTGATGTAATATATATAACTTTAATAGAAAATAACGTTATATTTATTATTATTTATTTATTATTCTATAGGGCAGAATCCCAATAACAGAATAATGTTAAATAGAAAAATTTTTGGTTATAAAATTATCCAGTTGAATCCCTGTATTTCTGATCACATATGCGAAAGTAACCAATCAAAACAAAGTTACACTGAAAATTTTTTGGTTAAAAAATTATCCAAATGAATCCCTTTATTGCTGACCACGTGTGCGAAAGTAACCAATCAAAACAAATTTACACTGATAATTATCCTAAGACAATTATCACTTATGTCACTAAGTTACTAAGTAACAAACACTTTTTGACATATAATTAAAGATTAATTGTTTTAATTTAAAAATGTCATTTTCATGCTGTCAATAAAAATGATGATTTAATCAACAAAATTATAGAAGAAAACACATTAAAAAATACTGTATTAAATAAAAAACTAAATATGGAGAATATTTATGGACTTTTCAAAGAGGTCTCATTCTCATTCTCATTGCACACTTCACACTGAACATATTCATAGCTACATTCACGTTCATGACTACTAGTGACATCTACTGGGCTATGTTAGACACAAAAATTCTGTCAAATACAAATTTTAGGCAAATTTAATGTTAAAACTGCAAAAAAATTTCTCACCGAATACCCCTCGATCCTTGATAAATACTTATAATTTTATCACACTTCCTCAAGCACGTTGCTTTTAGGTAACACCACCTCCGCCTCCGGCGTCGGGCTGTTACCAAGCAACGCGCTTTCGGTACCTGTCATAAAATTATTTCGTAATAATCAATGTCCTCGGGATATTATAGGTGACAATTTTTTGGTTAAAAAAATATCCAATTGAATCTCTTTATTTCTGATCACGTGTGCGAAAGTAACCAATCAAAACAAACTTACACTGATAATTATTCTAAGACAATTATCACTTATGTCACTAGGTTGCTAAGTAACAAACACTTTTTGAAAAATAATTAAAGGTTAATTGTTTTAATTTTAAAATGTCATTTTCACGATATGTCAATGAAAATAATGATTTACTCAATAAAGTTATAGAAGAAAACACATAAAAAATGAAAAAGTAGATTTGGATAATATTTATGGACTTATGTATGCCATTTCTTCTCTTTGGTTTCACTGAAGGAAGTCTCATTCTCATTACACATTTCACACTGTGCACCTCCATAGCCACATTTACGTTCATAGCTACTAATGACATCTACTGGGCTCAGACATAAAAATTCTGTGAAATACAAATTCTATGCAAATTTAATATTAAAACTGCAGAAAAAATTCTCACCGAATACCCCTCGATCATTGATAAATACTTACAATTTTATCACAACTCCCTCAAACACGTTGCTTTTAGGTAACACCACCTCCGCCTTCGTCGTCGAGCTGTTACCAAGCAACGCGCTTTCGGTAACTGTCATAATATTATTTCGTAATTATCAATGTCTTCGGGATATTATAGCTGATAACAAAGAGATGTATAGGTTGTAAATACTTTATAAATATTATAATATCTAGATTAACATACATATTAACAACAACATTATTAGCGATATAAATTTTAATGTAAACATTGTCATGCCAACGTATGGTATAAAAATCAATTTAATTATTTCAAATAATTTTATATTCCGTAGAAGAAATAGATATTGATTTAGAAATACTTGTAAATTTAATTAATATATATTTCTTAATACTACTATTTTTTTCTTCTGTGTTTAAAAATAAATAATTTCTACAAGTTATATTTCATTTTATAAGGTTTTTTCGGGTCGATGACGTAAGTCTTCATCCTAATCATTTTCACCATGGCTTCAATGGTTGATTATTAAAACTATCAATTAAGAGCATTTTAAACCAATCCTGCCATTATTATTGTGAGAATAATGCTCTAGAGATTATTCCCAAGAATAATCTCTGTAGTTTGTGTTTTGTAAGATAGGAGTCAACACATAAATAAAATGAACGAATAACACCGATTTAGTGATGTTTCTTCTTATCATGAAATATATCAAAAAATTATAAAAACCACTTCTGGAAATACCGTAATTAATAATCACTCGGTATGAAGGCGCTTATTTATATTTATTTTGTTCTGTAAAAGTTAGGTTCTAGTTGTCAAAACAGATTTGCCAACTGCGCCATGTAATGAATGAAGCTAGTTAATTACAACAGTAGATGGCGACACAATAACAAGACAGTGGCTTTCCGTTGTTTGAAACAAATTTGTAGATCAAAAAATAATCTAATTGAATATAATTCGAGAGTTCGATAAATTAGAAAATAATTCTCCAGTTTCTTTCTCAAACTTGTTGCCATTTAGAAATAGCCACTCAAGCTGTACGGGCTTCCGTAACTATAGTTTTCGAAAAATGTGTCAAATTATTTTTTAATTTTAATAATTTTTTAAAATATTTTTAAATGAAAGTTCGTTTAATTTTGATGCAATTCGTGGTATCAAAAAGTCATAATTGTGTTTTGTATAACTACATTTGATTTTTAAAGAAACCTATAGCTATCTTTCTCACACCAGTTTTTGTAGTAGGCTGCGCGAGAAAGATACTAATAGTGTGACGTCATCTGTGGCCCTGGAAATAAATTCAAATATCTCGCAAAGTAATTTAGAAAATGTTTTTTTTATCTTAATCGTTAAGGATAAAGTGTACATTTTATTATTGTTTGTTAGGGTTTATGGGCCCATTTATTCTCATTCTCTTGTTATATTACTGGTGAAAATTAAAACTACATGAAGTGTATAATTTCAGAGAAAATACTTTGAGATTATGGCTTCCACAACTTTTTACGAAAATAGACGAATACAACCAGCTATACAATTACACCAGAAAAGCTAGTCTTTGTGAAATGTTGAATGTTTCATTAACTGAACCAGTTCTGAATACAAGTGAGCGTGTCGAAGAAATTTGCACAGTGGTAAGTGTTACTTGCATTAATCAAAATTTTAAATTATTTATTTCTATTTATGTATTTTCATCAATTAATTTTAGGCTGCTGTAGACGATCAGGTATATATAAATACAATAGTTGTAGCGATGAGCAATGTAATGGGCTTCATTATAGCCAGTTCTATAGTCAACAAAGTAGGAAAAAAAGTATTACTAGGTATGATATAAAATATTCAATCGTGATCTTTAAGAAATTTTTATTTCAAATTAATACCCAGAATGTAATTGAAAATATGATTACATCCCATTTGTTGATGAAAGGCTGGGATACTTTTTATGCAAAAGACTAAAGCTTCATTTCCACCGATTGTCCTAATGCATAAGAGCTATAATTAATAGTTAAGAATGAACAAAAGATTGCAAACTTCTAACCTGAACTGTCAACTGTCAATCTATTTTATAATTATTAAATTTTTAATGAGTGCCCGTGAGATGACGCCTGGTGAGCGCCCTCACGGTGCAAATATGTCATCATCATTACCGATGTCTGCGATAAAGCAGATTGTGGCACACCCAGAAATGGGTAATATGCCGTGATGATATATTTATATTTATTTTAAATATTTCGGTATGGATATAGATACAGAAAATTATATACCGTGAATATTTTTAACGTGAAACATTGAGTTTGTCATATCCATGGTTACGACTTGATATTTGATTGACAGAAATGTATTTGCCCGTTCTATTTAAAATGAAACGAATCTGACAGAAGTATTATATTTAAATACTGTAAAAAATTTAGCGGAGTCAGAAAACCACTCGAGAGAACTAAACATATTTCGGGCACAAGGTGCACACAGTATTTTTTCTACATTTAAATTTAATTTTAGAAAAGAGATAATTATTTAAACAAAATTAACCTCTAATGAATCTTGTCAATATGACAGAAAACCGTTGAATTTTCCTATAAGTTATGATTTGACATTTGATTGACAGCAATATATTTGTCTGTTTCATTTAAAATGACACATGGGGAATGAATTTGACAGAAGTATTATACCGTGAGTATTTTTTAACGTGAAACATTGGGTTTGTCATATCCATGGTTACGACTTGATATTTGATTGACAGCAATGTATTTGTCCGTTCCATTTAAAATGAAACATAGGGAACGAATCTGACAGAAGTACTATATTTAAATATTGTAAGAAATTTAGCGGAGGCAGAAAACCACTCGAGAGCACTAAACATATTACGGACACAAGGTGCACACAGTATTTTTTCTACATCTAAATTTAATTTTTAGAAAACAGGTATAATTATTTGAACAAAATTAACCCGTAATGACATCTTGTCAATATGACAGATAACCGTTGAATTTTCGTATAAGTTATGATTTGACATTTGATTGATAGCAATGTATTTGTCTGTCTCATTTAAAATGACACATGGGGAATGAATTTGACAGATGTATTATATTTAAATATTGTAAGAAATTTAGCCGAGTCAGAAAACCACTCGGGCACAAGGTGCACACTATATTTCTCTACAACTAATTTTAATTTAGAATGCAGGAATAATTATTTAAACAAAATTAACCTCTATTGACGTATTACCAAATGTCAAATTCGTTCCCTATGTTTCATTTTAAATGGAACGGGCAAATACATTGCTGTCAATCAAATGTCAAGTCGTAACCATGGATTTGACAAACCCAATGTTTCACGTTAAAAAATACTCACGGTATTTAAATATTGTAAGAAATTTAGCCGAGACAGAAAAAATAATTCTTATTTATTTACGTACAAAATCCATAACAACCCACATACATACTATGATTTTAAAATTGTGTTCAATTAATAATAACATATAATTGGTATTTTTTATTCTTTTCTTTAACATCTGCTATAGAAAAAAATAGAATTTTGTACACGACTATAAAAATAATTCACTCGCGGAATCGCTCGTGAATTAAATTTTCCTCTTGTATAAAAAATAACTATTGTTTTTTAATTTTACCTACTTATCAGAGACGTTCTGCTTTGAGTTATTATTACTGAAAATGGAGAATTATTCATACGAAGAGAAGATAGTAGGATTATTTGGTGAAAACTATATTTTATAATTTCTGACAGGTAAAATGTCATAAAATATGTTTGAAATTTTAATTTAATACCATGACTAACACTATAAAGTAAGATTTTTAAAAAAATTAAATTAAATTTTCTCGGTTACCAAAGATGCAAAAGAAAATATGACTATTAATTTAGGTAGAATTTAATTCCCCACAACATTTATTTGAAGCATTTTTGTCTAAAATTAATAGGCCACTTTTGGCCAAGGAAACACTGTTTTCCTATATTAGACGCGTATGGCCAGGTATAAAATATCATACTTTTGCAGTGGGTATATATGGGCTTTGTGGTTTGAGTGGCATTGCAAATTACTGGTCCATGAGTGCGGAGACTACGTTGGCGTTGGTGTCCATCTATGGTGGTATCTCGAGCGTCTCCACCAGTACCATGATTAGTGTCATCGTCGACTTGTTCCCTACAACATTACGGTAAGTAAAACAGATTACAACTACGCAATAATTTGTAAATAAATGATTTTGTTCAAAATAAACACTAAAGTGTACAACAACCTTCAGAATTCGGCACCAAAGTAATCCATTAGAACGATTTCATACAAATGAATATTGAAAATATAATAGAATGTAAAAAAGTGAAAGTGTGTACCTACTAGCAACAAAAACAAAAAGCCTAAAGAAACATTAAAAACAAATTTAATGCTAACAGACTGTGAAGTTCTGAAACAAAAATATAATAATATTAAGAAGCTGGCGAAGCCATAGTTCTCAGTAAATAAACAAAATATAATACAAACCGATGGAGGCCCAGAAACATCCTCCACTTCTTCTATCAACCTCGAGATCAACCTTTCTTTGCCATCCGATAATTCTAAATGATTTATTCTGTTTATATACAGGATGTCTCTTAAATAGGGGGACATGGCTTAACCACAGATTCCTGAGGCTAAAATAAGACGATTTAACTAAACTTGCTTCTACCGGAAAGTGTACCATTCAGCCAGAATTCTATTTCAAAGTTCTTCAAAAAAAAAAAAAATTAATTTTGCTTATAATAACAGAACGCTTTATACGATTTGGATGAAATTTGGTATGACAGTTCATATGGTTATAAGTCATCTTTTAAGGTGATACTTGTTATTATTAGTGAACCACTAACACCTAAGTTTCATACACTAGTGGTTCTATAATAATAACAAGTATTACCTTAAAAGATAATTGTATAAACTGTCATACCAAATTTCATCTAAATCGTATAAAGCGTTCTGTTATTATAAGCAACATTATTATTATTTTTTTTTTTTTCGAAGAACTTTGAAGCAGAATTCTGGCTAAATGGTACACTTTCCGGTAGAAGCAAGTTTAGTTAAATCGTCTTATTTTAGCCTCAGGAATCTGTGGTTAAGCCATGTCCCCCTATTTAAGAGACACCTGTATATACATTTACGCACATCTGCTTTAAAATTGTTTGTTTACATCGTAGTTACCATGGCGGAAACTGAAAGATTACACCCTGCGGGCGGTAAAGCAGCATATGCTGGCGGTAAAATACAGAAAGAGCCCGCTTACTGGTAAACAAAATATCAAAAATACAATTGGAAATGTAATCAAGCCTCTTATTTTTAAAAATGATATTAGTTCCTCTAAATTTTCACTAGATTTCATTAGAATTGCTTAAGGAATTACTTCAGAAATTGTCTCAAGTCGCCAAGTTTGACATTTAAAAAAATATTCATATAACCCAAATATTATTTTGTGACACGGCCACCTGGCCACGTAATATTTTTTTATAGCAACAAGCTTTAAATGTATTTAAAAAATAATTTAAAACATTTAATTTCATTGCAGTTGTGCGTAAAACGTTGTACATACCTCAGGCCGAAAGAAGTTTACACCCTTGGACGAATAAAAGACCTCCGCTACGCGACGGACTTCAAATTTCGTCCGCAGGCGTAAACCTTTTCTTTCGACCCTCTATATGTAAATAACTATTACGTCAAAATCATCCATTACATGAGCAATGAATTCACTTTTTGCTAATTTTAGGTTATAGTTCTGTTAACTAACAATTAACTCATACATTTACCAGTAGTTAACTAAATGAATCTAAAATAACCAAAAACGGTAAAACATATTCTAATTTCTAACTATTACGTAACATTACTTTATGAGTTAACCAGTGGTTAAAATACCGGGCCTAAGTGTCAAACCTTATAAAAGTAAATATTTCTTTCATTTTAACTAATTTTTCTATTTCAAATAAAATTTAATATGCATTTCGGCACTGAAGGTCTTTTTTATCACTCGTATGGTTTATTTTCCTCGGCGCTACGGCCTCGGCAACTAAATAGGGCTGTTGCAAGAATTTTTATGACTTCTAAGTATTAAATTTGGAAAGATATTGTTCTTTAAAGAACCTCAAATTTGAAAATATCACGAAATATCCTTTAGATATTTTACAATTAATTTTTCACATTTGGATAAAATTTTGAATAAGTCACATGATCTGAAACAGAATGTGACGTCAGAGTACATACATCTTCAGTGGTTTTAAGGTGTCCAGTGTATTGTCAAAGTTGTCAAACAAGTGTCAAATAAGAATCACGACCAGAACTTTAAAGTAAAATATATTATCAATTTATATAATAAATTCAGTTTTTATATTTTATTTTACCTCAACTCTTTAACACCCCTAACTTCGGTAGCAGTAAAACAATCGTTCTGATATAAATTCAGCCATCATCCATCTATCGACCTTCGGTTAATTGTCCGATTTAGCTTGTGTGTAATTTGAATTAGCCATTATTACTTTATTATTCATTTACAATCAGCAATGTCAGCGTCAAATGTCAAATTAAAAGATTTTGTTATTAACATGTGACAAACTTTAGCCTACGTTTATTTATATAAATAATATGAATAAACGTAGATGATGGAAAAACTATTTTCCTATTGGATATTAATGATGTAATGTATGTGCTTCTACGTCACAGGAGTGGGGGTAGTTTTTCAGGACGTCAATCTTTTTATTTAATTATTTCCACAAATAACAACAAATTATTAAAATAAAAATTATTACTGTAAGATTCACTTTTCGGCTGCGTGCCGCTGGTTAGGAATGCAGGCAGAAAGCACTTGACTTTCCAAAGTATAAACACATTCCTAGAAAAATAAACAGCGCTCGACGCTCCAACCCTTAGAGGCTGGGTGACTGGGTCAGTTGTGTTGTGATCAGTGTACTATGCAGATGTGTGAGTGTCAATAAGACGAGCAGTTTGCTGTAATAAAAGGTGAGTGTTTAAACTCACGGTCATTCTAATCATTGAACAGGTATGGCGATCGAGTGTAAATCAACAGATGCTTGATTGATATGCTTATACACTGTTTGTGTATTTTATATGCATGGTATATGTGAAGTATACATTTGTATTATTTGTTTGTGGCCACAACGTGTAGTTATATCCTAATATCCGAAGGGTTGTCTGGGACAACCCTGGGTCCATAGAGCCTCGTGCTCTGAAGGTGGCTAGGGTACATAGTGGAGAAACACCAAGTGGGTCTGGGACCCACAGGCCTCTAGGAGGTCGAGCTCTGGGAGTTCAACATGTCTGGGACATGTGTCGGTGGCTATGGTACTGCTAGTGACACCAAATGAGAGGCTGAGATCCACGAGAACGTCTGGGACGTTAAGGATAAACCTGGGGTTTATTATGATAGGTCTGGGACCTATGTGTGATCGAAAGCTAAATTCTCATTATGGGTCTGGGACCCATGGCCTCTTGGAGGTCGAGCTCTGGGAGCTCATCATGTCTGGGACATGCGTGGCGACGGTATCGCTAGTGGCTTAAAGTGACAATTCACAAGAGCCGTATTCCAGCAGATTGTCCCTGCACTAGGTGCATACTTTTGCGGATAGAGGTACCGGAACCCACAAGGTGCTAGGCCGTATTTAATATGCGGGGCGCCTGCCCAAGTCTGGGACTTGGGAGTAACCTTATTCCTGCCCCCCCTCCTTTCTATCTCATTAGATGATAAGGCATGCCTGCATTAATTGTTGTGATTAGAATGACAACGTATATTTATAACACCTAGGGAAACGCGCCCTAGAGGAGCTGTCCGATGATGACGAGCTCGTGTGCGTGTGAAGAAGAGGACGCCGATAACAGGTCAAAGGGAATGTGAAATGTATATTATATTAATGCATGTATTATCGCCCATATATTCCTGACAATACATAGTTCTATAGTAATTAGCCCAACTCTACATGCAATGAGCTTTAATAGTTCTGACTATCAAGGGAAGAAAAGATTATAGTATAATACAGTATGTTTATATCATATCTCGGTTCTATATTCAAGTTAAATAGTAATTGAGAAAAATTAATTAATTAAAAACCTACATACCTACCTACCCTACCTTTTTTTATATCTTTTATTACTAAGAAAATCATTCCATAAACTTTCATTTAAAATAGTTTTTGAAAAATGTGAAACAGGCTCATTCCACATTCGTGATAAAAAGTAGAACTTCAGTACCTGTTATTTTAAGAAGGCTTGGAATTAAACGATCAAACAATATTTATGTAACCCCAAACGTTTGTTATGATAACGACGTAGTTTCAATTAGTGAGCCATGTCAATATCGCTATATTTTAAAACAAACCATATGCTATAATTGCAATTCCCAACTGAAATTCGGAGCTCTACCTGTAATTACAAAGCAGGCTGTGCTGAAATACAAATAGCTCTCGGACGTGAAGTGCTGAGCGAACATTGGACAGGGCCGAGGGTGTCCAGCAAATTTGTCCCTGGCGAATTCAAACTAAACCTACAAACTCGCTAAATTTGTTTTGCCCACTTAATCAGCAGTCAAATATTAGCCTTACCTTCAGTCCACTTTCATGTTCTCTATTTGATTATGGAGATATTATTTTGAATTTCACTATGAAACCCTGAATTTACTTTCAAGTTTTCCATGTGAATAATATTTTCACAAAAAATACAGTTTTAAAAAATGGGTACATTTTTTTGAGGGGATGTACATTTGTGATGTGTAATAATAAGCGGTAATTTTTTCAGAATGTTACGAGAACTGGATGCCTCTTGCTTCGCAATTTAACGAGTGTCATTGATTTTTGATCAATGTCACGAGATAAATTAGCAACAGGCTCGAGTAAAGCAATCGAAAAAAAATGCCAGGATAATATTTAACCATGAATGGTACGAGTATTCGGATGACTATTTTCAAAATAAAAATAAGTAAACAAAAACAAACTTGACACTAAACAATATGTTCCAGCATTTTAACACAGGATGTGAAATTTTTTTTATGTCGATGTTTTGTCGAAATAAAACTTGGTAACTATAGGTAAAATCTTGGTTTATAAATTTATAATCATATAAGTAGCTGATCTTGACATTAGCACCAAAAATGTACACTTCAAGAATTAAATAAACATAAATAAGTTCCCGAATATTAAAAAAAAATTATATTGAGAACCAGCATATCGAAATATATGAGGAGCAACATTTCGAAAGGAATAATATCCACTTTAAAAATTTTTGAGAAAAATAACATTTTTTATTACATAAAAACAGATAAAGAACATTTTGAATATTCTATTACCTAAAATTACTGTTGAAGAAAACCTGTCCCAAACATCTGTTCTTTTATCTGTTTTTATGTAATAAATAATGTTATTTTTCTCAAATTTTTTTAAAGTGGATATTATTCCTTTTGAAATGTTGCTCCTCATATGCCCTCAAAAAATTCTACCCTTTTTTAAAAGCCTGTATATTCTTTAGGAAATATAATACAATACAAAACGGAATATTGTGATTTCTCAAATGCATGCATGGTAGTAGACATTTTATTAACCAATTGTAAAGTGGTGTAATGAATTAATATACTCGTAAGTAGGACCCATGTCCCAAGAAACAGGCTCATCTTCTAAATAAATATTTATGTATAAATCCAGTACTTATTGGTAAAAAAAATCTGTTGTGGCGAGCCCAATAGATACCTTCCGTCATTTCTATGTATTTATATAAATTCCATATAGAAAGTTTCTTGTATTTCCAGGAGGTATCAGTACCTCTACTAGCATAGTGTCACAGTAAGAGTTGACAGTGATTGACAAGTTGACAAACAGTTTACATTTTCAATTTTATTTAAAACTGTAAGTTAGGTACCTATTGAATTTGGTTTTTAAGCATTTTAATTTTATTTCTTTTTCGTATAAATCTGATACAAAACACATATAATTTTATATTTTCGTGTATATACGGTAACCGCAGATATATTTGGTTTTATTTTAAATTTAGAGCATCGTAAATTACTTGAACAAACTAAGCCATTACATAAAATATTTGTCCAAAGAGGGTTTCATCGTTGAGCTACCCTTTAATTTCTCTCTCTTGACATTAAATCCCGTGATTTATTCGATTCACATTAAAAGCTAAGTTTATTAGAGTTTAGTTTCTGCAACAAATTCAAATAAATACACTTAATACTGTTGCAACGTTTCTTTATTTGGGTGAAGTGTAAAAATCTGAAATATATTAAACGAGAAATAATAAAAAAAAGAAATGATAAAAATAACGACCACTATGAATAAACGAATATAAACACTAATTAAAGACTAAGAATATTACTAAACACTACGAATATTAATTAAAATAACACAAAGCATTATTTATTTATACGATATTTATTTCACTATCTATATTTATATATTCAATAGCTATTTATGTTTATGTGTTTCAATATCCAACTGACTGTAGGTTGTCGGCCGTTGTAGACTGGCTCCCGCAGAGTAGAATAAGGTAGTATTCTCTCATGATTGCAAATATTAAAAATATTAAAGTTGGTAGGTAAACAACAGGAATAAAATAAAAAAAAAAACACATTATAAATTGATTGTTGCAAAAGATATAAAGCATTGAAATTTTGATGACGGACTAGTTGTACTATCAATGGAAGATCAGCTGGAATCCCTACTCCATGTTTAAAAGTGGTAACCACTGAAATATATACTAACTGGAACTCGCATACTCTACCTATCAGCGTACGCTGCACTGAAGCCTCATTAAACAATAATGGCTGGTCCTGTTCGCGTACGTCCGTGCCGAACCGAACCTAGCCGAATAACTCGTATCATAGCTGATCGCTTTGTTTTCATATTATGCTTCATTTATTTAAACATGCGCCACACGAAATAATTTCCGTCTACTCACGAACTGTCTCGATGTTTGCCGACTACTCCAGCAGCAGGCTTTCAATAAGCTTCACAGTCACGGTTCGTACGCGCATTCCAGTTAGTATATATTTCAGTGGTTGTTACTCTATATAAGTATTATATTTAACATTTCTGGTACACACAAAAAAATCTAATTACAATTATTCTTTATTTTTCAATTCATTCTATGAACAAGTTTCCTCCTACACTTCTAAATGTTCGAGATTATTCCAATTCATTGACGAGATTGACGGTATTTCTGAAGGGTATATGATGAAATATATGTATAGCAAGCGCGGGTTGAGTTGACACTGATACTTTAGCTTATAAATGAATCCCCTTTCTTCCGGTTGTTCAATGGGGGATTACGCCATTTTTTTTTATATTTTCATCTGAAAATATTAGGAAAACTAAGACTATTGATGAAAATCCGGTGAAAAAATTCCTATTAATAAGCGAGTTATGGTCTCCCGAATTTTGAAAAGATTGACGTGACGTCACATTTATGTGTTTTTATATCAAACTGTTTTCATCATGGACCTAAATGTTTTTGAAATATTTGCTATTTTAAGTTATATTTACATAAAAATAAATGAATATTATAAGACTGTATAAGTGTACATACTTTATAATTACAGGTGTATTTAAATAGGGGTTTCCAAGTTTTTTTCATTTTTTAATATGTTAATCTCTATATAAAAATATTAGACCCGTGTTTTTTTATTTTCGCCGAAAAGCGTCTAATAAGCCAGAAAAAAAATATTAAAGTTTCTATAAATGAGGATCGAAAAAATCATCGGTGCGCGTGACGTCATCGACACCGCGAGAACATACGTTTCTAGAGCTGAGTGAGACGGATATATAACAAACACGGTGGGTATGTCGTTTCGCACATGAACATGTAAACAAATGATACATAACCCAAGAAAGTTGTTGAATTCTGTTCCTCAACTTATTTTGTAATACTTATCGAAGATATTTTTAAAGAAATTGTGATTGCTGATTGTACATGCAAATCAGGTAAAACTTGAGTACTTACAGTAATTTTGGAGATAATTAAATATTATTTTTCTATTTTAAGAGATGGATGATTTCTTTTATTTGCTATTCTGGTTACTATAGCTCTAATAATGAGCATTTTTGTGGTGGTGAAATACTGTTTCTTACCGGGCTGCGGGCTGCTATAATTCATCAGCAAATAATCCAAAGAAAATATATGTAATGGTTCCAAAAAATGAAGAAAAACGTGTAAGTTATAATGACTAAAAATAAACAGCCAGAAAGTAAAAACGCTGTTCCTTATTCTTGTCCTATCCTGTTATCATTAAAATTATAAAATTAGCACATGTTTAACTTTCTAATTAATAATAAATTAAACTATTGGTAAAATGATGTTTTATTTAAGACAAAAAAATAACAAACTATGAAACTATTTATTGACTTCATAAATTTGGGGAATACTGCAATTTTCCAAAATGTTGTTGCCTCCTCCATCAACTGTTGACAGAAGTCTTTGTCGAATTCAACTTCTACAGTAACAGCTTCGTCTCCATACTCTTCAACTCTTCTTTAGTTGCTCTGCAAATGTTGTTGTATTAAATAAATATTCCATAAATCTGCGTACAAAACATTACATACCTCTGGGCTTTCACATTTCTTATTTCTGCACTAACAAAACTAGGATTGTCTTTGTAAAACAAATGCAACATGACTGTATCTAAATACGGCAAATTTCAACTGTCTGCTTTCACAAGTTCAGGATCCATATTCTAAAGAAAATGAACAGTTTTAATATAAATAGCATTATTGGTTATTAACTTCACTCAATCAAAAGATTCTTCAAAGAAACTAACAGGAAATTCAGTAAAAATATCTTGTAACCTTAAATTTCATCAAAATAACAAATGTTCTGGCTTGAACATCACGTCAGGTCACAGCGCGAACTGATCTGCGCGCTCGAAAAGCCATTAGCCAATCAGAATTTTCAGAGTGCCGTTGACGTCACAAAGATGGCCGATACTAAATTTTATGCACTCAATTTAAATGCATTAAATTTTAATTTTGATTTTAGAGTAATAAAAATGAGCAAATTAACGATTATATTCATCTTAATATTACTTATACATGATGAACACTGATATCCAATAAGTCTTTCTTAAAAAGCTGTAGCCTTGGAAACCCCTATTGTTAAGTTTAATGCAAGAAATTTATGTTAAAATAAAAACTGTTTGGAAACTGTAGTACAGGAATGTTAGCCCCTCCTTTCGAGTTTGAATTTCTTAACTTCCATTGGTAGTAACCCCCACCTCCTAACACGCTATTTGTAATGCATTTATAGGCGGTTTCTCGGTCGCCAATCAAAATATTTTCATATTAGTGTCGAAGCGTTATAACAAAAAACCCTTTATTGCCAATATATCTCAATTATACCATTTCATTTTTTTATTAATATTCGTTACTCAGCATATACATTCGTATTTTTTTACTATTTTCCTTTAATTCGATTGAGCCGTAATCCCCCATTGCTACCCTAACCTTTTCAGCTCTTCCCAGGAATGTCAGATCGAGGAATTCATAGTCAAACAGATCTTAAGTCTTATAGTTTTTGCTAGTTTTTACAGATAGCTGCTATCTGTTAAAACATCGTAACATCGCTTTCACTTGGACTCGCCCAGATGAATTTGCTCTCTGCGCAAGTATTGCATCGAAATGAACTATAAACATACCAAGCCACGGCTTTATCTTTTTTATTGTAGACGTTTCCTCATTGGTAAACGTTCTTAGTTGTTACGGAAAGCGAATCAGTGAAGTGCAATAAATAATTAACTTTGGATATATTTGTTCACTTAGTACCCTCGATCACGCACCGAAAAATGATACCTATAATATTAACTTTAATTCGACAATCTTGTGTACATCAGGATAAAAGTTTACAAAAGGCATTTACGAAAATTCTACCGGTGAACTGTTACCGGTATATACCGGTAAACAGCTGTTCATCAGGTTACAGCTACCGGGATAGATACTTTAAAAACGAAAGTGATAAACAGGGTAGATATGTAACCTAAAAAATGCAATTGAAAGATTAAACAGATTTGAAATTTGACTTAGTTAAACGTTATCTCGTCTCGTCTTCTGTATTAACATAATTAACTTCTGAAATCTATTTCTGATTCTAACTTCGCTTGTCATCTTTACCTTTTTTTGAGGTTAGATTCTTCATTTACCGCATTTACCGGCTGAATTACTCGATCCACAATTCATGGATCCGGTAGATGGATCTGGTAGATATGGCACAATTTTCGAACACGGTTACTATTAACCACTTGTGTTTTCGAACGCATTCGGTAGGTGCGATATCTACCGGTAGAATTTTCGTAAATGCCTATGATGTTAGAATGAAATGTTTGTATTTGTTAGAATTAATCTGTCAACAGCGCGATATTTGGTCAGAAGACCAATACCAAAAGGCATTCATCAACACTGAATACAAAGTGTAACTATTCACAGTAAATATGTGTACATTGACGGCTTAATCAATATTTGATTACAATAACATCGTCAAAATAATCTATTATCCTTTTATATTGCATTATAGGTATTTATATACTGGAAGGAATATTTCTTTACTCTAATGAAGGCTAACTGTACTTAAATAAAGATTTTTTCTAAATATAGCGAAAATAGTTATATATGATATATGTAAGTGTTAAAAGTCATATTTTATTTTGTGAGTAGGAAGTTTGGAATACCACACGAAAATATCACTTTTAACTGGTATACACTATTATTTCTTTCATTTAAATGAAGAGTCCAGAAGTTAATTCCATCGTAATTGAAGATTATCAATAAAAATGGCATTTTTTTGTTTAAAAGACATAGAGGTAAATTTATTTCATGTATATACCGTTGGTAGTTAAGCACACTGTATGTTGTGATACATGTTCTTAAGTTTTGTGATTTGTCTTCCACAGAAAATGTATTTGTTGTTATCCTTAAAAATGCTACTACTTCAGGCATTTAATCACACTTGAACTCTTATGAGGACCATATATTTCTTTAACTGAAGTTCTCAATCTTAGTTGCGAAAAACATTCTAATGCTAGTTAAGTAACAATAAGAATCAGACTGTCGTTAAGAACTGATTCTTATTAAATTACTGTCCTCATCAAAATTATGTATAATTATAGTTTACTTTCTGAGTTCATACTTTGATATTTCTATATCAATTATTGAGCGTAGACAAATAAAGTACTTCGGATTTCATTATTCATTTATTTGATATATTTCCATTATTAAAATTTGTATAAAACTATCTAATGTGTTTATATTGAAGAATGAACTTATAATTGAATTGTGAAGACAATAAAATTATAATAGGTAATGAGGTATTCCGCCATTGCAAAGAAATGGTAAACTTCAATAATTATAAGGTAGAATACGTTAAATTAAGAGTTTTAGTAAAAAGAAAATGATGAAATATTACTTTTTTGTAATAAAAATGCTTAATTATATTAAATTATTAACACCTTACAAATTAATAACTACCCATTACATTTTTTAAAACATATTATATCAGAAAGATTACTCAAAATTAAAAATGAATCTAATAATAGCTCTAACATTCAAGCAGGTAACATATTTGCTAAAAAATATATATCCTTACCATATTTTAGACATTACATGAACAATTACAATCCATAACTAATGAATTACATTTAACAATTGCCTATAAGTCATCTACTGATATTTCTTTGTTGTTTACCAAATTAAAAGATAATAACCTCAAAAATCTCAATAGTAATGTTGTTTATAAAATAAATTGTCTTGATTGTCAATCTTCGTATATTGGTGAAATAAACAATATATCTACAAAAGAATACAACAACATAATTATAATATTAATAAAAATAACAATAAACATAGTACATCATTGTATCCGGGAGAGCCACATCCTAGAGATGGCAGCACTAATGACCGACTTATAGGGAAAACATTATATTTTACGCTTGTGCTAGTTGTATTTTGATGCTTTGTTTTGAGGATATTTTGTTATTTTTAATTGAAATTAAATATGTTTATCATAATGTCAGACATATACATTTATTTAAATGGTGCTGTGCGGCCTATGGTCGAAGGAGAAGCAGTATATAAAGGAAAATAAGATTCAAATTGAAGTTATCTGCATGTTAACTACTTATTTAATTATTTTTAGCTGGACATACTTGTGCGGATATAATACAGATAAACAGAATAATATAGAAATAAATGGACTGTGTGTTCAAACATCTATTGCACGTCTTCTTCTCTTGCTGTTGCTCAACTTCTGGTATTTTTATAGTTTATTCTTCTTCTCTATAAACAATTTAAAATAAATATATAATATTAAAGAATAATAGTTACTATTTGCAGGTAACGTCTCTCTATTTTTCTTCTCTGTACAGGGATTTTGTCGAATTTTCTTTAGGTAATTTTTAGCTTGGTTTACCATTTCTTTTTAATATTTTTCTATTAATAACTACAAAAACAATCCAATAATATTTTGAAGCATAAATTTTTATAAATACTTATATGGAATAAAATCGCTTAGGTAAAAAATGTTGTGAACACACGTTCATGAACGGTGATATGTCCTTTCCGATTTTTAACGCGATTTTCCTCTTATTTTTTAATATTTCTCTTTTTGGGAAATAATGAACGGAAATGTCAGCACTTGTATAATTATTGCACTGCGGTACAGAACAATATTTCTTCGATTTGCTGCTCATTTTTGGTTGCTATTTACTTATAACCCTATATGGCAGCACACCGTTTTCCTTACAACTTATATGTTTTATTTTGCCACCAGATGTCAGACACTTTGTTGGCTCTTGCCAATTGCCCTTGAACATAAATTGGATTCAACTAATTATAAAATTTTACATCATGAATCTAACATTCAAAAGAAATTATTTCTTGAAAGTTGTTACATAAATCTTGACGATAATTCTATAAATTGTAAATCTGATTACAATAATTCTAAAAATTTATATCCCAATATTAAATATATCACTCCACAGTAATTTTTTATTTTTAGGGTTTTTAATGTTTTTTGTCATTCATTCTTGCATCTTTCTATAGATGTCATTCTTTGTTAAGATTGTTGATTTTGGCGGTCACTTATAAGACGAATTGTTAAAATTTTTATTTAGTTGACTTTTAACCATGTAGTCTTTAAACTCATTGGTTTTTTATAAAAAAATAATTTTTACAAAATCGTTTATAATTAAAATGTAATGTTTTCAAATGTTTTAATAATTTATTTATTGGTAAGTTTGACAATTGTACATTATAATTATAATGTATTTAACAAATAAATAATTTTTTGTTAGCTTGAAAATGGTTCTAAACAGAACCGAAACGTCGCTTTTGTGAAATTTGTAAATTTTGACTATGTTGAAATAAATGAAGCATTCATCCAAAAACCTCTTCGTATAGAAATTTTTTTTAATTGCTTCCAAAAACTGAATCTAATTATATTAAACGTAACGACATAGTTCCTGGGGATCGCCCCAAGCCTACTAGTCAATTTTTGTTTGTATATTCAAATTAAGAACTATAACAACATTATTCTCATACGTAATGTAACAAGTGATTATCATCGATAATGCTTCGGTTTCAAGAGCAATATCTTCGATTATTAATCATATCACTAACTTAAATTTACTGAGAGAATATAATGAATTTTTGTTAAAATTATCTGTTAATGTTGTAAAAATCCCTTAGTAATGAATATAAATATGGTGATTCTCAACTGAAATGACCGATAGAGGCGCTGCAAGCACTTTAAATATGGCGGATGCATGACGGTAGGTGTACAATCTGTCACTGTCATATGATACAATTTTGCTTGTGTTTCTTCAAAATGAATCTAAGTATTGTTCATATATTTGACTTTCTAAATGCTACTCATCATTCTAGGATTATTGTTGAAGGTATGATTGTATACAATGTTCATTTACTACTTTATTTAAAATATTAATCTTGTAAACAGGCTAAGAAGTTCTGAATGCGAATCACATTATATTATGTGGAATTACCGATAGTTATCGAGAAATTATAAATGTAACATCACTCTGTCTTCAAAAAAGTGCTCTGTCGTCACAAAGATGGTACAACACTTTTTTTTAATTTCTCCGTTGAGAAGGAATTTCTAAAAATTTAAATAATCATAAATATGTTTCAAATATAATTATTAATAATATTACCTGGAAGAATAAAGTCACTGTCTTATCGAACATACTCTCATATACTTGGAAATTTGTTTTCCAGAACGTAAAACATACTTCCAAGCTCCAATGTTTGTCAAATACCTGCATTTGTGGTTATACTCACTTTATTTTTACCTATTTTTGGAAAAATGTGGAAACTTAAATGAGTTTCTCTACTCATAAGCGAATGACACCCGTATACACAACACATAATATTGCTTTTGCCGTGTTTTACAACATTCATTTTCGTATAAAAGAAATACTTTTAAAAAATGTATGCTAACATTATGTTGTATTTGCTCGCACCTACTGTCATGCACTAGTTCAAAATTTAGTCACCAGATGTCATATCGATGCTCTACAGTTGTCAATAATTCCTTTGTTTTTTTATCATCGTTGTGATAGACATGTAACTAGGGAGATCTGAATGCTGATTGGCGGAAAAAATGTCACGTGACTAATGAATTATATTCTCATCCTAATGCCATTTTCAAAATCTTTCATAAAATAACATTTATTTTAAATATTTTATTTATTTTAAACATTTTTCTTCATTTCTATATTCATTAATTAATTTGACAAGGGAAAGAAGATTTATTAAAAATAAATGAAAATATTTGCCTAATTCAGACAATGACATCCCAAAAATTAACTGAGCATAACCAACTTTGACGTCACATATATAATTTCCAACATTCAAAAATTCATATCTCGCTTACTAATTCGAATTGTAAAATCAAGTTTTTACCAGTATTCTTGGATTTTTATATATTATCAGAAAAAAATAGAGAAAAATCGGTAGAGTACCCATTATTTTATCGTCTTGTATAAAATTTATTTTTTCCATAGCAGGATATTAAAAAAAATAAGATAAATAAATTAAATTATTATTTAAGCACAATTTTAAAATATAAGCTGTAATTCTATTCCAAGAATAGATATTTCAGGTAACGTTAATCGTTAATTGCACAATAATTGGAGTTGTTATTAACACAAACAGTAAAGTTTATAACGTATTTCATTTAATTTAAATAAAAATTAAGTACTTTATTTACCCATGCGAGTAGATAATGGTATACTTTTAGTGGCGTATTGTCCTACAAGTCCACATATACATATACCCTTCAGAAATACCGCTAATCTAATCAATGAATTGGAAGAATCTCGAACATTAGAAGAATAAGAGTGAATAGAATGAATTAAAAAATATAAAAATCTGTTGTGGCCAGCACAAGACCTCTTGCCATTTCCATATTAGGCTATATAAGTATTGTATTGCACTTCGCTTTCGAACCGTCGTTTTATAACAAAATATTATAGAACATTACCCAAATATTGTTTTTTATTATATTTAACATGTCTTCTGCACACATATAATTCTAATTATATCTATTTTTCATTGTATGAGGAAGTTTCTAAATGTCAGAGATTGTTCCAATTCATTAACCAGATTGGCTGTATTTCTGACGGATATATGCATTTTACCTATAATTTCAAATATTTAATTAATAAAACAATAAGAAAAATTAAATATACTTGCCAGTAAAAGCTATCAGAATGTCACTAAAACTGTTGATTTCTGACACTGACATGTGTCATTTACAAATTATGTTATAAACATTGGAATTTGTCAACTGGTTTCCTTAGTGCCGTAGCCTCTGCAATTAGATCACTCTATAAATTATAGTGTCTTTATCTCTAAATCTATACAAGATACAATAAAATTTTTAAGTGTATTAGATGGAGAATTTTATGTTCTTCAATATTTAATAAAAAAAACCTCCCAAAAATTTATATTTAGAAGAATTTTTCTAAAAAACTACTACTTCCTGTTGTTCAATTGTTACCAAAATCTTTTCAGCTCTTCCCAGGAATGTCAGATTGAGGAAACTGCAGTTAGATATTTTTTAAGTCTTATAGTTTTTGAGGAATCGTGACTACAACATCCAGACAGATAGACATACATACATACAGACACACACACACCCACACACACACACACACACACACACACACACACACACACACACACGCATACACACATCCACACGCACACACACACACACACACACACAGACATCATTTTAAAAATGTTATAATCGGATTCTAGGGACCTTAAATCGTGCTTATTCAATAAAATCTGGATATGCGAATTTTAGCATGAATCCAATACCTCTCTTAGCGAGAGGTAAAAATATATAAAGATATGTGTTCAGAAATGTCAAATATGTACAATACTTATATAGCCTAATATGAAAATGGCGACAGGTCTTGTGCTGACCACAACATATTTTTTATATTTCAATTCATTCTATGAACAAGTTTCTTTTTACTCTTCTAAATGTTCGAGATTCATCCAATTCATTGACGAGATTAGCGGAATTTCTGAAGGGTATATGATGAAATATATGTATAGCAAGCGCGTGTTTAGTTGACACTGATTCTGTACATAATTTGGCTTATAAATGAATCCCTTTTCTTTTTATACCAATTTAGCTGTTGGAGTCTTTTCCTTGTTATAAAAATAGCATATTATATAAATACTATTACATCTCGTCTTCTCCAAGTACCAATTTTAGGTTTTCCGCATTCAAGGACAGTGACGACTTAACGTGGGGCAGCTATATCCATAATTTTAAATATTTAATTAATGATAAAATTAGAAATATTAAATGTGCTTTCCAGATTAAGCTTTTAGTAATGTCTCTGGTTTTTTGGACACTGACATTTATGTCAATTACAAAAATTTTAATTTTTCAACTGGTTTCCGTGGGTTGTTTGATTCATTATACAATGGATTATTTTATATATTTATAATTCTCTATCTCTAAATCTATAGAAGATATAATAAAAATGTTCAATGTATCGGATAGAGAATTTTATATTCTTTAATATTTGTAATAACATAAATTTCCAAATAATAATATTTATAAGATTTTTTAAGTAACTACTACTTCCGGTTGTCCAATTGTTACCAAAACCTTTTCAGCTCTTCTCATTAATGTCAGATTAAGGATATTTAGTTAAATTGGTTTTTAGTCTTATAAAATTTGAGAAATCGTCCCTCCAACATCCAGACCCAGACACACACACACACACACACACACACACACACACACACACACACACACACACACATCATTGTAAAAATGTTCGGGTGCTTAAAACGTGCTTATTCATTAAAATCTGGATATGCGATTTTTAGCATGAATCCAATACCTCTCTTAGCGAGCGGTAAAAAAAGTAATTCTGTTGCAGTTTTGCTCGGTTCATTCATGTAAAATTTTAACTCATAAAGCATAATTGAATTATCATTACCAAAAAAATTTCGCGGAACACTTTTGAAATAATTCCGGAACACAGATTGAGGTTGATATACTGGAATGTTTAAATGCAGCCCGAGGTTGTGACGCAAAAATTAACCGTCCCACGAGAGGTGATGCACAATTTTTGGACACTAAAATCTGCTATAGAAAAAAATTCTCGTACTTTTTACGCGATTTAACGCACTTTTTAATCTATTTTTTAAATGTATAAAACAGCTGCTATTGATATGAAAATAAAATAAAAATTCTGGAGAGTGAGCCTGTTTCTGCGGACATTCGCATTGCGAGACAGCATAAACTACAAAATTATAGCACTATATATGATATATGTTCTTGATTGTTTGCCTGTCTGTCTGAAGGATGTAGTGATATGAAATGTGGTAGAGATGTAAGTGCAATGGATGGGTCTGTGTCCGTGCTCTGTGTATTTACTTCTGTCGTGTGTCCACAGAACAATGACCATATCTCTGGGCATGATGACCGGGCGGTCAGGATCGATTATCGGCAACGTGCTGTTCCCCTTGCTGCTTCAGAGCGGTTGTCTGCCGCCCTTCTTGTTAATTGGAGGCACCGCGCTAGGTAAACACTATGCTAATTCTACTCAAATCTGATCATAAGCCACCCATTCACAACATGTTATTTGTCTTCATACTCGAATTCATTACATCGCTCGGACGTCCAGATTGAAATATTCTAGTGTTGTGCAAACTATTTGCTTACAAACCTGTCTGCGTCCTGCATAATTTGATGTGTTTGCTTCAACCTCTGTTTAATTGATAATTGTATATACAAATAAATATGTTATCACGCCATATTACCCATTTCTGGATGTGCCAATCTGTTTTCGCAGATATCGGTAATGATGTTGACATATTTGTACCGTGCGGGCGCTTACAAGGCGTCACCTCACTGGCACTCAAGCACAGAATACATTTATACAGAAGCGACACTCCTTGTCGGCACCATTGTTGTTGCGATTTTACGTTTATGACCTTGAACTTTAAATTTGTTGGCAAATTTACGCGCGAAATTTAAATTGTTTTAAATGGTAAAAGGAAAATTAGACCATAAAAGTACTAAAATTTTAATTTTATTCACGAATTAAAAGAAGTCAGATAAAATAATCACATGATTATATTTTTATTAAACAAATACCTGAATTTTACAAATTCATTACAATGCAGAATTTTCTATATTTTTGATGTGGGAAACAAACGTCAGACTCGATGAATATGTCCCATATATCCTTCTTCATCAAATCTTCTCTTCCACAGCTATATTTATTAAATGAATATACATTTTACATGATATGGTAGTCGTTTTGCATAACTTACATTTCTGGATCTTTCGGAAACGAAAAAAAACTTACATTTCCCTTTGTCCATTTTTTAAATCTATTTATACAGTCTTTATATGAACAAAGTAGTCCTCCCGATTCTACTTTCTTCATTTTATCCATTTCATTAGAAACTAACACCACTTCTAAACTTCACAAACAGTTCACAAAATGACATATGTCAAAAGTGAGAAGACGTGTATGGTTTGCTTGAATTAGCCATAACCCTAAAATACATGGGCGTGACAAGCTGAGACAACAGCTCTTCCAGAATACGTGAAATATAATGATTTTCCTTATGATAACGATTTTACCTATCGTTTGTTGAAAAAATAACATATTTGTTTTTATTAGAAATCAATTTGTGTTTCTCAATATACTTTTATTATTGACCCCTAACGGAAAATGTTCACGTCGAGATAATGAAAAGAACAAAGAATCGTAAGATACGAAGATATGCCGAAACAATCCGATTTTATCCGATTAGCCCTTTAAATTTGTTGGCATACTCTTTCTCTCTCTGACTGTCGCTTCTGTATAGATGTTTATTCTGTGACTCAAGTCTGAACAACTTTTTTATTTACAACTTTTCTCTTACGGATTTCAAGTAGACATCCGGTATATACAGTCATACAAAAAAGTCTCTGTATGGCAATAGTTTTTATGTATTTTAGGAAAAATAGCAGTCTAAAACCCATACCCAACAACATATTTCATTTTCTTTTAATCCAAAATAAAACGCAGTATATTACGTTATTATAAATATAAAATAAATAAATAATATACTTAATTTATAATTTATAATAAACCATTTATTTATGTTTCATAAAGAAATATAATATTTGGATGGTTTTCCTTTTGTTTTTCCACCAGTAATTAAGCGATGAGTCATTGAATCTACCAAATTTTTGGTAGATGGCATTATATTCTGCCATTTTTCTTGTAGTTTATTTTAAATTATTTTTTTAGTTTATGTTCTAATTTGTTTTAAGAATTTTCCACACTTTCTCAATCTAGTTAAAATCCGGAGACCGTGGGGGATGATTAAGCATATTTTAAATATTATATAGTAGGCATTATCTTATAAGACGCGAATTATTTGTCGAATTTTTCTGATGCATAAAATTAAAATTGGCTGTTTTAAAATATATAGGTAACCCTTGCTTACTGCCGCTGAATAAATATAGCCCCAAACATAACGCCGTCAAATAAAAACAAAAAAACATCAGAAATTCCATGGCACTCTGAAATATGCTGTAAATTGCGAATTTATTTCAACTTTAGCAAAAAACGTTTAACGTCAGTTTTGACAACCAATATTTTTCCAGAGAAGACATTGATTTTTACTTTTTTTTACAAAATTTTGAACTATGACATGATTGGTCAGTTTTAAAGTCATCCAGTTCTTGCATATACATTTAATTTTTTCACCTGAAACTATGAAAAAATTGTTGCTTTTACGTTACGTTACGAAATACAGGATGTTTATTTTAAGTGGCCCACTATTACAATGAGCAAAAAAAAAATTTTTTTCTATTTGTGGTTCTCAAAATATTCAGTATTTCTTTCTGAATTCAGCGATATCGATATGTAATAACCATGAATAATAAAAATATGATGATAAATGAAGGACCAGATAATAATAATGAAGACATAGTATTGATATGTCCCCTACTGCATATCTGAGATAGAGAATCGTAACGAACTGAAGGTATCGCTTAGCTAAGACTGCACTACTGAACTATGAGCGAAAATTAAGAATTCTAGAAAATAGTGTTTATCGCGCGAAATTCTCCAGCCTTTGTTCTAGGAATTTGAATATAAATGTTTAGTATGCTATTAACATAAAACCAATGAACATAATGTTCCAAACGAAATTTTGAAATTTTGCACAGGATAGTAGCTATTTAAAAATAGATGTTTTCCAAGTAGTCATAAATTGGTCGCTAAAAAAAATTCAAAAAGTGTATGGTTAATTTGTAGATCATACCTTCTTTTACATCATTTTGAGGACTGCTATAGGATCGTCTGAAGAAATATAGATGGCATAGCGACCAAGCTTAAAAATGCTTTACAAATCAAAAATATGAAAAATAAAACTATACTTATTACTTTGTAAATATAAACTAATTTATTCAATATTTTGTAACTAGTTTCGACAAGTTCTGTCATTATCAGACAAAATTTCAAAAGTTACAACAAATAAAGAAAACAATTTCAATACAAAGATATGATTGGCTAAGTACAACAAGAGAAGAGGGGTGCGTATATTAAGTCGGTCTGATCATTCAGTAAAGTAATATCTATTATTCTTACATTTGCAAATTTCTAAAGCTTGTGACAAGTTTAATTTTATGCTTTTATTATTAATTTGTGCTCTGTGATTGTACTAAATAACTTTTCTGTTTCAGTATGCTCTTTCTCATCAATGTTCCTTCCAAATTTGAAAATGAAAAGTTTGGATTGATACTAATAAATATTTTGTATAAACATCAGATAATAAATTTATACTTACTTTTTTCCTGAAATTTTATTTCTATAACTATTTATTTAGGTAGGTACCTATTTTTTTCTTTAAGCAAGAAACTTAAAATATCACATAATCATGTTTAAGTTATGAAATTTAATAACAGCAGTTTTTTTGTATAGATTAATAAAAATTAATTAAATTGTGCCAGTTCGTTATTATGCGACATTTGACGTTAATTCAGTGTACATCCATTTTTAATCTAGAAAACATAAAAACTGATACTTATAATCATTCAGGATTCATTTTAAAAAATACTCAAAATTACATAGTAGTTGCGATCTACTTCAAGAATGTAGAATATATTGTATATATTTTCACTTTAATATCAATTATTTATAATTATCCTGTTGTGACGACACTGCTCTGGCCGCCAATTTGTGACGTTATTGTTCGATCGCCAAATTGTGACATCATTATTCGGTCGCCAAATTGTGACGTCACCCTCTATCACTGCTGTCTGGGTTGTTTCATGCTCGGGCGCCATCTTGCATCTCCGTGTAACTGAGAGAAGGATGAGGAGAGTTTGCGGATAGTTAGTCGTGTAGGCCAGGATTCTTAGGTTGGTTTTGTGCAGTGAAAAATGCAGTACACTAAACTATGTTTATTTACACACTATGTACAATTTAATAAATGAATGCGAAACTGTGACTAATGTTATTCAAACTACTGAGAATTTTATTATCAAGTAAAACTGGATATATCAACTTTGTGAACTTAGTACGCGAAATATTATTTGTATTCTTGACAAACTTGAAATAATATTTACTCTGAGAACTTGTGCGTGCAATCTTTACTCCGTGAAACTTGGTACGTGAAATATTAACTCTGAGAAACGTAGTACGTGAAATATTCTGACTCTGAAGACAAACGTGAAGTAATATTTACTCTGTGGAACTTTGACTTTGTCGAACAGCGACAATCGGTGACTGAATTCTACAGAACAGCTGTAGAAGATCTGGACTCTGCCTTCTGGGGCTATGGAACTCCTGGTTCTGACTAGAACGGCTAGCCAGAAGACAGAATGAATTCTAGCGCTGCTGCGGCGTCTTTTATAGCCGGATTTTGGTAATTCTCGTTCAAACGCGCGCGGTTTATGTGGAAGGGCTTTATTCGCATTTGATTGGCCGAGTGGGAGAAGAGACTCGGCTTACTATTGGTCGTGAGGCTTGGCTATTGAAATATTTCTAGAAAATTCTATGATCAAGAGAAAATGTGAAAATCCAGTTTTTCTTGCTTGAAACTAACAGGTAAAATATTTACAATAATATTTTAATAAAATAGAAATTAACAAATATCCCAAGTTGTAGGTTTGTTCCGCTTGGATTTGGCGCTGCGGTCTTGACAGATCTGGAATGCGTGCTCTAGTTGTGAAATCTAGGTGAACTGTTGCTTTTGAAGTTGCCATGTGATGTGCAGAGTGAAATGCCGGCCACGAAAAACCCCGGAATTATAGTGGCAGGCTCGAAACTAGAGGATTTTCCGTTGGCCGTTACCGCGTGCTCACCATGTGCTACAGGTAAGGTTAAAAGCATGTTAAGAACAATTTTAAACTGTCGAATTCTGTTCTTGTGTCACAGTTAATCTGGTAATCGTTTACACCCTGTGATACGGCCCCGAAGTGGATGGTGAAGTTCCATGGAAAATACCGCGTGCTAGCCATGTGCTCAATGTGAGGTTATGGACATTGTACAGCCAGTATGGACTGCAGAATCCTGTTCTTGTGCTACAGCGGCATCTGGAGAACGATTACATGCTACTCTGCAGCCCCACCGTGGCCGGTGATGTTCTCTGGATGATGGTGTGGCGGAATTTCATGGCGAAACAATGTGACTTCGTCACACTGTATATAAATAAATTCTAATTAATGTCTCCCCGAATTTGAATAGATTTTCACTTGTAACATAATCTAATTTAAACACTAAGTTAAGTATTTGAGTTACGTGGAGATATAAATTAAATTATAAAACAATAATACACCTTTCTTCACAAAATATTTTTAATTACAAAATGTACATTTCGACTGCAAAGCAATCAGGTTTGTTCCAGCCTCTCACTGCTTATAGTTTGTGACTGTCAGACACATGCGCATTACCAATTAGATGTTTCAACGCATATTGTTGGACTGTCACAAATTAGTTGCTGACAGTCTAAACAGTCAGAACGTTTTCTGCTGACTAGAAGTCAGAGCCTGAGCATTGAAAACAAATTCAGTGTTTGTTTATTTACGTCAATGTAAGATGAATTTGTACTTTTTAGTTTTAGACGTTTAAGAATTAAGGCTCATTCATAACGCTGAAATTATACGTAGTAATTATAATTATATTTAAAGAATGTGTTGTTCCTGTGCCATACTTAAAAGTACATAACTTACTGTCCTCTAATAAAGAAGTAATACAATTTTTTGTGGTTTTAATACAATTCTTTCAATTTTATATTATTCATATCCATATTGACGTGACATATACATGTCATTTTTCTGTTAAATTATATTTATAATTATAAATTATAATTAAAAGTAAAATAAATTAAGTTTGTATAAAATCCATATTTTAAGTTTATATGTTTATTTTTAAGGTTAGTTATCTGTCAGATCAATGTTTGTGCGTTCCAACCATCGCATGTTTCCAACTTGTCAGCAATAAGTTTATCTTCACGCATGCGCATTAAAAAAATCAAAAACATGTTGCAAACTTGTCCAAAATTACCGGCTGGAACAAAGCTATCATCATCAGTTGTACTACAATAGAAACAATATTTATAAATATGTCAAAATGTACATATTGAAATAATTTTATATTATGATACAAGTGTGTAAGCTAGCCTTTAAAGCACGCACGACAAGTTTAAAGCCACGACGCGTAGCAGAGTGGTTTTAATGTCGTAGTGCTAGGCTACCTTATACACGTGTATCATACGATATTTTTTATTATAAATGCACCATAACCATTTAAAACTGAAAATTATTGCAAATCATACGGTTTTGATTTTTGATCCAGTGAGTTTGAGCGTTTCCAAGGAGACAGCAATTATTGGTATTGTTTACGTTAAGTCAACAAGTCAATATTTTTTTTTCATTGTTTTAGTTGTTATTCATATTTATTGTCATTTTTTACCTAGTTAACTCAAAAATTTAGCGTGTTTTAATGGTCGTTTTACTCACGCTTTTGCGTGTTTTAAAGAGCGATTATGATGCATGTATAATAAAAAGTATTTTGTGAGGAAAGGTTTATTGTTAATATTTTAATTTATATCTTCACGTTACTCATTTGCTTAATTTAATATTTATATCAACTTATATTTTAGTTTTATTTAAATAATTATCTTGTTAATGGACAAATTGCGTAGAATTTTATTAAAAGTGAAACGAAGAATATGCACTTATGCATAAATGTACGAAATGTTACAAGCGAATATTCTTTTTTGTTTGATAATCCTTCCATTTACGCAGAGAGAAATTCTATAGTCCTGTCGGTTATTTTACTGAAAACGATACAGGATAGAGGGACACAGACGGATTGTAAACCAGCTGATTGATAATTCATCTCGACTTAGCGATTCGAAAAAAGCTCCATATGTATGAATACATTTTGCATTTCACTTTGAACTTCCATTACACTGTGAAAAACAGATATACAAATCGTTGTAATGGAACACATGTAAACCACTGCTGCAAAGCTACAGTAAAACTCTATATTTTTTTTTTAGCATATTTTAATTTTTAATGATTTTTTTACGGGGATTACACTAGAATTATTAAGAATTATAGCCCAGTCATTAGAAGTTTTTGCTCTACAAAAAGTGGGGTAGGAACAATTATAACATATTTTATATGTTGTTCAGGTCGGGACGGGTTGAAAAATTAGTTTTCGACCTTGGGGAGACTCGCCGCCATCTTGGATCAAAGACGCAAAAAAAGTTTTTCTCAAAAACAGAGGCCCGTGAATTCTATTCCGGTATTTAAAATTTAATCTTCAAAATTAGTGTAGAATTCGCTAATCCAAAAAATTAGGATTAGCTTAAACTTTTCCGAAAATCGAACTGTATGTACGTTGCAATGAATTTATTTTTTAATCACTATGGAAACATGAATAATAAAATACTACATTCCTGTTAATTTCAGAATATTATGTGGTAGAACCACAGAATAGACATTTATACAAAAGCGACACTCCTTGTCGGCACCATTGTTGTTGCGATTTGACGTTTATGACCTCGAAGTTTAAATTTGTTGGCAATTTACACGCGAAATTTGAATTGTGTTTTAAATGATAAAAGAAAAATTAGAACATAAAAATACTAAAATTTTAATTTTATGTACGAATTAAAAAGAAATCAGATAAAATAAATAATATATAATAAAATTATATTTTTATTAAACAAATTTTACAAATTCATTACAATGCAGAATTTTCTTTATCGTTGATGTGTGAAACACAAACGTCGGACTGGATGAATATGTCCCATATCCTTCTCCATCAAATCTTCTCTTCCACAGGCGTTCAGCCACATTTTACACTTTTATCAAATGAATATACATTTTACATGATGTGGTAGTCGTTTAGCATAACTTACATTTCTGGATCTTTCGGAAACGAAAAAAAAAAACCTACGTCTCCATTTCTCCATTTTTTAAATCTACTTTTACAGTCTTTATATGTCAAATTAGATTATCCTGGGACAAGGGCTTAACAATATTTTATAAAAAATATAAGTATGAATTATTAAGCTCCGAAATATGTACACTTTGTAACCTCCGTAAAAACGAAACTATAATTCACTTCTATTTGGAATGCCACATCTATGCAAGTATTAGATCTGCATTTTTGAGTAAGTATCTTTGTAACAATAATTCAAACTTCGAAAATTTAGTACTACTTCTCAAAAATTTAAATATAGAGCGAATTAACAATATTTTTTATTTCACAATTAATGCCCTCAGATTTCGTAGTTTTTGTCTTAACGAATAACGCATAACGAATTGTTGAAATTACATCCAAATTACCTAAAATTATCTAAAAAATGTGTACTTTCTTGATTTTTTTTTTTCTCACTATCTCTATATATATATATATATATATATATATATATATATATATATATATATATATATATATATATATTATACAATTATTTATGTTTTATTGTTATTCTCCCACAATGTAAATTGCATATATTTTCACTGTTATTAAATTTAACGTTTTATATTTATATTATACTATAAAAGTTATGTTAAATAAGGAAAAAAAATATTTTTTTCTCTTGTATATTTTCGTAATCAAAAGTTATCTTTTTATATCTTATAAACAAAAAGATTGTATATGTATACTGTTATTTTTTTATAAAAATATTCACCTCTATATTCACTAGTATATTATTACTGTTATTTTGTTAATAAGAAATGTGTATTTCCTAACATATCACTGATATTGTTGAGTTTTAAAGATAACATATATAGTTTTATTGTTATTATACTGTAATGTATATTGTATTTATATGGGTTGTCAATCTACCATTTGTATGGGACGAGCTCCCGATGGCAAATTAAATAAATAAATAAATATGAATAATAGAAGTATTTCGAACTTTCATTGTCTTTATTTTTTGAGTTACACAACGTTTCGATTGATAAAATCTCCAATCGTTATCAAGTGAATACTGAACAATAATCCTTAAGGCTACAGCTTATATACTAAGGGTGTGTGATGAAGTGTGAAGTTCAGTTGAGTTGGTTGAGCTGACCAATGAGAGGGCGCCATATGGACCGAATGTCTATGCTGGGATGGCTGAACACATCTCTGTTGTTGGTGATGTACACTGCTTCTTTGAATTTTCTTTTTTGCCACTGTTCTTCTCTGTCAATGATTCGTGCTTCGTTCCATTTAATATGATGATGTGCTGTCCACGCATGATGTGCAATACCTGATTTTTCTATATCCCCCAGTTGTGTGTTTTTCTTGTGTTCCTTTAGTCTTACGGCGAGTGGTCTTTTTGTTTCGCCTATATATGAGGCTCCGCATTCACAAGGTACTTGGTATATGCAATTTTTTGTGTTGTCTTGCTTTGGCTTCGTTCTCGTAAGCACACTTCTCAGAGTTTCAGTTGTTTTGAAAACTGTCTTAATGTTGTATCTTCTTGATATACGGCTTATCTTCTCTGATGTTCCTTTAATATATGGAATTACTAGAATGGATTCTTCCTTGTCGTTTATTTCCTTGTCTTTGGTCCGCTCCAGACGGTTCTTGATGATGTCGTCAATTTGGTGTGTCGTGTATCCATTCTGCCTTAAATCCCTCTTTATGTTTTTTATTTCCATATTAAGTGCTTCTTCTGTATTGCATATACTAACTGCTCGGTCGTATAAGGTCCTGATGACGCCATGTTTTACCGATGTTGAGTGGTTTGATTGGTAGTTTAAATACTGACCAGTGTGTGTGGGTTTTCTGTACACGGTGGTCTGAATTTGTCTTTCATTTCTTCGTACCATGACGTCTAGAAAGGGTAGCTGATGTTCTGTTTCTTCCTCCATGGTGAATTTGATTGTTGGTCTGATGTTATTTAGGTGATCCAAAAAGATTTTTAATTTTTCTGCTCCACTTGACCATATTATGAAGGTGTCGTCCACGTATCTAAGCCACAGTTTTGGTTTATCTGCTGAAGTATTTATAGCATGTTCCTCGAACCATTCCATATAGATGTTAGCGATAACTGGTGACAGCGGTGAGCCCATTGGTAGGCCATCGTCTTGTGCGTAGAATTGATCATGAACTTGGAAATAAGTGTTTCGTAGACAGCATTCTAGAAGTTCCATGATTCCGTTGACTGGTATTGTGCTTCTCTCTGCTAGTGCTCCGTCTTCTTCAAGTTTGGCTCTGATTATTTGTAGAGATTCTTCTAATGGAACGTTGGTGAATAGACTCACGATGTCGAAGCTGACGAGTTTTTCTTCCGGTTGTAGATGAATAGAGTTCATTATTTCCACAAAGTGTGAAGAGTTCTTCACATGGTGCTCTGTAGTGCCTTGAAGTGGACGTAGAATTGGAAGTAAGAATTTGGCGAGTTGATGCACTGGAGAGTTCCTCGAGCTGATGATTGGCCGTAACGGGATGCTTTGTTTATGGATTTTTGGTAGTCCATAAAGATGCGGTGGCTTACTGTAGTGTGGTGTTAAAGTCGTTCTTGTCCGGGATGGAATGTGTTCCTCGTATTTCTTCAGTGTCTGGTAAACTTTTCGTTCAATTTTCGTAGTAGGATTAGTTTTAAGCTTTTTGTAGTTTCCACTGTCCAGTATTTCTCCAATTTTTTGTTCGTAGTTTGTCGTATCCATGATGACAGTCGCGTTGCCTTTATCTGCAGGTAGAATTTTGATGGCTTTGTCTTTTCGGAGTGAACTAAGCGCTCTTTCTTCTTCTTTTGTTGTGTTCTTTGTTTTCTTATTTTTCTTCTGTAGGACTGTCCGTATCTTCCATCTGAATTCTTCCGAGTCAGCTTCTGGTAGTTTCACGCAGTCGGCAGCACAAATTATGTCCAAAACAGGCATTTCTTTCGGGGTTAAAGCGAAATTTAAACCCTTACTTAAAAGTTCTTCTTCTGGTGCTGATAGTGGTCGGCTGGAGAGATTGATGATGGTCTTCTTTGTACTTCTGTCCTCTCGTTTTTCGGTCCGTTTGTAGTTTTGAAGTTTCTTGGTGTGTGTCTTCCGGATGTTGTTGAGCAGTGTATCACAGATGTCGTCTATTTTTTGAAATATTGGTTCGTAGTCGTCTTCTAAGAGAATCCTCTTAATTTCTTCAAATCTCTGTATGGCGTCGTCTAGCAAAGTTGTCTTCTTCCATCGGTGGTAATTAATTTGTGATCTGATGAGAGCTCGGCTGGCGTTGTCAAGTATTCTTTTCGCTCTGGCTCCCGGAATGGGAGATTTGAGCTTGAAACCAACTGGGATGATGTTGTCGTCTCTGGCACTGCGTAGGAAGTTAATGTGTGATTCTTCCTTCACGATCTTCTTCTTGGTCTTCTCGTAGCCTCGGATTAGTTCGCTGATGCCGGGTCCGTACCGGGATTCCAACGTTTGTTTGAAGGTTGTAGACAATGGTTGACTATGAATAATAGAAGTATTTCGAACTTTCATTGTCTTTATTTTTTGAGTTACACAACGTTTCGATTGATAAAATCTCCAATCGTTATCAAGTGAATACTGAACAATAATCCTTAAGGCTACAGCTTATATACTAAGGGTGTGTGATGAAGTGTGAAGTTCAGTTGAGTTGGTTGAGCTGACCAATGAGAGGGCGCCATATGGACCGAATGTCTATGCTGGGATGGCTGAACACATCTCTGTTGTTGGTGATGTACACTGCTTCTTTGAATTTTCTTTTTTGCCACTGTTCTTCTCTGTCAATGATTCGTGCTTCGTTCCATTTAATATGATGATGTGCTGTCCACGCATGATGTGCAATACCTGATTTTTCTATATCCCCCAGTTGTGTGTTTTTTCTTGTGTTCCTTTAGTCTTACGGCGAGTGGTCTTTTTGTTTCGCCTATATATGAGGCTCCGCATTCACAAGGTACTTGGTATATGCAATTTTTTGTGTTGTCTTGCTTTGGCTTCGTTCTCGTAAGCACACTTCTCAGAGTTTCAGTTGTTTTGAAAACTGTCTTAATGTTGTATCTTCTTGATATACGGCTTATCTTCTCTGATGTTCCTTTAATATATAGTGCAAAGAAGACCATCATCAATCTCTCCAGCCGACCACTATCAGCACCAGAAGAAGAACTTTTAAGTAAGGGTTTAAATTTCGCTTTAACCCCGAAAGAAATGCCTGTTTTGGACATAATTTGTGCTGCCGACTGCGTGAAACTACCAGAAGCTGACTCGGAAGAATTCAGATGGAAGATACGGACAGTCCTACAGAAGAAAAATAAGAAAACAAAGAACACAACAAAAGAAGAAGAAAGAGCGCTTAGTTCACTCCGAAAAGACAAAGCCATCAAAATTCTACCTGCAGATAAAGGCAACGCGACTGTCATCATGGATACGACAAACTACGAACAAAAAATTGGAGAAATACTGGACAGTGGAAACTACAAAAAGCTTAAAACTAATCCTACTACGAAAATTGAACGAAAAGTTTACCAGACACTGAAGAAATACGAGGAACACATTCCATCCCGGACAAGAACGACTTTAACACCACACTATAGTAAGCCACCGCATCTTTATGGACTACCAAAAATCCATAAACAAAGCATCCCGTTACGGCCAATCATCAGCTCGAGGAACTCTCCAGTGCATCAACTCGCCAAATTCTTACTTCCAATTCTACGTCCACTTCAAGGCACTACAGAGCACCATGTGAAGAACTCTTCACACTTTGTGGAAATAATGAACTCTATTCATCTACAACCGGAAGAAAAACTCGTCAGCTTCGACATCGTGAGTCTATTCACCAACGTTCCATTAGAAGAATCTCTACAAATAATCAGAGCCAAACTTGAAGAAGACGGAGCACTAGCAGAGAGAAGCACAATACCAGTCAACGGAATCATGGAACTTCTAGAATGCTGTCTACGAAACACTTATTTCCAAGTTCATGATCAATTCTACGCACAAGACGATGGCCTACCAATGGGCTCACCGCTGTCACCAGTTATCGCTAACATCTATATGGAATGGTTCGAGGAACATGCTATAAATACTTCAGCAGATAAACCAAAACTGTGGCTTAGATACGTGGACGACACCTTCATAATATGGTCAAGTGGAGCAGAAAAATTAAAAATCTTTTTGGATCACCTAAATAACATCAGACCAACAATCAAATTCACCATGGAGGAAGAAACAGAACATCAGCTACCCTTTCTAGACGTCATGGTACGAAGAAATGAAAGACAAATTCAGACCACCGTGTACAGAAAACCCACACACACTGGTCAGTATTTAAACTACCAATCAAACCACTCAACATCGGTAAAACATGGCGTCATCAGGACCTTATACGACCGAGCAGTTAGTATATGCAATACAGAAGAAGCACTTAATATGGAAATAAAAAACATAAAGAGGGATTTAAGGCAGAATGGATACACGACACACCAAATTGACGACATCATCAAGAACCGTCTGGAGCGGACCAAAGACAAGGAAATAAACGACAAGGAAGAATCCATTCTAGTAATTCCATATATTAAAGGAACATCAGAGAAGATAAGCCGTATATCAAGAAGATACAACATTAAGACAGTTTTCAAAACAACTGAAACTCTGAGAAGTGTGCTTACGAGAACGAAGCCAAAGCAAGACAACACAAAAAATTGCATATACCAAGTACCTTGTGAATGCGGAGCCTCATATATAGGCGAAACAAAAAGACCACTCGCCGTAAGACTAAAGGAACACAAGAAAAAACACACAACTGGGGGATATAGAAAAATCAGGTATTGCACATCATGCGTGGACAGCACATCATCATATTAAATGGAACGAAGCACGAATCATTGACAGAGAAGAACAGTGGCAAAAAAGAAAATTCAAAGAAGCAGTGTACATCACCAACAACAGAGATGTGTTCAGCCATCCCAGCATAGACATTCGGTCCATATGGCGCCCTCTCATTGGTCAGCTCAACCAACTCAACTGAACTTCACACTTCATCACACACCCTTAGTATATAAGCTGTAGCCTTAAGGATTATTGTTCAGTATTCACTTGATAACGATTGGAGATTTTATCAATCGAAACGTTGTGTAACTCAAAAAATAAAGACAATGAAAGTTCGAAATACTTCTATTATTCATAGTCAACCATTGTCTACAACCTTCAAACAAATAAATAAATATGATATTACAGATAATACAGAAGACGAGACGAGATAACGTGTAACTACGTCAAATTCAAATCTATTTAATCTTTCAACTGCTTTTCATAGGTTATAAATCTACCCTGTTTACCACTTGCGTTCTTAAAATAACTATCCCGGTTGCTGTAACCTGATGAACAGCAGTTTACCGATATATACCGGTAACAGTTCACCGGTAGAATTTTCGTAAATGAATAATATGTCAAAAAAATTTGGCATTTATACACAGTGCTTTAAGAAGGCATGAAATCTTATCACCGCGCTCCTCTATATCCTATCAAATATTTTTATACTTGAAAAACTATCTGTATATAGTGGCATATAAGAATAACATACTTTCTGCTTGGTAAGCACGTAAAGAAAACAAACAATAAATAATTCTTGCGTGATATATGCGTTGCAGAGTTGAAAAAGTTAAACATTTGCATGTGAGTGTGTCTGTGAGTTGTGTTCTCCCAAGGAAAAAATAAAGTACGTGAACGAGGTGAATACGAGATTGTTCATTCCTTTTCCGGCGAGGGCGACACTGCACCACCGGCAACCGGCATCAATCATATACAACGGCTAGAGGCTAGACGCTGCCAACAACTTCGCTTTTATATATACTATTACTACTGTTGGAAGTAGAAGCAGAATATCTAACATTTATTTAATTATAACAATATTCACAATTTATTTTATTCAAACAGATAATATACAAAACATATTTATGACATTTCATAATTCATCAAAATATAACAAAAAACTGTCAAGAAAAACACAAAGCTAACTCTATAGAAATTAATATTCAGTTGACTTGACAACAAGACATATTTTTCATAAAATATATTTCACACCCCCCCTTTTGTCAGATCAATTGAATATAAATTTATTTTAAATTTAATCCAAACATGCCTATTAATTTTTGCATTCTTGTTCTGCATAATGCTTTCGTCAATAGGTCGGCTGGCATTTCTTCTGTGGGGAGATATTCAACACAGACATTTTTCTTCTTAATTTCTTCTCTAATATAATGAAATTTTATGTCTATATGTTTCGTGCGAGAATGATAAGTAGGATTTTCTGCGATTGCTTTCGCACTTTGATTGTCAGAAAAAATAATTGGTATTTCAGGTAAAAATCTTTCCATCTTTAAACCTGTTAAAAACGTTGTCAACCAAACATTCTCTTTACAAGCACAGGTCAAAGCCATAAATTCAACTTCTGCCGTTGACAGGGCTACTGTTTCTTGTTTATGTGTTTGCCACGAGACAGCGCCATTCGCTAAATTGTAAACGTATCCCGTATGTGAGTGTCGATCATCCAAATTCGATGCCCAATCTGCATCAGCATATCCAGTTAGTTTTGTTTGTTGCTTTAAATAAGAAATTCCTAGTTTATTTGTACTTCGAATATACCTTAAAATTCTTTTCGCCGCCTTCCAGTGCTGTAAACCAGGGTTAATATTGAACTGACTAAGGAATGTTACAGGAAACATCAAATCCGGTCTTGTTGTAGTAGCCAGATACATTAAAGTACCAATCAGTTCTCTATACGGATATTTCTTCATTTCATTTTTCTCTTCTTCAGTTCTCGGACAAAATTCTTTTGTTAGTTTTAAATTTATATCAAAAGGTGTCGAAATTGGTTTACATTGTTCCATTCCAAATTTCTTCAGAATTTTTTCTATATAATTTCTTTGATGAATACTAATTTCACCTTTTTCTCTATTTCTTGTTATTTCAACCCCTAATAAGTAACTTGCTTCCTTCATATCTTTCATTTCGAAGCGTTCACACAATTTTTTCTTCAGATGTTCAATATCGTCTACATCTTTTCCGAAAATAAGTATGTCATCCACATAAACAGTGATTATTAAAATTCGATCTTTTACATTACTTACATAGACACAGGGATCAGCATGTAAAGGATTAAAATTCAGTCTTCTTAGGTACTCATCTAAACAATGATTCCATTCTCTTCCTGATTGCTTCAGACCATACAGGGATTTTTTCAGAAGACAAACAAGATTCTCTTCACCTTTCTTTATAAAACCAGCAGGCTGTGCCATGTAAATTTCTTCTTTTAGTATGCCATTTAAATAGGCAGTTTTAACATCCATCTGATGTATGTGCCAGTTGAGTTCAGCAGCTAACGCTAGAAGGACACGCAGACTTTTCCATTTAACAACAGGTGAGAAAACTTCGTAAAAATCTACTCCAGGAACTTGTGCAAACCCTTGAGCAACAAGCCGTGCTTTATAGCGATCCAATTCTCCACTCTTCGTATACTTCCGTTGATAAACCCATTTTGAACCTATCACTTTTCTGTTGTCAGGAGGTTCAACTAATATCCAAGTACCATTTTTTCTTAGTGAATTTACTTCTTCATTCATTGCTTCAAGCCATTTTTCTGAATCTTTTCTTGAAATAGCTTCATTATAATTCTTAGGATTCTCATCTTCATTGTACTCTATTGTAGTAATTTGTTTCGCAGTTTTATTTTTTTCTTTAATTCTTTCTGAACGTCTTGGGTTTTCTTTTATTAATGTTTCAATGGTACAGTTTTTATTTATTTCCATGTCCTTTAATTTATTTTCTTCACTTAATTTTCTCTTACTACTATCCTCTGGCATTGTTTCTTCTTCAATTTCCTCTGTAATAGAGCAGTCGTTGCAAATTTCTTCTTCTGTTAAATCGTCAAATGAAAAGTACAAGTTATCTTCTTTAATTTTCTCATTTTTCATTTGTATACGATTTTTATTAATAAATGGAAATTCGGTTTCATCAAATCGTAAATCACGACTAACTTCAATTCTTCCTTTTTGAATATTCCAAACTTTATAACCTTTTTGACAATCAGCATACCCAATAAATATGCAGGGATAACTCTTGGAATCAAATTTTCTTCTTTGGCCAGGTTCTTTAATAAGAGACCAGCATTTGCATCCAAATGTTTTAAAATAAATTACATTTGGTTTTGTAGAACTCCATAAAAATGCAGGAACGTTATCTTGTAATATTTTTGTAGGACATCTGTTTCTTATATGTACTGCTGTCGCTAATGCTTCTCCCCAAAAGTTCTTCGGTAGACCACTCATCTCTAACAAACATCGTACTGTTTCAGCGAGTGTTCTGTTGGCCCTTTCAGCTACGCCATTTTGTTGAGGAGAATAACTTACAGTTAATTGTCGTTTTATTCCATGTTCCTTCAAGAAATTATTGAAATTATTATTTATATATTCTGTACCGTTATCTGATCTCAAGCATTTTATTTTTTTGTTTAATTCTAATTCAACTCTTTTCTTATAATCTTTAAAACATTCTAAAACTTCAGACTTCTTTTTCATGAAATAAACATTAATAAAGCGACTATAGTCATCTATGAAAGTAACAAAATATGCATTTCCACCAAGTGAGACAGGCGATATTGGTCCGCATACATCACTGTGTACTAATTGCAGGGGTTCACTTGATCTGGATAATGATTTCTTTGGAAATTTTGTTCTAGTTTGTTTTCCAGAAATACATGTAGAACAAACATAATTTGGTACAGATTTCTCATCAAATGATATTCCATTTACCATACATTTATCTTTTAATTGTTTTAAACTGTCAAAATTCAAATGTCCAAATCTCTCATGCCGAGTATAAATGTTTTCTTTTTTTGTAGCCAGATTTACCTTTGGATCTATATTCAAAATATCTTTTTCTTTCAGGTCAACAATATAAAGGCCATTTTCACGATATGCTTTTAGAATTACTTTATTTTTATCATCAATTACTTTAGCATTTCTACTATCAAACTTAACAATATATCCTTTCTCAACAATTCGATTAACAGACAGTAGATTACCATCTAATTCAGGTAATACCAAAGTATCCTTTAATTCTATTTCATGAGTGACATCGTCAAATTTTGTATAAAGGTTTGCATTGCCTTTCGCATGAACACTTATATTTTCACCATTTGCTACCTTGACAGAAAATAATTGTATAGGTTGTATATTGTTTAAAAAGTCTTTATTTGAAGTCATATGATCTGTGGCTCCACTGTCCAAACACCATTTTGAAGATCTTGATGAAGTACTGACATTTAGACATTTTTCTTCATGGTCTTCACATATTTTCACACCAAATGCAAATTTTGACGAAGCTCTTGTTTCGTTATTGCCTTGCTGATACATTTCTTTCTTCTTGAAACAGTTTCTAGCAATGTGTCCTAATTTCCCACAAAAATGACATTTTGGTAAATGCTTTCTTTTCTCATTTTCATTACTTGCTTTATTTGCTGTAATAAATAATTTAGATGTGTCATTTATGTCGCAATTTGATGTCTTTCTTTTTGTTCTTCGAGATTCTTCATTAATGAGAAATGTTTTTACTTTTGAAACAGTTACTGAACCCGAAGCTTCAATGCCCACCACTAAAGTATCATAATCATCAGGCAGACCGGTCAGTAAAATATGAGCGAATTCTTCATCTGATAGACCATATCCTGCAGCATCAAGTTTTAAAGCTATCGCTGACATTCGTTCGAAATAATCATTCATTGGTTCTTCAGGTTTCAATCGAGAAGCATACAATTCGCGTTTCAAATGAATGATGTGGACCAAACCAATAGTTGTATGTGCCTTTTTCAATGACTCCCAGGCATTTTTTGCAGTTGTTGCATCACGAATATATGTTAACTGATTATCTTCTATAGTGTTACATATTAAACTCATCGCTTTTCGGTCTATTTGTTTTTCTTCAGTTGCACACACGTCTGACACACCAGGTTCAATTGCAGACCACACTTCCTTTGCTTGCATTAAAATTTTTATGCGAAATGCCCAATTCAAATAATTGTTGGCACCAAGTTTTTCAAATTTGATATTTTCCATTTTCTTTCAGTGAATATTCTCAGTCACAATTACTACAACTCAAATTCAAAGATATATAATGAATTCACCTAACAGGGACCTGGGCCCATAACCTTTTGTTGGAAGTAGAAGCAGAATTCAGAATATCTAACATTTATTTAATTATAACAATATTCACAATTTATTTTATTCAAACAGATAATATACAAAACATATTTATGACATTTCATAATTCATCAAAATATAACAAAAAACTGTCAAGAAAAACACAAAGCTAACTCTATAGAAATTAATATTCAGTTGACTTGACAACAAGACATATTTTTCATAAAATATATTTCACAACTACTACCCAAAACTCATATTTATTTTTGTAATTAAAAAAAGGACTGTACAGGCAACTAAATCATAATTATGAAAGATATGTTTTTAATTAAGTTTTTTTTTAATTATCATTTAACTCGAATATAGAATGGAGATAAATGATATAAATGTACTGTATTATAATTATACTATATTCTTTTCTTTCCTTTCAAAAAAACTTATAGAATGCTGGGATTCAAGAATTGGCATTCTTTTTAAAAGGTATAAGACATTAGTCAATTTATATTACACGTTAGTTCGACCTCAACTTGAATTTGCTGCTGTATACTGGTCTCCCCATTATTTAATGTATATTAATAGAATAGAAGGTATTCAAAAGAAATTTATTTCTTATCTAAATTGGAAATTTCCAAACAATAACGTAAAGTTTATCCCTTTACAGAAGCGTAGAGACTTGTTAGATATGACTTTTTTGTATAAAATTGTAAATAATCAGATCAACAGTCCTACCCTTTTGAACAAAATTTATTTTCGAATACCTACTCATTCTACTCGTTCGTGTGATCTATTTTCTTTAAGGAATTATAAGACTCAGCAATGTTTTCTCCTTTGAACAGAATTATGTGTAAATATAATAATCTTTCGTCTACTAACAATTCACCAGATATTTTTCATTGCTCGTTATTCACATTTAAGTCTTTCATAAGAAATAACTATCACATTCATATGTAATAATCTGTGTTACTCACATATAATAACCTTTTACTGATATGTAACAATCTATTTTTCTATTGTTTATATATTTCCACTGTATGTTTTTGTCTGATGAAAATTTTATTTTATGTTTATATTGTACTGTTATTGGGATGCGTCCTGTTGTGCAACCTCAACTCTAAATAAATAAATAAAATAAATAGTCAGGATTATTAATGCTACTTACATGAGAAGTTAAGCAAATTACTATAGAACTATTTATTATTATTATTATTATTATTATTATTATTTCGAATGGAAGATAGTACAAAATTTATAAATTAATACATAATAAAATCTTAACTATCCAATTTAGTGCTGGAAAAACCTTGCTGAAATTTAGATAAAGGACATTCTTCTACAATATGTTGAATTGTTTCTTTTTCTGCTCCGCATTCACAATTTGGACTATCACGTATTTCCAATAAAATAGCATACTGTTACATTTACCATGGCATGTACGAAGACAATTTAGCTTACACCAAATAGCCCTTGGTTGATCTAAACCTGAAACTCCTTTTGTGGGATCTAAAATTAAATTTTTATTTGTAATATCGGCTTTGGGCTTCTTTATTGTCAAGAATATATAGACGGTAATCTAATATACATATCACATTCCTTTTCACCTGATAACGGCGTCCTTTTCCACACTCAGGGGTAGGATTCTGTAACTCGTCCGTTATCAAATGGTCCCGTTATCACTATGGTTACATGAAAGTTTTCATTTTATTTGACAAATATGACGCAAATGTACCAATCATCTTATAAACAATGGCTGGTAGTGCGAGCTCGGTTTTAACTACAACGCTGTTTTAAGAAACGTCAAATTCAAATTTCAATATTTAATTTCACCCTTATGTTTAAAGAACGATTTTTTAAAAAATATTTGTTTGAATACAAACTATGTTCTCCTTAAAACTCATATTTTGATAAACTTGATATTATTTATTTTTATTATTAAATAATGAAATTTGACAGTTCTTAAAACAGCGTTTTAGTTAAAACCGAGCTCGGACTAACAGCCAATTGGCAAGAGCCAACAAAGTATCTGACATCTGGTGGCAAAATAAAACATATGTATAAGTTGTAGGGAAAACGTTGTGCTAGGGTTATAAGTAGCAACCAAAAATGACCAGCAAATCGAAGAAATATTGTTTTGTACCGCAGTGCAATAATTATATAAGTGCTGACATTTCCGTTCATTATTTCCCAAAAAGAGAAATATTAAAAAAATAAGTGCAAAATCGCGTTAAAAATCGGAAAGGACATATCACCGTTCATGAACGTGTGTTCACAACATTTTTTACCTAAGCGATTTTATTCAATATAAGTATTTATAAAAATTTATGCTTCAAAATATTATTAGATTGTTTTTATAGTTATTAAGAGAAACATATTACAAAGAAATGGTAAACCAAGCCAAAAATTACCTAAAGAAAATTCGACAAAATCCCTGTACAGAGAAGAAAAATAGAGAGACGTTACCTGTAAATAGTAACTATTATTCTTTAATATTATATATTTATTTTAAATTGTTTATAGAAAAGATAGAGAAGAAGAATAAACTATAAAAATACCAGAAGTTGAGCAACAGCAAGAGAAGAAGACGTGCAAAACAAAGAACTTGATGTGCATTTGTATTTAATGTTATTACGATTCAATGATGAGCCCCGTTCAAATGTTTGAACACACAGTCCATTTATTTCTATATTCTGTTTATCTGTCTTATATCCGCACAAGTACGTCCAGTTAAAAATAATTAAATAAGTAGTTAACATGCAGATAACTTCAATTTTGAATCTTATTTTCCTTTATATACTGCTTCTCCTTCGACCATAGGCCGCACAGCACCATTTAAATAAATGTATATGTCTGACATTGTGATAAACATATTTAATTTCATTTAAAAATAACAAAATATCCTCAAAACAAAGCATCAAAATACAACTAGCACAAACGTAAAATATAATGTTTTCCCTATAAGTCGGCCATTAGTGCTGCCATCTCTAGGATGTGGCTCTCCCGGATATGTTTCTATTGATAACTGACAAGCTGCGATATGCCATCTGCTGGGAAAAATATGAACTTTCCGGTTTAGTACTGCATTGTAATTGTATGCTGAGTTACATGTAGTTTAATCATTTGATGTGAATAGAAATGGGAAAAAGTCGTACTAATTGTTGTGTATTCGGATACAACTCAAGATCTGGTCGAGACACAGGCATTGGGTTTTATAATATTCCCAAACATGGCTGAAATAAAGTTAAAATTACGACAAGTGTAGGTGTTGAAATGGATATGGATTGACGAAAAGCATGGGAATATGCAATTCCTAGTGCAAAAAAAAATAACAAAACATATGAAAGTAGGTTCTCATCATTTTAAATCGGATGATTACATATTTCCTAGTGAGTAAAAAATTCAATGTTCAGATTTTGCCTTAGAATAGGTGCGTTCGGCAAATGAGTTCTATTCACTCTTTTCATTCTGTACACTCCTAGCACCGTTCGGTAATTACATGGAGTGATAAGTGTCTTGAAATGGAGCGTTCGGCAAATGCAGAATGGAGTCAAGAGGAGCAAAAAGTGTTAACTCCATAACCCCAACCTCGATATGAAAGCATACATGGAGTTTTTCTGTTTTATTTGACATCTGTCAGATCATTTTGTATTTTTATGTTGAAATATTTTATTATACACAATTATTTTATATTTATAATATTGTTTTGCAATGAATGGTAAGAATTCTCTATCTTTTCTAATACATATTTTTTTCATAATCATTAAAGTATAATTCCAAACTGAATAACATTATTTATGTATTTTTCTATACAATTCAGCGTAAAACTTTAAAAAGAACTGCAGTACCATCACTTTGTCTTCTCGTATTTCAAGTAAAAGTTCCTGATAATAAACGTTTGCTACGACAAACCAAACGTGTAAAGCCAAAATCAGTAAACGCTAGTGACATTGCAATGCAGTAAATGAAATAGTAGAGGATAATATTAATAATACATCAGCACCATCATCTAAATTGTCTGAAGAACTCGCTAAATGTATTTTGATTTCATGTGGCTTCGCAGTAATTGCTCTGGTTAGCGTTTATAATTCGCTCACCTGCAATCATCAATTTCGATTGATTAAATACCTATATATGAAATTATAAATACCCTCTATAAACATATAGAATTAGCTGTTGCTTCCAGATATCTAAAATGTTCCATGATACCTAGCCTCATTTTAAATGAAAAAATTGTTCTTGTTGTTTGCATTCATATGTTACAACATTGCGAGTACTAATTCAGAAACAGCTGATCGGGCCGATGGTGCTGCCGCCATCGGACATGTCAGTTCTCAATAGTGATAACAGTACCGTTTAATAACGGACGAGTTACAGAATCCCACCCCAGGCCCCTTTCTCATGAACGCTGACGATGAGCATACCGATCATCAGCGCGCTGATGGTCAGCGTTTGAGTCTCTTTTCACATGGTCGCTATATGCATCATCAAAATGAACTCCAATGGAGAAATTTCATAATAATTTCAAAAAAACGTGCGAATAAAAAACGGCTTTGGATGCATCCTTTAAATAGTCAAAGATCATTAAAAGGCGCTTTTCGGACGATTCTCTACCTCGCTTATTAAAATTTCGTTATTACACATCCTATATCAGTACTAATAGTATGAACAATGCTCGATACATTCATCAGCGCCGCCGTTGAATACTATAAAACATTTCATTCTCGGCGAACACAAGTGTTGTAGACAGGGTTACCAGACGCCCTGGATTTGGCGGGACTGTCCCGCATTGGCGTAATTAATCCCGCGTCCCGCGTTTGTTCATATGTCCCGCCACCCTAATTTTATTACTTATTAAAGTGTGTGTTTATGTTTATATAATTTTAACAATAGGATTTTTTTATCATTTATTTTGCCTGCGGCGCCCTTTTTTGATTATCTTTACATGACCTATTACAACCCTAAAGGCCTATTTATAATGAAGTAACGTAAAACGCAACGCAACGACGCAACGTAATCAGTAACGCAAACATAAAATATGTGATTTATAATAACGAAGATAGCATTTCTAACCAATCAAAAGAATTCTGTATATATTGTTGAAATTCAACTCGTTTTTATTTATAGTCTTTATGACACATGACACAGTTATTCTTCGTATCGCTTTGAAAATCTAACCGGTCTAACCATAAAATGTAGAATTTATTATGTAATTTTGACAGTTCACGAACATATCGATAATACAGATTTTTATAGTAAAACTGAAACACTGAATGGGGTATTCCAACATAACATAAAAATTTAAAAAAATTCAATTTAACATAAAGTATGGCTCAATAAATAATAGTTAAAACAATGAAAACATTTTTTAAATAATTATTCTCTCGCAGCGTACTCAGAGCAGTGTGTGTGAGAAAGACAAGTATAGAGGAAATGTGACGTTACAATGATTTTTCGAAAATAAAATACTGTTAAACTAGGAACAAGTAAGATTTTTTAATACTATGAATTGCGTCAAAACTGAATGAAATTTTATTTAAAATAATAAAAAAAAAATTGAGTGGAATACCCCATTCTGATTGGCTAGAGGTATAAAAGTAAGGTAAGAAAGATGAAAGTTGGTCAGCTTTGGTATTGCGTTGCTTTAAGGCCTATTTATAATGAAGTAACGCAAGCGGTAACGCAGTTGCAGTAAGGTAACGCAAAAGATAAATGTACGGTACAGCATATACCGTTTTATAATGAAACGCAACGCAGAGCCGCAGAAGTAACGTAACGCAACGCAACGCCAAAGCTGACCAACTTTCATCTTTCTACCTTACTTTTTTACCGCTGTCCAATCAGAATTCAGTGTTTCAGTTTTACTATAAAAATCTATATTATCGACATGTTAGTGTTCTGTCAAAATTACATAATAAATTCTATATTTTGTTAATTAATCAAGAATCACTGAGTTAGAAACAACATTGCCGCTGCTATATCGTCGTTACTGTCCATTTCTATTCAAATTATTTTATACACTTATTTATTTGTCATGTGTCATAAAGACTAAATAAAAGCGAGTTGAATTTCAACGATATATACAGAATTCTTTTGATTGGTTAGAAGTGCTATCTTCCGCGGTTATTATAGATCACATATTTTGTGTTTGCGTTACTGATTACGTTGCGTCGTTGCGTTGCGTTTTACGTTACTTCATTATAAATCTGGTAACCCTGGTTGTAGAGATTCTTAACAAATGCCCGTGCGCCCGCTATTTTGATTTTGTTTGAGAAATACCACACCATCTATTTCCTGAAAAATAACGGGTGTTCCGGAAAGAGTTTTGCAAAGCGTGGTTGTTGGTGTTTGACCGGAAACGAGGTAAAACCTAATGTGCGAGATTGGTGCGATTTTTCAAGATAGGTAGGCGCGAATTGAGTTCTCATTGTTGTGTAGAACCATTGTTGGTCGTCGCTTCGCGGATTTCACGATAACGGAGTGCTCCAGGACTTGCATTTTTCGTTTCGTGCGTCGTATGTGCGAAGCACGTGTTGAACGTGTTCTTCCATTTGCATTCTTGGGAAGTCCAGCCCTACGGGGAATTCTGTACTCTATCACCGCCGCCACTCCTCTTCTGCCTTACCATCTGCGTGCCCGGAGACTTCTCCGGCCATCGCCAGCCGCCGCCAAGCCCATCATCCCGCGTTCTGCAGCCCTATCCCTGTTGCCACGGATTCAAGTTAAGTGGTTACATGTATTACATTCAATGATCTCATAACTCTATTGTAGATGCGCTCTAGAGAGAGAGATTGTGTTATAATCATTAGAGTGCGACAGGTAGTGTGTGTCACGTGACATATGGACGGATTGCAAGCAGTGCAGTGCAGTGTGTATAAGAACGGGTAGTTTTCAGTTAAATATGAATTGTTTCATACATAAAAATATTGTTTAACATATTTTTATATTTCATTTGCCATATATTTTTATAATGGTGATGTATTGCAGTGCCTTTGGCTGCACAAATCGTGCAAAAAAGGAGGAAAAGTATCGCGGTGGACTAACGATGCCTTCGAAATATGTATTAAATATATGCAAAATCGCAAGAAATTACTTTTAGAGGTTCAGCAAATTTTACAGGAAATGTTATTGTAAAATCAATATTAGAAACAAAAAAGAAAATCAATATTAAAAATATATTTCCAACCCTCAATAACCACATACTTGACCAGGACCCATTAAATAACCATTTACTACAAACTATAAATTTAATTTTACAATTATTTTTCAAAATTAGGCTGCACCACAAAAACATGTCATTGAATGAAGCAAAAATAAGAATTTTTCGCATCAAATTTTATTTAAAGGCCTGTAAGTTTTTTTTAGTTCATTTAAATTTTGTTAATTTCATGAATAGCTAGTTTTTATTTTTACGTTTTATTTAGTCTGTGAATTCTTTTTCAATTAAAATGTTATTGTAGACAGCTGTAAATATGTACAGTAAAGTTTACATTATTTATATTTTTATTGTGAAATTCTCGCCAAAACCAAATTCTGCGTTGCGGTTAATTACTTAATTTTTTCATTATATATTCCTTACTCGGTCAATAATATGTTTTTCTAAGTTTTTATTTGTAACTTTCTTTGTTGCTTTTATGTTAGAAATAAGTAATAATATTTATTATCTAATTGTAATTAGTTCTGTACAAAAATTAATGTATAAGCTTTACTTGTTTTGTATACAAATTCGTTTTTGTCAGTATTTCATTTTCTATTTTTGAATTAAATAAATGTATTATAAATGGTAAAGCATTATTTTACTTAATATTTGTCTAAAATTTAGAAAATAGCTAATAATATTCAGCTTTAAATGCATAAAACCTGGTACTCGCTTGAATATATGTCCCTAGCTCACGTGACTGAGGCAATCTACTCTCGCAGTCGCGCACGCATAGTCTTACGTATTCTCCTTCTCACTCTCATGTTCATAACAGTGTTTCGAGCCGACCAGCGTACCAGGGAGCATCTATAGTAGAGTTATGAGATCATTGATTACATTTTATGTTGCCCAAAGCATTATCGTTTTTACCTTCCGTCACCTTTAGGTAAGGGAGGTATTTTCTTTGGTCAAAAAAATCGGTGGTGAGTTTTTAATGAATAAGTACGTTTTAAGATCCCTAGAATACGATTTTACTAATTTTCCATTGATGTCTGTGTGTGTGAGTGTGTGTGTGTGACAAATTTTTCTCCGACGATAACTCCAAAACTACAATTCCAAAAATTATCATTCTTTCGTATTCCTCTTCTCTACAACCATATGAAGAGCTGATTAGATTTTGGATATAATTGGTCAACCGGAAGTACCCTTATTTGAAGTTCTTAACAGTTTTTCTGGCAAAAACGTAGTTAAATATCAATTTTCGACATTTTATGATCATTAATATGAAAGAAAATCTTATTCTCTATACGATTTGATTATACATTTTCCTTCATATTCAATAGATATAGAGTTATAGAGAGATTAAGAGAGGTTAACTTTCAGAAATCAGTCAGCTTTGTAAAAATTATGGAAACAGCAGATATATTCAAAAAATTCTAATTGACAGATGTCAGTGTCAAGTGCAAAACCAAAGTGGAAAGTATAGGATCAGAAAGTAACAAAAGTAACAGTGTCCCTCGCAAGTGACTTACAGTTTCAATGCCAGGCCAAAGAGAAGATGGAAGGACCGTGTAGCAGAAGATTTGAGAGGGGAATAACTGTGTAAAGAAGTTGCGTTGGATAGGAATGAGGAAATGTCAAGTGAAATTTACATAATGGTCGTCCGTGTTATAATTTTATTGGATTTGCAGAATCTTTTCAAAGGAACTTGCAATATGGAATTTGTAAAAAAATAGTGTGTTCGTGTTATAATTTTACAGGATATATAAAATCTTTTTCAAGAAACTTTTGGTATCGGATTTGTACAAAATACATCAAATTGACGGAAGGTTTTGTGCTGGCCACAACAGATTTTTTTATAATAGTATCAATCTTTTTTGCCCTTGCGTAACAAGGGCATTGTGACATTCTGCACCTCTTTATATTGTGTAAATTCGTTTTGATCTCACGTAACGAGGCCGTTATTAAAGATTTATTTTATACAGTGTAATTTGTTTAATTGGTGTGACCTTGGGTACTAAGGACGTTTTGGCGTCACGTTTCTTTGACTGTTAACTTTATGTTCTTTTAATTAACTAATATATTCTTAAACATTTGTTCGTAAAGTTTGAGTCTATTTAATTTGGTGGGACCTTGAACACAAGGACGCCGTGACGTCACATTTTTTGTGTTATCTTTAACTTTATATTTTATTAATTTGTTGGATGCAAGTAATGTGCTTGGGTGCAATGCTGCACCGATGTGGAGGCAGGTAAAACATCTCTGTTCACACGTCCGTCTGGTTGTATTGCCCGGAAGTCGGTTTTGGCCAAAGTCGGTTTCGCATACGTGCCATAACTTGTGAGCGGTCCGTGTTACCGCGCGCTGCGTGTAGCGACTTCATGGTTTTATACTGTGCCCTGCATTACGCACGCTTTTCAGCACCATTTGTATTTTTTTTGCGTATGTACGCCTGTCTATGCAATTAAATTTATCAGACATTGTCTCATTTTAACTGTGCTCTTTTATTTGCATTAACCTTGCCCTTTACGTTTTCAGGCAACGATAGAATAACGATAAGTAACATTTTATCTCGTTTTCGTAATTTTCGCGTCAAAAAACATGTGGCGCCCGAACAACCCTTCTGGGGTTGTTTACTTAATTTTAACCCCATCCTACTCTACTGTCTAAAAGCTAGCGGCCGTCACACAGAAGATCTCGGGTGTGTAAGTGGTTCATCGCGCATTCACTGTGCGATAAGAACGTCACAATGTTTCTCACTGTTCCTTGAGGAATACTAAAGTTTTTATTATGCATTTTTTTCGATATTAAAAAAACACATTTTACCCCCTTTACCCTCCCCATAGATCCGCCATTAAGAGAGAGGAAGGTAGGCAACACTGATTGTTAATGTTTGAAAGGAACGCTAAGTAACATGTTAAATACGTTTAAAAGAAGTAATTGTTTTTGTATTGTATCATTACATTAATAAACCAATATAATGTGTGTTATTAAATAGTGTCTTTTTGTTATTCCTACTAAACAAGAGGTTATGGGCCCAGGGTTGAAATTGAAGAATTTGATTGGGTTGTGACTAAAAATAAAAATTAAAAATGGCGTACAACGTAATAAACAACAAAAATAGTTACAATATGGAACTTTTAAATTCAAACAACTATCACAAATGTAAGTTTAGAATGAATAGCTTATTAGAAGAGAAATAGTTCCCCATTTTATTCCTACAATATCTGGCTGAGCCGTGCTGAATATTTTTATTTTCCTACTTTTTGATAGAAGTTACGTACTTCCTAGTTTATGAAGTATTCTTCCAGAGAGCTAAGTTTTAGTTCCATCAAATTTTTCTTCTTCTTTCTGCTTACTTATTTAACAGCCTTCCTATTCTTTGTATATTTCTTTCTATCTGATATCTATACATTTCTAGTTTTGCTTGATCCTTCTCTTCTAGTGCTTGTGTGCATTTTTCGTCAAACCAGTCTTCTTTAGGTACTTTCCTTTTAACTCCCTTTGCTTTGGCCAAGGTCAATCCTAGTTTTGCTCATTTGACACTTCTTTTATCCTTTTCAGTAATCCCCTAATTATTAATAATTTTTAAAATTAAACATTATTATTCTTATCGATTGTATATAGGGAATAATTTATTTGTTCAATATTTTATTTTTATTCAAATGTACATCATTTTGTGTTTAGTATTTTTCATAAATGCGTAGTATATAAATGTAAAAATATACTAATGCAATATAATTATTGAATATTCAGTACATTAATATAATGTTCAGTATTGAATTCGACGTCGTTATTATTAAAATTTTCATCGAATTTATAACCTAGAAAGTTACCCTTTTCAGATCTTTCAATTTCATGGTTATCAATGATTATATTAAAATTTAAATCTTTTCTACATTGATAGAAATGAAAACGTAAGTAGTAAGTCTTACTGAGATTAAAATAAAGATCATTATCGCAGAGAGACGATTAAGGAAGTGTCATCTGCATATAGTGTAATGTGACATTCATCTCCAAAAATCGTAGGTAGGTCATTAATGTACAAAATAAACAGAGTTGGTGAAATTACACAACCTTGTGGGACATCCCTGTTACAGACTAAGATTGTAGACTCAGTGTTTTTTAATTGAGTATCATTGAGGTTGTAGATCGATACAAATTGTCGACGATTTTCTAAAAATGATTTGACCCACTGTAAAGGAACACCTCTAATTCCGTAACAATGAAGTATATCTAAGAGTTTTGAGTGACTAACACAATCAAAAGCTAGGGAGAGGTCGCAAAAAATTCCAACAGGTTGTTCATTCTTATTCAAGCATTTAGATATATTTTGGAAAGATGAGTGAATAGCATCTGAAGTTGATTTGTTAGGCCTAAAACCAAATTGTGCCTTATTTATAGAATTATTTTTACTTAAATATGAATCTAGTCTGTTTAAAAAAGCATATTCAAAAATTTTACAAAAGATTGACGTTAGAGATATTGGCCTATAATTATTTATATTAGTTTTGTCATTTTTCTTGTAAATTGGGATTATCTTACTAATTTTTAATTTTTCTGGGAATGTACCTAATTCGAATGAAAGGTTAATTAAGTATAGGACTGGTTTTATTATTATATTAAACACTGATTTTATTAAGAAACAAGGAAAATCATCTGGGCCACTTGAATGTTTATTTTTTATTTTAGATTCTACTAATTTACTAAGCTCATCTTCACAATAAGGATGTAAATAAAAACTATTTGAATTCGAATTCATTGTTTCGGAAGATACCAACGCCCATCGACGTCGCGGCAATGTTAGCTTCATTCGCGACGTTTTCATATAAGTAGGCGGGAACACATTGTAATATTTATAATTAAAGTAGTTAGTGTGAAAGTAAAAACAAAAATCCACAAAAATTAAATAAATTTATGAAACATGTGACTATCTATAAGTCAAAGTCAATCATACAATGTGACATTTCGTTACGCGTTTCCTTAAGTTTTATATGATAGAATTCTACACATACAAGTCTATTACATTACTAAAAAGAATTTATTATACTTTCTTTGAATTATTAAATACACTGAATACTGAAAAAAAATCACGAATAAAGGATTTGTACTAATTATTTGCAAGTAAGTTATTTCATATGAAATGTCCATATTAGTTTTATAGATGATGTGATGTGTTACTCCTATATTAACTATAAGGACCAGAATCTTAATCCATCCGTACCTACTTGTGTTTATTTCTTTCGGGTACATTTATGTACAGTATCATCAGCACCACACAAATCTCATGGTTTGAGTTAAAGATTGACGAATAAGTACATAAGACAGATAATACTCTCAACCTATGTGACACAAATAGTGATACTCGTACATGTGCCAATGATAAGTACTCGTTTTAGACTGGTCTTTGAAACAGATTTCTATTTACTTTTCTTTAAAAAATTAACAACTTTGAATGAATGAATGAATAAATGTGAATTCAAAGTTTCTTTGTAATGTAAAGATACAAAAGCAGTATTATTTATTTGCTAGCCACTGCAGAACTTGAGCTTCACATTAGAAATTATTGTCACCAGGGCCAGCGTATATTCTTCTTCAACTTAATAAAATACCGGAATGGATTGGACAAGAGACGACAATGACGATAAAAGTGAACAAGATTTAGGTAATATATTTGAAATTCCTATTCTTCTTTCTACTGTTTCTGATCTCGATTTTTCTCAAGAATATTACTGAAATCATCGTACTAGATAGTAGCGATGATGAAAAACAAACTACAGAATTTGTTTTCATATCAAATGAAAATATAGACGAACAGCAAACACACACTAAATGAAGATGAATATGTTCTAGTTGAAAAATTGGACAAAATACTTCATAGTATCCCTATAAAGTCTGGTGATGAAACACTCCTTCCACCAAAGAAACAATTAGCAACATCTAAGGCTGATATAACCGTGCCTTCAAAACAAGAAAACAATAATTTACCTGAAAAAAATTTCTCGAAGTCTGTACGACCAAAATCTGCTATACCCATATCAAGACAAAATTCAACAGATTTCGTTAGCGAGAAAAGTATCTTTTCAAGATCTAAAACTGATATGTATATTTCGCCACGTAAATTATTTTTTAATATATTTAATGCATCAAATAAACAGCCACATGAAAAGACTTTCATTATTTCACCAAGAAAAGAAGATAGTTTAAACGAAATCAAAAAGGAAGAAACCTGTGTATCTTCATTATCAAATCTTGTATCAGACACAGATGATATTCCATTGAGCACAACTTGTACCCTATCAGTAAAAGATGAAATTAATACAGATTCGTTTGATAAAGTATCAATTTCCTGCTTGCCTAAACCAGAGTTAATTGAAATATCTTTGACACCCAGGAAAAAATTATTAATGAGAAATGATATTGATAATGCACAAGAAAAGCAATCCAATGAAGTGCCTACATTTAGAACAAAAATTAGCGAAATTTCACTAAAAAATCTGGTAGCTAAAATTAAAAAACTTGAAAAAGAAATTGCTCTTATTAAAGACGTTCATCAACGACTTAAGGAACAAAGACAGAAAAATAAAGAAGCCAAATCAAGGTCAGTTGTATTTTCCATTTAAAAGTACTTTACACTAATGCCCAATTGCAACAACAAGACTTAAATTTTAATCTACGTTTAAACAAAAGAATGCAAATCAAAATTTTGACAGCAATATAGGTATTATAACTTATTTAACATTTTATTTCGATTCAATATTGTCAATTTAAACCATGTTTAATATTTAATTTACGTTGGTGCAATCTACCATAAATGTTTGGATGGTAGCGTTTAGCCGCACCTAGCATCTATAGCCAGAAAAATTGACTGTCGGATCAAGCAGTAAAACTATAAATATCGTAATTATAACAAAACGGCATATCGCGCACTGCTTGCAATATAACATTGGGTGTCAATGGGCTATTATTTGCGCCGCTCTATTTACACATGCTGTGTATAGTAAGTAATAGTATATTACATCCGAGGTGGGAGATGTTTCATTACAGCCGAGGGCTTATGGCGAAGCCTCGAGGTGAGATGATGCGCGAGGCTGTTATGAAACTTCCACCGAGGTTATGTATACTATTTTATTCACAGTCATCATTTTAAATCAATAATTTTCAAAATAAATCAATGAATTATAACCTTTAATTTTATTAATATTTTGACAGCTCTCTTAAAATTTGTTTAGCCTACTTAATTATGGGGATCTACTGCAATGTTGCTAGGCAACCCCTACGTAAACATTTCCAACCCAAGAGATGGAAGTGAAATCTGTTATTTCCACAACCCAAGAGATTGTCACTAAAGTTAGGAATGACGTATTTCCAACCTCCAAAAGGTTAGGAATCTGTATATTACTATAATGATTGTGAATAAAATAATCTTACTGTGCCTTTAGTGTATTTGTTTGAAATAATTTCTTATGAGAATGAAAACTATTGTACCAAAAATTATTTCAAACAAAAATGGCATTTATGTTAACCTTCCATTGGTGACGTGAAAATTTTATAATGTAACTGGTGACGTGGTGCCATCTTGACCCCAACAGTTTAACAAATTATTGCACAGCAACTAGTAACAAATTGTTATTGTTTACTTTAAATATGCTTTTAAACAATGTATTTAAGTAAGGTAACACAATTACATAATTGACATGTTATTTGGAAAAATATATATTTACGATTAAAGGAAAGGCGAACGAAAATGTTTTGTAAAATGTAGAGGTTTACAAATGTTAAAATAATATTTTTTTTGTAGGTATATGTCAATGTTGAATATATATTTTTTAAAGATTATACATGGCTTATTTACAAAAAAAATAGAAAAGCTTAATTAAACAACTTGAAATAAAAAACAGCAAGCACTAAACATAATACAAAAATAAAAAAAAATATTCTATACAATTTTTGCAAATAGTTGCTCTGCAATCGTGACACATAGGTATTTTACATAGGTTTTATGTATTTTTTGTCTTCTTGTCATTTTTACGTGGACAAAATCCACATCTTCTTTTATTACCCGAATCTGGCTGAACGGCTTCGTCTGTCACAGGTTTCCTCAAAATTCTTGCTATAGTGTTACGTAATTCTCGTGGAAGTTTTTGATTAATTAATCTTCTATTCATATTATCCTCTACCTCACTTTCTACTTCTTCAAACCATCAAACCATTAAAATAGTAACGTAAACGGTGACGTGGTGCCAATATGACCCCATTCAAATTTTGAATTACAATAACTCTTAAAAAAACCAACTGATGAAGTTGCAAATATGTGAAATGAATAAACTACATCTAACTTAAGGGTAGAGGGAGCCACTGTACATTAGCTTTAAAACTATCCAATTGGCATTAAATTTAAAAACAGCTGGGATCATAATGGCACCACGTCACTAGTAGAAGGTTAAAGGAATACTAGTAAGATTTTTTTACTATACAGAACACTCAGATCAGGTAGAAGTATCAGGCGATGTAGGTCTTCATTCCAAAAGATAGGCGCAAATAATGGCATGGTTTATCCAATATTATAAAGCAAACAGTAAAGCTACTTTGTCATAATTGCGATATTTATAATTTTATTGTTGGACCCGACGGAGTCCATTTTTCTGACTATAACTGTTTTAGCTCTAGTCTAGCGGGCTAGCGAAAAAAAAAATTAGCGCCTCTGTACATTCTAATTCGGATGGAATTATTGAATATAAAAATTTATTATATTTGTTATAAATTTTGTAACTTCATGTTACGAAAAATTTAAACTCACTAACCACACAGTTAATCCTAGCCATATAATTTGATGATATTATAAAGTTAATAATTAACATCCTCGTTTACTTAAGAGGCACTTCATATTAACATAAATAAAAACAAATGTGTCAATTTTCAAACAGATTTTAAACCTAACTTAAAATATATGTATAAACAACTTCATAGACAAACTAAAAAGTCACTAACTACCACAGGCATGACTTCATTGGTTGTGTTATGCTTTCTGCTTTTCTTTTCAGTATTTCACCAACTCCGAATTGATTCGGAGGTTTGTTGAAATGCTATATCTTAAAATTTTATCTTATAAAGATCATTGTGCTTAATACAATTTTAAGATTTTGTAATAAAATTCATCAGTATTTATTGTATATTCACCGTTAGGTAAGAAATATTTTATACTTTTCCTGTAAAACTATTTTTGCTAATATTATTGTAACAATAGGTAAAGATGTTCTTGGCTTAAACCCGAAACGACTATAATATAAAATTTTACAACATACGTGAACCATTTAAGCCTTTTGATTCTCCTTTAAACTACTCAACAGTTGGTCCTTCCATCTCTTAACAATTAGAATAATCGCAAATCTTATTAAACATACTTAAATTTTACAGGCATCTATATTATTTTTCCTTTTCAATTGTTTCAAAATTGATAATAAGATTGTCAAAAATACAAATTATGGAAAATTAGAGTTTCATTAAATTTTATTCTAATTTAAATTAGAATGAATATATTTTTTTCTATTTTTACGCGTTTCAAAATTATGTAATAAATCGTTTAGGAGTGACAACACGCGCGCAACATCTCAGTGTATAGTATCCAATTCGAAGAAAAATTCTCCACCCAGAAAAAACTCACCACAAGAATGTACCACGGATAAACAATTCGTAATGGACAATGGGCAAGAAGACGAACAAAAAGGGTAGGTAAGAATTTTGTTTAACATTTAAGAAAAAGATTTGACAGTGACATTTGATTTGCATTGGCGTAGCTAGGAATTTTTTCTAGGGGGGGCAGCCGTCCACCTGAACTAAGCACAGTCATTTAATGAGAGATCATAAATGACGTCTAGTGATAAATAATAATGCAGTTCATTCACTCTCCTTATTACTATGTGGCGTCTTAACTCTTTATACTTTTTACCGCAGGAAAATATCTCATTCCCAAGCGAAAATCTAATATATTGTTTTTTAATTAGAATAGTTGATATTTATAAAAACGAAATTGTAAAGCAAAAAAAAAAAACGTGTTTATTATTTAATTTACTTATTACATTCAGGTTCATTCGGTTCCTTTCGTACAACCGCAATTTTCTACTTCCATGCACATGCGTATGTGTATGATACGTACTAGGTCTAGTATACCTACTTGCAAATAACTGTAACTGTGGCGATTAGAGACGATTTTGACAGTATTGATTTTGTATAAATTAATTATATGAAGATTGGTATTGCATCTTAAAATAAAAAAGCAATTAAACAATGTAGCAATTCTTCAACTCTGTAAATATTTCTAGGGTGGGCAAAGAGCTTTCTAGGGCGGGCATTGCCCACCCTTGACCCCCCCCCCCCCCCCAGCTACGCCCATGTTGAATTGCCAAAAGTATTGTAGTTTTATGATTTAAAATATATTTAAAATACTACCATTTTTATCTGAAAAGATTTATATTTTTGAGAGAAGCACTATTTCAAAAGAATTTATTCATTTTCACACAAATTCATTAGTTTCATTACCTTGTCATATTTGCTGATATAAAAAAAGAAAAATAAAATATGATTTTAACACGAATCAGTCGTTCTAAAAGTAAAACATGTCATTCCCTGGAGTGTGTAGCCAGCTGGTGGCAAAATTATGAAGTTGTGTATATAAGAATTAACATCTTGAAAATATCTAGTATTCAAGTAAATAATTATAAAATATTATAGACTTATACAAGGTTATAGTATTAATTTACTTTTTGTAAATATAATGTAAAAATAGCTTATACAAGGTTGTCCAAAAAGATGTTATCACTTATATGATACTATAGCTGCATTCTTTTTACACACAATCTCAGTTCATCTCAGCTCACCTCAGTTGTCTCAGTAATTTTGACAGTTCTATTTGTCCCAACTGAGATGAGATGAAGTGAGGCGGATTCCTCCCCCCTTGCCGATACTGAGCTACCTGGCGGGTTGATGCTTGTTGAGTGTCTCACCTCAGTTGACGAGTGGGGGTCTTTTTTATGATATTTTTTTTATTTAAAATTGAATATTTCAGAAAGTGTTAATGTTGATGATTTAATATTGATACGTGAAATTGTATTTCTTTAATTATAAATTTAATAAATAAATTGAATTGTTTTAGGATGTTATTTGCAATGAAAATTCGTACGATGCAGATTTATTGTTTAACAGTTCATCTTCTTAGCAGGTCCACCTTGTCAGATATTCAAAATAAATTCGAAAACAAAATGAAAATGTCAATATACTGATAAATAAAACATATGATAAACAGAGAAAGCTAATAGGTATTCCGTTCTTTCTCTAAATTACGTTCTATTTCCTAAGATCCTAAGGCACTATCTCAGCTCACCTCACTTCAATCTCATATCATTTTGAGAACAAGTGAGGTGAGATATTGGTAAAAAGAATGCAGCTATTTTAAATTTTCTTTTGTTGCAGACTAGATATAGCCACCCGACTTAATTTGGAAAAGGGAAGGAAGGAAGCAGCTTGGATGGAAGTGTTTGACTTCCATCCAAGCTGCTACCTTCCTTCTCCTTTCCAAATTAAGTCGGGTGGCCATATCTAGTCTGCAACAAACGAAAATTTAAAATTATATGGTATCATATAAGTGGTAAAATCTTTTGGGACAACCTGGTATTTCAAGAACATTTAGGTCTATGAAGAAAAACAGTTTGATATAAAAACTATTCGTGACGTCACAGCAATTTTTGCACCATAGCTCGCTTATTAATAGAATTTTTTTCACGCGATTTTCATCAATAGTCTTAGTTTTACTTTTCAGATGAAATCATAAAAAAGGTGGAATCCTCTTTTATATTAGTAGGTAATATTTAGTATTTTTGCAGGTGGAATAAGCCAGAACATGAATATATTTCCTTTTCACCCGAGGAATTAAAATCTCCTCGCTCTTATATTAAGTATGACGTACTTGGACGTCCTCGGTTTAAGCCCATTTTGTATGGCTGGCTGGATCAACAACGAAATAAATCTTATAGACCACGACAACCTAATATATACCAAACTAAGTATATGCCAGCAAACAGTAATGTTCAAGTTTCTTCGCAGTATATTCATCAACAAAGAAATGTTCAACATTCTCAAGTCTTTACACCTACCGTAGAACCAGGATTTCAAGTAAATAATCATCTGACAATGAAACAAATATTTAAATACAATCAACAAAACGTCAACCAATATTATGGAAACAATAACTCGCCACCAATATACTACAATGAAATGAATTCATCTTTTTACGATGTACCACAAGATTCATATTCTCCAAATCAAAGTTATCAGCAACATACTCGTGATGATTATGAATTATATTATTCTTGTATGGACAATTTTCATCCTATTTATATGCCTCAGTTCAATTATTTTATTTCTCATTCAACCAGAATACCATATTACCGACAAAACAATAAAAGTAATTTTCAAAATAGATACCATGTTCCCCGATATAACCAAACTTCAAATAACCTAAATACAGACAAATATCCCCAACAACCGGAATATAATGAAGCAAAAAATTTTATTGCACATCGACGATCTAAGTCATTGCCAAATTGTTCCCCGAGAAGTATTAGTGGTGCAAAGAAAAAGAGAAAAAGTCGTTTGGATCAACATAAGAAATGTATCGGTCAACGTAAAAGAGGTATGGTTTAACTATTTAATAAATATTTAATTATAAGGTTTCTGCGCACAACAGAAAATAATTTGTTCTTTCAACAAAATATTTCAATCCCTGATCAGTTTCCGACCGTCAGAATACCGGATTCTCAAGAAATTTTTAGTTTGTGGCATGCACACTGGAACTTCTTGCTATTAGCGAGCATTGTTGTTCCTAAATGCTCTTGTGCCAAAGCTAGATAAAAGGAATGTTAACATTTATTATAAATTATTCCAAACCACTAAATATTTGCTATATTGTTATGTAGATTCTCGAGTATAAATTTAAGAGAACCAGAAATAAACGCAGGAATTAAATTTTAAACAATAAAGTAAGATTTAATATTATGTAACAATGACAAATGCAAACAACAACAATCAAGATAAGATAAAAACATTTCTGTCATCTCTTTTTTTCCATTTACAATTTTAATCTTTATCAGCCCGATTTACAAAAAAGTTTAAGCTAATCCTCATTTTTGGATTAGTGAATTCTATTCTATCCAGGTATTTAAAATTTAACTTTCATGATATTATCAGTAAAGCTAGATACTAGGAATAGATTAGAATATATTTTTAGATATAAACTGTCAAAATTAGAGTAGAATTCACTAATCCAAAAATGAGGATTAGCTTAAACTTTTTTGTGAATCGGGCTATATACCGGGAGTTTATTTTATCAGTAAACATAAGGTATATCATTGCCATAGTTACGGTATGAATGTTTGACAGCAATGTATTGAAGCGTTTATTTTATGAGTAAACATAGGCGTTTAACATGGGAAGCAGTTTTTGGTAAATACAAAGGTCTGGCAATAAATCAAGCCATGCTATTGAATATGATAATAGCACATTACATCTTGTACATTAATTAATATCAATTACATAATAATATTGCAAAAATTGCAATAAATTACAGAAATTGTAAAATGAATAATTGTTTAAATTTTTCATTATGCAATATGAAAAAAATTACAAATGTCTTCGGTGGCGCAGTGGTTATAACATTGGCGTCTGAAATTTTTGGTTGGAGTTCGATACCCCGTTGAGGTAAATATTTTATTTTTTTTACATAAAAATTGTTGAACTTTTTAAAATCTCTGTTATATTTCGTATTACAGTCATTTAAAAATAATAATAACATTGTAATAAATAAAGAAAATAGTTGACAATAATTGATTACAATATTCAAAATATTCATGTAATAACAATGCATTCTATTTTCTTTTGATAAATACAGTATAAACATAATAAGTACTCAAATTTATTATATTTCAGTTATTTTTATTAATATCAAAAGAAAATACAATGCATTGTTATTGTATCAATATTTTGATTATTGTAATCAATTATTCTCAATTATTTTCTCTTTATTTATTACAATGTAATTATTATTTCTAAATGATTGTAATATGGAAATTGATTTTTAAAAGTTCAACAATTTTTACGTAAAAAAAAAAAAATAATTACCCCAACGGGGAATTGAACCCCAACCAAAAATTCCAGACGCCACTGTTATAACCACTGCGCCACCGGACACATTTGAAAAACTTTTCATATTGCATAATAAAAAAGTGAGACAATTATTTATCCGACAATAATATACAAAATGTAATGTAATATTATCATGTTCAATAACATGGTTTGATTATTTGGCGGACACTTTGTATTTACAAAATACAGCTTCCCATGTTAAACGCCTATGTTTACTTATAAAATAAACGCTTCAATACATTGCTGTCAAACATTCATATCGTAACTATGGCAATGATATACCCTATGTTTACTGATAAAATAAACTCCCGGTATGTAAAACGGTAATTTCAGTGATAGGGAGTACTATTTTGTTTTTTAGAACCTTATAGGCATACGCGATTCAAATTAAACGGAAAAAAAAGAACAGAAAAAAAAGAATTGAAATTTTGTCTAATTACAATTAGATATTAATTAATTAGGCAATATGTCTAATAATTTAGTAAAATTTACAAATCTTAATTTGGCATTTTAACTAATCCGAAATAGATAATAAATATTTTGTAAAAAATCGTTAATTTAAATATAAAAATAGGTAATATAATTACTTATTTTATTTAATTTTACTGTATTTTTGCTTCATTATTTTTGTCCTATAATTTTCGGTGATTGAATGAATTAGGTAGATAAGTAAATAGGAAATATAAATATATATTTAGTTAATTCCTCTATTTATGTTTAGTTCAATAATAAATGTAGTTATTTAATCTAACTTTGAATTTAATTTTACTATAATTTGTTACTACAAATTTAGAAAATTTAACTAAATCAACTTAGATAGTCTAATGAAAACATTAGTAGGCTGAAAATAAAAGATTTGTTTAGTTAATTTAAGTACAATTTAGATGTTTTTTTTTTTTCTGTGAAGGACTACAGGTTTTTAAACGATGCAGTTTTTAATTCTAAACTTTTTTGTACCTATTTACACTTTTGTTCTAAAATTAATAGGATAAAATGATAAAAACTACAGTAATATGGAAATTACACGATTGTATTTCTTATGGCCCCTAAAAAGTAGACACCAGTAGATTTGTTTTCGTAAATTTTAAAAAATAAAAATTAATATATTTTGTTTTAGAATTATTTTTGAAACAATTGCACAGTCATCATCTCTTTGAAGAAGAAAATAATTACTTATTAGAGAGAAAGAGTTTAAATAATATTTCCAGTAACAAAAATAAAAAAGAGATTGACAAAGGAACTAATGGTACAGAACCTGCAGAATACCAGTTAATAGCAAATATGCCCATTAGCCAAAATAGATTACATGCACATAATATATTGCCTAGAAAAAAACAAATGGAAGCAAATGATTTACGAAACAGATTCAAGAAACTACATAAAAATAGTAGTACACAAACAGATATCCTAGATATTGAAGAACCATTCAAAACAATAGTTCCCTCTAAATATAATAACAATCACAAAGCAAACCTATTTAAATATTATTCAACTTCATCTGATATATCACCTAGTCTTAATTCTGAGAGCACATTTATAATAGAAACACATCATAAATCAGAAGACAATTTCACCAATAAGGCAACTTCTAAATCTCGTAGAAATTCAGTTTGCGTATCAAACATACCAGTCGCCGTACAGTCTTCGAAAAAATCTGTCGCAAATCGAAAAAGTCTTATGAATACTAGCTCTAAGAAGAAAATTTTGAATGAACTAGAAAAACAAAAATCTTCAATCCCCATAAAAACACCAATTAATAAATGTTCTTCTATTCCTTCTTTTATAAATAAAGACAGAGCAACAAAATCTTTAAGTGCTAGCAAAGTTGCAAGTGAATCTACAAAAATTATACGACGAAAAATAACTAAACCGGAAATGAAAAGTGAAGAGGATGATATTGGTAGATCATTATCAGTTCAAACAGAAACATTCGTGACAGACGCATCCTCTGGACCCCAGTCAGTAAGATTCATACCATCAGAAAATAAAAGAAAACCGGATTTATAAATTATGATGAAAAAATACGAACCAATCGCAAAGGTAAGAATACAATTTATTATTTTAATTAGAATAGTACTTTAAAATGAAAAACAGATAAATTTGTGGTTGAGGATAGTTTTAAAGAACTGAATTAACTTTGTAACACGGGGGGTACGAGAATTTCTTATTTACTCTCTCACCAACGATGACTTCTTGGGTTAACTGACTTTTTTGAGGAGGAACACACACACTCACTAACTCTTAAACTGATAATGGAGAAGTTTAGCATGGTAAAAATTCTACATAATATACTATTTTCTCACAAATATAACACAAATGACTGCTGAAATTGAAATTAAAAATTAAAATTATTGCTCCATTTATTTATAATTAATATTCTTTAGGTAAACTCTAAGTACGTCACAAGTCAATTATGCGCAAACTCAGGAAGAACGGTGAAATCGAACCACTTGAACGTAGGTCGTAACAAAGCGTAAAAGCGCTTCACTGGTAACCGTAACCGCGTGCGTCAGTGTATCGGTCGACATACGGTGCGCCAAGCCTCTACCGACGTCATCACAGCTTAAAATCTGCTTTTCCGGAAAATCTGGGCATTTTTGAAAAAAATAAAACATGTTACATCATTTTTCAAGTCATTTCCAATGGAATAAAACAATAAAAAAAAATCGCTAAACTTCCCCATTGATGAACATGTATTTTATGAATACCGGCACACTTCATATTTTTATACTACTAATTATTATTTGCATTATTACTACTTATTATTTCGATAAAACTAAACATTATTGAATAAACTAAATCCTAAAGATGCCAATGCACCTTTAGGCGTAAATACTCGCGTTACACAGAAAGCGAGCCAAAACTAACAGTCAACTCCATGATCTTCCGACATGAATCTTAACGAAAAATTCCCTAAAAACAAAAGGTTACATCTTCAGTTGAGCATATCTGATGAGGGGTACGGGGTTTATCACACAGCATCCATACCTAAATATCAACCCTGCGCTTCAGCTTGCAATAACTTATTTAGTTAATTGCCAAGACAATAAATGTCTAAGCGGTTGACATCTAGACTAAACAGAGATATGTGAGAAAAATGATAATTATTTCTAAACAGAATTTTGACTTACAAAGATAACAAAGTTAAAATATTGATATTGAAACTATAATTTAGAAGAGTTCATATAAAAGTTATATACTTGTTATTGTTCTATCCTCACCTCGTCACAACTTTGATAAGATGAAATTTAAAACCGACTTAATACAGCAAAATAGTATATTACCACGTTACAAGTTAAGAAAAGTGAAAGTTTACCAGACGAGTCTGTTTAAGTACGAGCGAGAGGGAATATTTAAATGCAGTCAGGGGCGTAGGAACCGGGGTGGGGGGGGGTGGGGGCAGAGGGGCAGTTGCCCCCTCGTAAATTTTGGTGGTGGGGGGGGGCAAAGACAACAATTTGCCCCCCCTCTCAAGTTTTGTGTCTTTATATGTAACAAAATATTCGATGACTGTAATTTTAGCAGCTTTAATTTTGATTCAAATTGTAATAATTCAATGATTCAAGTTTATTCATTTCCCTGATAGCCAGCTTTACATAAAATTTATGTAAACAGGTGCCACCATTTAAATAAATAGTTTACATTTAAAAAAAAAAAATTATTACGGTAATGTCCGTTTATAACGAACCCGTTTACAACGAACCAATCTAAAGAGTACGAACTAAAGTCCTAAGACGTCTGTAATTTTTTTACGGAAACAACGAACCCGCTTATAACGAACTTTTCGATAAAACGACCGTTATTTCGAATATAGTATTTGAAAAGTTTTTGGCTATAGTGAATTTATAAATAGAAAATTAAGGACTTCCCCGAATACGTCATTCCAGATGTAATACTAGATTGACAGGCAAACAGTCAAAAATGTACAGGCTGGTGATTTAAATACCCGAATATAGGATTTTAACATGTAAAATTTGCAGGAAATGAAAATTCTGCGTCTGAATCTATAAGCACAAATAACTTTACAAGCTTTATAACGGCAGAAATTAGGTACGAAAATTCCTAAAATCAACTCAAAAATAGCTATAGCTATAGAATATTTTTATTATGTATTATTTATAATTTGTGTTCAAGTTAAATATGTGACTATTGACTTGAACATAAATTACAAATAAAAATAAGTTAATCTAACTTAACAGATAAATTGTTTAACATTTGGTAATTTTTTGTTTTAATTCCATGGCTATCACTGTTTTTGGAATGATTTTCGACATATTCATACCTAATTTCTGATGATACAAAGCATACAAAATTAATTGTGTTTATTGATTCAGATGTAGAATTTTACCTAAAACAGTTATAGAGAAACAATAAATTATAAAAATCTGATTTTACATTTTAAAGTCCTAGGCCCGGGTGTTCGATTCACCACCCTTTATGGTTATTTTAAGTAACATTATTTTTAGTACCATAAAAGTAATAATGTATAACCTTTCTTATATGGTACGTATATAGGTTTTTATGTGTTCAATGAAATAAATACATACAGTTTATTCAAATTCGTCGTTATATGTGAACATTACTGTAATTACATAATATAGAAGAAAAATGCAATTCGGATGTCAATATTCATGTCTTAAGAAATGTCTGCAAAAATTCGTTAATTTTATTACAAACTCGTAATTTTATACTTGTAATAAAAACTGTCATAAAAGGGGATAGATTATGTTTGCTTTTGTAAAAAAAAAAACTATCAAATGTACTTTAGGTGTCGAAGACATGTTATTTATTATGGTAAAATTTGTATGAAATCAAATACCTTCAATACCGTCTCAAAACTTATTTAAGATCAACTATGATGCAGAAACAGATTTTAATTCTACACATCCATAAAGAGCATACAGCTCTTCTAAACCTGCACAATGTTTTAAAAGTGGTCGTGAGGAACATTATCACGCCATTAATTTTATATTTCATTGTTAACTAAACAATATGCTAAAGAAATGTTTTATTTCCATGTTAACTAATATTAATATAAATTTATAATTTACACGCTATACTAAAGTTTAAATAAGAATTTGCCCCTCCTGGAAAAATTTGGTTCCTACGCGCCTGAATAAATGCCATGAGAGTATAGCAAAATCATTTTTCTAACGCGGTGCTTACACTATTTTTTTCGTATATATTAGAATTAAAATTTGAATTTTTTGCGGCATAATATACTGATTTAAAAACGTCTAGAAAAACATAGTAGTCTGATTCTCAGTAACAAAGTAAAATAACTTGACAGTTATTTTTTTTTGTACATTACAACCTCAAAACAAATTAATTTTTGGAGATCGATTTGCAAAACAATGGATCTAGATGATGCAAAAAACATGGAAAATGATTTAGAAGATAAAAAAAATATAAAAAAAAAATATATCATCACGGCATATTACCCATTTCTGAGTGTGCCACAATCTGCTTTACCACAGATATCGGTAATGATGATGACATATTTGTACTGTGCGGGCGCTTACCAGACGTCACCTCACAGACACTCATTGTTGGTGTGGAGAGTGCACCACAGGGGTCACTTTTATGCCATTTAAAATCGAAATATTTAGCGTCGGTCGGAATCGAACCCGGTTCCCCAGGTTCGCGACCAGACACTCCGGCATACGAGATAGAAGAAATATAATAAAAATTAAAAATAAACAATTCCTTGTGTCAAAATGTATTTTAATGATAAAACCGTTGCTACGTAGTAATAGTTGCTATTTCATAGGTGTACGTGATTTGATTAATATGACAATATGAATTATTTTATATTCCTACTTTAGTTACTAAGAAATGATTTAAAAAAATAATGTAAAAACAAATATGTATTATTATTTTGCATTTATTTATTTTCTAACTGAATTACATATTATATTTTTACTTTACATGCATATATTATAAACATTATAATAAAGACAACTACTCCATTGGACCACAGGATAATTGATTCTAGTGGTAAATCAATTCGGCCAGAACAGAAAGATCAGCCACATGTAGGGATGCATTCGGGCATTTGAGGTTTGGATCTACTTAGCCCGAAAATAAAAATTGCTGGCCCGACTCGAAGGTCGACTCGACAAAAGATTAGTCGGCCCGGCTTGAAAATTGACTCGAAATCGAGCCGGGCTTCGGAACGGATCGGGCCGGGCCAAAGCTCGAAATCGAGCGCATCCCTAGCCACTAGCTGGAGTGTTAATCCTTTTTGATAGCGTACAGTGTCTAGGTTAGCAACTATACTCATCACACCGTGGAATAGGAAGAAATGGGGCTAACCAGAACGTCATAATGATAGCTATAGTCAAAACTATTGCATATGCATACTTCATTTCGCTGAAATAATGTGCAAAAATATAATTTAATAATAATGTAATATACTTTATGTCTTACTAGTATGTTATTGTTTTATAACAACCTCAACATTAGGTCCGTTATTGAGTAAATAATGCCCTAGGGCGTATTAAGTTGCTATGGTAATGTTGACAACAAATTAAGGTTAATAATATTGATACTAACATAAAATGCAGTTAAGGTTACGAAGCATTGTGAATTGTAGTCATTTATAATCATATTTGTTTCATCACAAATACAAGCCAGCATACTTCTTATTCTTAGCAATAACATTGCTCGTCCATATTGACAGAAAAATACCACAAGAAATATATTTTTTCTTTGAAAAAATGCTTTGTTTACAGAAACAAAATATTACCTAGATACCGCATTCACAGGCTACTTTGTAAGTTGTATTAAAATTTTGTGATTTATTATTTTTGTTTGATAAATTCTAGTCCGACAAAATGTTTATTGAGAATTTCTAGTAAGACATAAAACGTTGAAGGCACCACGGGTGTTAAACGACAATAATGCCTTCGGTCAACGTACACTGTTGACCTCAGGCATTATTGTCCTTATAACAACCCTTGGTACCTTAATTACTATTGTTGCAACTTACATAAATAAATAATTTACCACAAGTGGTTTCCCTATTTAAGCGGGTAATAGTAACTATAGTTAATCACATTTTCCTTTTTCTTTTATAGGTTTATTTCGGTTTATCTCTTTTCGTTTTTATTTTTGTTACTTAATGTACCTACTAAATATATTATTATTAGATATGGGAATTGCTTGAAATATGACTATTATCAGAGTTGACGCAAAACATTTTTCACTTAAAGACCTGGCCTGTCTACGTTTAAGGTAGTACGATCATTAGAGATCATAGATAAGAAGCTGAAATTTTAATATGTTATTAACCTAGTATTTACATAAAAATTTATTTTTTGAGAGAGATCTGAAGTGTAGTTTTTGAGTAATTAATTTTTGAAAATTGGATATTTAACATGTAGTCAAGTAGTCAGTAGAGAATCTCGTGCAAGACGCACATTTTTTTTATATAATTTAACTACAACTGCTATAAAGATACAAAAAAAACTGTAATTGTATTAATGAACTATAAAAATTACAACAAAGTATTCTGACGTGCAGTTCTGAAGATATTGAATATAAGTAACTCAAAATTATTTAAAATTTCTGTCATCCATACTGACAAATAAATGACATATTCGACTAGTGAACGTTTTTTTTTTTTAAATTTATAACACAATAACTGTCGGTTTTTAACACATATAATAACTACAAAAGACGAAAAATTCAAAGACATAAACACAATAACTATCTGAGGGGTTTTCAACACATACATGAACTACAAAACACAGAAAACATAAACTCAATAATTGTGTGAATGGTCTGAATTGTTCTAATTCAAAATGATAAATAATGTCAAAATTCGCGCCAACTGCGCTAACAAATGCTGGTATCCGCCATTTGCGATGCGCTATTGCCAGATTCACGCTAGATTAATTAATAATAAAGTAAATCCGATATAAGTAGTTTTAAGTAACATCTAAATTTAAGTTATTAATTTACATCTTAACATTATTTTATTTTAGTTAAAAAAAATCTACATATTATTATGACTTACAGAGTACTGACCGTACTACCTTAAATGGGCGCTGAAGAACAAAGTACGATCATTTAATAAGTAATATTACTTATTAAATGGTATAATGTAAATCAGGATTTATCGCATATTTATTTCATACCACACCTTTCCACTTGTAATTCAGAAAGCGTCATTTGTAATTCTGAAAAATCAATTTAATTTCAGAACTCGTCAAATGAAATTCAGAATTGTCAATTTAATTCCAGAAAACGTCATTTGTAATTGAGAATAGTCAATTTAATTTCAAAATACGTCATTTGTAAATCAGAATAGTCAATTTAATTTCAGAAAGCGTCAAATGTACGAGTAATTTAGAAAGCATCATTTGAAATTCCGAAAGTGCCAAACGTAATTCAGAAACATAAATAAATTTAGAAAATTCATGAAGAAATATATTTTTACTTTATTTTGTTTGGTATCACTTTCTTTGAATAATTTTCAGATATATTAAAAGTAGGACGAAAAACGTAATTTAGCAAATAAAATTTATGAGTAGTTACGTACTTTTATGTTAAAAATGTAGGTAATTAAGAAGATATACTCGTAATTCTCATTATCTTTTTTTGTTCGTCTTTTATTATTATAGATTATAGTAGGTTCTTATTAATTTAGATAATACATATGAAATATAGTACATTATGGCAATTATCAAATAAAATCTTCATCACTAAAAAATAGTTCTTTGATATTTGGATAGACTGCTAAATTAAATCTATTTTAAAAAATTCACGGTGCAGTCACTCAGGTTTTATTATTTTTTGTCATATCAGAAAATACACAGAGAGAGAAAAGTTTACTATTGCATGTATCTTTATGAAAAAAAAAAAAAAAAAAAAATCACGTTATCGGCCTGGCCATTAAAAGTTACGGTCTAATCAATGTTGGGACACCGAAGTTTCACACACTAGTGATTCACTAATAATAACAAGTACAATCTTAAAAGATGATTTAGAACCATATGAACTGTCATACCGAATTTCTTTCAAATCGAATGAAGCGTTGTGTTATTATAAGCAAAATTAATTTTTTTTCAAAGAACTTTGAAGCAAAATACTGGCTAAATGGTACACTTTCCTGTAGAAGCAAGTTTAGTTAAATCGTCTTATTTTAGCGTCAGGAATCTGTGGTTAAGCCATGTCCCCCTATTTGAGAGACACCCTTATTTTACTGATAAATTCAAAAAGATGTAACCAAAATTTTTTATTTTTAATTGACAAGAATATGCTCAGTTTAGTAGGGAATTCGCTTGTAATTTTTAATACTCAGGACTCGTACATTTTACAGATAAAATATTTTTATTATTGGCGAAGTATGGTTTCACGAATTTATATTAGTTATTTAATGCATGTAAAAACGGTCGGCTCTCAAGCGCCATCTGCTATTTCCTTACGTGAAATAAAGTATAGGATAGAATTAGAAGGAAAGTAAAAAACAAATATTATTTTGCATTTATCTATCTTTATATAAATGATTTACACATTTTCTTACTATGTATGGGCTACAGTATAATGGGCTACTTGCATGGTACTGAAAATCCGATTTCTATCACTATATACGTAATGTTACGTTGAGAACATATATAAAAATATAAATTTTATTTTAAAAAAGTTATTTGTTTTTTAGTAAATTAAGACAGAAAATTTTCTGTGACGTCATTATATTGAACCGAGGAAGAGAACCATGTTTAAGAATGTAACTTATAGATGGCATTGCGTGCGAGAAAGTTTTAATTTGAATTTGACATTTTTCTCTCTCTGGGCTCTCAAATATATTAATTACTTCACAAATAAACACATAGGTAGTTACATGTAATTTAAAATATCGATACGAAAAAAACAAACTAAAATACTAACCTTCAAACTATTGTTGAAACGTCAAACAAGAAATCTACATTACCCATACAAACAAACGCTATGACTTTACGATCACTCATTGGTGCGGCGTAATTCTACGTCATACATGGCGGTAATTCAAATAATCATATTTCATTATTTATTTTCTGGCTAATTAATAAAAAAATTGTCAAAAGAAAAAATAGGGGTAGCAAGTTTTTATATGCTCTTCAAAAATATGAAATAAAAAAAAGGTGAGCAAGTAGCCCATTGTAAACTTCATAATATAGACAATTATTCTATTCGTCTAATCGTTTACTAGTACTGGTAACAAGTCAATTTATTAAGCACATTGTGGACAGTTACATCCTATACGGATAGCCTTCTGTGGTGGCGAACAGGCTACGGGTCGACAATCAAAGATCACAGCACACACTGGGCGAGTAGGAGTTACAATTTGCGCAAACGACAGGATCAAGATAACAGCTATAGTGAAAACTATTGCAAACTTCATTTTTCTGAAATAATGCGTACAATAGAATATTGTGTTATTAGGAGTAAAAGTGATGCATGCAATTGTCCGACTCGCTAGCACTCGTCGTGCAAACTTACATGCTCGCCACGCAATGACCCTTTTATGCCAGTGAATAGACTATAAAAAAAACAATAAAATTTTATATGAAACATTTTTTTCACTTTCTAATAGTTACGATGAAGTTATTTGAAAACTAAGTATTGGCTAAAGGCGCCATAACTTTTGTCTCAGTACAATTACTTGGTTTTTCTTGAAAAACAAAAACACATCTAAGATTACCTCTGAAAGGTGAACAAAATGTTTCATTTAATCAAAGTCGTAAATCTTACAGTTTTCGAGATAGCAGAGGTAAAGGCCAAAAAAACTCATTTTTCATTGCCTTATATCTCGGAAACAATTGAAGATCGGACCCATGTTGATTAAGCTTTTTTAACTCATTTTGGTCAGTACTATATGCTCTCATAATTTGACACTTATTTTTTAACACCCAGTAGTTTTTCTTCAAACGTACATATTTAAATAAAATAATCACAACTTGACGTTACAATATTTATAAAATTTTACGTGAAGGACGTTTGCTAATTTCAATTGCTCTGCTGTTATGGATACTTTCGTATTTGTTCATTTTTTGTTATAAATATTCAAACAAGTGAAAATTTTCACGTTTTGACGTTAAATAAAAACTTTGCAATTTTATATTATATTATAAAATTTGACAGTTATTGGCGGGTTTTAGTAACTTTATTCTTAGGTTATCTAGTGTATAGTGCAAATTGGGGCGGCATGACAGGTTTCTATTTTACAAGTTATTTCTTATTCGCTTATTTTTATAGTTGCTATGGATATTTATTTATCTATTTCATTTATTTATTTACCTATTTCCACTCCGACGGCGTAAAAATGAAACTTCTACTTTGTCAATCAAGTCACAAAAGATGCCATTTTTATGACGTTTGAAGAAAAATACAATTTTTGTGCAACCGGGAGGAAACTAAAGGCTCGTTCATAGCTACGAAAATACGAAATATAAATAACATTATAAATAAGACTTAATGGTTGGTGTTCACAGTTTCGAAAATAAAACGTAAGTTAACTTCAACTGTCATTAATGCCCGGTTGTGTCAGAGCAACTTAAGATTTAAGTCGTTGCTTGTTCCTAAGTTCCACCTTAAACCGTGCAGCACGGAAAAATGCCAAATTTTGTGAGACGTAAGTAGTACTTAAATGTAATTCGAAAAAAAAAACGGTAATTTAATGTGGCTATGTGTCATATTTTAGTTGACATATCGGTAAGTCGTGGTAAATTTGTTTCGTTTTGGGCTGTTACGGCGTGAAAATTAAATGATGTGAAGAAGAAACGAATAAATTATAGCAAAGAATAGTATAGCTTGTCCGCGAAATTCTTTCGCGCCCTCAAGAACGCTAAAGAGTGATTTCGCGGCCTTAATATACAAATAATAACTATTAATAACATTGTAATATAAATTATTTCAACTTACAGTACCGGCCAAATGTATATCACCTTTAAGTTTTTTCAACATAACTAAAATTATAGAGCACTGATTATTATTAAATGAAAATATATATTGATGGTAGGTGTAATTAACTTAATATAAAAACTTTTCAGTAAATAATAATAACGATAACGTGGCAAAAATAATTTTTTTCGAAATTCTGAAAATAAAAAATATTTAATAAAATTATTAATAAATAATTAACACAAAATAAAATTAATATTTTGTCGCAAATCCTTTTGCGTCGATCACAGCTTGGATGCGTCTTGGTATAGATGCGATGAGTGCATCGATTGTTGACTGAGGGATCTTCCTCCACTCCTCCTCAAGTTGGGCGAACTTCTTGGCTGCGCTTGCAGCTCGTTTACCAGCCAAACGTCTTGCCAGCTCGTCCCAGAGTGGTTCAATAATATTTAAGTCGGGTGACTGACTTGGCCATTTCAAAAGAGTCACACGACGGCGTCGGAACCACTCTTGCACATCACGCGCCCTGTGTTTCGGATCATTATCCTGCTGATAAATGAAGCTTCGACCATGAAGACGCTTCGCATATGGAAGCATAACATTTTTGAGGATGTCTATGTACATTTTCCGATCCATAATGCCATGAATTCTGTGAAGAAGGCCCATACCTTTCGCCGAGAAAGCCCCCCACACCAAGACTGAACCGCCACCATGCTTCATAGTCGGCAGTTGATATTTCGGATTGAAACGTTTGCCTTCAGGGCGACGAATCCATTTTATTCCGTCACTACCAAACAACATAAACTTACTTTCATCGCTCCAGATGACGTTTGACCATTGCTCAGATGTCCAATTTTTATGCTCTTTAGCCCACTCCACTCGCACCTTCCGATTTTTGGCAGAAATGAACGGCTTCTTCACGGGTCGCCGTGCATTCAGTCCTGCGGCCTGTAGGCGACGGTGTATGGTCCGTATGGATGGATTAGGTTGACCAGGAGTCGCTATCTCCTTCGCAATATCTGGCGCTGTAAGACGTGGATCGCTGCGGGATACTCGGAGGATATTGCGATCGACGAGGGAAGTAGTGCAACGTGGTCGGCCGCTTTTCTTCTTCTCAACATAGCCTCCTTGGATGTTCCAACGCTTAATAATTTTACTCACCGTTGATCTGGAGATGTTAAACTGCTGCGCGAGCTCCTTATGCGTCCGCCCTTGTTTCCGGCCTTCTATAATGGCTTTTTGTTGTCGTTCGTCTAAATTTCCAGCACCTTTTGTCCTCGCCATATCACAAAATAATGAAGAACGCAAAATGATACGTTTATAGCGATAGACACAACGACAGAATAAGCGAGAAAAAATAAAGAAATTCAATAAATAGCTTGAAATACATGATATTTTTTGTAAAATCTCGTCGCACATCATGTACAAGTTCGAACCTACATCAGATAAATACTGTTAAATTTTTACCGCATTTGATTTATTTTTATAAAAGTTATGCTGAAAAAACATAAAGGTGATTTATTTTTGGCCGGTACTGTACACAAATAATTTAACCACGAATAGTTCCTTTTTATGTTAGTAATAACAACTAACTTTACATTTGACTTTTTCTTTTATAAATTTGCTTATCATTTTTGTTTGTTTGTTATTTTATATTATACCTACTTCTATTATCTAAATTCAGAGTCGTGCCCATAGTAATTCATAATTACGAAAAATAAATAAGTAGTATATAAACCATTATGTTAATTTTATCTTCTTAATTACATTATGACCATAAAAATACACTGATAAATTTAATTTGGTTAATAGGATTTGTTTTTTCTTTGAATTCTGAATTTATTAGGAAATTTTCCGAATTGCTAGTACAAGTGTAGTTAAATATATGGAATGCCGTTTTAGCATTTATTCCCACATTTTAAAACAGTCATACAAATTAATATATCGAAAAAATAAACTCTCATTAAAAAGAAAGATGTAAACTGATTGTTGAATTAAAATATTTGTTGATAATATAATTACAAATTTTTTAAACAAACATTTTAAATCAATAGTCAACACACAACCTTCATTTTAACATTAGTTTAATTTTATGTTTATTCAATTTATATGATTGTTGTTAGTCCCTAAACAAACGTAAAAATTCAAGTATCATAGAAATGAAATAACATTTATATGAATGAATTAAATTGACTCTGTATTTTCACGACACATAAATTAAAACGATTGTTTATTTCTGTGATACTTGAATTAAATTGTTTGTTTCATTCTACGATACGTGATTTAATATGATTGTTGATAATTTTATTTTAAAAGGCACTGTCATATAAATTCATGTATCATAAAAATAAACTCTTATTAAAATGAAAGATGTAAATTAATTGTTGTATTAAAATGTTTGCTGATAATACAATAACAAATTTTTCTAACAAATTCTAGATAATTTTTTTAAATGTTTCTTTTTAATGAGAGTTTATATTTTCGATACATTAATTTGTATGACTGTTTTAAAATGTGGGAATAAATGATAAAACGGCATTCCATATAAATATGACTTTTGCCATTTTGTTGTTAAATAAATAAATAAATATATCATCACGGCATTTTACCCATTTCTGGGTGTGCCAATCTGTTTTATTACATTTTATTACGTCACCTCACTGGCACTCATTGCTGGCGTGGAGAGTGCACCACAGGGCTCACTTTTGTACCATTTAAAATTCGAAATATTTGGCATCGGTTGGGATCGAATCCGTCTCACCAGATTCGCGACCAGACACTTAGGCACTGTTATAAATATTAAATATTATTTAAATTGTTGCGCCGCTTGTACGTAAAATTTTAAGTAACTACACGTTAACAAAAATTCATAAGAGGATTTAATTCTGACTTCACTGATAAAATATTTTCATATCACAAAACGAAAAAAAGGCATAGTTTCATTACTATTTCAATGAAAATTAATGGGGTTAATAATGATGAAAATGATTTAATAACAACATCTTTCATATCTTAATAAGTAAAGAAAATAAGTTATTTTACTTCAAGATTGTTATTATTATTATTGCTGCTACTCGTATACTTATATAAAAGTGATTTTTGCTCCTGCTATAATGATTTCTTGTTTTCTTTTTAGCAGAAACATAGAGTTAGATAAAATAAACTTTTACTGAAATGAACAAGATTTGTTAAAAGTTTTGTTAAATTCCGAACGCCTTTGGTAAGCTTACACAAGAAGTGCCTCTTTTTTAACAACCTATGTTAACCAATGTTAAACGTTTCAAGGAAGAAGAGTTTTTTTAGATTTGACACGAAAAAAGTTAAACGTTTCACTTCATATCAAAATCAGGAATGCCGGATGCACTTCATTTCGAGCTTTGGCCCGGCCCGGCCCGATTTTGAGTCAATTTTCGAGCCGGGCCGGCAAATTTTTTGTCCAGTCGATCTTCGAGTCGCGCCGGCAATTTTTATTTTCGGGCCGAGTCGATCCAAACCTCAAAGCCAGAATGTATCTCTAAATGTAATTATCAGAAGTAATATCATAAGACCTCCTGATTTTATCGATACATTTTTCTTATGCACGAATTTTTTTTGCTTAGCAACAAATACGAAAGCAAACAGCATGGTAAATCCCAACTCCAAAGGAGGAGGGGTTTTACCTAATGTCAGTTTGCTTGAGCGATTTTGCTTGAAAGCAAAAAAAATGAGTGCTTAAAAATAAAAGTTTATCTGAGAAAACTGAGAGGTCGTGTGGTATTTGATGAGATAAATTCCAAAGACAACGCAAAATGAAAATTGACACATTAATTGTCACAGTGACAGTTATAAACAATAACAACTGTTTATTTACTTCGTAGCGGAAAATAATCGGAGTAACGGGGTTTTATCAGCTATAATATCCCGAGGACATTGATAATTACGAAATAATTTTATTACAGTTACCTAAAAGCAACGTGCTTGAGGTAGTCGTGATAAATTATAAGTATTTATCAATGATCGAGGGGTATTCAGTGAGAAAATTTTTTGCAATTTTAATTAAATTTACGAAGAATTTGTATTTAGCAGAATTTTTTTTATTATAAAATCACCCAATAGATGTCAGATAAGATTGACGTTGACAGTACAAGATGCCAAGACACGTTCAGTTTTATTATACAAACGTTTAATAGTAATAATAATAGAATATTTTCTAATTTTTAATTATAATAGAGTGTTTTATTGTGAGTGTGACAGTGTATTTTATTAATAGAAGCCTTAATTTCACTGTCATACCGTGAAAACGTCATTTTCTAAATAAAACAATCTTTAATTATCTGTCAAAAAGTGTTTGTTACTTATCAACTTAATGGCATAAGTGATAATTGTCTTAGGATAATTATCAGTGTAAGTTTGTTTTGATTGGTTACTTTCGCACACGTGATCAGATATGCAGGAATTCAATTGGATAATTTATTAACCAAAAAATTTTCTGTAATATTGTTCCCATTGGTTGAATTTTCAAGTGTTTTGCATCATGATTGGTTAAAAAGTAGTGGTTGGAATTTATCGTTATTAATTATATATCTGATGCATGTATAAATGTTTTGTTACCTATTTTCAATTTTTTCCTACTAAAATATAAATAATAAATGAAATAACACTTCCATATTCTAAAATTTGACATTAACGGATTGAATACCGCCAAGTAAATCCTTATCGTTCACGAACTATTTAAAATAACAACAATGCGATTTCAATATAACGACAATGGTTTTACAAAATTCGCTTTTTGAAAATTATCGTTATTTAACATCTTTTTCATCATAACGATACGTTATGATATAACGACAGTCTTATGCCCATATTCAAAAACACTCATAAAGTTTCAAAACTGTTTGACAAATAGAATCAAACTTGACAAATAAAATTTCGTTTTTTCTTTCAATGTGGACTGTTTTTATTGGATAAAAAATATAACGAATGTTTATGAATACGGGCATTAGTCAATCGCTTTTACAAAATGTAATTGGGCTAAGGGTGCATTACACAATGACGTTTTTCTTTTCAAGTGACTTGAATAGTTTTCTCTCTTGCACAATGACATGACTGCAAGAGAGGCAAATGAATAGACTTTTCACGAAAAATTTTTAAAGAAAAACTGGAACATGCGCTTCTTTTTCTTAAAAGTCTCTGTAAATTTTAACTGTCAAATGTCATTTCTGTTTATATTTTTGATGTATTCAAGTAGTGTTATAAGTGATCGATATTAAACTGAAAAATGGCAAAATGGGATAGAGAAGTAATTGAAATCTTGGTGGCTATATACGAAAAATTCAAGTGATGAAAATCAATGTAGGTATAACTTAAATTTTGACACTTGGATATTTTAATTCACGCAAAATTTGATCGTGTAAATATACTTGTAAGGTCACTTTTAATGACACTTTTCAAGTCACTTGAAAATAATAACTTCATCGTGTAATCCACGCTTTACTTTTTTTTAAACGGAAAAGCAGGCCTTTCGGGGAGGTCTATGCTTACGTTATCATTGATATTTGTATAGGTACGTAAATAGTTCTTTATATTTTTATTGTTATAGGCTCCACGTAAACGGACATCCAGAAGTGAACATAGCATCAGATACACCGAAAAAATATAAGAAGATACAACTGATTAACCAAACTCTGTGAAAAATGTTTTGATTGTCCATTACTTTACCATTTGTTTTAATTGTTATTAACATTATAATCAGTAATAGTTTATAAATAAATATATATATATGAACACAAGAATCCGTGACAGGAATTTTGCATGGGAGAACAGCTTTTTTAAATATCATATATCCACCAGAAGTACCTTAATTTGAAACTCTTAACAGTTTTTCTCAAAAAAAAAAAAATAGTTAAATATCATTTTTCACATTTTAAGTTAATAAATATTAAAGAATTCTCTATGAATCAGTGGCGGCTATTCGGGTGAAGAAGGTGAAGAGCAACTTCACCTGTTATTTCAGAAAACAAAATATTTAAAAAAAACATTAATTTCACATTATTTTTGTTTATTATGTACTATAAAGCCTGAAATAAACATTAATATAATTTAAAAATGAAATTATCTACTAAAAATTATATAAACTGATCGTTCGCAACCCGCATTACATGAAGAGTAATTCAAATTTTGAATAAACTCTTCACAGTTGCGCGCGCAGCTAGCGTTTATTGGCTAGATAGAATGGTTGCCACAGCAACGATGCTCCCCCCTGCGGTTACAGGAGCGAAAGGTGAATACCACATTTCGAACTCTGCACCACCGATCAGAAATCTGCACCTCGTCTCCACATTCAAATTGATGCATTGAAGTTTGCTTTTTAAAACAATTTGAATAGTTATTATTTTATTTATTATAATTTTAACTTATTTAGAAGGTAATACTAATATATTTGTAAATGAAAATAAATTCACATTAATATTTTATTGTTAATATTAATACTTTAAATCTTTAACAGATTGCACATTGTATATTTAAATCATCAGAATGAATCTGCATAATGATATTATTTGAAATTTATTGGAAACACCGTTCTGTAGATGGATAGATGATAATAAAAAAGATGTATTGGCAACCAACCCCAACATTAAATTTAAATAAAATAAAAAATATTAAAAACTGTGGAAGAACGCACAATCTACATTTTAAATCTGCCTCGTGTAATAAATTTTCCTGGTTATGTGGTAGCTTTTATTTGCAAAAACTTTTTTGAATGATAGGCGTATTTATAAAGTATTACTTAAATATAATTATGTTTTGTTTATAAATATTTTTTTGATTTAAAATATATATTTGAATTTTACCGTACGTAATAATTACAACAGTTTCAGTAATAGGATTCCAGCTCATTCGAATTAAAGGAAAATATTAAAAAATAGGAATGTATATGCTGAATAACGAATATTAATAAAAAAAAAAAATGAAATGGTATAATTGAAATATTTCAGAAATAAGGGGTTTTTTGTTATAGCGCTTCGACACGTATATGAATTCTATATATAATATTTTGATTGGCGACCGAAAGACCGCCTATATATGCATAACAAATAGCGTGTTAGGAGGTGGAGGTTACTACCAATGGAAGTTAAGAAATTCAAATTCGAAAGGAGGGGCTAATATTCATGTACTGCAGTTTTCAAACAGTTTTTATTTTAACATAAATTTCTTGCATTAAACTTAATAATTTAAATACACTTGTAATTATAAAGTATGTAGACTTATACAGTGTTATAATATTCATTTATTTTATGTAAATATAACTTAAAATAGCATATATTTCAAGAACATTTAGGTCCATGATGAAAACAGTTTGATATAAAGACACATATGCGTGACGTTACGTCAATCTTTTCAAAATTCGGGAGACCATAAGTCGCTTATTAATAGGAATTTTTTCACCGGATTTTCATCAATAGTCTTAGTTTTCCTAATATTTTCAGATGAAATTATATATAAAAAAAAAAAAATGGTGGAATTCCCCATTCTATTCTATACTTCATTTGGTTTAAGAATGCAATAGTGGGCGGAGCTTGACGATAGTGGTTTACGCAGCAACATTTTACATGTTTATAAGATTAAATACGATATGAAGCAAATAACGAACGCGGTTGAGGTTTATAATTAACCGAGTTCGTTATTTGCATATCGGCCGTGTGTGGCGTTGAAGATTTTTCTTACTCGTATAAATAATTCTTAAAAACGAACTTACTTATCAGCACCATGAAAGTTAACCATACCTCAAATATATGAAACAGCCGGTATAACTGTATAATTCACTAATAAATAAAGAACAAATACTTCCTTTTAAATAATGTAGCACTTCAGATCAGTTTACATTTAAAAATTTATAAACTTTAGTGATTTATTTCCCTGTGCCTTTACACTATACTGGCTTATCGGCACGAAGAAAGTTGTATATCTAAAATATATTAAAGGGCCGATGTATTAAATATTTCTCTATAAATATAGAACAAATATTTACCTTTAAACAATTCAAACTTGTTTACATTTAAAAAATTATGAACTTTATAGGTTTATTTTCATATGGCTCATACTATATTGAGCTTCCAAATTATCAAAAGATGGCGCTGACGTCAAACGTCAAAATTCAAACGAATGGTACATTTTTCGCTGGCTTCCATAAGAGTACAATTGGTGTGAGACTAATTTTCGTAGTTTTTAATTTAATTTCGGATTTAGTATACTGTTTTTTTTTCTTGTTAATTTCGGTAGAATTGAGTTTGATCTTTCTTGTAGTAACAATTTAGTGATAGTTTTAATAATATTTTAGTTAATAGGGTTAATTTTAGTAAGTATTTGTAGGTTAAGAGTATTTTAGTCATATTTTAATAAACAGTATATTAGTTTTTTTAATAAAAAAACATTTGATTTCCTTTATATAGATTGTATTTCATTGCCGTAGTTGTTCATATATCGTATTAATTTCTATCTACTACATAGCTTTACTTTTATTTAATTGTTTTTCTTTCATAATGAACAATTTTCTTTGCTTAGATTTAGATACTATTTGTAGATTTGCGAATTGTAGTGTATCATCTAGAAATATGGTGGGAGGCCAGCAAGTAATAAATATTGGCCACATAATATTATGTGGTAAATATTTTCGGAGAAAACTCCATCGTAACTTTAACCTATAAATTGCATATCTCCTAATTTGTTCATTAAATTTTTAAAAATCAAAAACTTACCTGTTATATTAGCAGTAATTCAGATCCTACTAAGAATAAAACAATAATAGCCGTAGATAAAAGCGTATTAAAATTCGTATACAAGTAAATACAATCCCTGAATAAAACAACCACCTTTGTACATGTACACTTCACTCAGTTCAGAAAACTGCCACCAGTGGCGCATTGCAATTTTGGAAGCCCAATAAGTTCTGTCGGTTCTGTCCAATGACACCTACTTCGCCGGGCATATTGTAAATACGGTGCTGCCTCTATCGGTCATTTTCGTTGCCAATTTTGCTTCTTGCGATTCTATTAGTTGCTATGCGCTGTTTACACAAACACAATTTAAATAAATGTCAATTACAATTTCATTCTTCGTACATGCTGACCATTATTTGTTCTATTGTTTTTTAAATTTTACCTGGCTATTTTCCTGTATTTATTCTCTTACGGTTTTGTACAATTGGTGTTTCTTCTCAAACTTCGAAAATGTTTTGGTGTAAAACAGACTCCTAAACTACGCCCCAATTAACTGTCAAAATTCTTTCGTTATTTCAAACAGAGTATATTAATGTGGAAAGAGGTGGCTTGATTTACCTATGCAGGTAAAAATTTAATAAATGAAAATATTAAATACTTTAAAATTAGATTATATTTTTTCACTTAATTACAATTATTGTACATATTTACACGTGACCATGAAAATAAAAATCATATACATATTACATGTTAGGTAAATTATATAGTTATATATCAGTAAAATTATTTAAATATAAAATATGTAGTTTTAGTGGTTATTTCTTTTTCGTTTTCCCTTTAGGTAACAGTCAAGAACTTTGCAATTTCCTGTGGAAAAATATAAAATATTATTTATTTAACTATTCATTGTTGTAATGTAGAGTTATACATATACAACGAACTTCGAGCATATACTGACTAGAAAAGTAGTTCCCTATACTAACGCATAACATGTTGTGATCGGAAAATATGCAGTAGAAGGGATTTGTGGGGCTGGAAGTCATGGTGTATTGCGGGCAGCTTTTTGTTGTGTTATACGTCACTACTTGTCATACTCGAAGTATGTATTTATTTTGTGATTTTTTGTATCTTTTTTCATATTGCAATATGGTTTTATACTGTGTTGTCAGATTTCAATGAAAAAATAAAGAAAGTGTGGAAATTTCGTTTCATGTGTAAATAATTGGGATTTTTTTACATTAATATAATAAACAAAATGTAACTTTTAAGTTTCTTACTAATAATGAGGTAAGATAAAAGAACCTAGGCATTACTTTGTAAAAAGGTAGTACAAATATTACGATAATATGCAGCCCACAATACACCATGGCTTCCATCCCCGCAAATCTCCCCAACGGCATATTTTCCGATCACAATAAACACCGTAAGACGGCCTTTAGTCAATATATGCTCGAAGACCACGAATATACTAATAATTTTTGTTTATTAACTACTATATTAAAACAAAACAAATTTTAAAATTTTATATTGAAAATTCTTTTCGATTTCTTACCTTCACGATGCCGATGATTATAATTAAAAAACATTATTTTTTCTTTGGTAGTTTTAAATTTGAAATCTACTGTCCATCGATTTACAGAAATCTTTTTAAAGACTAACTTGGGTAACACTTTATTCCTACTCTTGCTTCTCTTATTTTCACCCCAGTTATTATTGTAGTATTGTTGAGACATTTTTTTTTTGTCTAAAATGTTGTGTTACTAAATAACTATTTGAAAACAAAAAGGAAGAATTGGACGAAGATAACAATTTCACTTGTTTATTTTCTGAAATGAGAGATCAGTTTCAAAGCTTATCATTATGTTTTCAATAAATACCTTAACACAATTTGTAGCAAGTACTTAATATCACAGTCACAATTTGTTTTGTTAATCATAACCTAAAACCTATCTCAACGGCTGTATCGTCGACAGTGTTGGGCGCGTTTGGTAGAATAGTGGGAAATAACCCTGAAATAACGTAACATCGTAACATCATCTCGTGGCGGAAAGTAAAGTTACCCGTGTAATTATTTCAATAATTATTATATGAATTAACAATAAAATAAAATTAATAAAAAACGTTAAACAGAGCGAAATTCCTAAATAAATATATACAAGAAATAAAATATTGAAATAAACAACATTTTATGCTAAGGCCCATTTACCAATATACGATAGTTTACAATCATAATAATCACGAAAGTGCGAAAGTACGCTGTCTGCACGTTATTGTTTTCCTGAGAGATAGCGTTGAAAAAAAAAATTACAGAAAATGAATTATTTGTATTAATTTCTGACGTCAAAAAGTTTAAATAATGTAGTATACTGCGGAAAAAACAGATCCGTTTTGCTTCCTCGTACGAAATAAAGGACATATTGTAATCGTAACTAATTTCGTCGTGACGTCTGCACGTACGTACGTATCTCGCATAACTCAAAAACGGTAAGCCGTAGAAAGTTGAAATTTTGAATTTAGGACTGTTATAATATCTAGTTGTGCACCTTCATTTTTGGTCATTATATAAGTTCCGGAAGTGGTACTTTACTTGAAGCTTATAATAGATTTTAATAAAAAACTATATTAAACTATAAACTAAAACTTTTCAAATTTGATATATAAAACTTTTATATCAATGGGAATAACATAATAGATTTTGGTTAAAATGGGCTAACCGGCAGTGTTAAAAGTTTTTCTTGAAAAAAATAGTTTTATTTTGATTTTAGAAAATAATGCTTCAAATAAAAGATTTAGGGCCGGTATTATAAACGTCCAGTTAAATTTAGTTCCAAAGTAAATTTAATAAAGTGAACAAATTCGAATCAATTTCTACGTTCTTATGACATTTAAATCATTACTGTCAAAAATTCGCGTTGCATTTGTTCATTGAATTAAATTTACTATGAAACTAAATTTAACTGGATGTTTATAATACCGGCCCTTAGAGAATTAAATTCTGCGTCGATCACAAGTATTATTAAATTAGCCCTTTGTATAAGCGAGATATGTATTTGTAAAAATTATATACTTTTAGGTTTTTGTAACTAAGTTTTGTTTTGTCGTAATTTTTAATATTCTGGTCTTTGTACATTTTTACAGATAAAAAATTTTTTATTGAAAAAGTTTGCTTCCACCAATTTTAATAATGTATTTAATGCATGCAAAAACGGTTGCCTCTCAGCGCCATCTGCTATTTTCTTACGCAAAACGAAGTGTAATGGAAGAAAATGATCAACCATGTTGAATATATCCGCAAGGCAGTAATCGCGGACATGTCTATTCCTGTTGAATGGTGTGTACTTTATCCGTATTGAAATATAAATTATTTTTTCGTAGCGTAAACATTTAGAAACAGTGAAATTTATCTAAACTTCTTCTTATGCATTAGTGGCAATAAATAAATGAAACTGTCATCTTCATTTGTTTGTGATGGTAATTTAGGTTAGGATTAGAAAGGTACATAGAAACAAAATGTCTGGCCATGAATATAGTACTAAGGAAGGAAAAGTCTCACGTAAGTATTTGAAGAAAGAATATTTTATACGGAAACTTGTAAGTAACCTAATAGTATCTTAAATATAAGTTATATTAACAAAATATCTGGTTTCAAAGATATGTATTTAAGTAAAAATAAACAATGCCCATAAACCATCCTGTACTAATAATATAATAAATGCGAAAGTAACTCTGTCTGTCTGTCTGTCTGTTACGTTTTCACGCATAAACCGCTGAACCAATTTTGATGCATTTTGGTACAGAGAGAGATTGGACTTTGGAGAAGGACATAGGCTACCTTTTGTCGCAAAAATAAAACTTGAAGGGGGTGAAATAAGGGATGAAAATTTATATGAAAAACCCATCATTTCTCCTGCTGAACCTATTTTAAAGAATTTTGGTATAGAGAGAAATTGGAACTTGGAGAAGCACATAGGCTACCTTGTGCCGCGAAAATAAAACTTGAAAGGGGTGAAATAGGGGATGAAAGTTTGAAGTTTGTATGGAGAACCCATCATTTCTTAAGTTAGGGATATAAAAATTCTTATTTATGCTTTTGGTAAGAAATAAAAAGTGTTTTAGCGTTTTTGAAAAATCATCCCTAAAGGCGCTACAATAGGGGATGATTTCAATTATTTTCTTATCTTTGTATCTATAATTAAATTTTAACCGTTAGCAGATTTTCGATATTTGTCGGATAGATAGCTTGCATCATATGTACATAAGTAAAAGTACCCGAGACATGATTAGAAAAGGGCACTGTTATGTGCGGTGCGGAGATCGGGAGGGCAGTCTCCGAAGTAAATGTGAAAAATTACTGGTACACGTGTATCTAATCCTTTTTTTCTAGCTTTACCAGTGCGAAGCCGGCTAGTTTTTTTATAATGAAACATTATGCAAAGATATGGCCATTAATGAAAACCTGACATGAAAATTCCTTATATTAAGCTAGATATGATTTTTTTTAATTGTGGGAGGAGTTATGACGTCGCGAATGAAAGACCAGTGGCATTGTAACAATATTTTTTTATGGGAGTTTCGCCATTTTTATCACCAATGGAAATGGAAAATGGATAGTTTATGGGCAGGGCGTTGTGCATTTATACATGGGAATTTCAGCGTTCATATTTCTGGCTAATAGGAAGATAATCACATCCATCACATCATAAAATGTTTAATTCGTTTATAATGAAGAATGAATTTTAAATTTCTTTAGCTTTACTATTAAACCTTTGAGACTAATGGGCTACTTGCGTGGTACTGAAAATCCGATTTTTGTCACTATATACTTAATGTTATATTGAAAACATATATAAAAATATAAATTTTATTTTAAAATAATTATTTGTTTTTTACTAAATAAAGAAAGAATTTTTTTTGTGACGTCTTTATATTGAACTGGGGGACGGGAAGCATGTATAAGAATGTTATCAATAGATGGAGTGGCGTGCGAAAAAGTTTTAATTTGAATTTGCCATTAGTTCATTTTTCTCTCTCTCTCTCTGGTCTCTCAAATACATTAATTACTTAATAAATAAACACATAGGTAGTTACTTGTAATTTAAAATATCGATACCAGAAAGATAAACTAAAATACTAACCTCCAAACAATTATTGAAACGTCAAACAGGTGATCTACATTACCCGCACAAACATACCATTACTATGGGACGGCACCACGCTGTGGCTTTACGACTATTCATTGGTGCGGCGTAATTCTACGTCGTACATGGCGGGAATTCAAATAATCAAATTTCATTATTTTTTTTCTGGCCAATTAATAAAAATTTTGTCTAAAGAAAAAATATAGGTAGCAAGTTTTTACCTTCTCTTCAAAAATATTAAATAAAAAAAAGGTACGCAAGTAGCCCATTGAACGCCGCCATGTTGGAGGATTTGGGCACAATTTTAGCTGGAGATTGAAACCTGTCTAGCTACTTTAAAGTTAAAAGTTACTTGATCTTATAGGAAATTTTTCGACAAATTTGATGGTGTTATTCGGAACATTTGAAAATTCACATATCTCGAAAAAATCATCTCAATTTAATGTGTTCACAATTTTTAACTTTAACTGCTCATATCTTTGTAGTTATTAAGGATATCATTCTGATTTTTTCAGATTATTATTTATTTATATTTTGAGATTGTGCTTATATAATAAAAATATATTTGTTTCTAAAATGATAAAAATAATTAAAAAAATAGCATTAGAACACGTTTGTTTCGGATTTTGCAGCACAAGAAACTAAGCGAGAAACTTTTTCTTCCTTACGAGATAGACCCTAATATACAGCGACAAAGTAGTAGTACCTAAATGAATTAAAAAAGTTTTTTATTTGAATTTTTTTTTCCAAAATCTTTACCGGTTTCGAAAAACAAGAACACAAAAAGTTTTTTGTAAACAACAGTTGACAGTAACCTTGAACTTCATATCTTACGAATATAATTTTTAGTTCACAAAAATGTTAATAGATGTCTCATTTTCAATGGAAATGGTTACATTTTCGTTGAATAGATAAGTTGTTATAAATCGTTGAAAAGCTAACAAAATTCTTTTTGACCAAATTATAAATAATACCTATATTTGCCGTCAAATAAATATGGACTGGAGATTTCTACACTGTTGCCAATGTCATTTTGAAAATGAAAAAAATGCTAAGTTATTATGAAGAATCGGCTATACCGCATGGCAAGGAACAGGATGGGAAGAAAGGAATAATTGCAGTCCGTAATTATTTGACGCCGAGTATAATAAAAATATACTAACGGTAAATGGTTAAACATTTCTTACCTATTTTGTTTGTTTCAATTCTATGCTTATCGCTATTTTTGTGCCATAAAGACGTGAAAACCAGAAATCAGTATTATTTCACACCTGGAAGTTGGAAGTTATATGTAAAAATAAAAAGCCAAAATTTACATTTTCGCAAATATATCTAGTGACATTTTTGTCTCCGTATTTCTGACAGTTCTCGAGTTCCTCTTTGTGTTAATTGGATAGCCATAATATGTGTTCAAGGTTGCCTATATGCGTGATTCTAGTTCCCATCCCTCATAGAGAGCTGATTTCAGTTCAGTATAGATACGTAACATGACTGACAACAATATTTGTTTACAATCTACATCACATAAACTTTAAGAATTAATTATGGCCTAATTGTCCTCAATATAAATTTTAAAAATGATAGATTTCATTATCCGCATAGTTAAGCATCGTAATGAATCAAACTGAATCAAAATTATCATACGTAATATAACAAGTGATATGATTATCATCGATTAGGATGGCCAGAAAGTCTTTTTTAAAGAGAACATGTTCTCTTTTTTGATTCAGATCTATTTTTCAAACAAAATCTTCTCTATTGTTCTCTTTATTGACTCCGAAAGTGATGACGTCAAAATCGACCGGGAATTACAAAACCTAAAAGTAGGCTTCCGGTTTCTTAACCGCATCTTGAAAGAGTAGGCGTACCGTACTAGCGTCAAATTTAAATAGCTGTCATCAAAGTTGTTATCCGTAAAGTGTAAATAAAACTTTTTTAGAATTAAAAATTGTTTCTTATAAAGCTAATTTTATAACAATATTTTGCAATATAATCAATTAATAAAATGAATAATGCATATGAAAAATATTGGACATGGAAAATAAAAGAAATAGGTATGCAAAATTTGAAAAGAAGATTATCATATAATAAAATATATTTGTCACATACGTATAAATAACATAAAGAGTGTTAATGAATAAGTGTTATAAATTTGTAGGGTATGTAGGGGATGCAAAAATAAAATAAACAAAATTAGTAACTGTAGTAAGAGATCGTAACAACCAACGAAAATTAGGAAAGATAATGGGGTCATGCAAAAAAAAAAAATGTTGCTAATATTTTTATAAAAATAGAATCTATGACACTTATTATCCATATTGCAACATAAAACATCCCAAAATATAATACTTTTTATTCATAATTTACTTAAAAGATATTCGCGCTACGATTTTCTGTGACGTCATGTATCGGATACTCACACAACGACACTAGTCACACATATATGAAGGTCACAATGTCACAAACTTCAAACGCGAAGTTAAACGTAAGATCAGAGTAAACTAATCAAATATTTATAAAGCTGTCAGTGGAAAAATGCGCTCTATTCAATCTTTTTTGTTTCATAAAGATTTAATTATTTCATTAGAGAAATATTATTTGTAATTACAGGTTTGTGTGCTTGATATATAATTTAATACATAAAAGTGCAATAATTGTATATTTATAATGATAAAACATGGTGAAGAAGAACTGTGCAGTTCCAACTTGTGGAAACAATTTATTAAAAAACCCAAAAAAACTATTTATAAACAATCTTAATTTACATTTTGTCCGCCAGGGTGAACTGGAATCGTTCAGATACATGACGTATGCGCTCACGAGACCTAATTGAGATTTGAAATTGACCCCTATTTTTAAAAAATTATATCTACAAAACAATGCACACAAATGGCATGAAAATATTATTTACATATACTGTGACCGATAGACTTCCAGGAAAAAAATAAAACAGAAAATGTGGCATGACCCCATTACCATTTTATGAGTTTATTAGTAAAAGTTAGCCTATTTTGCTTCTCGTACCTACCTTATAAATTTGTAACACGTATTCATTATAAGCCTTTGTACATATTTACAAAAATTCGATTACATACTTTGTTTATTGTAAAATATTTCAGCTTCCTTATAATGGGTTATTAAAAAATTGTCAAAGCCCCACAAACTTTAAGGATGAATGATGCGTGGGGCATTAAAAAAGCAATCATATGTAATATCTGAAAAGTTTTAATTCCCTTTCTACTTGTATTTTTACCCTCGTAATATTTCTTGGTTTTCTAAATTTGTACCACCGTAAACTATGGTATCATTAAAAATTAACGCCTGGTGGTAAAAGTTCGGCTACTAACAAACCTTTCTCGGCCAGAATTAAATCACCGGCGAGAAAGTGACTCGCAACTTTACAATGATTAAATCCCACTGCTTTTCCAAATTTGGCTAATTCGTTTCTTAATACTTCAACATATTCCTCAAAAACTGTGCGATCAGTGGATCTATGAGGTGTTGAAGGATATAGATCTTCAACTGCTTGCACTGTAGTATCAGTTCTTCGACCAGGAACAAGCCGTATCCGTTACGGAAATGTTGTATGTTGAATAGCTACCGCAACCATGTGATGGCAACGAACGACATGCACACAAATCACTTTCAATGAATTTTTCTTCATTTATACAAATCTGTAAAATTTAATATATTACAAATACGATAAAATTTATGTTTCAAACATGAACTTGCCCCAACATTATAATATTTCTCTTTAAAACTAGTATGCACTTTTCCTTTTCTAATAATATCTGCGTCCTAAACCATTTCATGGGCAATGCCATCACATACCAAATGAACATGGTTTGATTCCACTGCATTTTCACCACGAGCAATAAGTCTCTCTTCTTGAGCCACTGTAATTTGCAAAAGTTCAAAATCGTACCAGATGAGACAACAAGCGCGACTAAAACACTACGAACCGAATTGAAAGTAAAAACGGACAGAATAAGTGATCAGGTGCAGAATACCAATCCTTTGAACACTAGCCTAGGTCTATAATTATAGAATCAGAGGAAAATCTTTTCGTCCTCGCTGAAGAATGACAAGAGCCACAATAACATTATTTCTTGGAATTTATTAAAATTTACTTCAGTATAAGGTTTCGTAAAACAAATTACGCATATATTTTAATTTATTTTTTTACTTTAAATACATAAAACAGGAATATGTTGTAACAAAATCACATTATTAAATTTTCTAGTTTTCAAATAAAACAAATGACAGCTATTTAAATTTGGCGCTAGTTCGGTTCGTTCACAATAAACTCTTTCAAGATACAGTCAAGAAACCGGAAGCCTACTTTCAGGTTTTGTAAATCCCGGTCGATTTTGATGTCACGCTTTCGGAGTCAGTAGGTTAGGTACTTTATTGTTTGTGGTGTGGTGTGTGGTAACATTGCTACAATTTGAATCGGGTCTTCCCCTTGCACTTGTGCCGTGCCCGAAAGACGTACATAGTAGTACATCATGTAGTAGTAGTTCACGATTTACTCGTAGTTTAGTACGTTAGTTATTCATATTACCTTGGTGTTTGGTACCATTATCACAAATTAAAAGGTTAGTACATATCTTTTTATTATAAATGCAATTTAGAATGTAACTTGCTATTTAGAAATTTTAATTAAAGAACTATATATTAATTACATCGTATTGGAAAATAACATTTGTTGTAAAATACATACAGCTCTTTTCTCAAAAAAGTTTAAGCTAATCTCCAATTTTCGATTAATGAATTCTATTCTATTCTGGTATTCCAATATACAGTATACTCGTAAAAGTAGATACTACCTCAAAATTAAAATTAACTTAAATTTTGTGAGAATTGGGCTGTTAAATGGACAATCCTTCCTATTTTTTGTTTATATTTGTAAGAAAATATTTATTTTTTATATAAAAAAAGATGATCTCTTTTTTTATTTCCACTATATGGCCACTCTGTCATCGATGATATTTTCGAGTGGAACCGAGTTGCAGATTTCACGAGTCCAAAGGACGAGTGAAATGTGCTGTTCGGTTTCACAAGCAATGTCTTTGATTATTAATCATATCACGAGCTTATATTTAATGAGAGAATATAATGAATTTTTGTTAAAATTAACTGTCAATGTTGTAAAAATCCCTTAGTAACGGATGTAAGGTGATAATTTCTTTGTTTTTTATCATCACTGTGATAGACGTGTAACTAGGGAGATTCTGAATATTGATTGGCGGAAAATATGTCACTCTATAAAATATGATCTCACAAAAGCCAATAATTAAGTTTGCCCAGGGCGCAAAATTGCCTAGATGCGGCACTGATCTTTTTACCTAAAATAATTAGGGAAGCAGGAAATTATGAAAGTATGATTTTACATGTAAAAGTCCTGAATATGATCGAAGTACTGTAAAATTTTGCTTTATTAGTCTTTCATTTTTGACATTTATATTCGTATTTAAATTTATTCCTTATTTAATATCAAGTCTTTTCAGATGAGATATTAAAATCATGCACTTCTAAAACCACCAAAGGAAAACACAAACATGATGATAATGAAAATTGCGTTATTTCAATTGCTGCGTCACCATCAGAGAATAAAGAACTTTCCAGTGAGAACGCTTCTCCCGGACAAGAGCATACTTGTGAAGTTACAAGCAATAGCAAACAATTTTTACCTACCTGCGTACTAAACAGAAATCCTGAACAACCAGACTTGTGGACAGTAAATTTAAAATTCAAAACTTGCTGCGAACAAAAAGAGTATTATAAATTATTTCACAAAGATATAAAGAATAAGAAGAAAATGGAGAAGAAAAAAGAGACGGTGGAGGAAATGGAGAAACAAAACCAAATAATTGAAAAACCTAAAGTGATGGAATGGTCAGAAGTTATAGAAATGAATAAAAAACGTAATTTTTTATTTTTTTATTTGTAAGATATATTTAGCTTTCAATATTAGACTGGTAGTATTTTGGATCATAGGCGTGTTTCTTCGGACTGTGATTATGATTTTCTAAATAATGATTTGTTCAATAATGATTCCTTTGAATCATGATTAAATTTATGGTGCTATTCTGTAACTTTGCTCTATAACACTGTAACTCTATACGCTTTGTAAGCTATAGAGCTGTATAAGATCACACCTTATACGAATAGAATAGTAAAATTACCTATTCTGTAACTCTTATTATCAAGTCTAGCTATAGAGTTGTTTGGTTGTTATTCATGTTAAACTGTCAAATATTCTATAACCATATTTTTGACAAGACGTTAAGGAATTATGTATAACTCCAATAATATGTAAGTATATATTTAATTATATTATTGAATGGGGTCCTATACCATTTTTCTTTTATTTTTTTTCTGTAAGAACAGGATAAAATAAGAATTTTAGTGCAAACGCGACTTCAAAATTTTACGTAATAAGCGAGATATGAATTTTTAAAGTTTAAGAATTTGTGCGTGACGTAGTAGGTACTAACAAGTGATCGACAAACAATGGGACAAACAGTTATAGAGGGAACAATTTTTTTCATGTTTGCATAGCTGAAATGTTTGAATATAAAAACTTATACGTTATATTAATGAAGAAATTATTAGAGAGTTATTGCAGCTTCAACTAAAAAATAACGTGCACTATAAAGTCACGTGACAGCCAGAGTGCGCAGGCGTACTAATAAGGTTCACGTTATATGAATAAGGAGACACGTTACGTGCAATGGAATAGCGAGCGTTTAACGTCACACGTTCTGTATCTTTTAAGGTTATGTTTCGGCGAAAAGTGTGGATGTAACCTCGTTTGTGTTGCTTTTAGCGTTAACGTTTGCGTGAATACACTAATTAAATGCGGTAAACATTCAAATTGAAAGTCCTTTATTTCTAAAATAAAATGTTTTCTACATAAGGTTAACGTTTACGTTCTTCCATCTTAGAAGTTGCAATAACTCCCTATTATAAAGTATAAATGACGTAAATAATAAGCATTTTTTTCTTAATAAATTATAGAACATTGAAACAGATTGACAATATTATTACACAAAGTATGACGACGGATGGCGCTAGTTTTTGCCTGTTTTGAAGTTTCAATATTAATTTAATTAATATTACAAATTGATTTAGTTATAAATATATTATTATTATTGTTAATATTACTAGATGTTATAATTAAACAAATTCATCAAACACAAAATTGTTAAATGTTTTGTTAGGTTATAGAACAACATGATATATTCTTTTAAAGGTGACCGCTGCAGACGCGCGAATCTCCTTTTTAAAATCAGGCAACCAATCAAATTCTTAGTACCTAACGCGTCATACTCAATTAGTAATCAGCTTCAATCGCTTATAGTTTGTGACCTAGTCAATATTTAAAGAAATTTTTTTCACTAATACTCATTAATTTATGTATATTTTCGTCTTCCTGATGATGACATATTCGTACCGTGCGGACGTTTAAAATTCGAAATAATTTTGGCTTCGGTCGGGATCGAACCCGGTTCCCCAGATTCGCTACCTGACACTCAGGCGCTACAAGACTCCAGTTATTATTAATTATTAAGACATCATTTAATTCTTATTTTAAGCTATGAACACCAATGTTGATTTCTCCCCTTGTCTTGACCTTTCTAATATAATATATTTTGTGACAAATATAGCTACGTAAAATGATTCAATTTTATATCATAGAAAATGTTTTAAAATCGCTTTAATTAATTTTATATGCAAATCTAACACTAAACGAAAAAGGATTCCAAACACAAGTAAAGAACAATATGATTTTTTTTAAATGAAAACTGACTATGTTTTTCGGAGTAGCACAATAAATTCTTTCATTTTTCATTTCAATATTTCGTAACGTTTGACAATATTTTTTTAATATAAATATTTTTGACGTTTCAATATGCTCTTTAAATACTTTACAGTCAAGATTTTGGCGCTGTAAGATTTATAGAAATTTCTGTAAGACTATAGCCCTTATACTCGTAGTACTGTATCCTACTTACAGAATAGCTCTTTTCTTACATACGGTCACGTCGGTTGTTTATATAGCCTATAGAGCTTATAGAACTCGATCGACGCGAAACCTACACGTCAAACGAATTAGCGGCAAACGTCAAATGATAAATCGGCTAGTTGATTGACGTAATACCCAAATCGAAAATAGTTTAAAGATGGATGGTGCTGATCAGAAATAATATTTTTTGTTTGGAATGTGAAGTAAAATATGAAAACAAGTTTCTTTAACTTTATTTTGTACCTGTAAAATCTAATATTAGAAAAATCGAAACCAATAATGAATGTTGAATCTACTGACTCAAGTTCTAGTAGTTCGGATGATTCTGATGTAAACATAAATTTACACATTCCAATATTTCATTGCTTGCTTTTTCCGTCATTTTCAAATCTTTTGTTATTTCAATCACAGTGATCATGCAAAAAGACTGATTCAGAAGGGAAAGGGGAATGGCGTGTTGTGATCACAAAATGAAAGAGTGGGGATAACGAATAACGAACGAAAAAACAATTTTCTTTTTGATCATGCTCACTTTGTTCAATTTTATCACGAATCACAGTCCGAAGAAACACGCCTCATAACGTATATTTATATTGGCGGTCGTAGCAAAATTGACGTCACTTTAGAGTGACTACTTGGCATATTGTCTGGCGATCTTATGACGTCATTTTTACCTCTTGCTAAGAGAGGTATTGAATTCATGATAAAAATCCCATATCCAGAGTTTAGTGAATTTTCGTAACATGTTTCCATATTTTTTGTTCCACTACACATTAATACTAGGGATGCATTCGGGTCGGGCCGAACCGGGCTTTGAGGTTTGGATCGACTTGGCCCGAAAATAAAAATTGCCGGCCCGATTCGAAAATCGACTCGACAAAAAATTAACCGACCCGACTGGAAAATTCTCTTGAAATCGGGTCATATTTCGGGTCGGGCAGGGCCAAAGCTCGAAATTATGTACATCCGGCATTCCTAATTTTGATTATGATATGAGGCGAATGTTTAATTTTTTTTGTGTCAAAGTTAAAAATAAAACTTCTAAATCTTTATAACGTTCAACATTAGTCGACATAAGTTGTTAAAAAAAGAGACTTCTAGTGTAAGTTTGTTATAAAAATTACATCTCTACGAGTATTTAACATTTTTATTTATTAAGATGTGAAGTATAATGTTATTAAATAATTTTGATCCTTTTTAACTCCGTCTATTTTCATTAAAATATTAAGTAAACTGTATATTTGATTGTACTATAAGATTTTTTGGGCCAGCGGCCGGCCCTAAAAGCTCGAATTTTCGGGCCGGGCCAAAATCAAAAGTCCGACTCGCCTCAACTTCTGCAAATGATTAGCTGATTAGCCCGATTCGGTCCGATAATAAATATCTTCGGCCCAGCTCGATGATCGACTCGAAATCGAGGCGTGCTTCGGGCCGGGCCGGGCCAAAGCTCGAAATCGAGTGCATCCATAATTAATACAATACATTATTATTTATTATGGTAACAAAACTCACTTATGAAGTTAGTAGTTGAAAAATAATATTTTAATCAATAATAAATTACTGTTTTTCTTGTTTTGTAGATGCAAATATACCAAAACCGGAAATTGTTGATATTTCATCATGCCTTGTTACTCCCGGCTTTTTCAGTAATATAAGAGCTATAGAACAGCAATGGCTAGAAGAGACTATAGCAAAATCTAAACATAGTACAGCGGCTACTACTGTCACTAAAAGTAAGTATGAAAACAAGAATGTCAAAATGTTCCAAGTTCCTACACATCTTCCCAAAATAGGGTGTAGAGGGGGTGTACAGTAGCAAATGGCTGTACTGTAGCTAACACAAGTGTTTGCGTTTTTTGCCCGCTCTAGGATGTAGCATAGGAATTTTCAAAAACAGCGAAACACATAGGATTGTCATCTCTCGATTCGCAAATGAACAGTCAGCGCAGCTAGACGTGTTGTGTGCACACCGGCGAAGTTGAATTTTTTATTGTTAATAATTTAAAATTTTGAGTGGAATCTTTAATATTGTATATTTATCATCCTCAAAATGCTTACTCGTGATGATTGTGCTACAATTACCCAAATGATAACATCCTCTGTGACCCGAGTAACCTCTAGTACAGAGTTTATAGAGGTAATTGTTAAAGAAGTAACAGCTGCACTGCAAAAAGTGTTCGAGGATAAAATAAAAGTGCTCGAAAATGAAGTGAGTGAACTTAAAGAAGAGAACAGTGTCTTAAAAATTTCGTGTGGATCCTACGAAAAGTGCGTGGATGATCTAGAACAGTACACGCGTCGTAACAACCTTAGAATTTTTGGTTTACCTGAAAGTGAAAACGAAAAGTGCGACGACATGGTAGTCAATTTTGTTCGCAACAAATTGAATGTGACCATCGCCAAAGAAGATATTGATCGCTGTCATCGTGTAGGTAAACCAAAAAATAAGAATAAAGATAAAAAAGATCGTCCTATAATAGTGAAGTTCGTGAGTTATCGCACCCGTAGTATGGTATTCCAGGCAAAAAGAAAACTGAAGGGATCAGGACACACGCTCCGTGAAGATCTAACCAAGGCCAGGCTGGCACTCCTGAAGGCAGCCTCAGATAAGTACCATTTTAAAAATGTGTGGACATTCGACGGACGCGTGTGTGTGAGTGTTAAAAAGAACGGAAGGGACACAAAGCTCTATATAAACAGTATGAAAGATCTTGAGGATTAAATTTTTATTTTATATTTCACTTTCATTTATTATTTCTCATCAACTAAGCCACAACGCACCTAGTGTCAACGAACTCTGTCATTTAGTTAAATCTCGTTTATTTTTGTTTACCTGTCTACTTTTGTAAAATTTTGTTACTTTATGTTAAAATCACCTGTCTCTGATTCATCGGTCGTTGCCATCAATTCTATTCCGTTTACATGAGGTCATATAAATGTTAGATCCTTAAATTCATGTTTTGATAAATTTAGAGATTTTTTATTAGATTATAAATTTGATATACTTGCAGTTACTGAAACATGGATCAGTGACACTTCCCCATCACATATATTTCAAATAGACAATTACGAGTTGATTAGTTTACATAGAACTGATAAACGTGGAGGAGGTGTCGCGTTCTATGTCCGTAATTGTATTAAGTTTAAAACTTTAAGTACGTCATTCGTTGCGAGTAACAGTATTGAGCATCTTTGGATCCAAATTACTATTAATAATTGTAACATAATTTTTGGCGTTATCTACAATCCTCATAGAGCATTGTATAAAGAGCTTCATATTTTGGATTCAATTTTTGCTGAATTTTCTACCCAGGCTGATGGTATAATTTGTGTAGGAGATATTAATGTGGACTTATTATGATGCTTGTTGTATGTATGTTCTAGACCTGTTAAACGCTTATAATATGCATCAATTGATAAAAAGTTACACTCGCCCGGCTTCTAAAACATTGCTTGATATTATTGCAATCTCTGATAAATCTTTATGTTCATATGCCGATGTTATCGACTGTACAGATTTTACGGATCATTTTGGTACCTACTGTTACTTAAATTTTCCAAAATGTGTTACACAATCTAAGTCTTATAGGTATAGAGATTTTAGGAATTTTGATTCTGGAAAATTCTTTACTGATTGCGAAGATGTTAATTGGAATCATATGTTAACACTTCAAAATGTAAACAGCAAAATAAAATTCCTAAATGAGAATATTGTTGCACTATTCAATAAGCATGCTCCTATTAGAACCACTAAAACCTCGAAAAAAATTAGTCCATGGATAACTCCAGTAATTAAAATAATGCAAAAGAAACGTGATAAAGCTTTTTTAGAATATAAAAAACATAAAACCGAAGCTAAATTAGATTACTACAAACAACTGCGTAATTTAACCACGGCTGCAATTCGTAGAGAAAAGCAAGCATTTTTACAATTTGAAATTAATAAAAATGTCGGGGATTCTAATAAAATGTGGAACAATATTAAACATTTGGGTATTAAAAACGATACCGAAAAGAATATTCCAGAATCACTCTGTCAACCTGATACTTACGGTCAACATTTATTAGATAAAGTCAGTGGCACCATCACAAATCTCAATTCGGTAGATTATTCTCTGATTAATACATCTTTACAGGAACCTAGACAACCATTTAATTTTAAGTGTACGGACAGTGAGACAGTGGTAAATATTTTACAAAAACAAAAATCTAACGCTGTAGGATCTGACAACATATCTCTGAAAATGATCCTAATTATATTACCCGTAATCAAAGATTACATCACACACATAGTAAACACTTGCATTCTGGAATGTGAGGTGCCTGATGTATGGAAAGCCGCAATTGTAAAACCATTAGCGAAGCAGAAAGATTGTTCTACTTTTGACGACATGCGCCCTATAAGCATTCTTCCTGTGTTGTCTAAGGTTCTCGAGAGAGTATGCTATATTCAAATTGTAGAATACTGTAAGGAGTATAATATTCTGCCAGAAAATCAGTCTGGTTTCAGGACCGGACATAGCACTAATACCTGCCTTTTAAATATACTAGACACATTACTGAAAAACCATGACGAATCCAAGATCTCCTTATTAATTCAAATCGATTTCTCCAAAGCGTTCGACATGGTGAACCATAACATACTTCTCTCTAAACTTAAATATTATAGATTCTCAGATGACGCAGTTAGATGGTGTCAAAATTATTTATGTAACAGAACGTTTCAGGTGTGCATGTCTTCAAATTTAGATACAATTAGTTCAAAATTATTTCCTCTACAGTGCGGTGTGCCTCAAGGGTCTATATTAGGGCCGTTATTTTTCTTAATTTATGTGGCAGATATACCATCTATCTTTAATTTTTGCAATGTTCATTCCTACGCTGACGACACTCAACTCATAGCAACAATTGATCCATGTAAATCAGATAATCAAATCAATATAGTGAATGAAGAACTGGAAAAATTAGTGTTATGGGTTGATAAAAACAGTTTAAGAATAAACGCCAATAAATCGTCCCTTCTTATAATCGGCAATTATAACTTTACTATGCCGGACATAGTGTTAGATGGCATACCCCTTAAAAGAAGTACATCCACAAAAATATTAGGACTGACAGTAGATGAGAATCTAAAATTTGCAGAACACTTAAACTTAAAACTTAAGGCTGCTAGACTTAAATTACGGCATTTGTATCAATTCAGACATGATTTAAGCATTGATGTTAAATTACGTCTTGTTAATACATTAATCTTGCCGATTTTAGATTATTGTTCATGCGTCTATATTCCTAATCTATCACAGACGGAAAAAAATAGAATTACTCTCCTTCAGAATTCATGCTTACGCTTTGTTTACGGTGTATGTAAGTATGATCATATTTCTGAATACAGAATACGTGCTGGAATGAATACGATAGATGATCGTGTGAAATCTACTTATCTCTGTCTCGTTCATAAAGTAAAATTAACTGGTACTCCACATTACCTAACAAATAAATTAGTTCCTAAAAAATATAACTATACGCTACGAATTAAAGATTTGTTCATAGTGCCATCTTATAGAAAATCAAAATTCAAAGCTTCTTTTTCATACTTAGCACCGTCTTTATATAACAGTTTGCCCGAGAAACTAAAGTCTCTTACGTATAGTTCTTTCAAGTACCATGTTAAAAACTTATATAACTCGTATATTTAAATGTTGTAAGCTTACGTCTCTAAGATAATTTGCTCGACCTCTGTTCCTTTTTTTAATTACCTTTCTTTAACATAATATGTAACTAGTTGTAATGTATTCTTGTCCGTTGACTTTTATTGTTAAATGTCATTGTTAAATTTTTTGTATGGGTTAGGTGGAAGAACAGCCTTTGGCTGAACCTCGCCTTTGACATGCTGTCAATAAAGATTTATTATTATTATTATTATTATTATAAATTATGTTTATGCACGGACGTATCATAATTTGACAATTATGCACGAATTTCTTTGACATAAACGTCATTTTATAGCCCGCGGGCCTCATTATAGCCCTGCGTCAAACCAAATTATAACCTCTACAACATAAACAATTTAAACAGGCAACATGAAAAGTTTTTATTACAAATCGAATTTTTTTATATTCTTTAATGAAAAATGAAAATTAATTTTGTGATGTGACGGAGATACACAAAGTAAAATTCAAATGACAACTAATAAACAAACAATAAACTGTTCTCCGCTTTCATAGCAACACTAGATACTGAATGTACGAGGACAAATTCTTTTCGATACAATTTTTCTAACACTCATAATTTGAAAATTTTCGTCCGTGCATAAAGTTTTGTATGTACCACGAGCGTAACTTGCTTTTATGGCCTTTGATGTATTTTTATCCCTCGGCTTACGCCGCAAGCCATAAAAACCTTCTTACGCTCTTAATACATAATAGTTATTTACATATAGAGGGTCGAAAGAAAAGGCGGAAGAAATTTGAAGCCCGACGCGTAGCGGAGGGTTTTTATTCGTTCAATGGTGTAAACTTCTTTCGGTCCGAGATATGTACAACGTTTTACGCACAACTGCAATCAAATGAAATGTTTTTAAATTATTTTTTAAATACATTTAAAGCTTGTTGCTATATAAAAATATTACGTGGCCAGGTGGCCATGTCACAAAACAATAAGGCGATGCGTTGCATTGCTAACTATTTGAATTATATGAATATTTTTTTAAATGTCAAACTTGGAGATTTGAGACAATTTCTGAAGTAATTCCTTAAGCAATTCTAATAAAATCTAGTGAAAATTTAGCGGAACTAAAGACTCTTGATTACATTTCCAATTGAATTGTTGATGTTTTGTTTACCAGTAAGCGTGCTCTTTCTGTATTTTACCGCCCGCATATGCTACTTTACCGCCCGCAGGGTGTAATCTTTCAGTTTCCGCCATGGTAACTACAATGTAAACAAACAATTTTAAAGCAGATATGCGTAAATAATTATAATGGCCGAAACTTAAGTGTCAAGACAATCGCATCTGTATTTCCCTGTAAGAATTTCAACATTTACAAAAATACATGGTCCAGGATTTTTAAACTGTTACAATAATATTAAAATATCTGTTTGAATTTCACTCTACAGAAATTTGCATATAATTGATACCAATTTATATCTGTGTCCGATGTTGCACTTTTACCATCCTAATATCTATATCCTTAATTTATATACAATAAATAACGTCATTATTTAAGAATTAGATTTTAGAGTTTTGCAGGATCACACCTATGCCTTGAAGTTGTCGCGCACTAATTAAACAAATCATGTTCGTTGCTATAATTTTAACAAATCGTCAAATTTACTGTCAATGAATAGCTTATTAGCTTCTATTTTATGAAATATAATATTAACATTTAATCTGAAGCACCAAATTAAATCGAATTGTATAATTCATTTTTGTTGTTCTAAAGTGTTGCCATACAAACCAATGAGTGTCATTGGTGCCATTCGGAGTTTTATTTATGTGAAGACGACCTAAATACTAAATGCCAAAATGTGACATCGGACACAGCCTTTTTATAAGGTGTAATGATATATTTATTTATTTTTAGAAATAATTCCGGTTGCTGAAGATAATTGTGAACAACAATTGAAAGGAACCATAGCTTCAGCTCAAGCTTCAGTTTTACCAAAAGACTAGAAAAAAATCTGATGTAGCTAACGTACCGTTGATTATTTTAGAATTTTTTTTTACAAATATACTTTTTAACCTTTACTTAATAGTACCCTATATCCATTAGCAACATTTATATATTTTCTATTTTCGTTTGTTTGGTGTTATATAAGTTGTAAGATTTAAGAAATAAAATATTTTTTTTACCTAATTTATGTTTGACCTCTGCCCTATTCATGGACTCAGCAGAAAAATGGTATGTATGTATTTTTTTTTTTTTTGTTTTTGTAATTAGATAAGTTATACCTAAGGGTCCCGTGGCCGCGTGTCTGAGTGTCTGGTCGCTAACCTGGGGGATCCCGACAGACACCAAATATTTCCAATTTTAAATGGTACAAGTGACCCCTGCGGTGCACTCTCCACACCAGCTATGAGTGCCCGCGAGGTGACGCCTGGTAAGCGCCGACACGGTAAAATGTATCGTCATTATTACCGATGTCTACATGTGTTGTAGATACTGGCACACCCAGAAATGGGTAATATGCCGTGATGATATATTTATTTTATTTATTTATATACCTAAGGTTCATATTTATTTAGACATTTAGAGAAATAAGAGTACAAATATTTGTTTATGATTATAGCAAAATCGAAACATTACACTAACAATAATAAAAATGTAATCAGAAGTAATATCACAAGACCTCCTGATTTTATCTATAAATTTTTATTTTGCACGAATTTTTTTTTGCTTAGCAACAAACACGAAAGCAAACTGCATGGTAAATCCCGACTCCGAAGGAGGAGGGGTTTTACCTAATGTCAGTTTGCTTGAGTGATTTTGCTTAAAAGCAAAAAAAAAACGTGTCAATTTGAGAATGTCAAAATGTTTTCGTAGTTCAATGAAAAATATGTAGTCAATTATTTAGATTAATTATCTTATAATTTTCTTCAGTTTTTTGGTAATAGTATGTAAGATTGTAATGAAATATATTTTGCTAGAGTCCCTTAGCCCCCTCCATAGCTGCGCCACTGATCACATCCGTTTTTACTTCCTTGTACGAAGTAAAGTATTATATCGCGAAAAATTTCGGTTTCCAGATTTCAACGGAAATATTCATTTTGAGCATCCCTGAATCCATTTTGACTAATTTCGGCGTGACGTCTGTACGTACGTACGTACGTATCTCGCATAACTGAAAAACGGGAAGCCGTAGAAAGTTAAAATTTTGTATTTAGGACTGTTATAACATCTAGTTGTGCACCTCGCTTTTTGGTCATTACATACCTTTCGGAAGTGGTACTTTACTTGAAGCCTATAATAGATTTTAATGAAAAACTATATTAAAATATAATCCAAAACTTTTCAAATTTGGTATATAAGACTTTTAAATCAATGGGAATTACATAATAGATTTTGGTTAAAATAGTCTAACCGGAAGTGATACTTTACTTGAAGCTGTTATCAGTTTTTCTTGGAAAAAATGGTGTTATTTTGATTTTAATAATAAATGATTCAAATAAAAGTTTTAGAGAATTGAATTCTGTGTCGAAAACATCAAGTATGATTAAATTAGCTCTTTGTATATGCGAGATACGTAAATTTAAAAATTATGTACCTATTGGTTTCTGTAATTAAGTTTTCTACGAATTAGGAAAAAAATAACAAAAAAATCTGTTGTGGCCAGCACAAGACCTTCCGTCAATTCCATGTATTTTGTACAAATCCCATACCAAAAGGTCCTTGGAACAGATTCTATATAATATCATGTAAAATCGAACAGGAACACATACTATTTTTTACAAATTCCATACCAAAAGTTCATTTGAAAAGGTTCTATAAATCCAATAAAATTATAACATAAGCTACACTAAGTAATGTCCTTCCATCTTCTCTTTGGCCTTTCTCTGCGTGTCACTTGCGAGCAACACTATGACATACCAATTTTAGATCCTATACTTTTTTCCATATTTGGTTTTGCACTTGCAACTGACATCTGTCAATTAAATTTTTACCTTCCGTCACCTTTAGGTAAGGAAGGTATTGTCTTTGGTCAAAAAATTCGGTAGTGAGTTTTTAATGAATAAGCACGTTTTAGGGTCCCTACAATACGAATTTACTATTTTTAAGATGATGTCTGTATGTATGTATGTATGTGTGTGTGTCCGTGTGTGTGTGTGCGTGTGTGTGTATGTGTGTCCGTGTGTGACAATTTTTTCTCCGACGATAACTCCAATACTACAATTCTAAAAATTATATTTCTTTCGTATTCCTCTTCTGTACATCCATATGAAGAGTTGATTAGATTTTGGTTATAATTGATCCACCGGAAGTACCCTTATTTGAAGTTTTTAACAGTTTTTCTTAAAAAAACGCAGTTAAATATTATTTCTTGACATTTTGTTATTATATTTATTAAAGAAAATACTCTTCTCTATATGGTTTGATTATTCATTTTCCTTCATATTCAATAGATGTAGAGTTAAAGCATTATAAAGAAATTAATTTTCAAAAATTAGTCAGCTTTGTTATTTATCATGGAAACAGCTGACATAATTATTCAAAAAAAATTAATTGACAGATGTCAGTTGCAAGTGCAAAACCAAATATGGAAAAAAAGTATATAGGATCTAAAATTGGTATGTCATAGTGTTGCTCGCAAGTGACACGCAGAGAAAGGTCAAAGAGAAGATGGAAGGACATTACTTAGTGTAGTTTATGTTATAATTTTATTGGATTTATAGAACCTTTTCAAATGAACTTTTGGTATGGAATTTGTAAAAAATAGTATGTGTTCGTGTTCGATTTTACATGATATTATATAGAATCTGTTCCAAGGACCTTTTGGTATGGGATTTGTACAAAATACATGGAATTGACGGAAGGTCTTGTGCTGGCCACAACAGATTTTTTTGAATAATTATGTCAGCTGTTTCCATGATAAATAACAAAGCTGACTAATTTTTGAAAATTAATTTCTTTATAATGCTTTAACTCTACATCTATTGAATATGAAGGAAAATGAATAATCAAACCATATAGAGAAGAGTATTTTCTTTAATATTGGCAACACTGCATTGAATAAAAAAGTCATTTATTTTCACGCTGCAATTGAATATTGATAAAAATTATAAAATAAACTTAATAAATAAGCGTATAAAACAGTAAAACGGTCATCAAATCCTGGTATTGTGTTATTTAAGCATTTTTTACGACCAATATTTTCAGCAATCATATACCAAACATAACCTCAATAATCAATATGGATAAAATCGATCAAATACTGAAAAAACTAGAGAAATTAGAAAAACTGGACACAATCATGCAAGATATTCAAGATATACAGTCAAAAATGTATAAATCTGATATAGAAACTAAAGAATTAAGTAGGAAATGTGATGAAATGGACCAGAAAATCAACAGACAGCAAAAAACAATCAATTACCTAGAAACACAAATCAAAAGACGAAATTTAATCTTTGTGGGCATCCAAGAGAAAAATAAATCCATACAACAAATTGAAGAAATAATATCACACATAGTGCAACAATACTACAACATTAGCATTAAAGATGAAGATATAGAGAATATTAGAATACTCGACATACACAAAACAGAAAATAGAAGAATTCTTGTCACTTTCTCTTCAATAAAATTAAGGAACAAAATCTTGTTTAACAGAAAAAATCTAAAAGAGACCAAAATCTATGTAAACGAAGACCTGACTACCCAAGCCGCCGAAGAGAGGAAAAAACTAATCGAACTAAAGAAAAAACATCAAGCAAACGGGGACCAGGTAAAAATTATAAGAAATAAACTAGTAGTAATCAACCCGAACCTGCAGAAGACAGCTAATAACAAAAGAGACAGGCAGTCTTCATCTTCAGTTGATTCACCATCCAAAGTGATACAACCAGTGAAACATATACGACAGGAGGATGGCTCACTAAAAAGTCCCGATGGCGCAGTATTTAAATCCGTTGAGAATTCCCCAGAAGTCAATGAAACAGGACAGAATAAGCATTCCTTTCGTGGATAACAACCCCACCAACACAACCAGCTTCCATACACGCCATCAAAAACCCAGTGCATGTAAAAATGGAACCAACAATCTCCATACTTTTAAGTTAAGTAATAAAAATAAAATTTCCTTTATTTTATTTAATGTTAATGGCATCAATAACCTGTATAATTTAGAATCACATGAGCAAGGTATAATTTCCTCTGGTGATGTCATATGCTTATGCGAAACTTGGTTTTGTCTAGACGCCCCTAAATTACCAACTTTTTTAAAAAATCATACACTTATATTCTTTAGCAACGCAATGAGAGATAAACAAGTTGGAAGACCCTCAGGTGGTCTACTAGTTCTAATTAATAAAAATAAAAATATAACTGCAAAGCTAATAGAAAAATCGGAACTATGGATAATTATTGAAATACGAATTAATACAATAAATTACATTATATGCAATTCTTACTTGAAACCCTCACTAAATAATAACTTTTGTACTGAAATGCTTGGTAATACCCTTGAATCCATTTTAGATCAATTTCCTAACCACCACATACTGATTAATGGAGATTTTAACGCAAAAGTTGGAAACTTAAATCAAATAAATGAAGAATTTATCTCCAATATCAATGTAACGGAACAAAGGGCTACAGAAATTAAACAAGTGGACGACAGAGGCAGGAAACTAGTAAGTACTATGGAAACTTTAGGACTTATAATTTTAAATGGCCGCACAAGAGGAGACATCCCCGCCCAGCCAACATTTTCAAATCACAACGGTGCAAGCATTATAGACCATTTTTGGTGTAATGTAACATTTCTAGAAACTATAGAAGAACTACAATTCCATCCTTCACTTTCATCTTCAGGCCACAGCATAGGTGTTCTAAAAGCAAAATCAGATAGAGGCGAAAGCGAGATACACCAAGAGCTAGTCGTACCACAAATTAAGTACCTAGTAAAATTCAAATTTAACCCTATGAAATTTAATGCATATAACAACCATCTTCTTTACTCTAATAATATATACTTCTCAAATTCGCAATCAAACGAATTAAACGAAAATTTAATTTGTACGATAAAAGAAGCAGCTATAGAAGCAGGAATGATGAAGGTAAACAAAATTTATGATAATAGTGCAGCTAAGAAAAATAAACCATGGTTCTCTACGGAGTGCAGCCAACAGAAGAAACAAGTGATATCCAGCCTCCGTGATTATAGGAAGAACTTTAACCCAGAAAAATTAAGAGAATACATAACATTAAAACGGACTTATAGAAACACACTAAAGACATGCAAAAGAAAATATGAAAAAGAAGTAACTGAAAAACTCACTAATGTTAAAAATAATATTGAATTCTGGCAGACTGTTCGTAGTTTATGTTTCACGCCTTACAAAAATCCCAGCATAACCTCAGACACGTGGCTCCAATATTTGAACAACTTATACCCGCAATTAAATTCACCTAAAATATATTACATGGACTGTTTACACCCAGTTCTAGACTCTAATATTACTATAGATGAATTGTTGAACAGTATTTCAAACTTGAAAAACAACAAATCAGCTGGCATTGACGAGTTAAGTTATGAATTCTTTAAAAACTTACCTGATAACTGGCTCCATTACATTTTAAACATGTTCAATAATATAATTTCGAAAGAAGATATACCCAAATCATGGTCGAATATTAAATTACACATGCTACATAAGAAAGGAGATAACTCATCACCGGATAACTATAGGGCTATAGCACTAATAAACTCAATCTGCAAAATTTTTACAAGTATTATTGCCAACCGGATACAGTTATGGACAGAAGTCAATGAAATTCTTAATGAAAATCAAGCTGGGTTTAGAAGAGGTCGTGGTACCGCCGATAATATATTTTCGCTTACAGGAATAATTCATTTACATTTACGACTCAAAAGGAGATATATCTTCGCAATAATGGTAGATTTCAGAAAAGCGTTTGATTCAATTGACCACTCTGGCCTATGGGATAAATTATATAACTGTGGTATAAGTACGAAAATGATCAGAATTACACAAAATTTATATGAAAATGCAACAATTACGTTAAATTACAGGCAATATAATGAAGCAACTGTAAAGTTATCTAAAGGATTGATGCAAGGAGAAATTATGAGCCCTCTACTGTTTGCAATTTATATAAATGAACTGGAGAACTACTTTCGTTCAAATGGTTGCACAGGTTTGAATATTAATGGCACTGAAGATATTTTAATGTTAGCGTATGCCGATGACCTGGCGATTCTATGCAACTCAGAAATTGACGTCCAAAGAAAATTAAATATACTTGAACACTACTGCGAAGAACATAAGCTAGAAGTCAATACGGAAAAATCGAAGATAATATGTTTCCATAAAGGCCGCTTAAAAAAATTGCCTGCCTTTCAATACAACAATAAAGTAATAGAAATTGTAAATTATTTCCCGTATCTTGGAGTCACGTTCTCCTCATCAGGAAAATTTCTAGAGACTGCAAAGGAAAACTCTAAAAAAGCAATAATAGCTTCAGCAAAAATAAAAAATATTCTGTGTAGTGGCAAGTCAGCGAACTGGCCAGAAAAAAGCAAGCTAATGAAAACAATTCTTCACGCTACAGTTATGTATGGTGCGGAAACATGGGGACCAAGATACACTAACCAAATAGAAGTGAGCCAAATTAAACACATAAAAAGTATATTGTTAATACCAAGAAATACTCCAAGTTATCTTATTAGACTTGAAACTGGAACAGAACACTGCGAAGCAGTAGTGTGGAAAAAAATTCTAACGTGGTGGATGAAAATACTTCTTATGGACAACTCCCGCTTTCCGAAATTGATATATAATCGCTTATTACACCTAGACTCAACAGAAAGTAATAAAAGTGAATTTAACTGGGCTACCCAAATAAAACAAATGCTTGAACAACTAAATATGGTCCATATATGGGATAGACAGTCCATAAATAGAAATGATATTAAAGCCATAACGGATAAAATTACTTCCAAAAATTGGGATAAAGATATGGACAGAGCTAAAAACTCTGAATTTTCCAGTTTCTACAGCTTAACCACAATAGACATAAACCCAGAAAAATATTTGAGCATGAACATCACGATTCATAAAACTCGAATAATAGCTCAAATAAGGCTGAGCAACAAAAATGGTCTAACAATTATATATAACGGCATTAGGTACAGTCTAGATGCTACAAAAATATGCACCATATGCAACCTAAATGAAAATGAAGATCTAAATCATTTTTACATACGATGCCCTATCTTCAATCCCATACGCTCATACTACCTACAGGAAAACGTAACCATACCCCAATTAATCCAAATTAATGAAACCAAGCAAGCAAGTAATGTATTCTATTATACGATAAATGCACTAAAACTAAGAAGCTTCGTAATTAACGAATAGAAATTAATAAATATTTCCATTTATAGAGACCACTTCATCCCTTACTCTGTTATATCAGGTTATTGATGCATCGCATTTTTTTTATTATACAATTTCATTGTTATATTTTCTTTATGTATATTTATTTTAAAAAAATGAGAAAAACTTGATTCATTTGCTCTCATATGTAATATTAGATTATTACTTTTTGTTTTTTTCATGTATATTTATTTACGAATAAGCTATTATTAATTATTACTCTTATACATTGCATCTGTTTTCTTCAGTATACAATTTTACTGTAATATCATTTTTCTTATGTTTTTTTTTATTCAAGAAAGGGATAAAATTGTTATGCAATGTCAGATGTCTTTCAACTTCAAGAATACTATTTACTGCATATGTGTGTATATGTTTATTATATTATGTTCATTTATTGTATTCTATTATAATTTAAATCATTGTTATGTTTCTTACATGAATATATATGTACATAAATATTTCTTATGTCAACTCGAAAATAGTTGTCAATCTCTTTGTATAAAGACTTGTCTTTGAAACAAATAAAAGTATTATTATTATTATTATTTAATAAATATAAAAACAAAATGTCAAAAAATAATATTTAACTGCGTCTTTTTAAGAAAAACTGTTAAAAACTTCAAATAAGGGTACTTCCGGTGGATCAGTTATAACCAAAATCTAATCAACTCTTCATATGGATGTACAGAAGAGGAATACGAAAGAATTATAATTTTTAGAATTATAGTATTGAAGTTATCGTCGGAGAAAAATTTGTCACACACGGACACACATACACACACACACACACACACACATACATACAGACATCTTTAAAATAGTAAATTCGTATTGTAGGGACCCTAAAACGTGCTTATTCATTAAAAACTCACCACCGAATTTTTTGACCAAAGACAATACCTTCCTTACCTAAAGGTGACGGAAGGTAAAAATAAAGAATTTAATGTCAATGTCAAAGTAACAGGCGTACAAGGAAGTCATGTGGTGTCCACATCAGATATTTTTTAATTGGGTTCGGCTTCGTAATTTCGTACATTGGCCCGGAGCTATTTAATGGAAGTATTTTTGGGACATACACAACATCCAAGCCCCTGGTGGGAATCGAACCCACGACCCCAAAGCCGAGCGATGAAGGTCGCTTGAGCACTGGCTTAACGCGGTCAGCCACCGAGGGATCACATCCTTACTACGGACTTTACGGAAGATTTCTTCTACCCTATTCGCTAGTGAAATAGAGCAATATGACGTCTAGCGGCGAAAATATGAACTAGTACATGGTAGTAAGTCCTAGCCGAGGTAGCGGCGAACGCATCGTTTCTGTCACTTATTTAACAAATAAATCACGAGTGGATTGAAATTTGTAGGCTATACTTCATTTTACGTAAGAAAATAGTAGATTACTCTTAAGAACCGACCGTTTTTACATGCATTGAATAAATAATTTAAATTTGTGAAAGCAAGCTTTGTCAATAATAAATATATTTATCTGTAAAAATGTCAAAATCTAAAATTGCAACAAAATATGGTTAAACATCATTTAATTCTGTAGATTTTATTTGACAACTGACAGGCGATATTTGTTTCGTTTCTGTGAAATAGGTTTATATTCTGACCAATCAAAGGGTAGAATTTATATATCCCTAACTAAACCAACGCTATTCTTACGTGAAATAAAGTATAATAACAAAATCTAAAACTTCAACACGTTTTAGTTGGGTTTAATTTATGTACGTCATTAGCACGCAGAAATCCAGAAATAATTAATTTCCATAATTTCCCGAAAAATTTATTAGAGAAATTTGCCAATTTGAAATAGTTGGTAGACGAAAGTTATGTATTCATCTTTAAAAATGGGAAAGGAACCGAGTAAAAATAATGCTTGCTCCTTGCATTTTGTAAAGCAAGATTATATTTTGCCGGGTATAACTACAAGATAATAACTACTTAGTGTCTTTATTAAAATACTTCGTAATGAAATCTAAACTTGTAGACCTGCCTGCACAAAGATGACAATAAAATAATAATACTTATCTCTCCATTAATCTACCAAAGACTATAATAATGCAGTACTATGTAGATTCAAGAAAACAAAGACTCGAATCATGTAAATTCAAAATTCGAGAGAATGCTGAACATAATTTTTATATGAAACGGACTAGTTCGAAAAATTCAAAATGTTATTCATACTAGAAACATTATTTTTATTTAATATTAACTATAATATTAATATTACTTTGTATTTCAAACGCCGCAGTGTATAAGAATACAGTTGCGGGAAACGAAGCATCTACCTTAAACCGACCATATTGTTACGTCACGCGCTAAGCTTCTCCTCTTCTTCACTCGCGAATAGTCGGATGTACCGGGCGTAACACGAAAACCGGGCCATAGGCGTTTAACATAAGAAAACAGCTTTTCCGTGTCCAAAAGTGGCCTATTAATTTTAGACAAAAGTGCTTCAAATAAATGTCGTAGAGAATTAAATTACGGATCTAAACCAATAGTCATTTTTCAAGCGGAAGTGCTACCAACATAAATTTTTTATAGTATTTCATATTTGAAGTAGTAATAATATTTCTTTAATAAATTAAAAATGTCGTCGGCACAAAAAATCTTGTGTATCACACACCCAGAAACTTTTTTACGAGATCTCGTAATCTGCAGACCCCGCTTTCAGCTTGGCCTGTCAAAATAAACTCACAAATGTTCAGTTTCTGGCCTAGTGATACAAATAACTATGGTGACACTGATAAAGACGCAGTAATCACAGTCAACTTCCACTAATTATTATTATTTAATAAAATAAGAATTGTAAGTTTGTCATGTGTTTTTAATTTTAATTATAAACACAATAAACTACCTTTGCAAAAAAAAAAAACAGATTCTTTATGCATATTTAAAATATAAATTAATATTTCTCATTTCATTTTGTTAATTAATTTACTCATAACATTAACATTTATATTAGGGTATCAGGAATACAAAATACAGAAGAGAGTAGAAATTAAACATGTGTATTTATACTAATATAATATGAATACATTTCGAATACAAAATGAATACACTTTTTGTTATTCACAGAGGGATTTAAATTTTTGAAATTGAGCTAAATCTCCCTATGAATTCAGGTAGAAAATACTAGGCAGTGTAGGGATTATTGTAATAATACTGATTTTATCAATATAACAAAACATTCATAATTTATTAAATACTTGTACCTTGTATTTATTGTTACAATAAATTACTATGTATAGATAAAAAATTAGTACGGTGAACAAACAAAAAATTGGAATTCCATATTTGAAATTACAGCAGTGCAGATTAGTTATATTTTTGTCTGTACATATTTTATTTAATGTACGGTTCAAGCAAAAATATAATATGTTTATAATACTATATTATTTTTAATACTATTGCCTGTTATTATTGACAGTCATTTAATATAAATACATATAGCACATCGAAATATTGATAATATTAAAATTGAAATGATTGTTTTTTTTTTCTTAAAAATTCATTTAAAATTAAATAGCTGTTAGTAATAAAGGCCCTAAATAAAACTATAAAACTAGTTACAATAAAAATCGCGTAATTAACTTTATTAAACTCAAATATTAGGTTAGGATTGGTAACTAAAATTTTATTATTAAAATTTTAGTTACGTATATGTATAAAAAGTTACACATTATCATATGGAGAGTAAAGTGCCTCTTAATAATTAACCGTACATCGTACATGTATAAAAAGAGATAAGTTGATATAGCATTAACGAGATTAAGAATCACAGATAAAATAAACTGCGGTGCAGGGATTATTCTCCTGTGAGCGTGATGGATTCTAGCCGCGTGCGTAAATAATAAATGAGAATAATCCTGTGGTAGAAATAGACCGACAGCAACAACGAAGATCTCGTGCGTGACTTTTGAACGCTTGAACTTAAACAGGATACTAGGTACACGTTTCCATAAAATAAAAGCGAGATGCGCGATATTAAAAATATGTAATTGCAATATTAACATTTAATATACCAAGTGAAATAATATATGCGTACGACAACAATTACTTAATAGCAAAGTTTTTTTTTTTTACTTTCCGCAGTTAACAATATGGAGCATGAGTGAAATATACAGTTAGTTGCTAGTCAATTTTTTCTAAAAAATAGCATTCCAATGTGATGACGTTATTCGTCATTTAATGAATTAATATGAGCCAGGTGTAAGGCCGATTGTTGTAGTCAAAATTATGGACTTTAGAGAAAGAATTTTAATATATAAAATAAGTAAAATACAATTTATAATTATAGTAGATATTAGTTTGTTGTTAATCAATTAATATTAATTTTTAATAACAAATAAAGTATAAAGGCCATTTTCATAAACATTTCTAAGTGTACTTTAAAATTTTAAATTAGAAATAGAAATAATATAAACGGTATATAATGAAAATTATTTTCTTTTCAACAAGAATTGATTACAACAATTAATATATTAATAGATTACAACAAATAATACAAAAGAAAAGAACTTTGAATACAAAAAGCAGAAATCATTTTTAATTTAATTATTAAATAGCCTTAAAATTGAATTCTCCCTGAAAGTATGCAGAAGAGTTCAAAATAATTTCTTTACACCGTTTCAATAATTTTTACTTCTCAATTTTTGATTATCATGCAAATAAACATATAAATTATTAATATAGCTCAAGTTACGACATACGGAAACAAGAGCTGCGTAAAAATAAAACAATCAAGACATACACGTTGCTAAAAACATATGTGATTTCTCTTTTCATACTCTGTAATCATGTGATCACATTGGAATGCCATTCTTAGAAAAAATCCACTATATTTCATTTTGGAAGTTTCGTATGTTCTATTTTGTTCAAGATACATACCGAACAGATCCTAGGTAGTGAATCTGCATTTTTGCCATGTAAAAAAAGTATTATTTTTTTTTTACTGCGAGCAAATAAGATATAAATAAACAACTGATCTCCATGGAAACATTTAGCTTTACCGGTCCCGGGATCGGTAAAGTACTTTCGGATCCCTTATAGACAACTTTCCGAGCTAGCTCAGCAAAGAAGGACTTTCCGGTCTAAATAGTGATCAGAAAGAGCTCATTTTCTGGGCGATCGAAAAAAATATTTTTTCAATTAAAACAATGTACATATATAAATAAAAATTTGATTTAGTTTAAATAAATGTTGTTAACTTTTAATTTTCAGTTGGTATAAGATTTGTCACATTATAGTGCGTCGGTACCAGGTACTTATTTACGAATTATGCGATAAAAAGCAGCCTAAAACTATAATGGTAGCAAGGCAGTAAGCACAAATAACTATAACTAGTATTTACTCGTAAACAAAAATAAATAATTAGACTGGAGTTGTAAATTAAAGCTTCATTGAAAATCAGTAGTATTTATTCTTGATGAAAATATGTCTAAAATGGTATTTTCACTTGCTTAATATTTCTTGTTAATGGTATTTAAAAAAATGATTAAATACAACCATGTTCATATTTTAGCAATTTGAAATATTCAAAATTAAATAATTTTGTAACCTCTAGTCTAGAATTTAGTAAGAAATAAATATATGAAACATACAAATCATACAGTATTTGACAGATAGTAGCCATTGTGCAAAACCTAGATATCGAGTTTTAGCGAATTAATTTCTGTTCAGAAGCGATTTTTTCAGTGGGTACCTAGTATCCTTCAAACTATATTTTAGAATAATCAACCAGAGCTGGAGGTGTCAGGTTCGGGTTTCGCTTCTCCAGGACGATCTGTGGTTCCGTCATCGCCGTCCTTGGCAGGCGGTCGAGCCGTCGTGACAGGCGTTGGTTGGCGTTCATAGAGGTAGCTGGTGCCACGGTAACCTCCCTCGTAGCTGTAGGGGTCGCGTCGGTATCTGCAATGTGGACAATTATTAGGTCATTATGTATAATATAGTCTATTTTTCTTCAGAGTAAAAGTGACGTCATAAATGCGTCACAAAATTTAGGTTGGGTTTAGATTTTTAACCCATGAAATTACGTATTATAGTGGTATAGCATATATTTAGGATAGTTTTACGATGATATATGGAAAACTTTAACAAGCTTTTAGAAATGGGTGAAAGCTACAACCACAAGATGTTTTGCATAACATATTTTCAGAAAACTAATAACGAAGTGATAAATACTAAGATTTAGTTTGAAAATTGTTGCGTTAATTTACAAGAAAATTTAAAAATGTTTTATAATTTATGAGTTATCTAATCCACCGATTCGCCTAAAATATTGTACCTACAACTTCAATAGCAGGAGGTTTCGGTGCGCAATTTTATTAATATGAAACGAAAATACATGAGTGAAGGGGAAGAGGAAGAAGAAAATTTTGAGTGCTGACTGAAATTATCACGGACAAAACATTTCCGGTGAAATCTGTTCATTTAGGACAGAATTTACTGATGATGATGATAATGAATACGAGAAATAGAATCATTGCCATATTATGGGGTGTTTATTGAAAAACTGGCCATAGGGGTTTAACATGGGAAATCAGTTTTTCCTAGCGCAAAAGTCCCCAAATTATTTTAGACAATAATTCTTCAAATAAATGTTGTAGAGAATTAAATTCTGTATCTAATTCAATAATCACATTTTATTTTGCATGTTTCGTAATCGATAAAATTGAATTTAAAATTTTGTAAAAGATGCTTTTTTATAGTGTTAGCAACGGTATTGAAATAAAATAATAAGCAACAATGACATTTGATCTGCCAGAAACATATCTGTCACTTTGTGATATATTTTTCCTGCCCAAAACGCTCTAATTGGGGTATCAGCATCAAAAATAGAGAATTATTCATAGGAAGAAAAGTAACAAATTAGTAATTAATATTATTTTGATGCAAATTATATTTTATAATTTCTAACCGATCAAATTTCATTACATTTGTTTGTTACATTATTTCAATACCATGGCTAACACTAGCTTTGTTCGATGACATGTACTAGGCCGCCCTAGTGTTAACTTTCTTACACTAACATGTTTTATGAGAAACGGGCAGCTTCTGGCAGGTTGTTCGATGACAAAAATTTTAAGAACTAGTGCTCACGTTTCTGACCTGACTCGCGAGGTGGTGTAGAAAGTGCAGAGTAGGAGTGGGGGTAACTAAATGTTGTTCGGTAGACATTTTAATTCTATCCTATCTACACATCTGTTTATTAACCTAAAATTTTACACATTAAGAAAATAAAATAATGGATTCAGATATAGTATATTCTCTTTGTTTTGTTATATAAAGAATTAATTCATATATCTGTCTCTGAATCTGATGAAGAATCAAGTGATGATTTATTTCGTCAGAATCGTTTATTAGTTCAAACATTATGCTCTTTAAAACAGACATTTCTGCAGTCACTTCTTTGCAGCTTTATGATATGACTGTGTTTATAAACAACCTAACCTTTTACACCTTTGGCTACGCTTGGCTTGATTACTCACAGCTGAGCAAACTTGCCCAAATATACACTAGTGTGTTTTATGAAACCAGAAGAATTAGACTGTACTAGTGTACACTACACTGCACTGCACTATTCTGCTCTGCACTTCAAGCACTTCTCATCGAACAGAGCTACCATAAAAAAGCAATTTTTACAAAATTTTAAATTCAATTTGCTCGTTTACGGAACTTGCAAAAGAAAATGTGATTGTTGAATTAGATGCAAAATTCAATTGCACCATTTTCTCTAAAATAATTTGGGGACTTTTGTGCAATGAAAAACTGATTTCCCATGTTAAACGCCTACGGCCAGTTTTGTAATTAACACTCTGTATATATTTTATTCTAGTGAAAAGCTTGTGATTTTGACGTTATTTAATTTTCAAAACCTTGTGGAAGATATACAAAATCAAACGTTCAGTTTCAGTTTCCACTCCATAAATACGTGTCTATATTTCTGTGAAATAATGGAGGATTCTGTAATTTGAAACGAGGAATCAAGGTCAAACATGAACACCCCGCAGGTTACAAAGTTACCAATTTAAGAGGGATTCTTTATATTTAATTAAAACATACTTGTCGCAGCTAATCAAGTAACATAAATTGTACTACAATTTTGAACATACGAGGATGGACTGAGAAGTTCGCAGCCTATTACAAAGAGGGCAATTATAAAAATTACAATTTAGCTGATTACCGTAGAACTTCGCAGTTGCCAGTGTCAGTTAACATAACGTCACAAAAAATAATGGGGAGTACATCACTATATTAAATTTAAATGTTTTGATAATATATACTAAAAGAATATCATATGTAGATGGAGCCTTATAGTGAACATAAAAATCAAATTTATATTTTGTTGTACTTAAAAATCGAAATTAAAAGTATCACACGTTTAAAACGGCAGCCATGCAAAAATCTGACAATGACATATCTTGTCCTGGTTATTTCACAAGATAGACGCTAGATGGCTTTACTTCACCTGTGATGTGTCTGTTTCGAGTGTAGAAGAGAAAATGCCAGGCTTGCACACAGGTAAAACGAAAATGTCGAATTAAAGAATTATAGAATGCACGTATAATGTTTCACAGTAAAATAAAATGTTGAATATAGTAAAATGACACTTTGAACAACAAATGACAGATGGCAATATGGTATTTATATTAAGTGCTTCAAATATATGTTGTCTCTTTCTACGCCATAGAAACATGGTACAACTACTTCTGTTCAATTGCAAACGTGTATCATGCTACATTCACACGCATATTCTAAGGCCGCATAACTATTTCCTGTAGCCTATTTACATATTTCATAATTTTTTCACAGTATGTGGATACTTTATTGAGAAAATAAAAGATACCTGATACCTGTCTCTTATTTTTGCATGTAGGTTAATATATAAAATTTTCAAAAATTGTTATACTCCCCTATTGTAAGTCTACTGCTGCCCTCTCTGTGTTAGACCGCGAACTATTTTTTCTGCTTTTTAACAATTTTTCACGTCATTAGGCCGATATAAAGCAAAGAACGAACGAGGCAGAAGTTTGAGACCTAGGCGATAGCTAAGGTTCATAATCAAACAAGTATGTTAATTGCATATCGGCCGTGTGTCGTTCGATATTTTTTGTAATGACATAAAATTTAGACATGTAGGAATATCTTCTGAAAATTCTTGTTCCTGTCATATTGACATTTTTTTCTTTTGTTGTTTATAAATTTTCCGTGACAACAGCTCTCATGATGCTGTGATGCGTCCGTTAGAAACTTAACGGCCGATGGCCGTTATGGACACCTTTACGCTTTTGTTTTTATTCTGTTAAATCGTTGTAAGGGTATGGTATTATGAAATAGTTATTTAAGTATTAAGGGCAGTAAGTGCTTCCTACCGGTTGAGGAAGATTTTAGAGATCTCGATTTCGTCTCTATCTCCAATACATCCGATACCTGTAGAAGAGCACTTACTGACAGCATTGCTTATTACGTTTTTTGTACGATCGACATTTTTTTAAATTAGATTTAAAAATTATTTTAACATAGGTATTAAAAATTTTTGCTTGTCATCGTTGTTTTTATTTACTTTCCGCCACCTGACCGTTGAGTGTTTCACATCACTAATGCCCGAGTGCACTGCTGACTCTTAAATTTTAAGTGTTCCTTAAATGAGCCTGTTTCACATTTTTCAAAAACTATTTTAAATGAAAGTTTATGCAATAATTTTCTTAGCAATAATTTTTATTTTAATAATTTCTTGTTATTTATGGAAATAATTAAATAAAAAGATTGGCGTCATGAAAAACTACCCCCCACTCCTATGACGTAGAAGCACATACATTATGTCATTAATAGCCAATAGGAATTTACTATATAAATTGATAATATATTTTACTTTAAAGTGCTGGTCGTGATTCTTACATTGAATCTGCTATAGGATCTATGTCGAGAAAGAAAAATATCTGTATAGTCAGATGTAAAGTTTGTCCTGAACATAAAATGAAGCAAAAAAATATACTGTTATTTTTTATCTTGAAGGTGGATGAAAGTTGAAATGATCTTCAAAAACATGAAGACACGATTTTTCTGACAAATTCAGCTCTTCGACCTACTGCTTCTAGCCACAATTTTCTTTTCTTCGCATCTTTTGGCAAATTTATAAACTCTATAGTAGGTTTATTCGTAGCAGTATTTTTGCAAGAAGGCACAATACAATATCGTAAATTACTCATTTTATTTTGAACTTTTTAGTACCTACTTATTTATTATACAACTTGAACCAATATTAAAAATTTGACACTTGTTTGACAACTTTGATAATACACTTCAAACCAAAGACAAAAAAAATTACATTATAAACGGACCAGTTAGAACCGCTGAAGATGTATGTACTCTGACGTCAATTTCTGTTTCAGATCACGTGACTTATTCACAATATTATCAAAATTTCAAAAATTAATTGTAAAATATTTAAAGGATATTTCGTGATATTTTCAAATTTAAGGCTCTTTTAGGAACAATATCTTTTAAAATTTAGTACTTAGAAGTCATATAAAAATTATTGCAACAGCCCTATTGACTATATCGAAACGAAATGTTAAATGGGAAAGTGAATATTGCTGCCAAAATTTCGATTTGCATTTTTTTTGTTTAAGCCTAGCTCAAAATTTAAGTGTCAGTGGTGTCAAATGGGCATTGCGGATCAGTAATTTGAAAATTAAACCTACTGCCTTGGAAACCTTATCGGTAAACATTAAAAAAAATCCGATCATGTAAAAATGTAGTTAATTTAAGAATTTCGACTAGATAAGTTGTGTTAAAGTTTATAAAATATTTAGTTCAAAAATTTGTAAATATTATAATATATTTATATTAAAAACGAAGAAATAATATATGAATTTATAGATGTGAAAATTATATTGTACAAAATATAAAAATATAACGATTTGCAAATAAGAAATAGGTACATGAAAAGGTAGTAAATGTCATACAACAGCACCACTAATCTAAATATATAATTTTTGAGTTGAACTGAATATTACTTAACCCCACACAATGAATGATATTATTTGTTTTCGTTGGCTGTGACGTTTATAAAAGCAAAGGAAAGAAGCACAAAAGTTTTTGAAGAAATTAATCCTATGACGTCACTTATATCTGAAGAAAAATAACTTGTAGTAAATTACACACAGAAAGTTCGTAATGACATCATACTCTCCAAATAAGTTAAACATAAAGAAAACTTTTGTTTTCTGCCATTAAAATAATGCGACAAAATTTTTGATAACATTTAAAGAAAAATTGTATCAGAAAGACCTCTTTTTGTTTCCGCGAATAGAGTATAGGTGAGTGCCATTTACTTACACTATCGAAAACGCCACTGCTATTTCTGAAATGGTGGTTAATTACATGTGTTTAGTTTCTATAATTTGCAGGTCAAAATGAAAGCGAAAGAATAATTCAATTTCTTCATTTTATTGTTATCAGTTTCAGAACCAGAATATTTAACACCAGAATATGCATGCACAGAAACATTCAAATCCCGAATATTCAAGAACCGAATCGTAAATCGTCAGAAAGACAGTGTTGCCAGAGGTGGTACAATAGGGTAGTTGTGAAAAAAATAAATGTTATTTTTTCCTATTAATTATGAAATATAAACTAATTCTAAACATATTAATGTAAAAATTATTAGAAAATATAAAACTTTTCATTCATAATTTCCTTAAATAAAGTTCGCGGTGGAATTCTTGTGGCGTAGACTTTTAATAATTATATAGTTCGACCAAGTCTGTATGACTCATACAAGCTTGTTAGAATACCACGACGAAGCGAAAATGTTGAATTATATTTAATTATATCAAACAAATATTTACTGTATAATTCTAAAAGAAAAATAACAGATACAAAAGTATTGTTTAATAGTACGTATATTTTATAATTATTTACTTGAATGCCAGATATTTTCGAGATATTTAATTCTTATATAGACAACATAATTTTTCCATCAGGTGGCTGCAGACTCCAGTGAATGTACATGTCATTTTTAGTGACATAAACTATGTTTTACGTGTTAAAATCATATTTTATTTTTCTTTTCTATATCAGCAGATTTAAAACAAGGTAATGAAACTAATGAATTTGTGTAAAAATGAATAATTTCTTTTGAAATAGTGCTTCTCTCTAACATGTAAATCGTTTCAAATAAAAATGGTAGCTTTGTGTAAAGAGTGTACAACCGAGAGTGTACCGCTAGGGCAAGAAAGACTGTGATTGGTATTAATAAAAAAACGTCACCAGGTATAGGGATCGTGCTAAAAATCACATATCGAGATTTTAGTAAATGACCACGTTTTAAGGTCCCTAGAATCCAATTTTAACATTTTCACGATGATGTCTGTATGTGTGTATGTGTGTGTGTGTGTGTGTGTGTGTGTGTGTGTGTGTATGTGTGTATGTGTACGAATTTTGTTTGCACTCTTACTGAAATACTATCATTCAGAAAATTCTGAAACCTTGTATTTCTACCCTATTCTAATAGGAATAGATGCCATTAGATTTTGGTGTAAATCGGATGACCGGAAATGGCACTTTACTTGAAGCTCATAATGGTTTTTCTTCAAAAAATACCATTAAATGCCATTTTTTCGCATTTAATGTCATTGTAAAATTATAGATTATTGAATTTTGTACAGGTATACATTAATACTTTTTGTATATATTTTACAGATAAATTTAAAAATCATTTTTCTTTTTTTAATCCCGAAGCCTAAGATAAACACAATTCCTTTGTTACACAGTTTATTTTTCAAAAGAATGTAACTGACAGATAAACGTCATTGTCAAAAAACTAATCACTTCAAATTAATAATAGTGACATATTAAATAATAAAGAAAATCGTAAATAAAGCAATAGTTATATGCAATGGAACATAATATAGTTTGAAGCATTACTAAATACATAGGTATGTATTTAAATTAATAAAAATTAAAAAGCGGGAGGTTTTGTGTTGGCCACATCAGATTTTTTTATGTAGCCATTTAGCGATATGTGCTTTAATTGACGCCTTAACGCAGATAGTTTCTCGCTTACCCTTGGCGGCTGCGGCTAGCATCGCAAGTGTGAAATGTTTAGTTATGATTTGTGTTTTATGTAATTGTTGTTGTTGGTTGACGTGAAGTGCATTATTATTTTTGAAATATTTTTATCTAATTCATATTTGAATCCATGTTACAAAAAGAGTAGGTAGGTATGAATATATGGTTATAACATAACCTGTAAACAAAAAAATTAAATATCCCGCCATTTTAAAAAGATTTCTACACTTAGTACTAAATCTGGTACATTTTTGTACTAACGTTGGTACAAAATATTTTTACATCTGGCAATACTGCAGAAAGAGCTTTGCCCGAATGATTCATAAACCGAGTATGAGGGCGTGGCCAGAAGTAAACGTTAGGTTATGTTTACGTTGGTTAGCGATGGTTCTACTGATACGCTTTCGGGCAATGCGCGTTTCTGTGTTTGAATATTCCTGATCTGAATGATTCTGTGTATGCATATTCTGCTTTTGAATAGTCTGGTTTTTAATATTCTAGTTTTGAATATTCGGGTGTTGAGTATGCATCGTATGCACCCAGTTTGGCGAGTATTTTACGATCGCAGCGCTACGTGTGCAAGTTGCAACTTCTGAAACTACAGATTGATCGTAATACAAGTTACATATTCTCATATTCTTAATGAAAAAACATAACATACTATACATACTCAAATCGGACAAGCAGCCGAATGCAACTCATGAATAAAACTAATCTAATTAACGATTTAATTAAATTAAATAATGAGCAGTAACGTCCTTTGATTATTATAGGCATTATTTAATTTAATTAAATCGCTAATTAGATGAGTTTTTGGCAGTAATGATTTTAATTTCATATAAGACAATGGAAACTGATGGCCCATATATTTAAAAATTCACGTTGGAAGTAAATTAAATCAATTTAAATTTTTGACTGCAGTTAATTGTTAATATAAGCAATACATCGTTCAGAAATCATTTGAACAAATAACTTATAAATCCTCCGTATTAATACTAATCGTTGCTACTGTGAAAATTTTAGAGTTTCACGCAAATATAGTTTCTTTTCAATGTACAATAATATATGTGTATGAAAGTTGAAAATTGCTTGAAACTATTTAAATAGGCAAATGTTTTATTTGGGTTCCAAAGGACCGTAGTTGCACAGTAAAATTCGGTATTCCAAAATTTATTTATTTTCAGGTAAAATAAATGTTATTGTTACTAATAAATAACTGTTTAGCGTTTAAATTATTCATATAAATACTACAATATTGTTATAATTTATAAATTTATATAGGTAAATAAAATTTGAAAAATATCATTCAATACAATCCTGTGTGTATATTTCTGTTTTGGTATTACCAGGTGCTCAGTTCAGTAATGATCATTCATTGTTAAAGCAAGCGTAACATCTTGGGTGCAGCAAAGGTTCTTCGGAACCCCAATACAACTTTTGCCTATTTAAATAGTTTCAAGCAATTTTCAACTTTCATAGACATATAATGTATACTGAAGAGAAAATTATTTTCGTGAAACGCCAAAATTTTCACAGTAGCAACAGTTATTATTAATAGGTACGGAGAATTTAAGTCATTTGTACAAATGATTGCTGGATTAACTATACATACGGATTGTTTTTGCACGCGTTTTGATGCTCTACGCAGTCACCATTATTTATTTTACTATTTTACATAGTAGTAGTGTCGTAGTATAAGATGTTAGATGACATTACGCTTTCTGTGTGTTATTATTTATAAGAACTGACTTGGTATTTGAGAAGCCATATTTACGAAGTTAGAAGCGAGTAGCATGCTCATGCAGTTAAATAAATCGAACTATCGCTCTGAAACATCATAAATGAGTTATTAGTTGGATGCATAACCATCTATATACAGTGTGTTGAAGAAAACCTTACTCGAAGTTAGTGTTTCACAAGACAAGATTTCTTGTCTTGCTAGGCTATTTCTTGTCTTGTCTTGCAAAATAAGGCAAGAAATTTAAATAACTCTTGTATTGTGTTACTCTTGCAAGCAAAATCTTGTCTTGCTTGCAAGACTCTTGCATATTTCTTGTCTTGCAATTTCATATCAGTAGGAACGACATATTTAAATCGGAAGTGATATTTTATTTGTGAAGAGATTTTCGTGAAAAAATGTATTATGCTATAATTGAAAACTTTTCAAATCTTGTATTTAACACTTTTATATTAATGAGACCGACATATTAGATTCTTGTTAATATTAGTAAACCTAAAGTGGCACTTTACTTGAAGCTCTGAACTGATTTCCTTGAAAAAATATATTAAAATATGATAAAAAAAACTTCTCAAATTTGGTTTTAAAACTCGTATATGATTGAAAACAATATTAGATTTTGAGTGTATATGATAAGTCGGACGTTCTTCTTAACTAAGAGCTCTTAACAGATTTTCAAAAAAAAAAAACTTGATAAAATATAATACAAAATTTCTTATTATATATTTATAGGTACAACAAATTAGATTTTGTTTACAAACGATAAAGTGATATTTAACTCCAAGCTCATTGCAATTTTAAACATCGACCATTAGCGGGAGTTCATGTGCTGGCCATATCAGATTTTTTATCTCTAAATCTATAGAAGATATAATAAGAAAATTTAAATCAGATTGAGTACTTAATGCTCTTTATTATTTTTTGTACTATAAAGTTTCAAAATATAATATTTAGAAGATTTTTTAAGAAACTACTACTTCCGGTTGTCAATTGTTACCAAAACCTTTTTAGCTTTTCCGATTAATGTCAGCTTAGCTAGAGGTAAAACCTATATACCTATAATAAAATGTTGATATATTGAATTATAATATAATATTGCAAGAGTGCAAGAATGCAAGAATGTACTTAAAAATCTTGCTATTCTTGCACTTTTCTTGCAGGGCAGATTCTTGTCTTGTCTTGCAACGAACTATATAACTCTTGTCTTGGTCTTGTCTTGCATTTTATGCAAGAACAAGACAAGAACAAGAAAAATGCAAGACTCTTGTGAAACACTACTCGAAGTAGGCTATGGACAAAGGAACGTATGTTTTAATTTAAAAGTATTCAACGAAATGTCAATTTGACACGACATATTGTCCAAAATGTTATCTAAAGAAATCAAAAATTTTCTTCTGGAATATTTTTTGAGAAATGAAAATAAATTAGAAAACGACGAATGGCAATATTCTGTTCCCTTCTTTATTATTTTTTCTCCTTTAAATTAGATACATTTTAAGATCAATTTTGACAAGTTGACTTTTGAAATGAATAATGATCAGACATTCGTTTCTCTCTGTTCATAGCCTACTCAAGTTGGGTTTATTTTTTTGGGTTGAACACAATATCAGGGTAGGCAACTATTTCAAGCGGACCAAAATGAGTTTTAGTAACAATAATGCTGGCCAAAATTAATATTTATTAAAAACAGTAAAACATTTATTTTATTATCACAAAAATAATAATTTATGTTACTGTTGTAAAAATTCACAAACATGACAATATTTTCCAAAACAAATTAATATCCTAATGCCAATAGTTGATTATTTCGCATATGAAAATGATGCTATTTATGAAACAACTATACTAGCCGTCAAATAAATATGGAGTGATGCTCAATTTTTTCCCTTCTCCCTACCCTGTCCCTTGCCATGCAGTTTTGCCGCTTCTTCATAACTTAGCATTTTCAGCATGACCAATGGAATTGGCAACAGTGTAGAAATATCTAGTCCATATTTATTTGACGGCAAGTATAGTTACAGCTAAGCTTGTTTTGCATTTACATTATTAACAACAAGAATTAAAGCAAGATATAGGTTACAAAAAAAAATACAAACAAAATATTATAGCTTTAAGCTATATTATTTAAAGAAAAGGAAAAAACAGACAAATGGAGAAAAAATGAAAAAAATTAAGGCAAGATATCTTCAAACTATACGGCGGGAAGTTATGTGTGGGCCACATCAGATTTTTTCGCATGTTGTCATTATAAAAATTAAAGATTATTGAATTTTCTGCAGGTATACATTAATACTTTTTCCATATATTTTGCAGATGAATTTAAAAAATATTTTTTTTATAAATCTCAGAACCTATGATTTAAAGATTCCTTTGTTACACAGTTCATATTTTAAATGTATCTAACTGTCAAGAAACTAATCATTTCAAATTAATAATGGTGACATTTTAAACAGAAAATAGTAAGTAAAGCAATAGTTATACAAAGGAATTTAATATAGTTTGCAGCATTAGTACTCGTATGTAGCTATGTATTTAAATTAATAAAAATTAAATAACGGGAGGTCTTGTGTTGGCCACATCAGATTTTTTCAAAGTAAAATTCTATAAACATCCATCTCGCTTATAAATCAATAAATACATTAATAAATTTAAATGCGACCTTTCACGGGTTTGTATTTGGGAAGACATTAATAATGAAAAATCAACAGTAACTGAACAAAGATTGCTTTTAAATATCTAACTCTTCATTAAAAAAAAATATTTTCATTTCATATTTATTTCTATTTTTACCTTCCGTCACCTTTAGGTAAGGGAGGTATTATCTTTGGTCAAAAAATTCGGTGGTGAGTTTTTAATGAATAAGCACGTTTTAAGGTCCCTATAATACGATTTTACTGGTTTTACGATGATGTCTGTATGTGTGTGTATGTGTGTGTGTGTGTGTGTGTGTGTGTCCATGTGTGTGTCTCTGTGTGTGTCCGTGTGTGTGTGTGTGTGTGTGTGTGTGTGTGTGTGTGTGTGTTTGTGTGTGTGTGACAAATTTTTCTCCGACGATAACTCCGAAACTACAATTCTAAAAATTATGATTCTTTCGTATTCCTCTTCCTTACAACCCTATGAAGAGCTGATTAGATTTTGGTTATAATTGGTCAACTGGAAGTACCCTTATTTGAAGTTCTTAACAGTTTTTCTTGAAAAATCGCAGTTAAATATCATTTTCGACATTTTATGTGATTATCAATAGAAAGAATATCTTATTCTCTATACGGTTCGATTATACATTTTCCTTCATATTCAATAGATATAGAGTTATAGAGAGATTAAGTGAGATTAACTTTCGAAAATCAGTCAGCTTTGCAAAAATTATGAAAACAACAGATATATTCAAAAAAATCTAATTGACAGATGTCAGTGGCAAGTGCAAAGCCAAAGTGGAAAGTATATGATCTGAAAGTGATATAAGTGACAGAGTGCCCCTCGCCAGTGACTTGCATTTGCGGCCTCGCCTCAAGATAGGAACTTATAATGCCAGAAGTACGAGAAAGGCAAAAGAGAAGATGGAAGGACTGTATAGCAGAAGATTTGAGAGAGGAAGAACTGTGTCACGAAGGTGCTTTGGACAGGAATGAGTAGAAGAGAAGAGTAAGAAACAGCGACTTCTAATAAAATAGGGAAAAGTTGAAGCAGGAGGAAGTGTTAAGTGCAATACATAATGTACGTTCGTATTCGTATTAAAATTTTATTAGATTTTAGAATCTTTTCAAAGGAACTTTCAGTATGGATATGTAAAAAATAGTGTGTTCTTGTTACAATTATACAGGGTATATAGAATCTTTTTCAAGGAACTTTTGGTATAGGATATGTACAAAATACATCGAACTGACGGAAGGTTTTGTGCTGGCCACAACAGATTTTTTAATATTGCGTTGTTTATGGCTTAGCTTGGGACATGGGTTTACGTCTCTAGGGCCCCTTGACATGACTTACTCTTGGTATACGGCATCTGTCAATGCTCTGCGTTTGCGTATAACTCAACATGAATTATGACGTTGAAGTTATGTCATATCGCACTCATGTTAAATATGTAATAAAGTTGTTATCCCATTGAGTGATTTAATGAAATTCTAGTGTTGCAATAATTTCATTAAAGTAATTGCGATGAAAATGCTATTGCTATTACATATATCTAAAATGAGTGCGACATGGTGATAGATAAAATTTTGAACTATATTCGTAGGATACTACATTATTAACATACTATGTGATTACCCTAACTCGCCCTGCGGACTCGTAGAGCTATTCACGGTACGTGCGTTAATAGTGTCTATATCCCACTCATATCGTAAATAACTACTACGCACAACTGTTTTAATATTGTTTTTTTTTACATCTTAGTTACTATGGCGGAATGTTGAACATTACGTCCATCGGGCTTTTTTGTTAATTTTATCGTCCACCGGAATGTAAAAATAGTAATGCGCGGTAATAATATTAACCTTTATTATATAAATTTTATAAGTATATACTTAATTATTTACAAAAAACAAGTTTAACATGTGCGCAATACTATACCGTAACTGTAACAGATGGCGACACATGCCATGCTTCATCTAGATTTCTGTAATACCAAATACCCGGAGGTTATCTGCATGTGTTAAAAAAAGAATACAATGAAAAATAAATTCATAAATTTTACTAGTTTATTTTGTCGCAGTTGTGCATAAAATGTTGTATGTACCTCAGGCCGAAAGAAAATTACGCCCTTAAACTTATAAAAGCCGTCCGCTTCACGTCGGGTCTCAAACATGTCCACAAGCGTAAATCTTTTCTTTCGGCCCTCTATACATAAATAGGTAACTATTATTGTATTTAATGTTTTCGAGGCACTCTATTCGAACTTTTAGTGCGCTGTAAAAAAATTTCACAAATAATTTTAAATATCTGAAAATCCATACCTATTATTTTATGAATTTTATTGCAATATAAATTGAATGATACCTTGATGCTATCCAGATAATGATCCTGGTTAAATAAATCAAGTATATATTTTTAATTGAAATGTTAAAATTATTCAATTTGTATAGCTGCGTTGGATACTGAGCTACAGCTGAATGTAGTTAATATTAATTATGTAAATATATTATTGCATTACCCACAAATTAATAATAAAGATTTAAATATAAATTTATTTCAAACAAATAAATTTGTTTGAGTTGTTATAGTTACAACGTGTACGAATTCATTATTAGCGAATTTCATAAACCGTTAACAAACTGGAAATAATTGAATCCACTAAATTCAAAGGAGTCAAAGTTTCAAAAAAATTAGTATTTTTACATGAAAAAGTTGTATTTATCATGAACAATGTTGTAAAAATTGTATAATTGCCATAAAATTTCAGACGTTGTTTTTGATATCTGAAGTCAAAATGGAAATTAATTTTATGTACAGAAGGAGTGTAGATAGATAGATTTTGTGGTTTTATTTATTTATTCGTATCTAATCCATACAGAATATTATATAGCGTCAATACAAAGTACACATAAAATGTAATAATCGTTAGATTTAAAAAGTTCAGGAATTATAATTTTGTGGTAATGATGTGATTTGCGGACTTATTTTTACTTTTATTTTTGTGTGAGAAGAGACTTTTTCATCGTCTAGATGAAAAAATTACCAGTTTGGATTATTTTATTATGATTCATTTTACCTTGTAGAATGCATACTTATCTCAGTTTTTCGTTATACTTTTCAGGCAAGTATCTTTAAAGATCGGTCTATCAATCATATTTGCCCATTTGACCGGCAAATCTGGAATAGAAACTGGGCGATGTTCTATAAAAAGTGCCCGCAGAGCACGATCATCCCTTTTCTTAATAATCGAAAAATGTCCAGTTTTATTTAAAACTTATTAAAATTTATTTTTAAACAGCAAAATTGTTTCTCGTCGTTCATTGAGGGAATATTAGTTTTTTTTTGCATTTTTTTCAAAATTAAAAAATACCATACATTTTCAATTTCTTAAAGGGGGCAGGTAATTACCCCTTTACCCTCCCCATAGATCTGCCACTGCAGCACAGAATACATTTCGCTAGCCACTTCGTGTACGTATTAGCCCTGATCACAACACGATTAAACTGCCCTTATCTTCCCATCACTATTTTCTTACGTGGAAGTATAAACATCAATATGCGCGCTAAAATGTGAAATTCTAATTCCAAAACAGAGAAAATAATATTCATGAAGTATTCAATAAATATATGAAAAGTTTAAATAGCTTTTATTGAAAATAAAACATAAATCTTTGTGTAACGAAATTTTCCTGCATTTAATTTGAATCCAATCACGAGTTCTGAGTGTTGATACAAGGAAAATCCAATTAATCTGAATAAAATTTGTGGAAATGGAAATGTATTTGAACAAATAATTCACTTGTTTCGAAAGGTGTAATTGATTTTCATGGAAAAACTTTCCCCATTACTTTTGTGTCGAGCACAGCGGACGCGCATGTAATTATCTCAAAATAACTATAGTCTATTTGAGAATAACTGGCAGTAATAAATCATTCTGTCAAAGACATTCCAGTGGCGCGCCAATAATTGTTTGCACAGGGATAGTCGAAATGACTAAATTCGGTAGAGAACTATAGTTTTAGGTCTAAGTTGTTTTTCAGGGTCAGGTAAAGTCATTTAAATAACTGAGCTTTTGGCTATAGCTAAATTACATAGACATAAATTTATTCATCATGTTATTGATGATATGGCAGCGAATCGCGGTATTACTGTCCTTCGTTTACCGCCCTATCACTGCGAGCTCAATCCAAATGAATTAGTTTGGGCTCAAGTTAAAGGTGCGAAACAACACCACTTTTAAATTGGACAATGTGAAAAAACTTTTTATGGATGCATTAAAACATGTGACTGCCGATAATTGGAAAAACTGTATTCAACATGTCATAAAGGAAGAAGACCAAATGTGCAAACTTGACCATCTGATAGACGAAACGATCGAGTCATTTATAATTTCAGTAGGACAAGATTCGGAATCAGATTCTGATTTTTAATCATTTATGTATAAATATATAAGTATATGTAATGTAATATGTATATTTAATAGAAATATGACAGGTACCAATATCTTGACAACACACATGAAATAAGTATAAATTTTAGTATGTAACAAATAAAAATGTAAATATTGAATGTATGTATGTAAATATTAAATGTATGCAATATAATAATAATGACTGAGAAAGTTATATTTAAATATTAAAAACTTTTATTTTTAGTAAATGTATAAACAGATCACTCTACAAATCCTATCTACGTCTATGACACAGTCCGACGGGGATTATCGGACGGCATTTCTATTGTTCGACAAGTAAGTTTCGTTCCAGGTACAAAGCGTGCGGCTTATTTTGACCATCCTAGTGTAGTTACAACTGGTTTTTCTGGTAGTTTTATTTGCCGCATTGCTGGCAAAAATCCAATACTACTCTTGCAAATAATGATTTATTACTGCCAGTCATTCTCAAATAGACTATAACAGCATTTCATAAATTCCTGCCTGCATGCGCGAAATTCATTGCCTTTCATATACCTTACTACCCCTTATAAATTATATAAAATATCTTTATTGCACAACCATAATATTAGTGAACAAAAAATTTTAAATGAGTTAGAAATGATTTTTTACTTACATGGTTAGAAAATATATTTAAGTAAATGATGTAAATAAGGGTTTTCAAGTTTTTTTCATTTTTTAATATTTTAATCTGCACATAAAAATATTAGACCCGTATTTTGTATTTGTTAGTCATATTTAATTTATATGGCGTTGTGTGTTTATTGTTACAATTGCATTCACGCTGTAATCGTCAGGCTCCCCGATATCAATCTGCGAATATGTCCCATTCCTTACAGCTGTGATGAGGTCCTTCGCATTTAAATGTCCCAACCGACGATGCCAAAGAAGCAAAAGAATCCTTTTGGGATTGCTTGGATTCACCACTAGCCATACATTCATCAATGTCGCCCGTTCGAATAACTTGTACATAAGAAACAATTAGTAACAAACTTGGTACCCAATCGATGCAGTTTTTCATTCTGAACATTTTTCTTCATTACACTTTTATTCAGGGCCGGATTAAGGTATTTTCGGGCCTGAGCGCTAACAATTTTTGGGCCCCTAGAATAAAACATAAGACCCCAAAATTATAATTTTTCATAAATTAAACAGAAAAATAATTACAACAGCAATAAACTCATAAAGTAAATAAAATACAACTCTAATTGTCGATTTCACCACCCCGATGTGCACCACATAGGCATTACCTAGCAAAATTTCGTTTTTACCAACTGCTAAGCATTGCTTATCTCGATTTAGGAATTACTTAGCTAGGTATCTGTTTTCCGATGCCCAAATCGCTAAGCATTACCTAACGTTTGACAGCTGACACTTCAAAATGAAAATTGTACAATTTTATTGAATATTTTGATAGTTATAACGAAGAAATATACATGCAGAAGATAGAAAAGAAAGAACAAATTGTTTTGAATTCTGTGACGAAAAATAGTTTTGGAAAAGATGTCCATTTCATTAGAAAAACAGAATTTTATATAACTATACGAGTTTATAAGATATAAAATTAATTAGTAACTACATAGATATATCGTTTTTATTCTTTATTTTATATTTTGGGAAATTACAATGGATATTCACATATAATTAAATTCATAATTTCTTCAAAAATGTCATAGCCAAATATCATAAATATGCGTTCCTGTTATCATATTTTAAATTTTTACTTGAAATCATAGGATTCAGTTTCTGTTTTTGTATTATGTATTCTATATTTTGCCATTTACATTTTTTTTTTCTTGTTCATTTTCATCTTTGTTTCATTTATATTTTATACTACTGTAATACCTACAAATTTATAAATATATATGTAAAGAAAATTTCTTTAAAAATTTCATTATTTTGTATACCTTATTATTAATAGTATCTGCACATAATTTCCAATGTAAATGTTGACAAATATAATTATAATGTCATAAATTATAAAAATTATTCATTTATTTCCAGTGTACAAATATAATATCACAAAAGTAACTAATAATCCGATGCCTACGTAAGTAATTCCTAGCTGGGCATTGCTTTGTTTGGTGAAATCCAAAATGGATAAGTATCAGTTTAGGCAGTTCTTAAATTTAGGAAATTCCTTGCTAGGCAACGGTTTAGGAATCGGTGGTGAAATGATGTCGTAGCCGGGCCCCTAGCAGGCCAGGGCCCTGAGGTGCGCGCCTCATGGTTAATCCGGCACTGCTTTTATTTTAAAATTAATAGGTAACGAGATATCGCCAAATTAAAATTTCCTATGTTCGGGAAAGAAGTAGACACCCGGGATAACAAAAGGAGGTGCAGTATTAAATGAAAATATAAAATATCACTGCAATGCAATGTACTGTAATTGTTGGCTTTATGCAATCAGATATTGTTAAAGGAAAGAATATTATCTCATGCATTTTGAATAGAAAGGAATGACAAAAAGCTCGCAACGGTGTGGTACAATACAAGCAGTACTTACTCAACTAAATAATGCAGGTTTTCGTGTCCGTAAAAGCGAAATACCGGCTCGGAGTAGTTGTAAAGTTTGCCGTTAGGGGTGCGGGTGCGGGCGCATTTGACGCGAACTGCAACTAGTAAATTTGGCGACCGCATGAAACTTTTATGATCTAAACGAGCGGTGCTACTTATTGGATTTGCTCGCAGTGGTGGCTTTAACTGACCACTTACTGCCGCGCCGTGGCTACATTGCTTACTAAATCACTAACTTCCGCCCGCTAACGAACTTTCTATAACTCGTCCCAAAGCTCCTAAGCTTCTTTCTTGAATAATGACTCGGCCGACGCCGAAGGACAAGCTCTGTTGTTCTTGCTTAATCCTTTTCATTTCATTGCTATTTTGCCACTTGCTTATTAAATGTTTTTACTGCTCTAAAGCAATTTCACATACCACTTACAATTTTACGCTTCTATAAAGTTTACTTTATTTCGTCATAAAATTAAATACTGTTCTATATAGTTCAATAAGGATAAAATTTATTTTTATTGTTTTCTTGACAAGAAATATTTGTTTCAATGAATCTAATAAAAAATACAGGGTATTCGTTTTTCGACCGTCACCATTGGAAACTCGAGTAGGCATTAGCGCATAGTTGTCACAGTAGTAGACCAGTATATTTGTTTTTCTATTTCTGTTATCACGTAATTAAGAAGATCCATAATCAGACAAAATTCACAAAACATAATAATACCAACTGTTAAAATATGAAATTTCAATTGTTAGTGGGAAGCGTTACCAACATAACTGATAAATAACATCAAGTCAAATTCTCATTGTATAATTATCTCAATAGAAAAAATCTGATGTGGCCAGCACATTACCTTCCGTCAATTCCATGTATTACGCACAAATCCTTTACCAAAAGTTCTTCGGAAAAGATTCTATATGCATACCCAGTAAAATTGTCACCCGAACATTACTATTTTCTACAATTTCCATACCGAAAATTCGTTGGAAAAGATTCTATATATATCCAATAAAATTATAACACGAACATACACTATGTAAATTGCACTTGACATTGACAAGTGTAATGAAAAGTTTAATACTAATGCTAACGTCAATGCATAAGTTGACAGCTTACATAAACCAGCCTTTACTATCTATGGGGTTAGTTCTATCATTGTTTAAGCGTCGTACACTTACTTAAATAACAACCTGTATAAATAGGACTGTTGTAAGAATTGATATATGACTTCTAAGTATTAAATTTTAAAAGATATTGTTCTTTAAAGAGCCTCAGATTTGAAAACATCACGAAATATTCATTAGATATTTTACAATTAAATATTGAAATTTTTGTAATATTTTGAAAAAGTCTCGTGATCTGAAACAGAATGTGACCTATTCGAGGTGCAAGTTTAGACGTCAGCGCCACTAGTGAACTTGTTTGGAGGGTATTGACAATCTCTTGTGAACTTTGTAATATTTTTGCGTAATTTCTCTTATATTTCTGTTATTATACAAATTTAAGTGTTTGTATATGCAATACTTTTGTATATAAGCGTCGTTTTAATCAATCTAGTACGTATTGATATTGGAATTTTTATGGTATGTATTATTTAACAGGTTATGTAATGATTTCATTATGATATTTTTATATCATTTCAGTTTCATTGAATATTCAATAACATCGTAGTTGTTATTATATTATTATTATAAACCTATGTTTATATAAAAATTATTGCTTTATTTACTATTCTCTTTTTAAAATGACACTATTATTAATTTGAAGTAATTAGTTTTTTGACAGTGATATTTACTGTCAGTTACATTCATTTGAAATATGAACAAAGGAATTGCATTTTTCTTAGGCTTCGGGAGTTGTAAAAAAAAAATATTTTTAAATTTATCTGTAAAATATATAGAAAAAGTATTAATCTATTCCTGTAGAAAATTCAATAATCTTTAATTTTCATAACGACAAAATGCGAAAAATTTTTGAAGAAAAACCATTATGAGCTTCAGGTAAAGTGCCATTTCCGGTTATCCGATTTAGACCAAAATCTAATAGCTTCTTTTCCTATTAGAATACGGTATAAATACAAGGTTTCAAAATTTTCTGAATGATAGTATTTGAGTTAGAGCGAAGACAAAATACCTACACATACACACATACATACACACACATACGCACATACAGACATCATCGTGAAAATGTTAAAATTGGATTCTAGGGACCTTAAAACGTGGTCATTTACTAAAATCTCGATATGTGATTTTTAACACGATCCCTATACCTCCCTTACCAAGGGTAGCGGGAGGTAAAAATCTGATGTGGTCAACACAGAACCTCCCGCTATTTAATTTTTATTAATATAAATACATACCTACGTATTTACTAACACTGCAAACTGTTCCATTGCAGAAAACTATTGATTTATTTACTATTTTCTTTTTAAAATGTCACTATTATTAATTTGAAGTGATTAGTTTTTTGACAGTGATATTTTACTGTCAATTACATTCATTTGAAATATGAACTGTGTAACAAAGGAATTGTGTTTATCTTAGGCTTCGGGACTAATAAAAAAAAAATTTTTAAATTTATCTGTAAAATATATAAATAAATAAATAAATAAATAAATATATCATCACGGCATATTACCCATTTCTGGGTGTGCCAGTATCTACAACACATGTAGACTTCGGTAATGATGACGATATATTTTACCGTGTGGGCGCTTACCAGGCGTCACCTCACGGGCACTCATAGTTGGCGTGGAGAGTGCACCACAGGGGTCACTTTTGTGCCATTTAAAATTGGAAATATTTGGCGTCAGTCAAAAATAGAAAAAAAATATGTAGAAAAAGTATTAATGTACTCCTGTAGAAAATTCAATAATCTTTAATTTTCATAAGACATAAAATAAAAAGATATTGAGCACAGTTGTTCAAAAGAAAATAAAAAAGCGACGTAGAGAGAGAAAACCAAAATTCCATATTATTTCAGATTTAGGAGTTGTTTGCATAAATAAAAATTTAAGATAGTTGATTTTTTTGCATTTATCTAGTGACCTATGATTTTTTTTCGGAAAAACAAATACATCTTAAATGGTCTACTATGGCAATTTTACCCTAATTTAACCGACTTCGTAATGGCGAGCCTGTAGAAGTAGTTATTTAATTTTATTATATTTTAAATAACCTCCCCCCCCCCTGAAATAGGGCGCAATAAAAAAGTTCGCCTCGGGCGGCAAAATAGTTAGCGCCGGCCCTGGAAGTAATAAGACAAAGTGAACATGAGATTGACAGTTCTCAATACCGTCCAAACAAATTCCCTAATAGCGCTGACATCTAAACTTGCATCGCGAATAAGGATGTACGAGAGGGATCGAACAATAACAAGAATGATTAACAGATCTAAATTAGTTAAGGCACCTAGCGGGAGAAGACGGAACTAGCGCCCGCCACCCACCAGAAAATTATTCTCGTTCGTCTCCCTGGTATATGTGACAAGCAGTGAAGTGAATCTGTCTCGGATATGGGCGCACCTTAACCTATATAAATAACTTTTGTCGTTATTCGAGATTATTCCAGAACTTTTCCCGGAAGTTTTCAAGTAACACATATTGCGTTACTTGAGTATAATGTGAGTTGCCTACATTGTAAGTACATCCGTTTTAATATACAAGCGCCTCAGCATAACAATGCAAGCCGTCATTTTACGTCATTGATAAAATAATCAATCAAAACACTTTTAAATATATACGGTGTACACTGAAATCCGTGACATAGGCCTTGAGCATGGGAAAAAAGTTTTTTTTTCAAATATCATCTGTGCGAATGAAGTAGAAGAATAACTTTAAAACTTGTTTACAAGACTTTTTCACTTCTCTTGTCTTGTATTGTCTTGTATATTAATATTTAAATTATCTGATACTATATTAGCTTTATATTAAAACGTAAAACACATATATCTACAAAATTTGAGAAAAAAATTACATCGCATATGTACCTACACCTACCATTACATTAATATAGATAAGTATTTTAATGACAACAAAATAAAATAATTCCGGTATTTATACAAAGAATCATTTGCAAAATTCGTCGAAAAATACATCATTGTAGAAGTCAACAACCGGTAATTTTAGTTTTTTACATTGTCATTATTGACATTGTAGATTTTATGTACTGTAATAGAAAATATAAATATATAATTATATTCATAAATAAAATTTTACAATTTTCATGGCAATTGATGCAATGTCCTTATTGGTATTTCAACACGACACATTAAGGTCATTAACTATAATAAATTTTATTTCGCCGGAAATTAATTTCGAAAATGCAGTTCATTTATGGCGACACTAATAGCAGGATGCTATCACAAATGAATTATTTCTGTATTTTTGCTTGCGAAAAGAAAAATTATTATTATTCGTGCATGACACGAATAAAATAAATTATATATAGATATGTAAATATTATTATAGTGATTTATAGTACAACTTGAACACGAATCACAGGTTATTTTTTTTCCAAAATTATTACCTAAATATGATACATGTATTTAACTTGAACCACAGAAAATAAGCAAGCATATTTTCTGTGCTTGAACTAAAAGAGAAATTCAGTTTTTACTGTACAGGGTGTTTTACAACTTCCAGTAAAAACTTTAAGGGCATAACGTACGGACCAAAATGATTAAAAAAGCGTAATCAACAACATAGGTCTGATCTTCAACTGTATCTGAGAAAGAAGCCATTTTGTATTAGAATCGAAGAGAAACTGACAAAGATAACGATCGAACAAAATTTTGAATATGCCAGTCTTGAAGAATTTATACTGACTAGAGGCCGCCTTACGGTGTTTGTTGTGATCGGAAGATACATATGTTGTTGGGGAGATTTGCGGGGATGGAAGCCATGATGTATTGCGGGCTGCGTATTATCAAAATATTTGAACTACCTTTTTACGAAGTAATGCTTTTGAAATATGTAAATTATCTTTATTTTTAATAACGGTTATATGAGGTTTTATCCACCATCGTCTTATATGTTTTTGTCTTCTCTTTTGCATCAGCAGTGAGCAGTCGTAGTTTTATTATTTGAAACCATATTGCAATTAAATAGGGGTTTCCACTAATTTCCAATTTTTTTATATGTTATTCTTCATGAAAAGTTATATACAGGTGTCTCTTAAATAGGGGGACATGGCTTAACCACAGATTCCTGAGGCTAAAATAAGACGATTTAACTAAACTTGCTTCTACCGGAAAGTGTACCATTTAGCCAGAATTCTGCTTCAAAGTTCTTCAAAAAAAAAATTAATTTTGCTCGTAATAACCGGACGCTTTATTCGATTTGGATGAAATTTGGTATAACATTTCATATACTTATAAGTCATCGTTTAAGGTGATACTTGTTATTATTAGTGAACCACTAGTGTATGAAACTTAGGTGTCCCAACACTGATTAGACCGTAACTTTTTAATGGCCACGCCGATAACATAAAATATTTTTTTTTAGAAAGATACATTCAATTGTAAACTTTTTTCTCTCTGTTTAATTTGTGATATCTGTTACGGTTCAGACAGAAAAAAATAAAATCTGAGTGTCTACACCGTGAATTTTTTTAAAATAAATTTAATCTAGCAGTCTGTCTAAATGCCAACCATCTATTTTTTTATGACAGTAACGAGATGCCAATCAATGTCAATCTTCTCATCTTGTTTAGGAGTAAGGAAACAGATTTATTCGTGTTATTTATAATAATGGTAGTAAAATACTATTAGGCCGAACAAACGGATGTTCCTAGTTTCTGAATATTGCGAAGAAATTTTTTGACAACCCATAAACAATTGTTACCGTCATTAAAAATTATTATAGGTGTTTGACATTTGGATAGGCTGCTAGATTAAATTTATTTTCAAAAAATTCACGATGCAGTCACTCAGATTATATTTTTTTCTATCTGAATCGTAACAGATATCACAAATTAAACGGAGAGAAAAAAGATTGCAATTGAATGTATCTGAAAAAAAATAATTTTATGTTATCGGCGTGGCCATTAAAAAGTTATGGTCTAATCAATGTTGGGACATCTAAGTTTCATATACCAAATTTCATCCAAATCGAATAAAGCGTCCGGTTATTACGAGCAAAATTAATTTTTTTTCGAAGAACTTTGAAGCAGAATTCTGGTTAAATGGTACACTTTCCGGTAGAAGCAAGTTTAGTTAAATCGTCTTATTTTAGCCTCAGGAATCTGTGGTTAAGCCATGTCCCCCTATTTAAGACACATTCTGTATATATTAAAATAAAAAAAACATTTTTATTATTACAGGTTTTGTGTAAAAAAAATTTTGAAAACAGTATTTTTGATAGCTCGTTTAAACGGCTAATTTTTACCGCCGCAATGATTGCGTACGCGCCCGCCGATTTTCTGCTAACGCTCAATAGATGGATACTCATCACAGTAATGATATAGTTGCGTCATCTATTAACAATTTTCTTAGTAATACTCTTCTATATAGGAGTGGAGGATGGGAGATTTAATTCTCTCTCACTGCAAATAAATGATTTATTTCCAAACGAAAGTTTTGAAATTTGTCTGTTTGTGCTACAACTTTGATTGAGTGTGTTTAATAACATACATTATGGTAGTGAAACGTTGTATGGTAATGTAACGTTACAATTTGAATGTGCTGCCATCTATTATCATGTAGTAAGATATTCAATTTATTTGACGTATGTAGATAAAATCGAATACTGTAAACTACTCCCATGTTCACTGGCTTAACTGGTAAAATCTAAACTGTAAAACCGTCCCGGGCCCTTACGTCACAAATTTGGCAGCGTTTCAAACGTAGTAAAATATTTTCATGCATTTCTAAAAAAATGGAAACATATTTAAACATTTAGTTAGTGTTTTCATGAATGTATTGTAATACATTTTAGTGTACTAGTGTTATTTTTTCATTATTTTGATTATGGTGAAAACCCCTATTAAAATAAATTGGAGAGATACAATATCCATAACTTCACTTAAAATTAATAGTTCGCTACGACACCTTATGCCTCTTGCGACAATAGGGCTGTTGCAAGAATTTTTATATGACTTCTAAGTATTAAATTTTAAAAGATATTGTTCCTTAAAGAGCCTCAAATTTGAAAATATCACGAAATATCCTTTAGATATTTTACGATTAATTTTTGAAATTTGGATAAAATTTTGAATAAGTCACGTGATCTGAAACAGAATGTGACGTCAGAATACATACATCTTCAGCGGTTCTAAGGTGTTAAGTGTATTGTCAAAGTTGTCCAACAAGTGTCAAATTTTTAGATTGGTTCAAGTTGTTTAATATGTAGGTAATAAAAAGTTTAAAATAAAATGAGTAATTTACGATATTGTATTGTGCCTTCTTACAAAAATACTGTTAGGAACAAACCTACTATAGAGTTTATAAATTTTACAAAAGATGCGAAGAAAAGAAAATTGTGGCTAGAAGCAGTAGGTCGAAGAACTGATAATTTGTCAGAAAAATCGTGTCTTAATGTTTGTGAAGATCATTTCAACTTTCATCCACCTTGACGACAACAGTATATTTTTGTTGCTTCACTTTAAGTTCAGGGCAAACTTTACATCTGACTATACAGATATTTTTTTCTCGACATAGATCTACATTATTTCGGTAGAAGTAAAACAATCGTTCTGATATAAATTCAGCCATCATCCAGCCCAGCTATCGACCTTCGGTAAATTGTCCGACTTAGCTTGAGTGTAATTTGAATTTGCCATTATTATTTTATTATTCAATTACAATGAGCAATGTCAGCGTCAAATGTCAAATCAGGGAATTGTCAAATTAATAGTTATTTATGATATAAGTGTTAAAAGTGACATTTTATGAGTGAGTGGGGAAGTTTGTGAAACGAGGCGAAGCCGAGTAAAACAAACCCCACGAACGAAATATCATACACTATTTTTCCTACGACCCTAGTTATGTATTAGTAAAAACTAAAAATTATAGAATGACATTTATGACAGGTCATGATATTCTAACCTCTACTTCCAACAAAATTCTAACCTCTACTTACAACAATACTCTTTTAAATTCCAATTCTTCAAGAGCCTTGCAAGGAATTACTATAAACAATTGTAATAATTGTACTATAACAATAAACGTTCCAAAATAATGTGTACTTCTAATAAAATACCTATATAAATAATTTCAGTACAAAAATAAATATAAAATGAAACTACATTTACTTATGAACACTAAATGTAACTAGATTTAGTTATATTTTTAACATTAAATGTAACTAGATTTAGTTCCTTTTTAACACTAGTGTTAAAAGTAAATTTGTTTTTTACTTTTAATCCGTTGTCAATGACAACGATTTAAAAGTATTTACTGTATTATAAACTGTTATTTTTAACTCGCTAAGCAACCGTTAAAAAGACTACTTTTAATAGTGGTCGTAGGAAAAAGATTTTTTTATTAACATATGACAAACTTTAGCCTAAATTTATTTATATAAATAATATGAATAAACGTAGGTGATGGAAAAACTATTTTCCTATTGGTTATTAATGATTTAATGTATGTGCTTCTACGTCACAGGAGTGGGGGGTAGTTTTTAAGGACGCCAATCTTTTAATTTAATTATTTCCACAAATAATAACAAATTATTACTAAGAAAATCATTGCATAAACTTTCATTTAAAATAGTTTTTGAAAAATGTGAAACAGGCTCATTGTAGAGAAGATGTCGTGTGCTACTAACATCCGACTTACGACAAGCGACAACCGACATGCGATTCAATTGTAGAACAGGCTTAAGTAAAAATCTCCCCATGTCATATACTTACGGATCTCTCCCGGTATCCCCTCTTCCGTAGTAGTAGTTGGTAGCGTAGTTCCTATCATACCCCCAGTAGTCAGGTCTGTTAGGATATCCGCCTCCTCCTCCACCCCCTCCTCTTCCGTACGTGTCCCATCCTGAAGTTCCTCTTGCGGTATCGTCCCAAGGTCGGTATCCACCTGCGCCTAGACCTCCACCCCCACCTAGACCGCCACCGCCAGCGCCGCCACGGTAGTCGTTTGTCCTCCATGCCCTGTTGTCGTAGCCACGGTTGTCATATCCGAATCCACGGTCGTACGACCTGTCGTAACCCCTGTCATACCCTCTGTCGTACCGGTCGTAGGAGCTTCTATAATCGTACCACCTAATAGTTAGTGAAGGCAAATAAGTATGGGTAAACCTTTACGAGATTAAATCGTGCAGCGTGATGCTGGAATAATCAAGTTAAGATTGCTCATAGTAAAATATTTTATATTTGATAATAACAGAATATTGTAATTGTAAAGTATTTATTCAGACTTAATTGACTCATACTCCTATGTTGCAATGTTGCAAATACGAGTATCTACATTACATTGTTTACTTATATAATATTTTACTTATGGGTGCATGCTTGTGGAAATAAGCGACACATACTTATAAATTTATGCTTAACATTAATTGCCAACAAAACTGAATTTAAATATAGGTATTCTGCAAATTCATAAGTGCTTAGAGTACGTAAACGTTAAGTTCAAGTAGGCTATTCCACGATATTTTTTTAAAAAATTTATCTTGAAATACATAAAAATATAAGACCACATGTGAAAGTCCGAGTTAAAAATTCCTCCAAATAAGCGAGATATTAAGGTTCGAATTTTAAATTAGCTTTGTGACGTAGGTAATGTGGATATACCAGAAGTAAACAAACAGTGGTTCACAAGCCACGAAAAAATGTTAAACGAATTACAAAATAATGTATATTTAAATTGTAATATTATAATTCATTATTAGAGACATAAAATAAATTATTATACTTAATTTATTTCACTTATTTTTGTCTTTTTATAAAAACAAAGAAATTAGAACGTCGCCCGAACAGTAACCGAACAGATCCGACACACTCGAAGAAGTATATTCTTAATAAAGGCGGGGTTTCTCAAAGTCGGAGTGCATACTTGGATCCTATTTGCTCAAACACTCGTGCACATGTCCTACATCATCAAAAGCAAAACTCCCCGTGTTTTCTAGAAGGAATAATTTATAATAAAAGAAATATAATTTTCCTTATCCTTTAACTATTATTATTCATATTTTCAATAAACTTTTACTATTTTTGATTACGGTGGAATAGCCTATCCTTTCTTTTTGGTCGTAAATTTAAAAATATTATTGCAGGAATTTTTTCTAATGTATTTAATGGTGATTCAATTAAAAATCCATATTTTAATTAACAATAAACATATTAATATAGAAAAAACGTACAAAATAGTAAATTGTTCTATTAAGATTACACATGTCATTTTTTTTATACTAAAAATGTTAATAGCGACGGCATATCTTTATATAGCTATTATTAAAATTTCTCAATTTGTACTTTTAATATCAATCTTCAAAATTAATATAGTAAATATTATATGAAATGTAATTCAATAAAATTTTAAATTATTAAAGTTTTTCCACATATCATCACATCTATGAAAGCGAAGATTTTAACTGTAGCTAACTTGGGAACAGGGGCGCCGAGAGAAATTTCGGGCCCCGGTACTCTCACTTTTACTGTGCTTTCCGGGATTTATGATTAGCAAATAAATCAATAATTGCAGAAAGAAACATATTTTTTATCCAACTCAGCTTCAATGGGGGATTACACCATTTTTTTTTTTATAATTTCATCCGAAAATAGGAAAACTAAGACTATTGATGAAAATCCGGTGAAAAATTCCTATTAATAAGCGAGTTATGGTCTCCCGAATTTTTGAAAAGATTGACGTGACGTCACATTTATGTGTTTTTATATCAAACTGTTTTCATCATGGACCTAAATGTTCTTGAAATATATGCTATTTTAAGTTATATTTACATAAAAATAAATGAATATTATAACACTGTATAAGTCTACATACTTTATAATTACGGGTGTATTTAAATTATTAAGTTTAATGCAATAAATTTATGTTAAAATAAAAACTGTTTGGAAACTGCTGTACAGGAATGTTAGCCCCTCCTTTCGAATTTAAATTTCTTAATTTCCATTGGTAGTAATCCCCACCTCCTAACACGCTATTTGTAATGCATGTATAGGCGGTCTCTCGTTCGCCAATCAAAATATTTTCATATTAGTGTCGAAGCGCTATAACAAAAAACCCTTTATTTCCGAAATATCTCAATTATACCATTTCATTTTTTTTATTAATATTCGTTATTCAGCATATACATTCGTATTTTTTTACTATTTTCCTTTAATTCGATTGACCCGTAATCCCCCATTGACAAAAGTTCTAAATTTAATAAACGATTTTGGTACGTAGTTGAACGTAACACATTTTTTATCCTAGATAGACAACTGAAAGAACGCTCAGCTTGTGCCACTGTTACAGGAATTGTACAAAATATTCTTAATGCAATAATTACATTTGGAAATAAAGGTTCCAGTTTCAATTTTTTTAGTTGGTTCAAAAAATCAATTGGAGTAAGCGAATTTTCTCCAAAATTTTAATGATAAATTGTCTTCAGATGTATAAGCTCGTCACTGATTTTGAAACTAATATCATCTAATAAAACATTGAATACCTTGTATTGAAATGTTCCTGATGAATTTAATAAAATTATAAATAGGTATTAGTTTGTTTACGAAGTATTTAATCTATTCAATAATGACAAAAACTATGAGGTAAATATTATATGTAGAAAGTATTTATTTTAAAAATATTAGTAAAATATTAAAATATTTTATTTTATTATTAAAAATTATTTTATTTTTTTTGCTCCGGGCCCCTTGGTAGTGGCCGGGCCCCGGGTAATTTACACCCCTTACACCCGGCTCTCGTCAGCCCTGCTTGGGAAATAATACACTCGTCTGCAAAGTATGTATACTTTGCAGAGATACTTTGCGGAGATACTTTGCAGAGATACTTTGCAGATCGTTACCTACTATTAACTATTAGCAACGGTATGCAAAGAGCTTTGGTTTACAATTATTCACTTTCTCTGACCAAATGATTTTCGAAAAGCTACTTTTTATCCACCGTAAAATAACATATTTTGTGCCTATTTTAATATCGGTGTATCTTTTTTATTAATGATAGAATGTACAGTACCCTGCCAGCAGGACCAAATAGCTTCGGGAGAGTACTTTATATATTTAGATATTTCAGTACTTTCTAGCCTTTTGGCAGGACTTTTAAGCATACCAAAATATTCCTCAGATTTTAAGCTTTATGCGCATTTTTTGACCGAGTCTGTACCTCTATTATTAAGCAAGTTACGACAAGTTAAAGTTTATTGTAATCAGTATCGAAAATGTTACGCGTCGGGAGCCGTATTTCTGTCGCAGCAACGAATTTTGACTCTAAAAGTAATAATTCTTGGAGTTTTTCTGTATTTGGTGACTAGTGGCGTTGTGCTAGATGCTACGGTGTTGTTAAAAACATAATAAAAACAAAAAATATAGCAACAGTCCAATGGGAAATTGATGGAAATTGCATAAAAATACCTTTGCTTTAAAACTTGAAAATCAAGAAGGTAAAGTTCATGAAATTATATTCAAATAGTCAGGTGTAGGTATAAAATTTGCCATTATTTTAAAAAATTCGTGTTAATTATTATGGTTTTTGAAAATATTATACTTAATTTTGATTTTTAAAGCGGTGTTTAAATAATTATTACGAACTGCAGGAAGTTAACCATAGTACTGCTAGAAGGACAGGCTTATGAACGGTGTGATGTACTTCCAGCAGGACTCACGCTTTGTACAATTGTACTCTAAGAAGCGCTTCCAGCAGGACAACGCTTTGTACGTTCTATCATTAAGCTAAGAATATGACTTTCATGTTACAAAAAGATATGACAAGAAGTATCATTTTATGACTAAGTAATTGAATTATATATTGAACTCAATTACTTTTTTGTAGGTAGAAGTAATAAAATTTTCCTTTAAATTTCATAACATGATAATGACATTTACGTATAACGGAGAATGATTGACATTATATTAAATTAATGGAAATTTTTGCTTTTTTTTCTATGGCGTATTTTAAGAGAAGATCTTGCAAAATATTTAATAAGCTTTTGAATAAAAAAGATATAATGAAAATAAATATTCGAAATGGCATTAAAAGTTTAATTTTTAATTTTTTGACAATCAACTTGGCTGAAGTTACTAGGTATACATATGTGGATATTTGTCCCGAAAATGAAATAGTGATGTGAAACAAGATGAACGAATATTTCAAATACCTAAAACTTATTACGCCGTGATAATTATGAAACTTGAGTGCGACTAGTTAAGTAATGACAAATGTCTCTCGCAAACTTTGCAGATGTCAGCGAGATAGGTATGTTTGTAAAATACATTTCCTTGAAATTGACTTTGATACATTCATTGTCGATGAAAATTAAGACCATATGAAATTCGTTCATAGATATGGGTATATTACTCTACCTACTTAATTGCGAAAAAATATGCGATGTTAAATGTAAAATACTAAATTCATTGCACATTTGACATTCTAGATCATAATATAATTCTTAATAAATTGAAAAAATTTGGTTTTGACAACTTATTTGTGAATTTTTTTGCAAGTTATCTAGAAAATCGTGTTCAGAGAGTCACATACAACGGCTTTACATCCGAACATTACCCTGCAAGTTCTGGAGTTCCACAGGGCTCGAATCTCGGGCCACTTCTTTTCTTGCTCTTTATTAATGATTTACCAGCTAATTTAGATTGTAATGTATTCATGTATGCGGATGACGTAAAATTGTTTCTTAAAATTGATAACATCAACAACTGCTTTACATTACAAGAAAACATTGATAAGTTATGGACCTGGTGTGACACGAACTTCCTTTTTCTTAATATTTTAAAATGTAAAATTATGAGTTTTTCACAAAAAAAACAACTTGTTATTTTTAATTACAATATTAACAAAACTACACTGGAACGTTGTAATATATTTAAAGATTTAGGAATTTTGTTCGATGGTAAATTGTTATTTCATTCTCATATAACTGAATTGATAAAATCTTTGAATAAAACTCTGGGTTTCATTATAAGAAACACAAAACAATTCATTAATGTGTCTACCATAATAACCCTGTATTATGCTTTCGTTCGGAGCAAAATGGAATATGGAATATTAATTTGGTTCCCCATATTTAACCATTACCGTACTCTTTTAACAACAATACAAAGAAAATTCTTAAAATACGTATGGTACAAATATTTTGGTTTTTATCCTGAAAGAGGAGTTGATAATTTCACATTGAACGTATTCAATATTCCAACTGTGCTGAACAGACATAAAATTATTTGTCTTCAGTTTCTTTATAAATTATTATATAACGAGTACGATTCCCCGGATCTCCTATCTTCTCTTTCCTTTCGTATACCCAGAGTAAATAGTAGGCAACAACAACTATTCCATATTCCAAAGTGCCGCACAAATGTATTAAGTAAGTCACCAATTGTTACTTTGTCAAGCTATTATAATGAAATATGTACTCAATGTGATATATTTGACTGAGCATTCAATGACATTTATCGTATTATTAAATAATTACATGTATTGTATTTTTTTGTCATATTCATGTAACTTTTTACTTTGTAATTGGGATTTATCCTGTAAAGTAAATAAACTATTATTATTATTATTATTATTATTATTATAAACATTGAATGTAAAAAATGTAGATAGAACCAACCGATTTAAAAGCATATCTAATTCACAAACACAAAAGGAGCCACCTTACTGAGTTTGAAAAATTGTTCGCAGGGAATCGCTCAAAACAGCTGTGGACACGTGTTTCGCTCTTATTAGAGCTCATCAGTACAGCATAGTTAATAGGTGAACATTAACTAGAAGTAATAAAAACCGACAACTTGTAAATTGTTACTTGTTTCACGTAGTTTTTAAAATTAATAAATTAAATTTTCACATAACCACCACTAATTTCTGATATTTTTCAATTATCTTATTTTTCTCTAATTTTTTCATATTTCAGATATACCAGCTGAAAAGAAAAAAATGGCGGTTCATATTTTAGTAAAATAATAGGTTGCTATTTAAAAAATGAAAGTTGAAAGTCGTATTTGCTAAACCCGAATTTATAAAGATATCTACATCTGCCATCAAATAGTATATTTAAAAAAATAAAACTTTTATATGAGCCATTTTTTTCTTATACTTATAATAAAAAAGTTAATCCTTTTGGTCCTTGTGGTTTCACTATAAAACCACATTTTACAAAATTTATTTCATGTTTCATGCGTTCTAATGGTTAAAACCGTAAACCATGTATACACATGAAAGCAAGCAGTGTCATTTCTTGACGCTTAGTATAAGTTGGATCTCAAATGTATCAGTATGCCAAAATTTTAAGTTAAAATTGGTGATACGGGATTTGACAGGTTTCACTGCTTACATTGTTAAAATTTGAAAAGTTAATGGAAATTTTTAAATTGAATGTGGTTTCGCGGCAAAGCCAAATATGCTATTCCATTTTGGTTTAGAATTTAAAATTGAAATTTAAAATTGCTGATAATGGGCTAATTTATTGCCCGAAACGTCCACTGTACCTATTGTACTTGTATGGCAATAAAAAACCTGGAACATTAAGGCTTACCTTTTTTTTCTACGTAAAATTGATTTTACTTTTTGTCCTAGTGGTTATTCGGAGATACCACCATTTTTTTCAAAAATCCTTTGGGCCATGCGGCTTTATACATTTATTTATATTACTTTTATGCTATTTTAAGTTTATATAAATATAAGGTAAATATAACTTTATTTTATTAATAGAAATATTATTTGGGCCTTAAAGTGTTAAGGGGGCGGCATCATTCTAGACCCACCTGCATAGGCGCCGACTTTTGGATTTTCGTGTGGGGGCTCAAAAAGGAGCAACATAAAATTTACCGAATAAAAACTTTATTCCAAAAATAGTACATATATATATATATATATATATATATATATATATATATATATATATATATATATATATATATATATATATATGTAATTTATACTAGTGATATACAAACATAAAAAATGTATTTATAGTTTTAAAGAAAAAGTATTTTGACGAACCGCTGTTCGTTAAATGAATTCTTCTGCAATTTCATCAATATTAATAGTTATGTCGTTATGTACATTTAGTATTGCTATATTATTCAATCTTTCTTGGCCCAAAGTTGACCTTAAATAATATTTAAATCTTCGTAAAGCTGAAAACGATCGTTCAGCAGTACATGAAGTTGTTGGAATGGTTAAAAATAACTTAATATATTTCACGACTTCAGTTAACATTTCTGCACAAGCGGGGTTCTTTTTAAAAAATTCAGCTACATCCCAAAATTCCTTTATTTTTATATTTTCTTTTGAAGCCAAATCGTACATCATATCGCGGTGCAATTGTAATCTTTCTTTGTCAAAATCATTTTTATAAAAATCGCATATAATGTCAAGTGTCTCAATATTGTGAAGGGCAGAAACCTTTCAGATTTTTCCGCGTGGGGGCAGAGCCCCCTCAGATTTTTCCGTGTGGGGGCTCGAGCCCCGAAGCCCCCCACGTAGTCGGCGCCTATGCCCACCTGTATATATAAATACTTGAAATTTAAAAGTTTACGTCTTTCGCGGATTACGGGTCCCAGGCTAAAGCTTTAGTTGCAGGGTTGTTGTAATTTTGCCCGACCCAAAAAAACCCACCCGGGTTTTTTTAAAAAACCCATCTAAAAAACCCACTTTTATGAAATCTTATTTTATTAATTAAATATGGTACATACTTATATGGTACACACATATATACATCAATTTTTGTCACCGGCAACATTTTACAATCAATTTCATTGCTGTACGAACTATGAACGGTGTTTCTTTTATATTTACAACTCCAACCCTTGTGTCAGCATTTTCATTATTTTTTGAGTTGTGTGTTAATCATACTATTTGTTTAACGCGGCTGTAACAACTACTGAAATAACTTGAATCTAATTCTTCTACACACTTGCATTGCACAGACTTGCAACTATTAATATTAATTCGTAACTTATACACATGTACACTCTCTAGTTAATTTATTGTTTATTACATTACTGTCTTCAAAAAAAAAAAGAAAATATTAATAATATTAATACCTATTATCTATTACGCCGACTTGTGTATGTGTATTAAGATACTTTATAAAACTAAAGTTAAAAGTGATACATACTATAATTCGATGTTTGTCAATAAAACCCGCTTTTATTTAATAAAACCACCTTTTATTTAATAAAACCCGCTTTTATTTAATAAAATCCGGGTTTTATTAAAAAAACCCAGGTGGGCTGGGTTTTTTTTATAAAAAACCCGGGTTTTTTCAACCCTGTTTAGTTGCCTAGGCTTAAGTTAAATTACCTACGTACCTAATCATTTTTTGGCATAAATTAAGTTTTGTTGGCATAAATTAAGTTTTGTTGGCATAATAAAATCTTTATATTCACTTACCTATCATCATAAGACGGAGTCGGCCTTCTTTCGTACCACCGATCCCTATCATATGTCCTGTCATACCTATCATATCTGTCATAATATCTATCATCATATCTCGTATCATATCTGTCATAATATCTGTTGTCTCCTCGGTCTCTATCTCTATCATAATAATCTCTATAGTCATAGGGATCTAGGTACGACGTAGTACATCTTATACACCTCTTCTCCACTCCTTGTCCTTGTTGCTGCTCGGTATCTCTATCTCCCACTCCCACTCCCACACCGAGTCCACCCAGTCTGTCTCTTTCCCCCCTTGCCTCGGGGAGAGACGGGTCGGGTTTGAGTCCTGGTCGTCTTGCACGGTCTGGAAGCCGGTCCCGGTCTCGGTCCCTGTCGAGACTAGCCCCATAGCGTTGTTGGTAGTAGCGGTCGTCCCGGGCTTGGCGGTAGAGGTTAGGGCGTTCGTCTACTTGCGTTAGTGATTGGACGGCACATTGAATGTGGGGGATGAGAAGAAGTACAACATAGAGATGTGGTGAAAGCTGTAAAGAGAAAAGAATTTGTAAAATAAATTTCATTGACTTGATTAATTCGTTGACGTATTTCCTCAGTTTATTAGCGCGATATCTATTCAATATTTAAAAAGTTTTATTATTTTTTCAGCAGTATGGAGGATTTTATAAAAAATAAAAATATGTACCACGTATTTTTTCATGTAGATTAATATAAAGGTGACTCTCAAATAGGGGGACATGGCTTAACCACAGATTCCTGAGGCTAAAATAAGACGATTTAACTAAACTTGCTTCTACCGGAAAGTGTACCATTTAGCCAGAATTCTGCTTCAAAGTTCTTCGAAAAAAAAAATAATAATAATTTTCCTTATAATAACAGAAAGCTTTATTCGATTTGTATGAAATTTAGTATGACAGTTCATATGATTATGTCATATCTGAAAATGATACTTGTTATTATTAGTGAACCACTAGTGTATGAAACTTAGGTGTCCCAACATTGATTAGACCGTAACTTTTTAAGGCCACGCCGATAACGTAAATTATTATTATTTTTTTTTTTCAGAAAGATGCATTCAATAGTATACTTTTCTCTCTGTGTTTAATTTGTGATATCTGCTACGGTTCAGACAGAAAAAAAAAATCTGTGTGACTGCATCGTGAATTTTTTTAAAATAAATTTAATCTAGCTGTCTATCCAAATGTCAAACAACTAATTTCTAATGACAGTAACAATTGTTTATGGGTTGTCAAAAAATTCCTTGGGAATATTCAGAAACTAGTAACATCCGTTTGTTCGGCCTAATAGTATTTTACTACCATTATTATAAATAAGACCAATAAATATGTTAGCTTACTCCTAAAAAAGTCAAGAAGATTGACAACTCGTTACCGTCATTAAAAATTATATGTTTGACATTTGGACAGACTGCTAGATAAAATTTATTTCAAAAATTTCACGGTGCAGACACTAAGGTTTTATCTTTTTCCGTGTGAACCGTAACAGATATCGTAAATTAAACATAGAGAGAAAATTTTATTATTTCTCTGAAAAAAAAAAAAAAAAAAATAATAAAAAATAAAATTACGCTATCGGCGTGGCCATTAAAAAGTTACGATCTAATCAATGTTGGGACTTCTAAGTTTCATACACTAGTGGTTCACTAATAATAACAAGTATCATCTTAAAAGATAACAAGCAAAATTAATTTTTTTCGAAGAACTTCGAAGCAGAATTCTGGTTAGATGGTACACTTTCCGGTAGAAGCAAGTTTAGTTAAATCGTCTTATTTTAGCCTCAGGAATCTGTGGTTAAGCCATGTCCCCCCATTTTGAGAGACACATATATATAATTTTCAAAAATTGTGAAACTCTCCCATTTGCGCTCATAATTCAGTGAGTACAGTCTTAGCTACGCTCTACCTTCACTTCGTTACGCTTCTCTACCTCAGATATACAGTGTGTCCCATTTAGAAGTGCCACCATTGGGATCTCGAGAACTATAAGAGATACAATGTCGGTTAAATGGAACTTTTTGTGCGCCTTTGGAAGGCCATCTCAGATGTGCTTTTGTTTTTCCAAAAATTCTCATAGGGCACTAGATAATGACGAAAAACTGAATATTGTTGATTTTTTCTTTCTCAAATAACTTCTAAACTATTAGTAATTGAGAAAAACGTTTCAAATATAAAAGATAGATATTTTTATTAACTAACCAGTGGCGTACGAAGTAAATTTTCGAAATATAACACAAACATATTTTTTTAAATGGAACCCATATCTGATTTTAGTCTCAAAAAAATCAATAATTTTTTCTCTTTTCAATGATGTAAGGGTTATTATGTTTTATATTTGTTTTGCTCCTAAAATTTAATTTTTCTCCTTATTTTTCTGAATTTTCTTATTATTTTCCAAAAAAAACATTATTATTTTTATTAAATATATTGTATTTGATCAAAATAATTTGTTTTATGCTTTTATTACTTAAAATTTTTATTTTAGACTCATAATTACAAATTACACTATGATGAGCCAAGGGCGACTTGATACAAAATATTATAAAAATTAATTTGATACGAATTTTGAGCAAAATTTTCTAACAAAATAAATTATTTAAATACAATGAGTCCAAATAGAAATCTACCAATATTTTCAAAATAATTGTAAATTTAATACAAAATAAGGTAAAAATAATAATTTTGAAGGCAAAACAAATATAAAACATAATAACCCTTACATCGTTGAAAAGAGAAAAAAATATTTATTTTTTTGAGACTAAAATCAGATATGGGTTCCATTAAAAAAAAATATAAGTTTGTGTTATATCTCAAAACTTTACGGATATAAAAATTTATTCCGTACGCCACTGGTTAGTTAATAAAAATATTTATCTTTTATATTTGAAACTTTTTTCTCAATTATTAATAGTTTAGAAGTTATTTGAAAAAGAAAAAATCAACAATATTCAGTTTCTCGTCATTATCTAGTGCCCTAGGAGAATTTTTGGAAAAATAAAAGCACATCTGAGATGGCCTCCCAAAGGCGCATAAAAAGTTCCATTTAACTGACATCGTATCTCTTATAGTTCTCGAGATCCCAATGGTGGCACCTCTAAATGGGACACACTGTACAGTAGGGGAGGTGTCAATACTGTGTCTTCTGGACTGTAATATCATTGAGCGAAACAAATGCCTTGTCGCTATACAATCGTCTAAAATATTTGCATTGTTGACTGCAAGGACGGAATGGGGACTGGTCATAACATTTTGCAACAAGTTAATAATATGTAAGCAATAAACAAAAACAAATGTTGAAATGTTTGACAATAAAAAAATGAACCTTTGCAACGTGGTTGCAACGCATGAAAGTTAGCGCACAACAACGCGGGCAAGCATTGCAGGCACCGGGCAGTATCGCGACGCGGGCAACAAAACCTATAGCGTCGGTCGTGTGCAAACCATAGAGGGTACCCGTACGATATATCGGCGTTCATTCTGTTGAACGCATCCGGCAGCGTTTTACCCGCGCTTGCTGTCACATTCTAAGTAAGTACTAAACTAAGAAATTCACCATGTCCATCAATAGAAATTTATTTGTTACTTGTTCAACGTGTTTTTTACCTCTCGCTAAGAGAGGTATTGGAATCATGCTAAAATTCGCATATCCAGATTTTAGTGGATAAGCACGTTTTAAGGTCCCTATCTATTTATCTCTCTCTCTCTCTCTCTCTCTCTCTCTCTCTGTGTGTGTGTGTGTGTGTGTGTGTGTGTGTGTGTGTTTGGCTGTGTGTGTGCGCGCGTGTGTTTGGCTGTTTGTGTGCGCGTGTGTGTGGCTGTGTGTGTGTGTGTGTGTGTGCGCGCGCGTGTGTGTGTGTGCCTGTGTGTGTGTGCGTGTTTGCGTGTTTGCGTGTGTGTTTGTGTGTGTATGTTGGAACCACGGTTTCTCAAATACTATAAGACTTAAGAAATAGTTAACTGCAGTTTCCTCAATCTGACATTCCTGGGAAGAGCTGATAGATTTTGGTAACAATTGGACAGCCGGAAGTAATGGTTTCTTTAAAACAATCTTCTAAATATTATTTTTTAAAAATTTCTGTTATTACTATTATTGAAGAACATAAAATTCTACATCTGATAAATTAAAAATTTGTATTATATCTTGTATAGATTTAGAGTTAAAGACACTATAATATATAGAATAATCTAATCGCAGAGGCTAAGGCACTAAGGAAACCAGTTGACAAATTCCAATGTTTATAACATAGTTTGTAAACGACAGATGTCAGTGTCAAAAATCAACAGTTTTAGTGACATTCTGAAAGTTCATTTTTTTAAATCCATATATATACCGCCAATCTTGTTAATGAACTGGAAGAATCTCTGACATTTAGGAACTTCCTCATACTCTCCATTTATTATAATTTGTAAATTTACATAGGTACTTAAAATTATTAAAAATATCATTCCATACAATCCTGTAAGGAAAATATATTTGCGTGAAACGCTAAAAGTTTCATAGTAGCAACGATTAGTATTACGGAGGATCAAATGATTACCGGTCTCGGTAGCTCATCAGGTTCGAATCACGCAGGATATGAGTGTTTGTGAGTACTTCCAGTCACTAGATTTGTCAACAAATATCCTGTTGACGTATTGTTATAATAATAATACATAAAATTTACATATCGTGTAAAATATTAGAAACATATTCCATACGATCAACAATATTGTTTAGTACCAAATTTGTGTAAAATTATTGAACGTCTAGTGAATCAGTAAATAATGTATACGAAAAAGTATTAAAAAATTAAACTTTATGAGAAATAATTTCAACCTCTTGTTTTGGACGGTTTGTAATATTGGTTAAAATGTGTTATTTTAGCCGTCTGTCATCTGATTTCTATTCTTATCGTTTTACCGGATGTTGTTTTTATTTATTATTATTATTTTATAACATTTCTGCACTAGATAGTAATAAAAGAACTTTGTGAATTATATTCAAAAATAACTTTCATGAAATTTTTGTTTGTGGGTTAATTTGTTTACAAATTTGTGGAAACGTCAACAGTTACAGAAAATTAATTAAGATTCAGCTGTCGGCTCATTTGTATCTGTCTTTCTCTTCCAGCATTCGTTTTACCTTGACGACGGTACATTCATGTTCAAAGTAGGTAGGTTATTTACGTTACAGATATAAGTAATGCTGTGCACCATTACTCAATTCCATACCTATTAGTGCGAAAATAAAGGGCGAACTTTAAGCTTTACTCCATACTGCAAGATAGACGCAAATATAATTAGCTAGCTAGATAACCAGTACATAAAGGAAAAACATACATAGTACGAGCGAAAAATCAGTGTGATATACTAACGTTTTGAAAATGGTTTCAGTTTTCAGTCAAACAAAATTACGCGAAACTGTCTACATGCAATTTTCAAAACAAGTCTAGAAGTTCGGCGCATGCGCATTTGGCTGATATAAATGATAGATTATCTTCACTACAAATACGTCTACGTCGTTTGATTCACATGGACCGTAAAAATTGTTAATTTTGCGGCCGTCATAACAACTATCCGTTCACATACTCCGCCAAAAATATCGATGTGCATTGTTCCAAACTTGAAAAACAAAATATTACCAAAACATATGTTTTGATCTTAGTGACATTGCCGGTTGACATAACCTATAAGAAGTTTTGTTTTACCTTCATTGCACATTGCACCCGAAAAGAAACATAAAGAGATACAATAGATTTTACGTCAAAGCTGGTTTGAGTTGGTATTAATGAAATGTGTGATCTGATCATGAGCTGGTAAAATTTACGGTCGTCACGGCCCGTCAACGATCAACAAAAATAGTAGATTTCAATAGACCATATTACCAATTCAATTGCGCATGCTCACAATGGACGAATTAAATTTAGGAAGTACTTAAATTCAAGTTTCAATGCTATCTTATGAGAAAAAAGCAAGTTTCAACATGAAATATCTTTTTTATAAAATAAGATCAAATTACCAAATAAATTTAATAATCACTATTTAATTATGTTTTAACTGTTTCTGACGTTATTTTGGTTTAATCCTTGAAGTAAATATATGTAAATAATAATTTCATTTACAAATATTTGGCGGACTTTTTAAAAATTGTGGCCCACCGCGTCAAGTTTCACTTATATATGCACAACCGTAACCTAACTTTAACAGTTCTGTTTATAATCAGAGAACATACATACATACATACATTCACCATATTCAAACTTAATAATACACTGATAATACTCATTTCTAATTACACTTTTCAAATTTGTGTAATCGCCATTGCCTATTTCTCTTCTTTCGCTTCACTCTGCAGTTATCATTTGTCACATTTCAAATTTTTATTGCCAACTTAAACTTAGAAAATAAAAACAGTTGGCTATCGTGGCACTTAATTTTACAGTTTATAAAACTGCCACTAGAGGCGCAAAATTCGGTAATATGGTCTATTCCTGTCGTGGACGTTCGTAGCGTCGAGACCGTTCGTACCGTATGATTTGAACCAATCACAGCACAGAACGGTGTAAACGGTAAGCAATTTGACTGTGATTACGGTATATGTGAATCAAGCTGTACCATTACTCCAATTTTTATGTCGTACTACTACGCACTAAAACTACACAACTATCAATTTATTTGTAGGCTAGTAATTCAAAGCGACTGAAACGTTATGCTATGTACGTATGCGCAATATCGAAATTGAATAAAGTGTTTTCATGAGTAGTTTTGAAATTAGTTTTCAAGTAAAACCATGAAAATTAGTTTTGGTTTGGGATAACTCAAAACCATTTTGTCGCTGTAGTTATACATGGCGTTTTTAAAACTAAAACCATTTTGAAAACGATTTCAAAACTGAATGTAAACTCAGTAATATTTAAATATTTTGTTAAAAATGAATTTTGTTTCTTTACATATACACATACATACTTACCTGCTTCACTTTCCGTTTCATAAAGTCAAAAATATTTGCAATAGTTTCACAGTTTTGACTATTGAACATCTTATCTGCGCAGCAGAATTAGGACAGTAATGAGCTCAGTCGCTCCGTATTACGTAATCCGTTCCATATTTCTAGTTTACTATTATCTTGTATTTATAAATATTTTATTATAATAAATACATAAACATCACATTATATACAATAATTTTCATTGTCATAGTTAAACAAAGTATTAATATTATGAATAAACAAATATTTCTTCAGTTTTTCATAACAATTACAATTTAAATAATTTTTTCCTAACCATACAGTTTTCAAATTAGGAAATGATTCAAACATATTTAAATTAATACATGTAATATTATTATAACTAATATAAAACTTATTTAAAAATAAATATTTATTATCAAAGTAATCTTTCGATATATTCTTAATGTTATTATTGCTTAAATTTAATATTTCCAAACGGTGGCAACCCTGAAATGCCTGATTGTCAATTGTTGAAATAGTATTGTTGTCGAAGTATAAATACTTTAATTTTTCTAGTATTGGTAGTCTTGATATCGTTTGTAGATTATTGAAAGATAAATGAAGGCTCTTTAGTTTTTTGGTGTGCGATAAGTATTTTTCACACTCAAAAGTTGTTAAATAATTATTTGATAGGTCTAAAATCTGAAAAATAATATTTTTAATATAGCTGTGTATACTGTATAGAGGGATGTCTGATCAAGGTTATCCTTAAATTGTATGAGATAAAATTTTAGCTCCGCCCATTCTGTCAAATTCAAAAGTGTCATTAACTTAGTTTTTATGAGGGTACATAAGATACTACTGTTATTTTGTTATTATATATACAGTATGTCTCCGGATTAAGTTTACAAAAGGAAAAAAAAATATTTTTGGTTTTACGAAAAAATGCCAAGGGAAGAAAAATTTTTGCTTGAATTAAAACGCATGTTTCAGTTATTAAAACTTTTAATTAATGTAAGGTTCTTTTATTATAACGTTTTTTCGTATTTTGTCCTCCTAATAATACAATTATTACATTGAATCTAACATGATTATAGTTAGCTTTGAAATATTGATAAATGATTATTAATTCTAATTTCAGAAAAAGAAAACGACGAAAATCAAAATAATTGTAGTTTATTCAATTAACTCTTTTTTTTATCTGAAATTAGAATTAATAATCATTTGTCAATATTTCAAAGCTAACTAAAATCATGTTAGATTCAATGTAATAACTGTATTATTAGGAGGACAAAATACGAAAAAACGTTATATTAAAAGAACCTTACATTAATTAAAACTTTTAATAACTGAAACATGCATTCAAGCAAAAATTTTTCTTTCCTTCGCATTTTTTTGTAAAATCAAAAATAATTTTTTTTTTCCTCTTGTAAACTCAATCCGGGGACATAAATTTTAAAACAGTTCATAGGGCTATAACATAGACGCCAAAAGTTTCTATATTAATTCATTGAAAAAATAATTGTTGTATATTATAAAGAAAAAAATTACGAATTTTTTGATACCAAACACATTACAATTCTATTTCATATAAAGCCAGAAAATAAATTTAAAAAATTGGACAATTAAGAAAAAATATCATTAGCCTTGAAATTAGTAGAAACAAAACAAAACAATTGTTGACTTACGACGGTCATAAACGTTTTTTGCACATTATTTGTTAAATTATTGTTATTTTCGTTTTATTAAAAAGAAATCATAGATAATTTTTCTCATGAAGAAAAATTACAAATTAGCATCTTTAATTTGTAAATACCTTACAATAAATAATAATTGTATCTTAAATAAATATCCTGGTGTTTTCTTTATTTTGTTATTTTGTATTAGTTCATAAATTAATAACTTTAATCTTTAATTGTCCCCTATCATGTTAGTAAAAAATGACAATGTTTTGTTACTGTCAGTTTCATGGCTAATATTTTTTCTTAATGGTGCAAATTTTTAAATTTATTTTCTGGCTTTATATCAAACAGAAATGTAATGTGTTTGGTATCAAAAAATTCGTATTTTTTTTCTTTGTAATAGGCACCAATATTTTTTTCAGTAAATTAATACAGAAACTTTTGGCCTCTAAAAAACTGTTTTTCAATGTTGCAGCCCTATGATCCGTTTTAAAATTGACCCCCTGTATTTACGATCGAAAAATTATTTCTGGAATTAGGATCATTCATAAGACATTTTTACTCAGATTGATATTATACGCTATTATTTTTTTATATATTGCGAAATAATAAAATGAACTACGTTACAGCCACAATATTGTCAACAACGAGGTTTTAAAATGTATGTCGTAAGTCTAAACAATATTTTAAAAAGCAAGCGTGTTATAGTAGCCGCGGGTTAAGTTGACACTAGCCTGCGCATTCTAGCTATCCTGAAAACATTGACTTGCTTGTGAATGAATCGCCTTCTCCTTAAAACCAATTTTAGATGTTGTTGGAGTGATTTTCTAGTTGTTATAATAGCATGTAATAATTACTATTAAATAGGGTTTAGTTATTTTGAACATTCAGCTAAACGTCAATATACAGAACTCTCCTACTATTACATCTCGACTCGTCTATGTACGAATTTTAGGTTATGCGCACACAAGTCAACTTACCTGTTGCTACTACGCACTGTTATCACGCGCGCTTGTCAGGGCAAATGAGAGAGACAAAAGACAACTTGTTAATTCGTTCATGATAGATTGATCAGACATCTTTAAAAAATTAAATTGTATATTTTTACCTGCAGTTTTCTCAGATTCTCAAATGAATTTTTTTCTATGTACGTAATTCCATTTTTTTTCAACACTAATTCGATTAGATTATTCGGAAAACTTTTTCTCACATTTTGAATATTATTTTCTTCTATTTTTAAACTTGTTAAGGTTGAATATTTGTTAAAATTGTTAAGATTTTTTAAATGACACTTTTTAATAAGAACTTTTTCTATAGATGTATTTAAAAATATATTTCTCGGTACCTCCCTAATATCATTTTCGACTAATAATATTGTATGTAATTTAGTTAAATTATTTAATGAATTTTTGTGTATACCGTTAATCAATTTTTTAATACTTATAAATTCTAAGTTTTTAAAATTATCAAACGTGTGTTCTTTTAAAAATTGTAATTTAACTGGGTACCAGTGTTCAAAATAAATAAAATTTATGTTTTTATCAACGATATCTTGCTGTATGTCTTGTATATTTTCACAAATATTAGCACTACATTTTGTGTAAACTTCTTTTGTTATAAACAATACAATAATTATACAGAGCACACTAGATTTTTTACAAAACTGATCCATTTTAAAAATAATGTTATTTAAAATTTTCTTGAGTATATATGTACTAACACAGGTTATCCTTGAGGTCAAGTCAGTGTTTCTAAACATTTATTCAAAACTGTTTGGACTATTTTATTTGCAGATATACTTAAACTGTAAAGTTGAAAATATTTAAATTATTTGTAGCCATCAAAAATAGCCTTGCTGAAATTTGTAACAGTTGGCTGAAAAATCTAAAACTATGTATACCTATTAAAAGAAAAAGTTCTGTTGAGTTCAAATATTTAAACTTCACGTCGCTATCTTTTTTTATTTTTATTGAAAAACCGAAATTGTTTGTAGCCGTTTGTTGAAATTTGTTTCAGCCTGCTGAAAAATCTGAGACTAATAGCTGACACTTCACAATAAAATTGTACAATTTTGTGACCTTCAATTTATTGACGAATTATGTTTATGTTTGTGTGTATCACGGAAGATTTTTATTCTTGTGAAATGCCACAATTTCGTCGTAGGAAAAGAATAGAAACGGAACAAAAAGTTGACCTTAAAATATATCTGTTATCTGTTCATCAAATGCAGTTGGTAGCCCTTCTCCCAACAACAATAAATTGATAGAAAATCACGAAGTGTAAAATGCTTATATTTTTAAAATAAATTGTGCATTTTATTGTACGATAAATTGTACGATTTATAGTGAAGTGTAATAAGGGCTTGCTTGTATGTATAGAGAGAGGAAAGTCTGCTGAATTCATATTTTCAAATCGCAAGTCGCTATCTCTTTTATTTTCAGAGATAGAGAATTTAAGAAAACTGAAATTGTCAGTACATTTTTGGAATCTGTGATAATTCATTAACCAATTTTATTAAGCAGTATTAAATTACTGTTTACTCTTAAAATGAACTGACGTCCATCATATACAGTGAAAATATGAGCAAAAAGTATTTTGAAGAAAATTACTTGCGTTCAAGTTAGTAACCTGATCATTTCCTGACGCAGTTTTAAAAAATGCAAGTAAATATAATTAAAAATGAACTCATATACTAATTTTGTATTTGATTTAATTAAAAAAATAAACTAAGTTTGAGAAACACTTTACTATTGAAGATATGACGTAAAAATTATAGATTTGTAAAAATAAAAATATTGTTAATTAAACCAGTTACAATAAGATTTGATTCAAAATACATGTAGTTTGAACCAGATTTTATAAAAGATGTGTAATATGTTTATTCGTTTTCTTAGTATTTTGCTAAATATACAAAATTAGAAGAACTGATTACTTAAGGCGATCCTACAGCAGTCCTCAAAATAATGGAAAACATGATATTCGCGCGAAAGTATGATCTACAAATTAGCCGTACAATTTTTGTAAATTTTTTTAGTGGCCAAATTATGACTACTTGAAAAACAGCTATTTTTATTAAAAATAAAAATGTATACTCAAATTCTTAGAAATAGAGGCTGACTCATAGATCAGTAATAGTCTTAGCGACGTTCTACCTGCACTTCATTACCCTTCTCTAGCTCGAATCTACTGTGCCTTCTGGACTGTAGTTTAATCATCTGCATATTTTTCAGCGCAGCAATTGCCTTGTCACTACAGAATCGTCTTAAATATATACATTTTTTTAAATATCTGATCAATGACTATCATATTCTGTAACGAAATAGTTTTTTTTTCTATATTACGCGTTAATAATGAATTTATTACGAAATCAAATTGCGTATCGTAGAGGCTACGGCACTAAGGAAACCAGTTGACAAATTCCAATGTTTATAACATAATTTGTAAATGACACATGTCAGTGTCAAAAATCAACAGTTTTAGTGACATTCTGATAGCTTTTACTGGGAAGTATATTTAATTTTTCTTATTGTTTTATTAATTAAATATTTTATTTTATAGGTAAAATTGTGGTTAACTGCATATATCCATCAGAAATACCGTCAATCTGGTTAATGCATTGGAACAATCTCTGACATTTAGAAACTTCCTCATACAATGAAAAATAGATATAATTAGAATTATATGTGTGCAGAAGACATGTTAAATATAATAAAAAACAATATTTGGGTAATGTTCTATAATATTTTGTTATAAAACGACGGTTCGAAAGCGAAGTGCAATACAATACTTACAGGGAATTTATTTTAACATGCAACATATGGTGAATCACTTCCATGGTTACTCACCATTGTCAAAAAATGACAGCAATGTAATATTTGTCCATTTTAAAATGCAACATACAAAATTTGTAGTTTTGTATTATCAAAAATAATTTCAAATAAATTAGCCTACATACAATTAACAAATAATCAAAACATGAATGTTGTATATTTTAACAAACTTAAGCTCACAAAAATTCATTACTTTCATGTAATAAGTGTTAAAAAATACCCCCAATCACACTGAGGCAATATTCTAGTCGGTCGTAATAAGAATTGACATCATTTGTAAAGTGTTTTGGAGGTATCTCCTGTGCTGCAATACTATTTATAATGTTGCATTTTAAAATGGACAAATATTACATTGCTGTCATATTTTGACAATAGTGAGTAACCATGGAAGTGATGAACCTTAATGTTGCATTTTAAAATAAATTCTCTGTATATAGCCTAATTGGAAATGGCGAGAGGTCTTGTACTGGCCACAACAGATTTTTGTTATAGAAGATGGTTACAAGGTGAAATTTTCTCGAGCATTTACTTAAATTTTACAACGTCATAAACAGGAATTAACATGAATTTTCAAATAGGTAATTGGATAAATATAAATCCAATGTTATCAACTACAACATTATAAATACCTATCAAGTTTCTTAAATCAACTCGCTTCAATACAGAAATTTTTTAAAAATATCTTAGTAATATAAAAACGCAAAATATAAAAATAGTATAAAGGACTTATTTTATAAGACTTTTTTTCGCACTTGTCATTTCGTTTTATAATTTCCGAGGCGTGCAAAAAACTATTTTTCATAAAACTCGTTCTTTAATGTACTATTTCAAAGAAAAATAACTTTAAATGTAATTTTTTTTTGCTATTTATGTTATTATAAAATTAAAAGATTAGGTATTTAATTTTCTACATGTATACACTGATACTTTTTCTAAATATTTTTTTAATAAATGTATAAAATTTACAAAGTAAATATTTTGGTATATGTTTAAACCAGTTTAAACTAATAAAAATTAAATGACAAGAGGTATGCTGCTGGCCACACTAAACATTTTATTTATTTTTGTCGCGGTAGCCGGTAGCTCGGGTAAAAATTTACACAATAATAGTGTGCATAATCATTGTTGTAAATTTTTTTAGCTAGTATTAAAACACTGTTATTCAATTGTAGTGTGTAGTTCGGAGTGAATAAAAACTTTGTTGTCAAATAAATCTCTATGCGCCAGGAAAAATACGACCGAATGTTTAAAAATAAAATACACACGAGACTACAAATTTGTTTACATTTTTGAGGGGATGAACTATGTAGTTGAATCACTAGATATTCGTAACATTTTGTTAGTAACGGAATATTGACTTTGTTTTATTCATATCTATGTTAAATATTGATTCTTCAATTATGTATGTTCCAGAATAACATTTTGCAGAAATATGCTTTTTGCATCATTGTCAGTTATATTTTAAACATTCTCAATCAAAAATAAACATAGCTCTTTGGTTACACAGTTGAAATATTCACTGGCACTGAAATTAATAATAGGGTTGGTTTTACGAAGAAAATATTATATGAATTTATAGAATATGTAAGTATGTGTATAAAAATTAAACGACGAGAGATGTGATGGCCACATGAAATTTTTACTTATAAGAAAAGAACTTACAAAACTTTTATACAGATTTTCAATTTTTTATATCAGGAAAAAAATAATACGTAGTTATTCAAATCTGTTTAAAGAAAAGACTGGTACATTCAATAATGAAAGATGATACATTTAATTTTTTTTATTCAATTTTGACGTTTTAAACTGTCATTATTAACTACATAGCAACAACTATAAGTAACACTTTTTTCACATGTGAATTAAAAATTTTTAAATCACTCTCACCAAATTTTAACTCACTCTGTAACAAATAATGCATTTAAAATAACGTCAGGTACGAAAGTAACACTCACCATAATATTTATCAGACATTATCAGCCATTTTCATTATTTTTCACGGCACAAATGACAGACAATAAAGCATTTTAAATATATAACTTGACGTTTATCAACGACGATTGTCATGCTCAGCCTACTAACTGATCAGTTTTTCTTATTTTGTTAAAATTAAATATTACAATAATTTTTATTATTCCGTCAAAATTGAATAAAATATTGTACAAACCACGTGAGCTAAGAATGTTTATTCACTCGAAGAAATTAACTCACTCGCCCTTACGGGCTCATTAGCTAAACTTTCTTCTGATGAATAAACATTACCTTAGCTCACTTGGTGTGTAAATATCTATTACATTTGTTTGATTCAAGTAATTTTATAAAAGAAAATTATTTTAAAATGATACAATTTAATTTAAATAAAAACATAAGTAACACTGCACATATTAGGAAGTGTTACTAATCTAAAAAAAATATTAGTGAATTATATACGATCACTTTTTTAAATTGTTTGATTATGCATAAAGTACTTTTTGTATTTTAAGTTTCCAAAACTAAACAATTTTTGTTGTATATAACAAGTATTATTTGCTGCAAAATATTAGACATGGTAGCAATTATTATTAGTAGTACTAAGCAGTCATTTTGTTACTTTGTTCCGATTACAAAATCATTTTGCAATTATTAAAAATATTTCATCTGTTACTGGGACAAATTAAATTTTTTTTTTTCTGACATATTATATTTTGTAAAGATTACAAATTATTTCTTTTCCCGCCATATACTTTATAAAGGTAACTAAAACTTTTGTGTAGACAAGGTATTCCCTGGTATACAGCATAATTCACTGTTCGTGTTATCCCTGATCACATAACTAACTAGTTAGTTATGTGATCAGGGGTGTTATACACTACGTCGTGTCGTATTTGTTTGCCCAGTTAAGTTTAGCCTGTCGAAAATTGTATTTTAAAAGTGCTTGTTTCTTGTGCCCGTCAATAAAAATGGATGATTTTGTAAAAGATATTTTAAAACAATGGCAATTAGAGTGTCTTATTGAGAAATTTGAAGGTATGCATCAATTACTGATAAATCTATATAATTTAAGTTACTATTGTGTCATATGTTATTATTTATATAATATTTGTTACATGTATATAGATTATAATTATAAATAAATAAAATTAATATAATACGCATGTATTTAATTTTAACCTTACTACTTCATTAATGCATTTGTATATCTAACAAAATTAATTAGTTTCTAAAATAAATTTACAGTTATTAATGGTAACGTATTTTATTTGTTCGCATAACAAATTTATATTTCTAATGGTAACTTAATTTATTTGTTCGCATAACTTATTTATACTTCTTAATGGTAACTTATTTTATTTGTTCGCATAACAAATGTCTTTTGTTATATATAACAAAACTGTATATGTTGCCACAACAATTTTTTACCAGCAAATTTACCTTGGTAACTGTAACAAATATATTTGCTGGTCCTATATTGACAAAAAGATTGCTACTGGAACTTATTTTTGGTAATCACAACAAAGTTTTTATTTACCGTGTATAATTTAAACTTTAGTATAAATAGGTTTTATTTTGAACAAAGTTCCTAGATGTTTTTTATGATACAAATGGACAATGAAAGTAAAACATCGAATGGAAACATTGTTGTACCTTAATTACTTCAATAACCTAAAATTACTGAGGCAGAAAGAATAAAGAGATTTTGTTTCCCACACGGTATTGTTTATGATTTCCGAGTGTCCAGATTGTAAAACTTCATTGAACAAACTACGAGGGAGTTAACGTATTAATAAATTACAAACACTAATTATTTATTTATTCTTGCAATCTTTTTTACTTGTTTCCAAAATGCAGCAAACATAAACTAATATAATATTTCGAGCTCGGAGTGACAAGAAACACAACTTCTTTAATTAAATTTAAATATGGGAGCTCATATTAGAGACTTATAGTTTAATGCTAACATAATTAACCAACAATGTGCTATCATACGAAGTAATTATGTTTTGGAATATTATGGGATGAAAATCTGCTTTTATTCACAAATGTCTGTACGCTATACCTTGCCCATGGCACTTACCAAGCGTCATCACATGGACACTGAAAGCTGTTGATTTTTTGTGCCGGCTTCAACATAAATTTATGAAAAATGAATTTGATTTATTGTCCACATATTATATAGGTACTAGGGATTTTTATGCTGTTATCATCGGAAGATTTGAATAATTTCAAATAACCTGAAAAACCAGCAAACATTTTTTACCTGTTTTACATTGCAGGTTCAACTTTAATTACTTACAATTTAGCATTAAATGTTGTAAACATTTTGCTTATTCTTGTGTTGAAAATACTTATAAATTGACATTTCACCAGAATATTCCTAACTAACCAGAAAAGTCCTTATCTTTTGTCGGCCTAAGCCGATCTGGAACAGGTCTGTGGTTCGGAATATTGAATTGTCTACGGAGGTCGTGTTTCGCGTTACGTCTGTGTTACCGACTCATCCTTTGCGAAAAAAAGGTGTAGGACGAACGTTCGATGCTCAAGGGATTAAGTAATTTGCAAATAAAGCTTGGAAACCCTATCGGTAAAGACTAAAAAAACCGATCGTGCAAAACATATATTAACCCTAAAAAAGTTTGTATTTAAAAATTTAACATGGGAAACATTCTTTAAAAATATTGTCTGATCTCTACATTTTTATAGTATGCTTTTTAAAGCATAAAATTCTGAATCTTTGGTGGCAATTTTTTTGAATTTACGTCTATAGTAAAACTACTAAAACATGACATTATTGCGTATCTGTCAAAACAAATAGATGTGGTGCTTGATATTTAATTTTGGCATCAAATAATTTAGAATATCATGAATAAAGTATAAAACTTCCCATTAAATTTTACAGGACAGTTAATATTTGAAGGAATTGTGTTAATCCAAGACCATTAGAATAAATTCAAATAACAAAGTAGACCAATTTATTATCATTACTGAACGAATTTCTTTTCCCCAACGAACCAACGAAGTTTAAATCTTGAAATATATAAAAATTTATAAAGACAGGGATATAATTTATTTATAAGGTCAACTTGTTATATTGTCCTTTGTGTTCCTTATGTTATAATATTTAAGCATAGTTTTAAATTATAAGTTTGGATAGTAAATTATTCTAGGATGCAGTCATGAAATTTTTTTTATTATCTCTTCAACGTTTCAATCCAACAGGATCATCCTCAGGAACTACAGAATGTTAAGTATAAAATTTTTGACAACATTGAAATTTAAACAAATGGACATTACTTACAAAATAAATTAATTTTTAACTTTTACAGATGTTTTACATTCATTGCCGTAAAGGACATTCATAATTTAAAATAATTATGTCAATAATAAAATTTCTCTGCACACTCACAGAAGCATATGGACATAACAGCAAGTATCAATGAAAAAAACCATTACTTACTTAGGGCCGTGATATCCACCTCCTATTAAAGTTCTTGATACCTATCTGAAGGATAAATATATTAGTAGCTAAATAAATTTATTATGTATATCAAGCACAATTTATTTGCCAGATAGCTATTAGATAGTTACTAGAATAATAAAGAAAATATTTTAAAGTTGGTAGCACGCAAACTAGTTACTTTCGTTTTCACAACCTGAGTTGACGTATATTTACTCATATTTGGTTATGTTTGTTTATTTCAATATTTATTTTAAGTGCGGATTATGAATTATATAATTGTAGTGTCAATATGGATTCGAAAAAAGTACCAATACCAACAGCTAATTTATCGCAAAATGAAACCAGATTATTAGTTGATACTTGTATAAAATATGCAAATATAATAGAGAATAAAAAAACTGAATAATTGTTCTAATCAATTTAATCTTTCTTGTAATCAAATTCAGTTATTGTTGTAATCAAGTACACTGAGAAAAATATTGTTCTATTATTTAAATTATCGTTAGTTTATATGTCATTTTTTTACTATTAGTGTATTAGGGTAACGATAAACAAAATATTTTCTCTATTACGATATTTTAAATTTTTATTTTGTCCCAAGAACCAAATTATTTGTTCAGAACAAATTTCCTCACATTTAATATACTTTATTTACGAGGAACATACCTGAAAATAATTCGGTTATTATTATTTAAGAATTTATTGTTAACATATTGCACTTTCTCATAAAATAAAATGTAGTTAGAAATAAATAAATGTTTGTTTGATTAATACAATCCGCATATTTCATCCAAATAACAATTTATTAACTATTAACAAATCGTATTTAATAGTAAATATATTTATTTCCTGTTAATAAAGCTAGTTCATAGGTAATAATCACTATTTTAAAATTAAAGAAGAATAGTTATATATCAAAATATATTTAATTTATGTAAAGAAATAAAGTAAACTTGCACAGACAGGCCATGCTGTAGAAGGCAGTTCAGTACTTGCTCTGTATAACTTCCGTTGAAAAGTAAGAGTAAGTTTTATATTTGTGGTGCTAGTTTGGTACATAATATACGTTTTAAAATTGATTATTTGTACAATGGCAGATGAAGATACGAAGAAATTATTAAGTAATTGGGGATATGACTCTTTAATTGAAGCATTTGAGGGTAAGTACAACACAAGACGTCAACAAACAAATAGTATGTAAATACTAGAAACATAAATTCATTTATTAACAATTTTAGCTAATGATGTAAAAATTAAAGATTTTAACGACTTAACAGAAACAGATTTAAAAGAACTAATACCCAAAATAGGACCTAGAAATAATTTTAAAAACCTCGTGAAAGATTATTTCGACACAACTAAATTGCAAGTATTTTTTGCAGATAAATAGGTCATATAACTTTTATTATTGTTTTTTTAAACAGAATTGAAACATCTGATATCATAGATGCCAGTGATTCAACAATATACCAAGTGTCTGCTTCATCTACACTGACTGCTGATGTGCCTAATTATTATTCCTCAAGCTCGGCATCAGCTTGTGATTACGAAATTTTTACATTAGCTGAAGCAACAAGTCCTATAATTTCTGAAAGTGTACAAAATACTGAACTGAAGCAAAAAGACGAAAACACTTCGTGTATATCCGTTGAACCTGTTACAAAGAAAAGTAACACTATTGCTTCAGCGAATTTCAAATTGGAAGAAATTTTAAATCAAACGTGCATAGGAAAAGCAATTTTGAATATCTACAAATTAACACAAAATTTAGACACCAAATGTCAGAGCTACATGGTAGATATAATAACATTACATTTTTTAAATGGAAATTTCGAGTAAGCATTTTTGTTATTTATGCAATACACAAACATAAGTACACCCACATACACACACATACGCACACACACACACACACATATATATATATATATATATATAATAATAATAATAATAATAAATTACAGTCGTTTAACTAACGATGATTTTGCAAACATTGCAAATTGTATTGTGGAGCTGTTTCCCAATGAAATTACTGATGTTTATTACACCGCACCTGTAAAGAAACGGGATTCACGAGATCAAAAGTCGGGAATAGCACGAGGCAAATTAGTCGATAAGTATAGAAATAAGCTCACGTTTTTACGACAAGCAAAGATTATTTCATCAGCTCGAGATCGAAATACAAGTACAAGTAGCGAAGAAAACTATTCTGGTAAATGATTTTTTTTATTGTTCTAGTTCAATATTTTGAATAAAGTATATATGTCATTCTTCATTTAATATATTTATTTGGCCATAACAAAAAGTAAAATATTTTTTATAACTATTTTTTTCTATTTTTTAATAAAATTTATGTACTAACCAGAGCTGGAAATTTTCAAGTACCATTACATTACCATTACCATTACTCGGTACTTAAAAAAATTCATTACCAATACCATTACTCGGTAATTGTAATTAAAAATTCAATTACAATTACCAAGTAATGGTAATGGTATTTAAAATACCAGGAATTATACGAAAGAAGTTGAATTGTAGTTAAAACTGATAATTAATTACATTTAATTGTTTACAGCATTACTGACTGACTACGTATATAAACGCTTGCCCATCGACCTTTAAACTAATGGACCAAGTGTCTCCTATTCTTTTATTGTTAGAATAATGCTCCAACATAAAAGGATAGAAATATATATTCTGTCCTTCAACAGTACGGAAGTTCTCAGTTAAAGTATATTGCGCATACGTTCGTACTCATTGTACATCTTTTTCAGCCATATGTAAACCTCTATACATCGCTCTCTATCACTAAATAGTTGTCAAAATCTACATTTGACGTTTCGTGACTGTGTATTATTTACTTTTTTGGAGAACATTTACAATTATTTCTGTCAATACGTATATGTGTTGTGAGGTGTGTATGCGACAAAATAATGGGGAAATGGTGTATTTCGTGCAGTCAGCAGTACGTACGCGGTTCAGCTGTGTCATTTCATATGTAAGTTCTTATTCATTATTACTTGTCCCCTATAATATAATATGTATGTAATATATTGTATTAAAAATATATAATGAATCTAATTATGTACAAAAAAATTAAATCTATACTCTTATCGATTATGCACCAAGTATAACAAGTTAGGAACAAATCAATTTTTTTATTTTGCTGCGTTTTCTTAACTTCCGTACTGTTGAAGGATACAGATACTGTGTCTGCACCGTTATGGCGGGACAAGCGTTTTGCTCGTACGCTGCGTCTATTAGTTTAAAGGTCGATGCGCTTGCCACTAATATTTTTATGCTATTTTACGAGTGACACTGTGTGATTGTATTATTTTTTTCGAAGACAATATTTTTGTTATTATTTGCAGGTAGGTTAGGTTAGGTCTTTTCTTCTTATTTGTACTATGTAGGCACCTACAATAATTTATCCCACATCAAACTTCGACATTCTACTTACAAATGTCACTGAAAAATATAAATTTCCTATAGTTAACACATTGCATTTCTTGCGTTTAACTCATGGTAATTCAAGTACCATTATCATTACTTGGTAATTGTAATTGATTTTTTAATTACAATTACCGTATAATGGTAATGGTAATTAAAAATTTTAAATACTGAGTAATGGTAATGATACGGTAATTAATTACCAAAATTATTCATTACTTTACAGCTCTGGTACTAACTGTAATTATTATATTTGAATAATATTGCAGAATGTAATGAAACAAATAATGATTATATATGGCTTCAAAATAACATTGAACCTTGGCAAGAAGTTGTCCATCATTGGGAAAATTCGTATAATTATAGGACTTCTGTATATTTGAAAAAACCAAATATTACAATTGTAGATATATTTACCGATTGGCCCATTTTATCCAATGACCTTGGATACATTTTGGTAAAGAGTAAATACTGTAATACTGTAATGTATATAATATATATTTAAATATTTTTCTACAGATTGATAAAGATTTTACTACTACTAATCCTAGGAGTGAAAATACTTTAATGAGAAACTGGGAGAGTGTATTTAATAGTCTCCTTCAATTAAGGAAATCATCTTTACATGATACCGATCTTCTTTTACTAAACATTATTAATTCAGGATCAGTAAATCAAGGTATGTATATATTTCACAGTATAGTTCGTAGCTATTAGTATTGAAAAGTGTACATTTTTCATTACAGAATATCGAAATTATGTTTCACTTACGTTGCTGGCGGCACTTATCCCTTCTAAAGCTAGACATCATGTGAAAGGGAAAAAACAATGGAAGCCTACAATAAAGGAAAGCAGGGAAGGGATGATATGCATTGCAGAAGTATGTTTCAATTTTTTTTTTAAATTATATATAAATTGTTTTAATTTTAAATTATTTCAGTTACCTGGTGACCTTCCACAAATTATAGATAGAAAGAAAACGAAATACGATGCTTTAGGTTTGACTCTTCAACCATTTTTAATAGCTGAAATAGAAGATAAAACGCGTATAAAAAAAATATACGTGAGTGTGCATAATGTGTTATATGAGGTACCAACTATGTTAAAGGCCATAGATATCTGCTTCAAGTTATTTCATGTACTTAACCCTTCGGCGGGCGTTCAGCGGCATTTTATGCCGCAATTTTTCTTTTTTACATATATCACATTTATTTTTATTTTCATAACTATGCCCTTTCTGGTATTGTTAAATGACTATTATAACAAGGCATACTACACAAAACCGGTGAGTTGTAACCATAGGTCCAGTAGTATTCAAGCCGTAAAAGGGACAACTACCAAATAGCGGCACTCCGTGCCGCAACGCGACTAGTCATGTAAGTAATGAGTTTCAGAATTTTACTTTTTTATTTCAATGATTTTAAATATTTTAATGAATGTTATAACATCGATATAGTGTAAAATAACTTTACTTAAAAAATTATAATTTTAGGAGTGGAAAATTTTCAAGAATGAACCTCAAATTTAAATTCAAACCTGTCACCATGTGGTTGAGGTAACAAAAGTGTCGGTCGCTTTCATTTTTTAAATAACTTTCAAGCCTTAATCCCTCAAAAAACCAGGATGGAGGTGAAGACCCACCCTCTTATCAAATTTACGGGGTTTTGTAAGAGAACACATCTTACCACATAACATTAAATGTAAAACTTAGAACATAATAATGTAAAATGCTGAAGATGGAGGTTTTTGGATCTCCGAAACGTCCAAATAAATGTTAAAATCAAGAGAATTGTGAACATGAATTATCCCTCATCTCAACACCTTGAGAAGGCGAATTAAGTTCGACATTTAGTATTTATTGTTATAAGAAATATATTTAATTATGTTTTTTTTTTATTATTTTATAAATAAATTTTGTTTTTTGCATTAAAATGTAGTTCTTTTTACTTGCGGCATAAAATACCGCAGCGCGACCGCTCATGTGATTTTCAGAAGCGCGCCCGCCGCAGGGTTAACCTAAGATACCCATTAGAATGCGAACATCTCTGGTTTTTCATACAAACCGCTATATACCAGATGCAAACTAAATTTGATAACAATATACCGTTTGTTAGAAACATAGTTAATAAATTGAAATTATAATTAATTTATAAAAAAAAATGAATTGCATCAAATGCAATAGATTTATGAAAAATTGTGATGCTTTCATAAATCACAAAATTATTTCACAAATATGATTTGGAATTCTTTTGCGGAATAAGACACTGCTATAAAAAATATTCTAACATCTATGCCCTTCGTAAACATTTAAAAAGAGCTCAGTGATATTGATATTAGCAACAGCTTATCGAAATCCTCGACTTGTGTAAAAGTGGAAAACATTAACCTGATTCAGGAAAATATTGAACCGAATATTATTTCCGAAATTCCTAGTTCAATTACTTCTGGAAACGATGAATGTATTTTGACATGTGCAAATATAGTAGAAAGTCTTGCTGCTTTTATTTCAAAATTATACAATAATCAAACTATTAATAGGAAATCTATTCAATTCATAGTAGAAGAAACAAATGAACTTGTAAATAATTTGTTGTTATATATAAGTACAAATATTAATATGCTGGATATTCCGAGTGATCTTCTTCACAAAATTAATTCCATATTCCCTCAAAATCCTTTTAATATATTTATGACAGAACATAGAACACTAAAATATTTTGAGAATTCAAAATTTTTAATAAAACCCGTGATTTTCAAAATTGGGGAAATTTTTGACGATGAAAGAAAACATTTAAGTGTAACTCTATCTAAAAGAATATGTACCGGTCAAATTATATCGATGAGAGAAGTTTTAAAAAATATTTTAGAGTTACCAAATACTTTTGACATAATGACTAATTATATCAAAAGCGAAGAAGCGTCTTTCGGAAAATCTCTATCCTCCATTTTCAATGGCCAACTATGGCATTCAGTAAAATCTAAATTTCCATCTAAAATTGTATTTCCTTTGTTCGTCTACTTTGATGACTATGAGACAGGTAATCCACTCGGCACACATGCAGGAATACATAAAGTTGGAGCTTTATATTTTTCTATTGGTTCAATTCCACCAGAATTTTCATCCCTTTTAGAAAATATATTTCTTTGGGGATTATTTTATTCGGCCGATAGAGTTACACACGGCAATACATATGTTTTAACTAAATTTATTGAAGAATTAAAATATTTAGAAACAAATGGTATTACCATTCATATAAAAGAGCAAGACATACAAGTATATTTTGCATTGTTATTTATTCTTGGAGATAACTTAGGTATGCATTCCATGATAGGAATGACTGAAAGTTTCGGTAGTACTTATTTTTGTCGAGTTTGTACATGCACAAAAACAGTATGCCAAACGATGTTAATGGAGGACCCAAATTTTTTTAGAACTGCAGAAACTTATGAAACACATGTAAAAGAAAAATTATTCGGTGTGCGCGAGTCTTGTTTATGGAATCAGCTAAATAGTTACCATCATTTATCTAACATTTCCTTTGACCTAATGCACGATATTTATGAGGGTGTATGCCGTTATGACTTGGCACATATTTTGCATATCTTCATATATAAAAAGAAATATTTTTCATTGCAAATTCTAAATAACCGTATTAAATACTTCGATTACATAGATGGTATTGATGTGGGAAACAAAATACCACTTATTAACAAAAATCATATAGATAGTTGCAATTTGATTATGTCATCCGCAGAAATGAGTTCATTTGTAGTTTACTTAGGTTTCCTTATTAGTGATTTTGTGAACGAGGATGATGAACACTGGGAATTTTATTTGATCTTACTTGATATAATTTATATTATAACAAAACGTTCCACGAATGAAAGTGAATTGAATTATTTAACATATTTAATTAAATGTCATCATGAAATGTATATCTCACTATTTAACAAAAAATTGTCACCAAAACATCATTTCTTCTTACATTATCCTAGATATATATATTTAAAACAGGGCCCCTCTGTTATTTGTCTTCTATTCGGTACGAAGCTTTTCATAGAATTGGTAAAACTAATGCTCAAGTTATATCTTCAAGACGAAACATTATATACAGCATAGCTTTAAGACATCAGTTAAAGTTAACGCAAAGATTAATTTCTCGGCAAGGATTTTTTGACAGAATTGTTTTTGGTCCAGAGTTATTAGTCTCTGAAGAAAATAACAGTTATTTGGCTAATCTATTAATTAATATTAATTCAGAGTATGCAATGCTATCGTGGATAAAATGTAATGGTATAAAATATTGCCCCGGAATATTTATACAGATTAAAATAGATCAATATGGTGATCCAGTATTTGGTTGTATAAGTCACATTATGTATGCAACGGATAAAAAACTTTATTTCGTATATACTGAAATTCATATGATAGGTTTCAATAAACATATTACTGGATACGTTATAGATACCAGTGAACATATTAAACATAAGAAATATAATATAATATTATTAAATGAATTATCAAATAAAAATTCCTTTGTTGCACATCGAATTACGAATGGGCTTAAAGTTATAAGTATTGTCAATAAGGAATAATTTATTGTTAAAATATTTTTTATAGCAGGGTCTTCCTAAAACTAGAATAATTTTTATTTTGTATCATATAAAATATATGTTTTATTTTAGTTTTCCTATGTTAAATAGTTTTGTTATGATTATTTATTTGAAATACATATGTGTGTAATATATGATATAAATGTATTAATATTCGTTTCATAATAATAAATATATAGTGATTCATAAACAACAAAGCTGAAGTTATTATTTAAGAAAAAGATATTAATTTTAAACAATCATATGTTTAATATAAATTTGACCAATTTTATTATAGCTTTTATAAATTTAAATATAATATTCAAATGTTATCATCTAATAATTATTTATTTTCAAGTAATAAATTAAATTATAACGTAAAGCATGTATAATTCATATTAAAATATCACCAATTATATTCTAATAACCATTTCTTTAATATTAATAAATCGAAAGTTACTATTCAATTATTCGAAATTTCCAGGATGTTTAAATTTGTTATATATAAAAGTATCTTTAAATATTTTTTAAATTAATTATAAATTTATATTAAATGTACATTTGGTTGGCCATATTCAAAGTAATTTTAAATTAAATGTTAATGAACATCATTTAATAGGAACAAATGTTTTTCTCAGTGTACCTATAATCAATTGTTACCAAGATTAGTTATTGTTGTAATCAAGTATCTATAATCAATTGTTACCAAGTATAGATATTGTTGTAATCAAGTACCTATAATCACTGTTATACTCAAGTTTACCCATTGTAATCAAAATTTATCATTGCTGTAATTTAGAATTTGGAATTTTTAGCTCATAAACACGGCCCTGAATAAAATAAAAATTTACCTACCTGACACTTTTATGTTCGATTTCGGCGTATTAAATTTAGAATATATAACACAGTTTCACGAGACAACCGAAATCTGTTAATAAATTCTGTGTCGTCCCACTTTTCAAAATTGTCCATTTTAACTCGTACTGTATAAGTACGTCGCAATTTCATAATCTTATCTTCTGCCTCCTGTGCATGAGATTATCTAATTCTTAATTCTTGTAAATCCATTTTTACACACATTTATTTTCTTTTCAAAATAGTTACCAGCACCTCAAAGTTCCTATTAGTTTATTCTGCTAATAACTAAATTTAGTAGGAAGATCAATTTTATTTGTAGGTGGAAATACACAAAAAATATTTAATAGTAGAATAAATTTATTAGGAACTTTAATAGGAGGTGGATATCACGGCCCTTAATCTTGTAAAGAGAGTTACTTAGGATAATAACGCGTTTTAATGAAAAAATATAATTTTTTTATTTCTTTATTTTTTATAAAAGAATAAATTTAATTTTGCATATATGTATAGTCAATTTGTCGAGACGAGATAGAAATTTAACATATTTTCTGTGATATCTGTTTCTATTTAGCTATGGCATTTTTGAACAAAAAGATAATAAAATATTTGACATTTTATCTGTCAGAATTTGTTAAACGTTCGTTACACGATGAAGTTTTTCTTTTCAAGTGACTTGAAAAGTTTTCTCTCTCGCACAATGACATGAGTGCAAGAGAGCCAAATGAATAGACTTTTTCTTAAAAGTCCCTATAAGTTTTGGCTGTCGAATAGACTTTTGACGAAAAACTTTTAAAGAAAAACTGGAATATGCGCTACTTTTTCTTAAAAGTCCCTATAAGTTTTGGCTGTCAAGTAACTGTCAAATGTCATTTGTGTTTATATTTTTGATGTATTCAAGTAGTGTTACAAGTGACCGATATTAAACTGAAAAATGGCAAAATGGGATAGAGAAGTAATTGAAATCTTGATGGCTATATATGAAAAATTCAAGTGATGAAAATTCCATGACAATTTAATGTAAGTATAACTTAAATTTTGACACTTGGATATTTTAATTCACGCAAAACTTGATCGTGTAAATATACTTGTAAGGTCACTTATAAAGACACTTTTCAAGTCACTTGAAAATAAAAACTTCATCGTGTAATCCATGCTTTATCTAAGATTTTTAGCATTATTTTCTTTTTAATGTTTTATGACAGCTTAGAAAATGCTAGTTAAATATTAAATTAATAAAATTATAATAAAATTTGCACGTTATAGGTTACAACAAATTTTGACAGATAAAACGACAAATATTTATCTTTCTGTTCAAATTACTATTAATACAAAATTGTATAAATTTAATAATTAGTTTGTAGGGCCAAAATATACATATTAAATTTTCATCGAGAAATTTCGGCGAATATCTCGGCCGAGACGAGACTCTAATAAACGAAACGAAACATAAATTTATAAATTCGAAATGAGACGAGACGAGACAATGAGCCCTGTTTTAGAGTTTACATTATTTTTATCTATTTTTATGTGTAACATTTTTAATGTTAGTCTTTTTTTGTATTTTTTTTTCTGTTTCATATACAGGCTTTTTCAAAATCAAAAGTATGTTTCGATGTTATAGCATGTTCCGTTAAAGCGCATTTATTCTTTTGGTTTTCTTTCTTTTCATTCCTTTTGTGTTCTTCCAACCTAACCCTTAAATAACTAAATTTTACCTAATAGTAATGGTTGTTACAAAGAAAGGTTTATCGTCAACTGATATTTCTAATTTAATGAAAAAAAAAAAAACTTTGGGCAATACAAAACATTCATTTACATTAGTAAAAAAATTGGCTATAGTATTAAAACGTGGCCGCACAGACTTAGAACGTGCTGCATCACCGGAAAAACGGTGATAACATCTATCTAATTGTTTTGGAAGACCTATAATTACCAATACTAATACTATGGATACTCCAGAAAATTATATATGCAATATATTAATTAAGGAATTAATTATAGAAAAGCAAATACAATAAGTGGAGTTGGAGAATTTGTTAATTGCGAAATAAAACACATTCGTATGTATTTTTTTTTAAATGATTTTTTTTATAAAATGGAACTACAGTAAAATCCGTTTACAACAACATCGAAGGGAACACGAAAATTCCGTCCCTGCAGCCGAAGGTTGATATAACCAATGAAACTAATAGTATTTTCTGTACCAAGTAAAAACATACACATTTGGTGAGGTAAGATATAAAGCAGTTAATAGAGACTGAAGCTATTGTGTAAGCGAGTTTCACATGAAACCAAAACTTCTAACTCGTAATCAATAATAACGAACTAATCTAAATGGTTCTCGATAACTTGATGGCGGTGGAATGACATAGCAGTGTCTGGTGACACTTCGTCATTTTTAGAATTATGTATGTGTGTGTGTGTGTGTGTGTGTGTGTGTGTGTATGTATGTATGTGTGTGTGTGTATGTGTGTGTGTGTATGTGTGTGTGTGTGTATGTGTGCATGTGTGTATGTGTGCATGTGTGTGTATGTGTATGTGTGTGTATGTGTATGTGTGTGTATGTGTATGTATGTGTATGTGTGTGTATGTGTATGTGTGTGTATGTGTGTGTATGTGTGTGTATATGTGAGTGTGTGTGTGTGTGTATGGATGTTGGAGGGAAGGTTTCTCAAATTCTATAAGACTAAAGACCAATTTAACTACATGTTCCTTAATCTGACATTAATGGGAAGAACTGAAAAGGTTTTGGTAACAATTAGACAACCGGAAGTAGTAGTTAAAGAAATCTTGTAAATATTATTTTTTAGAAATTTATATTATTACAAATATTAAAGAATATAAAATTGCCTATTCTATACATTGAATATTTTTATTATATCTTCTATAGATTTAGAAATAGAGAATTATAAATATATAAAATAATCCGTTGTAATGGAATCTCACAGCCCAAATAATTCCATGTAAACCAATTGAAAAACTAAAATAATTGTAATCGGCAGATAAATATCTGTGACAAAAATCTAGATATATTACTGAAGGCTTTTTCTGGGAAGTACATTTAAAATAACTTATTTTATTATTAATCAAATATTTAAATTATAGATACATATATTACATATACCATTGCATCAGAAATACCCCCAATCTTGTCAATGTATTTGAAGAATCTCGAATATTTAGAAGAGTAGGAGGAAACTTATTTATTGAATGATTTAAAAAATATAAAAATAAAATAACAATAGATGCAATTATAATTTTTGCGTGTGTTATATAGCCTAATATGGAAATGGCGAGAGGTCTTGTGCTGCCCACAATTTTTTTTATATTTGCGCACAAAAAGATAGACACCCGGTATAACATTTTTCTCAAAAGTCATTAGTTCGCCCAAAAAAGAACTGGTTTAAAAGAAATGTCCTACATATTTTAAATTTTCAATCAATTTTATAACATATCGATTTTATATAAAATGTAACCGACAGCATACATTCAATTTTAAAGAATAAGAGAGGTATAGTAAATAACTGAACTACAAATATTAAAATATTAAATGTTTAATATTCAAATTATATTTGTACTGCATCACAGACTGCAATGAAACTATTCATTTTGAATAAATTACATTGAATTTGAAGCTTGTACCATTGTTCGTTTGAAAATTAATTAACCATTCTTCTGTGTCCAGAGATAAGTATTTTTGCTTTTATCGGAAAAAGTGCCAATTAAAAAGCAGTATTTTAAAATTTCAATTTAGAATACAGAGTATCTAAAAGCAAATAAATCAAATTTCAAGCGAATGGAGGTTACTCTTCGAGATAGCGATCAGCATCCATATTAAAGTGGCGGCGGCCTCGCCCAGCACGCAATGTGCCGAATTGGTCAGCGCAGGACAATATTAAAATTCGTATAATTAAGTGGAGCGTAAAGATACATGCGATAGTTTAATACACATTGTTATTCATACATTTATTTAAATTTACCGCAGGAAACCTTTTTACTCCGTGAAAGTTTTTTTTACATGTTTATAAAAACGTGAACTGATGATGAAACACTTTTTACGAAAAGCCATTAAATTGAATTCAGATTAACATTAAAATTATTGCCTACTGTGAATTGAAGTACATCATCAGATATATTGCGAGTAAATAGCTATATGTGTATTAAGAGCGCAAAATGGGATATTGTCGATTGAGAGGTTGTCAATTTGCGCTTGAAATACACACAAGATTTTTATCTCCCTCTACCCTTGGTAAGGGAGGTATGGGGATCGTGCTAAATATCACATATCGAGATTTTAGTAAATGCCCACGTTTAACATTTTCAAGATGGTGTTGTCTGTATATGTGTATATGTATGTATTTTGTTAACGCTCTAACTTAAATACATCATTCAGAAAATACTTTGCTACGCTATTCTAATATGGAAAGACACCATTAGATTTTGGTGGAAATCGGATAACCGGACATGGCACTTTACCTGAAGCTCATAATAGTTTTTCTATAAAAAATATCATTAAATACCATTTTTCGCATTTTTTTGTCATTATGAAAATTAAAGATTATTGAATTTTCTACAGGAATACATTAATACTTTTTCTAAATATTTTACAGATAAATTTAAAAATAGTATATTGTACAACAAGAGGGGATATGAGCATTCCACTCAAGTTGTACAGTATACTTTTTCTACGACCAAGATATTTAAAATATATAAATGAAAAAACCTCGTATACAAAATTGTATGTACCAGCGAATAGGTTTAATTATTTTTGTTTAAATTTAAAATTCAGTGCAGTATACAATCTACTAATTTCGTAGCATTGAAATTAATTCAGTTGTTTTCCATATCCACCCTAGAGTGGATATGACTATCATATCCACACTGTTTAATGTGCGAATTTTTCATATCCACCCTAGAGTGGATATGACTATCATATCCACACTGTTCAGCGTGCGAATATAGCATCATATACAGTAGGGAGTAGGAAAACATTTTTTTTTAAACTCCCGAAGCCTAAGATAAACACAATTCCTTTGTTACATAGTTCATATTTTAATCACTTCAAATTAATAATAGTGACATTTTAAAAAGAAAATATTAAATAAAGCAATAGTTATATGCAATGGAACAGTTTTCAGCATTAGTAAATACGGAGGTATCTATTTTGGGAGATTTTGTGTTGGCCACATCAGATTTTTTCTATAGGCACCAAAATGGAGTCCTTCGTCATAACAAAAATAATAAAATGCACACTTTGTATTTACAGTACTACTCCATATAATAACGATTATATTTTTAAATTTTAATTTATCATTATTTTCCATTCTTCTTGAGCTATTGCCTCAATCTAATCTAATCATTTTTACTTTCGTTTTTGTAAATGAATGCTCTATTTTATTTCTGCATTCTTTTACACAGCAGCACAGCATAATGTTTGGTTATGTAATATAGCGACAGAGTACTCATCTAGTCATATGTCAGACTGACTTGTGGAGGTGGTAAATGTGTAAGTAACTACAGCGCCATTAGTTGCTGACAAAAGGTTCCCATTAAGAATGTAGGCAAGTGATATGTCTCAACATTTTATAGTTAGAAATTCGGACAGCGAGCGATTTTCTACTTTGTCGCGCATGAGCGGCAAAATGTTATTTCGCGTCGACAAAAGCGAGCGCAAATGCCTACTTTGCATATAGGGTATAGAAAAACATATTTTATATAATACTAGCCGATTCACCCCGGCTTCGCACAGGTAAAGCTAGAATAACGATTAGCCACACTGCGCCGGCCGTGAATTCATTTATTTATCTTGCGTATTTTCTTTATTTTATATTATCTCCTAAACTATATGACCAAATCACATGCTGTAAAAGGCAAATTTTATTTTCATTACATATTTGTGATGACAAAGATATTTATTTTTATATGGATAGAGTGGTATAGTTCTCGTCACCAAAAATCGAGGGACTGTCAAAAACAGCTTAATCGCCCATCACTTAAGTTCACCAAGAAACGTACAACTTCTTCTTCAAGGTTTAAACAAAAATTTTAAAAATCAAAATTTAACGGTAACTTATAAATCAAATAACACATATCGGTAATGATGACGATATATTTTACCGTGTGGGCGTTTACCAGGCGTCACCTGGTTACCGATGTGTTGTAGATACTGGCACACCCAGTAATGGGTAATATGCCGTGATGATATATATTTGATTTATAATTATATAAATATATATTTTATTTTATAAATATATATTTATATATTAATAAATCAAATAACACCATTAAATCATTATTAGGTAAACCTAAAGATAAAATAGATAATAATAAAAAATCCGATGTTTATAAAATTAACTGTAAAGATTGTAACAAAGTTTATATCCGGCAAACTAAAAGACAAATTGATACTCGGTTTAAAGAACATTTCTATCATTTAAAAAACGGTAATCCTGATAAATCTAGTGTAGCACAACATATGTTTATTAATAATCATAAAATTGACAATTCTAATATAAAATTATTGAAACAAGTTGATAATAATAGATATTTAGACGCACATGAGAGTTTGATAATACATAAATTTAAAGTAGTGTTGCCACAAGACCAAGACCGGTCTTGGTCTTGGTCTCGTCTCGTCTTGGTCTTGTCGAGACGAGACCATCATTTGGTCTTGACTAGAAAAGTCGAGACGAGACGAGACCAGCCTCAAGTCTTGTCGAGAAAGTCTTGAAGTCTCGACAAGACTCTCGACTTCAGATCAAAGGTATTTTTTTAAACATATATTCTAAAAGTGCTTCAAAAACTGAGCATATTGCTATAATACTATTTGAAAATTCGAATAAATAAGAAAGATATTAATTTCTCAAATTTTGTAATTTTGCGAATAAAAATATAGTTAGTCATATATTGATATGTTATTTATTTGCCAAAAAAAATACATTTATTCCAAAAACTTAAGTAAATTATAATAAACGTATTTAGAATAATAATGGTATATTTAATAAAAACTGTAGGTAATTACATAAACACAATTCTCTAACAAAAAAAAAAAATAAAACTCTTATTTGAAAAACATAAATAAATTATAATACACGTGCTTAAATTTATAAAATTAGTAAAAAAATTAAGTAAGAAACTTTAATAATAACAGTTTTACGGTTTAACGAATTTAACTTTCAAAAATCAGTCAGCTTTACTATAATCATAGAATCAACTGATATATTCAAAAAATTGTAATTGACAGATTTCAGTGTCAAGTACAATTTACATAATGATTGCTCGTGTTATAATTTTATTGGATTTATAGAATTTTTTCCAAGGAACTTTCGGTATGGAATTTGTAAAAAATAGTATATGTTCGTGTTACAATTTTATTAAATATATAGAATATTTTCTGGGGAACTTTTGATGTGGGATTTGTACAAAATACATCAAATTGACGGAAGGTTTTATGATAGCCACAACAGTTTTTTTATGTACTAAAACTTCTTTTACATGTTGTAGAAGGTAGAGTTAAAAATAAAATCAAGGCATGGAGTAAAAAACAATAAAATTTTTTGGAGATATCTAATAATTCTTCATATGGTATTTCTGTCTCAAGAAGTTTCTCTTTCCACTTATGAAACCATAATAATGATTCCTCATAAAAATTGTCTATGTTATGTTTCATTTAATTATTGTATCATCCGTTTATACTTTTCTTTATTACCTGTTTTTATATTTTTAGGATGCAAAATTGTTAGATTGACTAAAGTATTGTATTCTGTAATATTTGGATTTGGGTTGGGCAAACCTACCTACTTTTATTACTAGCAGATGTCTAAAAGTGGTTGTTATTGTCTGGTAATATGCAGCATTTATTGCACAGGCCGTTGTAAAATTTATTGTTCCATTATTCGATTTTTACAAGAAAAGAAATGTATTATTTTTTACCCAAAAAATTTTTATATTATGTTATATTAGGGATTAGGAAAAACAGTTTGTTTTACACATTTGTGCATACAAAGTTTTAAGGAAATTGTTAAGAAGGGCTTGTACATTACGACTTTTATATTTACATTTCCTTTAAGGCGTTAAGGCAACGTTGATTATTGTTTTCAATTTTGTCATTTATACAATGTATTTAATTTTCTCAGGGGGGGCAAGCGTAAACTTTTGAAATAAAGCAGAGGTTCTCAACCTGTGGTGCGCGTACCAGGGGATACGTGAAAGGCTAGTTTTGTTATCTGCCTATTTAACATTTATTTATTAAAATACAAAAAAAATAACGAAAGAAGTTACTTTTTTGGAGATTTTTGTCTATTTACTTACTGCTTCATTTTAAACATGTACATAACTGTTTAACTATTGCTAATAATTCTGTAGCTAAGGAATTGAAATTATATATTTTATGTTTAATAATGAGAAACAACACTCGATATATACGTATATTTTCATATTAATTATTTCAAGAGCTCAATTATCAAGTTGATGATATTCATAGAAAACTTAATAATAAATATCTCAAATATTATTTGGAATATTTGAAACGCGATTGTACTGGTGTTCTTAGAATTTTATGTACTATTAGATGCGATTATACAAAAATTGTTTATAGAGGCAAAGTCGAGAGTCTTGTCGAGACTCGAGACGAGACGAGACTGACATCAAGTCTCGTCTCGACAAGACCAAGACGAGACCACTCTAGTCGAGACCAAGTCAAGACCAAGACAAGACCGACCCCAAGTCTCGTCTCGTCTCGATTTCCGGCAACACTAATTTAAAGATAAATTGATGAACGCGGACCTAGGTCCCATCCCAAATTCTAAATTATATGAGTTAATATAAGCTAGTTACTTTGTTTAATCTTAGTTATCCAATTAGCTATCCACTCACCTATGACTCCTATATAACCCATGTTTTCTCCCTTAAACCTCTGGCATGGTTTAGATGCTGAGTAATCTTAACTTCTCTGTTTTTACTTTGTAGTTTCTACTGATGATGAGAACATAGTTCTCGAAATACGTATATAATTTTTTAAAATTACTGTTAAGGTTAAGGGGTTTTTTCTTTAGTTACAACTTCTGCCCATTATAAATAATAACACTGAATACTGTTTTGCACACAAAACGAAAGCAATTTGCGGTGAACCGTATATATTAAACTATTCCATTCAAGTTTTATAGTATAGGGGCGATTAAGCTGTTTACGACTGTCCCTCGATTTTTCGTGACAGGAACCATACGAATAGACCATGAAACAACTTCTTACGGTACTTCAAAACCTTGGACTGATTGGCCCTACAGACGCTGCCTGCTATAATCACCTCTTGTTTAATTTAAACATACATAATTATTTTCATTCATATCATTTTTATGAAATAAAATATAATAGGTATAACAATATTTTATGTAACTGGAAAAACATTTCTGCGTACACAGCATTTATTTAATGTTTTTATATGATTTTAAATTTAATTAAAATAATCATTTTAATAACAAAATTTATTCAAATAACGGAAACAAAAATATTATAATTTTATCTGCAAATCATATTTACGTAGGTATTTACATGTTTGTAAATATTTACAGTTTATTAAAGAAAATTAAATTAAAATTTACATAAATATGAATACATTGCTGTATTCCATAAAACTCTGATTTTGAAATAATATTCATTGCTGTGGTTTACATAACTTTACATATGTATGTAAAAAATGTTTGTAACCACAAAAGTATTGAATTGGTTTTCACTTCTACTAATGTGTGAACTTTACTCTTTAATGTCATTGTTATTGTTATGAGAAATAATTGCAGATATTTGCAATAGCTACCTACCATAAACTTATGCAGTGCGGGACATCAATCTTGAGCTGAGAGGTAAGGGAAAGAAATGCTCATTTGCTGATATTCCACAGACGCCGTTAAATAATAATTATTTCGTAATACCCTACTGTTATGACATAACAGGACTAATAACGAAAATGAAAAGATAGAAACAACGGCCAAGGCAGTTATTTTTTATAACAGTCGCCTACATTTAAGGAGGTTGAGGTGGGACAGTCCCAACCAAAAGTTTCGGATGTTGTCGTTCAGAAATGCTTGTATTAAATAATTAAAAATTATTATAAGACTAACGATATTTATTATGGTAATAAATTCATTATCGAAAGATTTTAAGTCTTATTTATTGTTTATTTAATTTTATTAGATACTTCTCTTATGAATGGATTAACTTTTGGATGTTTTGTGCAAACTTATAGAAAAAAATTATGGAAAATAATGATTAATTATATGTTATTATTTTTAAAATATTACCAAAGCAAATAACAAAATCTGATGTGGCCAACACATGATCTCCCGCCAATTCCATGTTTAAAATAACAGTGAGCTTTAAGTAAAATATCATTTCCGGTTAATCGTTTGTAAATAAAATCTAATTTGTTGTCCAATAAATAGAAAAGTCTGTAATACGAAATTTTGGATTGTTTTATTGTATATTCTCCTTAACACGGTTTCATTATTAATTTTAATATATTTGCTTCCTGTCAGTGACAGTGATTTGTTTAAATATGTCAAAACTGTCATTAAAATTATGTTTTTGTTTGACGCATAGGCTAGGTGATACATGAAAATAAATTATATTATTCATATTTAAGGTTATTTAGAGATATTTACTAAATGTTATTATCGTGTTTGAAGATTGTACCATTAATCAATTTTAATTAGTAAAAGTTGCTAAAAAATAATATTCAATGAATTTTTTACAAGAAAAACTTTTAAAAGCTTGTATAAATTATACTTCCAGTTATCCGATATATACTAAAAACTAATGAGCACTTCCCATATTAGTATAGAATGGGTATACAAAATTTCAAATTTTTCTGATTGATGGTATTTGAGTAATCGTGTCCACAAGATCCACACATACAGACACACATACACACATACATACCTACAGACATCATTATAAAAATGTTAAAATCGGATTCTGGGGACATCAAAACGTGCTTATTCAATAAAATCTCTATATGCTATTTTTAGCACGATCCCTATACTTCCCTTACATAGGGTAGCGGGAGGTAATAATAAAAAAAAATAAAGTAAAAGAAAATAATTTTAATAGTCAAAAATCATATATTTAATTAAAAATGACAGTTAAAAATCTTAAAATTCTGGTGCTTCGATGCGGCAACGCTGTAACATATTTACAGTTGGCTGTACTGATATGCTTTATGTCAAAAACTGTGAAAGAAATGGACAGTAATAAAATATTAATATTGATAAAAATGGCAAGAAAATTTTTATGTGGAAGCGAAAACGCGTGACTGAGGCTGTGTATAACCAAAGATTAAGCCAACAAAGTGTTGGGAAACGAAACAAAAAATGTGATTCTCCTAACCTCTGTGACATTGGTCGCCGAATTGTGGACATGAAATCACTAGGAGAAAATTTGAAATGTTCTTCTTGTAATGAAACACTGTCATTGTGTAATATTACAAAGGAAAAACTTTATTATTATTATTAACTTGTGCCATATGTTTTAATTATATAATCTTGCACCATAGAATTTAAAAATTTTAAATTTCCCGCCATTACTGATAAATGCAACGTTGCCGCTATGTCAGACAGTAAAGGAAATCATTTCTTTAATTGTTTCAGCTCTTACATGGTGAAACTTATTATTCATTATTATATATAGAAATACTTGGTTTTTAGTTTCACAAAATTTATTTACTGATAACTATTTTCGCTACTACAATAGCATCTTCAGATCAACGTATTTAAACTTAAAAATCTGATGTGGCCAACACAAAACCTCCCGCTATTTAATTTTTATTAATTTAAATACATACCTACGTTACTAATGCTGCAAACTATATTATGTTTTATTGTATATAACTATTGCTTTATTTACGATTTTCTTTATTATTTAATATGTCACTATTATTAATTTGAAGTGATTGATTTTTTGACAATGACGTTACATTCATTTGAAAAATAAACTGTGTAACAAAGGAATTTTGTTTATCTTAGGCTTCAGGATTAAAAAAAGAAAAATGATTTTTAAATTTATCTGTAAAATATATAGAAAAAGTATTAATATATACCTGTACAAAATTCAATAATCTATAATTTTCCAATGACATAAAATGCAAAAAAATGGCATTTAATGGTATTTTTTGAAGAAAAACCATTATGAGCTTCAAGTAAAGTGCCATTTCCGTTTATCTGATTTACACCAAAATCCAATGCCTTCTTTTCGTATTAGAACAGGGTAGAAATACAAGGTTTCAGAATTTTCTGAATGACAGTATTTGAGTTAGAGCGAAGACAAAATTCATACACACACATACATACACACACACATACACACATACAGACATCATCGTCAAAATGTTAAAAATGGATTCTAGGGACCTTAAAACGTGGTCATTTACTAAAATCTCAATATGTGTTTTTTTAGCACGATCCCTATACCTCCCTTACCAAGGGTAGCGGGAGGTAAAAATTGTATAAATATATATACCGAGAGTTTTTTTTTATCAGTGAACATGGCCGTATGTTATTACCATAGTTACATTTAAAATGATTGACAGCAATGTATTATCGCGTTTTTTTTAAAACTGAACATAGGACGTGACATTTAGTGTAGTTGTCAAAGTCATCAAATTGTTATACAATCAAAATGTGTACAGAAACTTGTCGTAGACTCATGTTATAATTATACCAATTGACAATTTGAACTTTTTCTTCAACTGTATACATTTTGAAATGACAATTTGATGACTTTGACAACTATAATACATTCACTGTCACTCTCTATGTTCAGTTTAAAAAAAAACGCGAAAATACATTGCTGTCAATCATTTATGTAACTATGGTAATGGCATATGCCCATGTTCACTGATAAAAAAAACTCTCGGTATAATGACAAATATATATATATATATATATATATATATATATATATATATATATATATATACATATACACATATTTATACAATTTTTAAGTTTAAATACGTTGATATCAAGATGCTATTGTAGTAGCGAAACTAGTTATCAGTAAATAAATTTTGTGAAACTAAAAACCAAGTATTTCAATATATAATAAAGGTAAATCATTTGTAAGTACCTCTAATAATTGTTATTTTTTATAAAGTTAAAGCTTCTTAATCAAATTGGATTTTTTTAAAAATAAATTGAAAAATTTCAATGTACAATATAGTTAAATTTTATATTGATCGCATATTTATTTCATTTGTTATGACAAAAAATGTGCTATTTTCATATCAAATTGACGTGTTCTCCGTAAGACTACATGTAATGTTAATTTCGATTTATATTTAAGCAAGCTTCCTAATGGCCTTAAAATTTTCATAGAAACTAATTAATCTATCGAAATAAATTTATACAAAATAATTTTCATATTATACATTTAACGCCTCAACCTCCTTAAGAATCAGGTGTTCCTAGAAAAATAACGGCATATTGATGGATTGCTGTTTAGGGGCCCAATTCTCAAATTTCACCATTGTGATATGATATGAAATGATAAATTTATATCATATTCCTTGTCAGTCTCATAATATTATTTGTCAAATGTCAACAAACACATATACCAAATTCGTATTTTCTTGTGCAACTAATATTGTCAAAATATGTTCAATACATGCAATATCACACTTTCTCACTTATTTATTTTAGATCACTTTGCAATTGAGAATAGCTCTAAGTGATAAAATGAAAAAAAATCACTACATATCACTTCGGTGAAAATTGAGAATTGGGCTCTAGGAGAATTTATAAATTAACGAAAAAAGTTCTTCAGTATGACAGAAATAGAAGAATTTTATTATTCCTAAGTGTCCATACGGACGATTGGCAAATAACGTACTCGACTGATTATAAACCTCGGCTATCAGCTCGGTTTACAAATCTCTGTCGCGTCCGTTATTTTCCTCATATCGGCCTAATGACGTTAATAACTATTACAGTAACTTTGTGCTTCTGACTGATTTGAGTACGCTTATGATAAAGTGTAAACAATATTGGAACTGATACGAACTACCAATTGGACAGATCAACTATCAATATAAAAAAAGCTGCATAGCTTTAAAACTTATTTGGGCAACTGTTATATGTTATATTAGATATGCGCAAAGTAAATTAATTGTATGATTTAAACGGAGCGCATATATTAGACAGTGATTTGTGCATATTTTCCATAGTCCAGTTTTCGTGAAGTGTAGTTATTATAAATTCATAACAATGAATTTTTATTACTTCACGCCAGACTTTTATAGAACAATTAAAGGTCGCAATTCAGTTTTAAATAGAATAGTACATAAGGATGCCTGATTTAATTATACATATTATTCTGAGCAGGTTGTAATATTTGAGATAATAATGAGAATATAACCTTGGCTACTGTGAAGTGATGTGTGATGAGATGAGTAACCACATTTTTTTTGTTCTTAATTCATAAATTGTTAAAGAATTTAAAAAATATCAGAATCTAATAATGAATGAAGATAAACCCAAGTGAGAAGAGAAATTTAAAATAAATTAGACGCAAATAATGATTTATTGTGACCGGTTTGCTTTATAAGATGCATCATTATTTATAATTATGAATCCTGATCTTGATAAATTTTGTTATATAATGTACTCTTGTTTATACTGCATACTTTACGTCATTTAAGGAAAGAGTAGATGGAGCTCAAGCGTCAATCAGTTGTACAGGTTATCTCATTTTCGATGTCTTTTTAAGATATCTCGGGTAATATTAATAATAGAGTAAAATCGCTTGCACACTCCAGGGTCAACTTTTTGAGAAAAGTTTAATAGTCACCACATGAATTTTCGATCTTCTTTTGTTTCTTCTGATTTTAGCTCATTTTAAGGTCCCTAGATCCAATTTTAACATTTTTATTTATATGATGATGATGATGTGTGTGTGTTATGTGTGTGCATATTGGAAGGACGATTCCTCAAAAACTATGACTTAAGACCTGTTTAACTACATATTCTTCAATCTGACCAATGTTCAGAAATGAAAAGGTTTTCATAACAATTGGTCAACCGGAAATAGTAGTTTCTTAAAAAAAATTCTAAATATTATTTATTGAAAATTTATGTTATTGGAAATAAATTCTAAATCTAATATTTTTTTATTACATCTTCTGTACAGGGTGCTATGTAAGTGTTCAACGCTTAACACATGGTAGAACTGACCCCAAAAATAGTAAATCTGGCAATAATTTTTGTTTAACATACTTTCTACAAGAACTAGAGGCCTTTAAAACTGACCAATCACGTCATAGTTCAAAACTTTATAAAAAAGTAAAAATCAATGTGTTCTCTGGAAAAAATATTGTTTGTCAATGTTTTTTTTTTTTGCATAGACGTACAATTTATATTCTGTTTTTTTGATATTCTTAAAATGCCATTTACCTTCACCAACCAAGAGTATGCAGACATGCATATGGTTTATGGCGAGACATTACAAAATAGTCGTGCTGCTGTAAGACGGTATAGAGAGTTATTTCCAAATAGACGTCAATGATTTTATATGTCATTTGTGACAGGTATCACATTTTTTCCAAAGAACACATTAATTTTTACTTTTTTATAAAGTTTTGAACTATGACGTGATTGGTCAGGTTTAAAGGCCTCTAGTTCTTATAGAAAGTATGTTAAAAAAAAATTATTGCCAGATTTATTATCTATGGGGTCAGTTCTACTATGGGTTAAGCGTCGAACACCTACTTACATAACACCCTGTATATTTAGAGATAAAGAATATAATATATAGAACAAACTGATATAATAAATCACACAGTCCAAACTACACCAAGGAAACCAGTTGAAAAATTCAAATGATTGTAATATAGTTTGTAATTGACAGATAAATGTCAGTGTCAAAAATCAACAATTTTGGTGACATTACTGAAACCTTTTTTCTGGAAAATACATATCTTTCTTATTATTTTATTAATTAAATATTTAAAATTATAAGTAAAATGAATACCTATATACGAAGGAAATACTACCAATCTTTGTCAATGAATTGGAAGAATCTCTAACACTTAGGAACTTCGCCTTAGAATGAAAGAATAGATATAATTAGAATTTTTTGTGTGAACAAGAAATGCTAAATACAATAAATAAAAAAACTATTTGGGTGACGTTCTGTATTTTTTAAATTATAAAACGACGTTTCGAGAGCAAAATGCAATAAAATTAAGAAATAAAAGCATATTTGTTACTTACTTTGTTAATATCATTACTTTATTCAATATTTTATTACTAGTTTCGACCAGTTCGGTTATCATCAGACAAATGACATTTGTCTGATGATTTACTTTTACTTTCGAATATATTATGAAAAGGGTAGAGTTCAGATACAGTACATGCAACACAAAGCAAAGTTACAGTCTCCATTATTCAGAGAAGCTGCTGTGAGTAAATAATTAACTTAGTTAACTAGAGTGTAACGATAAGCAAACTTAATAGATAGGGAAACAAAGTATTAATCGATATGTGTATCTACGTTATGTACGTTGGTTATTAGCTCACGTTAAATACATTACTAAATTTAGTTCCTCCTGATACTGAAATTCTCTGTCTTGTCACCTTCCACGTTGCACTTCATTACCAACTTTGCACTGAATTTCATACTAACTTTTTGATAGAAATTTCTGTACATGTGTATTTCATTTACTTACTAATTGAAATTGAAATGAACCAACTGTAATTGTAAATGAAATCGAATTGTTTATGAACAAGTTAATTAAAATGATTGGTAGAATTTACTCTTAATCAGGTGCGAATAAGCTATAACTAAAATAACAAATTCAGTTGTTTTTTAATCAAATCAATGTATTTTTAAATGGTAGTCATGGTAATTAGTTAGTTAGAATGACTTATTTATACGGTAATACAATAATGGCTCAGCTTGATCGTCAGATAACAATTTTGAATTTATCTCTAAAATTTTTGTTAACTGAAATATTGAGACTATATTAGTCGGCCGGTAGGTCGCAGTTTCAATAAAACGTCTATATTTCCTCCTAAATTATAAATGCAAATATGTACGGTCATTTCATAAATTTTAATTTCCTTTAAAAACAACAAAATTATTTTTAAAATATAAATTATACTATCTCAATAAATAAAAACATTACATTCTGTGTTATTTTTGTAAAAATGAGTAAATAAAATCACCTAAAATTTTCAAAATGTAAAACGCGCTGTGAATGGTTTGACGTCATAGTTTAATTTCTCGTTTAATTTACATTGGCTGACACAGATGAGACTGGCTATTTTTCATTTTAAGCTAATAAAATTAAAATAATTGAACTAAAAATGAAAAGTAATTATTGTACTATTATAATTTAAATTTTGAATTTATGACATGACAAGATAGGTTAACCAATTTTGCATGTGGAAATTAGCCGAAGAAAAGATAAAATATTTGATAAAACTTTTTCAAATGTAGGTACCTATGTAATTTTCATTGAGAAATGAATTCACAATCGTACTAAAATTCCTATTTCTACAATGTAGATATATAAAAGAGTAAATATATGTATAGGTTACAGTAATGTTTAATGCATAAGCATTTTTTATTCCACGCTAAATATTACTATAAAAATATTGTTGAAAATTGCTTTGCTGGATTCATTGTTGTAATCAATGTTCTTGGACTGTAATCATCCTTTATTGTAATCAAAATAAGCAAATTATAACTATTGTTTGGTAATATAATAAAGCCAGAAAGACTATGTAATAAATATTTGTATTTTCCAATGTATGTAATTGTTGCTTTATAATTTTACTTACATTTTAGGTACTACTTTCAAAAAATGCTAATGAGTAAAAATTATATATCACTGGTGAGCTTGAAATACTAGTAATATTAGTTATACAACTACAAATGTTGATTATAATAAAAAAATATCTGATGTGGACACCATTTCACTTCCTTGTACGCCTGTTACACTATACATATTTTGTTAATAATTAAAATATGTATTATAACAGACCCAATCATAAAATTGCACGAATTTTTTGTCCTAATTCATAGCAAACTTTATTACAGAAACCAAAAAGTACATCATTTTTAAATTTACATATCTCGCTTATACAAAGAGATAATTTAATCATACTTGATCAGAATTCAATTCTCTAAAACTTTTATTTGAAGCATTTATTATTAAAATCAAAATAACACCATTTTTTTCAAGAAAAACTGATAACAGCTTCAAGTAAAGTATCACTTCCGGTTAGACTATTTTAACCAAAATCTATTATGTTATTCCCATTGATATAAAAGTATTATATACCAAATTTGAAAAGATTTTGGATTATATTTTAATATAGTTTTTCATTAAAATCTATTATAGGCTTCAAGTAAAGTACCACTTCCGGGCAGACCATTTTAACTAAAATCTATTATGTTATTCCCATTGACATAAGAGTATTATATACCAAATTTGAAAAGTTTTGGATTATATTTTAATATAGATTTTCATTAAAATCTATTATAGGCTTCAAGTAAAGTACCACTTCCGGGTAGACCATTTTAACTAAAATCTATTATGTTATTCCCATTGATATAAAAGTCTTATATACCAAATTTGAAAAGTTTTGGATTATATTTTAATATAGTTTTGCATTAAAATCTACTATAGGCTTCAAGTAAAGGACCACTTCCAAAAGTTAGGTAATGACCAAAAAGGGAGGTGCATAACTAGATGTTATAACAGTCATAAATACAAAATTTTAACTTTCTACGGCTTCCCGTTTTTCAGTTACTTACGTCACGACGAAATTAGTCAAAATGGATTCAGGGATGGTCAAAATGAATATTTCCGTTGAAATTTGGAAACCGAAATTTTTCGTTATTACAATACTTCCTTTACTTCGTACAAGGAAGTAATAATTAATAATTTTTCATTATTCAGTAAAAAATTCTATATTTATTAGCTTGTCACTTTTAGTTTTTGCGAAAAAAAGACAAAAATTAAACATTTTAGAAGCTTTGGAAATTTGCAAATCCAAGAATGACCCAAATATTACTTTACTGAATGACGAGACATACTTAATATACACATCCCTTCGTCTCTAGTTGTATTTAGCCAGTCCTATCTTTGCTCATATTGTTTTCTTTTGTAGAATTATTTTATTTGCGAAGTAGCCATGATATGTATTTTTATTATTTTAAAACTAGAAGCTTTAGAAATAATTGTTTTTCGATTAAGTGAATTATTCTTATGTAAATTTATGTCAAGTTGTTTTGTATAATTGTGAATTTGAAGATAAAAAAAGATTAAGATTATTAAATATACGCTTACACTTTATTCTTTTGAAATGGTACATGTGTCTGATGATGACCTAACTGGTCGGAACTAGTTACAACATAATGAATAAATTAGTGTTATTTACAAAATAATAAATATAGTTTAATTTCTCGGTTTGTAAACCATTTATTGAGCTTGGTCGCCATGCAGTCTATATAAATATATAAATTAGGAATACGAAATTTCGTGTTATAGTTCGTTAGTATTTGAAATATTGTGTCGTCAACATCCACAATCAACATACACAGACATCATTGTGAAAAATGTTAAAAACGAATCTTTATGACCGGTAGTATTTACTTTTAAACAGGGGTGTTTAAGCGTTGGCTAAAGCAACAAATTCAGTTGTTTTTTAATCATCCCAATGCATTTCTAAATGGTAGTCATGGTAATTAGATAGTCAGGGTGACTAAAATTTTTGAGTAAATACTACCGATCTATGTGTTTATTTACCATATTTAAAACGTGAAATCAGTATAAATGATAAATTTAGACTACTTCGAAAAAATTGTTGCGTATACGCATGTAGACAAATGAGCACCACAAGTAAACAAAATAGTAAAATCTTGTTCAGCTACCATAAAATTAAAATGTTCGTCTTTGTTGCAAACTTCATTGTACACATTTTACCTTCTTGTTAGTACCGGTACCGAAGTGTTCTTTTCTGACTAATTACTGTAATTCATTTGGATATATAAAAGCATTCTTTGTAAAATGTTATAACGAAAGCGTTAAGAGAAAAACTGTTACCCTGCCAGAATTATATAGGTATATATTTTAAGGCGAACAAGTAGCCAGCTTGTAGCGGCTGATGGTGAGCGTAATTAAATGTTTTATATTGTAGTTTGCAGCATGTTTACGATGAACATACTGGTTTGCCTGTAGATTTAAACAACGTGAAGTGTACTGCTACGTATATACATTCAGTCCCTGCGCCTGTTTTCATTATATATAATGGTTCTATAAAGTGTTTGGACACTTTGTATCACTTTTTTGTTAGAAAATCCGAATGTTATGTAAAATTATAAAATAAATATAAAAATCAGAGTGAAATATGTAATGACTAGTAAAGCAGTCCGTCGTAAGACGAGTACATCGCTTCTGTCGACTTGGTACTATGTTGTTTTAGTTATATTTAAAATTTATTATATTATATCGCTAAATCAAACTTTGAACATTAGTGCACAGTTGAAAATTTCCACTTGTAGAAAATGCATTGTTCTCTCTATCTAGGTCTTGTATACAGCTATCGCCGCTAACCCTTCGTAACCGAACTCACCGAGCCGCAGTTTTTTTTATTACTGCCGTAATGCCGGTTAGATTTCAGCCAGTACTACATTTAATTTAAGGGTGCGTTTTTAACACAATATTTAAAGATTCATCATTTAAAGCCTATTAAAAGAACACAGAATATTGTATTATACATAAAAATTCATGATTTTTTTTGGGCTATTATTTAAAACTTGCCTTCTCCTTATAACAAAAGTACTTTTAGGTGAGACTTACTAAATATTTTTTTTGCAAATATTGCTGTAAATTTGTCTAAAATGGTTTACATATTTCGTTCGAGGTGAAAAATAGAATAATTTTTAATATTTTACAGTTTTGTCACTGTGCGTAGTGTAAGCTTTTCCCGTAAGATGGCAGCACACTTGAGTGGCCGGTAACACAGTCTATGAAAAGTAGCGCGCACAATAGGGGAGTTTCACTAGGTGAAATTTGAATGTTTTAGTACTAAATACTGAAAATGTATCATATAATTACTCTATTGAAAAATATATAAGTAACATTAATTTTGTTTTAATATTTAAAATTTTAAGTTAAAATTTAACATAATTCAAAAGAAGCGGTTGTTCGCTATTTAAAATCCGGTTATGACATCAGACTTTCGATAGCGCAAAGCGACTAGATTATATGTGCGCAATGGGATGTATTTCGTAGTGTAGAATGAAAAATCAGCTATAAAACATATTTTCTTCATTTTGCTATAAAATATATTTGTATTTTAAATTTAATCTATTTAAATTTCACAAAAGAATAATTACCGCTTGATGATCTGTCGCTACAACCACACAACCAAATAATATAATAATACGATTGAGGTTATACTTGCGACGGGGATACGCTGAATGGCTGAACGTTACAGTTATCTTTTGTCTTTCTCTACACCATGGTGAACACTAGATATCCATCTTCATTCAACAAGGAACAAATTTCTGGACTTTCTATTGTCTTGAACCTGGGGGAACCGGGTTCGATCCCGACAGATGCCAAATATTTCGAATTTTAAATGGCACAAAAGTGACCCCTGTGGTGCACTCTCCACACCAGCTATGAGTGCCCGTGAGGTGACGCCTGGTAAGCGCCCACACGGTAAAATATATCGTCATCATTACCGATGTCTACATGTGTTGTAGATACTGGCACACCCAGAAATGGGTAATATGCCGTGATGATATATTTATTTATTTATTTATTTCTATTGTCTTTTATCTCTTACTATACATATAGTAATAATATGGTATAAGACTATCTTTCTTTTACATTGAACGATTGTTATGTCGAAAGTTTGACGTATTTCCTCGGCTATTAGCGCGATATTTAAAATTAGAAGAATTTAATAATTTTTTTCAGCAGTATGGAGTTCTTTATAAAAAAATAAAAAATAAGTATCACGTATTTTGTCATGTAGATTAATATATATAATGTTCAAAAATTGTGAAACTCTCCCATTACTCATAATGAATAGAGTAATTTGATTGGTAAATATTACAAATTTTGTAACATAACTGCATTTTTCTATTTGACAAGTAGTTGACATATTGAATCCCAAAATCACATTATTTTTCACAGTATTGAATTTATTCGACACTTTTCGAATTTTCTATTTTCGCACTTGTCAATTGAAGAATTTTCCTGACGAGTTGCCAGGGCTTATTTTCTAAATTTTAACGCGTGCGAAAAAACATGTCTTATATAACTTTTTCTTTAATATACCCACTATTATATGCTATTGTCAAAAAAGTATACATTGTCGTACGCGATTTATAAGTATAAGTGGTTAGCTTATACAGGGTTGGGAAGGTTTATTGAAAGGACAGATGTTTTTTTAAAACGTCACAAAATTGATAATTTTTGCTTAAAAAAAATTATTGACAGGTTTGAGATCGTAATGACAGCATTTGACAAAATCAAGTGTGAAAACAAGATCTTCCTTGTGGTGTCCAGGAAATAAGGTGATCGGGAAAGAGAGGGCTCCATCCTGCTGAAACCACACACGTCGAGTAGGAACACGGTTCCTATGGAAGTCGCCCAGATTGACAGAGCAACGTTGGAAGGAGAGTGTGTAAACTTCCTAGAACGTCTCTAGAAATACATTAATGATAACGGACACCACATGCAAGATGTTGTTTTCCACAGTTGATTTTGTCAAATGCTATGTCATTACGAACTCAAATCTGTCAATAAATTTTTCCTTAAGCAAAAAGAGTCAATTTTGTGATGTTTCAAAAAACGTCCGATACCTTTCTGCCAAACCCTTTAGTATGTGACAAATATTATACTTGTCGTCAAATAAATATGGACTGATACTCAAATTTTTTTCTTCTTCCCACCCTGTCCCTTGTCACGCAGTGTTGCCGCTTTTTCATAACTTAGCATTTTCAACATGACCAGTGGAATTGGCAACAGTGTAGAAATTTCTAATCCATATTTATTTGACGGCAAGTAGAGATGCACTCGATTTCGAGCTTTGGCCCGGCCCGGCCCGGCCCGAAGCCCGCCTCGATTTCGAGTTGATCATCGAGCCGGGCCGGAGATATTTTTTATCGGGCCGAATCGGGCTAATCATTTTCAAAAATCGAGGCGAGTCGGACTTTTGATTTTGGCCCGGCCCGAAAATTCGAACTTTTCGGGCCGGCCCGATAAATCTTATAGTTCAATCAAATGCACAGTTTCCTTAATATTTTAATGAAAATGGATGAAGTTAAAAAAGATCAAAATGATTTAATAATAATTCAAGGTTATTCATTAAAGCATAATAATTATATTGTGATGTTTCTATTATTATTGTTATTACTCGTATACTTAAATAAAAGTGATTTTTATTGCTACCATAATGATTTCTTGTCCTATTTTTGAGCAGAAACAAAGTTAGATAAAAAATCCTTATGTAAATTAAAATTATATTTTTACCTCCCGCTACCCTTGGTAAGGGAGGTATAGGGATCGTGCTAAAAATCACTTATCGAGATTTTAGTAAATGACCACGTTTTAAGGTCCCTAGAATCCAAATTTAACATTTTCACGATGATGTCTGTATGTGTGTATGTGTGTGTGTATGTATGTATGTGTGTGTGTATGTATGTATGTGTGTGTGTATGTGTAGGGATTTTGTCTTCGCTCTAACTCAAATACTATCATTCAAAAAATTATGAAACCTTGTATTTATACCCTATTCTAATATGAAAAGAAGCCATTAGATTTTGGTGTAAATCGGATAACCGGAAATGGCACTTTATCTGAAGCTCATAATGGTTTTTCTTCAAAAAATACCATTAAATGCCATTTTTTCGCATTTTATGTCTTATGAAAATTAATGATTATTGAATTTTCTACAGGAATGCATTAATACTTTTTCTATATATTTTACAGATAAATTTAAAAATAATTTTTTTTATTAGTCGCGAAGCCTAAGATAAACACAATAATTCCTTTGTTCCACAGTTCATATTTCAAATGAATGTAACTGACAGTAAATGTCACTGTCAAAAAACTAATCACTTCAAATTAATAATAGTGACATTTTAAAAAGAAAATAGTAAATAAATCAGTAGTTTTATGCAGTGGAACAGTTTGCAGCGTTAGTAAATACGTAAGTATGTATTTAAATTAATAAAAATGGATAGGGATATGTGTGGAAGGATGATTGTTGCGTAACTATTATTGTGGTCCAGATGCGGTTGTTCGCTACCGAAAATCAGTCACTTTAATATGTTCTTATGTATGAATGCTATGATGATTGTGGACAAGGCGAAAGAAGAATGTTGTTAAAGAGTGAAGTGAGTTAGCTGAGCTCTTACTCTTATCCCTTTTCTTGTTGTTACTATTGTTTCCGGGTTTTTGCTAACCCACTAAGTGGGAAACGCGTGATTTTATGTATGTATGTAAAAATTAAATAGCGGGAGGTTTTGTGTTGGCCACATCAGATTTTTTTATATAAGATTTGTGAAAAAGTTGTTTAAATTCTTTGGTAAACAAAGTGTTAAATACTCGTAGGTCTGTAATTTTTATATCAAACTTACACTAGAAGGGTCTCTTTTTTAACTATTTATGTTAACTAATGTTGAAAGTTATAAGAATGTAGAGGTTTTTTATAAGTTTGACACGAAAAAGTTAAACATTGCGCCTTAACATAAAAATCAACATTTGGAATGCCGGATGCACCCAATTTCGAGCTTTGGGCCGGCCCGGCCCGATTTCGAGTCAATTTTTGAGCCGGGCTAGCTAATTTTTTTGTCGAGTCGATCTTCGAGTCGGGCCGGTAATTTTTATTTTCGGGCCGAGTCGATCTAAACCTCAAAGCCCGGCCCGGCCCGCCCGAATGCATCTCTAACGGCAAGTATAGTAGCAGCATTTATTTATTGACAAATTACACACTGTCGGTCAGCGGAACATGGTTCGGGTGAGGTCACAGCAAGATAAGAGATTACTTTCGCCCGCTCGGCTACAGTGCGAAAAGTCTTTTTTAATAATATAAAAAATGTGTGAAGTTCCCTATCGAATAGAAATCAGTTTCGATGAAAAAACTTGTGTAATTTATGATATAAATTGGTTTCTGGCAGTTTCGTGTAATCATCTGAAACTCTTTGGATTTCGATCGGCGGCAGGCGCAATGTGTAGGCGGAATTTGCTTTGTATTAATGGTGATATATGTGTACCGCTCGACGTTCACGCGCACCCAGCCTAAGAAATCGCAAATCCGCGCCTGGAATGTTTCCCTGCTATATATTATGCAGCTTACAGAATTTATGGGCGAAATTTTTAGATTTTCGAATGGATTATTTTAGAAAAACTTTTAATGTATCTTTCAAAACCTTTCACGCGGGCAGCAGGATGTTTTGAATTCATTTCGGATGTATTAAACTTTTTTATTTATTTCAAACAGGTCCCATGCCACGACTGAACGTATCACGGCGCAGAACACTATGTTTAAATTTAAAGTCACTTGCTTGTGTTGTATTATCACACGTATTAAATCACACACAATCAATTAAAATGTACTAATTGTTCACATTAAACGGTTGCTCTGATTACTTCGCATCTTTGGAATTTGTTTTTGAGATCTTATTACCTTCCGTCACCTTTAGGTAAGGAAGGTATTGTCTTTGGTCAAAAAATTCGTTGGTGAGTTTTAATGAATAAGCACGTTTTAGGGCCCCTAGAATATGAATTTACTATTTTTAAAATGATGTCTGTGTGTGTGTCCGTGTGTGACAAATTTTTCTCCGACGATAACTCCAATACTACAATTCTAAAAATTATAATTCTTTCGTATTGCTCTTCTTTACATCCATATGAAGAGCTGATTAGATTTTGGTTATAATTGATCTACCGGAAGTACCCTTATTTGAAGTTTTTAACAGTTTTTCTTGAAAAAACGCAGTTAAATATTATTTTCAGACATTTTGTGATTATCAATATGAAAGAATATCTTATTCTCTATACGGTTTGAGTATACAGTTTCGTTCATATTCAATAGATATATTGTTATAGAGACATTAAGAGAGATTAACTTTCAAAAATTAGTCAGCAGTTAAAATTATGGAAACAACAGATATATTCAGAAAAATTTAATTGACAGATGTCAGTGTCAAATGCAAAACCAAAGTTGCAAGTATAGGGTCATGTGTGAATGAGATATAGTGTGCCTTCAAAGAGAAGAAGATGGAAGGACTGTGTAGCAGAAGATTTTGGTATGGGATATATACAAAATATATCGAATTGACGGAAGGTTTTGTGCTGGCCACAACAGATTTTTTTTTTTTATTGTTTCAAGAAAAAAGTGCAAATATGTATTTTTATGAATAATGTTATTTGGTATGTGGCTTTGAATCTTAAGTAAACGAGATATTATGCAAGGTGAATACAAAAATCCATGACCTAGAAGTTATTTTTTTTATATTTGTCCGTAAAATTTATGAGATGCTTTCTTTATACAGTTGTAGTACATAAAATTTTTGGTGTCAAAATTTCTCAATTTACGCATATGTATAGAGCTAGTATATTTCGTTATAAATGCTATTTAGCAGGAAACCCTATGTTCTTTAAAATAGGGTTTTCCAAACTTTCTTTATTCGCGGATCCCTGTTATTACAGATTGTGTGTGTGTGTGTGTGTGTGTGTGTATGTATGTGTGCGTGTGTGTGTGTGTGTGTTTGTGTGTGTGTGTGTGAGAGAGAGAGAGAGAGAGAGTGTGCGCGCGTGTATCTATATGTTGGAACTACGGTTTCCTCAATCTGACATTAATGGGAAGAGCTGATTAGATTTTGGAAAAAATTGAGCAACCGGAAGTAGTAGATTCTTAAAAAGATCTCCTAAATATTTCTTTTAATTTATGTTATTACAAATATTAAAGAAAGAAAATTCTCTATCTGACACATTTAACATTTTTGCTATATCTTCTATAAATTTAGAGAGAGAGAGGGAATTATAAATATATAAAATAATCCGTTATAATGAATTTCACAGCCCAAACAACTCCATAGAAACCAGTCGCAAAATAAAAATGTGTAATTGACAGAAAAATGTTAGTGTCAAAAATCCAGAGACATTACTGGCTTTTCCTGGGAAGTAGGTACATTTAATATTTCTTATTTTATTATTAATTAAATATTTAAAATTATAGATATACGAGGGCGGTTTGACGGAAGAGTGACTTTTCAAAGGTTGGCAACACTTTCACTAAGATGATTATATTGCTGGATTCCACCATGTTTTTGATGTCTACTGTTAAAATTTCACACAAATCTGACAGATAGTTTATGTTTTATACTAATCTAAAGAAAACTGTTTTTGTTGTTCTGTAAAAATAAAGAAAATACAATTTTGAGTGTTAATTAAACATTATTTTTTATGTTGAAAAACAATTAAAGAAACCCAGGAAAAATTACGTAAATATTATTCTGAATGTATTGCGTCCCATGGAATGATTTGTAAGTGGTTTTCTGCTTTTAAAAGTGGCCATATGAGCACAGATGATGCAGAACGTCTGGGACCGTCATTTACTGTAACTACTCGAGAAATGGTTAATAAAATCCATGCTCAATAATTAGCGATCGTCAATTTAAAGTACGTGAGATAGCTAATGAAGTCAACATTTCAACCGAACGGGTATGTAATATTTTGCATGTACGTTTACATATAAAAAGCTATCCGCGAGATGGGTGCCGCGGCAGATCAAATGAGCGCTCGCATTAAAAATTCAGAAGAATGTTCGGTTATCTTTAAACGTAATCCAAGGGAATTTTTCCGCCGATATGTCACAGTAGATGAAACGTGACACACCATTATACGTCAAAACTAAAATGCAGTCGAAACAATGGATTTCTCTTGAGGAAAGTGCTCCCAAAAAGGCAAAAACCGTTTTTCGACCAATAGGGTCATGACTACAGTATTTTGGGTTTTGGGATCCCAAAGGTGTGATCTTTATTGATTGTTTACAAAAAAAGGAAAAACGATAACTGGCCAATATTATGCTGATTTGTTGACACGTTTTTGTCGCCGAACTAAAGAAAAACGACCTCATTTGTTGAAGAAAAAGGGTTATTCCATTACGATAACGCGCCTTTTCATTCGTCCGCTGTTGCTACAACAAAATTAGTCGAACTGCGTTACGAGGTGCTATCTCATTCGCCATTTTCACCAGATCTGGCTCTCAGTGATTTCTTCTTATTTCGAAATTTAATAAGATGGCTCGGTGGAAAGAGATTTCACACCAATGAAGAGGGGATATCCGAGAAAAATGCATATTTTGAAGAGTTGCCGAAAGATTACTTTTTGGATGCTTTGAAAAAATTGGAAACTCGATGGGCTAAGTGTGTACAATTAAAAACGGATTATGTTGAAAAATAAAATACTTGTAAAAGTAAAATAACTTTTTTTTTTATTGAAAAGTCACTCTTCCGTCAAACCACCCTCGTATTACGTATATCCTTCAGAAATACCGCTAATCTCGCCAATGAATTAGAAGAATCTGGTATATTTAGAAGAGTCGGCGTAAAACTGTTCATAGAATGTATTAAAAAATACAAAAATGTATAAAGAATAGATGCCATTGGAATTCTTTGGGAGTATAAGATATATTAAATACAATATGGACCTACTTATATAGCCTAAAATGGAAATGGGACATGTTATTGTTTATAATTATTTTTGATTCTGCGGGTCCGCAGTTCTTAGTTTGAAAAACACTGAAATAAAACGTTTACCATGTTCTAAATAAGTTTACTCAGTTACGAAAGGAGTTTACATATTAAAAAATTTTGACAACAGAAAATTAAAAATTTTATGATCCAAAATTATATCTTTAAGCGCCTCGTAAAGTTTTATGGAATAGATATTTAAAAATTGCCAGTACCTAACCTGGCAATATTAGTTGATTTTTACCTAAAGTTTACGGGAATTTAAAAGACACGTGAAATCCAAATTTGACGTACAAATTATTTCATTCAAAGAACAGCTCGATTTTGAATAAATTTGTCATATGTGTAAAATGTAAGAATGGTATGAGGCTTAGGCGGTTAGATTGGTGAGCCGCATAACGGATTTTTGCGTAAGATGTACAAATTGCGAATATACATATGTATTAGAGAAGTCAAGGCTGCTCCTGTGTTACGATATTCGTTCACTAATCTCTTTTCAATTTTGTTGTGCGCATATTTTATGTACAAATTAGGATAAATTTTCTACATTTTTATTTATATTTTACAAAAATATTGAATTATTAGTATATTAAAGAACAAATGCCATAATTCTCATTTTATTTTGTGAAAAGGAAGTTTGGATAACGGCGCGTAGCGGAGTGATCCAACCCTTCCAACAAAATAATCGACAATTATGACATGAGTTCTTTATATTATTTTTTTCTATTTTTCACTTCCTGTGCGGTGCCTTTTTACCTCCCGCTACCCTAGGTAAGGGAGGTATAGGGATCGTGCTAAAAATCGGATATAGAGATTTCAGTGAATAAGCACGTTTTGATGTCCCCAGAATCCGATTTTAACATTTTTACAATGATGTCTGTAGGTATGTATGTGTGTGTGTCTGTGTGTGTGGATCTTGTGGACACGATTACTCAAATACTATCAATCAGAAAAATTTGAAATTTTGTATGTCCATTCTATACTAATGTGGGAAGAGCTCATTAGTTTTTAGTGTATATCGGATAACCGGAAGTATCATTTATTCAAGCATTTAACAGTTTTTCTTGTAAAAAATTCATTGAATATAATTTTTTAGCAACTTTTACCAATACAAATTGAATATAATGGTACAATCTTCAATTCTACGATAATAGCATTTAGTAAATAACTTGAAACTTTTTATTATATTATAAAATAATTTATTTTTGTACATCACTTTGCCTCTGCGTCAAACAAAAACAATACTTTAATAACAAATTTGACATATTTAAACAAATGTCACTGTCACGAAGCAATTTTCATTAAAATTAATAATGAAACCGTGTTAAGAAGAATTTAGTAGTTTAAATACGATTCTAATGAAATTAAGGTTTGTAAAAATAATATATTTTCCATCATTTGCAGCTTTATATATCAAACAGCTCTCAATAAGAACATGATTTCAAAGTGTCAAATAATAGTTTGCAACTACACATTTACGAAATAGATAATGTACGGCGAAGAATTTAAACAGATTGCGTTTTAGAGCATAAGGAAGTTGGTGATGATTTTGACAATAATGTGTGTATGACGGTTTTCCTTAAAATATATTAATGATCCAAAAGTTCGCCCAGTTGGTATTTAATACTCTTATATAATTTGAAACAACATATTAGATTTTGACTATATATGATAAACCGGACGTAGTATTTAATTTGAAGCTCTAACAGATTTTTCAGGAAAAACATAATAAAATATAATCCAAAATTTCGTATTACAAACTTTTCTATTTATTGGAACAACAAAGTAGATTTTGTTTAAAAACGATCAATCGGAAGTGAAACTTTACTTAATGCTCATTGCTATTTTAAACATGGAATTGGCGGGAGGTCATGTGCTGGCCACATCAGATTTTTTAAATGACAAATAGTAATGTCAAAATTAATGGAACTTTGTCAGTTGGTGACATTTGAAAATTCATTTGACAACCCTAACCTTATTTTTGTAACATCATACGATATTTTCTATTTCATGCTAACATTACTACTCTATTTGTTCTCTTCTTCTTATTCTTAGTTTTAAATTGAAAATTATATGAAAATAAAATTCTTAACAATCGTTTGTGTTCGTTTGTCAAATGTCAAAATTAATGGAACTTTGTCAGTTTGTGACATTTGAAAATTCATTTGACAACCCTAACCTTATTTTTGTAACATCATACGATATTTTCTATTTCATGCTAACATTACTACTCTATTTGTTCTCTTCTTCTTATATAAAATTCTTAACAATCGTTTGTGTTCGTTTATTTAACGAGATTTGACATTTGATATTTTTGCAATTCTTAACCACCAACCTTACAAAAATAAATACTATATTACTGCAGTCGAATGAGATATTAATGAACTTCTTTGGGTGCTGTAATAGCTTTGTTACAGATGCAAAATGGAAAAATTAATTTAGTTAGCAATACCTAGTTAATAAATAAGTTCCTTTGAAACTTGAAACATGTTATCATCTTTCTAAAGATGAATATTATAAATGTGGAAACGCACAATTTGTACTTTCAAATAAAAGTAAAATTATAACTGTAATTCGTTTCAAAATGAGATGTGTTAATAAATAATCCATCAAAGATATTCCAGGGGTGCGTCAATAATTAATTATAATAATATAGAGAAGAAAGAATGCTCCAGAGAATTAAGACAATCATCGGACAGCTGACACTACAAATTGAATTAATGTATATTGAATTATGGGTTCGAGTCATTAACTTTACCTTTACCCCAATCAGAATAAATTTTTGCAGGGCTCAATATTGCGACAAATACTCTTATACAGTGTGTCCCATTTAGAAGTGCCACCATTGGGATCTCGAGAACTATAAGAGTTACGATGTCGGTCAAATGAAACTTTTTGTGCGCGTTTGGGAGGCCATCTCAAATGTGCTTTTGTTTTTCCAAAAATTCTCATAGGGCACTAGATAATGACAAAAAACTGAATATTGTTGATTTTTTCTTTTTCATATAACTTCTAAACTATTAGTAATTGAGAAAAACGTTTCAAATATAAAAGATAGATATTTTTATTATCAAACCAGTGGCGTACGAAATAAATTTTTATATCCGTAAATTTTCGAAATATAACACAAACTTATATTTTTACCTCTCGCTAAGAGAGGTATTGGATTCATGCTAAAATTCGCATATCCAGATTTTATTGAATAAGCACGATTTAAGGTTCCTAGAATCCGATTATAACATTTTTAAAATGATGTCTGTGTGTGTGTGTGTGTGTGTGTGTGTGTGTGTGGATATGTGTGTGTGTGTGTATGTATGGATGTTGGAGGGACGATTCCTCAAAAACTATAAGACTTAAAAAATATTTAACTGCAGTTTCTTCAATCGGACATTCCTGTGAAGAGCTGAAAAGGTTTTGGTAACAATTGAACAACCGGAAGTAGTAGTTTCTTAAAAAAAATCTTCTAAATATAATTTTTTGGGAGTTTTTTTTTATTAAATATTGAAGAACATAAAATTCTCCATCTAATACACCTAAAATTTTTATTATATCTTGTATAGATTTAGAGATAAAGACACTATAATTTATAGAGTAAACTAATCGCAGAGGCCAAGGCACTATGGAAACCAGTTGACAAATTCCAATGTTTATAACATAATACATGTCATTGTCAAATATCAACAATTTTAGTGACATTCTGATAGCTTTTTCTGGGAAGTATATTTAACTTTTCTTATTGTTTTATTAATTAAATATTTGAAATTATAGGTAAAATTGTGGTAAAATGCATATATCCATCAGAAATACCGCCAATCTGGTTAATGAATTGGAAGAATCTCTGACATTTCGAAACTTCCTCATACAATGAAAAATAGAAATAATTAGAATTATATGTATGCAGAAGACATGTTAAATACAATAAAAAACAATATTTGAGTAAAGTTCTGTAATTTTTTGTTATAAAACGACGGTTCGAAAGCGAAGTGCAATACAATACTTGTATATCCTAATATGGAAATGACGAGAGGTCTTGTGCGGGCCACAACAGATTTTTTTAAATGCAACTCATATCTTATTTTAGTCTCAAAAAAATTATTATTTTTTTCTCATTTCAATGATGTAAGGGTTATTATGTTTTATATTTGTTTTGCTCCTAAAATTTAATTTTTTTCTTTATTTTTGTGAATTTTCTTATTATTTCTCAAAAAAAATCATTACTTTTATTAATTATATTGCATTTGATCGATATAATTTATTTTATGCCTTTATTACTTAATATTTTTATTCTAGACTTATAATTACAAATTACATTATAATGTGCCAAGCCTGATACAGAATATTATAAAAATTAATTTGATATGAGTTTTGAGAAAATTTTTCTAACGAAATAAATTATTTAAATACAAGGAGTATTTCTAAATAGAAATCTACCAATATTTTCAAAATAATTGTAAATTTAATACAAAATAAGGAAAAAATAATAATTACGAAGGCAAAACAAATATAAAACATAATAACCCTTACAACATTGAAAAGAGAAAAAAATAGTTAATTTTTTGAGACTAAAATCAGATATGGGTTCCATTTAAAAAAAATTAAGTTTGTATTATATCTCGAAAATTGACGGATATAAAAATTAGTTTCGTACGCCACTGGTTAGTTAATAAAAATATCTATCTTTTATTTTTAAAAACGTTTTTCTCAATTACCAATAGTTTAGAAGTTATTTGGAAAAGAAAAAATCAACAATATTCAGTTTATCGTCGTTATTTAGTGCCCTATGAGAATTTTTGGAAAAACAAAAGCACATCTGAGATGGCCTCCCAAAGGCGCACAAAAAGTTCCATTTAACCGACATCGTATCTCTTATAGTTCTCGAGATCCCAATGGTGGCACTTCTAAATGGGACCACTGTATATAGGTACATACATGCATACATAAAATCACGCGTTTCCCACTTAGTGGGTTAGGAAAAACTCGAAAACAATAAGAAAAGGGATGAAAGTAAGAGCTCCACTGAATCATTTAACTCTTTAAAAACATTCTTCTTTCGCCTTGTCCAAAATCATCATAACATTCATACAAAGAACATATTAATGTGACCGATTTTCGGTATATAGGTACTTCAAGCAAAAACATTACCGGCAAACAGCAAAGAGTTAATTATTGTATGTATGAGTACAATAATATTTATTTCATCCTGCGGTATTATATTGCATGCCATGTGCTTATTAATCTAACAAATATATAATGAAGTGTTTTTTGTTCATGCAGCATCTACCGGAACGACAGCTTCGTCATGGCGGAGTTAGAAAAATAATTATGTTTTTAGACCGTATATCATTTTATTTTCAACTCGTAATAATTATTAAAAGTTCACTAACTACTTGCTACTGACTACAATTCAAAATGTCGGCGTATTTGTTTTTCGTAGTTTCAAAACAAGGTTTTTTTTTTTTGTTTCACTCTTGATATTTAAAATTAATTTAAATTAGTACTACGTCATTATTTCATTCAACAACTAGAAAACTATTAAATTATTAAATAAGTTTTAATTAATTTTATGTAAAAAGTAAACATCTATAAATATTATATAATACATAAATTTTCCCAGTAATGCTCATATTATGTGTTATTATCACATTACACAATAACTAAATAATAAAAGATAAAAAGGAATTAATAATAACCATATTATCAAATATGAATTGAAGTAGCGATGGTACAACGTTTTCTGTAATAGTTGAATAATTATTTGTATTAGTAGTTCGCAATTTTTTCTGGACGTGTGATAAACAAGATTTTTGTGCCGACTTCTTTTTAAAAATATATAAAAATTTGATTTAATGTCTAAATATTTAGGGTATTTTTTATGTTGGTAACATCAAACGATTTAAATGTCTAATGACATGGATTTATAAGCATAACCTGAAAAATCAACAAATCGATTTTTATAAATTTTACAGTACAAATATACAAGATAACAATATTCCAGGATTTATTTCCAGCAAAATTTTTAAATGTTTAATGTTAAATTTTATTTTTATTTTAAATCTGTATTTTAAAATATTGTTGTATATTTTGCTAATATGCATTGTGTCAGTTTCTGAATTAGTTAGTCTTTTGTGCAAATTACTTTCAGAGTATAGTTTCTTAGAATTTTCAAAATAAAATTTATGATTATGTGTTTGGGCATGTATGACTAGGGCGCATTTATTTAGATTATTTGTGTTTTTTGTATAGTTTTTACCATGTTCTGCAAGACGTGTATGAAGATATCTTTTGGTCTGCCCTGTATATTGAGCCGAGTGATCATGACATGGCATTTTTTACACTATATTAGATCTTATTTTATTTTTTATTTTGTATTTGAGGTTACTGGATAATGATCCAATTTTTACCTCTCGCTAAGAGAGGTATTGGATTCATGCTAAAATTCGCATATCCAGATTTTATTGAATAAGCACGATTTAAGGTCCCTAGAATCCGATTATAAAATTTTTAAAATGTCTGTGTGTGTATGTGTGTATGTGTGTATGTGTGTGTGTATGTATGTCTAGATGTTGTAGACACGATTCCTCAAAAACTATAAGGCTTAAAAAATATTTAACTGCAGTTTCCTCAATCTGACATTCTTGGGAAGAGCTGAAAAGGTTTTAGTAACAATTGAACAACCGGAAGTAGTAGTTTCTTAGAAAAATTCTTCTAAATATAATTTTTTGGGAGTTTTTTTTATTAAATATTGAAGAACATAAAATTTTCCATCTAATACACTTAAAATTTTTATTTTATCTTGCATAGATTTAGAGATAAAAACACTATAATTTATAGAGTAAACTAATCGCAGAGGCTAAGGCACTAAGGAAACCAGTTGACAAATTCCAATGTTTATAACATAGTTTGTAAATGACACATATCATTGTCAAATATCAACAGTTTTAGTGACATTCCGAAACTTTTTCTGGGAAGCATATTTAATTTTTCTTATTGTTTTATTCATATTTGAAATTATAGGTAAAATTGTGGTAAAATGCATATATCCATCAGAAATACCGCCAATCTGGTTAATGAATTGGAAGAATCTCTGACATTTAGAAACTTCCTCTCATACAATGAAAAATAGATATAATTAGAGTTATATGTGTGCAGAAGACATGTTAAATACAATAAAAAACAATATTTGGGTAAAGTTCTGTAATATTTTGTTATAAAACGACGGTTCGAAAGCGAAGTGCAATACAATACTTATATAGCCTAATATGGAAATGGCGAGAGGTCCTGTGCTGGCCACAACAGATTTTTTTTACTGGTTTAAAACATTCCTTTATTTAAATATTTAGTAAAACATTTCTTCTATTGTATAGCAATGATATCTAAGTGTGGCAAAGAGTAAAAACATTCCTTTGCAATTTATCTATTTATTACCTGATGGTTCATTTCTACATTATTATTTCTTTCCTTATATATTTTTACGATTTAGAAAAAAACAAAGTATGTTACAGACTTTGTAGCAAGTGTTAAATGATTTGTGTAAGTTTCTAGTATTCACTACCATCAGACTTTATAGCACAGTTCTGGTTCGCGTTAAAATATCTATGAAGCTCATGAATTTTTCACAACTTATTTTTCATCATATTCTTTGTATATTTTACGCATTTATACAAATCTTTGGTTCTATTCATAAATGCTGCATATAAAGATTGTGCTAAGAGTGGTTTTGACATCTGCAGCACGAATCAGATCGAAGTCAATTATTTATCGGACAAAAGCGACCCTTCTTGTTCACGGTCCACAACTTCTACAAAGCAGTCTGCATACGCTTTGATTTGTTTTGCAGCAGGTTGTAGGTACTACTAATTATTTAGACTTAGACAAATAAAACAATTATACGTACATATACGTGTTGCTTGGACATAGAATGACCTGGAATCAGTTAGTTATAAGATCGTTCCCAGAAATAAAATATTGTATTTAGTATGTAGTCGCAAATGTTGAATTATGAGTATTATAATGACATTTGTTTTTGCCACTAGAAGATAGTAAGTACCTTGACAAGGTCGTCATGAATAATTGATGTATTTCGATCTTTCATTGTCTTTATTTTTAGTTTTCGATTGTTAAAATCTTCAAGTCAATATTGAATATTGAATAATAATCTATAGCTTATATACTAAGGGTGTGTGGTGGAATGTGAAGTTCCGTTCCTTGCACGTTGAGTTGGTTGAGCTGACCAATGAGAGGCTGGGATGGCTGAACTAGGAATGACGATGGGTACTCGGATACTCGGAACCTACCCGATAATAATATACCCGGGTATAAAATTTCTTACCGGATTACCCGAAATATACCCGCTGCCTGTTAATTACCCAATACCCTTTAATTACCCGAACAGATTTCAGCTGCCTGAAAGATTGTATCTAAAAGAAGAGCTTTTTATTACCATACCATAGGTAATTAATATAATTTATGTTAAGTTTTTTTATAGAGATACAGTATCTTATTTATTTTTATTACTTTTTCTTTAATAAATATATGTATACATTAATTATGAATTTTATTAAAAAGTAAACTGCTAATATACGGGTAACTTATAATTAACAAATTAACGAATTGTGTATATGTACTTAAAGGATAACGGGTAATTAAAGGGTATCGGATAATTAACGGGTAAAGGGTACTGTCCGGGTAGTTGTTTCGGGTACTCGGGTACCAAAATTATCGGAATTCGTCATTCCTAGGCTGAACACTTCTCTGTTGTTGGTGATGTACACTGCTTCTTTTAATTTTCTTTTTTTTTGCCACTACTCTTCTCTATCAATGATTCGTGATTTGTCCTATTTAATATGATGATATACGCATGATGTGCATACCTGATTTTTCTATTTCTCCCAGTTGCGTATTTTTCTTATGTTCTTTTGGTCTTACGGCCAGTGGTCTTTTTGTTTCGCCTATATATGAGGCCCCGCATTCACATAGTACTTGGTATATGCAATTTTTTGTGTTGTCTTGCTTTAGCTTCGTTCTCGTAAGCACACAACTTAGAGTTTCAGTTGTTTTGAAAACCGTCTTAATAATGTATCTTCTTGATATCCGGTTTATCTTCGTTGATGTTCCTTTATTATGCGGAATTATTAAAATGGATTCTTCGTTGTCGTTTCTTTCCTTGTCTTTGGTTCGCTTCAGGCGGTCCTTGTGTCGTCAATTTGGTATGTCGTGTATCCATTCTGCCGTAGATCTCTTTTTATGTTCTTTATTTCCATATTAAGTGCCTCTTATGTAATGCATATACTAACGGCTCGGTCGTATAACGTATACGGTATAAGGTCCTGATGACGCTATGTTTTACTGATGTTGAGTGGTTCGACTGGTAGTTTAAATATTGACCAGTGTGTGTGGGTTTCCTGTACACGGCGGTCTGAATCCGTCTTTCATTCATGTATATTTTGAAAAAATATATAGCATATTGAAAGACATGGTTACAATGGCCGTTATTGTAATACGAGTATTATAATTGGTTATTGTACGTGTTTTTCATTTTATTTTTCCTATTTGGCTTTAATTTACTTTTATTTCAAGGTTTCTTTGCAGTAGTGATCCCGGAATATTTTGAGCACCACACGCAAACGCAGTTTCATTCGTGTTGTTCGCGGCAAGACTCCGATTGACAATAGGGTCCTTCACCGTAGTAACAAATTAGAACAAGGGTCAGTTGTATTAAAACTAGACCTTAAAACTGTATATCATTAAAGTTTAAAAATAGTTATTACTTTCTAACATAATCTAGTTTTTATTACCATTTCCTCATCTCTATATCTACGTCACACATTTATTCTATTCCAAATTCTTACTACTTTCAAACCTTCTGCTATCGCCTTTTTGAAATACAGAATCCATTTGCAAGTATATAAATGCAGAAAATAACAATAAAACAACAGAAATAAACCAAATAATACTAGTTTAAATTTATGATGCCAATCCAAATTACAAGCGTTGGTATGAAAGTAAAAGATATGTTGAATGAAATAGGCTACAAGTGGTAATCAAATCTTGGACTATAATATATACGTAGTATTGTTATTAATTATGTCATTAAATTACTTATTATCCACCCATATTTCCAAGTATTGACCACAGGGGTTATTTTAACATATTTATACATTTTATAAGTGCTGAAAAAAATTAATATATGTGAATGTGACTTCAATTATTAGCGAAATCCACTGTTTGAGAACAAAATCATCTCTATATCTACGTCACGGAATATTAAAAAAATTATTACGGCTTAACGAATAACAATAAAGACTTTCTAAAATTACAAATCACTTTCAGTTTAGACGTAGTTTTGTAAAAAAAATATAAATAAAATATAGTGGAGGACCCTATTGCGTATTCGTGGAACACAGTGAACTACTCGTAATAAATTGGTCACATACTAATCAGACCAGTCCGAATATTGAAGTAACTACTATAAATCAGGGATACGACTATTCAGTAAATGCTTTTTCATTATACATGCATTATAATCGCCCTTTAAAACACGCAAAATCGTGCGTAAATCGACCATTAAAACACGCTAAATTTTTGAGTTAGGTAACGAAAAATGACAATAAATATGAATAACAACTAAAACAATGAAAAAAAAATATATTGACTTGTTGATTTAACGTAAACAATACCAATAATTGCTATCTCCTTGGAAACTCTCAAATACTCACTAGATCAAAAATCAAAACCGTATGATTTGCAATAATTTTCAGTTTTAAATGGTCATGATGCATTTATAATAAAAAAAGCGTATGATACACGTGTACAAGCTAGCCTTTAAAGCACTACGACATTTAAGCCACTCCGCTGCTCGTCGTGGCGTTAAACTTGTCGTGCGTGCTTTAAAGGGTAGCTTATACACTTGTATCATAATATACTATTTTTGTATTTAATTATTTAATTTACATAACTTCAAACGTTAAAATGAGCATTCGTGGTAGAAAAAAATCCAAATCAATTTCGGATCACGCGTGTGTATTTAACGGTTTATGGATTAGTACGGAATAAGAATAAGGTTGGGGTCTGTACGAAATTGTTACCGCTAACAAACCTATTTGCGGTAACAACTATTTTATTATTATTATTATTATTATTATTATTATTAAAAATACATATTTATTTAAATTTTTATCGCATTTTTTTATTATTTTCATTATGTAAGGATGTAAAACTAATAATTGGTTGAGTCCAGAAAAAATACGCTACCGAATAGGCCTAAAAAATATGTATTATACCATTTGAAAAAACATAACTTTTTGTTAAAACTTAAAGGCCTATTTATAATGAAGTAACGCAAGCGGTAACGCAGTTGCAGTAAGGTAACGCAAAAGATAAATGTAAGGTACAGCATATAAAGCTGACCAACTTTCATCTTTCTACCTTACGTTTGTACCGCTAGCCAATCAGAATTCAGTGTTACAGTTTTACTAGAAAAATCTGTATTATCGACATGATCGACATGTTCCTGAACTGTGAAAATTACATAATAAATTCTACATTTTCTGGTTAGACCCGATTAGATTATCAAAGCGAAACGGAGAATAATTATGGATGATAGAAAATCAATCGAATTAATCGAGAATTACTAAGTCAGGAAGAACATTGCCGCTGCTATATCGTCGGCCCTGTCCATTTCGAAATAATTTCATACACTTATTTATATGTCATGTGTCATAAAGACTAAATAAGCGAGTTGAATTTCAACGATGTATACAGAATTCTTTTGATTGGTTAGAAGTGCCATCTTCGGCGTTATTATAAATCACATATTTTGTGTTTGCGTTACTGATTATGTTGCGTCTTTGCGTTGCGTTTTACGTTACTTCATTATAAATAGGCCTTAAGAACCACTGGTTTAAAAAAATATTTTCTTCTCTAATGGGATGTGCCTCTTGGTCTTATACAATTTGTTCTATAGTATTTTTTTCTAACTATAAAGAAAATAATGACGGTGTCGTATTTTTTCCCGATCATCATGTTATACAACTAAAAAAAAAAAAAAAAAAAATAATAGCTAACTAAATATTTATTTTTACAGATTTATCCAATTATTGCATGAATGCACATAAACACAAATGTTTCTAGCTCAATCGTACAATAAATTTTATTACCGACCATAAATGCCATCAAATGCAAATGAAGTTATAGGTAGGTAGGTAGGTAGGTACAATTCATCGTATACGACAACCTAACTGACAGTCAAATTATGCATTTAATAATCGAATCAATCGAAATAGTTCTCTCTCCTGCGACAAATCGGTGCATCTTTTCAGTTTAACTCCTTGTGAGACTACGTTTGCTGAATGACCTTTGTGGTAGCATAATGTATTAATGTATTTAGGTGCTAAATTTAAGATTCTGCAAACGGGGTGAATACCCGTTGCTACACACAATGAAATAAAAAGACAAAAAAGTAAAACAGAAACACTGATTTGTATGTGCAGATACAACAAAATCTTTAGCTACAGCATTCAAAAAAAAAAAGACACTCAAGAAACACTTGCCAATAGATGAAGTGATGAAGATGAAAAACATGTTTTATGTAACGAAGTTAGATATTTATTTGTTAAAATGTTTTCGTCTACTGTTGAAGTCATATTCTAATACTAGAGGCAATATTTTTTTAAAAAATTGGGCATTTTTGCTTTTAGCATATTTATTTTATTATGAGTTTATTTTTTTTTTGTTGAGAATTTCAAAGTACGCCATTATTACAGTGGGAAAATGAAGATTATTTTCAAACTATAAGGACTACATTAAATATCAAAAATATTCATTCAATTTAGAACCAAAAATATTTTGGAAAAATTAAGAGTGAAAATTGATAAAAATTGGAAGTGATCTTGATTTTTAAAAAAATTGCTGAACTTTAATATTAAAAACAATCACTTAAGGACTTTAAATTTAATTATAGACGCCGTCAAATGAGTATGGACTGATGCTCAACTTTTCTCTTCTCCGCAACCTGTCACTTGCCCTGCGGTGTTGCCGCTTCTTCATAACTTAGCATTTTCAACATGGCCTGTAAATTGTCAACAACTTCGTCAAAACCTGATTAACAGTGATTTGCAAATAGTTTTTATTTTCGAATGTCAAACTTTTTTTTAGAATTTTGGTATTAAGTTCTGATGATATACAACACCAAGGTTTATTAAGGACGTAATATATTCTTGACGTAACATTATATTTCGCTGCAATCATTGTAAATTTTGTAGCCAAAAGTTGATGATTTTGTAATATAATTTAGATAGTTGTAAATAATTTGGCTTATTGTTGGTAAAAAAGAAACTACTTCTTACTCCGGCTCCAAATACATTTATTTGAATTTTAATCTTATATGTTTTGAATTTGTAGAATTACACAACTATATTATTATTTGTTCATCCTTTGTCTGTTACATTTTATTTGTTTAAACAAAATTAGTGCCTATACTTCATTCTACGAAAGAAAATAGCAGATGGCGCTTGAGAGCTCACCGTTTTTACTTGTATTAAATAAATAATTTAAATTCGTGAAACCAAACTTTGTCAATACTAAATATTTTTATTTGTAAATACCTGAGTATTAAAAATTACAAATTCGAAATAAAAAACATGGTTAAAAATAATTTGATTATGTCAATTTTAATATTATAAATGACACCTAACAAGTGATATTTTTTCCGCTTTTGTAAACTTTGTGTGCAATCTGACCATACAGGTGGCAGAATTTATATCCCTGTCTAAAGCAAAACTACTTATCTAGTGTTTAAAATGAAATCAAATTTAGTTTATTTGATCTTAATTTTTAATATTTAAGCCAATAAAAATTAGTACTTGGAAGTACAGGCAAAAAATTGCGCATAATAGGTGATAATTTTGTAAAGTTATAAATGAATATCTCTTTTTCTTCCAAAAGTTTGACTTTTCCGACAGATACAGTAATTAGCGGCAGAAACTAATATCTATGTTTGTGCTTTGATCGCTTCTCTAATTTCATACAATACATTTCTAATCAGATTATTAGTTCCGAGAATATCTTTTAACCCTGTGTCCCGTGTTAACAAAATATTTATGCAAAGTTTATTCTCGAGTTGTCTAGTTCCATGTTTATTATTAAACATACCCCACGTATGTTTAATAATAAACTTGGAACAAGACAACCCACTTAAGCTCGTGATAAGCTATTCCTGTGTTATGAGGCTATTCTGAATTTAAGTCATATTTATTATTACCACTGTTGATGGTTTCGCAAACAAAACGATATAAAATAAAAATGTTGAATTGGCTATACCAGTAGGCATATATTTTAGCGTTTGGAGAAAAAAATTGTAAATATATTTTTCTGTCTACCTATACGAAAAGTGAAATTTTACGTACTTATTTTCGGACGAAAAATGACACTTTTCTGAACGATTTTATGATTATTGTAATTGTGTGTACTAACGGAATTGTAAATAACAAATATTAAACGAGCAAATAAAAATATTATTTTAATGATAAATTTAATTTAAATATGTGCGCAATTAATAATGAAATTAACTATACCAATAATTATTAATTTTGACATGACTAATTGTTAATCTAAGATGCCGCTGATAGAGTTGTTTTCGAGGTTATTTTGTTGGTTTTGTTTATTTTCACCTGTCAAATAGTGTTGATGTGTGTTTGAGTGTAGTGTGTCTTCCTTCAAACTAAAACAGAGCTAAGAATTAAAATTTTGTGAAAATGACAGAAGATATATTATCCTATCATTATTCATATAATAAATAATAAGATTTTACGAATTAAAAAAACGTGTATTTATTTCTAGATCTATTACGTAAAGTAAGGTAGACAGAAAAATGTAATATGTACCTCGGCAAAAAATGCATATTATAGCCTCGCTTGTTTGCTTTACCTCGGCTTCGCCTCGGAAAGCAAACTCAAGCTCTGCTGTAATATGCAATTTTTTGTCCTAGGTACATAAATAACTATTATATGGACGTAACGCGACTTTTTGCGACTTATTTGCTAGATGTGGTTGTCGAACTCGACAACTGTTTTGTTAATCGCCTACAGATTCGTCACATAAAGTGTCACTTTAGCTACTTATAAATAAATACTATTTTATTAATAGTCTTACATAAAATATGGAAAACATAAATTTTTTATCTCTTTTCAAACTCAAAAATGAATCATATTCTAATTTTATTTGTGCAGTGTTTCCAATAATAGCGATTTTCAAAAATTATTACAAAGTAAGAATCGCTAATAATAATTAGGTATAATTTGAGCATTTTTCGCTTGCAATCACTTTTGAAAAATTGCATTATTGGACAGTCTGTACTAGATAAAATTAATGTTTTGATTGATTTTTGTTGTTTACAAAGAGCAATAATTTTTTCTAAATATTTTTTTTTGTCTGATTGATAATACAGCTATTTGTGAAACAAGTAAGGAAATGTTATATTTTCCGTATTAGGTGTATTAGTTTTTAGTCGAGCTGCAGTCCAGATTAAAAACACGCCATATTACACACAAAAAATTTCTAATACTTTGGAATAAGTGTAAAAATGTTAGGTACTGTTAATAATTTCAATAAATAAATAGTATATTATGTGGCAAGTGTGTGAAGCTGAAATCTTTACATGAGATAGGCTTCACACACGTGTTACATACTATACTTTTTCTACGACTTCGCACTACAATATATTTTTTCTTCACATTTGTCATTCTTTTAACGTAAAGCCTCTATATTATTGACTTGTGTAACCATGGTTACCAACGTTACGGGTGTTTAACAGCTTTGTTTTATTAAAATACAATTCAGTTTGTAATATTTAAAATAATGAACGGTGCGTAAAGTGCTACTTCACGCACAGTGTGCAAAAAATCAAACTTCACACATAAAAATTGATACTGAAGTACTCACTTCACGCATGGGAGTAGAAAAACTATTTTTCTTCAAACGTCATGAAACTGGCATCTTTTGTGACTTGATTCACAAGGTAGAAATGAAATAAATAAATATCCATAGCAACTATATAAAATGAGCGAATAAGAAGTAACTTGTAAAATAGAAACCTGTCATGTCGCCCTAAGTTGCACTATACACTAGATAACCTAAGAATAAAGTTACTAAAAACCTCCAACAGCTGTCAAATTTAAAATGATAATCTACAAATTCAAATATAAACAGTTTATATGTAAGGAAATAACATTAAAAAATCTGTTGTGGCCAGCACAAGACCTCTCGCCATTTCCACATTAGGCTATATAAGCATTGTTTTGCACTTTGCTATCGAACCGTCGTTTCATAACAAAATATTACAGAACTTTACCCAAATATTATTTTTTATTGCATTTAACATGTCTTCTGCACACATATAATTCTAATTATATCTATTTTTCATTGTATGAGGAAGTTCCTAAAATATTTTTTTTTTATTTTGTCTATATAAGTATAAAATATAAGTTACATTAAAAAAGTATTAAAAACTGGTAAAATTTTTACTCAGTGAGCGTCACAAGTTGACCGGAACACAAAAAAAAAATTTGTTCTAATAATATGTAAATCAGTACAGAACTTAAACTAGTAACAACAACAAAATTGAATTTTTCTGAAATTATCAATTTGGCACGTGATCACACCAGTTAAAACTATTTTTTTTCCTGATGAAGTTACAAAATATGTTACGAAAGATTGGAATTTAAATAAAATTAACTACTTTATGGAATAACAACAATATATTTCCTAACAATCACCGCCGAGAAATCCGTTAATACATTTTATCTATCAACAAGTACGGCGTTACTTTTTTTATTATATCTTGTTTAGATTTAGAGATAAAGGCACTGCAATATATAGAATAATCTAATCGCAGAGGCCAAGGCACTAAGGAAACCAGTTGACAAATTCAAATGTTTCTGGTTTATAACATAATTTGTAAATGATAAATGTCAGTGTCAAAAATCAACAGTTTTAGTGACATTCTGAAAGCTTTTTCTGGGAAGTACATTTAATCTATCTTATTGTTTTATTAATTAAATATTTAAAATTGTAGGTAAAATGCATACCTATATCCATAAGAAATACCGCCAATCTTGCTAATGAATTGGAAGAATCTCTAACATTTAGGAACTTCCTCATACAATGCAAAATAGATATAGGTAATTGGAATTGTATGTGTGCAGAAGACATGTTAAATACAATAAAAACAATATTTGGGTAAAGCTCTTTAATATTTTTGTTATAAAACGACGGTTCGATAGCGAAATGGAATCTTTTATTCTAAACGGGTAGATTCACTATCTATATATATTTCTATATTGAATTCATCAAGACGATCGGGGAAATTTTATTCGCCTGTACAGACTAAACGGTAAGAGCGATTTTAATGAAAATTTTTCCAAGGTGTAGAGAATAACTCAACTTGATTTCCTGGTAATAGGTCAATTTTCTATACGGTGCATAGTTTTTGTGTAAAAAATTTTTAAAGGTCGTATTTTGGCTTTTTGAAACAATTTGAAATCAAAAATTTAGTCTTCTTTGAAAAATTTAAGACGAAGAACGTTTCTTTGACATGTCAATCAGAACATTTAAATGGAATTATTTATAAAATAAGGCCATTTTGAAAGAAGTTAAATTAATAAACATACATTATGGCAATGGGCGGTTATTCCATAGTAGTTTAAAAGGCCTAAAACATTATATTTAAAAATTAAAATTTTTGGAGGTTCATGTCCGTGATTCATGTACATTTCCAAAGTGTTGCTAAACATCCCATAAATAACTAAGTAAAAAACAAATATTCCAATGTCAAGAATTTGACAGCTCGATCGGCTTTTGTTTTTTGCTTAAAGTTGTCAGAACCATGTCGTGTTTGGTATCAAATGAGAGGGTTTGTCAAGGGGTGAAATGCAGAAATGTCAAAAATTTGTCAGCTCGATCGGCTTTTGTTTTTTGCTTAAAGTTGTCAGAACCATGTCGTGTTTGGTATCAAATGAGAGGGTTCGTCAAGGGGTGAAATGCAGAAATGTCAAAAATTTGACAGCTCGATCGGCTTTTGTTTTTTGCTTAAAGTTGTCAGAAACATGTCGTGTTTGGTATCAAATGAAAGGTACCGTCAAGGGCTGTCATGCAGAAATGTTAAAAAATTGACAGCTCGATCGGCTTTTGTTTTTTGCTTAAAGTTGTCAGAACCATGTCGTGTTTGGTATCAAATGAGAGGGTTCGTCAAGGGCTGCCATGCAGAAATGTCAAAATTTTGAAAGCTCGATCGGCTTTTGTTTTTTGCATAAAGTTGTCAGAATTATGTGTTTGGTATCAAATGAAAGGTAACGTCAAGGGCTGTCATGCAGAAATGTCAAAAATTTGACAGCTCGCTTGGCTTTTGTTTTTTGCATAAAGTTGTTAGAACTATGTCGTGTTTGGTATCAAATGAGAGGGTTCGTCAAGGGCTGCTATGCAGAAATGTCAAAAATTTGACAGCTCCATCGGCTTTTGTTTTTTTGCTTTAAAGTTGTTAGAATCATGTCGATTTTGGTATCAAATGAGAGGTATCGTCAAGGGCTGTCATGCAGAAATGTCAAATATTTGATAGCTCGATCGGCTTTTGTTTTTTGCTTAAAGTTGTTAGAATCATGTTGTGTTTGGTATCAAATGAAAGGTAACGTCAAGGGCTGTCTTGCAGAAATGTCAAAAATTTGACAGTTCGATTGGCTTTTGTTTTTTGCTTAAAGTTGTCAGAACCATGTCGTGTTTGGTATCAAATGAGAGGCATCGTCGAGGGCTGCCATGCAGAAATGTCAAAAATTTAACAGCTTGATCGGCTTTTTTTTTGTTTAAAGTTGTCAGAACCATGTCGTGTTTGGTATCAAATGATAGGTAACGTCAAGGGCTGCCATGCAGTAATGTCAAAAATTTGACAGCTCGGTAGGCTTTTACTTTTTACAGAAAGTTGTCAGAATCATGTCGTGTTTGATATCAAATGAGAGATATCGTCAAGGGCTGCCTTACAGAAATGTCAAAAATTTGACAGCTCGATCAGATTTTGTTTTTTGCATAAACTTGTCAGAATCATGTCGTGTTTGGAATGAAACGAGAGGTATCGTTGAGGGCTGTCTTTGCAGAAATGTAAAAAATTTGACAGCTCGACCGGCTTTTGTTTTTTGCTTAAAGTTGTCAGAACCATGTCGTGTTTTTTATCAAATGGGAGGTATCGCCGAGGGCTTCCATGCAGAAATGTCAAAATCAGTTTAGGGAGGCATGTTGGGTGGGCAAGTTGAGTGGGCAGATTAAGTGGGCAGGTTGCGTGGGCAAATTGCTTGGGCAAATTGCTTGGGCAGATTGGATGGGCAGGTTGCGTGCGGCAGTTTGGGTTGGCATTTTGGGTTGGCATTTTGGGTGGGCAGGTTGCGTGGGCAGGTTGCGTGAGCAGTTTGGGTGGGCAGTTTGCGTGGGCTGTTTGGGTGGGCGAGAAAAAAATATTTTGAAAGACTCTTAGCGTTAGCACTTTGCGTTTAAATTGTTCCTAGACGGATTGGACGTACGTAAAACTATTATAAAACACTATCGGCGGAGCCCTAGGGTATACTCGGCGTAGCCGAGTTTACGCTAGTCTTTTATTCTAAACGGGTACATTCACTATCTATATATATTTCTATATTGAATTCATCAAGACGATCGGGGAAATTTTGTTCGCCTCTACAGCCTGAACGGTGCGAGTGATTTTAATGAAATTTTTTCCAAGATGTAGAGAATAACTCAACTTGATTTCCTGGTAATAGGTCATTTTTCTGAACGGTGCATAGTTTTTGTGTAAAATATTTTTAAAGGTCGTATTTTGGCTTTTTGAAACAATTTGAAATCAAAAATTTAGTCTTCTTTGAAAAATTTAAGACGAAGAACGTTTCTTTGACATGTCAATTAGACCATTTAAATGGAATTATTTATAAAATAAGGACATTTTGAAAAAAGTTAAATTCATAAACATACATTATGGCAATGGGCGGTTATTCCATAGTAGTTTAAAAGGCCTAAAACATTATATTTAAAAATTAAAATTTTTGAAGGTTCATGTCCGTGATTCGAGTACATTTCCAAAGTGTTGCCACACATCCCATAAGAAACTAAGTAAAAAACAAATATTCCAATGTCAAGAATTTGACAGCTCGATCGGCTTTTGTTTTTTGCATAAAGTTGTCAGAAACATGTCGTGTTTGGTATCAAATGAGAAGTATCGACAAGGGCTGCAGTGCAGAAATGTCAAAATTTTGACAGCTCGATCGGCTTTTGTTTTTTGCTTAAAGTTGTCAGAACCATGTCGTGTTTGGTATCGAATGAGAGGGTTCGTCAAGGGCTGCCATGCAGAAATGTCAAAATTTTTAAAGCTCGATCGGCTTTTGTTTTTTGCTTAAAGTTATCGGAACCATGTCGTGTTTGGTATCAAATGAAAAGTAACGTCAAGGGCTGTCATGCAGAAGTGTCATAAATTTGACAGCTCGATCGGCTTTTGTTTTTTGTTTAAAGTTGTTAGAACGATGTCGTGTTTGGTATCAAATGAGAGGTATCGTCGGGGGCTGCCATGCAGAAATGTCAAAAATTTGACAACTCGATCGGCTTTTGTTTTTTTGCTTAAAGTTGTCAGAACCATGTCGTGTTTTGTATCAAATTAAAGGTAGCGTCAAGGGCAGGCATGCAGAAATGTTAAAAATTTGACAGCTCGATCGAATTTTGTTTTTTGTTTAAAGTTGTCAGAAACATGTCGTGTTTGGTATCTAATGAGAGGTATCGACAAGGACTGTCAGGCAGAAATGTCAAAAATTTAACAGCTCGATCGGCTTTTGTTTTTTGCTTAAAGTTGTCAGAACCATGTCGTGTTTGGTATGAAATGAAAGGTAACGTTAAGGGCTGTCATGCAGAAATGTTAAAAATTTGACAGCTCGATCGGCTTTTGTTTTTTGCTTAAAGTTGTCAGAAACATGTCGTGTTTGGTATCTAATGAGAGGTATCGACAAGGGCTGTCATGCAGAAATGTTAAAACTTTGACAGCTCGATCGGCTTTTGTTTTGCGTGGGCATTTTGGGTGGGCAGTTTGGGTGGGCAGGTTGCGTTGGCATTTTGGGTGGGCAAGTTGCGTGGGCAGTTTGGGTGGACAGGTTGCGTGAGCTGTTTGGCTGGGCGGGAAAAAAATATTTTGAAAGACTCTTACCGTTAGCACTTTGCGTTTAAATTGTTCCTAGACGGATTGGACGTACGTAAAACTATTATAAAACACTATCGGCGGAGCCCTAGGGAATACTCGGCGTAGCCGAGTTTTCGCTAGTACAATACTTATACCGTGAGTATTTTTTAACGTGAAACATTGGGTTTGTTATATCCATGGTTACGACTTGACATTTAATTGACAGCAATGTATTTGCCTGTCCCATTTAAAATGAAACATAGGGAGCAAATTTGACATTTGACAAGACGTCAGTAGAGGTTAATTTTGTTTAAATAACTATACCTGCTTTCTAAATTAAATATAGTTGTGCCCGAGTGATTTTCTGACTCGGTTAAATATCTTACAATATTTAAATATAATACTTTTGTTAAATTCACTCCCCATGTTTCATTTTAAATGAGACATTGCTGTCAATCAAATGTCAGGTCATAACTTACAGGAAAATTCAACGGTTATCTGTCATATTGACAAGATGTCATTAGAGGTATATTTTGTTTATATAATTATACCTGTTTTCTAAAAATTAAATTTAGATGTAGAAAAAATATTGTGCGCACCTTGTGCCCGAAATATGTTTAGTGCTCTCGAGTGATTTTCTGACTCGGCTAAATTTCTTACAATATTTAAATATAATACTTCTGTCAGATTTGTTCCCTATGTATCTTTTTAAATAGGACAGGTAAATATATTGCTGTCAATCAAATGTCGAGTTGTAACCATAGAAATGATAAACCTAATATTTTACGTTAAAAAATACTCACGGTATAACATAAAATGGAAATGGCGAGAGGTACTGTGCTGGCCACAGCAGATTATTTTTTTTTCAGAATATTTTAATATATATGTATGACATTATTCCTCGTAAATAATAAATATTCGAATTTATATTTTATATTCTTTCTTACTTAATTTATACCTGTATAATAATGGGAAGTTTAGCGATTTTTTTTATTCTTTTACTCCATGGGAAATGATTTGAAAAATGATGTAACATGTTTTATTTTTTGAAAAATGCCCAGATTTTCCGGAAAAGCCGATTTTAAGCTGTGATGACGTCGGTAGAGGCTTGGCGCAACGTATGTCGACTTATACACTGACGCACGCGATTGCAGTAACCAGTTACTTGAGACTGAGGTGTTGTTCGACCTACGTTCAAGTGGTTCGCTTTCACCGTTCTATCTGAGTTTGCGCATAACTGACTTGTGACGTACTTAGAGTTTACTCAAAAAATATTAATTATAAATAAATGGAGCAATAATTTTTATTTTTAATTTCAATTTCAGCAGTCATTTGTGTTATATTTGTGAGAAAATAGTATGTTATGTAGAATTTTTACCATGTTAAACTTCCCCATTGTGCTGTTACATTGCTTTGCTTGTTTAATCAAATTGTAAATAAATAAGAATTTGTATAAGCATTGAATTTTCTGTAAATATAAAATTAAATACATCCCTGTTTTTCAACTTCTATTTTGCTTGTTTAGTCTTTTGCAAATTGGTTGATAAACTTTTCGGCTTTGGCTCACAACATGACACGCAGCATGAGGTCGCTATTATATCTTTGTGTTCACTATATCACTTTCATAATTTCATCCTCATCAACAGCGTTTAAAATGTGTGAAAATATAAAATATCGAAAGAAAAACTGTCGCACCCTCATCAAATCGTCATTTATATACAAAAATGTATGAAAAAGTGAGTAATAATAAATAAAAAAATAAAATAAATATCACTAAATAATATGTTTCCTACCTTTATCGTCCCCATGTTAGTGCCACTAGTGCCATACACTCACTGTTCACTCACTGCTGCAGATCTGCGTCTGCCACTAACAGACAATGCTGGACACCCGGCTACTTTATAAAGCGTATCACCTGTCCGCGGACCCTGATGGCATGGTAGGTGGGAGTCGAATCCCGCCGACCTCCGCCAGCAATTACATCGGTCATCTTCATACCGCGGACCACACCATGTTCTTAAGACAGTTTAATGATCTGAGGAAAAAAGGTTTTGTTGGAAAGAAAGAATAAATTAAATAGTGAAATTATTTTTTATCACGAAGGTGTTTTTATTGTTCGGATTGGAGTGGTCTGCAGAAAGGTTAAGAGTCTTTAACTTTGTATGACAGGTGATTGAGCTAAATTATACGTTGATAAGGTATATTTTTTATTATTTTAATTAATAACTGTAAAACATAGTAATTTGAAATAAGTATAGGTACAGAATGTCTCAACTATGTTTCTTACTATTGCTACCTTTTTACCTCTCGCTCAGAGAGGTATTGGTATCATGCTAAAAATCTCCTATCCAGATTTTAGTGGATATGCACGTTTCAAGGTCCCTAGAATCCAATTATAACATTTTTGGTAACAATGGGGTATTCCGGTGATATAGAATTAATGCAAAATAATAACTTTTTTCTACAGTTTCCATCTTCATATAGTAGAAAAATATAATAAAACATGTTTAATAAAAAGTTTTAATTCATAATTTAATGTTACAAAATTGGAATTTTACAACTCTAGAAACGTCCTTGAAATTTGTGACGTCAAGTTGATAATCTGTTGCTCATTTCAAAGTAAATATTTTTGTTTAAAAACACAGATGGTGCCAGTAGTTAACACGCGCGAGTATATTTCTTGTTTGACATTTCGTCCACATTATAATTATTACTCCTTTTTTTACCATAAACAAACACAGGACAAACACCGAAATACACGCTGCTACTAAAATCATATGTAAACAAGCAAATGGCTGTCATGAACATGTGGATTTAGGCGCTGAAGTTCGTTGCAGATGTCCCATCGAGTTGACGTCATAAGCGCGCCATGATAAAAAAATTTGAATTGCGATGAAATTTTTTAAAATTCATTTCTCATGTGATGCATACATTTTTTACTCAAAGTTAGATATTCAGAGTCCTACTGGTCTGTACTAATGTAAAAAAATATTTTTAAAAAATGTCGGAATACCCCATTGGACAACCGGAAGTACTAGTTACTTAAAAAAATCTAAATATTATTTTTTGAATATTTATGTTATTACAAATATTAAAAAATATAAAAATCTCTATCCGTCCGATCGATACATTTAAATAGTTTATTATATCTTCTATAGAGTTAGAGATAGAGAAATATAAATGTATAAAATAATATGGTGTAATGAATCTCACAGCCCATGGAAAACAAGTGGAAAATTAAAATGTTTGTAAATAACAGATAAATGTCAGTGTCAAAAAACCAAAGACTTTACTGAAGACTTTTTCTGGGAAGTACATTTAATATTTCTTATTTTATTATTAATTAAATATTTATAAATATAGATACATATATTACATATACCCTTCAGAAATACCGCCAATCTCACCAATGAATTGCAAGAATATTGAACATTAGAAGAATAAGAAGAAACTTGTTCATAGAATGAATTAAAAAATATAATAATATATAAAGAAGATATGTGTTTTTGTGTGTAACAGAAATGTTAAATATGTACATTACTTATATAGCCTAATATGGAAATGACATGACGAGAGATCTTATGCTGGTAAACAACAGATTTTTTAAAAAGATATAAGTTTCATTAAATTAGATAAAATATGCCATACTATACTGGAACTTTAATAATCTAGTTAAAAAAATTATTCAAAATATATCTATGAAATAGTTACTTTTGCACGATTTTTTTTTTATGTTTACCGACACTATTTCAAAGGCAATAAGCTTTATTTACAAATTACTGATCGATAAGTGATGTGAATCATTTTATTATTATATGTTACTCAAAATATAAAATATATAATTTGAATATAGTTTATTTACATAAATAACCACAAGTATGTCAAATTTTGCTTCCATTCTTCCTATTGTCGTACATATAAAAAGAATCTTTCATAATATTTCAATATTGTATAATCGCCCCAATTCTGTAAGGAAGTAGTTAAGACTAGAAACATTGCTATAGAAAATAACCAATAGTAATAGCGAACACTGAATAATACATGAAAATGACAGCATTTACATTTGTTTCTATTGGTTATAATTTTTAGCAACGTTGCTAAGGCAAGGCTTAACAACTTTCTTACAGAATTGGGATGAATGTAAATAAAGTATTTTCATATTGTATTTTGTGTAACATATAATAAATCTTTTTAGCTATGATCCGAAGATGGACAACCAAAGCCGAAATTGATAATCGAAAAGTATTTTATAAAAAAATGTGCTTTACTTCTCCCCTACACTGATGATGTGAATCACTTACCTGTTTCAGGATATTAAGCCTTTGTTTAGATATACAAAAGTAGCCTGGTAACTAATTAATAACTGTATATGTACGGTAATATTATTACCACACTGATAAGTCAACAACAGACTACAAAATGAAAGTGTATTACTCTTCATTAATATATGCAGATAACGTTACTGTATTGTTTTTAATACGGTTTACTTTATTCTATTTAAAATAATAAACATGGGGAATAAAGCATATAATTTGAATATTTGTCACAATGACATATATCAAAATAATTGTTTTGTTTGTCATAGCATTTTGAAAGTAGCATTGATTAGAGAATTTCAAAAATAGTAATTTACGTAAGAAGAACTGAAGGCGAGCTTTGGAAGCTTGTGAGCCCAGTAAAGACACTTTCAGGTCATGTTGGGTAAAATTAGTTTTCGCGGTCCTGAAAAAAAAAAAATAAAAAAATATAGGTTATTATTATTTTATTTTTTACTGAGAGGAAATAAGAAATAAAAAAATAAATAAATAAACAACTGATTATAATGCAAATATTCAGCTTTACCGGTCCCGGAATCGGTTAAGTTACTTTCTGATCCCTTGTATATAATTTTCTGAGCTAGCTCAGTAAAGAAGAAATTTTCGGTCTAAAAAGTATTCGGAAACAGCTCATTTTCTGGTAGATCGCGAAAAAATTAATTGTCTTCATTTTCTGAAATCACTTTGGTGAAAATTGAGAACTGGGCCCCTAGTGTACCAAAAAGACTCAGTGCCGGTATAGCTATGTTGCTGTCGTATGTAAAATAGTATATTAAAGAACAAGTTTAATAAGACATGTTTTTTTCGCACGCGTCAAAATTTAGAAAACGAGCCTTGGCTAGTTTCTAATTAACAAGTTCGAAAAAAAGTCTTATAAATTGAGTTCTTTAAAGTATTTTTTATATTTTGCGCCTTCTACATACTAAAATATTTTTAAAAAACTGCTAATATTAATCCGAGTTAATTTAGGGAAATTTGTAAGTGAAATGTTGTAATTGGTAACACTGAATTGACCACATTCAATTATTATTTAAAGGTTAATGTCATTTCATATTTACGAACAAATTTAAGTGAATTGAAAATTGAAAAAAATTGTAAAATTTTTAATTGAATTTAGTGTAATCATGAAAGATGAAATCAATTGAACTCTGCCTGAGCTACGTAATATAGCTCAGACCACTGTAAATAATCTACTTCCTAAAAAATCAATTAAGTAAAAATAAATTATGTAAAAAAGGGTTAAGTAAATGTCATCTTGTACCAACCTTCTAAAACAAAAAATTGCGTATCGAAATGAAAGCCATTACGATACGCAAAATCTAAAAAATGTTTATTTTTACTTCGGATGTCGAACGTAAAAATATATTTCATATTGTTTTAAATTAACAATGTTATAACCGAGACAGACGACGATTGCTAATTTAATTAAACTAATTCTTAATTTAACATTTCATGTCATATGTAAATTATATCAATAATCATCTTAAACGTAATTTATGATCGTTAAGTCACAATGATATTTTGATAACATGATCGTAAATATTCGGTAATAATCGCCATATTGATACTGTCAAAATCTCGCCATTATTTTAATTATAATTGTAACCTCAAAAATGTCACAAATTAACAATGTTCTAAGTGTGATGGTTTTATTAAACCAAACAAATTTGTTATATTTATAACAACAGTTATGTCTCAAGTTAACAAAAAAAGGTTATGTAATAATGATAAAGGGAAAGAAAACAGGAAAATTGTAAATTACTATTATATATAATGAATATTATGTTTGTTACACTTATTTCATAGACTATACAACTCCAATCAGATAGCTCAATTTTTCTTAGTTACGTTGTATAACATCGACAAATTCCAACGACTAGTTTTTAACCAATCATGATGCAAAACACTTGAAAATTCAACCAATGGGAACAGTATTATACTGATAAAACCCCGTTACCCCGATAATTTTCCTCTACCAAGTAAATAAACAGTTGTTATTGTTTATAACTGTCAGTGTGACAATTAATGTATTAAGTTTCATTTTGCGTTGTCTTTGGAATTTATCTCACCAAATACCACACGACCTCTCAGATTTTCTCAGATAAACTTTTATTTTTAAGCACTCATTTATTTTTGCTTTTAAGCAAAATCACTCATGCAAACTGAAATTAGGTAAAACCCGTCCTCCTTCGGAGTCGGGATTTACCATGCAGTTTGCTTTCGTGTTTGTTACTAAGTAAAAAAAATCGTGCAAAATAAAATTTTATTGATAAAATCAGGAGGTTTTGTGATATTACTTCTGAATATTTTCGTTGCTAAGTTGTTTCGCGAAACACAACGCTTGGTGTATTTCAGTCGCAAACAAATGAATCATATGTGATCACATCATCCATGGACATAAATATACAAGTAATATTTTTGGCATTTCGTAAAAATTAGTTGGTTGATTCATTGTATAGTTTAACATATACCACTCGAGTTTCAAAAAGTATACAGTTGCGAACTCTGTGTGTTACCTAAAAACACATCTCGTCCTTTCAACTGTATATTCGGTTATTTTCGAACCTCTTGTTGTATAACTACTGATTATACATTTAGGGCCGGTTTTTCAATCTCTGGTTAAAATTTTAACTTCTATACTCGCCTTCAGATGATTATGGATTGATGTTCAACTTTTATCCCTTTCCGCACCCTGCCCCTTGCTCAGCGGTGTTGCCGCTTGTAACTTGACATGACCAGGCAGGAACGCAAATGTCATATAATACATTTAAAACTAATTAAAATTTTTAATACATCGTAAATGAAGAAAATATAACAAATAAGTAAGGTAAGACAGTAATACGTAATATAAAATATAAAAATTGTCTCCGCTGAAAATTTATATTTATATTTCCACACTTCAAGCTAAGACCACGTTTGCGTTAAAATACGATAGATAACCGGGGAAATCTAAATAAAAGGTAAGAATAATTGATTATTAGGTGAACAGTAGATCTGCCAACACAACATGCTTCTGCAGTCAAATCCAAAGTTATCTTGTTATTTAATAAATTATAATTTTTTTCAGGATGTGCCAATATTTTGTTTTCCAAAACGCTTTTTATAAGAACCAGGACTATTTAATTCATGAGTTTCACTAATTTTCTTTTCAAAAGTCTAAATATAATGCAATTTATAGGACTGGGAATAAAAAGCCCAAGCAAGTACTAACGAATATGTCAGAATATAAAATGACATTGACAGATTACAGATGTTTGTACAGGTAGATACTTAAAAAATTTGGCATCAGTGTAGATATCTCCAGTCCATAATTACTTGAGAGCAAGTATAGTTAAGTAAATAATATCGTATCGTTTTGTTGACAGCAATGATAAATCTGTCATTTGACAATTCATTTCGTTTCTGTTTTGTTTATTGAACTCTTCGTTAAAATTTTAACTAGATATTGAAAAACCGGCCCTTATGATATAAATTTTACAATGATTCTATTATCATCTTAACGTTGAAATGTTTCTGTGAATAAATTATAATAAATTTGCGAATATATTAATGCAAATACAAAACGAAATTGGATTGCGGACTATAAACGTAGTTGAATCTAAAATTTAATACGCAATAAAAACTTTGATCTCTTGCACGTTCATACATATACTCATTCACATAAAGCTAATTTTCACATAACATTAATATTCACCCTACAATAAATTGTCGCTGTTTCTATTTAATATACATGCTATCCGGTCTCTCTGCATAATTAACATGCATGTGTACCTCCAGTTTGCGAATTATGCATTTCACTCGGATTCCCATAGGAGACTAGATATAACTTTTGCTTTGTACGCGTTCGTAATAATTATTTGAGATAATATTTGTTTTTCCTCATACCTACCACATAAATTTATATTATTGATTGGTGTGTGGAGAGACTAGATTAGGTAATAAATTTTAAATGAATAAGGCGCATGCTCATCTTAAAATCTTATTACTGTTATAATTTGTTGATGCTTACCGCTGATAATGTAGTGTGTTCGTGAGATGTCGATATGTGATAAATTACGGTTCCAAGGAGATGGAAATTTATTGCTAGATGTAGTAGAATGACGTGGATGTTATTTAAAAAGATGTAAGGTACATAATTTTCTATACAATATTTTTATTTATCGGCATAAGTTATAGATACAAAAAATACGTTTATTTATAAATAAAAGTTGCGTAGAATTAATTTTTCTACAAATGCTATTTGAAGTATTTTTCTCTAAAATAATCCATAAAAGATTGACAGCGCTAAAACACTGCTAGTCATCTCCTAGCCACAGACAAACCTAACCTAGGGGGTTGGGTTTGTCTGTGTTCTAGCTAATCACCCTTAATCACTTGGTCATGCTACTAGCCATTATTTTGAGTGTTCTTTACGATAACTTCAATGTCCCAGGTTAGCAACATTAAATGTCAGACTGACAGATTATATTTAAACACGTCCTATAAAATATGTATTCCTTGCATTTCCACAATTTTTCAATTTCAAATAAATTTAATATGCATCTCGGCACTGAAGGTCCTTTTTATCACTTATACTTTTTTGGCTATAATTGTTTAACCGGAAGAGATACATTAGTTGAAGCTATGAACAGATTTTCGTGACTAATATATGATATAATCCAAAACTTTTAAAATTTGGTATTTAAGAATTCTGTTAACGAGAACGACATATGAGCTTTTTTCTAAATTGATAAACCGGAAGTGGTATTTTACTGCGGAAGCTCTAAATAGATGTTTTTGAAAAAATGTATTAAAATATGTCCCAAAACTTCTTAAATTTGGTATTTAAAACTCGTAGGTACCTATACTATTTGAAATAACACATTAGATTTTGAGTATATGATAAACCAGAAGTGGTATTTAATTTGGAGCTCTTAACAGATTTTCGAGGAAAAACATAATTAAATGTAATCCAAAATTTCGTATTACAGACTTTTCAATTTATTGGAACAACAAATTAGATTTTGTTTACAAACGATCACACTGAAGAGATACTTTACTTAAAACTCATTGCTATTTTAAAATTGGCGGAAGATCATGTCTGGTCTGGTCACATTAGATTTTTAATTATAATAAATTATTATATTCAGAACCCCGTTTATTAGCTGTCCTATTTCTTGCTCTCCGCAACTTTTTCCCCATTTTTGCCACTTAATAAATCTATCCACTGACACATTGGTAGCCTACGCAAAAGCATATCCTCAACATCACAAATATTTATTCCAATTCGTACGCTTGGGCGTTATTAATCGTTCACTGCTCATTCTCTTGAGATAGCAGCATGAATCGTTGCAACTAACTTTTTCCTATTGACTAAATAGCATTTTCCTAACCATACATTCTGGGGTCTCGTGGCTGCGTGTCTGAGTGTCTGGTCGTGAACCTGGGAAACCGTGTTAGATCCCGACCGACACCACATATTTTGAATTTTAAATGGCACAAAAGTGACCCCTGTGGTGCACTCTCCACGCCAGCAATGAGTGCCCGTGAGGTTACGCCTAGTAAACACCCGCACGGTACAAATATGTCATCATCATTACCGATATCAGTGACAAAGCAGACTGGCATACCCAGAAATGGGTAATATGCCGTGATGATATATTTATATTTATTTATTTATTTATTTATTTTATACATTCTTTATGCACCAAATCATTCAAGGTTGGATCCCTCTTAACATACACATATGCACATACTTTTCGCAAATATATTATTTCCACATCATTTACTCTCTTTTTATTTATACCCTTACTTTTTTCATCTATGCCCAACATTTACTACTGTATGTACATCAAAGAAGGTATGTACAAGTGTGTCCATTGTCCTTCATACATTCACGGTTCATGTAAGGGTATACAGAGTATCAAGTATCTAGCATTTTATATTCAGGCACTCGTTTTTCAATATTCCGATCAATACTCAATATGTTCATCCTTCAACATTTTGCTACCCAAATCGTAAAATCAGTAAAACAAATTTTTTCAAACTTCGATACGATCGGAGAAAACTAAAAACTTTTTAACCTATGATTACTTACTGTATCGAAATCGATATGTAGATATGAGAAAAAGTTTTAAATAAAAACTAACCTAATTCGCATAATTAAGAAATAAATAATCTTAATACCTTCTATGACGATTTATACTCTGATGCTGAAATGTAGCCTGTATAATTTGTATAATGCTTCATTCTCAAGGTGCAACCAATTTTAGCCTTAAGCCTGATTCATTGATTAATTATGACATATTCGAGCTAGTTCTGTAATGTAATATCAAAATTTAATGTTTTATACACTATTTGTAATGATATAGACTTTTTTTTATTGCTTATTATTATTTAAGAATTGATGACATATTTCTCACTGTCTTAATATACCATATATCCTGCTTATAGTAATTTTTCTTTTACACTACTTATTTGTACTTGTAACATGTGAATGATTTTTTTTTTTGTAGTAGGTACCCCTTAACCCATTACTTTGTAACCATCGAAATATTTTTTGGTCTATTATAAATAATGAAATATTATCCTCTGTAATTGGGACGTTTGTCCTGTTGAGTGATTTAAATAAATAAATAAATAAATAAATAAAAAACGCAACATTATATAAACAATTTTTACCTTTCTCTAAGAGTTGTAGTATCTTAATAAAAAAATTTAAATAGTAATTTTTGAAAATTTATGTTATTACATTAATAAAGAACATAAAATTCTCCATCTAATACTCTTAAAAAAAATATTATATCTTCTATAGATTTAGAGATAAAGAAAATATATATAGAATGATCTATTGCAATAAATCACACAGTCCAGACTACACCAAGGAAACCAGTAGTCAAATTCAAATGTTTGTAATTGATAGATAAATGTCAGTGTCAAAAATCAACAGTTTTACAGACATTCCTGAAAGTTTTTTCTGGGAAGTACATTTAATATTTCTTATTGAATGACTACTTAAACATTTAGAAGTAATAGTATACATATTTACCACCAATAGACATTTACACAATTGCAATTTGCAAGAGCGCATCTAGCGGGAAAGCATAGAAGTAAAGGTTGCTATGGTTACCACGTCCAAACAAAGACCTGTCATCTGCCATAGACTTCTGGAGTATTCCAGCCATCGTTTTAGTTGGATAATCAAGTGATCTTCAATAATATCTTGCCTTGCATATGACGTCAATTCTGTAAGTGATTATTCCGTCAATGAATTGGAACCATCTTGAACATTTTAGAAGACTCGGACAGGGTTCCTTATAGAATGAAAGAATAGATAGAATTATTTGTGTGTATAAGAAATGTTAAATTCGATATTTATGTAACAAAGCGAAAATGGCGAGTGGTATTGTGCTGACCACAACAGGATTTTCCTTATTTGTTTAATCTTTTTTTCTGGAAATTTGTTTACATTGATTTGATTCAGAAAAGTGTAAATATGTTAATTTATATTTTTTTATTCAATTTTGACGTTTTAAACTGCCATTATTAACTCCATAGCAACAACTATAAGAAACACTTTTTTCACATGTGAATTAAATTTTTTTAAATCACTCTCACAAAATTTTAACTCACTCTGCAACAAATAATGCATTTAAAATAACGAGGTACGAGGTACGAAAATAACACTCACCATAATATTTATCAGACATTTTCATTATTTTTCACGGCATAAAGGACAGACAATAAAGCATTTTAAATAGATGACTTGACGTCTATAAGCGACGATTGTCATGCTCAGCCTTCTAACTGATCAGTTTTTTATTTTGTCAAAATTAAATATTATAATAGTTTTTATTATTTCGTCAAAACTGAATAAAATATTGTACAAACCACGTGAGCTAAGAATGTTTATTCACTCGAAGAAATTAACATTACCTTAGCTCACTTGGTGTGTAAATATTTATTATTATAAATTATTTGTTAATATAGATTTTACATTTTTTTTAAAATTAGTCAATTTCAGAGAATCTTGCACGCTTACATACTTTTTTTTTATAAAAATAATAATCTTTTTCTTAAATCGGGTTTTTCTATACACGTTTCATAGAATATAAGTATAGTTATCTATATGTATGCACGTAAAAAACAAAATATGTATATATTATATGTATTTAAATAATAGTTACATTTTTAAAACTTAATGTTGCGTGATCGTATCATCAGCCAAGTCTGTTAGTATTATAAAATAATAAGATTTTACGTATCATGCGTTTATTTGCAGATACAAAAATAACTAGATAACTTTTAATTAAAATTATAAAAGCATTAAAATGTAGTTATTACATGTTATGAAATCTTTTAAAACTAGCATATTTTAAGAAAATATCACATTTATGATATATACATTTTGTGTAACTTTCACATTTTTTGGGTCTTCTTAATTTTTGGGGGTGGCGTATTATAATAAGTGGTCAACAGTGTTTTGGTTCGGCCACATTATAATCCGCTACCCCAAAATATCAAGGAGAAGGGGCAGAAAATGTCAAACATATGTATCAAAAATGTGATGTTTCTATATATTATACAGAGTGTCCCAGAATCATTTACTTATAATTAATTTAATTGTTATGTCATAACTAAATAAGATATATGATATCTCGTTATAAAGTTGATTTTTTAAAGTAGCGCTGCTCCAATAAGAAAAACATGAATATCTCTGAAACAAAGCATTTACGGTCATTTGCTCAAATGAGCTTGTCACCTAATTTTTACGTGTTTAATCCATGGTTCACCCTGTATACTTCGTTTGTTTAAAAAGTTTTCATGACATGTAATAATGATATTTTAATTAGATCAAAAATCAAAACCGTATGGTTTGCACAAATTTTCAGTTTTAAATGGTTATGATGCATTTATAATAAAAAATAGCGTATGATACACGTGTATAAGCTAGCCGTAGCTTATACACTTGTATCATAATATACTATTAAATTTCAATTAAATATATTTAGTTAATTTTGAAGTGAAAAAAATACTGATAAGTTAATTTGTTTCATTGTGTAACTAAATTATATAAACCACAAAGTTAACCTCTCAATTAGCTGAAGAAGTGAACCCTATTATGCGATACACTTCTTTGTTAAAGTGGAACAAGATATAAGTTATGATTTTTTTAACAATACAATATCGTTTACAACTTCTTGCCTGAAATTTATTAAAGAATACATAATAATTAACCGAAAATTCTATTCACATTTAGACAAATCATTTTATCCAAGATAATTACCCAAATGAAACCTGCGAGAGTAATTACGGATGATGTCACAACATTTATGTTATTTGGCCATTTCAACAAAGTCATTTACCTTCGTAGGCTTATTAACCAAATCATGGCATGGAAAATGAATCATATTGGTATTAACAGAGGCACTGTTGACACTGCCCATCACCGGTATCCTTGGCTGGTGATTAACACCCGCTGGTTTCGGTGTTGAACACAGGTGGAGAGCTGAGGACAAAGCAAACTTCCACTTCCGTCCGCTAGGGTGCCGTGCTCCGTGCTGATGTTGGAAACTTTACCTGCACATGTGTTCCGTTCCGTCGTGCGTGGGGCTTAGTCATCATTAAATGGATTAAGGGGTTGTAGAAGGTTATAGGCTAATTAATTGCTATCATTATTAATGTATTGAATCTACATATGAGATGGAATATTAATTTGTATGCATATTATCTTCTCTATAGGTGATAAATGAAATGAAATTATGTAGAAATGACAGCTTCATGTGTTTCTAGAATAGTTTTACAACTTTTACGATATTACAATGGGCTACTTGCATGGTACTGAAAATCCGATTTCTGTCAATATATACGTAAAGTTATATTGAAAAAATATATATAAATATAAATTTTATTTTAAAATAATTATTTATTTTTTACTAAATTAAGAAAGAAAATTTTCTGTGACGTCTTTATATTTAACTAAGGGAGGGGAAGCATGTTTAAGAATGTTATCAATAGATGGCATGGCGCGCGAGAAAGTTTTAATTTGAATTTGACATTAGTTCATTTTTCTCTCTCTCTGGTCTCTCAAATACATTAATTACTTTATAAATAAACACATAGGTAGTTACTTGTAATTTAAAATGTCGATACCAAAAAGATAAACTAAAATACTAACCTCCAAACTATTATTGAAACGTCAAACAGGTGATCTACATTATCCGCACAAACATACCATTACTATGGGACGGCACCACGCTGTGGCTTTACGACTATTCATTGGTGCGGCGTAATTCTACGTCATACATGACGGGAATTCAAATAATCAAATTTCATTATTTTTTTTCTGGCTAATTAATAAAAATTTTGTCAAAAGAAAATATATGGGTAGCAAGTTTTTACCTTCTTTTCAAAAATATTAAATAAAAACAGGTACGCAAGTAGCCCATTATAGCCAAGTGGGTTTTTGCTAACCCACTAAGTGGGAAACGCGTGATTTTATGTATGTATGTATGTACAATTATAGCCAAGACAGACGACAAAAATTAATATTTAGTAATTTAACTTAATTCTTAATTATTTCTTATTCTTAATTATCAAAATACCTGACAGACGATATACAAATTTAATTTGGTGCGCATGCGCAGATTTGTACAAATTTGCGATACAGTCGATTTTATGAGTTATCACGCTTCAATTTCGTCTTCACTCATATCATCAAACGTCGTTTGATATAAAATTCACTTGTCACTTGTCTAAGTGGAATTATCTATGTCCTTCTCACTCACACTTTCTGTGTTTTCTCTTAATCTGGCCTGGTACACAAAAATCAATACATGTCTCGGTATATCCTTGATCTATCCCTGGATCATCGTGACTTAATTTAATCAGGCTTTCCTAAGATCTTGGACTTCTGGTCTTCTCTGGTTCTGGGTACCAACTCTATGGGTCCTGATTAAATTATGTTGTATTGCTTCTGATACTAATAAATAAATCGTGATCGTTACAAATGAAATTTTATTGATAATGATTTTTAATATAATTGAAATATGACATACGGAATGCGAAGGCCTATCCCATTCTGAAATGGACTATACCTATACGTATAGTAATGATTCTTCTGATTCTGATGTCTAATTACATATTTGTTTACATTTTAAATCATTATTTGTTTTTGTATTACCAATGTACACTTTTTCGATATTAATAATTTTCCCGCAACTTTAAATTTCGGGAATTGATTTAAACATATATTTTCAGTTGTTTATGAAAATAAATTACATATACACATATTGAATTAATTAAATAAAAGAAAGATAAAATATAGATTGTGATGTATTCTATTTTCTTAATTAAAATGAGGAATTGTTTAATTATTATAATTAAAAATGTTACATACTATTTAAAATTTTACTAATTAGTATGTGAAGATTTGAAGAGAATGTAATAAGCACGTTCCTTTTTCCTTAACCTTAACATTATATTACTCGTATTTTAAGTGCTATCAATTTCGCCTTTGTTTAAGGTTTTTATACATATATGTAAGTAGTTCACACATATATTAGTCACGTTAATTATCATAATCTTAAACACTGAAATGATATTATAATTCGTGGGTTTCCGCGTTATCACGGTAAATCGTTAGCCTGGTGACAAGGTCTCACAGCAAGATTGTCTTTTTGTTGAGCGAATAATATTCTTTTGTTTATATCTTAAATTGGGAGTAAGGTTAATTTTTTTTAATCTCCAATTTTTTTATGTAACAACATAATTTATATAACTTTTAAAATATCCAAATTTAATATAATTATAATGAAATAAAGTCTGTGTTCCAAGTTCCAACATTTTGTAAAGAATTAATATTTACGTCCAGTAACGTACTCGTATAAATAACAAATATAATAAGGCTGTTGCATGAATTTTTATATGACTTCTAAGTACTAAATTTTGAAAGATACTGTTCTTTAAAGAGCCTAAAATTTGAAGACATCACGAAATATGCATTAGATATTTTACAATTAAATATTGAAATTTGTGTAATATTTTGAAAAAGCCACGTGATCTGAAACAAAATGTGACGTCATACAGTTTAACGTGTGACAAACTGTCACCTATTATTACTTATGTAAATAACGTAAACTGTTTTCCTATTGGCTATGAATGACGTGCTGTATGTACTCTGACGTCACCGGAGTGGGAGGTTGTTTTTATGACTATTTCTGGCGCAATCTTTTTAAGTAATTATTTATTAAAATAACAATAATTTTTTTATTACTATGAAAAATATTGCATAAACTTTCATTTAAAATAGGTACATTTAAAAAAATGTAAAACAGGCTCATTGTATAAATAAATTTATCTATGTATGCATATACGTTGTACGTATGTCGCAGTTAGATTTTAATATCTGTCTTTTTTTAAATTACGGCCAGGTTGTCAAATCTTCGATGAGTTAGGCGACAAACAGCTTACTTTAACTTGTATATTTCTCTAATATAATGTACAAAACTCAGCCCAAGTATTCCAAGCTTGATTTTGAGTGGCCGTAAGCTATTCGTCTTTTTATAAAACGTTTAGCCAAATTGCGTAGACAGAGAGATGAATTGACGCTCACCTCAGAAAAAGAAAGATAGTGTCAAGTTGGGCAACGTTAAATAAGATCATTATTGAGGTCTGTTGAATTGTTTTGCGTTCTTTGTCAGTAAGTGCAATATATTTCAAAATATTAGTTAAAATAAGATTCTATTGTTACGAGTATATCACTCTAAATAAGAGTTAGCTACAAAGTGAGTAATTATGATTTAATATGAAATAGAAATAATTTTACTGTAGCATGCTTTTAATTTAGGTTATGTTCTGTCACTTCTGTCATTCATACCATGCACATAATTGTGATTTCGTTTATTATTTTTATATTAGAATTCTTTTAAAATGCAGTGCATTGGATGTGCAAAAGAGACAAAGAGATAAAATTTCACAGGTAAGTTTAGCGTAAACTTATCTGTCATACCTTATAAGAACTTAGATTTCCAGAGGAAAAACAAAACCGTGTACGAAGTGACTTATTACAGTTAAAAGATACAATTTTAAGCTATCGAAACATTCTGTGATATGATATACTAAAATTTAATGTGATGAGGCAAAAAAATTTACATGCTAATCATATTTAATACTATCTTAAAAATGTGTTATTTAATACTACTTTATTATTAGCTAATTTAATATACGTATTAAATATGTTATGTTAATTCGAATATGAACTATATTTTACATAAATATTTCAGTCATTTTATTATAAGTACTCTGTATTTATTTTCCATCTTTTGCCCAAACTATCGCTGTATTCGTCTGTTCTACAGATACTACAATCTCCCGTCCTTTTGTAAGGTGTTCGTCAAAGCTTTTACAGTAAAGCAGTATAATCGTTCCGTTCATTTATATAATATATCATCATCTATGGCTAGTACTCGGAATACCAGTGGATCCATATGACCACCCGCCCACCTGTATTTCAGTGAATACGGGTCGGAACCGATTCTTCACCCATAAGACCGTATTACCCGTAAGAACCACACCCATATTACCCGTAAGAACCATATCACCCGTAAGACGTATTATTACGTTCCTATCAGTTTAAATAATCATACCGTTGAAAAATAATTTTATTTAATTAAGTTAATTTATTTGATTAAACACTTCACATAGGTAATACAATTAGTTTTAAAAGATAAGTTAGTAATTTGTACAATAATAAAACAAATAAAACATATCTCGATTTATAAGACAGATACCATTACGGGTAATATGGGTCTGTGGTTCTTATGGGTAATATGGGTCAGTAGTAAAAGGGTGTCAACAGCCAGACATTACAATGAGAAAGACAAAGAAAGAGAATTTTGTTTAAATGGAGTTTGTGTGAGAGCGAGAGAGATGCAAGAGTAGAAAGAGAATTGCGTGCGATGGGTTATCGGTCTCTGAGCGAATCAGGATGGAGTATCCAGGGTCTGAAAGAATAACTATGTGGGTATCCAGGGTCTGGACGAATCAGAATCGATGATACAGAGTCAGAACGAATCGCGATGTGGGTATCTAGAGTCCTAATGAATTGGAATTCCCTAGTCGCGCTGGCGGTTGTCGCATTGGGGGCTATCACGATACGTGTATTCTGGTATTGTATTAACGTGCAAACTTTAAATAATAGATGGAAGAAATATAATGTTACGCTCATGCGATGTGGAATTTGATTGTATATCTTCTTAATGTAAACTATGAAATCATATCGTCTTCTCCTCGTGGCTGTTAGTCCGCTGTGGGATTTTTTGTGCCACTTAGAATAACGTAAACATTTCAGATCCAGGGCAAAGTGATATCTAGTCTTCGGCTGTTTGTATGTATGTAGACATAACGATTTTCTCGTCTTGAGATGCCGTCTCTTATTTTATTATTTAATATCGTTTTATAAAACAATTTAGTGATAATAAGTATTAAGTGTAATTTCTAATATTTGTATTGTGTGTTGTTTGTGATTATTAAAGTGATTGATTAGAGTATTTGGAATGTTTTTCATAATAATAAGTGTTAAACGAAGAGATATCATGCCCTTGCTGTTATGAGAAATGGAATATATTTGGAAAAGAAGCTTTACTTAATTTCGTCTGAAGGTAAGATTATTTAGAAATAAAACATGTTAGTTGTTTATAAAAAGTTAAGTGTAATCTTCACATTTTATTAAATATAGTATACAGTAATAGTAAAACATAATATATAATACAATATTAAGGATATATATTTTACATTAAAATTAGTGAACTTACTTTTATATTATAATTATTAATTTAAATATACTTATAAGATAATTATAAATACATACATTTGAATAATATATTTTAAAGTAAAGTAATATAACAATAAGGGTTATTATTTTATATTATAAATGAGTGGTTACCTGATTTAAATATTAAACTCTAATATGATATATGCCATCACAAATAAATATATAAATATTACGTTTCGTTTACGAGTATTTTTGCTTTTTCACAGTTCCAAACGGTTCAGAACTAATATCATTAAATTTTCTTTTAAGATAAACATTTTGATACGTTTTAATTTGATCGCAAGATAGTACACGAAATTGTTTAGTGCGTATAATTTGATTTTCGTATTTCAGGACAACAGGTTCAGTGTATTCAGTAATCATTTTTACTAAATTATCAAAATTAACTATATTTTCATTGCTTACATTAATTGTTATGCCTTTAATTTTGTATTCTGTTTTAATATTATTTTTATCGCCAGATACACACACTTGAAATGCGTAATGTTTTGGACCCCCAGATGCAAAAGTGTTTATATAAGAACCTTTACCATATTTATTGAGTTCGTTCGTCATATCACCCAAAAAATTTCCGTGTTCCGGCATCCACTCGTTTGGTTTTTGGGTATAAATTATACTGTCTGTGTCACAATACAGAAGGCGAGTTCCAAGTTTATCTAAATATTTGTAAAGGTATATACGTGCTAGTGCAGTTGTATAAGCTGCTATGAAAACATTTGTGGTAGGAGAAACTTGTCTATTATTGTCCTTCCACGTAATATACATAATTTCTTCATTGATAGGTATGGTTGACTGTACTTCATAATTTGGATTGCAGAAATATGTTATTAATTCCTCATATGTAGAAATAATTTTAGTGTGAGATAAGTCATCTCTCATACCAAAGCGGCCCCATAAACTATTCAATTGCAATTTTGAAAGAGATCTTAAACCAGGATTATTTTGTACTTTATTTTTATCTAGCAATATTCCCTCTCGTTTAAAAAAATCTTGAATATATTTTTCTTTTAAATTTTCATTATTTAAACATTCAATAGGCCAGTCACTAGCTTCTTGTTTAATTTTTAAAAAATTATTGACATAGTTTGCAAATAAACCACCAGTTTTTGAATTTGGATCATATTTTTCAGTTTCAAATTTCCAAACTTCGTATATTTGAACAATTTTATAATCTTTAGAGGCAGCTAAACGAACTTCATCAACGACCCATGTAGATGTTAATTCTCTTTCAGTATCAGAGTGTGTACAGTCATTGATATTCATATTCTCCGCACAAGTTCGACATAAAACAAACATACATTTTTTGTTTATTTTCATTGGTAATACGGGATGATATAATTCACGTGGCGGTAATATTGTACATTTAATTAATCCCTCAAAATTAAAAATATCTGGACAATCATCGCCTATATAAATTGTAGGATGTCCGACTGGGTACTCTGAATATTTGTTAATATACGGATATAAGCTACAAATATCAGAATAATAAATTTTTTCGTTCTTACTTTCATCAATTTTATAATGAGTTACCATTGTTTCAACTCTTCCTCCATAGAAACTGTCACGTGGATTTATGGGCTTTATAGACAATATTTCACGTGTATTAAAAAATTGTTGTAAATTAATATTATTTTTACGATTTTTTTCGAATTGACAACCCCATATTTCTATTACTTCAAATCCTGCACCTTTTAATATTTCTATTTTTCTAATTGTTGATTCATATCGAAAATTCATTGTATCGTCTGCAGAATTTAATAATGAAATATTACGTTTGTGTGGATAACATATAGGACAACCATGATACCAACAGCCTTGATATTCAAATATTATTTTTTTATTTTCTATTTCTGTGTACCCGTCTACTTTAAAACCTAATACACTACGTTCATTATTATTAAAAGCGTGTTGTATTTTAATGTTTCGTTCTTTCTCCTCCCACAATAACCAAATAGTTGCTTCAAAAGAATATTTTTGTTTACATCTGTAACCAGTTGGTGGCACAATAGCTATTTTATTTTCTTTCAAATAATTTTTTCTGTACGTATAAAGACATGCACTAGCTATGGTTATTGAACGTCTAAAAATATCAATATTATTATTTTCAAAAAATAAAGTTTTAAATTTCATACATGCTTCCCGTAATATATTGACGTCGTTTATACAGTATTTAATTAATTCTTTCTTCAAATTAAAACTACAATTAGACTGTTTGTTTTCGTTATACCATTTATTAAAACTTACATTTTCATCGGAACTCATACTCTGTGTAGGAAAATATTGTTTTGGGGGCATGGGTCCAATATAATCTAAATTTTCACTTCGAATGAAATAATAAGGGAAATAACCTTTTTCCAAAACATTATCACATTTCAAGTCAAGTGCACTAGGCATCTTACTTAATTTCATAGGTAAAAAATTTAAACTATCAATAAAGTTTATGTTTTTTAAACGAATATTTAATATTTTATTGCCCCGAATTAATATGTCCGGTGTTAATTTTAAAGTATCAGCTATGTATCTTAAAAGAAAATGTCCATCATACGATCTAAGATTATGTGCAATTACAATAATCTCTTTCAAATTTTGTCGTGGTAACATTAAATATTCAAAAAACTGTTTTATAGGATTTTCCATAAATACATGTTCACGAATACCACAATTATTACAAAATTTATTACTCACATTAATACTTCTTTCTAGACAATGTATGCAAGATTGTTGGGCTACACAAAGGACTGGTATGTGTTCAAATGAAATCTTTTCTTTCTTCCTTTTAGATGAATGGGGTGATGCCTTATCGTCGTTGAATGGTGTATTTTGTGAACACTCCAAATCAAAAAAGATGTAAAGTACTTGTGCAGCTGTTTTTGAATCGTCAGTCGTAATAACTTTCATAAAACACTGATGATTCGGTGGAAAATGTTGCTAACAAAAAACAATAAATAAAATTAGAAATATTTAACTAAAAATATAGAATTCAATAGAATTACTAACTTGACATACGGAACAAAATATTTCAAAGCATTCGTGGGGTGTTTTTCTTGTATTCAGGTTATAAGTTTTGGAACATTTCTTGCAGTATTTAATAACTTCACACATTGATCTATTTTTAGTGTATGAATTAACTCTTTTATGATTTTCAAAGCAATCCTGTCCATTAAACTGTCTTTGGCATTCGTCGCATATTACAAGTATATTATTTTCACTTTCTATGTGCGAACTATTACACCGTGAACATGAAAAAGGACATCTATGTGCACCTTTCATTTTGTAACCTAAATGACATTTACGACAATAATACGATAAATTAAATGCACCAGTTACGCTAAGAATTGGATTATAGTGATTATCAAAATATAAAATATCAATATATTGGTCAGTACGGTTAAAGACGTCAGGTCCTTCAAAAATAATTTCTCGTCCTAATCTATCATCACCAAATAGAGTAATTTTAAAATTTTTTAAATTATTTTGAAAGTCTTGCAATTCTTCAATTCCTGCTCCGTTGTCTAAATTTATGTTAAATTTTTGACATAAATCAATGGCATGTTGTTTTTGTAAATTTTCATTTTTACGTAATTTTTTATATAAATCTTGATTTTCCAAATACGCAATACTTAATACAATAGCTCTAGCTAAACACAAATTATCGTTATTTTTTATGTTTATTATCGAATGTTTTCGGCGACAGTATTCTTCAAACGGTACATATTTTAAATTCGGTTTTCCTTTACCTGATGGCATAATTGTATGAGCTACCGATAACATAAGGGTGTCATTTAGGAGAAAATTTTTGTTACTCTGTAATACACTTTGTATGGCATTTACAATAACATTCGATGATAATTCAGAAAATTTTTTGTAACTTATACCGATTGGATAATCTGGGGAATTTTCGCTAAAAATTTCAATACCTATTCGATCTGAAGGTAAAATTTTCATTTCGTCAGATAAATATTTTATTAGTCTATCAAATATAGAATTTAACCATTGAACAGGATTTTTGTTTGAGGAATCCGTATTTACTGCAATATTAATTTCACGCCATGCAGATTTGAATTTTTTCATTTTTCTTTCACGAATATTTAAAATTTTGAATAGTTGATGATCAATATGTGAAGTTATATGTTCTAAAGATGTTTCCGGAGAATCCGTTGACGATGATATCGGTAAAGTAGTGGAACTTGTACTCGTATTCGAACTTGAAGTAGTAGGTTTCATTATGTGATGGTCAACAGATGATTTGGGCGGTGTATTTACTGATACAATTGAAGACTATATTAGAACATTAATAAAATAAAATAAAATATAAATCTTACTTGAGACGTAGGCGGTTGCAAACCCGTTCCTGAAGTACCTTGTTCTAAATCATCTTTTAGAAGTGAGGCTGCAGCAATTTCAGCTGATAAAAATTCAGCTGTACCCGGCACCAGTGTTGTAAACTTTATTAATGTGGCTGCATTACGCCCGGCACTCATATTTTTTAAGCCCAAATAAGTCACACCCAAGTGAGGTGTATCGTTAAGTGATTGAATTTGCTCATTTGTTAACGATGAAAATCTTTCCGGTAGGAATATAGAAAAGGCCCCCAAATCACACAAAATTTTATCGCCAAAAGATTTGGTTTTAATTTGTTTAATTTTTTTAACTTTATATGGTTGATTTTGTTTTAATTCACGCACTTTCTTCGTAGGTTTAAATTCGGACAACTGTCCGATTTCATTAATTTTTTCCATATTCATTTTAATTTTGAATCGTTGTATGCTTAAACGAACTTGGTACAGAATGAAGATAATTTGACTAAAACGATGCATTTTATATTGATATCTTAAACAGGGGTTCTCAAAGAAATATTATATTTGATGCATCCTTTTCTATATTATTCACAGAACAGTAAATCGCATTTTAAAAATTTTTATACCCCTGAGCATTGTTTATTTATTAGCTCTCTGAAACTAAACATATTTGTCTTTATATTCCTTTATAAGGTTTGATTATTTGATTTATTAATTGAAATATCATTAGTCAGTTTATAGTCAAAAACATTTTTATCTTAAGATTTTCTTTTATAAAACTTGATTATTTGTTTTGTTAATTGATATATCATTAGTCAGTTTTATATAATCAAAACTACGAACGTGTTTGAACCTGCAAAATTTAGAAAATAGTATATATATATGAGTTGCATAGAGATCGATTGTAGTTTGAAATAAGTGAGGATTATGAGAGTGTATATTTGTTTCTTCGTTTAAAGTGTCAGTGTTGAAAATGTGGGCTGCTTATGTGCATACAGAGGACGCTATTGATCTTGAATCAGCTGTAAAAAATTTAAAAAATCATTGCTATTATTTGGCACATGACAATGAACATGAAATAGTTTACAAGCGAACACGTTTCGATGAAGATTTCGAAAAATTTTTAAATGATTCTTACCGAGAAGATTCGAAACGTTATACTGAAGGTGAAGAAATTTGCTATAATTACCTTATTAAAAAAAATAATATTATTCAGTTACTCGTAAAATTCAAGAAAATTAAGTTATTGCAAGAATTAGAAAGTGAAGTCGTTGATTTTCTTGAGGAAGAGGAAAAGGAATTTTTCAACTTTTTAAAATCTCAAGCAGATGATGAAAAATCGATAGAGAACAAGGTAAGTTTTTTGTAAGATAAACTCAAATATTAGATATAGTTGACAATTTGTTCATTTTTACAGAATGGCCCAGAAAATGATAACCAGTCATGCATCTCGCTTATTGCTTCAACAAGCCTACAACCTTTGCAACAATAATGAAAAAGTCCTGTATGTGGGAATTTATCCCATAAATGTAGAAGTCGTTGTTAAGATTGTAAATTATAAATCGCAGAACAGTATTGTATTCAATGTGTCAGAATGGAATGCTTTTGTAGATTATATAAAAAGTATTGTAAATCTAATAAGTAGCACTGGTGACGAGGAACATAATATTGAATTTCATAGACTAGAAACTGACTATTCAATCTGTATAAAATGGATGAAAAATGAAATATTGTTAGATAAATTATCACTAAAATTTATATGTAATATAAGTGATATTTTGTCAGACATGCTAAATTATTTTAATTCTCTTCTTTTTGGTGAATATTATAGGGACATTAATACTCAAGCTTATTTAATGCCCGGAAAATCTCTTGACAATATAAAGAAACTTATATTCAAAGAAGAAAATAATATTGTTTGTACTATATATAAAGAAATGTTGACTTTTTATCCAAATTTCATATTAGATGATTTAAAATCAAATATGTATTATGTTCCCAGTAATTATAATAAATTTAAACACTTGATTAATAAAATGGATACTTGTAAATAAAATGTTATATAATATTGCATAATCATACCTCCTTTTTATACCGTTTTTTGTGTGTGTATGTAAATGTATAATGAAAATTCGTAAATATATATATAACAATTAAGGTAAACTATATTTTATATGTTACTATAAACCTTATACTTACTTTACTCCTTTTACTCCTGAAAAATGTAAATAAAGGATACTGGGTAAGTATATACAAATATCAAATAATATTTACAAAATTTATTATAAACATATAATAAGTACAGTATTATTAACATATAGTTTTACAATATAAATAATAATGAAAAAATATATAGATACATAATTATTCAGAATGGATCTTCTTGTTTTCTTGATAACCAGGCGTGAATTGTAAATACATTACGAAGGGCACATGCTGGTACACAGTTTCTTTGTGTTGAAAGTGGCTTATGGGAAAAACAAGAAAAGTTTGAAGTATATTTGTTCTTTATTCGTAGTGACGGTGGCATTTCATCATAGTCATTTATATTTTCTGCCAAATCAACTATGGTACACATTTCATTATTTTTAAGTAACTTTTCCATCAGTTTTCTTTTTATATTTCCCTTTAAATATATTATACAGTCGCAAGATAATAGATCCTTTATTATATTATGAGCTGTGTAATAATCTATATATCCGTCATCCCACGGTAATCCGTGATAATAACGATGCAACCAAGAAATCTGTTTCCTTAATGAAAAACTGACTTCACTCCATTTACAAGGAGGTTGAACAAACATGTGTTGTAATTGCGTATCATTTTTTGTTAAGATTGCTATTTCTTTTAAAATAAAACGATTATTACTGATACCATATCCTTGAATATCAATAATAAATTCTTTCATTTTTATAAACAGTTTCTTTTATAAAAATATACGATTAAATAAACAATTTTTGATTATAAACAGTACGATGTAATATAATGAAGAGTTACTTGTGAACTGATTTATATTTTTCTTACAAAACCTTTTTAACAATATTCGTTAATGGATTATATTCGATGAGTCGATCGTGCAATATGATGCAATACGCAGAAGTATTTTTTGGAATTGGATTTTTTGATTCAAATTCTAGTCTTATATCTATTGTAGATGTTTTCATAGACTCGTTTTGTCTTGAACAATCAATTACAAACACTGGTGCTATGTTCTTTAAATCCTGAACACCAAATAAAGGGTCACCATATCCACTTCGACCGTAATACGATGATTGAAATCTTTTATACATATCATACATTAAGGCATATTTATTGTTGTCAATATCTAAATTAATATCTTGATACGGAAAACATTCAGAATTTAAATATAATTTTACATTAGTAATATTACAGTGGTCAAATAATGATGTGTCCTTTTCTAAAGAGTTTTTTCTGTCAGTTTGAAATACTAGTAAGACATAACGAGGTTTCTCCAGCTGGGCACTTGTTTTTACAGTCCATGTATGTTTCGACGTATTTGGTAACATAGGAAACTCATATGTTGACCAACTTCGAAAATTTATATGAATAGGTTTACCTTGTTCAACTATCTTTAATAAAGATAAACGTTCAGGATTGGCTACGTATACGTACGGTACACGCCACTGGATTTTATTAAGTTTTACAATTATGTTATTTAAATTGCCTGCTTGCGAGCATACTAAAGCATCATTATCAGTTTTAGAACGTACCAATATTAATTCTTGACGTGAATTTAAAATGATTTTGTTGAAATCTTCAGCAAATCCTAATAACATTTTTAGTGGTATACATACATTAAAATTTTCTTTGTAACTAATTGTATTGTCAGCATTTTTTATGTTCCATCCTGCATTTTCTAAAGAAAGTACTTCATTTGGTGTAATTGACGTATACGCTTTGACTGTTGACGTAATACCTAATGTTTTTGTACGGTCGATTTCGATCCCATTTAATTCATAACGTATTTCTTCAAACAAGTAGACGATACCATTGTTGATGAACTTAATTACTGCTTCCGGTCCCTGTTGACCAGCTTCAATTTTACCTTCTATATAGAGAAAACTGTGTGCTGGTAATGTATATATATCTTGCTGTTGAATTGGAATACGAATTTCGTCGTTATTATTAAAAGTTGATGTCACATATGGCTGATGTGTATGCCACTCTATGCGGTTAATAGACTCATCGAATATAATATCTTCGTCCACTGATAACATATCATCAGTGATGAATGTTGTTGCACTGTTCATGTTTTAACTTGTATCCAAGAGCTCTCAGGATGTTTTGACTATTTGTTGTTAACTTCGAAACGGAAGAATCGTTTCTGATATTTTTTCCAGATGAACATCTGTATTTATAAATATCAGATTTTCTTCTTCTTCGTGGAATCGGTAAAGGATAACCCTTACGTAGTGAGTTTTTATTTTTTATCTTCTGAAGAATCATAAGGTTAAAGCTGTTTGATATGTAATCTTACTGCGATGGCTTCTCCACGAAAATTGACTAAATTATCATCTTGATCGAGTATTTTAAGCGTTAGATTGTCGATTGTATTTACTCGAAGTGGGAGATAAATTATATTGTTTGGGATTTCCACTATCTTAAAACCAGGCGGTACCATTGGGGTAAATTCATGGATTGTATGCATTAATTTCTCATTTGTATAAGAACCTGTTGTAATGTTACACTCTATCCGAATATTAGAAACTTTAATAATCTGAACAGGTATATCTGATTCGTGCCATTTATTTGGTTCTAGAGCTCGTTCTGTAAATCCTAATAAAGGCCCAAAACTATTAGGTTTATTAAAATAAATCCATTCACTACACTTTATTTCACTTTTTAACGTATTATTATTGGCGGTCAATTCAAAATTAATTTCACTTGGTAAATGCGTTTTAATATATTCATTTATGTCTTTAATTTCATAAGACCCTTCTGACAGATATATGTGTGAATCACCGTAATATAATCTATTATTTTTTTCTTCGATGTTCGGTATAGAATTGTATGTTTGAAACAGAACTAACCCCAATTCGTATTCGGTACCTTTTTCTAATTCAATTGGCGGAAAAAAGTTCGCATTTAGAATAGAACTATTACTATGTAATGTTAATGTTAAAGACATTATTATGTTGACGTTTCAAATAATAACATAGAAATGATCTCCTGTGGTATCAACGACTAGTTTTATTCAGAAGAAATTTTAAACAAAGATGTCCACATATTACTGTACTAGGCGCTTGTTCTTGTTTGTAATTATAGAAAATTTTACAATTATTACCGAGATACTCTATTATTTCTTTTGGAGGTGGTAAGTTACCTATGCTGTCAAAGTAAATTACATTATAACCACGTTTTTTGTAAGCTACCCAGTGAGTTCCTCTGCCATCCATATCATCCAAATTAATTATAGCAGATTCATTCATTTTTGGATTGCGTGGTAAGTTATTTAGCATATAAATACCACGAAAATATGGTATTTCGTAATGACGAGCATAGTTTTCTAAATCTATATTAGTTAGCGGTACTCTCGGTAATTTTAATGGTTTTTTGGATACGGGGTCAGATATAAACCGTAACCATTAGAGGTAGGGGCTACTTGTAGGCCTTTCCCTATGGCTATAGCTTCCATACTACGATTATGACGTTTATTTTCCTCCAACTCCTTTTTAGCATTCTTAGCAGAGATTATTGTTTTTGCAACTCCCGCTGCCCCACCGGTAAGAGCACCCAGTGCAGATAATCCAGCAAAGATTGGTATTAATGGGAGAATGCCACCAGTTTTGGGTAATGGGATTATTCTGTCTTTACTTATAGTATGTACAGATGGTTTGTGATTATTAACTTCACGTTTAGCTGCTTTCAGTGCAGTTTTTATAATTCCTTGTGCCGTTAAATCATCCATATGTTTGAGTGACTTTCCTTTGGATTTAATGGCTAACTTTGCAACCTTCTTCACTGTATTTAAAGTTGTTTTTTTACATGTTCGTTTCTTAATTTTATTTATTGCACCCATTTTCATTCCCATTCCTAATTTTCGTTTAACTTTCATGGTGTTGGCTATACTCCACGCCGCAGCTTTTTCCGGTAATGAAGAATCAGTAGCTAATACTCTTGACCAGGCTTTATTTTCTAACACTTTATCGGCGTCGTGACGAGCAGTCAAATTATCTTTATTCTGAGAATATGCTATGTCGTGTTCTTTACAGGCTTTATCTAATTCATTTATACCTGGATCACCTCGTTGTAAACGTTGCTGAAGTTTGGTACCGGGACCACAATACTGATATCCAGGTATATGTAATTCGATCGGAAGACGATTGATTAATGAATTGATCAATCCGTTACCTGCATATAAATAGCGAGATCTGGACATATTCTTGGCTTATTATTAACTGACAGAATTCTTAAGTATAATATGGTATTTATATGTAATCCTATGACATTTTCATTGAACGGAAAAGAGATAACATTTACCTACGCTTCATATAATATATACAAAAAGTGTAATGAAAAATCTATCAGTGTTCACCATGAAGTTGATTAAACAACCCGTATCAATAAAGATTCAAAATTTTGATAATATTACATCTGAAAATAATAAAACACAATCACTGAGACATGGTTGTTTGTTACCAAATACGATAAGATGTATAATAAGTGGTCCTTCAAATTGTGGAAAAACGAATTTAATGATAAGCTTAATTACGGATCCGAATGGTTTAAAATTTAAAAATATTTACTTGTACACAAAAACTCCGAACCAACCAAAATATCAATTACTTCAAAATATATTAGATCGCATTCCAGACATAGGTTATTTTCCGTACCAGAATACTGAAAATATTACAGAACCACATAATGCGAAAGCGAATTCCCTTTTTATATTCGATGACGTCATCTGTGATAAGCAAAATATTATGCGTGAATATTTTAGTATGGGTCGTCACAGTCTGGTTGATTGTTTTTATTTAAGTCAGACATACACTCACATTCCAAAACATTTAATTCGAGACAATGCAAACTTACTTATACTCTTTAAACAAGATGATATGAATTTACATCATATTTATACGGATCATGTTAATACAGATATGAAATTTTCTCATTTTAAAGATATATGTTCATTATGTTGGAATAGGAACAAATATGATTTTTTAGTAATTGATAAAGATAAAGAATTAAATAACGGTCGATATCGTTTAGGTTTTGATTCGTACATAAAGGTCGATATGTAAAATTTTCAACTAGATCACACTGAACTGTTGTGCAAGTATGTCAACATCAAATTCAAAGATAATGAACACTAAATATAAATCGAAAAAGAAAGCAAAAGTCAATAATAATGTTATTATTGATATTGAAAAAACAGCTGATAATATACGACGTAAATATAGAAGTATTATAAACCGAGAAAATAGTAGAAATGATTTTTATTCTAAACAATATAAACCCATTGTGGAACCGCTCACAGATGTACTTCAAAAATTGTCTGTTCCTCCTGTAATAGATATACCGAAGAAAGAAATCGGCAAAGTGACAAATGAAAATATCATACAAGACACTAAAGGATTAATCGCAGATCAAATACATTTTGATACTTTACTTAAAACGGAAAGTGGAAGAAGTATAATTGAACAGTATCTTAATACACATATTGGACCGATAACACGAAAATATATTAAACAATTACTATTTCGCATGGGTCAAAACAAGATTATAGATAAACAGTACGGTGTAAGACGCGTTGGTAATGACTTTAAAATTGGTGAGTCACACTTGCTTATGACAAGTGATGATGACGTCATTATAAATAATAATCAATATAAAATAACACCAGGCTTGGCTCAGTTACTCTTTCTTAATTCACCTAATAAAAAAGAATATACAGTGGAAGACTTACAAAACTATAAAACAATTCTTCTCGATACAAATGCCCATAAGAAAAATTACTTACCACTGGAACAGACTAGAAAGAATAATTCATACAAATACAGGAATATTATAAAATATATTGAATCTCAGCCAGTGACTGGAAAAGGTGGCTCAAATTTAATACAAGTTTCTAAAAATCCAATTGACTTAAAGTACTGGAACGATCCTAATGAATTAGTTGAACGACTTTATTTACTTCATTCTTCACGTGCGATTGGCCATAGTGGCCTTGATACAGAAATAGCATCAATAGAAGAAGAGTTAAGAGAAGAGGAAATCATTGTATAGAGTCAGTTTCATCATGTCAATCGACAAATTTGGACGTTACTTGGATCCATTTTATATTACTTCAGGTGGAAAACATTCTACCCCTTCGTCGTATAAAGTTCAACTTCAGTTTCCATTAACAAGCGAAGGTGACGTAAATTTTGCCAATAAACGATTAACTAACATCAATTTGCCTCGCAGTCTTCACGACGCTGCATCCAAAAAATACGTAGACGAGAATATTAGTTCGTTTGCCAAAAATATTCAAAACGATCTGCATCTTATACGAGACAGTGTAGCATTGCTAGTTAATAGACTGGATCAAGATTTACAGAATATCATACAAAATATTAATATCATCGAACAAACTCAAAAAAATACAATTAAAGAAGAGATAATACGTATTAACGGTTCAATTAATAATTTGAATAACGACTTACAAAGTGTAAAGAATATCGCTACAGACGTATCTTCTCTCAAGCAACAGATGAGTTTATTTATACAACCAGAAGATACATAAATAATTATGAGTAATATAAAACGTATAATAACCAATGAACTACACAAGCCAGCACGTCGAAATTTTACTAGACGCAAAGTTATATTACAAGGTTTTGATGATTTATGGCAGGCAGATTTGGTGGATATGTCAACATATGCCAGTAAAAATAATAATATCAAGTTTATGCTCACTGTTATTGATACCTATTCAAAGTATGCGTGGGCGATTCCAGTCGCCACAAAATCAGCAACAGATGTATCTACAGGTATGAAAATAATTTTTTCAAGTGGACGTGTACCAAGAAATCTTCAAACCGACGATGGCAAGGAGTTTTTTAATAAGGATTTTAAAAAACTAATGTCCGATTATCAAATTAATCATTACTCTACATTTTCACATTTAAAGGCAAGCATAGTTGAACGCTGGAATCGAACGTTAAAAAGCAAAATGTGGAGATATTTCAGTTATAGAGGATCCTATAAGTGGATAAATATTCTCAACAATCTGGTTAAAGAATATAATAATTCCAAACATCGTACTATACAAATGAAACCGTCAGAAGTTAAAAAAGATACATACATTCCAGCCTATCATAATAAAAGATATCATCAGTTGAAACCCTCGTTATTTCAAGTGGGTGATCATGTCAGAATAAGTAAGCATAAACATGTGTTTGAAAAAGGATACACTCCAAACTGGACTACAGAAGTATTTAGAATAGCTGAAGTAAAACATACAATACCTGTAACATTTATAATACAAGATTTGGAAGGAAGCCGCATTAAAGGTGGATTTTATCAAGAAGAGTTACAGAAGACAAAATATCCTAATACTTACTTAGTTGAAAAAATTCTACAAAAACGAGGAAATAAATACTTGGTCAAGTGGCTAGGATTTGATAATAAACATAATTCATGGATTTCAAAAGATAGTTTAATATAACTCTTAACAATTATTGTATAGAATATATTATAATATGTAATGTAACTATAATAAATGAAAATAATATATTTGTAAAATAAAATTCCATCTATTATTTAAAGTTTGCACGTTAATACAATACCAGAATACACGTATCGTGATAGCCCCCAATGCGACAACCGCCAGCGCGACTAGGGAATTCCAATTCATTAGGACTCTAGATACCCACATCGCGATTCGTTCTGACTCTGTATCATCGATTCTGATTCGTCCAGACCCTGGATACCCACATAGTTATTCTTTCAGACCCTGGATACTCCATCCTGATTCGCTCAGAGACCGATAACCCATCGCACGCAATTCTCTTTCTACTCTTGCATCTCTCTCGCTCTCACACAAACTCCATTTAAACAAAATTCTCTTTCTTTGTCTTTCTCATTGTAATGTCTGGCTGTTGACACCCTTTTACTACTTGGGTCTGTGGTTCTTATGGGTCTTACGGGTCTTATGGGTGAAAAATCGGTTCCGACCCGTATTCCATTTAGTCCGGGTGGGTGGTTCTTTCCCATATAACTAAATACCCAGTTCGAAGTCCTAGCCCTATCTATGGCACAACAGCTTTTGTAGGGCCAAGGCCTCAAGTACTGTAGGTACTCGTTTCGTGACCGTAGTACTAGAGCAGTCGGTGTACTTAATCCGTGCGACGACCACTGATTGCTATGCAACCAGTGCGGCAGCGGAAATACTCCTTCTACAGCTAGCACCACCTATGTTTTAACATGGACAACTGGTCGAGTCATCGCATGCGAGTGCGATTAATGCCTGATATGTGTGGCACTTAGCCGGCCGGTAGATTCGAACCGAGGAACCTTAGATTCGATCTGAACATGCAGAGACATAGCGCTTTAATGCGCACGGCCACTACACCGGCTCTTATATAATACATCCATGGGTTAAACATTGACAACTTTGAGTATATAAAACAAAATGTGGATGCTAATACACAACAAAATTGATGCACCATATTTACTTTCCTGCATCCCTATCCATATTCCCAGGTTTGCTTCCAGGTATTCGAGGACATTCTACTTGGCCAAAACCCGTACGAATATCCTTCGGACATTTTTCGGGTGTAACAATGCTGAAAGAATGTACTCCATTTTGAATATTATTATGTATACTCGCATATTCTTACTATCTTAGGCAGTTTTCAATTTATTCATTTTGTTTCATGGATGGCTCCATATCCATATCTATATTTATTTACTTATGTAATTCATATAATTATTTATTACTTTTTATTCTATCTTTGTCGTGTAATTGGTTTTCTTGTAAACTGTTGGGCAATAAATATATTATTATTATTATTATTATTATTATTATTATTATTATTATTATTATTAAAAATATTCATTCACCATGGTTACTTATTAATAACCGCTGAAACAGGTGATAACTAAGAAAAATCGAAACGTGTCAAGCGGTATTTCCAAGAGGCAACTCGTTGTCGAGAATTTACTATTGTCGAATTCTATACAAGTAGACTATATCATGAATAATAAATAAATTAATAAGGGTGTTAAAAAGTAAATAGTAAATTTAACGTTGGCCTGTAGTCTAATTTTTTCTGTGAGCAACGTCAAATTGTATGTTACATAACCTATCTTTTTAAATATAGCTATATGTAGTGTGTTTAATATTATATTGATATGCTCGTATTTCAAAATAAACTGGCACTATCAACTGTGCAGTTTCTGGACCAGTGATTAAATAATTATTTGCCTACTTGTCAAATTTTTATTTCAATAAGTCCTTGCTGTCAAATAATAGGTGCGTTCAATTATTCGTTTCGGTGCACTCGGAGACGTCAGTGTCATTTCAGATGTCTATATAAAACACACAACACAAAACATGATTTTTCTTTTCAAAGTCAAACTACTTATTTATTTATGTACTTGATACTGTTTTCGAAGAAAATAGATCGTATTCTATATGCCCCGTACATAGATTTTAAAATGACACTGACAGTTTTGAGTACATAAAACAAAATAACCAAACGCACCTATAAGTAATCATGGTGAACGAATATACTAGCCTTTGTATATTCGTATATACGAATATTCGGTTACTTAAAAATAACCGCTGAAATACGTGGAAACTAAGAAAAATCATGCATGCTTATTGGTTTATAATTTAATTAATGATATGGTCTTTATTATACGCATGTTGAATGAAACAATATTTTTACATTGCTATAAAACAGCAAACAATTAAAAATCAAATCAATACAGAATGGAGTGTGTGTTTATGAAATCATTGGTTGCATTTTTCATTTATAATTTCAGTGATGACAAATATTTGAACGATGATAAGCAACATACGAGTACGAGTATATTGAAAAATTTGAGAATATGAACGATTCATGTTGTTTCATGATACATGGGGTAAATATTTATGGAATGTCGATATAACTAGTTGATATTGCTTTGCAACTAGCTTTTCATTTTGTTTGCCATGAAACAACGTTATTTACAACTGTGTCTATCAGAGTCATCTATTAATTAAAACTTTCGCATGCATCACTGTTGTGGATTTTCAACATCAATGAGATTTATATACTCAACATTGGGTTGCAAAATTGAGCAAAATACCAATTTGTGGCTATAGAATTGAATACATTTCAAGGGAAAATACTTGTTGCAAAAGAAACCATTACATTAAAATTATAAAAATTGACAGTACCTGAAACTGGAGTTTTTCTTATTAGAAAATATAAGCTAAACTGATATGAACTAATCTTATAAATAAATAAATAAATAAATAAATATATCATCACGGCATATTACCCACTTCTGGGTGTGCCAGTATCTACAACACATGTAGACATCGGTAATGATGACGATATATTTTACCGTGTGGGCGCTTAGCAGGCGTCACCTCACGGGCACTCATAGCTGGTGTGGAGAGTGCACCACAGGGGTCACTTTTGTGCCATTTAAAATTGGAAATATTTGGCGTCCGTCGGGATCGAACCCAGTTCCCCCAGGTTCGCGACCAGACACTCAGGCACGCGGCCACGGGACCCCATAACTTAACTAATCTTAGACATTATTAAACTTGGAATAAAGTTTTGATTAAAAATCTGCTCTATTTAAATTTTTTTATCGATTTTATTCAGGGAAACTACTGGATGGAGCAAGTAGCAAGTATATCGATATATATATTTCTTGTGTACCCAGCTAGATTAAGAGAAAACACAGGAAGTGTAAGTGAGAAAGATATAGATAATTCTATAGTGACTGTATATACATAGTGTGGCCAACCGCCGCCATATTTAGGCAAAATGCGCGGGAAATTTGAATTCATATGATGTGATAACTAAACAAAATTCGATAAACAATTAATGAAAGAGCATATTAAATGGAAACAATATTTATTTTCATTTTAAATCCTTTTGAAGAACTGTTTTCACAACCAACCGCCACGCAACCAGGCATCTAAAATATATACCTTAATATTAGACATTTTTGGTAATTTTGACAGTTAACCTAAAAAAGATGTGATGTTAAAAAATATGTATATATTACTTTGTTATAAATATACAAATACATGTGTAATTTAATTATTTGCACTATCTAAAATATAAGGGGTGATTCAATAGGCGTTTCATCATGAGAAGTGCTAATAAAATCTAAGGAAACGACATAATATTCGGAATGATAATTTATTTCGTTAGTTTGGTTCATGGCAATTACACGTGAAAGACTGTTCCAAGGATATGGCCACCACGGCTCGCATGGCACTCACGAATCCGTTTGTTGTAATTTTGGATGACATCTTGGCAAAATGCCGGCTCAATCAAGGCAATCTCGCGTCGAATTGCAATTTTCAGGTCTTCGAGCGTATGTGGCCTATCCCTGTAAACTTTACTTTTCAAATAACCCCAGAGGAAGAAGTCCAAGGGGGTCAAATCGCAAGATCTTGGTGGCCACTTGATGTCCGTGCCATACGCGATAATGCGGTTGTCGAACCGTTGACGCAACAGATTGAACACCGCTCGAGTTCTGTGCGGTGTTGCCCCATCTTGTTGAAACCAAAGCTCCTCCTCATCAAGTAAGTCCAATCGGTTGAAGAAAAAGTTGGTCAACATGTTGCAATAGCGAGCAGAGTCAGTGGTTACAGTGTTTCCATCTTCGTCTTCGAAAAAATACGGCCCAATCACTCCTTCTGACCAAAATCCGCACCAAACATTGAGTTTCAGAGCATGGAGAGGTTGTTCAACAACCTGTCGAGGATTTTCATCGCCCCAGATGCGGCAATTCTGCTTATTAACCCAACCAGAGAGATAAAAGTTGGCCTCATCGCTGAAAATGATTTTGTTCGAAAAACCCTCCTCTTGTTGAAACATCCAATCAACGAAATTTCGACGATATGCGTGGTTCCTTGGCTGCAATTGTTGAGTAATTTGAATTTTGTAAGGATGCAAATGCAAATCCTTAGTCAAAATTCGTTGCGTCGTGGAGTAACTCAAGCCCAAATGCTGAGAACGGTGGCGGATGGAATTAATCGGGTCTTCTTGAACACTCTCACGTACGGCAGTGATGTTGTCACCCGAGCGGCCCGAACGCGCGCGTTTATTATGTGTTACGTCTACAACTGATCCGGTAGCACGAAATTTCTGCACAATATTGAAAATTGTGCGCACTGAAGGTCGATTATGCGTACCGAATTCACCACGTAATGCACGAAATGTACTCTTCTTAGAACACCCATTTTTATAATATGCTTCCACAACTTTAACGCGTTGTTCGTTTGTGTATCTATCCATCACTAAAATTGCCCACGTCTGTAGTTGAGAACTGTCACACCGAATGTCAAAATCGGTTTGACGTTTAGAAATTAGAGGGTGTTCATATGATGAAACTCCCATTGATTCACCCATTATATATATATATATACAGTATGTCCCCGGATTGAGTTTATAAGAGGAAAAAAATTTTTATTTTTGATTTTACGAAAAAATGCCAAGGGAAGAAAAATTTTTGCTTGAATTAAAACGCATGTTTCAGTTATTAAAACTTTTAGTTAATGTAAGGTTCTTTTATTATAACGTTTTTTCTTATTTTGACCTCCTAATAATACAGTTATTACATTGAATCTAACATGATTTTAGTTAGCTTTGAAATATTGACAAATGATTTTTTAATTCTAATATCAGATAAAAAAGAGTTAGGGCAGGTATTATAAACGTCCAGTTAAATTTAGTTCCAAAGTAAATTTAATAAAGTAGACAAAATCGAATCAGTTACCATATTCTTATGACATTTAAATCATTACTGTCAAAAATTCGCGTTGCATTTGTTCATTTAATTAAATTTACTATGGAAATTTAACTGGACCTTTATAATACCGGCCCTTAATTAAATAAACTACAGGTATTTTGATTTTCGCCGTTTTTTTTTTTCTGAAATTAGAATTAATAATCATTTGTCAATATTTCAAAGCTAATTAAAATCATGTAATATTCAATGTAATAACTGTATTATTAGGAGGACAAAATACGAAAAAACGTTATAATAAAAGAACCTTAAATTAATTAAAAGTTTTAATAACTGAAACATGCGTTTTAATTCAAGCAAAAATTTTTCTTCCCTTGACATTTTTTCGTAAAATCAAAAATAAAAATTTTTTTCCTCTTGTAAACTCAATCCGGGGACATACTGTATATATATATATATATATATATATATATATATATATATATATATATATATATATATATACGCGCAGAGTATCAAATGGAGTCTTGTATAAAAATATACACTCAATGCAATATATCGTAGTTATTGGGGTCGCAGACGTAGGATTTGTTCTAAAACTGTAGTTCTAAAATTTCAAAACACACCAAATGAAAGTTTACTTCGTTCCATTTCGTTTCTATATTATAATCATGAACCATTAGGTTATATATAAACATTATATTCGTATTTACCTACATAGACATATTATGGATATTATTTAGAGATAAAAAATTCTAATGATATTGTTTCATAAATCTCACAACCTGTGATAATATAACCATAGCAACAGTTAAATATATTTTTATACATCAGGGAGTACTATGTATTATGAAAAGTGACATACGTCAGTGTCAAGTGTCATTTTCATAGTATGCTCGCAAAAGATTTATTTCAGAAATATTTAGCCTAGTGTTATTGAAAGAAAACAAGAAAAAAGAAGTATACGGAGGTAATGGAAGGTCTTCTGCTAGCCACAACAGATTTTTTATTATATTTTGTTATTATATCTTAAGAATGTCAAACCAATTAAAGTAGAATTTCAGTCAATTACTACATATGGTAAAACATTAAATAGTGGAAATTTTGAACATAAATAATAATGCAGAGTAATAAAAAAAAACTGAGTCTGTTGGGGGATCTTTTTATCCTACAACTACGTTAGGCAAAAGCGGAAATACTATTGCCATTGCCATGTGATCTTTAGAATAAATACAAATAGGAAGTAAAGATCGTCATTATTTGCCGAGAGCGAATATTGAATCCTGAGGGCGTTATATACAATATTTTATATACAAACGGAAATGAAAAAGAATGAAGCACATTTCTATAAACGAAGAAAAACTATTTATTTTAAATTTAATTTTGCAAAAATCATTATATTTTTTTGTAAATTAATATAATTAATAATATTCCTTATTTGTTAAACAATATCAATTAACAAAGGACTTGAATCACTTTATTTCCCAAGGGAGTACTTTATTTCCCCAGGAAGTACTTTATTTCCCTAGGGAGTTCTTAATTTCCCTCGATAAATAATGAAGCACATTGAGTTGTGATTTTGATACGAATAAAGCTAACATTATTTACCGGTTGTATATAAATGCATTTAAGTTATCAAATGACACTGTCAATAACAGAAAATATTTTTTTGTATCAGTGTTACCAATTTCAATTAATTTTTGTTATTACTAATAGTTTTTTTTATCACTCTGTAATATTATCGCTCAAAAGGATAAATAAATTGAAGAGAAGGCTATGTTTTTTTCTTGAGAAATATCATTCATTTAAAATTTATTATCGCAAATTTTTTGGTTAATAACGTTCAATCATTAATTCTGGCTAACCTGGCTAATTTTCAAATAAATAATAATTGTAATATCAATAAAAATTAAAAATGTTAGTTAATAACGATCATTCATTAATTATACGTGATTTTTCATCACACCTAGCTAATTTGGAAAGAAATAATAATTATAGTATCGCTAAAAACGAGAAATAAATTGATGAAAAATTCATATTTTACTGGAGAAATATAATTTGAATATTAAATTACTAAATTTTGGTTAATAACTGTCAATCAATATTTATAAGTGTATTTCGGTATAACTAGCTCATTTTGAAATGAATATTAATTGTAGTTGTACTATGAATAAATGTGAAACATAAATTGTTGAGAAAGATATACGGAAACATGGACGATTTCAAAATTAATATTGCTAAATGTTAGTTAATAACGTTAACTTGATAACTATAAGTGTATTTTGCTTATACCTGGATAATTTTGAAAAAATATTAACTGCATTATTAATAAAAATTAGAAATAAATTGATGAAAAAATATATATTTTACGCGGGAAGTATGGATGATTTGAAATTTAATATTACTAAACGTTGGATAATAACGTTCATTCATTAATTATAAGTGTATTATGGGTATACTTGGCTAATTTTCAAATAAATATTAATTGTAATATCAATAAAAATGAAAATTAAATTCATGAGAAATATATATATTTTACTCCGGAAATATCGAACATTTGCAATTTAATATTGCTAAATGTTAGTTAATAACGATCAATCATTAATTATACGTGATTTTTCATTACACCTAGCTAATTTTGAAAGAAATAATAATTACAGTATCGCTAAAAATGAGAAATAAATTGATGAAAAATTTATGTTTTACTGGAGAAATATAATTTGAATTTTAAATTACTAAATTTTGGTTAATAACTATTAATTAATAATTATAAGTGTATTTCAGTATATCTAGCTAATTTTTAAATAAATATTAATTGTTGTTGTAGTATGAATAAATGCCAAACATAAATTGTTGGGAAAGATATAGGGAAATAAGGACGATTTCAAAATTAATATTACTAAATGTTGGTTAATAACGTTAAATCGATAACTATAAGTGTATTTTGCTTATTCCTGGCTAATTTTGAAATAAATATTAACTGCAGTATTAATTAAAATTGCTAATTTTTAAATAAATATTAATTGTTGTAGTGTGAATAAATGCGAAACATAAATTGTTGAGAAAGATATAGAGAAATAAGGATGATTTCAAAATTAATATTACTAAATGTTGGTTAATAACGTTAAATCGATAACTATAAGTGTATTTTGCTTATTCCTGGCTAATTTTGAAATAAATATTAACTGCAGTATTAATTAAAATTGCTAATTTTTAAATAAATATTAATTGTTGTAGTGTGAATAAATGCGAAACATAAATTGTTGAGAAAGATATAGAGAAATAAGGATGATTTCAAAATTAATATTACTAAATGTTGGTTAATAACATTAAATCGATAACTGTAAGTGTATTTTGCTTATTCCTGGCTAATTTTGAAATAAATATTAACTGCATTATTAATTAAAATTAGAAATAAATTGATGAAAAAATATATATTTTACGCGGGAAATATGGATGATTTGAAATTTAATATTACTAAACTTTGGATAATAAGATTCAATAATTAATTATAAGTGTATTATGGGTATATTTGGCTAATTTTCAAATAAATATTAATTGTAATATCAATAAAAATGAAAATTAAATTCATGAGAAATATATATATTTTACTCCGGAAATATCGAACATTTGCAATTTAATATTACTAAATGTTAGTTAATAATGATCAATCATTAATTATACGTGATTTTTCATTACACCTAGCTAATTTTGAAAGAAATAATAATTACAGTATCGCTAAAAACGAGAAATAAATTGATGAAAAATTTATGTTTTACTGGAGAAATATAATTTGAATTTTAAATTACTAAATTTTGGTTAATAACTATTAATTAATAATTATAAGTGTATTTCGGTATATCTAGCTAATTTTTAAATAAATATTAATTGTTGTTGTAGTATGAATAAATGCCAAACATAAATTGTTGAGAAAGATACAGGGAAATAAGGACGATTTCAAAATTAATATTGCTAAATGTTGGTTAATAACGTTAAATCGATAATTATAAGTGTATTTTGCTTATTCCTGGCTAATTTTGAAATAAATATTAATAGTAGTTTCAATAAAAATGTGAAATAAATTGATGAGAAGGATATATATTTTATTCGGGTTATATCATCCATTTGAAATTTATTATAGCTAAATATAGATTAATAATGATCGGTCAATAATTATATTTGTATTTTGGATTCACCTGGCTAATTTTAAAATAAATATTAATATTAGTATCACTATAAATGAGAAATAAATTGATGAATAGGTTATAAATTTTACGCGGGATATATTTTCATTTGAAATTTAATATTACCAAATGTTGTTTAATAACATTCAATCAATAATTATAAGGGTATTTTGGTTATACCTGGCTAAGGTTGAAATAAATTTTATTTGTAGTTTCAATAAAAATTAGAAATAAATTGTTGATTATGTTATACATTTACGCGGGAAATTCATATTAAGGAATTTGTGCCATTTGAAATGTGATACTCTCTTACAATTGATAGTTTGTAGACGGAAATATTTGAAATTCAAATTTAAACAATCAAGAGATGTTGGCGCCACACACGACGTAACATTGTACCATTTTGACAAATTATCTTGCTTCAAAGAAATAAATTATAACAAACTATTTTGTATTTAATTTTGATAAATTGACAGCGCACACATCTAAATTCCATTGACAGAGACCAAGGAGGAACAGGGACACTTTTACTGTCCTCATAATTGAAATAAAAATAACTAGATGTCACTTCTATTCGTACCAAATCTTTAAAAAAATGACGACAAAATTTTATATGAGAAAACAACAATATGAAATGACTATAATAAGCTTTGCGCAATTCAATGAAATAGGGTTTTTCAGCCATAAAAGTTGAAAGATAAAATTAAAAAAACAACGGAAGTAAAGTGTGTATATGAAATTTGTCTAATGCCCATATTCATAAACACTCGTAAAGTGTCAAAACGATTCGTTATAATTTTTGACAAATAGAATCAAACTTGACAAATAAAATTTCGATTTTTCTTTCAATGTCGACTGTTTTTATTGGATAAAAATTATAATGAACTGTTTAAAATTTTTACAAGTGTTTATGAATACGGGCATAAGACAGTTAAGATATAAATATAAAGACCATATGATAGGTGTAAATTTTATTCCGTTTCCAAAGCCAAATGAAAATTTACAGAATAGTAAAATATGGTTAGATGCATATGGGCGAAAATTTTTACATAAACAATATGAAACGCAGTACTTACTTATATATAAAATTTTCATTGGCGGCAATAAACATCTACAGGCGATAATTGAATCAAAGGAGATAAATAAGTCAAATAAATAGTAAATGCGATCTCCACCATTTCCTTTCTACAGAATTTTGTTCATTTGTTATTAAAATAGCATCTCCAAATTTTGTATTTGTCATTTTTTTAAAAAATAAATATATATAAAATATATCATCACGGCATATTACCTATTTCTAGGTGTGCCAATCTGCTTTGTCGCAGATATCGGTAATGATAAAAAAAAATGCAAATATTATTTGCACCTGTTCGCGAATATTATCAAGCTCTTCATCATCATATTGAATCTTTTCATAATGAAAACAACACTTTATTCCACAATCTTTCAATTAGTTAAAAATAAATATGGTCGTAATTAAACACAGACATCTTTTTAAGGGAAATAATCCCATTTTTTGCGTGTTTTAATATTAACTGCTAGTGTGTTATTATTTATCTCACTATCGGGTTCGATCCGGACCGACGCCAAATATTGCGAATTTTAAATGGCACAAAAGTGACCCTTGTGGTGCACTCTCCACGCCAGCAATTAGTGCCCGTGAGGTGACGCCTGGTAAGCGCCCGCACAGTACAAATATGTCATCATCATTACCGATATCTGCGATAAAGCAGATTGGCACACCCAGAAATCCATTTTAAAATAGTTACATACTTGTTTAACTAGGCACTAAAATACCACATTTACAACAGAGGCTTCGCCTCGTCAATGAATGCTGCCGAAGCTGTAAATCTGTGTTTATTGCCGCGTTAAACACATTGGCTGGTAGCACAAGCCCTGTTTTAACTAAAACGCTGTTTTAAGAATTGTCAGATTTCATTATTTAATAACAAAAATAAATAGTATCATATTTATCAAAATATGATTTTAAAGCAGAACATAGTTTGTATTCAAATAAATATTTGTTAAAAAATCGTTCTTTAAACATAAAGGTGAAATTAAATATTGAAATTTGAATTTGACATTGACTTAAAACAGTGTTTTAGTTAAAACAGGGCTTGTGCTACCAGCCAATATTTTTTGCCGATATTAGAATTAATATTAATTTACAGCCCGATTCACAAAAAAGGTTAAGCTAATCCTCAATTTTGGATTAGTGAATTCTATTATAATTTTGACAGTTTATATTTTAAATTATAGTCTAATCTATTCCTAGAATCCACGTTTTCTGATAATATTATGAAGATTAAACTTTAAATATCGGAATAGAATAGAATTCACTAATCCAAAAATGAGGATTAGCTTAAACTTTTTTGTGAATCGGGTTGTTAGTGATTATTTTTAACACCTATTATGAAAGTTATCGCCACCAAATTATATTGCTATGCGTTTGATGACCGATTACTGTTACTGTGCGTTTTTGAGCGGTTGCGGGTGCTATGTAAATATAGCAACAATAGATAGTAAAAATATATTTTTGCACATTCGGGCGTAAAAGTCGAACAAATAGCATTATTTTAAGGGTGAAATGATACTCTATTTCGACCGAGGGCGAAAAAGTAATCATTTTCGCCCTAGAGCTTTTCATGCCCAGTTAAAATAATTACATCTATCATTAACTTGCTTGTTTTTATTGTTATCCGTGACAACGTCAAATAGACTACTATGATCTAAATTTGATTTGGACACCGTTTTACTTTGATCACGGTGATGAAGTAACAGTACTCCGGATGTGCAAAAAATATTGTATGTATTACGGGCGATATATATTTTGGCCCTAGGTGCATTGTAAACCTCCGCTACGCGTCGGGCTTCAATCTTGCACCGCGGGCCAATATCTATATCATTTCGCCCTTAATACATAAATAGCTATTATTGCCTGGCCAGTAAAAGTGACATTTTGAAGACTGTAAGCTGTCAAAAATCCAATTTCTATGTCAATCGGCAAAAAATTCATTTTGAACACCAATACTGCATTTACAATTTGAATCATTATGGTTTGTTTGTCTGCATAGTTCAAGAATTTACCGCAGTGGCGCCAATTGTGTCGTCACTGGCGAAATCCCCTAATGGCCATGGCTGTAGCGAATGTAATAGGAGCTACTGTAACCGCGTCTTTAGCTTTAGGACCGATCAAAATTGTATGTGGTCTGTGAAATATGTTATTTGAATTGAAAGAGTTTGTTGTGAACGAACCATACTAGCGCCAAATTTAAACAGGTGTCATCTGTCTAATTTGAAAACTAGAAAATTTAATGATGTTATTTTGTTACAAATTACTGTTTTATGTATTTAAAGTAAAAGAAAAAAAAATATATGCTTAATTTGTTGTTTGTTTACTATTTTTAATGACACCATAGTTTATGGTGCAAGAAATTCGGAAAACAAAAAATATTGTGAAGGCAAGAATTCACGTAGAAAGAGCCATAGATATACATATGATTCTCTTTTTTAACGTTCCATGCATCATTCACCTTTAAAATTTGTGGGGCTTTGACAAATTTTCAATACCCGCTTATAAGGGAAGTCGAAATATTTAACAATGAACAAAGTATGTAATCGAATTTTTGTAAATTATGTACAAATGCATACATAAGTACACAGGCTGTTAGTGAATACGTGTTACAAATTTATAAGGTATGTAAGGGATGCAAAATATATTAGCTTTTACTAATAAAGTCATAAAATTGATAATTATCTTTCTTAATTTTAGTTGGCTGTTAGACCTCTCACTTCAGATAATAATTTTTAGTCCAGTCATTAGGTAGAAAAATAAGGGTTTATTCCACAAAAGATTGGGTATTTTTGATATGTTACATATTTAGGGGTTCTAATAAAAAATGTAAGTTTTCAACCTTGAGGGCCTACGGGAAGCACCGCCAATTTGAGAAAAAAAATTCTGTTGTATGAAATTGGCGAGAGGTATTGTGCTGGCCGCACAATACCTCTCGCCAATTTCATATTAGACTAGAATTATTGTATTTAACATTTCTGAAACACACAAAATATTTTAATTACATTTATTCTACACTGCTCAAAAGAATTAAAGGGTCAATTTTTTTTTTGTTAATAACTTTTATACTAAGAAAACAAGAAAACCCATATTGAGAATTAAAGTTGGCTTATGTATTGTTTAAACATCAGTACTTGTTTTATTTGTTTTGATTCTGTCATTATCCTTCTACACTGGAATTAATCAAAGAAGACGCAAAACAGGAGTGAAATATAGTTATCTGTAATATTTTATTAATTATTTGCTAAAGTATAGCAGTGAAAGATCGCTAAATTTGTGAGCTATGAATGAAAATAGAGGCAATAGAAGACATTTGAGTCAAATTGAATTGTCTGAAGCCGTTACGTTAATCCAAGAAGGTCGAACACAGCGGTTCGTAGCTCGACGTTTAGGAGTTAGCCATTCAGTTATCTGGAGGGCATGGAGAAGATACCAAGAGACCGGTCTTTTATCCAGACGTATTGGGCAAGGCCGAGGAAGATTAACTACTGCTAATGAAGATAGATTTTTGAAACTTCAGGCTCTACGTAAGCGCTTCGCTACAGCTCGAGAGCTACAAAATGAGCTCTCTCGTGCAACTGGTACCAGGATTTCTGACCAGACTGTACGAAATAGGCTTCGAGAGGGACATTTATTTTCCCGGATTCCTGTTAAAGTACCGTCTTTAACTAGGAACCATAAAAGAGCTCGAATTCTGTATGCTCAGCAACATCATAGATGGCAACTGAGACACTGGGGGGCTGTACTTTTTACAGATGAATCTAAATTTAATTTATACTCTCATGATGGACGTATTAGAGTTTGGAGAAGAATAAATGAGCGTTACATCCAACATAATATGCAGTCGCGTGTTGCTTTTGGAGGTGGTTCAGTTATGGTTTGGGGAGGAATATCGATCAGCGGCAAAACTGAACTTTTTATCATTCGAAACGGCACTTTGACTGCTCGGCGCTATATAGACGAAATACTAAATGATCACGTTCGACCGTTGGCTCTTGCAGCAACAAATAGGGGTGAAAATTTCGTCTTGATGCAAGATGGAGCCCGCGCGCATTCGGCTAGAGTTGTTACGCAATACCTGGCAGACAACAATATTGAAAAGATGGAATGGCCAGCATGCAGTCCAGACCTCAATCCCATTGAGCATCTATGGGATCAACTAGGACAACACATTAGAAACCGAATGAACCCACCTGTGACAGTAAGAGAACTGGAAGACGCTCTGGTAGAGGAATGGCAACAGATTCCACAAGAAAGCATACGCAGACTTATACGCAGTATGCCACGCCGTTGCCAAGCAGTATTAGATGCTAACGGGGGTAATACACGTTACTAGAGCTGTATTTAACTCTCTACTAGAGTTAAAATTAATAAACAATATGTGATTGTGTTCTTTTTTCATTTATTTTCTAGTTGTGTCTATGCTCTGGATACTCCAGTTTAATGATAAATGTTTGTTTTAATGTGAAATTAATAAAATTGTTAAAATAAAGATTTAAGCTACCTATAAATGAATTTTTAAATGAATCGCACATTTAAGAAAAAAGTTATAAACAAAAAAAAAATTGACCCTTTAATTCTTTTGAGCAGTGTATATATTTCAATTCATTCTATGATAAACTTTCCTCCTACTCTTCTAAATGATCGAGATTTTTTCAATTCATTGACGAGATTGGCGGAATTTCTGAAAGGTATATGATGAAATATATGCATAGCAAGTGCGTGTTTAGTTGACCTCTTACTCAGTGGCGGCTCGTGCTATAGGGCACAAGGGCGCAGCCCTACCAAATAAAAAGACAAGAAAAAAATAAATAAGCGAGTACATATACATTTTAAAAATACATTAATTATTACTTATTTACTTTCATTATTATGCAATTCTTACTACACCGCCGATAGCTAGATAGCCTATATACTGACGTGTGCACGTACCGATATGCTGCTAGAAGCTAGGGCACAAATGTTTCTGCCCCGGTCTCCCACTATTTTTACTCGAATTTTGACCAATAGCAGCGAAGCGCGCGAAGCTGCATATGACTGCATTAAGCCTGTTCCGGGCACAGCCCAATTTAAACGAAGATGTCCGAGTATGTCCGGCATTTTCCGAGAATTGTAATCGTCTAGTACTCATTTAATTACGAAGATAGCTTCTGTATCTTAAAGATTAAATAATTTAATATACTCTTTTTACTTTTTTAATTTTTTGTGCCCTACCATACAAAGATATCACCAGCCGCCACTGCTCTTACTGTACATACTTTGGCTTACAAATGATTCTCGTTTCTGTTTATACCAACTTTAGATGTTGATGAAATCTTTTCCTTATAAAAATAGCATATTTTAATTACTATTACACCTCGACTTGTCCAAGTACGAATTTTAGGATTTCCGCATTCAAGAAGAGAGTTAATTTAACGTGCGGCAGCTATATCTATAATTTTAAATATATAATTAATAACAAAATAAGAAATATTAAATTTATTTTCCAGAAAAAGCCTTCAGTAATGTCTCTGGATTTTTGATACTGACATTTATGTCATTTACAAACATTTTAATTTTTCAATTGATTTCCGTGGGCTATTTGATAGATACAATGAAATATTTTGTATATTTATAACTCTCTATCTCTAAATCTATAGAAGATATAATAAAAATGTTCAAAATACTGGATAGAGTATTTTATATTCTTTAATATTTGTAATAACAAATTTCAAAAAAATAATATTTAGAAGATTTTTTTAAGAAACTACTACTTCCGGTTGTCCAATTGTTACCAAAACCTTTTCAGCTCTTCTCAGGAATGTCAGATTGAGGAATTCATAGTTAAAAATGTCTTAAGTCTTATAGTTTTTGAGGAATCGTCCCTCCAACATCCAGCCACACATACACATACACACACAGACAGACATTATTTTAAAAATGTTATAATCGGATTGTAGGGACCTTAAAACGCGCTTATTCACTAAAATCTGGATATGCGAATTTTAGCATGATTCGAATACCTTTCTTAGCAAGAGGTAAAAACGCAACATAGCAGTTTTTTCAAAATATCTCGTCACCTATTGGCATTAGGGCTCTTCTTTACATCCATAAGAAGAACTTATTAGATTTTGGTTATAATTGATCTATCGGAAGTACCCTTATTTGAAGTTTTTAACAGTTTTTCTTAAAAGAAAATGCTCTTCTCTATACGGTTTGATTATATATTTTCCTTCATATTCAATAGATATAGAGTTAAAGCATTATAAAGAGATTAACTTTTAAAAATCAGTCAGCTTTGCTATTTATCATGGAAACAGCTGATATATTAAAAAAAATATGATTGACAGATGTCGGTGTCAAGTGTAAAACCAAATATGGAAAGTACAGGATCTGAAAGCAGTATGTCATAGTGTCCCTTGCAAGTGACATGCAGTTCCAGCCTCGTCTCAATGCCGGGAGTACGAGGAAGGTAAATGAGAAGATGGAAGGACTGTATCGCAAAAGACTTGAGAGAGGAAGATCTGAGTGAAGAAGATACGTTGTACAAGAATGAGTGGAAGAGAAGAGTGAGAAACAGCGACCCCTAATAAAATAGGAAAAAACTGAAGAAAAAAGAAGGAAGTGTCAAGTGCAATTTACAAGTGTATATTCATGTCAAAATTTTATTGGATTTATACAATATTTTCAAAGGAACTTTTGGTATGGAATTTGTAAAAAATAGTATGTGGTCGTATCACAATTTTACATGATATATAGAATCTTTTCCAAGGAACTTTTGGTTCGGGATTTGTACAAAATACATCAAATTGACGGAAGGTCTTGTGCTGGCCACAACATATTTTTTGTTATAATATAACAAAATCACAATCAAAATAAAATAATTTATTCACTTCAACGTTTCGGCTGTATTGCGGCCTTCTTCAAGGAATGAATAGTCAATAATTAAAATAGTATTATATATGTGTAAAATGTAATATTGGTGAAAAACATCGTCATCAGAATAAAAATTATATAAATAAATAAAGAAGAAGGCCGCAGTACAGCCGAAACGTCGGAGTGAATATTTCTTTTATTTTATTGACTGAAACCACTGATTTTGTTATATTATAAACCAGACAGTCACGATCCCTTCCACGTATATTACTTTTTTGTTATGTTTACGTTTACTAGTAAATTAGTTATTTGTTCGTTATTTTGGAATTTCTTACATTATTTAAATATAATACATCTGTCAAATTCGTTTTCTATGTTTCAATTTAAATATATTGATGTCAATCAAATGTGAAGTCGTAACCATGGATATGACAAATCCCATGTTTCATATTAAAAAATATTCACGTTATTTACAAAATAACTCCTTTATTATTTAAATTTGCAATTGGGTCCTCCACTCTAATTTTTTTATTATTTTAAATGAAAGTTCGTTTAATTTTGAAGCAATTTGTAGGATTAAAAGTCATAATTGTTTTTAGTTCAACTGCATTTGATTTTTAACTAAGCCTATAGCTATCTTTCTCGTACCAGTTTCTGTAGTAGGCTGCGCGAGAAAGATAGCAATCGTTGTGACGTAGATGTATAGATGCTTAAAATCACAAATATTTCAAAAACTAACAAATTTTAAAAAACTTATCAATCATGATTTTACCTTATCTACTTTCAATATAACTAACTTTTTATTCAATTTTCTATTATGGTGGAGGACCCTATTTTTCCAAGATTAAATAGAGCACAAAATTCTTAATTGAACTTTAATTTATGTTTTATTTTCGAAGCTCTAAACACCAACCATAAAGTCTTATTTATAATTTTATTTATGTTTCTTATTTTCGTAGCTGTGAATGAGCCTTTAAATATTTTACACAAAAATAAGCACATACATAACAACTGTCATTTGAGCTGTCAATTTATCTTCTGACAAAAAGATTTTAATTTAAATGCAATTTTAAAACACTGTTTTAATAGGAAGGTTTGCACATATGATTGCGTACAGTGCTTTAAAAGGTATGAAGTTGTTATAACTGCTTGTTAATTATGAATATATTAAATGACAGTTGACGTTAATTTACGTTTTATTTTTTGAAGCTGTGATCGCCAACCACAAAGTCTTATTTATAATTTTATTTATATTTCTTATTTTCGTTGCTGTGAATGAGCCTTTATTCGTTGGCTAGGTTTATGAAGAATTCTATATAGTACCATTGATTTTATATATAACGATAGTATATATAATCAATGATAGTACATAGTACACTACAGTTAAAAAGACCAATTTTATTTTGTTGTCAAAGCCTAAGCTATGTATTATTTACGTGTAACATTTCGAGATATAAATATTGTACAGGAGAGTTATGGAAATATTTAATTATTCAATAGAAAAAGATAATAATAAAAAAAATAATTATTTAATTATTTTATTTTATTGAAATGAATAAAAAATAACTGGCGGGAGGTAATGTACAACATATTTTCACCTTTCTCATTATTCCGACACTAATGTGCACGTTTTACAATCAATACATAAGTTAAACGTCTTTCCCATTATAATTCAGGACTCCGCATTTTTAGACCTGTTTTGTTTAGATCAACTTGCCTTGTAAATTTAGGCTATTAAGAGTGAAGACCCCGAAGTGACCACTTCCGGACCCCTCATTGCCAAAAAGACCTCACATGGTACGTTGCATAAAATTTCAGGACCTCAATTGATACTCTGGGCGTATATATATATATATATATATATATATATATATATATATATATATATATATATATATATATATATATATATATATATATATATATACAGGGTGTTAATACTAAGTCGTTACACCCGAAAATGGTAGTTAGAACTCATTAAAACAAACAACTTTTCTTAGTTCCAATTTTTGATTTGGTGCCCCTGTTCGTAGTTATTGGAGTTCTTTTGTTTTTCAAAAAACCGTCATAACTCTCTTATTTTAAAAACTATTGAAAATTTATTTTCTTTCAAAATTACCTTTAGGCTTTCTAAAACATTTGGCATTTACAATTATTTTTTATTTTTTCAAATGACAAAATGGCGATTGATGAAAAGTTTCAAAACATGATTTTTTGGTAACCACTCCATCGATTTTCGAAAGTAAAACATTTATAAAATCCTTAAACTATCTACTACAATATTTGTCATAAACATTTTTTTTAATCTATTCAAAAAAAGTATTTATTCATTTAATTGACTTACATAAGTGCAGTGTGTTCAGAAAAAAATCTAATTCAGAGTAGGCTATGAACACAGAAACGTATGTCTAATCATTATTCAATTCAAAAATCAAGTTGTCACAATAGATCGCGAAACGTAATTTTAAGGAGAAAAGATAATAGAGAAGGATACATATTATTGCCATTCACCGTTTTCTAATTTATTTCTATTTCTAAATTAAAGATACAAGAATATTTCTTTAGATAACATTTTTGACAATATCTCGTGTCAAATTGACATTTAATTAAATACTTTCAAATTGATATACGTTTTTCTGTTCACAGCCTACTCCAAGTTAGGATTATTTTTAAACACACTGCACTTATGTAAGTCAAGTAAATGAATAAATACTTTTTTTGGATAGATTGAAAAAAATGTTTATGACAAATATTGTAGTAAATAGTTTAAGGATTTTATAAATGTTTTACTTTCCAAAATCGATGGAGTGGTTATCAAAAAATCATGTATTGAAATTTTTGATTGATCGCCATTTTGCCATTTGAAAAAATAGAAAATATTTGTAAATGCCAAATGTTTTAGAAAGCCTAAAGGTAATTTTGAAAGAAAATAAATTTTCAATAGTCTTTAAAATAAGGGAGTTATGACGATTTTTCGAAAAACAAAAGAACTCCAATAACTACGAACAGGGGCACCAAATAAAAAATTGGAACTAAGAAAAGTTGTTTGTTTTAAATGAGTTCTAACTACCATTTTCGGGTGTAACGACTTAGTATTAACACCCCGTATATATATATATATATATATATATATATATATATATATATATATATATATATATATATATATATATATAATAATTACCTTCAATTCACGTATAAAGGTGGATTTATGCAGCCTACTTTTTATTTTACCTTTTCTTTTTCTTTTACTTTACAAAAGTTAAAGGTGTGTTAATAAATGTACTACTTTATGTGCATACTTTTAATTTTACTTTAAGAACTAAAGTTGACCAACTTTCAACTTAAGACTGTTAAAGTAAAAGAATTTTACAACTGCGCATGTGCACCACTTCACGTGACTAACGTCAGCGAGCCCTGTATTTATTTGTTTTTGTGGAGGTAAGATTGCAAAAATTAGAAAATGGGTAAAGCTACAAGTAATATAGCAGCTGCACAAATTATTACATTTGTGTCCATTTTTATAGGTTATAACAACATTTATGACAACTGATATGCCAGAAAAATCACATCTGCGCATGTGTACCGAAGGCTTTAAAGTAGCTGCATAAAGTACCAAACTTAAAGTAAAAGTAAAAGCGAAAAAGAAAAGAAAAAGTAAAATAAAAAATAAGCTGCGTAAATCCACCTTAATTCACGTAACAAATCTGAAAATGTCACTTTATCGGCATAATATCCGCCATATTTAGGCAAATTCGCGCCGACCAATCAAAATCGATCCCTTTATTGGCCACACTATGTATATACAGTCACTATAGATAATTCCACTTTACACAAGTGAATTTGATATTCATATCTGTCAAATTCACGTCCAAAATTAATTGTGTTTAAGTATATTTGATCATGAAACGTGAAATAAGTACGAATACAACCAATGCAACGCTAAATTAGAATACATATATATGAATATGTCATGTTTATTTGTCAAATTATTTGTTGGAAGAAATCATAATTTTAATCATAACTTACTAATGAAACGACACAGCACCGTCCATCACATATTTTGATACACAATTTTCAACACACTTTCGAACCATTGTCATATATTAAAATAATTATATTTCAATGATGCTATCAAGAATAACCTAAAATCTGTCAAACCTGTCAAACAAAAGTTTTGACAAGTAACAGAAACAAAGACAACAAATCGGAATTATGTATGACTATCTCTGTCGATCTGGCCAGGTACATGATAAAGATTCACTCGTTCCATCCAGTAGTTAACAAATCCCTGATTTTAATACCTATATATTTCTTAAATTTCAGGAGGGGAGGTTCAGACTTCCCGAAACTTCTGTATACGCCACTGAGTTCAGGAAGTACTGCTTGATAGGATAAAGGAGAGAGTTTTTAAAATGAGTTATAGTCTAATTCTTGAAAGCCTCCGAATCCAGTAAAATGACTTTCCGAAAGAAGTGTAAAGTCAAATATAATTATTATAAAAGGCTACTTGAGTGCTAACATTAATACTGGTGGATGCCAAAAAATGTATTTTAGCGGAGCGGACAGCATATGCCTGCTCGTGTAATTTATAAAAAATAAGATTTTCATATATTGCCGTAGCACTATTTCCGAGAATCGTTTCTAAAGAATATTCAACATTATTGAACGTTATTACTCTATATCATTTATTACAGGAAGAATTAATAGATTTTAATGTATATTTTCAGCAATTTCTTAAAATTAAATTAAAATCCTTGCCACATGGACATAAAAGATATAATCTTATTATTCGTAAGACAAAAATATTACACATTTTTACTTCCTTGTACGAAGTAAAGGAAGTATTGTAATCGCGAAAAATTTCGGTTTCCAGATTTCAACGGAAATATCCATTTTGAGCATCCCTGAATCCATTTTGACTAATTTCGTCATGACGTCTGTACGTACGTACGTATGTACGTATCTCGCATAACTGAAAAACGGGAAGCCGTAGAAAGTTAAAATTTTGTATTTAGAACTGTTATAACATCTAGTTGTGCACCTCCATTTTTGGTCATTACATAACTTGCGGAAGTGGTACTTTACTTGAAGCGTGTAATAGATTTTAATGAAAAACTATATTAAAATATAAACCAAAACTTTTCAAATTTGGTATATAAGACTTTTATATGAATGGGAATAACGTAATAAATTTTAGTTAAAATGGTCTGTCCGGAAGTGGTACTTTACTTGAAGCTTATAATAGATTTTAATGAAAAACTATATTAAAATATAATCCAAAACTTTTCAAATTTGGTATATAAGACTTTTATATCAATGGGAATAACATAATAGATTTTAGTTAAAATGGTTTACCCGGAAGTGGTACTTTACTTGAAGCCTATAATAGATTTTAATGAAAAACTATATTAAAATATAATCCAAAACTTTTCAAATTTGGTATATAAGACTTTTACATCAATGGGAATAACATAATAGATTTTAGTTAAAATGGTTTACCCGGAAGTGGTACTTTACTTGAAGCCTATAATAGATTTTAATGAAAAACTATATTAAAATATGTATAATCCAAAACTTTTCAAATTTGATATATAAGACTTTTATGTCAATGGGAATAACATAATAGATTTTGGTTAAAATGGTTTACCCGGAAGTGGTACTTTACTTGAAGCCTATAATAGATTTTAATGGAAACTATATTAAAATATAATCCAAAACTTTTCAAATTTGGTATATAATACTTTTATATTAATGGGAATAACATAATAGATTTTGGTTAAAATGGTTTACCCGGAAGTGGTACTTTACTTGAAGCCTATAATAGATTTTAATGAAAAACTATATTAAAATATAATCCAAAACTTTTCAAATTTGGTATATAAGACTTTTACATCAATGGGAATAACATAATAGATTTTAGTTAAAATGGTTTACCCGGAAGTGGTACTTTACTTGAAGCCTATAATAGATTTTAATGAAAAACTATATTAAAATATGTATAATCCAAAACTTTTCAAATTTGATATATAAGACTTTTATGTCAATGGGAATAACATAATAGATTTTGGTTAAAATGGTTTACCCGGAAGTGGTACTTTACTTGAAGCCTATAATAGATTTTAATGGAAACTATATTAAAATATAATCCAAAACTTTTCAAATTTGGTATATAATACTTTTATATTAATGGGAATAACATAATAGATTTTGGTTAAAATGGTTTACCCGGAAGTGGTACTTTATTTGAAGCCTATAATAGATTTTAATGAAAAACTATATTAAAATATAATCCAAAACTTTTCAAATTTGATATATAAGACTTTTATATCAATGGGAATAACATAATAGATTTTGGTTAAAATAGTCTAACCGAAAGTGATACTTTACCTGAAGATGTTATAAGTTTTTCTTGAAAAAAAATGGTGTTATTTTGATTTTAGTAATAAATGCTTCAAATAAAAGTTTTAGAGAATTGAATTCTGCGTCGGAAACATCAATTATGATTAAATTAGCTCATTGTATTCTCTAATTAAGTTTGCTATGGATTAGGACAAAAAATAGCAAAAAAAATAAAATGTTGTTGTCAAATTATGTCAAATACGTGCAATTTTATGATTGGGTCTGTTATAATACATATTTTAATTATTAACAAAATATGTATAGTGTAACAGGCGTACAAGGAAGTCATGTGCTGTCCACATCAGATATTTTTAATATAAATTACTAGGCTACTGTAGTGTTTGCTCGTCTAATAATGCAGATACGTAACTGCCAGTGTTGAATCCAGAGAGATTTTTCCGGGGAGGAAAATGTAAACTTTGGGGGTGCATGTAAGGTTGCCAACTTTGAATTTTTCCAAAAGAGTTCATACGTCGATAGATCCAAAATGTGTGAAAAGAAAATGCGCGATTTTTTTGAAAATTTTTAAGTTCAACCGTGTTTTAATGCAAAATAAGATATTATACAGGGTTTTTCATGTAACAGTAGGTACGAGAAATAAATCCCAATAAACATCACCCCCGGCCACCCCCTTGAATTCAACACTGATAACTGCAGTAAGCCCTATATTATTACTAGTCTATTAACGTCGTAAGCAAATACATGGAGGAGCAGTGTTTGACCACTACCGTTGTTAATTTAGGCAGTGGGCATTGTAAATACCATTCCTAGTAGGAAGATTCAGGTCAGATGTAGGTACCCACTAACTACAGTGGCTTAATTAATTTAGTTTGAAAGAAATGAGACGTGAGATTGTAAATTAATTTAGGGCAGCTAAGGTCAAAACAAAAGAATGTAGACTTGTCATATATATATCATAGAAAAGTTTATAAAATTAGAAAAAGATGAGACTAATATCAATATAGGTTCCCATTTAAAAAAAAATCTGTTGTGGCCAGCACAGTACCTCTCACCATTTCCATATTACGTTACATATAAATATTGTATTGCACTTCGCTATCGAATCATCGTTTTCTAACAAAACAAATTACAGAACTTTACCCTAATATTGTTTTTTATTGTATTTAATATGTTTTCTGCGCACATACATTTCTAATTATATCTTTTTTTCATTATATGAGGAAGTTCCTAAATGTTAGACATTCTTCCAATTCATTAACAAGATTGGCGGTATTTCTGATGGATATATGCATTAACAATAAGAATGTTTAAATGTACTTCCCAGAAAAAGCTTTCAGAATGTCACTAAAACTCAACCTTTGGAAACTTATGTGGCAAGTGCCAGGCCTTTGCCATTAGTACTCAATTCCAGTCAATAGATGTCGCGAACGTCGCTTTAACTTGCATTTATTATTACTAAGCAACTATTGGTCTCCGTATTTTTTCTGAGGTGGGAAATAAGGATGCGTGGGAAACATTTGAACGTAATTTATGAATTTGACATATTTTGAATTGTGTTTTCGATTCTATCACGGTTCTGTATAATTCACTTTGATTATTCATTGTAACATCTGTGTGTCTATTAGGCAAGTTTTTAATGTAACACTGTTTAATTTTATGTGTTGATAAGTTCATATAAGTAATTCAATTCGTGTTTTGTTAAACCGTTACAATTATTTCAATGAAGATGACATAAATCTATTTTGAAAATAAAATTTTATTGTGTATAAATGAAAAAGTATAATGAAACATTAAATTTGTGCACATGCATTTTAATATCAAAATAAATTTATATCAACAAACGAAACTACAATATTTTGTATAAAATGAAAAAACGGGTTGCTTAATTTACATTTTAGTTCTATTCCAACCACCAGGTGTAATGTTCAGTGTAAGTACACATAAGTTTCCGGGCTAAAGAATATTATTTGTCTATGCTAAAACTGTTGATTTTTGACATTGACATCTATCATTTACAAACTATGTTATAAACATTTGAATTTGTCAACTGGTGTCCTTAGTGCCTTATCCTCTGCGATTAGATTTGTCTATATATTACAGTGCCTTTATCTCTAAATCTATACAAAATATAATAAAATTTTTAAATGTATCAGATTTAGAATTTTATGGTCTTCAATAATAGTAATATCAGAAATTTTAAAAAAATAATATTTAAAAGATTTTTTTAAAGAAACTATTACTTCCGGTTGTCCAATTGTTATCAAAATCTAATCAGCTCTTCCCAGGAATGTCAGATTGAGGAAACTGTAGTTAAATATTTTTTAAGTCTTATAGTATTTGAGGAACCGGGGTTACTTCATCCACACATCCAAACACACACACACACATACATACACACACACACACACACACACACACACACACACACACACACACACACACACACGGACATCATCGTAAAAATGTTATAATCGGATTATAGGAACATTAAAACGTGCTTATCCACTAAAATCTTGATACCTATGCGAATTTTAGCATGATTCCAATACCTCTATTAGCGAGAGGTAAAAAAACATCGAAAATAAGACACCTGTACATAGTTCTTTGCCGGAATTTTGTGCGTTAGGTTTATAAAAATGCACCACTTTTTAACTAATTTCATGTTTTGGATTTGAAAATGAATAGGTTGCAATATGCTTTTAAATCTTTAGTTTTAGTTTATTAAGTGATATTTGCAAATAGCCACTTATTCGTTTATACTATATGTGCAAATATCTTCGTCAAATAAAAAAAAAAAACGTTTTGTTATCTCATTGTTTTCAGTGTCGCTTTCCAGTTACGAAACAGACACCGTATTAATATGGCACTAATTAATAATATTCCGGTAACTTGCAGGCGGAAATGAAATCCCTTTAGTGACATGTGTTCTTAGTTTCACATAATAAACTGAGTATTTAATAACGTGGCGAAGGAATATTTACCCGGAAAATATTCCATATTTGTGCTCGGCTACTGGGCTTTTGTAATCTACGATATACCTGTTCCAAGCCATGAAACTTCAACATGTGGTTAAATCATATACTACCACTCGCGTAAATTATTGTGCGCTGAGACTACAATAGTTCAACCAATAGAGCACGTATTTCTATTTGTATATGCAACAAGACCTTGTTAAATCATATATCAAGTTAACATTCAGCACTATGATTCTCTCCATATGCACTCGAGAACAATAGAATAAACTGTTTGGAGATTATTTTATTACCTTACTTCTTGTACCAGTTTTTATATTTTAGTAACTTTATCAGCTATAATATCCCGAGGACATTGATAATTACGAAATAATTTTATGACAGTTACCTAAAAGCAACTTGCTTGAGGAAATAGGAATAAAATTATAAGTATTTATCAATGATCGAGGGGTATTCGGTAAGATTTTTTTTGCAATTTTAATTAAATTTATGAAGAATTTGTATTTAGCAGAGTTTTTATAATTATAAAATCATCCATTAGATGTCAATAGTAACGACAATAAGATTGACATTGATATTGCGAGATGCTGAGACAGAAATTTTTTTGCAGTTTTAACATTAAATTTGCCTAAAATTTGTAATTGACAGAATTTTTGTGCCTAACGTAGCCCAGTAGGTGTCACTAGTAGCTATGGACGTGAATGTGGCTATGAATATGTTCAGTGTGAAGTGTGCAATGAGAATGAGATCTCTTTGAGTGAGACCAAAGAGAAGAAGATAAGACATACAAAAGTCCATAAATATTCTCCAAATTTAGTTTTTCATTTAATACAGTATTTTTTATGTGTTTTCTTCTATAATTTTGTTGATTAAATCATCATTTTATTGACAGCGTGAAAATGACATTTTCAAAATAAAACAATTAATCTTTAATTATATGTCAAAAAGTGTTTGTTACTTAGCAACTTGGTGACATAAGTGATAATTGTCTTAGTATAATTATCAGTGTAAGTTTGTTTTGATTACTTTCGCACACGTGGTCAGCAATAAAGGGATTCAATTGGATAATTTTTTAACCAAAAAATTTTCAGCTATAATATCCCGAAGACATTGATAATTACGAAATAATTTTATGACAGATACCGAAAGCGCGTTGCTAAAAGCAACGTGCTTGAGGAAGTGTGATAAAATTATAAGTATTTATCAATGATCGAGGGGTATTCGGTGAGAAATTTTTGTTTTAACATTAAATTTGCCTAAAATTTGTATTTGACAGAATTTTTGTGCCTAACATAGCTCAATAGAAGTCACTAGTAGCTATGAACGTGAATGTGGCTATAAATATATTCAGTGTGAAGTGTGCAATGAGAATGAGACCTCTTTGAGTGAGACCAAAGAGAAGAAGATAAGACATAGTAAAGTTCATAAATATTCTCCACGTTTAGTTTTTTATTTAATACAGTATTTTTTTATGTGTTTTCTTCTATAATAAATAATAAAGGGATTCAATTGGATAATTTTTTAACCAAAAAATTTTCAGAAGTAATATCACAAGACCTCCTGATTTTATCGATAAATTTTTATTTTGCACGAATTTTTTTTTGCTTAGCAACAAACACGAAAGCAAACTGCATGGCAAATTCCGACTCCGAAAGAGGAGGGGTTTTACCTAATGTCAGTTTGTTTGAGTGATTTTGCTTAGAAGCAAAAAAAATCAGTGCTTAAAAATAAAAGTTTGTGTGAGAAAATCTGAGAGGTCGTGTGGTATTTGGTGAGATAAATTCCAAAGACAACGCAAAATGAAACTTGACACATTAATTGTCACACTGACAGTTATAAACAATAACAACTGTTTATTTATTTGGTAGCGGAAAATTATCGGGGTAACGGGGTTTTATCAGTATAATACTGTTCCCATTGGTTGAATTTTCAAGTGTTTTGCATCATGATTGGTTAAAAACTAGTCCTTGGAATTTATCAGTGTTTGTTTTGATTGGTTATTATTGCACATGTGATTAGAAATACAGGGAATCAATTGGATAATTTTTTAACCAATTTTTTTTAAAAATTTTATATAATTAAATCAATTATTCTCTAGTGAAGAAGAGGCGGAGCTTAGCGAGTTACATAACAATATGGCTGGCCTATGGTAGATGTTTCTTTTGCCGCAACTGTATATTCTCATAGGGCCGAATTCAGCACTCGTCATTAGCTTAGAAATCGTCTCTAGTAACCATGGAAACATCTTGTACCTTTTTTTTATTTATGTATTACTGAAGCGAAAACTTCTTTAGGCGCACCTTACACACTTTTTCCTGGACAGTGAACAGGGCTCATCCATCACGCGTGACACGTTACGGTCATTCGGGTGAACTCGGGGAGAGCCGAACGTGACGTCACGTTAATACGGGTCATAGCCCACGTTACGTTATTAATACAAGACCGGGAGACATCACAATATCTGTCAAAAAAAATTCTAGTTCCAAACTCGTTGTTTTGATGTTATTTATTCCTGCTGACATTGATGTCATTACCGATATCTAAGTACAAAGCAGAGTGGCACACCCAGATTAATACACCCAGCAATGGGTAATATGCCGATATATATATATATATATATATATATATATATATATATATACTTATAAGTAAATAAAATATTACTTATTGTATTTATTGTATATTTCATTTGTTTATAATTTTGAAAAATCGTACTTAACAGCATTACAACGTGGTAACAACCGCTACATTGATTTTTTGAAAGTCTAAATATGACAACGGGAGTAAATCGCGAACTCATCACTGGTTTTAAAACCAGAGATTTTGGGGTTTTTGGCCAGATTTTAAAATAAAATTTAAGTTGTTTCCCAGTCTTCTCCCAAGAAAATTAAAATTTCTTGAAAATTTTGTTAGAATTTGGTTAGAATGCTCACAGGATTTTGAAATCTTAAAAAAATATGAATGTAAGATCAGCACGCTTAAACATTAAGTTTACAAAGCTTGCGGGAGCAGTCAAGATATGACATTGCTGTTCGATCCAATTGTCAACCATTTAAGTTTTCACCTCGGACGTCCGATCTTAAGCACACACATTTTTTTTATATGTTTCTCTTAATTTTTTGATTTTTAGAGAAGCTTCTTTAGCTAATGAAGAGTGAATTCGGCCCATAGGTATGCTGCGGTATTTGAAGTGCAAAGAAATATTATTATTATATTAATAGAGTTAATATTAAATAAAAATAATATTTCATAGTATGAATAACATTCTGAATTTTGGGAACTCCTCCCTGCTCTGTTTCTAGATGAAAGTATGTTTAGCAATCTCTCGAATTTTGGTTTTACGTGCTTCGAGTCTGTTTTTTTTTAACCTAGTACTGGATTATTTATAGTCTTTGGAAGATTAGTGGATGGATAAGAATTACGATTTGATTATCTTCTTTGTAGACATGGCTACAAGTTTTGATCATATTATCACAGTATTTTAATAAAGTCATGCAGATATACCTGGTAAAATATGTAAAACCATGCTTCACAAAATGCAAGTAGCACACGCATATTTTTGCTCCTTTTCTTTCCAACTTTTAAAAGATGAATGCATAACTTTCGTCTATCAACTATATCACTAATAAATTTTTCTATTGGATTTTGGTTCTCGTTTTTGCAAAATTATGGAAACTAATTTCTGGATTTCTGCGTGCTAACGAGGTACATCCGCTAACACAACAAAAATTTGTTATTGGTTATTATACATTATATAATTCGTAGTTTCCTCGCTAGATGTCGAGTTGCTCTATTTCACTGGCCAATAGGTATGAGGGAAACTAGCCAAGTAAGGAAACATTTTTGTTTTCTTAAATAGATGGTTAGCAGAAGGGAATACTGAATGCACCATTAATCATATAAAATTATTGTCTTTCCCACTGACCCATAAATATTGATGATACGGAAAATCAATTTATTCGTCTGGCAAGTATAAAAGTGTAAATCAATAGCAATTTGTGTATTAAAAGCGCAAAATGGAATATTGACATATTATATATATTTCTCGATAAAAAACTATAAAGATACAAACTTTTCTTACTGCAGCACAATTTTTACGATGTAAATAATTATAATTTATTTTATTATGGATGCATTGTATTATTTCTTTGTATTGTAAACTGACGATTTCTATACACATTGTATTCTGTCTACAGAAATAAAATGTATTATGTTATATTATTATATTATACTACTTTTTTACTTAGCAACACTTTTGTACAGAGAGAAAATCGAACTTTATTTATTAATACACTTTTTACCTCCCGCTACCCTTGGTAAGGGAGGTATAGGGATCGTGCTGAAAATCACATATCGAGATTTTAGTAAATGACCACGTTTTAAGGTCCCTAGAATCCAATTTTAACATTTTCACGATGATGTCTGTATGTGTATATGTGTGTGTGTATGTATGAGTGTATGTATGTGTGTATGTGTAGGGGTTTTGTCTTCGCTCTAACTCAAATACTATCATTCAGAAAATTCTGAAACCTTGTATTTCTATGCTATTCTAATATGAATAGAAGTCATTAGATTTTGGTGTAAATCGGATAACCGGAAATGGCACTTTACTTGAAGCTCATAATGGTTTTTCTTCAAAAAATACCATTAAATACCATTTTTTCGCCATCGCCCAGAAAATGAGCTCTTTCTGATCACTATTTAGACCGGAAAGTCCTTCTTTGCTGAGCTAGCTCGGAAAGTTGTCTATAAGGGATCGGAAAGTACTTTACCGATCCCGGGACCGGTAAAGCTAATGTTTCCATGGAGATCATTTGTTTATTTATTTCATATTTGCTCGCAATAAAAAATAAAATAATACTTTTTTATTCTTTTTTCAGGATCGCAAAAAAATATTGTACCCAACATAACCTGAAAGTGTCTATACTGGGCTCACAAGCTTCCAAAGCTCGCCTACGGCTCGCTCTGGAATATGCTTGCTCACCCAGTAAAGTATCACTTTCAGGTCTTGTTACGTAAATTACTATTTTTCGCATTTTATGTCTTATGAAAATTAAAGATTATTGAATTTTCTACAGGAATACATTAATACTTTTTCTATATATTTTGCAGATAAATTTAAAAATAATTTTTTTTATTAGTCCCGAAGCCTAAGATAAACACAGTTCCTTTGTTACATAGTTCATATTTCAAATGAATGTAACTGACAGTAAATGTCACTGTCAAAAAACTAATCACTTCAAATTAATAATAGTGACATTTTAAAAGAAAATAGTAAATAAATCAATAGTTTTATGCAATGGAACAGTTTGCAGCGTTATTAAATACGTAAGTAGGTATGTATTTAAATTAATAAAAATGGATAGGAATGCGTGGCGAAGGATGATTGTTGCGTAACTATTATTTTGGTCCGGATGCGGTTATTCGCTACCGAAAATCGGTCACTTTAATATGTTCTTATGTATAAATGTTATAATGATTGTGGACAAAGCGAAGGAAGAATGTTGTTAAAGAGTGAAATGAGTCAGCTGAGCTCTTACTCTTATCCATTTTCTTATTGTTACTATTGTTTCCGGGTTTTTGCTAACCCACTAAGTGGGAATCGCTTGATTTTATGTACCTATGTATGTATGTAAAAATTAAATAGCGGGAGGTTTTGTGTTGGCCACATCAGATTTTTTTATTTACTTAACGTTATACCCGGGACACACTACAAAAATTAATGATCATTAACGGTTAGTTATAGTATGTGCACGTGAAGTTGAGACTGATGACAGATGTCAAAATTGCGTTCATTAACAAACCAGAAAATATTGACTGTAGTAAATACGTACTACTTATTGTTGTGTACTTAATTTTTGTCGTGTGGCTCAGGTATTACGTTACGATGTTAACAATATGAATCTTATATAGCTTCTTTGATTAAAAATAATTTATGGTAATGATAAATTTAAAATTGATTATTTATGTTTTGTCCATTAAGTACAGTGCACGATAAGATAATATGTTCAACGTGTAAACAAATTTATGTTTTTTATTTCTTTTCTTTGCATTATAAACAAATCTCTTTTTACACAGTTGAAATACTTATTTTTATTGACAAGAAGGTCGCAGTATTTCATAGATAAAACAGAATATATTCAGCCACGTACCTTTTATTCAATTAATAATTTTCTCATTTCTCTGTATCAACTATATCTGTACACGCGATTTCCATATGAAAAGTGTGTAAACAGTCGTAAGATTCTTTTTATCAGCATATTCACGTACAATAATCCATCGTAGCAACAATGCTCGTCTATAAAAGAATTTGAGCAGAATATTTGATACGTGGAGGAAGCGAAAATTCTCCGGTGTCTGAATAAGTTAAGCATCCATGTGAAAGGAGCCGGCACACTAAGAAGAGACAGGATAAAGAATGAATATATAAAGAGTGTAAGATTGAAAATGTTGTAGGGAAAGTAGGTAAGAATCGATTGAACATGTGGCAAGAATAAGTAATGAGCAGATGACAAAGAAAATTTATATGGGCGAAGTGTATGGCGTGAAAATAAGGCGTCCGCCTTCAAACTTTCTTTCTAGTTGTTGGAAACAGGAATATTTCCAGTTAATGCATATTTTCATAATACTTTTATTCTCAACTTGCTTGTTTTTATTGGCATTTCTTATTATTTTATTCCGCCTCTTATGTACAAAAATCGGAAAATGAATGTTTCAGAAAACATAAATAAAACAATGATTATCCTTCAGAAATGTAAGAAATTTTAATATGTTGAATAGCACCTTATTAAAAAAGTCTGTTGTGGCCAACACAAGATCTCTCGCTATTTCCATATTACACGGTAAAAAATTACATTGATGTTCCGGACAAAATTTAGTTAGCTGTATTTTTTTGTGATTTCAACAATATGTTTTTGCCGTGTATACGAAGAACTTTGTATTTTAAGTTTCCAAAACTAAACAATTTTTGTTGTGTATAAAAAGTATTATTTGCTGTAAAATATTAGTCATGGTAGCAATTATTAGTAGTATTAAGCACTCAATTTGTTACTTTGTTCAGATTACAAAATCATTTTGCAACAATTAAATATATTTAATCTGTTACTGGGACAAATTTTATTTTTTTGTATCCTGGACATTATATTTTGTAAAGATTACCAATTCTTCTTCCCGCCATATACTTTGTACAGGTAACTAAAACTTTTGTGTAGACAGGGTATTCCCTGGTATACAGCATAATTCACTGTTCGTGTTATACTATACTACGTCGTGTCGCATTTGCTTGCGCAGTTAAGTTTAGCCTGTCGAAAATTGTGTTTTAAAAGTGCTTGTTTCTTGTGCCCGTCAATAAAAATGGATGATTTTGTAAAAGATATTTTAAAACAATAGCAATTAGAGTGTCTTATTGAGAAATTTGAAGGTATGTATCGATTATTGATAAATCTATTATAATTTAAGTGACTATTGTTTCATATGTTATTTTTTTATATAATATTTGTTACATGTATATAGATTATAATTATAAATAAATAAAAATATTATAATACGCATGTATTTAATTTTTACCTTACTACCTCATTAATGCATTTGTATATCTATCAAAATTTATTAGTTTCCAAAACAAATTCATAGTTATTAATGGTAACTTGTTTTATTTCTTCGCATAACAAATTTATATTTCTTAATAGTAACTTAATTTATTTGTTCGTATAACAAATTTACAATTCTTAATGGAAACTTATTTTATTTGTTCGCATAACAAATATCTTTTGTTATGTATAACAAAACTGTATTTGTTACCACAACACTTTTTTACCAGCAAATTTACCTAGGTAACTGTAACAAATATATTTGCTGGTCCTATATTGACAAAAAAAAATTGCTGCTGGAACTCATTTTTGGTAATCACAACAAAGTTTTTATTTACCTTGTAGGCTATAGAAGTATTATATTGCACTTCGCTATCGAACCGTCGTTTTATAACAAAAAATTACAGAACTTATAAACGAAAGAGGGTACAGTTCCCCTCATTCGGTTAGTAGTGTTATACTTCTGTAGTTTTCAAGTTCAAAAACCGGTGCTGAGGATGATTACAAAGTAAGCGAAACCAATCCAACTTTATATTAAAAAACAGTGTGAATAAGACTTCGGGTTTTTCTTTTTAAACCCCCATTTCATCCTTAATATTATTTTGTATATTTTTGCAATAATTAACGTACGATTCCTTAACTTTTAATATAAATGACGCATGTTCTAATTCTAATTTAAATTAATACCTACTTACATATTTCTATTTTTTTATACTTATCTAAATTATTACGTTTTACGAATGTATATATGGATAATGTATAAACTGACAATAAACAAATTAAGGTTAGCATATACATTCAGGAAAATTGTAAACCATACACTAATTGCCTATATCTAATTTCACAATACATGTTGCACAATGGAGAACAACAGGGTTAGTTTCATATCCAAAAAAAATATTGTATTTAAAATTATTTGAATTACTGTACTCTTCAAATCACATTAAAATAAATGAGGTTAAATGTTTTATTTATAGTAAAATCAAAATTGTATTGCATGCTGTTTTTAAAATGATAAATCTACCTATTCATAAGTAATGTCAAAATAATTTTACTTGAATGACTTATCTAAAACTGATGAAAAATGTATGTTGAAATTGGGTTTCCATATCCGTAGGTACTTAAAATATTCCAAATTTAAAATGAGTGTTCTGTTATATGTTTGTCCATTTTTACGCTGGTACAACACCTAAATTAATGTAATGAACATTGATTGAACACAATCAAAACACCGTAAATAAATTAGGCATTATCGTTAAGTAAAAAATGATGCTCGTATAATTGGAATAAATAAGGCCAACATTACAATTTAAAGTCAACTAATAACCTAAATTCCCAAATCGATTTACGTTCTTTTAATCAAATAAAGGATACTCGGATATTCAATAATAATGGACTGTGTCAGAAGTAAAAAGATAAATAATAATATTTTTGTTCTCTATTACACAAAAAATTTAAATAATTAAAATCTACATGGCCGTAGACATTCAAATTTTGACGTAAACTACTATTTTGTCCACTCATAGACAATGATATAATTTACATGGCATAGATTACAGGCGCACATCCCTGTTTTTCATTAGTTTAATTTTCTGCTGTTCTCAATAGGAATATATGTTTTCATTCCCTTTTTCCTTCTATATTTTACATACCGCGTGTCTACTTGAAATCTGTTATATAGGGAATAAAATGTTATTTTCTTCATTTTGCTGTAGTTTCTGACGTATTAAGCGGCGTTCACAACCAAGTAATTTCAATATCCAATTCGAATTTCTACTTTGCGTCAAAGCTTGGAACATGTACCTGAATGTAAGCGTTCGCAACATAATAATTTCACTTTCCAATTTCAGCTTCTAATTCGAACCTTGCAAGGTCCAAACTTTCCAATTCCAATTTGAGGTAACGCATGCGCACAATGCTGCTAAACGTCGAATGTCAAGCTCAGCTGTCATTATTTGGAGGTTATTTAGAAATTAATCGCAAAGAAGCTCTTAAGCTTCAGTAATCTTTTGTCAAAAGTCTCGATCGAAACAAATGTGTACAGAAATGTGATAAGAAACCTAATATACGTATGCAGAATATGATAATTTCTACATGCGTCAAATTGAAATTACATGCTGTTGTGAATGCGACAAATTCGAAGTAAAAATTATAGAGTAGAAATTCAAATTGGAAATTGAAATTATTTGGTTCTGAACGCAGCTTTAATTTTAGAGAAGAGTTGTCAATAGAAAAATTGTTCAGAATTAAAAACTACACAATATCGGACTAAAATTAATCACAATTTCTTTTTATTTTACTTAAAAAAAATGCAAATTAAAATTCGCAATTTGCCATTGAATTACTGATGTTTTATATGTTTTTATTTAACTTTTGACATATTATTATTATTATTATTATTATTATTATTATTATTATTATTATAATTAATTTTGAATGTTATAATACCATTCATGAATCATTTCTTTTTGTTGTACATTGTGTACCCTATTACGGATTTCAAGTAGACATCCGGTATACATTAGGTGCATTCTTTTTACACACAATCTCAGTTCATCTTAGCTCACCTCAGTTGTCTCAGTAATTTTGACAGTTCTATTTGTCCCAACTGAGATGAGATGAAGTCAGGCGGATTCCTCCCCCCTCACCTTGCGGGGTGATGCTTGTTGAGTGTCTCACCTCAGTTGAGGAGTGGGGATCTTTTTTCAGTGTTATTTTTTGTTTAAAAATGAATATTTAAGAAAGTGTTAATGTTGATGATTTAATATTGATAAGTGAAATTGTATTTCTTTAATTCTAAATTTAATAAATAAATTGAATTGTTTTATAATGTTATTTGCAATGAAAATTTGTAGGATGTATATTTATTCTTTGACATTTCATTGTCTTAGCGGGTCCACCTTGTCAGATATTTAAAATAAATTCGAAAACAAAATGAAAATGTCAACATACTGAAAAATAAAACATATGATAAACAGAGAAAGATAATAGGTATTCCGTTCTTTCTCTAAATTGTTTTCTATTTGTTAAGCAACTATCTCAGCTCACCTCACTTCAATCTCATCTCATTTTGAGAACAAGTGAGGTGAGATATTGGTAAAAAGAATGCAGTTATTATATACAAATATATTAGAAATATTTTCAGACCGTATTACATTTTCGTTACTAAGTTAATGTGTAAACTGCTTTTGATTTTTAACCTTAATGTCAATGTTTAAGAAGATTCGGAATGAAATGCAAAATATGTTAGTATCAACGAGAAGCATCTATCAGAATGTGTGGATTTAACTTAATTAACATAACTGAGAGAGAATAGATATGTGATTAAATCTATTTTCGTTTGTGGACCATAGAAAAGTTGACAAAAGTGTATCAATTAACATACTTGACGAAATAGAAAATGTCAGATATGAACAGTGATATGTCCGATGATATTTTCACAACAGTTCACAGGTTGAATGAACTAACAAGTTCGTTTTTTCACTCAAGGTCGGAATTAACAATATACGACTGTTGCCTTTAAATTATTATCTCTCAGGGTACGTTTCATTTCATTAAGCAAACATTTGTATATGATCATTAGTATTGCGCTCAGATTCAGCAGACGTAACTCCTCGGATTTCGTTGCTAAGCTTGCATAATTAAATTCATCAGCGCATCATTAAAGTGTATCGCACTGAAACAGGTAGAAATTGAACCAGAGTTTTTATCTCATGTGCATTATATATACATGTGTGTATGGGGGGGGGGGGGGGGGGGGGGGGGGTAGTCGATTATGAAATATCACAGCAGGCGCAAAAGAGGACGAGAAATCATATAGCTGTGGAAGAGATTGACAATCGTCGATTTTGACATTTTGGATTTGAATTACGATTATTTTCATGTTATGTTGCATTTTATTATAGTAAATAAATAAATAACGTTTTCAAGTTTATCAATTGTATTTCCATTATTTATTGCCCAAGAATCCTGCAATTTGGGGACTCAACTGGGATTTTGAAAATATTAGCCGCTTAAAAACGAACCATGTGCACAGACGTACAGTTGAATAGAAGAAAAATATAAGTTGCATATCGTTGATGAAACCAGAAAACCGTGAACTCCACTTTTGGTTAAAATGGAGATATTAGTGTCATCTGTTGCCACAAACGGTATCTATATTCTAGAAAATAGTGCAACTCCAATAAAATTTTGCACACTTTAAAAAGCCTGGAAAGAAATTTCCACCATGTAATTGTAATCCTTTCAAAGTTATACTATTTTATGCCTCTCCTGCAAAACTGACTGAGACGGAGTTACACGGTTTTCTGGTTTCATCAACGATATTTTAGTTTTACACACTGATAATTAAGTTGGATGCTGTAATAGTTATTTACATTCGAGTGCGTGTAAGTTGTATTTTACAGCGCGACAGCTTTGTTTAAGGCACGAGCCCTTAAGGCAAGTGCCTTATTAGCTGGAGCGCTGTAAAATACTTCACGCACGAGAATTGTATCAAATTTTTTGGCCGACGATAATGAAAATCACTTTTTACCTCCCGCTACCCTTGGTAAGGGAGGTATAGGGATCGTGCTAAAAATCACTTATCGAGATTTTAGTAAATGACCACGTTTTAAGGTCCCTAGAATCCAAATTTAACATTTTCACGATGATGTCTGTATGTGTGTATGTGTGTGTGTATGTGTGTGTGTATGTGTGTGTGTATGTATGTGTGTGTGTATGTGTAGGGATTTTGTCTTCACTCTAACTCAAATACTATCATTCAGAAAATTCTGAAATCTTGTATCTCTATCCTATTCTAATAAGAAAAGAAGCCATTAGATTTTGGTGTAAATCGGATAACCGGAAATGGCACTTTACCTGAAGCTCATAATGGTTTTTCTTTAAAAAATACCATTAAATGCCATTTTTTCGCATTTTGTCGTTATGAAAATTAAAGATTATTGAATTTTCTACAGGAATACATTAATACTTTTTCTATATATTTTACAGATAAATTTAAAAATAATTTTTTTTACAAGTCCCGAAGCCTAAGAAAAACACAATTCCTTTGTTCCACAGTTCATATTTCAAATGAATGTAACTGACATTAAATGTCACTGTCAAAAAACTAATCACTTCAAATTAATAATAGTGACATTTTAAAAAGAAAATAGTAAATAAAGCAATAGTTTTATGCAATGGAACCGTTTGCAGCGTTAGTAAATCCGTAAGTATGTATTTAAATTAATAAAAATTAAATAGCGGGAGGTTTTGTGTTGGCCACATCAGATTTTTTCAATGAGATAGGTTGTACTTCTGAAAAGGGTTAGTTTAAAATACTGGGGTTAAGTCAATTTCCAAATTTGATTTTACTTACTTTCATTAGAGTTCTTCTTCTAGCAAAAATTTATCTGTAATAATAGACGTTGTTTATGACTGATAATATATTTATTTGCTCATGTTTTCTTCGTAATAAATAATAGGTAGGTGTCGATATTTGACATTTCAGCAATGTTCGCGTATTTGGCAGGTATATCGATCGGGACTATGTCGGTAACGGCGGATTTTTACAATAATGACAGATGTCGCTACCGTGAGTTTGGTTTATATAAATTAATTTTAAATAAAGGAAATATTAAAGTAAAAAATAACTTAAGTAGGTAGTACTTTTTTACATGAACTTTATTATAGTAAAGATGATTTCTTTTCTAAATGCTCATAAACGCCCAGTGTATTTTGATTATTTTACCACAAGTTACAACACAGTAAGCGTAAAATGTAGGTTACACTTGCTGTGTATACAATTGTAAAATTCCCATTACACTTCAGGAGGGCAAAAATTCGTTTACATATCAATAAGTTGTAGAATTCAGTTGTGGTTTAAAACGATAACAAAATACGTTGCAAATTAGTCAAGATGTCAGTGAAGAGCGATGACAATATTGAAGTGGCGATGGATAAGATGTTAAGTCGATAAGGAAAGAAGAACGATAGCAAAGCAATAAATTCTGAAGAACTTTGTCTTCCAAAACAATTTTTGGAAATGATATTAGATGGAATAAAACTTATGTCTGCTGAGACTTTGCGAAAATACATAGAACAATTTAATTTACCGAGTGATGGTAAAAAAGTAGCACTACGAGACAGTTTAAGAAAGTATTTCGAAGAAATTTTGGGCCATGAGAAAAAGGAAGGTAAAGAAAAAGAAGACATCGAAATTTAAGACTACTAGAGAGAATCTAATCATTCGAGGGCGAATGACGCGCAGGATGGGCGAATGTAGGAATGGAAATCAAGACACCATGACAGTAACTACGACGACGATCGACTGTTTATTAACATTATTATTATTATTTTATAGTGAAAGCAAGACTGACATGACGTGACGAAAACGATTTTTATTTAATATTTTGTATTCTTGTGCTAGAATAAATGTTATTCTTTAAAGAGATGTGTTTCATTAACTAAATCATATATATATATATATATATATATATATATATATATATATATATATATATATATATATATATATAGGGTGTCTCTTAAATAGGGGGACATGGCTTAATCACAGATTCCTGAGGCTAAAATAAGACGATTTAACCAAACTTGCTTCTACCGGAAAGTGTACCATTTAGCCAAAAATCTGCTTCAAAGTTCTTCGAAAAAAAAAATTAATTTTGCTTATAATAATCGGACGCTTTATTCGATTTGGATGAAATTTGGTATGACAGTTTATATGGTTATAAGTTATCTTTTAAGGTGATACTTATTATTAGTGAACCATTAGTGTATGAAACTTAGATGTCCTAACATTAATTAGACCGTAACTTTTTAATGGCAATGCCGAAAACGTGAAATTATTTTTCTTCAGAAAGATACATTCAATAGTAAACTTTTCTCTCTCTGTGTACTTTGTGATATCTGTTACGGTTCACACAGAAAAAAATAAAATCTGAGTGTCTGCACTGCTAAATTTTTAAAATAAATTTAATCTAGCAGTCTATCCAAATGTCAGACAAGTAATTTTTAATGACAGTAACAATTGTTTTACGGGTTGTCAAAAATTTTCTTCGCAATATTCTAAAATTAGTAACATCCGTTTGTTCGGCCTAATAATATTTTACTACCATTATTATAAATAAGACGATTACATATCTCAGCTTACTCCTAAACAAGTTGTGAAAATTGACAACTCGTTACTGTCATTAAAAATTACTTGTTTGACATTTAGATAGACCGCTAGATTAAATTTATTTTAAAAAATTAGCAGTGCAGACTCATATTTTATTTTTTTCTGTGTGAACCGTAACAGATATCACCCCATGTACACAGAGAGAGAAAAGTGTACTATTGAATGTATCTTTCTGAAGAAAAATAATTTCACGTTTTCGGCATTGCCATTAAAAAGTTACGGTCTAATTAATGTTGGGACATCTAAGTTTCATACACTAATGGTTCACTAATAATAACAAGTATCACCTTAAAAGACAACTTATAACCATATAAACTGTCATACCAAATTTCATCCAAATCGAATAAAGCGTCCGATTATTATAAGCAAAATTATTTTTTTTTCGAAGAACTTTGAAGCAGATTTTTGGCTAAATGGTACACTTTTCTGTAGAAGCAAGTTTGGTTAAATCGTCTTATTTTAGCCTCAGGAATCTGTGATTAAGCCATGTCTCCCTATTTAAGAGACACCCTGTATATATATATATATATATATATATATATATATTTATATATATATATATATGTGAAATGTTAAACTTTAAAATAAATATACATAATTATGAATTGTTTCGTTTTTGGTAATCCTTAAAATAACATTTCTGCTAGAAAAACGTTCAGTATACATATACAACATTTTATTAGCAAATATTATTTTTGCGATATAAAATTTAATTTACTATAATAAAAATTTCTAGCGTTTAGGAAATCACTAACAATAACCATCTCTGAGGTGAACTAATCCATATGGATTGTCATACCAAATTTCATTCAAATCAAAGAAAGCGCTCCTTTTTTAAGTATTTTTTTACAAGAGGTTTGAAGCAAAATACTGTGCATTTTTGGATATAGATAAGTTTAGATAAATCGTCATACTTTTGGCCCAGAGACATATTGTTTATCACTACGGCATATTGCCAATTGCTGGGTGTGCCAATCTGCTTTGTATAGGTACAGATATCGGTAAATATATATTTATACCGTGCTGGTGTAGAGAGTGCACCACAGGAGTCACTTTTGTGTCTTTTAAACATTGTATTATTATTACTTTTATAAACCTTTGTGGGTAAATATTTATTTATTTCTTATGGCAATACAGTCATCACAATTGAAATATACTAGCTAATTAAGCTACATCAAACATCTGACATATTGCATCAGCTGTAATAACAAAATAAACATTTATTTTTATCATATTTATAATGTGTCAAAGTGATAGCTATAGATAAAGTATAGTATTTGACTTGCATAAAATTTAGTTTAGGATTCTAAACTTCATCCTTGTGTAATATAGTCTATTATACGCTTGTATTATTTAACAAGCATATAATAGACTATTATTTGTTTCATTTTGATAAATCTTTCAAAAATCCCCAGTTCGTTTCATTGCAATCATAACCATACTTTAGCACATGAAACATTCATCACCCTTCACCCTTCTTACGGCATCTCAATCCCTTGTCATTGGTTCAAGTTGGATCAGACGCGGAACGCGTTCGCGGATCGGCTCACCGCAAACCGCGGCCGTAATGTGGCCACAAAGCTCTCACCCAGCTGTACACGCACATTTCATACCGATTCTAACATCATACTCAAATGATAAATGTGTGACGTTCTATGAAATTGACTTAATAAATAAAGGAGAAGATCTGTCAGTAAACCTACATATTTAATTTAAATTAAATTTTATTGAATGAAGTTCATCCAATGCTATTCTTCGTAAATTGCGTTGAATGGATGCCGTTTAATGGTGAAACAATCTTAGGGCCGGATTTTCCACTTCCGGATACATGTAGTTCCGGATAAGATCCGTCAGTTAACATATTAAAATTTATATGACGAGTAATTAATAATAATGCAGTTTCAAAATGTATGTTAAAATTAAAATGACATAAAACCTTTACAAATTTGATATGACAGAAAAAAAATGCTATACTTCTATAAAGTTATCTTTAAGTTTCTTAAATTTGTAAACAAAATACTTGAAGTGTTTAGAAAGATAAAAATTGTCAGTACAGTATTCTGTTAATATTTCGAAATAATGTAACTGTAACAGTAAATGAAAATTAGAAGAAATCTAAAAGGTGCATTTATTTTAGAAATTACGGTGTAAGAATATTATAAAAAGTAAAGGAAATTATTAAAAAAAATTGGAATATTGAAACCATATTATAAACAAACAATAAGAAGAGCATTAAATAAAAATGTAAACATTAAATAACTGATTAATGAAATATACTCACACACGGACACACACACAGACACATATACAGACATTCTCTTAAAAATAATAAATTTGTATAGTAGGGACCCTAAAACATGCTTATTCATTAAAAACTCACCACCGAATTTTTTGACCAAAGACAATATCTTCCTTACCTTACAAGGTGACGGAAGGTAAAAATAAGGATATTTGTAATACTACATAAACTGTATTTGAAAATATATTTTTTCGCGATCTCCAAGAAAATGAACTCTTTCTGATCACCATTTAGACCGGAAAGTCCTTCTTTGCTGAGCTAGATCGGAAAGTTGTCTATAAGGGATTGGAAAATACCGATCCCGGGACCGGTAAAGCTAAATGTTTCCATGGAGATCAGTTGTTTATTTATATCTTATTTGCTCGCAGTAAAAAATAAAATAATACTTTTTTATTCTTTTTTCAGGATCGCAAAATAAATATTGTACCCAACATGACCTGAAAGTGTCTATACTGGGCTCACAAGCTTCCAAAGCTCGCCTACGGCTCGCTCTGCTTGCTCACCCAGTAAAGTATCACTTTCAGGTCTTGTTATGTAAATTACTATTATACGTGGATTGATTATTTTTAATAAAATAATAAATAGTTGAAAAATATACCTAACTTCATTTTTAAATATAAATTATTTCTATATTTTCATTATTTTTATCGGTTAATTGCAAAATTCCTACAAAAGCGAACAAGTCAATGTAGGTACACTTTTTTTTTAAAATAAATAATGAATCCGTAACATGAAATTTCAACTACACACCTTGTTTTTATGTACGGATAATAATTTTCGCAATCATACAATGAACGGTTTTGAAATGACAAGTTTTTTCGTTTCCTGACAATTTGAATTTTGGACATGTCCAGTTTTCTGCAAAAAAAATTCAATAATAAATTTAATCTACAGTAATATTAACAACAAGTATTTTTGCTATATTTTACGTCCATTAAATATTATTACCTATAAAAATTCTTATATAGTTTGCTCCTTATTATGAGAATCTTCCTGAATACAAATTAATAAATTAAATAATTAAACATACAATTCATACTCTTTTCAATTGTAAGTAATAGAAATTTCTAACATCTCTAATACAAAATTGGTACCATCCAACAACGTTCTGAATTACAAATAATGCATTCTATAATACGAATACCTATGTATTTACTTCTGAATTACATTTAACTACGCTTACTAAAATTAAATTGTCCATTCTAAATTACATTTGACGCTTTAGTAAATTAAATTTCTTATTCTGAATTACATTTGACGGATTCTGGAATGAAATTGATTTTTCTAAATTAGAACTGACGTCTACAAGTAAAAATGGTGCAGATGTGTTTTCAAGGGCATTCAATACTCTAAGAATGCATTTCGAAGTTATGACTTCTGCCTGATTTTGATGCTAGATGAATATGCTATTAAACGTGCCTGTTTTAATATTCCAAATTAATTTTAAACTGAAATAAATAGGAATTTAAAAATTAAAATTTCCAATAAAATACATATCAACCCGGATACCACACTAATTATTCTATTCCTGGAGTGTCTCGGTGAAAACCGAGGAGATAGCCCTACGTGAAAGGTGTTCAGAATTTTTTTATTTATTTATAACAACAAGGGTTGGACTGGCAATCACTACAGCCATTCAGTAAAAGGACTCTGCCGGAAACTGAAGATTAATGCTGGGTTTATGCAGACAACTAAATTAAAAAATTAAATTGTAAAACTAAACTAAATAGTAGAAACCATTGTTATCAATGACAACGTTTATGCAACTGAACTGAAAAATTAAACTAATAAAACTAAATTAAGAAGTTGGCTATTTTCAACTTTTAGTTTAATTTTATAATTTCTTAGTTTTGCGCCTGCGCCATTCGCGCACTTATGACACCTAACCTATAAAAATGTACAATGATAACAAACTTTCTGCAGAAAAGAGCAACGAAATAGTAATTGGACTTATTCAACAGATTGTTTACCTTTATTTTTGTACCCTATATAAATATAATGTATCGCAATTATACCTATAAAAGTTAAATTATACGAAATTCTGAATTTTAATTTACTTCATAAACGACGTTAATTTAGTTTAGTTTTATAATTTAGTGGCTTAATTTAATATCATAATTTACATGCTGCATACACCCAGCATATCTGTAACAACTAAAATTGTAAATTATAAAATACTCATTTACTGGAGTACAAATATATAATTGGCATGCTACGACAAGATGTCAGTAGCTTATCGACAGAGGTTTTCATTTTAAATGGGCCATTATCCACTCTTGCTATCTCTAGAAGTGTAAGATCTACAAATAAAGTTAAATGGGCAAACAATTTTATATTTTACAAGACTAATGTAATACATAGGTAAAAAAAAAAAACTGTTGTGGCCAGCAAAAGACTTTCCATTAATTCGATGTATTTTGTACAAATCCCATACGAAAAGATCCTTGGCAAAAATTCTATATATCACGTAAAATTGTAACACGATCACATACTATTTTTTTCAATTTCCATACTAAAAGTTCCTTTGAAAAGATTCTATAAATCCAATAAAATTATAACATGAACACACACTATGTAAATTGCACTTGACACTTCCTTCTGTCTTCTTCAACTTTTCCCTATTTTATTAGGGGTCGCTGTTTCTTACTTTTCTCTTTCCACTCAGTCCTATCCAACGCATCTTCTTCACACCGTTCTTCCCTCGGTTCTTCCTCTCTCAAGTCTTCTGCGATATAGCTCTTCCATCTCCTATTTGGCTTTCCTCGTACTCCCGGCATTGAAAGTTCCATCTTTGGTTTTGCAAAAGCGAAAGTGTATTTTCGCTCACTCACCTATCATTATCGAAGCAACTATGAAGATTTTTTATTCAGTATATTTCAAAGAAAACTTATTTTAAAGGAGATTAGTTTTATACATGTTCACAAAAATAAATATTTATATGTATTTAATATGAAATTTTTGAAAAAAGAAATGCAGAATATGTAGATGGAAGGGAGAAGTTGTATGGAACAGGAGACGAATTTTGTTATTTTGAATGGAAATATACCTATTATTTTATCAAAATAAGGTGTTTTCAATTTCGCAAGTTTACATTCTGCTTTTTAAATTACTGTCTTGAAGATATCATCTGAAAGAAATGTGGTTGTACAACTTTAATTTAAATTTTTTATAAGTGCTCTAGAGATTTACAGTAGTTTACCTTTGATGGGTAACATAAATAATATGCCAATAATAAAAATCAACATAATACGATACCATCAGAAAATACACACTTCTACATAATGCTTTTTCATATTTGACAGTATGGTAACTTTAAAATATTCGTAATTACCTGTAGTTCAAATTATGTCATCATACAATTGTCATTAGGGTTTCCAATCTGGGATCCCGGGCTCCCGAAATCCCGGGATCCCGGAAGATTTTTCGTCCCGAAAATTCCGGGATTAAAAATCGGGATTCCGAAAATCTCGATTTTTTTAAATGAATACATTTCAATCTGCTGTATTCCTTTTTTCTTTATCCGCGTTATTTAGCTTTACCCCGGTAATTTACGTATGTAATATGTTCACCTACCGCCGGACGGGGATTCCCCTATCGGAACATTTTAAGACAAATATAATTTTAGATTCGGACTCTGATGAAGATATGCCTCTGTCTGAAATACAAAAAAGCCGACACAGATTTTAACCCTAAAGCAGAAACTTCAAGAGGCCATAGGGTCTGTTACTACTAAAAGTAAACCTAATTGGCAAAAATTAGAAAATACAAAAGGTTGTCTTAACACGCTTAACGTAATTAAAAAAGAAATGTCACTATATGAAAATGAAGGATTAAGAGGCTTACATTTGCAACAGTGTTACGAATATTTACTGACAGTACCACGACCACCTACGAGTGTGGAAGCTGAAAGAGCCTTTTCTTCAGCGGTCTCATTTGCGAACAAATTTAGATCGCGCTTAAAAGACTCGATTCTAGACGCGTTGGTGTTTCTAAGGGCATATTTTATTTTTACCAAGCAAAACGCAGATGTTTATAAATTATTTTAATTGCACATTTGAATAAAACTTTCCTCACTGTTTCTGTTTCTAGTTCCTAGTTTAATGTTTTATAACCAAAGATGATTTTTTAAAATTTTACTTCTTAAATGTAAAAAAAATATTTTTTATTTTTGTGTTTTTTTAGTAAAAACGTTCTTTTGTTTGATGTATTTCTGTATTTTTGTTACTTCTGTTGCTAGGCTTACATTAAAAAAATATATTGGGGTTAATCCCGGGATCCCGTAATCCCGGGACCTAGGTTTTTTATTCCGGGACTTCGAAACGGGATCCCGATCCCGAAAATTGGAAACCCTAATTGTCATATTATCTTCCATAGTTTCAGTTTCTAAATTTCACTCATTTTCTACACATTGTGCCACTCAAAGAATAATTTTGTTGATAATTGCAAACAAACAGCAGCAACGTAACCCGCCGTCTTCGTTTATTTATATACCATTTACATATAAACCTATTAGTACAAAATTTAATATTTTTCTTATAATTCATTTTTAAAATCCTGTTGTGGTCAGCATAAAACCTTCCGTCAATTCGATGTACTTTTTCTACAAATCCCATACTAAAAGTTCATTGAAAAAGATTTTTTATCCTGTAAAATTATAAATACGAACACACTATTTTTTACAAATTCCATACCGAGAGTTCCTTTGAAAAGATTTTATAAATCCAATAAAATTATAACACCAAAGTACATTTTGTAAATTGTACTTGACACTTCCTCCTTCTTCAACTTTTTTCTATTTTAGTAGGAGTCGTTGTTTCTTACTCTACTCTTCTACTCATTCCTGTCCAACGCATCTTCTTCACATAGTTCTTCCTCTCTCAAATCTTCCTGTACACAGTCCTTCCATCTTTCCATTGGCCGTCCTCGTACTCCCGGTATTGAAAGTTTCAAACTAGAGGTGAGACTGTAACTGCAAGTCACTTGTGAAGAACACTATGATTTACACTACTTTTTAATCCTATGCTTCAATTAGAATTTTTTTTTGCATATATCTGCTGTTTCTATGGTAAATAGCAAAGCTGACTGATTTTTGAAAGTTAATCTCTTTATAAATCTATAACTCTATATCTATTGAATATGAAGGAAAATGTATAATTAAACTGTATAGCGAATAATAGCCGATACAGACGACAAAAATTAATGATCATTAAGATATAGTATGCTTACCTGAAGTTGAGACTGATGACAGATGTCAAAATTGTGTCTATTAACAAACCAAAAAATACTGAATGTAGTAAGCACGAACTACTTATTGTATTGTACTCGTACAGTACAAAACAATAAGTAGCAAGTGCTTATTACAGTCAATATTTTCCGGTTTTTTAATAGCCGCAATTTTGACATTTGTCAACAGTATCACTTTAAGGTACACATATTATAGCTAACCGTTAATGATCATTAATTTTTGTCGTCTGTCTAGGTTATAAGATTCATCATCAAATAAGTCATTGAATAAGAGAAAAATATCGCATCGATACCATAACACAAATGAAGGTATTTATTCTAGCTGTCATATTTTGATGCGATATTTTTCTCTTATTCAATGAATAAGCTATTCGAAGATTTATTTTATGTTGGTGAATACGGGCATAAATGTCGAAAAATTATATTTATGCATTTTTTCAAGAAAAGCTGTTAAAAACTTTAAGTATAGGAACTTCCGGTTGACCAATTATAAACAAAATCTAATCAGCTCGTCATATGGATGTAAAGAAGAAGAATATGAAAGAATATTAATTTTTAGAATTCTAGTTTTGGAGTTATCGTCGGAGAAAAATTTGTTATACAAACACGGACAGACGGGCATACAGACATCATCGTAAAACTAGTAAAATCGTATTTTAGGGACCCTAAAACGTGACCAAAGACAATACCTTCCTTACCTAACGGCGACGTAAGGTAAAAACAGTTATTGAAATAATATCTGATAAAAGATAAAAGCAATGTATTTAATGAGTCTTTTCCGGTGCCAGATTTGAAGAAATGTCGCTGTATAATTTTTATTTAAATGTAAAATTAAATTTTTTAAATGCTCCGGTTGATGCGATGAGCTTAAAGATAATGTCTGAGACATCGCGAACAAAGGAGCGTCGCGACGATATGAAACATAGGAAGATAACACCGGTCGTGTACAAGGGAACTCTAATATCCTGCAGCTGCCATTTGTATGGACCAATGCTCTTAAAGGTATGAATATTTTATAACTAACCTAACACTTAGTAAATGTAAAGAGAGAGCTACATAGACATACTGTTATCTACAAAATTGCTGTTCTTGTGTTTAGCGTACATTTGGAGGTACATATTGTAGAATAATATGTACCCATCCTGCGGAATATTTCTGCGATATTATCCCTTCAGTCTCCTTAGATGTTTTGTAATGAATTCAATGTATATAATAAAGAATGATGAGGCTAGCACATTATTTCGCATAAATAAATAAATATATCATCACGGTATACTACCCATTTCTGGGTGTGCCAATCTGTTGTATCACAGATATATGTAAGGATGACATATATGTTTACTGCGCGGGCGCTTACCAGGCGTGACCTCCCGGGCATTCAATCCTGAGGTGGAGAGTGCACCACAGGGGTCACTTCTGTGCCATTTAAAATTCGAAATATTTGGAATATTCTTAAATGCCACTAAAAATAAACTGAAATTTTATATTATAGAGATGGCCGTACAGCCGCAATGAGTTTTTTAGATGACCACTTCAGAAAATAATAGATATTGCGACACTAGCCTACTTAAAAAAGTTGAAAAAATCATTCACCAGAAAATATGGTTATCGTATATTGAAGTATAATATACTGGAATGAGCCAGGATGCGAGACTGCAATAGTAGACGTTTTCGTCGATCGGTTTGATCCAATGCAATTCTGAAGCGTTCGTAAAGTCAATCAGGTTAATTTGACGCGTTCGTAAACTCACTCCAATCAGTCGGACCGAGCGATACGATCAAAAATTTTCAACCCTGATCCATGTGCACTAGTACAGATTTCGTGCTCAAATTAAAAATTGTAAACATTTGTTTCAGAAAATGTATTTATTTAAATGTTTCTGATTATAAACATTGCAAATTCCGAAGAAAATATGGCAGTTCGCACTTTCTGAAGTCTTTATGAGTTATTACGAACAAATAAAAGGCCACATGAAACAATTTCCGATCGAAATAATCTAAACAAATGTTTCAAGTGGTCATTCAATCTCACTTAAATAAATAAATAAATATATCATCACGGCATATTACCCATTTCTGGGTGTGCCAGTATTTACAACACAAGTATACATCGTTAAGGATGACCATATATTTTACTGTGTGGGCGCTTACCAGGCGTCACCGCACGAGCACTCATAGCTGGCGTGGAGAGTGCACCAGACACTCAGGCACGCGGCCACGGAACCCCATGTTGAGTTGTCGTATATAAAAACTACAGAAACAAGCACTATTTTGTTATCCATTTTAACAAGATAAACTTCTTCTTTAACCCCAGATTTAAACATAAAAATCATATACAAATGTGATGTCACATATCTGTGACGTCATCGAACAGATCCGTCTGATAGCTCCGACCTCCGACTGTCTTTACGAAAACGCCTAGTAACAAAACAGGATGAGACCGACAGCAACTTATACGCACTGGTACATCAGCCCTACATTCTGTGTAAAATGAAATAAATAAACAAAATAAAATTATAATAATTCTATATTATGTCAATATCAACAAATTAATATAAAAATTAAGTCGCAATAAGAGTTATTGCGTAAATCCGAAACCTCAGGCACGCGGCTGTGAGACCCCATGATTGTACTTCGTTGGCTATTTAGAAATTCTCAAATATCTGAAACAGAAATTGTGCGTATAATAAAGGAGACGTCTCTTTGCAATAATTATTACTCGTATTATCAATTAAATTAAAATAATATTTTTATATTTTCCGGAAAAACAAAACTGATGTTGAAATATCAAACTATACATTAAATTAGTACATAACGAATGCATGGGAATCCTTGACTAATTCAATTAGTCCCGGCTATAGTATGTAAATAAACGTTAAATTTGATTATACGTGTGTGTAAATATAAACAAACAGTTAACAGCTTCACTAGTTGTACATGAACAAACCAACATTAAGTCGATTAATGCCCGGTCGCACCGGTTTCACTTAAATTTTAATTGTTCCTTAAATTGACAATATCGTATCGAAACGAAACATGAAATGAGTAATTGAATATTGCTGCCAAAATTTCGATTTTAATTTTTTAGTTTAAGCCTAGCTTAAAATTTAAGTGTCAGCGCCCAGCGGTACAATTGGGCAATAGGCCCATAAACCATAACAAAAAATAATAAAATGTGTACTTTATCCTTAAAGTATAAATGGCACTTAAATTCTTATTTACTTGAAAATTACTAATAGAATTCCATAACCCTGTTTAAATTTACCGCCTTCTTTTGCCGCGCTGTTCACTGTTCTCTTCTTGCTTGTGTTGCGACAACTCGTACTTAACCTTAGAAAAGTAGTTCTAGGTTTTTTCTCACACTTTCCGGTCAGTATGTGACGCTCACTGAGTAAAATATTTACCAGTTTTTAATACTATTTTAATGTAATTTATATCTAATATTTATATAGTCAAAATTCCTTTTAATAACATGTAATTCAGTATAGAACTTAAACTTTAACAACAACAAATTTGAATGTTTCTGAAATTATCAATTTGGCAAGTGATTACACCAGTTATAACTATTTGTAAGTACAACTAGATTTATTCTGTTTAACTTAACTTCACAAAAGAAATTATGTACATTTTAGTTTCCCTGATGAAGTTACAAAATATATAACGAAAGATTGGAATTTAAATAAAATTAACTACTTCATGGAATAACAACAATATATTTCCTAACAATCACCGCCGAGAAATCCGTTAATACATTTTATCTATTATTATTATTATTATCATTATTATTATATTTTAAAATTTATATCATTTTATTTGTAGTTACCTAAAATCTATTTTATTTTAAAGTAAGGGCTGTAATTTAATTTTTATGTTTTGACAAAATGTTATTTACATATTGAAATGAACAACTCAAGTGCAAAAATATCAATAATAAAATTTTTGGAACTGAGATGAATTTAATGGCGTCGTTGTTCGTTGTAGTAACAAAAAGTCTGCTTGAAACTCGGGATTCAAAATACACCTGATTGCTAAGTTCTAGTTCTCATATAAATATGTTGACAACACTGACAAATGGAACAACAATCTTCGTCCTAATGAGTTAATACAATCAGGTATTTGTCCTTTTGGAAAGAATACGCATTTTTGATTCTTTAGCTGATATTGTTCTTCCGGAGGTACAATATATTTTCATGTCCTAATAACATGGAAATCTTTGCTGCCAAAATATCGAGTTTTTTTTTTTTGTATAATTCAATAAATTTTTGCTTGTAAGTTGGATTTGGATGATGTATTCTTATAAAACTTATAAAACTGGCATTTAAGTAGGTCAGAGTATTTCACAACTTCGAGTACAAATTAAATGCATGGTATAAACCAAAACAAATAATAAAAGATTAATCAACATAAGTCCGATCTTTAATAGTTTCCGAGAATAAGGCAGCGAAAGATGAGTTGTAGCGGAGTTTACCACAGTTTTGTATGCAACTTTTAATGCTGAATAACTTTGTACTCTGTAGTTTTTGTCATGAACAAGAGATGAAAAAATTGCGTAAAACCACGGTGTATAAATATAGACAACCCAAATTGTTTTGTGATTTTTCAATATGTCAGCACAACATTCTACAAGTGACATGAAAATCAATCAGATATGAAATATATTCTTATGGCATAAATTAATATATATTATAAAATACTGGGGAAGGTTGTACAATTCTAAATAATTCTTATAAATAAAAAATTATTGACTTTATACTTTTATTTGTAGGATACATTTGAAACATTTTGTTTATAATATGTAGGTTAAACCTTGAAATGTACATTGTACTATATTTTTAAATAAAATATTATTTTTGAAACTAAGTACCTACATATATTAAAAAATATGATGTGGCCAACACAAAACCTCCCGCTATTTAATTTTTATTAATTTAAATACATACCTACGTATTTATAAACTCTGCAAACTATTCCATTGCATAAAACTATTGCTTTATTTACTATTTTCTTTTTAAAATGTCACTATTATTAATTTGAAGTGATTATTTTTTTGACAGTGACACTTACTGTCAGTTACATTCATTTGAAATATGAACTATGTAACAAAGGAATTGTGTTTTTCTTAGGCTTCGGGACTTGTAAAAAATAATTATTTTTATATTTATCTGTAAAGTATATAGAAAAAGTATTAATGTATTCCTGTAGAAAATTCAATAATCTTTGATTTTCATAACGACAAAATCCAAAAAAATGGCATTTAATGGTATTTTTTGAAGAAAAACCATTATGAGCTTCAGGTAAAGTGTCATTTCCGGTTATCCCATTTACACCAAAATCTAATGGCTTCTTTTCACATAAGAATAGGGTATAAATACAAGGTTTCAGAATTTTCTGAATGATAGTATTTGAGTTAGAGCGAAGACAAAATCCCTACACATACACACACACACACACACACACACACATACATGCATACATACACACACACATACACACACACACACATACACACATACACACATACAGACATCATCGTGAAAATGTTAAATTTGGATTCTAGGGACCTTAAATCTCGATAAGTGATTTTTAGCACGATCCCTATACCTCCCTTACAAAGGGTAGCGGGAGGTAAAAATATAAAAAATTATTGATCTCGATAAGATATAGTCGAGAACCGGGTGGCTTCCAATTGATTATCCTAGTTAAATTTCTTGTCTTTACTTACAACAAAGGCAAAAACTACATAAACTGGAGCACCATCATATTGTAATTTAATGTACATGTTATATTAAAAAAACATACTTACAGGTTTTTTTTATAAAATTGATGAATTATGTGAAAATGAATATTTATTAATGTTTAAATGCAACCAACTATTTAAACAGCATAGCGAGAGCGACAGCAGTATTTATGGGCGTAGAGAAAAATATATTATCGTCATGTAGAATTTAGAAACACGCAGTTCGGTCCACCGATCATAGTTAATCGTCTTCTTAGTATAAAGTGCAGGAGCTAATAGCTCTTGGATTATATTATGTAGACATTATTTATGCAAAGACAACAAAGTGATCCGCTTATCTTCGGCGAAAAGCAAAACGTGGCGGTGGCGCTATGAAGGTAGCGCGTTATCGGATATATTTCTTTTTCTTTTTAAAGTATGGAGGAAGTATTTAAAAATTGGATGTTTACCAGAAATCCACTTTACTCCAACTTACTTTTTCTTCTCTAGAATTCTTGCCAACTTTACTATCAGGAGTTTATGAAGCAGTCCAACTAAATTGTTTGTCAAATTAAGGGTATTTTACTGTGACTATTAATCTTTAACATATTTGAAATCTGCTGAAATATATGAAATATTACGTTGCTGTGCATTTATTAGAAAAACCTCAAAAGAATTACGGTGGTAAAATATTTATTTATCTGTGTTTGCTCTTATGTCTTAACATTTCTTAGCTCATTTCTTTTGAGTCTGTTATTAAAAAAATCAGTAAATGTTTGAAAGCACCAAAAAAGACATTGATTTCTTTTTTTGTATCTTTCTGTAATTTGTACTATATATATTTTCTTATTGTTTATTGATTAGATTTGCCATTACGAACGGATGCTACAATGAACAGTTTTTCAGATTCTTCATATTTTTGACGAGATTAGCGGTATTTCTGATGCGTGTAGTATATGTACTTATCTATAATTTTAAATATTTAATTAATAATAAAATATGAAATATTGAATATACTTCTCAGAAAGAGGCTTCAGTAATGTATCCGGATTTTTGACACTGACAACTGACATTTTTCTGTCATTTGTAAACAATTTAATTCTTTAACAGGTTTCCTTGGAGTTATTTGGGCTGTTAGATTCATTACAACGGATTATATATATATATATATATATATATATATATATATATATATATATATATATATATATATATATATATATATAATTAAATTGGGCTTTAGTTTTATAGAATTTCAGAAGTCGTTCTTCTAACATGCACACATTCACTCATACATACATTTTTAGCATGAATCCAATACCTCTCTTAGCGAGAGGAAAAATTGATTACCTATTAACTAAAATATTGATAAAAATGCATTGATATCATATACATATGTATTTTATTTAAAATAATATATATCATTCATAATATGAGTAGCAAAAATAGTATTTTTGTTAGTTTCTTTATGTGCTATAATGTGAACGTACATAGTACGATATTTCATAGAATGTTTACAGTAACGGATTTAACAGTCCATTAATTTTGTACACATTGAACAACGATTCTATTGAATTTTTTATCGTCATTAAAGGCAGTATATACATACAAGTGATGTGTAGGTACTTCTAACAGCAAATTATTTAAAATTTAATAGATATCAATAACAAAAAAAATCTGTTGTGGGCAGCACAATACCTCTCGCCAAATATTGTTTTTATTGTATTTAACATGTCCGCTGCACACATACAATTCTAATTATATCTATTTTTCATTGTATGAAAAAGTTCCTAAATATCAGAGATTCTTCCAATTCATTAACTAGATTGGCGGTATTTCTATTAATGAAACAATAAGATAGATTAAATGTACTTTCCAGAAAAAGTTTTCAGAATGTCACTAAAACTGTTGATTTTTGACACTGACATCTGTCATTTACAAACTATGTTATAAACATTACTATGTTATAAACATTTGAATTTGTCAACTGGTTTCCTTATGCCTTAGCCTCTACGATGTACTACTACTACTACTACTACTACTACTATTCTATATATTACAGTGCTTTATCTCTAAATCTATAGAAAATATAATAAAAATTTTGAATGTATTACATGGAGAATTTTATGCTCTTCAATATTTGTAATAAGAAAAATTTTCAAAATATTATATTTAGAAGATTATTTTAAAGAAATTATTACTTCTGGTTGTCCAATTGTTACCAAAATCTAATCAGCTCTTCCCAGGAATGTCAGATTGAGGAAACTGCAGTTAAATATTTTTTTATGTCTTATAGTATTTGAGAAACCGTGGTCCTAACATCCACACACACATCCACACACACACACACACACACACGCGCGCGCACAGACATCATCGTAAAAATGTTATAATCATATTATAAGGATCTTATCCACTAAAATCTGGATATGCGAATTTTAGCATGATTGCAATAGGTACCTCTCAAGGTAAAAACAAGTTGACTAAAACTTTTATTACCAATAAACTACTCGTACGTACTACCTTTGATTATATACTTCTATTAGTACAATGTAAGTGTACTGTGTAACCAATATTTTGCTTCAAGGTTCTTAAAAAGAATAATTTTGCTTATAATAACGGAACATTTTATTCGATTTTGATGAAATTTGAAAAAAAGGCTTTATTTTATAACATCTATTATTTTGTTATTATTTTATTGACATCTAATATTTACAACAATTGTTCAAAGTGACGTCCTTGTAGTTGAATGCAGGCTTCGGCTCTGCGTAACAGTGATCACCGATCTCGTTCAAAAAGTCCCAGGGTCCCGGGGTTTCTGAAATTGTTCTACAACTATGCTGTATGCGACGCTGTAGTTCCCCGATATCCTGAACTTCTGTTTCATATACCAAGCTTTTCAAGTGACCCCACAGAAAGAAGTCTCGAGGATTCAGATCCGGCGAACTTGCTGGCCAAGCTACATTAAATTAACACAATAAGTATTAAGCTTAAGCAAACTGACACTTGTCTAATAACTTGGATTTTTGTTTTCATGGAATACCGGATTCAAATGCATTGTAGCTTGTAGCGCGCGAGAACATAATCCGCTTTTATCGAAAAAATTTAACACCCTGTAACTTGAAACGAATCAAGGTAGGGCAAAAGTTTAAAGGACTTTTTTTCTTGTTTTTATTACTAAAACACGTTCACGTATTTGTGACATATCATGTTGTTACACCCATATATATACAGTCAAAACCGGTTACAGCGACACCGCTTCGAACGACGTATCGGATATAACGACGAAATGTAAAGGTCCCGTCTTAATTCCATATAAATACCTTACCTAAACTATCGCTAAGTACGACATCGCTTATAACGACATATTGTCTATAGCGACGATGTTTATCACAGTTGCATCAGCTATAGCGTCCAACAGAAAGTTTTGTTCGTTATTCAGTAATATCATGTCAGTGTTTCTAATAACACGCCACGAAACGCATCGGTTGTTATAAGTAAACGTTATCAATATGTCACAGAAAAAAAGAAAAGTGTCTAGCATTGAAGAAAAATCTTACATAATATGGCGATTAGAAAACGGAGAACCAAATATTACCATAGCAAAGGAATGTGATGTATCACATTCAATAATTTCAACCATTTGGAAAGACCGAGTGAAAATTATTATCTCTTTTAAAAGTCAAGCGTGCCAGATCATCTGAACATACTGACATTGAAGAAGCTTTACTCAGATGGTTTAAGCATTGAAGAAATAATAATGTACCTATCAGTGGCTCCCTTCACATACATACATGTGTAATCGGTTATAGCGACTATCGGTTATAGCGACCGTAATCGGCGGTCCCTTCGAAGTCGTTATAACCGGGTTTGACTGTATATATACATATATTCAATAGTAAACTTATCTCTCTTTGTTTAATTTGGGATATCTATTACGGTTCACACAGAAAAAAATAAAACCTGAGTGACTGCACCGTGAAATTTTTAATATAAATTTCATCTGGCAGTCAATTAGTTGTTGGACATTTGGATAGACTACTAGATTATTATTATTTATTTTTTTCTGAAGTTTAGTTAAATCGTCATTTTAGCCTCAGGAATCTGTGGTTATGCCATTTTCATGTTCCCCTTTAATTTTATTATATGTTAACCATTGTATATATTTTTCTACGTTATTTATTACATATCTTTATACATTTCAATATCATTTTTAGTTAAAAAAATTCACGTAGGTAAGTTAAGAACTGTTTTTGTCCGTAATATTTGTAGAATGATTGTGAATAATTTTGTAGCTCCTGAAGAAGGCACATGTGGTGCCGAAACTAGTTGAGGCCGAAAATGAATTCCAGTAGTGTTCCTTTGCCCATCAAATTTGCAGTCAAGAAGTCTAAGAAACCTCTGTTTAATAAATATGTTTATCAACTGGAACTTAAAAGCCTTATTTTCTATCTACAATTCATTTTATGCGTTTATTACATTATTATTAGTGGTGGGATCCGGATCCGGATAGTTTCGGTTTCGGTCTCGGATCCAAATCTCAGTATCGGATTTTGAATTTGGATCTGAGTATCGGATTTTGGATCCGGATCTGAGTATCGGGTTTTGGATCCGAAGCTGAGTATTGGATTTTGGATTCGGATCCGAATATAAGTATGAGTATCGGATTTTAGATATAGAATTTCAGTATGCGTATCGGTTCTCGGATTCGAGTACCTATTCTCAGTATTGAACCAGATGATAATATTTGAATGTATATTATCATGGAGTCACAAAACCAAATAAATTTGATTATGAAATAATCCACTATACATTTTTGTTTGATGTAGTTAATAGTCGGTATATTTTCGATGTTAAACTTTTAGCATCCGCTAAGAAGATATAAATAAATAGGTATTTCGACACCTGCAATGAACCTGTAACCATTATTTCTCAAATTTAATCTCAATCGTTTCCTTTGAAGTATTTGTTATATTAAATGTTAAAATTTTAGAACTACAGAATTTTCAATATTCTAAGAAATATCCTTCTTGTATTTGTACCAACTACCTGGCTATTTTAGAGGGGTATTATAAAATTTATTGCTGATTACAGACCGCTGTCTCTACAACCGTCTACATTCAAATGTTTGCCTTTACATTCAAAATGATGAAACGGATCCAGAATTAAAATTAGGATCCGGATCCGTGAACAACACATCGAATCCGGACCCGAATGGGATATGGTACCCAAACTAGGATTCGGATCCAAATCAGGATCCGGATCCAAATCTGAATTAAATTTACGGATATCCACTTCAATATCCGAAGATCGGATATCCGAGGAACTGGATATTTTAAAATCCGGGTACTCGGATCCATGTTTTGTCGGATCTTCACAGCACTAATCATTATACGTATAAAGTTCCACACTGTACTCACAATAGATGACAGAGAATTTTGATTAATCTGGACTGAAATACTTTGCTTATGTTTGACGCTGATTATATTGCAGTTATATTAGTAGATAATTAGTACAATCATCATTTAAATTGGAACTTGTTAGTTCTGTTGGATTGGTTCAATAAATAAATAAATAATCTTGATGTTTATTTATCAACGAATATAGATATAGAACGTTAACAAGATTTGATGATGATTATTATATTGTAGTGCGCTGCTACATAATATGCATAAATTTGTCGTGAAATTGTGTGAATAACAGCAATTAATCAGTTGCATGTGGCAACAAAAGTGTTTGTGTGCTGTATGTTGCCGCTTATTTTTCATTTATATGTGTAGGAACTAGGAACACAAAAGAACTTCATATTTGCATAAGATTTCTTCATTCATTTTTCTTACATATAATGGATTTATTCCTGTACCACACTGGATGTTATTCGTATGTAAAATTATGCTAATTATGACAGGTTTAAAAAGCAACGATTTAATTTGCATATTTGATACATACGAACGTACTCGTGTTCTATTCTCGTACAAATGTAAACAAGCACTTGAACTTATTTTCTTACACATTTTATGTTTAGTTTCATACAAAAATTATATCTGGCTTTGTTACTTTCTTCAACGTAGCACTACATACTTATTTTATATTAAGTAGTTCACTTTGAATGAATAAAGTAAATCTTCCAAACATTTACATAAGGATGAATACTACGTTGTGTCACAGGACGAGCTAGCGCTATCTTTATTTTAAAAACTATTCATGTATTATAAAACGAGACTATTGAAAATTCTCGATTATACGAAGCGTGTTGCCTGGAAACACCATGAGACCGAAGGTCGAGGGGTATTTCTTTAGGCAACACGTCGAGTATTTTGAGAATTTTCGATTATCGAGTTGTATACAGGTAGACTATATCATGAATAAAAATCTGTTCTGGCCAGTACAAGACCTCTCGCCATTTCCATATTAGGCTATATAAGTATTGTATTGCACTTCGCTATCAAACCGTCGTTTTATAACAAAAAATTACAGAACTTTACCCAAATATTGTTTTTTATTGTATTTAACATGTCCTCTGCATACATATAATTCTAATTATATCTATTTTTCATGTATGAGGAAGTTCCTAATTGACAGAGATTCTTCTAATTCATTAACCAGATTGGCGGTATTTCTGATGGATATATCCATTTTACCTAAAATTTTAAATATTTAATTAATAAAACAATAAGAAAGATTAAATGTACTATCCAGAAAAAGCTTTCAGAATGTCGCTAAAACTGTTGATTTTTCACACTGACATCTGTCATATACAAACTATGTTATAGACATTTGAATTTGTCAACTGGTGTCCTTAGTGCCTTAACCTCTGTGATTAGATTTGTCTATATATTACAGTGCCTTTATCTCTAAATCTATACTAGATATAATAAAAATTTTAAATGTATCAAATGTAGAATTTTATGTTCTTCAATAATAGTAGTACCTAACAGAAATTTTCAAAAAATAATATTTAGAAGATTTTTGTAAAGAAACTATTACTTCCGGTTGTCCAATTGTTACCAAAATCTAATCAGCTCTTCCCAGGAATGTCAGATTGAGGAAACTGCAGTTAAATATTTTTTTAAGTCTTATAGTATTTGAGACACCGTGGGTCCAACATCCACATATCCACACATACCCACACACACACACGCGGACATCATCGTAAAAATGTTACAATCGGATTATAACGTGCTTATCCACTAAAATGTGGATATGCGAATTTAGCATGATTCCAATACCTCTCTTAGCGAGAGGTAAAAAGTAAATTGTACAAAGGAGGCAAACCTTAAAAGAGAACGCCTGGTAACCCTATGTTCATAGCCTACTTCGAATTAGTTTTTTTTTTTTTCTGAACACACTGTATTAGAAATGAATTGTGAAAAGATTATGTCAGCCATCGGAATTCGCACCCAAGACCTTCATTTTGCTAGAGTTACACTCTTACCAACTAAGCTATTGCCACGATGGCTGAAATGATCTTCGACTTGGCGTACTGCTATTACATCCCTCATCCCTCTTTTCCGTTTTACTCAGGTGTCGCGATAATAAGTACAATAATTCTATAAAGCTTCAAAGTATAATTCAATAATTATATTGAATTTTTAATTGGTAAAAATTTGACAAAATTGGTGACAGTGATGTTACAATTATTATACGTTCAAGACATAATGAGCTGAATTCAGCACTCTTCTTTAACTAATAAAGCTTATCTAAAAATAACAAAATAAAAAGAGACTTATGTAACAATACATTAATAAGAAAAGGATGCAAGCTATTTCCATGGTTACTATACAGTGTCCCACACTCTATCTTCAGTGTAGCGGAGATAGCCAATGTTATTCTTATGGACGTTTTCTGTACCATGTTGCCAATTTTTCAATGTAATCTAATATTGAAACATTCATAAATTTTCATTGCTATACCAAAATTAGTTAACACTGTACAATTTAAGTTTTATGAGGGTGTCTTATTTATCCAAGGGCTTATTCTATTCGTCCGAAATTTGTCTGCAATTACAAATAGTTTTATATAAGTACAGGGCCGCGAAAAGATGCGTTGGAACCGGGATGTAAAAAACATGCTGAAGCTATTTGTACCTGTAATAAGTAATATGTCAATACAATATTTTAAAACCGCCCGGCATACTAATCTTGATTAAATGCATTATAGATTAGAATATTGAAATATTATAAATTCAAATTGGAGATTATAAAGAAAAAATAAAGACTTATGAACTATATAAAATATATGCAGTATATCTTTTTATACCCTACTAATATTTTGAGTTTGTATTATTTTATATTTTTTTGTAAATTATTAAACAGACCAGATTATTATTTAATTTAATTTTTTTCTTTTCACCCACCTGTTTAGATACACTGAAAGTACACCAGTCATAAATACATTCAATGAAGTACCCAGAATATTTCATCTCTTTTTGGGCATCTATTGTTCTCTTTGTATCTTATAGACTTCCAGCAGGTAAATATCACTATGCTAAAGAACAGTGCTGAATTCGACCCAATGTCATTTTTATGTTCTTATTGTGGTTTGTAGTGTATATTTCACATTTTAACATAAACAGAGATCTATTATTCGATAATATTCAATTATTTATTACTCCTATATCATTTTGACTACATCTTTCAATGAATCATAAAACGAAACTGGCATTTTGAACGTAACAAAATATACATAAACGCAAACTCATCTATAATTCAGAAAAATCGATAAATCAAAACGTCTATAATTCGAAGGAGTGTTCTCTTTCTTTCCAATTTGACTTAGAGGTTCAACGGTATTATAATAAAAGCATAAATAGGGCTGGTTTAAAATGCATTTAATTTATAATTTAGATTTTAAAATATGAAATCACTTAAAACGCATACAATGGTTTATGAACGATTTACAAATTTAGAAATTTTAAAATTTAGATTTGGAATATATTTTATATTTCCAAATGTGAATTTCAAATTCAACCAATCACAAGAGAGAACTATTAAACATGGCGGTAAGGAATAATTTTGCTCCGTCAGCTGTCTTTTCTGTTTTTGAGTTGTTGAGATTTCGAATATAGATTCACAGGAACAAATTGATATTTTGTTTTTTGTTAATAAGTCGTATTCGCGAACATCGTAATTTGTACAAGAAAGCAAATGAATTGTACAATAATAAAAACGTAGGCGTAATTTCAATGCAACGAGCAATAGCAAGGAATTAAATACACGAACTTTCATTAGAGTATATTTGAAGAATTGTTCATGGTCTTGTTATTTCACTTTCAGAAACAAACTATGATACTGCCCGTTGACAAATCAATGTATTCATAGGCCTAACAACGGCCTAAGAGATCATCTACATTTTTTAAGTTTGGGTTTGTTTTATTTCTTTATTTTACAAACCAACAATAGTAAAAAACATTTCTGATATTATTAAAAAATCGTATTGTCCATTAGCGTCTAACAAATTAATGGATATGAAAATAAAATTGTAACCTTAAATCTGAACTGATAACTGGTGAAACGTCAAACGACAAGCAGTGACAAGTCACGTGACAGATATCGATTGGTCAGATCCAGAATTTGAAAATCGAACATATAGTTCAGTTAACGGAAGCTGAAAAAGAAGGGGACCCTACAAAAAGTCGGGTAGTTTTGAATTTTTGATATGTTGTATAGAACAGTTGGTTAGTGAAAAATCCAAGTTTCCACAATCCTCCTTCCCTGTCTTGTAAAAACCACCGAAAATAGTTACTTTTTTAGTTCATTGCCTATAACTTCTTTCTGGTGAATTTTATCGCAAAGAAAGTTATTTGCTGATTTGTAGAGGATAAAATTTCCTGCAAATTAATTATGTAAAGTTATTTGTACGATTAATAGCAACGGAGCTATGAAATTGACAAAAAAAAAAAACTAAAATTGCGTACTTAGCAAAATTTTGAGTTTCACTTTACATCGCAATAGCTCCGTAACACATCATTTTAGCGTAAAAGTCGTCATAATCAATCTTGTAGAGTATTTAATTATCAATAAAATTAATTATTTTTTAAAGGTAAATGCAACGGAGTGGGGGTCAATTTACGAAAAACGATAAAAATTATTATGTTTAATTCATCTGTAAAATTTTCTTTCGATAAAGGAATCGTAACTAGTCTGTGCAACAAATAGCTATAAATAACGGATATAACGTAAATATTGTGGACCGATTATTAGAAAACAAAATGAAAACCTCGCTTTTAATAAACTTTTATGCCGTACAACCTAGTCCTAACAACAAATATTTCACTCGGTTCAACTTTGTAGGCAAAATCAATAGAGATATTAAAAATAAATTTAGAGACACCAATATTAAACCGGCCTATTACAATAACAATACTCTAAGTAAGCTAATTAACAACAAAATTTATACAAAAAATGTTCTAGACAAATCAGGTGTATATGAAATCCAGTGTGACATGTGTGAATATAAATATATTGGTCAAACGGGTAGAAGTTTCCTCATTAGGTTTAATGAACATATGAGATCTTGGAAAAATAAAAAATCAGATTCTAATTTAGCCACACATCTTTTTGAAAACAACCACAACTGTTCAATAAAAAATTTAAAAATTTTACATTTAGAAAAGAAAGGTTCGAAATTAAATTTCTTGGAAACATTTGAAATAGACAAAGCCATTAAACGCAATGAGAAACTGATGAATGACCAAACAGATGTTCTCCACTCGGATATTTTGGAAATATTATCGAAAGGGAATTTTTGTTGATCCCTTAAGATGGTATTCCCAAGACCCCAAAAATTAGTTTAGAATCTTATACCTGTATCTTTGTATATATATTCATGTAGTTCTCTTGTACATTTCTCAGTCTTCTGAAGATGGCGTAAAAGCCGAAATCGCGGTAAAGATAATAAACTTTATTTTGTGAAACTTAGCCTAGTGTTAATTATTTTACCTTATTAAAATGTTTCACCTAGTGCCAACGACGGATTCAATCAATCAAATTTTTCTACTACTCTTCACCTAAGAATTATGTTCGTAGAATCCGTAATACGTTAATTCCGCATCATAAAATTAAGTATAGTGTCGAAAACTGGAGGGACAACGTTGTTTCACTAAACTTGAAAAAAAAAAACACTTTTCTGTATTTTTTTGTAAAGTGACCCCCACTACGTTACAAGATTGACTATGGGGACTTTTACGCTAAAATGATGTGTTACGGAGCTATTGCGATGTAAATTAAAATTTTGCTAAGTACGCAATTTTAGTCATTTGTGTCAGCTTCATAGCTCCGTTGTAGTTAATCATACACAATAACTTCACATAACTAGCTTGCAGGAAATTTTGTCCTCTGCAAGTCGGCAAGTAACTTTTTTTTGTGCTAAAATGCAACAGAAAGAAGTTATAGACAATAAACTGAAAAAAGTGCCGATTTTCGGTGGTTTTTACAAGATGGTGGAGGAGGGGGGATTGTGGAAATTTGGATTTTTCACTAATCCACCATTCTATACATACAACATATCAAAAATTCAGAACTACCCGACCTTTTGTAGGGTAAAATGATTCGTTCACTGGATTAATAAACCAGAGAAAATTGTAAATTTTAAATCAAAATTTCTATATGCAAATTTATAAATTAAATTAATCATCCCGTGGCCGAGTGCCTGAGTGTCTGGTTGCGAACCCGGGGGAAATGGGTTCGATCCCGACAGACGCCAAATATTTCCAATTTTAAATGGCACAAAAGTGACCCCTGTGGTGCACTCTCCACACCAGCTATGAGTGCCCGTGAGGTGACGCCTGGTAAGCGCCCACAAGGTAAAATATATCGTCATCATTACCGATGTCTACATGTGTTGTAGAGACTGGCACACCCAGAAATGGGTAATATGCCGTGATGATATATTTATATTTATTTTATTTATTTTAAATTAATCATAAACCAGCTCTAAAGTAATAAGAAGTAAAATTTATGTTTGCGTGTACATTGCAGACTTAGTAGTAAAAGTTCGTGTCATTCCCAGACATTGTTGTGCATGTTAGTCTAAGTTTGTATGATGTTAACCAATTTATAATCAGATACAAATATTTCGGGTTAATAATTAGAATAGTTGAGAATTTCAGTACAATGTGTATTCTAAACAATACCCATAATGAACCAAAAGCTGTTAGATAATTCCACAATTAAATTCCATACGTCAGATAAGTTTGACCCCAGTTGAAGTAAGTTGGGAGTTTCTTATCGATCAAGTAGTTTAGGCAGTTGATTACATATTGTCTGAATAATTATATATACGTAAGACGTTTCTATGGCAAATGGATTCGCCTTCGCCGACATGTGTTGCTTCGGGTTCGAGTTGCTTTGCTTGTTATTACATTACACGTAAACACGCTCTTAACAGCGCTGTGCAAAAGTGGATTGGCAACTGAAATTACATGATTATTAACAACAATTAATCCACACCGCTTGCAAACATATTAGTAGGTGTGTTGTAGTAACAAGTTCCATTAGGTTCTGTCAATCATCTTACGGATGAGTAATACATAGATTTTTTGTGTATTTTACAAATAAAATACTTAAATAATAATTTCAGGTCTTAAGTTCCATATATTTATTTCGAAAGTGTACAAAATTATATTTGAACGTTTAGCCCGTCTTCAGCTATATAAAAAATATTGTTACAATTAGTAATGATATAAAATATACAATGATTTCAACTCACCAAATGGTAAAAAATAAAAAAAAAATCTGTTGTGGCCAGCACAAGACCTCTCGCCATTTCCATATTAGACTATATAAGTATTGTATTGCACTTTGCTATCGAACCGTCGTTTTATAACAAAATATTACAGGACTTTACCCAAATATTGTTTTTTATTGTATTTAACATGTCTTCTGCACACATATAATTCTAATTATATCTATCTTTCATTGTATGAGGGAGTTTCTAAATGTCACAAATTCTTCCAATTCATTAACCAGATTGGCGGTATTTCTGATGGAGATATGCATATTACCTATAATTTCAAATATTTAATTAATAAAACAATAAGAAAGATTAAATGTACTTCGCAGAAAAATATATCAAAATGTCACTAAAACTGTTGATTTTTGACACTGAAATCTGTCATTTACAAATTATATTATAAACATTTGACTTTGTCAACTGGTTTCCTTAGTGTAGTTTCGCCTACTCGACTTGTTATATCCCGATATTCTATATATTATAGCGTCTTTATCTCTAAATTTATAGAAGATATAATAAAAAATTTAAATGTATCAGGTGTAGAATTTTGTTCTTCAAAATTAGTAATATCAAAAATTTTCAAAAATTAATATTTGGAAGAATTTTTTTTTAAAACTACTACTTCCGGTTGTTCAATTGTTACCAAAACCTTTTCAGCTCTTCCCAGGAATGTCAGATTGAGAAATCCATAGTTAAACAGTTCTTAAGTCTTATAGTTTTTGAGGAATCGTGGCTACAACATCCAGACATACACACATACACACATACACACATCCACGCACACACACAGACATCATTTTAAAAATGTTATAAACGGATTATAGGGACCTTAAATCGTGCTTAATCACTAAAATCTGGGTATACGAATTTTAGCATGAATCCAATACCTCTCTTAGCGGGAGGTAAAAATGGATTTCACAAAAGGAAATTTTATTATTTACCATTTGGTGAGTTGCAGGGGCGGCTCGTCCATAAGGGCTACAGGGCTGCAGCCCCTCCAGTATAAAATGAAAGCTGCAATTTTATTATTGCTCTTAAATATTTATATAATATTTAAAAACAACTATTTTTGGTTTGTAATAAAATATTACTCAATAGTAATTTATTTTTAAACAATATTTTTCAATAAGTCGGTGTGCTATTCGGGCTAGTATATTAAACGTCTACCTAGTGAGAATAAAGTGGTGGGGGTTATGAGTGGTTTGGGCTGCTACGATTCCAGTCCAAGCTACGTTACGTATAGAGTTTACTGATCTGTACTGTAGACGGTCTGCGCTTTAGTACGCTTTTACTACACATACATAAAGTGTAATGTTAAAGTTGTCATTATTGTGAGTTTCTTTCTTTTTAATACTAACTTTGAAGTATTAATCATCAAAAACGTTGAGAAGAACACTGTTAAATATTTGCAAAACATAAAATTTTCTCAATTGGGACTGCAGGAAAAACTTGAAATTAAAAATTTAAGTCGTCTTACACCAGATTTAAATATTTCTCAGTCCTCAATAAGTAGAGCACAGAATTATGTGCGAAAATTTAACTCTAATGTATATAACAAAAATATTAGGCTAACTGGATGTACAGAGAAAAACGTTTTCTTTTGCTTTGGCGGTGATTCATTGTGAATAAAAACAGGAGTAGCAGATTTAAAACATTTAAATGAAAAAATTAAAAAAACATGAGAAATGTGCTGAACATTTAAAAAGTGTGTGCAATCTTGGCATGTTATGAACAGTTAATATTAAAACGCAACTAAGTGAAGCTTATAGGCGAGAAATAAATAAACATAATGAAAACGAGAAAAAAATCGTGATATTTTATCTAAAATAATAGATTGTATCGTGTTTTGTGGTAATTTGAACTTCCCATGCGAGGACATGACGAAACCGAACATTCAACGAATCCCGGAGTTTTTAGAGGATTATTAGAATTTGCTGGAAAATTAGATGACAGTTTAAAAAATCGCGCAACAACCCGAGTAGTGATCTAACAATTTATTTCTATGCATGAAAGGGGAAAATATGCATTTGCACATCCCTTGAAAGAAAGTAACTTTCAATTATAAGGCATTTGACCCTGAATGAAAAAAAATCATTTTTTTCTAAATACCTGTCTGCAGCCCTCCTACTATAAATACCTACTGGCCGCCACTGGTGAGTTGAAATCATTATATATTTTCTATCATTACTAATTGTAACAATATTTTTTATACAGCTTAAGATGGGCTAATTTTTTGCCCGAAACGTTCAAATATAATTTTGTACACTTTTGAAATAAATATATGGAACATTAAAACCTGAAATCATTCGACTTCGAATCCCATGAAGGTTCCCAAAGGATATTCCAATTAATACTTAAATAATAAAAAAAGATTTTGAAATATTAATAAAATCATTATGAAAGTGGCTATGTACGTTCAAATAATTGGCTACTTTTGCCCTTACCCGTTTTAATCTAAAATTAATAGATAGATGGCGTTAATTGAAAAATTAGGTATTTAACATTGTAATTCTTATATTCAGAAAAAAGGAGGCATCAGTATGTATATAACTAAAGTAAAATATTAACAAATATAATGGACTTAGGGGTCTATTCAGAACTCAATATTTGTGTTGTCGTTATGGTTTTTATGGTTGTTATGCACTGTAAAGATTGTTAAAATCAAATTTGGTATTCTCAGTACTGAAGGTGGTTACCGTCAACAATTGTTACGTGTTTTGACAGCCTTTATCATAACGACTGATAAAACTATGTATTTATGGTTGTTATCATGTTGTTATTTCTAATATTTGACATGTGACAGATTATTACATCAATCAAATAATATTAATAATGGCCTTTCTGCTAAATATTAGCAGGATACAGTTGATTATTCGCATGGATCCTGCTTCGACTTAAATAATGATAATAAGAACGATAAAAACCGTCGTGGACGAAAATTACTATTGACGTAAATACATATTTCTTTGAAAATATTATATTCTGTGGTAGGTATTCGTGAAAACCTTGTTATGTATTCTGGTGCTGTGTGCTTTTTCTTCAATCAAAATAAAAAAAAAATCTTTCCATAACTTTTCAGTCACGTTGGGATCAGTGGTAGGAATTAACATACCCGTTCTAAATAATTTAGAAGTTTTCAAATATGACACAAATGTCATATTCTTCTTTAGTTGTTTTGGTAGAATGTTTGCATTTTAAATATAATTGGCAACACATTATTAAAAGAATATAGCGTTGACATATAAGGTTAGGTTAAGTTCATATATGCATAATGAAGTTAGCTATTGTCAAATAATCTGGTTCATTCACAAGTATTATTTTGTAAAGATTGCCAATAATACCGATGTAGGTTCTGAATTGACAAATTCATAAAGATTGTTACAAATGTCTTTATGATAACAATCTTTATATCCGTAACAACCTTTATGACTGTGTTTCTCTGAATAGGCCACTTAATTTGTTCCAAAGTTAAAATAAAATATAAACTGTGTAATAATTTCTAAATATTTAAATTTTAGTCATGAAAGTTTTGAAAGGTTTTGCGAAATTTTTAATTATAATACTCAAAAATGTAAATTGTTTTTACATTTTTGAATTTCTAAATACGTACTCTAATAACAATCATATTATTTTTATATTTTTTTATCGTTTGCGTAATGATCCCTCACCTACTTAGGTTGAGTACTCACACTAATAGCACGGGTTATTAATTTATTATTATTAATAGAAGGTTAAATATTTTACATTTTTTGTACTGTCCCTAGTAAAAAAATTAATTTCTTTTCCCTTTGTGCTAAATGAAATGTAGGATTATTAATTTTATGAATATTAAAACGTTTTCTTTTATTATTATATTTTATGGAATGGTATAGGTTATAGGAAGTACATATACTGAAGTAATAAAAATTTCTGGATTGCAGTCACAAAATTTTATTTACTAAATTCTCGGATCGACCGGTTTCGAGCTCCACATGAGCCTTCCTCAAGAGATGAGAATTATGAAAATTTTAGATACATGGCATAACAAAATACAGTGGAATCCACTTATAGTGAACTCGCTTATAATGTACACTCGCTTATAATGAACGCATACACTGAGGTCCAACTAAATACATACTTCACCTAATGTAAATCAAAACACATATAATTAACTCGTATACAGTGAAATTTCGGCATTAATGGACCAAATTTTCTTCTTGCGTTCATTATATACGAACTCGACAACTACTGTTCTGTCATCCTTTGGTGAAATTTCAAAGTTGTCATCTGGCTGGCCATACTGACTGAAGTTTGTCGTTGTAAAGCTGACGCCTTTATTCACAACAGAAGAGGTACATATTCCGCCATTTTCCATAATATGTATGTGTATTAGTCTACATTATTGGATCGTTCAGTTACTAGAGTAGAATACAATACAGATGACCCCAAAGATGATATTCCATTAAGTGAATGGTTGAAAACAAATCTGCTTATGGATATCAATGATTGATAATATGATAATATTGATAAGAAATATTAAGCACACAGGAGTTAACAGATCAAGAAATTGTAACAAAAACGCAAGTCGATAAAGGTAACGAAAAATATGAAAGCTAAGAAGAAACAAATCGTGAAGAAGTTGATGAAGAAGAACAAACAATAACAACTGCTCAGGCTTTAAAGTACACTAGACTAAAGTCACTAGATATATAAAGTACCGCAATTGGCCGCCATATTGTGTCGAGCTTCGGCGCCAAATTTAAAATGGATTATCTTGAAACGAGTGCGTTATTACAAAAAAAAATAATCGGCAGTGAATAAATCTATGAAGGCAAGTAATTAATATTGATTTTATGTTCATAATTTTTATAATATGCATACATATAAATACAAAACATAACTTATAGAAATTATAAAGAAAATAAAAAATAAGTACAATTAAGGTTAATTTTCTTCAGGTCGTTTGACATGATGACAGCGTTGACGCTAAAGTCCCCAGATATAGTGACTTTTCTAGGCACAGCCAACTACAACTAGACCCTGATTGGCCTGATTCCGCCATATTGTGTCTAAAAAACGTTCTTCTCTCTCTAACACATTGGTACAATGAATTGCGGTACTTTATATATCTAGTGACTTTACACTAGACAACTACGTTATTTTCATTGCGAAGGAACAAATAAAGAAATATATGTTCATGTAAATAAATTAGAAATTATTTTCTGAAAAAGAAAGACGTTCAAACAAAAATTACTGATTATATTAAAAAATAATAAAAAAATTATTTTGCACATAGGTACATTAATCTGCATACAAGTATAGGTTAATAAAATTTTAAAAAATAAAATATGTACTCTCTTTATTGTGAACACTCGGTTATAGTGAACCAAATACCTGGTCCCTTGAAGTTCGCTATAAGCGGATTCCACTGTATATGAAAAAAATGAAAACGTAAGTGCAACATAAAGCACATGGATTTCTTCAAAAGATAAAAGAATAAATTATATAATTCTCATCTCCTGAGGAAGGCTCATGTGGAGTTCGAAACCAGTCGACCCGAGAATTTAAAAATAAAATTTGGGACTGCAATCCAGAAATTTTCATTACCTCATCAATATATCCAGTCAAGGAACCTTTTCTATCAGTACATATACTATTTCAAATTACGTTTAAGTTATTTAATAAGATCATTGTATTTGTACAGTACTATTGTCAATACATATTGCATCTTAGGTACATTGATCAAATCATATAAAAAAATACATACAACTGTATGTTTAATAGCAATTAAAATTTAGAACTTGTTATATTTCTTGTATTTTGGAAATTACGCTTGCTAATTTTAATATTGTCTTAATAATATTAATTAATAAAAATGCCTCAAGATAGTGTTTTCGAACTTTTTTAAAAAACGAATTTAAGGAATTCTTCGGATTGTTTTATTAGTCGGAAATGTTATGCATTATTTCATTAATTATGAAAAATAACATCAATTAAATGACCGTCTCTGGAACCTTCTGCAGGCAACCGATACTTTCAAGGTAATTTTCGAAGACTTTTTCGTACATTTCGGGTGGTATCTCGGCTACAATTTGTCGGATGTTTTTTTTTAGGTGTTCCAATATTTTAGGTTTGTTGGCGTAGACACGACTTTTAAGCATAACCCCACAAAAAAAATCCTACGGCGTTAAGTCACATGATCTTTTTGCCAGCTGACTTCACCAAAACGTGAAATAATGTGACCTGGGAATTTTTCACGCAAAACATTCAACGTTGCACCCGGTGTGTGGCAAGCTGTGCCGTTTTGTTGGAACCACATGTCTGCCACATCAATATCTTCGATTTCGTGCCAGAAATAATCGGTTTTCAGGCGCCTATAGCGCTCACCATCGACTTTTACAGTTCGACCATCATCGTTTTCAAAAAAGAAGGTTCAATGACGCCGCCTGGCCACATTTGTGTCTCATCAGAGAAGATTTTCCTTGAAAAATCAGCATCAACTTCCTTCTGCTCTAAAACACAATCTGTGTAATTTCTTTGCTGTACATGATCCATTTCGTAAATGTGCAGTTTTAAACTAATATTTGACACTTACAGGCCTATTCTACTAAAAAAATATGTATCGTTATGACTCGTTACTGGGCGATAAGTCGTTATGAGAACGATTTTTGCCAAAACCCTATTCTGTTAATTTATTTATCGTTACGAATCGTTATTTCACATCGTTTAATAACGACAAGTTCACATGCATCGTTGAAGTTGTAAATTTAGACATATTTTGAGAACAAAAGTAAAAATGGCTGAAGAAGATATTTTGTTAATTGTAGCTGAGAAAGACATTCTGCAAAGATGAGTATTTATTTACTTCTGTACACTAATTATATATATCATACTTTTTAGTATTAGACATTTTATTTATATTTCAGAAATATATTTAAAAATTTAGATTTAGATAATATTTAGTGGACGAAGGACTCCAGGCTGTTTTGCATGTTGATAAGGGTAGAAAAAAGAAAAATCCAAGGTTTTTTCGTTGCAGAATGTAAATAATAAATAAATAATTTTCATATACATTCTGCAACGAAAAAACTTTTTCTTTTTTCTACCCTTAGATAATATTATTTAATATATTGATATATAATATAATATAGAATATAGATGCACTGTCTATGTATTTAAAAATTATATATTTGTATAGGGATGTCAGAGGATATAATCGTACACTGCGTGATACATCAGATCCTTTTACCCGGTCCCACAGAATTTAAATGACTTGTCTTCTCCATATTTCTTCCAATTCTTCAGTGGACAATTTATTAATTCTTAATGAACTGTTATTTTCCATTTCTTCAACATATATTTCATACTGTCTTGAAAAACATATAAAAATTTATTCTGTCAAAATATACATGAAGATATTATCGTTATAATCCTGATAACGATAATTTATAACGATATGATTAGTAGAATAGGTTTTTGGCATTTGTCGTTATTAAAGTCGTTTAACCAAATGCTTAGCGACAGTCGTTCAGTAACGACATCGTTATACATTTTTTTAGTAGAATAGGCCTGTTAGAAAACACGTGCTTACTGATAACTGTTTTATTTACAGTGCTGCAAACATAGGAAACTCAAATTGGATCATCCATTACATACGAACACAAACCCCGCACAATGGAAGAACTGAAAAAAAAACTATTCTCGTAAAAGTCGCCCAAATTGAAAGAGCGATGTTGGAAAGAGGGTTTGCGAACTTCGTAGAACGCCTCCAGAAATGCATTAATGATAACAGACACCACAAGCAAAAAGTATCAATTTTGTCATTTTTTTCCAATTTTGGCTAGTAATTCGGTAGCTCTCATTAGTGTCAAAATGAGACTGTTGAAGAAATTAAAAAGAAATAAAAGACAATTTTATGAAGCAGTGAATTTGGTACAAACAATTAAGCAGTAAAACGAGATTCTGGGAAGATGGGAGTCAATTTGGGCGCATTTGGCCTGAAGGCTGTAACGGAGATCAAGGTCACGGGAGGCGGGCTATGCGATAATTGGTGGCAGCCGCGGCTTCCAATGACACAAATTCGAGTGCGGAGCTGCGGTCAGTGGCCAGAGCAGGCTAGTCATGGCCCGTGGCTTCGCATCCTGTTGCTATTGTTACGCTGACATGCACCACACGCTACCACAGTGCTTCCCAATCTTCTCAAATCCAAGGACCTATTTTGCTGTTACGGACCACCAGTTTTCCTTAAGCTCTTTTATACAAGAAGTTTATTTAAAATCTCAAAATAGAAATTTAACATGAGATTGAAATTAGTTTAAGTTAGTTAGGAAATATACTTGAAAAGTTGAGGGCAACCTCAAAGAAACTCCAACAAAAGTTTTTTAAACGGAATCTTGTCCAGAAAGATACGCTAAACAATATTTCAAAAGTTTTCGGAAATCGGAACATGGGAATCTCCTACTAATTGGAAAAATGGTGTTATATTTAGGTTTTTGGCTATTTTCTTAAAAAATTGCCCGTATTAAAATTTTACAAGAATATAAAAATAAAGCTCAACATTTTTATATCCCGCTACCCTTGGTAAGGGATCGTGCTAAAATCACGTATCGAGATTTTAGTAAATGACCACGTTTTAAGGTCCCTAGAATCCAATTTTTACATTTTCACGATGATATCTGTGTGTGTGTGTGTGTGTGTGTGTGTGTGTGTGTGTGTTGGATCCACTCTAATACTATCAATCGAAAAAATTTGAAACCTTCTATTTCGACCCTATTCTAATATGGAAAGAAACTATTAGATTTTGGTGTAAATCGTATAACCAAAAATGGCACTTTATTTGAAGCTCAAAATGGTTTTTCTTTGAAACATGGATTTAAATGCCATTTTTTCGTAATGTTATTATAAAAATTAAAGATTATTAAATTTTCTACAGATATGCACGCATACATTTTCTATACATTTTATATATAAATTTATGAAATAATCTATTTTACAAGTCCAGGAGCCTATGTTTCAATTCCTTTGTTAATCAGTTCGTATTTCGTAACAAAGGAACTTAATATAGTTTGCAGGATTAGTAAATAAGTATGTATTTAAAATAATAGAAATTAAATAGACGTATTGTATTTTCCACATCAGATTTTTTATACAAAAAATCTGTTGTGGCCAGCACAAGACATCTCGCCATTTCCATATTAGGCTATATAAGTATTGTATTATGTACACTTCGCTATCGAACCGTTGTTTTATAACACAAAAAATTACAGAAATTTAACCAAATATTGTTTTTTTATTATATTTAACGTCTTCTGCACACATATGATTCTAATTATATATATTTTTCATTGTATGAGGAAGTTCCTAAATGTTAGAGATTCTTCCAATTCATTAACCAGATTGGCGGTATTTCTGATGGATATATGCATTTTACCTATAATTTCAAATATTTAATTATTAAAACTATAAGAAAGATTAAATATACTTTCCAGAAAAAGCTATCAGAATGTCACTAAAACTGTTGATTTTTGACACTGACATCTGTCATTTACAAACTATGTTATAAACATTTGAATTTGTCAAGTGGTTTCCTTAGTGCTTTAGCCTTTGCGATTAGATTATTCCATATATTATAGTGTCTTTATCTCTAAATCTATACAAGATATAATAAAAATTTGAAGTGTAGTACATGGAGAATTTTATGTTCTTCAATATTTGTTGGGTTTTAATAATAAATAAATACAGAAGTTAGTATTATTCCAATTATTAATATGAGTTCTAAAAGATATTTTAATAATTTAACAAAAATTTCCAAAAAATTATATTTAGAAGAAACTACTACTTTCGGTTGTCCAATAATGGGGGATTACACCATTTTTTTTTATAATTTCATCTGAAAATATTAGGAAAACTAAGACTATTGATGAAAATCCGGTGAAAAAATTCCTATTAATAAGCGAGTTATGGTCTCCCGAATTTTGAAAAGATTGACGTGACGTCACATTTATGTGTTTTTACATCAAACTGTTTTCATCATGGACCTAAATGTTCTTGAAATATATGCTATTTTAAGTTATATTTACATAAAAATAAATGAATATTATAACACTGTATAAGTATACATACTTTATAATTACAGGTGTATTTAAATTATTAAGTTTAATGCAAGAAATTTATGTTAAAATAAAAACTGTTTGGAAACTGTAGTACAGGAATGTTAGCCCCTCCTTTCGAATTTGAATTACTTAACTTCCATTGGTAGTAATCCCACCTCCTAACACGCTATTTGTAATGCATGTATAGGCGGTTTCTCGGTCGCCAATCAAAATATTTTCATATTAGTGTCGAAGCGTTATAACAAAAAACCCTTTATTTCCGAAATATCTCAATTATACCATTTCATTTTTTTATTAATATTCGTTATTTTTTACTATTTTCCTTTAATTCGATTGAGCCGTAATCCCCCATTGTTACCAAAACCTTTTCATCTCTTCCCAGGAATGTCAGATTGAGGAATTCATACTTAAACAAATCTTAAGTCTTATAGTTTTTGAGAAATCGTCCCTCCAACATAAAGACGTACATACACATACACAATTCCACACACACACACACACACACACACACATCATTTCAAAAATGTTATAATTGGATTCTAGGGACTTTAAATCGTGATAATTCACTAATATCTGGATATGCGAATTTTAGCATGAATCCAATACCTCTCCTAGCGAGAGGTAAAAAGGATTCATATTTTTTTTTTAACTAGGGTGAACTGTCAAAGAGTTACATTACAATTTTTTTAATCAAAATAATAATTTATGAAACAAGTTTAAATTATAGGTACAAATAATAAATAATATTGTGCATTTAATACTTACTCTAATAGATTTTACTATTAGTTGCATTCATCCTGACGTCCAAAGAAGTAAATTATCGATGAGTTTTAAATAATTTTGGCAACCCTTTCCTACAAATTTTCATTTTTTCATCCTACACTCTGTTCCATGATAACGCGGTTTGAAAATTTGAATTCAACATCATTCACATCTTGTATTGCACGAGGACCGCTCATCGTTAAAAAGTTGCAATTTCTTTGAGGTAGAATCGTAAATTTCCTTGGCCATGTTTTATTATTAACAATAAAAATCGAACAACTTATTTTCCAGGCGATAGTTAATAAAATGTGTTTTTGTTGCAGAGAAAAATTTCCAATTACCTATACCGTGTGTCCCATTTAGAGGTGCCACTATTGGGATCTCGAGAACTATAACAGATACGATGTCGGTTAAATGGAACTTTTTGTGCGCCTTTAGGAGGCTATCTCAGATGTGCTTTTATTTTTCCAAAAATTCTCATAGGGCACTAAATAATGACGAAAAACTGAATATTGTTGATTTTTTCTTTTTCAAATAACTTCTAAACTATCAATAATTGAGAAAAAAGTTTCAAATATAAAAGATAGATATTTTTATTAACAAACCAGTGGTATACGAAATAAATTTTTATATCCGTAAATTTTTGAGATATAAAACAAACTTATATTTTTTTAAATGGAACCCATATCTGATTTTAGTCTCAAAAAAATAAATATTTTTTTCTTTTTTCAATGATGTAAGGGTTATTATATTTTATATTTGTTTTGCCTTAAAAATTATTATTTTTTCCTTATTTTGTATTAAATTCACAATTATTTTGAAAATATTGGTAGATTTCTATTTGGAAATACTCCTTGTATTTAAATAATTTATTTCGTTAAAAAAATTTGCTGAAAACTCGTATCAAATTAATTTTTATAATATTTTGTATCAGGTCGCCCTTTGCACATTATAGTGTAATTTGTAACTATGAGTCTAGAATGAAAATATTAAGTAATAAAGGCATAAAATAAATTAAATCGATGAAATACAATATAATTAATAAAAATAATAATGTTTTTTTGGGAAATAATAAGAAAATTCAGGAAAATAAAGAGAAAAATTTAATTTTAGGAGCAAAACAAATATAAAATATAATAACCCTTACATCATTGAAAAGAGAAAAAAATATTTATTTTTTTGAGACTAAAATCAGATATGAGTTCTATATAAAAAAAATATAAGTTTGTGTTATATCTCAAAAACTTACGGATATAAAAATTTATTTCGTACGCCACTGGTTACTTAATAAAAATATCTATCTTTTATATTTGAAACGTTTTTCTCAATTACTAACAGTTTAGAAGTTATTTGAAATAGAAAAAATCAACAATATTCAGTTTTTCATTATCTAGTGCTCTATGAGAATTATTGGAAAAACAAAAGCACATCTGAGAAGGCCTCCCAAAGGCGCACAAAAAGTTCCATTTATCCGAGATCGTATCTCTTATAGTTCTCGAGATCCCAATGGTGGCACCTCTAAATGGGACACACTGTACATATATTTTTAAACCCTAATGTACCTACCAAATCGAAGCTAAAATAATACCTGAGCATGTATAATCATTTCCAACATGCAAATCATTATTCTAGTTACTACAAACCGCAAAATGGAAATAAGTACTCGTATTTAAAATAAGAGGCGAAATTATCTGTCCCAGAGTGAACAAATTAACTTGCCATTTATTTTTTGAAAGTCTTACATATTAGATTTGTTTAATAAGTTTTTGAATTAAGTTACTCGATCATGAAAGGAGTAAATTGAAAAATGTTGGTATTGAAAAATACAAAATTTTATATAGCAAGTTCCATGTACAATCATCGTTTGCATAGAATAAATTAAAAAAGAGTAACGAAAAATACAAATAATATCTCAGGTTGAGAAGCACTGTACAACGACTCCTCTTCCCTCTATGTTGTATAAAGCATAAACAGTGCATTTCAATTATTATTTGGGTTTTGTTATAATTAAATACCGCGTTCCCACAATTGATGAGATATTTATAAACTTTTAGATATGATATAATGAAAAATACCCTCCAATATAGATATTTGTCAGTTACATGTACATGTCCATAAATTATAATTACAAAATTTGTACCCATCTGGTGAAATGTCAAATTATTAACGCATGTAATCCTCGATTAAGCGGACACATTGAGAGGAAAGTTTAATGGAAATATGTGAAAATTACCAAATTAATTTGAACACTTTTATGCTTTAGTAAAAAAAAGTATGAATATGAAATAAATTATTACAAAAAATATTGTACGTATGTATGTTCAGGTCGGGTGTGTCATTTTTTTTTTAAGATAAGGCTAATATTAAAGCTTTTGTTCGCTCAAATTTAATATCCTTGAGCATTGATCTACAGTGTCCCATTTAGAGGTGCCATCATTGGGATCTCGAGAACTGTAAGAGATACGATGTCGGTTAAATGGAACTTTTTGTGCGCGTTTGGGAGGCCATCTCAGATGTGCTTTTGTTTTTCCAAAAATTCTCATAGGGCACTGGATAATGACGAAAAACTGAATATTGTTGATTTTTTCTTTTTCAAATAACTTCTAAACTATTAGTAATTGAGAAAAACGTTTCAAATATAAAAGATAGATATTTTTATTAAATAACCATTGGCGTACGAAATAAATTTTATTATCCGTAAATTTCCGAGATATAGATTTTAGTCTCAAAAAAGATATTATTTTTTTATCTTTTCAACGATGTAAGAGTTATTATGTTTTATATTTGTTTTTGTTTTGCCTTCAAAATTATTATTTTTTCCTTATTTTGTATTAAATTTACAATTATTTTGAAAATATTGGTAGATTTCTATTTAGAAATCACTTCTTGTATTTCAATAATTTATTTCGTTAGAAAATTTTGCTCAAAACTCGTATCAAAGTAATTTTTATAATATTTTGTATCAGGTCTCCCTTGGCACATTATAGTGTAATTTGTAATTATTAGTCTAGAATGAAAATATTAAGTAATAAAGGCATAAAATAAATTATATCGATCAAATACAATATAATTAATAAAAATATTAATGTTTTTTTAGGAGCAAAACAAATGTAAAACATAATAACCCTTACATCATTGAAAAGAGAAAAAAATAAATATTTTTTTGAGAATAAAATCAGATATGGGTTCCATTTAAAAAAACATAAGTTCGTGTTATATCTCGAAAATTTACTGATATAAAAATTTATTTCGTATGCCAATGGTTATTTAATAAAAATATCTATCTTTTATTTTTGAAACGTTTTTCTCAATTACTAATAGTTAAGAAGTTATTTGAAAAAGAAAAAATCAACAATATTCAGTTTTTCGTCATTATCTAGTGCCTTATGAGAATTTTTGGAAAAACGAAAGCACATCTGAGATGGCCTCCCAAAGGCGCACAAAAAGTTCCATTTAACCGACATCGTATCACTTACAATTCTCGAGATCCCAATGGTGATCTAAATGGGACACACTGTATAGGGAAAAATTGGTTTTTCGCTTATTATGATAGAAAAAGAAAGACTTTAAAAAATTGATTATAAAACAAATGAAAAAAAAATAATTAATAGGAAATATAAGAAATCACATACTGTAGGAACATGAATTACTATTAATATTGATTGAATAGATTACTCTTCTTAAATTCATGAATAACTATTGTCAATTTCTAAAATAGTATATTTCTTATACCACAGTTAGGGCCGATTTTTTAATCTCTGGTTAAAATTTTAACTTCTAGTTAAGAAAACAATATTGCGTCGTATTGTTGACAGCAATGATAAATCTGTCATTTGACAATTTATTTCATTTCAATTTTGTTTATTTAACTCTTAGTTAATATTTTATCCAGATATTGAAAAACTGTTCCTTAGTGTATTTTATGCAAATGTTGCTTTATAGAATTAATTGCTTTGAAATACGAGTTGTTAATATATACGGATTATCCGTCTATAAATAATCCAGCAAATATTTTGCATAGGCTGTGTCCGAAGTTGCACTTATATGCCCTAAATCTAGTGATTATTTAGGATTTTAGAAATTAGATTTTAGGGTTTTGAGCACGCTATGCCTTGAAGTTGACGCGCACTAATTAAACAAATTATGTTCGTTGTTATAATTTGTGCAAAACGTCAAATTTACTGTCAAAGAATAGCTTCTTAGCTTCTATTTTATGAAATACGATAATATTTAATTTGAAGCATCAAATTAAATCGAAGTGTATAATTCATTTTTGTTATTCTGAAGTGTTGCCATACAAACCAATGGATGTCATTAGTGTGCCATTCGGAGTTGCATTTATGTGAAGAAGATCTAAATCCTAAAATCTAAATGTCAAAATGCGACATCGGATATAGCCTTAATATCAATTTTAACTATATATCAAAAATTATAGTATATTAACCATTCTATTCTACATAATTTTGGAAGTAGCTTTTAATATTAACATGTACTTTCGGTAATTTAAATGAAATGCACTATACGGTATGTAACAAAAAATTTGGGCTGTTACAGGTAGCTTCTATGACTAAAAATAAGGAAAAAAGTTTATATACACATAGTCCTAAAATAGTTCGTTGCTAAGTTAGGGTCTTCAGTTTTTATTTCAAAAAGGTAACAGAAAACGGAGTTGTAATTGAAATCATAATTGGTTTGTTCGCAGAACAAAATATGCAACTAATTGCTACGAGGGCAATTAGAAAAGTTATCTACCTAGCTATGATGAAAAACAAATGAAATGCCCTAAAAAATCTGTCAAATAGTGGCATGTATTGACTTTAAGTGCAAAATTTGAACCAAGTGTGGTATTTAGTTTGCGTTATATAAATTGTTTTGTGGCAGAAAATGAGTAATCTGAAAATAGAGTATGGCAGTGTCACAAAAAACAAAAAAGGGCCATTAACCAAAAACTATTCGTGACAGGATGATGGCCATATATGGGAGTGATGCGCCATTATATTAGGTAATTAAATTTTGGCCCAAGCAGTTTCGGTGGGGATGTGAATCCATCGAAGACGATTCCAGAAGTGAAAGACCAAAACCGGCAACAAATGATAAGATGGTTTAAAAAGCTGAAGCCCTGGTCTTTAAAGACCGCCGTATGAGCCTTTAGTATGTCTTTGGAAATATCCGAACCTAGCGTGTTAACAATCTTACATGATTATTTGAATATGACTAAAGACTAAGGTGTCAGCCAAATGGGTTCCTCAGTTATTGACGCCTAAACAAAAATTGCATAGAGTACAAGAATACAGCTTAGAAGAAATTGACCAACCTCCGGACTTTTATCTCTTCAGATTACTGAATAAACATCTCCGAGGACGTCGTTTTGACAATGATGACAGTCTAAAAGCAGCAGTAGATAACTCAATTGATGATCAAGAAGAGACATTTTTACCTTTAGGTAAGAGAAGCATTGTCTTTGGTCAAAAAATTCGGTGGTGAATTTTTAATGAATAAACACTTATTAAGATCCCTATAATACGATTTTACTAGTTTTACGTTAATATCTGTATGTCTGTATGTATGTTTGTATGTATGTATGTATGTATGTATGTGTGTATGTGTGTGTGTGTGTGTGTGTGTGTATGTGTACGAATTTTGTTTGCACTCTAACTCAAATACTATCATTCAGAAAATTCTGAAACCTGACGATAACTCCAAAACTACAATTCTATATAATTCTAAAAATTATGATTCTTTCGTATTCCTCTTCTTTACAACCATATGAAGAGCTGATTAGATTTTGGTTATAATTGGTCAACCGGAATACCCTTATTTGATATTCTTAACAGTTTTTCTTGAAAAAACGCAGTTAAATATTATTTTTCGACATTTTATGATTAACTATATGATAGAAAATCTTATTCTCTATACGATTTGATTATACAGTTTCCTTTATATTCAATTTATATAGAGTTATAGAGAGATTAAAAGAGATTAACTTTCAAAAACCATAAGAGCTATAAAGACGGTTAAATAGGCAAACAATTTATAATTCACAAGACAAATATAAAGAGCAGAAAAAAGTATAAAACTTTATATGTATTTTTCTCAAAAAAATGTTATGTAAGGGTATAAAATATTATACATATCACTGAATACCGAGTTAAAATCTGTAACGAACGAGCAAATAAAAAATATATAATTGAAAAGAAGATGAATCCAATGTAAAGAGGTGTGAATAGGAAAAGAATAAAATAGTCTTCCTTTACGTTTTATTTAATGAACTGTACTACCGGTTTCGAACCTTAAAAGGCCCATTATCAAGTACCGGCCTACAAAGGATATTACAGTGAAATTTACAATTATATTTCAAGAAAAAATAATGTACAATTATACAAGAAAAAATACTTACATAAAACAGAAGTACAGAAGTTCAGCAAAAGTACATGGTGAAAACTTCCATAAGTTCAAAAACGTGGAGTCTTAATAAAACAGCTCCCCTCACAAATTGTGAGAGGAGCTGAGGGAGTGAGGAACTCTCTCATTTAAAATAATAAAGTTGGGTCCTGTATTTTACGACCCACTGGTCGAAAAAAATATTTTTCTTTTCTTTAAATATATAATTTGCTGTAGTTGAAATCGCAAAAATTTATAATAAGCGAGATATGTACTAGTTCATTTACAGCATGAGCAAAAGTAATAGTCGGCTGCCTTGTTATGTACCCGGTGGGGACGTGTATAAAATTTTGAATATTTTTACTCGGGCGCCGATAAAAATACAAATTTTATAAAAATCATGACAAATATACGAATAGTTAGCAACTTAGTTAAATGAAAAGATGGATTGTTTATAAATAAATTTATGAATTTATTTTCATATATCGGTTAAATATAAATCCGATTATCTAATTACAATAACATATTACGAGTATTTGTTTGAAAAAGTTGTAAATGCAAATAGTACTGTGATTTAATATTGAAGCGTGTCAAATCACATGCAATACCAGAAAAACGCTAATTATATAGTAAACTCGTGCTCTATGCTTTGCGACTTCGCAAATGTGTAATGACAACTTTTAAATGTGTTTTATAATTAGTACATAATTCATTGAATAGCAGCGAATAATTTCATTTTTATAGCCATGAAAGTAAATGTAAATGACTATACAAATAATTAGCATAAATTATGTTGTCCGTTTATTTTATTTGTGTTGGAGAACTGCACAAATAAGTTCATTGTTTTTGAGGTTCTAATTGATACGGGGTACTTTGAATAATATTTTTTACATCTGTGGAAAAAGTACATTATTTTTTCGTTAAAATGGGCTTAAGAAGTGGTCTTTTTTAACACAATATAAGTGTGAAAAAAGTGCACTTTTTTAACGCAAACGAGTGAAATAATGAAACTTTTTGGCTTAATGGCACTTTTTGCACACTTTCATTGCAGACGTAAAAAAAAATTGTATGCAACTCTGGTAAAAAGTGTCTTATTTCTCTCATAGGATTTGACGAACTCGCCTAAGACTATACTTGTTACCCTTGTTGCATAAATAACTATTATACACCAAGTGAGTTAAGATTAACATTCTTAACTCACGTGGTTTATACAATATTTTATTCAATTTCGACGAAATAATAATAGCAACCATTAAGAATTTAATTTTAACAAATAAATAACTAATCACTTATGCCCGGTTGCAGAAACGTTCTACAATTCCTTGATCAGTCAACGGTTCGTCAAAATGAACAAATGCACTGCGATTTTTTGACAGCAGTGATTTTAATGTCATAAGAACAAGGAAACTGATTCGAATTTGTTGATTTTGAGGGTCCGTTAACTGAACAAGAAATTGATGAACGTTTCTGCTTTCTGCAATCGGCCATGAGGGTCGGATTTTTAATCCCTGCTTAAAATTTTAACTTCTAGTCAAGTAAAGAATATTGCATCGTTTTGTTGACAACAATGATAAATCTGTCATATGTCAGTTCATTTCGTTTCAATTTTTTTCATTTAATTTTTTTCAATATTTGGTTGAAATTTGTGATTCTGTGAATGTTTTTAGGTAAATGCGTAAGCCTCTGACAATTTCTGACGGTTTCAAATCGTTCTATGAACAAAGCTTATAAAACCTACACAAATGTCTTTCGATTTCTTTAAATATAGACTTAAAACTTAAAAAAAATCTGTTGTGGCCAGCACAAGACCTCTCGCCATTTCCATATTAGGCTATATAAGTATTGAATTGCACTTTCCTTTCAAACCGTCGTTTTATAACAAAAAAATCTGTTGTGGCCAGCACTAGACCTCTCGCCATTTCCATATTAGGCTATATAAGTATTGTATTGCACTTCGCTTTCGAACTGTCGTTTTATAACAAAATATTGCAGAACTTTACCTAAATATTGTTTTTTATGGTTTAAGTGTATTAGATGGAGAATTTTATGTTCTTCAATATTTAATAACAAAAATTTCCAAAAAATTATATTTAGAAGAATTTTTCTCAGAAACTACTACTTCCGGTTGTTCAATTGTTACCAAAACCTTTTCAGCTCTTCCCAGGAATGTCAGATTGAGGAATCCATAGTTAAACAATTCTTAAGTCTTATGGTTTTCCCAATAATGTCAGATTACGGAATATGTAGTTAAATTGGTTTTAAGTCTTATAGAATTTGAGAAACCGTCCCTCCAACATCCGCACATACACAGACATCATCGTAAAAATGCTAAAATCGGATTCTAGTGACCTTAAAAAGTGCTTATTTACTAAAATGTGGATTTGCGATTTTTAGCATGAATCCAATGCCTCTCTTAGCGAGAGGTAAAAAATAAGCATTATATTTTGAAATAAGATATGAGAAAACACTCGTTATCACTTCAAAATGTTTCACCGAGAACCTACAAACTCCTCGATTTTGTTTATTACATTTTAAATTTTACTTTCTCGGTAATTCTTAAAGTTTTTACCTTAGATTTATTTCACGGACAATACCTTACCTTTGTCATATACAATATATTTTGGTCAAAAAAAGAAAACCTTAATCTAGACAGACGTATGTATGTTTCTATTTCGTATTATGTATTTTTCATATAATTAAAACATGCAAAGTAATGGAATTAAGATCATGCTTGAAGATATTTCCTTGATATGCTAATTAACATTCAATTATTTATAGTTGAACGAAATATCCTAGAACATAAAACAATGAAAATGAATTTTCATTGATTAAGATACTGATATAGAAGAACAATAAGTTTTTCTCTACCTGAGTCATGGAAAACGTTGCTTTCTGTGACCTTCTTATCTGCCACTCATATCGGAAGTGCATTCTTTTTGAATTATTACTGTAATTAATTTCCGTAGATGAAACATTTTATCGTCAAGTTTAACCGTTTGCCAACTATCCAAGATGTTAACGTGAAATATAATTTATATTCGCTCGAAATTGAACTTGAGCGGCTTGCAATATAGCTTATGAAATTGAAATTTACTATAGATAATGGTAATGTAATTACGCTTTTATCCATATTACGTAACGATCGTTCAATAGCTTTCGAGCAGCCATACATTGTCATATTATTAAATTTTATACTGATAATAATGTGCTAGACATTCACAATTTTGCATACTCACCCGAATGAATACTGCAGAGTAAAATATGATAATATTTACTATTGAAAAGCAGAACATGCGCGTTTGCTTATTAATATGTTAATCATTTTATTTACTTCAGTTGAATAATAGTTTAATAATATATTCATAACTCATTACTGATAATATTTATATTCACCATCAACTAGTAAGTAATATGTGCGTTTCTAACCTAACAAATACTTGGGTGTGGTGTGACTTGACTATTGTTTACTTCAATTCCCAGCTTGCTAGAAAAGCATCTCCGGCCAGCTAAATGTCACATTGCCAGCTAGTCAGTTGTCGCTTTCCAACATCTAAAATATTATTGTAATTTTGAGAACTGAAGTAATAAAAATGTCCATAAAAAAAGAACGCTCTATTTAACAAATAACATAACATAACAGTAGGTACACATTAAGGGCCGGTTTTTCAATCTCTGGTCAAAATTTTAACTTCTAGTTATATAAACAATATTGCATCGTTTTGTTGAGAGCAATGATAAATTTGTCATTTGACAGTACATTTCGTTTCAATTTTGTTTATTTAACTCTTAGTTAAAATTTTAACCAGATATTGAAAAACCGGCCCTAAATTAGTAAAATTATTATTATTGAGAATAACGGTAACCCTTCAAAACAGGTTAAGATCAACTTACAGAATCAATATAGTATTTTACATTACCTGACAGGTAATAGTTATTTACATTCGAGTGCGTGTAAGTTGTATTTTACAGCGCGACAGCTTTGTTTATTAGCTGGAGCGCTGTAAAATACTTCACGCACGAGAATTGTATCAAATCGATAATGAAAATCACTTTTTTAATGAGATAGGTTGTACTTCTGAAAAGGGTTAGTTTAAAATACTGGGGTTAAGTCAATTTCCAAATTTTTTACTTACCTTCATTAGAGTACTTCCTCTAGCAAAAATTTATTTGTAATAATAGACGTTGTTTATGACTGATAATATATTTATTTGCTCATCTTTTCTTCGTAATAAATAATAGGTAGGTGTCGATATTTGACATTTCAGCAATGTTCGCCTCGCGAATTTGACAGGTATATCGATCGGTGACTATGTCGGTAACAGCGGATTTTTACAATAATGACAAATGTCGCTGCCGTGATTTTGGTTTATATAAATTAATTTTAAATATAGGAAATGTTAAAGTAAAAAAATAACTTAAGTAGATAGTACTTTTTTACATGAACTTTATTATAGTAAAGATGATTTCTTTTCTAAATGCCCATAAACGTCCAGTGTATTTTGATTATTTTACCGCATAGTTAGACAAGTTACAACACAGTAAGCGTAAAATGTAGGTTACACTTGCTGTGTATACAATTGTAAAGTTCCCATTACACTTCAGGAGGGCAAAAAATTATTTTTACTGCTGAAAAGAGGAAATGACTAGCGAGCTGAGTAGGCGAGCCTGTCACCTTCTTGATGTATTGTACAATATTTTGTTATTATTTGTTACTCACTTGTAAATCAAATTTAAAATTATAACCTAAACCTGTTAGTTGCAATAGGGTCCTCCACCGTAATAACAAATTAGAACAAGGGTCAGGTATATTAAAACTGTATATTAAGGACTATCAAAGTTTAAAAATAGTTATTAGTTTCTCAAATAATCGAGTTTTTATTGCCATTTCCTCATCTCTATATCTACGTCACACATTTATTCTATTCCAAATTCTTACTACTTTGAAACCTTCTGCTATTGCCTTTTTGAAATACAGAATCTATTTGCAAGTATATAAATGCAGAAAATGACAAATAAAACAATAGAAATAAACCAAATAATACTAGTTTAAATTTATGATGCCATGACAGATTACAAGCGTTGGTATGAAAGTAAAAGATATGTTGAATGACATAGGCTACCAGTGGTAATCAAATCTTGGACTATAATATGTACGTAGTATTTTTATTAACTATGACATTAAATTACTTATTATCCATCCATATTTCCAATTATTGGCCACAGGGGTTATTTTAACATATTTATACATTTTATAAGTGTTGAAAAAAATAAATTTACGTGACTTCAAATATTAACGAAATCCACTGTTTGAGAACAAAATCATCTCTATATCTACGTCACAGAATATTAAAAAAATATTACGGCTTAACGAATAACAATAAAGACTTTCTAAAATTACGTATCACTTTCAGTTTAGATGAAGTTTTGTAAAAAAATATAAAAAAAAATATAGTGGAGGACTCTATTGGCCTTATTTTAATATGTATGATAGTAAGAGCCAGTTTTACAATCTCTGGTCAAAATTTTAGCTGTCAGTTAAAAAACAATATTGAATCGAACTATTGACAGGAATGATATATTTGTTATTTGACGGTTCATTTCGTTTTAATTTTTTTTATTTAACCGACAGTTAAAATCTTAACTGGAGATTGTAAAACTGGCCCTAAAATATTTTATGTGTTACTCATCATTTATTGATATCGCCTACTACTTTCGAAAATTAATCTATACTAGTTACTAACTTGTAAAATTTACAGCTATAAAATATAAATAAATATGTATATCATCACGGCATATTACCCATTACTGGGTGTGCCAGTATCTACAACACCTGTGGACATCGGTAATAATGACGATATATTTTACCATGTTGGCGATCAGGCCTCACCTCACGGGCACTCATAGCTGGTGTGGAAAGTGTACCACAGGGATTACTTTTGTGCGTTTAAAAGTCTGCACTGGCCGGGATCGAATCCGGGTCACCAGATTGGCAACCAGACACTATACGTACACAAAAAAAAAAATCAGCTAACTTGTAAAAATTGTAGTTACCACGTTAGTAACGTTGGTGACATGTGAAAAATTATTATTATAATTTTAAACTAAACTTACCTTGGCAAGGTTAATTGCAACACATTTCCAGCTTTATCTGTTTTAATATAACGTTCTCATATATTCATACGTGTTGTCCGCTAATATAAAGATTGTTTCATAGAAAATTATTTATTTTTATTATTAATTTAATTGTGTATCCTGTCACGGTTTTGAAAAATTTATTTTATTAGAAGTTGAATCTAAAACTAGGAACTCTTTGGATCCATTGTGTGTAATTATTTTACGGGTAGTGTTTTATTGCGTACGACACAATGAGGTGAATGTCAGTTTATAAATAAACCAGTACCTAAATATTTTAATCATTACTCTACACATATAATTAATTTTAACTTTTTAACGACAACTGCTTTACGTTTTAATATTAAATTATTTTAGTTGTTCATATAACATGTTTTTATTATTTGAATTGTTATTTAATTGTATCATTGCCTCATGCAAGTAGTGATTTTACCAAAATATTCCCCCCCCCCCCCCCCCCCCTCCTAGATTGTATACTATGTGATACGGCAAATGGCTTTATAACATTTATTTCTACATAAATGCTTAAGTTAAAGCTTTAAGTTAGGTTAAATCGTTAGGTTCATTTCCTTGTGTACTTATTACTGATAAGCATTTACATTTTCAGTTAATCGTTTTTATTCTACGTCTATATAAAATAAAATGTATTTTTAATGAAATTCTTTATAAAATCTAATATAACATAATCTAACTTTTATACATTCTGTGAAAATAGCCATTTTCTATAACTTTCTTATATTGATCTGGGAACCATAACAGTCCGGTAGTATTTACCTTATCATTCGGTAATTGGGTTGGGACTTCAACGGAATTTTAATTTTTACCTTCCGTCTCCTTTAGGCAAGGAAGTTATTGTCTGGTCAAAAAATTCGATGGTGAGTTTTTAATGAATAAGCACGTTTTAGGGTCCCTAGAATAGGATTTTACTAATTTTACGATGTCTGAAATTGTGTATGTGTGTGTGTGTTTGTGTGTGTGTGTGTGTGTGTGTGTGTGTGTGTGTGTGTGTGTGTGTGTGTGGGTGTGTGTATAATTTTTCTCCAACGATACCTCCAAAACTACAATTCTAAAAATTATGATTCTTTCTTATTCCTCTCTTTTACATCCAAATGAAGAGCTGATTTGATTTTGGTCATAATTAGTCAATCGGAAGTTCCCTTATTTGAAGTTCTTAACAGTTTTTCTTGAAAAACACGCAGTTAAATATCATTTTTCGACATTTTACGTGATTATCAATATGAAAGAATATATTATTCTCTATACGGTTTGATTATACACTTTCCTTCATATTCAGTAGATATAGAGATAGAATTTTGAAAAAAAATTTCAAAATTCAATCAGCTTTGTTAAATTCATGGAAACAAATAAATAAATAAATATATCATCACGGCATATTACCCATTTCTGGGTGTGCCAGTATCTACAACACATGTAGACATCGGTAATGATGACGATATATTTTACCGTGTGGGCGCTTACCAGGCGTCACCTCACGGGCACTCATAGCTTGTGTGGAGAGTGCACCACAGGGGTCAATTTTGTGCCATTTAAAATTGGAAATATTTGGCGCCGGTCGGGATCGAACCACAGATTTTTTTTTTGTGTAATTTTAATAGAAAATGTTTTACCCTAATTTTTTATTTTTAAATGGTATATTATTCAATGAGTATGTATTGTAGTATGATGCTATTACTCATGAGATTGAAAACGAGTGATATAAATCATTAGAATAGCCATTACATTCGAATAGAATACTATACTTTATCCACAACTGTCAACAATAACATATCAGCGACACATTTGCATTGAAAAATAAGTAGACAAATCTAGTTATCGTTGTTGCACCAACCATTTCCTAAGACTACGCTATGATAGCGTAGCGACAAATAACTTCTTTTCCCTAACAACCGTGGTAGTCGATTGGGAAAGGATGGTGAAACGTAAGGGGTATTTTTCGCTACGCTATCATAGCGTAGTATTTATTTTCGTATAAGTATAAGTATAAATGTACCAAAGTACCTGTACCATTCAACTCTATTCAAAAGTTTAAGACGTTAACGATATTCTTCTAGCCTAGCAAATGCAATTTTGTTAAAGTAATTTCGACGTCTGTAAAGTTTTGAGTCAATAACTGGCATGGAAATTAATTTCAATGTATCTCAAATAGCAGAGAATGCTTGTGTACATGTTTGTAATTACACGATAATAAATGAAAAATGTGTTTCAAATATACGCAATTCAATAATGTTAAAATGGAAATAATTAAATATGTGAATTTCCAATGTAGTAAATTACATGCATTCATCGTTCTTTTGAAGTTCGTTCTACACGCATTTATACGTTTTCATTGAAATCATTCATGCAACGCCACACCCGTACTTAAGACTCAACTTCAACTTAAACAAGTTTTAATTGCAGTCGGATACACAGACGGCAAAATTATTTAATGGACGTGTTAGTCACGGCTTACTTGTTGCCCAAATTCAATGCAAAAGTTTTGTGAACCATTAATTCAGAATAAAATTTTAACATAAAAGCATATTACATCTCTTAAATTGAAGTCAAGGACACATTCTTCTCATTGTTAAGTACGCAGTTAATAATAAGTAATTTGGCTTTTTATATTGTGTAACTTAGTAATCTAAGATTATACACAAGAGTATGAATAAAATTTTGTTACGTTAATTTAATTAAACTAATTTTGCATGGTAATATTTACTGGTATATATTGCATATTTATTTAAATTTTCTTTTGTTTATTAATGCGGTATATACTAATAAAACGCAATGAGCATAACGCTTGCAAGTATACAAGTTTAGCAGAAATAAGTACCTACATTAAGGATTGAAATAAATAATTTCACTGCAGACTGCTTGTGTGATTATTTTTTGCTTTCGGAAACCGTCACGTTCATTACCTACATTAAATTTAACTAGTGACAGAACTCGTCGAGAGCAACAATATATCTTGGTAACATTTTTCAAAATATCAATTTTTTAATATTTTTAGCCAAATAATGAAATTTGTGACAATATTTTCAAGATTTTTAACACAATATCTTAACGGTTTTATAAAGTTACTAAGAAATGTTGCTACCCTCGACGAATTGTGTCACTAGTTAAATTTAACGTAGGTACTTACTTTTGTTATAGCTGTATCAGTATTACTATTTTTCTTTTAACTTTAAAAAAATTAAGTGCATAATAATTCAAAGCAACAGCAATATGAATATATTTATTATGTATAGCAATAAACTTTAAATATGTTGATCATGACTACTTCATTTAGAAATCAAGTTTGTAAATTAGAACAAAAAATGTTGATCTACGGATCAGCTTGATTCTTTAAACAGTTGATCATTAATCAACGGATTAACAGTGAATTCTGCTGTTAATAACAGTAATTGTACATAATTTGTGTTATTTCGGTTATAGATTTCGTTTTTCATTCTCCATTGTTTCGAATATTATATCAGACCACTAAATAAATTGGATGATATACCTACTAATGATTTTCCTGTTTCATTCTTCTATCCTGTGGAGAAACCAAAAACCGATGTACGGCGTAAATACTTAATCTCACACAATGTAAGTAGTAACAAAATTTAAATCACAAAATTGTAGTTTTGTAACAAATTTTTTTAAAAATATTTTAGAATCCTGAGAATGGTAAAATAAATAACCGAAAGCTTGGTTAATTGTAAAGAGTGACAATTATTTTCTAGAGCCCAACATACTCCTAGACTGCATGTATACTATATGTAATAATAATAATAAATTTATTGCCCAGAGTTCATAAATAAATGCTATGAATTTTCAAAAAGTGGAGTATCCATATACTCTTTCGCACTATAAAAACAATGGTTTCTTTTAAATTGTATTATGTTTAAAGTTTTTTAAAAATAATGTAAGTGATTATATAAATTTATATCTATCGAGTTCCTTTTAATATTCAAAGTATTATGTTTGGCATTCTGCAATAAAACTGCTGATCTTGTGTTGTAATTTTGTATATCACAGTTTTTTTTTTATAGTGAGATAGATTAGTATGAATTTCAACAAGTGTGGCATAAATATATAAACATGGAAAAGATAGAATTTTTGATGTAATAAATAAATTTCTACAAGGTTCTCTAATAGAAACAATGTGTAGTAATCTAATATTTTTTTTCTGTAATTTAAATACTTTTAATGCATGTACTGAATTACCCCAGAGAATAATAGCATAATTGATGTGGCTATGAAATAAAGCGAAATAAACAGTTTTTAATACATCAAAATCACAAATATGTTTTAGTCTTCTGAATAAGTAGATGACTATAAGAAGAATATTGCACACTCTGTCCACATGAACAGACCAATCAACATTCTCATCTATATGTACACCAAGGAGTTTCACCGAGTGTCCACATCCAAAACCTTATATATATATTTATATATAATTTTAGATTATTTGCTGTAAACAGATGTTCCACATCAATTGTCGTCTCTCTAATTTGATTATGTGGTGCATATATACAGGCTGTAAATTTTAAAACGGGTCATAGGGCTATAACATAGAAAAACTGTTTTTTGGACGCCAAAAGTTTCTATATTAATTTATTAAAAAAATAATTAGTGCAAAGAAAAAAATTTTTTGATACCAAAAATATTACATTTCTGTTTCATATAAAGCCAGAAAATAAATTTAAAAATTTGCACAATTAAGAAAAAATATCAATAGCCGTGAAACTGACAGAAACAAAACAATTGTTGGCTTTAGACGCTCATTAATAAATGTTTCTTACACTTTATTTGTTAAATTATTATAATTTTCGTTTTATTAAATAGAAATCATGAACAATTTGACTCATGAAGAAAAATTTTAAATTATTAATGCTGCGCCTGCGCCACTCGCGCACTTATGACAAATTTTCGCACCTAACCTATGAAAATGTACGACAATGATAACAAAGTTTCTGCAGAAAAGAGCGACGAAATACTAATTGGAATTATTCAACAAATTATTTACCTTATTTTTTTATTTTATATAAATATAATGTATTGCAATTGCACCTATAAAAGTTAGATTATACGAAATGTCAAACATAAAATTCTGAATATTAATTTACTGCATAAAGGACGCTATTTTAGTTTAGTTTCTTAATTTAGTAGCTTAATTTAATTTTATAGTTTATATGCTGCATAAACCTTAGACCAGATCTAAGGCATAAACCCAGCATAAATGGTTTTAATTTGTTCCCTTGTAGTTTGCAGTTTTTCTCGTTTCTTATAACTTATTTCTTATTGCATGTTACATGTAGATCATCTTTAGTTTGTAAAAACCTATTACAATAAATAATAATTGTTTCTGATATAAATATCCTAGTTTTTACTTTATTTTGTGTTATTTTGTATAGGTTCATAAATTAATAACTTTAATCTTTAATTGCCCCTATCCATGACAATGTGTTGTTACTGTCATTTTCATGGCTAATGATATTTTTTCTTAATTGCAAAAATTTTTAAATTTAATTTCTGGCTTTATATGAAACAGAAATGTAAGGTGTTTGGTATCAAAAAATTCGTAATATTTTTTTTTATAATAGGCACCAATTATATTTTCAATAAATTAATATGGAAACTTTTGGCGCCTAAAAAACTGTTTTTCTATGTTAATATATATATATATATATATATATATATATATATATATATATATATATATATATATGCAGGGTGTAACATCTAAACCGGCATTATTAAATCTACGTATTTAATTTTGTATTTTTAAAATATTAAAAATATTCAAAGAATTTGACATTCAACTAATGAGAATGAAACACGTTATGAATGAAAAATGTGTAATTTGATAAATCACCTGATTACTGATACGTGGAGTCTTTTATTACGAGAGCGATATTTATGCTGAAGTAGGTCATTGCTCATTTATGATCTGATGAATGTCACTAACGGATAAAAAATCATTAACATTACTTAAATTTTTTAATGCACGGAAGAAAATAGTTATCCAATGGTCATTGGTTATATTAACAAAACATATTGAGCTTCCGTTATTGCAAAAAAACGAATAACGGTGCATGATTTTAAATAAAACACGCAACATACAAATAATATAATTAGATGAAATATAAATAACAGCATGATGATGTGATATTATGCCAATTACAAAAGTATACACGAAAGCAATAAAATTTATGATCTTTCTCAGAAATAAGAATAATAATAATAATTGAAACGCATAGCCTACAGCTAATATAAGGTTTATTTTATAAAATTAAGAATCTTCTAAAGAGATTTTGTCAATTTTGAACAAATATTTAGTAAAGTAGAAAGTAGCGATTTTTTAAAATAACATTTTGTGTTTTTTTTCTGTAAATCTATTGAAGATGTAAAAAACCGGAACCGAAATGTATTGTTATTATGGGATTTAATATAGTACCTTTATAGTAATATAATATACAAACACTGAGCTGCCTAGGTCAATAAAACCCACTAATATATATTTGGCATTCAATTTAAATAATTGGCGCAAACTATTTATTTAATTTGTTATATTTGTACTAGTAAATTATATAACGTTAATTTTTTGCAAAGAATAAATCAAATCATAATAAAATTCCGCTATTATAACACTCTGTTTTCCAGATATTTGTTTTATCCAGTGTTCAAATTTCAAATGATGAAAATATAATTAGATAAAACAATATTATGAAATATATTTATTTATATTCTTAAACAAATAAAAACAAATCACTCGGTTCAGCTGTTAAAGCCGATTTATTTACTTATTACTCAACTGAAGTGAGATATAGTGAGATTTTTAGTAAATCGAATGTTGTTACAGATTTCCAAAGGGATGACATTTCGGTACGGTAGTAGGTACATTGTTTAGTACCTAACCTCAAGACGGTAAAATGTTTTTTTTTATTATATTTGTTTCTTATTTCTATTTTTTATAAAAAAATCTGTTGTGTATTGTATTGCACTTCGCTTTCGAACCGTCGTTTTATAACAAAATATTACAGAACTTTACCCAAATATTGTTTTTTATTGTATTTAAGATGTCTTCTGCACACATATAATTCTAATTATATCTATTTGTCATTGTATGAGGAAGTTTCTAAATGTCAGAGATTGTTCCAATTAATTAACCAGTTTGGCGGCATTTCTGATGGATATATGCATTTTACCACAATTTTACCTATAATTTCAAATATTAAATTAATAAAACAATAAGAAAAATTAAATATGCTTCCCAGAAAAAGCTATCAGAATGTCACTATAACTGTTGATATTTGACAATGACATGTGTCATTTACAAACTATGTTATAAACATTGGAATTTGTCAACTGGTTTTCTTAGTGCCTTAGCCAAATTATAGTGTCTTTATCTCTAAATCTATACAAGATATAATAAAATTTTTAAGTGTATTAGATGGAGAATTTTATGTTCTTCAATATTTAATAAAAAAAAAACTCCCAAAAAATTATATTTAGCAGAATTTTTCTAAGAAACTACTACTTTCGGTTGTTCAATTGTTACCAAAACCTTTTCAGCTCTTCCCAGGAATGTCAGATTGTGGAAACTGCAGTTAAATATTTTTTTAGTCTTATAGTTTTTGAGGAATCGTGTCTACAACATCCAGACATACATACACACACACACACACACACATACATACACACACACACACACACAGACATCATTTTAAAAATGTTATAATCGGATTCTAGGGACCTTAAATCGTGCTTATTCAATAAAATCTGGATATGCGAATTTTAGCATGAATCCAACACCTCTCTTAGCGAGAGGTAAAAAATACTCATTTCCTATTCTAAATACACCTAGCGACTACGATTTTTCCCGTAAGATCACAACTATTTTTTGTACTATAGCTAGGTAGCCATGCGTAATGTAATAAGTGATATGATTATCATCGATGATTGAAATATGCTGCTTCGGTTTCACGAGTAATATCTTCGATTATTAATCATATCACGAGCTTACATTTAATGAAAGAATATAATGATTTTTTTTAATTAACTCTCAATGTTGTAAAAATCCCTAAGTAACAAATATAAGGTGATAATTTCTTTGTGTTTTATCATTACTGTAACTAGGGAGATTCTGAATGCTGATTGGCGGAAAACATGTCACGTGACTAATGAATTATATTCTCTTTATAATACGATTGTGATCGGTTCAGAACAACAACACCGATTACATTGAATGACAAAAATAAGTGGAATTTTATGTCTTCATTGTCTGACAATTTTTGAGATGAAGAATATATTATGAGTAATATCTATATCTAATAATACTGGAAATTACATAAAAAAGTTCGTGTCACGTAAGAAAATAGATTAGTTTAGATAGGAATATAAAGTCTGCACTCTGATACACCTAATTAACAAAATCGAAAAAAATACCACCAATTACCAAATAAAATTGACAGAATTACCTAAGTGATATTTAACCAAGTCCAGTGGAATACCTAGTTGAAAAGACTGAATTCGATAAAAACCCATCATTTCAGTTGTCAATTAATTTTTCGAGATCACATTACATTGAATCATTGAAATAAAAATAAATTTTGATAGAGCACTTTCATTTGCAGATAATATGGAATACATAAACAAATACTCCTGAAAACTATCTATATGGCATGGCTATGTAAGTCTTCAAAAGGGATTATCGAAAGCTTTATTGAGGTCCTTCTGATGTTAGCTATTGTTAGGACTGGTTTATGATTAATTTAATTTATAAATTTACATTCTGAAATTTTGATTTAAAATTTACAATTTTCTGTCCGGTTTATGTTTGATTTTGAAATTCTGGATCTGACCAATCAGTATCTATTACGTGGCTTATCACTGCTTGTCATTTTAACGTTTAACCAGTTACCAATTTAACCAGGTTAGATTTTAGGTTACAATAGACGCTAATGAACAAGATAATTTTTTAATAATATCAGGAATGTTTTTTTACTATCGTTGATTAGTATTTTAAAGAGAGAGGAAAAAAAAAACACAAACGTAAAAAACATAGATGGTCTGTTAAACTGTAGCACATTAAGATTATTTGACAATGGGCAGTTACAGTATCATAGTTTGTTTCTGAAAACGAAAGAACAGGATCATGAACATTTCTTCAAATATACTTGTATGAGTGTGCATGTATTTAATTCCTTGCTCCTCGTTGCATTGATATTACGCGAACGTTTTTATTTTTGCAAAATTCATTTGCTTTGTAGTATATACAAATTACGATGCTCGCGAATACTGCTTATTAACAAAATATCAATTTGTTCCTGTGAATCCATTTTCAAAACTCACAGCCTCATATCGAAGTAGACTATGAACAAAAGAACGTATGTCAATTTGGAAATTTTAATTAAATATCAATTTGGTACGAGATATTGTCAAAAATTTTATATAAGGGAATCAAAGCTTTTCTTCTAGAATCCTTATTTTAGAAATAGAAATAAATTAGGAATCGGTAAATGGCATTATTCTGTAACCTACTTTATTATTCTTTCACCTTAAAATTACATTTCACGATCAATTTTGACAACTTGACTTTTCAATTGAATAATAGTCAGACATACGTTTCCGTGTTCTTAGCCCACTCTGAATTAGGTTTTTTCTTTTTTGGACATACTGTAGTCCCTCTTGTGATTGGTCGATTTTAAAATCTACATTTGGAAACATAAAATATAGCATAGATATTTCACATCTAAATTTCAAATTTCTAAATTTGTAAATAGTTCATAAACTAGCATAATATGCATTTTACCTAAGTATGTTTGTATTATAAAATCTAAATTATTTATAAACGGCATTCTTTGAACACCCTAGTAAAGTAATATCTAATACTATTCTTGCAAATATTAATTTAGTATTCCAGCCCATTTTGAAACAAAGTGGACTCTGTCATCTTACCCTAACTTCTTAATTTACATAAATTGTGAAATATGTATACCTTGTGAAGTCGTATCATAATCTTTTACTTTTAGCCGACTTTTGACTAACATTCTTCCCGCAACGCAGTTATCAGCTTTAATATCCCGAGGACATTGATAATTACGAAATAATTTTATGACAGCTACCGAAAGCGCGTTGCTTGGCAACAGCCCGACGACGAAGGCGGAGGTGTTTTTACTTGAAAGCAACGAGCTTGAGGAAGTTGTGATAAAATTATAAGTATTTATCAATGATCGAGGGGTATTCGGTGACAATTTTTTTTTGCAATTTTAATTAAATTTATGAAAAATTTGTATTTAGCAGAATTTTTATAATTATAAAACCCAATAGATGTCAGTAGTAGCTATGAATATAGTTCAGCGTGAAATGTGTAACGATAATAAAATTGACATTGACACTACAAGATGCACATTTCAGTTTTATTATACAAACGTTTAATAGTAATAATAATAATAGAATGATATTTTCTAATTTTTTATTTATAATAGAGTGTTTTATTATGAGTGTGTATTTATTTGTTGAAGCGTTATTTTCACTCTCATACTGTCAAAACGTCATTTTCAAATTGAAACAATTAACCTTTAATTATCAGTCAAAAAGTGTTCGTTACTTAGCAACTTAATGACATAAGTAATAATGGGGGATTACACCATTTTTTTTTTATAATTTCATCTGAAAATATTAATAAAACTAAGACTATTGATGAAATTCCGGTAAAAAAAATCCTATTAATAAGCGAGTTATAGTCTCCCGAATTTTGAAAAGATTGACGTGACGTCACATTTATGTGTTTTTATATCAATCTGTTTTCATCATGAACCTAGATGTTCTTGAAATATATGCTATTTTAAGTTATATTTACATAAAAATAAATGAATATTATAACACTGTATAAGTCTACATACTTTATAATTACAGGTGTATTTAAATTATTAAGTTTAATGCAAGAAATTTATGTTAAAATAAAAACTGTTTGGAAACTGTAGTACAGGAATGTTAGCCCCTCCTTTCGAATTTGAATTTCTTAACTTCCATTGGTAGTAATCCCCACGTCTTAACACGCTATTTGTAATGCATGTATAGGCGGTTTCTCGGTCGCCAATCAAAATATTTTCATATTATTGTCGAAGCGCTATAACAAAAAACCCTTTATTTCCGAAATATCTCAATTATTCCATTTCATTTTTTTTATTAATATTCGTTATTCAGCATATACATTCGTATTTTTGTACTATTTTCCTTTAATTCGATTGAGCCGTAATCCCCCATTGTCTTAGGATAATTATCAGTGTAAGTTTGTTTTGATTGGTTACTTTCGCACACGTGATCAGAAATAAAGGGATTCAATTGGATATTTTTTTAACCATAAAATTTTCATATTAATCTACTCCACGATATCAAATTCGTTGGTAGAAAATAAGGAACAAATTTCTCTAACCAAATGTATTCATTTTTATATTTCCACAATAAGGAAACTAATGTAAAAATAATATTTTTCATGAATTATTGCTGTGAATGCTAAATATTACGTTTCGTGCACAATAATACATAATTCGGGGCATGATACGATACGCAACGAGCTAAACACACGACACGGCATTTGAGAAAACTCGGTCTCGGGTTCAGACCGGGCGGGTGATTAATGTCCGATGAGCGCACAATAGTGAAGGAAATGTTTCGTGCACGGTGTTGCATGCAGTGCCCTTGCGACCGCTACTAATATACGTGGGCCTCGGCCACGGGAATTCGATTGTTCCTATTTGAATTGACGGAACCCAGATCTGAATCGCACGCGGTACACGCGTACACGGCACCTCAATCGTTTCAACAGCCGAGCCATTTCCGTTTCTCGTAAGTCAGACAGACAAGGGCAAAGTGCACTGATGGATCACGTTCGCAGGCCTAGTCACCAAGTGCAAACAAGTTTCTTCCCTAAACATATGTATATGATATCAATAATTAATTTAAATCAATAAGCATATCGCAATATGTCCTACCTGTCATTTTTAATGATAATGAATTATCGATTTTTCGTGACTTTGTATATTATAGAGGTAGATACAGGAAAGTAAGAATTCTTCGGACTTGCAGTCAATTAATAAAATTTATTCACGTCAACGTTTATTTATTCATTTTTTTAATTGCCCGTGTTGTATGTTCCGTTATCCAAATGTGGTTTCTTTTTTCGACTAGACCATTCTAGCCCTGAAGAAGACTACTGTATAGTCGAAACGTCGGCGTGAATAAATTTTATTAATTGACTGCAAGTCCGAAGAATTCTTACTTTCCTGTATCTACCTCCATCCTAACACAGTCGAATATTGATTTTTCAACTCTAGTTTATTTATGTTCTGCAAACTGTTAAATTTTTCAGATTCTTGATTCTTCCTTCCTTTTTAGTTGTCGAAGACAAACGATTAAAATCTTCGCAGTAGTATACAAAGAAACACTGTATATACAAATAACTATTAAATTATTATTTGTTTCAAATTGTTCGGCACATTGGTAATGTAAGGGAAGGCACCGGGCCCGTTCATAAATAAATTAGATTTGAGATGGTTTCCAAAAGCACACAAAAAGTTTAACTATCCTCATTCAAGTTTTCGAGAATAGTGGTAAATTATATTTGAATACAGCATTTGAATATGGATTACGAATCCGGGAATTTAGAAAATTAAATCTGTCAGTGTATGTAAAATTCTGCATGAATAAAGTTCTGTTTTAATTAACTGAAAATAGTAGCCGTGTAATGAAATAAAAGATGTAAATTTACATGATGACTTAGTTTAAAATGGTAAGTTTTGTGAAATAATTTTTAATTTTCATTAAAAGTAATATAAAAAATCTGTTGTAGCCAGCACAACACCTCTCGCCATTTGCATTTTATGTTATATAAGTATTGTATTGCATTTTGCTATCGAACCGTCGTTTTATAACAAAAAAAATTACAGAACTTTACCCAAATATTTTTTTATTGTATTTAACATGTCCTGCACACATACAATTCTAATTTTATCTATTTTTCATTGTATGAGGAAGGTCCTAAATATCAGAGATTATTCCAATCCATTAACTAGATTGGCGGTATTTCTGATTCTGATGGATATATGCATTTTACCTACAATTTTAAATATTTAATTAATAAAACAATAAGAAAGATTAAATGTACTTCTCAGAAAAAGCTTTCAGAATGCCACTAAAACTGTTGATTTTTGACACTGACATCTGTCATTTACAAATTATGTGTCAACTCTGGTTTCCTCAGTGCCTTAGCCTATACGGTTAGATTATTCTATATATTACAGTGCCTTTATCTCTAAATCTATACAAGATATAATAAAAATTTCTAGTGTATTAGTTGAGTAATTTTATGTTCTTCAATATTTGTAATAACAAAAATTTGAATAAAATTATATTTAGAAGATTTTTTTAAAGAAACTATTAATTGTTACCAAAATCTAATCAGCTCTTCCCAGGAATGTCAGATTGAGGAAACTGCAGTTAAATATTTTTTAAGTCTTATAGTATTTGAGAAACCGTGGTTCCAACATCCACACACACACACACACACACACACACACACACACACACACACACACAATCTCGACATGCGATTTTTAGCACGATCCCTATACCTCCCTTATCAATGGTAGCGGGAGGTAAAAGTAATGTGTTGCTATAACAGAATATTGCGCTTTGCTAATATAGTAATATATGAAAATTACTACTCCTATTATTTTTCGTGTTAGCTTATTTGTAAATAAAATTATTACATATGATTTTTCTTGTAGGTAAAATATTTCAACAAACGTGAAACTTTTGCCTTTGTCATGTTTCTTTTGAATATAATGATACCAAAATAACGTTTCCTTGGTATACTTCGTATGAATGAATATCAGAATATCATTTAGTAAGTTTTTTGTTCTAGTTAATTAAGCTATCAGTAAATCTAACTCGTAAACAGTCGTAAAAGTAAAAGAAATACGCACTGGTAACTCTAACTTTTCGTTTCCGCCAAGGTCGGCACAGGAAATTACCTTTTGATTTTTAAGTGATTCTGCCAAAACAACGCCTCACAAAAACATAGAAATGTTTCCGGTGCCAACTCTAAATTGAATTTATGTTTATCTCTTCTTCTTCTGATAAGCATTTTGTGAATGATTATGATTTATCTTATTGGTACATCAAAATCAGCACAAGTTCAAACGTATTGTAATCAGACAAGGACAATGTCATTATTAAATTTCTTCTTTCCATATTAGAATAGCGTCGAAATACAAGGTTTCAGAATTTTCTGAGTGATAGTATTTGAGTTAGAGTGGAGACAAAATACGTACACATACGCACATACACACACACACACACATGCACACTCACATACACACATACACACATACACCCATACAGACATCATCGTGAAAATGTTAAAATTGAATTCTAGGGACCTTAAAACGTACTCATTTACTAAAATCTCGATATCCGATTTTTAGCACAATCCCTATACCTCCCTTTCCAAGGGTAGAGGTAAAAATGGTGAAATCCCCCATTATAAAGGTGTTATTATAGAAGTATTTAGGCTCGGAGCAATAATAATTATTCGGGTACATTTTAAGCTCGAGTATTTTATATTAAAATTTCCTAAAAACTAAGTTCGAATAGAAAACATAGAATGAATTTACGCAACCCGCCCAAAAGTAACGGGTGATAAACAATTCCTCTGTTTTCCTATTTACAAGTAGGACTTATGGATTTGTCAATTATTTCAATTTATAGGTACCTGTATTTTCTTGAACTAAGAAAAACGAGGAATATATTCGTATAAATTAAACAATAAATGTAAAGAATTTTTGGTATAAAGTTATGTACATTTTTATTCTGATAACAAAGAAAAAATTGCTTGTCAAAAGACGAGCATGTATTTGTAGATCTCAAGAAATATTCAATTCCAAACATATTGTATCTTTTCTAAAGACTCGGTTTATTTATTCTTTGTTCTTTCTTAAGTTCATATCGAAAATACAATTCGATTTAACAGTATCACGGTTGAACAATCATAAAGAAAATTCTCGATATTGATACCCAAAGAGAATTCCAAATAACGATACTTATACATGGAAATATCTGTGAATTGCGATATTATACGCTCTTTTGAAAATGTGGTCTAGCAAGAATGCAACATTTAAAGGCCAGGAATTTTTTTTTAAAGTATGCTGTGCCCGAATTATGTCATATCTCAAATAGACAATTTACTATTATTGAAAATAGGGTCCTCCACTATATTTTTTAAATATTTTTTTACAAAACTTCATCTAAACTGAAAGTGAAATGTAATTTTAGAAAGTCTTTATTGTTATTCGTTAAGCCGTAATATTTTTTTAATATTCTGTGATATAGATATAGAGATGATTTTGTTCTCAAACAGTGGATTTCGCTAATAATTGAAGTCACATAAATTTTTTTTTTTCAGCACTTATAAAATGTATAAATATGTTAAAATAACCCTTGTGGTCAATAATTGGAAATATGGGTGGATAATAAGTAATTTAATGTCATAATTAATAAAAATACTACGTATATATTATAGTCCAAGATTTGATTACCACTGGTAGCCTATGTCATGTCATTCAACATATCTTTTACTTTCATACCAACGCTTGTAATCTGTTATGGCATCATAAATTTAAACTAGTATTATTTGATTTATTTCTGTTTTATTGTTGTTATTTTCTGCATTTATATACTTGCAAATGGATTCAGTATTTCAAAAAGGCGATAGCAGAAGGTTTGAAAGTAGTAAGAATTTGGAATAGAATAAATGTGTGACGTGTAGATATGGAGATGAGGAAATGGTAATAAAAACTCGATTATTTTAGAAACTTGTAACTATTTTTAAACTTTGATAGTCCTTAATATACATTTTTAGGTCTAGTTTTAATATAACTGACCCTTGTTCTAATTTGTTATTGCGGTGGAGGACCCTATTGAGCATTACACCCATTTCACAGTGCAGCAACGCTTTTCAATTGTGAAAACTTACTTTAAATTTTTTTAAAAGTTTTTTTTCGCAGATTACGAGAGAAAACGCACCAAATCTTTTAACAATTCAGCAAATGTTCAACAAATTTGAGGAAACTGGTTCAATTCATGACAGACAAACAAACATCGTCGTCGGACGGACGCAATGCTACTGGAGTACGTCATCAAGAAATAAATTAGCTATACTCGGCCTTAGCACGCTCAACTAAATATACTGTATGTCAACACATAATGCTTTTTATTGCTGTTACAATTATCACAAAGACTAAAGAAAATAAGCATGACTTGTGTGCGATAGGTTATTGTTATTTTTAGCTAAATTTATCAGTCCAGTTTACAACAAATATACTGATGCAATTGAAGAAAAACATTGTCAAATATATGTATTACAAGAGATATAATACTTACCCCAAGAAAGAATTTAACTACAACAATTTTTTAATAGAATTTGGAATGCTCTCACTTGATGATTGTAGGAAAATTCATTCTTGTTTATATCTATATAAGATTATGAATAACATAATAGATGGCGCCATGATTTTGTCCAATTTTAATCTTTATGTTCCTCGACCTCGATTAAGAACAAAGTTTAAGCTAACTTACTCTACACCAAAGACAAATAATGAGTTTCAATCACCTATCATACAAATGTGCTTAAATTTCAAAAATCTTGTATCTATTATTGATAATTTGGATCTATTTTTCCATACCATTATTAAATTTAAGAAATAGTTAGTTATACATTTCTTGCAAAAACGTTAACATTTTGACATTCTGTAAAGTTAGGTTAAATTCTTTATTCATTGATAATTTTCTATCACTACTGTATTCAACATTTTTGTATCTTATGCTTACTGTTTTTACACCGATGTATTGGTAATTGCCTATTTGATGTTAATATGTACTATTTTTAATATTCCCCTGAAATTGGGATTTTTAATACTGTTAAGGTAATACTCAGAGGCGGACTGGGATTTTTATTTTTACCGGGAATTCTAGTGATCGGCCCCAATCGTAACTGCGACCGGCCCCTTATATGTGTATATACGGATAAATAAATTTGAATTTAAAGATTAAGTAAACGCTAATATTGAAAAATAGATTTCAATATTGTTTATATCGGTACTTTAAAAATCGTTCGGCCAATCGGCCTCAAAAGACACCGGCCGATCGGACCCATAGGCCACTGGCCCATCGGGAAAAGTCCGGTAAGTCTTATGGCCAGTCTACCCCTGGTAATATTAATAAATAATAACAATAACTTAACCTAACGCACAACTCATGCTTCGAACACTCGGCTATGTTTATATTTCTGCTCGGTCAAAATTGGAAGTAAATTCATTGTTAGCGGTAAGGTAAAATCTTACCCATGCTACCAAGGTAGGTTATGTTGATAAATAAGAAAGGTTATCACATTTGGCGATTTGAGATCAGCCCTTATTTTCTTTCAGATCTAACGCCATGCGAATTTTGGTTATGGTATTTTGTGAAGACTCGCGCATATTCCGACCACCTAACAACAATAGATGAGCTGAAAGATGGAATTAGACGCGTCATTGAAGACATTCATCAGCAAATGTACGAAACTGCTCTCGGAAATTTCATCAAAAAAGCAAAAGTGGACCAGCAAAGTCGTGGCGAGTATTTGATAGATGTTTTGTTCCTTATTTAATCGGACCCTATCTGGAACTACTAGTCCGAATCTGAAAATTCTTTCACTGATAGATAGACTATTTTCGAGTGACAAAAGCTATGTTTTGATAAAAATTGGATAACCGGAAGTGGTATTTTACTTGCAGCCCATAACAGTTTTTGATGAAAAACTGTATTAAAATATAATCTAAAACTTTTCAATTTTTGTATTTAAGACCTTCATTCCAAGAGGAAAAACATATTAGATTTTATAACTGAGAACTTCTTGACTGGATGGATGTTTGGGATACTTTATAAAAGTCCTGGATTTTATTTCAAAATCGGCCTCTGCCAGTTTCGGCAACTCATTTGGCTTTTTCAGGAGCTATAAATTGGTTTTAATATACATAAGTTCTACAATTTGTGTTACAATTTACTTACATGATCTCGTTTTAATAATTATAATTTTTATACATAGTTATAATATTTTACTGAATATATAAATAAATAAATAACATGAACAACACACATTTGGACGTCAACAGTTAAAAATATATAAATAGAAAATAACGATAAAATACTCTAAACAATTTGTTGAAAAAAGTTAGCACTATTTAAAATTTTTTAACTAGTTTAAAAATGTAAAATCCCGAAGATTTTGGCTAGAATATATAAACCGGAAGTGATACTTATGTATTTGTGAACGAGATATTTGAGATTTCCTAAAATTGATAAATTAAACATATTAAAATATGATCTTAAACTTCTCAAATCTGGTATTTAAAATACGTATATAGTTTGATATAAGAGCCCCTTCCCACTTCAGTTGGCCCACTTGTTAAAAATTCATTTATGCTGATTTAACTAATAGCATTTTTAATAATACTAAAATGAATCTTTACTTCTTATTTAAAATGTAGATTTTCAGCATTATAGCGTAATTTTAAATTCAATTTTTAGTTCAAGATTAAAAATTTAATGGTATAACTTTAACACAAATCTAATATATTAATTACATATTATTTATCAATATTGAATAATGTCGCTTCTAAATGTAAATTGTTCCTGTAAATCTTTTAGACATTTTATTTAATAAAACTTTACAATTTTACGACTTAAATTCGTTTAATTTTTTCAGTTTTTCTTGAATTGTTGCTAAAACTAAGTATTATTTCATTTTACATTGAAACAGTAAAATATTTTAGGAAAAATATCTTGATATATCGGTAAAACGACAAAATGTCTGTAATATTAATAAAAATTGGTGATAATTTATGTTAGTTATTATTTGTGTCATATATTAACTAAATAAAATTAAATTAAGCGGATTGGGCCAAATGATGTGGGAAGGGGCTCGTAGCCGGTATTGTGGCCGCGCTATGTCTCTACAGTTTCAGATCGAATCTGAGGTTACTTGGTTAGAATCTACCGGCCCGCTAAGTGAGTAGTCATTAAAATGCCATCATATCAGGCATGTTAAACAAAGATGGTGCTAGCTGTAGAAGGAGTATTTGAGCTGCCGCACTGGTTGCATAGTAATCAGTGGTTGTCGCACGGGTTAAGTAACCAACTGCTCTACTAGACTATCGGTCTCGAAATTAGTACCTAATAGGATTTCGCAGGAAACTAGACAGTCATCTTGGTTATAAGGAAAAAGATGAAGAAATATAATTTGAAACAACATATATTTGACACTGACTATGATAAACTGGAAGTGGTACTTGGACCTTTTTTCGAGGGAAAATACTTTTCTATTTATTGAGCTGATTGGCTGTTTTATCTGCGTGCACTGACTAAACACTTTTGATATAAATGAACACAATTTATTGCAAAAGTATTGGCTTTTAGTAGTTTGTCATCACAAAAATTTATTGAAGATGAAATGTTCTCTTTACAGTATGTGATTTAGTTGTATAGTATAGTAATATAAAATGAAGAAAATACGCAAGATAAATAACTGAATTCACGGTCGGCGCAGCGTTATTAGGTGCGGTAGATTACGGAATGTGAATTCAAATAAAATGTGAAAAAATACTGGTACACGTGTGGCTAATCGTAATTCTAGCTTTACCCGTGCGTAGCCGGAGCGGGTCGGGTAGTGTACTTTATAGTACACTAGTGAAATTCACATTTCACTATTTCTCAAAAGACTATTATTCAAGAATTAAATGTAGCACTCTTATTGGACTACACTTTATAAATGCACTTGTCACATTGTCACATAACAATAATGTGTAATAAACACTGTTTGGTTCTACTATTGATTAAATATCCGGAATTAATTGTTCCTAATTTTAGCTTAATTTGACTTGTGAAACTAATTATCCGCTTGTAGTCCTGTATATTTGAATTTTAAATGAAAATTGATTGAATATGAAAATTAATGTTACAATTGCTCGGTACTTACCAGATAAAACTGCCATGATGAATATATTGTCCTGAAATTAAATATTTCAACGTGAGAGGAGTATCTCACGTATACAAGTACTCGTATATACAGGCGGTGTCTCACAACTCGCGCCCCAGACGTAACTGGACACTTGCCTACGTCAATAAGTTGCCAACAAAGAGAAGAAAATAATTTGCGGCTGCTTGCATAACGGAGTTACAAGACTTTTTAATCCACCAATCCCGGAAGGATATCTTGAGGTGTGATGATATTATTACAAAATAAAACTGGTTGCTAGGTTTTAAAAATACTACTAGTGAGTTACAAAATTTGTTTGACTTACTGTAATTTTGACACTTTAGAGTTGACTTTTCACTTAAATTTCAATTAAAATTTTCAAACCGCGTTATCGAATCTTTAACAAAATCACAGTGGTAGATCAAAAAATAAAAAAATTTCAGGAAAACATTGGCAATTATTATAAAAAAGGCATCAATAATTTACTTCTTTCGATGCCACTACGAATGTAAACTGTTATAAATAGTGAAATCTATTAGACTATGTATTAAATATGTAATATTGTTTGTTTTTTAAGTAATTTTAATATCTTTCATAATTGTTTTGAGCAAATGGCCAAAAACATAAATATGCCGTCATTTTTCCCAATTGGCGGGAGGTTCCCGTGTTCCGATTTCCGGATTTTTTTTATATTTTATGCTATTCAGCGCATTTTCTGGATAGGATTCCGTTTAAAAGCTTTTCTTGTAATTACTTTGAGGTAAAATTATAAATTTCCTGGACTATAAAACGTCTTTAGAATGAAAATAAAACAATAAACAATAACTAATATGTATGTACTAAATACTAATAATTAATGAATAATAGATAATAATTTGAAAAAAAAAAAATTAAAAAAATATAATAAAATATGATCTAAATGAAGTATTAGGGCAATTTTCAAAAATTGGCTTTGTTTGTAGCTCTGTAGATTGCTATCTATTGGTTATAGAAAAAAATTGTTTATTGTTTTTACAGTTTACAAAGAAACCACGACAGATATGTTTTAAAATTTATCCTACGGGCAACTGGGATGAAAATTCAACAAAATTAAACTTTGTATATGAAATGAATTACCTACGATTATATAAGGTGTCCATCTGTAAAATAGCGTAAAATATCACACTATGATGTGATTGATTTGTTTATCTAGGGTTGTCTACGGACACTTTTAAGGACCATTTTATAATGAAGTAACGTAAGCGGTAACGCAATTGCAGCAAGGTAACGCAAAAGATTAGCGCATGGTATTGTTGTCTGCTGATTTATAATGAAAAGTAACTCAGCGCCACAATCAGCAACGCAGTAAACGTAAACGCAACATAAAAGATGACCAACTCTCATCTATCTACTTTACTGCTGTACCGCTAGCCAATCAGAGTTCAGTGTTTCAGTTTTACTATAATAATCTGTATTATCGACATGTTCGTGATATACCTATACTATATTTTCGTTACTGTGCGTTTCTATTTAAATTATTTTACCAACTTTATTTATACCTTTTCAATGAAATATACCGAATTATGTTAATTGGTTAGAAGTGCTATCTTTGGCGTTTATTATAAATCACAGATTTTTTGTTTGTGTTACTGGTTACGTTACTTCATTATAAATATGCCTTTATAGATCTCTATAATAAAGTAGGTTAAAGTAATTGAGTTATTTTGATAATTATTGATTTAAAGAAAGGATGATTGTGAAGAAAACAGTATATGTACATACCTGGGATTTCATCACAGCCTCTCACTTTATTTGACGTTGGAGCAGGTAATGAAACAACATACCGGGTGTATGTAACAGTGCCTTTTATTTGTATACAATATGAAAATTTACACAAAAAAGTGATTAAGATATTTTGTACGGCATAGAGCGGGACACATTTTGGCATAATAATTTATATTTTTTTAAATGGCAATATACATATTTTATTAACTCGATAGTTATTTTTTTTTCTGAATTCATCGATACGATAATATCATGCCTTTATATTGCGAAAAAAAAAAAAATAATGAAATTTAACTCAGAGTTAATATTTCATGGGGTCTCGTAGCCGCGTGCCTTAATCCTCATTTCCAGCGATTGTTCTAATGCGTAAGAGATATAATTAATAACTAAGCGCAATGCGTAAAAATGTTTATCATATATCAATGTTTACTACCATTTCCAGCTTTGAATAAGGATTAATGCTTGAGAACTAAGAGCAAATGCGTAAAAACAAAAGCTTGAAAACTTCTAACCTGAAATGTCAATTCAGTCTATTTTATAATTATTAAACTTTTAAATTTTCGATATGGATGTAGATACAGAGAATGGGCTCCTTGCGTGGTACTGAAAATTCGATTTCTATCACTATATACGTAATTTTATGTTGAAAACATATATAAAAATATAAATTTTATTTTAAAAAAATTATTTGTTTTTTAGTAAATTGAGAAAGAAAATTTTCTGTTATATCATTATATTCTACTGGAGAAGGAAACCATGTTTAGAAATATAACGTATAGATGGCATGGCGTGCGAGAATGTTTTAATTTGAATTTGACATTATTCCATTTTTCTAACTCTCTGGTCTCTCAAATATATTAATTACTTCACAAATAAACATATAGGTAGCAACATGTAATTTAAAATATCGATACCAAAAAGATAAACTAAATTACTAACCTCAAAACTATTGTTGAAACGTCAAACAGGAGATCTACATTACCCGTAAAACAAACGCTATGGCTTTACGGCCATTCATTGGTGCGGCGTAATTCTACGTCATACATGGCGGTAATTCAAATAATCAAATTTCATTATTTTTTTTCTGGCTAATTAATAAAAATTTTGTCAAAAGAAAAAATATGTGTAGTAAGTTTTTATCTGCTCTTCAAAAATATTAAATAAAAAAAGGTACGCAAGTAGTCCATTATGTATCTAACATATTAAAAAAGAAGAATTGCTGCTGCAATCAAAGGTTGCTAGACAGCAAGTAGTAAGGGAAAAAATTGACATTTCTGTTAAATTAGTCACTAAACAAAGTAGCTGGAAATGGTAAGTAAATTATCATAATGCATTAAATCTTATGCACTAACGACTAACCATTATGCATTAAGCATTAGAACGTCTCAAATCTAGACGGCCTGCTTGCAATACTGCAATGCTTTTGCCGGATAATTTTAATACTGATATTCAATGGACTGCACGCTGGAAAGAAAAAGAAGTAAAAAGCAGCTTTTTGATAGAGAATCCTTGCATAAAAGTACCTGGTTTTCATCTGAAACGAAAAGAGTGGTGCACGCTAAATAGAATAAGAACTAATCATGGTAGATGCAAAAAGAATATGTTCCGATGGAATTTTAGTGATGATCCCAAATGTAACCATTGTGGAGCAGCTGAGCAGACCGTATATCATTTAGTACATGAATGTCCTATAACGCGTTTTGATGGACCGCTCGAAGATATACACACATTAACTTCAGAAGCTGAACAATGGTTAAAGAGCGTCAAATTTTGTTTATAATTTTATTACATTTTTAATTATGCAGTATGTGTTTCAAATATGTTGTACTTTTAGTTCATACGAAATATATATACAGGGTGTCTCTTAAATACGGGGACATGGCTTAACCACAGATTCCTGAGGCTAAAATAAGACGATTTAACCAAACTTGCTTCTACCGGAAAGTGTACCATTTAGCCGGAATTCTGCTTCAAAGTTCCCCAAAAAAAAATAATAATAATTTTGCTTATAATAACAGAACGCTTTATACGATTTGGATGAAATTTGGTATGACAATTCATACGAGTATAAGTTTACTTTTAAGGTGATATTTGTTATTATTTGTGAACCACTAGTGTATGAAACTTAGGTGTCCCAACATTAATTAGACCGTAACTTTTTAGTGACCAAACCGATAACATGAAATTATTTTTTTTCAGAAAGATACATTCAATAGTAAACTTTTCTCTCTGTATTTAATTTGTGATATCTGTTACGGTTCAGACAGAAAAAAATAAAACCTGAGTGACTGCATCGTGAATTTTTTTAAAATAAATTTAATCTAGCAGTCTATCCAAATGTCAAACACCTAATTTCTAATGACAGTAACAATTGTTTATGGGCTGTAAAAAAGTTTGTTCGCAATATTCAGAAACTAGTAACATCCGCTTGTGCAGCTTAATAGTATTTTACAACCATTATTATAAATAACACGAATAAATGTGTTAGCTTACTCCTAAACAAGTTGAGAAGATTGACAACTCGTTACTGTCATTAAAAATTACGTGTTTGACATTTGGATTGACTGCTAGATCAAATTTATTTTAAAAAAATTTACGATGCAGTCACTCAATTTTATTTTTCTTCTGTCTGAACCGCAACAGATATCAAAAATTAAACACAGAGAGAAAAGTTTACTATTGAATGTATCTTTCTGAAAAAAAAATAATTTCATGTTATCGGTTTGGTCACTAAAAAGTTACGGTCTAATTAATGTTGGGACATCTAAGTTTCATACACTAGTGGTTCACAAATAATAACAAATATCACCTTAAAAGATGACTTATACCCGTATGAACTGTCATACCAAATTTCATCCAAATCGCATAAAGCGTTCTGTTATTATAAGCAAAATTAATTTTTTTGGGAGAACTTTGAAGCAGAATTCCGGCTAAATGGTACACTTTCTGGTAGAAGCAAGTTTGGTTAAATCGTCTTATTTTAGCCTCAGGAATCTGTGGTTAAGCCATGTCCCCCCTATTTAAGAGACACCCTGTATATATATATTAAAACATCCGGTGTAAATGAGGCTTTAGTGTCTGGTAACGAATCTAGGGAACCCGGTTTGATACCAACCGACGCCAAAAATTTCGAATTTTAACAAGTTCAGTGTTTAGTACCACAATGGTATATCAAAATCAGTTCCAACTGGTCAATTTTTTTTATTATTTTCTTTGTGTACGCTATAATGAAACATATTTGACAATTTTTTTAATTACTTGCCATAAATGGGCGTAAATCATTTTATGTGCCCGCACTTTAGTGACTAAGTTGTCAGTTTTGGGCCGTATATACTTACGAAGCCACTGGCTTTAAAATAATACCTAATGGTTATGTCTTATGTCAAACTGTATCCTCCTCTATGCCTTAGAAAATATCTTAATCACTTTTTTGTGTAACTTTTCATGTACACCAATAAAAGACACTGTTCCATTATCTTGATACACCCTGTACTACACCTCGGATGTAATATACTCTTGTCGTTTACATATGTCGACAACTAAATAATTATTTTGCTACACATTTCATTAATAGCCCAATGTTAGTGTTTTTGATCTGTATTGCTTCATAGCAGATTAAACGCATCATTACTGTTATTATGAATATGAAGTGGGGTTAAAAAATGGAAATAGAAAAATTGTTTGAAACACTTTTATTATTCATAAATTCGGCTTCTTAATTGTTACCTTGCCAAGGTTACATCTAAGGTATAACTTATAAAGTATATATCCTCTTTAGCACTCTTTTTTTTTTCGTTAAACTCTTAGACGACAATATATCATTTATCTATGTCTCTGATTTGTTGATAGGTACAATGTTCAGGTCTGTACAGCTGCAGATAACAATTGCTATGTTCATAATATGACGGTAATTTTAAAGTATGAAATAAAATAAAAGCTGAACTTATAAACTAACACAAAAATCTGTTGACATTAATATAAAGGAAACAAAGAATACAAAAATTGAGAAAAACAATACTGTATTGTTGTTTCCGCTAATAAATTTTACTTTTCGCTTACAAATGTAAGCCGTAAAATCCAGACAGATTACCTATATAACAACGAATATAACCTTTGTTGTATATACGAACTGTTATTTCAGGACATTCAATAAAAAAAGTAAATGAAAGTTTTATTCAGCAAAATATGTTATTTGAGATAATATTAATTAAATAAATAATAACTCATCAATATAATATTTTATTTGTATTATGACTATTTCGTTTTATTGTTGAAGGGATGGAAGGACCAGCCGCTGAGTAGTTTAAAGGTGAAGTGAAAAGACTTAAATGGTTCACGTATGTTGTAAAATTCTTTAATTACGGACGTTTCGGGCTTAAAGCAAGCCCATCTTCAGCTATTGATACATTATTATTAGCAAAAACAGTTTGACAGGATGAAAAGTATGAAATATTTTTTATTCATAATCATTATAGTAATATACAGATTCCTAACCTTTTGGAGGTTGGAAAATACGTCATTCCTATCTTTAATGACAATCTCTTAGGTTGGAAAGAACAGATTTCACTTCCATCTCTTGGGTTGGAAATGTTTATGTAGGGGTTGCCTAGCAACATTGCCGTAGACCCCATAATTAAGTAGGCTAAACAAATTTTAAGACAGCTGTCAAAATATTAATAAAATTAAAGGTTATAATTCACTGATTTATTTTGAAAATTATAGATTTAAAATGAGGATGATTGTGAATAAAATAGTATACATAACCTCGGTGGGAGTTTCATAACAGCCTCGCGCATTATCTCACCTCGAGGCTTGGCCTCTCGGTAATATACATAAGCCCTCGGCTGTAATGAAACATCTCCCACCTCGGATGTAATATACTATTACCTAACGGTGAATATACAGTAATACTGATGAATTTTATTACAAAATCTTAAAATTGTATTAGACACCATGATCAATAAAAGCTACGTTTATAAAATTTTAAGATACAGTATTTCACCAAACTGCCGATTCAATTCGGAGTTGGTGAAATATTGAGAGAGAAACAGGTGGCATGACTTTATTGGTTGTGTTATACCACTTGGTTTTCTCCTCAGTATTTCATCAACTCCGAATTGATTCGGAAGTTTGTTGAAATTTCAAATGCTGTATCTTAAAATTTTATTAACGTAGCTTTTATATACCGGGAGTCTACTTGAAATCCGTAATATAGGGAATACAATGTAATTTTTTTTTTCATTTTGCTATAGTTACTGATCTATTAAATTAAGACGAAAGTTGTTCAGAATTAAAAACTACACAATATGAGACTAAAATTAATTCTCAATTTCATTTTATATTACGGGAAAAACGGAAATTAAAATTCGCAATTTACAGCAAATTTCAGAGTGTCACTGAATTACTAATGTTTAATTTTTTTATTTGACAGATCTCATAATAATTCTACTCTTCTCTTGTCAATAAATAATTTTTAATTTTAATGATATATTATTATAACATTCAAAATTAATTTTAATAATAATATGTCAAATAAAAACAAATAAAACATCAGTAATTCAATGGCACTCTGAAATTGCTATAAATTGCGAATTTTAATTTGCGTTTTGTTCGTAAAATAAAAAGAATTTTTTTTATTTGCAACTTTTCTCTAATATCAAAAGGTCAGCAAATACAGCAAAATGAAAAAAATAACATAGTATTCCCCAGGGCTGGGCAAAGTACCTAACAAATGTACTTGAGTATGGAGTACGAGTACTGATAGTAAAAAGTACTCTTCAATATTTAAAAAACCGCTCTGCGCTGAGTACAGAGTACAAAAAGTACTCAATACTCTATGAGTATTGAGTACTACTTATGATGTCATCATAGTAAATGCGAGTAATTTTATTCAAAAGTTTATTGTTTATCAATGCAAAACAATAATAAATTAAATTATTAGTTACCATTACATATAAATACAAATAGGAAATATGATAAGCTAAATAAATAACATGGTCGTTGTACTCATACTGTGAAAAAAAAACATAGAGTATAAGTATTTAAAGTACTCACAATTCTAAAAATACTCAGTGTATTTGAAAATACTCTGAGTACTTTTAATGTACTTAGAGTACCATTCAGAGTATTGAGTACGAGTACTATAGCAAAAATCTTTAGAGTATGAGTATAAGTATTGATATTTCAAATGTACTCAAGTACGAGTACAGAGTACCAAATTTGTACTTTGAGTACTACTTTTGAGTAATATACTCGAGTATTGCCCAGCTCTGGTATTCCCTGTATTATGGATTTCAAGTAGACACCCGATATAATTGTCTAATATAATTTTAAGATTTATATAATAAATTTCATCTGCATTATGATATACTCACCGTTAGGTATAAAATATTTTATACTTTTCATCCTGAAATACTGTTTTTGCTAATAAATAATGTATCAATGCTGAAGATAGGCTTGCCTTAAACCTGAAAAATCATACGTGGACTATTTAAGCCTTTTTATTTCACCTTTATATTTAATTTTATTGTTATGAATTATTATGGTAAGAGTAAGTAATATTGAGTACAAAATTAGTTTCCTGTTTAAGTAGGTAGTTGAAGTGAATCGTGTCTAGAAAGTTTATCGCTACCAAATTAAATGCGGAGAATTGACTGCGAAGAAATTTGGTCACAAGTACATTGACCGTAGGGAAAAATAATGGCGATCAAAATTTATGGCCGGTAAATTAATCGCGTAAAAATGGATCGCTAGCAAATTGACCGTACGGAAATTTGATAGCTATACACTAGCGGACGTCGAAAATGCAACACTAAAAAATACAGTGTTTTCAGAAAAAAAATCTAATTCGGAATAGGCTATGAACACAGAAACGTATATCTAATTATTATTCAGTTCAAAAGCAAAGTTGTCAAAATTGATCGTGAATAGTTATTAACGTCATTAGGCCGATATGAGGCAAATAACGGACGCGACTGAGGTTTATAATCAGTCGAGTCATACTGAACAACTTTTTTGGTTAATTTATAAATTCTCCTAGACAACAGTATACGTGAGACGGGTTTATCACTGCGTGATATAGCGGCTCGTGTAAATCAACGGAAGTAGAATTTCACACATTTGGAGAGGGTAAGGGACAGGTGCAGAGAGACTGCAGACAGGATCTGAGGCTCATAGGAAGACATCAGAAAGGGAGATCCGTCTTCTTATGCGTTTAGCTTTAAAAGAACGCACTCAAAGTGTTGCGGCTTTAGCAAAGCAATGGTTTTTTTTATTATTTAATATTTAGGCATAAATTACTTTTTATAACACTTTACATCGTTCTGAAAAAATATAAGCAGTGTTATACGCATTTGACTAAGCTTGCAATTAATTTATAAGTTATTCACTCATTTGTCGGCTTTTGGTTACTACGTCACGCTCCCCGCAATAGAAAAGTGAGACAATTATAGTACTAAGAAAGAGAAAGAAATATCGTGAAATCATACCACCATGACTGCGATCCAAAACCCTACTAGAGTACGAAAGTCGTTTCACAACTAATAACCTTACTCTCAGAGTTTACTCAACCTGTTCCAAAACAGCCAGAGTTTGCTCAAAGTGATTTTTTACTTACTCTACTATCGAGAAAAGTATAGAAATTTCTCCACAATGTTTTGAAACGTGAATGCTCACGATTCTAAACATATGAAAGTAATTACGAGCACAAGTTTATAATAAAAGCGCTTTTATGGAGCGTATTTTCATATTATATTATGAGGAGAGTGCTCCATAAAAGCGCTTTTATTATAAAAGTGCGCTTTTAATACGGACTTGACATAATGTTGTAATTATAAGTAGTTTTGTTAATTTTTTCAAATTATTTTTATTTTGGTTTCAATTTTTTACTTCAACAAAACTCGTTCCAAATCACACTACAACATGATATCATACTTTAACTCCTACGTCGAAACTCGGTATTCTTGATTTTGGAACACAGCGTATGTTAACTACTTTTGACATTTTGTTAGAGGTTATGTTTAGTGACTGTGATCTGGCAGAGACTCGTATTTATTGAAAATTCGACTTTTATTATACAACTATCAGCATTTAATATAGTTATTTTCGTAACAAGTTATGAAAAATACCAAATATCATGCGAGTGTAAATTGACGAACGACGCGTAGCGGAGTGCAAGTCAATACACACGAGCTAAGATATTTGTATTTCATACAACTTACGAACATTATTTTTTAGACGAGCTTAAATAAATTTTACTTTTTTTACAAAACTGATATTTAGGTTCCGCCCCGGGCCCTACCAAACAAATGGGCCCCCGTTTCCAGGTAAAAAAGAAAACGAAAAGGTTCAGTCCTAAGATTTTCCACTAAATAATCACCTTCATAAATACTCGAGTCGGTTTTCTTAATGTCTCTTTTCTATCAAGACACATTTAGGTTCCTGTGTGGGAAATTAAAACTTAAAAACACTGGTAACACTGTAGCTACGGCTCGGGAATCCCCAAATCGTATCAGTGATTTGAGTGGTAGCAGTATTGCAAATTTAGTGATTTTATCACTAAATCTAGTGAAGTTGATGATTGAAATACGATTTATTTTATAAATTTGCAACTTATCTGAGGTCTAGTGATTTTAATGTATATATTCCCGGAAAAAAACTTCAATTTTAATATCCCGGGATCAACGCTTTGGTACATCGCCTACATATTTTTTGTAAATTTTTTTGTTCCATTTAATTCATTGGATCAAATTTAATTTTTTTTTGCCTCAACATTTATTACTGCGTTTATTTTCTACTAACCAATTTGGCTCGGATCATTCCGACGTGCGATTTTAGGATTTTATATGAAGTTAATCGCGTCGTTTTGCGTACGCTCACTCGAAATCGAAATGTATTCTGTGATCTGGCAATTTATTTTTGTACATGAAAGGGGAAAAATATGCCGCTTTTCCCATCCCTTTAAAAAATGTAACCTAGAATTATAAGGCATTTGACCTTGAATGAAAAAAAAATTCGCCTGCGGCGCTTTTTTTTCATCACAATCTCCCGGAATGACCCTGCAGTGAGTTGGTAGCTCTAGGTCCCAATATAAGAGGCCCGGCATTAGAAGCCGCCCCGGGCCTCCAAAGAGGATAGTCCGCCACTGACGCTGAATCTTATTTATTATAATTTTTGGTGTTGCATTTTCAACAACTGCTTCTGTACATATTAATTAGATCATACAAAAAAGACGACAAAACATTATCAAATTAATTAACACTAATTATACGTTAAATACATACTATAAAGATGTTTTGTACTTTATCATGTAATGGTAATGTATAAACATTTATTTAATAAAAAATCACAAAAAATAATTTGCCGTATTTTTTTTTATATTGGATAATATTCCAAAAACGTTTTCTATTATTTATTTTACTTTTTTAAAAATATGTAAGGAAATGACTACCTACTTGTTTTTAAGTAATAATGATTGTGACCTATTATAATATTGATTTCCTTCAAAATATTCAATTTTACAATGGCTATCAATTTTCCACGCAATAAAACTTCCCGCAATTAAATATAATTGCCATTGACTTTCTGGCAATATTTTTTGTGGCCAATTGCTCGGCAATTGATTTCATTAGGATCAATTTTTTTACCATTTGTTTTCCTTGCGATCAATTTTCTTGTCTATCAATTTAGTGGTGATAAATTCTATACTCGACAAAGTTACCTGCAATCAATTTACTGGCGATCTCTTTTCCAATATCAATTTAAGGGCGAAAACTTTGCGCCACTATTTATTTTCCGCATGAAATTTGGAACTACTAATTAAAAGTCAATTTTAAATCTAAATTTTATAATCAAGTTGCATGCATTCAAAGCCGGATTATAGATGTCGTAGGCCGTAGGCCATAACTAGGGTACCTCTATATACAGAGTATGGCCTTGGGCCAAGATTGCCGCCATTAGTCGGCCACTGTCAAACATACTGAGAATAAATTTTCCTATTTATTTGTACGAAACGTGATATTATATTATAAAGGAATATTAATTACACTAAGAATTTATGAAAGTAATAAAAATTTATTTATTTAAGAGATATACAATTATTATTATTGATGGGCACGATAATCGACTGGTTTTGAAGTTGGTGATGATTGAGAAAAATTACACGGAACTGCAGTCAAAACTTGTTTGTTGTATTACACCGTCGTTCGTTTCGGTCATACTGCCCTGGAAAATGGTCATTGTATGACCAAAACGTCGGTATTCAATTCATTACAGATGTTTTGACAGTTCCGTATAACTTTTCTCTATCAATAGGGGATTCCACCATTTTTTTTATGATTTCATCTGAAAATATTAGGAAAACTAAGACTATTGATGAAAATCCGGTGAAAAAATTCCTATTAATAAGCGAGTTATGGTCTCCCGAATTTTTTAAAGATTGACGTGACATCACATTTATGTGTTTTTATATCAAACTGTTTTCATCATGAACCTAAATGTTCTTGAAATATATTCTATTTTAAATTATATTTACATAAAAATAAATGAATATTATAACACTATATAAGTCTACATACTTTATAATTACAGCCCCTCCTTTCGAATTTAAATTCTAAACTTCCATTGGTAGTATTCCCCACCTCCTAACACGCTATTTGTAATGCATGTATAGGCGGTCTTTCGGTCGCCAATCAAAATATTATATATAGATTTCATATTAGTGTCGAAGCGCTATAATAAAAAACCCCTTATTTCCGAAATATCTCAATTATACCATTTCATTTTTTTATTAATATTCGTTATTCAGCATATACATTCGTATTTTTTTGTTGAGAGAGAAAACACGATATAATGTCATTGCTCTCCACCACTGGGTTCGCTTACGTCGTAAGGCAGGAAATGCTGGATACCAGATATTTGCCATTTTTTACCTTCTTAGTACGAAGTAAAGGAAGTATTGTAATCGATAAAAATTTCGGTTTCCAGATTTCAACGGAAATATCCATTTTGACCATCCCTGAATCCATTTTGACTAATTTCGTCGTGACGTCTGTACGTACGTATGTATCTCGTATAACTGAAGAAAGTTAAAATTTTGTATTTAGTACTGTTATAACATCTAGTTGTGCATCTCCCTTTTTGGTCATTACATAACTTTCGGAAGTGGTACTTTACTTGAAGCCTATAATAGATTTTAATGAAAAGCTATTTTAAAATATAATCCAAAACTTCTCAAATTTGGTATTTAATACTTTTATATTAATGGGAATAACATAATAGATTTTGGTAAAAATAGTCTAACCGGAAGTGATACTTTACTTGAAGCTGTTATCAGTTTTTCTTGAAAAAAATGGTGTTATTTTGAATTTAACAATAAATGCTTCAAATAAAAGTTTCAGAAAATTGAATTCTGTGTCGAAAATATTAAGTATGATTAAATTAGCTCTTTGTATAAGCGAGATATATAAATTTAAAGTTATGTACTTTTTGATTTCTGTAATTGTTTGCTATGAATTAGGACAAAAAATAACAAAAAAAAATAAAGAATTTAATGTCAATGTCAAATTATGTCCAATACGTGCCATTTAATAATTGTTATAATACATATTTTAATTATTAACAAAATATAGTGTAACAGGCGTACAAGGAAGTCATGTGTTGTCCACATCAGATATTTTTCTTCCATAAGAAGCTGAATTTTAAAATAGAAAAATTAGGGAATTTCTGAATTTAAAAATAACATACAAAAAATCAAAAAAATCGTGGAATCCACTATTATTATGACATAGATTCAGGGGTACAGTACATATACGATATAGGTTGTTATTGTCACATCTAAATTAATATCTGTAGTTATTATTTACAGATTAATAATTATGTATTCTAAACTTGCATTTTAAAAAATTAATTGTTTCTACTCAATATTGGTAATTTTTATGTTTTCAATATTCAGTATCGTAGTCAGAATATAACAAAATACACAAGAAAATTAAATAAAAATATTACTTGCACTTTAAATAAATATTAAAACTATATCTAAATGTGTTTTTCATTACATTACATAATAATTTGCGCAAAAACACAAATGACAGTGGCCGACAAATGGCGGACGAAAAGCGAGCCACACCAAGGCCTTACATACCTTTTATATAGAGGTAGATACCCTAGCTATAACTTTCAGGTAAACTCGAAAAAAAAAAAACCTTTATCGTACGTACAATTTTTCTTCGTAGGTCTTAAACCCTGTGCCTAATATGTCTAATGTCCAGTTGCACCACCAACACTTAAACTTTAAGGTTGGTTTAATTCATTTAGTCAATTCAATTTTAAACTGTAATTTATTTGGTCAACTGAATAAAGGCAAGTTTAAATTTTAAGTGTTGGTGGTGCAACTAGACATTAGTAAGTTAATTCAACTCTACATACATCTTATACACATATTTGAAGTAATGCTACTATCAATTTCATAAGGAAGCTTTTCAATCTTATTCACTAGTCTATGACAAAAAATCAAACAAACGTATTTTGATTAATTAGTTGCAATTATTACAAAACTATCAGATTTTTTTTATCATTCGATATTACTAAATAAATATGTCATTTATTAAATAATTTGAAGTGCAGTCAGCAGTAGAAAAAATAATACAATACTCGCCACGCAAGTCTTTTTTCGCCTCGGAGTCGGATGTACTATCAATAAACTACCAACTCAAATCAATGAAAATTGCTTATGCAGTAACGTAACTTATTTTCAAATAATACCTGTATACAAAACAAGTATATTATTCCAGATTTAAATATCAATATGAACATAGCAAAAGTATCAATGTTGAAAGAAAGTATGATCAGTGAACTGTACAATGTTTATTTTAAGTTTTATAAACATGGAACTTCAAGCTCGGAAATTGTGAAACTATATTTACCTTTTAAACAAGAAGTATTAAATAAATACATATACGTAAATATAAATAAGGTATTTATCCAAGCAAACCTACACCCTCAGACTAGAGTAAAATAAAAGAAGAAGAAGAAACATAAATATATCATTTGTAAATAATTTAGTAGGAACAGTCAACTCATATCTTTGGCAACATAAAGACTTCATTTCACAAAAGAACAAAGAATATTTTGTGATACAAAAGACAAAAAAGTTAATATAAAATAAATTGAAAATATTTGATTGTAAAATTTGTATATTTGATACAGTATTTTTCTGACGAAACATATTTAAAAAGCAAAAAAATGAATTCTTCTGCCATGAAATACGTGCCAAGCTGTACTTTGAATAACAAAATATAATTTAATCATTACAATATATCAAGGCTGGCAAAAACCCAGGCTTAAAAAAAAGTTACGGTCTAATCAATGTTGGGACACCTAAGTTTCATACACTAATGGTTCACTATTAATAACAAGTATCATCTTAAAAGATGACATAACTATCATACCAAATTTCATCCAAAATTAATTTTTTTTTCGATGAACTTTGAAGCAGAATACAGGCTGAATGGTACACTTTCCGGTTGAAGCAAGTCTAGTTAAATCGTCGTATTTTAGCCTCAGGAATCTGTGGTTAAACCATGTCCCCATATTTTAGAGACTCCTGTATATTTAGTTCAAATTTCGCGCTTCTCACTTTCGCCCTTGCTCACCAAACAGCATGGAACGTTACACCAATGGTTCCGACGAGAGTGTCGCTACTGTATATATTTTCTATACTGTGGTTATACTTTGTCAAAGACAAAATCTGTTATTATAAAGATTTTAAATAAAATTGATAATTGTTTCATACATTTCCATGTAATATAGAATTATGTATAAATATATTTTCACAAATTTTGAATAATAAAAAATTATTTTCTTTTCGCTACATTGAAGTTGTGACGTCATACTATTTATAGTGCCAATAGATTTTAGTAAAATTATGAATGGTTGATTACGATGATCGACTGATTTCAGAATGTAAAATTGGAAAATAATCAGACATGCAGTCATATATAAATTATTTATGTCCTGGCCGACTTTTCGACTTTAACTTCTGGAACTGAAGAAGACTTTTGTTAAAGTCGAAACGTCGGCCAGGAAATAAATAATTTATATATGACTGCATGCTGCATGTCTGATTATTTTCCAATTTTACAAAATTATGAATGTCCATGTCATTTTCAATGTCATAGTGATATTTTTTTTCGTATTACCTTCGACCATATACTGACTAGAGAAGTAATTCCTATGCCAACGTATAGCGTGTTGTGAGTGGAAGATATGCGTAAGAGAGGATTTACGGAGTTGGAAGTCAAGGTGTATTGCGGGCAACCTTTTGTTGTGTTATATGTCACGACTGCTACTTGTCATTTTACCGTAACCTAACCTATTTTTGCCTGTAGTTTATGATTTTGTGTATCTTTTTTCATATTGCAATATGCAAAAAATACAAATAAAATATGGAAATTTTGTTTCATGTGTAAGTAATGGGGGATTCCACAATTTTTTTTATAATTTCATCTGAAAATATTAGGTGAACTAAGATTATTGATGAAAATCCGGCGAAAAATTCTTATTAATAAGCGAGTTATGGTCTCCCGAATTTTGAAAAGATTGACGTGACGTCACGCTTACGTGTTTTTTTATCAAACTGTTTTCATCATGGACCTAAATGTTTTTGAAATATATGCTATTTTAAGTTATATTTACATAAAATAAAACTGCTGTACAGGAATGTTAGCCCCTCCTTTCGAATTTGAATTTCTTAACTTTAATTGGTAGTAACCCCCACCTCTTAACACGCTATTTGTTATGCATGTACAGGCGGTCTTTCGGTCGCCAATCAAAATATTATATATAGATTTTATATGTGTCGAAGCGCTATAACAAAAAACTAATATTCAGCATATACATTCGTATTTTTTTACTATTTTCCTTTAATTCGATTGAGCTGGAATCCCCTATTGTGATTTTTTTACATTAATATAATAAACAAAGTGTAACTTTTAGGTTTCTTGCTAATAATGAGGTAAGAGAAAGGAGAATGAAATTTATGGCAAATAAAGATAATTTACATAGTTCAAAAAAACAACTAGGCATTAATTCGTAAAAAGGTAGTACAAATATTATGATAATACGTAGCCTCCAACACACCATTGGCAACTGACTTTAAGCTCGCAGCGCCAAAGCGGAATTTACTTGAACTCACGGAGTTGAGATAACCATATTATAACTATAACCTTTGTAGGAGTGTTTTTGTGTTTTCTTCGTGTTTTAAAGTAATAAAGCTTCGGCAGCACCAAACTCTGTTTCAGAATGCAATACATTTTCAACATGATAAATGTTAGTTTTATTTATTCTATCATTTCTTGCTAATAAGCGAGAATTTCGGCTACTGCTAGTGGAAGGTTTGTCTTCATACTTTAAAATGGGCAAATTTTTGGAAGGACAGCAGTTTTTTTTATAAATATTTTCGTTTATTCGTATTAACATCTAAAAAAGAACATATACTTATTGCAAATAAAACGTTTCCTGTTATAGTATAAATACCTCTGGTAAAGTAATCACTATCAACGAAATGTAAAGAGCAGACCTTCATAAATTTAGAAACTGGTTTCCCTATTTTAAATTTTATTATTCAGGCTTTTCACCGGTCAATTTTCTCTTTACCTCCAAATTTGTTCTCAATGATAACATAATCTTTATTTTTTTGAGGGAAAGAATTGTAACTTACATATTCAGTTTTTTTAAATAACGTCTTGCATTGAGGTACAAAACAGTAAATATTACTCATTTTTATATATAAAAAAACAGATTTGCAAAAGTTAACGAAACTTCGAAAACAAATATACTTGTTTTAAAGGTTAGAATGCAATTATTTATATATAACAATTAATACAATAAGTTAAATATCATACATACAATACACTATCAAAACAGATCTACGATGGCAAATTCCACAAATTATTATAATAGAAAGCAAGAAATAATTAAATATTATTAATTTTCTCAGATACGACAATGTTTTATATACAGAGCGCGCCAAATCTATCTCAACTCCTAGAGTTCGAATTTTCGCCACTAGTTAGCGTATCGCTTAAAGTCATTTCCCAATGGCTCCCATCCCCGCAAATCTCCCCTGCGGCATATCTTCCGATCACAACAAATACCGACAAGCGGCCTCTAGTCAGTATATGCTCGAAGCGTATTACTGTGAAAAGGTGGCCATATCAACCAATCAATAATAGTCTGTCATTTTTTTTACAATAATGCAAAAAGTGACAGTTAACTTACGATAATTTATTAATATTTTCTTGTAAATGTTAAATTTAAACGGAATTTAAGAAAAACTCTTACCGAACTCACTCCGTTTGTTAGTTAATCTGCACGTCTAATGCGCGTATTACACCATCATTTGGCACTAAACACATAAATAGCTAATCTGTTTTTTTTTTTTAGCTTCAATGCTTCAATACCGTGTATCATTATTCTTTTATTATCAAAAAACTTATTATTAAAGAAAAATTTGATCATTTGATGAATTTACTTTTATTTAGTTAGGATTATAGGTGTGCTTGGATATTGACAATCGAATCTAAAATATCACAAATAAAATAATGTACAGGTAACAAAATTATCACGAGATTATTTTGACTTATCACATGTAAATGAATTTGGCATGAGGACGAAGTAGAGGATTCTTAGCACCATAATATCCATACGTTCGAGACACGCACTTGGCTTGTTCTTCACTCGGTTCGGAATATGTCTACATATCTACAGTTTGTGGAAGGGCTCACGATAGGAACACTCAGAAACGTTTGCACTCACTTTCATTAGTTCTTACTGGTTGGTATAAATATATTTATATATAATGGAAATCTTTTGTAATGTGGATTCGTTTGCTCTTAAATATGTTGTTTGTGTATCACAATAATGCTGTTAAATGTATAACAAATGTTTGAGAGCTTAATTAAGGATATACATAGATTTGTGAGAATATTGCTTCATATTATGCTTTTTAGTAAATGCATGCACTTGTTAGTAACTGTATACAGGGGTTGTGGCGATTAAGGGTAAACATAGAGATTTAACATGGGATTTTAGTTTTATGTAATATCCTGCTCTCCTGTTCATTTTATGGCAAAAACTGTGTAGTACAAAGTTGTACATAAATAAAAGTTGCATATAAAACTGTCTTTACATATTTTATTATGTTTTAGGTTTCTTTACAATTAAGAGAAATTCACGTTTAACGTTTATAAATAATTTATGAAAACTAGAAAAACTATTGCTACTAATAAACAGAAATTTTGAAATTTCTTTTTAAAACTGCGAAGAAACGAAAAACATTATGCAAAATGTAAAAAAATAGTTTAATATGCAACTTCTAATTCTGAACAACTTGGCACTCTACAGTGTTTTTGCCGTAAAATGAATAGGAGAGCAAGAAGTTGCATAAAACTAAAATCCTATATGAAATCCGAGTAAGTTATGAACAGAGAAAGGATGTCTTATTTCAAAGTATTTAATTAAATATATTCTCGTGCCTAAAGCTGTGCCCGATGTTGCACTTTTATCATCCTAATATGTAAATCCTAAAGTTATATGCCACAAATAACGTCATTATTTGGGATTTTAGGAATTATATTTTCGGGTTTTGCAAGAGCACATTATGCCTTAAAATTGACGTGTACTTGAATCATGTTCGTTGCTATAATTTGTGCAAAACATCAAATTTACTGTCAAAGAATAGCTTCTATTTTGTGAAATATTAATCTGAAGCATTAAATTGAATCGAATTGTAAAATTCATTTTTGGATGTCATTAGTGTGCCATTCGAAGTTGTATAGTTTATGTAAAGAAGACCTAAATCCTAATTTCTAAATGCCAAAATGCGGACACAGCCTAACAAAACCATCTCGTTATTCTAAATAGCGTAACGATCGTTTTAGATCAATTGACTCCGAAAGCTTGACGTCAAAATCGACCGGGAATTACAAAACCTGAAAGTAGGCTTACGGTTTCTTGACTGCATCTTGAAAGAGTTTATTGTGAACGAACCGAACTAGCGCCAAATTTAAATAGCTGTCATTTGTCTTATTTGAGAACTAGAAAATGTAATGATGTGATTTTGTTACATATTCCTGTTTTATGTATTTAAAGTAAAAAAATAAATTAAAATATATGCGTAATTTGTTGTAAGAAACCTTATATTGAAGTATATTTTAATAAATTCTAAGAAATAATGTTAATTGTGGCTCTTGTCATTCTTCAGCGAGGACTTATTCTGTCCGTTGTTACTTTCAATTCGGTTCGTAGTGCTTTAGTCGCGCTTGTTACTTGTTATCTCATCTGGTACAATTTTGAACTTTTGCAAATTACAGTAGCACAAGAAACAAGAACAAGTGATTCGTTTTTCTGCAATAATAAGTTTTTTTTTTTGTGGATGAAGAAAGACTTATTGACTTATTGTTCGTGGTGAAAATGCAGTGGAATCAAACCATGTTCATTTGGTCTGTGATGTCCATTGTCCATGAAATGATTTATGACGCAGACTTTAATATTATAAAAGGAAAAGTGCATACATTATCTTTCTTAATTTTCGTTGGCTGTTACGATCTCTCACTACAGTTACTAATTTCGTTTATTTTATTTTTGCATCCCCTACATACCCTATAAATTTGTAACACGTATTGATTAATACTCTTTATATTATTTATACGTATGTGACAAATATATTTTATTATATGATAATCTACTTTTCAAATTTTGCATATTTACTTATTTTATTTTCCATGACCAATATTTGTTATTTGCATTATTCATTTTATTAATTGATTATATTGCAAAATATTGTTATAAAATTAGCTTTATAAGAAACAATTTTTAATGCTAAAAAAGTTTTATTTACACTTTACAGATTACAGCTTTGATGACAGCTATTTAAATTCGGCGCCAGTACGGTTCGTTCACAACAAACTGTTTCAAGATGCAGTTAAGAAACCGGAAGCCTACTTTCAGGTTTTGTAATTCCCGGTCGATTTTGACGTCATCACTTTCGGAGTCAATTACATTTTTTTAAATAAAGATTATATACCATAAAGTTCAATTTACAAATGCATTTATATTTATTAACAATTAAAAAAAAAGAAAACTACAAAATTTTACATTAAGTACCTACATAAATAATTATCTGCCCTTGAAGTCACGTATGTTGTGACCCTTTGGGATAAGTTGAAAAGAATATTATGCAATAAAGATGATTCATAATGACGGTAATGAATGCAAAAGCGTTAAAAAAATTATGTATAATGAAGGTGACCACTGTATACAATAAAATATATGAATAAAAGCGTGCTTTTTACAACAGACGTAGGAAATACATTATGTATTGCTTCATCTGCTTAATATGCTATGGCTCATATTAGTATATAAAGAACGATTTTTCAATTTTCCATCAAATTTCATGTAAAATGATAATGATAAAAGTTAATATTGAACAGGTTTAAAATTGGTTGAAGTTTGTAGTTGTAGCTTGATAATTTAGTTTATGTATTTACTTAAAAAGGAAAATAACCTATAGTTACTATAGGTTACTAACAAGTATGAACATTTTCAGTAGTTTGTTTTCATTATAAAATATAAAATACTTTCGCAAAACTTTATAGAGATCAATGCATTGTTATTTTTATATGTATATTTATTCCACGCTGATGTGAACTTTTATTAATAATTCTAATTTTAATTTTTTACTGTTATTATCAAACTATTTTCATGTCCCTTAAGTTATTGTCTGTTTATAGCAATATTTATATTAGTAGTTAGCATCAGTGAGAAATTTATTATGCAAAGTGAAAGATTATAGCCTGAAATAATCCGTATTCAAAGTTTTTTAATAATAAAAAAGCAATATCCGACATTACAGGAAAATATTGTATTTAGTTTTTAATTAATATGGATAAATTTCCATTTCAGCAGTAATTATATTTTATTCACAATCATTATAGTAATATGTCGATTCTAAACCTGTTAGAGGTTGGGAAATATTACGCTATTCCTAACAGACCATTCCAGAATGACGCCACCTGCCCTCCATAGGAGTGATTTTAACCTCACTTTTGAATATTTTTAAAAATTATTTAATTATATGTATATCTATCTCATGATAAATATCGAGAAATTTTGATTTTGATACAGTTCATTCATAAAATTAAACCATAAATTTTTCCATGGCTCCATCATTGAGTAAATTACGTATGAAATTTATTTCTGACAGTTGCTCCTCATGAAATTCATTTGTTCTGGATTGATCTACTGCAATGACAATCACATGGATGGGAAATGTTTATGTAGGGTTGCCTAACAACATTGTCAAAGATCACTACAACCTACAATGAAATAGGCCAGGGATGGCGAACCAATGGCACGCGACACAATATTTTGGGCACGTCACTGATCACAAAATTCATTATGATGCACTAGATGCATTAGAAATACATGAGAAACCAGACGAAGACCAAGTTACTGAAGAATTTATTTCTGTGATTGATTCTTCAATGAAGGAATTTTCAGCGAGATTTTCTCAGTTCAAAGAATTATCGGAAATACTCAAGTTTATTATGTACCCTGATGTGACGTCATTTGATAAACTGAATTTGTCCCAATTCGATTGGTTGGAAATTGAAGAATTTTAAATGCAGCTGATTGATTTCCACTCTAGTTCAATATGGATTCAAAAATTTATTGAAACAATGAAGGAGTTAGAATTAATTGAAACAGAAAGATTGACAAGTAATATAAGTGAAAATGCTAATAACAAAATTTTGGAAACATGAAATGCGTTATCAGACACATTTAATTGTTTGAAGAAGCTGGCTCATGCTATTTTAACAATATTTTCATCAACCTATGCCTGCGAGTCTTTATTTTCAGAGATGAATAACATTAAAGACTCGGTTAGAAACCGTTTGACAGATGACTCCAGTTCAGCATGCATTCTGCTAAAAGTAACATCTTACAACCCTAACATCTGTTATTTATCATCTAATCTGCAACAACAGGCAAAATGTTCTTATTTTTTTTTTTTGTAGTAAATAAAGAGTTTTGAGTTTATAGTATTATTATTATTTTTCCAATAATCACAAAGCCAAAATTATTTGATGGCACGTCTATGACCTCATTAAACATTTCTTTAGAAAAATGGCACGTTGATACGTAAAGGTTCGCCATCCCTGAAATAGGCTAAACAAATTTTAATAGAACTGTCAAAACATAATAAAATTAAAGGTTATAACTAAATGATTTATTTTGATAATAACTGATTTAAGAAGAGAATGATTGTGAATAAAATAACATACATCGGTGGGAGTTTCATTACAGCCTCGTGCTATATCAGACTCGAGGCTTCGCCCTCGACTGTAATGAAACAAATCCCATTTCGGTTGTAATATACTAATTCTTGCTTAATTTTACCCCAAAAACTGTTTTTACATTATGAATATGGATTATCTTTCTTACATAACTTATTATGAACAGATTGAAATTTGTGTGTCAGTTGTGCAGCTCAGCTGGTATATTACTATTTTCGTTCAGTAAATGTATGGTATTTGAATCTCCCAGTAATTTAAGGACGTACATACCGAGGTACATACAATATAAACTTCTGTTAAATTAATGATTTTATCATTATATCACTCAAGTTCACGTTACTCATCCAGCATAAGAACTTAAGGTCATACAAATCAATAGACACTTATAGAATTTACGTCATATGCAAGAGAGAGAGAGAGAGAGATAAAAGATCATGCTTCCAAACAAACCACCCCTCGTTGTCTTACGTCCCGCTCCCTGATTCTATCTGTCATTATGTTTGCTTCTGTTATTCAGTGTTAACCTAATTCTTTGTGATTTGTTCGTTGTGTTCAATAAAAATGAGTTTAAAAACACAAGATGTGGGTGGGGCAACTTTCTTTGTTTGATAATCACTCGATTATTCAACAAAAACGATGGCTGATGACAGGTCTTTGTTTGGACGTGGTAACCATAGCAAGCTTTAGTTCTATGCTTTCCCGCTAGATGCGCTCTTGCAAATTGCAATGGATGCATTGCACAGTAATTGCCCTCTGACGTCATATTAAGTCTGTCATCTAGCGATATTTTTGTAAAGCTTTGTAGAGATGATGCTCTGTTGCCACATAATTGATATATAATTAAATCAGATTGTATTAATTAAAAATTATTCTAATAATGCCAAAACAAATAAATTATTGCAATTTTGAATTTAAATATGATATATCCAATAAAGAAAAATGAATTTTGTGTCAAAATTAAGTTTTAAACAATAGTAAAATTTAATAATAAACGCAACTGGCAACAATGGATTATCTGTCATGTAATGAATGAGCTTGTGCTTAGTTAGTGAAGCGTTGTTGAAATGTTATAAATTCAAAAAATATCTCAAAACTATGGAACAAATAGAAGTAAAATGTGTTAAGAAACACAAATTATTTCGAAAATATTGTTCCGTAGCTTCTTGTAATGCGTCAACCCAATTATTATCGTATCATAGATTTCCAAAGAACCCAGAAATGAGAAAAAAGTTGTTAATTTCATTAAAAATTAATACAGAAGTAAAGTAATTTTCATTTGTCTGTTGTAAACATTTTAAGGAATCTGATTTCATACCAAGCTTTTTGAATTTAAAACTGACAACTATTTCATTTTATCATCTCTATGCGCAGAAAAACAACTGCGCTTTGAAAACATCTCATTTTTTACTATCTCTCTCATTTTGTGCAATGCATCCATTGTGTGTCTATTCAGTGAATTATGTAAGCTTAGTATAGTTTGGTTCACGAAAGATGACTATTCAAGGTCTGATATATTACTTGTATGCATATTTATGGATACATTTTAAGTGAAAAAGTGAGTGTAATTTATTTGAAAATTATGTTTCTTTTTATATAATGCCTTTCTCAAAGTTTTATGTTCTTTACCTATGTTTTTGCAAAACACATAGACATAACATAAACCATGGAATAATATTTAATTTAAATGTCAACGTCACTGGATAAACTTTAGCTCAGAAGGCAGTAGACTAGATAATTAGATATCTGTAACTCTATGACATATGTCTTTATTATTTGAAGTGTGTTAGAAATCTAATATGGAATACTGCAAAGCTACTGCTGATACCTTAGACCAGGAATAGAGGGGGGGCAGGGCATGCTATGTATTTCGCCGTAAGAAGACTTTCCAAATCATCATAGCGACTTTCGATCTTATTGAAACGTCAAAGTCAGCTGCAATCGCCCAATCGACCAGATGTGTTACATACGTGTGCAGTCGAACGAATAAGTTTTCAAAATCAACAAGCGTCACCCAACGTTATCATTATCAATCATTATTTTGACTTCTGACGTTCTTGAATACATACGTCTTTAGTTTGCTTCATAGTTTTCTTAGTTTTAAATTGTTTTATTTATGTTATGGATAATCAAGTGTTTATTTAGATTTGGTCAACTGTAACATAACAATATTCAACTGGTCGACTAGCGATTCCAGCTGATTCAATAAGGGTCAAAATCGGAGTGATGATTTGGAAATATACGCGTGAATATGCCTTGTCTCCCCTCTATTCCTGTTCTAAGGCTGATACAGTGCTGTGTATTCTTTCTTCGAACGCCTTCTTTCGTGAATTAAACTATATTCTGTGGAAATGTGAATTAAATATTTGAATAAAATAAATTATCATGACTTCATGATTTTTAATGAGATTTCTTTTAGACAGAAGTACTAACAATAACATATTATTTCTTTATTTATTATGGGGTGTCGTGGCCGTGTGCCTGAGTATCTGTTCGCGAATCTGGTTACCAGGTTCGATCACGTCTGACGCCAAAAATTATTCTAAATTTTGGCTCTCACGATATATCAAATTCTTATGCATTAATTACTTAATCAAAACAAAAATAGAATATTATACATTTAAAATGATTCTGGATGAATATTATTAACTCATTTCTGTTATAAGTAGGTAGGTATATGTAAATATAATTCATTTTGTAATAACTATCCACAAGTTGTTAGCACATTACAAAAGATTTCCTCTGGTGTACTTAACCTAGAACTCTATCTTCCAGACATCGTGGTGCGGCGAGTCGGGCGATCAGGTGGTCTTGCGATGTGCGTGGGGTATAGGCAGCGCGGGGGCCGGTGCAGGGCCTAGGGGTGCACGGTTTTGTGCCGCAATGTCATCGCGGAACGCCAAGAAACCAAGCTGTGCGTGGGACGCCTCGTTCAGGGCGCGCGACCTGATGCATGCGCGGTACTGGTCCGCGCTCAGGCGCTGGCCTCCTGGCCCGCCTGAACACACCTGTAACAAAAACAACCGAAATATTTAGTAAACAAATAATAATTTTCATCTTTCTTCATTTGAAATTTTGTTGTTCCGGTGTCTTCCTGCGGGGGGAATGTTGGCCTGCAACGAAAAGATATGAACAATTTATAATGATCGTTACTCGCACTCCATTTTGGTTTTGTCCGATGTTGCACTTATACCACACTAATATCTAAATACTAAATTTATATGCCTTAAATGACGTCGTTATTTAGGATTTTAGGAATTAGATTTTAGGGTTTTGCAGCAGCACATAATATGCCTTGAAGTTGACGCGCAGTAATTAAACCAATCATGTTCGTTTCTATAATTTGTGCAAAATATCAAATTTACCGTCAAAGAATAGCTTCTTAGCTTCTATATTATGAAATACAATATTATCATTTAATCTGAAGCAACAAATTAAATCGGATTGTACAATTCATTTTTGTTGTTCTAAAGTGTTGCCATTTGCCATATAAACCAATGGATGTCATTAAGCCTCATTCAGTCATTCAAAGCTCGGAAAATAGAAATAAAATTAAAAATAAAAATAATAAACAATAGATTCTTATGAAAGTGTTCACAGCTCTCGAAAATAAAATTAAACATAACATGAAAACAAGAATTTGCAAATAATATTTTTAAAAAAATCTGTTGTGGCCAGCACAACACCTCTCGCCATTTCCATATTAGGCTATATAAGTATTGTATTGCACTTTGCTATCGAACCGTCGTTTTATAACAAAATATTACAGAACTTTACCCAAATATTGTTTTTTATTGTATTTAACATGTCTTCTGCACACATATAATTCTAATTATATCTATTTTTCATTGTATGAGGAAGTTTCTAAATGTCACATATTCTTCCAATTCATTAACCAGATTGGCGGTATTTCTGATGGATATATGCATATTACCTATAATTTCGAATATCTTAATATATAAAACAAAGTCGGGTTAGTTACACCATTTATAACTCAAGAACGGCTGGACCGATTTTGATGATCTCTGATTTGTTGGATTCGTCTCCGCCCCGAATAGCAGAATGACTTTTAAAATATCGATTTACGTAAAAAAAATTAGTACACTACTTTTAAGGATTTTATGCTCTTTCTAATTATAGTGGAACGCAGCCAATTTAGCGACATCTATCCACATAGTGGAAAAGTAAAAGTACAACGTGTTCTCACCCCTGCCGCTGTCTGTTAGTGTATATAACCAATAAAGGTTACATGTCGATTTGTTAGTTTTGTACGAGTGTTATTAATCCATACTAGGTAATATAATAAATGCGAAAGTAACTCTGTCTGTGTGTCTGTTACGTTTTCACGACTAAACGACTGAATCAATTTGGATGAATTTTGGTATAGAGATAGATTGGAACTTGGAGTAGGACATAGGCTACCTTTTGTCGCGAAAGTAAAACTTGAAGGGGTGAAATATGGGATGAAAGTTTGTATGGAGAACCCATCATATCTTCCACTGAACCAATTTTGATGAATTTTGGTATAGAGATAGATTGGACTTGGAGAAGGACATAGGCTACCTTTTGTCGCGAAAATAAAACTTGAAGGGGTGAAATAGGAGATGAAAGTTTGTATGGAGAACCCATCATATCTTCCGCTGAACCAATTTTGATGAATTTTGGTATAGAGATAGATTGGACTTGGAGAAGGACATAGACTACCTTTTGTCACGAAAATAAAACTTGAAAGGGGTGAAATAGGGGATGAAAGTTTGTATGGAGAATCCGTCATTTCTCAAGTTAGGAATATAAAAATTCTTTTTTATGCTTTTGGTAAGAAATAAAGAGTGTTTTAGCGTTTTTCAAACATCATCCCTCAAGGCGGTACAATAGGGGGTGATTTCAATTATTTTTTATCTTTGTATCTATAGTTAAGTTTTAACGTTAGTATATAGATTTTCGATATTTGTCGGAGAAATAGTTTACATCATATGTACCTACATAAGTAAAAGTACCCGAGACATGTTTAGAAACGGGCGCTGTTAGGTGCGGTGCGGGGATTGGGTGGGCAGTGGGCGGAGCCTGTTACATGTACGATGCGAGGCAGGTTGCCGGCTCCCTAAGCAGCGCATGTCTCCGAAGTAAATATGAAAAATTACTGTTACGCGTGTAGCAATCGTTATTCTAGCTTTACCCGTGCGAAGCCGGGGCGGGTCAGCTAGTTTCATTAATAAAACAATAAGACAGCTTAAATGTACTTCCCAGAAAAAGCTATCAGAATGCAGAGCTGGGCAGTAACTAGTTACTTTAGTAACTTAGTTACTAACTAGTTACTTTTACGTAACTTGTAACGTAACTTAGTTACTTTTTAAAATATGGTAACTGTAACTGTAACTTAACTTGCTGCGGAAAAGTAGTTGGTAACTTTACGGTTTTTAGTTACTAGTTACTTGAGTAACTTAAGTTACTTAAAGTAACTCAGAAATTAGAATGTAACTTAAGTTAGTCAAAGTAACTTAAAAAGTGGAATGTAGCTTAGTCATAAAAAGTAACGGAGGGGAGGATTAAAATTTCTAAGAAATATTTTGTAAGTAATTATATTCATTAATAATAGAGTTTTTGTACGGTAAACAGAAAAACTAAAAATAACACATTATTTTAACTTTTAATTCTAGTATTAAAAAGTCACTAAATCTTAAATTTGACTTATAAAATATATTATTTTCAAATGTTTTCCTCACTTACAATTGATGTTTTAATAAATTATAATTAAACTGCCACTAAATCATCAAAATTATTCCAATTTTCAGGTTATACAAAAAATAGTGTATTTTGTACGTTGTTCCAAGGGTTTGCAAGACTTGAATTCGTCTCATTTTTGCAAATTCCCTTCTCACAAGATAAAATGTCACTTTTAATTTTTATAGTATATTATAATGTAGGTCCGCAGGGCCATTTTATCAGATTTTTGGGCCCTAGACCAAATTTTTTTTCGGGCCCCCCCTCCCTCTTTATAGTAAAAAACAAGTACGTACAAATATTTGTATGATTATAATGTAAGTTTATTTATTAAAGAAATAAAATAAAATTGCCTGCTGAGAGAAAAGCTGATCAATTATACAGTACCGCATGCTCGATTCTAGTTTGAGGTGAAATTTTAGCGTAATATTTTGTTACTTCTCTCTAGGGACGGTTGGCGATTTTGCCGGGTCTCGGGAATATGTTATTAGCGTAGCGGGGCCCGACATATTTATAAAAAGATACTTTTTCATCAAATTTTCTTAGATATTTGAATGTGCGGGGCCCATGTGAGCGCGGGGCCTCAGATTGAAAATCGACGTCTGATCCGAGGTTTCCAATAAATTAATCATTATCCACTAATAAGTCTAGGAAATAATGTCTGCATGTTTTATACATTATAATGGTCATGTCATGTTAGAAAGAAAGTAGATTCTTTATATCTTGGTATAAGAAATCAAAATTGAAAAATAAATTAATAAATTTTTAAAAAATCACAGTCAAAGCGGGCCCTAGGCCGTGGCCTCGTGGGCCTAGGCGGTAATAAGGCCCTGTAGGTCCGTTAACATTAACTATAATAATTTGATTGGGTGTTGCCAAGCAATAACTTTAAAATTTAGGTTAACGTAGTCAGTGCAAAAACTCCCTGATATGTATACTACACAATAACTAAGTCAACAGTCTAAGTCTACACTTCACGCCATTAAAAGTAGTTAGAAAGTAACTCAAGGTAACTAAGTTACTTTTAATGAGTAACTAGTAAATAACTTAGTTCTTTCACCAAAGTAACTGTAACTTAAGTAACTTAGTTACTTTTTTTTGGAGGTAACTGTAACTGTAACTAGTTACATTTTAAAAGTAACTTGCCCAGCTCTGTCAGAATGTCACTAAAACTGTTGATTTTTGACACTGACATCTGTCATTTACAAATTATGTTATAAACATTTGAATTTGTCAGCTGGTTTCCTTAGTGTAATTTCGCCTACTCGACTTGTTATATCCCGATATTCTATATATTATAGCGTCTTTATCTCTAAATTTATAGAAGATATAATAAAAAATTTAAATGTATCAAGTGTAGAATTTTGTTCTTCAAAATTAGTAATATCAAAAATTTTCAAAAATTAATATTTGGAAGAATGTCTTTTACTTCTTCCGGTTGTTCAATTGTTACCAAAACCTTTTCAGCCTTTCCCAGGAATGTCAGATTCAGGAATTCATAGTTAAAAAGGTCTTATGCCTTATAGTTTTTGAGGAATCGTCCGTCCAACATCCAGCCATACACACACACATACACACATCCACACACACACACATCCACACACACACACACACACACACACACAGACATCATTGTAAAAATGTTAAAATCAAATTCTAGTGATCTAGAAACGTGCTTATTCATTAAAATCTGGATATGTGATTTTAGCACGATTCCAATACCTCTCTTAGCGAGAGGTAAAAAAAGCACATACATAACAACTGTCATTTAAGCTGTCAATTTACGTTTTCTGTCAAATGTATTTCATTTTAAATATAATTTTAAAAAGCTGTCTTAAGACAAAGGTTCGCATATATAATTGCGTACAGTGCTTTAAAAGGTATGAAGTAGTTATTGCTTGTTAATTATGGATATATTAAATGACAGTTGATGTTAATTTACGTTTTATTTTCGAAGCTGTGAACACCAACCACAAAGTCTTATTTAAAATTTTATTTATATTTCTTATTTCCGTAGCTGTGATCGCCTTTAGTGTGCCATTCGGAAATGTATTTATGCGAAGAAGACCTAAATCCTACATTATAAATGCTAAAAGCGACTCTGTCGCTCGCGAAGTCAAAGGCTGTGTCCGAAACAAACTAGAAAATTTCATTTTCAGAGCAGGAGCAGAAAATTTAATTAGACTCTCGGTCTCTTACCACTCCTGGTCTATGTTTCACAGACATTATTTAATTTTTAAATTTCTGTCAAATTTGACTCTTCGGAACCGTCATTAAATTACGGAACGCAAAATTAGGCAATAGTTGATACCCCCTCACCCCCTTGAAACGCACCCGTAACGCAAACATGAACTCCCCCCTAAATATTACGTAACGCGGTACTTGACCCTTGACCCCCCCCCCCTCCCCCATTATTTATTAAAATTTGGAATGAGGTGTTTCCAATTAATAAATACACAATTATAATTGTTTTCTATAAAGTTTTACTCTTATAAACTATATAAGTTTCTGTAAATCATCTTTATTCTTCTTTAGGTATGTCTTCCATATTTCTATATGCTCAAACTATTAAATAGTTTTTCCTTATCAACGATAGTTTTGTAATTCATGATTTAACATGAATTGCAATGAACGAATGAAAGACCACTGTGAACTGTGCCCGACATCTGACGACTGTTATTGAAAACAAACGACTGCCTACAAATCCGAATTAGCACCGCGAAATTTGAATGTTTGAAAACTATTAAAGCAAGTTTAGCAATATTTTTCTAATTATATTTTATCGTTACGCAACGCACACATTAACCCTCCCCCCCCCTCGTAACGCTACTGTGGAAGCCCCCCCCCCCCTTGAAGCGTTACGTAATTTAAGGACAGCCCCTTCGGCCTGACTAGGCTAGTCTTTTCAAAAATGTAATTCTATTTTTTTTTATTCTAACTTTAAAATATTGTATTAATTTTTGTATTACTTGAAAATGGTCATACCTAAGCCCGAAACGTCGTCTTTAATGCATCAATAAACAACTTACTCATCTTTTGAAGTTTTTTATATCCGCAAGAATCCTAAGTACTTTACATTACATTATTCTTTTATATGAATATAATGAAAAAAATAAAGGCACGACAAATTTAATTCTATGTATATTGTATACCTGTTCAATTTAAGGGGGGATTCCACCACTTTTTTATAATTTCATCTGAAAGTATAAGAAAAACAAGACTATTGATGTAATCCGAGTTATGGCCCTCCGAATTTGGAAAAAATTGATATGAAGTCATTTATATGTGTTTTTATATCAAAGTGTTTTCATCATGGACCTACATTTTCTTGAAAATTTTAATTGTATTTACAAAAAAGAAATGATTGTAACACTGTATAATACATACTTTATAATTGCAAGTGAATTTAAATTATTGAGAATTGCAGAGTTGGAGGTTGGAGTGTTGGCCGCTTCTTCGAAATTTAAATTTCCACTGGTAACGTTATTTGTTACGGTCTAATAAGCGGTCTTTCGGACTTTCGGTCGCCAATCAAAATATTATATGTTGAATTATATTATTTTATTTCTTTATTACTATTCATTACTCAGCATATACAATCGTATTTTTTTTTACTAATTTTTCTTAATTCGATTCAGCTGGAATCCCCTAGGTATTATTGTCGTTAGATTCCATAAATTTAATTCTCTGAAACGTTATTTAATTTGAAATATAATGAAACAATAAATGACTCTGTTCAGTAGATTCAAATAAATTTTAAGTGTTGTCTGTACTTGTAAGACTATAAAATACAAAGGCTGACATATTAAATTTTATATTATCGACACAATGTTCCCTTATAGCCGGTTGCGCTAAGGTAACTTCAAGTTCAAGAGTTCCTAAACTGACAATATTATATTAAAATGAAATGTCAAATGAATTAGTTTGCATTGCTGCGAAAATTTCAATTTGCATTTTTTTTTGTGCAACTGTCAAAATCAAACAAATTAATCGTCTTAAAACAAGCGGTTGTTATTTTTTTTCTAATATCATATAATTAGGTCTATTCTTTAACTCAGTGGTTAAATTTTAACCACTGGTTAAAAAATTACCTAATCAAGTATATTGATATAACAAAAAATTGGATTTCTAGTTGACAAATCAATATCTATCAGACAATTTTTTTAACCAGTTGTTAAAAGTAACCACTGAGTTACAGAATAGGCCTGAATGTAAAAATCAATATTTACTCACGCAACTGTCAAAATTTGTAAAATTAAATATCAAAACCTGATTTATTATAATCCGTAAAATTTAAATTTAGTTTATGTCCAGTTGCACAGACTTTTCTTAAATTTACACTTAATAAAACTCAACTTAAGTATCACTTAATTTTTATCTACTGTTGCACACATGTTTTTTTTAATAACCTTAAGTAAGTGTAGTTTATATATTTTTAAGCTGTTTAAATTGTACTTTTAGTAAAAAGAAAAACAAAATTTAGGGTTTTTTCATAGATGATTTTGTTTGTGTCAAAGTTTGGAGGTTATATTGGTAAGTTCGATTCAAAATTCAAATAGAATTATAGTTTTTAAAAATGAAGTGTATTTAAATATATTCATTGTTTTTAGCAAAAATGACATCAGTCGCAAAAAGAAAGCGAACACGAAGTGCTAAGTACACCAACGATGAAAGATGCTTATTATTAAATCTTCTCAATTCGTATAAACTATATAATAATTAAAAACTGTTCTGAGTTCTCATAATTTCATCATTGGTTGTGTGGAACTTTATAAAACGTGGAGCTAATCGAGCCATTGCTTTAGATACTCGTTTTACAATTCTTGAAATAGTGGACTCATGTAAACCACTGAAATCTCCTATTGTCAATAAGTGCCCTCTTGTTGCAAATACTTGTAAACAAATTAATAATTGGTTTATAGATGACACACAATTATTGCTAAAATAAAAATTTTGTAATTATATTTTCATAATTAAATTAAGAAGTAAAACATTGAAAGAAAAATGAATGCAATACTTACATGTCGTTATAAAATTCAATATTATTTTCTATTAAAATCAACAATTCCAATACTGTATATTTGGTTGATCGAAACCGTTGAAAAAAGCATGATCAGAAAGAGAATGAAAATGATTAGATCTGTCGTATATTTGTCTTGGAATTCCGTATACAATTAAATGATTAAATACAACGCACCTAAATCGTCATCATCGTCAATAAAATCAATAACTTCCATGATTTTAATAGAAATTAAAAACGTTTGCATTCAATATAACCTCACTACTTACTTAACTGTAAGATAAACTGTCAATTTCGAAGGCTTAAATTTATGGAACCCTTAAGATACTTATGGAGAGTTTAGCGTACGATGCAACGCAATAAAACTAAACTTAAGGCTAAACGAAACATAAATTCTTAAGTGTGGTATCGGTGCAACCGGGCATTAGAGATCTATTTTAAAAAGTAACATTTCTGATTTTAGCATGCAACCACAGATTTATATATATTGTCTTATCATTGAAATAACTACATTTAAATCAACTTTTTAATAATTAAAGATTTAGGTCGAATTCAGCAGTCTTCACTAGTCTAGTGATCGTCTCTAGTTACGCTAGTAACTATAGAAACAGCTTGCATCTTTTTCTTATTAATGCATTACTGCATATGTCTCTCTTTATTTTGTTATTTTTAGTTAAGCTTCTTTAGTTAAAGAGGAGTGCAGAATTCGGCCCAATGGAAATATTATAAATTATTTAGTTTGTAACATAACTATATAAATATCTTTGCAAGTATGCAAATTCATCTTCAAAATGTATCGTTGGTTGCAAGTAACTACAAATGTGAGAACAATAACAAGCTAATCACTAAATCACTATATTATAAACTCTTCTAAATTATAGTTTCAAAGTGTTAAAGTGTGTGTGTTCATCATCAACAACACGTCAAATTTTCCAAAAATACAAATACCGGGCGTCTAATTGAAATCTGTTATGCAGGAAAAAATAATAAAATTGTACACCTAAATCACTAACCAGATTTTATTTTGAATGTTTTGTAATTTCTAAAGCCGAATTTGAAATTTTATAAATATGGCTCATTATTTGGTAAAAACCATGGAATTAACAAAGAATGACAAATAAATGCATAATGCCGGAACTTTCAGAATAATATTAATGAATTATTTGCAGCTTTTCTTCTTGATAAAAACGTTCTATTTATAAAACAAAACACAGTAAATAGTAATACAATAATTACGGAATCTCTTTTTATAACACATTAGTATCTAACCTAATAAACTAATTTTTCTGACAGTAGTGACATTTCACAGTATGTATTTATTTGTAACTTTGTGTCAAATGCATGGTTACCACTACAAATGAGCAATATTTATAAAATTTGAAATTCGGTTTACAAATTACAAAACACGCAACATAAAATCTGATTAGTGATATAGGTGTAGAAGTTCATTTTCTACTTACTACCTTTATTTAAAACGTTTTTGTGTAAAATAATTAATACATAGATAAGAAACTACAGCAAAACAAGAAAAAAAATCTGATGTGGCCAACACAAAACCTCCCGCTATTTCATTTTTATTAATTTAAATACATACCTACGTTTTTACTAATGCTGCAAACTATATTATGTTCCATTACATATAACTATTGCTTTATTAACTAGTTTCTTTTTAAAATGTCACTATTATTAATTTGAAGTGATTATTTTTTTGACAGTGATATTTACCTGTAGTTACATACTTTTGAAATATAAACTGTGTAACAAAGGAATTGTGTTTATCTTAAGCTTCGGGATTTATAGAAAAAATGATTTTTAAATTTATCTGTAAAATATATAGAGAAAGTATTAATGTATTCCTGTAGAAAATTCTATAATCTTTAATTTTCATAATGACATAATTTACGAAAAAATTGCATTTAATGGTATTATTTGAAGAAAAACCAATATGAGCTTCAGGTAAAGTGCCATTTCCGGTTATTATAGATACCAAAATCTAATGGTATCTCTCCATATTGGAATAGGATAGAAATACAATAAGGTTTCAGAATTTTCGGAATGATAGTATTTGAGTTAGAGCGACAATAAAATCCATACACATACACACATACACACACACACACACACACACACACGTATATATATATATATATATACATACATACATACATACATACATACATACATACATACATACATACATACATACAGACATCGTCGTGAAAATGTAAAAATTGGATTCTATGGACCTTAAAACGTGGTCATTTACTAAAATCTCGATATGTGATTTTTAGCACGATTCCTGTACCTTCCTTACCAAGGGTAGCGGGAGATAATAACAGTGTACTTATTCCCTATACAGGGTGGTCGATTTTTCATTGTCCAGCTTATATCTTCTGAAATATTAAAGATACAAAAAAAAAGTTAAATATAAAAGTTGTTTAATACAACTTGATCTATAATTTAGAATAAACAATTTTTTTCCAAGGCCTACCAATTTTTTGGAAAAATGTTTAACTTTAATTTTTTAAATGGAACACCTGTATATTTTAACAGAATAAGATTCTTAATAAATTTCTCTTTACAATGATGTGTAACAAGTAAGGATTTACCTTTAAATTATGTCCTATAAAGCAAATAGAAATATGATAAAAGTAGGCTATGATATTCCATTGTTTATACCTGTAACTTCTGTCACACATGAACGTTGGCTACGTAGGGGTTTTTATTTGAATAAAATTATGTCTTATAAAGTAAGTAATAGAATTACCAGCATTGATGATTTACAAAATTATTAATACTTTTATTTAAATATCAAGTAGCAATCTGTGACATATGTTACTGGTATTAAAAATAGAATATCACAGCCTACTTTTGTCGTATTTCTATTTGCTTTATTAGACATAATTTAAAGGTAAATCCTTACTTGTTACACATCATTGTAAAGAGAAATTTATTTAGAATTTTATTCCGTAAAAATATACAGAATGTTCCATTTAAAAAATCAAAGTTAAATATTTTTCTGGAAAATTGGTAGGCCTTGGAAAAAAATTGTTTATGCTAAATTATAGATCAGGTTGTATCAAATAACTTTTCTATATAACTTTTTCTTGTGTCTTTAATATTTCAGAAGATATAAGCTGGACAATGAAAAATCAACCACCTTGTATAGCAGATTTTCAAGTTGACAACAGTATAAATCAATTACATTGGGTGTATTAGATACATAATCAACACATATTTAATTTAAAATGTACTTACATACAATTTATTTAATTTCTACACTCTTAATAACATTTGTATATTTGTCATAGCTTTGTCAAAATTTAACACGTTGTTAAATTTAACAACAAATTAAATTTAAACTAGCTTTTATGAAACCATGCATAGTGAGATATTTTATAATTACATTTTAAAATTGTTTGAGCAGATGTTTTACGTTATTTAACAACGCAAGTTGTGACACAAAGTTGGAAATGAGTATCTGCTGCACCAAACGGTGCCAATTTGAACTGAAAGTTCGTAAACACTAGCAACTAATGAGCGCTAGTGACGATCGTGCTACTGCAATGTTTTAATGCTCCTTTCTGTTTCATGTCGTTACACAATTTCACGCACAAATTCCTTTCAACCTACAACTGAGCTAGATTAGTTTGAAATCATGCTAATATTAAAGCCTTTGTTGCACAGGAGAGGTAATTTTAACTATCTATCTCTTTATATGCAGGCATAGAGTTCATTTAAATTTAGCGAGATAGTTGAATGGGAAATTTTTATACGGTTAGATGGTACATCAAAACGGATTCATGCAGAATATTAAAATTTAAAACCGTTTTATGCAACGTTATTTTTTTTTATTTTGCTATAGTTAGTTACCTATTACTTTTAGACAAAGATGTCTCAAATAAAGAATGTAATAATAAAATTCTACACCTAAATCACTAATCAAATTTTATTTTGCACGTTTTGTTACCTGTAAAATCAATATAAAATTTTACAAATATTGCTCATTTTTAGTAATACTTGTGAAACTGGCACAAAATTCCAAATAAACGCATAATGTTTAAACTGTCAGAAAAATTAGTTCATTAGGTTAGATTCATTTATTTCAATTATGTTATAAAGCGAGATTTCTTAATGGAACGTTTTTATCAAGAATAAATGGTGCATATAATTCAATGGCATTATTCTGACAGTTCAAACATATGCATTTAATTTTAATTCTACAATAGGGGTTTCCAAGTTTTTTTCATTTTTTAATATGTTAATCTCTATATAAAAATATTAGACCCGTGTTTTTTATTTTCGCCGAAAAGCGTCTAATAAGCCAGAATAAAATTATTAAAGTTTCTAGAAATTAGGATCGAAAAAATCATCGGTGCGTGTGACGTCATCGACACCGCGAGAACATACGTTTCTAGAGCTGAGTGAGACGGATATATAATAAACACGGTGGGTATGTCGTTTCGCACATGAACATGTAAACAAATGATACATAACCCAAGAAATTAACCACTTGTTGAATTCTGTTCCTCAACTTATTTGGTAATACTTATCAAAGATATTTTTAAAGAAATTGTGATTGTACATGCAAATCAAGTAAAACTTGAATACTTATAGTGATTTTGGAGATAATTAAATATTATTTTTTTATTTTAAGAGATGGACGATTTTTTTTTATTTGCTATTCTGGTTACTATATCTCTAATAATGAGTATTTTTTTGGGGATGAAATACTGTTTCGTACCGGGCTGCTATAATTCCTCAGCAAATAATCCAAAGAAAATATATGTAACGGTTCCAAAAAATGAAGAAAAACGTGCAAGTTATAATGACTAAAAATAAATATTCCGTATTATAATGGTATTAAATATAAACATGTTAATTAATTTACTAATTTAATTATTTGTGTATTCGATTTACAGCCAGAAAGTAAAAACACTGTTCCTTATTCTTGTCCTATCCTGTTATAATTAAAATTATAAAATTAGCACATGTTTAACTTTCTAATTAATAATAAATTAAACTATTGGTAAAATGATGTTTTATTTAAGACAAAAAAATAACAAACAACTATGAAACTATTTATTTGACTTCATAAATTTGAGGAATACTGCATTTTCCCAAAATGTTGTTGCCTCCTCCATCAACTGCTGACACAAGTCTTTGTCGAATTCAACTTCTACAATAACAGCTTCGTCTCCATACTCTTCTTTAGTTGCTCTGTAAATGTTGTTGTATTAAATAAATATTCCATAAATCTGCGTACAAAACATTACATACCTCTGGGCTTTCACATTTCTTATTTCTGCGCTAACAACACTAGGATTGTCTTTGTAAAACAAATGCAACATGACTGTATCTAAATACGACAAATTTCGACTGTCTGCTTTCACAAATTCAGGATCCATATTCTAAAGAAAGTGAACAGTTTTAATATAAACAGCATTATTGGTTATTTACTTCACTTACTTGTTTTTTCAAAAGATTCTTCAAAGAAACTAACAGGAAATTCAGTAAAAATTTCATGTAACCTTAAAATCAAAATAACAAATGTTCTAGCTTGAATGTCACGTCAGGTCACAGCGCGAACATGATCTGCGCGCTCGAAAAGCCATTAGCCAATTAGAATTTTCAGAGTGCCGTTGACGTCACAAAGATGGCCGATACTGAATTTTATGCACTCAATTTAAATGCATTAAATTTTAATTTTGATTTTAGAGTAATAAAAATTAGCAAATTAACGATTATATTCATCTTAATATTACTCGTAGGTACTTATACATGATGAACACTGATATCCAATAAGTAGCCTTGGAAACCCTGGGTGTATGTACAAATGAGCAAGATTATTGATTTAGCTGTAAAATTTTATTACCACTAACTTTTATTTGAAACATATTAATCTAAAATCAATAGGTAACTAACTACAAAATATTTAAAAAAAATTGTTGTAGCCAGCACAAAACCTTCCGTCAATTCGATGTATTTTGTACAAATCCCATACCAAAAGTTCATTGAAAAAAATTCTATATATCCTGTAAAATTGTAACACGAACACACTATTTTTTTACAAATTTCATACTGAAAGTTCCTTTGAAAAGATTCTAAAATCCTATAAAATTATAACACGAACGTATATTATGTTTTTCCTATTTTATTAGGGTTCGCTGTTTCTTATTCTTCTCTTCTACTCATTTCTGTCCAACGCATCTTCTTGGCACAGTTCTTCCTTTCTCAAGTCTTCTGCTACACAGTCCTTCCATCTTCTCTTTGGCCATTCTTGTACTCCCGGCATTATAAGTTCCTATCTTGAGGCGAGGCTGCAACTGCAAGTCACTTGCGAGGGACACTCTGTCACTTACATCCTTTTCTGATCCTATACTTTCCACTCTGGTTTTGCACTTGACACTGACATCTGTCAATTAGAATTTTTACCTCCCGCTACCCTAGGTGAGGGAGGTATAGGGATCGTGCTAAAAATCACATATAGAGATTTTAGTGAATAAGCACATTTTTAAGTCCCCAGAACCCGATTTTAACATTTTTACAATGATATCTGTGGGTATGTGTGTGTGTGTATGTGTGTGTGTGTGTGTGTGTGTGTGTGTGTGTATGTATGGATCTGATGGGCACGATTACTCAAATACTATCAATCAGAAATTTTTGAAATTTTGTATACCCATTCTACACTAATATGGCAAGAGCTCATTAGTTTTCAGTGTATATCGGATAACCGGAAGTATCACTTATACAAGTTTTTAACAGTTTTTCTTGAAAAAAATACATTGAACATAATTTTTCAGCAACTTTTACTAATAATAATAAAATATAATGGTACAATCTTCAATTCTACGATAATAGCATTTAGTAAATAACTCTAAATAACTTTAAATATAAATTTATAATATAATTTATTTTCATATATCATTTTGCCTATGCCTCAAACAAAAACAATATTTCAATAACAGTTTTGACATATTTAAACAAATGTCACTGTCAGGAAGCAATTACATTAAAATTAATAATGAAACCGTGTTAAGAAAAATGTAGTAATAATATATGTATTTGAATCTAATAAAATTAAGGTTAGTAAAAATAATATATTTTCAATCGTACATAAATATTAGAATTACTGTTGATTTGCTTCATTGTCTTCCAGAATACGGGTTAGAAAAGACTTTGTATCAAGATGCGAGTACTATTTTGATTTTTGTTCAATGTTTCTATTAGTTTTGTGAATATTTTTGAAATTTATTTTGTGTATGATATATTTGTTCAATGTAAAATAAAAATTGTTATGAGTGAATGTAAAAATATTTGAACATAATGATTGCTTTATTTATACTGCGTGGTTAAATACTCAGCGGGAGGTTATGGGCTGGCCACATCAGATTTTTTTAATATACCTGCTGTTTTCATAATTTTAGCAAAGCTGACTGGTTTTTGAAAGTTAATCTCTCTTAATACCTCTATAACTCTATATCTATTGAATATAAAGGAATATGTATAATCAAACCGTATAGAGAATAAGATATTCTTCATATTGATAATCACAAAATGTCGAAAAATGATATTTAACTGCGTTTTTTCAAGAAAAACTGTTAAGAAGTTCAAATAAGGTTACTTCCGGTTGACCAATTATAACCGAAATTTAATCAGCTTTTCATATGGTTGTAAAGAAGAGGAATACGAAAGAATCATAATTTTTAGAATTGTAGTTTTGGAGTTATCGTCGGACAAAAATTTGTTACATACACACGGACATACACACCGACACACACATAGACACACACGCACACACACACGCGCGCACACACACACACACTCACATACATACAGACATCATCGTAAAACCAGTAAAATCGTATTGTAGGGACTCTAAAACGTGTTTTTTCATATAAAACTCACCACCGAAGTTTTTGACTAAAGACAATACCTTCCTTACCTAAAGGTGGCGGAAGGTAAAAATATAATATGTAATTATAACGGATTTTAAGTACAACGATGAATATGCGGATCCGTGTCGTTCGTTTAAAATATAAAAATTTGGATGCTTTTGTTTACCTACCTACGAGCAAAATATTAGAACATGAAATTCATATTTTTTAGTGTATTTTTTCCAATGTACACCTTTATATTGTAAACCGAGTAAAATTTATTTAAAGATGTGTCAAAAGTATATCAAGTGTGTTATTTAAAAAATGAACGTGGAATAAACTGTCAAGACTTGTTATAGTATATTACATCCGAGGTGGGAGATGTTTCATTACAGCCTAGGCCTTACGTATATTACCAAGAGGCGAAGCCTCGAGGTGAGTTAATGCGCGAAGCTGTTATGAAACTCCCACCGAGGTTATGTATACTTTTTTCTTCACAATCATTCTCATTTTAAGTCAATAATTTTCAAAATAAATCAATGAATTATAACCTTTTATTTTATTAATATTTTGACAGCTGTCTTAAAATTTGTTTAGCCTACTTAATTATGGGGATCTACGGCAATGTTGCTAGGCAACCCCTACATAAACATTTCCAACCCAAGAGATGGAAGTGAAATCTGTTATTTCCAACCCAAGAGATTGTCATTGAAGTTAGGAATGACGTATTTTCCAACCTCCAAAAGGTTAGGAATCTGTATATTACTATAATGATTGTGAATAAAATTCTTTTTGTCTTGTTGCTTAGTTTGAAAAGTTCATTTTTCAAATAATCGTACTATATCAGTTTTTACAAGAGATTGAATTAAATTCAGTACTTTTTTTAACTAAAGAAGCTTATTAGATTAGATTGCTTTACTCTTGCCCTAGGGCTTTGAATCTTGCTACATTTCATTTAATATTTACTATATATTATATTATTTATATACAATATTTTATTAGGTGAGTAGTTGCAGCTGAGCGCTTTTTTTCGCTTACATTTCTTATGGGTATTTATTATTTTGGGGAATCTTGATATCTTCATCTACTTCTTTCACCTTTTTTGACTATTTCGTTTTATCTCTTTTTCGCTTAATTCTTTATCTCTTCATTTTCTTCTGTATTATCATCTTCTTATTTGAATGGATTATTTGGTGTTTCATTATTGTTTTTTTTAATCTTTTTTCCTGATTTTTGCCTTTTAATTCTTCTATTGGTAATGACTTGCATTTTGTTGTTTTTTGTGTTTCTTGGTTGATTTGTTTTCTTTTCTATTTTTTTGAGTGATATCATTTCTAGATGCCGGTATAGTGCAAGATATATATAGATTCTTTTATTCTGCCATGTTGTGTTTGTATCTGCATTTGCTTTACTTTGTATTCTAATATCTTTACCATGCTCTCTCCTTCTTCGGGAACGAATGTACCGTGTAAAAGTAGGTTTGCAACCAATATTAACAGGCTATTATTTTCTACAGTTTTTGATAGTTCTACTAATCATATGAAAGTTTAGTACAACAGAATCCATTTTCTCTGTCAATGAGTTATTTCTTTCAGTAAAAAAATAAAAGGATTGTGTATCAATTTATCTTTGCAATAAAATTTGTTTTCCTTCTTCTGTCATATAAAAGATCTAATATTGAATAACCCGGGCAACTCCGGGTAGTTCTACAAGAGATGTACAAAATTAGGTTACAGGAATTTTCATATTGTATTAAAAGTTAATTTTCATTTTATTTTAAACTTTATAAAATGGGAAAATTCTTTCAAGAATACATTTACAAAGTAAATGAACTAAATTCAATAACGTTGATATACATCATTTTTAGTAGCACAGGATGTACCAAATTCAATATCCTGTATTTCATGGAATGGAACATTACTCAAAGTACCTTTCATGGAATACTGATTTTTATTACATTTTATAAGCGAATTCAAAAGAGAACGAAACCGGGATTTATCCATATTATTACATTCTTTATTCAATCATTTTCTATTCTTTCGAATCTACATATTTATTTTTACGGATCTGTAGAAGTGCATTCAAACTGATGGGATCCACCAGAGTAACAAACTTATTTATATTTTACATTAAAACTAGACCTTAAGTCTGTAGATATGATAGTGATAACAAACTTTAAAAAAGTTATAGGTTTTCGAGTTTTTAATGCCCTTCATCAGCGCTACATCATTGCTATCTCTTTTCACATATCTCACTCACATATTTATTCTATTCTAAATTCTTGCTATATTCAAGCAATCTGCTATCGCTTTTTTATCTCTCGCTAAGAGAGGTATTGGAATTTGGAATCATGACTAAAAATCGCATATTCAGATATTAGTAGATAAGCACGATTTAAAGTCCCTAGAATCCGATTATAACATTTTTACGATAATGTCCGTACATACATATGTGTGTATGTGTGTGTGTGCTGATGAGATTTTGATAACAATTGGACAACTGGAAGTAATAGTTTCTTTAAAAAACCTCTAAATATAATTTTTTTTTGTTATTACAAATATTGAAGAACATAAAATTCTCCATCTAATACACTTAAATTTTTTATTATATATTCTATAGGTTTAGAGATATAGACACCATAATATATAGAATAATTTAATGTTATACATCGCAGAGACTAAGGCACTAAGGAAAGCAGTTTGTAAATGACAGAAGTCAGTGTCAAAAATCAACAGTTTTTGTGACATTCTGAAAACTTTTTCTGGGAAGTACATTTAATCTTTCTTATTGTTTTATTAATTAAATATTTAAAATTGTACGTAAAATGCATATAATTATCAGAAATCCCGCCAATATTGTTAATGAATTGGAAGAATATCTGACATTTAGGAACTTCCTCATACAATGAGAAAAAAGAGATATAATTAGAATTGTATGTGTGCAGAAGACATATTAAATACAATAAAAAAAATCTGTTGTGGCCAGCACAAAACCTCTCGCCATTTCCATATTAGGATATATAAGTATTGTATTGCACTTCGCTTTCGAACCGTCAAAAATTTACAGAACTTTACACGAATATTGTTTTTATTGTATTTAACATGTCTTCTGCACTCATATAATTCTAATTATATCTATTCTTCATTGTATGAGGAAGTTTCTAAATGTCACAGATTCTTCCAATTCATTAACCAGATTGGCGGTATTTCTGATGGATATATGCATTTTACCACAATTTTATCTATAATTTCAAATATTTAATTAATAAAACAATAAGAAAAATTAAATATACTTCCCAGAAAAAGCTATCAGAATGCCACTAAAAATGTTGATATTTGACAATGACATGTGTCATGTTATAAACATTGGAATTTGTCAACTGGTTTCCTTAGTGCCTTGGCCTCTGCGATTAGTTCACTCTATAAATTATAGTGTCTTTATCTCTAAATCTATACAAGGTATAATAAAAATTTTAAGTGTATTAGATGGAGAATTTTATGTTCTTTAATATATAATAAAAAAACCTCCCAAAAAATTATATTTAGAAGAATTTTTCTAAGAAACTACTACTTCCGGTTGTTCAATTGTTACCAAAACCTTTTCAGCTCTTCCCAGGAATGTCAGATTGAGGAAACTGCAGTTAAATATTTTTTAAGTCTTATAGTTTTTGAGGAATCGTGACTACAACATCCAGACATACATACATACATACACACACACATACACACATCCACACACACACACACACACACACACACACACACACATACATCATTTTAAAAATGTTATAATCGGATTCTAGGGACCTTAAATCGTGCTTATTCAATAAAATCTGGATATGCGAATTTTAGCATGAATCCAATACCTCTCTTAGCGAGAGGTAAAAACAATATTTGGGCAAAGTTCTGTAATTTTTTTGTTCGGTAGCGAAGTGCAATACAATACTTATACAATAAAATGGAAATGGCGAGAGGTATTGTGCTGGCCACAACAGATTTTTTTTTATTCCGGAATTTATGTACATGTACTCGTATTTTCTGATAAATAAAAGTAGAAATCAACTGAACAACGAAAATGGATGAAAAATAACATTTGTTTCAGTTTGCAATGCCACGTCAGGCAAAAACTACGTGCGTTTGGAATATGAAAGACATGATAAATGCCATAGACAGCAAAATCGTGCCAGATGATGTCTGTATGTATGTGTATATGTGTGTGTGTGTGTGTGTGTGTGTGTGTGTGTGTGTGTGTGTGTGTGTGTGTGTGTGTGTGTGTGTGTGTGTGTGTGTGTGTGTGTGTATGTGTGTATGTGTGTCCGCGTGTGACAAATTTTTCTTCGACGATAACTTTAATACTACAGTTCTAAAAATTATAATTCTTTCGTATTCCTCTTCTGTACATCCATATGAAGAGTTGATTAGATTTTGGTTATAATTGAACCACCGGAAGTACCCTTATTTGAAGTTTTTTTTAAAAACCGCAGTTAAATATTATTTTTTGACATTTTGTTATTATATATATTAAAGAAAATACTCTTCTCTATACGGTTTGATTATACATTTTCCTTCATATTCAATACATAGATTTAAAGCATTATAAAGAAATTAATTTTCAAAAATTAGTTAGCTTTGCTATTTATCGTGGAAACAGCTGATATATTCAAAAAATTCTAATTGACAGATGTCAGTTGCAAGTGCAATACCAAATATGGAAAGTATAGGATCAAAAATTGGTATGTCATAATGCTCCTTGTAAGTGACATGCAGAGAAAGGCCAAAGAGAATATGGAAGAACTGTACCGCAGAAGACTTGAGAAAGGAAGGACTGTGTAAAGAAGATGCGTTGGACAGGAATGAGTGGAAGAGAAGAGGAAACAGCGACCCCTAATAAAATAGGGGAAAGCTGAAGAAGAAAGAAGGAAGTGTCAAGTGCATTTTACTTAGTTATAATTTTATTGGATTTATAGAACCTTTTCAAATGAACTTTTGGTATGAAATTTGTAAAAAATGGTATGTATTCGTGTTCAATTTTACATGATATTATATAGAATCTGTTCCAAAGACCTTTTGGTATGGGATTTGTACAAAATACATCGAATTGACGGAAGGTTTTGTGCTGGCCACAACAGATTTTTTGTAATTTATATCAATAAGGATCTCGTGGCCGCGTGCCTGAGTGTTTGGTCGCGAATCTGGGAAACCGGGTTCGATCTCGAACGGCGCAGAATACTTCCAATTTTAAATGGCACAAAACTGACCCCTGTGGTACACTCTCCACGTCAGTGTGCCCTTGAGGTAACGCCTGGTAAGCGTTCACACGGTACAAATATGTCATCATCATTACCGATATCTGTGATAAAGCAGATTGGCGCACTCAGAAATGGGTAACATGCCGTGATGATATATTTATTTCAATAAATTTTCTGAAAATGCGGCTAGTGGTGTCAGCGACTTCATAACCTAGCAAACACACACACATTTCATGGAACATTTATGTAAAAAATGTTAAATTGTAAAAGAAAAACAAGATACAATATTCTGCTTACATTTTGAGCAGATCTATGAAAATTAGCTTTAAATTTCTGTAAAATTCCCTCAAACGCAGGAAGCAAACAAGAAAAGTTCGGTTTATTTCATCTTCGTAACAGCATGAAGCGTAACACTGTACACTGTACGTGAATAAATGATAGAGTGGAATTTAAAAAAGACATTCATATGTGAACATACCTTAGGGTGCCATATGTGAAATATCCCGGGATCTGTTGCTCGCACGACTTTCATGTTGCTCCGGATGTACTTCCGGTACAGCATTACATCTTCTCCGCCCCAGCCCACTATGTCTTCGTCGAAGCCCCGGACTTTTAAAAAGTCAGACCTGCAACAAAAACACATTGCACTGTAAATAGAGTACGATTTTATTTCTTCTATTTGTTATACTTCAATTCTGATATAAATACGGGAGACGATGAAATGTATAAACTGGTGTTTCCGTCTGACCATATCAAAAAAATATTGTTCGTTTGCATTCTTTACCTTCCGCTACCCTTGGTAAGGGAGGTATAGGGATCGTGCTAAAAATCACATATCGAGATTTTAGTAAATGACCACGTTTTAAGGTCCCTAGAATCTAATTTTAACATTTTCACGATGATGTCTGTATGTGTGTATTGTATGTGTGTGTGTGTGTGTGTGTGTGTGTGTGTGTGTGTGTGTGTGTGTGTGTATGTGTGTATGTGTACGGATTTTGTTAACGCTCTAACTCAAATACCATCATTCAGAAAATTCTGAAACCTTGTATTTCCACCCTATTCTAATATGGAAAGACACCATTACTCGTAGATTTTGGTGTAAATCGGATCACCGGAAATGGCACTTTACCTGAAGCTCATAATGGTTTTTCTTCAAAAAATACCATTAAATGCCATTTTTTCGCATTTTATGTCTTATAAAAATTAAAGATTATTAAATTTTCTACAGGAATACATTAATACTTTTTCTATATATTTTACAGATAAATTTAAAAATCATTTTAAAAAAAAAATCCGAAGCCTAAGATAAACACAATTCCTTTGTTACACAGTTTATATTTCAAATGAATGTAACTACAGGTGAATATCATTTTAAAAAAAGTAATCACTTCAAATTAATAACAGTGACATTTCAAAAAAAAAAAGAAAATAGTAAATAAAGCAATAGTTATATGCAATGGAACAGTTTGCAGCATTAAATAGCGGGATGTTTCGTGTTGGCAACATCAGATTTATTATTATTATTATTATTATTATCATTATCATTATTAATATTATTATTATTATTGTTATTGTTACTGTTATTATTATTATTATTATTATTATTATCATTATTATTATTAATATTATTATTATTATTATCATTATTATTATTATTATTATTATTATTATTATTATTATTATTAATGTTAAGTTTTATTGGGTTACAAAATGGTAGGAACAAGATGTATCTCTATATATAACCATTTTAAAAATTTGCACCAACCTTATAAAAATAAATTGTACTAGTCTATTACATCCCTCGAGTGAGCTATTAACGAACTATTTTGAGTAGTGCTCGGAATACCGGTAGATTCAAACGACCACTCGCTCACACGTATTTTCGTGAATACGGGTCGGAAACAATTCTTCACCCATAAGACAAGTAAGACCTATAAGAACCGCAGACCCGTATTATCCGTACGAACTGGAGATCCGTATTACCCGTAAGACGTATATTACGTAACTAATTATAAATAATCATACCGTTGAAAAATAATTTTATATAATCTAATTGATTTACTTGATTAACTATTTCACAACATTCAATTAGTTTTAAAAGATACGTTAGTAATTTGTGCAATAATAGGACAACTAAAAAAATCTCAATTTATAAGACAGACATCCCATTACCATTATGTATTCATAAATGTATGTATTTAAATTCAATAATAAGATAAGTATGTATGTTCTCGGTGCCTTACAGGCAGTAGTACGCTTCACATATAACGCCAAGTTTTAAGGGAAATACGGTTCTTACGGGTTATACGGTTCTTACGGGTAATACGGGTCTATGGTTCTTACGGGAAATACGGGCCTGCGGTTCTAATGGATATTACGGGTTTTATAAGTGAAGAATCGACTCCGACCCATATTCCATTTGGTCCGGGTGGGTTGCTATTTCCCATGTAACTAAATTCCCAGTTCGAAGTCCTAGACCTAATTTTGAGTGTTGTAATAGCTTTGTTATAGATGCCATATAGAAAAATACATTTATGCACGGACGTATCATAATTTGACAATTATACACGAATTTCTTTGACATAAACGTCATTTTATAGCCCGCGGGCCTCATTATAAACGTCAAACCAAATTATAACCTACAATATAAACAATTTAAACAGGCAACATGAAATGTTTTTATTACAAATCGAAAATCTTTATATTCTTTAATGAAAAATGAAAAAGAATTTTGTGATGTTTGTATGGAAAGCACGGAGATACACAAAATAAAACTCAAATGACATAACTAATAAAGAAACAATAAACTGTTGTTCTCCGCTTTCATAGCAACAGTAGATACTGGATGTACGAGGACAAATTCTTTTCGATACAATTTTTCTAAAACTCATAATTTGAAAATTTTCGTCCGTGCATAAAGTTTTGTATATACCACGAGCGTAACTTCCTTTTATGGCCTTTGACGTGTTTTTTCCCTCGGCTTACGCCGCGGGCTCAAAATCACGGCGCAAATAACTATTAAATAAATCTTGTAATATGTTAGAGTAATTAAAATATTGAGTAAATGTTACCAGTTTACGTTATAACGTTCAGTTGATTAAAATATTTGTTATTTAGTCGAACAATTTTGAATGAATGTTTGTAAATAAATTGAAATATAGAAAATAATATATCTTTTGTTTGAATTTCACAATGAGTTCAATGAAACAAATACATAATCTATTTAAATAATATGACAAATAGAAGATAAATAAAATTACGGAATTATTCTCTTTATATTCAAATCAATATACAGTAAACGTACTTGAAATATCTGATGTGGCCAACACAATACCTCCCGCTATTTAATTTTTATTAATTTAAATACATACCTACATATGTACTAATGCTGCAAACTATATTAAGTTCCTTTGTATATAACTATTACTTTATTTACTATTTTCTTCTTAAAATGTCACCAATATTAATCTGATTAGTTTTTTGACAGTGACATTTATCTGTCAGTTACATACGTTTGAAATATAAATTGTGTAACAAAGGAGTTGAGTTTATCTTTAAAACAAAGGCTCTGGGATTTATAAAAAAGATTATTTTTTAAATTTATCTGTAAAATATATAGAAAAAGTATTAATATTCACCTGAAGAAAATTCAATAATAAAAATCTGTTGTGGCCAGCACAAGACCTCTCGCCGTTTCCATTTTATGTTATATAAGTAATGTATTGCACTTCGCCATCGAACCGTCGTTTTTTAACAAAAAAAAAAAAAATGCAGAACTTTACCCAAATATTGTATTTTATTGTATTTAACATGTCTTCTGCACACATACAATTCTAATTATATCTATTTTTCATTGCATGAGGAAGTTCCTATGTCAGAGATTCTTCCAATTCATTAACAAGATTGGCGGTATTTCTAATGGATATATGCAGGTTACCTACAATTTTAAATATTTAATTAATAAAACCATAAGAAAGGAAGATTAAATGTACTTCCGAGAAAAAGCTTTCAGAATGTAACTAATGCCCGTATTCATAAACACTCGTAAAAATTTTAAACGGTTCGTTATAATTTTTATCCAATAAAAACAGTCGACATTGAAAGAAAAATCACGAAATCAAAATTTTATTCAAGTTTGATTCTATTTGTCAAAAATTATAACGAACCGTTTTAAAACTTTACGAGTGTTTATGAATATGGGCATAAGACTTTTGATTTTTGACACTGATATCTGTCATTTACAAATTGTTATAAACATTTGAATTTGTCGACTGGTTTCCTTAGTGTAGTTTCGCCTACTCGACTTATTATATCCCGATATTCTACATATTATAGCGTCTTTATCTCTAAAGTTATAGAAGATATAATAAAAAATTTAAATGTATCAGTAGTAGAATTTTGTTCTTCAAAATGCGTAATATCAAAAATTTTCAAAAAATAATATTTAGTAGAATTTTTTTAAAAAACTACTACTTCCGGTTGTTCAATTGTTACCAAAACCTTTTCAACTCTTCCCAGGAATGTCAGATTGAGGAATTTATAGTTAAACATATCTTATGTTTTATAGTTTTTGAGTAATCGTCCCTCCAACATCTACACATACACACATACATACACACATACATATACACATACACACATCCACACACACACACACACACACACACACACACACACACACACACACACACACACATACACACACACACAGACATCATTGTAAATATGTTAAAATCGGTTTTTTTTTAAATCGTGCTTATTCACTTAAATCTGGAGATGTGATTTTTAGCATGAATCCAATACCTCTCTTAGCGGTAAAAAAGCATTATGAGCTTCAAGTAAACTGTCATTTCCGATTACCTGATCTGAGCAAGAGTACATGGTTTCAAAATTTTCTGAATGACAGTATTTGAGTTAGAGAGTTGACAAAATCCATACACACATATTGTACACACATACATACATCATCGTGAAAATGTTAAAATCGGATTCTAGGAAACTTTAAACGTAGTTATTTTTCTAAAATCTCGATATGCGATTTTTAGCAGGATCTTAATGAGCTACCTATAATGAAAAAATATCTTTTTAAATTACAGCAAACAACAATGTGTATATGATAATGAACACATACATACTGTAATTTTTTACCTCCCGCTACCCTAGGTAAGGGAGGTATAGGGATCGTGCTAAAAGATCGCATATAGAGATTTTAGTGAATAAGCACGTTTTGATGTCCCCAGAATCCGATTTTTACATTTTTACAATTATGTCTGAGGGTATGTATGTGTGTGTGTGGATCCTGTGGACACGATAACACAAATATTATCAATCAGAAAATATTGAAATTTTGTGTGCCCATTCCTTATTGTGGGAAGAGCTCATTAGTTTCAGTATATATCGGATAACCGGAAGTATCACTTATACAAGCTTTTAATAGTTTTTTCTTTTGAAAAAAAAATACAATAAATATAATTTTCCAGCATCTTTTACTAATAAAAATTGAATATAATGGTACAATCTTCAATTTTACGATAATAGTATACAGTGTATCCCATTTAGAGGTGCCACCATTGGGATCTCGAGAACTATAAGAGATACGCTGTCGGTTAAATGGAACTTTTTGTGCGACTTTGGGAGGCCATCTCAGATGTGCTTTTGTTTTTCCAAAAATTCTTATAGAGCACTAGATAATGTCGAAAAACTGAATATTGTTGATTTCTTCTTTCTCAAATAACTTCTAAACTATTAGTAATTGAGAAAAACGTTTCAAATATAAAAGATAGATATTTTTATTAACTAACCAGTGGCGTACGAAATAAATATTTATATCCGTAAATTTTCGAGATATAACACAAACTTATATTTTTTTAAATGGAACCCATATCTGATTTTAGTCTCAAAAAAATAATTATTTTTTTCTCTTTTCAATGATGTAAGGGTTATTATGTATTATATTTGTTTTGCTCCTAAAATTTAATTTTTCTCTTTATTTTCCTCAACTTTTTTGTTATTTCCCAAAAAAACATTATTATTTTTATTAATTGATCGAAATAATTTGTTTCATGCCTTTATTACTTAATAATTTTATTCTAGACTCATAATTACAAATTACACTATAATGTGCCAAGGGCGACCAGATACAAAATATTATAAAAATTGTTTGATACGAGTTTTGAGCAAATTTTTCTAACGAAATAAATTATTTAAATAAAAGGAGTATTTCTAAATAGAAATCTACCAATATATATTCAAAATAATTATAAATTTAATACAAAATAAGGAAAAAATAATAATTTTGAAGGCAAAACAAATATAAAACATAATAACCCTTACATCCTTGAAAAGAGGAAAAAATAATTATTTTTTTGAGACTAAAATAAGATATGGGTTCCATTTAAAAAAATATAAGTTTGTGTTATATCTCAAAAATTTACGGATATAAAAATTTATTTCGCACGCCACTGATTAGTTAATAAAAATATCTATGTTTTATATTTGAAACTTTTTCCTCAATTATTAATAGATTAGAAGTTATTTGAAAAAGAAAAAATTAACAATATTCAGTTTTTCGTCATTATCTAGTGTCATATGAGTATTTTTGAAAAAATAAAAGCACATCTGAAATGGCCTCCCAAAAGCGCACAAACAGTTCCATTTAACCGACATCATATCTCTTATAGTTCTCGAGATCCCAATGGTGGCACCTCTAAATGGGACACACTGTATAGTAAACAACTTTAAATATAAATTTATAAATTAACTTGAGTCGGACAAAACCATAATACTTTAATAACAAGTTTGACATATTTAACAAATGTCACTGTCAGGAAGCAATTACATTAAAATTAATAATGAAACCGTGTTAAGGAGAATATAGTAGTAATACGAGTAAATTTGATTCTAATGAACTTAAGGTTTGTACAAATAATATATTTTCCATCATACGGCTCTGAAAAGACTTTCTGTAAAGATACGAGTACGCGTACTATTTTCAATTTTTGTTAAGTATTTCTATTAGTTTTGTTAATAATTGTTAAATACCCAGCGGGAGGTTATGGGCTGGCTACATCAGACTTTTTTTATAGAGGGTATTTCGTTTAATTTTGCCGTGTAAAATAATTGCCAGCAGAGGGCTGTGAAGCTTTTTATGGCGCGTAGAGCGTTGCAGCGGGGTTCGTCCTGAACTGCTGAGCGAGCTGGGCCGTCGCTTACCTCACGTGCAGTGCCGTTCTCAATTTTTAGTTTCTGATTACTTTATTGTTCAAATTAGAATTTTCTTTGACGACCAACTGAGGAAACTATTTGGTGAGACTCGAATATCATTTTGTATGTATATTATCTTATCTTTTTTATGTTATTTGTATTGTTTTTAACTGATAGTCACACGTTGTGGTCGTATTCGCGATTCAAGTTAAGAAAACTATCTAGTGGTAAACTGCCGAACTAACAATTGTGACGTCACAAGCAGTCAGGTAATAATGTTATGCTGGTGCGCTACACATTTGTGTGTGCAACATTGACAAAGTATGTAAGTATTTTATTAAATGCTCTTTTAATTTATACTATTTTATAAATGAAGTAACAGTTACACTGTATAAATTAAGTATTTCTTTTTCTTGTATACATATTTTGTGTTATGTGTGTGTTTTAGATATTATAACCTAACATTTCCACATTCAAGTTTTTCATTATTACTGCTGTTTTATTATATATATCTTAACTCTTGTACATATTATGTAATTAATGTATGTATTATCTACTTTTCCTTTACTTCAGATATCGTCGGTACTACGGAGTTTTCACCCAAAATTACAAAAGATTGCACTTTTTGTTGTGTGCCAAGTTGCAGCTCTAGAGCTTCTAAGTGCCCGACAATTAGATTTCATAATTTTCCAAAATCCGGGGAAATGGTACAAATACAAAATAAATTTGATATAAATGAAATGATAGATAGAAGAAAAGCTTGGCAAATTAAATTGCTAATTGGGAAGCATGTAACAAACAATATGCGTGTTTGTTCCTTACATTTGTCTACGGAAAATTATTCATTTAAAGGTGAGATAATTTTTTGAATTATATAAAAAATTGTAAGTTATATTATTTTTATTAATATTTAGGATATTCGGAAAAAAAGATATTTGAGCGTAAGTGCGGTACCTTCGCAAAATTTGCCAAAGAAACAATTTCATACGCCGGAGAAAAGAGACTGGCGAGGAGAAACTTATTCAGAGATCTTGAACTGATACCTGTTATTTTATTATTGTAATTATTATTAAAATATTATTTTATGCATGCGTACCGTGTTTAAAATGTATGCAGTATTAACTTGATATGTATTATATTTTTTATTGTGATTACAGATAAGCAAGTATAAAAATGAAAAACCCCAAGTGCTTCATCTGCTGATTACAAAGAATCAAGTGCTTCAACATCTACAAATTATGGAGACCCAACCCCAAGCACTTCATCATCTACATATTAGATTCAAGACTCAAGTGTTACAAAATCTGCGAATTATGAAGATCCAAAATCAAGTGCTTCATGATTAGATCATGAAGAATCCAGTATTACATCATCTTTATATCTTAGAAATCAAATTAAAAACATTATTTCATGTGGTTGTTTGTTTATTCCACTAATTTGCAGACATAAACCGAAAATTAAAATGTATTTTACTTTTGTGATACCTTTCATCCACAAGTAATTATATGACGTGAATTGATGATTCCTTCGCCCTCACAAGAATTTTTGGAGCTAGGGGTTGCACATGAATATCAAAATACTTCCCTTAATAATAATAACATGGTGTAGTATAAATAACTTTTCTTTCTTGTTGTTTCTATGCTGTGAAAACATTAACCTGCCTGAGTGCCTAATACTCCTGACAGTTCTGTAGATTGCTTGTGACGTCACGCATTAGGAAGAAAATGGCGGGATAAGTTAATTTGAATCGCGAATAGGGGTCCTCGGTCATTGGCGAACGTCCCCAGACCAGCCGACGTAGACCGATAGGAGAACAAGACACGACACCTGCCCAAAGACCCTTGTAACGTAACGAAGACTTACAGAGCGTACTTCCTCTACCATCAGAGGATTTCCAGTCATTTCGTCGCACCAAGCAAATGAAAGATATTTTCTTCAAAGACTCACTTCAGCTTCTCTACGAGGGCTAGACTCCCGCCGAGCACTACCGCCGTAGCGTCTCCAAGGTGGCTGCAGCTGCACCAGGGCCGAGGGCTATGTCACGTCACTTTAGAGTACCCCCGCCGCCGTAATACCGCTTTATTTTTTGGTATACATATTTTTTGTACAAAATTCGAGTCAACATTAAATTTGTCATTTTACTTGTGTTGTATTCTTTCCTTGAGTACACCTTCTCAAAGGTTACCTTTCTTTCAAGGTCCGAAAAATAAATTTGTGGTATATGAAAATGAAATGGCATTAGACTTACGTCATCAACCCGAAAAAAACTTTTAAAATGAAATATAACTTGTAGAAATTATTTATTTTTAAATACAGAAGAAAAAAAAATAGTAGTATTAAGAAACATATATATTAATGAAATTTACAAGTATTTCTAAATCAATATCTATTCCTTTTACGAAATACAAAATTATTTGAAATAATTGTAGTTCATTTTTATAAAATACGTTGGCATGACAATGTTTACATTAAATTTCATATCGATCGAATATTGATCCTGTCACTATTGTCCCTTAGTTGCCAGTTTTCTCTGCGTTAAGTATTTGTGACATGCTACAGTTTTACTTGTTTATTTTAGATAAGTAAAATACTAATACATCCATAATAATGCGTAAAGCATGAAGAAAGCAATTTAAGAAACTAACCATGGATGTCGTATATTTTTCCGAACGGGAATTGTCCAACGGTGGGCCATTAATACCGTTGAAAGCCGTTCAAAAGGTATTTTTTTCAAATATTTCTCTTGTTATCAATCTTTAATTAAATTATGTATTTTTAGAGAGCTACAGATGCCCTGCAAATAAGCAAATCTTGACAAGCAGATATGGGAGCCCGTGTCATAATAACAGCTATACAGTGTCCCACACTCTATCTTCAGTGTAGCAGAGATAGCCAATGTTATTCTTACGGAGGTTTTCTGTACCATGTTGCCAATTTTTCAATGTAATGTAATATTGAAACATTCATAAATTTTCATTGCTATAACAAAATTAGTTAACACTACAATTTAAGTTTTATGAGGGTTTTTTACCCAAGGGCTTATTGGAATCACCCGAAATTTATCTGCAGTTCTAAATAGTTTTATTTACAGGGGCGCGAAAAGATGCATTGGAACCGGGGTGTAAAAAACATGCTGAAGCTATTTGTACATAGTAAGTAATATTTCAATACAATATTTTAAAACCGCCCGTCATACTAATCGCGATCAAATGCATGAGATTAAAATATTATAAATTCAAATTGAAGATTATAAAGAAAGAATAAAGACTTATGAACTATGTAAAATATATGCAGTATTTCTATCAAGCCTAAATATTATCAAATAAGAAGATATAAATTAAATAAAAAATAATGCTTAATAATTTTGACTCTTTATGAGTTCATCATATAATATGTCGACATAAATAGCATAAAACATAAAAAAATATTCTTCATCAATATGACATTGAGATAATGTAGGTATCGTAGGAGGAACACAAAAAATTAGGGATTTCAATTCATCATATCTATCTGCTCCAATCGGCAAGTATAGTGTTACAAAAATGCGCTGTAGAAAATATAGTGTTAATTATTTCATGTAGCTGTACATCTTTTCGTAGAATGTAAATATGTAACGTAGGGAATTTATATTGTTGACGAAGATTGTAAAATGTCCAATTAAGTACAGAAATGTTTTATATTATTTACTTTAAATTGAAGAGTTAAATATTAATTATTTTAATTTACCTACGCTTGTTATGTTTTATACCCTACTTATATTTTGTGTTTGTATTATTTTATATTTTTTGTAAATTGTTAAACTGACCAGTTTATTATTTTTTTTTCTTTTCACCCACCTGTTTAGCTGTTTAGATACACTGAAAGTACACCAGTCATAAATACATTCAATGAATTACCCAGAACATTTCATCTCTTTTTGGGCATATATTTTGCTCTTTCTATCTTGTAGACTAACAGCAGGTAAATTTGCCGGTACTTCATAAGACCCTATACTGAACATAGAGTGTGGGACACTGTATAGTAATCATGTAGATACATAACTTACAAATGTCATAAATTTTAATTCAAAATTTCAAGATTTTTAATGTTTTCTTTGTCACCAGGAATGTGGACTTTACTTATCGAGTTAAATAAAACACATGAAATTGGAAAATTATGAAAATTGGAAAGAAATATATATATATATATATATATATATATATATATATATATAATATATATATATATATATATATATATATATATATAATTACTAGCTGTCATTCTGACACGGGCCCTCTTATATGCTTGTCAAGAAAGACCAACAGTCACATGACTGCTCGCGCCTTATAAATTAGTATCCTATCTAAACGTAGTAGTATATGACGTCATTACTTTAGGGATATTTTTTGATGACCTAGGTCTTCTGCCATTTCATTTCTACCATAGAAAATTTTTGCAGAAGTATAGGCATGAGTCAGTTTTACTTTAGTTGGGCTACAGCCACCACAAGTTTATTGTTCGAACCCTGATCGTAGCTTCCGCTTAAACCCGTGACTAGCCCGGATAGCCCTTTGTGTGCGATAGATAGGTAGCCCTTTGTGTCACAACGTAACCCCTCTATTTACTACAGTTCGACGCGTTCAAGTAGGTTTAGCGCACACTAGATCAGCTCAACTTAACCCGCGCCAGCTATAATACCAATTATACCAGTTGTTGGGGCAAATAATTAGTAGTTAGCTGATTATCCTAATGATAATGTATCACAATTTCAATAAAGATTTCCTTGTCTTCTCGGGAACTCACAAGAAATATTTCTGGCACTCTGGAGTGCTAAAGATAAATGAGGGAAGTAATTAATGGGAATTTCATCCACATGTTTCTAATGTAGTTTCTTAGCGTGGAAGTTCTGAGAAGTTTAGCCGAATGTCGGCAGGGGTGGACTCCCTCCCCAGTCGGCCGACCGCGAGGAGGACGAACAGATGTATGTGGCATTCGCGTGCACGGGTGCGGAATGTGCAACTTCACCAGAGCCGAGGCTGGACGCGCGATCCGTTGATACTGGTATGTGAACAGCGATTTGAGGTTAGGCCAAACTCTATGTCAACAACATTTTTTACGTACCTATTTCCCAGATTGCGGGTTGTGTGGTTGTGTACACTCTACACTGATTAATTATTATTAACACGAGAAGCTGGTCAAATATTTCGCCTGTCGTGAATAACAATGACCTAAACTCATATTTGTCAACATTGGCTTATCCAATGTAATGTTATTTTAACAAGGGAGCATTTAAATCGAATAGATTTGAAATTACAGCCGCCTCGGTGGCCGAGCGTGTTAAGGCAGCGTGTCTCTGGCAGCGCTCAAAGCGTCTTTCACTGCTCGAACCCTGAGGTCGTGGGTTCGATTCCCACCATGGGCTTGGATGTTTGTGTATTTAATACTTTATTATATACAGTGTGTCCCATTTAGAGGTGCCACCATTGGGATTTCGAGAACTATAAGAGATACGATGTCGGTTAAATGGAACTTTTTGTGCGCCTTTGGGAGGCCATCTCAGATGTGCTTTTGTTTTTCCAAAAATTCTTATAGGGCACTAGATAATGTCGAAAAACTGAATATTGTTGATTTTTTCTTTCTTAAATAACTTCTAAACTATTAGTAATTGAGAAAAACGTTTCAAATATAAAAGATAGATATTTTCATTAACTAATCAGTGGCGTACGAAATAAATTTTTATATCCGTAAATTTTCGAGATATAACACAAACTTATATTTTTTTAAATGGAACCCATATCTGATTTTAATCTCAAAAAAATAATTATTTTTTTCTCTTTTCAATGATGTAAGGGTTATTATGTATTATATTCGTTTTGCTCCTAAAATATAATTTTTCTCTTTATTTTCCTAATTTTTTTTTTATTTCCCAAAAAACATTATTATTTTTATTAATTATATTGTATTTGATCAAAATAATTTGTTTTATGCCTTTATTAATTAATATTTTCATTCTAGACTCATAATTACAAATTACACTATGATGTGCCAAGGGCGACCTGATACAAAATTTTATAAAAATTAATTTGATATGAGTTTTGAGCAAATTTTTTTAACGAAATAAATTATTTAAATACAAGGAGTATTTCCAAATAGAAATCTACCAATATTTTCAAAATAATTGTAAATTTAATACAAAATAAGGAAAAAATAATAATTTTGAAGGCAAAACAAATATAAAACATAATAACCCTTACATCGTTGAAAAGAGAAAAAAATATTAATTTTTTTGAGACTAAAATCAGATATGGGTTCCGTTTAAAAAAATATAAGTTTGTGTTATATCTCAAAAATTTACGGATATAAAAATTTATTTCGCACGCCACTGATTAGTTAATAAAAATATCTATCTTTTGTATTTGAAACTTTTTTTCTCAATTATTAATAGATTAGAAGTTATTAGAAAAAGAATAAATCAACAATAATCAGTTTTTCGTCATTATCTAGTGGCCTATGAGTATTTTTGGAAAAATAAAAGCACATCTGAGATGGCCTCCCAAAGGCGCACAAAAAGTTCCATTTAACCGACATCGCATCTCTTATAGTTCTCGAGATCCTCTAAATGGGACACACTGTATAAGGAAAATCTGATGTGGCCAGCACATGACCTCCCGCCAATTCCATGTTTAAAATAGCAGTGAGCTTTAAGTACAGTATCATTTCCGGTTGATCGTAAATAAAATCTAATTTGTTGTCCAATAAATAGAAAAGTCTGTAATACGAAATATTGAATTATGTTTTATTGTTTATCCTCAAAAATCTGTTAGAGCTCCAAATTAAGTACTACATCCGATTTATCATATATGGTTAAAATCTAATATGTTGTTTCAAATTATATATCAGTTTTAAATACCAAATTTGAGAAGTTTTTGATCATATTTTAATAGACTTTAAGGAAAAATCGTCACACACACATTCTTATAAAAATAAGCATCAACTTCCACGTGCTCTAACACGCAATCTTTGTAAATTCTTCGTCGTACATGATTCATTTCGTAAATATGTAATTGTAAATTGATATTAATTTATAGTGGTAGAAAAATAGCAAATTTAAATCAGATCATCCTGTACACATCTGTGCAATAAAATTAAGCACACAAAATATTTTATAGTTTAAAGTGGACAAGAGAAGATGCCTAGCAACGAAAATATGTCATTGTCATTTTTACCTCTCGCTAAGAGAGGTATTGGAATCATGCCAAAAATCGCATATCCAGATTTTAGTGGATAAGCATGTTTTAAGGTCCCTAGAATCCGATTATAACATTTTTACGATAATGTCCGTGTGTGTGTGTGTGTGTGTGTGTGTGTGTGTGTGTGTGTGTGCGTGTGTGGATGTTGGAGCCACTGTTTCTCAAATACTAAAAGACTTAAAAAATATTTAATTGCAGTTTCCTCAATCTGACAATCCTATGGGAAGAGCTGATAAGATTTTAGTAACAATTGGACAACCGGAAGTAATAGTTTCTATGAAAAAATCTTCTAAATATTATTTTTTGAAAATTTATAGTATAAAATATTAAAGAATATAAAATTCTCTATCCAATACATTAAACATTTTTATTATGTCTTCTATAGATTTAGAGATAGACTGAATTATAAATATATAAAATAATCCATTCTATAATGAATGAATTAGCCTATGGAAATCGGTTGAAAAATTAAAACGTTTGTAATTGGCATAAATGTCAATGTCAAAAATCCAGACATTACTAAAGACTTTTTCTGGGAAGTACATTTAATAATATTATTTTATCATTAATTAAATATTTAAAATTATAGTTGGATGAGGAATTCGTACATGGACAAGCGGAAATATAATAGAAATATAATATGCTGTTGTTATATCGACGAAAAGACTCCGTCAACATCTAAAATTGGTATAAAGAGAAAAGGAATTCATTTATAAACCAAAGTTTGTACAGGTGTCTCATTTTCGATGGTTTTTAAGGGTAACTCGGGAAATAGAGTAGCAGCTAAGAAACCCGAATTACAAAACTAAAATTTGCGAAAAAATAGTAGCAAAACTTATGCTTAATTTTATTGCACAGAAGTGTATATCTAATATTTAAGTATGATGGAAAATATATTATTTTTACAAACCTTAATTTCATTAGAATTAAATATTTTACTATTATATTCTCCTTAACACGGTTTCATTATTAATTTTAATGTAATTGCTTCCTGACAGTTACATTTGTTTAAATATGTCAAAATTATTATTAAAATTATGTTTTTATTTGACGCATAGACAAGATGATGTATGAAAATAAATTATATTATCAATTTATATTTAAAGTTATTTCAAGTTATTTACTAAATGCTATTATCGTAGAATTGAAGATTGTACCATTATATTCAATTTTAATTAGTAAAAGTTACTAAAATATTATATTCCATGATTTTTTTTTACAAGAAAAACTGTTAAAAGCTTGTATAAATGCTACTTCCGGTTATCCGATATACACTAAAAACTAATGAGCTCTTCTCACATTAGTGCAGAATGGGTATACAAAATTTCAAAATTTTCTGATTGATTTGAGTAATCATGGCCACACGATTCACACACACACACACATAGACACACACACACACACACACATACACACATACATACCTACAGACATCATTGTAAAAATGATAAAATCGAACTCCGGGTCATCAAAACGTGCTTATTCACTAAAATCTCTATATGCGATTTTTGGCACGATCCCTATACCTCCCTTACCTAGGGTAGCGGGAGGTAAAAATGTAAAAACAAAAAATTGTAAATTTGAAATAACTTAAGTATTTGGGCTATACTGAAGTTAAAAGCCGATAAAATATTATTATTATTATTATTAGATTTGAAATTACTACAAAACAGAAGTAAACAATAAACTACTGGCAGAAAGTTGTTCTGGTTAAATTTAATTTCAGTTTTAGAATTATCTGAATACCGGGTTATTTAAATATTATTCAGAATTGAAGTTAACCGATTTTGGCATCGAAATCACGATTCTCGAACCGACACTAAGTGGTATTTGCTTCTGAAATCGACAGATCGAATTTCGATTCAGGAACGGAAACTAACCGGTTTTCGGACCGATGTAGAGAGAATATCTATTCTGTAACTGACATTAAATGCTATAAAAATACATTTGGGTAGTAATATAGTTATTATGTATTATGATTCGGTATATTATAAAAAATATATCAAACATCTATTATTCAGTTAGCAACTGATGTACTTTTAGACTCAAAACAATGAATATGCATTATAATGTTATTACTAACATCCCAGTAAAATTAGTTCAATGCATATTTGATCTTCGTTGTCTTGTAATGATGGTTCAAAATTCAGAGGAATTATTTGTTTTACTAGCAAGCTAACTACATTTATATCTACTGAAAGTTCTCTCATAATGAATACAACAGTAAAGCTAGACAACTGCACCTCTGCAGCTTTACATGCTGCTACTCCATATACATCATCTCAACTGAAACAAACAAGCACTGGCTTTCAGGTTGATAACATTACTCATTACTCTTGTATACATATGTATATTCGCAATAGTCTACTAAAATCCGAGTATGTATTATGAGAAGAAGTCGTGAATCGCGGTTCTGAAATAAAACTTAAATTTGAGCGGTATCGAGCTACGTTTATAGAATTCTGAAAGTAGCAATCATAAAGGCTGGTTTATGTAAACTGTAAACTTATGTATTTACCTTAGAATTAGCATTATGACTTTGCATTAAAGACAGAAAAACAGGCACGTACGCCCAGACGCCAACATTTTTAAAAATAACATAAATAAACATATTAATAAAAAAATCTGTTGTGGCCAGCACAAGACCTTCCGTCAATTCCATGTATTTTGTACAAATCCCATACCAAAAGGTCCTTGGAACAGATTCTATATACTATCATGTAAAATCGAACACGAACACATACTATTTTTTACAAATTCCATACCAAAAGTTCATTTGAAAAGGTTCTATAAATCCAATAAAATTATAACATAAACTACACTAAGTAATGTCCTTCCATCTTCTTTTTGGCCTTTCTCTGCGTGTCACTTGCGAGCTACACTATGCCATACCAATTTTAGATCCTATACTTTTTTCCATATTTGGTTTTGCACTTGCAACTGACATCTGTCAATTAAATTTTTTTGAATAATTATGTCAGCTGTTTCCATGATAAATAACAAAGCTGACTAATTTTTGAAAATTAATTTCTTTGTAATGCTTTAACTCTACATCTATTGAATATGAAGGAAAATGAATAATCAAACCATTTAGAGAAGAGTATTTTCTTTAATAAATATAATAAGAAAATGTCAAAAAATAATATTTAACTGCATTTTTTTAAGAAAAACTGTTAAAAACTTCAAATAAGGGTACTTCCGGTTGACCAATTATAACCAAAATCTAATCAGCTCTTCATATGGTTGTAAAGAAGAGGAATATGAAAGAATCATAATTTTTAGAATTGTAGTTTTGGAGTTATCGTCGGCGAAAAATTTGTCACACACACACACACACACGGACACACAGACACACACACAGACACACACACAGACACACACACAGACACACACACAGACACACACACGGACACACATACACACATACAGACATCATCTTAAAAATAGTACATTCGTATTGTAGGGACCCTAAAACGTGCTTATATATTAAAAACTCACCAACGAATTTTTTGACCAAAAACAATACCTTCCTTTTGACGGAAGGTAAAAAGATAAAAAATTATAAAATGAGTTCGGATGAATGTTTTACAGATGAATGAAAGAGTAAATGTGACGCAGGAACAGGATATTCATTTGAAATCTTCAAAAGAAGTAGATAAGTAACAAGATCACCAGAGAAAGACAAAAATGGGAACGGACCAAATAAAAATAGAAAAAGGGAAGGAGTTGTGAGATATGAGGATCTTGAAAGCCATTTCAAGTCTCAATTTTTCAAAATAAGAAAAATGAACTAATATATTTTAAAATTCATAAAGTATATTTCTTGCGCCTGTTTCATAAAGGACCAGTTAAATGTACTTCCTAAGTAAATTTCCATGTTCTTATGATACTAAAATTATTGCTGAAAAAATCGTTCTACATTTCAATATATTAAACATATTGTGGATATAAAATTTGTGTACTAAATATAAAATATATCATCACGGCATATTACCCATTTCTGGGTGTGCCATTATCTACACATATGTAGACATCGGTAATGATGACGATATATTTTACCGTGTGGGCGCTTACCAGGCGTCACCTCACGGGCACTCACAGCTAGTGTGGAGAGTGCACCACAGGGGTCACTTTTGTGCCATTTAAAATTGGAAATATTTGGCGCCAATCGGGATCGAACCCGGTTCCCCCAGGTTCGCGACCAGACACTCAGGCACGCGGCCACGGGACCCCAAATGTACAAATTCATTCTTCTGTTACTATTACCTGATGATGGGTTAGTCGACCGAAATATAGTAAATATAACTTTATTTGGAAATTGACTTAACCCCAGTATTTTAAACTAACCCTTTTCAGAAGTACAACCTATCTCGTGCGTGAAGTATTTTACAGCGCTCCAGCTAATAAACAAAGCTGTCGCGCTGTAAAATACAACTTACACTTCGAATGTAAATAACTATTTCCTCACTTAATTTAGTTGTAATAGTAACCACTTTCCTCACTAATGAGGAAAGTAATTACTTTCCTCACTAAGTGACGAAATTTTTTTATTAGATGTTTCCACATTTATTTGTGGAAATAACAGGTATACGAACTTCAATACAAATGAAAAATGTAATTTTCACATGTAATGTTGAAAAAAATAGTACGTAATACACGTGGAAATGTAATTTTCACATGTAATGTTGAAAAAAATAGTATGTAATACACGTGGAAAAAGGCCATTGCAAAACTCATACGATTTCGTACTCGTTTCACAATAATGCCCTTTCCTCACTTGTATTACAATATACTATTTTACGTCTGTTAAAAAAAAGTACACTTTTTTTTCATTAAAATGGCTTTATAAAGTATATATTTTTATAACAATAAAAGTGTGAAAAAAACTTTTTTTAACGAAATAATGAAACATTACGGCACTTTTTACCTCTCGCTAAGAGAGGTATTGGATTCATGCTAAAATTCGCATACCCAGATTTTAGTGAATAAGCACGATTTAAGGTCCCTATAATCCGTTTATAACATTTTTAAAATGATGTCTGTGTGTGTGTGTGGATGTGTGTATGTGTGTATGTGTGCATGTGTGTATGTGTGTATGTCTGGATGTTGTAGCCACGATTCCTCAAAAACTATAAGACTTAAGAACTGTTTAACTATGGGTTCCTCAATCTGACATTCCTGGGAAGAGCTGAAAAGGTTTTGGTAATAATTGAACAACCGGAAGTAGTAGTTTTTAAAAGAAATTCTTCCAAATATTAATTTTTGAAAATTTTTGATATTACTAATTTTGAAGAACAAAATTCTACACCTGATACATTTAAATTTTTTATTCTATCTTCCATAAATTTTGAGATAAATACGCTATAATATATAGAATATCGGGATATAACAAGTCGAGTAGGCGAAACTACACTAAGGAAACCAGTTGACAAAGTCAAATGTTTATAATATAATTTGTAAATGACAGATTTCAGTGTCAAAAATCAACAGTTTCAATGACATTTTGATAGCTTTTTCTGGGCAGTACATTTAATCTTTCTTATTGTTTTATTAATTAAATATTTGACATTATAGGTAATATGCATATATCCATCAGAAATACCGCCAATCTGGTTAATGAATTGGAAGAATCTGTGACATTTAGAAACTCCTTCATACAATGAAAAATAGATATAATTAGAATTATATGTGTGCAGAAGACATGTTAAATACAATAAAAAACAATATTTGGGTAAAGTCCTGTAATATTTTGTTATAAAACGACGGTTCGATAGCAAAGTGCAATACAATACTTATATAGCCTAATATGGAAATGGCGAGAGGTCTTGTGCTGGCCACAACAGATTTTTTATACTTTTATTGTAGACGTAAAAAAAAACTTTGTATACAATTCGAATAAAAAGTGTCTTATTTCAGTTATAGGCTTTCATATTCGTGAAATAAGACTATACTTTTTACACTTGTTGCATAAATAACAAATTTAATATACTCGCATGTACATACATTATTTATGTTTTAGTAAATGCACGAATAGATGTTTAGTTGAAATAATCTGTTTATTTTTCACGATAATAACGTACATCGTTTAACCGGAAAATATAAACGTCCCTTGGCGCTCATTATAAATGCGTTCGACTGTAAATAAAAATATAAAAATACAGTAGGGAGCATTACATTGATTAATCCCGTGATACAAGATTTGATAAAATTAAAAACACTGAATCGCTGCCAAGAAGTTAAAATTTATTTTACACCAACACGTTTAATCTATGTTGAAGTCTTCTTCAGAAGATTAAAAGGCGTCGTGGAGATAAAGAGTAACGAAAAGATAGAATAAATTTTAATTTCTTAGCTGTAGCTAAAGGATCTTCATTTTATCAATACATGCAAGAGGAAGGAATGGAAATTTCTCGAACTAAATTTCCTGCAAGAACTTAGACTAAACAAGATTTCCTGAATAAATTACAAAACACAATAAAAACTGTTAAAGAGTTTACATTGATTATAGAAGAGTCTTATGCAATTTACGAGCATAAAACTTGTACCTATTAACTGAATTGAATTAGTTTACGTCCATAAAATCTCTTCCGATATTACTATCCTAGCTATAATGAAATCCTCCACTATTTTTATTTAATTTCTTTTAAATATAAATAAATACCGTGAGTATTTTTTAACGTGAAACATTAGGTTTGTCATATCCATGGTTACGAGTTGACATTTGACTGACAGCAATGTATTTGCCCGTTCCATTTAAAATGAAACATAGGGAACGAATTTGTCATTTGATAAGACGTCAATAGAGGTTAATTTTGTTTAAATAATTATACCTGCATTCTAAATTAAAATTATTTGTAAAAAAAATATAGTGTGCACCTTGTGCCCGAGTGGTTTTCTGACTCGGCTAAATTTCTTGCAATATTAAAATATAATACTTCTGTCAGATTCGTTCCCTATGTTTCATTTTAAATGGAACGGGCAAATACATTGCTGTCAATCAAATATCAAGTCGTAACTATGGATAAGACAAACCTACAGGGCCGTAGCCAGAACTAAATATTAGACAGGGCTCATATTTTTTTAACCAGGGCTTATGTATATTAGTTTTAGTTTTTTTCTAAATATCTAATAGTTAGGAGCGCAGATATATTAGTGCTTTTTTTTTAAAGCAAATTTTGGGATCCTCAGGAATTTTGTAATTTTAAAAATTGTGAATAAATCAAAAACGTAATAAAAAAATGTAAAAACAGTTTTGCATGCCACTTTTAATGCTGTACAATTTTGCACTCAGCAGTTTTTGCCGCAGAATGAACAGGCGAATAGAAAAACTAAAATCCCGTGTACACATGTAATCCGATGACGCATTTTGGCATTTAGTATTTAGGTTCTACTTCACATAAATACAACTTCTAATGGTGAACTAATGACTAGAGTTCGAAATATATGCAAACTGCCTATTAAGTGCATGCTTACATAATTTTAAGAAAATCAAATTTTGCGAAGTAAAATAAGTGCATATTTTGCAAAAATTTTGACATTTGGATAATTTTAAATTATTACTTCAAAGAAAAACAACAGCAATATAATTTATTTGATATATCATTTCAATGCAATATTGATAATTTAAGTTACGTTGGTTCAACCGGTTTCTAGATATTGTTACATTTATATTTAAAATTTTAAATAGATGAATTGAAATAAGTACTTAGTTTTAAGTAAAAAAAATGTATTATGTGCAATTATGTATTGGTAATAATTAAACATAACGGCCTACATGCATATAAGAACATATATACGAGCATATTTTAGTATATTTTTAATGCATATTTTTAATTTTTTTAGTGAAAATCTTGCGTACTCTACTATTAACATTTATGGGTTTATATGGGAACACTTGAGAACAACAAAAACAAAAGTGATTTATACAATTCGATTTAACTTGATGCTTCAGAGTAAATGTTAATATTAGGTATATTTCATAAAATAGAAACTATGAAACTATTCTTAGGCTGTGTCCGATGTTGCATTTTTATCACCCTAATATCTGAATCCTAAATTTATATGCCGTAAATCTAGTGATTATTTAGGATTTTAAGAATTAGATTTTAGGGTTACAAATATTCGTACAATAATCTTGATATACGTAATTATACTATGTTTTTTACATGTAAACCTGATTATTTTTACCAGGGCTCAATATTATTTTACCAGGGCTTAGCCCTGGCCAGCCCCCCTCTGGCTACGGCCCTGCAAACCTAATGTTTCACGTTAAAAAATACTTACGGTATATCATCACTGCATATTGCCCATTTCTCAGTGTGCCACAAATCTGCTTTATCGCAGATATCGGTAATGATCATGACATAGTTGTACCGTGCGGGCGCTTACCAGGCGTCACCTCACGGGCACTCATTTCTAGCGTGTCGAGTGCACCACAGGGGTCACTTTTGTACTATTTAAAATTCGAAATATTTGGCGTCGGTCAGGATCGAACCCGGTTTCCCAGGTTCGTGACCAGACACTCAGGTACGCGGCTACGGGACTCCTATATATAGTCTCTTAATCGGGCAATTTTTGTCGACTTTCGTACTTATAATAGTTGCCGAAATACGTATCTAGTTTTAGCGATTTTAGTTAAGGTTTAAGAATTTTTTAACTATTATCTACTTAACCTTAGTCTCCAATAAAGTTTTATTCTCGTACCTATTATAGTTTTTTTGGGACTCTGTTGTATCTTCTACGACGTAAGCAGAAATTTACGACAGAAAATAAGGGTCATAAATTGTGTCTAATATTTTGTAGTGATTACTACATACAACGCTAGTAGATAAAGCTACATATTTCGTAACTGATATAATCTTATCTCACATAACTTATACTTATCCTAACTATAACCGTAACATGCACCTACTTTGTTACGGATTAGATAGAACATCTATTACTTGGGCAATACAGCTTTATTTACTGGCTATGATTTAAAACCTGATTTTACTCTATTACCCAATCAAAAATGCTTGTTTTCAATTTCTTTTTGAGTATCAAATTTGCCAAAATTAGTGAAGGTTTCCAAGTAATGTTTTCTTTCGATTTTTAAATAAGTGTATTATCCTATACAGTGATGATAGTAAAGATGTAACCCTTGGAAACGATTTAATTTTTAACAAAGGATTAATTTATAATATCCTAAAAATAATGCTACACTTAATAAATTCTTATTTTATCTTAAAATATACTAATAAGAATCAATATTGTGTATTTCAAGGGAGTTTATTGTCTCATTCATTTGTAACAAGGTGAGGTAGAGCAATAACTAGTAAAGAACTTTATTATAAACTCTTCTAAATTATAGTTTCAATATTAATATTTTAACTTAGTTATCTTTGTAAGTCAAAATTCTGTTTAGAAATAATTATCATTTTTCTCTCATATCTCTGTAGTCTAGATGTCAACCGCGTAGACAATTATTGTCTTGGCAACTAACTATATAAGTTATTGCAAACTGAAGCGCAGGGTTGTTATTTAGCTATGGATACTGCATGCTCATCTTTTACCTCCCTCGCATTCCTGAGATATGCTGTACTGAAGAGATAACCATTTGTTTTAACTTAGGGAGTCTCAGTTTAAGATTCAAACCAGTAAGGTCATGGAGTAGTCTGTGTTTAGTTTTTGGGCGTTACATCAGTACTCGTAATTGGGTTACAATGTAACTGTAACAGTTTAGTTTTGTATAATTAGTTTAGTGTATTCAATAATAATTTACGTTAATTAGTGTACATATGTCAATAAAAATTAGTATATAAAAGAATAATACTACCTTTTTACTTTAAGTTTTGTATTTATTTATTTATTTATTTATTTATTTATTTGTTATTAAAAACCAACGTTTCGGCACCATAAACTGGTGCCTTTTTCAGAGGAAATTGACATAAAAATGTGAAAAAAAAACAACAACAGTTTTTTCACATTTTTATGTCAATTTCCCCTGAAGAAGGCACCAGTTTATGTTGCCAAAATGTTGGGTTTTAATAATAAATAAATAAATACATACAGAACTTAAACTAAAAAGGTAGTATTATTCCAATTATTAATATGAGTTCTGAAAGATATTTTAATAATTAGTATATAAAAATATAAAGTGTGCCCGTCATCCATTCAAGATATGTTCATCGTCAATCATTCACCAGTTCAAGTGTTAAGTGATAGTGTGAGTGAGTGTAAGGGTGTTCCGTCTCAATAAATCAGTAGTTCTCAGTAAAGCAGTGGGCAAACCAGCAAACGTCCACCAGTTAGATAAAGTGTCATCGTTGGGCAAGAGAAAGAGAAAACAGAAGCGTCGACGACCCCCCTGTGTCATATTTACTTACTATAATATTTATAACTAGTTAATAAATATATAATAAGTCTGTATGCTTTGCTGCTAGTTTGTTTTGTGATAAATGAAGCAATTTTTTTTTTTTTAATATAGTAATTATAACGTTTATAATATATTGAATTTTGTGCAGCAAATATTCCATTTTCGATTAATCAGTTTCTGTCGGCTATTCGCGATTAAACTTAACCGGTTTTGTAGCTACTGCTGTTAACCGATTTTGTGGCTAACCACGAATAACCGAATTAACCGGTTTTCAATTATTTAAAAACCACTAAACCAGTTAATCGGTTAATTGGTTAGCTGAATACTTTTGACAGCACTAGCATTCATTATAGATATTCTCAAGTGAATCATAATGGAAAATGTGGTAATTTGTTCTGAAAATACATAACAATAATAATACTGGACGTATAAATGATGTTTGTGTAAGCGTGCGTATTATTCAGCGTTAGCTGCAGAATGTAATTATATCACTGTGAACGTACATTTCGAAGAGACGCTGCGGATTAAACGCACTGCTCCTGCTCCATTCATCACGCGGTCGAGGGCGCCCATGATATTCGATTATAATTCAACCGTGGATGGCTGTGGATGGGGATTTGCTTTCCATCTCTGGCTTACTGCCTTATATTAAATAATTAATTTTACTCTCGAGTTGTTTTTAAATTTCCTTTAACTTACTAATTCCCGGTTTCACCATTGATAAATAACCATTTATCTAATTTCGTAACTATGGCATGTGATAAACGTTGTCTTAAATGCAAAATTGATTTTGATGGTGATAAAGTTATCGGTTGCGAGGGAAATTGTAGTGGTTGGTTTCACTTACAATGTGCTAATATTACAGAAGATCAGATTTCAGTAATAAGCGAATGCAGAGGAATAAAGTGGTATTGTAGAAAATGCTACCAGGAAAGTGAGGTTAATGTAAAGGATGAGATAGTCAGAATTAAGGAAAGTATTGAAAATCTTAAAGAAATGATTATGAAAAAGGAACAAAAGGAAGTTACCAATAACATTAATAACGGTATTACTAAAGTAATTCGCTGAATTATGCGAAGGTTATGAAGAAAAATATGGATCAAACAGTAATCATAAAAACAAAACAAGGTAAAGAAATGGAAGCATCTAAGATAAAAGAAACAATAAAAAAGAAAGTAAACCCAACCGAAATTGCAGTAGGTATTGAAAGTATTAAAACAATAGAGAAGAATGGTGTGGCTGTCACATGTACGACTATAGAAGATAAACAAAAATTGGAGAGAGAATTAACCCATAAATTAGGCAACCAATTTAACTTGTCTGAAATGCAGTATAAACTGAAGATAAAAATAACAGGCGTTGATGATAAACTGGATGAAAATTGCAAAGAAAATAGGTGTGCTGTGCAGGCTTAGAAATGTTTTAAGTATTGAAACAAAAAAATTGGTTTACAATTGCATTATCTTGCCGCATTTTACTTATGCATGTACTTTACTTTGTTTATGTAGTAAAAGTAATATACATAGACTACAAATGTTACAGAACAGAGCTATGCGGATTTTCTTGAATGGCAATAGATATAGTAGCGTTAATCAAATGTTAACTAAATTAAACTGGCTTAATATTGAAGCATTCATTGAATTTAACTGTTTAGTTTTTATACATAAAATTAGAATTGGTAATGCTCCACTGTATTTGAAAAAATTTGTTACTATTACATATGAGGTTCATGATAGGGATACTAGACATGAAAACAATTTTTATAGAAAAAAAGACTAATAAAGTGAGTACACATAAGTCAATCTTTTTTAGTGGACTTATACAGTATAATGAACTACCAAATAAAATAAAGAATTTAAATATGGTAAGCTTTAAACGAGAAGTTAAAAATTAACTTATTAAATAGAAGATGTACTTATACTTTTTCCTGTTTGTGCCTTCATATTTTTTTGTAGCTGAATGAATGTATATTTTTCTTGTCAATTGTATCATAATAGCTAAGCTAACAATAAACATATATATATATATATATATATATATATATATATATATATATATATATATATATATATATATGTATTCCGTTTAAAAAAGTTGAATTTTACCTAACTTTATGACATTTTGAAATGCCACTTTTTACATAAGCTCTGTTCGATGAGAAGTGCTTGAAGTGCAGAGCAGAATAGTGCAGTGCAGTGTAGTGTACACTAGTACAGTCTAATTCTTGTGGTTTCATAAAACACACTAGTGTATATTTGGGCAAGTTTGCTCAGCTGTGAGTAATCAAGCCAAGCATAGCCAAAGGTGTAAAAGGTTAGGTTGTTTATAAACACAGTCATATCATAAAGCTGCAAAAAAATGACTGCAGAAATGTCTGTTTTAAAGAGCATAGTGAACTAATAAACGATTCTGACGAAGATCAATCATCACTTGATTCTTCATCAGATTCAGAGACAGATATATTAATTAATTCTTTATATAGCAAAACAAAATTTTAGGTTAAATAAACAGATGTGTAGATAGGATAGAATTAAAATGTCTACCGAACAACATTTAGCTACCCCCACTCCTAGTCTGCACTTTCTTACACTACCTCGCGAGTTAGGTCAGAAAAGTGAGCACTAGTTCTTAAAATTTTTGTCATCGAACAGCCTGCCAGAAGCTGCCCGTTTCTCATAAAACATGTTAGTGCAAGAAAGTTAACACTAGGGCGGCCTAGTACATCTCATCGAACAAAGCTATTATTGATGTAGAATGAGTTTTGTAATAGTTATTAACGTCATTAGGCCGATATGAGGTAAATAATGAACGCGGCTGAGGCTTGTAAACCGAGGCGACAGCCGTATAATGATCATTACGTCACGATGAACTTTTGAGAAGGTGGTCGTAGGTATTCGGGAATAATCGCCTCACTGATTCTGTCAGTATCTCGTTATAATTTATTGTAACCTGAAATTTATAAAATGATATTTGATGATATGACAACTGTGATGAAAACTGTGAATGAAGTGAAGTCAAAAATGTGAAGCGTGCTAACATATAAACCCAACAGTAGAGTAAATTTAAACTAATCTGCGCATGTGCACCAATTTAAATTTATATGTCGTCTGTCAGGTATTTTGATAATTAACAATTAAGGTAAATTATAAATTATACTAATGATAATTAATATTTGTCGTCTGTCTCGGCTATATGGGTCATTTTCATAATAAACTTTATCTTAACTTTAACACTTTAAATTAAAATTAAGGTTATGTTCGTCGTGTTCTTGATATAACTTTAGCACTTTAGCATTAGTCTTAAAGTAAGTTTAATGAACGCTATAACGTGAGGCTAATTATGAAAACGGGCCTGAGATATTTATTATACAACACAAATTAACGTGGATGAATGGATGAATGATATATTTATACACAATGGGGTCATCCACTATTTTGTTCTATTGTTGTATATTTTATTGAAACTTCATCCGGATTAAAAAAAATTGTTGTTTTATAAAGCTTTAATTAATATATTTTATTCACAATCATTATAGTAATATACAGATTCCTAACCTTTTGGAGGTTGGAAAATACGTCATTCCTAACTTTAATAACAATCTCTTGGGTTGGAAATAACAGATTTCACTTCCATCTCTTGGGTTGGAAATGTTTATGTAGGGGTTGCCTAGGAACATTGCCGTAGATCCCCATAATTAAGTAGGCTAAACAAATTTTAAGACAGCTGTCAAAATATTAATAAAATTAAAGGTTATAATTCATTGATTTATTTTGAAAATTATTGATTTAAATCTCGGTAATACACATAAGCCCACGGCTGTAATGAAACATCTCCCACCCCGGATGTAATATTTAATATTTAATATTCTACGACGCTCAATTTGTTCTCAAACAGTGTAGTTCGCTAATAATTGGAGTCATAAATTGATCATTTTCAATACCTACATAATAAAACATAAATATTTTAAAATAGCTTTTCTGGTCAATAATTGGAAATATCCATAGATAATAAACAATTATATACATGTACATTTTACAGCAAAATGAAGAAAATATGTTTTGTACCTGATTGTTCATTCTGCACTACGAAATACATCCCATTGCGCACATATAATCTAGTCACTTCGCCCTGTCGAAAGTCTGATGTCATAACCGGATTTTAAATAGCGAACAACCGCTTCTTTTGAATTACGTTAAATTTTAATTTAAAATTTTTAATATTAATACAAATTTAATATTACTTTCATATTTCTTAATAGAGTACTTATATGATATATTTTCAGTAATTAGAACTAAAACATTCAAATTTCACATAGTGAAACTCCCCTATTAACTATACAGGGTGTCTCAATAAGCTTGCTCACTATTGGTAACTTTTTTATTTGAAGAGATACGAGGTTGGTTAAATGAGCAAAATTGTGCCATTTTATATTAGAAAATTAATCATGTAGACAAAATAAAAATTGGGTCAGCTGTTCTCAAAATTTGGGACAATAGATATATTTTTTAAATGGAACCATATATTTTTATTATCTTATTGGAAAGAGTATTTTTTCTCTTTCCAATAAGGTAATGTTGTTTATGTACAAGTTTTTCAAATAAACGAGTTATTTAGGTTTAAAGATAAAAATTATGTAAACTGTTTTATTAGTTTTTTAGCCAAGTAAGCCATGGAAACAATTGATTCTTTGTTTGTTTGACGTTTAATAATTTTTCCCGTAAAGTTAGCTGTGTTTAATAATGTTTAATAACTTTACAAATGAAGAAAAGTTAGATAATGATCTTGCTATATGGAAAGTTATATCTAGACACCAGTTACGTAGAACGGTCGGCTCTCTTTCCAAAAGAGCTGAAATGTGCGAAAGAAATAATGGCTTTCAATTTGAATATTTTCTTTAATTGTTTTGTTATTACTATAAAATAAGTTAATAATAGCTATTTTTAGTACAAGTGAGCAAAGTATGTCTTTTTCTCACGTGTGCGGAAATTGCCGCACGAGCGGGAGCGGTGCGCCAACTGGACAAGTGAGAAAAAGACATGCTCACATGTGCTAAACATAATTTTTTCCACAATCTTGAAATATAATTATATAAAAAACGAAACATTGTCCTTTTTTATTAATGAAAAACTCAACAGTACATATATTTATAACTGAATTTAATGTAAAGTTAACTACAAAAAATTATTGTTCCTTCACGTAGAATGGTAGATATTTATTGTACAATTTGTAACTCCATCAAAATTTTTGACTTCTGACGTAGAATATTATAAGCTTGTGTATTTTGTTCACTTGTGAAGAAATTTATTTACTTTGCTCACTTGTGATTCAATATGCTACTTTGCTCACTCTTTTAAGTTGAATAATAATGAATTTTGCTAACGATTGTGGAAAAATAATAATTTTATAAAAGACAATTGTTTCCATAGTTTACTTGATTAAATAAACTAATAAAAGATAATTTTGATCTTTAAACCTAAATAAAAATAAGCAAAAATATGAGACTATTTTCAACATAGGTTGCCATTTAAAAAATCATAAGTTTGTGTTATATCTCAAGAATTATGAAGTTTCCAAAAAATCTAATTACGCCATTTTATTTTACCTAAAAAACGGTATAAAATTTGTTAAAACAATTTTTCTCTAACTACCATAATAAATGAGTTATAAGATATTTTCGAAATGAGCGAAAAACAAGTTTTTGCCTGTAGCTCAGAAACAAAAGAAGATCGAAAATTCCTGTGGTGACTATTAAACTTCTCTCAAAAAGTTGACTATGGAATGTGCAAACGATTTTGCTCTATCATTAATATTTCCCGAGATACCCTAAAAAAGCATCGAAAATGAGACACCTGTACAATGGAATAAGTTAGTCTTCGGTAAAGATTCATTGAGGAAAGCTATGTAGTCTGAGTTGTTTAGTTTTTGAGTGTATACGCCAGTACGCATATTTGGGGTTACAATGTAACAATGTAACAGCTTAGTTTTGATTAATTATGTTAGTGGTATAAAAGTTAGTAGCATAAAAATATTGAGTGTGTTGTGTGAGGGTGTTCCTCCTCAGTAAAGTGGTAGACAAGCCGATAAGCCTCCACCAGTTAGAAAGTGTCATCGTTGGGTAAGAATTAAATCAGCAGCTTAGAGTTACCCCCCCCCCCAACCACCGGGTTACGAAGTTCAATGCTTTTAACCTACATCACTTACCTATACTGACACGTCATTCCATATCCGAAATCCCTCCAGAACCCCGTATCCCTGGATATGACAAGCTGGTCGGTTTCCGGGGGCACCTCTCTTCCTTGGAGGGTGTACACTACGTGGGGGTTGTACAGGCTGAAGACCACGGGATAATAAACTTTCCTCCCGGGCCGTGTGTTCCAGCGGCAGCGGTCCAGGAAGCGCGCGCTGAATACGATGTCCACGTCGCACATGAATAGGAGCACGTCGCGGTTCTGCTCTTCAGGACCCCAGGCCCGCTCGGCGCCTACTCGGAGGCCTTTCCCTGAAATCAGAAGAAACATAATATAAGTAATCTGCTTGTATTTCAAGTTGTATTTTCTCGTATGTACAAGGTGTAAATCGAAAAGTGGGCCATGGGCGTTTAATATGGGACATAACTTTTCTTTGCGTAAACGTTATCTAACTCCTTTATGCAAAAATACGTTAAATAAAAGTTTTAGAGATTTAAATTCTGCATCGAAGTTATTTGAAAAGATTATTCTAGCTCTACATGTAAGCAAAAAAAATAATGATAGTTATTAATTTTATGAGCTTTTAGTCATGGACTATGGCAAAAAATAAACAATGGGCTACTTGCGTACCTTTTTTACCTCCCGCTACCCCTGGTAAGGGAGGTATAGGGATCGTGCTAAAAATCACATATCGAGATTTTAGTAAATGACCACGTTTGAAGGTCCCTAGAATCCAATTTTAACATTTTCACGGTGATGTCTGTATGTATGTGTGTGTGTGTGTGTGTGTGTGTGTGTGTGTGTGTGTATACGGATTTTGTTGGCACTTTAACTCAAATACTATCATTCAGAAATTTCTGAAACCTTGTATTTCTACCCTACTCTAATATGGAAAGATCCCATTAGATTTTGGTGTAAATCGGATAACCGGAAATGACACTTTACCTGAAGCTCATAATGGTTTTTCTTCAAAAAATACCATTAAATGCCATTTTTTCGCATTTTGTCATTATGAAAATTAAAGATTAGTGAATTTTATACAGGAATACATTAATATTTTTTCTATATAATAATTTACAGATAAATTTAAAAATCATTTTTTTATATACATCCCGAAGCCTAAGATAAACACAATTCCTTTGTTACACAGTTCATATTTCAAATGAATGTAACTGACAGGTGAATGTCACTGTCAAAAAACTAATCACTTCAAATTAATAATAGTGACATTTTAAAAAGAAAATAGTAAATAAAGAAATACTTATATGCAATGGAACAGTTTGCAGCATTAGTTAATACATAGGTATGTATTTAAATTAATAAAAATTAAAGAGTGGGATGTTTTGTGTTGGCCACATCAGATTTTTTATTTAATATTTTTGAAGAGCACGTAAAAACTTGCTACCCATATTTTTTCTTTTAACAAATATTTTTTTTAATTAGCCAGAAAAATAATAATGAAATTTGATTACTTGAATTCCCGCCATGTATGACGCAGAATTACGCCGCACCAATGATTGGTCGTAAAGCCATAGCGTTTGTTTGTACGAGTAATGTAGATCTCCTGTTTGACGTTTCAACAATAGTTTGGAGGTTAGTATTTTAGCTTGTCTTTTTGGTATCGATATTTTAAATTACATGTAAGTACCTATGTGTTTATTTGTGAAGTAATTAATATATTTGAGAGCCCAGAGAGAGAGAGAGAAAAATGAACTGTCTAATTCAAATTAAAAGTTTCTCGCGCTCTGCCATCTATACGTTACATGTTTAAACAGTTCCAGTTCCATATAATGACGTCACAGAAAATTTATTTTCTTAATTTACTAAAATACAAATAATTTTATAAATAAAATAAAATTTATATTTTTATTATGTTTTCAACATAACATTACGTATATAGTGATAGAAATCAGATTTTCAGTACCACGCAAGTAGCCCATTGTTTTGTCATTTAGGTATATCTAAAATATTTTACATTTTTACATCTCGTTAAGAGAGGTAATGGATTCGTGCTAAAAATCACATATCCAGATGTAAGTGAAAAGCACGACTTAAGGTCAGTTCAGTACAATGATGGCTGTGTGTGTGTGCGGGTATGTGGATGTGTGTGTATGTGTGAATGTTGGAGGGACGATTTTTCAAATTCTCTAAGACTAAAGACTAATTTAACTACATATTCCTAAATTTAACATTAATGGGAAGAGCTGAAAAGGTTTTGGTAACCGGAAGAAGTAGTTTCTTAAGAAAATCTTCTAATTTCTAAATATTATTTTTGGAAATTTATGTTATTGTTATTATAAATATTAAAGAAAATAAAATTCTCTAGTCGATACATTGAAAATTTTTATTATATCTTCTATAGATTTGGAGATAGAGAATTATAAATATGTAAAATAATCCGTTGTAATGATGAAAAATTATTTATAGAATATATTAATAATAAAATATAATTAGAATTTTTGTGTGTGTACCAGAAATGTTAATTACAATATCTATTTATATATCCTAATATGAAAATGGCGAGAGGTCTTGTGCTAGCCACACCAGATTTTTGTGTTATGTGTTAGTTTACTACTTTTACTTTAATATAAATTTAGTTCTAATTGAGAGTTAAAAACAACGCAATTTATTTTTTGTCACAATCCATGGCTACCTTGACTAAAGGTTCATAGAAACAATGGGTGGAATTCAGTGGGTTGTATTAAGGTCTGTATTAAATCTTGTATTAAGTATATGGCAACATTGTAATATTTTCCACATGTATCAATGAAATTCAATTGTGATTTAGAAATTTTATCACAGGGAAAAGTAATACAGATATCCTTTAGTCAAATAAGGAAGTATTATTGTAAATGGAAGGTGTAAAAAGAAACTCATTATTGCAAAATAATGTTAAAAATATGTCAAATTTTAAGTGTCAAATATTTCATACCTGAATGTTAGTGAATTTTAAAATATTTCAACCCCCGTTTTGATAAGTTTTGACATTTGTCCTTTTTTTTACTTCTGTTAATTATATTTTTTTCTTTATTTGATCCTTTGGATTCTCACTTTTTTGACAGGTATTACAAAGTTGCCAAATTATTTTTGACAAAGGACTGTTTTAGCTTAAAACACGCTAATACAACCCATTGAATCTCACCCAATGCATTTATTATTAATTTTTTCACTTATATGCGGGTCTATTCTGTAACAAAGTGGTTACTTTTTAACAACTGATTAAAAAAATATCGAGTAGATATTAATTTGACAACTAAAAATCCAGTTTTTTATTATATGTCAAAATACCTGATTGGTTCATTTTTACCTTCCGTCACCTTTAGGTAAGGAAGGTATTGTCTTTGGTCAAAAAATTCGGTGGTGAGTTTTTAATGAATAAGCACGTTTTAGGGTCCCTACAATACGAATTTACTATTTTTAAGATGATGTCTGTATGTATGTGTGTGTGTGTGTGTGTCCGTGTGTGTGTATGTGTGTCCGTGTGTGACAAATTTTTCTCCGACGATAACTCCAATACTATAATTCTAAAAATTATAATTCTTTCGTATTCCTCTTCTGTACATTCATATGAAGAGTTGATTAGATTTTGGTTATAATTGATCCACCGGAAGTACCCTTATTTGAAGATTTTAACAGTTTTTCTTAAAAAAACGCAGTTAAATATTATTTTTTGACATTTTGTTATTATATTTATTAAAGAAAATACTCTTCTCTATATAGTTTGATTATTCATTTTCCTTCATATTCAATAGATGTAGAGTTAAAGCATTATAAAGAAATTAATTTTTGAAAAATTAGTCAGCATTGCCATTTATCATGGAAACAGCTGACATAATTATTCAAAAAAAATTAATTGACAGATGTCAGTTGCAAGTGCAAAACCAAATATGGAAAAAAGTATAGGATCTAAAATTGGTATGTCATAGTGTTGCTCGTAAGTGACACGCAGGGAAAGGCCAAAGAGAAGATGGAAGGACATTACTTAGTGTAGTTTATGTTATAATTTTATTGGATTTATGGAACCTTTTCAAATGAACTTTTGGTATGGAATTTGTAAAAAATAGTATGTGTTCGTGTTCGATTTTACATGATATTATATAGAATCTGTTCCAAGGACCTTTTGGTATGGGATTTGTACAAAATACATCGAATTGACGGAAGGTCTTGTGCTGGCCACAACAGATTTTTTAACTAGTTGTTGAAAAGTAACCACTTTATATTAACAATTAAAGGGCGTTTTGCCGATCTTTCCAGTTTTGAGAATAAATCTGTTAATTTGTTATAGGATATAAAAATGTTGGACAGACTCACCTCTGGAGAAGGTCTCATTCAATGCCAACAACCTAAGATTGTTAGCATTGCCGCCACTATTCCTTGTGAGCAGGACTCTGGACATGATAGCTCGAGCCTCCGCCAGGCCTTCTTCACCGAAGTACACCACCGTGAGGTGCACCCGCCTATCGTTCTTCAGTGCAATCTTCACGAACTTGTCCATGAAGCTCTGAAACGTGGCTGTACGACCTGACAAAGGCAGGATTATGTGTATAAGCTCCTTCTCTTTGGCAGGAACTAGAGATTCCGTGGAGATAGTTTGTAAAGGAGCGAAAGGACGCATCACCACCACTTTGGTGTAGGAACCTGGAAACAGAGAAACCATATTCTTTTTATTTGTCATCACAATAATTAAGAAAATAAAATATTTGCGACACTTCTTTTTAATAATTCGCGATTCAAATTAAGAAATTACTATATGCAACCCGCTCGGCAATGACGTCACGACAAGGATAAAATTTGAACTGTCATATTTGTTTTGCAGTCACAATCGTTCTAAACTTATAAAAATAGTTTAGAGAACAAAAATTATACTATTATATGTATTTACATATATGATTAATAGTTATATTCTAGGTTAGTAAATTACATTTACTTTTCCGAAAATAGTATATTGTATTAGGAGTAAAAGTGACACTTTGTGTGGCGAGCATCTAAGTTTGCACGACGAGCGGTACGCGAGTCGGACAACTGCATGCGAGGCACACAATTACACTTTTAATCCGAATGACACATTATATTTTTTTTTCAAACGTACGTATTTAAATAAAATAATTACAACTTGACGTTACAATAATTATAAATATTTTACGTGAAGGACGTTTGATGATTTCAATTGCTCTGTTGCTATGAATACTTTTGTATTTAATAAATTATTTGAGTAAACGTGAAGATATAACTTTTGTATTTGTTCACTTTTTGTTATAAACATTCAAGTGAAAATTTTCACGTTGACGTTTAAATAAAAACTATGCAATTTCATATTCTCCTTATGTGCAATTAGATCAGAATTTGAAGTATTGCCATGTACGGCCCTTGAAGTTGTTCAAATGAATGGAAGTTCAATAATATTGTTGAAGGATACGTTGATATGTCGAGGAATCGCTGAAAAACAATATGAACTTTTCATATCACTTTAATTCTAAATATTCTTACTGTCGTTGCAAATATGTAAGTCTGCTATTTTATAATATGTTATTTCGTTATATATAAACTGTTTATATTTCAATTTGTAGGTTAACTTGGGGCGATATGACAGGTTTCTATTTTACAAGTTACTTCTTATTCGTTCATTTTATGTAGTTGCTATGGAAATTTATTTATTTCATTTCTACCTTGTGAATCAAGTCAGAAAAGATGATATTTTTATGACGTTTGAAGAAAAATATATTTGTATGTTTAGAAATACCCAAAATGCTTTATTCTTATGTTAAGTAATGCGACTACAATTCAATTACAATTCGAATAATTTGAATATTTGGGTGCACAACACAATTCAAAAACTCTGTTTTAAAAATATCAATTTTCATTATTTAATAATAAAAATAAATAATACCAATTTGAAATTTTTTAAAACAACAAGGCTTGTGCTACCAGCCAATATAACAAAACATTTTATCATATTTTTCTACTGTTTACAGTTGCTGATCAACCAATGTTAATCAACTTGCGTGAAATTTCAAAACATTTGGAAATAATTTGGTTGTATTGTTTTACAGAACTAATACAAAGAATGCCTGAATATACCAAATTCGTCCACTTCGATTTTTTCATTTGGCTGAAACATTAGGTTAGTAGTGTCCTTACTACAGCTTAAAGATTTACACCGAACTAGGTAGACAACAATTAACATTGCTTTTGCATTTCTTCTTCTCTCCTTCTATATTCATGGTTAAATATCGTATTTACACGAACAAAGTTAAAGTAAAATATTTGCAGAGTACATGTAAGAGTTTAATAAACATAAACGACACATCATAAACAGCTGATTTTATCTCTGTCACTTTTTTAGTTCATAATTTAGTCACTTGTTGCGTATCGCTTAGCTTGAATCGCGAATATAATTAAAAATTACCCCTAACCTTAAAATTAAGTGGCCAGCACAAGACCTCTCGCCATTCCCATATTAGGCTATATAAGTATTGTATTGCACTTGGCTTTCGAACCGTCGTTTTATAACAAAATATTACAGAACTTTACCCAAATATTGTTTTTTATTGTATTTAACATGTCTTCACACATATAATTCTAATTATATTTATTTTTCATTGTATGAGGAGGTTTCTAAATGTCAGATGTTGTTCCAATTCATTAACCAGATTGGCGGTATTTCTGATGGATATATGCATTTTACCACAATTTTACCTATGATTTCAAATATTTAATTAATAAAACAATAAGAAAAATTAAATATGCTTCCCAGAAAAGTCTATCAGAATGTCACTAAAACTGTTGATATTTGACAATGACATGTGTCATTTACAAACTATGTTATAAACATAGGAATTTGTCAACTGGTGCCTTAGCCTCTGCGATTAGTTTACTCTACAAATTATAGTGACTTTATCTCTAAACTATACAAGATATAATAAATTTTTTAAATGTATTAGATGGAGAATTTTATGTTCCGGTTGTTCAATTGTTACCAAAACCTTTTCAGCTCTTCCCAGGAATGTCAGATTGAGGAAACTGCAGTTAAATATTTTTAAAGTCTTATAGTTTTTGAGGAATCGTGTCTACAACATCCAGACACACATACATATACACACACACATCCACACACACACACACACACACACACACACACACACAGACATAATTTTAAAAATGTTATAATCGGATTCTAGGGAACTTAAATCGTGCTTAATCAATAAAATCTGGATATACGAATTTTAGCATGAATCCAATACCTCTCGAGAGGTAAAAATAAGCTAGATACGTATTTCGAGAACAAAGTTCTCCTCTTCAGTAGAAATTACGCGAAATCGTATTAAAAAGATAAAGGGAAAGTAGGATTACTCAACATGTAAACCATGCCAGAGGTTCTAAGAACTCAGAGTTCTTAGAACTCAGAATTCTTAGGACACATGTTAAGTAATTCTAACCTACTCTCGAATAAAATGGTTCATGGTTTACATGTTGAGTAATCCTACTTTCTCTTTACTTTTTTAATTCGATTTCGCGTAATTTCTACTTAAGATGAGAACTTTGTTCTCGAAATAAGTATCTAGCTTTTTTTTTTATTTAATTTTAAGGTTAGGGGCAATTTTTAATTTTATTATTAATTATATTAGCCTTAGACACAACACTATACTTTTCTTTTTAATCATTATTACTTTTCAGTAACCTATAATTTATGTATATTGCAAGCGAGTAAAATTAATAATGAAACACGATTCATATTAAGATTAAAATAACGATACAATGGAGATACGATAATACTACAATTAATTATATTCCAATTATCTCGAAAAACGAAACCGATGCATTTTATCGAATGTCAATATAGTATATATTTACCTCTCGCTAAGAGAGGTATTGGATTCATGCTAAAAATTGCGTATCCAGATTTTAGTGAATAAGTACGTTTTATGGTTCCTACAACCCGATTTTAACATTTTTACGATAATGTGTGTGTGTGTGTGTGTGTGTGTGCGTGCGTGTGTGTGTATGTGTGTGTATGTATGTGTGTGAATGTATGTGTCTGGATGTTGGAAGGACGATTCCTCAAAAACTATAATATTTAAAATCTGTTTAACTGATAACAATTGGACAACCGGAAGTAGTAGTTTCTTAAAAAAATTCTTCTAAATATTATTTTTTGAAAATTGTAGTTATTGCAGATATTGAAGAACATAAAATTCTCCATGTACACTTAAATTTGTTATATCTTCTATACATTTAGAGATGAAGAAAATATAATACTTATATAGAATAATCTATTGCAATAAATCGCACAGTCCAGACTTCATCAAGGAAAGCTGTCAAATTGAAATGTTTGTAAGTGACAGGTAAATGTCAGTGTCAAAAATCAATAGTTTTACGGGCATTACTGGAAGCTTTTTCTGGGATGCATATTTAATATATTTTTTTTTAATTCTTAATTAAATATTTACAATTATAGGTAAATATGTATATTAATAGCAATTTATTTATTTATTTAATGAAGTTGGCAAAAAAAACAATATAGGCCAAATAAAGGTTCTCGCTAATTACATTCAATTACATATGTGCAATATCATTACAGAAAACAGAGTGTAAAAAAGCAATTACCTATAATGATAACAAAGAAGATATTAAATATTTTTTGAATGAGTTGAAAGGCATATTAAACAGATCTAAGTGTATAAAATTAGTGTTATATGTGAACATTATACGGTTAATAGACAAGTGCTTATAATTATTTGTGTTACTTTAAGGTAACAAATAAATGATAAGATCTCGTTACTTTTGGTGGAACATGAATATTGAACAATGAAATAATATTATTAGAATGAAGCAAATGATTGAAAACTAATATCAAAATAAGTTACTTATATTAAATTTTTCTAGTTAGCATAAGTAATTTGGACAGTTAATATTAAATAAAGTAAATTTACAAACTTCTTTTGTACATTTTCAATAATATTAAGATTTTTTCTATAGCACATATATATGCTTAAGAAATACCGCCAATCCCGTCAATAAATTGGTACCATCTTGAACAGATTAGATTATAGAATGAAAGAATAGATATAGTTAGAATTATTTGTGTGTACAAGAAATATTAAATTTGATACTTGTGTAACAAAACGTAAATGGCGAGAGGTATTGTGTTGGCCTCAACAGATTATTTTTTTTAGTCTTTTTTAGTAATGTAGAGATTTCATGTTCAGAGAAATGAGTTAGAAACAGATTACTAGAACTTTCTACTATTTTAAATGTTTTTTTGCCTCCCGCTACCTAGGTAAGGGAGATATAAGGATCGTGCTAAAAATCGGATATAGAGATTTTAGTGAATAAGCACGTTTTGATGTCCCCAGAATCCGATTTTAACATTTTTTCAATGTTGTCTGTAGGTATGTATGTGTGTGTGTCTGTGTGTGTGGATCTTGTGGACACGATTATTCAAATACTATGAATCAGAAAAATTTAAAATTTTGTATATCCATTCTATACTAATGTGGGAAGAGCTCATTAGTTTTTAGTGTATATCGGATAACCGGAAATATCATTTATACAAGCTTTTAACAGTTTTTCTTGTAAAAAATACATTGAATATAATTTTTTAGCAACTTTTACCAATACAAATTGAATATAATGGCACAATCTTCAATTCTACGATAATAACATTTAGTAAATAACTTGAAATAACTTTATATTATATTATAAAATAATTTATTTTTGTACATCACTTTGCCTCTGCGTCAAACAAAAACAATAATTTAATAACAAATTTGACATATTTAAACAAATGTCACTATCCCGAAGCAATTTTCATTAAAATTAATAATGAAACCGTTTTAAGAAGAATTTAGTAGTTTAAATATGATTCTAATGAAATTAAGGTTTGTAAAAATAATATATTTTTTTCACTACTAGCCTAGGAACCCACTATTATTTACCTTTATTTGACATGAGAAATTGTTTTTCACTACCGCTTGCTTGTAACTATGGTAACCTAGGTCAATAATAATTTATTATTAACCAAGGTCTATAATGTAAACTGTCGCTTTTCAATCAAACTCAAGCCTCCAAATCCAAATATTATTAAACTCAAGAAAGTGGTTAAGTATATAATTTAAATTTGCCGCTTAATTTTAAATATACCTACGCTGCCACCTCGCCCGGCTACTGCTGTTGTGTGCATGTAAAACATGTGTAGATGTATAAATGAACAAATCACTATTTTTTTGTATTTGTAGGTAAATACATTTCCATAGATTTATTTAAAAATAATAATAAACTAATAAGGCTGCTGACTGTAACAGTACAAAGTATTTTTATTAAATAATTGAATCAAATTCAAATCAAGGCCCATAACTGAGGTTATCAAACCAGCGAAATGAGCGAAACGTCAGATAAAAACAAAGGCAGCCTACTTTGTTTTTGTGAATATTAAGAAATAAGTAAAGCAATTATTCATGTCAAAATGATTGTTATTATCAATAAAAAAAGAAATTCAAATAGGATTTATGTGCTAGTAGTGAAAAAAATAGTATATAAACCACGGTTGAGAAGATCATTATTGACCAGGCGCCTTGTATCCCTCGGGCTGCGCCCTCGGTTTACAAAACGGCGCTGGGTCAATAATGATTATCTTCTCAACCTTGGCGTATAATATACTATTCCATCATACATAAATATTAGATATACATGATAATTCGATTTAAGTTTGATGTTTGCAGCATTATATATCAAACAGCTCTCAATAAAAACGTGATTTCAAAGTGTCAAATAATAGTTTGCAACTACACATTTACGAAATGGATAATGTACGACGAAGAATTTACACAGATTGCCTTTTAGAGCATAACAAACAAAGTAGATTTTGTTTACAAGCGATCAATCGGAAGTGAAACTTTACTTAAAGCTCATTGTTATTTTAAACATGGAATTGGCGGGAGATCATGTGCTGGCCACATCAGATTTTTTTATCGTTATCATTGGGAATACGTTTTACTGTGTTTAAAGAAGCTACACCGAATGGGTATTAATTTTATCAGATTAATTTATAATATATTATTGATTAGAGTCAAACTAAAATCAATATTTGTCCAAAAATAGTATCTCATCTTGAACTGATATTATCAGAATTACATTGTATTCTATTTTACATAATATATTGAACTTTGGTGGGACATAATTACCGAATAAATGAAAAAGTGGACCGCTTCTTTAGATTCTCATTAAGATATCTATAATGGTAGATAAATTTTGTATAAATTAAGATACAGTATGACATAATATTTATAATTAAACAAAATTCTTTATGGAAAAAATATAAAAATAAAAACATTTACTACAGCCTGTGGTACTTATGATACAAATACTTGATATAAAAACGTACTATTATTACATGACGCAGTTTTTTTAACTTACGCAAATTCAAATAATTTGATCAGAATTTAATATTTTCGTACCGATCAATTATGTAAAAGAGTAACGTGAAGATATTATATACAGGGTGTTATGTAAGTAAGTGATCAACGCTTAACCAATGGTAGAACTGACCTCAAAGATAGTAAATCTGGCAATAATTTTTGTTTAACATACTTTCTCCAAGAACTAGAGGCCTTTAAAACTGACCAATCACGTCATAGTTCAAAATTTTATAAAAAAGTAAAAATCAATGTGTTCTCTGGAAAAAATATTGATTGTCAATCTGACGTTAAATGTTTTTTTGCATAGACGTACAATTTATATTCTACTTTGGATAAAAACAGAGTAATGCGGTATACGTTTATTTGGAAATAACTCTCTGTACCGTCTTACAGCAGCACGACTATTTTGTAATGTCTCGACATAAACCATATGCATCTCTGCAAACTCTTGGTTGGTGAATGTAAATGGCATTTTGAGAATATCAAAAAAAAAACAGAATATAAATTGTACGTCTATGCAAAAAAAACATTTAACGTCAGATGGACAATCAATATTTTTTCCAGAGAACACATTGATTTTTACTTTTCTATAAAGTTTTGAACTATGACGTGATTGGTCAGCTTTAAAGGCCTCTAGTTCTTGCAGAAAGTATGTTAAACAAAAATTATTGCCAGATTTACTATCTTTGGGGTCAGTTCTACCATGGGTTAAGCGTTGATCACTTACTTACATAACACTCTGTATAATATTAATAATAAATAACCTTTATTCACATATTAAAATAAAAATAATTTGTGAAGAAAGGTTATTTCGTACCGATGTTCAAGACCTATTACTTTTAACTAATTCGTCATTATCAGTAGACTTTTTTATTGGCAAATTTAATTTATATAACTGAATTGAGATGTACAAGTATATTAATTAGTGCCGAGTTAACAGCAATCTTGTTTGCCTTCGGTAGTGAGCATAATTGCTCTAGAATCCAAAAAGGATGTCGCATGTTTGACAAACTTGGTGTAAACGGTAGAGAGAGTTAATGCACTCAGCAAAAGTGCTTTCGCCTATCCAAGACTGCAAGACTTACAAGTGCACACGTCCAGTTTCTGTGGTTTAGTTATCCCTCTTTACTTCTAGAACATTTTCGAGTAAAGAAGCAATTTATGTTTATAGAAAATTTATTTATACCCTGAATTGTGGGATATTTGTATTTTAAAGAATGCAAGAAGTTTCTTAATTACAGAAGATCTTATTATTTTAGTTCATCAAACAATATTTCATGAATTCCTACAGCGAGTTTGCGCTTAACCCAATCTTTTATCCGTATTTTTTCTTCTCGCGAACAGAGGTATTGGATTCATGCTAGAAATCGCATATCCAGATTTTAGCGAATAAGCACGTTTTAAGGTCACTAGAATCCGATTTTAACATACATACAACATGTGTGGGTGTTGGAGGGACGGTTTCTCAAAAGATTTTGGTAACATTTGGTAGTGTTTGTTTCTTAAAAAAAATCTTCTAAATATTAATTTTTGATAATTTATTTCATTATAAATATTAAAGTATAAAAAATTCTCTATCCGTTACATTTAACATTTTTATTATATCTTCTATAAATTTAGATAATCCGTTGTAACGAATTTCACAGCCCAAATAACTGCATGGAAACGCAAACCAGTGGAACAATTAAAATGTTAGTAATTGACAGAAAAATGTCAGTGTCAAAAATCCAGATACATTGCTGACGACTTTTTCTGGAAAGTACCTTTAATATTTCTTATTTTATTATTAATTAAATATTTAAAATTATAAATACATATAGTTGGCCCAGATGGTGTTCCAGTAGAGGCGTGGAAAGTTCTAGGTGAAGAAGGAGTTGACCTGTTGTGGGAATTAATGTGCAAAATTTTTAAGATGGAGATAAGACCGATGGCTTGGAAAGAGAGTATAATCGTACCAATATATAAAGGGAAAGGTGACATTCAGGATTGTAAAAATTATAGAGGAATCAAATTAATATCTCACACAATGAAAGTGTGGGAAAAAATTATAGAAAAGAGATTGCGAGAAGAAACTATAATAGGTGAAGAGCAGTTTGGTTTCATGTCTGGAAGAGGAACAACTGATGCTTTGTTTGCCCTGAGGCAGTTGTTGGAAAAATATGGCGAAAAGCAAAAAGATCTATATCTGATCTTCATAGATCTTGAAAAGGCATACGACACAGTACCCAGGGAGGAGCTCTGGAGATGTCTGCGAGAAAAAGAGGTATCAGGGAAGTACGTTCGGCTAATTAAGAACATGTATGAAGGAGTACATACCAGAGTAAGGAGCAGTGTGGGTATGACGGAAAGATTCCCTGTAACAGTCGGGTTACATCAAGGTTCAGCTCTAAGTCCATACCTTTTTAATCTCGTAGTTGACGTACTGACGAAAACAATACGAGATCCGGCCCCTTGGTCTATGCTTTATGCTGACGACATATTGTTAGTGGACACAGTTAAGGAAACTGCAAATGAAAACCTAGAACGATGGAGGAGGGCTATCGAAGATGCAGGTCTCAAGATTAGCAGGACGAAGACTGAGTACATGTGGTTTGGAGGAGATAAGATAGGAGAGATGGAGGTCAATGGGGAGAAAATATCTAGAGTGGAAGAATTCAAATACCTCGGATCATATATACATCAAAATGGTGGACTAGAGAGAGAAATAAACCACAGGATTCAGGCAGGATGGATGAATTGGAAAAGAGTATCTGGAGTACTGTGTGACCGAAAACTTGGAGGAGCAATCAAAGGGAAAGTTTTTAAAACAGTGGTGAGACCGGCTATGATCTATGGCAGTGAAACCTGGCCAGTGAAGAAAATAAATGAAAAGAAAATGAATGTGGCAGAGATGAGGATGTTGAGATGGATGTTGGGAAAGGCAAGAAAAGATAGGATAAGGAATGAGAGTATAAGGGAAATGGCACGAGTGATATAAGTTTCAAGAAAGATACAGGAGAGGCGTTTGCATTGGTATGGGCATGTCATGAGGAGAGATAAAGAATATATTGGAAGAAGAATGAGCAACTTAGTAGTAGAGGGTAGAAGAAACAGAGGGAGACCAAAAAGAAAATGGAGGGATTGTATTGCGGAAGACATGAGAGAAAAGGGACTAACTGAGGACGACACGCAAAATAGAAATGAATGGAGAAAGAAAATAAAGAATAGCGACCCCTAACGAATGGGAAAAGCTGAAGAAGATATATAAATACATATATTACATATACGAATAAGAAATACGGCCAACCTCGTCAATGAATTTGAAGAATCTCGAACATTTCGTCGCGTTCAAGGCAAAACGACACAAGCGCCATTTTCATAATAAGCCAGGAGACAGAAAAAACTGTCTGCGCTTTTATACAAATATATTTATAATGTCTTAACTGCATTAAAAGTAAGCAGATTTTTTTTTGAATTTTTGTGTGTATTTAAATGTAAATATAAATTAAAGAACTGCATGATAATTAGAAGTATGTTGTCTGATTGGCACTTATGCCAAATGTTTCGTTTATGTGGTGTTTATGCCAAATTTATATGTCGGTTAAGACAATTACATTAACGTAAGTTTTGATCGCAAATGTTGCTTGCGCGAAGATATGCCATTTTAATTTTTGATAATTTGGACGGACAACGGCGTTTGTGACATGATCTGTAATAATTGTAAATATTAAAGAACTGTTGAAAGATTTATTTGAAATACATATTAGAATATATTTTATTTAATAAACTTTTTTTAAACATATCAGTATAAAAATATTGCGCTTATATAATTATACAAACATCAAAACTCAGACAAAATTAATAAAAATAAAAAATCTATCACTCTGATGTTTTGTACTTTAGTTACATTACCGGCAGGACTGGATATGAAATAAAATGACTATATCTAATAATCTTCCACGTCTGATCTAGTTCATCAGAAACAGAAGACACATACTTCAAACCCAAGTATTCTTGATGATATGTTGATGGTATAACATTTAATTCACATGAACTTTTTAAGTATTCTACTATATGAGCATCGGAAAATAACACATCATTGTTCAGTGCTTCCATCAAATCATTATTTTCAAATGCTGATGGAAGAGAAAGAGCTAATTCAATGATTTTCTGGCCTCGGGACAATGACTTAAGCGCTAATATTTTGAACGCGGAAAAACATAATAATCTGTCATTATTATTACATGAACATTAATTAATTACTAGCATTAAAGTATAAAATATTGAAAAAAAAAAAAACTAAAATATGAAAGCAACAAATAATGAATGACCTATTGTTGCCGATAGTTTGAGATATGAATTTAACATGTAGATTGTCGGTTGTACCCGAACAGATTTTTTGCAGGTCGACGGCACAAACGACAGAATGTTTAAACAAGTTTTGTGACAAATACTGAATCTGTATTATTATAAAAATATACTATGAGAAAACTTTGATCTTTACTAAAATGAATTATAGCTAACAATGATAACAATAATTTTTAAAACACTTACTTTGACATCAATAACTCGGGCCATTTCACTCTGCATTCAGCCATAAGAAACTACGTAGAAATGGAGATGCCATTTTATGCCTGCGTATTAAAATTGTGATTGTCGCTTGCGCAACTTCAAAGTGAAATATCTACTTAAATATTTTTTTCCTACTTATGCTACTGTGTTTAATAGATGGAGGTTGCGCCAATCTATCGAAAGGTACCAAAATCGCAAATTACGATTTTTTGGCGCTTGGCCGTTTTGCCTTGAACGCGACGATTTAGAAGAGTAGGAGGAAACTTATTTATAGAATGAATTAAAAAATATATTAATAATAGATGTAATTAAAATTTTTGTGTGTTAAATACAATATGTACTTATATAGCCTAATGGAAATCTTGTGTTGGCCATGGCCACAACAGATTTTTATTCATATGATATGGATGCCAGTACCCTAAAGCAACAATTTTCGACCTAACACGGAGAGGACAAGATGTTGCCAAGGTATTTGCCAATTACTAGGGTACCTGCCTCTATAATACAGGGTGAGGTTTATTTCTCGTCCTGCATTATTTGTGTTGTTGCGAAAATTATTATGTATTTTCGTGGCTATTTGTTTTATTTTTAATGAAAAACTCATTTAGATATAATTTTAATGTTTATGTAAAATGTAAGTAAGTAATGCTTTTATTTTATTTACTTGTGTATTTTGTTAAAATACTGATCACGATTACTGACAATATTGAAAACAGATAAAAATTACCAATATTAAGCACGAACATTTAAATTTATAATGTCAATAATAATCACAAATATCAAATTAGATGTAATAATAACAACCTATATCTTAAACTCTACATAACCTCCAAATCTATATCATAGTAATAATTGTGTAGCTGGTAAATAAATAAATTTTTCCTATGTTTATAAATTTATGGTGTAACTATTTAATATTTCTTTATTATATAATATTATACTTCTTACAAATAAATACCCCGTGGCCGCGTGCCTGGTCGCGAACCTGGGGGAACCGGGTTCGATCCCGACAGACGCCAAATATTTCCAATTTTAAATGGCACAAAAGTGACCCCTGTGGTGCGCTCTCCACACCAGCTATGAGTGCCCGTGAGGTGACGCCTGGTAAGCGCCCACACGGTAAAATATTAAATATTTCGTCATCATTACCGATGTCTACATGTGTTATAAATACTGGCACACCCAGAAATGGGTAATATGCCGTGATTTTATATATATATATATATATATATATATATACAGTATGTCCCCGGATTGAGTTTACAAGAGGAAAAAATTTTTTATTTTTGATTTTACGAAAAAATGGCAAGGGAAGAAAAATTTTTGCTTGAATTAAAACGCATGTTTCAGTTATTAAAACTTTTAATTAATGTAAGGTTCTTTTATTATAACGTTTTTTCGTATTTTGTCCTCCTAATAATACAGTTATTACATTGAATTTAACATGATTTTAGTTAGCTTTGAAATATAAACAAATGATTATTAATTAATTTCAGAAAAAGAGCGGCGAAAATCAAAATACTTGTAGTTTATTATACTCTTTTTTATCTGAAATTAGAATTAATAATCATTTGTCAATATTTCAAAGCTAACTAAAATCATGATAGATTCAATGTAATAACTGTATTATTAGAAGGACAAAATACGAAAAAACGTTATAATAAAAGAACCTTACATTAATTAAAAGTTTTAATAACTGAAACATGCGTTTTAATTCAAGCAAAAATTTTTCTTCCCTTGCCAGTTTTTCGTAAAATCAAAAATAAATTTTTTTTTCCTCTTGTAAACTCAATCCGGGGACATTATATATATATATATATATATATATATATATATATATATATATATATATATATACAAATAAATACGGAAATGTATTCTCAATATGTTTGGCCGGCGAATGGCGGCTATCTTGGATCATGACCATACCTGTATAGTGTATATAAAGGTTACGTATATGTGTAATACACATTGGGCGCATTCAGCAGACATGTGGTCGCTGAACATGTTTACCATTTTTCTGCTGAGTGCACTGTTCACTAAAGACCGTTTACTGACCGGTCACCTACCAGCTGACCGTAAAAAAGTACGGTCAGATGTTCTTGGTCACTTGGTCATTTGTTTCGCGCGCAGTATTTAAATTCACTGGATTTTCTTCTGCTAGTAGAAATAATCTAAGGTCATCTATTATCTGTGCAGTATAACAAAATAACATTTATTTACAAGTAAAGCACCGAAAATAAATTATTTGTTGTCATATATTATGCATATATCAATAAGTAAATTTATTGAAAAGTTAAATTACTACTTATTGTCAAATTATTAAAATTTTCTTATATTGCAATCTTTAATTTGTTTAACAAATAACATTAAAGTTATTATAAAATTAAGGTTATGATTATTTGACGTTTTAACCACGTGAATGTGAAAAGTGCATTCAGCAGAGATCTCCTTGTTCGGTGACCAGTCGGTCAGGTGTTCAACGAAATAATATTTTGACATACCTGCTGAATGTACAGAATGATGGTCCTGATGACTTTTATTTACATTTTTCGTTCTAAAATATAATTCATATTGAGTTCCAGTAGTTGGTTCAATTCTATATAACCCTTCTAGGAAATCATCCAAGGTATACTTGGCCATTTTGCTATTCACTCCTTTCTGCGTCACATTTTTGTTGAGCACATCAAGCGCTTTGAGAAGTGTCTCCAGGAGGTCTTTACGTTTGAAGCCAATGGGCTTCTCCACAACGCGCTTTCCCAGCCCCAAGTCGATGGGGTAGACACGATTGAAGGTGAAATGATTGAAGGGTACGAGCTCGTACTCGTTGTTGAGCGGTAGGCCGCGCAGTACCTCGGCGGACAGCACTTGGCGACGGATGTAGGAGGCGCACTCAGCGTTGCTGGGCGCTGGATTTAGCAGCAACGCGGAGGAGTTTAAAAGGAGGTCGGGTTGGGTGCCACCGTTCGAGGAGGACATGCTGTTCGAGCCTGAAACACATCATAACAAAATATCTCAATTAATACATACATTCAAACAATTCGGCATTATCTAATATTACATGAAGGTCAGTAAAATATAAACAAAACTTTTTACCTCCTGCTACCCTAGGTAAGGGAGGTATAGGGATCGTGCTAAAAATTGCATAGAGATTTTAGTGAATAAGCACGTTTTGACGTCCCCAGAATATTTAGCTCATCGCTATTTTAAACAAGGAATTGGCGGGAGGTCATGTGCTGGCCACATCAATTTTTACCTCCCGCTACCCTTGGTAAGGGAGGTATAGGGATCGTGCTAAAAATCACATATCGAGATTTTAGTAAATGACCACGTTTTAAGGTCCCTAGAATCCAATTTTAACATTTAACGATGATGACTCAAATACTATCATTCAGAAAATTCTGAAAATTTAAAAATCATTTTTCTTTTTTTAATCCCGAAGCCTAAGATAAACACAATTCCTTTGTTACACAGTTTATTTTTCAAATGAATGTAACTGACAGGTGAACGTCATTGTCAAAAAACTAATCATTTCAAATTAATAATAGTGATATATTAAATAACAAAGAAAATCGTAAATAAAGCAATAGTTATATGCAATGGAACATAATATAGTTTGAAGCATTACTAAATACGTAGGTATGTATTTAAATTAATAAAAATTAAATAGCGGGAGGTTTTGTGTTGGCCACATCAGATTTTTACCTCTCGCTAAGAGAGGTATTGGACTCATGCTAAAATTTGCATATCCAGATTTTATTGAATAAGCACGATTTAAGATCCCTAGAATCCGATTATAACATTTTGAAAATGATGTCTGTGTGTGTGTGTGTGTGTGTGTGGATGTGTGTATGTCTGTGTGTGTGTGTGTATGTATGTATGGATGTTGTAGACACGATTCCTCAAAAACTATAAGACTTAAAAAATATTTAACTGCAGTTTCCTCAATCTGACATTCCTGGGAAGAGCTGAAAAGGTTTTGGTAACAATTGAACAACCGGAAGTAGTAGTTTCTTAGAAAAATTCTTTTAAATATAATTTTTTGAGAGTTTTTTTTATTAAATATTGAAGAACATAAAATTATCCATCTAATACATTTTTATTATATCTTGTATAGATTTAGAGATAAAGACACTATAATTTATAGAGTAAACTAATCGCAGAGGCCAAGGCACTAAGGAAACCAGTTGACGAATTCCAATGTTTATAACATGACACATGTCATTGTCAAATATCATCATTTTTAGTGACATTCTGATAGCTTTTTCTGGGAAGTATATTTAATTTTTCTTATTGTTTTATTAATTAAATATTTGAAATTATAGGTAAAATTGTGGTAAAATGCATATATCCATCAGAAATACCGCCAATCTGGTCAATGAATTGGAACAATCTCTGACATGAAAATGATATAAAATAGATATAATTAGAATTATATGTGTGCAGAAGACATGTTAAATACAATAAAAAACAATATTTGGGTAAAGTTCTGTAATATTTTGTTATAAAACATATATAGCCTAATATAGAAATGGCGAGAGGTCTTGTGCTGGCCACAACAGATTTTTTTAATGTGAAACAGCGACCATGACATCAAAATTGGATAAAGACGCGGTTGATGTTTGCTAGTTTACTACACAGAAGTTTGTGGCAAATTTGAACGATAACGTATGTATTTCGGTTATGGCAATAATCTAGAATAATTTTTTTGAAATAACAGGTACCTTTACAAAAAAAAAAAAATACTCAGAGTAGGTGAGTGATAAATTGTCGAAAATTCTACACGTTTATAAAAAGAATCTGAATTACAATTAGTTGAAAGGAAATTTATGGCATAACCAAAAAGTTATTGGCAGGTTTAATATAACGGAACATAAATTTGTAACTTCAGCAAAGACAAAGCAAAAAGAACTAAAATTCCACAATAACAAATCACATTAATTTCTCTCTTTCGAACGGCCATACATCAAACAAGCTGAAAGACAGCAACTTAATTACACTCCAAATATAACGTAGGTGGATAACAATTTTACGGAAACGAGATTTCACCAGGCGTGGCGTGGTGAGAACTTTGGCGTTTTTTACTAAACGTCATGTGTCACGTTTGAAGACAGACGACCATGTCGCAGTGGCGGAGTTAGCAAACTGTGTTGTATAGCTCCCAGGTAAAAATCTTGTCTTTTGAAAACTTCTTGTATATATTTTCTATTTTATGTCTTCAGTAAGTCTCAGATGTTCCAGGGTTACTTCACCTCTCCCGTGTAATGCCACATACTCTTTGAAAGAATTAGAGAACACTCGCCATGTTTCACAAGATTTCAGTATCTAAATCAACCTTTCGGTTATCATCAGAGGCCCAGCTAGTAACCACAGACGAGTTTCGTTGTTATTGTAGCTCATCAGTGTGGTGTAACTGCCATATCTTTGCAGAGACAATTCACCAGCTGGACACGGCAAGAGATATACATCCAGGTATGTGCATTTACGCGCAAAAAATTATTTTTTACATTTACGTGTAAAAAATGCGTAAAAAATGTTAAATAAGTAAAAAAACGTAGATAATGTATAGTTTTAGTTCTTTATAACGACACTACATGACTTGTTGTTTACAAATGTCACATTACAGTAACTTTCCTTAATCCTATCATAACGACTGAAACTATGATAAGTTTATAAGAAAGAGACTGAAATTATTGTAAAATATTAAAAAAAATCTGAAACTAAAGATAAATTAACAGCTAATGATTTAAATCTATTTCAAATTATTTGAAACTATATGTTATTAATAATTAATAAATAGAAAATGAACAGCAAATTTTTTTATTCTCCGTCTGTTTTTAAATGTCTTCAAATTTTATTTCTACTTTTCTACTAAAATTTACATAAAACATAAAACATTTTAAAAATTAAATATAATATCATTGATTAAATAATGTATATAGATTGGCAACCTTATGGGCATTTACGTAGCACACTGTACAGCAACGTATTATGCTGCCACCTTTAATAATTATATTATTTGGCCGTACTAACATTCCATAAGACTGGCGGTAATTATGTTCGGATGTATTCGTGTAGAGCCGCCTGGAGTCGGAGACACGAAATTGTTAATAAAAAATAATTAGATATTTAATGATCACGTAACTGTTTTTGAATAAGAAATAAATTAATTTATTATTATTTTTACGGACACTAAAAATGAACTTCTAGAATTATGTGAATTATGAAAAATATATTTTTGACAGAATTAACTTATCGAAATGTGTATAGGTATTCTCAATTTTTTACCCTTTTATAATGTACTATATATGCATGAAATAATTTAAGCTATATCAAATAAATACATATCAAAATATCTCATTCAAATTTTATATTTGGACAAATTACTTTTTTGGAAAATTTTCAAATTCCAACTGTACTATGTATACATATATGTTTTTTATGGATTTACAGATAGGTACATACATAATGTAAAATTTTATAATTCTTACAATTTTGTTTTCAAGTAAAAAAGAAACAAAATCAAAAAATAGTATCATAAGGCAATCTCGTCCTTTGTCAAACTCGCCTCGTGGTTCGTTTTCTAAACTTGGACTCGTATGTGACCAGGCCTTAAGAAACATACCTTTTATATATTTTTTTCTATTGAGGTAATTTTATACAATGTGATTTTAAAAAAGTGCGACATCAAAAATATGACTTGATGCATTTTTGTCGGTTATATTGGTAGCGCTTCCCGCTAACAATTGAAATTTCACATTTTGACGGTTTGTGTATTTTGTGTTGTGATTTTGTACGCTTACAGATCTTCTTAACGACTTATTAACAGTGCTTTTATAGGCTTAAAGAACACCGAAATAGAAAAAAATATATAAAATTGGTAGTGACATGGATCCAATTCCATCAAATACTATGTACTCTGTATTTGTATTGTTTATAAAGAAGAGAACTAATTATTTTTATTAACAAATAGATTGCAACAAGATTGTTCGGAAAACCATTTTTCAATCATTAGTAATAGAGGCGGATACAATCCAAATCCAACTGCAAAATAATTTAAGCAAACATTGCAAAGAACTAAGAACTCAAGAATTTTAAAACCAGTTGGAAGGGGCAACTGTGAAATAGATGAAGGTGAAATTATTGATACAGAAATATCAGAATACATTACACGCCTCAAGAAAATTTATGTGAAATAACCGATAATTGTGAAATTATACGACCAAAAACTGTTGAAAACAGTGAAAATAATGTCAATGAATCTAAAATGCAATAGCCAAATAATTTATATGAAGAATTTGCTGTGGTGTACTTCATTGGATATTTGGTTTTTCGTTGTATTGAATAATATAATTGCGAAAATTGTAATAAAATTTTAAAGAAAAATGACCTTGGTGAAAAGGAAATTTATTTAGTTCTAAAAGATTATGACAAAGTGAATGATATATAATATCTTTGCAGACCGAATGAAGAGATGGTAAAGATTGTGTCAGAATTACTGAATTTTTTTTTTGGGAATGTACGAAGCAATATTTATATTCAAACAATATAACCAGAAAATTATTTAAAAAAATTGCGTACGGTGCATAAATTCACATTCCAGTAACTGGTTAAATAAAAGTGATGGATGCTTTGAGCATAAAATTTTTATTATAAAAACATTAATTCAAATAAAACTTTTAAAAACTTTAAAATGGAAATTGCAGATATTACAAGAAAATCTTTTAAAAGAAAAATAAATATTTGTAGAAAAAATAATAATAATAATTGAATTATTGAAAAGTGTAATAAATCTTTAGGTCAATAGTATTTAAATAAATGTAATATTTTTCTAATTGTTACTTTTTCTTTAATTATATATTGGTGGTCAAAGAAGATATTGAAAAGATTGCTTAGATTTATAATCTAATAAACTTCCCAAAATTTAAACATTAATAACTTTATGCGTGTCAAGTGATCGGCTTTGATTTTAACTACCTGGGTTCCATTCTAATGAAACCCCGAAACCCGTTTCAATGACGCTTGGTAAACACTTTATTTAAAAGAGAATAGCTATTTATGATATATTTATGTTAAAAGTGACATTTTAATTTGGTGAATCAATGTGGTCCAAACCTTTAAATGCATATATGGATATAACCGCTGTAAATTCATATTAAATTGTTTCTCGATTCAATGATAAATGACTTGTTATTAGAAATATTAAAAATGTTATTGAATATGTACTGTGCATGTATTAAAAATAAATGTATAATTAAATTAAATTTCTGTGATAAAATGACGAAATAAATTTAACAAATTCTAATTATAAGATTAATTGGCTCCGCCTGAGGCCCCGCCCACCGACGAGTTCTATCATGCTGCTATCTTGTAGCGAATTAAACACGTGTATAGTAGACAACCGCCACACAGATGGCTCTCGTTCTTACAGAATAAAAATGTGTTACGCGGTTTGACTATAGCATTGCCAATCTATATATACTATTTAATCAATGATAATATGCTTCAAATTTACGTATTTAGTCTAATTCTGACGTAAAATGTGTTTAAAGTTTGACGATTGAGGTTATTTCCCTACTAATCTGATTGTTGATAATTTGAAGATACCTAATTGTTTGTCTGAATTAAAGAAACATGTTGATGTCACGTGGACTGCTTGTTCTGGAATATTCATTAGAGTTTAAAAGAAAATATATTTATATAAAGAAAATATACTCATGGTAATAATATTTTACATGTACGTAAAAAATTCTCAAATATTGTCAATGTAAAAAATAATTTTTTACGCGTAAAAAATAACGTATACATCTTAGATGGCTTAAGAGGTAACTAACCACATATAAAAGGCATTTACGAAAATTCTACCGGTATATACCGCACATACCGACTGCGTTCGAAAACACAAGTGGTTAATAGTTACCGTGTTCGAAAATTGTACCATATCTACCAGATCCATCTACCGGATCCATGATTTGTGGATCGAGTAATTCAGTCGTAAATGGGGTAAATGAAAAATATAACCTCAAAAAAGGTAGAGATGCCAAGCGAAGTTGGAATCAGAAGTAGATTTTAGAAGTTAATTATGTTAACACAGAAGACAAGACGAGATAACGATTAACTACGTCAAATTTCAAATCTATTTCATCTTTCAACTGCTTTTCATAGGTTTATAAATCTACTCTGATTATCACTTGCGTTCTAAAAGTGTCCATCCCGGAAGCTGTAACCTGATGAACAGCTGTTTACCGGTATATACCGATAACAGTTCACCGGTAGAATTTTCGTAAATGCCTAAAGCCATCTATTGAAGAGTCGCCGTAAAGCACTGTCAGCTATTGAAAAACAAAAGTACAATAACAAAGTCTAAATGAAATAATGTCTAATAAAGAATTAGAAAACACCACACTGATGATGACCGAGAGGTTGATTCAGATGCTGAAATCTTGTGAAACATGGCGAGTATTTTCTAATTATTCTTTATTAGACATTGTTTTACCTAGATTTCGCTTTTGTACTTTTGTTTTCTTTCCAATTCCGCAACGGAATCTTGCAGATGAGCTGTTATTATTGCTGTTTTTTTTTTTAATGTAATGTGGTATGCTAGACGTTTTATATTTTTATTTTGTTTTGGGGAATAATGAACATGTCTAATTGAACTCAAAAGCGGGCGCAATTTAGCATTTTTTGCCCGAGGGCCTATGAAGTTGCTAGGCAACACCTATTCATACAAATAAAAATCGTGCTTTATGGATAAATGTCAGACAACACAACAAATTCACTAAATCATATTTTTGAACATCACTCGCAAAACTGTCGAATTCTTGAACATAACTTTAGAATGTCACATGTTTCGATTTCAAGTCAGATTTATAGTTGTTTGCTTGTTTATTAGTGTGAATTTTCGATTTCACAATGCCTGCCGATCTTTTTTATTTCAAATTTGGTTTAATTTGGAAAAAGGCCAGCTTGGATATTCAAATATGTAGGTGCTTTCGTATCAAAATATTTTTGAAAACTTTAACTTAATAATTATTAGTAATTTTACCTGGGCTTATTTGTATACAATGTAATTTATTGATATTTTCATACTGGTAACGACCCTGCTCTGTGTGTTTCCGGTTATTAGCCGACTTGATCATATAGTGTTGAAAAATTTCTCTTGTAACACGGTAGTTGGGTTTCTAGAAAATTTCGTGTAAAAGCCCGATCCAGACGGCATGACAAATAATTGGCATATTTTGGAGCATGTAATATGAACCAATGTTGGTTATAAATTGGCAAATATGAACATTTGCCAATGAGTAGATCCACACGATATGTCTATTGTAGTTTTTGAAATTTAGGCAAACATCACTTCCAGCTATAAGTTGTCATTAAAGATTATTTTTTACCTCCCGCTACCCTAGGTAAGGGAGGTATAGGGATCGTGCTAAAAATCGCATATAGAGATTTTAGTGAATAAGCACGTTTTGATGTCCCCAGAATCCGATTTTAACATTTTTACAATGTGTCTGTGGGTATGTATGTGTGTGTGATGAAGGTCGAACTGTTATAGTTGATGGTGAGCGCTATAGGCCCATGATAATCGATTATTTTTGGCACGAAATTAATTTCGTATTACAGACTTCTATTTATTAAAACAACAAATTAGATTTGTTTACAAACGATCAACCGGAACGGAAAAAGATACTTTACTTAAAGCTCATTACTATTTTAAACATGGAATTTGCGGGAGGTCATGTGCTGGCCACAAGTATCATGGGCCTATAGCGCTCACCATCAACTATAACAGTTCGACCTTCATCATTTTCGAAAAAGTAAGCTCCAATGACGCCACCTGACCATAGTGCGCACCAAACAGTCTCATTTGGACATGAAATGGTACCTCGTAAATCACATGAAGATTTTCCTCTGCCCATATCTGGCAATTTTGCTTATTAACATACCCAGAGAGGAGAAAATGTGCCTCACCAAAGAAAAAGATAATCCTCGAAAAATCATCATCAACTTCCAAATGCTCTAAAAACGCATCTGTGTAAATTGTTTGCTGTACATGATCCATGTCATAAATGTGTAGTTGTAAACCAATATTTGACATTTTGAAAACACGTACTTATACTGACAGATTTATATTTACAAATCAAATATATTTCTACCTGGCCGTGTCAACTACATAGCATGACCTTGAGACTTTCGGTTAGTTATGTATTACGACACTTAGCGCTAGTAGTGCTTTGTTCGGATTAATTCGTTAAAATTCGTAAATGCTCGGATGTTCGGTGATTTTAAAATCGTAGCGGCTTGGCTGCAAGTCATACTGACAATTCAAATTTAAAATTGTATTTTCGTGAAGTGTCATTCTTCATTATTGTGCTATTTTATATTGTGTTTATTTGCTTCTGCAAAATCTACGAGGTTATTGTGTGCCGGGTTGTGATGTTGAAAATGCAACAAAACATTATTTTCCTATTCAGAAGAAATTTACAAAATTTGGGTTGAACGAGTAGCTCATCCAAATACAAGATAGAACAAGAAATGAAATGATTAGAGAAAAATTATAATGTAAGTCTGTATTGGAATTCATTGAGCAGAGAGAGCTATCTTGGTGGGGCCATATGATCAGAATGAACGAAGCTAGACCGGTGAGACAAATATGGATGACAAAAGCGGTAGAAAAAACAGACCAAAAGACAACTGGGTTAAACTAATATTGAAGATCTTGGAGAAGAAAAATACGACGATTCAAAACTCTAGGAAGATGGCAAGGAATAAGAAGCAATGGGCGAAATTTGTACACAACTAAATGAATTTGTATACCCCACACCTTATGGTATAATAGGATATCCGATTATATTTTTATATTTTCCTTATGTAATTTTAAGAAATAAATATGCGTTCTATTTGTTGTTAAATATATATTTTGTTCTTTTCCGTTTATTACTATATCAATAAAAAAGAATAAATACATTCTCAATAGTAATGCGGGATGCAGACTATCTCCGATACTACCCGCCACACTGATTTTAGTTATGTCTTACGACACCGAACGCTAGTGTTGCAGGGCATGAATGCCTACTACTTTATCATTGCAGTTGACTATCTTAATAGTATCTGTTGTCTGTGATTTCTACTAAATTCTTCTTAACACGGTTTCATTATTAATGTAAATGTGACAGTGACATTTTTTTAAATACGTCAAAATTTTATTAAAGTATTATGTTTTTGTTTGACGCATGGGTCAGATGATGTACAAAAATAAATTATTTTATAAATTTATATTTAAAGTTATTTAAAGTTTTTTTAAAGTTATATTATCGTAGAATTGAAGATTCTGCCATTATATTATATTTTTAATAGTAAAAGTTGCTGAAAAATTATATTCAATGCAATTGTTTCAAGAAAAACTGGTAAAAACTTGTTTAAGTGATACTTCCGGTTATCTGATATACACTAAAAACTAATCAACTCTTCCCACATTAGTATAGAATGGGTATATAAAATTTAAAAATTTTCTGATTGATAGTATTTGAGTAATCGTGTCCACAGGATCCACACACACATACACACACACATACATACCCACAGACATCATTGTAAAAATGTTAAAATCGGATTCTGGGGACATCAAAACGTGCTTATTCACTAAAATCTCTATATGCGATTTTTAGCACGATCCCTATACCTCCCTTACCTAGGGTAGCGGGAGGTAAAAATATAATAAAGTTTTTGAAAAACGCTGGACGCCATGGTCATACAATCCTATAGCCTACTACATCGATGTGAGACCGAATTATGGATGACAAAGTAAAGGGCACCGCGTAAAGTCAAACATAAACATAATCACATCCATATTGAACCTTTCATCGCTAAGCACGTTTTGTTGTTTAGTTTGTATTTATTTAAAACAGAGCTCGTTGTACGAGTATTAATATCTCGTAAAACCATTTATAATTGTAATATCAATTTAAGAAATGAGTAAAAGTTTCTCAGATATGTTGAATGTTTTCTAGAATAATTGATAAAAAAATTATGCTTATCGACCGTCACTTGATTACATAAAGTGATGATGTAAGTGGAAAATTAAAAAAAATATCTATCAATTGTTTGAAAACACAGTGTTATATTTACTTCAAAAATATCAATCATATAAATAAATACACTTACAATATTTGTCCTTTTATCTGTAAAGATAACCTACTAATTACACATCAAAATTAGACTTTATTAATTTTGACATTCAAAAATTGTGATAAATAGTTTTAATATTATGGCTTTTCGTCAAAAATACTTCACGCGCACAATTTCCGTTAAAGCAACTATAGAGAATAGTCTGTAATTTGTTCGAACAAGAACTAGCGATTTCAGGCTAGTCTGTACCGGTTCGAATATGCACATGCGTCGACTTGGATATGTTCAGAACTATTTGTCAGCCCAAGATTTCTTGGAACGGATCGTGTTCTGTTAACTGTTATTCCATGATTTTAAGTTAGAGTAAACAATTTTGATAAATGGCAGATGTCGTTAAATATAATTTATGATTATAGTGCTTCAAATCATCATATTATTCATCGGCACTTGATTATAACAACTGAAAATCACTTTGTTTATTTAAATGTTTCATAGCAATGATATTTGATATTTGTTAAAATTCTGTATAAAACAGCAAAACTATTGAAGATCAAATAAACTTCTTCTTTTTCCTTATACCCAACGGCCACTACAGCGGCTTTCAAGCAAACTTACAACTTTAGAAACTCGCAGTTGATAAAATTTTGTTATTTACGCATGTTTTGACATGACTGTTAATGCTCCACTCCATTGACTACTTTGACTTTTGACTAGTTCCCAACTAGTTTGCGATTGGTCCGAAGCGAACGTCTGGTTGGCAGTCTAAATTCCAGTTGAATGTATGTTACAACGCCACTTTACTACTGTGCATGCGTCAGTCAGTTTGGTACTAATTTTCTAGTATGTTGGAAATAACAAACGTAAATTTTATTCAAAATTAATTTGATTGTGTTATGTGAATTGTATTGTGTAAAAGCTAAAAACATACACATACAAGCATGTTCTCAAATTATCGGAAATGGCATGAGCTTCCTTCAGAACCGCGGCTACCTCTAATGCATTAAGACCATCAAAAGAAACCTTAGAAAACATATAAACAGCTTAATTGTGTCTACAGTTTAATTTATTTTACACTAATTATAGTTAGAAATAATGATTTATCTTTTCATTGGTAAACGTAAACCAAGTTCATATAACAAATAAGTTTTCAACTATCAATAAAGATTTCTCCGCTGGTATTATTATTATTTTTTTAATGAAATAGGTACTCATATATCACTTCAAATAATATCTTTGGTTCTCCAACTTTCTACAATTTATAATATTCAAAGTTAATGTCCAAAACAAAATAAAATAAATTTGCGATTTTTAACAGGTTCGCGACAAAATAATTATTTGTCTTGTCGAACCGCTGATGCTGAAAATATGCATATTTCTTTTAGGCTATTTTTTTTTATCTCCCGCTACCCTTGGTAAGGGAGGTATAGGGATCGTGCTAAAAATCACAAATCGAGATTTTAGTAAATGCTCACGTCTTAAGGTCCCTAAAATCCAATTTTAACATTTTCTCGATGATGATGTGTGTGTGTGTGTGTGTGTGTGTGTGTGTGTGTGTGTGTGTGCGTGTTTCGTGTGTGCGTGCGTGCGTGTGTGTACTATCATTCACAAAATTTTGAAACCTTGTATTTCTACTTTGTTCTAATATGAAAAGATACCATTTTGAGGTTCCGTGGTCGCGTGCCTAAGTGTCTGGTTGCGAACCTGGAGGAACCGGGTTCGATCCCGACAGACTCCAAATATTTCCAATTTTAAAATAGCACAAAAGTGACCTCTGTGATGCACTCTCCACACCAGCTATGAGTGCCCGTGAGGTGACGCCTGGTAAGCGCCCACACGGTAAAATATATCGTCATCATTACCGATGTCTACATGTGTTGTAGGTACTGGCACACCCAGAAATGGATAATATGCCGTGATGATATATTTATTTATTTATTTATTTATTTATACCATTAGATTTTGGTGTAAATCAAATAACCAGAAATGGCACTTTATCTGAAGCTCATAATGGTTTTTCTTCAAAAAATACTATTAAATGACATTTTTTCGCAATTTATGTCATTATGAAATTTAAAGATAATTAAAGTTTCTACAGGAATACATTAATACTTCTTCTACAGTAAAATTTTTGAAAGAAGTCCGATCAAGGCCATCTACGAATTGTATCTATGAATTAAGATTTTGTGCTGTCAAATTTAGTAGTGTCTTTTACTTAGTTTTTATGACGGTACATAATATCTTGTGTACCTCATAAAAACTATGTAAACGACACTACTAAATTTGACAGCATAAAATCTTAATTCATAGATGCAATTCGCAGAGAGCCTTGATCGGACTTCTTTCAAAAATTTTACTATATATATTTTACACATAAATTTAAAAATAATTTTTTTAATTAATCCCGAAGTCTAAGATAAAAACAATTCACAGTTCATATTTCAAATGAATGCAACTGACAGGTAAATATCACTGTCAAAAAAATAATTACTTCAAATTAATAATAGTGACATTTTAAAAAGAAAATAGTAAATAAAGCAACAGTTATATGCAATGGAACATAATATAGTTTGCAGGATTAGTAAAAACGTAGGTATGTATTTAAATTAATAAAAATTAAATAGCGCGAGGTTTTGTGTTGGCCACATCAGATTTTTTCCTATTACACTCTCATCCTTTCCTAAATCTGAAAGTCAAACGCCGCCACTGGGAAAACGGAGTGAAAAACAAATGGAATTAGTGCAGAAGTGACACAGACAGGGCGTCTAATGAGGACTTATCCGTGAACTGCAGGGCTCTGTCGCCATCTAATTCACGCGCAGACTTCATCACCTTTAGTTAACAATATCAGCTCGACGTCGGAGCTGCAAATGCTAAATGAACATGTCAAAAACAAAGAGGAGAATGTAGCATAAGTAAAATATTAACTCCGTCTTTTCACAAGAAGCTCATTTTAACTCTATACAGTTGCTTGTGTATGCAAAAGGTAGTTCCTTCAAAACAAAAAGAAATATATCCAAAGAGATTTTCCTGATTATATAAATTAGTTTCATCTAACTTCATTTTATAAAACTAAAACTCATGTAGTCATGAACTTTCATGTAGTTTCAACTATGGTTTTTTAGACAGAGAACTATGTACGGGTCGGCACATTCTACCATTTGCTATGATTTGGAGACTTATTCTAATTCAAGTTGACGTTTACCGAACGCCATAGTTGGCGTTTGTCGATCGAGTAGTCTTCTAGCGAAATAAGTGAGAAGTACATCTGTGACGTCATAAGACCTCATAGTTGGCGTACATGTGAAAATTCCGCTATGCTATGACACTACGGCCGATTTCACCACCGATTCCTAAACCGTTGCCTAGCAAGGAATTTCTTAAATTTAAGAACTGCCTAAACTGATAATTATCCATTTTGGATTTCACCAAACAAAGCAATGCCCAGCTAGGAATTACTTACATAGGTATCGAAATCTTAGTTACTTTTGTGATATTATATTTGCACACTGAAATAAATGAATAATTTTTATAATTTATGACATTTGTCAATTGTATTTGTCAACATTGACATTATAAAATATATAGAGATAATATTGAGGTATAAAAAGTAATTAAATTTTTAAAGAAATATCTTTTACATGTACATTTATATATTAAAATTTGAATTATTGTATTACAGAAATGGAAAATATAAATGAAACAAAGATGAAAATAAATAAGAAGAAAAAATATGAATGGCAAAATTTAGAATAAATAATACAAAAACAGAAACTGATTCCTCTGATTTCAAGTAAAAATTTAAAATTAGACAACCGAAACGCTATGATATTTGGCTATGACATTTTTGTAGAAATTATGAATTTAATTATATGTGAATACCCAATGTAATTTCCGAAAATATGAAATACAAAATAAAAACGATATACAGTGTGTCCCATTTAGAAGTGCCACCATTGGGATCTCGAGAACTATAAGAGATACAATGTCGGTTAAATGGAACTTTTTGTGCGCCTTTGGAAGGCCATCTCAGATGTGCTTTTGTTTTTCCAAAAATTCTCATAGGGCACTAGATAATGACGAAAAACTGAATATTGTTGTTTTTTTCTTTCTCAAATAACTTCTAAACTATTAGTAATTGAGAAAAACGTTTCAAATATAAAAGATAGATATTTTTATTAACTAACCAGTGGCGTACAAAATAAATTTTTATATCCGTAAATTTTCGAGATATAACACAAACTTATATTTTTTTAAATGGAACCCATATCTGATTTTAGTCTCAAAAAAATCAATATTTTTTTCTCTTTTCAATGATGTAAGGGTTATTATGTTTTATCTTTGTTTTGCTCCTAAAATTTATTTTTTCTTTTTATTTTCCTGAATTTTCTTATTATTTCCCAAAAAAACATTATTATTTTTATTAATTATATTGTATTTGATCAAAGTAATTTGTTTTATGCCTTTATTACTTAATATTTGCATTCTAGACTCATAATTACAAATTACACTATGATGAGCCAAGGGCGACCTGATACAAAATATTATAAAAATTAATTTGATACGAATTTTGGGCAAAATTTTCTAACAAAATAAATTATTGAAATACAAGGAGTATTTTCAAATAGAAATCTACCAATATTTTCAAAATAATTGTAAATTGAATACAAAATAAGGAAAAAATAATAATTTTGAAGGCAAAACAAATATAAAACATAATAACCCTTACATCGTTGAAAAGAGAAAAAAATATTAATTTTTTTGAGTCTAAAATAAGATGTGGGTTCCATTTAAAAAAATATAAGTTTGTGTTATATCTCAATAATTTACGGATATAAAAATTTATTCCGTACGCCACTGGTTAGTTAATAAAAATATCTATCTTTTATATTTGAAACTTTTTTCTCAATTATTAATAGTTTAGAAGTTATTTGAAAAAGAAAAAAACAACAATATTCAGTTTTTCGTCATTATCTAGTGCCCTATGAGAATTTTCGGAAAAATAAAAGCACATCTGAGATAGCCTCCCAAAGGCGCATAAAAAGTTCCATTTAACCGACATCGCATCTCTTATAGTTCTCGAGATCCCAATGGTGGCACCTCTAAATGGGACACACTGTATTTATGTATTTACAATTAATTTAACTCTTATAGGTATATAAAATTGTGTTTTCTAATGAAATCTTTTCCAAAACCATTTTTCATCACAGAATTCAAAATAATTTGTTCTTTCTTTCAATAAAATTGAACAATTTTCATTTTGAAGTGTCAGCCCTCAAAAATTAGGAATTGCTTAGCGATTTGGGAATCGGAAAACAGATACCTAGCTAAGTAATTCCTAAATCAATTTAGGAATCGGTGGTGAAATCGGCCATTAGCATTTGGTTCGCAGTGTTTTTCATGACTATTTTTCGTGGCAATCTTTTTATTTAAATACTTACGAATATAAGACTAATATTTTTTATTACTATGAAATTGCACAAACTTTTATTTAAAATACTTTTTAAAAATGTGAAACCAGCTCATTTTGCAAATTGATATTATTACCAGAGCTGGGCAAGTTACTTTTAAAATGTAACTAGTTACAGTTACAGTTACTTCCAAAAAAAAGTAACTAAGTTACTTAAGTTCCAGTTACTTTGGCGAAAGAACTAAGTTATTTACTAGTTACCTATTAAAAGTAACTTAGTTACCTTGAGTTACTTTCTAACTACTTTTAATGGCGTGAAGTGTAGACTTAGACTGTTGACTTAGTTATTGTGTAGTATACATATCAGGGAGTTTTTGCACTAACTACGTTAACCTAAATTTTACCGTTATTGCTTGGCAACACCCAATAAGATTATTATTGTTAACGGACCTAGAGGGCTTTATTACCGCCTAGGCCCACGAGGCCACGGCCTAGGGCCCGCTTTGACAAGGGGCCTGCAGGGCCCGGTTGCTGTGATTTTTTAAAAAAATTATTAATTTATTTTTCAATTTTGATTTCTTATACCAAGATATAAAGACTCTACTTTCTTTCTAACATGACATGACCATTATAATGTATAAAACATGCAGACATTATTTCCTAGATTTATTAGTGGAAAATGATTAATTTTTACTTTGACTAATTTAAGTTACATTCTAATTTCCGAGTAACTTTAAGTAACTTAAGTTACTCAAGTAACTAGTAACTAAAAACCGTAAAGTTACCAACTACTTTTCCGCAGCAAGTTAAGTTACAGCTACAGTTACCATATTTTAAAAAGTAACTAAGTTACGTTACAAGTTACGTAAAAGTAACTAGTTAGTAACTAAGTTACTAAAGTAACTAGTTACTGCCCAGCTCTGATTATTACTATCTTAATTTTTTGTTTTCTTATATATTTATGTAGTACAGTTTCGTTATATTTAGTTTTAGAATTATATTTAATTTAGTTTTTTTTTTTTTGTAAATTGTTACGTATTTACAATGTCTAATGTCTTCACAAAGTTCTTTCATTTAATAAGTAATATTACTTATGAAATGGTTCTTTCTTCTTCATTTGAGTAGTTATTTTTATAGTCATAATCAAATTCAAATTAATATATTCAACAAGTAGTGTTACCAATATTTGGTTTTAATTCGTACGTTAAAAATTTCTATAAGTTCCATCTGAGCATGACGTCATTCAATTAGAATAATAAATTTCAAACATTTTGTACCTACTCCAGTTCATTTAAATTTTGATGACAAATATTGTAAATTTTAATTAAATGTCAAAATTTTTCATTTTCGTTTTCGATTATTCCATTGCTTATTTCACAAAAGTTGATTAAAACATATTGTGTACATAATTATTTTCTTCGTCATGCCTTACATAAGTACCTATTCGTTGGAGGGTCAATTAAATTTACGCAGTTTTCTTTAATTGTAATATATTTTTACTGTACTTTAAAAGCACTCATATCTGGTGGGGAGTTTACATCACACAACGCACTTTTCTGGTAGAAAGACGTACAATCATACAAAAAAGTGTCCGTACGACAGTAGTTTTAATGTATTTTAGGAAAAATAGCAGTCTAAAACCCAATATATTTAATTTCCTTTTAATCCAAAATGAAACGCAGGGTATTACGTTATTATAAATATAAAATAAACAAATAATTTATTTATATTATGGGGTAAACATTGCAAGTATTCATAATTTATAACTAAAGAAAAAAACCCCTTAACCTTAACAATAAATTTAAAAACTATATACGTATTTCGAGAACTAAGTTCTCATCATCAGTAGAAACTACAAAATAAACACAGAGAAGTTAAGATTACTCAGCATGTAAACCATGCCAGAGGTCAAAACAGCTCTGAGGAATAAGGGAGAGAACACGGGTTATATAGGGACAGGAGTCAAAGGTGAGTGGATACCTAATTGGGTAACTAAGATTAAAAAAAGTAACTGTCTTATATTAACTCATATAATTTAGAATTTGGGATGGGACCTAGGTCCGCGTTCATTAATTTATCTTTAAATTTATGTATTATCAAACTCTCGTGTGCGTCTAAATATCTATTATTATCAACTTGTTTCAATAATTTTATATTAGAATTGTCAATTTTATGATTATTAATAAACATATGTTGTGCTACACTAGATTTATCAGGATTACCGCTTTTTAAATATTAGAAATGTTCTTTAAATCGAGTATCAATTTGTCTTTTAGTTTGCCCAATATAAACTTTATTACAATCTTTACAGTCAATTTTATAAACACCGGATTTTTTTTTATTATCTATTTTATCTTTAGGGTTGCTTTATATTCTTATTTATTTTAAGAATTTTCCGCATTTTCTCAATCTGGTTAAAGTCCGGGGATTGTGAGGGATGATTAAACATATTTTTAATATTATATTATACAGTACACATTCTCTTATAGACGCGAATTATTTGTCGAATTTCTCTGATGCATGAAATTAAAATTATCTGTTAAGGCCCTGTCTTTCGGCACTTTGTTTTAAATTTGCTTTTAAAATATCTAGGTAACCTTTGCTATCCATTGTTGCAATAATTACTAATTTTCGTTCTCCCGCTTAGAAAATGTAGCCCCAAACATAATGCTATCACCGCCGTATTTAACTTACATTTAAATGTTTTAGATTTTCTACTTTTAAATTAAAAGTTTTAATTCTTTATTAGGTTTACTGGTAACGTAAGTAAGTAAGTAAAATACATACAGATTGGAAAGAATGCAAAAAAATTGAAGAAAACCTAAAATTTAAGGCATTTAATACTAACAGTTAAATACGCCGGTAATAGCATTATGTTTGGGGCTATATTTTCTCAGCGGGAGTACGAAAATTAGTAATTATTGCAACAATAGATAGCAAAGGTTACCTCGATATTTTAGAAGCAAATTTAAAACAAAGTGCCGAAAAATAGGGCCTTAACGGACAATTTTAATTTCATGCATCAGAAAAATTCGACAAATAATTCACGTCATAAGAGAATGCCTACTGTATAATATTAAAAATATGCTTAACCATCCCTTACAGTCTCCGGACTTTAACCAGAAAGTGCGAAAAATTCTTAAAATAAATAAGAATATAAAGCAAAAAAGAATTTAAAATTAATTACAAGTAAAATGGCAGAATATAATGCCATCGGTGACCAAAAATTTGGTAGATTCAATGACTCTTCGCTTAGTTACTGGTGGAAAAACCAAAGAAAAACCCTCCAAATGTTATATTTCTTTATAAAACATAAATAAATGGTTTATTATTTAAATGTTTTGGTTATCGTACGAAGACTTTTTTTGTCATGAAATTATGAATAGGTACTTTCAATGTTTACCCCATAATATAAATAAATTAAGAAAATTATTTATTTATTTTATATTTATAATAACGTAATATCTTGCGTTTCATTTTGGATTAAAAGGAAATTAAATATATTGGGTTTTAGACTACCATTTTTCCTAAAATACATTAAAACTACTTTTTTGTATGACTGTAAAAGAGTAAATGACATTGAACTTACTTTGTCAGAACGAAAATTGATTAGGCAAGCATGATTTAAGATGTAGGTAGGTACTCTCAAATAAAGATTACTTTAGTACTTCAATAAATAAGAGTTAAATTCAGATGAACACAGGAATAGTTTATTACGAGATTAATCCACGAATGCATTCTAATAAACATGAAATAAGCAATAAGACTTAAATCGACGATAAACTCTGCATAAATGCTTTGCACGGTTAAAAGATTCATTCATAAATAGCGATAACCATGAAATTGAAACAAATGAATTAACAAATGTTTAATGAATTACCTGACAGGTTAGTTAATTTTTACAATTTCTCTTCAAATTAACAATTATCTATTAATTTAAATGGCCAAATGTTTACTTGAACGTAAATACAAATAATAATTAAAATAAGTTATATAATATAAATTGACAGATACACCGTTAAACATTTGTTAATTTTTATTTCAAATGGCTATCGCTATTTTTAGAAATTGTTATACCTAATTTCCGACTTTATAAAGCATTGCAAATTATTTTATGTGAAATCATCACTAAAGTGCACAAAAATCGTCAATAAAAGTTTAGAAATAGTTACAAAGAAATTCTTTTTACTACGATTTCATGCAAAAATATAGTGTTGCCAACCTTATGAAGATTATTGTATATACAAGATAATTTGGGTAGGTGCACAATGTACAATAGTAAATTTGTACGCAAAATAAAAACCAAATTTGTGCAAGAAGAACGGATTCAATAATTGGGATGAAGAAGTTTGTGATAACACAAAATTTTGAGTGTTCATTACGATAATTTCCAATGTCCGGAGGTTTGCAACACTGAACCTGCGTTCGTTTGTTTGACGGATAGCGATTGACATATGTCAAATAACCTATAAAATTAAAAATATTCCTTTCATCAAATTTTCAATTTCAAATAAAATTCAATATTCACCGCGGCACTGAAGTTCTTTTTTATCACTGATATAGTTTATTTTCCTCGGCCTTACGGACTTGGCAATTAAATTTCTAGTGATAAAAAGTAGAACTTCAGTACCTATGTAACAATAACTATTGGCTTATAAATTCAGTAGGAGGATTTTAACCCTATAATTTGTATTTAAAGCTTTTTTACTTAAAATAAATGGGAAAGCAGACAATGGGCTACTTGCGTACCTTTTTTACCTCCCGCTACCCTAGGTAAGGGAGGTATAGGGATCGTGCTAAAAATAGCATATAGAGATTTTATATAATAAGCACGTTTTGATGTCCCCAGAATCCGATTTTAACATTTTTACAATGATGTCTGTAGGTATGTATGTGTGTGTGTCTGTGTGTGTGTCTGTGTGTGTGTGTGGATCTTGTGGACACGATTACTCAAATACTATCAATCAGAAAAATTTGAAATTTTGTATACCCATTCTATACTAATATGGGAAGTGCTCATTAGTTTTTAGTGTATATCGGATAACCGGAAGTATCATTTATACAAGCTTTAAACAGTTTTTCTTGTAAAAAATTCATTGAATATAATTTTTTAGCAACTTTTACTAATTAAAATGGAATATAATGGTTTAATCTTCAATTCTACGATAATAACATGTAGTAAATAACTCTAAATAACTTTAAATATGAATATATAATATAATTTATTTCCATGTATCACCTAGCCTTTGCGTCAAACAAAATCAAAATTTTAATGACAGGTTTGACATATTTAAACAAATGTCACTGACATGCAGCAATTATATTAAAATTAATAATGGAACCGTGTTAATGAGAATATAATAGTGAAATATTTTATTAAGGTTTGTAAAAATAATATAATTTCCATCATACATAAATGTTAGATGTACGGGGTGATCTGATTTAAATTTGCTAATTGGTATTTTTGCAGCATTATAAAATAAAATAAATTTACAACTACACATTTACGAAATGGATTATGTACGGCGAAGAATTTACAAAGATTGCGTTTTAGAGCACCTAGAAGATGATGCTGATTTTTATAAGAATGTACGTGTGTGACGATTTTTCCTTAAAGCCTATTAAAATATGATCCAAAACTTCTCAAATTTGGTATTTAAAACTCATATATAATTTGAAACAACATATTAGATTTTAACCATATATGATAAATCGGATGTAGTACTTAATTTGGAGCTCTAACAAATTTTTGAGGAAAAACAATAAAACAATCCAAAATTTCGTATTACAGACTTTTCTATTTATTGGACAACAAATTAGATTTTATTTACAAACGATTAACCGGAAATGATACTTTACTTAAAGATCACTGCTATTTTAAACATGGAATTGGCGGGAGGTCATGTGTTGGCTACATCAGATTTTTTTATTTAATATTTTTGAAGAGAAGGTAAAAACTTGCTACCCATATTTTTTCTTTTGACAAAATTTTTATTAATTAGCAAAAAAAAATAATGAAATTTGATTATTTGAATTCCCGCCATGTATGACGTAGAATTACGCCGCACCAATGAATAGTCGTAAAGCCACAGCGTGGTGCCGTCCCATAGTAATGGTATGTTTGTGCGGGTAATGTAGATCACCTGTTTGACGTTTCAATAATAGTTTGGAGGTTAGTATTTTAGTTTATCTTTTTGGCATCGATATTTTAAATTACAAGTAACTACCTATGTGTTTATTTATAAAGTAATTAATGTATTTGAGAAACCAGAGAGAGAGAAAAATGAACTAATGTCAAATTCAAATTAAAACTTTCTCGCGCGTCATGCCATCTATTGATAACATTCTTAAACATGCTTCCCCTCCCCAGTTAAATATAAAGACGTCACAGAAACTTTTCTTTCTTAATTTAGTAAAAAATAAATAATTATTTTAAAATAAAATTTATATTTTTATATATGTTTTCAATATAACTTTACGTATATAGGGACAGAAATCGGATTTTCAGTACCACGCAAGTAGCCCATTACAAAAGTATGACTTTTATATGTTACAATGTTTACAGGTATAAACGTAATGTCAAATAATTCAATCGGTGATTCTTAAGAATTTTACCATAGTCTAGTTTCTTATAAGTTTGATTTTACGGTACATTAAACTTTGTTACATCTAGAAAAGTTAGAAGTAAATCACTTTTTACAATGATCGAATTATCTATTCCACTAACTATAAAAAGTAAAATAAAAATGTAAAGCAATCTTTCGATAGAATAAAAAGTTATCTCCATAGAATTACTTTTATATACTTTTACAAGATAGTTGGCGCATTAAAGCGCTGAGACTGTGCATATTCTCATCGGATTTGTGTGTAATCGTAAAAATGCCAATTCGAGTGGCTGTCCGTAATAAAAACAGTAAATAGTGATCCTTTGTCACACAAGTTATGTTCCTCGACAATCTCGTGTAGCGTGAAATCATATACGAGAATAAGAGTCTATGCATTATGGGGTCTTACATCTTACAATCAAACTTCATCTAAACTGAAAGAGGGATGCATTCGGGCTGGGCCGGATCGGGCTTTGAGGTTTGGATCGACTCGGCCCGAAAATAAAAATTGCCGGCCCGACTCGAGGATCGATTCGACAAAAAATTAGCTGGCCCGGCTCGAAAATTGACTCGAAATCAGATCGGGCGAGGCGAAATTTTTAACTTTTTTCGTGTCAAACTTAAAGAAAAAACTCTACATCCTTATAACGTTCAACATAAGTTGTTAAAAAAGAGACTTCTAGTGTAAGTTTGTTATAAAAATTACAGACCTACGAGTATTTAACACTTTGTTTACCAAAGGCATTCGAAAATTTAAACAACTTTTTCACAAATTTTATGCAAAAAATATCATTTACATAATCATTTTTTATCTAACTTTGTTTCTGCCCAAGAATAAGACAAGAAATCATTATGGTAGGAACAAAAATCACTTTTAAGTATACGAGTCGTAACAATAATCAACATCACAATAGCATTATTATGCTTTAATGAATAACTTTAAATTCTTGAAGTAAAATAACATATTTTTTTATTAAGATGTGAAGTATGTTGTTAGTAAATCAATTTGATCCTTTTAACTCTATCCATTTTCATTAAAATATTAAGGAAACTGTGCATTTCACTGAACTATAAGATTTTTCGGGCCGGGCCAAAATCAAAAGTCCGACTCGCCTCAACTTTTGCAAATGATTAGCCCGATTCGGCCCAATAAAAAAGTATCTTTTGGCCCGGTTCCAGAAAGTATTTATTATTATTAGTTAAAGAAATAATAATTATATTTATGTCTTACTAGTATGTTATTGTTTTATAACAACCTCAACATTAGATCCGTTATTGAGTAAATAATGCCCTAGGGCGTATTAAGTTGCTATGGTAATGTTGACAACAAACTGAGGTTAATAATACTGATACTAACATAAAGTGCAGTTAAGGTTAAGAAGCATTGTTAATTGTAGTCGTTTATAAACATATTTGTTTCATTCATTGCTCGTCCATATTGACAGAAAAATACCACAAGAAATATATTTTTTGTTTGAAAAAATGCTTTGTTTACAGAAACAAAATATTACCTAGATACCGCATTCACAGGCTACTTTGTAAGTTGTATTAAAATTTTATGATTTATTATTTTTGTTTGATAAATGCTAGTCAGACAAAATGTTTATTAAGAATTTGTAGTAAGACATAAAACGTTGAAGGCACCACGGGTGTTAAACGACAATAATGCCTTCGGTCAACGTACTCGCCTCGGGCCAGAGGCCCTCGACAGTACACTGTTGACCTCAGGCATTATTGTCCTTATAACAACCCTTGGTACCTTAATTACTATAATATTCTTTGATGTTTATATGTATATTAATTAGTTGAATTTGTTCGTAAACAGTGGAGTCCGCTAATAACTGAGGTATAAACTGATCTTTTTCAGCATTTATAAAAATATATACTTTCTAGTCAAAGTTAACATTGAGAGTCCATCTCCAACATATGCTTTATTTTCATTACAAACACATGGCATTAAAATTTAAACAATTAAGTGATTTTTTGTTTACTGTTGTTTTATTATGTTCTGCATTCATATATTTTAAAACAGACTTCAGATTTCAAAATGGCAATAATAGAATGCTTCAAAGGAATAAGAATTGGGAATTGAGTAGATTTATCACATATAATGGGTGATCCAATTTGAGTTTCTTATGTTTGCAGCCCTATAAATCAGACAGCTGTCAATAAGCACGCGTTTTCAAAAATATCAAAAAATGTCAAAATGTGTGATCCAATTTGAGTTTCTTATGTTTGCAGCACTATAAATCAGACAGCTGTCAATAAGCACGTGTTTTCAAAAATATCAAATGTCAAATATTAGTTTACAACTACAAATTTACGAAATGGATCATGTACAGCGAAGAATTTACACGGATTGCGTTTTAAAGCACCAGGAATTTGATGCTGATTTTTCAAGGAAAATCTTCTTCTCTGATGAGACACATTTCCACCTATCTGGATATGTTTATAAGCAAAATTGTCCAAAAAGTTACTGTTTGGTGCGCAATGTGGTCAGGCAGCGTCATTGGACCTTACTTTTTTGAAAACGATGCTGGTCGAAATGTAACAATCGATGGTGAGTGCTATAGGCGCAAGATAACCGATTATTGACGTCTACTGGCCGCCAAGATCATACGACTTAACGCCGTTGGATTTTTTTTTTTGGGTTACGCTAAAAGTCGTGTTTACAACAAACCCAAAACGTTGGAGCATCTAAAAAACAACATCCGGCAAGTTATAGCCAAGATACCACCCGAAATGTACTTCGAAAGGATCTACTGCTACAGAAGGCTATTTAATTGATATTATTTTTCATAATTAATGAAATACATAACATTTTCGACTAATAAAAAAATTCGAAGATTTCCTTAAATTTATGTGGTTCTTTTTTTAAAAAAGAGTTCGAAAACACTAATTGGATCCCCCATTATTAATACGAGTTTAATGGCATGTATATATGGAATATTTTAAAAGCAATTATTTTTTAAAAAACTGATAGTCTATGTTAAACCGTTTTAAAGTTTAATTTGAATATAAATGACTTTTTCTAATTTATTACTATAGTGGTAGACACTATTAAAGGTTACGTTCTTAAAGGGTAGCGAAAGTTGAAAGTAATAGGTACAGAGATACTGCGTCAGACGCATTTAGGGTAGAAAGTCATTTTAATAAATATAATGCCTGTTTCATATTTGTCAATTTTTCCGTCAATTTTAAGAACTTGGCCAAATTCAATAAATTGAACATAAAATTGTAATTTATGGAGATAAATTAACCAAACCAGAATCAGAAAATTACTCACAAACATTTATTTCAAAAATCACCAACACCTAAATGTGTCATCTGCGACACCACAATTACAGTAAAACACGTACTGAGAGAATGCATGAAATTCCAATAACAAAGAGCAAACCACAACATCCCAAGCAACATCAAAGAGGTTCTCCTGAATGACCAGGCGGAAATAACTGTACAGTTCGTAAAAAAAATAATCTACAGAATTTTCCAGATTTAAACGGGATAACTTTTCTTCTTGGAGCAGCACTACTTTAATAAATCAACTTCATATCGAGATATCAAATATTATTTAATTAAGTTGTGATATACTAATTAAATTAATTATAAATAATTTGGTTATTACTTAATTTCAATACAAAATTTAGCTTGCTTGAGTGCACTGATGTCAGGGCAAAATCGATAATTATCGATGAATTCAAACTAATTTATTATTTACAATAAAGTAAGAACATATCATAATCTACAATTTTTTATAACATTTGTTTAAAATGTCTATCCGCAGCACAGAAACAGACACGATAACGATTTGCATTGGTTGCTGCGTGACATTGTTCGGGAGATATAGTTTCGCAAACTTGATAAGTTTTCTGCGTAGTGTCTAAATTATCTATCGGTTCATCATAAACTCTTTCCTTTATGGCACCCCAAGAAAAAATCTAAAGGCGTTAGATCGGGCTTATTTACTATTTATGTAAAAACAAGACATTTTGTTCTATCACATGCAAACAAAATTTGTATTGAAATTAAGTAATAACCAAATAATTTATAATTGAGTTAACTATTATGTCAAATCTTAATAAGATAATATTTGATATCTCATTATGAAGTTGATTTATTAATGTAGCGCTGCTTCAATAAGAAAAACTTGAAAATCTCTGAAACAAAGCATTTACGGACATTTGCTCACCTTATATTTATATTATATCCATGGTTTAAATTATGTCGTTTAAATTTGAGACAGCCTATATATATATATATATATATATATATATATATATATATATATATATATGTAAATTTTAAAACGGGTCATAGGGCTATAACATAGAAAAACAGTTTTTCAGCCGCCAAAAGTTTCTATATTAATTTATTGAAAGAAGGGTTAGTGTATATTATAAAGAAAAAAATTATGAATTTTTTGATACCAAACACATTACATTTCTGTTTCATATAAAGCAAGAAAATAAATTTAGAAATATGCACAATTAAGAAAAAATATCAATAGTTGATTTTTTAAAGTAGTGCTGCTCCAAGAAGAAAAGTTATGCCGTTTAAATCTGGAAAATTCTGTAGATTTTTTTTTTTACGAACTGTACAGTTATATCCGCCTGGTCATTCAGGAGAACCTCTTTGATGTTGCTTGGGATGTTGTGGTTTGCTCTTTGTTATTGGAATTTCGTACATTCTCTCTTTTGAAATAAATGTTTGTAAGTAATTTTAGTATTAAATGTCTTGTTATTTTAATTTTTCATTCCTTGTTTCGCTAATTTTTCAGGATATCATATTTCATTTCTCTAAATTTGTTGTCAGTAATATCTATTTCTTCTTCGCGGTTTTCTTTCAAATTTGCTCTGATGATGCTCTTTATGTTTTCCGTAGATTCTGGTTTGGTTAATTTATCTCCATAAATTACAATTTATTGAATTTAGCCAAGTTCTTAAAATTGACGGAAAAATTGACAAATATGAAACAGGCATTATATTTATGAAAATGACCACCCTAAAAGCGTCTGGCACAGTATATCTATACCTATTACTTTCAAGTTTCGCTAGCCTTTTAGAACGTAACATTGAAATTTAAAACGGTTTAACTGAGACTGCATCAGTTTTTTAAAAATAATTGTTTTTAAAATATTCCATATATACAAGCCATTAAACTCGTGTTAATAATAGGGGATCCAATTAGGGTTTTCGAACTTTTTTTTAAAAAAAGAACCACATCAATTTAAGGAAATCTTCGAATTTTTTTATTAGTCGAAAATGTTATGTATTTCATTAATTATGAAAAATAATGTCAATTAAATGGCCTTTTGCAGTTGCCGATCCTTTTGAAGTAATTTTCGAAAACTTTTTCGTATATTTCGGGTGGTATCTTGGCTATAACTTGCCGGATGTTGCTTTTTAGGTGCTCCATCATTTTGGGTTTGTTGTAGACACGACTTTTAGCGTAACAAAGAAAAAAAAAAAAAAAATCCAACGGCGTTAAGTCGTATGATCTTGGAGGCCAGTTGACGTCAATAATCGGTTATCTTGCGCCTATAGCACTCACCATCGATTGTTACAGTTCGACCAGCATCGCTTTAAAAAAAGTAAGTCCAATGACGCCGCCTGACCACATTGCGCAGCAAACAGTAACTTTTTGGACAATTTTGCTTTTGAACATATCCAGATAGGTGGAAATGTGCCTTATTAGAGGAGAAGGAACGCAATCTGTGTAAATTCTTCGCTGTACATGATTAATTTCGTAAATGTGTAGTTGTAAACTAATATTTGACATTTTTTGATATTTTTGAAAACACATGCTTACTGACAGCTGTCTGATTTATAGTGCTGCAAACATAAGAAACTCAAATTGGATCACCCATTTTGAAATTTTTTGATATTTTTGAAAACACGTGCGTATTTACAGCTGTCTGATTTATAGTGCTGCAAACATAAGAAACTCAAATTGGATCACCCATTATATGTGATAAATCTACTCAATTCCCAATTCTTATTCCTTTGAAGCATTCTGTTATTGCCTTCTTTTAAATCTGAAGTCTGTTTTAAAATATATGAATGCAGATGATAAAACAACAGTAAACAAAAAATCACTTGTATATAAAATAAATTAGGCGATAAGGAATATTATTGTAAATGATTGTAAAAATAAATCTATAAAACGAAGGTCATTCAACACGTACAGTGTTGCTAATTGTCAAATCCTTTACTGTACATTTCGACTTCTACCTATATTAATCAATTTTAAATAATACCGTCAAATTTATTAAATATGACTGCCAATACATTTTCGGCTTAATCAATATATTGGCAACACTGATATTGATAATAACCCTGAACTAGCCGTGTCAAGTCGTTCACATATGGTTCTAGTAGTTGTTGATACCGGTGTTCGAAGCTCGCTCGTGCTACCAGCCAATTATTTTAAACTTTTTACCTCCCGGTATCCTTAGATAAGGGAGGTATAGGGATAGTGCTAAAAATCGTATATAGGGATTTTAGTGGATAAACACGTCTTGATGACCTCGGAATCCGATTTTAACACTTTTACAATGATGTCTGTGGGTATGTATGTGTACGTGTGTGTCTGTGATGATCGTGTAGGCGCGATTATTTTAATATTATCAATCAGAAAATTTTGAAATTTTGTATACCCATTCTATATTAATGCGGGAAGAGCTCATTAGTTTTTAGTGTATATCGGATAAGCGGAAGTATCACTTGTAGAGACTTTTAACGTTTTTCTTGACAAAATACATTGAATATAATTTTTCAGCAACTTTTACCAATAAAAATTGAATATAATGGTACAATCTTCAATTCCACAATAATAGCATTAAGTAAATAACTTTAAATACTTTAAATATATATTTATAAAATAATAATTTTTTTACATCATCTTGCCTATGCGCCAAACAAAAACATAATACTTTAATAACAGTTTTACATATTTCAACAAATGTCACATCAAGGAAGCAATTACATTAAAATTGTTAATGAAACCGTGCTAAGGAGAATATAGTTGTAATATATTTGATTCTAATGAAATTAAGGTTTGTAAAAATAATATATTTTCCATCATACATAAATATTAGGTGTACTATTGAAAGCTTTATTGTCTTCCAGGGTACGGCTCTGAAAAGACTTTGCGTAAAGATACGAATACTATTTTGTTTTTTTTTTTAAATTTTCTATTAGTTTTGTTATATTTGTGAAATTATTTGTTGTATGACATATTTGTTAAATGTAAAATAATGATTGTTATGAGTGAATGAAAAAATGTTGCACGATAATGATTGCTATATTTATAATGCGGGAGGTTATGGGCTGGCCACATCAGATTTTTTTAGTGTAAAATATTATTCTAAACAATATTTTATTCTTATAGTTTTTCTCTAAAAATTACAGAATTAATTTCCGCGCATATTTAAAATTCCATGTTAAACTTTTATGTTCCGGTTTTCGGTGACATCTTATATATTTAACAGCACTATTTATGTGTTTTTATAGAATAAATTTGGAATACATGAAGGTGATGTGCTGGCCACAAATTCGGTTTCTAAATTTAGGTACTTCTTTTGTTCTAAAAATGTGCTATAATAAATAACTCCTATAAGACAATATGAAATATTCATTTCCGCGTATCTCATTTAATATCAGTAATGTTCTTTTTTTTCAAGAGATTTCTTTGTCATTTTCATTCTATGAATTAAACATTTCATTTTTGTTCACGGTTCACTAGAATGTCTTTTTCTTATTTTAACCTAGTTTCCATTGTGTTAAACTTCTTGGTTAAATGTAAAATCAATTTGAGTAAATCAAGTGCAACTTTAAATTGATTATCGTTCTCATTTATCCGTAAAATTTAAAGAAGCAAGTGTGGTAGAATATAATTTACAAAAAGAATGGAGGAAAAATTAGATTTACATCTATAAAATATAGCAGTTGGCTGGCAGAGTAAACCGCGTATATTAATTCTATGGGCGGGAAGAATTTGTCGAATGCATTCTGGCAGGATAATTTCTAAATTGTACCGTGCGAAGTTGTCCTGTTATTTGCACTTGATTACAGTCTGTTTTTAACTATAGACTATGTTTTAAAATTTACACAGAAAAAAAATCTGACGTGGCCAACAAAACCTCCCGCTATTTAATTTTTATTAATTTAAATACATACCTACGTATTTACTAGCGCTGCAAACTGTTCATAAACATAAAACATAAACATAAAACTATTGCTTTATTTACTATTTTCTTTTTAAAATGTCACCATTATTAATTTGAAGTGATTAGTTTTTTGACAGTGACTGTCAGTTACATTCATTTAAAATATGAACTGTGTAATAAAGGAATTGTGTTTATTTTAAGCTTCGGGACTTATAAAAAAAATCTGATGTGGCCAACACAACACCTCCCGCTATTTAATTTTTATTAATTTAAATACATACCTACGTATTTAATAACGCTGCAAACTGTTCCATTGCAAAAAACGATTGCTTTATTTACTATTTTCTTTTTAAAATGTCACTGTTATTAATTTGAAGTGATTAGTTTTTTGACAATGACATTTACTGTCAGTTACATTCATTTGAAATATGAACTGTGTAACAAAGGAATTGTGTTTGTCTTAGGCTTCGGGACTAATAAAAAAAAATATATTTTTAAATTTATCTGTAATATATTTCGAAAAAATATTTAAAAAAAAAAAAATAGAAAATAAAATAATTCAATAATCTTCAATTTGGCATTTAATGGTATTTTTTGAAGACAAACCATTATGAGCTTCAGATAAAGAGCCATTTCCGGTCATCCGATTTATACCAAAATCTAATGGCTTCTTTTCATATTAGAATAGGATAGAAATCCAAAGTTTCAGAATTATGTCAATGATAGTATTTGAGTTAGAGCGGAGACTAAATCCCTACACATACACACACACACACACATACATACACAGCTACACACACATACACACATACAGACATCATCGTGAAAATGTTAAAATTGGATTCTAGGGACCTTAAAAGTGGTCATTTACTAAAATCTCGATATGTGATTTTTAACACGATCCCTATACCTCCCTTACCAAGGGTAGCGGGAGGTAAAAATGATTTTGAAATTTATCTGTAGAATGTATAGAAAAAGTATTAATGTATTCCTGTAGAAAATTCAATAGTCTTTAATTTTCATAATGACAAAATGCGAAAAAATGGCATTTAATGGTATTTTTTGAAGAAAAACCATTATGAGCTTTAGGTAAAGTGCCATTTCCGGTTATCCAATTTACACCAAAATCTAATGGCCTCTTTTCATATTAGAATAGGGTATAAATAAAAGGTTTAAGAATTTTCTGAATGATGGTATTTGAGTTAGAGCGAAGACAAAATTCTTACACATACGCACACACATACACACATACAGATATCATCGTGAAAATATTAAAATTAGATTCTAGAGACCTTAAAACGTGGTCATTTACTAAAATCTCGATATGTGATTTTTACCACGATCCCTATACCTCCCTTACCAAGGGTAGCGGGTGGTAAAAACTCATGTAGCCCGCATAATACCATCCATTAATTCTATGAATTTTGTGCAAATTCCATGCCAAAAGTTCCTTAGAAAAGATTTCACACATCCAGTAAAATTGTAACACGAACATATTCTATGTTCCACAAATTACGTACCGAGAGCTCGTTGGAAATCATTCTATAAATCCAATAAAATTGCAACACGAACATACACTATATAAATTATATAATAATATATCAGCTGTTTCCACGATTATAGCAAAGCTAGCTGATGTATGAAAGTTAATCTCTTTATAATTCTTTCACTCTATGCATTGAATATGAAGGAAAATGTATAATCAAACCCTATAGACAATGAGATATTCTTTCTTATTGATAATCACATAAATGTAAAAAAAATTATATTTAACTTCATTTTTTCAAGAAAAAATGTAAAGAAGAGGAATACGAAAGAATTATAAATTTTAGAAATGTAGTATTGGAGTTATTGTCGGACAAAAATTTGTCACACACACATACAGACAAATTTACAAATCTTACTTTAGTATTTTAACTAATCCGAAATAGATAATAAATATTTTGTCAATTTAAATATGCAAGTTTCGTTAATTACTTATTTTTTAATTTACTATATTTTGGCTATACAATTTTTACCTTCCGTTACCTTTAGGTAAGGAAGGTATTGTCTTTGGTCAAAAAATTCATTGGTGAGTTTTTAATGAATAAGCACGTTTTAGGGCCCCTGGAATACGAATTTACTATTTTTAAGATGATGTGTGTGTGTATGTGTGTGTGTGTTTGTGTGTGTGTGTGTTGTGAGATTTTATACCATACATTATATCATCGTCAGATATAGTTCAAATTATTGTAGTATCTATATTATTATGAACTGTTATTTCTTGAACGGGTAAATTTATATTTGTTATTGACTGCGCATAGAACACCTCCACCAGCTTTTTTTTTACCACTTCTAAATAAATTTCTGTTGGTTCTTTGTACGGTGTAAAATGAAGAAAATAATTCAGTATTAAAACATTATCATTCAGCCAGGTCTCAGCGAAACAAATTAAATTGAATTTATATTAACAGCAATTATTACAATACGTATTATTTTTGATATTTGATAGTCTAACATTTTGGTTTAATAAATTCATAATCTTGAAATGATCATTTTGAATAATATAAAAGAGTGAATAAAATTTTACATTGCAGCGTTCGATCAGCATATAATTGTGAAAAAGAACAAAAAGAAAAAAAAATCCATTCACTCATAACAATAACAATGTTTATTTTCATTTAACAAATATATCATACACAAAATAAATTTCACAAATATAGATAAATCTAATAGAAAAACTTAACAAAAATCAAAATAGTACTCGTATCTTTAGAGCCGTACCCTGGAAGACAAAGAAACAGAAAAAAAATACAGAACATAAACTAAAAAATTACAAAGAAACAAATCAATAGTACATTTAATATTTATATATGATGGGAAATTATATGATTTTTACAAACCTTAATTTCATTATAATCAAATATATTACAACTATATTCTCTTTAACACGGTTTCATTATTAATTTTAATGTAATTACTTCCTGACAGTGACATTTGTTTAAATATGTTAAAATTATTATTAAAATATTATGTTTTTTTGCGCATAGGCAAGATTTTGTATAAAAATAAATTATTTTATGGGGTCTCGTGGCCACGTGCCTGAGTGTCTGGTCGCGAACCTGGGGGAACCGGGTTCGATCCCGACTGACGCCAAATATTTCCAATTTTAAATGGCACAAAAGTGACCCCTGTGGTGCACTCTCCACGCCAGCTATGAGTGCCCGTGAGGTGACGCCTGGTAAGCGCCCACACGGTAAAATATATCGTCATCATTACCGATGTCTACATGTGTTGTAGATACTGGCACACCCAGAAATGGGTAATATGCCGTGATGATATATTTATTTATTTATTTATATTTTATAAATATATATTTAAAGTACATATTTAAAGTTATTTACTTAATGCTGGTATTGTGGAATTGGTTATTGTAACATTATATTCAATTTTTATTAATAAAAGTTGTTAAAATTCTCTATAACTGATACGTCCGGTTATCCGATATACACTAAAAACTAATGAGCTTTTCCCGCATTAGTATAGAATGGGTATGCAAAATTTCAAAATTTTCTGATTGATAGTATTTGAGTAATCGTGTCCACACACATACAGGGTGTCCGATGGCAAATTTCCTTTTTAAATTTGATAACTCGAAATGAGACTGCGCGGCATTTAAAAGTGTGTGCTCGTGATGATCAACCTTTTGGGAAATCAGTTGGTATGGATTGATTCAAGGTTGAAGATCGCGCTCTTTGCGTTACAATTACAAAAACAACAATTCTGTGATCGCCGAGCGGAGATTAGTTAATATAACTACCGGAGATTTTCTTGCGGATTATTATCACACCAATATCGACAGTTTTGCTTGTTTACATAATCTTATTTTAAGATATCTTGAGAAGTAGATTTTGATAAATATAGCGCAGCTGCATGTTTACGAATCGAATGGTACGGATGAGTCATAAGAGCCTCTTGTACTCACTCACAGGTTTTTGCTGTTCTGATTGCCTTATGGGGGCCTATTCCCTTTCTCGGCATTGTCTCGTCAAATTTCTTCACCCAACTCTTAATTAATTTCACTTATGGAGCACGATTAATGTATCGTAAGCCATGATGAGCCGAGAAAAATCTCCGCGCGCCGATCAAAGAATTGATATTTTTGTAATAGGGCACACAAAGAACACGATCTTCACCCGTGAATGCAGTGTTATGGGACCTATATTTAATAATTAGTGGGTGTGTAGAGGTTAAAAATGACGAAAAAATACGGTTACCAGTCGTGAAGAAGAAAAGTAGTGAAAGAATAAAGAATGTTTGTAGTTAGTCGCAGCGAATATTATGCAAAGAAGTATTTTAATAAAAGAAGAAAAGAAGACTGGAAGCAGTACGTAAGAAGCTGAAGAGTTGGCGAAGTGAAGGAGAAAGACGTGGAAGTCTAGGAGAAGAAAGAAAGAGACTCAATATACAACCACACATTCTAAACCACCTTATTTATTAAGGGTATATTCCAAAAATAACAAATTTTAACCGTGGTTAACCAAAAGTGTTCCAATAATATCAAATGGTAAAAATTGTACATTTATGAAACATGGTTTCGGTTAAAATGGTTGCAACCGAAGCGCACCAACGCAACCATGAATTTTCCTCGGTTTTGCCGGTTAACATCTTCTGTCCTTTTTCATAAGATGTCAGATTTTATAGGTTAGTGTGGTTAAATACTATTTATTGACTCTTTGATGTTTGCAACTATTTTCTACAGTTTACATTGTACGTATTTTAATTTTACACTCCATAATTTAGGATTATGAAAGACGATAGACGTAATGTTTTGAAAGAAAATTTTAGGGTTTCCGCGAATGAAACCGAACTGTTTCAATAATAATAGTCACGTGACTAGAACCAGTCGGTAACCGAAACCATGGTTTTGGTTATTATATTTTATTTTTGGAATATACCCTAAGATAAGTTATAGCATTGTACATTATATTGTTCTTGTATGTACAGATGTTCAGTTGACTTTTTATAATAATAAGGGTGTGTTCCAACTGTCTTGTTTCTACAATAAATGTATAAAACCACCTTATTTATTAAGATAAGTTATAGGATTGTATATTATATTTTAAGTTCTTGTATGTACACATGTTCAGTTGACTTTTTATAATAATAAGGGTGTGTTCCAACTGTCTTGTTTGTACAATAAATGTATAAATATGAAGTTAAGTGCATCTAATATTATAACTTCAAACTACAAGTACGATTAATAATTCAAAATTATATACAATAGGCATTGTACAGGCACTCCAAAATTAGTAATATACAAAAGTCGTGTAAGTACTTACAATCAGAGCTGGGCAAGTTACTTTTAAAATGTAACTAGTTACAGTTACAGTTACTTCCAAAAAAAAGTAACTAAGTTACTTAAGTTCCAGTTACTTTGGCGAAAGAACTAAGTTATTTACTAGTTACTTGTTAAAAGTAACTTAGTTACCTTGAGTTACTTTCTAACTACTTTTAATGGAGTGAAGTGTAGACTTAGACTGTTGACTTAGTTATTGTGTAGTATACAAATCAGGGAGTTTTTGCACTAACTACGTTAACCTAAATTTTAACGTTATTGCTTGGCAACACCCAATCAGATTATTATTGTTAATGTTAACGGACCTAGAGGGCTTTATTACCGCCTAGGCCCACGAGGCCACGGCCTAGGGCCCGCTTGGACAAGGGGCCCGCAGGGCCCGGTTGCTGTGAATTTTTTTTTAATTTATTAATTTATTTTTCAATTTTGATTTCTTTTACCAAGATATAAAGAATCTACTTTCTTTCTAACATGACATGACCATTATAATGTATAAAACATGCAAACATTATTTCCTAGACTTATTAGTGGATAATGATTAATTTTTACTTTGACTAACTTAAGTTACATTCTAATTTCCGAGTAACTTTAAGTAACTGTAACAATGTTCTTCAGTATTATTAGTTTAATTTGTAATTAATTTTAGTAAATAAATAATTCGGCAAAAGTCATTAATCTAAATTTTGTTGTTGTTGGTCATTATCAAAAACTAAATATTTAAAGTACTATTCGGAATTTTCTATAAAGCCATTGTATTTGCCGAGTTATTGTTATCTCATTGTTTAGCAAATATCATCGGTCTGGTTCTCATGGGTCATGAGAAGATGAGTCATCCTTCTGCATGGGCAAGGTTCATCCTCCCCTCGTGATGCTTCTGATGAACGCGCACTTGATTGGTGCGCTGACGTCAGAAATGACCAATAAGATTCCAGATTGGTGATGTAATGTCTAAACAATGGGATAACCAGGGAGGAATCGAGCGATCGAGGGATTTTAACGATCGGGAGTTAGATTTCAACCACTTTAGAAGTAACTTGTAATTGAGTGTGGTGTACAATTCGAAGTGTGAGTTGCGTCAGCTGTTCCTGAAGACATGAAAGTTCTATTATGTGAGTAATTTGATATTATTGTATGGTTCTCGTTATTTTTACCTATTTAGTTTATAGTACCTATTATTGTCACGTGTTTCGTTTTTATTATTATTAATTATAATACCTTTCATTGAAAGAAATTGTCTCATTACTTTTCCCCAATTTTCACTCTAAAGGTCTTGTGGGTTTCTTAGATCTCCTTGTGCGCGGGTAAGTTCAGACAAATATTATTCAAATAGCCAAATCCAAAGTCAAGTATTAACAACAGTGTAAACTGTTACAATTTGGTGGCATCACGGTGAGATAAGATCTTATTCCAGCTGCCTTGACCGCTAAAATTTTAAAAAATTATTCTTGATATTTTCAAAATTTTCTTAAATTGTAATCTTTTTATATTAAAAGGAAAATGAATTCGGGAATCCAAACAGATATGGGTGAAAATTCAGGGAATGCTGGGCTGTTATTATCTTGTTTTGGCCTCTGGAATAGAATACCCGAGTTTAGTGGGGAACCGCAGGAATCCGTTAAGCAATTTATTAGCATGCTAGAAGGTGTTAGCAAATTCGCACAATGGCCAGAAGATAAAACAGCAGAAATGGCAAAATTACATTTAAGAGGAAGAGCTAGTGTTTTTGTCAATTCAAGTTTGGAACTACAAAATAGTAATGATTGGAAATTATTAAAGAAAAAGCTTTTAGATCGTTTCGGACCACAATTAAAATCTTTTAATATTTCATCCCAGTTTATAAATTGCTATCAGTATAAAGGCGAGCGAGTAGAGGATTTTGCGGATAGATTAAGGGCGATAGGACAAAATTTGTTGGAGCCAACTGATACTGAGGCTGGAAAAGAGTACAGAGAAAAGTGTTTAGAAGCTCGGTTGGTAGAGCAATTTATTAATAATTGTCTACCTCATTTAAAAAGGGATTTACTTCTTGCCAGTCCATCTACGCTAGAGAAAGCTATCGAAATAGCTCGAAAATATGATGATGTAGAGACTCATCTACGTTATACAAATGGCTCGGTTTATGATGCCCTTAGCCCAGAAAATCTAGTCGCAACTATAAACTCGTGCGTAACGGACACTCTTAAAGAATTATTAGATAAAAATAAAGAGATCTTGCCATTGTCAAACACCGTAGCTGCGATAAACCAGAGGCCAATGCAAAATGATACCAAATCTCAAAATTTCAACTCTCCCTACCGTAGTAACTCAAATAGACCTCGTAATTTTCAAAACTGGTATGCAGCGGTGAGATGCGAAATTATTCCGGTAGTCAAGCTCGGTTTGAAAATTGCAATGAATTAGCAGAGATATTTTATCTAGTACAATGTTTAGAGGACGGTTTAGGCAAAATAATGAATACAATAGAATAAGATTTAACTCGGGTAGTCAGATCATAAAAGTTGTATGCATTTAGGAAATTGGCACTCCTACCCGTATGACAGCCAACGTATGTCTTAGGCTGGGAGATGCAGTAATGTTAACTAAATTTTGGATACGAATTCCTTCCAAGCTAAGACCTACGGTATATTAGTTAGTCGAGAGATAGAATAAGATTTATTAGGGATTCGTAAAAGTAGTAATAGATATAATTTTGTTTTGAGTTTATTTAGAGTTTAGTTACGTAATCAGTTACATTTAGTTAGAGAGTTAAATTAATTTGAGAACAAAAGGAGGAAATATTTTGAGACTAGATAGGTTTTCGAAGTTTATATTTAATCGATTAATTATTATTTATCTATGTATTGAGACACAAGATACTGCTTAGAACCGTTGTTACAGTTTACAATGTCAGAGTTGCTAGACGACGGCATCAGGGACCTTAATGCTGGATTGCAAGCAGAACTGCCCAGAAGAAAACGCCGAGCCTGCCATCCTCATGTAGAAGTAGTACAACGTCGTCCAAAAACGAGAAGCCGAGACAGCACTGACTGTGACGAAGCTTTCGGAGGATACCAATGCCTCAGAGGACGATCGCACGTATTCGAGAGTAGGTGAGATATGATGCAACTGAAGAAAGAGCTGCCGGGAGTGATTCTAGCGTGAGGGTCGCAGAATACAAGGTGCAAGCTACGGAAATTGATCATATCGTCACGAGGATGTAGTTCAGAAACGTGGAGCTGAAGCAGCACAGACTGAAATGAAGCCTACGGTGGACAAGTTTACGGAGTTGATGGCAACAGAAGTATGAAACCAGCAGGGAGTCTGCAGTAGTCTAGCAAAGGGGAACCTGGAGGCCGGATTCTGGTAACTTACGGTAGCCTATTGAATTAAGTTGTATTTTCCTTCAGAAAACATAACTTAGTTTAAGGGGAAAGGAGTTGTAACAATGTTCTTCAGTATTATTAGTTTAATTTGTAATTAATTTTAGTAAATAAATAATTCGGCAAAAGTCATTAATCTAAATTTTGTTGTTGTTGGTCATTATCAAAAACTAAATATTTAAAGTACTATTCGGAATTTTCTTATAACAGACATTGTATTTGCCGAATTATTATTATCTCGTTGTTTGGCAAACATCATCGGTCTGGTTCTCATGGGTCATGAGAATGTGAGTCATCTTGGTCGTGACAAGGGTTGTTTCTCTCGTGATGCTTCTGATGAACGCGATACTTGATTGGTGCGCTGACGTCAGAATTGACCAATAAGAATCCAGATTGGTGATGTAGTGTCAAACAATGGGATAATCATGGACAATAAATTGACGATCGAGATATTAGTCAGTTAGTTAGTCGGAGTAAGAAGCCGTTAGTTAGTCAAGATGTAAGTGTAAATATTCATAGTTGTGTAAGTTAACAATAATATTTTTAACAATGTAACGTTTTTCCGCTCTGTTTCTAAATTATTTTATAAAATTCTACTTGTTTTTATTTTTATTGTATTGTAATCGTATATTTTACTTATATTTTGTTAATACAGTTATTTAATAGAAAATCGTTTAATCATTATATCGCCTTGCTCTCCAAACAAATAAAATTATAGTTTATATCCAAATTCAAAATTAGGTTTTGGTTATTTACCGATAAATAACCTGGTGGCACGCTACCAATAATTTGGATTATTTATTAGTTGTTTTTAATTTAGATTCTCGCGTTTTCCCCTTTTTAAATAGTCCCGTTAATTTTAAATCTGATGTAGTGTTACATAACTTAAGTTACTCAAGTAACTAGTAACTAAAAACCGTAAAGTTACCAACTACTTTTCCGCAGCAAGTTAAGTTACAGTTACAGTTACCATACTTTAAAAAGTAACTAAGTTACGTTACAAGTTACGTAAAAGTAACTAGTTAGTAACTAAGTTACTAAAGTAACTAGTTACTGCCCAGCTCTGCTTACAATACAAATTATTACAGTATAGAATCAAAATGTGTTACTCTTTTAATAGAAACATCAATTTTGGCTAAAATGATATCATTAATCTACACCATAGAGTTATAAAATATATATACACATAGAGGGCGCCTAAACACTCAAAGCTGATGTCATGCGGGGTAAGCTTGTGTTTGTACGGCGGCCATCTTGGGAAGATCAAGTGTATATAAGCGTTCTCTGGTTATTTGATTATTTTACGTTAATAATCGATTTTAATTTGTGTTATTTGAATGTGAAACGTTTGTAATTACATGTCAACGACTTGTGCCTTCGGTTGTAATAACCGAATGTCCGTAAAAACTTTAAAACAAGAAAAAGAAAAGGAAAAAGCGATGACAATTCACAAGTAAGTATTATTTATTTATACATATTATTAATGTTTAGTTCATATAATTTATTGTATTTTTTTTACATATTTCATGTAAAAATATTAACTTATTTTTTGTAATAAATATGTTTGTACTTCGTATTTATTTGCATTGTAAACATCATAAATATATATTTTTATATGAAATTTCTAGCCTCAAATTATTTGCCTATTCGGTACCTAGTTTTTGTAAGTTTCTATCTCAATCATTACAATTGTCATAAAATTCGAACAATTTAATTTCTATAAAAAATATTTTATTAAAGTTTAATCGCAATACACTTCAAATTGAAGATTTTTACAATTTTTTGGTTCTTTCAAATTTAAATTTAATTAATTTTAATACATTTCTTACTGAATTAAAGCTTGCTAATTACAAATAGCTTCAATTTCTGTTACGTTATTGTATTTTTGTAACAAAACTGAAGAAAGCGCGCTTAAATACATTATAACGTTGATCGTCCCAAGATGGCGGCCACGAGATTCCCCTTCCGTCTCATGGCGACAAAAACTCTGTCCACATCTGTACTTTACGCTCTCTCTAGTCCTATTCTATACTCTAAGATCTACACATTTCTGTACCCAAATTTATTATTGGTAGTTTTCAGAAGTTGAAGTCTGTTTTAATTAGATCTTCTTTAATAGAGATTTTGGTACCAAGTTTTTGCGATTTTTTAGCATACACAGAAAAATATACTTACCTAATTCATTAGATAAATTACCGAAAATTGTAGGACATAAATAATGAAGCCAAAATATAGTAAAATTAAATAAAATACGTAATGAAAATAACTATTTACATATTTAAATTAACGATTTCTTACAAAATATTTATTACCTATTTCGGGCTAGTTAAAATGCTAAATTAAGATTTTTTTGTGCGTAGATGCACGAATTTTATACGAAATAAACTTCACTATTATAGAATGAGGTTTAGGGTGGTGACTAATGCCCGGTTTTTCAGTGGCCGTTTGAACTTCAGCTCAGTTGAACCTTGAACTTGAACCTGAACTATTTTTGTTTATAATGTGTATATTTGAACTAGTTCAGTTGAACTTCAAACAAATGTCATAATATTGAAGATGTGCTTATGCCCGGTTTTTCAGTCACGGTTTAAACCAAAAATTTGGTTCAAGTTCAGGTTCAGGGTTTAAAGTGTTTTTCAGTCTGGATTAAACCTTGAACTCAGCTCAAATTTGACATGAACGTGAACCGCCAACGTTTCTAGCTTAAGTATCGAATTTTTGGTTCAGTGGAATATTTTGACAGTAATTTGGTAATTCATATATTAATTTTGACATATTTTGCTGACATATTGATATCTTGTCATATATGTATTGGCGTTACAATAAGGTACCTGTTATAAATAGAATAATAATATGAAGAATGAAAATATTGTTAATTTTATCGAATACCTGGACCGAGATAGTATATCAAAAATGATACGACCTGGAATAATTCGGTTTGTTTAACGAGATGATTTTGATTATTTTGTAAGATATCGTTTAAAGAAATGAAGTTATATGCTAGTACCGCAAGGAATTGTACCAAATACGTTCTCGTACTAATTGTCAATAAAAACATATAAAATACATTAATATATTAATGAATATTCAAGAATTCAGCGGAGCCACCTGAACACATGTTACTTTTAACATTCGGTTTTTTGCTGTAATTCTTGTATTTTATTATCAATCAGAATGGTAGTTAAAACTTGAATAAAAAGACTACCACTAGTAGATTAAAAAAAAACTCTGTTTGTTTTACAAATTTTTATTTTGAGCCTTTCTTTTAATTTTCATACTTATTTTTAAATACTATAGAATTTGAACATCTATATTAATTAATTTGATTAGTAATTTCCTCCCAACACTTTTCTTTGCCCTTATAAAATATCTTTTCCGTCTTTCTACATTCTTTAATATCATATCCATCAAAATATCCAGTTCTTCAAGGTAAAAATTTGTAGCTTATAATTTCCATCAATATTTTCCATTTTTACTTCAAGAATAATACTTAAATATGACAGCGTGGAGTGACGGAATGTCAAAATGACATATTAATAATCAAAAAATTGAATAAGAGCGTAAATTACACAGCACATCTTCAATTTATTTGAAGTTCAACTGAACCAGTTCAAATATACACATTATAAACAAAAAATAGTTCAGGTTCAAGTTCAAGGTTCAACTGAGCTGAAGTTCAAACGGTCACTGAAAAACCGGGCATTAGTAATTTACGCTTTTATTCAATTTTTTGATCATTAATATGTCATTTTGGCACTCCGTCACTCCACGCTGACATATTTAAGTATTATTCTTGAAGTAAAAATGGAAAATATTGATGGCAATTATAAGAAAGCTACAATTTTTTACCCTGAAGAACTAGATATTTTGATGGATATGGTATTCAGGAATGTAGAAAGAAGGAAAGATATTTTATAAGGACAATGAAAAGTGTTGGGAAGAAATTACAAATCAAATTAATTAATATAGGTGTCGAAACTCTATTGTATTTAAAAAGAAGTATGAAAATTAAAAGAAAGGCTCAAAATAAAAATTTGTAAACGAAAAGTTTTTTTTAATCTACTAGTGGTAGTCTTCTTATTCAAGTTTTACCTACCATTTTAATTGATAAATTTCAAGAATTACAGTAAAAAATCAAATGTTAAAAGTAGCATGTGTTCAGGTGGCACCGTTGAATTCCTGAATATTCATTAATGTATTTTATATATTTTTATTAGCCAATTAGTACGAGAACGTATTTGGTACAATTCCTTGTGGTACTCGCATAACTTCATTTCTTTAATCGATATCTTACAAAATAATCAAAATCATCCCGTTAAACAAACCGTATTATTGTAGGTCGTATCATTTTTGGTATCCTATCTCGGTCCAGATATTCGATAAAATTAACAATATTTTCATTCTTCATATTATTATTCTATTTATAATAGGTATCTACCTTATTGTAACGCCAATACATATGACAAGCTATCAAAATGTCAATAAAATATGTCAAAATTAATAAATGAATTACCAAATTACTGTCAAAATATTCCACTGAACCAAAAATTCGATACTTAAGCTAGAAACGTTAGCGGTTCACTTTCATGTCAAATTTGAGCTGAGTTCAAGGTTTAAGCCAGACTGAAAAACACTTTAAACCCTGAACCCGAACTTGAACCAAATTTTTGGTTTAAACCGTGACTGAAAAACCGGGCATAAGGGAATCAGAAGCGGAAGTGAAATTGCATTTGCTAGTTCGATCCCAGAGGTCTATGTGATCCGGAGACACATTGAGAGATAGTTTTTCTTTGAAAATATTGGTCACAGTTTCATCGATGTTTTCATTCACTGCCTCTGGAACTCCGAAGATACGTACGCAGTTACGGCGGGAATACTGCCAAATTTTTCATCAACCCGCAGTATAACTTTAGCAAGTAGTTCATGTACGAATTCCATATCTATCTATAATTTTAAATATTTAATTAATGATAAAATAAGAAATATTAAATATACTGCCCAGAAAAAGTCTTCAGTAATGTTAGAGATTTTTGACACTGGCATTTATGTCAATTACAAACATTTTAATTTTTCAACTGATTTCTATAGGCTGATGGATTATTTTATATATTTATAATTCAGTCTATCGCTAAAACTATAGAAGATATAATAAAAATGCTCAATGTATTGAATAGAGAATTTTATATTCTTTAATATTTGTAATAAGATAAATTTCCAAAAAATATTATTTAAAAGATTTATTTTTAAAAAACTACTATTGCCGGTTGTCCAATTGGTACTAAAACCTTTTCAGCTCTTCCCATTAATGTCGGATTAAGGATTACGTAGTTAAATTAGGCTAGTCTTATAAAATTTGACAAACCGTCCCTCCAACATCCAGCCACACTTACACATACACACACACACACACACACACACACACATACATCATTGTAAAAATGTTAAAATCAGATACTAGGGACCTTAAAACGTGCTTATTCACTAAAATCTGGATATGCGATTTTTAGCATGATTCCAATACCTCTCTTAGCGAGAGAAATACAAGAAGCTCTTTGAGTGATGTGTCATAGCCTTTAAAATGATATGAATTTGCGTTCTGGATGAAATGGCACTGGGCAATAGAAGCGAGCGCCGAACAACCACCGCCAGCAGAGTGCGGTATGTTGGTGTGTCTGTTCCTACCTATTATCACGATATATCACTCTCGGAAGTGTCTGAATTTATTAGCCTTAATGTGGCAACGTAATATTTCACAGTGAATAATGGCTGCCTGTTATGAATTCACTTTCATCCGAAGCGCTGCGTTCTCGTTCTGCGTTGCGCTGCCTACAAGCAAAAACCAAGACTCCTATGCCAACTGTGCCCCTGCTTCTACAATCTCAAAAATTCATACTTCCACTAAACTAGAAATAGTATATTACATACGAGGTGGGAGATGTTTCATTACAGCCGAGGGCTTATGTATATTACCGAGAGGCGAAGCCTCGAGGAGAGATAATGCGCGAGGCTGTTATGAAACTCCCACCGAGGTTATGTATACTATTTTATTCACATCATCCTCAATTTAAATCAATAATTTTTAAAATAAATCAATGAATTATAACCTTTAATTTTATTAATATTTTGACAGCTGTCTTAAAATTTGTTTAGCATACTTAATTATGGGGATCTACGGCAATGTTGTTAGGCAACCCCTACATAAACATTTCCAACCCAAGAGATGGAAGTGAAATCTGTTATTTCCAACCCAAGATATTGTCATTAAAGTTAGGAATGACGTATTTTCCAACCTCCAAAAGGTTAGGAATATGTATATTACTATAATGATTGTGAATAAAATATATTTATGTGGTTTTGCTTCTTAAAATATCTAGGTTACTATTAGTGTTGAGGTTTAAACTGAATTATTCATTATTTATATTTAAATATAATTAGTAGGGTATTTAGAGTGCAGATTATTTACTTTTTAAATGAAAATATGTAGAAGTTATAGGAATCCAGTATTTATTATTAGCAGTTAGATAAATGGACGTTTCGTCCTCCTAACACAGAACATCATCAGCTACAATAATACATACATTAATATGTACTATTAAATAGTAAAACTGGTTAATATACCTTATACATATGTCTAGGTGGTAAAACTTAGAGCAAAATGTTATACATTTATTAAGATGAACATGTATCACGTTATTTTTACTATTTAATGGTGCTATTCTGTAACTTTGCTCTATAACACTGTAACTTTATACGCTCTGTAAGCTATAGAGCTCTATAAGATCACACCTTATAAAATAGTAAAATTACCTATTCTGTAACTCTGTATCAAGTCTGGCTATAGATTTGTTTTGGTTGTTATTCATATCAAACTGTCAAATATTCTATAACCATATTTTTTACAAGACGTTAAGGAATCATGTTTGTATAACTCCAATAATATGTAGGTATATATTTAATAATATTATTGAATTAAAGTTTATTGTCATATACATTTTGATTATTGTAATTGTAATTGTTGTTGCTGTTGTGATATAAATAAATAAAATAAATATACCATCACGGCATTTTGATGGGTGGGCCAGTCTACTTTATAGGAAGATATCGGTATTGAGGATGACATTTTCGTACCGTGCGGGCGTTTAAGATTCGTAATATTTTTGGCTTCGGTCGGGGTCGAACCCGGTTCCCCAAATTCGCGACCCGATACTCCGGCGCTACGAGACCCCAGTTATTGTTAATTATTAAGACATGTGTACTTATCTTCTATGATTAACATTTAATAACAAATATATTAAAAATGCTATTCTTTTATTTTCCATTTCAATATTTCGTTACGTTTCACAATATTTCTTTTAATATAAATATTTTTGACGTTTCAATATGTTCTGTAAATACTTTACAGTCAAGATTTTGGCGCTGTAAGATTTATAGAAATTTCTATAAGACTATAGCCCTTAACCTAGTTACAGAATAGCTATTTTCTTACATACTATAACGTCGGTTGTTTATAGAGCCTATAGAGCTTATGGAACGTTACAGAATAGCACCATAATTGTATATATTAATGTACGTATTATGGTAGCTTATGATGTTCGGCGTTAGCACGACGAAACGTCCTTTTAAGTAAATGCTAATAATAAATACTGAATTCCTATAATTTCTACATATTATCTTACGTGATATGATTATCATCGATGATATTTTCGAGTGGAACCGAGTCGCAGATTTCACGAGTCCGAAAGACTAGTGAAATATGCTGCTTCGGTTTCACGAGCAATATCTTCGATTATTAATCATATCACGAGCTTATATTTAATGAGAGAATATAATGGATTTTTGTTAAAATTAACTGTCAATGTTGTAAAAATATAAATAATGTGATTTCTTTATTTTTTTTTTTATCATCGCTATGATAAACATGTGACTAGGGAGATTCTGAATGATGATTGGCGGAAAACATGTCAAGTGACTAAAGAATTATATTCTCATTTAAATAATTTGGATCCTCCGACAAATTTATTTTTCTTATTACGAGAGTTGTACAATATTTATTGTCTCTAACATAGTAGGCTTTGAAATATTGCCTTCATAACAGCAGTTGTTTATTGTTTATCTGTCAAACGAAGTGCCAAATTTGATTATTCTAGTGTTAATAATTTACAAGGCTTCATACGATATCAGCAAAATGGGTACCCCAAATGTTGACGTCTGAACATAAGCGAGATATAGTCATCTCCTCAGAAGCCAGTTTGGCGTTGTTTAACCAAAATTCAAAGAGATTTTTGGCTCGCTCTGTTACACTTGATGAAACGTGGATTTACCACTTCGATCACGAGTCGAAATTTTAAAGTATGGAATGGCGACATCGAGGATCTTCTTCACCTCGCAAATTTAGGGTCCAGTTAGATTATGGCTACTGCATTTTCAGATGCTGAGGGAATTTTAATACGATATCGTTTACAGACTAATGTTTTTATATTAAATAGTAGTTTTGACAGATAATTTATATGAATGTCATTAAAAATTTTAATCTAATGTCAAAAAGTATTATTCTCGCCCCAGGCGCCCTTCGTTTTTATTTCGTTCATAATAGCAATGCTGTAAGAATTGAAGAAGGATACAAGTTAAATTATCAAGTAGTTACAGGTGCCATGTATCATCTAATTTTGTTCCTTTTGATATTCCAGAAGAAAAATTTATGATGTAAACAAAAATATTTCTAAATATATAATTAAAACTTCAAGAGACCTTTTAAGACCGCAAGTATACAAGATTGTTATTTTAAAGTAATCTAGTTTTTTATTATGTTTTGTATTTCAAGTAAATAAAGTATGGGCCAATGAGCCACATTTAAATAACGGCGCACAACCTTCGACGGGCTGCAGAAAATGATCAATTCACAAATTTAAATTTTATGTAAAAAAAGTAAATGAGAAAAGGATATACCTATACCCAAATGTATAAAATAAAAAGAGACGTAAGAAACGACTATCGTTTTCACATGCTTTGAGAGTGTCGACTAGAATTCACATTTTTTTCAGTCTAACACGACATCGTTTTCGGTTTTCATTATTTACGTGATCACATTTACACTTTAGTCCAGGCAACGAAGACCGAAAAGAGCCAAATAGCGGTTCATTTTTCATTAAAACTTGATTTTTAACAATAAAAATATTTTTTTTCTAATTTTTCATTTTTCCCCCTCTATATCTCGTTAAGTATTGATCCTAGCAAAAATGTGTATAGGACCTTTTCTGTAGAGAATTTTATGTAGATTAATCTAATACATAAATATTTTTTCGCTAGGGGCAGTAGTTTTCGAGTTATTAACAAAAAACTGAAAAAAGGGACCTTTAGAGACCCCTCCCCCCCTTAGCTCCACTCCCACCCATCAGTACTTTTAGTATTTTGTTAAGGACACCTTCCCCTATAACTGTGCCAAAATTGGCTTCTACATGAATTATTTCCGCTATTTTTCCTTCGTTGCCTGGACTACTTGTCAACAGTCGCAATATCGTTTTCACAATTATGTGATCCCACTCCAGTATTGTACAACATTAATTGCTAAAATTCATGGTTGCATTACAGAAAAGAGAAAAGGAAAATTTTCGTTTGGAATTCTATCTCATCAGGGCCACGCTCAAGGTCATAAAAGTCTTATTTCTATGAATGCAATTCACGATGCTAGTTTCAGACTAGTGTTATATCCACCGTATTCATAATTTTTATTTAGTTTTAAAGCTAAAGGAAAGAATACGAAGAAGAAATTTTAAAACCGACGAAGCAGTTATGGCAGCAGCAGCAGCAATTCAGAACTTCATCTGCGGTAAAGACTCCGAGGTTTTTAAAAAAGGTGTTACTATGTTAGAACATAGGTGAAATAAGTGTCTTATATATGTGTTTTATATATTAGGTACAATAAATATTGTACAACCCTATTTTAATTACCAATTTCTCTTTATTATATATTCACTTATGGAATCTCGAACACGGTGAATTCATGGAACACGAATGAGGCATGCTTTATGCGTCTTCATACATATAGGTTATTAATTAAAAAGCAGACGTTAGGCATTTAACATGAGAAATCAGGTTTTCCTTACGCACAACTTCCCATTTAATATAACACAAAAATGTATCAAATAAATGTTGTAGAGAATTAAATTCTACACATAAATCACATCATATTTTATTTTACATCTTTAGTATCCTGTAAAATCCAATTTGAAATTTTATAAATATTGTCCATTTATAGCGACAGCCATGGAATTTAAACAAAATTCCAAAGAAATGCATATCGTTTGAACTGTCAGAAATTCGATTTTCAAATAAAAATTATAGATAATTATATTCTACACCTAAATCACTAAAACGTTTCATTTTTTTACCTTCCGTCACCTTTAAGTAAGGAAGGTATTGTCTGGTCAAAAAATTCGGTGGTGAGTTTTTAATGAATAAGCACGTTTTAGGGTCCCTACAATACGAATATACCATTTTTAAGATGATGTCTGTATGTACTAATAATAATAATAATAATAATAATAATAATAATAAATTTTATTTCCAATAAGTCCAATGAACATGCGGAAAAATAACAAGAATAGAAATATGAAGTGAGTATACATAAACTTAACTACAAGTCTATATAATGAATATCTTAACTACTAATACATACAGTAAGATATGATTACAAATACTTATAATAAAATTAGGCAAGAGCATAAAATATAATATTTCAATGGAGAAACATATTTTTGTTACAGTTATCAATAAACTTTTGAACAAAATAATATTCTTTTTGCAATAAAATACTTTTTATTAATTTAATAGCCTTTTTAGGCGGCATTTCTTTTAAGGTGTTTGGCAACATATTTTAAAATTTTATACAAATATATTTAGTACTTGCTTCATACGATTTGTAATTATGGATTGGAATTTCTAATAACTGTCCATATTGTCTCGTGGTGTAAGAACCGGATACTTGCGGTTTAAAGCCTTTGAGATTATAAAGTGTGAATTTAACAATTTCCAATATGTAAAGAGATGTGAGAGTTAGGATACCCATTTCCGAAAATTTTCCTCTACAGGAATCAGTTGATCTAATTTTGCTCATTATTCTTATAGCGCGTTTTTGTGCTACAAATAATTCATTACATTCTGGGGAGTTACCCCAAAAAATAATACCGTAGTTTAGGATAGACTGAAAGTAAGCAAAATATACAGTTTTTAACGTGTTTAGATCTACGAGAGAAGAGAGTCGCCTAAGACAGAATACAGCTCGGTTTAATTTTTTAAGTAGAGATTGGCAGTGATTAAACTATTTGCAGTTTTTGCTTATAATAATTCCTAGACAGTTGATTTGATCTATTTTGCTAATGTGTTCCGGCTGCAAGTTGGTTTTAATATAAGAGAAAGAGAATTCAATTAAATTAGTTTTGCCCAGATTAAGAATTAAATTATTAGCCAGACACCAGTTCGCAAGAGCCGTAGAAAGATATGAAATTTTAGCACTTAAGACTTCTGTTTTTATGTCAGATATCACAAAGTTGGTGTCAGCGGCGTAAATAGTACATTTATGATAACAGCTAGATAGTGCACTAGGTAAATCATTTATATATATTAAGAATAAAAGAGGGCCTAGTATGGAACCTTGGGGGACACCTGCTTGCACGGTTCGCCAGCTCGAGAGAAATGTTTGAGTCGTCACTATTTTTACAGCTTGTTGTCGGCCTACTAAATACGAGCGAAACCACTCAAGTGCAGTGCCACGTACCCCATAGTGTTCAAGTTTGTTCAGGAGGATATTATGGTTCACTTTATCAAATGCTTTCGATAAGTCACAAGCTAGACCGCGCACATTTTTTTTCTGATCAAGTTCATCAAAAACTGGTTGTAAAAAGTCATAAATTGCAGAGATCGTAGATTTACCGCGTAAGAAACCATGCTGTACTAGTTATTGCGCCTGTATAATTTAACCCTCAACTGGTATGGTGGGGTCAATATTGACCCCAGGAAATTTTCAGTGACAGTGTTTTAAGTTTGTAATTATGTTAGCTTCCTGGGATTCCGTGTATTCTCTACTCGCATAGTGAGGTTCGTAATGCTGCGTTATAAGTTTGTTTGCTACTTGACATATATCACTGAAGACGCATTGGGGTCTCCATTGACCCCAAGATACCAGTTACGTTGTTTTAAAAATGTGGCGAAAAGCACTAACACAAGCGCAACTTCAATTTTTTGCCGAGAATATTGAAGACATTCCTGATTTGGAGAATGTAAAAAAGTGTTTTGTGGTACACACTTAAGTGAAAAAACATTATTGTGATAATTGTGATACAAACAAATAATGGTAGACAAAAAATTTGTACATAATTTTTCAATAAACTTGTACTACGTTAGTTTTTTTATTTATAAATAGAATCGGAGTTTTTTGTTAAATATATGTTCTTTGTAGATAGTGTGTTTAGAATAACGTGTTAATTTTATTTATTTTTAATATAATAATTTTTTTTAGCGCTTTTTACCTTCCGTCACCTATAGGTAAGGAAGGTATTGTCTTTGGTCAAAAAATTCGGTGGTGAGTTTTTAATGAATAAACACGTTTTAGGGTCCCTACAATACGAATATACCATTTTTAAGATGATGTCTGTATGTGTGTGTGTGTGTGTGTGTGTGTGTGTGTGTGTGTGTGTGTGTGTGTGTCCGTCTGTGTGTGTGTATCCGTGTGTGTGTGTGTGTGTCCGTGTGTGTGTGTGTCCGTGTGTGTGTGTGTCCGTGTGTGACAAATTTTTCTCCGACGATAACTCCAATACTACAATTCTAAAAATTATAATTCTTTCGTATTCCTCTTCTTTACATCCATAAGAAGAGTTGATTAGATTTTGGTTATAATTGATCCACCGGAAGTACCCTTATTTGAAGTTTTTAACAGTTTTTCTTAAAAAAACGCAGTTAAATATTATTTTTTGACATTTTGTTATTATACATATTAAAGAAAATACTCTTCTCTATACAGTTTGATTATACATTTTCCTTCATATTTAATAGATGTAAATTTAAAGCATTATAAAGAAATTAATTTTCAAAAATTAGTCAGCTTTGCTGTTTATCATGGAAACAGCTGACATAATTATTCCAAAAAATTTAATTGACAGATGTCAGTTGCAAGTGCAAAACCAAATATGGAAAAAAAGTATAGGCTCTAAAATTGGTATGTCATAGTGTTGCTCACAAGTGACACGCAGAGAAAGGCCAAAGAGAAGATGGAAGGACATTACTTAGTGTAGTTTATGTTATAATTTTATTGGATTTATAGAACCTTTTCAAATGAACTTTTGGTATGGAATTTCTAAAAAAATAGTATGTGTTTTTACATGATATTATATAGAATCTGTTCCAAGGACCTTTTGGTATGGGATTTGTACAAAATACATGGAATTGACGGAAGGTCTTGTGCTGGCCACAACAGATTTTTTAATTTTACTCTAATGGCATGTATGTCTGTGTTATTAAATTTATATAACCTATAAATACTTACGGATTTCAAAAATACCCTTTAAATTCCTATTAATAAGCAACACTTAAACATAAGCTAGGTACTTGAAATATTTAAACAAATTATTTTTTAAAAAAAATGATGGGGTCAATAAAGACCTCACAATACCGTGAGTGTCACCTAAAATCCACCATACCAGTTGAGGGTTAAAAACGAGATAAGTCTTTTATAAACCAGTTTTTCAAAAGTGGATAGTAGCGAAACGGGTCTATAGTTTTCAAGTAATTGTGGATCACTTTTTTTAAAAATAGGTATCACAATGGATTTTTTAAAGACACTCGGGAAAACACCATGTTCGATAGAGAGGTTGAACAAGTAGCACAAAATCGAAGATAAATGTGGAGCACAATTTTTAGTTAACGATGCAGATATGTTGTCGTGGCCACAGGATGTTGAAGTCTTCAAGGAGGAAATACAGTCGACTATTTCGAGTTGTGTTACTGGAGTCATAAAAATTGACATTGCAGATCTTCGTGTTTGTATTTGAACCTGAGTTGGTTGACATAGGTTATTTGTATTTCCAATATTCAAAAAAGTAATTGTTGAAGGTGTTGACAATAGATGCAGGATTCTGTATTAAAGTGGCATTATCGTTGACAAATAGTTCAATGTTTTTATTAGTGTTGCCTGTTTTATTAGATGATCCTGTCTCTCTTTTTACAATATCCCACGCTGTTTTAATTTTGTTGTCAGATAGGGTGAGTTCCTGTGACGTACTAATTTTTTTAGCTAATCTTATTACATTTCTAAATGTTGCACAGTACGTTTTGTGTTTTTATCAATGCTAACAATTTTCTTTTTTGCCTGGAGGATATTCTAATACCCTTTGTAATCTATGTTTTGGTAGAAGTGTGTTTTATTGTGGTTTTCATTGGAAAGGCTATATCAAAGTAATTTAAAATCTTATCCAAAAATAAACTGAATTTTTTGTCAACAGAAAATTTGTCAGCTGATAGTGTTTTCCAAGTTTCCTGTGATAGCAAAGATTTAAAATACTCAGTGTTACTTTTGTTAATAATTCTTTTGAGAGGTTTTTGTTCATTCGTGTGGTGGTGTGACGGTAGACTTAAAGTCGCTATTAATGACAGATGGTCGGAGAATCCAGGATCCATTACTTGTACCGTTATAGGCATATCACGGTCAGATATTACATTGTCTAAAGATGTTGATGATGTTTTCGTAATCCTGGTTGCTTGATTAATGTGCATAGTGAGGTTAAAACCATCACAGAGTGATAGGAATCTACGTTTGTCATTTGAGTTACTTAATAAATCTATATTATGATCAGTAGTAATAATAATTTTCGCGTTTATTTTGCTTATGGTATTAAGTATAATTTCCAGATTTTTTAGAAATATGTCAATATTTCCATCTGGAGTTCTGTATAGTGATAGCAGAATAAATTTATATTTGTAGATTTCAAACTTTGTAATGACAAATTCAATATGTTTCTTTACACGCATATTATTAAAAGTAGTTATGTTTTCAAAATGTATTTTTTTTTTCAAGTTCATTTTTTATAAAAATACATGTACCGCCATTTGACATTTGTGATCTATAGAACGAATTCACTAAGGTATAGCCTGATATATTGTAAATATTTATTTCATTAGAGCTCATCCAGTGTTCACAAATTGATATTAAGTCCGGCTTCGGGTCGAATTCGGATAGTAAAACTTCTATGTCTAATACATAATTTGTTTCTCAGGCATTGTGTATTGTGAAAATATATTATGAGCGTCGATTTTTCGTCGTTAACTGACTGTGGTTGCTATTGCTTATTAGGGGGTTTAGTTATTATTTTTGGAATAACTTTAATGTATTTGATTGTTAGATTAGAATCTCCTGATGTTTTTCTACTTTGAAGTTCAGATCTCAGATTGATTAAATGTTGACGCTGTAGCTGAGTCATATCTGCTGCTATTTTTATATCCTGATTAGGTATTTTACTTTTATTTTTTAAAATAGTACGAACAATGTTTTCGTTTTGGAAGATTACTTTAATTGGTCGGGCGACTGTTTTATTACTATTAGGTTTACCTCACTGATCTCTATACATAACTGGATAGCGTATCCCATGTTAAGTTCTTGTGACTAATTGAACGTCGCCATATTTGAAAAAGTGTAGTCTCTCGGCCTATTTTCGGCGGGATATTCAAATTACTATTTGATAGATTTGAATTATATATATTCAGCAGGAAAGTAAGATATATACAAAATACGATATTTTTTTAAATAATATTGCAAATATAATAATTTAATTAAAAATATGGACACGTATGTATAATATTAATTTTTAAAGAAAAACAACACATGAATTATAGTTTTTTTGTATAACATGGCAAATTATAAATGCAAAAATAATGATATATTTACATGTGAAAAGATCATTGTTTTTCATCATTTTTCTTTACGTAACACGACACACAAGCAGACTTATAAATGCCAAAAATTGTGGGTGCACTTCCAGGAAGTAAAATTTCTTCAGAATTGACTGTCTTCAAAAATCCGTTGAGAAATGTTCAGCACATAATCTCATTGACGCAGTTGGCTTAAAATGCAATCCAAGATTCATGTTTTTTACCCATTGATCTAATAAATCACAATTCTTTAATGGAAACCCAACGACGATTAGAAATAATTGTTATTAAAGTATAAATTCACATTTGTACAAAAGAAAAAAGTTAATGTTACGACGTCTACTTTAACCTTATTATAGATATTACGTGTAATTCCTTTACAACATGTCAATAATATATTTAATAATTAACCTACTTATGAAAACTAGCGTTCTTTTGTTTCTTTTTGCCATAATATACACATTTTAATACCATTTGGTGAACAGCTGAGCAGACAACAACACACCGTCAGGCCGAGAGACTACACTTTTTTCCAATATGGCGTCTTTCAAATAATCACAAAACGCCCTATCTCCATCCTATCTCATACGCAATCCAGTCATGTATAGAGATCAGTGGGTTTACCTATTCGAGTAACGTACAAAATCAGAATTTCCATCAGTTAGAGAGACAAGTATCTTTACAACTTCTTGCTTGTCATGGTTTACTCTATCTTGGGTAACAGCTGATGAATTTTCCGGAATGTTATATATATAATTATGTTATTTTTTCGAGACAATCTTTCACTGATTTCATTAGCTGTTGAAGTGGCTAAAGAGTCATACGAGTTTAGTTCGAGAGATGTAGATGAATGTTTAGATGCCAATTCAGTATATTTTGTTTCAATATTAGAACATCTAGCTTCCAGATTTTGAAATTTAACTTTAATTTCTTCATTTTCCGCTGTCAGCAAATTTAATTTCATATTAACTTCGTTCAAACATTGCTGCAGCCCTATCTGCGTATTTAATGTTAAATCAAGTTTTTGGTTAATGGGGTAAAAAATGTTCCACCAAGTGCCGACAACGTCCTCAATTAATACTATTTTTGGTTAATATCAAGATCAGAATTATTGCTTATATTATTCGCGGTACCGCCCTGAGAAGGCGTGCAAGTAGTGCATCTCCAATCAGAAATTGTTTTGTTTTCATTGCCATGTAAGAGTTGAGACTCTCCTGAGTACAGGCAAGATGAAATACACAGTGGCGGAACTACCATACAGCAAAAGGGAGCGGCGCGGGGGGGCCCAGGCCGCTAGGGGGCCCGAACCTCGCCTAACTCGACACTATCCGTTGAATTTACTTAAACAAATTTTGATGTTAGACAGATATATAAATAATTTATAATATCATAGGAATATATTTTACGTTAAAGTAAACTAAAAATATAAAATATCAGTGAGTTACCAAGGTGGTAATTTGAACTTTAACATCAAATTTAGATTTAAAAGAAGTAATACGTAATTTCGCCAACGCCAAAGCGCGACGCAAACAATTTACATAGATTTAGAAAATATTATTTTTTTATTTATTTTGTTTTAAATATGTATTAAATGTTATTTTCATTTCATTTATTGTTAAATAAATAACAGTATAATACTCTTTATTTAATTATATCGCAATTTCACTGCAATATATACATTTATAAAGATTTATATTCATAGATTTAGAAAATATTATTTTTTTATTTGTTTGTAGTTATTTTGTTTTAAATATGTAATAAATGTTACTTTTATTTCATTTATTGTTAAATAAATAACATTATACTCGTAATACTCTCCATTCAATTATATCGTAATTTCACTGCAAGTTGAAGAGGCCTAATTTGTATTTTGCGGGGGGGCCCAAAATTTGAAGTTCCGCCACTGGAAATACACCTTTGCACTGTCCCGTGCAGAACAATAAGTCGCCGTAGCGATCAACGGATTTGTCACATTTTCCGCAGCGTGACATCGTGAGTATATGGTTGGTCAACTGTACTTGCTTAGTCAATTGCTGAGACAGGTATAGAAACAAACAATTTTGACCCTTATTCACACTTTTTTTTATTAGGATATTTAGAGTAAATACTCTTTATTCTTTGAGGATTAAAAAAATATCTTTATAAAGATCGAAGTTCGAGAACAGGATCGTCACAATATGGTGGAAACCACTAATTATTATACGATATAATTATGATATTTTTATATTTTACACTCACGCAGTTAAATATTATTTTTTGACTTTTATACATATTAAAGAAAATACTCCTGTCTATACGGCTTGATTATACATTTTCCTTCATATTCAACAGATGTAGATTTAAAGCATTATAAAGGAATTAATTTTCAAAAATTAGTCAGCTTTGCTATTTATCATGTAAACCACATGTAAACAGCTGATAGGTATATACAAAAAAAAATTAATTGACAGATGTCAGTTGCAAGTGCAAAACCAAATATAGAAAGCAGAGCTGGGCAGTAACTAGTTACTTTAGTAACTTAGTTACTAACTAGTTATTTTTATGTAACTTGTAACGTAACTTAGTTACTTTTTAAAATATGGTAACTGTAACTGTAACTTAACTTGCTGCGGAAAAGTAGTTGGTAACTTTACGGTTTTTAGTTACTAGTTACTTTAGTAACTTAAGTTACTTAAAGTAACTCTGAAATTTTGATAAAATGTCACTTTAAATTTTTATATTATATTATAATGTAGGCAGGGCCTTTTTATCAGATTTTTGGGCCCTAGGCCAAATTTTTTTTCGCCCCCCCTCTCCCTCTTTATAGTAAAAAACAAGTACGTACAAATATTTATATAATTATAATGTAAGTTTATTTATTAAAGAAAAAAATAAAATTGCCTTCTGAGAGAAAAGATCAATTATACAGTACCGCATGCTTGATTCTAGTTTGAGGTGAAATTTTAGCGTAATATTTTGTTACTCCTCTCTAGGGACGGTTGGCGATTTTGCCGGGTCTCGGGAATATGTTATTAGCGTAGCGGGGCCCCAAATATTTATAAAAAGATACTTTTTCATCAAATTTTCTTAGATATTTGAATGTGCGGGGCCCATGTGAGCGCGGGGCCTCAGATTGAAAATCGACGTCTGATCCGAGGTTTCCAATAAATTAATCATTATCCACTAATAAGATTAGGAAATAATTATCTGCATGTTTTATATATTATAATGGTCATGTCAGAAAGAAAGTAGATTCTTTATACCTTGGTATTAGAAATCAAAATTGAAAAATAAATTAATAAATTTTAAAAAAATCACAGCCACCCGGCCCTGTGGGCCCCTTGTCAAAGCGGACCCTAGGCCGTGGCCTCGTGGGCCTAGGCGGTAATAAGGCCCTGTAGGTCCGTTAACATTAACAATAATAATCTGATTGGGTGTTGTCAAGCAATAACGTTAAAATTTAGGTTAACGTAGTTAGTGCAAAAACTCCCTGATATGTGTACTACACAATAACTAAGTCAACAGTCTACGTCTATACTTCACGTCATTAAAAGTAACTAGAAAGTAACTCAAGGTAACTGTTAGGATTATTCATTATTAATAATATAGCATTTGGCAACACTGTCAGTTGTTGATACAATACATCTAGCACATGTTTTTATAGAACACAGTTCAGTCTTTCACTTAATAAAATACTTATATATTATATTTGTATGGTGTATTATTTAAAATATACAAATATAAAACATGGCGCAGTCGTAAGTGAAAGAAAGAAAAACTAATAGAAATAGAATAGAAGAAGAGGAAGTAATAAGTAAAGGTGTAATAGTATAACCTAAAAGTCGAGCACGTGCAGAAAGAAAACGCAAATAATGGAAGCAAGTGCAAAATTGCCTGCTGCTTTAAGTTTGGAAGGTAATGTTACAAAGAACTGGCAGAAATTTAAACAACATTTAGAAATATATATGGAAGCCACCGGGAACAATGAGAAAACTGATTCAATGAAGGTTGCAATTTTGCTAAATATTATTGGTGAAGAAGGAGTAGAAATTTACAATAATTTCAAGCTCACAGCAAGTGAAAAGAAGAAATATGAAAAGGTAATAGAAGAATTTGAGAAATATATGACTCCCAAGGTAAACATTGTATATGAGAGATTTGTTTTCTATAAAAGAGAACAAGAGGATAGCGAAAACATTGACCATTTTATACAAGATTTAAAGAAACTTGTAAAAACCTGTGATTTTGGTGAGCAAGAAGATGCAATGCTACGCGACAGAATAGTTCTGGGAGTGAAAGATAAAGAGTTACAAGAAAAGCTGTTGAACATTAGCAAGTTAAATTTAGAACAAGCAATTGAAATCTCCAAAAATAGCGAAATAACAAGAAAGCAAATAAAAGAAGTACAGAATGAAGAAAACGGTGGAAACGTAATGTATATAGGCAAGCAGAAAATAAGAAGTCAAAACAAGAAGAATGAAGCAGAAATTAGAAACAGTGAATTTTTATGTAAACGATGCAAGCTGAAACATAAACCAAGATCGTGTCCAGCCTATGGTAAGACCTGCAGAAAATGTGGCAAGTTAAATCACTTTGCAAAGGCGTGCCGCATAAGAAATATAAAAGAAGTACAAGAAAATGAAGCGTCTCAAGAATTGACTGAGGATAATGAAGAAAATTTATTTATGGGGTCACTTCAGGTCACAGAAGCCCAGAAGGCCAAAGAAGTAAGAGAAGTCTCCAGGGCGTGGTACGAAACTATAAATTGCGGTAATAAAGACATAGTTTTCAAATTAGACACTGGAGCCGAGGTAAATGTACTGCCATTAAATTATTTTAATCATAGTTTTAAAAATAAAGAAATTAAACCATCACATGTTATGCTTGAGTCCTATGGCGGTTTCAAAACAAAACCACTTGGTATAGTTAATTTAGAATGCAAATATAAGAATAATATAATCAATGCGAAATTTGTAATAGCTGATGTACAATCGAAACCACTACTGGGACTTCAAACATGTCTTGAGTTAGGGTTAATTAAAAGAATTGATGATGTAAAAGTAAACAGTACAGATAAAGATAAGATTATTATGCATAATAAAGATCTTTTTACAGGATTAGGAAAATTTAAAGATAAATTGAAAATAGTGTTATCCAAAGATGCTGTACCTGTTGCGAGGCCACCCCGAAGAGTGCCGCTAGCAATTAGAGACAAACTTAAGGATAAATTAGATAATTTAGTAAAATCTAAAATAATAGTAAAGACAACAGCACCTTCTGAGTGGGTAAGCAACCTAGTTATTATAGAAAAACCTGATAAAAGCTTAAGATTATGTTTGGATCCCCAAGATCTCAATAAATATGTACAGCGTGATTTTTATTTGATTCCATCTATAGATGAAATGTTTGCTAAATTATCAGGAAAGAAGTACTTTAGTGTATTAGATTTAAAGGATGGCTTTTATCAAATACCCCTTGATGAACAGTCTAGTAAATTATGTACGTTTAGCACACCTTTTGGTTGCTATAAATTTCTTAGGCTTCCGTTCGGAATAAACTTAGCACCTGAATATTTTCAAAAAGTAAATATCAAAAATTTTGGTGATATTCCTGGTGTATTAATTTATTTTGACGATTTTTTAATAGCTGCAGAAACTAGCAAAGAACATGATGAAATATTAAATAAAGTTCTAGAAAGGGCACGTTCTTTAAATATTAAGTTTAATAAAAATAAATTTCAGCATAAAGTTGAAAAAGTTAAATTCCTAGGACATATTTTTACCAAAGAGGGAATAAGCCCCGACCCAGAACGTAGTAAAGCTGTAATAAAATTAGAATCACCCAAAAATCGTAAAGAATTACAAAGAATATTAGGTCTAATAAATTATTTCAGAAACTTTATACCTAACCTTTCAGAGTTAACTAGTGGTTTGAGATTATTATTAAAAGATAAAGTCGAATTTAAGTGGCTACAATCTCATACTGATGCTTTAAATATAATTAAAAATAAAATAGCTTCTCCTCCAATTTTAACTAGTTTTGATGAGTCTAAAGAGATAGTCATACAATCTGATGCCTCGAAAGACGGATTAGGTTGTTGTTTATTACAGAACAACAAACCAGTATATTTTGCATCGAGAAGTTTAACGCCAAATGAACAAAATTTTGCAGCAACGGAAAAAGAGTTTTTAGGATTGGTATTCGCTACAAAAAAGTTTCATAATTTTATTTATGGAAGAAAAGTAAAAATAATTACTGATTGTAAACCTTTGGTAGCAATAATGAAAAAGAATATTTCTGATATTGCATCTGTGAGGTTGCAACGTCTTAAATTAAAATTGTTGAAATATGATATAGACTTAATTTATTTACCAGGAAAGGAATTATATGTTGCTGATACGCTTTCAAGAGCATTTTTAAAAGATCCAGTTGTTGAAAGTGAATTTTTATACGATATTGTACATTCAGTAACCCCTTTCTTATCATTTACTGAAAAAACTAAACAACTTTATCAACAGGAAACTCAAAATGATCCCGAATTAAAAATATTAAAGCAATGTTATTTGAAAGGATGGTCAAATAATGTTCCTTTTGATATTAAAAAACGTTACTTTAGTTTAAAAAATGACATAACTGTTTCAGATGAACTTTTATATTTCAATTTTCGGCTAATAGTCCCTAAATCGTTGCGGAAACAAATATTAAGTAAACTACATGAGGGCCATTTCGGTTTAAATAAAGTCAAAGCGCTCGCTCGTGAAATATTTTTCTGGCCTGAAATGTATAACGATATCGAAAACTATATAAAAAGTTGTAATATTTGTGAAAAATATAAACCCGCTTGTCCAAAAGAACCTATGATATGTCACGACATTCCCAATTTACCATTTCACAAAATAGCTATGGATATTTGCTATTACGGTAGTAAAGATTATTTAGTAGTAATTGACTATTTTTCAAAGTGGTTGGAAATATTGCCCTTGCAAAATAAAACGTCATCCCAAATAATAAATAAATTGAAAAACTTATTTGCAACGCACGGAATCCCGCAAAAAATTATAGCTGATAATATGCCTTTCAATTCATTCGAATTTAATAAATTTGCAAGAGAGTGGGGATTTGAAATTATAACTAGTAGCCCCTTATATCCTAAGTCCAATGGAATGGCTGAAAGTGCAGTAAAAATTGCAAAAAGTCTACTAAAAAAATCTGATGATTTAGATTCTGCACTACTAAACTATCGATCACTTCCAATTGTTGGAATCGGTTTATCACCAGCTGAAATATTGTTTAGTAGGAAAATCAGATCAAAGTTACCTATAAGTTTAAAGTTACTCATTCCTAAACCCATCAACAATAAAGAAATTAAAGAATCCTTAGATAAAAAACAGTGGCTTGCTAAGCTGTATTACGACCGGACAGCCAAAGAAAGACCTGATTTTCAAGAAGGAGAAAATGTTACCATAAAGAAAGATAAGATCTGGGAAAAAGGTATTGTAATTAATGAACATACTTCTCCAAGATCTTATATAGTTAAAGACTCACACAATAAATGTTTAAGACGAAATTCTAATTATTTAAGGCCTTCTTTTAATAAATGTTTATTTAAAAATATTGAAAATGAACAAGAGATTGTAGAAAATCCTGTGATAGACCAATCTGGTGGATCAACTGAAGCTACTGCTACTCATTCATTGCCAAAAAGAGTTACAAAGCCACCAGCTCGGTTTAATGATTATATATTATATTAATAAGTTAAATTATTACGTAGTAATAAGTAATAATAATTATAATAAGGGAGATGTTAGGATTATTCATTATTAATAATATAGCATTTGGCAACACTGTCAGTTGTTGATACAATACATCTAGCACATGTTTTTATAGAACACAGTTCAGTCTTTCACTTAATAAAATACTTATATTATATTTGTATGGTGTATTATTTAAAATATACAAATATAAAACAGTAACTAAGTTACTTTTAGTGAGTAACTAGTAAATAACTTAGTTCTTTCACCAAAGTAACTGTAACTTAAGTAACTTAGTTACTTTTTTTTGGAGGTAACTGTAACTGTAACTAGTTACATTTTAAAAGTAACTTGCCCAGCTCTGATAGAAAGTATACGATCTAAAATTGAAATGTCATAGTGTTCCTCGCAAGTGACATGCAGAGAAAGGCCAAAGAGAAGATGGAAAGACTGTATCGCAGAAGACTTGAGAAAAAAAGGCCTGTGTGAAGAAGATGCGTTGGACAGGAATGAGTGGAAGAGAAGAGGAAACGGCGACCAGCGACCCCTAATAAAATAGGGGAAAGCTGAAGAAGAAATGAAGGAAGTGTCAAGTGCATTTTACTTAGTGTGTTTATGTGATAATTTTATTGGATTTGTAGAACCTTTTCAAATGAACTTTTGGTATGGAATTTGTAAAAAATAGTATGTGTTCGTGTTCGATTTTACATGATATTATATAGAAACTGTTCCAAGGACCTTTTGGTATGAGATTTGTACAAAATACATCGAATTGACGGAAGGTCTTGTGCTGGCCACAACAGATTTTTTTAATCTACTTTTAAATCACTGCACAGATTTTATTTGTTTTTATTTTGTAACCTGTAAAATCTAAATTCTGACAATTCAAACGATATGCATTTCTTTATAATTTTGTTTAAATTCCATGGCTATCGCTACAAATAAGCAATGTTTATAAACTTTTAAATTGGATTTTACAGATTACTAAACATGTAAAATAACATCTGATTAGTGATTTAGGTGTAGAATTTAATTCTCTACATCATTTATTTGAAACATTTTTTGTCTTACATTAAATGGGAAGTTTTGCGCAAGGTAAAACTGATTTCCCATGTTAAATGCCGATGGCCCACTTTTTTATTAACACTCTGTAGATGCAGCAACCAAAATCAGCCAATTTGAAGATGTTTTAATAGCATCATATTTACAATTCCAAATTTTGATTTATTAGAATCTATCAGACATAAGCCATGTTAACAAAATGGGTGATACAAAATAAATGTACACATAAATAAATAAATAAATAAATCACTGCTAGGTTATATAATACGAAGATATGTACGCAGAAAACAAAATGCATGCTTATAGCCGAAAAGCCAATTCAATGGCCGCGTTTATCTTGCTAAGCTGACCAAACACTAAATTATGACTATGTTGCTACCATTTAGTTTAGTACGCTTCGTGTAAACATTAATACACCAGCATAGTCTGGTGTGCTTCGAAGCTAGTACCTAACCAAAATAGTTAACCTGACTATAGGTAAGACAGTTTTCCCTTGTAAACGTATGAAAACCAAGTTACGCATGCGCGCTCTCCGTGCTTTCAATGCTAGGTTGTTGCAGAGATAGGTTATGTGAATTGCCTGTTGATAAAAACGTAGTTAGAGTAAGATATTTTACATAAAGTAATTTGTATGATTGATTTTTCTAATTATTTCATATTTTTAAATAAGTTATGTTAATTTAACTGTTCAAGTTTTAATAATAATGATATGTCTTACCAAATAATAACCAAATAAAACGATTTTCAAATAAAAATTATAGATAATTATATTCTACACTTAAATCACTAAACCGTTTCGTTTTTTACCTTCCGTCACCTTTAGGTAAGGAAGGTATTGTCTTTGGTCAAAAAATTCGGTGGTGAGTTTTTAATGAATAAGCACGTTTTAGGGTTCCTACAATACGAATTTACTATTTTTAAGATGATGTCTGTATGTATGTGTGTGTGTATGTGTGTCCGTGTGTGACAAATTTTTCTCCGACGATAACTCCAATACTATAATTCTAAAAATTATAATTCTTTCGTATTCCTCTTCTGTACATCCATATGAAGAGTTGATTAGATTTTGTTATAATTGATCCACCGGAAGTACCCTTATTTGAAGTTTTTAACAGTTTTTCTTAAAAAAACGCAGTTAAATATTATTTTTTGACATTTTGTTATTATATTTATTAAAGAAATACTCTTCTCTATATGGTTTGATTATTCATTTTCCTTCATATTCAATAGATGTAGAGTTAAAGCATTATAAAGAAATTAATTTTCAAAAATTAGTCAGCTTTGCTATTTATCATGGAAACAGCTGATACATTCAAAATTGACAGATGTGTGTTGCAAGTGCAAAACTAAATATGGAAAGTATGGAATGAAAAATTAGTATTTCATAGTGGTCCTCTCAAGTGACATGCAGTGAAAGGCTAAAAAGAAGATGGAAGGACTGTATTGCAGAAGACTTGAGAAAGGAAGGACTATGTAAAGAAGATGCGTTGGACAGGAATGAGTGGAAGAGAAGAGGAAACAGCGACCCCTAATAAAATAGGGGAAAGCTGAAGCAGAAAGTAAAATGTGTCAAGTGCATTTTTCTTAGTGTGTGTTTATGTCATAATTTAATTGGATTTATACAACCTTTTCAAATGAACTTTTGGTATGAAATTTTTAAAAAATAGTATGTGTTCGTGTTCGATTTTACATGATATTATATAGAAACTGTTCCACGGTCCTTTTGGTATGGGATTTGTGCAAAATACATCTAACTGACGGAAGGTCTTGTGCTGGCCACAACAGATTTTTTTATTAATATACTTTTAAATCACTGGAGTATAGAACATGTGAAACATTTTAATTATTTAGGAACAGAAAGTAAGAGCCATCAAGACATAATGAAGAAATACAAACACATACCCCTAAAATAAAAGCAATGAAAGTAGAAGCACAGACAAATCTAAACATTAGGCTGTGTATGTGGTTGGGTTTATCTGTGGGAGAAGGATGCCAGGGAGGACAGAACAGATACATGAGGACAGAGATAAAAATAAACATTTATAAAGCTATGGGAAAAGACCAATGACCAGAACAGAAACAAAACAAAAATTAGAATGAAACACAAACAAATGATTCTATAGAAGAAAGATGCAAAACTAAAAGATAGTCCAGCATCTAGACAAGGAAAGAATAAGGAAACATAAACAAAGAAACCCCTAAATAGTCTAAAGAAGAAGAAAAAGGAGAAGAAGAAGAAGAGAAAGAAGAAGAAGAAGAAGAAGAAGAAGAAGAAGAGAATTTAGTAATTTTTAAAAAATATCCGCCTCTAACATAATGTTATGCAGTTTTACTATTATTTTATCATTATTCCATATTTTTCTAAGAGATAGTAACAAAAATGAAAATTTCAAATAAATGAATGTAAATAAAAATTCATTTTCATTCTCTGAAAAATTTGTATTTCAACTCGTGTTATTGTTCGCTAACATGCAATTTTAAATAAAAAAGTTGGAATTATATAATAAAATCCAGCAAAATATAAACATCCTGTAACAAAAAGTTACTACCTACATGTTGCAGTGCAAAATGATGTTCCGTTGTCACGTGATAAGCTTTTGCACAAAGAAGCGAATATTTTAAAAGTTAAATGAAATAGAACAAAATGACTGTAATAAATTACACTTTACTTCATTGTTCGTAAACAATGAGCTGACGTTACAACAAAGTTTTTAAATTGATCGCATTAAAGATGTTATAAGTTTACATAATAATCTAATAGTGTGTCTGGAGATAATTTGTAAGATATCTTTGTCACTATGGTGTCAATATAATCTACAGAATAAATTGACTCCGCGAAAAATCAATAAAGTAATTTATTCCTGGAGTTTATTAGAGCAGTAAATATATTTGACGTTTATAGGACGCGGCACTATACATAGAATGAATTAAAAAATTTATTCAGTAAATTAAACTTAAATAAAAATAATTATTAAGCACTCAAAATGTTTTATTTAACCTTCGCCGTTCTAAAATAGGGCTACCGGTGATCTTTTTTTTTTTCTAAATAACTCTAGTTGAACCGGAAGCGCTACAATGCCAAATACCATGATTTGTGAGCCCCTAACTAAACCTAACTTACAAATATATCAAGAAAATTAATAAATAATTATAAATAAAAGAGTTATTTTGAGTGGCCCGTTTTTCAGTGTTACCCGTATATTTTTGATCAACCAAAAAAGTTTACTTAAATACTTCAAAAACTGATTACAATATTCGAATTATTGTTATTCGGAATGTGTTTATTAACAATCTGAATATAAGTGCTTACAAACTCAAAATGAGGGTGAGAAATAGCCAATTCCCGCATTAGTGTAGGAAAAAATTAAAGCAGAAAATTTTCGTTTTGTTGTCATGTAAACAAGTGTCATGATTCCTTAAAAATATCACGCATAGATGTGTCGAAAATTTAAATTGCATTTCGTAATTTTTCTTATTTTTTATTGTGAACGAAACGATTGCAGAAAAAAGAATGAATAATAATTAAAATATCCAATTAACATTTATATAAATTTTATTTTATTTTTCTGTTTTCATTTACAAATACGAGCTCAACCCGAAATGTATTCGTATCACCTTTAAAATATGCTATGATCAAAAATATAAAAAATTATTTACGCAGTATAATTCCCGTTACATTCAAATAAATTTTAGCATTAAATAACGTTAGAGAGTATTGAACGCAACTATATTATTCTTTGTTTAATTGTCCATTACAACAATAATTTACGCGCGGTTAAATAATTATTTACCTGCGCCAAAAGTTTTCGTACCTACATTGAAATTTAATAATTCAATTCATTTAATCTGAAATTAAAAACGAGTTGCAGAGCCGTTTGCCTCAATTACTGCTCTCATGCTTGTATGTATTGTATTTAATAATTTTTGACACTGTTAACTGGGTAGATTACCAAAAAAATTGTAAGGTTCTTTTAAATATGTCTTTTGTTCGAAGACACCATTTTCATAATATTTTTTCTTTTATTGTACCCCATAGATTTTCTATTGGAGTACGATTAGGAATACTAGGTCAGATTAATAGCCGTATATTATTATCTCGTAATCACAGTGTAATGCTTCGTGCCGTGTAACAACTAGCCCTATCTTTTTGGAATATGAAGTCATTAGTTTTGAACAATAACCCACTAGATGGCAAACGCATATTTTTACCTCCCGTTACCCTTGGTAAGATAGGTATAGGGATCGTGCTAAAAATCACATATCGAGATTTTAGTAAATGACCACGTTGTGTGTGTGTGTGTGTGTGTGTGTGTGTGTGTGTGTGTGTGTGTGTGTGTGTGTGTGTGTGTGTGTGTGTGTATGTGTATGGATTTTGTTAACGCTCTAACTCAAATACTATCATCCGGAAAATTCTGAAACCTTATATTTCTACCCTATTCCATTATGGAAATACACCATTAGATTTTGGTGTAAATAGGATATATATACATTCCGAAGCCTAAGATAAGCACAATTTCTTTGTTACACAGTTCATATTTCAAATGAATATAACTGCAGGCGAATGTCACTGTCAAAAAACTAATCACTTCAAATTAATAATAGTGACATTTGAAAAAGAAAATAGTAATTAAACCAATAGTTATATGCAATGGAACAGTTTGCAGCATTAGTAAATACGGAGGTATGTATTTAAATTAATAAAAATTAAATAGCGGGAGGTTTCGTGTTGGCCATATCAGATTTTTTAATATGTCTTGATATTTTCTGGCATTTACAATTCCGTCTACGAAATACATTTTCCCGACTCCTTAGCTGGATATATGCAACCCCATATCATTAGTAAAGTCTGTTCGCTCCTAGCTGAAACAAGCCGATATTTTATTACCCCAATAGATATTACCACAAACAAATAGAAAATCCTCAGGTAGTGTGGAACAGGGACGTATTCGAAATCTGCATAAGTAAGGGAAAATGTCATTATTACAAGTATACAGTTATACTCGTCATAAAATAATCAAATAATGGCAACTTTCCTTCACACTTTTAAACTCATAAATTAGTCTCTCAATGACTTCTTTTTCAAAATTACCAATTTTGAAAGTATAGAAGTAGTCCTCTTCCGTTTTTTAACTGGAACACCTCGTTTTACAATGCGACGAACGGATGCGAGAGACGTTTTTGTCGCAATCGAAGTTCTTTTCAGAGCATTCGTTTCACCCACTTCTACAAAATGATTATACACATTTACTTGCTGCGTTTGCTTGTTGATGAAATATTTAAAACAATTTGTGTCTTCATCACTTTGCACAACGTCGGCATCGGTGTCACAGGTATTGACTTCGTCACTAACACTGGCAGAAGCATTGTCGACATCCCAGGGCTTCCACATTTCCATATTTAAAATTTCCCTACAACCGCTGCTAACTAATGTTACATGTAAACTGAGTTAAGACGAAAGAAAACCGGGATTATAAAGGAACGAAATTTAATCAAGGGTGACTTAAATGAATAGTAGATTAAATAATTCCTAGAAATTATGATGATGGCTAAACCCGAAAACAATGTCATTAGCCGAAAACGTCTTTCCAGGTAATTCTTAATTATACCTATTCAATGATAATACCTAGCTGTAAATACATTTCAAAATAATTTCAAAAAATTCTCTTAAAAATTTACAAACGCATATATCAAAACGAACTGAATACAATCCTTGTTCAACACTCCATTTACAACTGACCGCCGTTTGATGAACAAAGGCTCAAGAAAGTGGTTTATGGTTTGTGGTAATAACTATTGGGGTAATAAATTATCGGCTTGTTTCAGCTAGGAGCGAACAGACTATACTTGGGCAAGTTTTACAGTTCTTTTAAGGCAATCTAGATGAAACGCTCCATTTTTATTTTTGATTATTCTGTTGCAATGGTCACCGACACAAATATCAAATTTTCTCTCCTCGCTAAAAATTACTCAGTTCCATTGATTTTAGGTTCGATTAATAAGTTCTTAGGTCTATTTTAAATGCTAGTGGGTAAGGGCTCAGCTTTCGCTTAATAAATTTGAATTAATCGGATATAATTAATATTTATTTAATTTATTTATTTATTTATTATACTTCATTTATTAATTAATTAAGTAAATTATTAAGAAATTTAGTGTACTTAATATTGAAGTAGAACCGGTGCAAACAGCCATTAGACTGATAATTATTCAAACGCACGTAAAATATTGTTATAACAGACAATTAAATATTAAATAATGTATATACGTTCACTATATTCTAACAAAATATAATATTAAAATTTATTCGAATATAACTACAATTAAAGTACGTTAATGTTTTTTTACCTTCCGTCACCTTTAGGTAAGGAAGGTATTGTCTTTGGTCAAAAAATTCGGTAGTGAGTTTTTAATGAATAAGCACGTTTTAGGGTCCCTACAATACGAATTTACTATTTTTAAGATGATGTCTGTATGTATGTGTGTGTGTGTGTGTCCGTGTGTGTGTGCGTGTGTGTGTATGTGTGTCCGTGTGTGACAATTTTTTCTCCGACGATAACTCCAATACTACAATTCTAAAAATTATAATTCTTTCGTATTCCTCTTCTGTACATCCATATGAAGAGTTGATTAGATTTTGGTTATAATTGATCCACCGGAAGTACCCTTATTTGAAGTTTTTAACAGTTTTTCTTAAAAAAACGCAGTTAAATATTATTTTTTGACATTTTGTTATTATATTTATTAAAGAAAATACTCTTCTCTATATGGTTTGATTATTCATTTTCCTTCATATTCAATAGATGTAGAGTTAAAGCATTATAAAGAAATTAATTTTAAAAAATTAGTCAGCTTTGTTATTTATCATGGAAACAGCTGACATAATTATTCAAAAAAATTTAATTGACAGATGTCAGTTGCAAGTGCAAATCCAAATATGGAAAAAAAGTATATAGGATCTAAAATTGGTATGTCATAGTGTTGCTCGCAAGTGACACGCAGAGAAAGGCCAAAGAGAAGATGGAAGGACATTACTTAGTGTAGTTTATGTTATAATTTTATTGGATTTATAAAACCTTTTTAAATGAACTTTTGGTATGGAATTTGTAAAAAATAGTATGTGTTCGTGTTCGATTTTACATGATATTATATAGAATCTGTTCCAAGGACCTTTTGGTATGGGATTTGTACAAAATACATGGAATTGACGGAAGGTCTTGTGCTGGCCACAACAGATTTTTATATTTAAATATAGTATATTTTACAGGTGGTACGAATACATTTGGGGTTGAGCTCGTATATTATTTGCTATTTCAATTTGGCCGCGATTGTTCCATTTGTCACATATATATTAAATGCAGAAAGCAATTTGCAGTTAACACTATCAATATGCAATTTATATCAATGGGTATAACTGATTTTAATCTATATTGCCTGCCGGAAACAATTTCGCAAAGACTCTAAAATTAAATTAAACTTAAAGTTATAAGCGGTACAGCAAATATTGCATCCAAAGTGCATGCTAATTAAGATAAAGCGGTGAGGCGAGCAGCAGCTAAATTGGTTATTATTGTTACACTGCGCTGTTATGTTGTGTTTAAGAGTTATATGTTTGTGCTCTAAAAGATTACAACAACTTAAACAATATTACGTCCATAATACATTATTCAAGTAATTTTATTGTTGGTTTTCTTTAGAAACTGTAATACAAGTATAACAGCAAATAAATTGCTTTGCTTGTATTATGAAAATTATCCCCAAAGCAACGAATAAAACCGATCCTTTCTTTAAATTGTTAATAATAGAAATAGTAAGTAAACAACTTACACAGAAAAAAAAATCTTCTAAATTGCAGTTGAATTAACTGAACGAATCTTTAATTTTCAGCCTACTAATATGTTTTCATTAAATTGTCTAAGTTGATTTAGTTAAATTTTCTAAATTTGTAGTAACAAATTATAGTCAAATTAAATACAAAATTAGATTAAATGACTACATTTAATATTGAACTAAACATAAATAAAGAAATTAACTAAATATATAATATATCCTTTAACTACTCGCGCCCATTTTTGTAACACAAGTACTCGCGTGGTGTATTTTATACACCAGTAACAAAATGTGGTTTTAGAGCAATGAAAGAAAACAAGATTTTGTTTAATATATTCTCAATATATTTTGTAATTATTTAAGTACAAAATATGATAAAAAAATATTCAGACTACCTTATGTTACAATATTAAACAAAATGAAAGCAAGCGTAAAGATAAAAATAATAAAATTGCTTACAAAAACTAACAATAAATATTTTTGCAGACTTTTCCGGGTATAATTATTCACTGTTACTTAATTATTGTCGTTAAAGTTAGTATTACATTCAGGGCAAATAATTGCATGTTCCTTGCATACAAATTTTTTACATGAATTGCATGAAATTGTTGTTACCCGATTTTTCTGACTACCTGAACAGAAGCACCTTCCTCACACCTTTATTGGTGGTCACTCCTGAGCCTACTCTTCTTTTTGTATTTTAAATTTACTTAGAAAACAATGAATGCCCTTAGGCAATTTTTTTACTTTAGCTCGTTCTGAAAGGTGTGGTTTTATCAGAGAGTTCGCTAGTTGCTTTAGAAAAAGTCTCTTGTATTTTTGAGGTTGCTCAATGTGTTAAGCGTTATACAGAATTTGGCTGTTTATAAATAATAAACAAAAAAAGAAGTTATTTAAAGCAAAGTAATTAAGTTAGAAGTTTAAAAATATACTCACATAACTATCCGCGTGGTGTATTTTGTACACCACAAGGAACACCTACTAATTTAAAATCAAATAACTATGTTTTCCGAACAGCTGTCACAACGGTAATGAAAAGGCTTATAAAAGAGAGTTCAATAATAGGTTAGGTAGCTCAGCTCCGCAGTAGCTTGAGACTATTTAAATCAAAATTACAACTATTTTAGTCCGAGTGGTATACAAAATACACCAGCGCCAGTAGTTAAAGGATATATTTAAATTTTCTATTTACTTACCTAAATCATTAGATAAATCAGCGAAAATTGTAGGACAAAAATAATGAAGCCAAAATATTAGTCCAGTCATTTGGTAGAAAAATAAGGGTTTATTCCGCAAAAGGTCGAGTATTTTTGATTTTTGGATATATTGTATATTTAGGGGTTCTAATAAAAAATGCAGGTTTTCCCCCTCGGGGGCCTTAGGGAAGCACCGCCAACTTGAGAAAAAAGGCGCAAAAAGCGGTTTTTTCTAAATATCTCTTCACTGATTTGCATTAGGTAAAAATAGTTATTATATAATTTGTTGACTATAAAATTCTCTACATTTTTTATCTAAAACATTTTTTCTATAATTAATAGATAGCGAGCTACAGTGCTTCAAACAGAGCAATTTTTTTAAAATTACATGAATGCTTCATTTAAATCATATTTTATTATATTTTTTTTTATGTTTTTTTTATAAATTAGTTTTTGACAATCATTAATTATTATTATTTAACTAATATATATAAATATTTATTATTGTTTATAGCTTTTTTTTCATTCTAAAGATTTTTTATAGTCCAGCAAATTTATGATTTTACCTTAAATTAAAGTAATTACAACAAAAGCTTTTTAACGGAATCCAGTTCCAGAAAAGTGCGCTGAATAACATATCAATATTTTCCCGAAATCGGAGCATGGGAACCTCTCGCCAATTTGGACAAATGGCGGCATATTCAGGTTTATGGCCATTTGCTTAAAACAATTATGAAAATATTTAAATTAATCAAAAGAACAAACAATATTACGTACTTGATACTTAGTCTAATAGGTTTCACTATTTACAACAGTTTACATTCGACGTGGCATCGAAAGAAGTAAGTTATCGATAACTGTTTTATAAAAATTGTTAACGTTTTCCTGCATTTTTTTAGTGTTTCATCCACCACTCTGATCTTGTTAAAGATACGATGACGCGGTTTTAAAATTTGAATTCAGCATAAAATTCTCTTTAATATCATGTATTACACGATTATTGCCGAAGAACAATTGGCGAGTTACTAACAACTAAAACTCACATGAAATCCCTCTAAAATTTTAAACATCTGAAAATCGGCTCTTTTTTCATTTTCTCATTCAAAATTTCAACAGGCTTACAGATAACCAATATTAAGTATTTAATAGGTGTCAAAGTGGTTGATAAAAATAGAGAAAAGAGCCGATTTTCAGATGTTTAAAATTTTAGAGGAATTTCATGTGAGTTTTAGTTGTTAGTAACTCGCCAATTGTTCATCGGCAATAATCGTGTAATACATGATATTAAAGAGAATTTCATGCTGAAATTTTAAAACCGCGTCATCATATCTTGAACAAGATCAGAGTGGTGGATGAAAAACTAAAAAATTGCAGGAAAACGTTAACAATTGTTATAAAACAGTTATCGACAACTTACTTCTTTCGATGCCACGTCGAATGTAAACTGTTGTAAATAGTGAAACCTATTAGACTAAGTATCAAGTACGTAATATTGTTTGTTCTTTTGAATAATTTAAATATTTTCATAATTGTTTCAAGCAAATGGCCATAAACCTGAATATGCCGTCATTTGTTCAAATTGGCGAGAGGTTCCCATGCTCCGATTTCGGGAAAATATTGATATGTTATTCAGCGCACTTTTCTGGGACTGGATTCCGTTAAAAAGCTTTTGTTGTAATTACTTTAAGGTAAAATCATAAATTTGCTGGACTATAAAAAATCTTTAGAATGAAAAAAAAGCTATAAACAATAATAAATATTTATATATATTAGTTAAATAATAATAATTAATGATTGTCAAAAACTAATTTATAAAAAAAAACATAAAAAAAATATAATAAAATATGATTTAAATGAAGCATTCATGTAATTTTAAAAAAATTGCTCTGTTTGAAGCACTGTAGCTCGCTATCTATTAATTATAGAAAAAATGTTTTAGATAAAAAATGTAGAGAATTTTATAGTCAACAAATTATATAATAACTATTTTTACCTAATGCAAATCAGTGAAGAGATATTTAGAAAAAACCGCTTTTTGCGCCTTTTTTCTCAAGTTGGCGGTGCTTCCCTAAGGCCCCCGAGGGGGAAAACCTGCATTTTTTATTAGAACCCCTAAATATACAATATATCCAAAAATCAAAAATACCCGAGAGGTTCCCATGCTCCGATTTCGGGAAAATATTGATATGTCATTCAGCGCACTTTTCTGGGACTGGATTCCGTTAAAAAGCTTTTGTTGTAATTACTTTAAGGTAAAATCATAAATTTGCTGGACTATAAAAAATCTTTAGAATGAAAAAAAAAACTGTAAACAATAATTAATATTTATATATATATATATATATATATATATATATATATATATATATATTAGTTAAATAATAATAATTAATGATTGTCAAAAAGTAATTTGTAAAAAAACGTAAAAAAAGATATAATAAAATATGATTTAAATGAAGCATTCATGTAATTTTCAAAAAAATTGCTCTGTTTGAAGCACTGTAGCTCGCTATCTATTAATTATAGAAAAAAATGTTTTAGATAAAAGTTGTAGAGAATTTTATTAGATAATAACTATTTTTGCCTAATGCAAATACGTGATGAGATATTTAGAAAAAACCGCTTTTTTGCGCCTTTTTTCTCAAGTTGGCGGTGCTTCCCGAAGGCCCCCGAGGGGGAAAACTTTCATTTTTTGTTGAGAACTCTAAATATATAACATATCCAAAAATCAAAAATACCCGACCTTTTGCAGGGTAAATCTACCTAATGACTGGACTATGTAATAAAATAAAATAAAATAAGTAATTAAAATAACTATTTCCATATTTAAATTAACGATTTTTACAAAATATTTATTATCTATTTCAGTTAAAATGTTAAATTAAGATTTATAAATTATACTAAATTATTAGTCTTATTGCCTAATAAAATAATATTTAATTATAATTAGACAAAATTTCAATTCTTTTTTTTCTGTGTATCCTAGCACTTCTGTCAGTTAAAACGAAAAACATATCAACAAAAAATGAACACATGTGTAATTTTTACAATTTTATGTTGCAATATCGAAGATAATGGGACTGTGTCAGAAGTAGTCAAAATTTATTTGTATTTTAATTTTGTACTAGCTAATCTATTACACTTTAATATATAATATAATTTAGTTTCTCTTTCTAGTACCTATAATAAAATGTGTGGACTGATTTATAAAATTTACATAACAAAATCCAGAAAATAAGGGAAAAAATACATATTTATTCACTGTAATAGTAAAATTCTTTGAGTCAATATTAATCAAATATTTCTGTTATGCGAACAATTTTAATCAAATCTGTAAATACACAAAAAAATCCAATAATTTTTTTTATCGAAATGTAACACTGTAATTGAACGGAAAAAAAGTAAACATGCTAACACTGGTAACAAATTAAGCAGAACATAGTTATTAAGCTTTAATGAATATTTTTACAATACGTTACAATTATTTACTCACAATTAATACTTTTTAAGAATATCATTCTTATTAAATCATAGTTTATTTTGTCGCTTATATAAAATAAAAATTTGTATAAAAGGTTTCGTTAATACAATTTAATGAATTTTAAAGAATATACCGAATTCTTTTGATTGGTTAGAAGTGCTATCTTTGGCGTTTATTATAAATCACATATTTTGTGTTTGCGTTAGCGGTTTCATTACGCCGTTTCGTTGCGTTTTACGTTATTCCATTATAAATGGACCTTTAAGCATTAATCCTTATGCAAAATTGGAAATGATAGTAAACGTTGTTATATGAAAAACACTTTTATTCACAATCATTTTAGTAATATACAGGTTCCTAATCTTTTGGAGGTTGGAAAATATGTCATTCCTAACTTTAATGACAATCTCTTGGGTTGGAAATAACAGATTTCACTTCCATCTATTGGGTTGGAAATGTTTATGTAGGGGTTGCCTAGCAACATTGCCGTAGATTCCCATAATTAAGTAGGCTAAACAAATTTTAAGAAAGCTGTCAAAATATTAATAAAATTAAAGGTTATAATTCATTGATTTATTTTGAAAATTATTGATTTAAAATGAGGATGATTGTGAATAAAATAGTATACATAACCTCGGTGGGAGTTTCATAACAGCCTCGCGCATTATCTCACCTCGAGGCTTCGCCTCTCGGTAATATACATAAGCCCTCGGCTGTAATGAAACATCTCCCACCTCGGATGTAATATACTATTACGCGTTGCACTTAGTTATTAATGGGGGATTACGGCTCAATCGAATTAAAGGAAAATAGTAAAAAAATACGAATGTATATGCTGAATAACGAATATTAATAAAAAAATGAAATGGTATAATTGAAATATTTCGGAAATAAAGGGTTTTTTGTTATAGCGCTTCGACACTAATATGAAAATATTTTGATTGGCGATCGAGATACCACCTATACATGCATTACAAATAGCATGTTAGGAGGTGGGGATTACTACCAATGGAAGTTAAGAAATTCAAATTCGAAAGGAGGGGCTAACATTCCTGTACAGCAGTTTTCAAACAGTTTTTATTTTAACATAAATTTCTTGCATTAAACTTAATAATTTAAATACACCTGTAATTATAAAGTATGTAGACTTATACAGTGTTATAATATTCATTTATTTTTATGTAAATATAACTTAAAATAGCATATATTTCAAGAACATTTAGGTCCATGATGAAAGCAGTTTGATATAAAAACACATAAATGTGACGTCACGTCAATCTTTTCAAAAAACGGGAGACCATAACTCGCTTATTAATAGGAATTTTTTCACCCGATTTTCATCAATAGTCTTAGTTTTCCTAATATTTTCTGATGAAATTATATAAAAAAATGGTGTAATCCCCCAATAGCTCCTACGCATTAGTACTAACGGTTGAAATGATGCTTTACCTGTAAGTTGCAGAAGCTGCAGTTTGAGCGAGCGGATCTCAGCCGTGAGGCGCTCTACCTCCTGCTTGTTCTCCTCTTCGCGTTGTTGCAAGAGTTGCAGATAACCGCTCTGGCCTAGCGCTGCCTGTCCCAGACTTCTATCACTCAGCTTGTCTCTGTCTCGCTCCTGCTGGGCTGTCGCACCTGCAAATTCCAAATTTGATTATAATTATTATCAACTATAAAACGTATACAATAATACAGCGATGCAAGCCTTATGGACCAATGGATTATTTTCATGTCTCTCTACTTGCCTCTGTCTGCCAGACAATAGGGTACTATACTATACTCAAATTTTGACTATCTTCAATAAGAAGACAAAAATATACATAAATTAATGAGTATTAGTGAAAAAAAAAAAAATGTTTAAATATTGATTAGGTTGCAAACTACAAGCGATTGAAGTTGATTACTAATTGGGTATGACGCGTTAGGTCCTAAGAATTTGATTGGTAGCCTGATTTTAAAAAGGAGGTTCGCGCGTCTGCTGCAGTTACCTTTAAAACTGTCACGTTGATCTATATCCTAACAAAAAAATAACAATTTTGTGTTTCGTAAATTTTTTAATTACAATGGGTCGAAATCAACACTCTTCTCTAACTAAAGAAGCTTATCTAAACATAACAAAATAAAGAGAGACATATGCATTGATGTATTAATAAGAGAAAGATGCAAGTTGTTTCCATGGTTACTAGAGATGTTCACTACACTAATGAAGAGTGCTGAATTCGACCCATTATCTAGTAATATTAACAATAATACCTTCTACATTAAAAGATGCACTGAAAGACATTATATAAATTAATTCTTGTAAAAACTAATTTCATTAAAATTTGTCACAAATTTATAGATTTAATTTTGAGATAAATTCATAAAATTGTGTATTATCAGTATTGATAATCAAAAAGATATTGTTAGAGAAATCCATTCGTTTATCATGTTTTTTTTTACTGATTTCAACATATTTGTTTTTGCGAAAGATTGTATTTACCAAGTGTATCTTGTCATATAATAGACAATATTCTATTTTAAACATATCTAAATTGTGTAACTAATAATTGATAAGAATACTAATATTTAATTATGTATAATAACATATTCTCTTGACCTTGACCTGAATATGTAAAATATAATATATTTATTTTATTATAAATACAAGATTTGGGATATGTAGTCCTATTCTTTTTAAGTCCCCAAGACTCATATGCTTTTAAAAATAAATAATTGCTTACAAATTAACATTATTGTCCAATTGGTATATTATTACCATCGTAATAACCCGACTTCCAGTGTAATTATATTACAAATAATGCCTAAGGGCATTACGAGTTGTTGCTATGGTAATGTTGTTAAGAAATTGATATTGACACTAGAATGAAGCCTAAAAACAAACACGAGCATTCATAGGTTACCTACTTCGTAAATTTTATTAAAACTTTCTGATCTGTAATCCGTCGAATATTTTAAGAAAAAGTAAGGCATTAAAGGTTGAAAGTTGAAAGCACCAAGGGAGTTAAACGAATAATACATATTAAGATGGATTGAATCTTACATTACGAATCGATCGCAAATAGTTTCTTGCAATGGGTTCAAATCTCGTTTAAACATCGGGGGTTCCCCAAGGATCGCATCTTGGCCCATTATTATTTAATTTATGTATTAACGATATCAAATCATGTTTTAAAAACTCTCATTTTAACTTCCTTGTACGAAATAAAGGAAGTATTGTAATCGCGAAAAATTTCGGTTTTCAGATTTCAACGGAAATATCCATTTTGAGCATTCCTGAATCCATTTTGACTAATTTCGGCGTGACGTCTGTACGTACGTACGTACGTACGAACGTATGTACGTATCTCGCATAACTGAAAAACGGGAAGCCGTAGAAAGTTAAAATTTTGTATTTAGAACTATTGTAACATCTAGTTGTGCACCTCCCTTTTTGGTCATTACATAACTTTCGGAAGTGGTACTTTACTTGAAGCCTATAATAGATTTTAATGAAAAACTATATTAAAATATAATCTAAAACCTTTCAAATTTGGTATATAAGACTTTTATATCACTGGGAATAACAGAATAGATTTTAGATAAAATGGTCTACCCGGAAGTGGTACTTTACTTGAAGCCTATAATAGTTTTAATGAAAAACTATATTAAAATATAATCCAAAACTTTTTAAATTTGGTATATAAGACTTTTATGTCAATGGGAATAACATAATAGATTTTATTTAAAATGGTCTACCCGGAAGTGGTACTTTACTTGAAGCCTATAATAGATTTTAATGAAAAACTATATTAAAATAGAATCCAAAAGTTTTCAAATTTGGTATATAATACTTTTATGTCAATGGAAATGACATACTAGATTTTGGTTAAAATAGTCTAACCGGAAGTGATACTTTACCTGAAGCTGTTATTAGTTTTTCTTGAAAAAAATGGTGTTATTTTGATTTTAGTAACAAATGCTTCAAATAAAAGTTTTATAGAATTGAGTTCTGCGTCGAAAACATCAAGTATGATTAAATTAGCTGTTTGTATTTTGTAATTAAGTTTGCAATGGATTAGGACAAAAAATAACAAAAAATAAAAAAAATAATGTCAAATTATGTCAAATAAGTGCAATTTTATGAGTGAATCTGTTATAATACATATTTTAATTATTACAAAATATGTACAGCGTGACAGGCGTACAAGGAAGTCATGTGGTGTCCACATCAGATATTTTACTATATGCTGATGATTTAAAGTTATATAAAATAATTATAACAGAATTAGACAGCGACAATTTACAAAGAGGTATAAATTCATTGCAGGATTACTGCTTTAACAATTATTTATCTCTAAATGTTTCTAAATGCTATGTTGTACGATTCACTACAAATATAAATACTATAGTATATCCTTATGAAATTCGTAATAACTTTTTAGATACGAAAGATGTAACCAAGGACTTGGGTATTTTTTATAACAAATTAAATTTTAATTACCTTGTTGAACAATCTGTCTAACAATCTTGTAAGTCCCTAGGTTTCATATTTCGAAGTTACAAGTGTTTTAATGACCTATAAACGTTCATATATTTATTTAATTGCTTAGTTCGCTCTAAACTGGAATATATGTCAGTACTTTGGAATACTCAGTATTCTAAGTATATAAAACTAATAGAAAATGTACAAAAAAGTTTTTCTCTGTAATAAGTAAAAAATTTAGTATTCCTTACACTGATTATTTAGAGGTTGAAGTTTTTCAATGTGACTACGCTTGAAGATAAAACTCTCATTGATGTGATTACAATGTACAAAATCTTTAATAACACGTTGTACTCGATGACTATCATACAGCACTTTCACATTTATGTTCCAAATAAAAATACCAGATCTTATAATCTATTTCAGTTACTGTTTTGCAATACAAATAATTATTTCAATTCAACCGGTAAACAGAATGATGCACACTTACAATCTCGGGTTTAGAAGCCATGATATATTTCATCTCTCACAAATACAATTTAAAAGAGCTGTAAATAATATATTTGGGAATTAGATATAAAATATTTGACTTTTACTCTTTTTACAAATGTAGCTTATTAAATAGTGAGAACCTATTATTGGTTTTTATGTACTGTTGGTTTTCCGGATATCTGTAAATAAAAAATAAAAAAATCATGCCTGAGGTCAACAGTGTACTTTCAGAGGGCCTTAAAGTGGTCCTTATGTAACATTGTTTATTATTGTGTAATTTAAGTTTCTTTCGTAAATTGTTATTATGGTTAATTATATATATATATATATATATATATATATATATATATATATATATATATATACGTAAATTTTTAGACGCCAAAAGTTTCTATATTAATTTATTGAAAAAATAATTATAAAGAAAAAAAATACGAATTTTTTGATACCAAACACATTACATTTCTGTTTCATATAAAGCCAGAAAATAAATTTAAAAATTTGTATAATTAAGAAAAAATATCATTAGCCATGAATCTGTCAGTAACAAAACATTGTCAGTTTTTACTAACATGATAGGGGACAATTAAAGATTAAAGTTATTAATTTATGAACTAATACAAAATAACACAAAATAAAGTAAACACTATGATATATATTTAAGAAACAATTATTATTTATTGTAATAGGTATTTACAATTTAAAGATGATCTACATGAAACGAGAAAAACTGCAAACTACAAAGGAACAAGTAAAACCATTTAATAATTTGTAATTTTTCTTCATGGGACAGATTATCCATGATTTCTTCTTAATAAAACGAAAATAATAATAATTTAACAAATAATGTGTATGAAACGTTGTTGTTTTGTTTCTGTCAGTTTCACGGCTATTGATATTTTTTCTTAATTGTGCAGATTTTTAAATTTATTTTCTGGCTTTATATGAAACAGAAATGTAATGTGTTTGGTATCAAAATTTTTTTTTTTTATAATAGATATACATCAACTCTTTTTTCAATAAATTAATATAGAAACTTTTGGCATCGAAAAAACTGTTTTTCTATGTTATAGCCCTATGACCCGTTTTAAAATTTACACCCTGTATATATATATATATATATATATATATATATATATATATATATATATATATATATATATATAATTTCTATATTATTAAAGATACAATAAAATGCTATAAATAATTTTATAGAAAGTCAATGAGGATATCCGAATTTTACTAACATTACAAAATATTCAAAAAGAGCATTTGAGATTTAAATAAATTTTATTTTTTTTGATCATTTTTCAGTACCTACGCTAGGTATGAAAAAACTGCTATCTGTCAATTTCAATTATTTAGTTCATAATTTCTATTGTTGCACATTTTTATTTGTTGTATTGAGAGATTATGTTTGTTTGAATATGATTGAAATTTATACAAACGACGATTTTTACCTTCCGTCACCTTTAGGTAAGGAAGGTATTGTCTTTGGTCAAAAAATTCGGTGGTGAGTTTTTAATGAATAAGCACGTTTTAGGGTCCCTATAATACGAATTTACTATTTTTAAGATGATGTCTGTATGTATGTATGTATGTATGTATGTATGTATGTATGTATGTATGTATGTATGTATGTATGTATGTATGTATGTATGTGTGTGTGTGTGTGTCCGTGTGTGTGTGTGTCCGTGTGTGTGTATGTGTGTCCGTGTGTGTCCGTGTGTGTGTCCGTGTGTGTGTGTGTGTGTGTGTCCGTGTGTGTGTGTATGTATGTCCGTGTGTGACAATTTTTCTCCGACGATAACTCCAATACTACAATTCTAAAAATTATAATTCTTTCGTAATCCTCTTCTGTACATCCATATGAAGAGTTGATTAGATTTTGGTTATAATTGATCCACCTTATTTTAAGTTTTTAACAGTTTTTCTTAAAAAAACGCAGTTAAATATTATTTTTTGACATTTTGTTATTATATATATTACTCTTCTCTATACGGTTTGATTATACAATAGATGTAGATTTAAAGCATTATAAAGAAATTAATTTTCAAAAATTAGTCAGCTTTGCTATTTATCATGGAAACAGCTGATGCTGATATATTATAAAAATTCTAATTGACAGATGTCAGTTGCAAGTGCAAAACCAAATATGGAAAGTGTAGGATCACAAAATTGGTATGTCACAGTGCTCCTCACAAGTGACACGCAGAGAAAGGCCAAAGAGAAGATGGAAGGACTGTATCGCAGAAGACTGAAAGGAATGCTTGTGTCAAGATGATGTGTTGGACAGGAATGAGTGGAAGAAAAGAGGAAACAGCTACCTCTAATAAAATAGGGGAAGCTGAAGAATAAGAAGAAGTGTCAAGTGCATTTTACTTAGTGTATGTTTATGTCATAATTTTATTGGATTTATAGAATAGAAATAGTATGTGTTCGTATTTGATTTTACATGATATTATATAGAATCTGTTCCAAGGACCTTTTGGTATAGGATTTGTACAAAATACATCGAATTGACGGAAGGTTTTGTGCATGGCCACGACAGATTTTTTGTATTTATTATTAATTTATGGTGAATGCCATCAAACTATGAACAAGCTTGCAATAATTTTGCTGTAAGAAACCCTGATAAACTGCTCCCAGGAAAAAATGTCATCAAGCGGCTTAAAAGAAATTTACAAAATCATGGATCATTTTCACGTAAACGTGAAAGACAAAGACTAGTAAGAAAAATCGAAGAAATAGAAATAGCTGTTTTGGGATTTATTTCCAACGACATAACTTTACTTTTACCACTATTATTATTCTTTATATGCGTTTTGTGCCTATGAATTTTTTACCTTCCGTCACCTTTAGGTAAGGAAGGTATTGTCTTTGGTCAAAAAATTCGATGGTGAGTTTTAAATGAATTAGCACGTTTCAGGTTCCCTACAATACGAATTTACTATTTTTAAGATGAAGTATGTATGTGTGTATGTGTGTGTGTGTGTGTGTGTGTGTGTGTGTGTGTTTGTATGTCCGTGTGTGACAAATTTTTCTCCGACGATAACTCCAATACTACAATTCTAAAAATTATAATTCTTTCGTATTCCTCTTCTGTACATCCTTATGAAAAGTTGATTAGATTTTGGTTATAATTGATCCACCGAAAGTACCCTTATTTGAAGTTTTTAACAGTTTTTCTTAAAAAAACGCAGTTAAATATTGTTTGTTGACATTTTGTTATTATACATATTAAAGAAAATATTCTTCTCTGTACAGTTTGATTATACATTTTCCTTCATATTCAATAGATGTAGATTTAAAGCATGATGCTGATACATTAAAAAAATTCTAATTGACAGATGTCAGTTGCAAGTGAAAAACCAAATATGGAAATTAAGGAAGGTATTGTCTTTGGTCAAAAAATTCTGTGGTGAGTTTTAAATGAATTAGCACGTTTCAGGGTCCCTACAATACGATTTCACTGGTTTTACGATGATGTCTGTATGTGTGTGTGTCTGTGTGTGTGTCCGTGTGTATGTGACAAATTTTTCTCCGATGATATATCCAAAACCACAATTCTAAAAATTATGATTCTTTCGTAACTCTCTTCCTTACAATCATATGAAGAGCTGATTAGATCCTGGTTGTAATTGGTCAACCGGAAGTACCTTTATTTGAAGTTCTTAACAGTTTTTATTGAAAAAACGCAGTTAAATATCATTTTCGACATTTTATGTGATTATCAATAGAAATAATATCTTATTCTCTATACGGCTCGATGATACATTTTCCTTCATATTCAATAGATATAGTTATAGAGAGATTAACTTTCAAAAATCAGTCAGCTTTGCCAAAATTATGAAAACAGCAGATACATTCAAAAAATTCTAATTGACAGATGTCAGTGTCAAGTGCAAAACCAAAGTGGAAAGTATAGGATCTGTAGAAAGCAGGCGAATGTGATTTTACTTTTACGAATCTTGGTAGCATGCACTTTAGAATTCTATATTCGCTTTTTGATTCGGAAATTATTGGATTTTATACTATTAAAATAAAAAATATTATGACAGTTGTATATAATAAATGTATAAATTATATATAAATTGACTTTGAATAGAACTGTGGCAAAATAATGACGTTACTTTGACACTTTCGCCTCAAGTCGTACGCTTGCAAGCGAATATTTTGAGACACGCATGCTACCAAATTTTCGCTTCGTAGCGAAAAGCGAAAACAAATGCCTCTTTTGATAGAATTCTAAAGTGTGTGCTACCACTACTGAAAGTGATATATTTGACAGAGTGTCCCTCGCAAGTGACTTGCATTTGCGGCCTCGCCTCAAGATAGGAACTTAATAATAAGAATAATGCCGGGAGTACGAGAAAGGCCAAAGAGAAGTTGGAAGGACTGTATAGCAGAAGATTTGAGAGAGGAAGAACTGTGTCAAGAAGATGCATTAGACAGGAATGAATAGAAGAGAAGAGTAAGAAACAGTGACCCTTAATAAAATAAAGAAAAGTTGAAGAAGGAGAAAGTGTTAAGTGCAATACATAATGTAGGTTCGTATTATAATTTTATTGGATTTTAGAATCTTTTCAAAGGAACTTTCTGTACAGAATTTGTAAAAAATAGTGTGTTCATGTTACAATTTTACAGGATATATAAAATCTTTTTCAAGGAACTTTTGCTATGGGATTTGTACAAAATACATCGAATTGACGGAAGGTTTTGTGCTGGCCACAACAGATTTTTTTCATAAATCTGTGTTTTTGTCGCGTTCGAACTCTAGACACAAATTTATCATATTTAAACCACGAATACCATTTAAGTAGATGATATACAATATATCTCAAAATAAAGTGAAATGAGAAAGAATATTTCGTTTTCTGTGAATGAAATGAAATATTCATTTTATATTACTTTTATATTAATAGAAAATTAATAGATAGATTTTAATCAAAAAATCTTAAACACAAACTTCAAAATATTGTCCCATAGTCATGCTATTAAATATATTTAAAAAAAAATCTTTAATCACGAGTGTAACACAAAAACATGGGTCCAGGGACAATGTTAAACGTATTATCAAAATAATTATTTGGTAATAACAAAAACCATTAAATAATATAATTTTAATAAATTTTTTGTATATCATGATAAAAATTGAAGTGTTTATCCATATTTTGTATTGATAATCATTAGTATATAAACAAGAATTTATTTGATTTTTACCACAGTTTCAGCTGTAAAAGAAGAAAAATGATTTCAAAGAGTTTCATCATTTTTGGGCTTTTAGCCCTGTTTGCATGTCAGGTAAATATTCTTACAAATACATACATCAAATCACGCCATTTGTTACTATGTTGGTTAGCAAGAACCTAGAATCGGGCATTCATGCAACAATGGGATTATAGTTTTTATTGCTCTTAACATCTACGTCACACATCTACTATATTCCAAATTCTATCTACTTTCAAGTTTTCTGATACCACCTCTTTGTAAGCTGGAATCCATTTTGAAGTAAATAAATGCAGACGAATAACAAAACAAAGAAAGTAAACTAAATAATATTTGCTTGAATTAAAAATTCCAAGTCAGATAGAAATCAATTGCATTTGTATGAAAGTGAAAGAGATTATGAATAACATAGGGTGCCAATGACAATCGAAATTCACTTATTATTATTTATGTAGTTTTTTTTATTAACTATTTAATAAATTTCTTACTCTTAATGTATATTTTTAATTATTGTCACAAAAGTTATTTTAAATAAATATATTTACATATATTTTTATAAGCGCTAAAAACGATCAGTTCATATGACTCCGATTGTTAATAATTATTTATATTTTTTTGTAAAATAACTGAATTAAATAAAAATTTAAGCTCAAACGAGACTTAAAAAGAAAAATTATTAAGAAAAATATGAATTTTTAAAGTTCATAACTGTTAGTTCTAGAGGGAACAAATTTTTCATGTTCGCATAGCTGAAATATTTTTATGTATGAATTCATACGTTTATTCGTGAAGAAATTATTATTAAACATAAACAACATAAATAAAATGCATTTTCATCCTAATAAATTAAAGAACATTGAAACAGCTCAACACTGTTTGATAATACTGTGACTAAAACTATGTCGGCGGATGGCGATAGTGTTTTCCATTCTTTTTAGTTTTTTATTTTTTATTGGAGTATAGTATAGATTGAAACATTCATAACACCTGGGCAAAATATGTACCCTGCAAATTAATTACTTTTTTATTCTTAAATATTATCACTTTGTTACTTTTCACAAAATGCTTCTTCTTACTAAATTAATTCAATTGTTCGCAGTTATGAATGTTAAAATAATAACTGCATAAAAATAGTTGAATGTATACTTGCACTTAAGTATGGATGACCAATTTTCACAAAACTCACAATCAGTAACAATTTAACAAAAAAAAAAAAAAATACGAAAATGTTGCAATTAGCTTTAAATAAAATGTCAGGTGGTGACTCTAATACCCGAACATAGGGATTTAACATGTAAAATCATATTTTCGTAATTTCCTGCTCCCCTAATTATTTTAAGTAAAAAAGCTTCAAATAAAAGTTGTAGAGCATAAAATTCTGCATTTGAATCAATAAGTAAAATTAATACACACAGACACACATACAAATATCATTGCAAAACTAGTAAAATTGTATTTTAGGGACCCTTAAGCATGCTTATTCATTAAAAACTAACCGAATTCTTGGCGAAAGACAATACTTTAACAATGTTTAACATTCCTTTACAAAATAGAGACAACTATTGCATAGATTTTCTTTTTAACCATCATCGTAAAATACCTACATATTTTTGATTACCTATGTAAAAGAATATCTGTACTTGCCCAGGTAACTGTGAGCTTGTTTTAACATTAATTACTTTTTGCAATCGTATTTCCAAAATACTGCACACTAAATCCTGCAATATACAGCGACTATTTCAATAAATATCGAATCTCGTATAAAAGATATTGAATTTGAGATTGAATTTTGTTTCATACTTGTCTCATTTTTTTTTTGTCATATTTGCAAAATGTATTTAAAAACAGAAAATCGTTGAAAAGTGACATATCTGCTTTTACCGTATAACCACAGACTTTATTTTGAATACATATCTTTTATATTGTATTTATTTATATTAGTTTATAAACAAAACATACCGTTCATCAAACTAGACAGAAAAAAATTATCTATGAAAGGGTCCAATACTCAAACAACTTTTTAATTTTTTAGGTAACCAATGCCGGATCCGTCAGAGCATTGGAATTAAGAAATGACCATATTAATCGAAGTCTTATTAGCGAGATCCAAGATGTCATTGATAAACTTGTAAGTTTGGCGAATGGAGTGATTGCTGACGCTATAGGAACTATTACAAATCTCTTCAAAATTATTGACGAAATAAGAGAAAGAATCTTGGGCGACGGCGAGAAAACTATCTCAGACATACTTGAGGACGTAATTGATTACATCCAAAACAGAACTGAGGAAGCCATCGAGGATGGCATCAACATCTCTGACTGCGTCCATGGTCGCGCCGAACAGGTCACTGAACTGAAGATAGGACTTATCCTCAACTTAACCACCTGTGTTTCCAATGCCGCCGCAAATGTGATTAGTGGAGTAAACAATGAATTGGATATCTTGAATGAAATTCTTCGTAATATCACCTATCTTCCTTTTGATTTGGTTGACTGTTTGAGTACTTCAAAACCAAAAACTTGTTTAAACAGATTATTGGATAATACTTCAAAAATGCTCTTGGAACTTCCTGGTCAAATCGAAGAGTTAGTAGTGGTTGCTGTCAGTTCAGTGGACAAACTTGCAGTTGATGCGGCAAGATGTTTAGCGGATGTCAGTGAATCGGCAAGAAACCAGGCTCGCAATATCATCAACGATATTGGTAACTGTGTGGATGATGTGATTTCCAACTCCAATGCTATTTCTTCTACTGGCTCTGAACCTCCTTCTACTTCTGAGGCTTCTACTTAAGCTCCTATTTCTTCTACGGGTGCAACAGAGACCACCTCCTCTTAATAAAATGTATATGTATTTACAACTATAAAACGATTTAGGTACATGTACTTTTACTCGTTGTAATACTGTTAATGTTAAATACACTGTTTTATTTTTTAATAAGTGCTGATTTTTTAGAAATAAAATTGCTTCCCAAGGAACACAGAGTTTTTATTAAGACATTATAACTAATAATGTTGTTACTGCAACTTACATTTAACGGAATTATAACACTTTTAAGTTATTTTGCCTTGTACAACTTTTTTCTAGTCTGCTAAACTACAATACAAAGTTATGATGTGTGGTACTTATTATTTGGTCACATAATAGTTATTAAAACGTTTTATATTTAAGTTTCATTGGCGTCGATTGTTTTAGTTGTATTATCGTCTTTCGCACTAAATTAAAGGAAGTGTTAGAAACGTAACTGACAGTTATTTATAAACAGATTTTTTAAAGTTTTATAATACAGTTTAAAAATAATTGTTTAGTACAGATGCATTAAAGTTTACATATATTACATATATTAGTTAATTTACCGTTTTATAAAAGTTTTATAAATTTATTTAAAACTTTTAAATAACTGCAAAAATAACAGTTTTATTTTAAACAGAAGAAAGTGGGAGTATGGCTTCTAAGTAACTTAATGCATCAACTAAAAAACTGATGTAAAGTAGTTCTTAGGAAGTTATTAAAACTGAAATATCGAATTATAATATGTACGGCCATATTTATGCATTTAAACAGAAACTGGTTTAGAAGCAATTTTGTAAAATTTAGTATAAATTAATTTTATTGTGTTTTTAATTTAATATTCTGCAAGTAATTATTCTCGTATATGGTTTATTATAATTTATTTTATTCATTATAATATCGAATGATTTAAAAAAATACAAAAATCAATTTTTCATAAAAATTTAATAAATTTTCTTTTATTTTTCTTAGGATATTATAATATCCCTTGATTTTTTTCCAAGTATAATATAATATTTCACAGTAAAAATAAATTTGTTTATAAAATGAGTTCAACAGATATGTAAAAAAATATGATCTTTATAAAGATGATTTTAGATTTAAAAAGTAGCAGAAGACATTACAACTCTTGGTACATATAATTATACAACATAGTTATGCTTAGACTACTTATACGACTCGTGATATGATAAAATATGAATTTACGGTAGAAAATAGTTTGCTGAGAAATCGGTATTGTGGTTTTAATAGTAACCCATATTATAGTTTTATTAGTGAATATATCTCATCAATTAGCTTTAATGAAACCAACATATTATAGTCCATGCAAAATACATATGCAACTATTGCATGTAAGTGTTACTTAAGTGATAATAGAAAGTTATATAGTAGTTAAAAAAACGTTGTAAATTAGTTGAATAGATTCCCCACCCGGCTGACATTCACGTCGTATAAACGTTAGAATCAGTAAATTATCGTTGCATTAAAGGTATAATACAAGTTAAAAAGTTTTAAGAAAAGTTTTTTTAAAGTTAATAGAACTAATAACAAACTAATTTGTGCTCCTTGGGTTATCTCTACCTTTTTACCTCTCGCTAAGAGAGGTATTGGATTCATGCTAAAATTCGCATATCCAGATTTTAGTGAATAAGCACGATTTAAGGTCCCCAGAATCCGATTATAACATTTTTAAAATGATGTCTGTGTGTGTGTGTGTGTGTGTATGTGGATGTGTGTATGTGTGTATGTGTGTATGTATGTGTATGTATGTCTGGATATTGTAGGGACGATTCCTCAAAAACTATAAGACTTCAGAACAGTTTAACTATGGATTCCTCAATCTGACATTCCTGGGAAGAGCTGAAAAGGTTTTGATAACAATTGAACAACCGGAAGTGGTAGTTTCTTAGAAAAATTCTTCCAAATATATATTTTTGGAAATTTTTGTTATTAAATATTGAAAAACATAAAGTACTCCATCTAATACACTTAAAATTTTTATTATATCTTATATAGATTGAGAGATAAAGACCCCAAGGAGCACAAATTAGTTTGTTATTAGTTCTATTAACTTTAAAAAAACTTTTCTTAAAACTTTTTAACTTGTATTATACCTTTTATGCAACGATAATTTACTGATTCTAACGTTTATACGACGTTAATGTCAGGCGGGTGGGGAATCTATTCAACTAATATACAACGTTTTTTTAACTACTATATAACTTTCTATTATCACTTACACGCAATAGTTGCATATGTATTTTGCATGGACTATAATATGTTGGTTTCATTAAAGCTAATTGATAAGAGATATATTCACTAATAAAACTATAATATGGGTTACTATTCAAACTACAATACAGATTTCTCAGCAAACTATTTTCTACCGTAAATTCATATTTTATCATATCATGAGTCGTATAAGTAGTCTAAGCAAGACTATGTTTTATAATTATATGTACCAAGACTTGTAATGTCTTCTGCTACTTTTTATATCTAAGATCATCTTTATAAAGATCATATTTTTTACATATCTGTTGAACTCATTTTATAAACAAATTTATTTTTACTGTGAAATATTATATTATACTTGGAAAAAAATCAAGGGACATTAAAATATCCTAAAATAAATAAAAGAAATTTTTTTAAATTTTTATGAAAAATTGATTTTTGTATTTTTTTAAATCATTCGATATTATAATGAATAAAGTATATTATAATAAACCATATAGGAGAATAATTACTTGCAGAATATTAAATTAAAAACATAATAAAATTAATTTATACTAAATTTTACAAAATGGCTTGGAAACCAGTTTCTGTTTAAATGCATAAATATGGCCGTACATATTATAATTCGATATTTCAGTTTTAATAACTTCCTAAGAACTACTTTACATCAGTTTTTTAGTTGATGTATTAAGTTACTTAGAAACCATACTCCCACTTTCTTCTGTTTCAAATAAAACTGTTGTTTCTGCAGTTATTTAAAAGTTTTAAATAAATTTATAAAACTTTTATAAAACGGCAAACTAACTAATATATGTAATATATGTAAACTTTAATGGGAGGTATAGGGATCATGCTAAAAATCACATATCGATGTTTTAGTAAATGACCAGGTTTTAATGTCCCTAGAATCCAATTTTAACATTTTCATGATAATGTCTGTGTGTGTATGTGTGTGTGTGTGTGTGTGTGTGTGTGTGTGTGGATGTGTGTATGTGTGTGTGTGTATGGCTGGATGTTGGAGGGACGATTCCTCAAAAACTATAAGACATAAGACCTCTTTAACTATGAATAGGGCTGTTGCAAGAATTTTTATATGACTTCTGAGTATTAAATTTGAAAAGATATTGTTCTTTAGAGCCTCAAATTTGAAAATATCACGAAATATCCTTTAGATATTTTATAATTAATTTTTGAAATTTGGATAAAATTTTGAATAAGTCACATGATCTGAAACAGAATGTGACGTCAGAGTACATACATCTTCAAGGTTCTCAGGTGTCAAGTGTATTGTCAAAGTTGTCAAACAAGTGTCAAATAAGAATCACGACCAGAACTTTAAAGTAAAATATATTATCAATTTATATAATAAATTCAGTTTTTATATTTTATTTTACCTCAACTCTTTAACACCCTTTATTTCGGTAGCAGTAAAACAATCGTTCTGAAATAAATTCAGCCATCATCTAGCTATCGACCTTCGGTTAATTGTCCGATTTAGCTTGAGTGTAATTTGAATTAGCCATTATTACTTTATTATTCATTTACAATGAATAATATCAGCGTCAAATGTCAAATTAAAAGATTTTGTTATTAACATGTGACAAACTTTAGCCTACGTTTATTTATATAAATAATATGAATAAACGTAGGTAATGGAAAAACTATTTTCCTATTGGCTATTAATGATGTAATGTATGTGCTTCTACGTCACAGGAGTGGGGGGTAGTTTTTCAAGACGCCAATCTTTTTATTTAATTATTTCCACAAATAACAACAAATTATTAAAATAAAAATTATTACTAAGAAAATCATTCCATAAACTTTCATTTAAAATGGATTTTGAAAAATGTGAAACAGGCTCATTCTTCAATCTGACAATTGAACAACCGGAAGTAGTAGTTTTTTAAAAAAAATCTTCTAAATATTATTTTTTGAAATTTTTTTATATTACTAATTTTGAAGAACAAAATTCTACATCTGTTACATTTCAATTTTTTATTATATCTTCTATAAATATAGAGATAAAGACGCTATAATATATAGAATATCGGGATATAATAAGTCGAGTAGGCGAAACTACACTAAGGAAATCAATTTAGTGACATTCTGATAGCTTTTTCTGGGAAGTACATTTAGTATATTTAGTCTTTCTTATTGGTTTATTAATTAAATATTTGAAATTATAGGTAAATTGCATACATCCATCAGAAATACCGCCAATCTGGTTAATGAATTGGATAAATCTCTGACATTTAGGAACTTCCTCAAACAATGAAAAATAGATATAATTAGAATTATATGTGTGCAGAAGACATGTTAAATACAATAAAAAACAATATTTGGGTAAAGTTCTGTAATATTTTGTTATAAAACGACGTTTCGATAGCAAAGTGCCATACAATACTTATATAGCCTAATATGGAAATGGCGAGAGGTCTTGTGCTGGCCACAACAGATTATTTTTTTTAAGCTTTTGCTATTGCACTGGTGTGTTGTGTTTCTAAATGGCGCCAAAAATATAAGTGCTTCATACTTTTACGGGCGCATTAATTAGTGGTGCTAATCCATTGGAGTCATTTGAATTAGTGCAAGTAAATTAGCGCTAGTCTAGTGGCGCCAATAATCTTTCCGTGTGGAAATATTGAAATGAAATATTCATTTTAAAAGTCATCACCATAATACTCTACGCACTTAATATTACATGAATAATAAATTAGTAGATAGATTATTAAAATATCTTTCAGAACTCATATTATTAATTGGAAAAATACTACCTTTTTTTACCTCCCGCTACCCTTGGTAAGGGAGGTATAGGGATCGTGCTAAAAATCTCATATCGAGATTTTAGTAAATGACCACGTTTTAAGGTCCCTAGAATCCAATTTTAACATTTTCACGATGATGTCTGTATGTGTGTATGTGTGTGTGTATGTATGTATGTGTGTGTGTATGTATGTATGTGTGTGTGTATGTGTAGGGATTTTGTCTTCGCTCTAACTCAAATACTATCATTCAGAAAATTCTGAAACCTTGTATTTTTACCCTATTCTAATAGGAATAGAAGCCATTATATTTTTGTGTAAATAGGATAAACGGAAATCGTACTTTACTTGAAGCTTATAATGGTTTTTCTTCAAAAAATACCATTAAATTCCATTTTTTCGAATTTTATGTCTTATGAAAATTAAAGATTATTGAATTTTCTACAGGAATACATTAATACTTTTTCTATATATTTTACAGATAAATTTAAAAATAATTTTTTTTTATTAGTCGCGAAGCCTAAGATAAACACAATAATTCCTTTGTTATACAGTTCATATTTCAAATGAATGTAACTGACAGTAAATGTCACTGTCAGAAAACTAATCACTTCAAATTAATAATAGTGACATTTTAAAAAGAAAATAGTAAATAAAGCAATAGTTTTCTGCAATGGAACAGTTTGCAGCGTAGTAAATACGTAAGTATGTATTTAAATTAATAAAAATTCAATAGCGGGAGGTTTTGTGTTGGCCACATCAGATTTTTTAGTTTATGTTCTGTATTTATTAATTTAAACCCAACGTTTCGGCACCATAAACTGGTGCCTTCTTCAGGGGATACATTGACATTAATTTTTTAATTAACAAAAATAACAAGTAACCAAGGTAACAAGAAATATTCATAAATGTTACCTTTTTTTTATGTATACAATTTTCTAGACAATGTATGCATGCCCGGCAAAAACATGGACGGCGAACATGCATCTTCTCAGGAAAAAATCTCCTTTTGCCAGAGGAAAAAAATAAATAAATAAAGAAATAAAAAATAAATAAATAATAATAAATACAGAACATAAACTAAAAAAAGGTAGTATTTTTCCAATTAATAATAGATAGATTTTAATCAAAAAATCAAATACGCCGTAGTCATACTATTAAATATGTTAAAAAGATGTATCTTTAATCAGGATGCGTAACACAAAAACATGGGTCCAGTCACAATGTTAAAAATATTATCAATAATAGAAACAATATAATTTTAATAAATGGTCTCTATATCATGATAAAAATTGAAGTGTTTTCGACTTTTTTTTATCGATAATCATTAGTATATAAACAAGAATTTAATTGATTTTTACTACAGTGTCATCTGTAGCTGAAGAAAAATGATTTCAAAGAGTTTCATCATTTTTGGGCTTTTGGCCCTGTTTGCATGCCAGGTAAATATTCTTGATAAAAATACACACATGACATATGCATACTAGAATACTATCAACCATTTGTCACTATGCGGGTTAGCATGAACCTTAAATTAGGCATTCATGCAACAATGGCATTAAATATTTTATTGCCCTTAACATCTAAGTCACACATCTACTCTATATCAAATTTCAACTACTTTCAAATCTTCTGACACGACCTGTTTGAAAGCCCGAATCCATTTTGAAGTAAATGCACGCACGAGAATAACAAAACAAAGTAAACTAGATAATACTTGTTTAAATTAATAATTCCAAGTTAGACAAAAATAGATTGTGAATAACTTACGGCCGATTTCACCACCGATTCCTAAACCGTTGCCTAGCAAGGAATTTCCTAAATTTAAGAACTGCCTAAACTGATATTTATCCATTTTGGATTTTACCAAACAAAGCAATGCCTAGCTAGGAATTACTTACGTAGGCATCGGATTATTAGTTACTTTTGTGATATTATATTTGCACACTGGAAATAAATGAATAATTTATGACATTTGTCAATTGTATTTGTCAACATTGACATTGGAAATTATGTGGAGGTATTATTAATATTACGTTGAGGCATGCAAAATAATTAAATTTTTAAAGAAATTTCCTTTTTATAAATTTGTATTACAGAAGTGGAAAATATAAATGAAACAAAGATGAAAATGAACAAGAAAAAATATAAATGGCAAAATATAGAATAAATAATACAAAAACAGGAACTGAATCCCATGATTTCTCGATAAAATTTAAAATGTAACAACTAGAACGCATATTTATGATATTTGGCTATGGTATTTTTGTAGAAATTATGAATTTAACTGTATGTGAATACCCAATGTAATTTCCCAAAATATAAAATAAAGAATAAAAACGATATATTTATGTATTTACTAATCAATTTTATATAATTTAAACTCGTATCGGTATATAAAATTCTGTTTTTTAATGAAAAGGACATTTTTTCCAAAACCTTTTTCATCACAGAATTCAAAACAACTTGTTCTTTCTTTTCTATCTTGTGCAAGTCTTTCTATTTCTTATTTATAAGTATCAAAATATTCAATAAAATTGTAGAATTTTCTTTTTGAAGTGTCAGCTGTCAAACGTTAGGAAATACTTAGCGATTTGGGCATCGGAAAACAGATACCTAGCTAAGTAATTCCTAAATCGAGATAGGCAATGCTTAGCGGTTGGTGAAAACGAAATTTTGCTAGGTAATTGTGGTTGTAATTGGTAATTAGGTTGTGCACATCGGGTACATAGGCATTACTTAAATTTTAGGAATCGGTAGTGAAATCGGCCAATAGAGTTCTTAGAGTTCTTCTTCAAACGTGACTTATTAACTATTACGTAGTTTTTTTTATTAGTTATTTTAGTAAATCGCTTATTCTTCATTCATATTTTTAATTATTACCGCAAAAGTTATTTTAAATAGGTTTACATATACGATCGATTTATATGACTCCAATTGTTAATAATTTAAAAAAAAAAAATTGTGAAATAACTGAACGAAATAAATTTTTTATCTCAAACGCGACTTTAAAAAAATTATGTAACAAGCGAGATATGAATTTTTAATGTCTACAATTTGGCGTGTTACGTAGCAATGGTCGACAAACTGTTAGTTCTAGAGGGGACAAATTTTTCATGTTTGCATAGCTGAAATATTTTTATATATGAATTTATAGGTTATATTCGTGAAGAAATTATTATCAAGTATAAATAAAATAAACGAAATACATTTTCATCCTAATAAATGAAAGAACATTGAAAAGTTCGACAACTATTCGACAGTATTGTGTTATGGCCGCTTTTATAAATGACAGATAAATTTACTTCAAAAGTAAATAAAATTTATTCCTTCAAATGATCGTCGAACTTTTAACATTAATTTGATGCCGGGGGTTACTAATATTATACGCTAATTGCAGAATGCTTTCTAAACTAAATAAGTACATTACGGGCATCTATTTTAACACACTGTTTTCTTCGGTTTTAAAGAAACAGTTCATAATTTAGTATTATCAAATATTCAGTACCTACTTACATAATTTAAATTCTGTTGCTTCATGGCAGAAACAAATAATCCCCGTTTTTTAAATATTTTAGATCAAATTTAAAGTTTGTTAGATTATAAAAAAATAAATTTTAAAATTACTTTCTTGCAATTTTAATAGTTGATTGAAGTTTGGGAACTAACACGTTGAATGTTTCATAAGGAGAATTAGGTTATAGGTTCCAATAATTGATGTGACGTCATTTTATAATTTTATTGAGATCCAACTAATGTCAATAAAATTATAAATAGACGTTACATCAATTATTGGAACCTATAGCCTACTTCTCCTTATGGAAAATTTTAATAATTGGAAAAAACAAATATTAATAAAGTAATTATTTGCAACTTTAATTTTTTTCTAAAGCTTTAAACATTTCTTCTTTGTCAAGTTTTTTGTTTTTAATATCATTAACATATAATTCAAGTACAGGTATGTCTCATTAATCAGTACTAATTAATGTAGAAGGGGTGTTCGGATTATAGAGTTTAATTAAGATATACTGCATAAAAAATGACATGTGCACGTAGGTATACAAACAGGTAATATCCATAATTAAAAAAAGAGATATATTGTCTACTTAGTCTACTAAAAATACTGATTTTTTCTCGCACACCCATTTTGAATTTATCGTACTTCAGTACTGTGGAGAGGAAAAATTCCGCCCGAACAGTTCGGATTACTGGTATATTCGGATTAGCGGGCTTCTTCTGTAATTAATAATATGTGTACTATAGTACTTTTATTAGTTATGTATAGGTTTAATGCGCCGAAGCAAAATCCCTGAAGAGGCGTAATCTGAGGTCGCTACCCACACTCTTATGTTTATACGGAACACTAAGAGTAAAAAGTAGTTTTCGCAAAAATGAGTTAATTCAAAAATCGCGTAGTCCAGTCACCGTAAATAATTCTGACAGTGTGTGTACAGTTACAATCATTTTGTTGTTCTGCTTGGATGTAATTTCTCCGCTACAAATTTAGTTCACATTTTTTCTGGTGCATTCATTTGCTTCAGGGAGCTGTAGTTTGTTTAACAAATAAAAAAATGTTTAAATAGCTACAGAGTGGTCGTTTAAAATATTCACAATTTAAAAAAAAATTACATATATCTTTAATTAAATACTTAAATATTATAGTATCTATTAGGTATTCTGAAAAATATCCTCACTACTAATGTTTAAAATGTCTTTCATATTATAACCTACAATACTTTTTTAACAGTTAAAATATGAAAAATAGACTATTTTTGTGAAATACACTTCCAAACGTCCCTTTACAAAAGAGACAACTATTGCATAAATTCTTTTCTTTTTAACGGTCTCGGTAAATTACCTACATATTTTGATTATAAAAGAACATCTGTACTTGCTCAGGTTACTGTGATCTTATTTTAACATTCATTACTTTTTGTTATCCTATTTCCAAAATATTTCACACTAATTCATGCAACATACAGCGACTATTTCAATAAATATCGAATAAATATTTACATATTTCGGTAATGATGACGATATATTTTATCGTGTGGGCGCTTACCAGGCGTCACCTCACGGGCACTCATAGCTGATGTGGAGAGTGCACCACAGGGGTGAAAAAAAATATAGTTAGTCATAATTTTTTACGTTATTTGCCAAAAAAATACACTTATTCCAAAAACTTAAGTAAATTATAATAAACCTATTTAGAATAATAATGGTATATTTAATAAAAACTGTAGGTAGTTACATAAACACAATTCTCTAACAAAAAAAATAAAGCTCTTATTTGAAAAACATAAATAAATTATAATACACGTCCTTAAATTTGTAAAAATAGTAAAAAATTAGTGACTAAGAAACTTTAATAATAACAATTTTACGGTTTAATGAATTATAAATAAATTAACTTTCAAAAATCAGTCAGCTTTACTATAATCATAGAAACAGCTGATATATTCAAAAAATTGTAATTGACAGATTTCAGTGTCAAGTACAATTTACATAATGATTGTTCGTGTTATAATTTTATTGGATTTATAGAATTTTTTCCAAGGAACTTTCGGTATGGAATTTGTAAAAAATAGTATATGTTCGTGCTACAATTTTATTAAATATATAGAATATTTTCTGGGGAACTTTTGATGTGGGATTTGTACAAAATACATCAAATTGACGGAAGGTCTTGTGATAGCCACAACAGTTTTTTTATGTACTTAAACTTCTTTTACATGTTGTAGAAGGTAGAAGGTAGAGTTAAAAATAAAATCAAGGCATGGAGTAAAAAAGGATAGAATTTTTTGGAGATATCTAATAATTCTTCATATTTCTTTCTCAAGAGGTTTCTCTTTCCACTTATGAAACTATAATAATGATTACTCATAAAAATTGTCTATGTTATGTTTCATTTAATTCTTGTATCATCCGTTTATACTTTTCTTTATTACATGGTTTTATATTTTTAGGATGCAAAATTGTTAGATTGATTAAAGTATTGTATTCTGTAATATTTGGATTTGGGTTGGGCAAACCTACCTACTTTTATTACTAGCAGATGTCCAAAAGTAGTTGTTATTGTCTGGTAATATGCAGCATTCATAGCACAGGCCGTTGTAAAATTTATTGTTTATTTTTACAAGAAAAGAAATGTGTTATTTTTTACCCAATTTTTTTTTATATTATGTTATATTAGGGATTCGGAAAAACAGTTTGTTTTACACATTTGTCCATACAAAGTTTTAAGGAAATTGTTAAGAAGGGCTTGTACATTACGACTTTTATATTTACATTTCCTTTAAGGCTTTAAGTCAACGTTAATTATTGTTTTCAATTTTTTCATATGAATGAATTAGGCATTTATACAATGTATTTAATTTTCTCAGGGGGGGCAAGCGCAAACTTTTGAAATAAAGCAGAGGTTCTCAATCTGTGGTACGCGTACCAGGGGATACGTGAAAGGCTAGTTTTGTTATCTGCCTATTTAACATTTATTTATTAAAATATAAAAAAATAGCGAAAGAAGTTATTTTTTTGGAGATTTTTGTCTTTTTACTTACTGCTTCATTTTAAACATATACATAACTGTTTAACTATTGAAATTATATATTTTATGTTTATTAATGAGAAACAACACTCGATATATACGTATATTTTCATATTAATTATTTCAAGAGCTCAATTATCAAGTTGATGATATTCATAGAAAACTTAATAAATATCTCAAATATTATTTGGAATATTTGAATCGCGATTGTACTGTTTATGTACTATTAGATGCGATTATACAAAAATTGATAATGGAAGAAAAGTCGAGAGTCTTGTCGAGACTCGAGACGAGACTGACATCAAGTCTCGTCTCGACAAGACCAAGACGAGACCACTCTAGTCGAGACCAAGTCAAGACCAAGGCAAGACCGACCCCAAGTCTCGTCTCGTCTTGACTTCCGGCAACACTATACGCACATGGCCACGTGACCCCATATTTATATTATTTACATATAAAAGAATGAATTTGATATTGAATCCTGTTTCATACTTGAGCAATTTTGTCTCATTTTTTTGACATATCTACATAATGTGACATACCTGCTTTTACCATAAAACCACAGAGCACAGACATCGTTTTAAATGCCTATCTTTTATATTTCCTTTCCCGATATTTGGAAGTGTGTTCGTGTGACGCCGATTCTAAATCTGGTGATAAGTCTAATATAAAAAATTATCGCCCCATAGCAATTGTTTCTAATGTTCGAAAGTATTTTATATAAAAACATATATATGCAAATTAAAGAATTTATATCACCCAGCCAACATGGCTTCATGTCAAAAAGATCAACTGCAACTAATCTATGTTATTTTACACATTAAGTTTCCTCATTGTTAGACAAAAACGTTCAAGTCGATACAATTTATACGGACTTCTCCAAAGCTTTTGTTCGTATTGATCACAATATCCTACTTCAGAAGTTAGAGTCATATTATTTTTCAAAACCTGTAATTTCCTTGCTTTGTTCATACCTCACCAATCATTTTTTTCGTTCATTTTCTTGGGCAAAATTCTTCTTGTTTCAATGTATCATCGGGAGATCCACAACGGCCCAACCTTGGTCACTTACTGTTTCAGCTTTTCATCAATGATATATCATCAATTTTCAGTAGTAATATTTTATTATTTGCAGATGATTTAAAAATATTTCGTGCTATATCTGATAATAACGACTGCGTAAATTTGCAACGTGATCTCGATCTGCTTCATAACTGGTGCTTAATTAATAAACTTGAACTTAACATAGATAAATGAAAAATACTGTCTTTTACTCGCAAGAAAAATTCTTTACATTACGATTACAAAATCTCCAATATGCAGTTAATTAGGTGTTGTTCAATACGCGATCCTGGAGTAATTTTTGATTCACGACTTACTTTTACAGAACATATTCAATTAGTTGTTTCATCTGCTCTCAAAACACTGGGATTTGTGATTCGTAACACACGACACTTTCATAATATTCAGGTATTATTTACGCTTTATTACTCTCTTGTCAGATTAAAACTTTAAGACTAAATACTTTGCTCTGGTATGGAATCCAATCTATGACGTAAATAGTAAAATAATAGAATCCGTACAAAAAAATTCTTGGAATATGTTTATTATAAAATAATTGGAACGATAAACGTGTCTGCTATGAGCTATTACTTAATATTTTTCAACTTCAGTCACTCTCTGTCAGACGCCAAATAAATGCTGTTCTCCACCTTTACAAATTGTGTCATTACCGTATAGATGATCCTAATTGTCTATCCTTATTAAACTTTTCTGCTCCCTGTATCCGCACAAGATTATCAAATACCTTCTACCTTCCTACGAGCTGTAGGAAGCTCATACTAATGTATTTCTGCAATCTCCAATTAATAAATTGTGTAGCCTATTTAATAAAATTAATTGTAATGTAGACCTTTTTTCGAGTTCGTACAACAAATTCTGTCACACCATTATTAAAAATTATAATTAATTTTGATTTATTTTTGTGCATGCAGTTCGTATATTGTAAAATTATCAAATGTCATAATATTTTGTGCTCATAAAATATTTTAGTTATTTCTTACCCTACTTGTTAGGTTTCCTGTTTGGGTAGTGTATTTAATAAATAAATAAATAGATAAATATTATATTTATTTATTTATTTTAAATGGCACAAAAGTGACCCCTGTGGTGCACTCTCCCCGCCAGAAATGAGTGCCCGTGAGGTGATGCCTGGTAAGCGCCCGCACGGTACAAATATGTCATCATCATTACCGATATCTGCGATAAAGCAGATTGTGGCACACTCAGAAATGGGTAATATGCCGTGATGATGTATTTATATTTTATTTATTTATATTTATGAAGTACTCTTAGTTTATAATCAAAACATATCGTACATCAAACTAGACAGAAAAAAATAGTATCTCTAAAAGGGTATATACTAAAACAATTTTTTTAATTTTTAGGCAACCAATGCCGCATCCCTCAGAGAATTGGAATTACGGAACGACCAAATTAATCGAAGTCTTATTGGCGAGATCCACGATGTCATTGATAATCTTCTAAGTTTGGTGAATGGAGTGATTGCCGACGCTATAGGAACTATTACAAATCTCTTCAAAGTTATTGACGAAATAAGAAAAAGAATCTTGGGCGACGGCGAGAAAAATATCTCAGGCATACTTGAGGACGTAATTGATTTCATCCGAAATAGTACTGAGGAAGCGATCAAGAATGGCATCAACATCACTGAATGCATTCATGGTCGCGACGAACAAGTCTCTGAACTTAACAAAGGACTTGTCCTCAACTTAACCATCTGTATTTCCGGTGCCGCCGAAAATGTGATCAGTGCAGTAAACAATGAATTGGATATCATCAACGATATTGTTTTTAATATCACCTTTCTTCCACTTGAATTGACTGACTGTTTGATTCATTTATTACCACTAACTTGTTTAAACGATTTATTAAAACGTACTACAAAAATGCTCGCGGACCTTCCTGGTACAATCCTTGGTATAGTAGACATTGCTCTCGGTTTAGTGGACAACCTTCCAAATAATATGATAAGATGTGTAGCGGATGTCAGTGAATCGGCAAGAAATCAGACCCGCGATATCATCGACGATATTTCTAACTGTGTGGACGATTTGAGCTCCAACTCCAACGCTACTTCTTCTACTAGCACTGAACCTCCTCCTTCTGCTACTGAGACTTCTACGGGTGCAACAGAAACCACATCCTCTTAATAAAATGTATATGTATTTGCAACTATAAAACGATTATTCATATACTACTACTCGTTGTAAGATGGCTCATATTAGACACAATGTTGTGTTTCTTTAATAGATATTGATAGGTAAACATGCTGATTTTATAGAAATAAAATTGCATATCTCTACTTTTTTGTTTTCCTTTTCGTAGGTTTCCAAAATTTAAATATAAGACTATATTGATAGGTAAAGATGCTGATTTTGTAGAAATAAAATTGCTTATCTCTACTTTTTTGCTTTCCTTTTTGTAGGTTTCCAAAATTTAAAAATAAGACTATACAGTTAAGTATTTGAGTAACGTGAAGATATAAATTAACTCGTAAACAATAATACACATTTCTTCACAAAATGTAGATTTCGAATGCAAAGCAAACATCATCAGTTGTACTACAATAAAAACATAATATTTATAAATATGTCAAAATATTTCAAATTTTCATGTCAAAGTCACAATATTTATATCATACTTGATAATTTAATTATAAAAATAAGTAATAAAATAGTTAATTAGAGATAATATTAATATTCTGAAAATTGTCACCAAAATTTTTTAAACCTTTTTAAGAAACACAAAATCACTTTAGCATTCTATAACAAATATACTTTAAAAAATCTTTTAAATAAAAAAAAATTCTATAGAAACAAATCTGACTGTTCTGGAATTTATTCAATAAAATGTAACCAATGTAATAAATTATATATCGGCCAAACAAACGGAAAATTAGTAGTAGATTTAAATAACACATTTATCATCTTAAAAGTAAAAACATTTTTAATTCAGCCATAGCCCTACACCTACAGGTCATAACTTTCTCTTCTGATAATGTTAAATATTTAAATGTTAATTATCACAAAAATCTTAACATGTTGGAAGCTATTGAAATGAAAAAACAATCACAAAATTTATTAAATACTGATTTGTCACCACTACATAATACACTACTAAAATTTGTTAACCCAATTGTTAAACTTCATTCCCCATATTAATATTATCTCTAATTAGCTATTTTATTACTTATTTTTATAATTAAATTATCAAGTATGATATAGATATTGTGACTTTGACACACCTCCAATTTTAAAATGTCACTTTGTTTTAATGCCCACAGTTCACACCCATACATTACTGTCGGTCTTATCACTGTCTTGTAAACCCTCACTTTTGTTGTCCACGATATATGTTTCGATTTTAGCAACCCATGTAGCATCCCAACACATTTACTTCCTTTAGTTAGCCTAGTGCTACTTTACACACCCTCCTCACAATTGTTGTTTAAAATCACAAGTCACTCCCAAATAAATGAAGCACTTAACCTCTTCAAACTTAAAAATCTTCCCATTTTCACTTTTCACTACTAAAATTCCTAAAGTCCCTTTGTTGTATTTTGTCTATTCTCATATATTTTGTCTTGTTTTCATTTATTTTTAATCCCACTTCTTCAGCTGTTCTTTCTAATCTCTTAACCACCTCCTGTAGTTCTTGCCTTGACCTTGTTAATATCGCTATATCATCCGCGTAAGCTAATATTTGATATTTCTTCCCGTATAAGTTTTCTGGGCCATAAATCTTTGCTTTCCTTATGACCCATTCCAGAACCACATTGAAAAGTATTGGCGACAATGGGTCTCCTTGCCGTAATCCTTTTCGAACTCGGAAAATTTCGGATGTTACACCGTCCACTTTTACTTTACACTTATTGTCTCTTTGTGTTAATTCTATGAGTCGTACTAGTTTCTCCGGTATCTGGAGTTCTCTTAGTATTTCGTACAGTTTGTTCATCTTGATAGAATCATAAACCTGTTTGAAATCCATAAACAGTATCCTTAGAGGTAGATTATGTTCATAGCTGTCGAGCATTATACGAGTATGCTTTAGTGTAAATATTTGATCCATGGTCGATCTATTTTCCCTAAACCCTGCTTGATATTCTCCCAGTAGATCCTCCACTCTTTCTTGTATTGTTTCTAATGCTAGTTGAGAAGACTTTAGGAATCACATCTAATAAGGCAATTCCCCTATAGTTTTCACATATGATCTGGTCCCCTTTCTTGTATAAAGGTAAGATTACAGCTTCTTTCCATCGGTCTGGCATTTCCTCGGTTTTCCACACTTCTTGAATCTGTTGGTATACTTCTCCTTGCAGCTTGTTTCCGCCGTTCTTATATATTTCTGCGGATATTCCATTCTCCCCCGGACTTTCATTGATTTCTAGGTTATGCAAAATTGTAATAAGTTCCTCTTTTTCTGGTGGCAGTTCGTCCTGTTCGTCGTTTCTTTCTTGTTCTCTTCCTGTTACTTCTTCTTCTGGGCTACACCCTTCATTTAAAAATTCGTTGAAGTATTCGCTCCATCTATTTACTTTGCCTTCTCCTGTAACCAAGTAGCCTTCTTTATCCTTGTAATAAATTGCTTTTTACTGATACCCAGATTTTTGTTTTGGTACGTCTTGATAGAAGTTTCTTACGGCTTTGTCCTTATAGTTCTCTTCTATTTGCGCTAATTTTTTTTCCATCTCTTCTCTCTGTCTTCTTCCGCAAATCCTCTTATATTCGTTTCTTTCCTCTGTGTATCTTTTTTTATTTTCTTTACTTTCTTTTTGTAGAGCAATCAATCTGGCATGATTTTTCTTAATCATTGCTTCTCTGCGTTCATCATTACACCAACCTTTGTCCTTTTTCTGTTTCGGCCACTTTAGTAATTCCTCTGAAATCGTAGTTACTGTTTTTTTCCATTTCTTCCCAGTTTTTATTTATATTTCTATTTTTTAAATTTTCGTTCATTTCTTGATTAAATCTGTCTTTTACTTTCTCGTTTTGTAATAAATGCCCATGATATTTTTGCATTCCCTTCTTTTTATTCCTTTTGTTTACAGGAATCTTCTGTTTTAACTTCACTGTAACTAGGAAGTGGTCTGTATTTCCCTCTGCTCTTCTTCTACTTTTAACGTTTGTAATTACTCTTGTGTGTTTCCTTTCTATCATCACATGGTCAATTTGATTAGTGTACTCTCCATTTGGTGATTTCCATGTGCCCTTGTAAATTTTCTTTCTCTGAAAGGCTGTGCTGCTTACTTTCATACTCATCTCTAGTGCTAATTCAATCATCCTTAGCGCATTTTCATTTGTCACTTCATGTTTGCTATGTCCTTCTGAAATTTCTTTAAATATTCTTCTTTTCCAATTTTTGCGTTCATGTCTCCAATTATTATTTTGATGTCATATTTAGGTATGTCATTGTAAACTTGTGTAAGTTCATCATAGAATGCATCTTTTATCTCATCTGGTTTTTTATTTGATGGTGCATGTGCATTTATTATACTAATTTTCCTCCCATTTTCCCTTATTCTAATTTTATATATTTTGTCCGAAATTGGTGAAAATTCAATGACCAAATCTTTTATTTTCTTGCTAACCATAAAACCCGTCCCAAAATAAACCGTTTCATGTCCACTATTAAATATTATATAATCTTCCGTTTCAAAAATATTATTATTTTTTTGTTTTGTCTCTTGTATCGCTGGAATATCTACTCCATATTTTTTTAAAACTTCTTCTATATTCCTATAAGTTCCTGGCGTATTTGTTCCCCGTGCGTTCCATGTTGCTAAAACTAATTGCATTTCCTTGTCTGTAGACCTATTCATGTGCCGTCTCCGTAGCCTAGTTAATACCTGTGTTTTCTGTACCAGTGTTTGTCATTAGTTTTTGGACGGCTATCGTTATCTGAGGTTTGCTTTGCACTTGCATCTACTTCTACTAGATTTTCTATTTGTTTGTTCCATATATATTGCTTGTTGCCTACTTGTATTTTATTGTAATAGATTTTTGGGTTTCTGTTATTTTTTCTTTCCTCTTCTGCCTTTTTTCTAATTACATAGTGCATTTTTCTCTCTTCCTTTGTTCAATCATTGTCTATAAATATTCTCTTGTTTCCCAATTTGTATTTGTTTTTCATTGCCTGTATTTTATCATCATGATCTTTTAGTTCTGCTATGATGACTGGTGGTGCATTCTTCCTTTTTAATTCTATGGCTGATTTGATTACACGTTTGACTTGTAAATCTCTTTCTAGTAGTTCTATTACCATGTTTTTTGTCATTTTTCCTTCTGTGTTCAATCCTTTAATGGCAATGTTATTGGCTCTGCTTTTTTGATCTTGTTTCTCTAATCTTTCTCTCAAAGTTCCTATTTCTTTTTTCAATTCTTCCTTTGCTTTTGTCCATCCTTCTTCTTTCCTTTTGTAGTCTTCATTTAATTTTTCTATTGATAGCGAATTATTTTTTATTTCGTTTTTCAGAACTTCATAATTATTATTCATTTCTTCTCTCATTCCATTCATTGTTTGTGATATATCTAACATTAACTTTCTCAGTTCTTCCATATCTTTTATATCTTCACTCCCTGCTTGTTTCACTGGTGATCTTTGTAATATTTTACTTCTTTTAAATATTAGCTCTTCCTCTGTTTCTTTATCCGTTTTATTTTCCTGCCTTATTCTTTTCTCTGTGGAAATACTACGGCTTCTATATTCAGTCAGTATTCATGTGACTCCCTTTTTTCACTTAGTACGCTCCTGACTATCTCTTAGTGCGTTTGCCCGTCGCACGTTTCGCTTGACCGTCGCACATCGCTCAGTCACGTTGTCAAGACCTTACAAAATTTTAGAAGTTTTAATAATTTTATACAATAATAACTGCATTAAAATAGTTGAATGTATACTTCCACTTAAGTATGGATGACCAATTTTCACAAAACTCACAATTAGTAACAATTTAACAAAAAAAAAATACGAAAATGTTGCAATTAGCCTTAAATAAAATGTCAGGTGGTGACTCTAATACCCGAATATAGGGATTTAACATGTAAAATCATATTTTCGTAATTTCCTGCTCTTCTAATTATTTTAGGTAAAAAAGCTTCAAATAAAAGTTGTAGGGCATAAAATTCTGCATCTGCATCAATAAGCAAAATTAATACACACAGACACACATACGAACATCATCGCAAAACTAGTTAATTTGTATTTTAGGGACCCGGAAGCATGCTTATTCATTAAAAACTAACCGAATGCTTGGCCAAAGACAATACGTTAACAATGCTTAACATTCCTTTACAATAGAGACAATTATTGCATAGATTTTCTTTTCAACCGTCATCGTAAAATACCTACATATTTTTGATTATGTAAAAGAATATCTGTACTTGCCCAGGTAACTGTGAGCTTGTTTAAACATTAATTACTTTTTGCAATCGTATTTCCAAAATACTACAAACTAAATCCTGCAATATACAGCGACTATTTCAATAAATATCGAATCTTATATAAAAGATATTGAATTTCGTTTCATACTTGTCTCATTTTTTTGACATATTTGCAAAAAGTTTTTAAAAACAGAAAATCGCTGAAAAGTGGCATACCTGCTTTTACCGTATAACCACAGATTGTTTTTAAATGCTTATCTTTTATATTGTATTTATGAAGTAAACTTACTCTTAGTTTATAAACAAAACATACCGTACACCAAACCAGACAGAAAAAATATTATCTATAAAAAGTTCTAACACTGAAACTACTTTTAATTTTTTAAGCAACCAATGCCGGATCCCTCAGAGCATTGGAATTACGAAACGACCAGATTATTCGAAGTCTTGTTAGCGAGATCCAAGATGTCATTGATAAACTTATAGGTTTGACCAGTGGAGTGATTGCTGACGCTATAGAAATCTCTTCAATGTTATTGACGAAATAAGAGAAAGAATCTTGGTCGACGGCGAGCGAACTATCTCAGACATACTTAAGGAGGTAATTGATTACATTAAAAACAGAACTGAGGAAGCCATCAAGGATGGCATCGACATTTCTGACTGCGTCCATGGTCGCGCCGAACAGGTCGCTGAACTGAAGATAAACTTATCCTCAACTTAACCACCTGTGTTTCCAATGCCGCCGCAAATGTGATTAGTGGAGTAAACGATGAATTGGATATCTTGAATGAAATTATTCGTAATATCACCTATCTTCCTTTTGATTTGGTTGACTGTTTGAGTACTTCAAAACCAATAACTTGTTTACATTACATTTACATTAAAAACAGAACTGAGGAAGCCATTAAGGATGGCATCGACATCTCTGACTGCGTCCTTGGTCGCGACGAACAGGTCGCTGAACTGCACAAAGGACTTGCCCGCAACTTAACCATCTGTGTTTCCGATGCCGCCGCAAATGTGATCAGTGGAGTAAACGATGAATTGGATATCTTGAATGAAATTATTCGTAATATCACATATCTTCCATTTGATTTGGCTGACTGTTTGATTAGTTTAAGACCAATAACTCGTTTAAACAGATTATTGGAAAATACTACAAAAATGCTTGTTGAACTGCCTGGTCGAATCGAACATATGATAGAGGTTGATGTCAGTTCAGTGGACAAACTTGCAGTTGATGCGGCAAGATGTTTAGCGGATGTTAGTGAATCGGCAAGAAACCAGACTCGCAATATCATCGACGATATTGGAAACTGTGTGGATGATGTGATTTCCAACTCCAACGCTACTTCTTCTACTACTGTGGCTTCTACTGAAGCTCCTGTTTCTTCCACGGGTGCAACAGAAACCACCTCCTCTTAATAAAATGTATATGTATTTGCAACTATAAAACGATTTAGGTACATGTACTTCTACTCATTGTAATACCGCTAATTTTAAATACAATGTTTTGTTTCTTGAATAGGTGCTGATTTTATAGAAATAAAATTGCTTATCTCTACCTTTCTTGTTTTCTTTTTGTATACAGGGTGTCTCAGGACGAGCTTACGCTATCTATATTTTAAATACTATTTAATATAATTTAACAAAATTTGGTATCTAGGGGTTATCCAACATGCCCGTTTTAACTAAAATATTTTCAAAGCAGTAGCACTTCCAGTTTGACCGGAAATTGACCTCAACTTTCTTATTTTAAATGGAATACGCTATATTTTATTTTACTATTGAATGCAGCGGAAAATTTTACATATGAAGCAATAAAAACATTTTACTCATGATCAACTACTTCCGGCGTTATTCAACTTTTTTTGATTTTTTGTCTGAAATCCGGCACATTTTCAAAACTCTGTAAATCGGGAACGAGATCGAATTTTTATAATCTGAAAAAAGCCTTTTATAAAGGAGACTTTAAGCTACATTATCCATAGAAGAATCCTCGATTATTTATAAAAAAGTGACGGGTACGTTACACCAAAATTACAGTTGACAAACTTCAAAAAAGACAATTTTTTTAAATGGAACCCCCCGTTTTTTATTACATAAATGTATTCTACGGCAAAAAATAAGGGTACTTTATGTAACATGTCCTATGTTGAAAGTTGATAGAATTTCAGTAAATTAGAAAAACATGTAATCTGTGTATAATTATTTTATTAATAGGGATAAGTAAGCCATGGAAAAACAATGTTTGTTTTTACAAACTCATCTACTTGATTTCTTAGATAATATACCGTTGGATCAAAGGAATTTAATATGGTACCAGCATGATGGCGCTCCACCCCGCCATAGAATAAATACTTTTTTGGAAACAATTTTTGAAGATAGGTGGCTGGCAAATAATTGACCACATAGGTGGCCTCCTCGTTCACCCGATTTAACTCCACTTAATTTTTTTGTTTGGGGTTACATTAAAAACGGCGTCTATCAAAAACCTTTAACTACTAAAGAAGATTGCCAACATAGGGTACGAACAGCATTTAACAACATGTCTCCTCGGATGATAAAAAATGCTACACAAGAAGAAGTATTGAATAGAGTAACAATGTGCTTACATATGAATGGACGACAGTTTGAATATGTATTAAATTAATCATAGTTTTGTATTTAGAATTTATTTGTTTTTTCCATGGCTTACTTATCCGTATTAATAAAATAATTATATACAGATTACATGTTTTTCTAATTTACTGAAATTCTATCAACTTTCAACATAGGACATGTTACATAAAGTACCCTTATTTTTTGCCGTAGAATACATTTATGTAATAAAAAACGGGGGGTTCCATTTAAAAAAATTGTCTTTTTTGAAGTTTGTCAACTGTAATTTTGGTGTAACGTACCCGTCACATTTTTATTAATAATCGAGGATTCTTCTATGGATAATGTAGCTTAAAGTCTCCTTTATAAAAGGCTTTTTTCAGATTATAAAAATTCGATCTCGTTCCCGATTTACAGAGTTTTGAAAATGTGCCGGATTTCAGACAAAAAATCAAAAAAAGTTGAATAACGCCGGAAGTAGTTGATCATGAGTAAAATGTTTTTATTGCTTCATATGTAAAATTTTCCGCTGCATTTAATGGTAAAATAAAATATAGCGTATTCTATTTAAAATAAGAAATTTGAGGTCAATTTCCGGTCAAACCGGAAGTGCTACTGCTTTGAAAATATTTTAGTTAAAACGGGCATGTTGGATAACCCCTAGATACCAAATTTTGTTAAATTATATTAAATAGTATTTAAAATATAGATAGCGTAAGCTCGTCCTGAGACACCCTGTATAGGTATCCAAAAATTAAAAATGGGACTATACAGGGTGACAGGACTAGTAATTCATTTAGCAGTCTTTTTGATTAAAAAATGTTATGAAGATATGTCCCGAAACGTTTCGTTAGAGTTATAGGCCTTTAAAGGTGCACTCACAAGACATATTTTTATTAATAACTCTGGTACTAGTTGCACAAAAATTTTGAAACTTGGTGTGAGCATTACTTATTTACCTCCCGCTACCCTTGGTAATGGAAGTATAGGGATCGTGCTAAAAATAACATATGGAGATTTTAGTAAATGACCACGTTTTAAGATCTCTAGAATCCAATTTTAAAATTTTCACGATGTGTGTGTGTGTGTATGTGTACCTATGGATTTTGTCTCCGCTGTAACTCAAATAGGTACAGAAAATTCTGAAACCTTGTATTTCGATCCTATTCCAATATGGAAACTATTAGATTTTGGTGTAAATCGGATAACCGGAAATGGCACTTTACTTGAAGCTCATAATAGTTTTTCTACAAAAAATAAAATTAAATGTCATTTTGTTACAGAGTTCATATTTCAAATGTATGTAACTGACAGGTAAATGTCACTATCAAAAAACTAATCATTTAAAATTAATAATGGAGACATTTTAAACAGAAAATAATGGTTATAAGCATAGGAACTTAATGTAGTTTGCAGCATTAGTAAATATGTAGGTATGTATTTAAATCAATAAAAATTATAGCGGGTGGTATTTAGGGTGACCAACTCTTCTAGAAACTTAACCCGAAGGTTTATAGATATACAAAATTAATATTACATAAAATGTATACTCAATGAAGTAAATAAAAATAAGAGAGTTTATATTAAAATCGTTGACTGAGTCAAATATAACCTCAATAATTTTTCTCAGTGCATCATCTCTTTTATTTCAATCTTTATGGGATGAAATTTTTTATTCCAAAGGCATAGAATTATAATAATTAATAATAATAATAATAATAATAATAATAATAACAATAACAATAATAATAATAATGATAATAATGATAATAATAATAATAATAATAATGTTTTGAATTAAAACGAATTTATTTTGAACTTCCATTATCTTTATTTGTTAAACACATACACAATATTCACAACGTTTCGAAAGCGAAAAATCTGCTGTCGTCATCAGGTGATCTGATACTACTGACTAATTCCTTAACATATGAGCTTTGTGAATATTGTATATGTGTTTAACAAATGAAGATAATGGAAGTTCAAAATAAATTCGTTTTAATTCAAAGTGAATCGTTATCTTATAAATTTAAAAATAAGTTGAATAATAATAATAATAATAATAATAATAATAATAATAATAATAATAATAATAATAATAATTGTAATATTATTGTATAATATTGAGTAGGCATAGAATGTAACTACGAGATATAACAAGTTGTTGAAAATAGTTTTTCTTTATGAAAATAAATAGATTTGTCACGTAGTACATTTGGTACATTTTCTTATTATACTAAATAACGCTACATAATTGGCGACGAGGATGTGATCAGAGGATAATGAAGCTGATTTGAGAAATAAAATGAATAGGTTTACATTTAAAGAATTTCAGCAAGAAATTTTGAACTGGGATTATTATATCTATCATTTTGAGATAGCTTGCGAAGCGAAAGGACTAGCAGGGCAAGATAATGTCAGTACAGATATAAGAAAAACACTGCTTTTAGCTTCAGTTGGAACACAGCCATTGAAAATTATGAGAAACCATTTTGCACCAAATTTACCTCAAGCCAAAACGTATGATGAAGTTAAATCTGCATTTCAACAAATGTATCAACCTGTAGTTACAATTTTTACTGCTAGAATTACTTTTGAACGGGCAACTTGGAAAGATGGTGACTCTATAATTAAATATGCTAATCGTCTTCGTGCTTTTAGTTCTAATTGTGATTATGGTACCGCCTTGGATGGCCGTTTACGAGATAGATTTGTTGCTGGCATTCATCATAAGAAATTCGAAGTTAAAGTACGACGTTTATGGCCCAGTGGAAAAGTAAATGACATTCCAGTTACGTTCGAGCAAGTTTTAAATTTAGCATTATCGATGGAGAGATCAGAAACAGAAGTTAAAAACGGAAGCAGTAGAGATTATATGCCTTTAGAGAATTGTTCTGAAAGTTGTGATAAAAAACAGACATGATAAAACGAGCAAGGTAAATATATCAAATAAGTGTATTCGATATGGTTGGAATCAACACTTTAACACTGAAAATTGTCCAGCTAAAGGTAAAACATGTAATAAATGTAGGAAATTGAACCATTTTGCAAAGGTTTGTAAAATGAAAATTATATATAACAATAATTCTAGTTTACAATAGAAGACGCAACAGGTTCGACAGATTGATGTTGACAGTGACAGCGACACATGTCAAAATGATGATGGTTTTAAATTTGGATGGATTGGAAGTGTTTGCCAGGTTGGTGGTGATCCATGTAGAGCATGGATCGATGTGGAACTAAATGATACAATGGTGAGCACGGAATTCGATCCAGGTTTAGTTATATCAACAATTAATGAGAACTTGTGGAAATTATTAGGTAAACCCAAATTAAATCCTACACCTGGATTAAAATGTTACAATCAGAGTAAGTTAACTACCATTAGTCAAGCTCTTTTTAAAGTAAAATTTAAGAATCAAGTTAAGTATTTGCAACTAGCAGTAGTTAAACAAAACTTGGTACCCTTGTTTGGTCTACCTTGGGTACAAGCATTTAATATGAAACTTCCTGTAGGTGTGTTCGTCAAAACTTTTAAGAAAAATAATAAAGTTGCACATACAGATATAAATAAAGCTAACGTAGTAAAATTAATGGAAACATTTTCAGAAATATTTGATGATTCGCTAGGAACAATTAAAGATTTTAAAGCTGCTATACATTTGAAAAGTAATGCAAAATCAGTTGCATATAACGCTCGTAGACTACCATTTGCTAGGATGAAATCAGTAGAACATGAACTACACAGATTGGTCAAAGAAGGTGTCCTCGAAAAGGTCGATCCAATTGAAACGCCAGTAGAATGGGCTACTCCGATAGTAGTAATTGAAAAAGGTAATGGACAAATTCGAATTTGTGGAGATTTCAGAGTGACTATAAATCCCCATTTGGTAATGGATCGCTATTTACTACCAACGTTTGAATAATTAACCAATAAATTAACAGGAGGTAAAAAATTTACAGTTCTTGATTTAAGATATGCTTACTTACAGTTAGAAGTGGCGGAAGAGTCACGTAAATATTTAGTAATAGCTACACATATAGGAAATTTTCGTTATCGGTGGTTACCATTTGGCATTTCCACAGCACCAGCAATATTTCAAGCATTCATGGATCGATTGTAGAGTGGCATAGAGGGCGTCGCAGTACTTTTAGATGATATTGTCATCGCTGGTTGTACCACGGAGGAACATTTACAGAGACTTTCTGAAGTACTTCGAAGAATTAAAACTGTTGGTTGTCGATTAAAACTGAAGAAATGCCATTGGATGCAGAAAACAATTAAATATTTGAGACATCAAATAGATGAATATGGAATACATCCTGTAGAAGAAAAAGTGGAAGCAATCAAAAATGCACGAAGACCTGAAAATGTTACTGAATTACGTAAGTGGCTTGGTTTAGTTAATTATCATAAAAGATTTATTCCACATCTTCATACCATGGCAGCACCTTTACATAGTTTAACTAGTAGCAAATCTTCTTGGCATTGGTCCAGTAAAGAAGAAGAAGCAATGCAGAAAATTAAAAAAGCCATTTCAAAAGAAGCAACATTAACAATGCATGATCATAAACTTTCTCTTGTACTAATATGTGATGCTTCTGAAGTAGGTGTCGGTGCCGTATTGATTCAAGTGGAAAATGAAGAAGAAAAACCTAACGCATATGAATCTAGAACATTACAGGAATCAGAGAAGAATTATGCATCAATAGACAGAGAAGCATTGGCTTTAGTGTTTGGATGTACAAAATTTAGAAGATATATTTTAGGTCGTAAATTCACACTGGTCACAGACCACCGTCCATTGGAAAGAATTTTTGGAAATAAACGGGAATTGGCTAAAATCACAAATAATCGTTTGGTACGTTGGGCTTTAATTTTAAACAATTATGACTTTCAGATTTGTCACTGTAGCGGGAAGGATATAATTTTGGCAGATACACTGTCTAGATTACCCAATTCTTCAGATGTTCGACCAACATACGAAGAAAAATCAGATAAAGGTGAAATTAAAATGATCAAACTAGAAGATATAAAAGTATCAGAATAAATGTTGAAAAATCAATCAAAGAAAGATAAGACATTAAATGAAGTGAAACGGTTTATAGAAACGCAATGGCGAAATAGGGAAAAAGATATTCTAACAGATATTATACCATTTTGGAGGAAATGGAAGGAATTAAATGTTGAAAACGTTTTGTCTATTTTACATGAAGGACATCCCGGAATTGAAGCAAAGCGATCATTTGCTAGAACGTATGTTTGGTGGTGGAATATTAATAAAGATATAATCAAACATATGTAATTGTCATTATTGTCAAACAAATCGTCCACAGATACCTGTACACTGTACAGTTGGAATTTACCTGATAATCCATGGACAGGATCCACATAGATTACGCGGGACCATTTCTTGGAACAATGTGGTTGGTAACGATTGACGCTTATTCAAAATGGGTCGAAGTAATACCAGTAACATCCACAACATCAGAAAATACCATCAGAATTTTACGAGAAATGTTTGCAAAGTACGGTATCCTATTTTAATCCTATTTAAGCCTCAATTTACTTCATTGGAATTTGAGAATTTTTGCAAGATTAATAATATAAAACATATTAAATCTACCCCATATCATCCTAAAACAAATGGACTGGTTGAGAGATTTATAAGAACTTGAAAAAGTTCAACAATTTTTAATGGCGTACAGGAATAACCCTCAAAAGACAACTGGACGTACACCTGCGGAATTGTTTTTAGGAAGAAAAATTTTTTCAAAATTAGACAGATTGAAACCAGATTTAAGAAAAAAAAACTTCATGGGAATTATGGAAACAACAGATAAAACACGACAAAAATTTAAAAGAGCGAGATTTTGAAATAAACCAGGAGGTATGGGTACACAAAAAAAATGGAAAAGGGTGGAAAACTGGGAAAATATTGGAAAAAGTAAGACCATTTTCATACAAGGTTTTGGTAGGGGAAGATGCGAGAAGAAAACAAGTAGACCAACTCCGAAATCGAGAAAAACAAAACACTGCTAATCCTAATGTTCACAGGTCAACAATGCCGCCGTCAGTTCCACCACCAGTTATGTCATCTTCCTTTCCGACAAGGGAACTAGAATCAACGACGTCGGAATCATCCAGAACTCCAGAACAATATTCACAGCGATTGTCTGCAACAGAATCGCCAACAGAATCAGAACCACAACCACCTCTACGAAGATCTCCTCTAGAAAATAAAGGTCATCCTCCGCAGAGATTTGATGCCAGTCAGATACTTTGAAACGTCGGAAAAATGTAATATTATTGTATAATATTGAGTAGGCATAGAATGTAACTACGAGATATAACAAGTAGTTGAAAATAGTTTTTGTTTATGAAAATAAATAGATTTGTCACGTTGTACATTTTCTTATTACACTAAATAACGCTACAATAATAATAATAATAATAATAATAATAATAATAATAATAATAATAATAATAATAATAATATTTATTCAATTCTTTTTGATCAATACAATATTGATATAAGAACCGTCTTATGTAAACATAAAAATAGAATAAAATAGTAAATAATTATTAGTTTAATAATTACAGCTTGCAATAAAGTTAGGACTTATTATAAAAGAAAGTCATTATAATGATAATAATTTTTTTGAAGAAGAAATTTTTTAAATGAAGTTTTAAAACAATTTTCAGATTTAATTTCTTTTAAATAATGTGGAAGTTTATTGTAAAATTTTAATCCTATACAGTTAAGGTTATTCTCGCATTTATTAAGTCTAATAATAGGGAGATTAAAATTCGTTTTTCCACTAGTATCGTATTTGTGAATAACTTTTTACCTCTCGCTAAGAGAGGTATTGGAATCATGCTAAAATTCGCATATCCAGATTTTTGTGAATAAGCACGATTTAAGGTCCCTAGAACCCGATTATAACATTTTTACAATGATGTCTGTGTGTGTGTGTGGATGTGTGTGTGTGTGTGTATGTATGGATGTTGGAGGGACGATTCCTCAAAAACTATAAGACTTAAAAAATATTTAACTGCAGTTTCTTCAATCTAACATTCCTGGGAGCAGCTGAAAAGGTTTTGGTAACAATTGAACAACCGGAAGTAGTAGTTTTTAAAAGAAATTCTTCCAATCTATAAATTTAGAGATAAAGACGCTATAATATATACAATATCGGGATATAACAAGTCCAGTAGGCAAAACTACACTAAGGAAACCAGTTGACAAATTCAAATGTTTATAACATAATTTGTAAATGACAGATTTCAGTGTGAAAAATAAACAGTTTTAGTGACATTTTGATAGCTTTTTCTGGGAAGTACATTTAATCTTTCTTATTGTTTTATTAATTAAATATTTGAAATTATAAGTAATATGCATATATCCATCAGAAATACTGCCAATCTGGTTAATGAATTGGAAGAATCTGTGACATTTAGAAACTTCCTCATACAATGAAAAATAGATATAATTAGAATTATATGTGTGCAGAACACATGTTAAATACAATAAAAGACAAAATTTGGGTAAAGTTCTGTAATATTTTGGTAACAATTGAACAACCGGAAGTAGAACTTTCTTAAAAAAATATTTCTAAATATAATTTTTTGGGAGTTTTTTTTATTAAATATTGAAGAACATAAAATTCTCCATCTAATACACTTAAAATTTTTATTATATCTTGTATAGATTTAGAGAGAAAGACACTATAATTTATAGAGTACACTAATAGCAGAGGCCAAGGCACTAAGGAAACCAGTTGACAAATTCCAATGTTTATAACATGACACATGTCATTGTCAAATATCAACATTTTTAGTGACATTCTGATAGCTTTTTCAGGGAAGTATATTTAATTTTTCTTATTGTTTTATTAATTAAATATTTGAAATTATAGGTAAAATGCATATATCCATCAGAAATACCGCCAATATGGTTAATGAATTGGAACAATCTCTGCCATGAAAATGATATAAAATAGATATAATTAGAATTATATGTGTGCAGAAGACATGTTAAATACAATAAAAAACAATATTTGGGTAAAGTTCTGTAATATTTTGTTATAAAACGACGGTTCGAATGCGAAGTGCAATACAATACATATATAGCCTAATATGGAAATGGCGAGAGGTCTTGTGCTGGCCACAACAGATTTTTTTTATTAGAAAATTATGTTCATTTGCTCTAAAGGCCCATTCCCAGTGCCTGTCATAGTCATAGTTTTTGTTAGTTGTCATAGTTTCAAACAGTTTGGTAAAGCGAAATACATATATTCATTCCCAGTGCTTGTTTTAGTCATAGTGTTTAGGCATAATCATAAACATAATCACAAAAGTTTGTAAACTTCAAACTTTTGTCATAGTCATTAAATTTTGACATAGCTTATGTTTTCATATATGTTGATTTTCCCGCCATATTTTTTCTTTCATTTTAGTATTTTTATAATCTGGATCTTCTTTAAACCAAATACATTTATTTTTTTGTATTAATGAAATAAAGTATTCCTGTGAGCAACTCATATTATTTCAATTTTTTGACATTGACACTGATATTTTGTCTTTTGTCTAAAGTGCACTGGAAACGGTCTGCGTATGTTTATGATTAAAACAAAAATTTACGACAAAAAACTATGACTATGACAGGCACTGGGAATGGGCCTTTATACAGAGAATTTATTTTAAAATGCAACATTATAGTTCATCCATGGTTACTCACTATTGTCAAAAAAATGACAGCAATGTAAAATTTGTCCATTTTAAAATGCAACATTATAAATAGTATTGCAGCCATGTACCTATTAACTAATATATTGCGGATCCTTTGCTTTTCTTAAAGGAAACACTGTGAAATGGAAATATCATTTCTGCATAAATCTATCTCACACAAACACCCAACCGCGAATTATGCGCATGTTTGGAAACCTTGACTACTATTGGCTAACGAGGAAATCATGATCACTTTTTGCGAATCACAGAGTTCTGTTTATTAACTACTAGCGCGAGAAATTTTAAATTTAAATTTGAGAAATTAAACAATGTACCTATTATTTATTTTGTATGTAAATTCTTGAATATAAATATTAGTAATAATAGAAAACATTGACATATTCTAGTGCTAAATTTGAATTAAATAATTTACTTTGTTGTACTGTAAAAATAATAGGAATACAATCTGGTCAGGATTAATTTATTTAGGTGACAATAAATTACTGTATGAAACACAAAGCAAATCCTTTCGAAGTGCAACTACAAACAGAAATGAAATCAAACGTCAAAGTCAAACCATGTGCCCGCTGCATCACCAGACCAGCGTTCCAAAACCAGGAATACCGAGTTTTGGCGTAGAGTATGAAGTGTTGTGTTTTGGAACGAATGAGAGTTTTGTTGAAGTAAAAAATTGAAACTAAATTGAAAATAATTTTATAAAACTAACAAAACTACTTATAATTACAACATTAATGTCAAGCCCGTAATAAAAGCGCTTTTATGGAGCACTCTCCTCAATATAATGTGAAAGTACGCTCCATAAAAGCGCTTTTATTATAAAAGTATGCTCGTAATACACGCCAACGTATTTACTTATGTTTATTTTCAACCAAAAGCATGCTTTCTTCCTCAAGAAGGCAAATTACTTTCATATGTTGAGAATCGTGAGCAACTACATTTGAAAATATTGTGGATTTTGGAACGCAGCCCAGCCAGCGACGCTGTCAGCGTTAGCCAATAGTAGTCAAGATTTCCGAGCATGCGCATAATTGCCGGTTGGGTGTTTGTGAGATATAGACTTATGCAGAAATGATATTTCCATTTCACAGTGTTTCCTTCACCTACTCTTATGGGAAAGATACGAGCATTAGCAATATATTAGTTAATAGGTATATGATTGCACCACAGGAGATACCTCCAGGACACATTACAAATGGTGTCAATTCTTATTACGGCCGACTAGCACATTGCCTCAGTGTGATTGGGGGTATTTTTTAACATTTATTACATGAAAGTTAAGAATTTTTTGTAAGATAAAGTTTGTTAAGATGTACAACATCCATGTTTTGATTCTTTGTTAATCGTATGTAGGCTAATTTATTGGAAATTAGTTTTGATAATACAAAACTACAAATTTTGTATGTTGCATTTTAAAATGGACAAATAGTACATTGCTGCCATGTTAAAATAAATTCCTTGTATATAATAATACATTTAGTCCAGGCAACGAAGGAAAAATAGCGGAAATAATTCATGTAGAAGCCAATTTTGGCACAGTTATAGGGGAAGGTGTCCTTAACAAAATACTAAAAGTACTGATGGGTGGGAGTGAAGCTAAGGGAGGGGGGGGGGGGGGGCTCGAAAGGTCCCTTTTTTCAGTTTTTTGTTAATAACTCAAAAACTACTACCTCTAGCGAAAAAATGTTATATATTAGATTAATCTACATAAAATTCTCTACAGAAAAGGTCCTATACACATTTTCGTTAGGATCAATAATTAAGGAGATATAGAGGGGGGGAAATAATTTTTTTTAAAAAAATGATTTTTATATATATATATATAAAATGGAAGAATTGTGTGCGGGGGGGGGGGGGGGCTTATTGGGTACCGCAATAATGTACGTCGTTTGAGATGACTATTAGACAGAAGGGGAGAACAGTTGGAATGAGTTCAGGGCTCCCCTTCACTGACTGTTGGTCCCGTTATCCTCCGGGGCCTTCGTATTGGCGTTCGTCCCTATCAGGGACAATTCGGGACCCGCTACTCAATGTTAAAACTAATGTATCGTCTAAACGTCCTTGTCAGTTAATTACGACCTCACCCACTACGTTGGTGCTAGTATCAATTTTTTATTATTAATTTTACAGTATAATAAATGATTAACATTTGCATTCAAATAAATAAAATAAAACTTACCTTCATGAAATGTACAAAACAATCAAAATCGCAAGTCCAAATGACAAAGTAGAGTCAAATAACCACGTTGAGCCAATTCGAATTTAGAGCGAAATTGGGAATCGCTAAGCTGGGCTCACCCATGAAATCTCAGCAATATTTACAAATCCCTCAACATTACTTGAGGATATTGGAGAGGCTGGTGAGAAACTTTTTCTGGCTGTATCTCAAGCGCCTGAACATCAAAACAACCTAAACGAACATCGGTATTCGGAATTTTTGAAAATTTGAAGAAAATTAATGTTCAAGATACATCCTTCATTACTATATATTACATTTTAACCATTTTTCCATGAAATAAGAGAAGTATGCAAAGCATTTATTTGAATGCAAATGTTAATCATTTATTATACTGTAAAATTAATAATAAAAAATTGATACTAGCACCAACGTAGTGGGTGAGGTCGTAATTAACTGACAAGGACATTAGTTTTAACATTGAGTAGCGGGTCCCGAATTGTCCCTGATAGGGACGAACGCCAATACGAAGGCCCCGGAGTATAACGGGACCAACAGCCAGTGACGGGGAGACCTGAACTCATTCCAACCGTTCTCCTCTTCTGTCTATAGTCATCTCAACCGACGTACATTATTGCGGTATCCAAACCTCCCCCCCCTTCCCCGCACACAATTCATCCATTATATATTACATGTAGCAAAGTTATTAATACGTGGGCTCTGCATAGTTCATTTATCATTAAAACTTGATTTTTAACAATAAAAATATTTTTTAAAATTTTTTTTATTTCCCCCCCCCCTATATACCTCCTTAAGTATTGATCCTAGCAAAAATGTGTAAAGGATATTTTCTGTAGAGAATTTTATGTAGATTAATCTAATACATAAACATTTTTTCGCTAGGGGCAGTAGTTTTCGAGTTATTAACAAAAAACTGAAAAAAGGGACCTTTCGAGCCCCCCCCCCCCCCACCCTTAGCTTCACTCCCACCCATCAGTACTTTTAGTATTTTGTTAAGGACACCTTCCCCTATAACTGTGCCAAAATTGGCTTCTACATGAATTATTTCCGCTATTTGGTTCTTTTCGGTCTTCGTTGCCTGGACTAATTGTAAATATAGAGACAAGTTAAATTTAATATATTTTCTTTTATAAAAACATCTTTGCAAGAGGCTCTAGGAGGCAGAGAAAAAATGTTTCTAACTGCAGTTTTCTCAAGTTTAAAAACTATACAAGCTGCAGGTGAGTATCCCCAGAAAACAATACCATAACTTAAGATGAGATAAAATTTAGAATAATAAAAAGTTTTAGCTGTATTTACATCAGACATTAATTTTAATCTTTTTATTAAGTAACATAAAGAAGTTAGCTGGTTAGAATTTTTTTCTATATGTGCATCCCATTTTAAATTTTGCTGAATATGAATTCCTAGAACTTTGCATACGCTAACTTGAGGTAGTTGTTGATTAGTGCAATGAATTGATACATCTGCCTGTTTGTTTGAAAAATTAGTTAACACGGTTTTTTTAACATTTAAATACAGGCTTAAAGATGCAAACCAAGAAGATAAATTGGTTACTATATCAGATATCTTATTTGCGTCATTCATAGTGCTCGTGTGCCTCCAGAAACTAAATTATTAGTGGCGATGACCATTTTTTTAAGCTTTTGTCATTGTACTGGTATGTTGTGTCTCTAAATGGCGCCAAAAAGTATAACTGTTTCATACTTTTACGGGCGTATTGATAGTGGTGTCAATCCATTGGCGCAGTTGAATTAATATGTTTCCACATGCAACTAAAATGGCGCTAGTCAAGTTGCGCCAATAATCTTTCGTGTGGAAACCTAGCCTAATATTACGCTCTTCACGGCTTCTTTAGATACACAAATAAGTATTTTTCATATTTAAACGGCGAATAGCATTTAAATAGATGAAATACAATATATCTCAAAATAAAGACAATGAGAAAGACTATTTCGTTTCCTGTGATCGAAATGAAATGTTCATTTTCATTCTACACACTTACTTTTACATTAATAGAAAATTAAAGACAGATTTTAATCAAAAAATCTTAAATACAAACTTCAAATACGCCATAGTCATGCTATTAAATATATTAAAAAGATGTATCTTTAATCAGGAGCGTAACAAAAACATGGGTCCAGTGACAATGTTAAAAATATTATCAAAATAATTATTTGGCAATAATAGAAACTTATTAAACAATATAATTTTAGTAAATGGTCTGGATATCATGATAAAAAATGAAGTGTTTTCGATTTATTTATAGATAATCATTAGTATATAAACAAGAATTCAATTGATTTTTACTAGAGTTTCATTTGTAGCTCAAGAAAAATGATTTCAAAGAGTTGCTTCATTTTTGGGCTTTTGGCCCTGTTTGCATGCCAGGTAAATGTTCTTGCAAAAAATACACACATGACACATGTATACTATCAAATTACGCCATTTATCACCATGTGGGTTAGCATGAACCTTAAATCAGGCATTCCAAATTTTAATTACTTTCAAATCTTCTCATACGACACGCTTGAAAGCTGGAATCCATTTTGAAGTAAATAAGTGCAGAAGAATAACAAAACATAGAAAGTAAACTAAATAATACTTGTTTAAATTAATAATTCCAAGTCAGACAGAATCAATTGCGTTTGTATGAAAGTGAAAGAGATTGCGAATAACATAGATTGATAATGACAAACAAACTTGACTTATTATACTATTACGTAGTTTTTTATTAGTTGTTTTAGAAAATTGCTTATTCTTCATGCATATTGTTAATTATCACAAAAAATATTTTAAATATATTTACATATTTTTTATAAGTGCTAATAACGATCAATTTATATAACTCCGATAGTTAATAATTTTTATATTTTTTTGTGAAATAACTGGACGAAATAAAAATCAGAATTTGGCATATGACGTAGCATGTTCTCATTAGTGGTCGATAAACTGTTAGTTCTAGAGGGGACAAATTTTTCATGTTCGTATAGTTGAAATAATTTTATATATGAATTTATACGTTTTATTCGTGAAGAAATTATTATTAAACATAAACAACATAAATAAAATGCATTTTCATCCTAATAAATTAAAGAGCATTGAAACAATTCGACCACTGTTTGACATACTGTGTTATGACCGCTTTTATAAACGACAGTTAAATTTACTTCAAAAGTATATAAAATTTATTCCTTCAAATGATGTAATTTGATGCGAATTTGTAGTGTTTCATCAAGACAAGAAATCTTGTCTTGTTGATCATTTCTTGTCTTGGGCTTGATTTTCAAGACAAGAAAATAGAAATTTCTTGCCTTGCTCATTTCTTGGCGAAATATTTCTCGTCTTGTTTCAAGAATTCTTGATATTCCTTGATTCTTGACATTTTAGGGGAATCCCCTTTCTCTATCGCTTTATCCAATCCGAACGCTCAAATGTAGCGTTGGCGTCTGCCCTTGCCCATTTCCATTTTAGTTAAATGCTACTTTGATGTTACAATAATGAACATTTAAAAAAGTTTACAATTTCTGATAATGAATAGACACTTAGTACGTCTGTTTCAAATTATGTACGACCCATTCAAAGTTTATAAAAAAAATTCTAGGGGAAAAAATACACTTTATCAACGGTATAGTTATAGCTATTAATATGATTCTAGATAAATTGGAAACTTGGGCTACAGAACTTGATAACAAAAATAGCTCATTTTGAAAACATGTATAAAAATCGGTTGTGGTCAGCACAGGACCTCTTGCCATTTCCATATTACTCTATATAAGTACATATATTGTATTTAACATTTTAGGTACACACAATCAAATTCTAATTACATCTATTATTCATATATTTTTATATTTTTTAATTCATTCTATAAATAAGTTTGTTCCTATCTAAATAGATAAAATTTTATATTCTTTAATCTTTGTAATAACATAATTTTATTTTAAGAAACCACTACTTTCAGTTGTCAAATTATTACCAAAACTTTTCAACTCTTCCCATTAATGTTCGATAAAGGAAGTCAAAGTTAAATTGGTCTTTAGTCTTATAGAATTTGAGAAACCGCCCCCCCCCCCCCCACCCCAACATTCATACATACACGCATACACAAACGCGCACACACACACACACACACATACACACATACAGACACACACAGACATCATTGTAAAAATGTTAAAATCGGATTCTAGTGACCTCAAAACGTGCTTATTTAATAAAATTTGGATATGCGATTTTTAGCATGAATCCAATACCTTTTTTAGCGAGAGGTAAAAATAGTTATTACAAATACAACGAAAGCACTGATGATAATAATAATAATTCATCAAACGCAGCTAAGACTGCAAAATCGTTTAACCAGTTTAATATAACTTTTTTGTTTAAAAAGAAAGTAGAGATAATTGTTTACGTTTTTGTGGAAGTAGTTATGTTTTTTTTTTTGACTAATATTATCTACCTACATATTTCTACATTACAAAATCGACTTATTTACCGGAAATATACCTTCGACTGTCGCTTCAACTTCAATAAAAATCATTGTCATAGATACAAATTTTTATATTTTAATCAGAAATGCGGATTTGTAAAATTAAAGCTTCATTTCCACCGATTGCCCTAATGCGTAAGAGCTATAATTAATGCTTAAGAATTAAGAGCAATACGTAAGAACAAAAGATTGCAAACTTCTAACCTGAACTGCCAACTGTCAATCTATTTTATAATTATTAAATTTTTAATTTTTCGGTATGGATATAGACACAGAAAATTATGTGTATCACATATTTAAAAAAAGAAGAATTGCTGTTGCAATTGCAGTCTGCCAGACAACAAGTAATAAGAGAAAAAATTGTGACATTTCTGTTGAATTAGTCACTAAACAAAATAGCTGGAAATGGTAAATTGTCACAATTCATTAAGTCTTATGCACTAATCATTATGCATTAAGCAATAAAACATTCGGTGGAAATGAGGCTTAATTGTCAAGAAATCAAAAAGTCTTGTTTCTTGATGATACTTTCTTGTCTTGTCTTGGGAATTAAAAAATACTTCTTGTCTTGGTCTTGTCTTGCCCTTTATAAAATCGGGGGTTACTAGTATTATACGGTAATTGCAGAATGCCTTATAAACTAAATAAATAAATGATGGGAATCTATTTTTCACACTGTTTCCTTCGGTTTGTGACAGTTTATAATTTAGTATTATCATATAATCAGTACCTACTTACATACTTTAAATTCTGTTGCTTCATGGAAAAAATAAATAATCCCTCGTTTTTAAATATTTTAGATCAGATTGTCAGATTACAAAAAATTAAATTTTAAAATTACTTTCTGCCAATTTTAATAGTTGATTGAAGTTTGGAAACTGACACGTTAAATGTTTCATAAGGAGAAGTAGGCCATAGGTTCCAATAATTGATGAAACGTTATTTTATAATTTTATGGACGTTAGTTGGATGTCAATAAAATTATAAAATGATGTTACATCAATTATTGGAACCTATGGTATACTTCTCCTTATGGAAAATTTTAATAGTTGGTAATAAGAAATATTAATAAAGTAATCATTTACAACTTTAATTTTTTCTGACGCTTTAAACATTTCTTCTTTGTTATGTTTTTTGTTTTTAATATCATTAACATATAATAAGTACAGTTATGTCTCACTAATCAGTAATAATTAATGCAGAAGGGGTGTTCGGATTATAGAGTTTAATTAAGATATACTGCATACAAAAATTACATGTAGACGTAGATATACAAACAGGTAATATCCATAATTAAAAAATCTATTGTGGCCAGCACAAGACCTCACGCCATTACCATATTAGGCTATATAAGTATTGTATTGCACTTCCCTTTCGAACCATCGTTTTATAACAAAAAAAATACTGAACTTTACCCGAATACTGTTTTTTATTGTATTTAACATGTCTTTTGCACACATATAATTCTAATTATATGTATTTTTCATTGTATGAGGAAGTTTCTGAACGTCAGAGATTCTTCCAATTCATTAACCTGATTGGCGGTATTTCTGATGGATATATGCATTTTACCTATAATTTCAAATATTTAATTAATAAAGCAATAAGAAAGATTAAATGTACTTCCCAGAAAAAGCTATCAGAATGTCACTAAAACTGTTGATTTTTGACACTGACATGTGTCATTTAAAAATTATTGTATAAACATTGGAATTTGTCAACTGGTTTCCTTAGTGCCTTAGCCTCTGCGATAAGATTACTCTATGTATTATAGTGTCTTTATCTCTAAATCTATACAAGATATAATAAAAAATTTAAGTGTATTAGATAGAGTATTTTATGTTCTTCAATATTTAATAACAAAACCTTTTCAGCTCTTCCCAGGAATGTCCGATTGAGGAATCCATAGTTAAACAGTTATTAAGTCTTATAGTTTTTGAGGCATCGTGTCTACAACATCCAGACATACACATATACACACATCCACACACACACACACACACACACACACACACACACACACATACACACACACAGAGACATTATTTTAAAAATGTTATAATCGAATTCTAGGGACCTTAAATCGTGCTTATTTACTAAAATCTGGATATGCGAATTTTAGCATGAATCCAATACCTCTCTTAGCAAGAGGTAAAAAAAGAGATATATTGTCTGCTTAGTCTACTAAAAATACTGATTTTTTCTCGCACACCCATTTTGAATGTATCGTACTTCAGTACTGTGGAGAGCAAAAATTCCGCCCGAACAGTTCCGATTACTGGTATATTCGGATAAGCGAGCTTCTTCTGTAATTAATAAAATGAGTACTTTAGTATTTTTATTAGTTATGTATAGGTACAGCGCGCCGAAAACATTCCCTGAAGGGGCGTAACCTAAGGTCGCTACACACACTCGTATATCTCTACGGTACACTAAGAGTAAAAAGTAGTTTTCAGGTTTTGCATTGTAAAATCAGTAAGTTTTTATAAATAAATAGTTATATACCATTTTTCTTTCAAAACGCTGGCCAAAGTAGTCTTGACAAAGACTATTTTCGCAAAACTGAGTTAATAATTCAAAAATCGCGTACTCCAGTCAACGTAAATAATTCTGACAGTGTGTGTACAGTTACAATCATAATTCTGTTGTCTTGATTGGATGTAATTTCTCCGCTACAAATTTAGTTCACATTTTTTCCGGGGCATTTATTTGCTTCGGAAAACTTTAGTTTGTTTAACAAAAAAAAAATGTTTAAACAGCTACAGAACGGTCGTCTAAAAAAATTCACAATTTTTTTAAAAAAGTTACACTTATCTTTAATTAATTCCTTAAATATTATAGTATCTATTAGGTATTCCGAAAAATATCCCCACTATTAAGGTTTAAAATGTCTTTCATATTATTACCTACAATACTTTTTTAGTGAATAAGGAAGATTTAAGGTCCCTAGAATCCGATTATAACATTTTTAAAATAATTCCTGTATGTGTGTGTGTGTGTGTGTGTGTGTGTGTGTGTGTGTGTGAGTGTGTGAATATATATGTGTGTATGTGTGGGTTTATGTCTAGATGTTGTAGACACGATTCCTCAAAAACTATAAGACTTAAGAACTGTTTACCGGATTCCTCAATCTGACATTCCTGGGAAGAGCTGAAAAGGTATTTTTAAATATAATTTTTTGGAAATTTATGTTATTAAATATTGAAGAACTTAAAATTCTCCATCTAATACACTTAAAATTTTTATTATATCTTATATAGATTTAGCGATAAAGGCACTATATTACATAGAGTAATATTATCGCAGAGGCTAAGGCACTAAGGAAACTAGTTGACAAATTCCAATGTTTATAACATAATTTGTAAATGCCACATGTCAGTGTAAAAAATCAACAGTTTTAGTGACATTCTGATAGCTTTTTCTGGGAAGTATATTTAATCGTTCTTATTGTTTTATTAATGAAATATTCGAAAATATAGGTACAATGCAGTATCCATCAGATATACCGCCAATCTGGTTAATGAATTGAATAGAATCTATGATATTTAGAAACTTCCCCATACAATGAAAAATAGATATAATTAGAATTATAAGTGTGCAGAAGACATGTTATATACAATAAAAAACAATATTTGGGTAAAGTTCTGTAATTTTTTGTTATAAAACGACGCTTCAAAAGCGAAGTGCAATACAATACTTATATAACTTAATATGGAAATGGCGAGAGGTCTTGTGCTGGCCACAACAGATTTTTTTAATAAGAGTTAAAATATGAAAATAGACTATTTTTGTGAAATACACTTCCAAACGTTCCTTTACAATAGAGACAACTATTGCATAGATTCTTTTCTTTTTAACGGTCATCGTAAAATATCTACATATTTTGATTATATAAAAGAATATCTGTACTTGCTCAGGTTACTGTGATCTTATTTTAACATTCATTACTTTTTATAATTCTATTTCCAAAATATTTCACACTAATTCATGCTACATACAGCGACTATTTCAATAAATATCAAATAAATATTTACATATTTCGGTAATGATGACGATATATTTTATCATGTGGGCGCTTACCAGGCGACACCTCAAGGGCACTCATAGCCGATGTGGAGAGTGCACCACAGGGATCACTTTTGTGCGATTATAAGTCTGCACTGGCTGGGATCGAACCCGGGTCACCAGATTGACAACCAGACACTATACGCACATGACCACGTTACCCCATATTTATATTATTTACATAGAAAAGATTGAATTTGATATTGAATCCTGTTTCATACTTGAGCAATTTTGTCTCATTTTTTTCGACATATCTACATAATGTGACATACCTGCTTTTACCGTAAAACCACAGGCCACAGACATCGTTTAAAATACCTATCTTTTATATTATATTTATGAAGTACTCTTAGTTTATAAACAAAACATACCGTACATCAAACTAGACAGAAAAAAATATTATCTCTAAAAGGTTCTAACACTAAAACAACTTTTTAAATTTTCAGGCAACCAATGCCGGATCTATCAGAGGATTGGAATTACGAAACGACCAAATTAATCGAAGTCTTGCTAGCGAGATCATTGATGTCATTGATAAACTTCAAAGTTTGGCGACTGGAGTGATTGCCGACTCTATAAGTACTATTACAAATCTCCTGAAAGTTATTGACGAAATAAGAGAAAGAATCTTGGGCGACGGCGAGAAAACTATCTCAGACATACTTGAGGACGTAATTGATTTCATCCGAAATAGTACTGAGGAAGCCATCAAGAATGGCATCAACATCTCTGACTGCGTTCATGGTCGCGACAAACAAGTCGCTGAACTTAAAAAAAGACTTGTCCTCAACTTAACCATCTGCATTTCCGGTGCCGCCGAAAATGTGATCAGTGCAGTGAACAATGAATTGAATATCATCAAGGGTTTTGCTTTTAGTATCGCCTTTCTTCCACTTGAATTGGCTGAATGTTGGATTAGTTTAAGACCAATAACCTGTTTAAGGAAATTATCAGAAAAAATTACAAAAATGCTCACGGAACTTCCTGGTAGAATCCTTGGTATGGTAGACGTTGCTCTCGGTTTAGTGGACAAACTTCCAAATGATATGGCAAGATGTGTAGCGGATGTCAGTGAATCGGCAAGAAATCAGACCCGCGATATCATCGACGATATTTCTAACTGTGTGGACGATTTGAGCTCCAACTCCCGCGCTACTTCTACTAGATACTGAACCTCCTTCTTCTACTAGCACTGAAGTTCCTTCTACTACTGATACTGAACCTCCTTCTTCTACTATTGAGGCTTCTACTGAAGCTACTGATTCTTCTACGGGTGCAACAGAAACCACATCCTCTTAATAAAATGTATATGTATTTGCAACTATAAAACGATTTTTCATATACTACTACTCGTTGTAAGATGGCTCATATTAGATACAATGTTGTGTTTCTTTAATAGATATTGATAGGTAAACATGCTGATTTTATAGAAATAAAATTGCTTATCTCTACTTTTTTGTTTTCCTTTTCGTAGGTTTCCAAAATTTAAAAATAAGGCTATATTGACAGGTAAACATGCTGATTTTATAGAAATAAATTGCTTATCTCTACTGTTTTGCTTTCCTTTTTGTAGGTTTCCAAAATTTAAAAATAAGACTATGCAGTTAAGTATTTGAGTAACGTGAAGATATAAATTAAATCATAAACAATAATACACCTTTCTTCACAAAATATATATTTCGACTACAAAGCAATCATCATCAGTTGTACTACAATAAAAACATAATATTTATAAATATGTCAAAATATTTCAAATTTTCATGTCAAAGTCACAATAATTATATCATACTTGATAATTTAATTATAAAAATAAGTAATAAAATAGTTAATTAGAGATAATATTAATATTCTGAAAATTGTCACCAAAATTTTATAACCTTTTTAAGAAACACAAAATCACTTTAGCATTCTATAACAAATATACTTTAAAATATATAAAACAACAAACGGAAAATTAGTACTAAATTTAAAGAACACATTTATCATCTTAAAAGTAAAAACATTTTTAATTCAGCCAAAGCCCTACACCTACAGGTCATAACTTCTCTTCTGATAATGTTAAATGTTTAAAAGTTAATTATCAAAAAAATCTTAACATGTTGAAAGCTATTGAAATGAAAAAACATTCACAAAATTTATTAAATACTGTTTTGTCACCACTACAGAATACACTACTAAAATTTGTTAACCCAATTGTTAAACTTATATATTTATTTTTATAATTAAATTATCAAGTATGATATAGATATTGTGACTTTGACGTAAATTTTTTAAGTAATTTTGACATATTTATAAATATTTTGTTTCTATTGTAGCACAACTGATGATGATTGCTTTGCAGTCGAAATGTACATTTTGTGATTAAAAATATTTTGTGAAGAAAGGTGAATTATTGTTTATGATTTAAGACTATACAGGGTGATATAGAACTAGTGTAATAAAATAAATTGGGGCAGTCATTTTGATTCATTCATTTATGTCCGGTACTGTACATGAATGTATTTATGGGAAATTCGAAATTTTATTTAAATTCTCAACGATATATTTGACAGAATTACTTATTATAACTAAATTGTTTACAAAATCATAATATATTAAATTATTTATACTTATAACATTTTGCTAGTATACTAGGGGCAATGATGATAATTACGTCTTCGACATCTCGAATAATTAGACATGTAACACTGTTTCTAAATAAATCCGATGATTTAATTTTATTTATATACAACCGGTAAATAATGTTAACTTTATTCTTTTCAAAATCATAAGTTAATGTGCTTCATTATTTATCGAGCGAAATAAAGTACTCTCTAGGGAAATAAAGTGATTCAAGTCCTTTGTTAATTGATATTGATTAACAAATATTATCAATTTTATTTATTTTGGAAAAAAATATAATGATATTTGTAAAATCAAATTTAAAATAATTAGTTTTTCTTCGTTTATAGAAATGTGTTTCATTCTTATTTTCGCATGCTCTTTTGTTAAATAACGAATTTTTCAGTTTGTGTATAAAATATTGCATATAACACGGGAGTAAAGTGTCATTATTTGCCTCAAGCGATTGTATTCCTTGGGCTACCCCCTCAGGATTCGATCTTCGCTCTCGACAAATAATGACGAATTTTACTCCCTTGATATGTTAATATTCAATTTTGCCTTATAAAGTCATGTTTATTTCCTTGGATACGGACCATTAGAGTTCTTGTTTTATAAACAATTTTATTTCACTAGCGGTTTTAAAATGTCAAATGTCAATCAAATTGTTGGAATAAATTCAAATATTCAACGTATACTCGTTATTTCGCCTCAAGAAGAATAAGGATGTTACAATTTTGTAATAACGTATATCTTTGATTGTTGGAATAAAATATTATATATTATAAAATATCTGATGTGGACACCACATGACTTGTACGCCTGTTAAACTATACCGTAACCTAGTCTATTAAATACAAGGCCGGGAAACAACTCAAATTTTCTTTAAAAATCTGGCCAAAAACTCTAGTTCCAAAACCGCTGATGAGAGCGCGACTTATTCCCGCTGTCATTCAAATGTCATTTTTAGACTGTCAAAAAAATATATTGATATTATCAATTTAGCGGCTATAACCACAAAACACGTACGTCAAAAAGACAGCGAGAATAAGTCGCGCCAAAACGGCGAGTTTGGGACTAGAGTTTCCGTTTGACAGATATTGTGATGTTTCTCGGCCTTGTATTATAACAGACCCAATCATGAAATTACACGTATTTGACATAATTTGAAATTGACATTAAATTCTTTATTGTTTTGTTATTTTTTGCCTTAATTCATAGCAAACTTAATTACAGAAACAAAAAAAATAAATTTTCAAATTTACATATCTCGCTTATACAAAGAGCTAATTTAATCATACTTGATGTTTTCGACGCTCAATTCAATTCTCTAAAACTATTAATTGAAGCATTTATTTCTAAAATCAAAATAACACCATTGTTTTCAAGAAGAACTGTTAACTGTTTCAAGTAAAGTACCACTTCCGGTTAGACTATTTTAACCAAAATCTATCATTTTATTCCCATTGATATAAAAGTCTTATATACCAAATTTGAAAATTTTTGGAACATATTTTAATATAGTTTTTTTATTAAAATCTATTATAGGCTTCAAGTAAAGTACCACTTCCGTGTAGACCATTTTAACTAAAATCTATTATGTTATTCCCATTGATATAAAATTCTTATATACCAAATTTTAAAATTTTTGGAATATATTTTAATATAGTTTTTTTATTAAAATCTATTATAGGCTTCAAGTAAAGTACCACTTCCGGTTAGACTATTTTAACCAAAATCTATCATTTTATTCCCATTGATATAAAAGTCTTATATACCAAATTTGAAAATTTTTGGAACATATTTTAATATAGTTTTTTTATTAAAATCTATTATAGGCTTCAAGTAAAGTACCACTTCCGTGTAGACCATTTTAACTAAAATCTATTATGTTATTCCCATTGATATAAAATTCTTATATACCAAATTTTAAAATTTTTGGAATATATTTTAATATAGTTTTTCATTAAAATCTATTATAGGCTTCAAGTAAAGACCACTTCCGAAAGTTATGTAATGACCAAAAAGGGAGGTGCACAACTAGATGTTATAACAGTCCTAAATACAAAATTTTAACTTTCTACGGCGGAGAAGTTTATTAGGGCAAAATTGAATAAACAGTTGTATTACACTTACGGTTAAAATGAATGTTTAACTCGCGGGACGCTCGCGCAGTTAAACGTACCGCTCATTAAACATTCATTTAATCCTCATATAAAATAAATAGCTATAATCTTAATAGTCCAGTCAATAGCGGTTTTTACTTTTTACCCTACAAAAAGTGGAGAAAAAACCATTTTAACATATGTTGTTTGGGTCGAGACGGGAATGAAAAATTCAAATTTGTGACCTTGGGGAGGCTCGGCGTGAGCCGCCATCTTCGATCAAAGGTGTAAAAAATGAGTTTTTCGCTATTATCTCGAAAACAGTGGCCCGTATCAAAATTTTACTAGAATACTAAATTAAAGCTTGTTTCTTTTTGTACAAAAAGTGTTTTTGCATTTTTTACCTACGATGAATTCTCAAAGAGTTATGTTCAAAAATAGGTAAGCAGAACAACAATTTATGAAAGAAGATTTAATCACTCAAAATACGAGTAGACAATATTAATTTTTTAATACTTAGTCTAATAGATTTTGTTATTTGTAATAGTTTACATTTGTCATGGCATCAAAAGAAGTAAATTATCGATGATTTTTAAATAATTGTTGTCGGCGCTTTTTCACAAATTAATCAACCACTCTGACCCGGTTAAAGATACGGTACCGCGGTTTAAAAATTTTAATTCAGTTTAGAATTCTCCTTTATGTCATGTTACACGATTTTTGCTCCGATGAGCGGTTAACGAATTATTAACAATTTAAACTTGTATGAAATTTCACTAAAATTTGAAACATTTGCAAATCGGCTTAGTTTTCATTTTTTCTTCTGAAATTTCGACACGTATTAAATGCACAACAAAACTTATCTTTAATCGTATCCAAATTTTAGAAGAAAAAATTAAAACTAAGCCGATTTGCAGATGTTTCAAATTTTAGTGAAATTACATATAAGTTTAAATTGTTAATAATTCATTAACCGCGCATCGGAGCAAAAATCGTTTAACATGAGCTTTGTTCGATGACATGTACTAGGCCGCCCTAGTGTTAACTTTCTTACACTAACATGTTTTATGAGAAACGGGCAGCTTCTGGCAGGCTGTTCGATGACAAAAATTTTAAGAACTAGTGCTCACGTTTCTGACCTGACTCGCGAGGTGCTGTAGAAAGTGCAGACTAGGAGTGGGGGTAACTAAATGTTGTTCGGTACACATTTTAATTCTATCCTATCTACACATCTGTTTATTAACCTAAAATTTTTAATGCACGTTCTCTTTATTTTGTTATATAAAGAATTAATTAATATATCTGTCTCTGAATCTGATGAAGAATCAAGTGATGATTGATCTTCGTCAGAATCGTTTATTAGTTCAAACACTATGCTCTTTAAAACAGACATTTCTGCAGTCACTTCTTTGCAGCTTTATAATATGACTGTGTTTATAAACAACCTAACCTTTTACACCTTTGGCTACGCTTGGCTTGATTAGTCATAGCTGAGCAAACTTGTCCAAATATACACTAGTGTGTTTTATAAAACCACAAGAATTAGACTGTACTAGTGTACACTACACTGCACTGCACTATTCAGCTCTGCACTTCAAGCACTTCTCATCTAACAGAGCTATGATATGAAGGAGAATTCCAAACTGAATAAAAATTTTACACCGCGGTACCGTATCTTTAACCGGGTCAGAGTGGTTGATTAATTTGTGAAAAAGCGCTGACAAAAATTATTTAAAAATCATCGTTAATGTACTTCTTTTGATGCCACGACAAATATAAACTGTTACAAATAACAAAATCTATTAGACTAAGTATTAAAAAATTAATATTGTGTACATTTTGAGTAATTAAATCTTCTTTCATAAATTGTTGTTCTGGTTACATATTTTTGAACAAAACTCTTTGAAAGTTCATCCTAGGTAAAAAATGCAAGAACCCTTTTTGTAGAAAAAGTAACGAGCTTTAATTTTGTATTCTTCTAAAATTTTGATACGGGCCACTATTTTCGAGATAATAGCAAAAAACTAATTTTTTGCATTTTTGATTCAAGATGGCGGCTCTCGCCGACCCTCCCCAAGGTCATAAATTTAAAATTTTCATCTCCATTTCGACCCAATACCCAAATAACATATGTTAAGATCGTTTTTTCCCCACCTTTTGTAAGGCAAAGGTCTTTTTTCGTCTCCATTGACTGGACTATAACACTAACCATCAGAATAACTACACAGTGATCAAAAATGATTGAAGGTCACGTGACAACTTTTGTTCCAAAATAATGACAAAACCATATTTCAATTTTACATAATTCATCAAAACTATATTCCATTTTTGACAGGTAATGTCAAGTGCATGATATTTGATTTATATCATTGCCATACGTTGATTCTTTAGATATTTATTTCGCTTATCTTTTATGGCTTTTAATGAAGAGCAAGATAAATTTGTTCTTGAAGCGTATTTTCTTTCGGGAAATAGAAATATTAATGCTGTCATACTAAGTGAGCGGCAAGTGTCAAATTTGTATGAAGCGGCACGCTTCAATCATTTTTGATCACTCTGTATTAGAGATGCATTCGGGCCGGGCCGGGCCGGGCTTTGAGGTTTGGATCGACTCGACCCGAAATTAAAAATTACCGGCTTGACAAAAAAATTAGCTAGCCCGGCTCGAAAATTGACTCGAAATCGGGCCGGGCCGGACCAGAGCTCGAAGTTGGGTGCATCCGGCATTCCTAATGTTGATTTTTATGTTAAAGCGAAATGTTTAACTTTTTTCCTGACAAAACTTATAAAAAACCTCAACATTCTTATAAATTTCAACATTAGTTAACATAAGTAGTTAAAAAAGAGACCCTTCTATTGTAAGTTTGTTATAAAAATTACAGATCTACTTGTATTTAACACTTTGTTTACCAAAGCCGTTGGAAAATTTTAACAACTTTTTCACAAATTTTATATAAAAAAAATATAATTTACATAAGGATTTTTTATCTAGGTAACTTTGTTTCTGCTCAAAAATAGGATAAGAAATCATTATGGTATAACAACAATAATAATAGCAACATCACAATATAATTATTATGCTTTAATGAATAACCTTGAATTTTTATTTATTAATAGGTATGTGAAGTTTGTTGTTATTAAATCATTTTGATCCTTTTTAACTTCATCCATTTTCATTAAAATATTAAGGAAACTGTGCATTTGATTGAACTATAAGATCTTTCGGGCCGGCCCGAAAAGCTCAAATTTTCGGGCCGGGCCAAAATCAAAAGTCCGACTCGCCTCGATTTTTGAAAATGATTAGCCTGATTCGGCCCGATAAAAAATATCTTCGGCCCGGCTGGATGATCGACTCGAAATCGAGGCGGGCTTCGGGCCGGGCCGGGCCAAAGCTCGAAATCGAGTGCATCTCTACTCTGTATATTGTCTCTCAGCTATTCTTGGACTCCTCTGCTAACAAATGCAAAATTACGCTCTTCGCGGCTTCTTTGATAAGCGGTGGAGTACTGGCAATATCACTTTCACCACTATTATTATATTATATGCGTTTTGTGCCGATGATTTTTTTTTTTTATGGCTAAATCTTTTTATTTTCGTCCTGTTTCAAATACACAAATAAAAATTTTATCTTATTTAAATCTCGAATAGCATTTAAATAGATGAAATACAATATACATATCTCAAAATAAAATGAAATGAGAAAGAATATTTCGTTTTCTATGATGGAAATGAAATGTTCATTTTATGTCCTAACCATAATACTCTATACACTATTACAATTACATTAATTGATAATTAATAGATAGATTTTAATAAAAAATCTTAAATACAAACTTCAAAACATTGTCCATTAATACGCCAAAGTCATGCTATTAAATATATTAAAAAAATGTATCTTTAATCAGGAGCGTAACGCGTAACACAAAAACATGAGTCCAGTGACAATGTTAAAAATATTATCAAAATCATTATTTGGCAATAGAAACTTATTAAATAATATAATTTTAATAAACGTTTCGTATATCATGATAAAAAATTGCGATGAAGTGTTTTCGATTTTTTGTATTGATAATTATTAGTATATAAACAAGAATTTAATTGATTTTTACTAGAGTTTCATCTGTAGCTGAAGAAAAATGATTTCAAAGAGTTTCTTCATTTTTGGGCTTTTGGCCCTGATGGCATGCCAGGTAAATGTTCTTGTTAAAAATACACACATGACACATGCATACTATCAAATCAAACCATTTATCACTATGTGGGTTAGCAATAACCTGAAATCGGGCATTCATGCAACAATGGGATTAGAGATTTTATTGCTCTTAACATCTACGTCACACATCTGCTTTATTTAAGTTCACACTACTTTCAAGCCTTCTGATACCATCTGTATGAAAGCCGGAATCCATTTTGAAGTAAATGAATGCAAAAGAATAATAAGACAAAGAAAGTAAACTAAATAATCAAGTCAAATAGATAGAAATCAATTGTGCGTGTATGATAGTGAAAGAGATAGTGAATAACATAGAGTGTCAGTGACAGTCAAACTTGACTTTACGTAGTTTTTTACCTCTCTCTAAGAGAGGTATTGGAATCATGATAAAAGTCACATATTCAGATTTTAATGGATAAGTACGTTTTAAGGTCCCTAGAATCCGATTATAACAATTCTACGATGATGTCTGTGTATGTGTGGATGCGCGTGTGTGTTTAGTTTCTCAAAAACTATAAGACTTAAGACATGTTTAACTGCGGTTTCCTCAGTCTGACATTACTGAGAAAAGTTGATTAGATTTTGGACAACTGGAAATAATAGTTTCTTAAAAGTAATTCTAAATATTGTTTTGAAAATTTATGTTATTACAAATATTAAAGAATATAGAAATCTCTATCCGATCCAATTAAAAAATTTATTATATCTTCTATAGACTTACAGAGATAGAGAAATATAAATATATAAAATAATATGCTGTAATGAATCTGATAGCTCATGGAAACCAGTTGAAAAATTAAAATGTTTATAATTACATAACTGAAAACTTTTTCTTTAATATCTTTTATATTATTATTAATTAAATATTTATAATTATAGATACATATATACATAATTTATACCCTTCAGAAATACCACCAATCTCATCAATGCATTGGAAGAATCTAGAGCATTTAGAAGAATAAAAGAAAACTTGTTTATAAAATGTTTTTTTTTGTCATATTTACATAATAAACTAGACAGAAAAAAATCTGTTGTGGCCGGCACAAGACCTCTCGCCATTTCCATTTTATGTTATATAAGTATTGTATTGCACTTCGCTATAGAACCGTCGTTTTGTAACAAATAAATTACAGAACTTTACCCAAATATTGTTTTTTATTGTATTTAACATGTCTTCTGCACACATACAATTCTAATTATATCTATTTTTCATTGTATGAGGAAGTTCCTAAATGTCAGAAATTCTTCCAATTCATTGGCAAGATTGGCGGTATTTCTAATGGATATATGCAGGTTACCTATAATTTTAAATATTTAATTAATAAAACAATAAGAAAGATTAAATGTATTTCCCAGAAAAAGCTTTCAGAATGTCACTAAAACTATTGATTTTTGACACTGACATCTGTCATTTACAAACTATGTTATAAACATTTGAATTTGTGAATTTGTTCCTTAGTGCCTTAGCCTCTACGATTAGATTATATATTACAGTGCCTTTACCTCTAAATCTATACAAGATATAATAATTTTAGTGTATTAGATGGAGAATTTCATGTTCTTTAATATTTGTAATAACAAAAATTTCCAAAAAAATCTATTTAGAAGATTTTTTAAAGAAACTATTATTTCCGGTTGTCCAATTGTTACCAAAATCTAATTATCTCTTCCCAGAAATGTCAGATTGAGGTAACTGCAGTTAAATATTTTTTAAGTCTTATACTATTTGAGAAACCGTGGTTCCAACACACACACACGCACGTACGCACGCACGTACGCACGCACGCCCGCACGCGCGCGCACACACACACACACACACACACACACACACACACGGGACATCATCGTAAAAATGTTATAATCGGATTATAGGGACCTTAAAACGTGCTTATCCACTAAAATCTGAATATGCGAATTTTAGCATGATACCAATACCTCTCTTGGCGAGAGGTAAAAAAATATTATAATATATGCAAAAGAGTCTAACACTAACAGAACTTTTTAATTTTTTAGGCAACTAATGCCAGATCCCTCAGAGCATTGCAATTACGAAACGACCAAATTAATCGAGATCTTGCTGACGATGTCCAAGACGCAATTGATAAACTTCTAGGTATGGTGAATGGAGTTATTGCCGACGCTACAAAAACAATTACAAATCTCATAAAAGTTATTGAAGAAATAAAAGACATAGTCGTGGACGACGGTATAAAAACTATCGCGGACATAGTTGGGGAGGTAACTGAATACATCCGCATTAAAACTGAAGAAGCCATCGAGGCAGGCGTCGACATCTCAGATTGCGTCCATGGTCGCGAAGAGCAGGTCGTTGAACTAAACACAGGACTTGTCCACAACTTAACCTTCTGTGTTGGCGAAGCCGCCGAAAATGTGCTCATTGAAATAAACGATGAATTGGATATCATCAGTGATTTTGTTCGTAATATCAGCTATGTTCCACTTGAAATGGTTCTCTGTTTCATTAGTGATAGTCCAGAAACTTGTTTCAAGGAATTATTAGACAGTACTACAAAAATGGTCGTGGAACTTCCTGGTCGAATTCATGATATGGTAGACGTTGCTATTAGTTTCGTGGACAATCTTCCAGTTGATGCGGCAGGATGTGTAGCGGATATCAGTGAATCGGCAACAAACCAGACTCGCGATATGATCGAGGATATTGGTAGGTGTGTGGACGGTGTGGTTTCCAACTACTAGCGCTGAAGCTCCTTCTTCTACTACTGAAGCTCCTATTTCTTCTACGGGTGCAACAGAAACCACCTCCGCTTAATAAAATTTATACAGGGTGTTATATAAGTGTACAACGTTGAACTCATTGTAGACCCCATAGATAGTAAATCTGGCAATAATTATTGTTTAACCTTTAAGTACTCGCGTGGCGTCATACAGTATTGTAATTTTCATAAACTTTTTTCTCCGGAGTTCCACCCCCAAATTATTCTTTTCTTATAGTTTTGAAATATATAAATGCGCATTGTTATTATTTTTCTATCATACAGTTTGAATTTATAATCATTTTAGTAGTACAGCGCGCCATTTGGCGTCATTTATCGCCACATGAGTAGTAACTCAAAAGCAAATTGCTTGACAAATTTCGATTTTATTTGTTGAAAATGGTGGGTTCGAGTGCTAATTTAACTCAAAGTTTAAAAGCAAACCCACTTTGACGAGGTAACGGTTGTCGACCCACCCACAGAGTCTGGGCCAAGAACCCAAAAAAGATGTCACATCTGCACCCGATCAAAAAAAAAATCTGTTGTGGCCAGCACAAGACCTCTCGCCATTTCCATATTAGGCTATATAAGTATTGTATTGCACTTCGCTTTCGAACCGTCGTTTTATTACACAAAATTACAGAACTTTACTCAAATATTGTTTTTTATTGTATTTAACATGTCTTCTGCACACATATAATTCTAATTATATCTATTTTTCATTGTATGAGGAAGTTTCTAAATGCCAGAGATTCTTCCTATTCATTAACCAGATTGGCGGTATTTCTGATGGATATATGCATTTTACCACAATTTTACGTATAATTTCAAATATTTAATTAATAAAACAATAAGAAAGATTAAATATACTTCCCAGAAAAAGTTATCAGAAAGTCACTAAAACTGTTAATTTTTGACACTGACATGTGTCATTTACAAACTATATTATAAACATTGGAATTTGTCAACTGGTTTCCTTAGTGCCTTAGCCTCTGCGATTAGATTAGTCTATAAATTTATAGTGTCTTTATCTCTAAATCTATACAAGATATAATAAAAATTTTAAGTGTATTAGATGGAGAATTTTATGTTCTTCAATATTTAATAAAAAAAACTCCCAAAAAATTTTATTTAGAAGAATTTTTCTAAGAAACTACTACTTCCGGTTGTTCAATTGTTACCAAAACCTTTTCAGCTCCTCCCAAGAATGTCAGATTGAGAAAACTGCAGTTAAATATTTTTTAAGTATTATAGTTTTTTAGGAATCGTCTCTACAACATCCAGACATACACACATACACACATCCACAAACACACACACACACACACACACACACACACACACACACACACAGACATCATTTTAAAAATGTTATAATCGGATTCTAGGGATCTTAAATCGTGCTTATTCAATAAAATCTGGATATGCGAATTTTAGCATGAATCCAATACCTCTCTTAGCGAGAGGTAAAAAAGCAAATCAAGTAGAGTAACTTGCTCAACCTGTCACAAACTTGTCTGCCAGGAAAATAAAGAACTCATTGTTCTGAATTCTGCGAGTAAACCAAGTATTCAAATGTAAATTATATATTTTTCTGTTTATGTTTTTAAAATATTGAAAAAGTAATTATGTTGAATTGTCGAAAAAAATGTTTAACATTGACCTATTTTTTAATTTTTTTTCTGTCAAAAATGAGCCCAAAAATATCTGTCCCCCCAACCTTTAAAACTGAGCAAACACGTTATAGTTCAAAATTTTGTAAAAAAGTAAAAATCAATGTGTTCTCTGTAAAAGCTATTGATTGTCAAAACTGACGTTAAATGTTTTTGCCTCCCGCTACTCTAGGTATGCCCGTATTATACTAGCGGGTTTCGAAGCGGTTGGTGGGTGCTGTTGCGTGTGCAGATGACGGTTCTTGCAATCACACTGTGCGGTGCGGTTGCTGCTCCCGCTCCGCTACACCGTCCACTGTTTATTCGTCTTGACATTATCTACTATCGAAGGCGGTGAACAGTTCGAGCGGTGAACTCGTGAAAAAGTGAAAAACGAATGAATAAGTTGAGTTTTGCAAAGACAGAGACCTTTTGTAGCACTCGACCGTAGTGTCCCATAATATGGGTCGCATTTCTATTAAATCTAGGAGTAAAGATTCCTTTTCTAAAGAAAACAAATTCTTGTCCTTTTTTGCAAGCAGTCATTCTCGCCTCAAGTCCACAAATCCAAAATGACGGAAAAATGAACCGGCATAGACGAAAACTATAGCACATGTCAAAATAAAGCAGTCACGTGACAGTATCGGGCTCTGTGATTGGCTGCTGGTGCGGTTGGCGGATGAAAAAATAGCTCGTCGGCTATTCCTTCACCCGCAATCGCAACCGCTAGCCGCCGTTCTTCTATTGGTCGAGGAATCACCCGCGCACGCAACCGCATCCGCCAACTGCTTGAAAACCCGCTAGTTTGATTTTTTGCACATTGTGCGTGTAGTAACACTTCACGCACCGTTCATTATTTTAAATATTACAAACTGAATTGTATTTTAATAAAACAAAGCTGTTAAACACCCGTAACATGGTAACATTGGTTACACAGGTCGATAATACAGAGGCTTTACGTTAAAAGAATGACAATGTGAAGAAAAAATATATTTTATTGCAAGGTCGTAGAAAAAGTATAGTATATAACACGTGTATGAAGCTTATTTTACATTCGGGTAATTTCTAACACTCGCCTTCGGCTCGTGCCGCAATCTCCACCCTCATGTAAAAATTTCAGCTTCACACACTTGCCACATAATATACTATTGTGATATTTTCAAAATTCCATTTACCTTCACTAATCAAGAGTATGAAGACATGCATATGGTTTATGGCGAGACATTACAAAATAGTTGTGCTGCTGCAAGACGGTGCAGAGAGTTACTTCGAAGTACACGTCAATGATCTTATATGTCATTTGTGACAGGTGTAACATTTTTCAAGAAAACACTGATTTTTACTTTTTTTACAAAATTTTGAACTATGACGTGATTGGTCAGTTTTAAATGCCTCTAGTTCTTGTAGGAAACATGTTAAACAAAAATTATTGTCAGATTTACTTACTATCTATGGGGTCAGTTCTACCATGGGTTAAGCGTTGTACACTTACATAACATCTTGAAAATGAACTTGAATCTATAAAATGATTACACATGTACTACCACTTGTTGTATTCCGGCTCATATTCGATAAAATGTTGTGTTTCTTTAATATGTATTGATAGGTTAACATGCTGATTTTATAGAAATAAACTTACTTATCTCTACCTTTTTTGTTTTCCTTTTTGTAGGCTTCCAAAAATTAAAAATAAGACTTTACAGAGTGATTTAGGATTAGTGTAACAAAATTAAACAGCTATTGAGGCAGTCATTTTGATTAAAAAATGTTATTTGAAGATTTGACCAGGGCCCCTATTCAATTAAAGTCACTAGATATATAAAGTACCGCAATTGGCCGCCATATTGTGTCTAGCTTAGGCGCCAAATTTAAAAGGAATATCTTGAAACGAGTGCGTTATTATAAAGAAAAATAATCGGCAGTGAAATAAATCTATGAAGGTAATTAATTAATATTGATTATATACTCATAATTTTTATAACATGCATATACATAAATACTAAACATAAAAAAATTATAAAGAAAATAATAAAAAATATGTACAATTAAGGTTAATTTTCTTCAGATAAAGTGGCTTTTATAGGCACAGCAAACTACAATTAGACCCTGATTCCGCCATATTGTATCTTAAAAACGTTCTTCTCTTTCTAACACATTGGTACAATGAATTGCGCTACTTTATATATCTAGTACTTCACGCGATTTTTATTTTCTATTCAAATTCCACCGAATTTTGTAAAATCATCTATCCATCTTGAAATTTTAAATTTACCGCACAGTTTTAATGGGGAAGTTTAGCGATTTTTTAAAAAAATTTTATTCCATGGGAAATAATTTGAAAAATGATGAAACATGTTTTATTTTTTCAAAAATGCCCAGATTTTCCGGAAAAGCCGATTTTAAGCTGTGATGACGTCGGTAGAGGCTTGGCGCAACGTACGTCGATTTATACACTGACGCACGCGGTTACGGTTACCAGTGAAGCGCTTTTACGCTTTGTTACGACCTACGTTCAAGTGGTTCGATTTCACCGTTCTGTCTGAGTTTGCGCATAACTGACTTGTGACGTACTTAAAGTTTACCCAAAAAATATTAATTATAAATAAATGGATCAATAATTTTAATTTTTAATTTCAATTTCAGCAGTCATTTGTGTTATATTTGTGAGAAAATAGTATGTTATGTAGAATTTTTACCATGCTAAACTTCCCCATTAAAATATGTTCCCAATGGGGTCCTATACCATTTTTCTTTTATTTTTTTCCTATAAGAACAGGATAAAATAAAAACTTCAGTGCAAACGCGACTTAAAAATTTTACGTAATAAGTGAGATATGAATTTTTAAAGTTTAAGAATTTGTGCGTGACGTAGCGGGTACTAACGAGTGATCGACAAACAGTGGGACAGACTGTTAGTTATACTGGAAACAATTTTTTTCATGTTTGCATAGCTGAAATGTTTTTATATAAAAACTTATACGTTATATTTACGAAGAAATTATTATTAAGTATAAATAACATAAATAATAAGCATTTAACAAGGATTTCTTCCTAATAAATTACAGAACATTGAAACAGTTTGACAATATTATTACACAAAGTATGATGACGGATGGCGCTAATGTTTGCCTGTTTTGAAGTTTCAATATTAATTTAATTAATATTATTATTAATTTAATTCATATTACAAATTGATTTATTTATAAATACATGATTATTGTTAATATTACTAGATGTTATAATTAAACAAATTCATCAAACACAAAATTGTTAAACGTTTTGTTAGGTTATAGAACATCATGACATTTCATATTCTTTCAAAGGTGACCGCTACAGACGCGCGAATCTTCTTTTTAAAATCAGGCGACCAATCAAATTCTTAGTACCTAACACGTCATACCCAATTAGTAATCAGGTTCAATCGCTTGTAGTTTGTGACCTAGTTAATATTTAAAGAAAATTTTTTCACTAATACTCATTAATTTATGTATATTTTCGTCTTCTTATTTAAGATAGTTAAAATATGACAATGGTATAGGACCCTATTGTTTGCATTTTGTTCACTTGGAACATAGATTCATGGATTATTTTGACCGTAAGGAAGAACTACTCATTATATGCGATTATAAAATTATAAGAATTCTATACAAGAAAAATACTGCAACATAATAAACACTAATAATCACCAGATCTAACATATATGCCAAAATTACATCCTGTTATGTTTGTTAAACGATTTTTTCTTCAAAAGTCATAAAAATGGCATCTTTCGTGACTTGATTCACAAGGCATAAGTTTCATTTCTACGCCGCCGGAGTAGAAATAGGTATTTTTTACGCCCGCGGCGTAGAAATGAAATAAATAAATATCCATAGCAATTATATAAAATGAGCGAATAAGAAGTATCTTGTAAGATAGAAACCTGTCATGTCGCCCCAGGTTGCATTATAAATACACTAGATAACTTAAGAATAAAGTTACTAAAAACCTCCAACAGCTATCAAATTTAAATTGATAATCTGCAAATTGAAATATAATCAGTTAATATCAGGGTTGGCCTGATTTAAATCAACTGATTTTTTTTTAAAAATCACTGATTTTTATCACAGATGAAAAAAGATTCAAATTGTAATAAAAATGAATTTATTTACTACAAAAGTTTAAATAACAACAAAAATATGGACTGTACTCGAATTCTAACAGATTACTGATTACATGTTTTGACCTATTTTATTTAGGTATGTGTTATTTAAAAAGACGCGCGCGCGTGGGTACGTTATATACTAAATTTATGCAAAAATTCAAATGCATCTTTTGGGGGTTTATTACAAATTTCGTTTTCGTTTATGAAATAAAATATTTATATTGCTTTTAAAACAATTAAAAAAAGTACAATAACACCACTAGATCTTTAAAAATAAAAAAATTAATAAATCATGATTTTTTCCAACCCTGGTTAATATTAGCAGACTTACATATTGGTAATGACGGTAAGAACTAAAGTGATAAGAAAAGTTCATATTGTTTTTCAGTAATTCCTCGACATATATCTTTCAGCCATATTGTTGAACTTCCATCCGATTAAACAACTTCAAGGGCCGTACATGGCGATGCTTCATATTCTGATATAATTGCACATAAAGAGAATATAAAATTGCAATATTTTATTTAAACGTCAAAACGTGAAGATTTTCACTTGAATGTTTATAACAAAAAGTGAACAAATACGAAAGTATCCATAGCAACAGAGCAATTGAAATCAGCAAGCGGACCTCACGTAAAATATTTATAATTATTGTAACGACAAATTGTAATTATTTTATTCAAATATGTACGCTTGAAGAAAAAATATAATGTGTCATTCGGAGTAAAAGTGTCATTGTGTGCCTCGCATGCAATTGTCCGACTCGCTCCGCTCGTCGTGCAAACTTGCATGTTCGCCACACAAAGTAATACTTTTACTTCTAATAACACAATATACTATTCTTTTCCACGTACCAAAAAAAAGCCAATATTCGTTCCTATATCTTTTAACGGATTTTTCTGGGATCAATTTTCAGTTTCGCTTGGAAGATTTCAATAAGATTTAATCGGGAATATCATTTTGCGTGTTCATATTTGACAAATATTAGAAATGTCAAAAATGGTTGCTACTATTACTGTTTTATTTTTATTAAGACCAAAACAACATGATTTTTTTTAAGAAAGAAAGAAATGAGGAATTATAGCAAACTTTCGTCCAAAAATGCAACACAAGCACAAGTATGAAATAAATAATTTATTGAACACTAAAAAAATATAAATATTGCACAGTATACAGCAAGAAATCACGTATGAGATAAATATTTTTGTTATGTTAAAATGCACGTTTTTTCAAAGAAACCTTCAGTAAACAATAATTGTGAAAAAGATTGCTCATATACTCATACGTTATTTTCAGTTGATTTCTGTAACATTTGTACAGGTTGGTACTTGTCGCGAAACTCAATATGGAAGTTTCAGTTTCTACAATAATTTTCACAATTTTATCGGTATGTATTTTTGTATAATTATACATAAAAATGTCTTTAAAGCTTGTATTAATATTTTTGAGTACAATACTAAATAAATTTTAACTTTTAATCTAAGATATTATCAGTTGAACAGTATGGAAATTTTGGAAATTAAAATCTCGTTTTTGAAAAATATACATTTTATATCATCTAACAATTTGTATTCTACTTTTATTTTATTCTACAAAACTATAATCGTGATGTACCTATTATAAAAAGATTTGTTGCAACGCTAGTGGTCCACCAATTCATTTAAATTTTAATTAAAATTGAAATAGCCGACTTTGGTTTAAGACAATCATAAAATTTACTGAAATGTTAAAATACAAAATTTTCAATTACACAGAAAAAAGGTGATGAAATATTGTCTAATTGTAATTAGATATTATTGTATTAGGCAGTATCTCATAACTTAGTACTGTTTGCAAATCTTGCTTTAGCATTTAACTAATCCGAACATAGGTAATAAATATTTTGTAAAAAAAATCGTCAAATTAAATATGCAAATGGTTACTTTATTTATGGCCGTTTGCATCAACGTAACTTAAATATTAAACTCGGCTTAAATTGACAATATTGCATCAAAATGAAATTACAAATGAAATATGTATATTGCTGTCAAAATTTCGATTTGCATTTTTTTGTTTAAGCCTAGCTTAAAATTTAAGCCTTGTTGGTGCAAATGGGCATTAATTACTTATTTAATTTTACTATTTTTTGGAATCCCTATGTTTCTTCTACAATTTTTGGTAATATATTTAATAAATTATAAAGGATTTAGACCTAACTTTTTTTGTTTTACAGTAATGAAAAAAAATCTGTTGTGGTCAGCACAAGACCTCTCGCCATTTCCATATTAGGCTTAATAATTACATATTGTATTCAACATTTCTGGTGCACACACAAAATTCTAATTACATCAATTATTACTATATATTTTTATTTTTTTCATTCATTCTATAAATAAATTTCCTCCTACTCTTCTAAATATTCGAGATTCTTCAAATTCATTGACGAGATTGGCAGTATTTCTGAGTGTGCCAATCTGCTTTATTACAGATATCGTTAATGATGATGACATATTTGTACCGTGTGGGCGCTTAACAGGCGTCACCTCACAGGCACTCATTGCTGGCGTGGAGTTATTTGGGCTGTGAAATTCCTTATAACGTATTATTTTATATATTTATAAATTTTTATCTCTAAATCTATAAAATAAATAATAAAAATATTAACAAATTTTCAAAAAATAATATTTAAAAGATTTTTTTTAAGAAACTACTACTTCCGGTTGTCCAATTATTACCAAAATCTTTTCAGCTCTTCCCATTAACGTCAGATTAAGGAATAAGTAGTTAAATTAGTTGTTAGTCTTATAGAATTTGAGAAACCGACCCCCCCGCCCAACATCCTCACACACACACACACACACACACACACACACACACATATACACATACACACACACACGCACACAGAGACATCATTGTAAAAAATCTGATGTGGCGAACACAAAACCTCTCGCTATTTAATTTTTATTAATTTAAATACATACCTACCTACGTATTTACTAACGCTGCAAACTGTTCCATTGCAGAAAACTATTGCTTTATTTACTATTTTCTTTTTAAAATGTCACTATTATTAATTTGAAGTGATAAGTTTTCTGACAGTGACATTTACTGTCAGTTACATTCATTTGAAAAATGAATTGTGTAACAAAGGAATAGTTTTTATCTGTAAAATATATACAAAAAGTATTAATGTATTCCTGTAGAAAATTCAATAATATTTAATTTTCTTACGACATAAAATTCGAAAAAATGGCATTTAATGGTATTTTTTGAAGAAAAACCATTATGAGCTTCAACTAAAATTTACCCTATTAGAATAGGGTAGAAATACAAGGTTTCAGAATTTTCTGAATGATAGTATTTGAGTTAGAGTGCAAACAAAATTCGTACACATACACACATACACACATACACACACACACACATACACACATACAGACATCATCGCGAAAATGTTAAAAATAGATTCTAGGGACCTTAAAACGTGGTCATTTACTAAAATCTCGATATTAGATTTTTAGCACGATCCCTATACCTCCCTTACCAAGGGTAGCGGGAGGTAAAAAGGGTAAAATCGGATTCTAATGACCTTAGTCTTCTAGTGCTTATTCACTAAAATTTGGATATGTTATGATGTAAGCATAATATTTGAGCATATTTTTTTCTATCTACGCTACCCTAAATAAACTATAGTTTCACTTTTAAATTAATATTTAAACTACGAATTTTATGTCAATATTACAAAAAATCTGACACTTGTATCACATTCCTTTCAAATGTATCAATCAATATCACAAATAATTTATTTATCGTTTTTAATTTAAATCTGAAACATTTTGTATACTGATATTGCTGCAATATAATTAATTAATAATTTTAAATTATAGATAATTAAAATTGTGATTGCGGGCTCAACTTTAGCTGATTTACAAAGCGATACCGAAAAATACATCTCCAAATTGGACAAAATAAATGTCGATGCTATATCAAAACTAATTAAAGAAATTGAGGGCATAAACCAGTCTTGCTCTGAATTAGAAAAAGTTTATCTTTTGAAAGGGGAGAAAATGATGGAATATATATTGGAGAACGTTTTAGAACATCACAATTCGCAGGAACAGCCTGAAACAGATTGGATTGCTAAGAAACAACGGGTCGAAGAAACAGTTGAACTTCGCCAGCTTGAATACACGAAGTGTATCACCCATCTTGTTCCTAAAGCAATAAATCTCATCAACGATGAATACGAAAACGTGAAAATAATCACGGATTTCATCAAGGCAGTGAGGAGACAACCTAAGGAATGTTTACATCAGGACGAACCAAGATTATGTTTCTTGCCACTTATAAGTAACCTTAGGCAGTACTTTAATGATCTACCGGATAAAGTTATACAAATTACTGATAATGTACGTAAAATTTCGGAACATTTTACTAAAGATTTTGAAAGATGTCTTTCTGATTTATTGGAGAATTCAATTTATCATATGCCAGAACTTTTATTGCATTTGAGTAAGAAATAAATAAAAAAAATACTTAATTATCTGTTAACCATTTATAAATGTAATGATAAATCAATAATAAATACTGCAGAAACTAATTTTTATGATGATTTTCTTGCCATTTTAGAGAAATAACATTTTACATATTTTCCAGACAGAGACCATATTGTATTAGCATCGAAGAAAAATTGACAAAGATAGTAAATTAAAATTTTGTCTATGCCAGTAAATAGACTAAAAAAAAAAATCTGTTGTGGCCAGCACAAAACCTTCCGTCAATTCAATGTATTTTGTACAAATCCGATATCAAAAGTTCCTTGGAAAAGATTCTATATATCCTGTAAAATTGTAACACAAACACACTATTTTTTACAAATTCCATATTGCAAGTTCCTTTGAAAAGGTTCTATAAATCCAATATAATTATAACACGAATGTACATTCTGTAAATTGCACTTCCCACTTCTTCATTCCTATCCAACGCATCTTCTTCACACATTTCTTCCTCTCTCAAATATTCTGCTACACAGTCCTTCCATCTTCTCTTTGGCCTTCCTAGTACTCCCGACATTGAAACTGCAAGTCACTTGCGAGGGACACTCTGTCACTTATGTTACTTTCTGATCCTATACTTTCCACTTTGATTTTGCACTTGACACTGACAACTGTCAATTAGAATTTTTTGAATATATGGAATATATCTACTGTTTCCATAATTTTTGCAAAGCTGACTGATTTTTTAAAGTTAACCTCTCTTAATCTCTTTATAACTCTATACCTATTGAATATGAAGGAAAACGTATAATCAAATCGTATAGAGAATAAGATTTTCTTTCATATTAATGATCATAAAATGTCGAAAAATGATATTTAACTGCGTTTTTTCCAGAAAAACTGTTAAGAACTTCAAATAAGGGTACTTTCGGTTGACCAATTATAACCAAAATCTGATCAGCTCTTCATATAGTTGTGAAGAAGAGGAATACGAAAGAATCATAATTTTTAGAATTGTAGGTTTGAAGTTATCGTCGGAGAAAAATTTGTCACATACACACACACGGACACACACACAGACACACACACGGACACACACACAGACACACACACGGACACACACGGACACACATACACACATACAGACATCAATGTAAAATTAGAAAAATCGTATTCTAGGTATCTTAAAACGTGCTTATTCATTAAAAACTCACCACCGAATTTTTTGACCAAAGACAATGCCTTTCTTTTGACGGAAGGTAAAAAACAAATTTTATATGTAACATTACCGATGTCTACGTGTGTTGTAGATACTGGCACACCCAGAAATGGGTAATATGCCGTGATGATATATTTACTTATTTATTTATTTTGTTAATTTTCATGAATTACGTAGTATTTGAAAATTAAATATTGGCCAAGGTCACCATAATATTTAACTTAGTACAATTAAATGATTTTTAAAATGACCTCTGAAAGGTAAACAAAAAGTCTCATTTAATCGAAGTCGTAATTCTTATAGTTTTCGAGTAGAGATAAACCCCGTAAAACCTCATTTCTATACTAAAGTTTTATAACAACTTTTTGATTGTCATTTTCGTTGCTAAATGAACCTGACGTCTGCCAACTTTTTAATTTTGAAAAATTCAAAATGTTGATATTTGAGAATAAACGATCTGTTTTAAAACGCTGTTATAAAAAATACATTGCGAAATGAGTGTTTATGCACTTGACGTGTTGCATCACTCGCTTACGCTCGTGCGTACAAATTTCACGTCGCGTACCTAAAATACTATCATTTTGCAACTTATTACATAAATAGCTATTTTCACTGCCTTATTTGGCAAACTATTGAAGATCGGACCCATGTTGATTAAACTTTTTTTACTCATTTTGATCAGTACTACATGCCCTCAAATTTTTTATTCCTTTTGTTAACCGTGTATTCAACAATAATTATTAACCAGTCAATCAATTGTGAATCATTATTTTATTTTCATAGACTATTTTTTTTACCTCCCGCTACCCTTGTTTTCTTATTTATTTGTATTAGGTACTGAACAATTTTTTATACGAATATCATGTACACTTATTCATATACAGCCCGATTCACAAAAAAGTTTAAGCTAATCCTCATTTTTTTATTAGCGAATTCTACTCTAATTTTGACAGTTTATATCTTAAAATATAGTCTAACCTATTCCTAGTATCTACCTTTATTGATAATATCATGAAAATTAAATTTTAAATACCAGAATACAATAGAATTCACTAATCCAAAAATGAGGATTAGCTTAAATTTTTTTGTGAATCGGGCTGATAAGGATTATTTGAAATAAAAAATAAACATTAACGTAATATAATTAAAAATAACAAATAGCAATTCAAAATATATTCTTTCCTTTGTTTCAAAACAAGACAGTGAGAATAATTTGACAGATTTTTCGAAAACTTGTTGCCAGGCAATAGTCACGAAAGCTCGTAGGGCTTGAGTTTGAGAAAAAAACTGGAGAATTATTTTCTAATTTATCGAACTCTCGAATTATATTTAATTAGATTCTTTTTTGATCTACAAATTTGTTTCAAACAAAGGAAAGCCACTGTCTTGGTATTGTGTTGCTATCTACTGTCGTAATTAACTAGCTTCATTCATTTACATGGTGCAGTTGGCAAATCTGTTTTGACAACTAGAACATAAATTTGACAGGGAAAAATAAGTATAAATAATCGCCTCTGTTTCCAGAAGGGGTTTCTATAATTTTTTGATTTATTTCATTATCAGAAATATCACTAATGCCCGGTTTCACCATTGACGAATAAATAGTTTATTCATCAGTTAAGCTATTCGTCGAATAAAATAGCATATTTTTGTTCCACCAACGTCAGTTAGCAGTTACTCGACGAATAAATCGTCAGTTAAATTATCTGGAGATTTTTCCCCAGTTAAATATTTATTCAACGAATAGTTTGACATTTGACATTTTTATTGTGCGTGTTATAATATAATTGTTCAGTGGCGATCAGAAGAATATTTACAAAAGGTACCAATCTAAAACGGATAATAGATAAATATGAAAAATGAAGTTATCTTTAATTGTTATTTATATTTCCGTCAATATTAGAATCTCATCTTCATCATTGTTGACATCTTCTGATGAAGAAATTGTTATTTATGCGAAAAGGGAATGACCCCTATAATCACATGATCATAATTTATAATCAATTTGATGAAGTAGATTTTCGCATGCGATTCTGATTATCAAAACAATGCGTTTAAGAAATTCTAAATATGATTCAGCATCATCTGGAGCCAATAAATGAAAGAAATATGCCAGTTCTTTTATGAAGGATTTTTTTGTGCAAAAATATTCCATTCTTTAATTTTTTCTTGTGACAACACATCGTCAGTTTTCTATAATATACAAATATTCTTCCACTACAATTTTTAAACATTTTTTTTTCTTCATGAAAGAATTTTTTGCTTCTTTCCCTCTTCTTATTTATATTTAAACTCATTTTCATTTGATTTCAATGACACAAATCAAAAAATTATTTTCGTTGACAGCGAACATGACAGTTTTGTCAGGGAGGTGAACTTGTTAGCTGTATACTCAATGTAAAATAATGGAAAGAAAAATAATATTCCGTGAATAACTATCTATTCAACGATTTTGGTTGGTGAAACGAAACTTTGACTAACCGATGAATAAAATTTATTCGTCAGATAACTATTTGTAAATTTATTCGGCAATGGTGAAACCGGGCATGAATCGGTGTTTTTCGCTTATTTTTTAAGTATAGATTACTATCTGACAAAACAAAAAACTACAGAGATTTTTCCCGGGAATAATCTCTAGAGCTTTATTCTCACTATTATGTAATACTGACAGGAATGGTAATGAAACATTTCATTGGATTTAAGAAATGTCAAAAAATAATAGTCATAATTTTTATTTTTCTCTTTTAATTTATTTTTAACACAAAAGAGCAACGACAAATATGTATATCATTAAAACACAGAAAATATAACAGACATACTTCTACTATGAATTTCCCATAAAGATTGTAACTGATGTCATATATCAAAATCGGTGTTCTTTGCAAGAAGATATTAAAGTGTTCTAATGTAGAGCAAATAAAAATTCAGGATTGTTTCTTAGATATCGGGTTCGATCCCGACAGGCGCCAAATATTTCTAATTTTAAATGGCACAAAAGTGATCCCGTGGTGCACTCTCCACACCAGCTATGACTGCCCGTGAGGTGACGCCTGGTAAGCACCCACACGGTAAAATATATCATCATTACTGATGTCTACATGTGTTGTAGATACTGACACACCTAATAATGGGTAATATACCGTGATGAATTAAAGTCAGCATAATTTGCTGTTTTGTAAATACCCAGTTGCCGTCAAAATTATGGGCTGCAGATAACTACACTGTTGCCATTTCAGACGCCCTGTTAAAAATGCTGTTATGAAGAAGCAGCAACACTCTGGATAAGAAACAGGATACGGAAATTGAAAAATTGAGTAGGTACCTATTAGTCCATACTTATTTGAGGCGACTACAATATGTACTTTTTCGGAAGCATAAACATACGATTAAAATAGCCTATTAATGTGGTAACTAGGATTGAGAATAGTGTTGATATATCAATATCACTCCCCAACGACATCACTTGTGTAATATGTAAATATCGATAAATGGATATCTATAAATCAAATATAATAATAAACCTTTCTTCACAAATTATTTTTTAATTTTCAAAATGTACATTTCGATTGCAATGCAATCATCGTCAGTTGTACTAAAATAATAGAATAAACATAATATTTATAAATATATGAAAATTATTTCAAATTTTTATGTCAGTCACAATATTTTTATCATACTTGATAATTTTATATAAAATATAAACAAGTAATAAAATAGTAAATTAGGGATAATATTAATTTGAGGAATGATGTTTAACAATTGGGTTGACAAATTTTAGTAGTGTATTCTGTAGTGGCGACAAATCAGTGTTTAATAAATTTTGAGAATGGTTTTTCATTTCAATAGCTTCCAACATGTTAAGATTTTTGTTATAATTAACTTTTAAGCATTTAACATTATCAGAAGTGAAGTTATGACCTGTTCCATGATGGTGTAGGGCTAAGACTGAATTAAAAATGTTTTTACTATTAAGATGATAAAAATGTTCTTTAAATCTAGTACTAATTTTCCGTTTGGTTTGTCCGATATATAATTTATCACATTGGTTACATTTTATTGAATAAATTCCAGAACAGTCAGATTTGTTTCTATAAAAATGTTTTTATTTAAAAGGTTTTTTACGGTATATTTGTTATAAAATGCTAAAGTGATTTTGTGTTTCTTAAAAAGGTTATAAAATTTTTGGTGACAATTTTCAGAATATGTTAATTTCCGGTAAATGGTTTGTTTAGGTAAAAATGTAAAAGTAGTATGGTTTTTAATGAAGTGTGTTCGTTTATGTTTATTGAATAATTTAGTGATGGTAGATTTAGGATAACCATTGATTTCTGCTAAATGGTAAATATAATTAAGTTCATTCTTGAAAAATTCATTGTTCAATGGTATATTAAATAAACGGTGAAACATGGAGTTAAATGATGCAAGTTTATATTTAAAATGGGTTACTGAAGTTGAGTGTATATATTTTTCAGAACTAGTTGGTTTCCTATAAATGTCAAATAAAATTTTATCATTGTTTTTTATTATTTTTATATCTAAAAACGGGAGTGTATAATTTTCTTGTAATTCAAAAGTGAACTTAATAGAAGGGTACTGTGAGTTGATGATGTCAAGGAATTCATTCAAGTTAAAAAATTTATCAATTATAGCAAAAACATCATCTACGTATCTAAGCCAAATTGTGGGAAATAGTTTACATTTATTTTTAAGATTGTTTTCAAGATTTGATAAAAATAAATTAGCTAAAAATGGAGACAAAGGATTGCCCATAACAGTACCGAAAGTTTGTTTATAAATTTCATTTTCAAAAGTAAAAGCATTTAAATTCATACATGTATCAGTTAAATTTACGTATTCGTCAACTATATTTGCTGGCAGTTCATTTTTAATTAATTCTGATTTTAAAATTTTTAAGGTGTCCTGTATTGGAACGTTAGGAAAAAGTGATACAACATCAAAAGAAATAAATTTATCAAAGGGATCTAGTTTCATGTTTTCTAAAATATTTGTTACGACTTTAGAATTTCTGACAATAAAGTTATTTGGAAAATGTTAAATTCATCTACTAACCATTTAGCAAGCAAATATGTAGGAGAATTAATATTAGATACAATAGGTCTGTAATTATTCCCTTGTTTTTGGATTTTCGGTAAACAGTGAAGTCTCGCAAGATTTGGGTGATATCAAAATATAGATATTTATAGATAAGTATCGATATTTATCGATAATTTTCAATATTTTTATGGTTAAAATACCTAAGATAAAACTGAGTCTATACATATTGCCTTAGCAACTATTAATTTTGTCGGCAAAATGTATTGCCTTCAGTTACCAACTCACAACATTAATGAGAAAAATATATTTATAGGAGAAAATATCATGATTCACGTGTCGTATTGTATACCTAAGTAATAATAAAAATTAATGGATATTTATATACTGATATTATTTATTTTCTTTAAAGGCACGAATGTTACAATTTAAGATAAAATTTGTTTAATGTTTTAATAGAAACAAAATCTACTAATAGTTTGAAAACACGTCATTTTAGATTAACTGTAAGTGAATATTTTATAATTTAGTTTTGTGTACTGAAAGTTTTAATTAAATCACTTCATTATGCTTGTAAAAAGCTATTTCTTACTCCTTCTATATTTTATAGATTATTCTTGTGCAGTAAGTAAACTAAATATCTTTTTCTGTAAACAAAAAACACGCATTTTATGAAATAAATTATGAAAACAATATGGTTACTAAGATAACCAGCCCTATTTTGTAAGAAAGTTATTTCTTAGCAACGTTCTATAGCCAATAGCTAATAATAATTGCGAACACTGAATAAAACGTGAAAATGGCAGGCTTTACATTTGTTTCTATTGGTTAAAAGCAACGTTGCTAAGACAACAACTTTTTTTGCAAAATAGGACTAAATATTTAGAATTGAATCTAACAACGTAATCTTCTAACTTTAAATACTTTTGTTAATATGTTCATATTTCATTGTACAGCAAATATTGCATGCAAAGCTTGTAAAAAATATAGTCAGTCCACTTGTGTTGTGTTATATACTTTTTGCAAGAGTTACAATAGCTATTTGTATCACTAGGCCAGAAACTGAACATTTGCGAGAGCGAGTTTATTTTGACAATGCAAATTACGAGATATCGCAAAACAGTTACTGGGTGTGTGATACACAAGATTTTTTGGACTTCTCCATAAATTCTTCGTATATATCTCTGCACTATTCTATTTTTCATAACCTAAAAAAATGAACATATATTTTTATCGGTTTTGCATTGCAAGTTTAATTATAATTACTCGTATTTGATCTTAAAATGCGTAATTATTTTATATTTATTGAAAATATATCATACAAACATTAGTTATATATTTTTGTACTTTCGCATATTTTTAATGACGGATGGCGGAAACGAACGTGAAGTTAGTTGTAGTTTGTAGTTAAAAAACAAACTAGTCCTAAATTTGGAACTTATAATTAATTTATACGAGATGACAGCATATTATAATTTTTATTTTATTAAAATTTAGTTATTTAAATTACATTAATTAAAGATTTAGCCCTAAAATTTGTAAACATTTTGCTAATTCTTGTGTTGAAAATAATCTTAAATTGACATATCACCAGAACAGTAACGCCAACTCCTTTGCTGGCCTAGGTCAGCAACAGCTCATTTCTGGACGATTTTGAGTTCTATAATACTAGTCAAATTGGACAGAGGTACGAAAACAATATTTATTTGCAATCGAACATGGGCGAGTTTCTGTATTCAAGAACTATTCATGCCCTGAATTCCATCAGAAATTGAAAATGACGTCACGATGAATAGTTGATGAATCCGATGGATAGCCGCTGCGACCAAATAAAGAAACAGGTTGCTGAAAAGTGCGATGAACATACTAACCTTAAATATCAACTGACAATTAACCACCAGTTAACAGATATGGAAAGTTTTATAGTTAAAAAAATCGTCGCTCAATTGCAATCATCAGATTCTTCTCGAACAATGAAGAATCTGATAATAAAAATCATCTACATCTATAACCATCTCCAAATGTCAAAAATATAACCTAAAAACATTTCGTTAGACCCCCCACTACCGATTCATCGAAAATCGTAAAAATCTATTGGTAGGCAAAGCCGATGCATGCGATGAATTTACGATGGATAGTGCGCGGTAATTAGAAACGGTATGATGAATTTCATCTGCAATTCAGCAGTGAATAAAGAAACAATGTGATGAATTTTCGATTCATACGCATTAATGCGCACTACTCATCGGTAAATAAAAAACTTGTAAATTGTTTTCATTTTAGTTTACATTACATATTTCATTTTTTAATGTTATAAGTGGGATGAAAGCATTAATAATACACGCGTGTGAAGTTTGAACCACAAGGCTTTAGATTCTAATCACAGAAGTATGTTAATAATACATTATCCTACGTGTAACATACAAAATTTTACACACGCCCGGCCAAATTTTAAAAAATGTTTACAAATCTGACATTTTTCAATCTGCAAAAAACCATTTAAATGGAGGAAATATGTATAAAATACATCTAATTGTTCTATATTATGTGTGTGAAGATAAGCGACTGGATGGTTGATGGAAGAAAGAAATAAGCAGAAATGCAGTCAATAAATAAAATTTATTCAATCAAATGTCAACGTTTCGCTTTCTGTTGAAGCTTCATCAGGACAAACTATGGGAAAAGATAGTGTTATACAAGTAATTTTTCAAGATGTACACAAACTTACAAATTGATATCTTAAAACACTGTAAAAAATTATTTTAAGATATCAATCTGAAAGCATGTGTACATCTTGAAAAATTACTTGTATATTGACTGCATTCCTGCTTAATTCTTTCTTCCATTCTATATTATGTCTAAAAAACTATATGTCACCTTTCAGAAGCTTTATTTAAAACATTTTTAACACAAATATTAAAATTACAAATGATTGTTTGAATATTTTTACCTTCCGTCAAAAGGAAGGTATTGTTTTTGGTCAAAAAATTCGGTTGTGAGTTTTCAATGAATAAGCACGTTTTAAGATCCTTAGAATACGATTTTACTAATTTTACATTGATGTCTGTATGTGTGTGTGTGTGTCTGTGTGTGTGTCTGTCTGTGTGTGTGTCTGTGTGTCCGTGTGTGTGTGTGTGACAAATTTTTCTCCGACGATAACTCCAAAACTACAATTCTAAAAATTATGATTCTTTCGTATTCCTCTTCTTCACAACCATATGAAGAGCTGATTAGATTTTGGTTATAATTGGTCAACCGGAAGTACCCTTATTTGAAGATCTTAACAGTTTTTCTGGAAAAAACCCAGTTAAATATCATTTTTCAACATTTTATGATCATTAATATGAAAGAAAATTTTATTCTCTGTAAGATTTGATTATACATTTTCCTTCATATTCAATAAATATAAAGTTATAGAGAGATTAACAGAGGTTAACTTTCAAAAATCAGTCTGCTTTGAAAAAAATATGGAAACAGCAGATATGTATATTCAAAAAATTCTAATTGACAGATGTCAGTATCAAGTGCAAAACCAAAGTGGAAAGTATATGACCTGAAAGTGATGTAAGTGACAGAGTGTCCCTCGCCAGTGACTTGCATTTGCGGCCTCGCCTCAAGATAGGAACTTATAATGCCAGAAGTACGAGAAAGGCAAAAGAGAAGAAGGAAGGACTGTATAGCAGAAGATTTGAGAGAGAAAGACCTATGTCACGAAGGTGCTTTGGACAGGAATGAGTAGAAAAGAAGAGTAAGAAACAGCGACTTCTAATAAAATAGGGAAAAGTTGAAGTAGGAGGAAGTGTTAAGTGCAATACATAATGTACGTTCGTATTCGTTTTAAAATTTTATTAGATTTTAGAATCTTTTCAAAGGAACTTTCAGTATGGTTATGTAAAAAATAGTGTGTTCTTGTTACAATGATACAGGATATATAGAATCTTTTTCAAGGAACTTTTGGTATAGGATATGTACAAAATACATCAAATTGACGGAAGGTTTTGTGCTGGCCACAACAGATTTTTAATAATTATTTACATATAGAGGGTCGAAAGAAAAAGTTTACACCTGCGTACGAAATTTGAAGTTCGACGCGTAGCGGAGGATTTTTATTCGTGCAAGGGTGTAAACTTCTTTCGGCTTGAGGTATGTACAGAGTGTAAATCGAAAAGTGGGGAAATCAGTTTTTCTTTGAACAAACGTTACCTAAATATTTTATACAAAAATTCTTCAAATAAAAGTACAGAGAAGAGATTTAAATTCTGCATCTAAATCATGTGATAAGATTATTCTAGCTCTTCATATAAACGTAAAAATTAACTATAATGTTACAATTTTTATGAGCTTTTAGTTTATATGCAGCTATAGATTTATGACTAAAATTAACAAATGTGTTATTTTTAACTGTCAATTAAAACTAAAACACTTTACCTTTTCATGTTTTGTGTTCATGTTTTACTCTAAACCAAATGTAGTTATAATTGACAGTTAAAAATAACGTATTTGTTTATTTTTGTCATAAATCGATGGTTGCTTGCCTAGACTAAAAGCTCAAAGAACTGTTACTTTTTAATATTTTTTTCGTTTATATGAAGATAGTTATTATCATATACACATAAGTTTTAATTTTTATATGGACACCATATTGAAAATTGTACCTCACATTAAAAATTATAGTTTTTAACTTTCCAACAACGTAACGTATGCTCATTTCTTTCAAAGAGCAAAGTATATAGGTTAAAACAATGTTTGCTGCATCAAACATTTCAAAAATTCAATAAAATATAATTTAGTTATTGTTAAGTATATATTCTTTATTTTAATTAATATTTTTAACATAAATAATATTGAAACATTTTTAAACTTTCGTTTGAAATAGGTAGGTATACTCTGTCTTATCGAAACCCAAAGGATCGCTATTCCTTCACTTTAAGTTGATAAAGAAACCCAAAGATCCATCCCTCATAAATAAGATTGAGAATGCTGCCAAATTAATTTCATCCACTTCATTGTGATGTCCCACTTCAGTCGAATCTTCTTTTCAGTTTCAAATTTTTAATTTTCCCACAGAAACGTCCATTTTATTGACATTATCACTTTCACCAGCTACGTCACCATAATTTGAAACCCACGGTTGCCACATGATTTTTTTAAAAAATAATGTGAATTCCAAAGTTTTTATAATGTGTTTTTTTTATATGAAGTAAGTACGAAATAGCAGGGGAAAATTTAATCCGGGTTAGTTGCTAATTTAGTTTGGAAACTTTACCAGTTTCTTAAATATATCGAAATTTAGTAGCTACTATAAATGACATTCAAAATTGGCTACGTTAATCCAGACTAATATATTTAAACCATAGTAAATAAATAAATAAAATATATTACCACGGCATATTACCCATTACTGGGTGTGCTAGTATCTACAATACATGTAAACTTCGGCAATGACGATATATTTTTACCGTGTGGGCGCTTACCAAGCGTCACCTCACAGGCGCTCATAGCTGGTGTGGAAAGTGCACCACAGGGATCACTCTTATACGATTAAAAGTCTGCACTAGCCGGGATCGAACCCGGGTTACCAAAATGGCAACCAGACACTATAAGCATAGGATCAGAAAAAAAATAGTAATACACCAATAATAATTTCTTATTTTTGTAATAAGTATCTTTGCGTCTTTGGGTAGGATTATGGTTTGGATTACATAAATGTATTTTCTCGTAAGATATTTAAATTTTTCCTTTAAGTCAACACTGGGAATAGTAAGTATTGTGACAAACCTAATAGTTATTTACATTCGAGTGCGTGTAAGTTGTATTTTACAGCGCGACAGCTTTGTTTAAGGCACAAGCCCCTAAGGCGAGTGCCTTATTAGCTGGAGCGCTGTAAAATATTTCACGCACGAGATTTGTATCAAATTTTTTGGCCGACGATAATGAAAATCACTTTTTTTAATGAGATAGGTTGTACTTCTGAAAAGGGTTAGTTTAAAATACTGGGGTTAAGTCAATTTCTTCTAGTACTTCTTCTAGTGAAAATTTATCTATAATAATATACGTAATTTATGACTGATAATATATTTATTTGCTAATGTTTTCTTCGTAATAAATAATAGGTAGTTGTCGATATTTGACATTTCAGCAATGTTCGCCTCGCGTATTTGACAGGTATATCGATCGGTGACTATGTCGGTAACGGCGGATTTTTACAATAATGACAGATTTTGATTGATTTTGGTTTACATAAATTAATTTTAAATATAGGAAATGTTAAAGTAAAAAAATAACTTAAGTAGGTAGTACTTTTTTACATGAACTTTATTATAGTAGAGATGATTTCTTTTCTAAATGCCCATAAACGTCCAGTGTATTTTGATTATTTTACCGCATAGTTAGACAAGTTACAACACAGTTAGCGTAAAATGTAGGTTACACTTGCTGTGTATACAATTGTAAAGTTCACATTACACTTCAGGAGGGCAAAAAATAATTTGCGGTATACAGCACTAAATTGTGCCTTTATATTGTTATACGAATAATATATGGTACTTAAGATGTTTATGGCGATCCTTTGGGTTTCGATGAGACAGAGTATAGTCATTCCCTACTGTGACACCCAAATAAAAAATATTAAAATTAATATACAAAAAAATTATAGAATTTTGAAAATTAAATTAGGACTTTAGCAATGAAAACCAATTAATTATCTTTTCCGACGATCACTACGAAAAGTACATAAATTCACAAGCTAAACTATTACTGAAAGTTGGTCATTGCACATCACTACCAAAGCTTTGTGAAATGAAAGCTCGTTAGCCAATCAGACGCGTCCGCAACTGTGTGATATGATTTTATCACACGCTGCGATAACTGAGCGAACTAACCTAAAAATTTGTATGTAAAACTTTGACAGTTGCAAATAACATGCTAAATTTACACGGATTAAGAAGGCTGGACCCTGATTTATGAGATTTTTAACATAATTTTTGGTGAATTCTGATAGCAATGATGTAAACATAATCTGTTTTAATATTTTTATGACAATTTTATATTGTTTTATTTTTTGTGGTCGTTGGAAAAATATCGTGTACAACACGTGCTGAAAGGGTATTTCACACTCATGTGATTAAACCACTCGCCTTCGGCTCGTGGCTCAAACTTCACGTTCGTGTGAAATATCCAACTTTCAGCACTAGTTATACAATATGTTATTAATTGTGTTTTTCATTTGTGTCATTGCACACCGATTATTTTTAACCTATAGGTACATTTAATAATTGTTGTATTGTCCATGTAAAAATTATGTAGTCAAATTTTTCTAAAAATGACATTCCTGTGTGATGACGTCATTTAATTAATTTATATGAGCCAGATGAAGCCGATTGATCAAGTCGATAGAGCTGACATCTATAGTCAAAATTATGAACTCTCGAATAAGAATTTTACTAAACAAAAATATAATAAAATACAATTTATAATTATGGCAGGTACTAATTCAAAAAATTGATTACAAACAAAAGCTTTTAAAGCCCAACGCAGAAATCCTTTTTAATTTAATTATAAAATAGACTAAAAATTTAATTTGAAAAGGTCAAATTACTCTCACTATACATGTAAATAGTCGAATTGCAGACTAAGTAAATGTCATTATTTTGTATTGAATTTTGACGGATCACTATTTTTTTTTGGCGAGGAAATAAATCCATGTTTAAAGTCATTTTTGATATTATTGATTGTCGTGACATTCCTAAAGCAGTGCAAACTCTCTAAAATGTAAAAATAATCAGAAATATGCTTATGGGAAATAAAGAACTGTCATGTGATACCCTCAAAATATAATACATCTTGTTTAGAAGAGAATGAAATTAGGGGATCATTTATACGTTTCTATTCGCTATTCTGCAAAGAACCTATGCAGAAGCGTTGAAAATAATATCTTTACACAGTTTCAATAATTTTTTACTGCTCAATTTTTGGTTGTCATTAGAGCTTGGCTTAGTTGCTTTTACGGTAACTTGTAACGTAAATTAGTTACTTTTTAAAATATGGTAACTGTAACTGTAACTTAACTTACTGCGGAAAAGTAGTTGGTAACTTCACGGTTTTTAGTTACTAGTTACTTGAGTATCTTAAGTTACTTAAAGTAACTCAGAAATTAGAATGTAACTTAAGTTAGTTAAGTAACCTAAAAAGTGGAATGTAACTTAGTCATAAAAAGTAAGGTGGGCGATTAAAATTTCTAAGAAATATTTTGTTGAAGCTTATTTTGATAAGGTGCTACTCCTCTCTACGGCCGGTTGGTGATTTTGCGGGGTCTCGGGAATATGTTATTAGCGTAGCGGGGCCCTAAAATATTTATAAAAAGATACTTTTTCATCAAATTTTCTTAGATATTTGTATATGCGGGTCCCATGTGAGAGCAGGGCAATTGAAAATCGACGTCAGATCGCAGGTTTCCAATAAATTAATCATTATCCACTAATAAGTGTAGGAAATAATGTCTGCATGTATTATACATTATAATGGTCATGTCATGTTAGAAAGAAACTAGATTCTTTATATCTTCGTATAAGAAATCAAAACTGAAAAATAAATTAAATTAAAAATTCTTTCATAGCAATCAGGCCCTGCGGGTTCCATGTCAAAGCGGGCCCTAGAGCATGGGCTCGTGGGCCTAGGCAGTAATAAGGCCTGGTAGGTCCGCTAACATTAACAATAATAATTTGAATAGGTGTTGCCAAGCAATAACGTTATAAATTTATGTTAACATAGTTAGTGCAAAAACTCTCTGATATGTATACTACAGAATATCTAAGTCAACAGTCTAAGACTACACTTCACTCCATTAAAAGTAGTTAGAAAGTAATTCAAGGTAACTAAGTTACTTTTAATGAGTAACTAGTAAATAACTTAGTTCTTGCACCAAAGTAACTGGAACTTAAGTAACTTAGTTACTTTTTTTGAGGTAACTGTAACTGTAACTAGTTACATTTTAAAAGTAACTTGTCCAGCTCTGGTTGTTACACATGTGATTTTTATGCCCATGCAGGCCGTCTTTTTTAATCTAACTTTTATTTTAATAAATTTTAGGATTGTGAAGATGATTCCTTTGACCAGCCCTTTGAATTCAAAATAGATCCTACTAAATTATCTCTTCAACATTCGAAACAAGTGATAGCTAAAGTGATTTCAGATGCTATCAGTGAGGCAATGAAGAGCTACCTAGACCAAAACCTTGTGGACGAAGAAAAGAAGCCTCACATTGAAGGACAACAAGGATATCATAAAAAATCAGAACTACGCCTGAAAGACGAAAAACCCCGTGAATATAAGCAAGAGTTTTTCTCTAACGAAGGAGATTCTCTAGGCAATGTGAAGGTTGTAATAACCCCAAACAAAAAACCAGAAGATTATGACAGGGAAGTAAGAGAACTGGAAGAGAAAGGAAAAACAGAAGAAAATGAAATTGGGCACTGTAGTGCGAAACAAAATCATGGACAATGTGGAGAATGACACTGTATTTTTAACTAAATTAATTAATAAAAATAATTACTTGTGTATTAGTTTATTGACGGGGCTCTAGCCGAGTCAGCACTAAAATATTTAGTATTTAAAAATCAGGTAACCATTTCAAAAACTTTAACCTCTTTTGACATCTTCTCAAGTTTAGTACATATACAGGGTGTAAATTTTAAAACGGGTCATAGGGCTATAACATAGAAAAACAGTGTTTTGGACGCCAAAAGTTCCGATATTAATTTATTGAAAAAAGAATTAGTGCATATTATATAGAAAAATATTACGAATTTTTTGATACCAAACACATTACATATCTGTTTCATATAAAGCCAGAAAATAAACTTAAAAATTTGCACAATTAAGAAAAAATATCACTAGCCGTGAAATTGACAGAAACAAAACAAAACAATTGTTGACTTGAGACGCTCATTAATAAACGTTTCATACACATTATTTGTTAAATTATTATTATTTTCGTTTTATTAAGAAGAAATCATGGATAATTTGTCTCATGAAGAAAAATTACAAATTATTAAATGGTTTTAATTGTTCCCTTGTAGTTTGCAGTTTCTCCCGTTTCTTATAACTTATTTCTTATTACATGTAGATCATCTTTAATTTGCAAATAACTATTACAATAAATAATAATTGTTTCTTAAATAAATATCATAGTGTTTACTTTACTTTGTGTTATTTTGTATTAGTTCATAAATTAATAACCTTAATCTTTAATTGTCCCCTGTCATGTTAGTAAAAAATGACAATGTTTTGTTACTGTCAGTTTCATGGCTAAGGATATTTTTTCTTAATTGTACAAATTTTTAAATTTATTTTCTGGCTTTATATGAAATAGAAATGTAAAGTGTTTGATATTAAAAAATATGTAATTTTTTTCTTCATAATAGGCAATAATTATTTTTTCAATAAATTAATATAGAAACTTTTGGCGTTTAAAAAACTGTTTTCTATGTTATAGCCCTATGACCCGTTTTAAAATTTACATCCTGTATGTATTATCAAATAATACACATTTATTAATATTAAAAACATTCTCACAGTTTAAAATGCAAGTTTTTGCTCATGTTTATGTCATTTACAGTGTACGGAATAATGTACACAATGTGCGAAATAATGTGCACCATGTACGAAATAATATGCACCGACTACGTAATAATGTACACAATATATGTAATACACGTTGTTATAAGTTACATAAATAATAAAATAATGATATATCGACAAGTGTAGAAAAATACCTATATTTAAATGTAAATTTTTAAATACACCTGTAAATATAAATATTATTTGAAAATACACATGTTCCATCTGTTTTATTATTTTTATAATATTGAATAAACTATATACAAAATATATCATAACTTCGGGTACAGACTTTAAGGACCAAAATGAGTAAAAAAAGGATTAATTTACATAGGTGGAAAAAATAGGGGACATGAAATTTCCTTGTTTTCACACTAATCTATATTTTATTTAAATTATAGAACAGTGTGAATAAGAACATCCATAAAAATACAAAGAAATCAACCTAAATATACTGAAATATCGGATATCCATCCACGAACATCCACAGACATTATGCGGACATCCACGGAAATTCGCGAACATGTAATATATTATGAAGGAAAGAAAATTACTGGATTTCAGTCAAATATTAAATATATTTTCCGCCTCTACCGGTTTCGACACCTTTAACTGTTAAATGGTGCCATTGTTAAATCAAGATTTATAAAAATATATCTTAATTTATTGACGACTACATGAGTTTTATAATGTATTTATTTATTTATTTATTTTAAATTTTGATGACCATTGTATGTATTATATGTTATTTATTATTGTCTTATATATGTATCCATGTTTTACAATCTAAAAATTTTCATCTCCTGAAGCAGACACATGAGGTGTCGAAACCGGTAGAGGCGGAAAATATATTTAATATTTGACTGAAATCCAGTAATTTTCTTTCCTTCATCACCTTTTCAGTCAAGAAGTTCTTGCAGCCGTAATATATTATTATTAATTTATTAATATTGTTATCATTATTGTTGATTTATTATTATTTTAGTACAGCTCTGCAGCTCTATAATATTTATATCGTCGAAATCAGAAAAAAATCTCTATATAATGGACTAAGAAATTATATAGGGTGCCATTTTGAAAGTATAATTTTATTCTACAGTTTGAGAACTACTAGTAGAATTTTCTATTTGTTATAACTTATAAATTAGTCCCTTATTCTTGATAATTTTTTGTATATAACATTTTTCTTTAAAGTAATTAGTTCGCCCAAAAAAGCAATGGTTGTTTAAAGAAAACACCCTGTAAATTCATGCCTTAAACCCAGCGTTCACAGACCGCACCCGTCTAATAATGTTGGATATTAGCATTGTAATTGTATATCGATTGTACTTAGCTTGATTATTAAATGCTTTGGTCAGTTTATTACGACCATATCTAGAACTAGTCGGCCCAAACTCAATCTGTCTATTTCGTAAACTGACTGAATTTTAGGTTTAGATCGTCACATTTTGAAGTGTCAGGTCTAATTATATAGGAGTGTATGATTGTACATATCACTGGCATCTTATAATTAAGTGTGGTTAAAAGGAAAAACTTAAACTGGGCGCATGCATAAGTGATTAAGAGTAATTACTAATTAACAAGGAGTCAACTAGCACAGTTTTCGAAAACACATTTACGAATTACTTTAGGTAAAAATTCTTCAAATAATTGTTAAAGAAATATTAAATGTACGCATATTTTATTTGAAGTATTTTTCTCTAACGATTAACAGAGTTAAAGTAGTGCTAATCAATTCCTCGCCAATCACGTTTAATCACATGTTTATGCTACCAGTCAATGTTTACGATATATATATATATATATATATATATATATATATATATATATATATATATATACAGTGTGTCCCATTTTGAGGTGCCACCATTGGCATTTCGAGAACTATAAGAGATACGATGTCGGTTAAATGGAACTTTTTGTGCGCCTTCTCAGGCCATCTCAGATGTGCTTTTGTTTTTCCAAAAATTCTTATAGGGCACTAGATAACGTCGAAAAACTGAATATTGTTGATTTTTTCTTTCTCAAATAACTTCTAAACTATTAGTAATTGAGAAAAACGTTTCAAATATAAAAGATAGATATTTTTATTAACTAACCAGTGGCGTACGAAATAAATTTTCGAGATATAACACAAACTTATATTTTTTTAAATGGAACCCATATCTGATTTTAGTCTCAAAAAAAGAATTATTTTTATCTCTTTTCAATGATGTAAGGGTTATTATGTATTATATTTGTTTTGCTCCTAAACTTTCAATTTTTCTCTTTATTTTCCTGAATTTTCTTATTGTTTCCCAAAAAAACATTATTATTTTTATTAATTATATTGTATTTGATCAAAATAATTTGTTTTATGCCTTTATTACTTACTATTTTCATTCTAGACTCATAATTACAAATTACAATATGAGCAAAATTTTTTAACGAAATAAATTATTTAAATACAAGGAGTATTTTCAAATAGAAATCTACCAATATTTTTAAAATAATTGTAAATTTAATACAAAATAAGAAAAAATTATAATTTTGAAGGCAAAACAAATATAAAACATAATAACCCTTACATCGTTGAAAATAGAAAAAAAAACATTTATTTTTTGAGACTAAAGTTATTTGAAAAAAAAAATCAACAATATTCAGTTTTTCGTCATTATCTAGTGCCCTATGAGTATTTTTGGAAAAATAAAAGCACATCTGAGATGGCCTCCCAAAGGCGCACAAAAAGTTCCATTTAACCGACATCGCATCTCTTATAGTTCTCGAGATCCCAATGGTGGCACATTTTTACCTTCCGTTACTTTTAGGTAAGGAAGGTATTGTCTTTAAAATTCGGTGGTGAGTTTTTAATGAATAAGTACGTTTTTGAATCCCTAGAACACAGTTTTATTAACTCCAATACTAAAATTCTAAAAACTATAATTCTTTCGGATTCCTCTTCTTTAAATGCATGTGATGTAAATTATGAAGACGAAGAAAATCATCCAGACAAATAAATAAAGATAAAAATGTGAAACTGGCTCATTATAATTCTTTTTTACTCCTCTTCTTTACATCCATATCAAGAGCTGATTAGATTTTGGTTATAAATGGTCAGTCGGAAGTTCTCTTATTGGAAGTTTTTAACAGTTTTTCTTGCAAAATCGCAGTTAAATATAACTTTTTGACATTTTATGAGATTATCACTATGAAAGAATATCATTCTTATTGTCTGTACGGTTTGATTACACCTACATTTTTCTTCATAGTCAATAGATATAGAGTTAAAGAATTATAAAGAGATTAACTTTCATAAATCAGCCAGCTTTGCTATAATCTTGGAAACAGCTGATATATTCAAATAATTCTAATTGACAGATACCAGTATCAAGTGCAATTTACATAGTGTATGTTCGTGTTACAATTTTATTGGATTTATAGAATCTTTTCCAATGAACTTTCGGTATGAAATTTGTAGAAAATAGGATAGGTTCGTGTTACAATTTTTCTGGATATACAAAATCTTTTCCAATGTACTTTTGGTATGGGATTTGTACAAAATACATAGAATTGACGGAAGGTAATGTCCTGCCACATCAGATTTTCATTCTTTTCTTTATATTCGTATATTCTGCTCTATAATTAAAAGGAATTTTACCTGCAAAATATAAAATAACTTTTTTCTACAGTCACTCTAGAAAGTAGCCATTTGCGCTCTCTTTTGTCAACGCAAAATGTCACTTTGCCGCTCATGCGCGACAAAGTAGAAAAACGCTCGCTGTCCAAATTTCTAAGTATACAATGTTGAGAAATGTCACTTGTCTACATTCTTAATGAAAATGTTTAGTTATGAACTAATGGCACTGTAATTACACATTTATCACGTTCACAAGTCAATTTGACATATGTTCTGTCGGTATTTAACATAACCTAACAAAATGCCACACTGCTGTGAAAATGATATAGGGCATTCATTTACAAAAACGAAAGTATAAAATGCTTAGATTAGATTGAATAAAAACTCAAGAAGAATGGAAAATAACGATAAAATAAAATTAAATAAATTGTGTGAACAGTTATGTTTAGTAATAGGAATGATTGTACACAAATGGCGGTAGGATAGTTACGAGTCGTACTTACATCTGATCTCTAGTTAACTATTTATTTTGATTACAATAAAGTTATTAGTTATTTCGTTACTTAAATAATTGCGAGAAGTCAGGCAATGCACATACATGTCTATATAATCACAAATTCCTTGAAATATTTGTTAATTTTTTCAGTGTAACATGCTTCCACACTCTAATTTTGGTTTTTTTTATGGAATAGATGGCTAATGTAACGATATAATCATTTAAAAGCCTTTTTAAGTTTAAATCGTATCTTTTGTATTAGCCAATTGTTATTTATTGAGCAGTACTGTAAGTATAAAGGGTACATTTTATTATTTTTTGTTATGGTGGAGGACCCCATTGTGGCGACTATAGAAAAAATCTTGTGTGTGTTTCGAACGCAAATGGACATTGTCGATTTCGAGAGAATGCCGCGCTCCTTCGTCGCGCGGCAACAACCTCTCAATCGACAATGTCGCATTTTGCGCTCTTAATACACAAATAGCTATTTTCATCTACAATAATTTTCAATAATATATAACTTTTTAAATTTTGTAACACAAATATTTAAAAAGTGAACATAGAAAAATCAATAGCACGAAACTACCATTTTTATCGCAAATACGTGATTTTTCGAAAAATTGTATAAATATTACAACATTCCATATTTCATGTAGTTGTAGACAAACAAAGTATACTTTTTCATTTTGTAAAATGGATTTTAAATGTGTGTTACACTTTTGTTTTCTATTAATATATATTCTAAAGGTATTTTGTTATTTGAATTTTAACGGATAAATAAACATTTATATATTTTTTAGGATACAGTTACGGAAAGTTATGATGAATATGATATAAAAGGTAAATTATTTGAATTCAATTCACTAACAATAATAATATATCATATACAGGGTGTATCAGGACTAGTGTAAAAAAAACATTAATAGCATATTCCTAAGCTAATTTTGAGTAAAAAATATCATATGAAGGTATGTCCGGAAACATTTCGTTACAGAGTTACAGGCCTTTAAAAGTGCACCTCATCAAGCATATTTTTATTAATAACTCTGATACTAGCACTAAAATTTTTAAAGTTGACACGAGGATACTACTTATTGAGATGCAAACTTTCTTTTATTTCTGTATCTCAACCAGAGGCGTCTCATATGGGGAAGTCATGAAGGTTTTTATCGTTATTTTTTTATCTATTAACATTTTTCAACTTTACCTATTGAGATATTATAATTTGTAGAAAAAAAAATCTGATGTGGCCAACACAAAACCTCCCGCTATTTAATTTTTACATACATACATACATACGTACATAAAATCACGCGATTCCCACTTAGGGGGCTAGCAAATACCCGAAAACAATAGTAACAATAAGAAAAGGAATAAGAGTAAGAGCTCAGCTGACTCACTTCACTCTTTAACAACATTCTTCTTTCGCCTTGCCCACAGTCATCATAGCATTCATCATTCATACATAAGAACATATTAAAGTGACCGATTTTCGGTATCGAATAACCCCATCCGGATCACAATAATAGTTACGCAACAATCTTCCTTCGCCACACTTTCCTATCCATTTTTATTAATTTAAATACATACTTACGTATTTACTAACGCTGCAAACTGTACCATTGCATAAAACTATTGGTTTATTTACTATTTTCTTTTTAAAATGTCACTATTATTAATTTGAAGTGATTAGTTTTTTGACAGTGACATTTAATGTCAGTTACATTCATTTGAAATATGAACTGTTTAACAAAGGAATTGTGTTTATCCTTAGGCTTCGGGACTAATAAAAAAAATTATTTTTAATTTTATCTGCAAAATATATAGAAAAAGTATTAATGTATTCCTGTAGAAAATTCAATAATCTTTAAGTTTCATAAGACATAAAATGCGAAAAAATGGCATTTAATGATATTTTTTGAAGAAAAACCATTATGAGCTTCAGGTGAAGTGCCATTTCCGGTTATCCGATTTACACCAAAATCTAATGGCTTCTTTTCATATTAGAATAGGATAGAAATACAAGGTTTCAGAATTTTCTGAATGATAGTATTTGAGTTAGAGCGAAGACAAAATCCCTACACATACACACACACACACACACATACATACATACATACATACACACACACATACACACATACAGACATCATCGTGAAAATGTTAAAATTGGATTCTAGGGACCTTAAAACGTGGTCATATACTAAAATCTCGATACGTGATTTTTAGCACGATCCCTATACCTCCCTTACCAAGGGTAGCGGGAGGTAAAAACAATTATGCCAAAAATTTAGGTATCAATTAAGAAACAATGAAATTCACACAAATTCATTCTTTGATGTCCACGTAGATATTCTCTGGACTACGACAACCATTACTTTTACAATATCTATAAATAAACACCATATCTACATATTCACCAACACTAACATTTTACACTTTTTTTAATTTGCAAAAAAAATTACTAATATTGAAAATAAGGTAATTAAACAATAGTTATAAACAGATTTTGTGTCGCTTTTCTATTTTTTTTTTTTTATTTTCTATGGTAAATTGATTGATTATTAATTGTTAACTAACTATTTTGAATACGTGACATTTTCTAAAAGTTAAAATATCTCAAAAATTACCGCGTTTATCAATTTTTATCAAAAGTACATTTTTGTGTATTTTTAAATTGTTTGTAATACTTTATATTTAAAAATGAAAAAATGTTAATAGATAAAAAAAATAAGAATTAAAAACCTACATGACTTCCCCATATGAGACGCCTCTGGTTGAGATACAGAAACAAAAGAAAGTTTAAATATGCATCTCAATAAGTAGTATCCTCGTATCAAGTTTAAAAATTTTAGTGCAACTACTCGTAGTATCAGAGTTATTAATAAATATGTCAGATGAGGTGTGTAACTCTGTAACGAAAAGTTTCCGGACATACCTTCATATGACATTTTTTGCTCAAAATTAGCTCAGGAATATGCTATTAATTTTTTTTACACTAGTCCTGATACACCCTGTATATTTTTCAGGTTGTGAAAATAAAACAGAATGTACATCTGGAGAAATACTCAAGAATATATTAACTCTAATACATGATTTGGATTTTGTTATGAAGCCTAGCGACGTTCAAAAAAATTTAACGTCACTAATATATAACTTAAAAACTACATATCACGAAGAATTAGATAAGTCATCTGATATAATAGATAATATTACCGGCACAATATACGCCACAATTTGGCTGAAGAGAAAAGCCATTGGCTATTGTCTGAATGGGAAATTAAAACAACTCACTGATTTAAACAAACAAATCATAAATAATCGAAAGGATTGTATCATGTTCCATTTTATGAATGGCATCGATTGGTTACAGAACACAAAACGCACTATCAGCAACATGCAAACTGATATTTCTCGCTTGCCGATTCGAATTTCTAAATGTTTGTTCGAAGCCAGTGATGTTACCGAATGCCTATGGGATTTGTTTCAAACAGCGCAGGATTGGTTAATAAATCTACCTAAAATAATTGCCGGCATCAGCAATAACGCGAAACAGATCGCCACGGAAGCCAAGGGGATGGTTACAAATTGCTCCAGCGAGAGTGTGGGTGCAAGTGTCACCGAGACCATCGCATATGTCTTCGAGATTAGCCGATGTGTGCACCGGAACATCTCGCTTTGTCAAGTCGCAAAGCAAACAAATAAATCTTGTACGCAAATGTTTGATACTTTGCATTTTAATAATAACAGTTTAATTAACACTATTCTAGATGTAGGTTATACTGCACATATTATGACAAATCAAATTAGTAATTTAAACGAAATGAAAAATCAACAACAATACAGTGGGTTAACTTTAATAAATGAAGTTTTTAACAGTACTAGTACAATTGTAGATTCTTTAACAAATGTTAATAATACAAGCAACAAAACAGCGCAATGTATAAACGACATACAAAAGTATACAATTGTTGCTAACGAAAAAATTAAACATTATTTTAATTCTTGTCAAACATCTGTTATTCAGTTAGCAACTGATGTACTTTTAGACTCAATCAAAACAATGAAAATGCACTATAATGTTGTTACTAATATCCCCGTAAAATTAGTTGAATGCATATTTGATCTTCGTTGTCTTGTAATGATGGTTCAAAATTCAGAGGAATTATTTGGTTTTACTAGCAAACTACCTACATTTATATCTACTGTAAGTTCTCTCGTAATGAATACAACAGTAAAGCTAGACAACTGCACTACTGCAGCTTTACATGCGGCTACTCAATATACATCATCTCAAATGAAACAAGCAAGCACTTGCTTTCAGGTTGATAACATTACTCTTGTCTAAATGTATTCGCTGGAGTAGTCTGCTAACGTTACATGTACCTTGTATGCACTTATATTACTTTTATATTTTATCTGATGTATAAAACTGCAAAATAAACATGATATAATAATATTTGGTATAATATTTTATATTCGACATAGAATACTGCGAAGGGATGTTAGAAATATCGTTGAATGAAAAAGAAGAAGTTTGAATTTAACCAAGTTGCTATTTTTCCTTTTCAATATATTCCTTATTAACACCAGTTCAACTTTCAGTTCTTTAATATAGTATATTGTTTTATACGAAGCTAAAGTGATTTTTACCTCTCGTTAAGAGATGTATTGGATTCATGCTAAAATTCGCATATCCAGATTTTAGTGAATAAGCACGATTTAAGGCTCCTAGAATTCGATTATAACATTTTTAATTGTCTGTGTGTGTGTGTGTGTGTGTGTGTGTTTTCCGATGCCCAAATCGGTAAGTATTTCCTAACGTTTGACAGCTGACACTTCAAAATGAAAATTGTACAATTTTATTGAATATTTTGATAGTTATAACGAAGAAATAGAAAGACACACAAGACAGGAAAGAAAGAACAAATTGTTTTGAATTCTGTGATGGAAAATGTTTTGCAAAAAATTTTCTTTTCATTAGAAAACACAATTTTATATAATTATACGAGTTTATGTTTATATGATATAAAATTAATTAGTAACTACATAGATATATTCGGTAATGATGACGATATATTTTACCGTTGTCTACATATGTTGTAGATACTGGCACACCCAGAAATAGGTAATATGCCGTGATGATATATTTATTTATTTATTTATAGATATATTGTTTATATTCTTTATTTTAAATTTTGGGAAATTACAATGGGTATTCACATACAATTAAATTCATAATATCTTCAAAAATGCCATAGCCAAATATCGTAAATATGCGTTGCTATTATCATATTGTAAATTTTTACTTGAAATCATAGGATTCAGTTTCTGCTTTTGTATTATGTATTTATTCTATATTTTACCATTTACATTTTTTTTTTCTTGTTCATTTTCATATTTGTTTCATTCATATTTTCCACTTCTGTAATACCTACAAATTTATAAATATATATGTAAAGAAAATCTCTTTAAAAATGTAATTATTTTGTATCTTAACGTAATATTAATAATATCTGCACATAATTTCCAATGTCAATGTTGACAAATATAATTGACAAATGTCATATATTATAAAAAATATTCATTTATTTCCAGTGTGCAAATCATCGACCTTTAAACTAATGGACCAAGTGTTTCCTATTCTTTTATCGTTAGAATAATGCTCCAACATAAAAGGATATAAATATATATTCTGTCCTTCAACAATACGGAAGTTCTCAGTTAAAGTATACTGCGCATGCGTTCGTACTCATTGTACATCTTTTTCACCCATATGTAAACCTCTATATATCGCTCTCTATTACTAAATAGTTGTCAAAATCTATTTGACGTTTCTTGACTGTTTGTGTATTATTTTACTTTTTTGGAGAACATTTACAATTATTTTTGTCAACATATACGAAAATGTATTATGAGGTGTGTATGCGACAAAATAATGGGGAAACGGTGTATTTTGTGCAGTCAACAGTACGTACGCCGTTTAGCTGTGTCATTTCATATGTAAGTTCTTATTAATTATTACTTATCCTCTATAATATAATATGTGTATATAATATATTGTATTAAAAATATATAATGTAAGTAATTATGCACAAAAAAATTAAATATATACTCTTAGCGATTATGCACCAAGTATAACAAGTTAGAGACATATCAAATTTTTATTTTGCCGCGTTTTCTTAACTTCCGTACTGCTAAAGGATAGAGATACTGTGTCTGCACCGTTATGGCGGGACAAACGTTTTGCTCGTACGCTGCGTCTATTAGTTTAAAGGTCGATGGTGCAAATATAATATCACAAAAGTAACTAATAATCCGATGCCTACGTAAGTAATTCCTAGCTGGGTATTGCTTTGTTTGATGAAATCCAAAATGGATAAGTATCAGTTTAGGCAGTTCTTAAATTTAGGAAATTCCTTGCTAGGCAACGGTTTAGAAATCGGTGGTGAAATCGGCCGTTAAATTTTTTATTATATCTTGCATAGATTTAGAGATAAAGACACTATAATATATACAATCTAATCGCAGAGGCTAAGGCACTAATGGCCGATTTCACCACCGATTCCTACAATTTAAGTAATGCTTATGTACCCGATGTGCACCACATAGGCATTACCTAGCAAAATTTCGTATTCACCAATCGCTAAACATTGCCTATTTCGATTTAGGAATTACTTAGCTAGGTATCTGTTTTCCGATGCCCAAATCGCTAAGTATTTCCTAACGTTTGACTGGTGACACTTCAAAATGAAAATTGTTCAATTTTATTGAATATTTTGATAGTTATAACGAAGAAATAGAAAGATATGCACAATATAAAAAAGAAAGAACAAATTGCTTTGAATTCTGTGATGAAAAATGGTTTTGGAAAAATGTCCTTTTCATTAGAAAACAGAATTTTTATATACCTATATGAATTTATATGATATAAAATTAATTAACAAATACGTATATATCGTTTTATTCTTTATTTTATATTTTAGGAAATTACATTGGGTATTCACATATAATTAAATTAATAATTTTTACAAAAATGCCACAGCCAAATATCATAAATATGCGTTCCGGTTATCATATTTTAATTTTTTTCTTGAAATCATAGGATTCAGTTTCTGTTTTTGTATTATTTATTTTATATTTTGTCATTTATATATTTTTCTTTTTGTTCATTTTCATCTTTGTTTCATTTATATATTCCATTTCTGTAATACAAATTTTAAAATATATTTATAGTAAAATATATTTCATTAAAAATTTAATTATTTCGTATACCTCAACGTGATATTAGTTTAGGCAGTTCTTAAATTTAGGAAATTCCTTGCTAGGCAACAGTTTAGGAATCGGTGGTGAAATCAGCCGTAAGGAAACCACTTGACAAATTCAAATCCCAAGGAATAAAGAGTTTTTATTAAGACATGATAACTTATAATGTAGTTACTATAACTTAAAATTAGCGGAATTATAACACTTTTAGGTTATTTTACCTTGTACAACTTTATTCTAGTCTTTTAAACTACAATGCGAAATTATGATGTGTAATATTATTTGTTTACATAATAATTATTAAAACGTTTTATAATTCAGTTTCATGTGTTAGTTGAATAGGGGTCCCACCGGAGCCTCCGAGATACTAAGAGCCTATAACTAGCGCGCGTGACGTCACACTAGTGGCCCAACATTTTTGTACAGTGTTTAATGGGAGATACACAGTTTTTTCAAAATATTGCAAAAACTGTGGCAGATATGAAAAAATGTATAGAAACAATATTGTAGATCATAAAATTATTTATCAAAATGCATTAACAGAACATATTTATGTTCTGTAGTTTAGATGTAGGAAGCATATAAAATAACAAGGTCAGATGATACATCTTAACTTTTTTCAAAATTTTGCGAAAACTGTGACAGATATAAAAAAATGTATATAAACAATATTATAGAACATAAAATTCTCTAACAAAGTGTGTTATTATAAAATATTTATGTTTAGTCATTTAGCCGTAGGGAGCGCATAAAATAATATATGTAAAGATACATATTGACTCTTTGTTTTCCCACTTAGAAATTTGTAAAAAGTCTGCCTGTTTTGGTGCTAGAATGAAATTACAAAATAAAAATAAACGTAAATAGTCGAAAAACATTTATTTCTACCAAAATAAGCCACAGGAAACTTGAAAATTAGAAATAAGTTACAATTTTGACTTGATTAAAATATAATGCATAATTAGATAAAATAAAACACTAATATTAAACTAGAAAACAAAATAAATGTATGTTCTAAACAATGATAATTAGAAGTTACAAGTAAAAAAAGAAATTCAAAAATTTTCTTAATTTCTTTAATTATTTCGTAGTGTATATATGAAATATTTTCTATGTATTTCAAATTTAATTATGTATTGTACCAGTTTTATATTTATAAACTTTTCTATTTTTTACTGTTTCTCGCAGTTTTCTATTATTAAGTAGATAATATTACTAAAAAATGCCATTTTATTTGAATTTATTTATAAATGTTTCATGTTTGTAATTATCATTGTTTAGAACATACATTTATTTTGTTTTCTAGTTTAATATTAGTGTTTTATTTTATCTAATTATGCATTATATTTTAATCAAGTCAAAATTGTAACTTATTTCTAATTTTCAAGTTCCCTGTGGCTTATTTTGGTAGAAATAAATGTTTTTCAATTATTTACGTTTATTTTTATTTTGTAATTACATTCTAGCACCAAAACAGACAGACTTTTTACAAATTTCTAAGTGGGAAAACAAAGAGTCAATATGTATCTTTACATATATTATTTTATGCGCTTCCTACGGCTAAATGACTAAACATAAATATTTTATATTAACACATTTTGTTAGAGAATTTTATGTTCTATAATATTGTTTATATACATTTTTTATATCTGTCACAGTTTTCGCAAAATTTTGAAAAAAGTTAAGATGTGTCATCTGACCTTGTTATTTTATATGCTTCCTACAGCTAAACTACAGAACATGAATATGTTCTGTTAACGCATTTTGATAAATAATTTTATGATCTACAATATTGTTTCTATACATTTTTTCATATCTGCCACAGTTTTCGCAATATTTTGAAAAAACTGTGTATCTCCCATTAAACACTGTACAAATGTTGGGCCACTAGTATGACGTCACGCGCGCTAGTTATAAGCTCTTGTCCCACCCGCCTGACATAAACGTACGTCGCATAACCTTTAGAATCAATAAATTATCGCTGCGTAACAGGCATAATGCAAGTTAAAATATTGTGCTCCTTGGGATTGTTGTCACTGATTAATTTTAATATATATATATATATATATATATATATATATATATATATATATATATATATATATATATATATATCGACGGATTTCTGGTAAAAAGACTTAACCGCCATTTGACTAGTTTTGAGATAAACAGGAAAAACTTGTTTTTATTTACAATATTGATTTATTTAACAAGATATTGTGTTATATCGATGAGATTAATATTTTATACATTTTTCAACATACTTTCGCAACATTTTGAAGCATATATCATGAAATATTTAATAAAAATGTTTTTTTTTTTGTTCAATATAGCTTAATACCTAAATTTTTAATATTTATATAGTTGTGAACACCAGATTAATAAATAATATCAAAATAAATTAACTTTTGTGGAACACAACTCGTTAACATCTCCCATTACATTAACACAGAATGGCGTTTAAGACTTTTGTATAAAATTTCTGTGCGCATCAAATAGTGTCAGATGGCGTTTACGAAACTTTAGAATGAATTACCTTCTAACATAAATTTTTTGGCGCTCAGATATTGTGTTTAGAGCATGCGTCGTGAAGAGACGTATCCGTTTATGTGCATAACTCATTTTATCATTTTTTGGCGGTTAAGTCTTTTTACCAGAAATCCGACGATATATATATATATATAAATTTTCACAAAATGATGTTGTACACGTGTTTACTTCGACAACTTGTGCACAATTATAAAAGTTTAACATTATTTTAACAAAATTGTTTACTTTATTAGTTTGTAATTTATCAATTTTACTGTGATAACTATTTTGGCCAAAAAAATTTAATATGTAATTCAGTTATTTTATAAACCATACGCGTGTGCATGTTTAAAATTATATGTTTGTAAATGCTGTATATTCTAAAAATATAACCGAAAGCTTGACAAATTAAAAAGAGTGTACTACACTTAAGCCTACAAATTGACTGTCAAGCCCACTATCCAGTTTCCTATTTATATACTTATTTCTGTAACACCGTGTATGTATAAATTAACAACAGAAAATTTGTTTATACGTAGGTACATTAAAAAAACAAAAAAAGTAATTAAATTCATTTACATTTAAAATTGTTAACACGTGCAGAGGGTAAAAAATGAAACTTTTTGGGATTGTAAAGTTGATTACACAGGCAGAAGCGAGGGTGTTAATTGTAATACATTTTACTAAACACGAAATTCTTTTTGTTCATTGTTCGGCTGTAATTAAAATATTTTTTAATTTAATTTGATTTTGATACGACAAACTAAACAAAGAACCTATTTCAATTTAAATTCTTCCAGTATTCTACAGCAATTAAGTTGTTTATATTTTCTTTAGGTCTGCAAAAATGTATTAAAATGAAATATAATAACTTTTTTAAACGCTTTTCATTACGAATAATGTGAATAAAATTTCCGTGAATTTTTTCCCGGAACTTAAGACAAAAAAGATGTAAAGATTAACCATTTGTTTATTTAAAAATCTGATTTGGTCAACAGAATACCACCCGTCATTCAATTTTTATTAATTTATATACATATGTACTTCCATATTTACTAATGCTGCAAACTATATTAAGTTCCTTTGCATATAACATTACTAAGTATTGTTCTATTTCCAGTTTTCTTTTTAAAACTTCACCAATAATAATTTGACATGGTTAGTTCTTCGACAGTGACATTTATCTGTCATTTACATATATTTGAAATCTGAACTGCGTAACTAAAGAATTATGTTTATCTTGAAAACGTAGGCTCCAATATTTATAAAAAATATTAATTAATGCATACCTGCATATAATTCGATAGTCTTTATTTTATAATAACATAAATAAGGAAAAATGACATTTAAAGGTATTGTCATCTTGAAAATGTTAAAATCGGAATCTAGGAAGCTTAGAACATGGTCATTTACCAAACTCTCAATAAATATTGCAAAAAAAATAAAATAAAATAAATAAATGAAATACATATATCATCCGGCATATAACCCATTTCTGGGTGTGCCAATCTGCTTTGTACAGACATGACATCGGTAATGATGATGACATATTCGTACCGTGCGATCGCTTACCATGTGTTACCTCACAGGCACTCATTGCTGGCGTGCAGAGTGCACCTTAGGGGTCACTTTTGTACCACTTACAATTTGAAATATTTTTGTGCGTTGATTGGGATCGAAGCCGGTTCCCCAGATTTGCGGCCAGACAGTAGTAGAAAATGTATCCGCTTAATTATTACACTTGCAATCTTGTAAAAAAAGTGTCTGTACCCCTAACAAGGGTAGCGGGAAGTAAAAAAGTAAACAAATCGTTTCAAGAGAAGTGAAACATTTTTTCTTTTTCTTAAAACGCGAATATGCTTCGTTTATATATATATATATATATATATATATATATATATATATATATATATATATATATATATATATATATATTACAGACAATATGTCAAATATATTATTAATTATTATTAAAAACTCAAAAGAATCAGTTTAAATTGTACTTTACAATCAAATGATATGTTTTTACATTCTGATAAAAATTGAATATTTCATTCATAATATTTATCATTGAACGTTTTCTAATCATTAACTTGTGAATTATTGAGTATATTGTTTACAAATGTTTAAATTCAAAATGATGTTTATTTATAGGCCAATGTAAATAATAAAGAAATTTACATCAGCTGCAAGTGCAATCTTATCAAACTATTTAAAAGAATGTGATATACTTTTTCCCTAATTATAAGTGCATTTCTCTTCTCAGACGAATCTGATAAGGTACAATTATTAGTATATAAACAGTTCATGTATCATGCACAATAAACGAAGTATGATAACAAGTGAAAATGAAGTTCACAAATCTAATATGTTTATTTCTTATAATTGCCACTTCTTTCATTCAAGTAAGTGTCTCAATATTAACTACGCTAATTTTGATGTACTTCTAAATAATTATTTTCTAAAGTACTTTTTTCTTTGAAAACGATTTATAAATTTGAAAAATAATTCCACAATTATATCTAATACTTCAGAGTACATCGTAATTTCGTAATACATTGCAGTTACGTTGGTTGTATATATATATATATATAGAATTATGATGAAAATTTTTGGTTAAAAAATTATCCAATTGAATTCCTTTATTGCTGACCACATGTGCGAAAGTAACCAGTTAAAACAAACTTACATTGAAAATATTATTATTAAAAAAAGAATAATAATCTATGATATTTTTAGGAAAATATTTGAATTAGCTTTCAAAAACAAATAAAACTTTTTATTAAATCGATATATAGTTTCTGTTATTTTATTGTTGGCAGATAAAATAGAATGTGCTAAATAAAATGTTAATGTAGAAAAGTATTCACTTGAAAATAACGCACTCTCCGCATTAGTGGTACATACATACATACATAAAATCACGCGTTTCCCACTTAGTGGATTAGCAAAAACCCGAAAACAATAAGAAAAGGGATGAAAGTAAGAGCTCCACTGAATCACTTAACTCTTTAATAACATTCTTCTTTCGCCTTGTCTAAAATCATCATAGCATTAATAAAAAGAACATATTAAAGTCACCGATTTCCGGTAGCGAATAACCGCATCCGGACCACAATAATAGTTACGCAACAATCATCTTTCGCCACACATTCCTATCCATGCACACTTCTTTCACCTCAGCCACATTCATAAACGTATTCATACATAATAACATATTAAAGTGACCGATTTTCGGTAGCGAATAACCGCATCCGGACCACAATAATAGTTACACAAAAATCATCTTTCACTACACATTCCTGTACAAACATACTTCGTTCTTCTCGTCCACATAAAAGTTCAGCTGTCTCTCCATTCTCATAAAACATTCTTACTAACCATACATCTTCACACCACAATAATTACGAAACAATCATCCTTCGCCACACATTCCTATCCAGGAAAACTTCTTTCGCCTCAGCCACATTCATAATCGTATTCATACATGCTCTTCTTCTCTTTCCACTCGGAAACTTACGCTCCTTCAAAACACTACCAATCACATCCATCCACTTACACACTGGACGGCCACGCAATCGAACACCCTCAACTTTACCAACATATATGCGTTTTACAAGTCGTTCACTCATCATTCTCTCCACATGACCAAACCATCTCAACTGACTCACTCCAACTCTCTTAACAACATTCTTCCTAACCATACATTCTTCATACACCAAATTATTCCTCACGCGATCCCGTCTTGTATACCCACAAACACCACGTAAATATCTCATTTCCACGGCAGTTACTCTCCTTTTATGCTTTCTCGTCCATGCCCAAAGCAGGCACCAGCACTCCATTATATGCACTTAACCGAGCTTCTCTAGATACGTTTACGTTATGAGCAAACGTGCCCAGAGCACCCATTACCTTATACCCCGCACTCACCCTCCTATCAATTTCACGGTCAATTTGTCCATCCCTCGACATCATGCTACCCAAATATACAAACTCATTCACCTGCTCCAGTTTTAGTCCATTCACCAACACATTGCACTCAGTTGCCAATTCACTCCTTTCAAATACTAACAACTTAGATTTATCAATATTCAACATTAAATTCATACTTCTTCCAACTTCGTTTATTCTCTCTATCATTCTTCTCAGTTGCTCTTCATTTTCAGTTAAGACAACTATATCATCCGCATACGCTAACGCAGGCACAATACTTTCACCAATATGAACCCTGTTTAACACCTACATTTATACGAAACCAACTACTCAACCTACCATCTATTCTCACAGCTGCTTCACTACCCTCATACAACGCTCGAATCGCTCCCAACCAGTTTCCATTCACGCCGTACTTTCTTAGTACACCCCACAAAGTATCTCTAAGAACACTATCATACGCCTTCTTTAAATCTAGAAAGCCACAGAACACCTTCTTGTTCTTGCCAAGTGACTTCTCTACAATCATACGAAGAGCAAACCATTGATCGACACATCCCCTCTCAGGCAAAAAACCACCCTGAACGTCACTAATTTTTGAAATTGTTAAGGTTCGCACCTTATGAATTAAAACCTTACCAAAGAGTTTCCCTACCACACTCAACACCCAGGAAACACACATATATATGATATATAACTATCAAGGATAAATCACATTACAATTCCATTGTGCTATGATTTTTCCTTGGTAGTTATATATCATATATGTGTGTGTTGCCTGGGCAGACTTATCGCGCGAAAATTTGTACATTCATTCTGCCTTTGCCTTTGAATAAAGGACAAATAACAGCTTTTTTCCAATCATTAGGAACTACACAACGTTTTAGACAAAATCTAAATAAGTACATTAACCATTAGTGGTGAGTATCGGTAAATAGCATGTTGGAAACATTTTTAGTAGGAATCATTTTCAGTAATTGTAATCTGCGGAAGACACTAAGATAAAATTGTGTGTGCACACATCCGAAGTGAAAACTTAACATTCATATTTTGATGCAAGATATCAAAATCCTGTGAGCAGTATATTTTGACAATATAAACCTAACATAATAACAGTTACTAATTTGTAAAATATTAAAAAAAAAAATAAAAATTTTTAATCTCTTTACATAATGGGCCCATAAACCAATTTTTAAAAAATATTTTTAAATGAAAGTTCGTTTAATTTTGAAGCAATTCGTAGTATCAAAAAGTTATAACTGTTTTTTGTATAACTGCATTTAATTTTTAAAGAAACCTATAGCTATCTTTCTCACACCAGTTTCTGTAGTAGGCTGCGCGAGAAAGATACCAATAGTGTGACGTCATCTGTGGCCCTGGAAATAAATTCAAATATCTCGCAAAGTAATTATTAAAAAAATGTTTTTTTTTTATCTTAATCGTTATTTATTGACTAGTACTTTAAGGATAAAGTATACATTTTATTATTTTTTTGTTATGGTTTATGGGCCCATTGTTGATATTGACCAACTTTTTTTTTGTTTATTGAATGGCTGTTGGATTTCTTCTTTTTTAATTTTAAATAGATATTTTCTAGCATGCGTTTATTTCAAAAAATTAATGTCACGCTAGATGTCAAGTCAAATAATCAGATAAAGAATATTCTCGCAATTTTGACCTTGAAAAATTCACGCGAAAGTTTTGTTATTTCTTGCGTAGTTAGTATTATCAAGATATGAGTAACTGGTGTTAGGAAAAATTGATAACACGGTCAATAAATCTAATCAAATTATTAATACGATTATTTTTAGTAATTACTTATTTTTTAAAATATTGTAGTCATATACAGATGATAAGAAGTTCGATAAGAGAAGAATGACAATGATAAGATAAATAGACCAACTTGGCTTATACCTTATATTTCCAAAGTGATTTTTTTTATCAAATCAACAAAACTTTTGATTTTCAAACTTAATTTAAATGTAATAGTTGTTTATGCGACAAAAGAAGTAAATAGTATTTGACACTTTTAACAGTGTGGAGTAAAGTAGGTAAAAATATTTTTACTGATCGTTCAACAAACGCAAAGCAACAACTAATACCATTTTATTCTACCTAAAAAGCGGTACAAAATTTGTTAAAACATTTTTTTATATTAGGCAGTTTGCGAAACTTAGTTACGTATAACGTAACGTGACGTACAACTCAAAAAATGACGTTTCTACGGTACGTAATCTACATTTCAACGGTGTGGTATTACCCGTTATTTAAGTGACGTTATGAAACCAAAAAAGCTTCAGAAACTATTTCTAACATAACGTAATAACATCCAACTGAAAGTCACGTTACGTTATACGTAACTGAGGTTCGCAAACTGCCTATTATAATAAATAATATATTATACTAGCCCTCAAATCAGTATGGACTGATGTTCAACTTTTTCCTTTCTCCGCCCCCTATCCCTGCTCTGCGATGTTGCCGCTTCTTCATGACAACATTTTCAACATTGCCCATAAATTGACAACAGTGTAGAAATCTCCAGTCCATACTTATTTGACGACAAGTATAGATATTTTCGAAATGAGCGAAAAATTAATTTTTGCCTGTAGCTCAGAAACAAAAGAAGATCGAAAATTTCTTTGGTGACTATTAAACTTTTCTCAAAAAGTTGACCCTTTTGTTTTATCGTTAATATTATCCGAGATATGTTAAAAACATCTGATGTAGTCAATACAATACCTCCCGCTAATTAATTTTTATGAATTTAAATACATACTTACATATTTACTAATCCTCCAAACTATATTAAGTTCCTTTGCATATATCTACTGCATTACATGATCCATTTCGTTAACGTGTAGTTAACATAACAAACTTAAATCGGATCACCTGTACATCTAATATTTATGTATGATGGAAAATGTATTATTTTTACAAACCTTAATTTCATTAGAATCAATACAATCTCCTTAGACGGTTTCATTATTAATTTTAATGTAATTGCTTCCTGACAGTGATATTTGTTTAAATATGTCAAAATTGTTATTAAAATATTATGTTTTTATTTGACGCATAGGCAAGATGATTTATGTTTTTATTTGAAGCATAGGCAAGATGATAATAATAATTTATAATTTTATATTTAAAGTTATTTACTAAATGCTATTACAGTAGAATTGAAGATTGTACTATTATATTCAATTTTTATTAGTAAAAGTTGTTAAAAACTTATATTCAAAGAATTTTTTACAAGAAAAACTGTTAAAAGCTTATATAAATGATATTACCGGTTATCCAATATACACTAAAAACTAATGAGCTCTTCCTATATTATTATAGAATACGTATACAAAATTTCAAATTTTTTTGTTTCATCACAATCCCTATTACTCCCTTACCTAGGATAGCGGGAGGTAAAAACATAGAAAATGAGGCACTCTGTACACTCAACCAATAATAATTACATAATTAGATTCATTATAAGGTACAAATATCTAAAATAAATGTTTCTACTTTCAGTATACCACCGGAACGCCTACTGACCAACGAAATATAATAATCGATATAGCAACAAAACAAATAGAAAAACTAATCGGTCTCGTGGAGAGCCTAGTAAACAAAGCCCTGGAAAAACTCGCTGCAATAGCTCAAGCAGCAGTTGATATTACTTCCACTGCCATCACGGCAGTAGTCAATTCTTTCAATCTCATCATAGACTTTGCTCTTGACGCCGTTGAAAAAATCGCCCAGGAAGCAATCTCCTCAGGCATCAACGCCGCCGAATGCTACATGACTAGCGTCGATAAGCTCAACATCATCCGAAGGCGCCTCGTTGGAGAAGAAGTTACCTGCGTTACCGATCAGCTCATACAGTTCAACACAATCATCAATAATACAATACAGAACTTCGAAAATGATTTGGAATTGGTAGGAGGACTTCCCAAAAGGTTAAAGAAGTGTATGACTAGCCTGAATTTGTTAAAATGTGTCACAGAATTGACATCAGAAGTGACGCAACTATCGATAGATATCCCGAAACAAATTATGGAAGCAATGGAGGATTTTACGTTTCAATTGACTGGTTTTGAGAAAGATGTACACCAATGTCAGTTTAAAGAGTTGAGAGAAGCGACTGAAGAGAGTATAAAAATAGTAAATGGAATGAGATACTGTGTGAGGAAGGTGAATCAAACGCAATCGACTATAAATAATAAAAATTTATTTTTATGACAGACTTGAAAGTCTTTTTATCCAGCTCCAATGTCAGTTGGATCAAATTTACGAGTGGTGTAACCAACACAGTTTAAAAATGAACTCCGATAAATGCAAAATTATGACTTATTATAAAATAAAAAACCCTATTATGTTTAATTATCATATTGATAACTAAATACTAGAGAGACCATCTCATTTTAAGGACCTTAGAATTATTTTTGAACCAGATATGTCTTTTGTGAAACATGTTACAGAATTGGTTAATTCTGCTTTTAAAATACTGGGATTTATATTTAGAAATTGTAAACAATTTTGTAACATGAACATAATTATAATATTCAGTGGCGGATTTAGGCCCTTTTTACAGTAGCTCCAGCCACTGTGAAAATTTTCTGAGCCACTGTTACTTTTTTTAAATTATTATAAATGTAAATGAAATATTTCAAAAATCATTTTATTTGCATATTTTTTTTATCGACATGTCTATATTGTATATAACTTAATATGTAGTATTAATATTAGTAATAATTTTTACTTATGCTTAATTTCACATTAATTTCATCTGTTGTTTATTGCAGATAAACTTGAATTAAATAATTCAAAACAATAGATTCATTAACTTTAATATCCAAATACTGTGAGAATAAAGTAAAAATAGTAGCTTTTCATCTCAGAAAAAAATGTTGGTAACTTTACCTACGCTTCAGTGGTCAGTCTTAGAGGGTGGCAAGCAGGGCAATTGCCCGTGGCCTCACGCAACAACCCGAGTAGAAAAAAGTTGATATTTAAAACTTATTTCTGTACATGAAAGGGAGAAAACATGCTTTTGCACATCCATTGAAAAAAATGTAACTTTTAATTTTAAGGCATTTGACCTTGTACCTTACATTACCAAAGGGCCTCATAAAGATCTGCCTCCCGCTGCCTCGCTTAATGCTGAGCCACTGCAGTTAACAAAGTCTATATCCGCCACTGATAATATTGTTTAATAGTTATGTTCGTTCTAAATAAGAAAATGGAGCATTAATATGGTATCCAATTTATGACCGGTACATTATTAGGGTTGAGGTTGTGCAAAACCCTTTCCTACAGAATTTGCATTTAAATGTGATAATATTTACCCTGAACGAGGTTCAGATTATAACATTTTATTAGTACGTTTTAACTTTAAATCTGCAGAATCGAAAAATCTCTGCCAATTATATTTTTGGTAAAACTGCTGCAAAACAAAATTGATTGTCCGGCCTAATTATTCTTGTACCTCGTCTAACATCCAGACAAAAATATTTTCAATGTCCTAGAGCGAGAAAAAATACACAAACCAGGTGTCCAATTTTTATCATGAGACAATACTAATAAAATTGCATTTTCTGATTTGGATATAATTTAGATACATACTTACATTTTTACTGTGTATGTCATATTTCTTTTTACTTCCCGCTACCCTTGATAAGGGAGGTTTAGGGATTTTAACATTTTCACGATAACGACTGAATGTGTGAATGTGTGTGTGTGTGTGTGTGTGTGTGTGTGTGTGTGTGTATGTGTATGGATTTTGTCTTCGCTCTAACTCAAATACTATCATTCAGTAAATTCTGAAACCTTGTATTTCTATCTACCCTAATCTAATATGAAAAGAAGCCATTAGGTGTAAATCGGATAACCGGAAATGGCACTTTACCTGAAGCTCGTAATGGTTTTTCTTTAAAAAATACCATTAAATGCTATTTTTTCGCATTTACGTCATTATGAAAATAAAGATTATTGAATTTTATACAGGAATACATTAATACTTTTTCTATATATTTTACAGATAAATTAAAAAAATTTTTTTTGTAAGTCCCGAAGCCTAAGATAAACACAATTCGTTTGTTACACAGTTCATATGAGTTTTCCCTGGTTCATATTTCAAATGATTGTAACTGATAGTTAATGTCACTGTTAAAAAAATAATCACTTCAAATTAATAATAGTGACATTTTAAAAAGAAAATAGCAAATAAAGCAATAGTTTTATGCAATGGAACAGTTTGTAGCGTTAGTAAATACGTAGGTATGTATTTAAATTAATAAAAATCATATTTTTATGTATGTATATTCCAGCAAAAAAAATATATAAAACTGTATTTTTGTCCTTTTTATGGAGTACACTGTATGGCAAATAAATTATTATTATTATTCTATATCTATGGTTATTATAAAATAATACTATTGATATGAAAATGAAAACGACAAAAAATGTCTACAGAAAAATAGGTATATAAAAGACAATGAACTATTTGATTTTTATCATTTTCATCGTCACTCAAATCAGTCAAATCGTTGTAATATATATACAAAGCTTATGTGCATCATTCTTTTCGGCTGCCCAAACGACAGTCGATTTCTATATGAATTAAAGACCAATTATACTTGCCTTCAAATAATTATGAACTGGAAATTTCTACACTGATGCCAAATTTTTTAAGTGTCTACCTGTACAAATATCTGTAATCTGTCATTTTATATTCGGACATTTTCGTTAGTAGGTACTTTCGTGCGCTTTTTATTCCTAATCCTATAAATTGCATTATATTTAGACTTTTGAAAAGAAAATGAGCGAAACTCATGAATTAAATAGTCCTCCTTCTTACTATAAAAAAACGTTTAGGAAAACAAGATTTAAATGGGCAGGCAAAAACAATTATTGCCAATGTACACAATTTTTTCAAAAAATTGGCGATACATCCTGAAAAAAATTGTAATTTATTAAATAACAAGAAAACTTTGGATTTGACTGCAGACGCATGTTGTGTTGGCTGATCTACTATTCACCTTTAACACAAACGCGACCTTAGCTTGATGTGTGGAAACTGTGGTCAAAATATATATAAATTTTCCACAGAGACAAGTTTTGTATTTTATATTACGTATTACTGTCTTACCTTACTTATTTGTTATAATATTTTCTTCATTTACGATGTATTAAAAATTTTAATTAGTTTTAAATGTATTATATGACATTTGCGTTCATTCCTGGTCATGTCAAGTTACAAACGGCAACACCGCTGGGCAAGGGACAGGGTGCAGAAAGGGATAAAAGTTGAAGATCAGTCCATAATCATTTGACGGCAAGTATAGAAACAATCTTTCTATTTCCGCTGAAGGATAGGTAATTTTAATACCAGGATTTTTTGTCTTTTAGCAGCTTTAAAGTAAAATTTAAATTTTCGTTCTCTTTTAAGTAAGAAATTAGATTTATTTCGCTAAATCTCTACTGCGTATGTGCAATATAAACAAAGTTGAATTTTATGTTCTTCAATATTTGAAATAACAAAAATTTTCAGAAAATAATATTTAGAAGAATTCTTTTAAGAAACTACTACTTCCGGTTTTCCAATTGTTACCAAAACCTTTTCAGCTCTTCCCAGAAATGTCAGATTGAGGATTTCATAGTTAATAAGGTCTTAAGTCTTATAGTTTTTGATGAATCGTCCTTCCAACATCCACACATACACACACACACACATACACACACACACACACACACACACACACACATCCACCCATACACATGCGATTTTAGCATGAATCCAATTCCTCTCTTAGCGAGAGGTAAAAATAAGTTACAATATTTTTAATTTTGTTGGTTTCGTAACTTGATTTACTAGTTTCAAATGCACACGTCTTCTCATATAGCTTTGACATGAAGCAGTAAGTATTTAACATGTGCTTCTCACATGTGCAATCGTCAGAACTTGCTGGCGGCAATTCTGCAACTGCAATAAAATCCACTTACAAATATTTTGACGCCGCTTCTTTGTAGTATATGTATGTATGTGTGTGTATGTATATGAATTTTGTCTTCGCTCTAACTCAAATACTATTACTCAGAAAATTCTGAAGCCTTGTATTTCTACCCTATTCTAATACAAAAAGAAGCCATTAGATTTTGGTGTAAATCGGATAAACGGAAATGGCACTTTACTTGAAGCTCATAATGGTTTTTTTTCAAAAAATACCTTTAAATGCCATTTTTTCGCATTATGTCATTATGAAAATTATAGATTATTAAATTTTGTATAGGTATGCATTAATACTTTTTCTATATATTTTACAGATAAATTTAAAAATCATTTTGCTTTTTTTAATCCCGAAGTCTAAGATAAGCACAATTTTATTTTTCAAATTAATGTAATTGACAGGTAAACGTCATTGTGGGGTCCCGTGGCACCAAATATTTCCAATTTTTAATGGCACAAAAGTGACCCCTGTGGTGCACTCTCCACACCAGCTATGAGTGCCCGTGAGGTGACGCCTAGTAAGCGCCCACACGGTAAAATATATCGTCATCATTACCGATGTCTACATGTGTTGTAGATACTGGCACACCCAGAAATGGGTAATATGCCGTGATGAATATTTATTTATTTATTTATTTATTCAATAAATTAATAAAGTGGTTTGCAACTGCCCGATCCATACGCATTATTAAAATAGTTATCCAACAAACTTCAAACTGGACTTTTGACTGCTAATAAGATGTTCCAACAATCTTCAAATTTATCATAAACCATTTTGTTACATACTTTGAAAACCGTTTTCACAACGTTTTTAGTTACGCTTATATTGTAATAATGTTGATAGCGCTTCCCGCTAACTTCAGAGATGAAAATGCATTGTTGACTGATAGCAATTTGAGGTTATTATGTTATTTATGTGTCACTTTTGAAAGCATTCTTACCAGCCCTAGAAAACAAAAAGCGCCAAAAACAGTACGTTTATGGATCTCCTTAACGACGTGTTTTCAGTGCGATTCTAGACTAGTAAGAACACCGAAATAGAAAAATTCTGTTATCATACGTCAAATATGTTTCATCATTTTTATAATACCTGCTATGTATAATTATTTTATTGTAACGAGTTTATATTTTTAACCTACTTTTTTGTATCCATAAAAACGAAACAAAGTTCAGGAATAATCAAAGAAAAACCCGTTAAAAAATTATTCGCAACAAAAGTTTATTGAACCAAAATTAATTACTTTGTGCGTATATCCAATTTAAAAATACCTAGACCTACCAAGTCTAAGTTCAAGTATCTCTTGTTAATCTTAGATAAGCCCGCATATAAATCACTGATTTTTATTATCCACATTGAACCTTCTCAAGATGTTCGCGAAAAGAATTACATATTTAACAATTATCCTGACTATATTTTCTGTAAATGTAAGTAACTTAAAAATCTAATGCTTATAAGTTAGTACATAAACATTTTTTTTATTTAATAATTACATTATGATCAATAGTTTCCTATTATATATCAGCAATAAGATAATAGTATATTATACATCAAAGCTATGAAGAGTATCATTATTAACCAAGCGAAAGATTTATAATTCGCGAGGACAATAATGCTCTTCATAACCGTGGTGTATATATTATTTTTTCACAACTAGCACATACCTAAACATAAGAATTAGTTACGAAATTTATTCCATTGTATTGGCAACTGACTTTAAGCAATATGACATCTGGTGTCAAAAATAATGGAATGAAAACGATAACATTATTATTGACCTAGGTCAATAATAATAATTATAAGAATTAGTTACGAAATTTATTCCGTTATATTGGTAACTGACTTTAAAAAATATGACATCTGGTGTCATTTTCGGAACTATCGCTGATTGTGTAGTTTGGTTGTATTAACATTAATTTTATTCATTATATTTATATTACTCACTTTTAGAAATGCAGTACCTTTTAATAATACACACAGTACAAAAGAAATTATTAAATGTCAATTACGTGACTATACCAAGGTGCATTTGGTATTCTCATGTTTAGAAAATTCAAGTTTTATCTGTCACTTTGAAATAAATATTTATCACATTATTACAGATAGAAATCCATTAAAAACAAAGTGGTTCTAAAGATTAAATGTTATAATTAGATGATTTTGGACTATATTAGAAAAAAATCTGTTGTGGCCAGCACAAGACCTCTCACCATTTCCATATTAGGCTATATAAGCTTGTACATATTTAACATTTCTGGCACACAGAAAAACACATAAATATTAAATGTATTTCCCAGAAAAAGGATTCAGTAATGTTTTTGGTTTTTTGACACTGACATTTATATGTTAATTACAAACATTTAAAATTTTTCACTTGTTTTCCATGGACTGCGAAATTCATTTACAACATATTATTTTACAAATTTATATTTCTCTATATCTCTAACTATAGAACATATAATAAATTTTTTAAATGTACCCAATAGAGGTTTTTAATTATATTCTTTAATATTTGTAATAACATAAATTTTTATAAAATAACATTTCGAAGTTTTTTAAGAATCTAGTACTTCCGATTGTCCAATTGTTACCAAAATCTAATCTGCTCTTCCCAGTAATGCCAGATTGATGAAACCTCAGTTAAACATATCTTAAGTCGTGTAGTGTTTGACACACACACAAACACACACACACACACACGCACACAAACACACACATAAAAATTTTATAATCGGATTCTAGGGACCTTACGAGTGAAACGTGCTAATTACAATATAAGCTATCCAGCCAATCAAGCGGTTTACGCCATAAATACAATATCACTAGAAACAATGACGTCATGTGTTAAAAAGTTTATATGAGCATGTAAAACAGATTAAAATATGATCTGTGGGTTGCCTTCACAAAACCAAATCTTTCTTAAAAAGGTAACATCTGGTATCATTTTTTTTTCCAGCGAAATCCAATTTTATTTAAAATATTCTAAAGGATACTCCTTACGCCGTTATAAATCCTTCATTCTTCTAGCTTGTAGTATATATGCAACAAACTTTCTAGTAGTATGTGAGATCCTTAAAAAAATATAGAATACTTCATAACATACAATTTCTCACTGTTTCTGTACGTTGCGTATAGCGCTTGCCACACGCTGTACATATAGATTTAATTTTCAAATTATTACTAACAAATAGAACATAATATTACCTCAATATTACAATTCAGTGAAAGTAAGAGCCCACCAATCTATTTTTCATTTTAAAATAAGTCAATAAATTAACTACAAGCTGTTGAATTTGACATGACAGAGCATTTGACATTTTGTCAATGAACAACGAAACACAAAACAAAATGAAATCACAATACAGGTTGAAAATTATAATGTAGACATACAATATTTAGTAATATACATGTTCAGAATTACCGATATTAAAAAAATATAATCAGACGTCATTTTGCAAAAATTAACAAAAGTTTACTTAATAATAATATTTCCAAATATAATTATTTCTATTAAAGGTTTCAAATACATAATAGCTCTGTTCGATGAGAAGTGCTTGAAGTGCAGAGCAGAATAGTGCAGTGCAGTGTAGTGTACACTAGTACAGTCTAATTCTTGTGGTTTCATAAAACACACTAGTGTATATTTGGGCAAGTTTGCTTAGCTGTGAGTAATCAAGCCAAGCGTAGCCAAAGGTGTAAAAGGTTAGGTTGTTTATAAACACAGTCATATCATAAAGCTGCAAAGAAGTGACTGCAGAAATGTCTGTTTTAAAGAGCATAGTGTTTGAACTAATAAACGATTCTTACGAACATCAATCATCACTTGATTCTTCATCAGATTCAGAGACAGATATATTAATTAATTCTTTATATAACAAAACAAAGAGAATATATTATATCTGAATCCATTATTTTAATTTCTCAATGTGTAAAATTTTGGGTTAATAAACAGATATGTAGATAGAATAGAATTAAAATGTCTACCGAACAACATTTCGCTACCCCCACTCCTAGTCTGCACTTTCTACACCACCTCGCGAGTCAGGTCAGCAACGTGAGTACTAGTTCTTAAAATTTTTGTCATCGACAGGCTGCCAGAAGCTGCCCGTTTCTCATAAACGATGACGTAAACCGCTTGATTCGCTGGATAGCCCATACCTCTCTTAGCGAGAAGTAATACTATGATTGAAATAATTATTTATTTAAACCTTCTTTATTTTTCAATTTTCAGGTAGCTTGTGAAGAAAAAGAACCTTCATCAGAACTAATTCCTGAAATAGAATCAAGTAAATTAATCCCAACTCCCATCGACATTTTAAAATGGCAAATCGACAGCTGCGTTCGAGTTGTCGAAAATTTCATCAATACTCAATTGGCAATATTGAACAGCATTCGCAGTCTAGTTACTTCAATCGTACAAACTTCGGTTGATAAAACCCTTAGAATGATTGACTCTCTTTTCTTGGGCACTATTACATCAGTTCGAAGAGTAACTCAGAAAATAATTGACAAAGGTATAAATATCACCGAATGCACCGTGCAAAACATTGACAAGTTCACAAGCCTTCGAAGGAGGCTCATCGTGGATGAAATCGAATGCGTTACTGCCCAAGCAGGTGAATTTTACGAGATAATTGATGGGGCCATCCATAATTTCACCTCCGACTTGTTGATAATATTGGAGCTTCCAGCGAGATTCCAAAAGTGTTTCCTCACTCTTCTACCTCTTAAATGTTTTGCGAAACTCGGATTGGATGTAGCTGCGCTACAAACGAATATTCCAACGCAAATTCTAGGCACCATGGATGAGATCCTTCATTATTTCAATGACTTCAAATCACGCGTAATCTCTTGTCAGTCGGACCAGTTAGGCAAAGCTTATAATGGAACAGGTGCTATAATAAATGAGTTGAAAGGCTGCATCCGTATTACAGGAGGAGACAACATAACTTCTGATCCTGAAATAATGGAAGAATTAGATAACTTAACTTCTATAACTACACAATGGTGAAACGACTCCCGATTATTGGACTCAATATCGTTTAAAACCTGCTGAAGATCTACAATAATTCATTAATAGGTGTTCTTGTAATCTACGAATATATAATGCTAAAACTGAAATTATAAGAATATATTTTATTCAATTAGATGGTCCTATATACTATATTTAATAAATAAAATGTCTATCAGTGACGATTGTCATGCTCAGCCTACTAACTGATCAGTTTTTTATTTTGTCAAAATTAGATATAATGGTTTTTATTATTATTTCGACAAAATTGAATAAAATATTGTACAAACCATGTGAGCTAAGAATGTTTATTCACTCGAAGAAATAAACTTTCTTCTCATGAATAAACAGTACCTTAGCTCACTTGGTGTGTAAATATCTATTATTCAATTTTGACGTTTTAAATTGCCATTATTAGCTCCATAGCAACAACAATAAGTAAGACTTTATTCGCAAGTGAATTAAAATTTTTTAAATCACTCTCACAAAATTTTAACTCACTCTGCAACAAATCATTTAAAATAACATCAGGTACGAAAATAACACCATAATATTTATCAGACATTATCAGCCATTTTCATTATTTTTCACGGCACAAATTAGAAACAATAAAACATTTTAAATAGAAGATTTGACGTCTATCAGCGACGATTGTCAAGCTCAGCCTACTAATTGATCTGTATTTATTTTGTCAAAATTAAATATTATAATAGTTTTTATTATTATTTCGTCAAAATTGAATAAACTATTATACAAAACACGTGAGCTAAGAATATTTATTCACTCGAACAAATTAACTCACTCACCCTTACGGGCTCGTGAGCTAAACTTTCTTCTCATTAATAAACATTACCTTAGCTCACTTGGTGTGTAAATATCTATTATTCACAATCGATTCCTGACTTAAAAAGTTGGGATATTAATTAATGTTAACCTCATTTTCCAAGAGGTTGGAAAGTATATTATGAATATAGTTGAGGTTTCAATTGCTGCTGTTCACACGCTATACTTTCCAAAGCGGGAAGAAGCCACATCCCAACTTCAGGGCTATTTTCGATGCTACATGAAAAAAACAGGCCTAAATGCTTATATCCTCTTCATGCGTCAGGTTCTGCTTGTATGGTGTATTATACAGATTTTTATTTTAATTATTATAAAATAATAAACATTTCTTGTATTATTTAAACAACAATAAATAATTTAAAGTAAACATAAGTTGTATTCGTATATTTATCTCACTTATAATTCTTTTATTTTATTTTTTTAAATTATATAAATAAAGTTGTAATTATATAATATTTAAATAGTTATTAATGAGTTACATATTATTAAAAATCACGATTTGCAAACCAATTTAAAAAAAATTTAATAATAATAAGCTTTAATGACCCACGTCAACGGCGAGGTTCAGCCAAAGGCATCTTCTCAGGAAAAGAAGAAGATGCATGTTCGCCGTCCAAGTTATTGCCGGGCATGCATATATTGTCTAGTAAATTGTTTACATAAAAAATCTGTTGTGGCCAGCACAAGACCTTCCGTCAATTCCATGTATTTTGTACAAATCCCATACCAAAAGGTCCTTGGAACAGATTCTATGTAATATCATGTAAAAACACATACAATTTTTTACAAATTCCATACCAAAAGTTCATTTGAAAAGGTTCTATAAATCCAATAAAATTATAACATAAACTACACTAAGTAATGTCCTTCCATCTTCTCTTTGGCCTTTCTCTGCGTGTCACTTGCGAGCAACACTATGACATACCAATTTTAGATCCTATACTTTTTTCCATATTTGGTTTTGCACTTGCAACTGACATCTGTCAATTAAATTTTTTTGAATAATTATGTAAGCTGTTTCCATGATAAATAACAAAATTGACTAATTTTTGAAAATTAATTTCTTTATAATGCTTTAAATTTACATCTATTGAATATGAAGGAAAATGTATAATCAAACTGTATAGAGAAGAGTATTTTCTTTAATATATATAATAACAAAATGTCAAAAAATAATATTTAACTGCGTTTTTTTAAGAAAAACTGTTAAAAACTTCAAATAAGGGTACTTCCGGTGGATCAATTATAACCAAAATCTAATCAACTCTTCATATGGATGTACAGAAGAGGAATACGAAAGAATTATAATTTTTAGAATTTTAGTATTGGAGTTATCGTCGGAGAAAAATTTGTCACACACGGACACACACACACACACACACACACACACACACACACACGGACACACACACACACACACATACATACATACAGACATCATCTTAAAAATGGTATATTCGTATAGTAGGGACCCTAAAACGTGCTTATTCATTAAAAACTCACCACCGAATTTTTTGACCTTCCTTACCTAAAGGTGACGGAAGGTAAAAAGGTAACATTTACATACTTTTCATGTTACCCTGGTTTGTTTTTTTTTTGCTTTTTTCAAATTTTTGTCAATTTCCCCTGAAGAAGGTACCAGTTTATGGTGCCGAAACGTTGAGTTTTTATAAAATCTACAGAACATAAACTAAAAAGGTAGTATTATTCCAATTATTAATATGAGTTCTGAAAGATATTTTATAAATAAATATATCATCACGGCATATTACCCATTTCTGGGTGTGCCAATCTGCTTTATCGCAGAGGTCACTTTTGTGCCATTTAAAATTCGAAATATTTGGCGTCGGTCGGGATCGAACCCGGAACACCCAGGTTCGGGACCAGACACTCAGGCACGAGGCCACGGGACGCCATAAAGATATTTTAATAATTAATAACTAGGTTATCCTTTAATGAAAATGTAAGTATCTGGCATCACTGTAAAACTAATTTTAAATACTATATAAATAAATATAAAAATATGTGTACAATGGGGAAGTTTAGCATGGCAAAAATTCTACATAACATACTATTTTCTCACAAATATAACACAAATGACTGCTGAAATTGATATTAAAAATTAAAATTATTGCTCTATTTATTTATAATTAATATTTTTTGGATAAACTTTAAGTACGTCACAAGTAAGTTATGCGCAAACTCAGACAGAACTGTGAAATCGAACCACTTGAACCTAGGTCGTAACAAAGCGTAAAAGCGCTTCACTAGTAACCGCAATCGCGTCCGTCAGTGTATAAATCGACATACGTTGCGCCAAGCCTCTACCGACGTCATCACAGCTTAAAATCGGCTTCTCCGGAAAATCTGGGCATTTTTGGAAAAAATAAAACATGTTACATCATTTTTCAAGTCGTTTCCCATGGAATAAAAAAATAAAATAAAATCGCTAAACTTCCCCATTCTATTTAAAAAATCAACAAAGATTTCGCTGCCGGCGAAATTGGAAGTGGAATTCAGGATCTGTTTACACCAAAAAGTGGTATTTAACTTCGCTCACAACTTTGTAATTTGCACTATAGGTCTAATATTGATAATAAAGAAAATAACTATTTGTCCGAATCTTTTCAATCACGCTGTATAAATAGCATTTATTAAAAAAAAACATTATCTATTAATTAAGATTAAAATTTAATAACAAATTAAGAGATTTTGTGTAGGTACTTCAATGTAGAATTTATTTAACTAGCCAAATTTTACTGATTAAGCTAATCCCCTGTCGTGAAAAAGAACATCGTATTTGACACGATGATTAAATTTTAATCTTTGTTAAGATTTTAATCAACTTTCATGAAACAGGGCGTAATAATTTGTAAGTTATTGTCGAATTATTTGGTTTTTTTTTAATTCCCAAAATTTTATTATCATACGGGTTAAAGTACAACAATACGTCATTTTTATAAATTGCGTACAGTTGTTTTATTATTAAATACTTAATGTTATTAAGTAAATATAGTTTAAACAATAGAAATACTTAAAGTGTAACATACTACTCGATTAAGCCAAAATATTTATTCACAATTAAAAGAATATGAATCAAAATTATATTAATTATACCAAGTCGAAAAACAGGAATCCGATTTGGAGAACACCTATCAAGTCCAAGTTCAAGTATCTCCTGTTGATCCCAGATAAGCCAACATATAAATCACGACTTTTTATTATCCACATTAAATCTTCTCAAGATGTTCGACAAAAGAATTACATTTTTAACACTAATCCTGGCTATAATTTGTGTGCATGTAAGTACCATAAATAAAATCTAATGCTTATTACTATATCCAAAATTCTTGCATAGAGTAAGCTTATAGTTCGTTTCACCTAAGAAAATAGCGTTGGTTTTGACAGGGACTTAAATTTCACCATCTGATTGGTCAGAATACACACCAAGAAAAAATCACCTGTCAGCTGCTAGCTATGAAATAAAAAATTAAATTATATTAAACAGGGTTGGCATGATTTAAATCACGATTTAAATCAAGATTTAAATCAAATGATTTTTTAATAAAAATCGTTTATTTTTTTCAAAAATTAAAAAAAGATTCAAATTATAATAAAAATGTATTTATTTGCTATAAAAGTGTAAATAACGCCTTATATACTACGACTACGCAAAAATTCAAATGCATCCTTTGGTGCTTATTACATATTTCGTTTTCGTTTATGAAAAAAATATTTATATTGCTTCTAAAACAATTAAAAAACTACAGTAACACCAGCAGACCTAAAAATAAAAAAAATCTGATGTGGCCAACACAAAACCTCCCGCTATTTAATTTTTATTAATTTAAATACACACCTACGTATTTACTAACGCTGCAAACTGTTCCATTGCAGAAAACTAATGCTTTATTTACTGTTTTCTTTTTAAAATGTCACTATTATTAATTTGAAGTGATTAGTTTTTTGACAGTGACATTTACTGTCAGTTACATTCATTTGAAATATGAACTGTGTAACAAAGGAACTGTGTTTATCTTAGGCTTCGGGACTAATAAAAAAAAAATATTTTTAAATTTATCTGCAAAATATATAGAAAAAGTATTAATGTATTCCTGTAGAAAATTCAATAATCTTTAATCTTCGTAAGACATAAAATGCGAAAAAATGGCATTTAATGATATTTTTTGAAGAAAAACCATTATGAGCTTCAGGTAAAGTGCAATTTCCGGTTATCCGATTTACACCAAAATCTAATGGCTTCTTTTCATATTAGAATCGGATAGAAATACAAGGTTTCAGAATTTTTTGAATGATAGTATTTGAGTTAACGCGAAGACAAAATCCCTACACATACACACATACATACACATACACATACATACACAAACACATACATACACACATACAGACATCATCGTGAAAATGTTAAAATTGGATTCTAGGGACCTTAAAACGTGGTCATTTACTAAAATCTCGATATGTGATTTTTAGCACGATTCCTATACCTCCCTTACCAACGGTAGCGGGAGGTAAAAATCAAGATTTATTTGATTTTTGCCAACCCTAATATTTAATGTTTTTCATTTCAACTTTGTAATTTTCAATATTCAGGTACATTGTACATTTTTAGATAAAAATATTTATTATTGTCAAAGTTTGGTTTCAAGAAGTTAAATGATTTATTTAATGCATGTAAAAAAAAGGTCGGCTCTCAAGCGCCATCTGCTATTTTCTTACGTGAAATGAAGTATTTATAGTACATAGAAAAATGTTATTTCAATTTTTATTTTTATCTAATAGTTATATCATCATAAATACTTTCCTTCTATAAGTACCAAGCTCTAAAATAACGAGTGCAAGACACAACACCTCCCGTTATTTAATTTCTTTTAATATGTATACCTACATAGTAAGTTCCTTTTTATATAACTAACTATTGTTCTATATACCTACTATTTTCTTTTTAAAACGTCACCATTATTAATTTTAAATGTTTAGTTATTTAACAGTGACATTTGTTTGTCAGTTACATATATTTAAATTATGAACTGCGTAACTAAAGAATTATGTTTATCTTTAAAACATAGGTTCCGGGATTTATAAAATAAATTTTCTTAAATTTGTTACTAAAAATAATATAGAAAATATCTATTTTTAGTACAAGTGAGCATAGTATGTCTTTTTCACACGCGTCCGGAAATTGGTCGCACAAGCGGGAGCGAGTGTACCAACTGGACAAGTGAGAAAATGCTCATGTATACTAAACATGATTTTTTGAAATATAATTTATCTGAAAAACCAATAGGTTCCAATAATTATGACTAACAGTCATAATCGTCTTTATTTATAAAAAATAGGACGTTTCGGACATTATTTGTTCATCTTCAGAAATTACAAAGTGTGTGTTTCAATGTATTATAAAGTTTCTTTATTAGTTACACATTTTTGTGAATGCCCAAGTTGAGCTCTGTCGCCCTAGTGGCAACATGTCTTTTTCAACTACCAAAGACTCTGTGTTATAATTCTAGACAAGATTTGGGCATTCACAAAAATATGTAACTAATAAAGAAACTTTACAATATATTGAAACACACACTTTGTAATTGCTGAAGATGGACAAATAATGTCCCCCAAGGAACACAAATTAGTTTGTTATTAGTGCTATTACTTTAAAAAAACTTTTCTTAAAACTTTTTAACTTGTATTATACCTTTTATGCAACGATAATTTACTGATTCTAACGTTTATACGACGTTAATGTCAGGCAGGTGGGGAATCTATTCAACTAATTTACAACGTTTTTTTAACTACTATATAACTTTCTATTATCACTTAAGTAACACTTACATTGAATAGTTGCATATGTATTTTGCATGGACTATAATATGTTGGTTTCATTAAAGCTAATTGATAACAGATATATTCACTAATAAAACTATAATATGGGTTACTATTCAAACTTCAATACATATTTCTCAGCAAACTATTTTCTACCGTAAATTCATATTTTATCATATTACGAGTCGTATAAGTAGTCTAAGCATGACTATGTTGTATAATTATATGTACCAAGACTTGTAATGTCTTCTGCTACTTTTTAAATCTAAGATCATCTTTATAAAATATAATATTTTTTACATATCTGTTGAACTCATTTTATAAACAAATTTTTTTTTTACTGTGAAATATTATATTATACTTGGAAAAAAATCAAGGGACATTATAATATCCTAAAATAAATAAAAGAAAATTTATGAATTTTTTATGAAAAATTGATTTTTGTATTTTTTTTAAATCATTCGATATTATAATGAATAAAGTATATTATAATAAACCATATAGGAGAATAATTACTTGCAGAATATTAAATTAAAAACACAATAAAATTAATTTATACTAAATTTTACAAAATGGCTTCTAAACCAGTTTCTGTTTAAATGCATAAATATGGCCGTACATATTATAATTCGATATTTCAGTTTTAATAACTTCCTAAGAACTACTTTACATCAGTTTTTTAGTTGATGCATTAAGTTACTTAGAAACCATACTCCCACTTTCTTCTGTTTAAAATAAAACTGTTATTTTTGCAGTTATTTAAAAGTTTTAAATAAATTTATAAAACTTTTACAAAACGGTAAAATAACTAATATATGTAATGTATGTAAACTTTAATGCATCTATACTAAACAATTATTTTTAAACTTTATTATAAAACTTTAAAATATCTGTTTATAAATAACTGTCAATTACGTTTCTAACACTTCCTTTAATTTAGTGCGAAAGACGTTAATAAAACTAAAACAATCGACGCCAATGAAACTTAAATATAAAACGTTTTAATAACTATTATGTGACTAAATAATAAGTACCACATATCATAACTTTGTATTGTAGTTTAGCAGACTAGAAAAAAGTTGTACAAGGCAAAATAACTTAAAAGTATTATAATTCCGTTAAATGTAAGTTGCAGTAACAACATTTTTAGTTATAATGTCTTAATAAAAACTCTGTGTTCCTTGGGCCGAAACGTCCTATTTTTTATAAATAAAGACGATTATGACTGTTAGTCATAATTATTGGAATCTACGGCCTGTTTTTTCCTAAATTGAAACTTTTACAGCTTTCCCAAAACACCCACTTCTTTTTTATTAATGAAAAACTCAACAGTTCCTTCATGTAGTATGGTAAATATTTAATGTACAATTTGTAATTCCATCAAAATTTATGACTACTAACATAAATTATTATAGGCCTGTATATTTTGCACACTTGTGAAGAAACTTATTTATTTTGTTCACTTGTGATTCAACATTTGTTCTTAATTATTTTAAATTTTTTCACTACAAAAAATTTATAAATCATCTTTTATTTAGGTGTAAAACAAAAGAATATACACTTTTAAACATCGTTGAAAAGCTTATAAATTAAGTAAAAAGATGAGACTATTTTAAACATAGGTTGTCATTTAAAAAATCATATGTTTGTGTTATATCTCGAGAATTATGAACTTTTCAAAAAATTTAATTACGCCATTTTATTTTATCTAGAAAACGATACAAAATTTGTTAAAACAATTTTTTTCTAACTACCATAATAAATAAGTTATGAGATATTTTCTAAATGAGCGAAAAACAAGTTTTTGCCTGTATCTCAGAAACAAAAGATAATTGAAAATTCCTGTGTTAACTATTAAACTTTTTTCAAAAAGTTGATCCTGGAATGTGCACGATTTTGCTCTATCAGTAATATTTCCCGAGATACCTTAAAAAAAAAATAATCTAAAATGAGACATTCTGTACTTTATCTTTCTTTATATTGAAACTGCGACTCGTGTCATCGCGCGTGTTCTTTGAAACGGGTAGCTTTTTCATACTTTTATGATAAAAATAATTCATATAAAAATCATAATTTAATACATTATTTTTTAATTTTTAGGCAGCATGTGCAGAAGCAGAATACGCATCAGAACTAATTCCTAAAATAGAATCGAGAAAATTATACCCTACTCCTGTCGACATTGTAAGATGGCAAATCGACTTATGCGTTCGAGTCGTCGAAAATTTCGTCAATACACAACTGGCAATATTAGAAGATTTTCGAAATATAATTGCATCAACCGCACAAACTTCGATTGATGCAACCATTAGAATGATTGACACTGTTATCTTCGGTACTATTGGGACAATTAGAATAGTAACCGAAAAACTTATAGACAAAGGCATTGACATCTCAGAATGTACCGTCCTGAACATCGACAATCTAAAGATACTTCGAAGAAAACTTATCGTGGATGAAATCCAATGCGTTACTTCCCAAGCAACTGAGTTTTACGACATAATTGATGGAGCTGTCCATAATTTCACCGCCGACTTGATGGAAGTACTGCAGCTTCCAGTGAGATTCCAAAAGTGTTTCCTTAATCTTCTACCGATCTCATGCATTTCGGATCTCGGCAAGGAAGTAATAGAGCTACAAAAGGCTATTCCAAGACAAATCTTAGGCACGATGCTCGAGGTTGTTCAATATCTTAACGGATTCACTCCACGCGTCCACACATGTCAGTTTGACGAGTTGCGCGAAGCAGTAGTTGAATCACGTATTATTATAGATGAATTGATAGAGTGCATACGTTATAAGGGAAAAAATCAGTTGACCTCTGATATATTAGACGATTTAAATAAGTTAAGTTCAGTTCCACAAGATCTTGCAAATTCTCAAGGAATACAAAATGATGTTATTACTCCAACCCATTGGACTCAAAATACTTTAACTCTTGATGAAAATATAGAAATAATTCATTAAAATTTGTTTCTGTACTCGATATACTGCTACAAAACCGAAATTATAGGAATGTAATTTATTTAATAGATTTACTATTTTTTAATAAAAACTTATAATTTTTTAATAAATCAAATTTATTTAGCTTTCGAGTATGATGACGTAATTTAAGAGTGTGGTGTGTTTTGTAATGAATGAAAGTTTTTTTGGAGTAAAAAATTGAAACTAAAATAAAAATAATTTTCAAAAACTACTTATAATTACAACATTAATGTCAAGCCCGTATTACAAAAGCACTTTTATAATAAAATCGCTTTAATGGAGCACTCTAATCATAATATAATGCGAAAGAATGTTCCATAAAAGCGCTTTTTTAAAAAAGTGTGCCCGTAACACAGGACAATGAATTTACTTATGTTTATTTTCAACTAAAAGCAAGTTTTCTTCCCCAAGAAGGCAAATTACTTTCATAAGTTGAATCGTGAGGATCCATGTTTGAAAATATTTTGGCCACATTGCGCCTTAATTCCTGTATCCTCATCGATAGTAGGGTAAGTAGAGTATCACTTTGGAGTAAACTCTGGCTGTTTTGGAACAGGTTAAGAGTATACTCTGAGAGCTAGGTTATTTATTTTGCAACGACTTTCTTACTCTTGAGTAGGGTTTTGAACGCAGCCAACTGTGGAAAAAAATTTGCACTATCAGTTTTGGCAGATATTTATTATTAAAAAATCTGTTGTGGCTAGCACAAGACCTCTCGCCATTTCCATATTAGGCTATATAAGTATTGTATTGTACTTCCATTTCGAACCGTCGTTTTCTAGGTAACAAAAAAATACAGAACTTTACCCAAATACTATTTTTTATTGTATTTAACATGTCTTCTGCACACATATAATTCTAATTATATCTATTTTTCATTGTATGAGGAAGTTTCTAAATGTCAGAGATTCTTCCAATTCATTAACCAAATTGGCTTTCAGAATGTCACTAAAACTGTTGCTTTTTGACACTGACATGTGTCATTTAAAAGCTATGTTATAAACATTGGAATTTGTCAACTGGTTTCCTTAGTGCCTTAGGCCTCTGCGATTAAATTACTCTATATATTATAGTGTATCTCTAAATCTATACAAGATATAATAAAAAGTGTATTAGATGGAGAATTTTAAGTTCTTCAATATTTAATAACGGTCAGGTGACGCCTGGTAAGCGCCCACACGGTAAAATATATCGTCATCATTACCGATGTCTACATATGTGTAGATAATGACACACCCAAGAATGGGTAATATGCCGTGATTATATATATATATATATATAATTTCCAAAAAATTATATTTAGAAGAATTTTTCTATGAAACTACTATTTCCGGTTGTTCAATTGTTACCAAAACCTTTTCAGCTCATCCCAGAAATGTCAGATTGAGGAATCCATAAGTTAAACAGTTCTTAAGTCTTATAGTTTTTGAGGAATCATGTCTACAACATCCAGACATACAGACACACATACACACATCCACACACAGACAGACACACACACACACACACACACACACACACACACACACACACACACACGTCATTTTAAAAATGTTATAATCGGATTATAAGGGACCTTAAATCGTGCTTATTCACTGAAATCTGGATATGCGAATTTTAGCATGAATCCAATACCTCTCTTAGCGAGAGGTAAAAATCGGGCATAAATAATTTAGTATTAATAAGTATTATCTATTGTACTTTTCTCGTAGTTGTTTATTATTTGTATTTGTTTATTAGAAATATATATAATTAACCCTAAAATACTCTAATCCTCGAGTGGACGCATGGGTGCATTTTATACACTAAATTAAAACTTTTAGCAATTTAAATATGCATGCACGTACAATGCTTAAAATATTATCTTTACTTTTTCATAGCGTATTATATATGTATGTGCCTCAAGCGAGCTATAAACAAATAATTTCAACACTACACCCCCGAGATAATAATAATTTTATTCTAACCTATGATAACTACATCATTTTCATAACTACGTCAATTTAAACAATATTGTAAAAGTTATATTTAAGTATTAAGAGCAGTAGTGCTTCCTACCGGTGAGGGATATTATACAATCCAATACCGGTAGAAGAGCGCTTAATGGCCGCAATGCTTATTAGAGTTTTTGCACAATCGACGCATAAAATTAAGAAAAATATATAAAATAATTACATATATATCATCACGGCATATTACCTATTTCTAGGTGTGCCAATCTGCTTTGTCGCAGATATCAGTAATGATGATAACATATTTGTACCGTACGGGCGTTTTCCAGGCGTCGCCTCACGGGCACTTATTGCTGGCGTGGAGAGTGCACCACAGGGGTCACTTTTGTGCCATTTAAAATTCGAAATATTTGGCGCCGGTCGGGATCGAACCCGGTTCCCCTAGGTTCGCGAACAGACACATTGGCACGCGCCCACGGGACCCCATAAAGAAAAATAAGATTTGAAAATTAGGTTGCGTTTTACCGCAAAACGCAGCCGTAATTGTCGCTGCATTTGGCGATTACTGCTTATCGCCGCGGTAATAATTTAAGTTACTGTTCAGAAATCGGCTCTAAAGTAATCCTTTATTTCGACGATTTCGTGCAAATGCAATATTGCCAGCATTATTTATTTTTTAATTTATTTGAAATATTTGGGAAGCCAACAGTTGCCCAATTCAAGGCTTCCACTGATTAGCAACAACATAAGTAATAACCTCGTCACACAATCCACAACATATAAAATAATAGTAGATAACATGAAAAACATAAAAAACTTAAAAAATAACATGAAAGACATTAAGTATCTGTATGTAATACACCCTTGAACTGAGCTAAGGATAAATGAAAGATGTCTATGTATTGATATGATTGATTATAAGTTCCCATGACTCTGTTGAAGGGTGAATTCCTGTAATTATTTGTATTTCATTTTGGTACATAAAAAAAGCTTCTATTGCGTTGCGAGTATAAATAGTTGCAATATGAACTCTTATAGTCTATGTATAATAATATAGTTATCAATATAGGTAGTTATTTAATAATTTAAAGAGGAGAAGCATATCAGCTTACGATCTTCGTTGTTCAAGTGATTTTAAATTACAATTTAATAAAATTTCATTGTAACTCAAGTTGCCAAAGGAAAATTTATATTTTAATAAGGATATAAATTTCCTTTGTATTGACTCTATAATAATTATATTTTTGTTGTACATTAGATTCGAAACTTGCGAGGCATATTCAACAATAGGACGTACTAGATAACATAAAGTTCGGACGATACCAATTTTTGCAATTAATAGTCTCTATATGTACTAAAAATCGTTAATGATTAATTTTTATTAATGATTTGGAAATAAACAATTTCAGGCTACATAAGACAATCAATAGATATACTAGTTATCAAAACATATAATTTTTACAACGGGAAAATGAAAAACCCACCAATAAACACTGGCTACTTAATGTTCGGAGGACTGTGATTTGTTAATTTATTGTAAACAAAGTTGCCATGCAGTTGCCATGATTATATGACAGATTTGATGTTGATCAATCTTGTAAGTGTTGATCTATTATTATACGCGATTTGTGCTGTTAAAAATGAGCCGTGACAAGGCTACTTCAAAGAACATTCGTAAACTTGTAGTGAAACACTACCATGAAGGGAAAAGCATGAGTCAAATTGGAAAATATTTGCAGTTGACGAAATCCACTGTAGCAGATATTATTAAATGTTATGGCGAAACAGGTGGCTACGAAATTCGAGGAAAAAGTACCGGAAAACCAAAGAAACTGACTCCTAGATTGAGGCGGCAACTTGTAAAAATTTGTAAGAGTCACCGAAGAGCCACTGTAAGGGAGGTAACGGTTCTCTTTACTACAGAAACCGGAGTACAAATTTCGCGAGAGTGTTGTAGGCAGTGGATTCACAAGTCAGGACTCTGTATTTATAAGGTATAAAAACATAATTCTCTATCTGAGTTTACTTTAATTTTGTATTATGTTCTTATAGGCGAAAGAAAAACCGCTATTAACAAAAGTACAGATGAAAAACCGTCTACTTTGGGTTAAGTCGAAATTGCACTGGACAGTAGACGACTGGTCCAAAGTGCTATTTAGCGACGAATCCAAATTCGATATCTCTGTAGGTGACTGTAGAAAATTAATTATTTGGGATAAAACGGTCTGTGAAATTTACAAAGGAGGTGATGATTTGGGAGTGTATGTCTAGAAATGGCGTAGGAAAGATGGAAATAATAGATGGACTAATTAATGCCATTAAATATCAACAAATTCTGACGAATAGCTTTATTCCTAGTGTAAAAGAGTTATATCCTGAGGGAAACTTCATCTTTCAGCAGGATAGAGCATCATGCCAGACGGCAAAATCAACAAAAAAATTGTTTGAAGACCACAATGACATGCAGTCCAGATCTCAATATTATTGAAACTTCGTAGCACCGAATGAAACGTTACTTAGGAAATAATCCTCAAAGAACGATAAATGATTTAAAGAGAAAACTCCAAGAAATTTGGGGTTCTTTTACACCAGATTATTGCAGATCCCTGCTGGCATCCATGCCAGCCAGAATACAAGCTGCTATAAAGACGAAAGGTGATGCGACGTCCGACGTCGTTTTAACTCTTGTAAAATCATTACTCGTCCGAACATTAAGTTGTCACTATAATTTCTTTATTTTTTAATTTGTTAGGTTCTAAGCATTTTGTGTTAAAATAAAATCCATATTTTTGGCAAAATATGGTCTTTGATTGTGTAACAAAACTAAATATTTCAATATTAAATCTCATTCGTCAATCTCAAACGAAACATCAATAAATATTTGTGAAAACTGGTATCGTCCGAACCTTATGTTGTTAGGGCTCGTATAAAATAATAGTGAAGCTTTTTGTGTCTTATATACCTTTTTGACCATTTATGATAATTATTGCATATATAAGAAAATTTGGGTAGGTGGACAATAAATAAATATTAAATTTGTACGTAAAATGAGAACAAAATAAAATTAAATAATTCCGACGAAGAAGTTTAAATAAACACATAATTTTGAGTGTTCATTATGATAACTTCAATGTGAGGAGGTTCGCAACACTGAACATAGTTCGTTTGTTTGACTAACAGCAACTCACAGATTTGTCAACATAACCTATAAAAAAATATTCCTATCATTTTCATAAATTTTCGATTTCAAATAAAATATAATACACCTCGTCAATGAAGTTTCCTTTTTATCACTCACATTGTTCAATCTCCTCGGTCCTACGACCTTGGTAACTAAATTCTGCATTCATGATAAACAGTAGAACTTCAGTATTTTATTGATGCAAAAATAACTATTTTTACTCTTTCCGTTTGCGGTAAATTATTTACCTAGTTATTGTCGATAGTTCATGCCCTAATATAATTATTATAAAGGACACTTCGTTAAAATATATCATTTCATTTTCCTATATTTTAATTGTTTACTATTGTTATCAAATAATTTTACCTTATTACAAATCATAATTCATATGAGATTAACATTTATTTATTTTGAAAACGTATTTCATTTTCTAAAACTGAAAAATTTAGCATACTTATCGAAAAATATCAATTTTTTCCTAATATTTATTTGTAAAATACTGTCACACCGGCACTTCATATGTAGACGGGAACGTTACCGCCGATTATATTTTTACCACAAAGTCATTGCAAACATTATCACCGCCAGCTACCGAAACGATTTACCGCAAGTTACTTGAAAAACGGAACGGAACGAATAGAACCTAGTGACTTTACAGTGAACCGCGTACTAAATACAGCAGCAAATTTCATCGCCATTGTTTGCGATAGAAATAGGATAGCGGAACGAACAAACTTATTTAAAAAAAAATTGGTTGTGATTTTGATTTTGTTGTTTTTATTTACTTACCTTTTCCGCCTTGAATGGTAATGCCCGGTTTCACCTTTGCCGAATAAATTCACAGATAATAGGGTAGTTGCGAAAAAAATAAATGTTATTTTTTCCTACTAATTATGAAATATAAACTATTCTAAATATATTAATGTAAAAATTATTAGAAAATATAAAACTTTCCATTCATAATTTCCATAAATAAAGATCGCGGTGGAATTTTTGTGACGTATGCCCGGTTTCACCATTGCCAAATAAATTTACCAATAGTTATCTGACGAATAAATTTCATTCATCGGTTAGTCAAAGTTTCGTTTCACCACCCAAAATCATTGAATAGATAGTTATTCACGGAATATTATTTTTCTTTCCATTATTTTGCATTGAGTATGCAGCTAACAAGTTCATCTCACTGACAAAACTGTCATGTTCGCTCTCAACAAAAATAATTTTTTAATTTGTGTCATTGAAATCAAATGAAAATGAGTGAAAATATAAGTAAGAAGAGGGAAAGAAACAAAAAATTCCTTCATGAAGAAAAAAAAAAAAAAAATGTTTAAAAATTGTAGTGGAAGAATATTTGTATATTATAGAAAATAAGAAAACTGACGATGCCGTAAGTCTTCTGTCATTTCATTTCTACCATAGCAACTATTCAGCAAATAAATCGTTGGTTATATTATCTGGAGATTTTAGCCTAGTCAGTGGCGTAGCGTAAGGTTTTGCCGCCCGGGGCAGATGTCAATTTTTTTTTATTCAAGGTCAAATGCCTTATAATTGAAAGTTAACTTTTTTCAAGGGATGTAAAGGTGTATGAAAAATGAACCACATATTTTAGCGCGTTTGAAGAAATGCTCAACTTCATTAAAGTCTAATACCAATATGAATAAAAAAAATCAAATTTTAATATTTTGTAACCATGAACTTTGAGAATAATTTAAACGCTATTTTTTTCGATTTGTTTACATTTTGTTTATAATGTAAATAAAGTAAAAAGTTTAGTAATTAGTATTAGTAATTTAGATTTGAAATTTGGTATGTGGACTCAAAATGAAATTTTAATATAAAATCTTAATATTTTTTTTATTTTAAATTAATTAGTTTAATTATTATTGTTAAAGGACACCATGCATTCAAGCGCATAAACATTAAAAAAGTAATAACCTTAAACTAATCATTTGTAAATAAAAATTTATGAATATTTTATATAAAAACTGCATATAGTCTATAAATGAAAGTGCGTTTCACATTTATAATTTTTTTCAAGTTATTGAGTTTCAAACTCAACTGACTATAATTATTATTATTACACATTAGTGTAGAATGGGTAACAAAATTTCAAAATTTTCTGATTGATAGTTTTTGAGTAATCGTGTCCACACGATTCACACACGCACACACGCACACACACACATACACACACACATACACACACACATACATACATACATTAATACAGACAGACACCATTGTAAAAATGTGAAAATATGTTTCTGGGGACATCAAGACGTGCTTATTCACTAAAATCTCTATATGCGATTTTTAGCACGATCCCTACACCTCCCCCTTACTTAGAGTAGCGGGAAATAAAAATGGAATAAATGTTAACGGATAAAAAATGAAGATATAAATGTTCCATGACTTCCTTATTCAAGACGCCTGTGGTTAAGATAAAGAAAAAAAAATATAAATAGGTATCTAAATAAGTAGTATCCTCCAGCAAGTTCCAAAATTTAAGTGCAACTGGTACCAGAGTTATTAATAAAAATATGTCGAGAAGCACTTTCAAAGGGCAGTAACAATTTTGTAATGAAGAGTTTATGGGCATATTATGATATAACATTTGTTACTCAAAATGACTCGTCCAATCCAATATATGATTTTATTTTGGCACACTCATCATGACTCATCTTGTATATTTAAATAAAAAATAAAGGTTTCCTATGTTTTCATTTACCTTCTTCATTGAATAATCTTGCATAAATTTAAAATTACCACTGCACTATTTACTTTCCCACTGCACATTTTGTGACCAGCTAAACGTTAGAATAAACCCTGGATAAGATAATGAAATATATTTTTAAAAGTTAATTTGGTTCATGTCTTTTTCGTAATTCTCATTCAGTTTCGAAGTTATCTGTACAACATTACGTTATATGTTATATTTTTAATACTACACTATGAAACATTTTTATTAAGATTAAACAATAACTCTGCTGTATATTGATACAAACATTGTTGTAATCAACGTTTGGCTTGTTATCAATTATTCTTATTATTGTGATAATGATCAATTATTATAAACGTGACATCATTTTCATTGTATTTGTCATGTGTTATAATAAATTAAATTTATACTCTGTAAGAGCTACAGTCATGGGTATACATAATGTTTATACCATTGGAAATATCAGTATTCTCTGAATACACACATGTCAGTATTTTTGCCAAATTTGAATCTTTTAAAAAATTGATCGTGTTACTCCAGAAGTCAATCTTCGATACACTACATTAATGAAATCTACCAATTTTTCCTTGCCTATAGGTACTTTCAAAAATACTACATATAAGTCAATTATATTCATATTTCCACAATTTTCTACTGGTATTATTTAACTGTGAATTTTAGCCTTTTTGTGAGCTTCATAACTCCGTTGCTATTAATCGTACAAAAAACTTCAAATAACAGATTTGCAGTTAAAATAGTTAAAGACGTTATAGGCAATAAATTGAAAAAATCTGTTGTTGCTAGCACAAGACCTCTCGCCATTTCCATATTAGGCTATATAAGTATTGTATTGCACTTCGCTATCGAACCGTCGTTTTATAAAAAAAAATTCATAACTTTACCCAAATATTGTTTTTTATCCTATTTAGGTAACATGTCTTCTGCACACATATAATTCTAATTATATCTATTTTTCATTGTGTGAGGAAGTTCCTAAACGTCAGAGATTCTTCCAATTCATTAACCTGATTGGCGGTATTTCTGATGGATATATCCATTTTACTTATAATTTCAAATATTTAATTAATAAAACAATAAGAAAGATTAAATGTACTTCACAGAACAAGCTATCAGAATGTCACTAAACCTGTTGATTTTTGACACTGATATTGACATCTGTCATTTACAAACTATGTTAGAAACATTTGAATTTGTCAAGTAGTTTCCTTAGTGCCTTAGCCTCTGCGATTACATTATTCTATATGTTATAGTGTCTTTATCTCTAAATTTATATAAATAAATAAATATATCATCATGGCATATACCCATTTCTGGGTGTGCCAGTATCTACAACACATGTAGACATTGGTAACGATGACGATATATTTTACCGTGTGGGCGCTTACCAGGCGTCAGCTCACGGGCACTCATAGCTGGTATGGAGAGTGCACCACAAGGATGACTTTTGTGCCATTTAAAATTGGAAATATTTGGCGTCTGTCGGGATCGAACCCGGTTCCCCCGGGTTCGCGACCAGACATTCGGGCACGCGGCCACCCCTAAATTTATATAAGATAAAATAAAAATTAGATGGAGAAATTCGTTCTTCAATTTTAGTAGTAACAAAAATTTTCAAAAAATAATATTTAGAAGATTTTTTTAAGATACTACTACTTCCGGTTGTCCAATTGCTACCAAAACCTTTTCAGCTCTTCCCAGGAATGTCAGATTAAGTTTTATAGTATTTGAGGAATCATCCCTCCAACATCCAGACACACACACATCCACACACACACACACATTTTAAAAATGTTATAATCGGATTCTAGGGAGCTTAAATCGTACTTATTCAGTAAAATTTGGATATGCGAATTTTAGCATGAATCCAATACCTCTCTTAGCGAGAGGCAAAAAGTGCTCATTTTCTGTGGTTTTCACAAGATGGCGGTGTAGGGAGGATTTTCGATATTTGGAATCTTCACTAACCAACCACCTATACAACATAATCATAAATTCGCTTTATAGTTCATTGTTACACACTACTCGCAATCATAATTAAAAACAAAACGATATTTGTTATGTCTGCAAAAGAAATATTTTTGCCTGTGAACAAAGAAACACGACGTAATCTTATCATACTTACTAAAAAAAATATGTACAATACATCTTTAGAGATTGCGATACATTATCGCAATTATTTCAAAACCAAAGATTTATTCAGATTAAAAAATTAAGATAAATTAACTATATAAACTGCAGCTTCTTTGAAATACATATGACAATAATTGTAAAAATGTCTTTCAAATATTCTATTGTATTTGCTCTATTGGCATTTATTGCTGTACGGGTAAGACACTAAACTACACATAATTCATAATAATAACATTAATTTAATTGGTAGATTATGTTACCAAAAGCTGTGTCGTAGTGATCTGTTTTCCAACGAGTCAGTATCAGTTGAATTACTTAGCGACAATACCAATTTTTGATTGATTAATTTGTTTAACCCTTTTTGCCTACGTCCGAGGACTTTTAAATTACGGATGGTGGTGGCAGAAATTCCGCTACCCTTGATCTAAAATAAGTTTGCATTAATAAATTTAGTGTTTTAACTATCGGGTTAAGTAAATTATCATATTGGACAGATATAAGTAATATTATCTTGGTCACCATCATTTTGTTATGAAACAGTAGTATTTTAAAAAAATCACTAGCATGCATGTTACAACTTTTGGTGGCAATGGTGGTGTTATTACAATGCCATTATGAGACGGTAGCAGATAGATAAAACATGAAGCGTTTATTTTCTTTGTTACCTTTCTAACTTTACCTACATAGTTAGGTAATAATTGAGTCAGAAAAATATTTTCTACTTCATAATAATCTAAAAATAAAGTTTTCGGCAATAGTTTTAAATGCATTGAAACGGAAAAATAAAACAAAAATATTTAAAATCAAATTCTGATAATCTTAAACCATTTCTCAAAAACATACAAAATTGCCGTGCGTAATCCATATGTGAAATTATTTTCCATTATATAGCGAAGAAATTTATTATTGTGGGCAGCTCTTAAACTATAATGAAAAGGCAGCTCAAAACAACTTTTAAAATTACTATAATACTACGGTATTAAAAATAATTTATATCGATTTAACACGCAATCATGCAATATTTATTGAAAATTTGTAGTGTACTTACACAAACCAAGGGAATTGTATTGAAACTGACCTGTAACAGAAAGAATAAAATTGTTAAACATATTACACCAATTCAATTAGGTACATGTTATTTTAAAAATGTATATTTATGTAATAAAAAATCATAAATAATTAACCCTTAATTGGTGACGTCATGCCATTCGTGACATCACAAACTAAACTTTTCAAGTATCATGTCACTTATTTTTTTAATGCCAGTCATATTTTATTTGAATGTTTCCACTTACTAATTACCGGACGAAAGTTAAATATACACTGAATTAAATTTCAAATTTTCACTCCATAAAAATAAAAAAAAATTAAAGCAAATGACTTAGCCAGGGTTTACTCTTTTAGGGTTGTTGAACATTGTACTAATAATAAATTATTTTTGATGTAATCAAGTTTCTTAAAGTGTACTTTTCATTATTTATTTAAAATTTAATAAATTCAAAAAAAATAATATAATTAAAAATACAGCAATGTAAAGATATACGTTTTTGTTAAATATTTTGTAGTGTCTTTGACGCTGAAGGCGTTGAAGTAGGGTAAATAATATTGACTTACTATATTTATTTAGATAACAAGTAATTATTTTAAAATTAAGGGTTTTATTTTTATTTGTACATTAATTAAATTAAACCACTTCAGGGAGGTGATTCTAATTCACTTTGGAGACTTGTTGCAATTAATGACATTATAATGTTACCATGTTTTGTTATAAGAATCAAATAGGGGTTTAGTTTTCTAGTTTGGCATAAAGTATAGTATGACAGAACTTTGCCATGTTTAGCATATTAATAGTTTTATTTGTCCGCTAATATTCGGTGAAAATTATTAAATTTAAGGTACGTCTTCTTTTACAGAAGCACTTAAAATAGTATTCAAAATTTATATTTTATTTTTAAGAAATGGTTCTCTATTATTATATCCGAATTTAAGTCTTTTAATGTCTGAAGAGAATGAATTATTACTATTCACTTTTAAATTAAAAAAAGACGTAAAATTACCCGAAAAATATAACCTGTCTTAGTTTACCCTGTTTCTACCAACCTAAAAGATTAAATCCATAAAATCTGACGTCATGAATAGAAACAAGATAGAGACAGTCTCAAGTTTCCAACTGAATTAGAATCGGTCTCCAGAAATGTAGAAAGTGAGTCGTCTACACCAAAATTTAAAAAATCACATCTTGTTTAATAACAGTTTTCTACGACGGCTTAGAAGGGTCAAGACGTACAATTTTATTTACTGTAATCCCGACTTTTAAATTCGGGATCCCGACTTTTAAATTCGGGATCCCGACTTTTAAACTCGGGATACCTACTTTTAAACTCGGGACCCCGACATTTAAACTCGGGATCCCGACTTTTAAACTAGGGATCCCGACTTTTAAACTAGGGATCCCGACTTTTAAACTAGGGATTCCGACTTTTAAACTCGGGATCCCGACTTTTAAACTAGGGATCCCGACTTTTAAACTAGGGATCCCGACTTTTAAACTGGGGTTTTCGTGCACTTGCCTTACTGAAAAAGATATATAAAAATATCATGTCATACTGCTACCAAGTAATATTCATAAAATTGGCATTATTTTATATTAAATTGTCAGTTAAAGTTACATAAAAATATGTTGTTTCATACGATCTGAATATAGGTTTTTGAAATACTAAATTTGAGAAGTTTTATATTGTAGTAGTACCTTTTTCTACAAATTCATATCTATTTTTGGTTTTTTAATACATTGCACAAAATTTGAATTGAATGAGAACTAAGAATTTTCCATAACGCCCAATGCTAATGTAGTTCAGCGTATCTCCATTAGAGGCGTTTTATGTATCAACGTACCCCGCTCGCTGCCACCACCTCTTTAGACATGTAGTTTAAAAGTCGGGATCCCGAGTTTAAAAATCGAGATCCCTGGTTTAAAAGTCGGGATTCCGAGTTTAAAAGTCGGGATCCCTAGTTTAAAAGTCGGGATCCCTAGTTTAAAAGTCGGGATCCCGAGTTTAAAAGTCGTAGTTTTCTCTACGAATTTTTATTTAATTTCGAATCTTGTTATAAAGATCTTACAAAAGTTTTAAAATAAAATGCATATTAGGTCATTGTGTCGACTTCATTTTGAATATCTTTCCATTATAAATAAAAAGAATATGTCTGTCAAAATCTAATAAAATGGTAGAATAAATAACATACATAAATATGACTATTTAAATTTTGAAACAGTCCTACCTTGTACAATCTATGTCCTAATTTAATAACAAATTCATTCAAATATTTTATTTTATTTACAGAGTGTCACAGCAGCAGCAACCAGAAAAACTTTTGATGCTCGCGAAGTACAAGAAGCTACACCACGTTTAATTGATCGCCTGATCGATCTAGCCAAGCAAGCCATCGAAAGTCTCATCCGAATCGTCGAGAATGCCATTGCTGCAGCAGTAAACACCCTCCAAGCTCTTCTGCAGGGTATCATCGTCATGGCCCAAGCCCTTATCGATGAAGCCACACAAGCCATCAGAGACGAAATTCAAAGGATCCGGGAGCTCATCCAAGAAATCGTTGACCAAGCTACTGAGCTTGGTGTCAACATCCAGGAATGCCTCGTCGATACCGAACCCGAATTGGAAGCAATCCCAACCAACATCATCGCCAATTTGGTCCAATGCGTGACTGACGAAGTAAACAGAGCTAAAGACATCGTCGAAGGCGCTATTAATGACATCAACGACATCTTGAACACTGTGATGACGTTGCCTAGCGAACTGGATAAATGTGCTAAAGGGAGCAGGCCAGTTCCTTGCATCCTTCGCCTCACTGCTGATGTTACCGAATCTATCGAGTCCATTCCTATCGTTATCGAAACAAGAATGGCTGAGGCGGTCCAACTAGTGACTACCATTGAAAGTGACCTAAAGAAGTGTGCTACCTATGCAGCCGCCCAGGCATCTGCAGAAGCTACAGTTGTTCTTGTTCGTGTGACAGAATGTGTTACTGACAGAATTAACGAACATGATGGCGCTAACTTACTCACTCACATTATGGCATAAATAATGAATTTTTGATTTTGTTAAGGCACTAATGCCCAATTTTACCATTGACGAAAAAACATTTTATTCATTAGTTAAACTATTCGTCCAATAGAATAGCATATATTTTTGTTTCACCTACGTTAGTTAGCGACTATTCGACGAATAAATTGATACCAATTTGTGAATTTATTCGGCAATTGTGAAATTGGGCATAAGCACTTTTATGCATAGATTATATAAAAATTAACTGTATATGAAGTACCTAAATAAATAATTAAAGTTAAATGTTATACCATTTAGTTCATTTCAACAAAACTTGAATTATCGATATAAACTAGCTATTGAAATACTACAACTTTTCAGCTGACGCAATAAGGTGGTGTGAAGATTATTTTAACAATCGGGAATTTCGAATATCCATGACACACAAATATACGGAATTAAATTCACCTTCGTTTCCTTTAGCACGGGGTGTACCTCAAGGATCAAATATGGGACCATTATTTTTTTTACTCTATACTGCGGATTTACCTTCTGAATTAAAACACTGTGATGTTCATTCATACGCCGACGACACGCAAATATTAGCCTCAGGGCATCCCTCAGAGATGTCGCAACTGACAAACATTATTAACTCGGATTTGAATAATCTTACTCAATGGGTGGAGGATAATGGTCCCAAAATTAATCCAGATAAATCAACAATGTTAATGATTGGAAATTTTGACGCTCCTGACATATTGCTGGATGGAATAAAATTGCATCCAGAGAAAGTTTGCAAAAGTTTAGGGATGTTATTGGATAAGGAACTAAATTTTCATTTCCATCTTCAGTCTAAATTGAGGGCAGCATTAATTAAATTAAAACATATCAATTCCGTAATATTTTATCTTCTGATATAAAGCTCCGTTTAATTAATTCTCTAATCCTACCATTGTTTGACTATTGCGCATGTGTGTATGTACCGAATTTGTCTCAAGCCGATAAACATAGAATAAAAATGATTCAGAATTCTTGCTTACGCTATGTATATAATGTGCGTAAATATGATCATGTTTCAAGTTACAGAGAAATAGCGAAATTGGAAGATATAGAATCTCGTACCAAAAAATTATACCTGCCTTCGGTACATAAAACCTTAGTAGCTCGTACACCTTCATATTTGGTTGAGAAACTTATTCCCAAACAATATAACTATAGTTTACGTATCAAGGATTTGTATATTGTGCCTTCTTTCAAAAAATCTAAGTTTAAGTGTTCATTTTCATACTTAGCACCTACTCTTTACAACACTATACAATCCGACATGAAATCTCTGTCCGTCAATTCTTTTAAGTATCATTTAAAAAATATTTAATTATTAACTATAGACATATACTTGTACGATATGCTGAAAACTTGTTCTTTGCTGACTTCAAATTTTGTATTTAATAATTTATATTTTGTTTTTCAATGTTCTCTTTGTTTTTAATATATACACATGTATTATTTTTCAAGAGTAACGCAATGTAATTTCATGTTTATGTGTGTATGTATGTATGTATGTATGTATTGGGTTGGGTTGAAAAGCAGCCTCTGGCTGAACCCCGCCTTTGATTAATATCAATAAAGTTTGCCTGGCGGCAAACTGACTAATTTAAAACAGGCATTATTCTCCCTCCACATGAATTGTTGCTCTCAAATTTCCAAAGATTAGAAAACTCTTTCGATGAGAAACATGGCGATTTTGAAACCTCACTGCAGCCCAGCTCTGATGTTGCCTCCAACTTCACCATAGATAAGATGCAAGACAGCTAGATCGTTGAATCTGTGTTCGGCCATAGTCTCAGATCAAATTCTAAACACAGTGAACGAACGCTACTGCCTTCAATCAAACAAACTTGTCACATTGACAGTAGCTATTAATTATTTTTATTAAGTTACTTGGATCTTACTACAAACTACACCCTGACCAAGTCCGGTTGGGTAACTTTGGAGGCCTATAAATAGTTTCTACAAGAGATCAATCAGGGTAAATTTAACACCAAATTTTTGACTCATAGTGGTCACCTTTTACCACTCCTAAAGTCAATACAGAGTTGGCCGCAGGGCCGGATTAAGGTATTTTCGGGCCTGATGTGCTAACAATTTCCGGGCCCCTAGAATAAAACATAAAACTCCAAAATTATATTTTATTTCATAAATTAAACAGAAAAACAATTACAACAAAAAAAAAACTCATAAAGTAAATAAAATACAACACTAAAAAAATAAAAACTCGACAAAATGGTGTCGTAGCCGGGCCCCTAGCAGGCACGGGCCCTGAGGCGCGCGCCTTATGCGCCTCATGGTTAATCCGGCACTGGTTGGCCGTCTATATACCGAAGACCCTGAATATTATTTCATATTTCTAAATCAAGTGACTTTGCTTACAAGTGTTTATTGATACATTATTGTATTTGGAATTTGTTGTCTATCATAGACAACAATCAAATAACTTTCATATTTAATCCGCAGACAAGTATTTTATTTATTTTATAAACATAATTTCAGCTAATTAATCCCATCAGTATTATGTTATAAGAAATGACGTAATATGCAAACAAGAAATATTAACTTTCAGATAGTGCAGAAAATTCGTATCGTTTATACCTTAAAATATAGTCTAATCAATTCATTATTCTACATTCTTTGATAATATTTGAATATATATATATATATGAAGATTAAATTTTAAATAGGTACCGTAGTCCAGTCATTTGGTAGAAAAATAAGGGTTTATTCCACAAAAGGTCGGGTATTTTTGATTTTTGGATATGTTATATATTTAGAGGTCTCAACAAAAAATGCAAGTTTTCCCCCTCGGGGGCCTTCGGGAAGCACCGCCAACTTGAGAAAAAAGGCGCAAAAAAGCGGTTTTTTCTGAATATCTCTTCACTTATTTGCATTAGGCAAAAATAATTATTATCTAATTTGTTGACTATAAAATTCTCTACAACTTTTATCTAAAATATTTTTTTCTATAATTAATAGACAGCGAGCTAAAGTGCATCAAACAGAGCAAATTTTTTGAAAATTACATGAATGCTTCATTTAAATCATATTTTATTATATTTTTTTACGTTTTTTTACAAATTACTTTTTGACAATCATTAATTATTATTATTTAACTAATATATATAAATATTAATTATTGTTTATAGTTTTTTTTTAATTCTAAATAAAAGAGCCGATTTTCAGATGTTTAAAATTTTAGAGGAATTTCATGTGAGTTTTAGTTGTTAGTAACTCGCCAATTGTTCATCGGCAATAATCGTGTAATACATGATATTAAAGAGAATTTCATGCTGAATTCAAATTTTAAAACCGCGTCATCATATCTTTAACAAGATCAGAGTGATGGATGAAAAACTAAAAAATTGCAGGAAAACGTTAACAATTTTTATAAAACAGTTATCGATAACTTACTTCTTTCGATGCCACATCGAATGTAAACTGTTGTAAATAGTAAAACCTATTAGACTAAGTACCAAGTACGTAATATTGTTTGTTTTTTTGAATAATTTAAATATTTTCATAATTGTTTTAAGCAAATGGCCATAAACCTGAATATGCCGCCATTTGTCCAAATTGGCGGGAGGTTCCCATGCTCCGATTTCGGGAATATATTGATATGTTATTCAGCGCACTTTTCTGGGACTGGATTCCGTTAAAAAGCTTTTGTTGTAATTACTTTAAGGTAAAATCATAAATTTGCTGGACTATAAAAAATCTTTAGAATGAAAAAAAACATAAACAATAATTAATATTTATATATATTAGTTAAATAATAATAATTAATGATTGTCAAAAAGTAATTTGTAAAAAAACGTAAAAAAAATATAATAAAATATGATTTAAGCACTGTAGCTCGCTATCTATTAATTATACAAAAAAATGTTTTAGATAAAAGTTGTAGAGAATTTTATAGTCAACAAATTAGATAATAACTATTTTTGCCTAATGCAAATAAGTGAAGAGATATTCAGAAAAAACCGCTTTTTTGCGCCTTTTTTTCTCAAGTTGGCGGTGCTTCCCGAAGGCCCCCGAGGGGGAAAACTTGCATTTTTTGTTGAGACCTCCAAATATATAACATATCCAAAAATCAAAAATACCCGACCTTTTGCAGAGTAATCTACCTAATGACTGGACTACCGGAATAAAATAGAATACACTAATCCAAAAATGAGAGTTAGAGATAAGAATACAACTGTTGACAATTTTTCAAGTATTTGACAATATAAATTAGTTTTTTTTTATTTACTCTTCCCATAAGCTAAATTAATTAAAATGTACGAATTAGATTCATAAATTACTACATTAATGTAATATGTATATTAATCAACATACTATAATTATTATTTATTTAGTTATCTTTACAATATACAACTATATCAGTACGATATACGATATAAAATTTAAATGCGATAATAAAATAATGATTGCGTATACAGGAAAACATTTCACCTAAATATCTACTCAAAATACTAGATATACTTGTACAAGGCTTCGGAGTATGAGTTCTAGATACCAAAACGAGAAAAAAATCCCAATAAACAATGGTGCTACAACGCTTCCTAACAGTTTTTTTTATTGGGTCATAAATACATAATTATAAGAAGAATCATAGAGCAAGTGTCTAGAATGTATAGGTTGTCTCAAGATATATGCACATTACCTGTGAAGTAGTGGCCCGGCCCCGATTTTTGCCGGCGATATGACTAGTTTGGGATTAGGAAAATTTCATTTGTATTAAAACTGCATTCTTTTAATAATTGTATGAAAGCTATTATTATTTTTAATAGGTACTGCAATGACAATAAATTGTGATAAATACGTATTTTTCTTATCGATTAAAAATTTATATATAAATGCATTTTTTTTTTTAATAATTATAAGCTTTATTCGTCAAAATAATATTACTAAATAAATTTTCATAACAACTTTACAATAAAAATATCGCAAAATTGATTTCTTGAAAATTAATATTTTATTATATAAATAAATAAATACGTGCCAATATTCCTTGTCTTTCTAATGTATTTAAACTACCTCCCGCTGAGCAGGGTGCAGGTAGCCATGTGCATATATTTTGAGACAAGCTATAAACCATTGCATTCAGTGAATAACCCTATATTATTTAAAAATATAATGGCGAATAATAAAATATTACATTTTCATTAAATAAAGAAGGCTTTGCAATATTATTTTTACCTCTCGCTAAGAGAGGTATTGGAATCGTGCTAAAATTCGCATATCCAGATTTTAGTGGAAAAGCACTAGGGCTGTCAAAATCTGCTGAAATTGCTAACCGGTTAACCGTCGGTTTACAGACCGGTTAACCGAAAAACCGAATAACCGGTTTTAAGTCAATAACCGGCCGATTTTTAACCAGTCAAAAAAACCGGTTTTTAGCCGGTCAAAAAACCGGTTTTAGCCGGTCAAAAAACCGGTTTTTAACCGGTCGGAAAACATGTTTTTAACCGGTCAGAAAACCGGTTTATAACCTTTAATTTGGTGCATGTTCAAAAGTTTCCTCAAAACGTATCGAGTTTTAAGGGCGCCGTTAACTTTTAGGAAACATCGTACTTCTTCTTTGGGAAATAAATTTCGGTAAACTTTGCAAAGTTTCCCTGTGTGCACTAAAATCTTGACAATTTATTGTTTAGCAATGGTATATGATATACGTATATATGGTATGCGAGCAATATCTTCGATTATTATTCATATTTCACCAACTCCGTATTGATTCGGAAGGTTGTTGAAATGCTGTATTTAAAATTGTTTTCGATGTTGTTCATATAGATCATCGCGTCTAATACAACTTTAAAAAATTTTTGTCATAAATTTTAATTATTACTGTATATTCAACGATTGCTGAAGATGGGCTTTCCCTAAGCCCGAAGCGTCCGTAATAATAGTATATTACATCTGAGGGCTTATGTATATTACCGAGAGGCGAAGCCTCGAGGTGAGATAAAGCACGAGGCTGTAATGAAACTCCCACCGAGGTTATGTATCTTATTTTATTCACAATCATCCTCATTTTAAATCAATAATTTTCAAAATAAATCAATGAGTTTTAACCTTTAATTTTATTAATATTTTTTGGCAGCTCTCTTAAAATTTGTTTTAACTTACTTTATTATAAGGATCTATGACAATGTTGCTAGGCAACCTCTACATAAACGTTTCCAACCCAAGAGGTAAAATCTGTTATTTCCAACCTAAGAGAATGTCATTAAAGTTAAGAATGACGTATTTCCCAACCTCCAAAAGGTTAGGAATCGGTATATTACTATAATGATTGTGAATAAAGAATTTTACAATACACGTGGACCATTTATGTCTTTTGTTTTCATCTATAAACCATTCAATGCTTGGTCCTTTCACCCCTTTCTTCATTATTAATATCACGAGCTTATATTTAATGAGAGAATATAATGAATTTTTATTAAAATTAACTGTCAATGTTGTAAAAATGCCATGTGTGTGTGTGTGTGTGGTGTGCGGTGTGTGTGTGTGTGTGTGTGTGTGTGTGTGTGTGTGTGTGTGTGTGTGTGTGTGTGTGGTGTGTGTGGTGTGTGTGGTTTGTGTGTGTGTGTTTGTGTTTGTGTGTGTGTGGTGTGTGTGTGTGTGTGCGTGTATGTTTGTGTGTGTGTGTGTGTGTGTGTGTGCGTGTATGTTTGTGTGTGTGTGGATGGAATTACAGTTTCTCAAATACTATAAGACTTAAAAAATATATAACTGCAGTTTCCTCAATCTGACGTTCCTGGGAAGATCTGATTAGATTTTGGTAACAATAGGACAACCGGAAGTAATAGTTACTTTAAAAAAGCCTTCTAAATATAATTTTTTGAAATTTTTGTTATTACAAATATTAAAGAACATAAAATTTTCCATTTAATACACTTAAAATTTGAATTATATCTTGTATAGATTTTGAGAAATGAAAGTACGTACATTTTTAAATTTATCCCCAATTCTCAAAATTGATCCTAGCATTTTATATGCTTTTTTACAACATAATCAGTATGCAGATCAAATATTAGTTTGCTATCCAAGATAATACCTAAATCCTTCATTTAACCCAGACGATTAATCTTTTTATCATCAAGAAAATAATCGTAATCATAAGTATTTCTATTCCGTGAAAAAGTAATACATGAACATTTATTAAAATTTAGTGTCAGGTCGTTTAAAAATAAATAGTTATTCAACCAATTTAGATCTTCTTAAAGGGCAAAGCAATCAGACAAAGATTTAATAGACATATGCATTTTTAAATAATCAGCATATATACTAAATTAGCATTGTGAAAACATCTGCTGATATAATTAACAAAAATAATAAATAGAAGGGGTCCAAGATAAGAACCCAATGGAACACTAGAGGTTACAGCAAAAATTCTGAATAAAAATTAACAAAAATGCACTGTTGCCTGTTACTGAGATATGACCTGAACCACTGAAATTGCCGTGGATTTCGAACATAATAATAATAATGGTTTATTTAAACTGTCAATATACAAGTAGGGAAAGATGATATGTTCTAAAGAAAAGTATATTTTAAATTCTATATAAATATTTCAGTTCTTTAACATACATTATTACTTAACTGTTGTTTGTAGAAAACATCAAAATGAGTATCTGCAGTAAACGTAAAAAAGTTTTCACAAGTAAAGATCATTTAAAACGTCATATAAATGTGTGTGATGAAATTAAAAAACAATGCACGTGTAAAATATGTGCTATAAAGTCTAATCGCAAGGATAATTTTACAAGACATATTAATAAGTATCATTCCGACGTACAACTATGCGATATTTGTGGATTGAAATTTGCTAATGACAAAGAATTTTTGAAACATACACATGACGATGAAGAACCAATACCAAAGAAAATAAAATTAATAAATAAAAAGTTAGTAACAGCGGAAGAACAGAAGTTTAATACATTATTCATATATGAGAAATGTGATGTAAAATTTTCAACTCGTATAAAATACACTGTTCACTTAAGATCTCAAAAACACATCAGTACAGCGATTAAACCTTTTAAACAGAACATTGTTTAAATTTGCTCTAGCTTTAAAAAGCAAATAGCCAGTTACCGTATAATAGACGCGGGAATTGATTTTAACAAATTTTTAAAAGATTCTAAAGATACAGTTTTTAATTTAATCAAAATTTTCATGACGTCATATAATTCCGGAATTAAATTTAATATTTTTTTTTGCGTATTTCATGAATGATAAGAATATTGGTGAATTAAAATCGTTCAATACTAAGTTTCAAGTTTTAACCCAATAAGAAAGTTACTTTTCAGATATTTATGATGAGAAGTGTGCTATAATAGATAATAAATTAACTGAATTTCAAGAGCGCGACTCGGGATGAGGAATTAAAGGGATTTCACATCTAGAAGTGAATATTAATCAGTACAAACCTATACGAGGCTCTTCATACGTCGATCTTCCAAAACAAATTAAAGACAATCGCGCATGTATTAACATTGAAAATAATGACGATTACTGTTTTTTGTGGGCAATAGTTTCTGCATTCTGCAAAAAGAGATACAGACCGAGTATCATCTTACCCTCATTTTTCAAAAGTTCTAAAGTGTAATGGATTAGATTTTCCAATGAAAGTAAATGATATACCAAAATTTGAAAATTTAAACAATGTGTCTATAAATTTGTATGTTTTGGAATATAAGTATGAATCTAAAAAGTATATTATAGTTGGTCCAATTTATCATACAAAAAAGGTTCAAGAAACGCTTATTACCTTATTATATCTTGAGGATGGTGATAAGAGTCATTACGTATGGATTAAAGATTTATCTAGATTAGTACGCAGCCAAATATCAACTGGCTGTAATAAAAAATATATTTGTAACGGTTGCTTAATATTTTTTTCAACGGAATCGGCACTAAAACAACATACTCTAAATGATTGTAATAAAATTTGTACTGCTATGCCAACGAATGAATTAGCTTTAGATAAAAATGGTAACATGACTCCGGGTAATATTCTAAAATTTCAAAATTATGAGCGAAGATTTCGTGTTCCATTCGTAGTATACACGGACTTTGAATCTTTACAAAAACCTTTTAATACATGTTCATCTAACCCTGATACTAGTTATACAAATAAAACTCACATTCATATTCTATATAGTTTCGCTTATAATATACAATGTTCATATAACGATTATTTAAATAAATTTTATACATATACAGAAAAAGATTGTGCGAAAGTATTTGTAGAACAGCTTAGTGCTGATGTTAGGATTTATAATGATTATTTAAAAAATATTCAACCAATGTCAAAACTAACGGATAATGAGCAGTTCATATTTAATACATTAGTCCAGTCATTTGGTAGAAAAATAAGGGTTTATTCCACAAAAGGTCGGGTATTTTTGATTTTTGGATATATTGTATATTTAGGGGTCCTAATAAAAAATGCAAGTTTTCCCCCTCGGGGGCCTTCGGGAAGCACCGCCAACTTGAGAAAAAAGGCGCAAAAAAGCGGTTTTTTCTAAATATCTCTTCACTGATTTGCATTAGGCAAAAATAGTTATTATCTAATTTGTTGACTATAAAATTCTCTACAACTTTTATCTAAAATATTTTTTTCTATAATTAATAGATAGCGAGCTACAGTGCTTCAAACAGAGCAAATTTTTTGAAAATTACATGAATGCTTCATTTAAATCATATTTTATTATATTTCTTTTGCGTTTTTTTACAAATTACTTTTTGACAATCATTCATTATTATTATTTAACTAGTATATATAAATATTAATTATTGTTTATAGTTTTTTTTTCATTCTAAAGATTTTTTATAGTCCAGCAAATTTATGATTTCACCTTAAAGTAATTACAATAAAAGCTTTTTAACGGAATCCAGTCCTAGGAAAGTGCGCTGAATAACATATTAATATTTTCCCGAAATCGGAGCATGGGAACCTCCCGCCAATTTGGACAAATGGCGGCATATTCAGGTTTATGGCTATTTGCTTAAAACAATTATGAAAATATTTAAATTACTCAAAAAAACAAACAATATTACGTACTTGGTACTTAGTCTAATAGGTTTCACTATTTACAACAGTTTACATACGACGTGGCATCGAAAGAAGTAAGTTATCGATAACTGTTTTATAAAAATTGTTAACGTTTTCCTGCAATTTTTTAGTTTTTCATCCACCACTCTGATCTTGTTAAAGATACAATGATGCGGTTTTAAAATTTGAATTCAGCATAAAATTCACTTTCGTATCGTGTATTACACTATTTTTGCCGATGAACGATTGGCGAGTTACTACCAACTAAAACTCATATGAAATCCCTCTAAAATTTTAAACATCTGAAAATCGGCTCTTTTTTCATTTTCTCATTCAAAATTTCAACAGGCTTACAGATAACCAATATGAAGTATTTAATAGGTGTCAAAGTGGTTGATGAAAAATTGAGAAAAGAGCCGATTTTCAGATGTTTAAAATTTTAGAGGAATTTCATGTGAGATTTAGTTGTTAGTAACTCGCCTATTGTTCATCGGCAATAATCGTGTAATACATGCTATTAAAGAGCATTTCATGCTGAATTCAAATTTTAAAACCACGTCATCATATCTTTAACAAGATCAGAGTGGTGGATGAAAAACTAAAAAATTGCAGGAAAACGTTAACAATTTTTATAAAATAGTTATCGATAACGTACTTCTTTCGATGCCACGTCGAATGTAAACTGTTGCAAATAGTGAAACCTATTAGACTAAGTATCAAGTACGTAATATTGTTTGTTTTTTTGAGTAATTTAAATATTTTCATAATTGTTTTAAGCAAATGGCCATAAACCTGAATATGCCGCCATTTGTCCAAATTGGCGGGAGGTTCCCATGCTCCGATTTCGGGAAAATATTGATATGTTATTCAGCGCACTTTTCTGGGACTGGATTCCGTTAAAAAGCTTTTGTTGTAATTACTTTAAGGTAAAATCATAAATTTGCTGGACTATAAAAAATCTTTAGAATGAAAAAAAAACTATAAACAATAATTAATATTTATATATATTAGTTAAATAATAATAATTAATGATTGTCAAAAAGTAATTTGTAAAAAAACGCAAAAAAAATATAATAAAATATGATTTAAATGAAGCTTTCATGTAATTTTCAAAAAATTTGCTTTGTTTGAAGCACTGTAGCTCGCTACCTATTAATTATAGAAAAAAATGTTTTAGATAAAAGTTGTAGAGAATTTTATAGTCAACAAATTAGATAATAACTATTTTTGCCTAACGTAAAAAAGTGAAGAGATATTTAGAAAAAACCGCTTTTTTGCGTCTTTTTTCTCAAGTTGGCGGTGCTTCCCGAAGGCCCCCGAGGGGGAAAACTTGCATTTTTTGTTGAGACCTCTAAATATATAACATATCCAAAAATCAAAAATACCCGACCTTTTGCAGGGTAAATCTACCTAATGACTGGACTAATCTACTTTATGTCATATTTGTGAGAAACCTTTGAATGAAACAGATAAAGTTGCAGACAACGATCACTTAACTTCAAAATTTGAAGGTCCCGCTCATTCAGTATGTAATTTAAATTATAAAATACCAAAAATTATTCCAGTTTTCTTCCACAATTTATCAAACTATGATTCACATCTTTTTATAAAAGAGTTGGGTTGTGATGAAGAACATATTTATATTATACCTGAAAATAAGGAAAAGTATATAGCTATTACAAAAAATATATGTGTAGGTAAATATGAAAATACGAAAGGTATTCAAAATAAAATTTACATGAAATTAAAATTTGTGGATTCATTTAGATTTATGACTAGTTCTTTAGAAAAACTTGCTAAAAATTTAAAAGACGAACAGTGTATAGAAGTTAAAAAAATGTTTCCTATTGAGAATCAATTTAAGTTATTACGAAGAAAAGGTGTATTTCCATATAAATATATGGATTTATTCGATAGGTTCAAAGAAACTTCACTTCCACAAAATGAACAATTTAATGATAGTTTAAATAATAATTGTATAACACAAGAAGACTATACTCACGCAAAAAATGTATGGAGTACGTTTCACTGTCAAAATTTAAAAGAATACTCAGATAAGGCATGTTTTTTTATTCATCGATGTATTATGCGCTTAATGCGCATATCTATCAACGAGTTCTTAAATTATTTGATGAATTTTAGATTGAATATGTATCAAGTTTTTAAATTCAGCAATGAAACATTCGCTTACTCTTCATATCCATCGAACTGAAGAGTCGATGGATTTTCAAATTTTCACTGAATTCGTGGTGGGGGTAAATGTCATTTATGTTTTTAAGGTTTAGTTTTATTGCGGATTATAAATAATTGCATTACAAGAGTGTTTAATTCGCGAAACATACATACATTGTAATGGAAATGTTACAGTTATATCACAATGGATTACAATTTCATGTCGAAGAAAATAGCGTTGGAATCAAGTTCACAAAAACGAAAAAAAATAACACCTGCCAGTTGTCAGTTATTAAATTAAATCTACAGAGTTAAGTAATGTTTAACCATTATTTGTTGTAATTTTTAATATTCACGTCTCCTACATTTTTACATATTAAAATATTTGTTATTAACAAATTTTAGTTTCACGAATTTAAATTATTTTTTAATGCATGTAAAAACGATCGGCTCTCAAGCGCCATCTACTATTTTCTTGCGTGAAATGAAGTATAATAAACTTAAATGGTATTTTTTCTTCTATAATTGTATTGTAGGTACTAAATTTTGAAATAAATTTCTGACAAAAATAATTCTGCCATTTTAAAATTTCAAGCGCATTTTCAATAGAGAGTTCGTAAAATGACCCTTTGCGCTGTTTCATCGGTTACATATGAAATTCATCGATGACGTTATTTTAAAATTTGATGGAATTCAGCGCTTAATTTTCTGTTGAATAAAAAAACGTGCCTATATATACTTGAAAACAGATGTTTTACTACTTACAGACATTTTTGAACAATTTCGCAATGTATGTATAACAGCCTATCAACTTGATCCTGCTCATTATTTTACGGTAGCGGGTCTTAGCTGGGATGCCATGTTGCGTTTTACGCAATTTGTAACCCGCCTTTTAAGGGGCGAATTGCAAATAATATTTATAAGTGAGTTCTTGCCAGACTGGTGGTACAATTTAGTAACTGCCAAAATAATAGATAATAAACTCTAATAAATGTTCCTACTTCTTGTAGAAGAATAAGGGTTGGAATAATAATATTAATTATTATTATACATAAGTTTATTGACTAGTATAATTGAATGATATATATTTACACTTGATGGATGATGGTTGCTGTAGCGACTGTATGGAGGATGGGTCTTCTATATCTCTGGTCTCTGGACACTCTCTCTTGGACATACTCTAACTTCCCATCGTCTACACAGTCTTTTATATTACTGTAATGCTAAGTCATCAAACAATTGAGTACTAACCTACTTATGACACTTTAATATTGCTATTGCTTATTCTGCAATATATGCAAAATACTGACATAGATATGTATCACTTTATGCAAAAAGGCGTCCGAGGCGGCATTTGCCAAGCTGTACATAGATACGCGAAAGCTAACAATAAATATATTTCAGACTATAATAAAAATCTACCAAGTACTTACATAACATATTGGAATGCAAATAATTTATATGATTGGGCTCTTTCACAATTAATGCCATACGGAGGGTTTAAATGGCTAAGTAGTGAGGTAATTTCAAAATTAGATTTTTCAAAAATTGGTGATAATTCGCCCATCGGTTACTTTCTAGAGGTTGATGTTGAATATCCAAAATTGTTACACAACTTACATAATGACTTGCCATTTTTAGTTGAAAATATAGTGCCACTAAAATCTAAATTTAATATTAAGAAACTTATTCCAAACTTATATGATAAAACTAAGTATGTTATTCACTATCGCAACTTAAAGCAAGCATTAAATCATGGTTTAAAAATTAAGCAAATTCATAGAATTATGCAGTTTGGACAATCGGCCTGGTTGAAAAAGTATATAGATTTAGACATTTCTAAGCGTCAGGCTGCTAAAAATGATTTTGAAAAGGACTTTTACAAATTAATGAATAATGCGGTTTTCGGCAAAACAATGGAAAATGTTGATAAAAGGGTTGATGTAAAATTAGTAAATTACTGAGATGATATTGGTCGTAGATTGGGAGCTCAAAGTCTGCTTGCTAAACCAAATATGAAGAGTGTTTCAGTATTTTCAGAGAATTTAGTTAGTTTTAGACATAGTGCACTCGTCCTCGTCTTCAGAATTGTTATCGGACATATCTGAATCCCTTAAAGATATAATTAATGGATTCACGTCTTTGTAAAGTGATACAAATTTATTTTCTTCTTTTATAATATGTTGAATACAGTTATTCCATTGTTGCTGGCCAATATTTTCAACTTCTTCCCTGATTAATTGAACTACACTAGAATTTAATTGTGGTGATACATTTTTTGATCTAACATTGTTTTTTAGTTGGCTCCAAATTAACTCAATCGGATTGAATATGCAATAATAAGGTGGTAAACGTAATATTTTATGCCCTGCCCGTTGTGTCATATTGTCTATAACGTAAGACTTATCAAAATTCTGCTCTTTTATAATTTTAAGTAAATCATTTTTTGTTGCCATTTCTGCTATTGGCATATTTTTCTTTACTAAAAAATCTATTATTTCAGCCTTTCTTGTTGCTGTCGTCGGAATTTTATTCTCTTGTCGCGAATGGTAGGTGGCATTATCCATGACTATTACTGAATTTGGTGCAATATTAAAAAGTAAATTATTTTCTAACCAACGTTCGAAAAGTTCAGCCGACCTATTTTCATGATAGTGTGCAAAAGATGTTTTGAAATCTTTTGCTGATAACAAAAGTCCATTTTTAATCCAGCCGTTCTCGTCACCAGCGTGTAAAATAATTATCCGTCGTCCCTTCGATACAGGTGCATTTAGCGAACATTTACCTTTATCATTAACCCATCCTTTCTCAACATCATGCGTGTCATACCATGTTTCATCTAGATAGACAATATTTTTCCCTGCTTCGCGGTACGATTTAATTTCATTTAAATATTTGTGCCGTAACTCAAGTATTCGCGGTTGTTCTAGTACTGCTTGTCTTTGATCTAATTTTTTGTAAACAAAACCCATTTTCTTTAAACACTGATATAGGCATGCTCGAGAAGGTACAAAAGAAATATCTTTTCTTAACGTTGCATGTAAAGATGATAATGTGTGAACAATATTATTAGCATAAGAATTATGTATTGTTCGTACTATATATTGTTTCGTAAAATCATCTATTTTGTCAGTACCTGAATCTTTTCGAACTCTTTCAGGTACCGGACCACCTATTCTGATAATTTTTTTAACAGTTTTATCACATACTTTTGTTAGTTGGCAAGTTTTCTTAAGAGCAACTGATTCTTCATATTCCTCTAAAAGTCCATTGTAAACATTCAACACGATTTGTTGTCCATGTTCGTGCAAAAAAGGTTTAAATATATTAGGCGATGGTAATACACTGTTACTAGCACTTTCTAATTCTTCATTTTCTTCCCACGGGCGAAACATTGTTAACGTTGTTGACTGTTGAATTTAATTTTACAAAACAAAAAACACTTTCATCCTTCGTACGCTAGTTAAGAGGTACAAATGACAAGTGAAAATAATTAAACTCACCACCTATTTATATACCTACATAGCCACAAATAACGGTTTTATAATCCTTTGGAGACAAGTTCACAGACCTTATAATAAGCTATAAGAAAATTAGGGAAATTCTAAGTTCAAAAGATTAACGCATTAAAATTTTAAATATTAGCAAATACAGCCCTGGTAATCGGTTTAGAAAATCTGGAAAGTGCAGTCTTGGCCTACAGTCGAATACTGGGCGTAAAATATATACCACCATTGCAAATACTGAACTGGTCGACTGTACGGATCGAAATATTTTGGCATTGCGGTTTTAGCTATTGTGCACCCATAATAAAACGATAACGAGTCTTCGGAAAATGATCCCTAGATGAACAATATATACAATATACTATTTAGTATTTTTTTCTGTAAATTTATCCAAACTCCGTTACATAGGTAATAAAAAAATTGATACACGAATTTTTAAGTTAATTCTCAAGATTTATCATAAGGATTTTTACGCTAATGAAATTTTCGGTAATAAAGGAAACAATTTTGTTAAAATAATGTTAAACTTTTATAATTGTGCACAAGTTGTAGAAGTAAACACGTGTACACCATTTTGTGAAAATTTAACTGAGTTAAATTGTAAATACTGTAAATTCTACAAAAAATCTCAACTAATTGTCCTGAGGATGGTTAAAAATATAACTGAAAGCTTGACAAATTAAAAAGAGTCTACTGCACTTAAGCCTACAAATTGACTGTCAAACCCACTATCCAGTTTCCTTAACTAATTACAGTCGTAATTACCTATGTATGTCTCCGGATGGATCTAACTATACTTGTAAACTTCCTTATTTTACAGTTTAGGAAGAACAGTCATTCATAAAAATTTTTGCTTCATCTAGCCAGTCAGCAGCCACTAGCAAAATTTCGAAATAAAATATAGGATGGTTACAATTTATTACACATTTTTTACAATACACAAAAACAAAGAAAACCTATTTTACATATTGCCCTCCTAGTGTAACACGTTTTTCAACGACTGCTCTAAACTTTTCGAACACTAGGTGAATGGTATCTCCATTTATGTCCGCTATAGCATCTGTAATTTTCTTTTTTAAAATATTTGGCTGCGGACTTGCTAGATGAAGCAAAACTTTTTATGAAGAATGACTGTTCTTCCTAAAATGCAAAATAAGGAAGTGTTTACAAGTAGAGTTAGGTCCATTCGGGGACACACAGTATATATACTCGTATAATGGATTGATTATGAGGACTTTTACGCTAAAATGATGTTACCAAGCTATTGCAATGTAAAGTGGAAAGAAACTTAAAATTTAGCCAAGTACGCAAATTTTGCATTTTTGTAAGCTTCATAGCTCCGTTGTTATTACATAACTTCAAATAACAGATTTGCAAGAAATTTTGTCCACTGCAAGAATGCGTTAAAATGCATCAGAAAGAAGTTATAGACAATAAACTGGAAAAAGTGAAGATTTTAGGTGGTTTGTACAAGATGGCGTATACAACATATCGAAAATTCAGAACTACCCGACCTTTTGTAGGGTAAAATCACTTCGTTCACTAGAATATTATATTACACAGGTACTTTTGAAAATATTTCATTCTTATTATCGCTTTAGTGTTCATTGTGACACACTAAGGTACTCGCAATTATAATTAAAAACAAAACGAAATTTGTTATGTCTGCAAAAGAAATATTTTTGCATGTGAACAAAGAAACATAACGCAATCTTATCATACTTATTAAAAAAATGTATTAATTTGTTATTATTTACTTTAAGATTTTAAGATAACATTTAATACAACAATATTACAGACGACAACAATAAATCTTTAGTTATTGCAGACATTATCGTAATTATTTCAAAGCCAAAGATTTAGACAGATTAAAAAATTAAGATAAATTAACTATATAAACTGCAGTTTCTTTGAAATCCATATGACAATAATTGAAAAAATGTCTTTCAAACATACTATTGTATTTGCTCTATTGGCATTTATTGCTGTACAGGTAAGACACTAAACTATACATAATTCATAATAATAATAACATTAATTTAATTTATAATTTACGTTATTTATATCCGTCTATGATATACATATTTCTACAATTTTCTACGAATATTATTTAACTGTCAATGTCAATATGTCGAAACAGCTGAATTTATCCTACTGGTAAAATTTTATCGGTAGGTCAAAGTGTCTGTTACGTTATCCTCTTGTTTAGCTAAGACTTATCCTGTTGGTAACCCTAACATGACATTGAAAAACTGAAATAGGTGTTTACCATGAGGATAAATTTTACAGAGACTTAACAGACACTTGCCAGTACATTGAAAAACCGGCCCTTAGTGACCTGTTTTCCAACGAGTCAGTTTCAGTTGAATTACTTAGCGACACTACCAATTTTAGATTGATTAATTTGTTTAACCCTTTTTGCCTGCGTCCGAGGACTTTTAAAGTACGGAATTCCGCTACCCTAAAATAAGTTAAAATAAGTTTGCATTAATAAAATTAGTGTTTAAACTATCGGGTTAAGTAAATTATCATATTGTACATATATGTTACTACAACCATTATGAAACGGTAGCAGATAGATAAAAAATTTAAAAGCGTTTATTTTCTATGTTTTCTTTTTATCTTTACCTACATAATTAGGTAATAATTAAGTTAGAAAAATATTATGTACTTTATAATAATCTAAAAATAATGTTTTCAGCAATAGTGTCAAATTGAAATGAAAAAATAAAACAAAAATATCAAAATCAAATTCTAATAATCTTAAACCATTTCTCAAAAACATACAAAATTGCGGTGCGTAATCCATATGTGAAATTATTTTCCATTATATAACGAAGAAATTTATTATTGTGGGCAGCTCTTAAACCGTAGTGAAAAGGCAGCTCAAAACACTTTTTAAAATTACTATTATTAGACTACGGCACGAACTACGGAACTACGGTATTACAAATAATTTATATCGATTTAACATGCAATCATGCAATATTTATTGAAAATTTATGTGTTGTACAACCAAAGGAATTTGTATTGAAACTGACCTATAACAGAAAGAATAAAAAGTCACTTATTTTTTTAACGCCAGTCATATTTTATATTTATGTTTCCACTAGCTAATTACCGTACGAAAGTTAAATACCATAGAAATAAAAATTAATGCAAATGACTTAGCCAAGGTTTACTCTTTTAGGGTTGTTGAACATTGTACTAATAATAAATTATTTTTGATGTAATCAAATTTCTTAAAATGTACTTTTCATCATTTATTAAAAATTTAATGAGTTCAGAAAAAAAATAATATAATTAAAAATACAGCAATGTAAAGATACACGTTTTTGTTAAATATTTTGTAGTATCATTGACGCTCAAGGGGTTTAAGTAGGGTAAAATAATTTTGTCATGAATTACTATATTTATTTAGATAACAAATAAATATTATAAAATTAAGGAAAGGTTTTATTTTTATTTGTACATAAATTAAGTTAACCTACTTCAGAGGGCCGATTCTAATTCACTTTGGAGACTTGTTGCAATTAATGGCATCATATTGTTACCATGATTTTGTTATAGGAATCAAATATGGGTTTAGTTTTCTAGTTTGGCATAAAGTGTAGTATGGCAGGACTTTGCCATATTTAAAATTTTAATAGTATAATTTGTCCGCTAATATTCCGTGAAAATTATTAAATATAAGGTACGCCTTCTTTCACAGAAGCAGTTAAGAACATTTTTATTGAAAAATATTAGAAAGTGATTCTCTATTATTATATCCGAATTTAGGTTTTTAATGTCTGAAGAGGATAAATTATTACTATTCACTTTTATATTAAGAAACGACGTAAAATTATCCGAAAAATATAACCTGTCATAGTTTACCCTGTTTGTACCAACCTAGAAGATTAAATCCATAAAATCTGACGTCATGAATAGAAACAAGATAGAGACAGTCTCAAGTATCCAACTGAATTAGAATCGGTCTCTAATAAGGTAGTGAAGAAGTGAGTCGTCTACACCAAAATTAAAAAAATCTTATTTTATTTAATAACAGTTTTCTCTACGAATTTTTATTTATTGTCGAATCTTTTTATAAAAATCTTATAAAAGTTTTAGAATAAAATGCTTATTAGGTAACTGTGGCGACTTCATTTTGAATTCCTTTCCAATATAAATGAAAAGAATATGTCTGTCAAAATCTAATAACATGGTAGAATAAATAACATATAAAGATGACTATTTAAATTTCGAGACAGTCCTACCTTGTACAATCTATGTCCTAATTTAATAACAAATTCATTTAAAAATCTTTTATTCCAATTACAGAGTGTCACAGCAGCAGCAACCAGAAAAACTTTTGATGTTCGCGAAGTACAAGAAGCTACACCTCGTTTAATTGGTCGCCTGATCGATCTCGCCAAACAAGCCATCGAAAGACTCATCCGAATCGTCCAGGGTGCCATTGTTGCTGCAGTAAACACACTCCAAGCTCTTCTGCAGGGCATCATAATCGTGGCCCAAGTCATTATCGATGAAGCCAAACAAGCTATCAGGGACGAAATTCAACGGATCCGCGAGCTCATCCAAGAAATCGTTGAACAAGCTACTGAACTTGGTGTCAACATCCAAGAATGCCTCGTCGAAACCGAACCCGAATTGGAAGCCATCCCGACCAAAATCATCGCCAATTTGGTCCAATGCGTGACTGACGAAGTAGACAGAGCTAGAGACATCGTCGAAGGCGCTATTAAGGACGTCAACGATATCTTGAACACTGTGTTGACTCTGCCTAGCGAACTGGATAAATGTGTTAATGGAAGATGGCCAATTTCTTGCATTCTTGACCTTACTTCTGATGTTACCGAATCTATCGCGTCCATTCCTATTGTTATCGAAACAAGATTGGCTGAGGCGGTCCAACTGGTGACTACCATTGAAAGTGACCTAAAGAAATGTGGCGCCAGAGCAGCTGCTCAGGCAACCGCCCAAGCTACAGTTGTTCTTGTTCGCGTGGCAGAATGTGTTACTCACAGGATTAACGCAGATGATGGTGCTAACTTACTCGCACATATTAAGGCATAAATAAATAATTAATTTTTGATTTTGTTAAAGTAAGGGCTATTTTCATAATAAACTTTGTATTCACTTTTACACTTTAAATTAAAATTAAAGTTGTATTAGTTTTCATAATATATATATATATTTTAACTAGCATTCTAGCATTACTTTAATTTGAAGATATTTTAATTAAACTCTTCAAGTGAGCCTTATTATGAAAACGGCTATAATGAAATATTCAACTGTATAAACTACCTAAATAAATAATTAAAGTTAAATGTTATACTATTTAGTTTATTTCAACAAAATAGTTAAAAAAAATATCCCTAAACCTTAACTAAAATCATCAGTAAACTTACGTCTAAGAACAGATCAGTTTTGGATTACTCAACATGTCAACCATACCAGAGATCCAAAAACAAATTTGTAAACAGAGCAGATTTCAATTACATAGAGATCCAAAACTTTTCTGAACAGAAAATAATATTGCATTTTTGAAGGTTTCAAGATGATGATAAAGTGGAGTCTACACCTTCCATAAAATAAATTGTATAATGTAGTAGATTTTAATTAATATGCGATTTATTTTAAAACACACGAATATATAAAGTTTATAAAACTTTTTTTTAATTATTTTTTTTCCTTCATTAGTATATTTTTTTTTTTTTTTGGATGCCATTAATAAAGAAAATATTATTATTATTATTATTAATTTGTGGAAGACCTTGATTTGAGGAGACCCTTAATTTGTATGTGTCACTTGTTTTTATCCCTTTATCCCCATCAATTAATACAGCCCTCCATTTCCCAGTTATTAGTAATAATTAGTATGCATCTTTACTAATTATAATTACTAATAATTTCCTAATATTGATATTACTATTAATAATAAAATAACATTTTTATTTTTGTAAAATTATTCACAATTAAATTTTAGTTTTGAATTAACGTAATAAAAGGAAGAAAATAAAACTAAAGTGTAATTAAATTCAAATTTCTTCGAACTATTATTATTATTATTATTATTATTATTATTATTATTATTATTTATTATTATTATTATGATTAATTATTATTAATTATCATTATTATTATTAATTAATTAATTATTATTATTATTGTTATTATTATTATTATTGTTATTATTATTATTATTATTATTATTATTGTCGTCCCGTGGCAGCGTTCCTGAGTGTCTGGTCGCGAACCTGGGGGAACCGGGTTCGATCCCGACTGACGCCAAATATTTCCAATTTTAAATGGCACAAAAGTGACCCCTGTGGTGCACTCTCCACGCCAGCTATGAGTGACCTTGAGGTGACGCCTGGTAAGCGTCCACACGGTAAAATATATCGTCATCATTACCGATGTCTACATGTATTGTAGATACTGGCACACCCAGAAATGGGTAATATGCCATGATGATATATTTTTTTTATATTATTTATTATTATTATTTTGATTTTTCTGAAATGTTTAATCCTTGTTGCATCCGCATAAGTGACGACTTTGAAAAATTTTCTTGGGTGCACTTACCGAACAAAAAATTAATATTATATATATAGAAGATGGAGAAATTAAAAATAACAAATAACTTTTTTTGTAACACATACCTAACTACTCGTATATTGATCAAAAATTAAGTTGAATAACAATAATATAAATATTTTATAATAGGTTTTAATGGATAACAATTTTGTCGCGTGCAAATCTATACTTCGTACCCTACAAGTCGGCTCCTTATGGTTGCATGTCCTGAGTATGACCAAATCAGACAACGATATAATATTCAACATAACCTTTCTCTTATTTCTACAGGTCATAACAAATAAAGAATATTTTGAAATATCTGAAAGCACTGAATTTATATGATGAGATTTATTTAAAATTTCAAATTTGCATACTTTTGTGATATTATATCGCATATTGTCAAATCTATTTTTATATTGTTGCATTCATATTTTGTTATTTATTGTTATAAATTTTAGTTTTATATTCTTAGTGTATAGTAATATTGCTATATTGTTTTTGGTAATTTGTTATAGTGTAATGCAGTTGATGCCCAATAAATAAATTATTTTTTAATTCATAAATTCTTTCTTCGTTTAATTAAAATCTTGACCTAGTAAACCTATTTCTACGAATTAAACATTAGTTTATAAGGCACAAACATATATTTAAACATATTCTGCATAAATATTAATAAATAGGTAGTATATGGAAAAACAAAATTTATTTAAATTTCAAATAAATATTTATTACTATATTTAAATTTATGTGACGTCAATAATGAAATGAATAAATGTAAATTAGAATAACATATGTGCTGAGCACGTGGAGTTTGTGTGGAATTTATCTAATTTTAAGAGACAACTTATTTATTTATGAATTTGTTTTTGTAATTTAAATTGATATTTAATATGAATTATTTTCACAAATGAAATTCTTTTAAAAATAATTTTAAAAAAAATAAACCGCATCCCTGGCGGGGATCGAACCCACGACCTTTGGATTAGAAGTCCAACGCGCTATCCTCTGCGCCACAGGGACGATTCGTTAGACTTTTTAATATACATCATAACATTGCACACACAAAATAAAATACATAAATATTTATCATGTGTAAATATTTTATTTATTTTTTTAAATAATTATCAAACAAAAAATAAAACAAGTTAGTAGTACAAACTTGAATATGACCTACAAGTTTCTAAACTTAATTACAAAACAATTTATCCGGTGTTGGTGTCAGAATTGAACATATTAAAAACTTGTAACTTAATAAGCAGAAGTCGGGGTGTGAGTGAAGAGGGTTATAAGTTGCATAAGCTCGTAACTTAGTCCTTTTGCGTAATTAAACATGAGTTGAACTCTGACAATATCATCTCCGACGCATCCGTATACATATGCAAACAAGCGTCGTCAGGACGACGGTAACAGCAGCGTGGAGTGGAAGCCGAGCTGCCGTTGTCGCTAGCAAACGACACGGCGCCACCTCATATCCGCACATGTAAGCGTATTTCACCACGTGCGCTTTCGTACCCACCAAGACAATTTAATAATAAATAGTAATTTACGTAAAGAGAGCAGAAAGAAAACGTTTACGCCCGTGGACAAAATTTATTTGTAAAAGGGCTGACTACTTACAATATTTTACTCACAAATGAGACAAAATGAACTATGCATACCTTTTCAACTTCAATTACAAGGCCGGCATCGGTTGTGTAGCTTGAGAGCTCGAGCAACGCACAAGACGATATAAGCAACAAATCAAAAAATCTGATGTGGCCAACACATGACCTCCCGCCAATTCCATGTTTAAAATAGCTGTGAGCTTTAAGTAAAGTATCATTTCCGGTTAATCGTTTGTAAATAAAATCTAATTTGTTGTCCAATAAATAGAAAAGTCTGTAATACGAAATTTTGGATTGTTTTATTGTTTTTCCTCAAAAATTTGTTAGAGCTCCAAATTAAGTACTACATCCGATTTATCATATATGGTTAAAATCTAATATGTTGCTTCAAATTATATATGTGTTTTAAACACCAAATTTGAGAAGTTTTGGATCATATTTTAATAGGCTTCAAGGAAAAATCGTCACACACGTACATTCTTATAAAAATCAGCATCATCTTCTAGGTGCTCTAAAACGCAATCTTTGTAAATTCTTTGCCGTACATAATCCATTTCGTAAATGTGTAGTTGTAATATTAATTTATAGTGCTGCAAAAATAGCAATTAGCAAATTTAAATCAGATCATCCTGTACATCTAACATTTATGTATGATGGAAAATATATTATTTTTACAAACCTTAATAAAATATTTTACTATTATATTCTCATTAACACGGTTTCATTATTAATTTTAATATAATTGCTGCCTGTCAGTGACATTTGTTTAAATATGTCAAACCTGTCATTAAAATTATGATTTTGTTTGACGTATAGGCTAGGTGATACATGGAAATAAATTATATTATATATTCATATTTAAAGTTAATTAGAGTTATTTACTAAATGTTATTATCGTAGAATTGAAGATTTTAAATCATTATATTCCATTTTAATTAGTAAAAGTTGCTAAAAAATGATATTCAATGAATTTTTTAGAAGAAAAACTGTTAAAAGCTTTTATAAATGATACTTCCGGTTATCGGATATACACTAAAAACTAATGAGCACTTCCCATATTAGTATAGAATGGGTATACAAAATTTCAAATTTTTCTGATTGATAGTATTTGAGTAATCGTGTCCACAAGATCCACACACACAGACACACACACACACACATCATTGTAAAAATGTTAAAATCGGATTCTGGGGACATCAAAACATGCTTATTCACTAAAATTTTTATATGCGATTTTTAGCACGATCCCTACACCTCCCTTACCTAGAGTAGCGGGAGGTAAAAATTGAGAAAAAATTATTTTTGGCGAAAATTCACACGGCCGGACGTAAAAAAATGGTTGAAAATTGTCCTCACTATATCGAAAAATTATCTGCGTTCGATTTGTGTCAAGATAGGTTGCACAACGCCAATTGAAATATTCGTAAGCTGTAATTAGAATCCCAACTTTTGATTTGACAAATAAAATATTGAAAAAGAGTTAATAAACTAATGTTGAAATTTTAAATATATTGTGCTTTTAGGTCAGAGTTCGCCTACGTCTTTTTTTCAACGTAAGGATAAGAGCAACACACGACAAAAAGTAAAGTAGCCGACCTTGTTCAATTTCAGAAAAAGTAAATTTAATTTCAGTGAAAATAACTTCAATTTCAGAAAAAGTGAATTCGATTTCAGAAAAATAATATAAGCGCTGTCCAGTCTTCAAATTTATGATCGTTTTTCAACCATCAATCGATCACCAGTGATCCATAAGGATCAGATGTCTAGATGATGCACAATGATATTTGCTACCCTTTGTCTACACCCGAATTAAATAAATAAATATCTGTTGTGGCCAGCACAAGACCTCTCGCCATTTCCATATTAGGCTATATAAGTATTGTATTGCACTTCACTTTCGGACCGTCGTTTTATAACAAAAAATTACAGAACTTTACTCAAATATTGTTTTTTATTGTATTTAACATGTCTTCTGCACACATATAATTCTAATTATATCTATTTTTCATTGTATGAAGAAGTTTCTAAATGTCATAGATTCTTCCAAATCGCTAACCAGATTGGCGGTATTTCTGATGGATATATGTATTTTACCACAATTTTACCTATAATTTCAAATATTTAATTAATAAAACAATAAGAAAAGTTAAATATACTTCCCAGATAAAGCTATCAGAATGTCACTGAAACTGTTAATATTTGACAATGACATGTGTCATGTTATAAACATTGGAATTTGTCAACTGGTTTCCTTAGTGCCTTGGCCTCTGCGATTAGTTTACTCTATAAATTATAGTGTTTTTATCTCTAAATCTATACAAGATATAATAAAAATTTTAAGTGTATTAGATGGAGAATTGTATGTTCTTCAATATTTAATAAAAAAAACTCCCAAAAAATTATATTTAGAATTTTTTTTTAAGAAACTACTACTTCCGGTTGTTCAATTGTTACCAAAACCTTTTCAGCTCTTCCCAGGAATGTCAGATTGAAGAAACTGCAGTTATATATTTTTTAAGTCTTATAGTTTTTGAGGAATCGTCCCTCCAACATCCATACATACATACATACACACACACACACACACACACACACATACACACACATACACACACATACACACATCCACACACACACACACACACAGACATCATTTTAAAAATGTTATAATCGGATTCTAGTAACCTGAAATCGTGCTTATTCAATAAAATCTGGGTATGCGAATTTTAGCATGAATCCAATACCCCTCTTAGCGAGAGGTAAAAAGTAATCACTTTGTTATAATAATAAATTAACAAATAATTACAAATTTGAATAATAATTATATACTTTATATTACATTAATTAGATCGGTAATAGTTTTGCATTTAATAAGTAGCACATACCAACGAATTATATACTGCATATAATTTATTGTAATACTCGTTTTAGAATAATCCTGTATATATTAGTTTTGTTTAAATGATGTAGATTTGAAATATGGAATCAATTATTAATTATTCCTGGATTGTTTCTGATATGCAGACATGGTCATTTAAATTTTATTTTCCATTGTTATCGTTTTTTTTTTTTTTTTAATAATCGACATTGAACTAAAAGAGATTTTAATTGTTATTACTTGACATAGCCAGACAAAATTAATTTATAATTTATTGTTTTTCAATATATTGACAATTTGGTCTAGTAGGATTAATAAGTATTAAATATTATATTGAAGATAAGAAAAATAGTTATTTATGTGTCAAGGTATTGAAGTTCTACTTTCTATCACGAATGTGGAATTCAGATGCCGAAAATAAACCATTTGAGTGATAAAAAGGTGGTGCATATGAAATTTAATTTGAAATCAAAAATTTGTGGAAAAAAAAATTTATAGGTTAAGTTTAAATATAATCTGTCAGTCTAATTTTCAAAGTTTTCAACCCAGGATATTGAAGTTATGGCAAAAATCACTTAAAATTATGTGTTTGATCTCTAACTTATTCTTCGGAATTTTACGTACAAAATTTATTGTTAGGTATATAACGTACACCCACCAAAATTATCTTATATATATATATATATATATATATATATATATATATATATATATATATATATATAATATTCTTCTTGTACCCTTTCGGGTGTCGAAGTATCTTATATATACAATACCCAGTGGCGTGCGGTGCGTTTCTGTGTTGGGTGTGCAGATTTTTTTTAAAAAGTATTGTGTAGGTAGAATCTTAGGTTAACAATTCAGAATTATCTTATTTTTTTATACTATGTCCCTTCTCGAAAATGGTTTCTTCAGTAAATCCACTATTAGTAATTCACTTGCAATTTCCATTGTATAAATTTTCATAAATACAAATATAAGTTAAATAAATATTATATAAATTATATACCAAATATCTAAAATTAATAATTAATTGTTTGTCTGAATTTGTTTATGCTTGTGAATACAACCAAAAGTAATTTTACGGCGATACGTGCACAAAATATGCTGCACGCTGGAGAGTGCGATGGGGCGATACGTATTTCTAATATTTTATCCTTGTCTGCGCAAATACACTGTTCCTATACCCTCCCTGTGTAAAAACATGCGCACCGAGTGCAGTGCGGAGATCTGCACTTGCCCAGCAATTCACACATTCGCTGATAGGCAATCAAACACGCTACTGTTCGTTATTGTCTCATAATTATTGTACTAATATTTTTATATTTTGTATATCATATATTAAGATCAAATCAATTAAATAATTTACATTTTGATGCAACAGATTTTGAAATTATTCGCAGGGTGTGCAGTGCACACCTTGCACATATGGAGTGCACGCCACTGACAATACCTAATTATTGTAAGGTTGGCATGTTGGCAACAATGCATTTGCTTGAAATCGTCAAATAATGGATTATTTTAGTGCCGATTTCTGAACTTTTACAGCCCGATTCACAAAAAAGTTTAAGCTAATCCTCATTTTTGGTTCCCGTTAATGATTATTTTTATGCACTTTAGTGACGATTTCAAATAAAAGATTTTTTTATCTCAATAAAAAAATCTGTTGTGGCCAGCACAAACCCTTCCGTCAATTCGATGTATTTTGTACAAATTCCATACCAAAAGTTCCTTGAAAAAGATTCTGTATATCCTGTAAAATTGTGACACGAACACACTATTTTTTACAAATTTCATATAGAAAGTTCCTTTGAAAATATTTTATAAATCCAATAAAATTATAATATGAAAATACTAACATACACTATGTAAATTTCAATTGACACATCCTTCTTCTTCAGCTTTTCCCTATTTTATTAGAGATCGCTGTTTCTTACTCTTCTCTTCCACCCATTCCTCTACAATACTCCAATGCATCTTCTTCACACAGTTCTTCCTCTCTCAAGTCTTCTGCGATATAGTCCTTCCGTCATCTATTTGGTCTTCCTCGTACTCCCGGCATTGAAAGTTCCAATCCTGATGCGATGCTGCAACTACATGTCACTTACAAGGAACACTCTATCACTTATACTACTTTCTGATCCTATACTTTTGATCTTAGGTTTTGCACTTGATACTTACATCGGTCAATTAGGATTTTTTTAAATATATCCACTGTTTCCATGATTAGATCAAAGCTGACTGATTTTTGAAAGTTAATCTCTCTATAATTCTATAACTCTATAGCTATTGAATATGAAGGAAAATGTATAATCAAACTGTACAGAGAATAAGATATTCTTTCATATTGATAATCACATAAAATGTCGAAAAATGATATTTAACTGCATTTTTTCATGAAAAACTGTTAAGACCTTCAAATAAGGGAACTTCCGGTTGAACAATAATAATTATAACCAAAATCTAATCAGCTCTTGATATGGGTGTAAAGAAGAGGAATACGAAAGAATAATAATTTTTAGAAATATAGTTTTGGAGTTATCATCTGAGAAAAATTTGTCACACACACACACACACACACACACACACACACACACACACACACACACACACACACACACACACACACACACATACATACATACATACATACAGACATCATCGTAAAACTATTAAAATCGTATTCTAAACGTGCTTATTCATTAAAAACAAAGACAATACCTTCTTTACTTAAAAGCGACGGAAGATAAAAAAGTTTATTATTAATTAATATTATTTTTATTCAATTTTGACGTTTTAAACTGTCATTATTAACTCCATAACAACAATTATAAGTAACATTTTATTCACAAGTGAATTAATTTTTTTTAAATTACTTACAAAATTTTAACGCACTCTGCAACAAATAAAACATTTAAAATAACATCAGGCACGAAAATAACACTCACATCAGTATTTATCAAACATTATTAGCCATTTTCATTATTTTAGATGACTTGACGTCTATCAGCGACGATTGTCATGCTCAGCCTACTAACTAATCAGTTTTTTATTTTGTCGAAATTAGATATTATAATGTTTTTACTTCCTTGTAGGAAGTAAAGGAAGTATTGTAATCGCGAAAAATTTCGGTTTCCAGATTTCAACGGAAATATCCATTTTAATCATCCCTGAATCCATTTTGACTAATTTCGTCGTGACGTTTGTACGTAACGTTACGTATGTACGTACGTACGTATCTCGCATAACTGCAAAACGGGAAACCGTAGAAAGTTAAAATTTTGTATTTAGGACTGCTATAACATCTAGTTGTGCACCTCCCTTTTTGGTCATTACATAACTTTCGGAAGTGGTACTTTACTTGAAGCTATAATAATCCAAAACTTTTCAAATTTGGTATATGGTACTCTTATATCAATGGGAAGAACATAATAGTTTTTAGTTAAAATGGTCTACCCGGAAGTGGTACTTTACTTGAAGCTGTTATCAGTTTATCTTGAAAAAAATGGTGTTACTTTCATTTTAATAATAAATGCTTCATATAAAAGTTTTAGAGAATTGAATTGTGCGTCGAAAACATGAAGTATGTTTAAATTAGCTCTTTGTATAAGCGATATATGTAAATTTAAAAATTATATACTTTTTGGTTTCTGTAATTAAATTTGCCATGATTTAGGACAAAAAATATCAAAAAAAAAATAAAGAATTTAATGTCAATGTCAAAATATGTCAAATACGTGCAATTTTATGATTGGGTCTGTTATAATACATATTTTAATTATTAACAAAATATGTATAGTGTAACAGGCGTACAAGGAAGTCATGTGGTGTCCACATCAGATATTTTATTATTTCGTCAAAAAGGAATGAAATATTGTATAACCACATGAGCTAAGGTAATGTTTATTCACTCGAAGAAATTAATAATAATAAATTATTCTCATGAATAAACATTACCTTAGCTCACTTGGTGACTAAATATCTATTTTTACAAATGCATTAGTTTTCTACGAGTATTAGAATAAATTAATAATTAGTATAGTTCACGTACATATATGTCGCTTCGTGTCGTACTATATTTCTAGAACTCGAGATATGTAAATTAGGACGAAGTCACACTCAATGAATTAGTACTACATTCGCAGCCTGAACTTCATCAAGCCAACGCTAAACGCTCTCAGATTTCTTCCCCGATAGAGGACAAATTTAGACTGATGTTGAAGGAATTTCAGCACTTATATTACTTTACTTTAAACTTCAGCATTCCAAACAGAAATTATTAGGAATATGCAGTAGAATTAATGTCGGAAATATGAAACTTTTGTAGTTCTATATTCAATATGAACTTTGTAAGTAATAAAGGGATTTATATACTCTCTTCCTAAGGTTGAGAGAAACAAAAAAATATAATGAGCTACATGATTAATAGTGCAAGCTGTAATGTATTATATTTCCAATTATTTTTGATAAACTAAGATAGATGATTATTACCGTCTACTTAAACAAAAAAAGATTAAGTGCTTTTATTATAATTATAAGTTGTGATGAAATCTGTTTACAAAAACAACAGGTAATATAATGTTGTATGTTATACAGGGTGTTAAAAAATAAGTGCCACAAATTATGAGGGCATATAGTACTGACCAAAATTAGTAAAAAAAACGCTTAATCAACATGGGTCCGGTCTTCAATAGTTTTCGAGATACAAGGCAATGAAAAATGAATTTTTTCGGTGTTTATCTCTGCTATCTCGAAAACTGTAAGAGTTACGACTTTGATTAAATAAGACATTTTATTTAGCTTTCAGAGGTCATCTTAGATGTGTTTTTGTTTTTCAAAAAAAATCGAATAATTGTACTAAGACAAAAGTTGTGGCGACCTTCTCCAATATTTAGTTTTCAAATAACTTCGTAACTATTAGAAATTGAAAAAAATGTTTCATATAAAAAATTATTGTTTTTTTATAGTCTATTTCCTGGCATAGACAAAATTTTGTTCGCCTACTATCTTAGTCAGTTTTTCTTCGATTCTAATACAAAATGGCCTCTTTCTCAAAAACAGTTGAAGATCGGACCCATGTTGATTAAACTTTTTTACTAATTTTGGTCCTGTATATTATACAGGATGTTTCAAAGAAAGTGTAAAAAAAATTATGAGCATATAGTAATGACCAAATTGAGTAAAAAAAGCTTAATCAACATGGGTCCGATCTTCAATAATTTCCGAGATATGAGGCAGTGAAAAATGAGTTTTTACAGGGTTTACCTCTGCTATCTTGAAAACTATAAGTTATGAAGTTAATTAAATAAGACTTTTTGTATACCTTTCAGAGGTCATCTTAGATGTGCTTTGTTTTTTTAGAAATTGAGAAAAATGTTTCATGTAAATTTTATTGTTTTTACCTTCCGTCAAAAGGAAGGTCTTTGGTCAAAAAATTCGGTGGTGAGTTTTTAATGAATAAGCACGTTTTAAGAACGCTAGAATACGATTTTACTAATTTTACATTGATGTCTGTATGTGTGTATGTGTGTATGTGTGTGTGTGTGTGTGTGTGTGTGTGTGTGTGTGTGTGTGTGAAAAATTTTTCTCCGACGATAACTCCAAAACTACAATTCTAAAAATTATGATTCTTTCGTATTCCTCTTCTTTACAACCATATGAAGAGTTGATTAGACTTTGGTTATAATTGGTCAACCGGAAGTACCCTAATTTGAAGATCTTAACTGTTTTTCTGGAAAAAACGCAGTTAAATATCATTTTTCGACATGTTATGATCATTAATATGAAAGAAAATCTTATTTTCTGTACGATTTGATTATACATTTTCCTTCATATTCAATAAATATAGAGTTATAAAGAGATTAAGAGAGGTTAACTTTCAAAAATCAGTCTGCTTTGCAAAAATTATGGAAACAGCAGATATATTCAAAAAATTCTAATTGACAGATGTCAGTGTCAAGTGCAAAACCAAAGTGGAAAGTATAGGATCAGAAAGTAACATAAGTGACAGAGTGTCCTTCGCAAGTGACTTGCAGTTTCAATGCCGGGAGTACGAGGAAGGCCAAAGAGAAGATGGAAGGACTGTGTAGCAGAATATTTGAGAGAGGAAGAACTGTGTGAAAAAGATGCGTTGGATAGGAATGAGGAAGTGTGAAGTACAATTTACAGAATGTACATTAGTGTTATAATTATATTGGATTTATAGAATCTTTTCAAAGGAACTTGCAATATGGAATTTGTAATAAATAGTGTGTTCGTGTCACAATTTTACAGGATATATAGAATCTTTTCCAAGGAACTTTTGGTATCTGATTTGTACAAATACATTGAATTGACAGAAGGTTTTGTGCTGGCCACAACAGATTTTTTTTTATAGTCTATTTACTGACATAGACAAAATTTTGTTCGATCACAAGCATTGTCAGTTTTTCGTTGATTTTTCATTTATCTCGGAAACTGTTGAATAAGATTAGACCTATATTTATTAAGCTTTTTTTTACTCATTTTTGTCAGTACTATATATCCTTTATTTTTTCAGACTTTCTTTGAAACAGCCTGTATATTATATATTGTACTTTATCGGTTGGATTAAAATAATTACTTATCTATAAATCGTAACATATTAAGAAATAATATTATATCTCCAATAACCTTGTAATGTCAACAGAGATATCTACATAAATAGACTCGCGTGTGAAATGAGATATAACTATATCTTGATCAGAAATTTTCGAAATATCTAACCTTGTATAAGTTAAACAAATCAGGATGTGTTCTTGATAAATAATATTAAAAACTTTTTATTTTATTTGATCGCCTAAAATTTGACAAAATAATAGCGAAAGAAATAAAATTACAGAAAAGATATAACGTAAGAAAGGAATATAATGTTAGTTTACCTCCCGCCAACCTACATACATCGGTAAGGGAGGTAATGTTTTCGGTCCAAAAATTTGATAGTGAGTTATTAATGAATAAGCACGAATTAAGGTCCCCAATACACGTTTTTACAATTATGTCTGTCTGGGTGTGTGTGACGATTTTTTCGTTCATGATACTCATATCTAATCTACAAAAATTTATATTTTCCGTATTTAATATTTCTGCATTCATATAAAGAGTTGATTAAATTTCTACTGTACAAATTCCATACAGAAAGTTCTTGCAAAAGATTATAATTTCCAGTAAAATTATTTCACGAACATACCTTGTAAATTGCATTTGATACTGACATCTGTCAATCAGCTTTATCTTAATACAGTAGCTGTTTCTATTTCTTTATAAATCTTTAACTATATATCAATTGAATATGTAGTATAAAATGTAGTCAAACCAAACAAAGAATAAAATAACCTTTTAATATTTATAAAAGCACAAAATGTGAAAAAATAGTTATTTATGATATAAGTGTTAGAAGTGACAATTTTATGAGTGAGTGGGGAAGTTTGTGAAATGAGGCGAAGCCGAGTAAAACAAACCCCACGAACGAAATAAAATCACTTTTAACACGAATATCATACACTATTTTTCCTACGACCCTAGTTATGTATTAGTAAAAACTACAAATTATAGAATGACATTTATGATAGGTCATGATGTTTTTGCTATGAACAACTGAAAATTGTTTATTCTAACCTCTACTTCCAACAATACTGTTTTAAATTCCAATTCTTCAAGCGCCTTGCAAGGAATTACTATAAACAATTGTAATAATTGTACCATAACAATAAACGTTCCAAAATAATGTGTACTTCTAATAAAATACCTATATAAATAATTTCAGTACAAAAATAAATATAAAATGAAACTACATTTACTTATGAACACTAAATGTAACTAGATTTAGTTATATTTTTAACACTAAATGTAACTAGATTTAGTTCTTTTTTAACACTAGTGTTAAAAGTAAATTTGTTTTTTACTTTTAATCCGTTGTCAATGACAACGATTTAAAAGTATTCACTGTGTTATAAACTGTTATTTTTAACGCGCTAAGTAACCGTTAAAAAGACTACTTTTAACAGTGGCCGTAGGAAAAATATGTAAATGTGTTTTTTAAGTAAAAATAAAAACTGTTCTGCGCTTCAAATTAAAATACTTCCGGTTTGCCAATTGTAACCAATATCTAATCAAGTGTTCAAATGGTTGTAAGAATGAGAAATACGAAAATTTTTTTTTTAATAATTACTTTGCGAGATATTTGAATCTATTTCCAGTGCCACAGATGACGTCACACTATTGGTACTTTTTTCGCGCAGCCAACTATAGAAACTGGTGTGAGAAAGATAGCTACAAGTTTCTTTAAAATCAAATGAAGTTATACAAAAAACAATTATGAGGTTTTGATACCACGAATTGCTTCAAAATTAAACGAACTTTCATTTAAAAATATTTTAAAAAATTGGTTTATGCGTATGTAGTATTGGAGTTTTCGCCACCTAAATTATCGTCACACACATGTCGCCACTCACACACACACATACATCATTAAAATAGTAAAATCGTATTCTAGGTACCCCAAAACGTGCTTATTCATTAAAAACTCACCATTGAATTTTTTGACCAAAGAAAATACCTCCTTGCCTAAGTGACGGAGAGTAAAAATAATCCGAAAGTTCACGTTCACTGATGACCAAATATAGGGTTCAGATCCTTTACGATGACACCTTTTTCCGAATATTGTTATAAAATTTAGTGTTAAAGTATAAAAATATATTTTAAAACGTTTGAGACCTCTATTATGGCTTTTGGGATCAAAACGCATATGGTGCGTTGTGAGCGTGTGGTGAAGTTTTTATTCCGTAACGCTGAAAACGTAACATTTGCATTGAAAATCTAAAATTTATTTAAAACTTGTTTAATCAAACACATTTCTTTCCTAATTGTTATATTTATTCAAAAAATCTGATGTGGCCAACACAAAACCTCCCGCTATTTAATTTTTATTAATTTAAATACATATCTACGTATTTACTAACGCTGCAAACTGTTCCATTGCAGAAAACTATTGCTTTATTTACTATTTTCTTTTTAAAATGTCACTATTATTAATTTGAAGTGATTAGTTTTTCGACAGCGACATTTACTGTCAGTTACATTCATTTGAAATATGAACTGTGTATCAAAGGAATTGTGTTTATCTTAGGCTTCGGGAGAAATACAAAAAATTATTTTTAAATTTATCTGTAAAATATATGTAATTCTTGAATAATGTGGACAATTATACGATTGCTAAAATATAGTTTATTAATATTTATATTACAACTTAACTAAAACAATATTACCTAAAATATAGAATTGAATAAAAGTCCTTTTATTATGCTTTGTATTATTTAGAGTATATATCCTCTTCTCTGACATTCAAAACATATTATATTTGTTTAGACAAATTCAAAGTTACCATGTTAGCAACGACAGAACAAAACAAACTAAATAACAACGTGAAAAAGACGCTAAATTTTTAAATTTACATATATAGAAAAAGTATTAATGTATTCCTGTAGAAAATTCAATAATCTTTTCATAAGACATAAAATGCGAAAAAATGGCATTTAATGGTATTCCATACCATACATACATACACACACACATACACACTCATACACACATACAGACATCATCGTGAAAATGTTAAAATTGGATTCTAGGGACCTTAAAACGTGGTCATTTGCTAAAATCTCGATATGTGATTTTTAGCAAGATTCCTATACCTCCCTTACCAAGGGTAGCGCGAGGTAAAAATAAAAATATCAAAAATATGTAAAAAAAATACAATAAAAAAAAACAAATTCAAAAAGTGAAAAATAACAAAATATAAAAATTAATTTACAACTACACAAATATTACATTTTTCTATGATATTCTTCAAAACAAGTTTCAATGCGAAACCCTGCATTACTTGTTTTACACTCATACGGCGTGTCTATCCGAGGCCCCTTGTTGGTACAGACTCAGCATCGCTTTCGCATGGTTTTACCACGTACTTTTACGCGATGACTGATAAAATGGCGCAGTACTCTGCGAGCCTGAATTGTAGGCCTTTCGGGCAACAAATTTCTAATTATGATTAATCGAAAATCATGATTCAAACACAGCTAAACACGTTGTAAAAAAACACTAGTGTAGAATTGGTCGACGTATAATCAAGGTCTGAAATCGACTGCGTACAAAACGCACCATGTGCGTCGTCAGCGCTAGACCGTCATGCGCAAACGCAAACGCAACATATGCGGCATCAGCAGTGAATTATTGAGAACGACAATTTTGATAAACTTAATAAACCGGAAGTGGTATTTTACTTGAAGTTCCGAATAGATTTTCTTGCAAAAATATATTAAAATATAATCCAAAACTTCTCAAATTAGGAATTTAAATCTCGAATATGATTGTAAACATTATTTCTATTTATTGGAGCAACAAATTAGATTTTTTACAAACGATCAATCGGAAGTGTTACTTTACTTAAAGCTCATTGCTATTTTAAACATGGAATTGCGGGTGGTCATGTGCTGGCCACATTAGATTTTTTTAATATGGTGATTTTTTGCCTCCATAATTAAATAACATCAAAAGTGTAAATAGAACAAAGGTTTAAAATTATTAATAATAAGTACAAGTACAATGAATCAATAGTTATTTACATTCGAGTGCGTGTAAGTTGTATTTTACAGTGCGACAGCTTTGTTTAAGGCACGAGCCCTTAAGGCGAATGCCTTATTAGCCGGAGCGCTGTAAAATACTTCACGCAAGAGAATTGTATCAAATTTTTTGGCCGACGATAATGAAAATCACTTTTTTTAATGAGATAGGTTATACTTCTGAAAAGGATTAGTTTAAAATATTGGGGTTAAGTCAATTTCCAAATTTGATTTTACTTACCTTCATTAGAGTACTTCTTCTAGCGAAAATTTATTTGTAATAGACGTTGTTTATGACTGATAATATATTTATTTGCTCATGTTTTTTTCGTAATAAATAATAGGTAGGTATCGAAATTTGACATTTCAGCAATTTTCGCCTCGCGTATTTGACAGGTATATCGATCGGTGACTATGTCGGTAACGGCGGATTTTTACAATAATGACAAATGTCGCTGCCGTGATTTTGGTTTATATAAATTAATTTTAAATATAGGAAATGTTAAAGTAAAAAAATAACTTATGTTGGTAGTACTTTTTTACATAAACTTTATTATAGTAAAGATGATTTCTTTTCTAAATGCCCATAAACGTCCAGTGTACTTTGCTTATTTTACCGCATAGTTAGACAGGTTACAACACAGTAAGCGTAAAATATAGGTTACACTTGCTGTACATAAAATTGTAAAGTTCCCATTACACTTCAGGAGGGCAAAAAATATATTTCAATATAAACTTTCACATTTATGATATATTAATCGGAATATAACGATATGGCGCCAAAAATCGAGAAATTTAATAAATGGACTTGTTCAATTTTTATAGGAAACCCATCAGTTATTGTGTTTAATTAATTATTTAAAATCTTCTTTACTATCATTTTCATTACAAGTAATTATTTTTTGAACTGTCTGAGAATGTTATAAACCTTTATTTGGGCTTCATTAAATAAATTATTATAAATACTGAATTTTGCTGTTATATTGAATGGCCAATACAGTGTATAGGTTTTTTTTGTAACACATTTTATTAATATTTTTATAACTAAACGTTACATATAAAAATGAGAATTGAATTGCTGACTACGTAAAATTTTTATTTTCTCAGAAATACTTACCGTAAGTAGGCATGATGTAAAATGGATATTTCTGAAACGGAATTCACATCCAACTAAAGCTTTGAGTATACATCGTTACAGAGAATAACAAACGCAAATCACTCAACTGGAAACAGGAGCGCCAATGCATATGCAACCTATTCAGCACTATTTCGATGCATGTCATAAACATCATGATATATTGAATAATCTTTAATGAATGGTAATGGTACTTATCTTTTATAGCTTTGAATGAAGGTTTTCTATTCATAATATTTACTGTTACTGGAATTCTAATAGAAATAAAATTAAATCTTTTGGCACTGGGCTTAACGGCAGGGAAAAGCTGATAAGTTTCTCAATAATACAAAACAAAACCTATCTTGATCGTGTCCCACAATTTACTGACCTCGGTGTTATTTTTGACAGTAGGTAAGTTATATTTCAATTTGCACATTGAGTATATCAAAAAATCTTCTTTAAAAATGCTAGGGTTTATTCGTTTATTGTACGTTCTTGTAAACCGTTTCATAATTTGTTTACTATGCAGCGTCTATTTAATTCGTTAGTAAGATCAAAATTGGAATATTGTATGCAAATATGGAATCCTATTTACAACAAATATGTAGTTCAAATCGAATCAATACAGAAGCGATTTGCTAAATATTGTTATAATAGAAAGCATAATTATCCCAGTTTTGATGTTAACTATAATGTACTTTTAACTGAAGTAAATCTTATTTCTCTTTTAAACGTCAAACATCGAGAAATAAGACTACTTTTCGTTGCAATATAGTAAGAATAAATTATGAAACGAAATCACCATTATGGCAAATGTGTACTATATTTAATGAAATACCTAGCGAAATGGATGTATTTGCGCAGCCACTTCATGTATTTAAACGAGATTTGATAAAACACTTTATATCGCTAGATACTTAATTTATCACATAGTTTAATTAATGTTAAAAAAACTCATTTCATTTATTATGTATGTAATTTTTTACTATATGTAGTTTTAATTAGGGTAATTTTTTGTGTACTTTCTGCAGGGTATTTTTTTTGTATATTCTTTTATAGTCGCCCTGTAATTGGAACTTTATAGTTCTGTAGGATAGATTGTTTGAATAAATAAATAAATAAATAAATAAATAATAATTGTATTTTTCATATGAATATTTAAATTAGTATTTATTATTATTATTATTATTATTATTATTATTATTATTATTATTATCGTTTAATATTAATGTAATAATAATAACACACACTAGTAATAATCATAATAAGAATTAAGAATAACATTAATAATTAATTTTTGCTGGTAAAAAAAGACAGTTAAATAATAGCTATAATTAGAATTTGTTGTATGTACCAGATATGTTAAATACAATATGTAATTATATAACCTAATATAGAAATGGCGAGAGGTCTTGTGCTGGCCACATTTTTTTTTTTTTTAACGAAGAGATATAAACAGAGGGATTGATACGTATTCACCAAATTTTTATATTACATATTTAAATATATTGGCACATATTAGAGTATGCTACACAATACACAATGAAACTCCGTGCCACATAACCCCACCAGTCGATATATTGCTTATAACGTTTATTATGAAGCGTTTGATGTAGGTAAAAAGGTAAATTGTTTTGGTACAGCTGGTTTATGATTAAATGAGAATTTGCTGTTGGTAGTAGTGTAGTAGTGATATAGTTACATTCCACGCATGTACTCCCCTGCGAATGCACTATCAATTCATTCCCTTTAACATGGGCAGCAAGTGCCAAGGGAATGTATGACCAGCCGCAGCCCGAGCCCCAGGCGTGGAGCGGTAGAGCAAGAGAGAGAATTTGTGCTCCGATCCGAATTCCGAGACCGAGACGTAATGGCGCGGCATAGTTGCGCCTCCGTGCTAGTTTTACTACTATAATCCTGAGTTTCTGTCATTTCGGCTTACTTATGGCAAGTATTCGATCCGAAAACTATTCGAAGTGCAGTAGGTCCGCCCGAAACGACCACCGCCTCGTTTGTTTTAATGTGCTCTTCCTTCCCAGACGTGGCTGTGGCTGGGAATTGGGCTATTTATATTTCAGCAGGATCGGCTTTATCAATGGAGCCGGATGCGATCGAACTTGGAATTTACCACAACGGGAAGTTTGTTACCTGGTTTCCTGTTTCACTTACAGATATACTGCTAATGCACATACGGCGTGTTTCAATACCTACACAATTTTTTTATATTTCAGTTATTTTTATTAATGCCACAAGAAAATATAATGCATTGTTATTATATCAATGTTTTGATAATTGTAATCAGTTATTTTCAATTATTTTCTCTATATTACAATATCATTATTATTTTTAAATGACTGTAATAGGAAATAAAAGGCATATTTTTAAATGTTGTGACGACATCCCTGATCTGGTGCCATTTTGTGACGTCACCCTCACCCTCTATCGCTGCTGTCTGGATTGATTCTTGCTCGGGCGCCATCTTGTATCTCCGTGGAACTGAGAGGAGAGAGGAAGGTTTGCGGATAGCTAGTCGTGTAGGCCAGGATTCGTAGGGTATTTTTGAGCAGTGAAAAATGCAGTACACTAAACTATGTTTATTTACACACTATGTACAATTTAATAAATGACTGAGAAACTGTGTCCATTGTTATTCAAACTACTGACAATTTTATTATCAAGTAAAACTGGATATATCAACTTTGTGAACTTAGTACGCGAAATATTATTTATACTCTTGACAAACTGGAAATAATATTTACTCTGAGAACTTGTACGTGAAATCTTTACTCCGTGAAACTTGGTACGTGAAACATTAACTCTGAGAAACTGAGTACGTGAAATATTCTTACTCTGAAGACAAACGGGAAGTAATATTTACTCTGTGGAACTTTGACTTTGTCGAACAGCGACAATCGGTGACTGACTTCTACAGAACAGCTGTAGAAGATCTGGACTCTGCCTTCTGGGGCTGGTACTAGAACTTTATTCCATAGAACGGCTATGGAACTCCTGGTTCTGGCTAGAACGGCTAGCCAGAAGACAGAATGAATTCTAGGGCTGCTGCTGCGTCTTTTATAGCCGGATTTTGGTAATTCTCGTTCAAACGCGCGCGGTTTGTGTGGAGGGCTTTATTCGAATGTGATTGGCCGAGTGGGAGAACAGACTCGGCTTACTATTGGTCGAGAGGCTGGGCTCTTAAAATATTTCTAGTAAATTCTATACTCAAGAGAAAATGCGAAAATCCAGTTTTTCTTGCTTGAAACTAACAGGTAAAATATTTACAATAATATTTTAATAAAATAGAAATTAACAAACATCTCAAGTTCTAGTTTATTCCGCCTGGATTTGGCGCTGCGGTCTTGACAGTTGTGGAATGCGTGCTCTAGTTGTGAAATCTAGGTGAACTGTTGCTTTTGAAGTTGCCGTGTGATGTGCACAGTGAAATGCCGGCCACGAAAAACCCCGGAAAGATAGTGGCAGGCTGGAAACTAGAGGATTTTCTGTTGGCTGTTACCGCGTGCTAGCCATGTGCTCAAAGTGAGGTTATGGACATTGCACCGCCAGTTTGGACTGCAAAATCCCGTTCTAGTGCTACAGCGGCTTCTGGACAACGATTACATGCTACTCTGCAGCCCCACAGTGGTCGGTGATGTTCTCTGGACGATGACGTGTTGGAATTTTATGGCGAAACAATGTGAATTCGTCACAATGTTTAACATTTTTTGTGTCAAAACATTAAATAATTACGAAAACAATAATATTTCTTGAGCGCAAAATTTGTAAACAATTCTTTCTTCTTAGGGATATCACTCAATTGCAGCTGTAGACACGTGTTTCGCTCTTATTACAGCTCATCAGTACAGCACAGCTAGTTAATAGGTGGACATTAACTAGCTATGCTGTACTGATGAGCTCTAATAAGAGCGAAACACGTGTCTACAGCTGCAATTGAGCGATATCCCTAGGAAGAAAGAATTGTTTACAAAATTTGCGCTCAAGAAATATTATTGTTTTCGTATACATATTTACGTTTGGGGTCCAAGTAACGGGTCTGGTGGGTGGTTATAAATCACCGCCGCTGTGACGTTGTATTTATCCACAATGGGTGTGGAAGTACTGAGCGAGGCAACAAAGGTGTTTTGGCTGCTTAGTAGTGCTGTTACACTTTGTCGGTTTTTTTTTTATTACTACCTCTAGTTAATGTCCACCTATTAACTAGCTATGCTGTACTGATGAGCTCTAATAAGAGCGAAACACGTGTCTACAGCTGCAATTGAGCGATATCCCTAGGAAGAAAGAACTGATTAAATAATTATCCCAGTGGGTAATTGAAACCCAATCTACAGTTTCAAAGTACCTCCGCTGACCAATGTACCACGCTGACATTTGCATAATAAAAAATTGAAACAATTATTTATTTGAAATATTTTATATTTTATTCCAATGGGGTATTCCACCATAACAAAAAAATAAGAAAAATTTCAATTTAACTTAAAGTATGGCTCAATAAATAATAGTTAAAACAATGAAAACATTTTTTAAATTATTACTGTACGAGATATTTCACATTTGCTAAATGGGACAATTGACGTCATACAATTGTTATCTTTCTCTCGTGGTGTACTCAGAGCAGTGTGTGTGAGAAAGACAAGTATAGGGGAAATGTGACGTTACACTGATTTCTCGAAAATAAAATACTATTAAACTAGGAACAATTAAGATTTTCTAATAATATGAATTGCTTCAAAACTGAATGAAGTTTTATTTAAAATAATAAAAAAATTGAGTGGAATACCCCATTTATGCAATAATAATAAAGTAATTAATATTAAATAAAGTACAAGATGTCAAGAACTAATATCATGTTCAATGTAATGGCTAAATTTTCTGCAGACACTTTTTATTTACAAAATTGCTTGGGATACGGCTGTAAATGGAAAAGTGATACATAAGCGTTTAACATGGAAATTCTGCTTTTCTTTGCGCAAATGTTTCCTAATTATTGTATACAAAAATACTTCAAATAAAAGTTATAGATATTTAAATTTTGCATTTAATCATGAGAAACAATTTTTCTAGCTTTTCATCTAAACGTAAAAATTTATTACAAAGTTACAATTTATGAGATTTTAGTCTAGGCAGTCATAGATTAATGACTAAAAATAAACAAATACATTGAACTAAAACATTTTACTTTTTTGTGTTTTGTGTTAATTTACTGCTCCAATCCAAATTTAGTTATGACAGTTAAAAACATGGATGTAAGAATATATATATAAATAGAGGGAGCGTAAAGTGTGCTTGTAGACAATGACCTTGATGCCTAATGCCTAATGACCGTGACGGAAGGGGATGAAGCGTCAGCCATATTGTGCTGTTCCATTTTTAGCGCGTTATTCAAATGTTTCCATTTTACTAATACATATTTCTAAAATAAAGGTAAGTGGAGAGTAATAAAACAATAAGAATAGTGCAATTTATTTTTTTAAAATTGGAAAACAATATTTGCTGTAATACAGTGTTTTTATTTATACAAGTATTTCTGTTACTAAAGTACATAACATTTAATACTTAAAGAAATACAATAAATAAGAACATGTGAATCTAAGAACCTTCGTAAAGTTGTATTGTTGTCGTTGACTGTCTGATTAATATTTGATATTTTTTGTTATATAATATAAGCGTATGGATGTTATAAATATATTTAGAATAATTACGCATGAAAGGTCATGTTTTTTTTCCTTTCAGTAGCTTTCTGTGTTTCTGATTTCCGCCCAGAACTATTACTGCAGCCCAACACACAGCACGCTGGCATATTTATTATAAATATATTACTAAATGTGCCCAAAAAAGGTATTTAAACACAAAAGTTTAAGAACAAATTTCAAATAGCACACGTCAACGAAAGTGAAAGAAAACAATGAATCAGAAATGGAACAGTACAGGATGGCGAACCATTTCCCCGCACGGATTTAAGATTTTAGTCTTACGCTCCCTCTATATTATATATTCTTAACTCTATGGTTAAAAAGAACGCATTTATTTATTAAAATTATTAAGAAGCATTTGAAATAATCCATTGCAGATCATCATTTGTCTATTTTTAATGCTATTTTCATTCATTTTTCTAATATATAAACTTCAGAAAGAATATTATACCACATATTTTGAATTATGTCAAAGCGAACTACAACGCCGATAAAAAATTAATTAACTAATCCGAAAATAATTGACTGAAAAGAAATTTGAGAATTTAATTAATAGATATAGAATCAAAATAAACAAATGACGATCTGTAATTATTTTTTCAAAAGTTCCTTAATAAATTTCATTTTTTTACCAAAATAAATAAATAAATAAATAAATAATTCATGTTTTGCTCATGTTTAAAACAAAAGAATGTAGACTTGTTATTGTTATACATCGTTGAAAAGCTTATAAAATAAGGAAAACGATAAGATTATTTTCCACATATGTTCCCATTTAAAAAATATATGTATTTATGTTATATCTCTAGAATTATTGTTTTAAAAAAAAATTAATTACATTACATTATTCTACGAAGAAAACAGTATAAAAATTATCTAAACATTTTTTCTTTATTTTTTATAATAAGAGATATGAAGTATATTCAAAATAAGCGAAAATCAAGTTTTAGCCTGCAACTCAAAAACAAAAGAAGATGTATAATTCCTGTGATGCCTATTAAAGTTGTCTCAAAAAGTTGGCCCATAAAGACCTACATCAATTTTCTGAAACATTCTTAATAAGAAAGTTTTTCATATAAGGAACTCGAATTTGTTCCACCCTGTACATGCAAATTCCTGTATTATTAAATTACTTCAAACAGTATCGCGTATTATTACTTATGTGTGAAACAGCATATTTAATTAAACTATTACGTGGAAAATTAATACCCGCCAGTTAAGATCTTCAATCTAATGCTAATATAAATTCTATGTCTTACTAGTATGTTATTGTTTTATAACAACCTCAACATTAGGTCCGTTATTGAGTAAATAATGCCCTAGGGCGTATTAAGTTGCTATGGTAATGTTGACAACAAACTGAGGTTAATAATACTGATACTAACATAAAGTGCAGTTAAAGTTAAGAAGCATTGTGAATTGTAGTCGTTTATAATCATATTTGTTTCATCACAAATACAAACCAGCATACTTCTTATTCTTCGCAATAACAATGCTTGTCCATATTGACAGAAAAATACCACAAGAAATATATTTTTTGTGTGAAAAAAATGCTTTGTTTACAGACACAAAATATTACCTAGATACCACATTCACAGGCTACTTTGTAAGTTGTATTAAAATTTTAAGATTTTTTATTTTTGTTTGATAAATTCTAGTCAGACAAAATGTTTATTAAGAATTTCTAGTAAGACATAAAACGTTGAAGGCACCACGGGTGTTAAACGACAATAATGCCTTCGGTCAATGTACTCGCCTCGGGCCAGAGGCCCTCGACAGTGCACTGTTGACCTCAGGCATTATTGTCCTTATAACAACCCTTGGTACCTTAATTACTATTATACCTATAGATATAGTAATAAGTACCTATGCATGTGAATTAAATATTAATTTTGTAATGCCTTTTTTTGTCTTTCTCAGCTCTACTTGTTTATAAAATTATATTTCTATTTTACTTTTCTAGTAGTTTATTATTTGTAGTTGTTTATTAATAATATTTTTAATTAACCATAATATTATTCTAATCCTCGAGTGGACGCGTGGGTGCATTTTATTCACTAAATTAAAACTTTTTTCAAGTTAAATATGTATGCATATAAAATGCTTAAAATATTATCTCCACTTTTTAATAGTGTCGTATTTATGTGTCCCAGGCGACCTATAATCAAACAATTTTAACACGATACCTCCCGCGTTAATAATAATAATTTCATTCTATATTATGATAACTCCTTGTATAACATTAGCATAATCTGTAGAAATTTACATAATATTATAAAAGTTGTTGCAATACTGAATTTAAATCAGGGCCGTAACTAGTTATTTTTGCGCTTGGAGCGAAATATAAAATTGCACCCCTCCCCCTCCATTACTAGAAAATTATTATGAAACAATAAATAAATTTTGGTTGAAGTATATTATATTTGATATTTTTAAACTGCTAGTGAAATAAAAATTTTAAACCGCTAGCGGAATAAAAAGTTAAACGGTGGTTTATAAAACAACGGCTTTAAATTTCTTTATTCAAGTAAATAAACATGTGTTTATAAGGCAAAATTTAATAAAATACATTAAAACTTCAGTTTTTATTTAATTTACTTTTTTAAATGCATTTACTTGTCAATTTAAACAAAACTGACTGAAAAAATTGGGGGTATACTTGTACCCTACTTGGTCTTAAACGTAAGTTTTTATAATCGGGTTTAGCTCTGTTCGTTGAAAATCGGGTCAGTGCAGTGTAGTGCAATGAAGAGCTGTGTAGTTAGCATCAGTGTGCCATGGTACTTCGATGTCAAAAAACAAGAACGTGCAGGACAATGCATGGTCAGTCACACGATGAATGCTATCTGATCAGCTGATTCTGCAAAAATTTTCGCACGAAGTTTAAACTGACGACACAATGAATTATACAGGTGTCTCTTAAATAGGGAGACAGGACTTAACCACAGATTCCTGAGGCTAAAATAAGACGATTTAACCAAACTTGCTTCTACCGGAAACTGTACCATTTAGCCAGAATTCTGCTTCAAAGTTCTTCGAAAAAAAATTAATTTTGCTTATAATAACCGGACGCTTTATTCTATTTGGATGAAATTTGGTATGACAGTTTATATGGTTATAAGTCATCTTTTAAGGTCACACTTGTTATTATTAGTGAACCACTAGTGTATGAAACTTAGGTGTCCCAACATTAATTAGACCGTAACTTTTTAAAGGCAATGCCGAAAACGTGAAATTATTTTTCTTCAGAAAGATACATTCAATAGTAAACTTTTCTCTCTCTGTGTAATTTGTGATATCTGTTACGGTTCATACAGAAAAAAATAAAATCTGAGTGTCTGCACTGCTAAATTTTTAAAATAAATTTAATCTAGCAGTCTATCCATATGTCAAACAAGTAATTTTTAATGACAGTAACAATTGTTTTACGGGTTGTCAAAAATTTTTTTCCAAATATTCTAAAATTAGTAACATCCGTTTGTTCGGCCTAATAATATTTTACTACCATTATTATAAAGAAGACGATTACATATCTAAACTTACTCCTAAACAAGTTGTGAAGATTGACAACCCGTTACTGTCATTAAAAATTACTTGTTTAACATTTGGATAGACCGCTAGATTAAATTTATTTTGAAAATTTGGCAGTGCAAACGCTCAGATTTTATTTTTTACTGTGTGAACCGTAATAGATATCACAAATTACACACATAGAGAAAAGTTTACTATTGAATGTATCTTTCTGAAGAATAATAATTTCACGTTTTCGGCATTGCCATTAAAAAGTTACGGTCTAATTAATGTTGGGACACCTAAGTTTCATACACTAGTGGTTCACTAATAATAACAAGTATGACCTTAAAAGATGACTTATAGCCATATAAACTGTCATACCAAATTTCATCCAAATCGATTACACCGTCCGATTATTATAAGCAAAATTAATTTTTTTTCGAAGAACTTTGAAGCAGAATTCTGGCTAAATGGTACAGTTTCCGGTAGAAGCAAGTTTGGTTAAATCGTCTTATTTTATCCTCAGGAATCTGTGGTTAAGCCATGTCCCCCTATTTAAGAGACATCCTGTATATGTCTCACTTGCGGTTTTTGTATTATTTACAAATATTTGTTGTTTAATTTTTTGTTGTTGTTTGGTTTTTTCATTGTTATTGTTGTTATTGTTATTTGGGATGAATAAAGTCTCGCACGTAGCAACATAACCTGTTTACAAAACAACGGAGGATTGTTCAAGTAAATAATAAAATGTTTCACATATTCCATTCCTACTACAGTACCCTTTACACTACATCGTGAGTCAATGTAAGTTATTACTAGTTCTGAAATAGTTGTCACTTATCAACGAACACGTTGACTGCCAGATTTGTCAAAAAATACGCTATACTCACCACTCACCGTTAAATTAATATGGACTGATGTTCAATTTTTTCCTTCTCCCCACCAAGTTCCTTGCCCAGCGGTCAGCGGTGTTGTCGCTTCGTCATAACTTAGCATTTTCAACATGATAAACGGAATTGGCAACAGTGGAGAAATCTGCAGTCCATATTTATTTAACGGCAAGTCTAGTTTACTAAATCTGTTGTGGCCAGCACAAGACCTCTCGCCATTTCCATATTAGGCTATATAAATATTTATTGCACTTCCCTTTCAAACCGTCGTTTTATAACAAAAAAATACAGAACTTTATCCAAATATTGTTTTTTATTGTATTTAACATATCTTCTGCACACATATAATTCTAATTATATCTATTTTTCATTGTATGAGAAAGATTGGTGGTATTTCTGACGCATATATATGCAATTGAACCTATAATTTCAAATATTTAATTAATAAAACAATAAGAAAGATACTTCCCAGAAAAAGCTGTCAGAATGTCATTAAAACTGTTGATATTTGACACTGATGTGTGTCATTTAAAAACTATGTTATAAACGTTGGAATTTGTCAACTGGTTTCCTTAGTGCCTTGGCCTCTGCGATTAAATTACTCTACATATTATAGTGTTTTTATCTCTAAATCTATACAAGATATAATAAAAATTTTAAATGTATTAGATGGAGAATTTTATGTTCTTCAATATTTAATAACAAAACTTTCCAAAAAATTATATTTAGAAGAATTTTTCTCAGAAACTACTACTTCCGGTTGTTCAATTGTTACCAAAACCTTTTCAGCTCTTCCCAGGAATGTCAGATTGAGGAATCCATAGATAAACAATTTTTATGTCTTATGGTTTTTGAGGAATCGTGTGTACAACATCCAGACATACACACATCCACACACACACACACACAGACATCATTTTAAAAATGTTATAATGGGATTCTAGGGACCTTAAATTGTGCTTATTCACTGAAATCTGGATATGCGAATTTTAGCATGAATCCAATACCTCTCTTAGCGAGAGGTAAAAAGTAACACTAGTGTAACACATGTTAACGGACAGAACTCTTATGAAGGTTAGATAAAATATTAAAAACAATAAAATTTATTTTCTAGAGAAGCAATACAAAAAAAATGTATTATTCGGATTACCGGAATTAGAATTAAAAGCTCCAGGTTTGGAAAATAAAATATGAATTTATTTAACGTTGTTACACTTCAAATCGATGTATAAAGGGAAGAACTATATACATATAAATAGAAAAAATTGGGATTGAATTCAAAATTAATTTAACATTAAACCAAGTATAAGATGAACTGAAATCCTTTGATTTATAAAATAGTTTCCAAATAAGAACAAGTTAACTCTATTATCCCCGTTGTATCACAGGAGAAAAGAATTTAAGCAAAATTCCAAACCGCATGCGGGCTATAAATTTAGTGGAAATTTGTCAAATTCGTATCTTTATCAGAGAAGATTTACAGAGTCAGCAGACTTGTCGGATGAGCGCAACAACTTTGCCAAGCCACAAGAAAAAAAACTCACATGACGGCTACGAGAAGACGAGAACGAGAACGAGAACGAGCTCACAAGCTTGCTTTCCTATCGTAGGTACACCGTTGGCGGTGTTTGTTCTTTTTGCTGTACGGTACGGATCTGAATTATACATGAAGGAAAGAATAATATGGGGATGACACAAGCCAGCTCAATCCAAGTGACTAGCGGCTTAATGAGTGTCATATCATCTGCATACACTCAGCATGCAACCAAGAGCACCTGTGCCGAGCATATGCTAAAGCTGTTCACCTTTCTCCTACCCGACTTTGTACAACATTTTACATAGATTTGCTAAATTTCTTTTATAGTCCAGTAAACGGATGCTAAACAAGGGGGTACCTTACAAAAGGTCGGGTAGTTCTGAATTTTTGTTATCTTGTATAGGATGGTTGGTTAGTGAAAACTCCAAATTTCCACAATCCCCCTCCTCCGCATCCTCGTCCAACTTGTGAAAACCACCGAAATTCAGCACTGTCTTCAGTTTATTGCCTACAAATTTTTTCTGCTGTATTTTGCCGACTTATAGAGGACAAAATATCTTGCAAATTTGTTTTCTTGATGTTTTTTTTGCATGATTAATAGCAACGGAGCTATATCGCTCATAAAAAGGCTAAAATTGCGTACTTAGCAAAATTTCGAGTTTCTGTCCACTTCACTTCGCAATAGCTCTGTAACACATCATTTTAATGTAAGAGTCACCATAATCAATCATATAGAGAATTTAATTACCTATAAAATCCATTTTTTACAGTCAATGCAATCAATTTGCAAAAAAAACGACTTCTTCAAGTTTAGTGCAGCAACTATCTTTGTTTATTGTTTACACAGAAAAAAAAAGATTTGAAATTTTGTCTAATTATAATTAGATATTATTTTATTAGGCAATATGTCTAATAATTTAGTATAATTTACAAATCTTCATTTAGCATTTTAACTAACTCGAAATAGATAATAAATATTTTGTAAAAAATCGTAAATTTAAATACGTAAATAGTTATTTTAATTACTTATTTTATTTAATTTTACTATATTTTGGATTCATTATTTTTGTCCTACAATTTTTGGTGATTTATCTAATTAATTAGGTAAGTAAATAGAAAATTTAAATATATATTTAGTTAATTTCGTTATTTATGTTTAGTTCAATACTAAATGTAGTCATTTAATCCAATTTTGTATTTAATTTTACTATAATTTGTTATTACAAATTGAGAAAATTTAACTAAATAAACTTAGATAATTTAATGAAAACATATTAGAAGGCTAAAAATCACAGATTTATTTAGTTAATTTAACTACAATTTAGAAGGTTTGTTTTTTCTCTGTATTATTTCTAGTTATTAAAGTATTATTTCAGACAAAATAACATGTATAGATGCAAAATGAACGTAATTATGTGTTAGCAAACGACAGTGAAGTCTTACAGGCCTATTAAAAAACTTTTTAAAAAACAGCACTTGCTGCCTTTTATTTGCCTACGACTTCTTTCTACTGCCTCTTCAGTTTATATATATATATATATATATGTTCGGGGAATTCGAATTACGTTAATTCTGTATTATAAAAACAATAACAGTTTCAAAAACCGGAGGGACAACGTTGCTGCATTAAACTTGAATAAAACCTCTTTTTCGTATTCTTTTTTTTTGTAAATTTATCTCCACTCCGTTACACTGATAATAAAAAAATCGATACATGGATTTTGTAGGTAAGTAAATTCTCAAGATTTATCATAAGGACTTTTACGCTAAATTAAAGTGTAACGGAAATATTGCAATGTAAATTGGAAAGAAACTTAAAATTTTGCTAAGTACGCAATTTAGTTTCGGAGCTTCATAGCTCCGTTGTTATTAATCGTACAAAAAACTTCTTAAACCTAATTTACAGAAATTTTGTCCTCTACAAGTCCGCAAATAATTTGTTTTGCGTTAAAATGCACCAGGAAGAATTTATAAGCACAATACCGAAAAAGTGCCGATTTTCGGTGGTTAAAATGTTAATAAAGCAATTGGATGATTCGCGTTAATCTGTGTATTCCATATTTCGTCCATTCCGTAACTGTAGGAGCTGAGTACAACATCTATAACAATATAATGATAATGATTTATTTATAGCTAGGAAAAGTAGGAAAATCTCAATATTTTTCTGAGATCGCTACTTCTGCCTTGTTGGGAGCGGCACAGCTCCATTGCTGTTGGTTTTGACAAAAGACATAATATGCCAAAGTTTTAGAAAATTGAGGCAAATAAAAGAAGCAAGTGCTGTTTTGTAAAAAGTTTTTCTTGTAGGTACTCCCATAAGACTTTACTGACGTTTCTCAATACATAATTACATTCATTTTGTATCTATACAGATTTTTTTTTTGTAAATTGTCCCCCAATCCGTTGCACTGGTCGTACAAAAAATTAGAATTTGTAGGTAATTAAATTCTCTACAAGATTGATTATAAGGACTCTTACGGTAAAATGATGTGTTGCGGAGTTATTGCGATGTAGAGTGAAAAATAACTCAAAGTACGCAATTTTAGCTTTTTTATGAGCTTTATAGCTATGTTGCTATTAATCGTGCAAATAAATTTGCGGGAAATTTTGTCCTCTAAAAGTCTGTAAATAACTTTTTTTGCGCTGAAATGCAGCAGTAAGAATTTGTAGGCAATAAACTGAGAAAGTGCCAAATTTCGGTGGTTTTCACAAGTTGGGGGAGGAAAGATTGTGGAAATTTGGATTTTTCACTAACTAACCATCCTATACAATATATCAAAAATTCAGAACTACACGACCTTTTGTAAGGTAAAATTCCTTCGTTCACTATTAACTAAACGTCCATATTTATACATGTGGTATTTACATAAATTTTATTTATAGTTTTATTGGGCTTTAGGTTCCTTATGGTTGCGGAAGTATACGTATACCCTCGCAACCCGTTTTACATAAAAAATACATTGACGTTTCGGCCATTGATATGTGGCCATCTTCAGCACAATTGGTTTACAATATGTGTAAATTTTCAATATTTAATATAAATTTTTCGACGAAATATGTTGCGAAAATGTATTGGTTAACGATGAAGCTAAAAAACATTTAGCCATAGTAGCACGTAGGAAAAAAGTCACGAAAGACAAAAAACACTTTAAATTTTGATTATTTTACATTTTAATCTAAAGATGTTCGAAGATAAACATTATGCGCTGATGACAGCCACATATCAATGGCGACTGTCAAAACAGAAATGAAAATTTATATTAAATATTGAAAATTTACACATATTGTAAACCAATTATGCTGAAGATGGCCACATATCAATGGCCGAAACGTCCGTGTATTTTTATGTAAAACGGGTTGCGATGGGATACGTATACTTCCGCAACCATAAGGAACTTAAAGCCCAATAAAACTATAAATAAAATTTTAATCTAGTTCCCACATTGTTCCTATATATTTACATAAATAACAATCACAACTAATCAAATAAAATAACGATATTATTGAGTAACCAGATAGTAAATAAATCTATTTTTATTACCGACCGAGCGTAATTGTACCTTAAAATGCTCCATTTGAACATTCCCTTGCTATAGAAGTAATTTACGCAACAAGTACAGAAACTGGAACTTTTCCGAAAAAGTGTTCTGTAAGGTAGGTAAATAAAGTTCTCCCTCTGAGTTCAAATTATTAAATAGTTATTTATGCAAAAGAAGTGTAAACACAAGCTTTATGACATGAGGTTCATTATCGGCAAGCCTCGCTACGAAAATTGTCGACCGAATGTAATAAAGCTTGTTTACACTTTAGTTGCATGCAATATATTTATACGACCTTAAATAACATTCCTGAAACAATTTAGAAATTTAACAGACAGCAATTTGAACACACCAAATACCGAGTTCACATTTGACATATAACAGATCTGAAGTGGAATACTGCAGTTCTGTCAGTCTCACCAATATGAATGTACAAAAAAAAAAAACTAAATTTAGGTAGGTCAACTTAAAAGCCACACATATACGAGGGTGGTTTGACGGAAGAGTGACTTTTCAATAAAAAAGAGTTATTTTACTTTTACAAGTATTTTATTTTTCAACATAATCCTTTTTTAATTGTACACACTTAGCCCAGCGAGTTTCCAATTTTTTTAACGCATCTAAAAAGTAATCTTTCGGTAACTCTTCAAAATATGTATTTGTCTCGGATATCCCCTCTTTATTAGTGTGAAATCTCTTTCCACCGAGCCATCTTTTTAAATTTGGAAATAAGAAGAAATCACAGAGCTAGATCTGGTAAAAATGGCGGATGAGGCAGCACTTCGTAACGAAATTCGACTAATTTTGTTGTACCAACAGCGGACGAATGAGAAGACGCATTATCGTAATGGAACAACACTTTTTTCATCAACAAATAATGTCGTTTTCTCTTTAGTTTGGCATCAAAACTTGTCAACAAATCAGCATAATATTGGCCAGTTATCGTTTTTTTCCTTTTTGGAAACAATTAATAAATATCACACCTTTCGAATACCAACCCAGGAAACACACACATACATGATATATAACTATCAAGGATAAATCACAGCACAATGTTACATTCCACTGTTTCATAAAAGTTAAATCATAGATCTCTTTTTATATATATTTCGTATATCTTACTTTAAGAAACTTATCATTTATATATTTTTATATTAATTCTATAAAATTAAGTAATATTATTTATATAAGTTTGCAGTTATAATATTTTCATATTACAAAAGTAATAATATAGAAAGGTTTTCAAATTTATATAGTTTTTGTGTAATAACCACAACAAAAATACTATGTTTGAATAGAACGTAACATTTATATATTTATTATTACATAAATTTTATGAAACTAGTAATATCAACCACAGTTATATAAATTTCACATCATACAAGTAATATTTTGTACATGTTTTCGGAATTATACAGGTTCTGTGTGAAAGCTTTAACGTCAGTATTGTGAAAATAAAATAAATAAATAAATATATCATCACGGCATATTACCCATTTCTGGGTGTGCCAGTATCTACAACACATGTAGACATCGGTAATGATGACGATATATTTTACCGTGTGGGCGCTTACCAGGCGTCACCTCACGGGCACTCATAGCTGGTGTGGAGAGTGCACCACAGGGGTCACTTTTGTGCCATTTAAAATTGGAAATATTTGGCGTCTGTCGGGATCGAACCCGGTTCCCCCGGGTTCGCGACCAGACACTCAGGCACGCGGCCACGGGACCCCATTACAGAGTTGTGATTGACAGTATATCACATGCTCTATTAGTCTATTATTAGGTAGATTAATTTTCATTTATTTTACGGTGTAGGTACATATGTATGCATATGTATGTAGTAATATACTTTAATTCGTATTTTATTTGATAGTATTTTGCGTGAAGTAATTTTAAGTGGTACTCATTTCTTGTCATTTTACAATATAATATTTACTCGTAGCTAGCATTATATAATAAAATATTTATGGTAAATTATAATCTAAAATTTCAAATATAATACAAAAATTTACGATTTTAAATTTTAATTATTGTGTATACTATTGCTTTGCGCATGCGGGTGCTCCGCAGCGGGTTATAGCTATTGTTTGTGTTATGTGTATTCATTTGAATGTTTATAGTGAAAGGAAGAAGTTCAATAAGGTAAGTTATATAACATAATTTATTATATTGTATTAATAAGTAATATCTATGATAGCATCACAGTGTTTATTTTGTTCTGTGTCATATTGAGAATACAGTTTTTAGATTCGTTATGAGTAGGTGTATTTTCTAAAAGATAGAAACCTACTCTAAAATACCCACAAACTGGATAACAGCATATGGAACAAATATGAAATTAAAATTGATTGTTACTGTAGTAAGTGTAGGCAAAACAATATTTTATCGTATTATTTTCTAATAAAATTTATTTCTAAAGATTCTTCAGAGAAAGCATGGAAAAAGCAGAAGAGGCAGATTACACCACTTGTTCTGAAAGCCGTATAGTGAAAACATTATTCACAAACATACTCACCTGACACAAACGGTAGCGTTGAAGGTAGTATGTTTAATAACTTTCAGTACCATTTTCCTAATCCGAAATTTATTTTAGAATTCTCCACTTCACCACCGCCAAAATTCCCTACGACAAATACTAATAATTCAGTTTCAGCTGCAGTCCAAGATGATAATTGTAATTCAGTAATGAATGATTTTATTTTAGTTAAAACAGATAAGTTATTGTAATAATATACAGGTGTTAAAAAGAAGGGTAAAAAAATTGAGGTCATAAACATTTCGATGTACTGATTCTCAGTCAAGAAGAACTTCTCCAAAATTCTGACAATTACTTGTTATTATTTATTTAATCCTTGCAGTGTTCATTTTTAATGCGCCACTGCCGACAAATTTAATAATTAACAATAATGAATTATCTAATCACATAACTGACGTTGAATGGTTGACTAGAAAGATAAATTAATTCGTAATTATTTTTAATAAAAATTTCGTATCAGGCAGTGACACAAAAAATATTTTCCAAATTTTGGAAAAATTCTTTTTGATTTCGAATCAGCATATCGGAATGTATGTACCCACAATTTATTACCCTTATTTTTAACACCCTGTATATTACAATAACTTACCTACTTCAATGTTTTTCATTTATAAGGTGAATACCAATCACTATTTTATAAGAACGTATTTCTTGTTCATAATTGACTATTTGAACTTTTATCTCTAGCTTAAAATCTAGTACAGATGTTCATACAAGCTTATAAAAATGACTGATATAATATATATAGTTATGTGATACAGTTTCAGAAACAGGTAAAAAATAAATTTTATGTTTCAACTGCGGCCGTGAAATGTCAATTGTATCTTCGGTATACACTAATGTAGGACGAAGTCCTTTAGTAACTTTATCCTGCATATTATTGTTATAAAATATGTGACATCGATTTACAAACTGACTTAGTTTATGGCATTGCATAACCTATATTTATATTGTTTATCATTATTGTGTGAATTCTTTTGTAACTAAAGTATTTTTAAAATGTTACACACATCCTTTATTGAATTTGAATTTGTAAATGATGTCCTTTAGTAACTTTAACTATCCTGTACAAACCGTTGCTTATTTTCATTATTGTCATAAAATATGTGATATCGATCTACAAACTAACTTAGTTTCTGGCATTGCATAACCTATATTATTTATATTGTTTATCATTAATGTGCAAATTTTCTTGTATCTAAAATATTTTTAAAATGTTACATCCTTTATTATGTACATTGTTTATTTATTATATTGTATACTTTTTTGTGAATAAAGCATATTTCAAATGTTACACATTTTACAAAAACCCTTTTTACCCTTGTGGATGCAGTATGAACATTACTGGATTACATAATTTTAGTATAACATCGCATATTAATTCTTGATATAAAATTATATTACCTGCGTATAACGGAGTATAGCACAGTTATATAAAAAATAAATAAAATAAGTATCTCTGAACCTTTTACGTAAACATGACTGAAATATAAATGCCATTAGCACTAGATTATATTTATGTAACATAACGTATATAAGGTTTGTGGCGGACATCCCGTTGTACAAGTAAATAACATGTAACAAACAAATAATATTACAAGTCGTGTTAAAGTAACGGCTGTTACAAAACTGTAATGTAAATAATATATATCTGTGTTTCCTGGGAAAATACTGTGGGCATGACCCTACTGACCGAAAAAATGGTTTTTGCCTTCTTGGGACCACGTTCCTCAAGAGAAGTCCATTGTTTCGACTGCATTTTAGTTTCTGTTCTGACGTATAATGGTGTCTTACGTTTCATCTACTGTGACATATCGGCGGAAAAATTCCCTTAAATTAAGTGTGAAGATAACCGAACATTCTTCTGAATTTTTAATGCGAGCGCGCATTTGATCTGAATTAAGTAGCCGCGGCACCCATCTCGCGAATAGCTTTTTCATATGTAAACGTTCATGCAAAATATTGCATACCCGTTCGTTTGAAATGTTAACTTCATTAGCTATCTCACTTACTTTTAATCGACGTTAGTTAGTTACAGTAAATGACGGTCCCAGACGTTCTGCATCATCTGTGCTCATATGACCACTTTAAACAGCTGAAAACCACTTACAAATCATTCCATTGGACGCAATACATTCAGGATAGTATGTACGTAACATTTCCTGGGTTTCTTTAATTGTTTTTCTACATCAAAAATAATGTTTAATTAACACTCGAAATTCTTTTTACCTCTCGCTAAGAGAGGTATTGGTTTCATGCTAAAATTCGCATATCCAGATTTTATTGAATAAGCACGATTTAAGGTCCCTAGAATCCGATATAACATTTTTAAAATGATGTCTGTGTATGTGTGTGTGTGGATGTGTGTATGTATGTCTGGATGTTGTAGACACGATTCCTCAAAAACTATAAGACTTAAAAAATATTTAACTGCAGTTTCCTCAATCTGACATTCCTGGGAAGAGCTAAAAAGGTTCTGGTAACAATTGAATAACCGAAAGTAGTAGTTTCTTAGAAAAATTCTTCTAAATATAATTTTTTGGGAGTTTTTTTTATTAAATATTGAAGAACATAAAATTCTCCATCTAATACACTTAAAATTTTTATTATATCTTGCATAGATTTAGAGATAAAGACATTATAATTTATAGAGTACACTAATCGCAGAGGCTAAGGCACTAAGGAAACCAGTTGACAAATTCCAATGTTTATAACATGACACATGTCATTGTCAAATATCAACAGTTTTAGTGACATTCTGAATTCTGATAGCTTTTTCTGGAAAGTATATTTAATTTTTCTTATTGTTTTATTAATTAAATATTTGAAACTATAGGTAAAATTGTGGTAAAATGCATATATCCATCAGAAATACCGCCAATCTGGTTAATGAATTGGAACAATCTCTGACACTTAGAAACTTCCTCATATAATAAAAATATATATAATTAGAATTATATGTGTGCAGAAGACATGTTAAATACAATAAAAAAAACAATATTAGGGTAAAGTTCTGTAAGACGGTTCGAAAGCGAAGTGCAGTACAATACCAATACTTATATAGCCTAATATGGAAATGGCGAGAGGTCTTGTGCTGGCCACAACAGATTTTTTTCTCTATATTTACAGAACAACAAGAAACAGTTTTCTTTAGATTAGTATAAAACATAAACTATCTGTCAGATTTGTGTGAAATTTTAACAGTAGACATCAGAAACTTGGTGGAAGCCAGCAATATAATCATCGTAGTGAAAGTGTTGCCAACCTTTAAAAAGTCACTTTTCCGCCAAACCGCCCTCGTATTGATGGTGGCAGCTCTGTAATATGTAAAGTAAGTAAAATATAAAATCATATATTTTTGCTTTTCAATAAAACATGAATTTCTCTTTTTAAAATTCACTTTTGTACAATCCCAATCTCATTTTATATTCCCGTTCGAACCATCTAACGTTATTACATAATTTAAATATTTTATTTGAAATCGTCACTACATTGCACAAAAATCATCATTAAAAGCTCAGAAATCGATACTAAAGTAATCCATTATACGATAATTTCATGCAATTGAAGTTCTTTTTTATCACTCATGTGGTTTATTTTCCTCGGCCCTGAGGGCCTCGGCAAATAAATTCCGCAACAAATAGAACTTTAGTGTCTTGGTATATAAATAACTATTATTGCAATAGCACTCTGAAATGTAAATGGACGCAACAATAATTCATATATTATGTACGAGTATGTATGAACCTCGAAATATGCATTCTGCTTGTTTACGAACTTTTAGTTCCTTATTTCACTTTTCTTGTTGCCTTTGTTCATATGTATATGCAGTACAGTCGAATAACAATTGTACTACACATTGTATACTTACATTAAAATTTATGTTGTATTGCATGTATTTATATAGCACAAGCATACTGATTGTCAATAAAACCATCATAAGCATAATTTCACAATTGGATAAAAGAGATTAATGTTAAATAATAACATTCATTTTACATGAGCATCAATTCTGATAATTACACTAAACTAAATTATCATAAAAACGCGTACATCAAATTTTAATAATAATTTTTTACTTCCCGCTATCCTTGGTAAGAGGGTATAGGGATCGTGTTAAAAATCACATATCGAGATTTTAGTAAAGGGCCACGTCTTAAGGTCCCTAGAATCCAATTTTAACATTGTGTGTGTGTGTGTGTGTGTGTGTGTGTGTGTGTGAATTTTGTTGTCGCTCTAACTCAAATACTATCACTCAGAAAATTCTGAAGCATTGTATTTCTACTCTATTTTAATATGGAAAGAAACCATTAGATTTTGGTGTAAATCGGATAACCAGAAATGGCACTTTACCTGAAGCTCATAATGGGTTTTCTTCAAAAAATACCATTAAATGCCATTTTTTCGCATTTTATGTCATACGAAAATTAAAGATTATTGAATTTTCTACAGGAATACATTAATACTTTTTCTATATATTTTACAGATAAATTTAAAAATCATTTAAGATAAACACAATTCCTTTGTTACACAGTTCATATTTCAGATGAATGTAACTGACAGGTAAATATCACTGTCAAAAACATAATCACTTTAAATTAATGATAGTGACATTTTAAAAAGAAAATAGTAAATAAAGCAATAGTTATATGCAGTGGAACAGTTTGCAGCATTAGTAAATATGTAGGTATGTATTTAAATTAATAAAAATTAAATAGCAGGAGGTTTTGTGTTGGCCACATCAGATTTTTTTTTAAACATAACGGAATGATTTAACTTCAACTATTACTACGTTTCATATTAATAAATTCCTTCTAACGACAGAAGAATAATTTAATTAAATCATAAAAAAATCTGTTTAGGCCAACACAAACTTTCCGTGAATTCGATATATTTTGTACAATTCCCATATTAAGTTAAGTAACTATATACCCTGTATAATTGCAACACGTATACATTATTTTTTACAAATTCCATACCGCAAGTTCCTTTGAAAAGATTCTATATATCCAATAAAATTATAACACGAACGTACATTATGTAAACTGACACTTCCTTCTTCCTCAGCTTTTCCCTATTTTATTAGGGGTCGCTGTTTCTTACTCTTCTCTTCTACTCATTCTTGTCCAACAAATCTTCTTCACACAGTTCTTCCTCTCTCAAATCTTCTACTACACAGTCCCTCTATTTTCTCCTTGGCCTTCCTCGTACTCCATTGAAAGTTCTAATCTTGCGGCGAGGCTGCAATCGCAAGTCACTTGCGAGGGACACTCTGAACTTATATCACTTTCTGATACTATACTTTTCATCTTTAGTTTTGCACTTGACACTGACATCCCTCAATTAGAATTTTTTGAATATATCTGCTGTTTCCATAATTTTAGCAAATCTGACTGATTTTTGAAAGTTTTCCCTCGTCTATCTCTCTATCTATTGAATATGAAGGAAAATGTATAATCAAACCGTATAGAGAATAAGATATTCTTTCATATTGATAATCACATAAAATGTCGAAAAATGATATTTAACTGCGTTTTTTCAAGAAAAACTGTTAAGAACTTGAAATAAGGGAACTTTCAGTTGATCAGTTATACCCACACACACAGAGACATCATCGTAAAACTAGAAAAATTGTATTCTAGGGACCCTAAAACGTGCTTATTCATTAAAACTCAACATTGAATTTTTGAGGTTAAAGGTAAAAACACCTGTATTAATATTAACAATAAGTTTCGGGACGACTAATGTGGATAAAATTTTAAAAAAATGATAAAAATGAAGTAACCAAATGTAAAATTACTTACTGAAGTATTTATTAATGTTAATGTAATAACATGAGTTCGAAAATAATTAAAATAAATAGATATTGAAAATTGTAATGTTTACCAGAAATTACTATTTTCTTCGAACGTCATAAAAATGGCATCTTTTGTGACTTGATTCCCAAGGTAAAAGTTTCATTTCAACACCGCCGGAGTAGAAATAGCTAATTTCTACGCCGCCGGTGTAGAAATGAAGTGAATGAATATCCATTGCAACTATATAAAATGAGCTAATAAGAAGTACGTGTAAAATAGAAACCTGTCATATCGCCCCAAGTTGCATTATCCACTAGATAACCTAAAAATAAAGTTACTAAAAACATCCAACAGCTGTTAAATTTAAATTGATAACCTACAAATTGAAATACAAATATTTTATATTTAACGAAATAACATATTATAATGACGGTAAGAATAATTAGAATTAAAGTGATAAGAAAAGTTCATATTGTTTTTCAGCAATTCCTCGACATATCACATCATTGAGCAATATTGTTCAACTTCCATTCAATTAGACAACTTCAAGGGCCGTACATGGCAATACTTCAAATTCTGATATAATTGCACATAAGGAGAATCTAAAATTGCATATTTTTTATTTAAACGTCAAAACGTGAAAATTTTCACTTGAATGTTTGTAACAAAAAGTGAACAAATACGAAAGTATCCATAGCAACAGAGCAATTGAAATCAGCAAACGTCCTTCACGTAAAATATTTATAATTATTGTAACGTCAAGTTATAATTATTTTATTTAAATACGTATGTTTGAAGAAAAAATATGTGTCATTCGGGGTAAAAGTGTCATTGTGTGCCTAACATGTAATTGTCCGACTCACTATCCCTCGTCGTGCAAACTTACATGCTCGCCTCACAAAGAATCACTTTTACTCCTAATAACACAATATAATATTGCGTATAGTACTGCTACTGCCTTCTTTTTTAGGCCTGTAACTTTTGAATCCCTCGTATAGTATTGGATCTTCGGCACATAAAGCTGCTTTTCATATTGTAATATTAAACTTTAAATAGAATAGTATAAAACCGAGTATAAAACATTGTTATAGAACACTCTATACATCATAATAGAAATTAATGTAAGTTTTATAGAAACTTAATAATCTTTTGGTAGAGATATCTTCATTGTTCTTTGAAGTTAATTAAGGCTTTAATGATTACAGTATTTTGCAACTACAATAAAGTAACACAAAAAAATAAATTTAGCGTAAAATTTGCTTACCTACCTTTACAAAATTTGTTTGGAAAGTTAACGCAATTTTAAATACAATACCTACAGAGTTTCATCCGGAGCGCTCGTTTATGTTAGCAACAACTTCATCTTGTTCGCTTTTTGTGCAACGTAGTAACTTTGTAGACGAGAAACTGTTTTAAAATCAAGCTGCACTTGTATTGCAGAATGCTCAGCACTCTAGACACCAAGTGTGTCGTTTAGCTAAGGAATATGCTTCTCGCAACCAACCACTGAGCGACACTACAAGAACCACTTAGGGAAGAAATTTCTATGCAAGTACCACGACTAGCAAAGTATTATTAAACAACTTTTTATTTTACGCCTATTAAAAATATTCTGAATTTCTCAAGTTCTCTGCTACAAGAAAATACTGTAAATGAAAAATATATAATACGTTCAAAATACATACATTATTTAAATTAGTCATATTGTTATTTATTGTATTGACAGAAAAGGAACTTGTTTCCTCAGTATTTTTGATGATATAGGTTGTTTAAAGTTTTTTCTCTAAATTATGGCACAGTATGCGAAACTTTTAATATTAAGGACGAATGGTGTGTCATTTTGTTTTATGAGAAGAACGTTCAAACAAAATAGTCGACAATTGTGAAATGAGTTCTTTATATTATTGTTTTTATTTTGCGCCTTTTATGCTATTTTTAAATGAAAAATCGAAGTTTAAAAATATAAGAAAGTTGATGATACTAATGTGACGTTTGAAAATTTATTAGACGTTTAACGACATGACATAACCCTAAAACTGGATTCAAAGATTGCATAGAAAACATAGATAAAATAACATAGAAAAATATAGAATAATTCGTTTAATTTTTACCTCCTGCTATCCTTGGTAAGGGAGGTATAGGGATCGTGTTAAAAATCACATATCGAGATTTTAGTAAATGACCACGTTTTAAGGTGCCTAGACATTTTCACGATGATGTCTGTATGTGTGTATGTGTGTGTGTGTATGTATGTGTGTGTGTATGTGTAGGGATTTTGTCTTCGCTCTAACTCAAATACTATTATTCAGAAAATTCTGAAACCTTGTGTTTATACCCTATTCTAATATGAAAAGAAGCTATTAGATTTTGATGTAAATCGAATAACCGGAAATGGCACTTTACCAGAAGCTCATAATGGTTTTTCTTCAAAAAATACCATTAAATGCCATTTTTTCGCATTTTGTCGTTATGAAAATTAAAGATTATTGAATTTTCTACAGGAATACATTAATACTTTTTCTATATATTTTACAGATAAATTTAAAAAAAAAATTTTTACAAGTCCTGACGCCTAGAAAAACACAATTCCTGTGTAACAAATTTCAAATGAATGTAACTGACAGTAAATGTCACTGTCAAAAAACTAAACACTTCAAATTAATAATAGTGACATTTTAAAAAGAAAATAGTAAATAAAGCAATAGTTTTATGCAATGGAACAGTTTGTAGCGTTAGTAAATCCGTAGGTATGTATTTAAATTAATAAAAATTAAATAGCGGGAGGTTTTGTGTTGGCCACATAAGATTTTTTTTTTCAGTTTTTCTTGATTAAATGAAATATTTTAGAAAACATATCGTGCAGTGTCATTAGAACGACAAAATGTTTGTAATCTTAATAAAAAGTGCGATAATTTACGTTAGTTATTATTTATATAAAATGTTACTGACGTTAATAATGCGTCAATTTTTGTTTTCATATTAAGTAGGAGCCAAAAAAAAAACCATGTCATGTTCACTATGCAATTTCAGTATAAACTAATATAAATCATGTATTTAACTCAATAATTCTAGCGAAATCCTCATGAATATAATATTTTATACACTTCACCTGTCGTTAATTCAATTAAACGAGTATCTAAGCTTCTTAACTTTTAATAATTGATTACATCTATGAGAATATTGATTACAATAATAAAAACATAATTTTTTCACAAAAAAATATATATATAAAAAAAATTATGTTATTTTCATTTATTAACATACAGTCAAAATTCATATGAAATATATCTTTTGTAAAAATCCGTAGACTTGGGAGAGTCTATTCTATATTACAGCATACAGAAAGCAAATTTATTTAAAAATGCAAAATTTGAATATACGTAATGTTTCATATCTGTTTGAAATCAGTGTTTATATTTCCCGTTTCACTTATGAAAAATGTGTAGCCTTATACAACAATTAACAAAGTAAAAAATCCCTTAATTTTTCATCCAAGATGAAATTAGTTATTTTTTCACTGGTATGACAAAATTAGTAGAATTTGTGTTAATTATAAACGTAATTCATATACTCACAATAATTAATTAGAGACAGCTTTTCCGCTTATGTTTTCTTTTTTTAATTAGGAAGGAAGCATCTGGGTCACAGTTAAATATAACTTGCGTTAATTTAATTTATTTCTTTAAACTTGTCAGTGTGCATTTTCGTTCATGCGCTACGGAAAAGAATTTTTTTAAACAAGTTTAAAAACTTATTCAAGTTTGTTTTAATTAGTCAGAGACAAATGTTTGTTGTGCATTCTGCAATATTTAAATATTTAACATGATCTTTTACATTTTTTGTTAATTAAGAAATAATCTACCATCAAATCAACACTAACCTTGATGATACTGTTTCGCATTTTAATGACACTGACTTCGGAACCCTAGTATTAAGTATTAAATTTGTTTTAATCGTCTTATACCCAGTTGCACCACACTTACAATTTAAACTTGGTGTTATCAGTTTGTATATAACGTTTTATTCAGTTAAGGCCGGTTGTATTTTGCACAAATATTTAATTGGGCATTGAACATAAATTAAAATCAAGGTTTTTATACGTATAAAATAATTGTATGTGTTGATTTAAATTTAATTATTATTTAATTCCCAATTAAAATATTGGTGCAACCGGCCATTACGCGGGTCTAGAATAACAAGTTTCTAACTGCAAATTTTTGGAAAAAGGGGTTTTTGCATAATTAGGTTAAATTTGCCATATTCTACCTTTTTCTGATTTTTTTTTTTCGAGGTAGTACGGAAACAATTGAATCAAACGTGTAATGACGAAGTTCTATCTGCAACCACAGTACAGATAGAACAATATTAAAATTAAACAAATTTTTTTGACAAAGAGTTTTTAAATTTGTTTTATTACTATTACTAATAACAAAGTAAGGAATAATCAGCTGCGAAAAATCATATCCGTTAGGTGCCGTCCATTTTTGTCGAAACAATCTTGTAAACGAATGGCGAAATTGTCCATACTCTAGCGACCCGTTTAAAGGAAAGTGTTGTAAATACACATACAATGTGCTACAGACCAAAGCACCATTTTACTGAAATGACATCTGTCATTGTCGTTTACGTCATTTATATTGATAATTTATTTTTAGGTTAGGTTGGCAATAACTTATAATAGATGATTAATAATAATAATAATAATAATAATAATAATAATAATAATAATAAAATAATATATAGAAAATACACACTTCAGCTTGTCTCAACTCTTTGACATACATATGTACTTCCATGTACTTGTTGCACTATATACCATTCTATCACTAGCAAAACCTGTTACAATACGTGCCGTATATTTATGCGGCAATAAATATGTTTACGGGTAATTACTACTCGTATATATGCCGAGGCAAGAACTACGAGATAAACATAACATATTAATGCTGATATATTCGTCCTGATAACTGAGTTTGTATACCTTGTTAATTCGATCGTAATGAATTTAAATAAAAGACATACCTATTAATATAAATTATAGACAAGCAAGACAGCGATCATAGAATAGTTGTCAGCTGTAGGTACACTGTAAAAAATAATAGCGATTTTGTCGAAAAGTTATAGTAATTTTTTACTATAGTATACCTATATGCAATAACAAATTTTACATAAACTATGTAGACTTACATTTACATAGCAAATAATTCTATAAATTTGCTAATTCACCCTTACAAATATAAAAAAATTACTAGAACTGCTATGTAATATTCATATTACAATAAATATATGAAATTTTACAGTGATATGTTAATATTTCTATAACAATTTTGTCAAATTTTGTAAGAACTATGTAAAAACTCAATTCTTTTTATTTTAGTTTCTATTTTTACAGGAGCTATGGACAAATTCTAAATTTATTATAGTAAATTTAAAATACTATATGTATTTATTACAAGTTTAGAGATAATTACTACAAATATTTCAGTTTTTACAATGATATATTTATATTTCTATGACAATTTTGTCAAATTTTATAAGTACTATGTAAAAACTCAATGTTTTTATTCTAGTATGTATTTTTACATGAAATAGGAGTAAATATAAAATACTGTATATTATTTATTACAAATTTAGAGTTAATTACTAATATTATAGATTTACATGATTTTAGGTAGGCTTAGCGGGATTAGACTTGGGCAGAGTAGAAAATTAGGCTCTAGGCCCATGGAAAATAAAACATACACATGATCTATTACTACTTGAAATTTATTTAAAAAATAATGAAAAATATGTACTTTTACTAAATTATGTTTTAAAAAAATTATGTTTATTATTAATATGTAAATTTACTTAATGCATGTATTAAAATTTACGTTTATGTAATTTTAAAAATGGTAGACAAAATTACATTTAACTGTAAATTTATTATAATTCACTTAGGCAATTTGGACGCCAATAACAATAATAGTAATTTTACAGAGAATTTTTTTACAGTGTATCTTATATTTATTTGATATTGTATATTGTTTTTTTTTTAATTTGATATCTAATAACAAACTTAACCCTTAACTAATGTAGGGTTTAAATTAACATTTTAAATACGCTCCACATTTTATAGTCAAGTAATACGAATAGGTACTTTTTATGTACTTTTTTCTTTTAATAAATAAAGAATTACGAAAGACCTCTCATAGACCTCAGCCTGCCACTTGGTGTTTCTTTACTATGTACCTTAGCCACCGTCAGAGCATATAGCTCAATGGAACCAGGGTTGTCCAGGCAACTCTTCGGATATTAAAAAAATACTACACGTTTGCAGCCACAAATATATAATGGAAATGTTATCATACGAGTATATACCATGCATATCAAATACACACACAGTGTATAAGTACATCAGTCAAGTATCTGGTGTTTCGCACGCGATCACTATACCTGTACAATAATTAGAATGATTATGAGCTAAACTATTCACCTTTAATTACTGCAAACTGCTCGTCTTTCTTATTAAGACTGTAAGATTCACTTTTCGGCTGCGTGCAGCTGTTTTCGAATGCAATCAGAAAGCACTTGACTTTCCAAAATATGAACACATTCCTAGAAAAATAAACAACGCTCTATGATCCAACCTTTGGAGGCTGGATGACTGGGTCACTTGTGTTGTGACCAGTGTGCTATGCAGATGTGTGTGAGTGTCAATAAGACGAGCAGTTTTCTGTAATGGCAGGTGAGTGATTATGCTCACAGTCATTCTAATTATTGTACAGGTATGATGATCAGGTGCAAATCAACAGATGCTTGATTGATATGCTTATACACTGTTTGTGTATTTGATATGCATGCTATATGTGAAGTATACAGTTGTATTATTTCTTTGTGGTCACAACGTGTAATATTTCCTTATCCTGGGACAACCCTGGGACCATGGAGTCGTGTTCTCCACGGTGGCTTGAGTACCTAGTGGTGAAACAACGATAAGTGGGAGGCTGAGCTTCACTAGAGGTCTGGGACCTGGTGCTCTTAAGCTAAGCTCTCATACATGTCTGGGACATGTGAAGGTGGCTAGAGTACCTAGTGTTAAAACACCGTTAAGTGAAAGGCTGAGATCCATGATAGGTCTGGGACCTACTTATGGCCGTAAGCTAAGCTCTCGCAATAGGTCTGGGACGGACCTAATACCTTTCCCCCCTTCTGTCCATATTATTAGATGATAATGCAAGCCTGTAATTGTAATTGTTGTGATTAGAATGACAATGTGTATTTATAACACCTAGGGAAACGCGCCCTAGAGGAGCTGTCCGATGCTGACGAGCTCGTGTGCGTGTGAAGAAGAGGACGCCAATAACAGGTCAAAAGAAATGTGAAATGTATATTATATTAATGCATGTATTATCGCCCACATATTTCCGACAATACAACCCAACTCTACATGCAATGAGCTTTAATAGTTCTGACTATCAAGGAAAGAAAAAATTATAGTATAATACAGTATGTTTATATCATATCTCTGCTCTATATTCAAGTTAAATAATAATTGAGAAAAATGAAGTAATTAGAAAACAACAACTATACTACTACACTACACCTACACCTTTTCTTATAACTTTTAACACTTACATCATACACATCCGCATACAACACTGGTCACAACAAAACTAACCCTCCAAGAGTCAGGGGTATAATTGTGTTTATGTTATAGAAAGTCAAGTGTTTTTATTTGCATTCTAAACCAATGGCGCGCAACCGAGAAGTGAATCTTACATATACCCAACATTTACAAATACTCCTATTTGTTATTCTATTGTGACAAATATATTCGTTAGGTAAGAGAAGTATTTACTCTACACTTGAGAACAGAGAATAAATGTTTCAGTTGAAAGGACATCGGATCGAAATGTTCGCATTGCGAATGCAAAGAGTTCCGTTTGCAACAAATAGTCCCGCATTTCCAGGTGTAAATATACCAAATGCGCGAATCACTCACGTACTACTAGATGCACGTACATTGGAAGTAAGGGAACAAATAAGCACACGTTGTCTGGTTACAAAGGTGGATGTAAGCGCTGCGAAAACAATAAACAGATCAGGCGTGCCTTGGCGAGTAAACAAGCGAATGAAGCCATCGGGCTGATCGCAATATTCTTCTCCTGCCGGCCTGCTCTCCCATTACACTTGATGTCTGGCTGCATTAATCACTCGCTCGTTCGCCGCTGCGCCATCGATTCGCCATTAAGCCGTGTTTGCTGCTTTTTGCTCCGTAATTTTTTAACAGCTGCGCTAAATTACAACAGATTATTGTGTATAATTGTTTATCTACCATTTATCGTTTTCTCTTATTTCTAATACTAATCTATGGTAATTTTTATTTATTATTTGCATTACCGAATGATTTAATGAAAAAACGATAAATATTATAACTCCCTACTCATTTATTACGTGCCTGGGTATATTTATAAATACAAATTAATAACATAAAGCCTAAAAGATACTGTAAATCATGTATATAATATCCTAAATCTCATTTCTGTTACAAACAATATATTTTTAATTGTTTTCAAATAATATAATTACATTTTTTAACTTTTCAACATTAATCCACTTTGAATATTTGTTTTAAGTAGTTTTTGTTACTGAATTTGTTGTTTTAGTTTGTTAAGTTGTATAACACTGTCACACGTTGTTAATTTTCACATAGGCACCTATAATATTTGTATAAAAATTATTTCTAATATTTCTCAATTTTCTTATTATTCTTATTTTTTTCCTAATACATCGTTGAAAAGAGGCAAAAATAGCGGTTTCTATTTTAGTAAAATAATGGGGTATGTGACCATAATCGAATTTCAATATATAAGTCATAATATATAAAAACAAACCTCTATTGCTTCTTATTATAATAATATAAACTAAACATTAGTTTGTAATAATATTGTTATTAGCAATTTAATGTTTCGGAGAAGGGATCTGTGACGTCAGTAGGGTAGAATGGTAGAAGAAGACAGTTAGACCACGATTTAAAATATACTGGTTGTGCCACTCTGCACAAAACGAGGGTCCAAAGCGATAAGTATTTCCTCGTTTTTTCCGCTAGAGGCGCAACGTGAGAACGACCCAACTGACACCTGTCATTTGCACGTCATTTTGAAAATATTACATGTTATATCTTATAGAAAGGTAAATAAAACAGGTTTTGAAGTACATATTCGTATTATATGTAATGTAATATAAATATTTTGTTGCAAGGTATTGCAATTAATGCAAAATGAAAAGAAAATTAAATAGAAAATGTTTCATTCCTGGATGTGAAACCGGTTACAAGAAATCCACTGAAAAAGAATCTGTTTGCTGCTCCACTCGATATATCACTTTTTAAAAAATGGCAATGTGCAATTAGTAGAGATGATCGTGAATTAAGATTGAATGATGTTTGCCGAAAACATTTTCGGGAAGAAGATATTATTAGCGAATGGAAATCTGGAAGCGTACGGTTCTATCAATTTATTTAGTTTTTCAAATTTTAAATTCTAACAATGTATTGATTCAGGCTTCCATTAAATATATAAATTTATATTAAAAATAAATTCATTATGCATTTCATTTTTTATATTTTATGTAAAAATAGTTTGCTGTGGTAGGGTCGTTCTCACGTAGCGCATCTAGCGGATTATTTAAGGAAACACGTATTAAGCGGACCATCAGAAACAATGAAAAACATGACAAGTGGCATAACCAGTATATTTTAAATCGTGAGTTAGACTGAGATAGATATGTTGTGATAGGTTATGGAATGGCGAACGTGACAGCTGCTGTCACTTTCGCCTACCACAATATACCTATCTCAGTCTAACTGTCTTCTTCTATCATTCTATCCTACTGACGTTACAGAACAGATCCCTTCTCCAAAGTTTTAATAATTATTTTCTAGTAAACTACGAATAATTAATCAATTTTAAAAAATACGGGTATTTTACTTTTTGGTCTAGTATCATATATGTAAAAATCAAAATTTAGTCACATACCCCATTATAGCTTGCCAATTGAAAAATTAAAGTTGATATTCATATCTTGTAAACTTGACTTTATAAAAAAATTCTACATCTGTCAAATAGCATATTTAAATATATTAGTATGAATGAATATCTAATGCCCGGTTTCTCCACAGCAACTTAAGTTGTTGATTATTAAAGTGCTACTTAATTGTAAGTAGGCCTTATATCCCAAATGCGTTGCACCAGCAAATTTGAATGCGAACTTAACTTATGTCACAAATTACACTGGCAACAGTGTAATGCTGCTCTATGATTGGTCAATTTGAAATTTAGCGATTCAAAATAAAATACCGTCTGTCAAACGTCAAAGCTATCATTGTGTTTATCAGGGTTTATGTTTGTATTCATTCAATAATATTCGATATGGATTTACAGGATTTTCTTAATTTGACGACGTTAACGTCGTGGATACTGTAAGGAAGTCGATATTGTCGAAAATAGTAGAACTCCGCGACAAATATGTTACAGAATTGATTTGTTCCAAATATACTATATTTATTTTTAATATTTTTATGTGGACCACCGCCAGTTCTATAAACGGAAGCCCTTTTCTTCGATGTCGTCTTCCTTGCATCAGTCTTCATATTTGCACACATTTTATTGCCAATGTTGCGGCAATTAATTTCCAGGTGTTATTTTTTGAATATTGGACATAGACACCGCAATGATTTTTTTATTTTCAATATTCTCTTTAAATCTTTGTTTCTACAATCTCACAGAGCAATTTTCTTCTTTTTTGCTATAATTTATTCTTTTCTTTTTAATATCATTCAATTTTCACGCCGTAACAAACCAACATGGAACAAATTTACCGCCGATATGTCAACTGACATATGACACATAACCACATAAGCCACCGTTTTTTTCGACTTACATTTCATTTAAGTGCTACTTATGTCTCACATTTTGACATTTTTGTGTGGTGCAACAGTTTAAGGTGTAACTTAGGAATAAGCAACGACTTAAGTTGCTCTGGAGAAACCGGGCATAATTGTCTACACGGTTTGATTATACATTTTCTTTATATTCAATAGATTTGTGCTATTTTTTGCTTCCTAATTACTGTCGCATGTTTATCATCTTTGATTCATTCAAATTGGAAAATAAATAACAGTTTCTGTAAAGCTTTGAGTAAAAGAAACAAGAAAAATTAAGAGGCGAATGGGAATTATACTCGTGAAGCTCTTGAAAATAGAGGGTAGTGTACCAAAAATTATTTATAAAAGAATGATTGGTAGATATAAAGAAATTGCGCACGGTAATTTTACGATAAAATTTTGATGTATGCAATTTCGATGAGGGCGGGCTCCGAATGAAGATAATTCAAAGTGTGTGAATAAAAGTAAACAACAGGTTTAAGAATTGATTTTAATATAACAAAGGCTTTAAGTATTAGTGATTACACATGAAGTGGCGATGTCAAGATCAATACAATATTATCATTGATTATCAATGATATGGGTATATTTTTAATCAATGATATTATTTTACAATATTTTTTTTCCTTCTTGATTAGGTAGTTAACATTCTAAATATAAATCGCCTTTGTGTAATATGCAGATTATTATTTACGCTCAATAATTTCGCAATTATAACTTTTCTTTACGTTCAATTAGAAATTAATTACCGTCAAACAAAATTTGAAAGCGTGGTCGTGATTCAAATGGAGAATATAAAATAACCATTCAGATACAATGCAGTAAAATATTAATTTTCCTGTATTTTGAGAATTAATTACAATTTAATTATTTTTAGGACCTATTCAATAATGTATTGAACTGTATTTGCTCGAAGATAGAGTATCATCTTTTCAGTCGATGGTATTACTGTATTCAATGATATTTGTGTTTGGGGAGACTATGAAAGAAGAGAAAAGCACTTGACGCGTATTGATTTCCCGGAAATGTAGAAACAGATGTAATTGCTTTACTGTCAGAAGTTGATAAGTGGCTTGGTGATCTGATATTGCGGAAAATACTAAAATTCTATTCGTCATGTCAATAATCATCATATAATTGCAATATTGCTACAAATACACTCACACAAATAAAAGTCGTTCTATTTGTTAGATGTGCGGGATATTTCCAATTTCGAAATAGTATATTGAAAGACAAGTACTAAAGTGACCCTTATTGCAATACAAGTAGTACAGTTTGCGTAATCGAGCCGTAGGCAATGGACATTGTATTGTACCTAATATGTGTTCTTCATGTTATTTTTACTATTTCACATGTTACTGGATGTAAGATAGTTATTGGACGAACCAACTTTTTCATATTATATGGAGGATTCTAGTTGCCTTAGCATACCTAAAGATAGTTAGATGGCTAGTGATCAAATATTCTCAAAATATGTTTTAATAAAATTTTACATAAAGTAAAACAGAGCAATGAAAACAATTTTATTAACTTAAAACAAAAGAAAAGTGAGGATATCTCACTCAATAAAGTTGGAATGCTTTAACAGAATTTCTTAGACATAATTATTATTATAAAAAATCTGTTGTGTCCAGCACATGACCTCCCGCCAATTCCATGTTTAAAATAGCAATGAGCTTTAAGTAAAGTATCACTTCCGATTGATTGTTTGTAAACAAAATCTACTTTGTTCCAATAAATAGAAAAGTTTGTAATACGAAATTTTGAATTATATTTTATTATGTTTTTCCTGAAAAATCTGTGAGCAAATACCAACTTTGCGAAGTTTTGGATCATTAATATATTTTAAAGAAAAATCGTCACACACATTATTGTCAAAATCAGCACCAACTTCCTTATGCTCTAAAACGCAATCTGTGTAAATTCTTAGCCGTACATGATCCATTTCGTAAATGTGTAGTTGCAAACTATTATTTGACACTTTGAAATCACGTTTTTATTGAGAGCTGTTTTATATATAATGCTGCAAACATCAAACTTAAATCGAATTATCCTGTATCTAATATTTATGTATGATGGAAAATATATCATTTTTACAAACCTTAATTTCATTACAATTCTTCTACACGGTTTCATTATTAATTTTAATGTAATCGCTTCGTGACAGTGACATTTATTTAAATATGTCAAATTTGTTATTAAAATATTGTTTTTGTTTGACGCAGAGGCAAAGTGATGTACAAAAATAAATTATTTTATAATTCAATATTTAAAGTTATTTCGAGTTATTTACTAAATGCTTATCGTAGAATTGAAGATTGTGCCATTATATTTAATTTGTATTGGTAAAAGTTGCTAAAAAATTATATTCAATGATTTTTTTACAAGAAAAACTGTTAAAAGCTTATATAAATGATACTTCCGGTCGTCATTTTGAAATGATTGAAGTAAAACTATATTTTGGTATATTGTTGTGAAGCTAACTTAAGTACATTCTGAGAAAAAATATAATACCGATTCTCTATGCAAGATTTAAAGTTTCTATGTGTAGACACATATCGTGAATATATTTTAACGTGAAACATTGGATTTGCCATATCCATGGTTATGACTTGACATTTGATTGACAGCAATGTATTTACCTGTCCCATTTATATTTATTTAGAATTAGTAAATAGAAATCCTATTAGATTAGAGTTTTCAAATTGACAAACAAATTGTTAGCTGAATTGAATTCATTTGAGATTGAAAAGGAATTTAATATTTCTTCTAAGAGACTGAATGCGTCTTCAGTTACATTGAAGCAAGATATATGATACCACTTCTGACAAACGCCATCACAGCCCACTAGGGGATCACGTTTTTTAAGACGGCACTTGCCATAATCATATGACATGATGATTGGTTATAAGTTATTATTATTAAGTAATTAAGTATTAAATTACTGAAACTGATGATGGCGAAAGATTCATCCCTGAAACGCTCAACTAACTGATGATGCATGACTTGTTTTACGAATATATTACTATAAACAAATGATTCCTAAAGCCGAATATTTTAAAACTTCAGGATCCTAAACATAACCTCAAAACAATACTTACAAAATCTAAAATATAGTTTAGGTTCATTTTTACACTACAAATGTGCTACAAACAATGTACCTGGAGTTAGCTAAGCTACCAACTTAGTTATTTAATTATATATAAGTAACAACTTTATTCTAAAAATAGCTATTTTACGCAGGTGGATATTAGCAGACTCAGCTGGCTAACTAGTCCAGTCAATGGAGATCAAAAAAGACCTTTGCCTTGCAAAAGGTGGGGAAAAACCGATTTTAACCTATGTTGTTTAGGTCGATACGGAGATGAAAAATTCAAATTAATGACCTTGGGGAGGCTCGGTGTGAACAGCCATCTTGGATCAAAGGTTAAAAATTAGGTTTTCGCTATTATCTCAAAAACAGTGGCCCATATCAAAATTTTACAAGAATACAAAATAAGCTCGTTATTTTTTGTACAAAAAGAGTTCGTGTATTTTTTACCTAGGATGAACTCTCAAAGAGTTATGTTTAAAAATAAGTAACCAGAACAACAATAACAATTTATAAAAGAACATTTAATCAGTCAAAATATACACAATATTAAGTTTTTAATACTTAGTCTAATAGATTTTGTTATTTGTAACAGTTTACATTTGTCGTGGCATCAGAAGAAGTAAATTATCAATGATTTTTAATAAATTTTTGTCAACTCTTTTCCACAAATTCATTAACCACTCGCTTAAAGATACGGTACTTCGGTTTAAAATTTTTAATTAATTAGTTAAAAGTTTTTGCTCCGATGATCGGTTACCGAATTATTAACTATTTAAACTTGTACGATATTTCACTAAAATTTGTTACATCTGCAAATCGGCATAGTTTTCATTTTTTCTTCTGAAATTTGGACACGATTAAAGATAAACATTATTGTGCATCTAATACGTGTCGAAATTTCAGAAGAAAAAATGAAAACTAAGCCGATTTGCAGATGTTTCAAATTTTAGAGAAATTTCTTATAAGTTTAAATTGTTAATAATTCGTTAAACGCTCATAGGAGCAAAATTCGTTTAACTTGACATGAAGGAGAATTCCATGATGAATTAAAATTTTTAAACCGGGGTACCGTATCTTTAACCGGGTCAGAGTGGTTGATGAATTTGGGGGAAAGAGTTGACAAAAACTAGTTAAAAATCTTATAATTAATTGAGTATACGTGAAGATATATAATTTAAATTAAATATAATAACAAACCTTTCTTCACAAATTATATTTTATTATCAATATGTACATTTCAATTGCAATGCAATCATCGTCAGTTGTACTACAATAATATAATATATATAATATTATATTATTGTAGTACAACTGACGATGATTGCATTGCAATTGAAATGTACATATTGATAATAAAATATAATTTGTGAAGAAAGGTTTGTTATTATATTTAATTTAGTTAAAAATCATTGATAATTTACTTCTTTTGATGTCACGACAAATGTAAACTGTTACAAATAACAAAATCTATTAGACTAACTATTAAAAACTTAATATTGTGTATATTTTGAGTGATTAAATGTTCTTTCATAAATTGTTGTTCTGGTTACCTATTTTTGAACATAACTCTTTCAGAGTTCATCCTAGGTAAAAAATGCAAGAACCCTTTTTATACAAAAAGTAATGGGCTTTAATTTTGTATTCTTGTAAAATTTTGATACGGGCCACTGTTTTTGAGATAATAGCAAAAACTCATTTTTTGCACCTTTGATTCAAGATGGCGGCCCACGCCGAGCCTCCCCAAGGTCACAAATTTGAATTTTTCATCCCTGTCTCGACCCAAACAACATATGCTAAAATCGTTTTTTCCCCACCTTTTGTAGGGTAAAAACCTCTATTGACTGGAGTAAACATCTTGCAAGCTAAACTTTCCGCTTTTAGATAAAATACGTCTTTACTCACCATAAATAACTATGTATGTAATACATTAGTATTTATTGTATAAGAGAGCCATAATAAATACATTATGCACACATTTACGTTTTTCAGTTTTAGGATGATTATTCCTTTGTATAGAAATGAAATATGGAAGCAAAATTCAAGAGTGAAATGAACTTGCAAATAAAAACTAATGGCTGGAGTTTAATGAAATATTTTGTGGAACTATAAAAATGTAAAACGTATTTCACAAAACGGAATGAAAGCAGCGGCACTTGGTCTGGAACAAGACTTTATTGCTTCAATTCGCAGGCAAGAGAAACCAGCTCCCAGCTGAGCTGGGGATAAGGTGTTAATAATTCTGCGTACAAGTCGGAATGTAATACTTTTTCTAGTTCTCGCCCACGAAAATTTATTACACTGAAAAAACTACGTAAACAACGATTCAATTTTCTCCACAACGACATAGTCTATAACTTTTACATTACGATTTATTTTGATGAAGCCCAACATTAATTTCTAAGATTCATTTCCAGCAACAGAATGAAATAAACACCTTTTCCTCGGGGAGAATACATAATTTTAATTCCAGGAATCAATAATATGATTTTCATCTGTGAGCGAACCACTGATCTCTAAACATACCTGGATCGCGTATCCCATGTTAAGTTCTTGTGACTAATTGAACGTCGCCATATTTGAAAAAAATGTAGTCTGTCGGCCCATTTTCGGCGGGATATTCAAATTACTATTTGATAGATTTTAATTATATATATATATATATATTCAGCAGGAAAGTAAGATATATAAAAAATACGATATTTTTTTAATAATATTGCAAATATAATTTAATTAAAAATGATGAAAACATATGGGCACTTGTATGTATATTATTTTTTAAAGAAAACCAACACTTGAATTATAGTTTCTTTGTATAACATGGCAAATTATAAATGCAAAAATAATGATATACTTACATGTGAAATGATCATTGTTTTTCATCATTTTTCTTTATATAACACGACACACAAGCAGACTTATAAATGCCAAAAATTGTGGGTGCACTTCCAGGAAGTAAAACTTCTTCAGAATTGACTTTCTTCAAAAATCCGTTGAGAAATGTTCAGCACATAATCTCATTGACGCAGTTGGCTTAAAATGCAATCCAAGATTCATGTTTTTTACCCATTGATCTAATAAATCACAATTCTTTAATGGAAACCTATAATATAGTCCCAACGACGATTAGAAATAATTGTTATTAAAGTATAAATTCACATTTGTACAAAAGAAAAAAGTTAATGTTACTATGTCTACTTTAACCTTATTATAGATATTACATGTAATTCCTTTACAAGATGTCAATAATATATTTGATAATTAACCTACTTATGAAAACTAGCGTTCTTTTGTTTCTTTTTGCCATAATATACACATTTTAATACCATTTGGTGAACAGCTGAGCAGACTACAACACACCGTCAGGCCGAGAGACTACACTTTTTTCCAATATGGCGTCTTTCAGATAATCACAAAACGCCCTATCTCCATCCTATCTCATATGCAATCCAGTCATGTATAGAGATCAGTGGGGCGAACATACAGGGTCAAGATCGTGTATACCCTAGAGAAATCCAAGATACTCGATAATAATTCATTCCGGTGCACAGAATGTCTCAATTTGATTCTGCTGATTATCCTAGTTCTATTCTATCCAAACAAACAACGAAGTAAATTTCTTATTTTTAAAAGTTATTTACAAATATAGAGGACCGAAAGAATAAGATTACGCCTGCGGACGATATTTGAAGCCAGACGTGAAACGGAGGGCCTATATTCGATTAAGAGCGTAATTTTCTTTTCGGTCTGATTTACAACATTATAAGCACAAGTGAGACAAAATGAACTATTATCGGTTTCAAAAGTAAAGTCCGCTGAGTTTAGAACATAATAACTTCTACAAAATTAAACAAAAAAAAAAAAAAAAAAAATCGCGGTTTGCACGATAATAGAGATGCATTCGGGCCGGGCCGGGCCGGGCTTTTAGGTTTGGATCGACTCGGCCCGAAAATAAAAATTACCGGCCCGACTCGAAGATCGACTCGACAAAAAAATTAACTAGCCCGGCTCGAAAATTGACTCGAAATCGGGCCGGGCCGGACCAAAGCTCGAAATTGGGTGCATCTGGCATTCCTAATGTTGATTTTTATGTTAAGACGAAATGTATAACTTTTTTCATGTCAAACTTATAAAAAAAACCCTACATTTTTATAACTTTCAACATTAGTTAACATAAGTAGTCAAAAAAGAGACCCTTCTAGAGTAAGTTTGTTATAAAAATTACAGACCTACGAGTATTTAACACTTTGTTTACCAAAGAATTTAAACAACTTTTTCACAAATCTTATATAAAAAAATTTTTTTTTATCTAACTTTGTTTCTGCTCAAAAATAGGACAAGAAATCATTATAGTAGGAACAAAAATCACTGTTATTTAAGTATACGAGTAATAACAATAATAATAGCAACATCACAATATAATTATTATGCTTTAATGAATAACCTTGAATTCTTGAAGTGAAATAATACATTTTTATGTATTTAATATGTGAAGTGTGTTATTAAAGCATTTTGATCCTTTTTAACTTCTTCCATTTTCATTCAAATATAAAGGAAACTGTGCATTTGATTGAACTATAAGATTTTTCGGGCCGGCCCGAAAAGCTCGAATTTTCGGGCCGGGCCAAAATCAAAAGTCCGACTCGCCTCGATTTTTGAAAATGATTAGCCCGATTCGGCCCGATAAAAAATATCTTCTGCCCGGCTCGATGATCGACTCGAAATCGAGGCGGGCTTCGGGCCGGGCCGGGCCAAAGCTCGAAATCGAGTGCCTCTCTACACGATAATATTCCATGATTATTTCTATTTTACAAGAAGAGAAATATATATTTTTTGTTTTACCATTTAAATATCATAGTGTGAAATGTAAAAAATGAGACCCATTTTTATTGAAATTTTGAGTTACATTAATTTGAAACTAATGTAATTCTTATATCGTCAAATGTATGTATTTCAAAATTTAATATGTGTTAATATGTACCATTATCTATAATTTGAGGTACAACAGAAAATATATAATTATTGAAATTTGTTATAAATAACGAAAAACTTAACAATGGCGAACTTTACATACCAAAGAAATATCAAAAAAAAAAAATAATGTGTTCGGATTGTATGATTATTGCAATGAAAGAAAAACGTAAAGATAATTACATATAGCAACTCAATAACATGCAATTAATTGTTAAAACCGAGGAAGTTGCAACTTCTTCAATTTCTTAAAGAATAATATTAATCGAGATACTCTTCTGTCACTTTTTATTTCATTCATAAAAAACAAAAAATTAAACATACTTCAAATTATAGTTTTTTAAAAACTAAAAGTTTAAAATGGAGACTACATTGTTTTGAACGGATGATTTCTTTTATTGAATAATTTCTAATTAATTCAGGATAGAATATGTTCTAACGAGGAAAACATAGAAATTACCTGCTCCCAATTATTTACATTTTATTTTTACCTCCCGCTACCCTTGGTAAGGGAGGTATAGGGATCGTGCTAAAAATCTCATATCGAGATTTTAGTAAATGACCACGTTTTAAGTTCCCTAGAATCCATTTTTAACATTTTCACGATGATGTCTGTATGTGTGTATGTGTGTATGTGTGTATGTGTGTGTGTGTATGTGTGTGTGTATGTGTAGGGATTTTGTCTTCACTCTAACTCAAATACTATTATTCAGAAAATTCTGAAACCTTGTATTTCCATCCCATTCTAATATGAATAGAAGCCATTAGATTTTGCTGTAAATCGGATAACCGGAAATGGCACTTTACCTGAAGCTCATAATGGATTTTCTTCAAAAAATACCATTAAATGCCATTTTTTCGCATTTTATGTCTTATGAAAATTAAAGATTATTGAATTTTCTACTGGAATACATTAATACTCTTTCTATATATTTTACACATAAATTTAAAAATATTTTTTTTTATTAGTCGCGAAGCCTAAGATAAACACAATAATTCGTTTGTTACACAGTTCATATTTCAAATGAATGTAACTGACAGTTAATGTCACTGTCAAAAAACTAATCACTTCAAATTAATAATAGTGACATTTTAAAAAGAAAATAGTAAATAAAGCAATAGTTTTCTGCAATGGAACAGTTTGCAGCGTTAGTAAATACGTAAGTATGTATTTAAATTAATAAAAATTCAATAGCGGGAGGTTTTGTGTTGACCACATCAGATTTTTTTATTCAAAATTATGTTCTGCTTTAAAATCATATATTGATAAATTTGATATTATTTATTTTTGATATTAAATAATGAAATCTGACATTTTTTAAAACAGTATTTTTATTGCACAAGGCTTGTGCTACCAGCCACTGTGTTTTACAAAACTATTTCACACTGTTCTCGTTTAATTAATAATGTTGGTAAAACTCAATTTCATTCAAGTTTAAAATAATTTGGAAGTGTTTAAACTGAGGGTCGTCGAAGATTGTAGATTCTGTAAACGAATGCTTTTCCATTAGCATTAAATCCTCTTAAGAGCCATTCATTCATTCATTATTTTTACGGCATATTTGGAACCCATATGGAAACGGAAAACTTTTAATTAACGTATTGGAATACAAGTTGAGTCCGTGGATTAAAGTTTACTTAACTACTGCGACGATAATCCATAGATCTCACAGCTTATCCCAAATTTATTCTTTTTCAAGCTGCATTGCAGATTATTCATCTTTAGCTAAATATGAATATTTAATACAATTAAACTTCGCAAAGTGCAGATCTAGCCCAGGTCAAGTTTTTAAATTTTAATATTTTTCGTTCAGAAATATGATTTACATTTCTTACAGTCATCCAAAGTATACACGTGCGCACGTTTAAGAATTAAAATTCCTTCCTTGCTAGCACTTGAAAAAAAAAAAAATTCTTACAATATAAACTTTTATTATTTATTATCTCTCGCTCAGAAAGGTATTGGAATCATGCTAAAAATCGCATATCCAGATTTTAGTAAATAGGTACGTTATAAGGTCACTATAGAATTGATTTTAACATTTTTACAATAATGTGTGTGTGTGTGTGTGTGTGTACGTATGTGTGGATGTGTTAGACGCGGTTTCTCAAATTCTGTAAGACTAAAGACCAACTTAACTACGTATTCCTTAATCTGACATTAATGGGAAGAGCTGAAAAGGTTTTTGTAACAATTGGACAACCGGAAGTAGTATTTTCTTAAAAAAATCTTTTAACTATTATATTTTGGAAATTTAAGTTGTTACAAAAAATATTAAAGAATATAAAATTCTCTATCCAATACATTGAACATTTTTATTATATCTTTTATAGATATAAAGATAGAGAATTATAAATATATAAAATAATCCATTGCATAATGAATCAAACAGCCCATGGAAACCAGTTAAAAAAATAAAATATTTATTATTGACATAACCGTCAGTGCCAAAAATCCAGACATAACTGAATAAGTACTTTTTAGGAAGTACGTTTAATATTTCTTATTTTATCTTTAAAATTATAGACATAGCTGCTGCACGTTAAGTTAACACTGTCCTAGAATGCGGAAAACCTAAAATTCGTACATGGACAAGTTGAAATATAATAGTAATATAATGCTATTGTTATAACAAGGAAAAGACTCCGTCAACATTTAAAACTGGTATAAAAAGAAAGGGGATTCCCTTATAAGCCAAAGTATGTACAAAATCATTATCAATTAAATACGTGCTTGCTATACATATTATATGAATGAATTATTCATGATATAACATTCAGAAATACCGCCAATCTCGTCAATGAATTGGAAGAGTCTCGAAAATGTAGAAGAGTAGGAGAAAACTTGTTCATAGAATGAATTGAAAAGTAAAGAATAGATGTAATTAGATTTTTTTGTGTGTACCAGAAATGCTTATATAGCCTAATATGAAAATGACGAGAGGTATTTTGCTGGCCCCAACAGATTTTTACCTCTCGCTAAGAGAGGTATTGAAATCATCCTAAAATTCGCATATCCAGATTTTAGTGGAAAAGCACGTTTTAAGGTACCTATAATCCGATTATAACATTTTTACGATGATGTCTGTGTGTGTATGTGTGTGTGTGTGTGTGTGTGTGTATGTATGTATATATATATATATGTGTGTGTGTGTGTGTGTGTGTGTGTGTGTGTGTGTGTGTGTGTGTGTGTGTGTGTGTGTGTGTGTGGATGTTGGAACCACGGTTTCTCAAATACTATAAGACTTAAAAAATATTTAACTGCAGTTTCCTTAATCTGACATTCCTGGGAAGAGCTGATTAGATTTTGGTAACAATTGGACAACCGAAAGTAATAGTTTCTTTAAAAAAATCTTCTAAATAATTTTTTTTTGGAAATTTTTGTTATTACAAATATTGAAGAACATAAAATTCTTCATCTAATGTACTAAACAATTTTATATCTTGTAGAGATGTAGAGATAAAGCCGCTGTAATATATAGACTAATTTAATGTTGTACATCGCAGAGGCTAAGGCACTAAGAAAACCAGTTAACAAATTCAAATGTTTATAACATAATTTGTAAATGACAGATGTCAGTGTCAAAAATCAACATTCTGAAACCTTTTTCTGGGAAGTATATTTAATCTTTCTTATTGTTTTATTAATTAAATATTTAAAATTGTAGGTAAAATGCATATATCCATCAGAAATACCGCCAATCTTTTAATGAATTGGAAGAATCTCTGACATTTAGGTACTTCCACATACAATGAAAAATAGATATAATTAGAATTGTATGTGTGCAGAAGACATGTTAAATACAATAATAAACAATATTTGGGTAAAGTTCTGTAATTTTTTTGTTATAAAACAACGGTTCGATAGCAAAGTGCAATACAATACTCACATAACATAAAATGGAAATGGTGAAAGGTATTGTGCTGGCCACAACAAATTTTTTACTATTTGAGATCCAGGTTCCGTGCAGATAGAAGCTATTTTCCACATTAGTATTTATGGCTAAGGTATAGTAACATCACAAGTCCAGCTCCTTAGGGCCAGTCACGACGTCAAAGAGGCTGTAATGCTATAAATATAAATACGAGTATTGGCCGTGTCTTATAAAGTATTTTTTGCACATCCGGGCGTAAAAGTGGGACAAATAGCATTATTTTAAGGGCGAAATGACACTCTTTTTCGCCCGACGGCGAAAATGACTACTTTTTCGCCCTAGAACTTTTCGTGCCAAGTTAAAATAATTACATCTATCATTAACTTGCTTCTTTTCATTGTTATCCGTGACAACGTACATATGTCAAATATACTTCTATGATCTGAATATGATTTGAACATCGTTTTACTTTGATCACGGTGTTGAAGTAACACTACTCCGGATGTGAGTAGTTTATGGGGCCACCGCCCAGAAGCGGCCCACAGAGGGTCGTGGCGCCAGCCCCTTGATAATGGGGTAATAAATTAGGTTAATTGGTTGTACACCTGCAGAAATTTTAAGGACATCGGTGATTACTTTTAATGATTTCTGAACCCTTGTGTTAGGGTTGGGAAAAAATTTATGTTAATTGAATTGCTTTTTTATAGCTATAGAAATATTAAGGAATAGGTGATTTCTGAAAATTTAATCTGTTTTTTTTTCCTAACGAATGATATTTACTTTCGAAGGAATTTTAAAAGTTAAAAGAAGAAATCTGTAACAAAGTGGAGTATAAAATATACTGGAATGAAAGATTGTGGGGCTGGTAAACAGGCTAGATTAATTGAGTTTGTTGAAGTATAATGTATACCTATTTGATAATAATTGTATATAAATTAATATTTGCTGTGTATGTATATAATTTTTATAATAAATATGAAGTTATATTATTATTTATGGCTGTCAATGTCTTATATCTTTAAACATGTGCCCAGTGTCATATTCTTATAACTAGGTAACATTCATTTACCTCATTAGTAAATATTATTGTTCTTTATAGGTGTTAATGTGTTATATTTTTATACATTTGCCTATTGCTATTTTTACCTCATTAGTAAAAAAATATTTGTTCAGAATAATAAGAAATTTACACTTTACAATATAATAATTAATTTTCGAAAGTACTTGTGAAAACAGTTCTTGAAAATGTACTTTTTATTGTAAGTTAAGATAAATAAATATTTGCTTAAAAATAGACGCGGAATGTATGTCCATAATATAATAATAATTTATTTTAAATGTATCGAGAAATACGAGTATGTTCATAATAAAAGGCTAATTGATTATTTGTTTTTAAAAGTTTACATGTAAACAATACTTTTAGATATAAAATATTTGAAACTTTCATTTGGTAATGATAATTGATTATTTAGTGTTTTGAATGGATATTTTGAATATATAAGTGGGGTATTTAACTAAAAATATTTCAAACACTAAACACTTCAAGCAAAATTATTTTTTTCGTTTTATTACATATTATATCTCATGAGATCTCATTTACTAGGTAACAAGTATATTTTTTAAATAATTATTCGAAAATATATGAGATATCTACTTCATAAGTATTTATGTATCTCTGTTAATAATAAATTTATTTTTAAAATAACACAGATATATTTCATGTTAATTATTTATTTTAACAATATTCAAATTCCAATACAACTTAGAATAAAAACATTATATTTACACTACATGACTACATTACAAAATAAGTATTTATATTTCATTTATTTATATATTATGTAATTTACTTAAGTACACTAATTCATAATTATTTACAAAGTCAACTAATAAATTAATATTTAAAGCTTTTTTCGCCTCTGCTATTATTGGCTGCTGTAATATCCCAGGTAGACGCATTAAATCAGCACGACTTATGTCTTTTTGTAATATATTTGCAGCTTGATTTAATAAAGTTGGTGGATAAACATTCCCTTTTATAAGTTCTGGTGTCAGGCAAGTTTGTCTCTCCTCAGTGCATAAATTCTAAAAAAAAAATATTTCATTAAATATAATAATAATAATAATAATAATAATAATTACATTACTCAATTTCAATTATATTAGTAATTGGGTGCACCACCCCAATTATAGAAAGAAGTTCTGTACAATTTTCATTATAAATGTATATAGTCCTGGATTGAATACTTTTTTCACTTTTGCAAATTTTACACCTAAATTTCAAATTTACTTTTGGATATGAATTTCTACATACTTCGAAAGTTTCATCACAAGAATTACATACATATTTAACGCTGATCTACAATAAAATATATTTACTTTCTATAATATAAAAGGACAAGTTACTATAGTAATAACAATATTATAATTGATTTGTTCTTCTTTAAAACTGAAATTATTCTGTAACAATAACATTTGTTTACCATTGGAGAAGATTGATTGTTTGAACTCATTTTAGTTCATGTTCTAGATGTTTTCAGCAAACCTTTTTTCGATACTGATAGAATTTACAAAACAAAAATCTACATTTATATGTTATAAATACGGAGGCTTTCTTTTTGATAAATATTTTCAAATTTCCAACAAACGTTTGGATTTGACTCAAACAAAGCATTTAACGTAGAACATCATTATATGTTAATGGTCAACAATTACCGACAAGACCTTTGCAACCAAATTTCAATAGTAGCAGTAAAAGTTGTATACAAATGTTCAATACATTATTTTCAATTAACAAGTGATTTGGGAAGAATAAAATGAAAATAAAACACATATTACAATTCCTATATTTGTGTTTAAATAACATACATGTTTTAAAGAAAATACTTATTAAAATATATATACAGAATATTTTAATATTGGCAGTTTTAAAATATTTTAAATAAATATATGTATGTACATAATTATTTTGTAATATTTTTCGGTATAACTAAGTATGCCATTGTAATGTTTCTTTCATTAGTATTCTGATATAATTAATAATAATATTAAAAATAATGATAATGATATAATATTAAAAATATATTTTTAAGAAAGTTTTATTTGAATTTGGGTATTTTCATCTTTTCATAGTTACTAACGCATATTAAAAATAATTCTTATTGTTTGTTTTTTTCTTGTCATTGCAATATTAAATGTGGTTAATTTTTAAATTATCTGCACTTTTAAATATGACAAGCCCCGCTAAAAGACAAAATGGTGTAGGAATGTAAAGAAATATTTGGGGAGAAGAAGATTATTTTCTAAAAATGACATGATGTTAAGAAAATTTTTGTATTAGATAAAATATAAGAAATCTGCATATACGTGTAAATATGAGTTCAAAAATTATTTTCAGTAAAATATCCATATAAAGTAATCAGAGTAGTTATTATATTAAAGAATAACAGACAATTTCTACAATTTAGTTAATACAACAGGCAATATGTAGAAAAATATATCATTAATTCAATATAATAGGAAAACGATAAATATATTATTATTTAGAAACGATTGCAAAAGTGAATATTACTTACAATTTTATGTAAATAAATTTAATAAACTGTTGACAACAATTTGTTATTAATAGAGTTACATATATAAATACTTTTGAATAATATAATATATAAAACATTTATAGAAAAGAAGTTTGGTAGAAGTATATATCCATGGAATATGCCAAAAATATAAATATTTTTTATTTAGTTTATAAATTAATATTGCGTAAATTTGAACTATTTTTCATAAATATTTATTTATTAGTGCCACTATAGGGTTGATCTGTTCTAAAGAAAATAATTTTAAAAAGTCGCAACCCGTCGACTTGAGTTTGAACCAATTGAAAATTTTCCCTATAAAACAACAACCTACTGTCTTACTTACTATCATAGAGTGAAATATAATAAAATGAGCATCACAATTAAAAAGTTTCTATAATTTCAGTGGAATATTTCTTCTGGGGTCACTTTATGACGGTGGGGTCAAATAAACCTAGTGGCTATTCGCAAACATTTGATAACGCTGAAGAATAAAGGCTTAATCACAGTTACTAAAATAATAAATATAAATAAAATTAGAAATATGACTTTATGGTTGCTGTTCACAGTTTCGTGTAAAATATTTAACATTTGCACATCCTTGTGTTCATTTTTATTTTTGGAGTTGTGAATGACGTTGGATTATCAAGCGCATCGAAATTATCGTTAAAGATGCCAGGAAGAAGAAATATTTACAGACTAGATTAAACTTATCTGCTCTTGTCGACTTAGTGCTGTATTCTTGTATCCTAGTTTAAAAATTGCCAACACAATAAATTTCTCATTTTTCACACGCGCCACCGGCTATTTGTACGTTGCGAAATGTTTTTGTTATTTTATGAATAAATGTTTATAAGTTTAAATAAGTATTTATTTTTTCCTGTATACAATTATGCAAATTATTTTCATTCCAAAAATGCTAGTAAATTTTAAGTACATATCAATTCTTATTGCTTTTTTACATAAAAATATAATAACTCCTTAAAAGCTAATACATTTAAATTACTATCCTTATCTAAAACAATATCTATACATTTTTCTGTACAATCACATTTATTAATTTTACAGTAAGTTTGTACACGAATCAAAACTTTTTTGTAAAATTCATGAAATTCTAATGTTCGTAGTAATTCAAAATTATACAATATTATATTATTCAAACCAACAAGAGTTTTGACTGACTGCATGTCCAAAACAATAGTGAACTCTTTAGTGTTCCACGTTATGGTCAATAATTTTTTGCCTTTAACATTATTTAGTACAAATCCATGATTTTCATCTATATTCTGATATGACGTATCTACTCCATTTTCAAAGTAATTTAGAATTATACTTCTATAATTAAATAATTCAATCCATTCCCCTTTAGTAAACTGAATGCCGGGAAAACCAGGTTTGCTTGTGCTGATTTTAATAACAGGTATAAAGTTTCTTGTAACGCTCAAACCTATTGCCAACCATTTTGTTTTCGATTTATTAAGTGAATAATTTGAAGACAGTAATATGCGATCTTCTTTGTATAAATACTTGAAGATTTCATCGTTCTTGACTAGTTCATCAAAGTTATTACAAAATACACCAGAAGGAGTTGAACTATTGGAAGGACTTTGCTCTCGGAATAGTGCCATCTGAGACATACAATTTATAATATTAATTTCAGTCTCAAACTTACAATCATTTGTACTTACAGTGAGAACTTTTTTTTAAATATAGTCAAGCGATTTTGTTGTATGTTTGAATTTTGTGATTGCTTATATGTATATTCCCTCTTGGTTGAAGTGTGGAACCTCTATGAAGAATTCAATTTTAAAACGGTTGACAAGCTAATTGCACATTATTTGCTTTCTATAGCACACAAATTAGGTATTATAAATAAAGAACATTTTAATGACTATTCGTCAAATTGACAGGGACAAAACATATAAATATATATGCAAGGAAATATTTAAATTATGCTTTATGGTAACATTTATAAGAAAATAGAATTAATTAATAAGTGATAAAGATGTAAAGAATAATATGAAAATAAAGCACGAATTACAATACCTATATTTTTGTTTAAATAGTATGGTTTTAAAAAATACTTATATGAAGATATATTCTTTAAAAATATATCTATTTTGTAATATTCTGATATATAATATTAATAATCTGTATATGAATAAAATTTTTACTTTATATATATATATATATATATATATATATATATATACATTATTATTATTATTATTATTATAATTATTATTGTTTTGTCCCTGTCAATTTGACGAATAGTCATTAAAATGTTCTTTATTCATAATACCCAATTTGTGTGCTATAGAAAGCAAATAATGTGCAATTAGCTTGTCAACCGTTTTAAAATTGAATTCTTCATAGAGGTTCCACACTTCAACCAAGAGGGAATATACATATAAGCAATCACAAAATTCAAACATACAACAAAATCGCTTGACTATATTTAAAAAAAAGTTCTCACTGTAAGTACAAATGATTGTAAGTTTGAGACTGAAATTAATATTATAAATTGTATGTCTCAGATGGCAATATTCCGAGAGCAAAGTCCTTCCAATAGTTCAACTCCTTCTGGTGTATTTTGTAATAACTTTGATGAACTAGTCAAGAACGATGAAATCTTCAAGTATTTATACAAAGAAGATCGCATATTACTGTCTTCAAATTATTCACTTAATAAATCGAAAACAAAATGGTTGGCAATAGGTTTGAGCGTTACAAGAAACTTTATACCTGTTATTAAAATCAGCACAAGCAAACCTGGTTTTCCCGGCATTCAGTTTACTGAAGGGGAATGGACTGAATTATTTAATTATAGAAGTATAATTCTAAATTACTTTGCGAATAGCCACTAGGTTTATTTGACCCCCCCGTCATAAAGTGACCCCAGAAGAAATATTCCACTGAAATTATAGAAACTTTTTAATTGTGATGCTCATTTTATTATATTTCACTCTATGATAGTAAGTAAGACAGTAGGTTGTTGTTTTATAGGGAAAATTTTCAATTGGTTCAAACTCAAGTCGACGGGTTGCGACTTTTTAAAATTATTTTCTTTAGAACAGATCAACCCTATAGTGGCACTAATAAATAAATATTTATGAAAAATAGTTCAAATTTACGCAATATTAATTTATAAACTAAATAAAAAATATTTATATTTTTGGCATATTCCATGGATATATACTTCTACCAAACTTCTTTTCTATAAATGTTTTATATATTATATTATTCAAAAGTATTTATATATGTAACTCTATTAATAACAAATTGTTGTCAACAGTTTATTAAATTTATTTACATAAAATTGTAAGTAATATTCACTTTTGCAATCGTTTCTAAATAATAATATATTTATCGTTTTCCTATTATATTGAATTAATGATATATTTTTCTACATATTGCCTGTTGTATTAACTAAATTGTAGAAATTGTCTGTTATTCTTTAATATAATAACTAAGTACTCTGATTACTTTATATGGATATTTTACTGAAAATAATTTTTGAACTCATATTTACACGTATATGCAGATTTCTTATATTTTATCTAATACAAAAATTTTCTTAACATCATGTCATTTTTAGAAAATAATCTTCTTCTCCCCAAATATTTCTTTACATTCCTACACCATTTTGTCTTTTAGCGGGGCTTGTCATATTTAAAAGTGCAGATAATTTAAAAATTAACCACATTTAATATTGCAATAACAAGAAAAAAACAAACAATAAGAATTATTTTTAATATGCGTTAGTAACTATGAAAAGATGAAAATACCCAAATTCAAATAAAACTTTCTTAAAAATATATTTTTAATATTATATCATTATCATTATTTTTAATATTATTATTAATTATATCAGAATACTAATGAAAGAAACATTACAATGGCATACTTAGTTATACCGAAAAATATTACAAAATAATTATGTACATACATATATTTATTTAAAATATTTTAAAACTGCCAATATTAAAATATTCTGTATATATATTTTAATAAGTATTTTCTTTAAAACATGTATGTTATTTAAACACAAATATAGGAATTGTAATATGTGTTTTATTTTCATTTTATTCTTCCCAAATCACTTGTTAATTGAAAATAATGTATTGAACATTTGTATACAACTTTTACTGCTACTATTGAAATTTGGTTGCAAAGGTCTTGTCGGTAATTGTTGACCATTAACATATAATGATGTTCTACGTTAAATGCTTTGTTTGAGTCAAATCCAAACGTTTGTTGGAAATTTGAAAATATTTATCAAAAAGAAAGCCTCCGTATTTATAACATATAAATGTAGATTTTTGTTTTGTAAATTCTATCAGTATCGAAAAAAGGTTTGCTGAAAACATCTAGAACATGAACTAAAATGAGTTCAAACAATCAATCTTCTCCAATGGTAAACAAATGTTATTGTTACAGAATAATTTCAGTTTTAAAGAAGAACAAATCAATTATAATATTGTTATTACTATAGTAACTTGTCCTTTTATATTATAGAAAGTAAATATATTTTATTGTAGATCAGCGTTAAATATGTATGTAATTCTTGTGATGAAACTTTCGAAGTATGTAGAAATTCATATCCAAAAGTAAATTTGAAATTTAGGTGTAAAATTTGCAAAAGTGAAAAAAGTATTCAATCCAGGACTATATACATTTATAATGAAAATTGTACAGAACTTCTTTCTATAATTGGGGTGGTGCACCCAATTACTAATATAATTGAAATTGAGTAATGTAATTATTATTATTATTATTATTATTATTATATTTAATGAAATATTTTTTTTTTAGAATTTATGCACTGAGGAGAGACAAACTTGCCTGACACCAGAACTTATAAAAGGGAATGTTTATCCACCAACTTTATTAAATCAAGCTGCAAATATATTACAAAAAGACATAAGTCGTGCTGATTTAATGCGTCTACCTGGGATATTACAGCAGCCAATAATAGCAGAGGCGAAAAAAGCTTTAAATATTAATTTATTAGTTGACTTTGTAAATAATTATGAATTAGTGTACTTAAGTAAATTACATAATATATAAATAAATGAAATATAAATACTTATTTTGTAATGTAGTCATGTAGTGTAAATATAATGTTTTTATTCTAAGTTGTATTGGAATTTGAATATTGTTAAAATAAATAATTAACATGAAATATATCTGTGTTATTTTAAAAATAAATTTATTATTAACAGAGATACATAAATACTTATGAAGTAGATATCTCATATATTTTCGAATAATTATTTAAAAAATATACTTGTTACCTAGTAAATGAGATCTCATGAGATATAATATGTAATAAAACGAAAAAAATAATTTTGCTTGAAGTGTTTAGTGTTTGAAATATTTTTAGTTAAATACCCCACTTATATATTCAAAATATCCATTCAAAACACTAAATAATCAATTATCATTACCAAATGAAAGTTTCAAATATTTTATATCTAAAAATATTGTTTACATGTAAACTTTTAAAAACAAATAATCAATTAGCCTTTTATTATGAACATACTCGTATTTCTCGATACATTTAAAATAAATTATTATTATATTATGGACATTCATTCCGCGTCTATTTTTAAGCAAATATTTATTTATCTTAACTTACAATAAAAAGTACATTTTCAAGAACTGTTTTCACAAGTACTTTCGAAAATTAATTATTATATTGTAAAGTGTAAATTTCTTATTATTCTGAACAAATATTTTTTTACTAATGAGGTAAAAATAGCAATAGGCAAATGTATAAAAATATAACACATTAACACCTATAAAGAACAATAATATTTACTAATGAGGTAAATGAATGTTACCTAGTTATAAGAATATGACACTGGGCACATGTTTAAAGATATAAGACATTGACAGCCATAAATAATAATATAACTTCATATTTATTATAAAAATTATATACATACACAGCAAATATTAATTTATATACAATTATTATCAAATAGGTATACATTATACTTCAACAAACTCAATTAATCTAGCCTGTTTACCAGCCCCACAATCTTTCATTCCAGTATATTTTATACTCCACTTTGTTACAGATTTCTTCTTTTAACTTTTAAAATTCCTTCGAAAGTAAATATCATTCGTTAGGAAAAAAAAACAGATTAAATTTTCAGAAATCACCTATTCCTTAATATTTCTATAGCTATAAAAAAGCAATTCAATTAACATAAATTTTTTCCCAACCCTAACACAAGGGTTCAGAAATCATTAAAAGTAATCACCGATGTCCTTAAAATTTCTGCAGGTGTACAACCAATTAACCTAATTTATTACCCCATTATCAAGGGGCTGGCGCCACGACCCTCTGTGGGCCGCTTCTGGGCGGTGGCCCCATAAACTACTGATGTGCTAAAAATATTGTATGTATTACGGGCGAAATATATTTTGGCCCTAGGTGCATTGTAACCCTCCGCTACGCGTGGGGCTTCAATCTAGCACCGCGGGCCAAAATCTATATCATTTCGCCCTTAATATATAAATAGCTATTTTATCTATGAACGACTATAGATCAGTGTTAATTTTTAATGAAGTTTGAAGATTGAAAAAACTCTGAGTTTGTTAACATATTTTGTATTTATTCTTTGTATGACTTACATTAATATTTTAGTTAAGATAATAAACTAACATTATTACCTAATTTTAAAATAAAATTATAGTTGAAAGGTTAAATAAAAGAAAAAAACAGGCCGTAGGTTCCAATAATTATGACTGGCAGTAATAATTGTATTTATTTAGAACGTTTCGGATATGTATTTGTCCATCTTCAGCTTTTAATGGTCATTACAATATAGTTTTCATGGAATAATAGGATATTCTGGAGTAATCCCGTTGGTTTCATGTTGCGACGTGTGTAGTGGACAAATACATGTCCGAAATAATTTACTTAAATCAAATTAACCTACTTAACAAAATATGTAATATCAATGTAATAATTGCTCTAGTGCCAAAATACCTCTTTTTCTGTAAATAAAAAAAAAGCTTTGAAATACATTTTGTTGGTCAGTGAAATCGTCGATCAAACAAGGTTTGATCAGTGTGATTTAATTACGGATCGATAAATAGTTTAACGCATGACAAATTTGTTCCCGACACACTCTTAATTACTTTCTGGGTTGATGTCAATTTGTCAATTGGCGTGAAAATTTAATTACAAATGAGACGTAGAGTGCACGTGTAAGTTCCTTCAATTATCTACATAACACGCCGCCAGGGGTATTCTACGACTCTACGAGCACTCACAACTAACCTGCAATGTGAACAGAAATCCGACCTGCATCATGAATGGGAGAACAGCAAGGACATTGCATCACAAATACTTAATCTGCTATTTACAAATTTGTTTAGAACTAACCGTGAGATTTTCATTTTATTCAATTTAGAACTGTGGCCTGAAGTGTCCAATCATTCTCTATTTATTAAAAGTATATATTTAAAAATAACTTCCATTTATAAGAACTAAATTGATATTTATATTTTTACCTCCCGCTAGCCTAGGTAAGGGAAATATAGGGACCGTGCTGAAAATCGCATGTAGATATTTTAGTGAATAAGCACATTTTGATATCCCCTGAATCCGATTTTAAAATTTTTTTTCAATGATGTATGTGATTTGTATGTGTGTGTGTGTATGTGTGTGTGTGTGTGTGTGTGTGTGTGTGTGTGTGTGTGTGTGTGGGTGTGTGTGTGTGTGTGGGTGTGTGTGTGTGTGTCTGCGTGGATGTGTGTGTGTGGGTGGGTGTGTGTGTGTCTGCGTGGATGTGTGTGTCAGTGTGGATCGTGTGGACACGATTACTTAAATACTATCAATCAGAAAATTTTGAAATTTTGTATACCCATTCTATACTAATCTGGAAAGAGCTGATTAGTTTTTAGTGTATATCGGATAACCGAAAGTATCACTTATACAAGATTTTAACAGTTTTTCTTCTATAAAATTCATTGAATATAATTTTTCAGCAACTTTTACTAATAAAAATTAAATATGATGGTACCATCTTCAATTCTACAATAATAGCATTTAGTAAATAACGTTAAATAACTTTAAATATAAATTTCTAAAATAATTTATTTTATACATTATCTTGTCTATGCGTCAAATAAAAGCATAATACTTTAATAATAATTTTGATATATTTAAACAAATGTGACTCTCAGGAAATAAATTACATTAAAATTAATAACTGTGTTAAGGAGAATATAGAAGTAATATTTGTTTCCAATGAAATTAAGTTTTGCAAAAATAATATATTTTCCATCATACATAAAAATAAGTATTATTGATTTGCTTCATTGTCTTCCAGGATACGGCTCTGAAAAGACTTTGTTTAAGGATGCAAATACTATTTTGAATTTTGTTAAATTTTTCTATTAGTTTTATCAATATTTGTGAAATTTATTTTGTGTATGATATATTTGTTAATTGTAAAATAAAATTGTTATGAATGAATGTAAAAATATTTGAACATAATGATTTTTTATTTATACTGAGTGGTTAAATCCCCAGCGGGAGGTTATGGGCTGGCCACATCAGATATTTTTAATAGAAAGTCGAGCAGCTTATTATAATGAAATATAAGACGAAAGTAATCATAAATCATATTTTGCTTGTATCAAATCAGTTTCCTATACGTTACATTATTAAATACTTTTTATCAAAGTACAATTTTATGAGAAGAGATCAATCATTATTTATCATCAGTAAGATTTTCCGAAAGAGTATTCTTATGATTTTATCTGGATATTCCACGGATGATTGTTTTTATCAGTGATATTCCCTTCTTTATATGTGAGCCTTTATCGAGAGCCGAGCTCGTAAACATTTATAAATGAAACTCAGCATGCTGGGGGTCGGCGTCCGGCGCCCATTCACATACATACATCAGGGGCGTAGAGGATGTGGATGTGTGGGCGTCATAATATTCAAGCATTATTAAATCTACGTATTGCATAAAATATGACGAGAAAATTTCATAACACAAATACAAAACAGTGATCCAACCTAGAAATACTTATCTAATAATATTAGTTTGGAGGGTAGTGTAAATTAATATTTAAAAATATGATGCGGCCAACACAACACATTATAACCTCCTCTTAATTCCATATACAGCTCGTCTACCTCAGCAACTCATTTGAGTTACACACAATACAACATGCGATTGAACGATGACAAGAGAGAGATAATCATAGAATTCTAATTAAATGACCATTTGTACAGTTTGTGCAACAAGTTGTATGAAGAGCATAATGATTAAATTTCAAATTGATATTGCGTATAAAGATTACATAAATCATATTGAAGATATCATTAATATTGATTCCACCAAATTTTGGTCATTTATTCGATCCAAACGAAATAGTTCACGTATACCTGGTTCAATGCATTTAAATAACAACATTTTTAATGACCCACTGTCAATTGTTAATGGTTTTGCTGAATATTTTAGTAGTGTATATCTCTCATCAAATTTTGTAAACAAATCAAACAATGTCAGTAATTTTAGTTACTATCTACCAAATATCTCAGTAAACCATTTGACAGAAGATGATATAATATGTGCAATAAAAAAGCTGTCCAATAAAGTTACATCTGGTGTTGATCAGGTAGCAAGTTTTGTTATAAAGGGCTGTGCAGATGGCTTTGTGGTTCCATTATTACATTTATTTAATTGTATATTAGATAGTTCCACCTTTCCAAATATCTGGAAAATAGCAAGAATATGTCCCATTTACAAAACTGGTGACACTTCAGATATTAAAAACTACCGACCTGTTTCAATTCTTTGTAATTTTGCGAAAATGTTTGAATCCATATTACATTACAAGTTATATACACAAATTAAGGTATTCATATCACCTTTTCAACATGGTTTTGTTGAAAAAAGATCAACTACTTCTAATTTATCAATAATAACGCATTGCATATCCTCAGTCCTTGATGTAGGTGGTCAATTCGACGTTATTTATACTGATTTCCAAAAGGCCTTTGATCAGATAAATCATAACATTCTCTTGCAAAAATTAGACAACTATGGCTTCAGTCCTAAACTAGTTTTGCTTTTCAAATCATATCTTGTAAATAGAATTCAGTTTGTGAAATATAATGGACACGCCTCTCATATTATAACTCCTACCTCTGGGGTGCCCCAAGGATCGGTCCTGGGTCCTTTTCTGTTTATTATATTTATAAATGACCTGAGCAACTCATTACAGTGTGATCATTTATTTTTTGCTGATGACCTGAAGATATATTCAAATATTAATAAAATAGAGGATTGCAACAAACTTCAAAATGACCTAGACCAAATAAATATATGGTGCAATACCCACGATTTAAAACTTAATATCAGCAAATGTAAAGTGATGACTTATAATAGAAGTAGAAATTCATTGCTATTTCAATATTCAATTAACAACAATGTATTAGATCGCACTACTAAAATTCGAGACCTGGGTATTTACTTTGATCCAGAGCTTACATTTGCACCTCAGATAACAGAAATGGTTCAATCTGCATATAAAATGCTTGGTTTTTTGTTGAGAAATGGCAAAGACTTCAATGTAAATACACTTTTAACTTTATATCACTGTTTTGTCAGGTCAAAACTCGAGTACGGGTCTATCATCTGGTGTCCAGTTTACAATAAATATGTTTTGCAAATCGAAAGCATTCAAAAACGGTTTTTAAAATACTTAGTTTTTAAAACTACTAACGTTTATCCAGTTAGAGGTACAGACTATAATTTATTATTACAGCAATTTAATTTTAATTCTCTTGAATGGCGAAGAAATTCAAGTTCAATAATATTTCTCACAAAATTGTTACAAAATAGGATTGATTGCTGTACTTTACTTGAATTAATAAATATCTATGTGCCCCGTCAAGGACATAAACATAAGATCTTTGGCAAACTAATAATTTGCATGTTAATTTGAAAAAAAAAGACGTAACATAAGAAGTAAATAATTCAAGAAGAATAAAAAGTAAAAAACGAATCCAAGATGACAACTTTACAAGATATACCAGTAATTGCACAGAACATCGAAACAGCAATAAAAAATTGCATACCATGCATTTTAGCAGAGAGGAAAAAAGGAAAGCAGGAAGGATTCCTGAATCCAGTCGAAAAAGGAGACAGACCACTGATCACTTACCATATTGATCACCTAGGCCCATTACCATCAACAAAGAAGGGATACAAACATATTTTTGCCGTAACAGATGCTTTTACGAAATTTGTATGGTTATACGCCACGAAGTCGACGACAACGCAAGAAGTCATTCAGAAATTAGAAAATCAAGCAACAATATTTGGAGACCCAGAACGAATTGTATGTGACAGAGGGACAGCATTTACGTCCAACGACTTTCGAAAATATTGTGAAGAAAGAAATATTAACTTGGTAAATATAACGACAGGAGTTCCGAGAGGAAATGGCCAAATCGAACGGGTCAACAGAGTAAAAATACCAGCGTTATCAAAATTAACCATCAACAACTCTGAAGAATGGTACAAACATGTAGGGAAGATACAAGTTTACTTAAATAACACCTATCAACGAAGTATAGACAAAACACCATTTGAATTAATGGTTGGGACAAAAATGAAAACCAAAGATGACATCCAATTACAACAAGCCATAAATGAAAAAACTACACGACAATTCGATGAAGAAAGATTAGAATTGAGAAAAGAAGCGAAGAAACAGATAATAAGAGTACAACAAGAGAATGTAAAGAACTACAATAAAAAGAGAAAACCACCATCGAAATATTTAATAGACGATCTAGTTGCAATTAAGCGTACCCAGTATGCCCCAAATTCTAAGATCTTGACTAAGTTTTTAGGTCCGTACAAGGTAGAGAGGGTCTATCGCCATGACCGCTACGGAGTGGTGAAACTGAGTGCCGCAACCGAAGGTCCCATTCGAACATCTGCGTCAGCCGACCATATGAAGCCCTGGTGTCCCGGAGTCGAGTCCGAGTACGAGAGTTCATCCGAGGCGGATGAAACACAGGACGGCCGAGCTGTGGGTGTGCAGACTGCTGACCAAGCATCGAGCAGTCCCGGCTCCGATTAGCAACCGCCACAGCCAAATCGAAGTACAGTGTACGAAGGCGACTCGAATCAAACAGTTGTATAAAGCGTATTCCAAATTTTAATTGTTAACTTTATTACATTCATTAAATTCAATTATTTTACATTATATTATTGTATTTACATATAATTTCAATATACGTATTTAAAGATATTTTTCTCTTTGTCTCAACACCAAACCCCACATATATATATATATATATATATATATATATATATATATATATATATATATAAAAAAGAAAACATTACACAAGATTGTGAATTAATAATATATATATATATATATATATATATATATATATATATATATATATATATATATATATATATATTCTATTTAGTTATGTTCGTTTAGTTTATATTTTTTTATTAATGTTTATTGACTAAATTTGTTTGTATATCATTGTCCCATTATTGGTGTAATACTGTTGGGCTAAATAAATAAAGAAATAAATAAATAAATAATCGTACACAAGAATATGATTACACGCCTTGTATACTGTGATTATATGTTCGTAAAGTGAAATCTTAATATTAAATATATAACATAATAATACTGCTACTCTTCTTTATGCTTTGGACTGTGCCATATAATTCCCCTTTAACTTTGCTACTGCGCATGAAACCTTGAAATGCGTTGCTCGAGTTGCCGAGCTGTAAAGGTTTCTTGCGAAAGATTATATATTTTTAATATTCTAACGAATCTACGGTACAGAATTGCCTTCGACATTGAAATCTATGAAGTAGCAATATTATACTACATATTACTTGTTTCCATGGCGTAGTATATTATAAAGACCCGGAAAAGTGCTTATTAATAGTATATTATTTACTGAGCATATAATGTAAGCTATACTACACAAGGATGAATTTTGGAATATGAGCGGATAACAAATATCACATATGTATTTATAGTCGTCAATAGAGGTTTTTACCCTACAAAAGGTGGGGAAAAAACGATTTTAACGTATGTTGTTTGGGTCGAGACGGGGATGAAAAATTAAAATTTGTGACCTTGGGGAGGCTCGGCGTGAGCCGCCATCTTGGATCAAAGGTGCAAAAATGAGTTTTTTGCTATTGTCTCAAAAACAGTGGCCCGTATCATAATTTTACCTGAATACAAATATAAAGCTCGTTACTTTTTGTACAAAAAGGGTTCTTGCATTTTTTACCTAGGATGAACTCTCAAAGAGTTATGTTCAAAAATAGGTAACCAGAACAACAATTTATGAAAGAACATTTAATCACTCAAAATATACACAATATTAATTTTTTAATACTTAGTCTAATACATTTTGTTATTTGTAACAGTTTACATTTGTCGTGGCATCGAAAGAAGTAAATTATCGATGATTTTTAAATAATTTTTGTCAGCGCTTTTTCACAAATTCATCAACAACTCTGACCCGGTTAAAGATACAGTACCGCGGTTTAAAAATTTTAATTCAGTTTGAAATTCTCCTTCATGTCATGTTAAACGATTTTTGCTCCGATGAGCGATTAACGAATTATTAACAATTTAAACTTATATGAAATTTCAATAAAATTTTAAACATCTGCAAATCAGCTTAGTGTTCATTTTTTCTTCTGAAATTTGGACACGATTAAAGATAAGCTGAAATTTCAGAAGAACTAAGCCGATTTGCAGATGTTTAAAAGAAGGAGAATTCCAAACTGAATTAAAATTTTTAAAGCGCGGTACCATATCTTTAACCGGGTCAGAGTGGTTGATGAATTTGTGAAAAAGCGCTGACAAAAATTATTTAAAAATCATCGACAATTTACTTCTTTTGATGCCACGACAAATGTAAACTGTTACAAATAACAAAATCTATTAGACTAAATATTAAAAAATTAATATTATGTATATTTTGAGTGATTAAATCTTCTTTCATAAATTGTTGTTCTGGTTACCTATTTTTGAACATAACTCTTTGAGAAAAGGTAAAAAAGGCAAGAACCCTTTTTGTACAAAAAGTAACGAGCTTTATATTTGTATTCTTGTAAAATTTTGATACGGGCCACTGTTTTCAAGATAATAGCAAAAAACTCATTTTTTGCACTTTTGATCCAAGATGGCGGCTCACGCCGAGTCTCCCCAAGGTCACAAATTTGAATTTTTCATCCCCGTTTCGACCCAAACAACATATGTTAAAATCGTTTTTTCCCCACCTTCTGTAAGGCAAAGGTCTTTTTTGGTCTCCATTGACTGGACTATTAATAATTCCAAAACAAATCAATAAAGGATTGTCATTTATTATTGGAGGACCACCACTGTTTTCTTTGCACTTTTCTGTTTTTCCAAATAATGTTTTAGCTGTTGTTTTTGAGTAATTTAATTTTAATTGCTGTTCAGATCGATTTGCTACGCTGAACCCCACAAAATTTTGTAAATAAATATTGAAATATTCCTTAACTATATAAAACTAAGCTCACCTTTTCCTGTATTATTAATATTCAAAGATATGAAAACTGCAAGGACTATCTAACTTTACTTTTTACTTGTGAATCTTTGAATTATGTGCTATTATATTAGTACTTTTACATTTAATTTCGTGAACCTGACGGTCAGTCTTACCACAGCACATGGAACTCATTTCAAGGTTGCATGCACAGTGGCAAAGTGAAAGGAAAATTATATTGTACAGTCCTGTGCATAAAGCATAGCATCTACCAATATTGTAACAGGGGGGTGGGGGAAGAAGATTCTGTTTTCTCTTTGTTACCCAACGATGACACTATTTCTTTGCCGAACGGTGACTTTATCTAACTGGTGGACACTTCACCGAACGACTACTGCTTTATTGAGAAGGAACACGCTCTTACACTCACACTATCACAAAACACTTGATGATAGATGATGAACACATCTTAAATGGATGGCACGCACAATATTTGAAGCTACTAAACTTTTATTTACACATATTTTTACATTATTATATTGTACGAGTACTGGCGTAAAACGCCCAAAAACTAAACACGAACTACATGTCTGTTCTCTCTGAGACTTTTATCTCGACTGCCTTAAAACAAAGGGTTATCTCTTCAACAGGCATATCTGATGAAGGGTGCGAGGGTGTAGCATCCATAACAAAATAACAAGATTTCACGTAGTCTAGGCAATAACTTATGTAGATAATTGTCAAAACAATAAATGTCTACGCGGTTGACATCTAGACTAAACAGAGATATGAGAGAATAATGATTATTATTTCTAAACAGAATTTTGACTTACAAAGATGATAGAGTTAAAATGTTGATATAGAAACTATAGTTTAGAAGAGTTTATATTAAAGTTATTTACTTGTTATTTCACTATTCTCACCTTGTTACAATATCTTTTGCTAGCGACCGCAGAGTAAAGTTGATAGAAATAAAGAAACGCTTTTATACTGAATATCTCCCTCCCTGAAGCCGGGTCCAGACTAGTAACAGAACATTGTAACGTAACATGTTACAGTAACATGTACAGTAGTCCGATGTACGGCAAGCATCCAGACTTAACAGCGAATGTTCGTTAGTTCCCATAAATGTTCAATTGTTCGCATCAGTATTAATTTGACAGCCATGAGTTCAATGCAGATAGCAGCGCTTGCATATATTTATATACATTATAGTATTAAAAGAAAAAGACCAAAGTCGCGTAGATGGTGGATGCTAAAATTATATGAAAGTCGAAATGTTTATAGTGGATACAGCCTATTGATAGATTTAAAATTTCAGCAAATCAGTGGATTATATAAAAATTTCACAAGAATGCATCCGTCTGATTTTGAGTTTTTGCTAAATTTAATTGGGCCAAAAATTTGTAAAAAGGACACAACTTTTCGAAAAGCGATTCCCGTTCAAGATCTTTTGGATCCCTTAATAATGTATGTTCTTTATATATTGCAATTAATTTTAGAATTTCTTCTTTATTCCACTCCATTTCCACAATATTCTAACCTGTCGTCTTCGTCACTACTGATGCAGATGCTAACGTGAACTGTTCTCTACTACTAGAAACGCATCCGAACTTTCCCGAACATCGTAACGTATCATCCTTTGATGTGACGGCAAAGACCGACAATTGATGGAACAAGCCCGAAGCCCGAACAGAACATTGTAACACGATTTGTTACAGGAGCATGTTACAAAATCCCGTCCACATTGTTACTGTAACTTGTTACGTTACAATGTTCTGTTCATCGACCTTTACACTAATAGACGCAGCGTACGAGCAAAACGCTTGTCCCACCATAACGGTGCAGACACAGTATCTCCATCCTTCATAATTAGATTCATTATATATTTTTAATACAATATATTACATATATATTATATTATGGGGGACAAGTAATAATTAATAAGAACTTACATATGAAATGACACAGCTGGACCGCGTACGTACTGCTGACTGCACGAAATACACCATTTCCGCATAATTTTGTGGCATACACACCTCATAACACATACACGTACATATTTACAGAAATAATTGTAAATGTTCTCCAAAAAAGCAAATAATACACAATCAGTTACGAAACGTCAAATGTAGATTTTGACAACTATTTAGTGATAGAGACCGATGTATAGAGGTTTACATATGGCTGAAAAAGATGTACAATGAGTACGAACGTATGCGCAGTATACTTTAACTAACAACTTCCGTACTATTGAAGGACAGAATATATATTTCTATCCTTTTATGTTGGAGCATTATTCTAACAATAAAAGAATAGGATACACTTGGTCCATTAGTTTAAAGGTCGATGGTTCTGTTACTATACTCGCCGTCAAATGATTATGGACTGATGTTCAACTTTTATCCCTTTCCGCACCCTGCCCCTTGCCAAGCGGTGTTGCCGCTTGTAACTTGACATGACCAGGAATGAACGCAAATGTCATATAATACATTTAAAACCAATTTAATTTTTTAATACATCGTAAATGAAGAAAATATTATAACTAATAAGTAAGGTAAGACAGTAATACGTAATATAAATTATAAAAATTGTCTCTGTGGAAAATTTATATTTATATTTTGACTAAAGTTTCCACAGATCAATCTAAGGTCTCGTTTGCGTTAAAATACGATAACCGGTAAAAATCTAAATAAAAGGTAAGAATAATTGATTATTAGGTGAATTGTAAATCTGCCAACACAACATGCTTCTGCAGTCAAATCCAAAGTTTTCTTTTCATTTAATAAATTATAAATTTTTTCAGGATGTAACGCCAATTTTTTGAAAAAATTGTGTACATTCACAATAATTGTTTTTGCCTGCCCTTTTAAATCGTATTTTCCTAAACGTTTTTTATAAGAACCAGGACTATTTAATTCATGAGTTTCACTCAGTTTCTTTTCAAAAGTCTAAATATAATGCAATTTATAGGATTAGGAATATAAAGCGCACGCAAGTACTAACGAAAATGTCAGAATATAAAATGACATTGACAGATTACAGATATTTGTACAGGTAGGCACTTAAAAAATTTGGCATCAGGGTAGAAATCTCCAGTCCAGAATTATTTGACGGCAAGTATAGTCTGGACCCGGCTTAATACACAACATGTAACAGGTGTATGGATTTACATAATATTATCAGTATTATTGCCGATAGGCTGCATGGCGATCAAAATAAACATATGCTGAAATCGCTACCATCAAGCAGTTATTTCGACAAATATGTGTCTTTGTCATAAGTTTGTGAAATGGAAGCTGCGTCAATAAATTCTCTTATGGAATGTAGTTATATAATACACACCCTAAAGTGAAAATTCTTAGTTATTTATTTATAACATGGCCCAAACATTAGGAAGTCAAAGGTTAAATGCCATTTGATTTGAAAAATAAGATGTAGTTTTATACGGAACGTGCTTCACAAATATTTCGCTTAAAGCACGAATTCAATTTGTACATATTTATTTTTCCTATAGGTGGGCGGAAGGTACAAATTGGCGTGATTTAAATATATTTGGTTAAGTATACTCGTACGAAGAAGAAGAGGAAATGAAAAGTGTACGCACGCCTCTGCACGCAGAGCGCAGTTGAAGAGAGCAGGCGGTGTTTGAAAGCGCAACTTCACGCCATTGAAACACTTTGATTTCGTAGCGTTCGGGCTCGGGCCAAGGCCCGAACTAAAACGCCAAGTAAGCCTGCCAGCAGAAATGGATTTCTGAAAGACAATTTGTCACCATTGACTTTCATGTCAAGTTGCGCTCGCGAAGCGACACTAAATCTTGCCAGGCAGTCTTGGCTTGGCTTGGAGAGCATTCCAGTTCGGTAATGCACACTTCACACGGCTTTTTACCCACAGTTTACTTAATTAAATTCTATCTGGCAACTTAATTAAAGTGATTTATATACCATTATCAGTACTGTAACTAAATTGTACATGTACAATTGTCAAATTTATGTTTCAGATAAAATAAAACTTTTTTCTTTCACATAAGTATATGTGTGAAATAGTTATTTTTCAAACTAGAGAGGAAAGCACTTCTTTTTCCTACTCGAGCTCGAAGTTTCGAGCGAGAGTGGAAAAAGCGCTTTCTCCCCGTGTTAGACTGTTGCGATAATCATAAATTTCTAGAATATTTTCACACTTTTCGGTCAACATGTGACGATCACACAGTATTTCATATAACCTCTTTTAAAATTCTTTTAATGTTAATAATAGCTCTGTTCGATGAGAAGTGCTTGAAGTGCAGAGCAGAATAGTGCAGTGCAGTGTAGTGTACACTAGTACAGTCTAATTCTTGTGGTTTCATAAAACACACTAGTGTATATTTGGGCAAGTTTGCTCAGCTGTGAGTAATCAAGCCAAGCATAGCCAAAGGTGTAAAAGGTTAGGTTGTTTATAAACACAGTCATATCATAAAGCTGCAAAAAAGTGACTGCAGAAATGTCTGTTTTAAAGAGCATAGTGAACTAATAAACGATTCTGACGAAGATCAATCATCACTTGATTCTTTATCAGATTCAGAGACAGATATATTAATTAATTCTTTATATAGCAAAACAAAATTTTAGGTTAAATAAACAGATGTGTAGATAGGATAGAATTAAAATGTCTACCGAACAACATTTAGCTACCCCCACTCCTAGTCTGCACTTTCTTACACTACCTCGCGAGTCAGGTCAGAAAAGTGAGCACTAGTTCTTAAAATTTTTGTCATCGAACAGCCTGCCAGAAGCTGCCCGTTTCTCATAAAACATGTTAGTGCAAGAAAGTTAACACTAGGGCGGCCTAGTACATCTCATCGAACAAAGCTAATATGTGTTTGTGTAACTTGTTAAAATTTAATAATTATGTAACTCAGTGAAACATATAAACAAAAAGTATTTTATAATTGAATGTTTCTGAATTCAATTATTTGCCAAGTGATTAATAGAGTTAAGACTATTTGTAAATAAAACAAATTCATTTATCTAATTCCGTTTTAAAAAGTTGAATTTTATATAACCTTTTGACGTTATAAAAATGTTACTTTTTACAAAATTGATACGAAATGAGTTTTGTAAAACTCTCTACGTAACTCAGTTACGTAATAGTTATTTACATTCGAGTGCATGTAAGTTGTATTTTACAGTGAGATAGCTTTGTTTAAGGCACGAGCCCTTAAGGCGAGTGCCTTATTAGCTGGAGCGCTGTAAAATACTTCACGCACGAGAATTGTATCAAACTTTTTGGCTGACGATAATAAAAATCACTTTTTTAATGAGATAGATTGTACTTCTGAAAAGGGTTAGTTTAAAATAATGGGGTTAAGTCAATTTCTAAATTTGATTTTACTTACCTTCATTAGAGTACTTCTTCTAGCGAAAATTTATTTGTAATAATAGATGTTGTTTATGACTGATAAATTCCAACGACTAGATTTTAACCAATCATGATGCAAAACACTTGAAAATTCAACCAATGGGAACAGTATTATACTGATAAAACCTCGTTACCCCGATAAAACCCCGTTACCCCGATAATTTTCCGCTACCAAGTAAATAAACAGTTGTTATTGTTTATAACTGTCAGTGTGACAATTAATGTGTCAAGTTTCATTTTGCGTTGTTTTTGGAATTTATCTCACCAAATACCACACGACCTCTCAGATTTTCTCAGATAAACTTTTATTTTTAAGCACTCATTTTTTTGCTTTTAAGCAAAATCACTCAAGCAAACTGACATTAGGTAAAACCCCTCCTCCTTCGGAGTCGGGATTTACCATGCAGTTTTCTTTCGTGTTTGTTGCTAAGCAAAAAAAATTCGTGCAAAATAAAAATTTATCGATAAAATCAGGAGGTCTTGTGATATTACTTCTGATAATATATTTGCTTCGTAATAAATAATAAGTAGGTGTTGATATTTGACATTTCAGCAATGTTCGCCTCGCGTATTTGACACGTATATCGATCGGTGTCTATGTCGATAACGGCGGATTTTTACAATAATGACAGATGTCGCTACCTTGAGTTTGGTTTATATAAATTAATTTTAAATATAGGAAATGTTAAAGTAAAAAAATAACTTAAGTAGGTACTTTTTTACATGAACTTTATTATAGTAAAGATGATTTCTTTTCTAAATGCCCATAAACGTCCAGTGTATTTTGATTATTTTACCACATAGTTAGACAAGTTACAATACAGTAAGCGTAAAATGTAGGTTACACTTGCTGTGAATACAATGGGGTATTCCACCATAACAACAAAATTAAGACAATTTCAATTTAACATAAAGTATGGCTCAATAAATAATAGTTAAAACAATGAAAACATTTTTTAAATAATTACTTTACGAGATATTTCACATTTGTTAAAAGGGAAAATTGACGTCATACAATTGTTATCCTTCTCTCGCAGCGTACTCAGAGCAGTGTGTGTGAGAAAGACAAGTATAGAGGAAATGTGACGTTATACTGATTTCTCGAAAATAAAATACTCTGAAACTAGGAACAATTAAGATTTTTTAATACTATGAATTGCTTCAAAACTGAATGAAGTTTTATTTAAAATAATTAAAAAAATTGAGTGGAATACCCCATTGTAAAGTTCCCATTACACTTCAGGAGGGCAAAAAGAATATTACTTAACTGACAACTAATTATTGACTTAACCCAATTCCTCTACAACAGAATGACTATCTATATCGGTTTCAGAAGACATTCAGAGCTCATTTTCAATTATGATACGCATGCAATGACATAAGCATTAAATTAAAAAATGAAATTCATTTATTTTCACGGCAACGCTTTAGCAAATTGATTTTAAAATATGTATATTGAGCTGTCATAGAAAAACCTAGAATTTCGAGTATTTTAATAGATATTTACACTCCAAGTGAGCTAAGGCAATGTTTATCCATAAGAAGAAAGTTTAGCTCACGAGCCCGTAAGGGCAAGTGAGTTAATTTCTTCGAGCTCACGTGGTTTGTACAATATTTTATTCAATTTTGACGTTTTAAACTGTCATTATTAACTCCACAGCAACAACTGTAAGTAACACTTTTTTCATATGTGAATTAAATATTTTTTTAAATCACTCTCTCAAAATTTTAACTCACTCTGCAACAAATAATGCATTAAAAATAACATCAGGTACGAAAATAACACCCACCATAATATTTATCAGACATTATCAGCCATTTTCATTATTTTTCACTGCAAATTATAGACAATAAAGCATTTTAAATACATGACTTGACGTCTATCAGCGACGATTGTCATGCTCAGCCTACTCACAGATCAGTTTTTTATTTTGCCAAAATTAAATATTGTAATGGTTTTAACTATTATTTCGTCAAAATTGAATAAAATATTGTACAAACCACGTGAGCCAAGAATATTTATTCACTCGAAGAAATTAACTCACTCGCCCTTTCTTCTCATGAATAAACATTACCTTAGCTCACTTGGTGTGTAAATATCTATTATTCAATTTTGACGAAATGATAATTGTAGATACTGGCACACCCAGAAATGGGTAATATGCCGTGATGATATATTATATTTAATTTTGACAAAATAAAAAACTGATCAGTTAGTAGGCTGAGCATGACAATCGTCGCTGATAGACTTCAAATCATCTATTTAAAATGCTTTATTATCTGTCATTTGTGCCGTGAAAAATAATAAAAATGGCCAATAATGTCTGATAAATATTATGGTGAGAATTACTTTCGTACCTGATGTTATTTTAAATGCATTATTTGTTGCAGAGTGAGTTAAAATTTTGTGAGAGTGATTTAAAAAATTTTAATTCACATATGAAAAAAGTGTTACTTATAGTTGTTGCTATGGAGTTAATAATGACAGTTGAAAACGTCAAAATTGAACAAAATTATTTTAGCGGAATTAGACAAAATTTTGAACATAATACGAAAACGTGATATTGTTTGACTCACATAATTTGCAAAATTCGATTCGCTTGTTTTGGCAAATATTATGTTCGTCAAACAATATCATTCCTGTCATAACTGATTATGTAAATAACTATTATGGAACTTACTTGTTTACAAAATTATGTGCATATTAGTATTTCCTGATGTTACAAAATGTGTAACGAAATATTGGAAATTTAAATAAAATTAACTACTTTATGGAATAACAACAGTATAATTCTCTACAATCACCGTCGAGAAATCCCTTAATATATTTTTTGCCCTCCTGAAGTGTAATGGGAACTTTACAATTGTATACACAGCAAGTGTAACCTACATTTTACGCTTACTGTGTTGTAAGTTGTCTAACTATGCGGTAAAATGGGACGTTTATGGGCATTTAGAAAAGAAATCATCTTTACTATAATAAAGTTCATGTAAAAAAGTACTACCTACTTAAGTTATTTTTTTACTTTAACATTTCCTATATTTAAAATTAATTTATATGAACCAAACTCAAGGTAGCGACATCTGTCATTATTGTAAAAATCCGCCGTTACCGACATAGTCACCGATCGATATACCTGTCAAACACGCGAGCATTGCTGAAATGTCAAATATCGACACCTACCTATTATTTATTACGAAGAAAACATAAGCAAATAAATATATTATCAGTCATCAACAACATCTATTATTACAGATAAATTTTTGGTAGAAGTACTCTAATGAAGGTAAGTAAAATCAAATTTGGAAATTTTATTTTATTTTTATTTTAAACTAACCCTTTTCAGAAGTACAACCTATCTCAATGAAAAAAGTGATTTTCATTATCGTCGGCCAAAAAATTTGATACAATTCTCGTGCGTGAATTATTTTACAGCGCTCCAGCTAATAAACAAAGCTGTCGCGCTGTAAAATACAACTTACATGCACTCGAATGTAAATAACTATTATCTATCAACAGTACAGCATTACTTCCTCCTAACAATAATTTGTAATTTTGATGATAACGACTATTGTCTTATTTATAAGAGAAGTCCAAAAAATTTATAGCCACACTGTGTATTTTAGTGATTTTTATCTGTTTTAAATTTCTAACCTGGTAAGAAGTGGTGCTTTAAATGCAAATTTCTATCTAAATTTAGTAGAGTTGATTTGTGTGTAGCAATCAACGTCTTGCATCTAAAATCAGTAAAATCTCAGCGAGTCGCCGACATCCGACATTTTTTCCGATTCAGCGAACCGGGAATGTATGAAAGGAAAATACTTTACGAGTCGATTTCAATAATGAAGAGGGAGAATGTTACATCGTTCGCTTGCTTGGCAAAAAGTGTGAATAACGATAAAGTTCAGTGATGAAAGTATTCGATCACAACTACGACTTCTATTTTATGAATGAGTGTTCATGTGACAAATTCCCAAATGTATTCTAAAATCGCTCTTTTATAACCTTCCTACAAGATTAATGATGCGTCTAAAGTCTGTTTTTAAATAAAAATGTACTCACAATTGAATACGGAATTCACTAAATGTCAACTTAAATATAAATTTTTAAATACCTGCACGAAACCATAACAAATTCGGTTATATGTCATTTTATCTTATAATAATTATTGTTCTATTCGTATACCTATAAATATATACAAGTTTTACCAATTTTCAACATTATTATTACGAGATAACTAAAAAATAATAATGACGAAATAAATAAGTTTTTACGCAAAAGTACTATATGTACACGAAATAATAATAGGTAGATATTATGGTGTAAGAAACTAAGGTAACACCACTTACCGTATTTCGCGGTCAACCACAATACACTTTTCACAGTGGCGCTAGTACACATGAACACTCTTGTCAGGCATGTGTCAGTTTTGTCTGGCTTTAGAGACACGTATAGGGATTTCCAGCCCAGCAATATGCACTCTGGTGGCGAATTTTAGAAACCCTGCCAGAGACATTCAGAGGTTATAACCTTTGAATATATACATCTGGAAGTAGCTACCAACAAAAATCGTGTACCAAAGAAGATTGACAAGGATGGAGATACAATTGAGACCAATCCATTTTCCCCTTAGAAAAATAACCTTCGCACTCTTTTACAGGCGCGCTCGTGTGGTGCTCGTGGTTTTCCGTTCCGCGTCGTTGAAAACGGCAGTATCAATTAGCAGCAGATCTTTATCCAACTAACACTTATACATAATTCTATCCTTCTCAATCTACTTTGAGCCAACAAAGTCTTAAGGAACATATAGTGTACGCTGTACGCTACTTCCATCTACGTTAGTAGATATGTATATTCAAAGGTTATAACCTATGTTTACAACGAACGTGTAACTGCTTTTTCATTTTTCTTAGTTTATTTTAAGTTCTAGTGGTGTATTTTCGTAATTTTTTATTGTTTCATTAATATATCAGTTTGATATTTACCAAACAGTCTTTTTAAACACTAATTTTCGTGTGTTTATAGTTTCTTTTATCATATTATTTCTTATATACTTTTGCATCTGTATTTCTTTTGCAATAATTCATATTGTGTACCGATGCCGAATTGAGTAAATTTTCTCTACATAATCCCTCAAGATTATCTTCACAAAAAGTGCTCATAACAGGACTGTCAACAATTTCTTTGGCTCGATTCCGCACAATTAGTCGATTATGTCGATTAGATGGGCCAGGATCTCCTACATTTGTTATTGACGTTACTGGTAAATTTAATGTCGGTATTGCATTTTTCTTTAGATATTTACGGTTAATGGATCTTGTTTCTATAAATAATTAGCATATCAAAAGATTGCACTCTCTACATAATGAAATATTTTGGTTTGCACAATATTTATACACACTTACCTCTAGATTTAGTAAAACTTTCTTCGTCAAAATGTAAGGAGCACACTTTCATGAAAGGGCTCACTTTTTTCCAATTTTCAATACGTCTATCCACACTTTTTTCCAACTGACCAATTCGTATTTGTCAAAATATATTTTATTTGTACTTTAGAATTATCGGTTGGAAATCGAAAAAAGTTGAAATCTGGTGTACGTTTTTTCTATGAATTGCACATCGGTACACAACAATATGAATTAGGCATATTCCAAAAAAATATAGATGTAAAAGTATATAAGAAATAATATGATAAAAGAAACTATAAACACACGAAAATTAGTGTTTAAAAAGACTGTTTGGTAAATATCAAACTGATATATTAAAGAAACAGTAAAAAATTACGAAAAAACACCACTACAACTTAAAATAAAATAAGAAAAATGAAAAAAATGCAGTTATACGTTCGTTGTAAACATAGGTTATAAAATCTGAATGTCTGTCGCAGGGTTTCAAATTTTATCCGCAGTGGCGCTGAGATCTAAACTTTAAACGCCTATAGATGTATAGTTGTGCTGATGTGCATACTCCAATAGTTCGTTTTTGTTCTGCCTCAAATTTAAGGTAAGAACAAAGTACAATAAGTATTTTTTATGTATAAATCATTATCTGAGAACCTAATTTTAATTTAACATAAGTTTGTTATATTTGTGTTACAGAATCTCCACTTAACCCAATGAGATACTTGCACGTGACGTTTCAATATAGCGGATATGTTAGTTTAATAGCTGATTGCGGGCAGATAAATGCCTATTTCTCATTACGTTTTATGGGATGTTGCATCCCCAAAATTATATATAACGTTTTATTTGGATTTTATGTGCATTACTTTCAAACCAAGTGATAGAAGAATAACATATAACCCTATATTTAATAAATTTAAAATAATATTTAATAAGTGACGGTATTATTTGATTTTTTTCCAAGTGCGAGACTGATTGTTTTGGAATCGTCTCGTTCTTACAATGGGATATTCCGGTGATATGGAATTCATGCAAAATAATAACTTTTTTCTATAGTGTCCATCTTCATATAGTAGAAAAATATAATAAAAAATGTTTAATAAAAAGTTTTAATTCATAATTTAATGTTACAAAATTGGAATTTTTACAGCTCTAGAAACGTCCTTGAAATTTGTGACGTCAAGTTGATAATCTGTTGCTCATTTCAAAGTAAATATTTTCGTTTAAAAACACAGATGGTGCCAGTAGTTAACACGTACGGGTATATTTATTGTTTGACATTTCGTCCACTTTATAATTATTACTCCTATTTTTACCATAAACAAACACAGGACAAACACCGAAATACACGCTGCTAATAAAATCATATGTAAACAAGCATGTCATGAACATGTGGATTTAGAAGCTGAAGTTCGATGCAGATCTCACCATCGAGTTGACGTCATAAGCGCGCCATGATAAGAAAATTTGAATTGCGATGAAATTTTTAAAAATTCATATCTCATGTGATGCATACATTTTCTTAATCAAAGTTAGATATTCAGAGTCCTACTGGTCTATACTAAGGTAAAAAAATATTTTTCAAAAATGTCGGAATTTAAAAACAATTTATATACATATATATATATATATATATATATATATATATATACAATTTTTTATGGTACAGTTCTGTTCTGTGGTCGGTTATTACAACAAAAGCTACTTTCAGAATATTTTTATTATATTCATAAAATTCTCTCTATTCTAGGGAGTAAGGATTAATACTATGTATTTATAAGTATTATCTTTTCCAATTATCTTTCATTTCGCCCATTAAGGCTTGTCCATATTTACCTAAATTTACATTGTTACAATTAAAATATTATGATTATTACTTACCTTGCAGTAATACAAAATGAATACAATAGAGAAACACATGATACATACATCTTGTTTTGGTTTCAAAACATTAGTGTTATTATGTGTGTGACTTTTATGGTCATTTCACTTCAACAGTGTACTCTTAATAGTGTTTAGCCGTTATAATTGCATATATAATTTACACAAGCGTTCACATAAATAATTATTTAAGATTTTTTGAAATGTAAACACGAATTCTCCATTTGACTCCGTGTTAATATTTGGTTTATTTGCCCGCGATAAACTGTTCGGCCGCCATGATGAATGACCTTGAGTGATGTAGGTGCAAAATGGTAAGCTTTAAAAAGCATTATTCACTTATATACATAAGTAGAAATATCTGTGAATATTATTAATATGAAGCGATTAGTTTTTTGACAGTTACAAATATAGCAAAGGAATTTTGTTCATCTTTAAAACATATAGGTTTTGGGATTTATAAAATTGATTATTTTGTATGTTTATCTATAAAATATATAGAAAAAGTATGAATGAATATCTGTAGTAGTGCACAAGACTTTCAGCGCCACAACGGGATAACGGAGAACTAAGTGTATTTCGTCTGACCGCGTTTGCTACACACGAAACATAATAAATTAATTACACCTTGAAACTCACGTCGTATTAATAATTGTGATTTTCGTTTTGAATGCAAATTGGAAAACCATCCAATATACAGGTTGTATATTTTTAATGGGTCACAATTGCTACTCGAGAACTATAAAAGCTACAAAGACGAACAAATAGGCAAACAATTTCTATTTTACAAGACAAATTCAAAAATCAGATTTTTTTAATTGTCATGAAAAGTTGATATTTACATGATAATGATAACACCTTTGTCTACAGAATGTAAAAGAATTGTTGTTCATTTACGTCCATATAAAATAATATTTTACTTTAAAAATACAATTTTCCCCATAAGAAAACATTGGTTTTGTTGCGGGTGTATTTCCAAAGCCATGTATATGATTGGTGCATTCTGAGCATGCATATCGAGAAAGTAATATGGTATACAAAAAATTATGGATAATGGGGAAGTTTAGCGATTTTTTAAAATTTTATTATTCCATGGGAAATGACTTGAAAAATGATAATGATAATGATAACATATTTAATTTGTTTCAAAAATGCCCAGATTTTCCGGAAAAGCCGATTTTAAGCTGTGATGACGTCGGTAGAGGCTTGGCGCAACGTACGTCGACTTATACACTGACGCACGCGGTTGCGGTTACCAGTCACTTGACACTGAGGTGTTACGACCTACGTTCAAGTGGTTCGATTTCACCGTTCTGTCTGAGTTTGCGCATAACTGACTTGTGACGTACTTACAGTTTACCCAAAAAATATTAATTATAAATAAATGGAGCAATAATTTTAATTTTTAATTTCAATTTCAGCAGTCATTTGTGTTATGTTTTTGAGAAAATAGTATGTTATGTAGAATTTTTACCATGCTAAACTTCCCCATTGAGGGGAAATACATGGACGATGATGATGATGATGATGATGGTGATGAGTGTAAACATTTTTAGAGACGAAGAGAATTCATATACATATTCCTTTTAAATGAATTCAACTATATTCAACCACGATTTTATTCAGCACATTACAAAATATACTATCGAGGCGACAAAAATATTAAAAACATGACGAAACGGACGTCAGCCATACGTCTACAGAATTCAGGGTTATGAAAGGCATTTTGGAAGTTTTTCTAGGGCAGGTCAAATATTCCACATGTCGCTGTCAGAGTTGCAAAGCTCGCGGCGTCGTGCAGGGATATTGGTGACATATTCTCGATATTTCTGCATCGCAGTCACCTCAGATCAATGTGATTAATGGCGGTTGTGACGGGTATATTGAAATATCCTCGCGCGCCGAGCGGGATCAACTCTCAGCGATCGACCACGGCAGCGGCAATAGCAAGACAACGTGGACAGCCGGATCGATCCCAATGCCGAACCAAATGATGGGTTTTTGTAGCTGCTGTTGGTGCAAAATCATCCGCAACGAGCTCTAATGCATTTGCTGGATAGAACAACTCAAAAAATGTTTTCATATTCAGTGGACCATAACCGATAAATAATGTTTGTGGGTTTAATAGAAAGTATACTGCTGTCATAATATTTCAATCAATTTTTTATTATGACAACTTTATTTTAAAGTATATTCAGGGTTGTACCTGTAATATATGATACGTTAAATAGGTCATTGTCTACACGTAGACAATCCGAGATTAAATTTTGTACTTGTAGACTATAATTATTTTCTTAAAAAGAAGAGTTTTCCTGATAAGATGCATGTTCGCCGTCCAAGTTATTGCCGGGCATGCATATATTATCTAGAAAATTGTATACATAAAAAAGGTAACATTTACGTACTTTTCTTGTTACCTTGGTTACTTGTTGTTTTTGTTTTTTCACATTTTTATGTCAATTTCCTCTGAAGAAGGCACCAGTTTATGGTGCCGAAACGTTGGGTTTTAATAATAAATAAATAAATAAATAAATACAGAACTTAGGGCCAGTTGTACAATCTCAGGTTAGAATTTTAACTGTCGGTTAAATAAACAAAATTGAAACGAAATGAGCTGTCAAATGACAAATTGATCATTGCTGTCAATAACCCGATTCAATATTGTTTATTTAACTTCCAGTTAAAACTCTAACCGGAGATTGTACAACTGGCCCTTAAACTAAAATTATTACTGATTAGTTTACAAGGTAGGTATACGAGGGGTTGTTCTTATATTCCCGGACTAGGCAGTTTTAAAATTTAATGTAATTTTCCATAACACATTTTTTTAAACACATATGCCTTGGTAACGTGTGTGACAATTTACAAAACAATTGCAACAATATTAGTTCTAATATCTGTCAGTTTATGTTTGTCACGCAAGGAGTCCTGTTTCTCCACGACAATGCACCAGCCGTTGTTGAATGTGGCTTCGTAGAAATTGACCATCCACCTTATAGTCCAGATCTAGTCTCCCGTGACTATTTTTTGTTTCCGTGTGCGTGTCTGGTTGGCAATTTGGAGACCCGTTTCCGATCTCGGCCAGTGCAGACTTTTAATCGAACAAAAGTGATCCCTGTGGTGCACCCTCCACACCAGCTATGAGTGCCCGTGTGGTGACGACATTACCGATGTCTACATGTGTTGTAAATACTGGCATACTCAGTAATGGGTAATATGCCGCGATGATATATTTATATTTATTTTATTTTAAATCAAAAAAAAAAAAAAATACTAAAGGGAAAAATTTAAAGATGATAATAAACTTATAGCGGCTGTTGAACGGCATTTTGCAGACGAAACAAAAAATATTTCTTTAATGGATTAAAGATGTTTTTGATGTAATCAAAAGCAAGGAGCCTATATTGAAAAACAATTTTTTGTTGATGTTCTAATCTCTTCTTTTCATGCCTAGTCCTGGAACATAGAAATAAACCCTCGTACAGGGTGTTCCAAGATTGACGTTACAAGAGGTGTGCGAAACTAAAATTTTTTGAGCCTTTTGGAAATAAGCCCTGCTTGATTTGAAACTTATTTTTACTTTACTTTAAATTTTTTCAAATCAAGTATGCCTTGAGAGCCGCGTAAAATCTATTTTTGTTTCGAGTAAAGTACCTTTTTCTTATTTTGTATAATAATGTACTATTTTAATATACCTACTCAAAATCGTACAGTAATGGGTTACTTTACAACATAGCAACCGTTACTGCATAGCAACGGTTTTGTCATTAAAGTACATTTTGACGCAAGGAATTGTTTATTTATATTTTTTATTGTTCATCTTCTAAATCGTTTTCCATGTTCTTTACATCATCTAGATCCATCGTTTTGCTAATCGATCGCCAAAAATTAATTTGTTTGGAGGTTGTAAGGTACAAAAAACAATAACTGTCAAGTTGCTTTGTTACGAGAATCAGACTACTATGTTTATTTAGATGTTTTTAATTCAGTATATTATGCCCCAAAAAAATAAAATTTTAATACTAATATGTCTAACATGTCTAAGATTTGCGTATCGAGTACGAAAGTATGATCACATATCGGCGTATCGCGCTAAATCACACATGCCATCTGTAGACAACCGTCTTAAATATTTATATTTATGTCTTCTACATAAAATTAATTTAACTGGTACTCCTACCTACTTATATAACAAATTCATACCTAAAGTTTACAATTACCAACTGAGAATCAAGGATTTATATATTGTTCCATCCTTCAGAAAATCTAAATCTAAAAATTCATTTTCCTATTTGGCCCCATATTTATACAATAACGTACCCGATCATCTCAAAGTGCTCACTCTAAATTGTTTTATAAAGCAGATTAAACCCCTAATAGAGTATTAAGTTTGCTTAATGCCTCAATGTATGCCAACAAATGTGATCATGTAATGTTTTTATGTTAGTATATTTCCACGTCATATCCTTAATTCTGTTGTATGTATTGTGTAATAATGTGTCTACTAGCTATATATGTTTATCTAATTATCATTGTATGGTTAGGTGGAAGAGCAGCTTAGGCTGAACCTCGCCTTTGATTCTAAATCAATAAAGTTCATTATTATTATTATTATTATTATTATAAAATACGAAAAAATAGTATACACACCGCGTCAGAAAAGTAATTTTACTGTACCCGTATGGAATTTAACGTACCTTACTCGTCTGGTAAACTTTCACTTTTCTTAACTTGGAACGTAATATACTATTTTCGTTCACAGTACTCCAAAGAAAGGTTATTCAGAATAAAAAGCTTTAACGTTTTGCAAATTTTTAGAATGACTTTGATAAAATCCATGATTTGTTAGTTTCGTTTCAGGTAAAGTGAATTTTCGTTCACAGTATGCCAAAGTTTTACTATGAATAGTTGTTCAGAGTAACAAATTTTTTTTAGGGCCATAATTTGTTATTCTGAACAACTTTTCTTAGTAAAACTTTGGAGTATTGTGAACGAAAAAGTACCTTACATGAAACGAATATAGTGTTTGCTCAACTCAAATCAAGTAGGCCTTTTTTTCCTTAAAAACCTCTCAACAGGATTAAATTCCAATTACTGAGTAGGTTCACATACAGAAACATCCATGCCTTAGTGGGATTCGAACCCAGAACTCCGAGCACACTCATGACTAAGAGGCGTTGCTCTAACCATTGAGCCACCGGAGCCTTACTTGATTTAAAGAAATCGAAAGTAAACTAAAAATAATTTTCAAACCAAGCAGGGCTTATTTCCAAAAGGTCAAATTCAAATTGTTGCAACTCTCCGTATCTACCGATTTACATGAGAGGCCATTTGCTTTTTGCTAAACCATTGGGTATACGATCAAAAAAGAAAAAGAAAATAATATATATATCCCAAGTGCACGACAAATACCTGAATATTTTCTCGAGTGCAAGAATGTGCACGAGCGAAAATATTAAGGTATTTACCACGGACGAGGGGTATATTGGTAAAATATTTCACTTGAAATACCCAGATATGCGCACAGGTACAAATATTAACTGATATTCAATTGTCATTGGTCGAAATTCAAAAAATACTGTACCGTGATTGGTTGAAATTGAAATTTTTCGAGTGAAATATTCTCTTCAATATAATTAAAATTTCGATTGACAGACAACTGATTATATCATCTTAATTGCTTTTATTCAATTTCAGTCCTACAAAGTGCTTGATAGCTTTGAGGTAAATTAATTAATTAATTTCATAAGCTCTTTATCGGTTATTCAATGCAACCGATTTCTACTGGTAGTGTATTGCAGCGGTACTCTCTTCCCCATTGTTTCCGCACTAAATGCACCTAATACAGGTAAAAGCTTTGATCCAACGACGACCGTTCCCTTGCTAATGTCTGAATCAGAAATTACGTATTGAATGTGAACAAGCACTCATCGAGTGCAAAGGATTTGCACATGTATACTTGCTCTATTTATAATTCAATTACCTGTGTGTTAATTACAAACGTCTTGTTCATCTCTCTACCTTTACTGCGGCCTAATTACTCGTATTTACGATATTAGCGTGAAGCATAGAGATGCACTCGATGTCGAGCTTTGGCCCGGCCCGGCCCGAAGCCCGCCTCGATTTCGAGTCGATCGTCGAGCCAGACCGAAGATATTTTTTATCGGGACGAATCGGGCTAATCATTTTCAAAAATCGAGGCGAGTCGGACTTTTGATTTTGGCCCGGCCCGAAAATTCGAGCTTTTCGGGCCAGCCCGAAAAATCTTATAGTTCATTCAAATGCACAGTTTCCTTAATATTTTAATGAAAATGGATGAAGTTAAAAAGGATCAAAATGATTTAATAACAACACAGTGCACATATTAATAAATAAAAATGTATTATTTTACTTCAAGAATTCATTAAAGCATAATAATTATATTGTGATGATGCTAATATTATTATTATTACTCGTATACTAAAATAAAAGTGACTTTTGTTCCTACCATAATGGTTTCTTGTCCTATTTTTGAGCAGAAACAAAGTTAGATAAAAAATCCTTATGTAAATTATATTTTTTTATATAAGATTTGTGAAAAAGTTGTTTAAATTCTTTGATAAACAAAGTTTTAAATACTCGTAGGTCTATAATTTTTATAAAAAACTTAAACTAGAAGGGTCTCTCTTTTAACTACTTATGTTAACTAATGTTGAAAGTTATAAGAATGTAGAGGTTTTTTTATAAGTTCGACACGAAAAAAGTTAAACATTTTGCCTTAACATAAAAATCAACATTAGGATGCCGGATGCACCCAATTTCGAGCTTTGGCCCGGCCCGGCCCGATTTCGAGTCAATTTTCGAGCCGGGCTAGCTAATTTTTTTGTCGAGTCGATCTTCGAATCGGGCCGGTAATTTTTATTTTTGGGCCGAGTCGATCCAAACCTCAAAACCCGACCCGGCCCGCCCGAATGCATCTCTAGTGAAGCATACCATGTATATTGAGGTAGGAACATGTTGTATATAGCTTATTTAAATGATAAAATATTTATTTAAAATCTGAAACTTATTACTGTAGGAGTAGCGTAGCCGTGTGCATATATAGTGACTGGTTGTCAATCTAGGGACCCAGGTTCGATCCCGGCCAGTGCAGACTTTTAATCGCACAAAAGTGATCCCTATGGTGCACTTTCCACACCAACTATGAGTGCCCGTGAGGTGACGCCTGGTAAGCGTCCACACGGTAAAAATATAACGTCATCATTACCTACGTCTACATGTAATGTAAATATTCGCACACCCAGTAATGGCTAATATGCCGTGATGATATATTTATTTATTTTATTATTGTAATTATTTAACTAATTGAAAATTAATGCGATACATTCCAACGACTAGTTTTTAACCAATCATGATGCAAAACACTTGAAAATTCAACCAATGGGAACAGTATTATACTGATAAAACCTTGTTACCCCGATAAAACCCCGTTACCCCGATAATTTTCCGCTACCAAGTAAATAAACAGTTGTAATGGTTTATAACTGTCAGTGTGACAATTAATGTGTCAAGTTTCATTTTGCGTTGTCTTTGGAATTTATCTCACCAAATACCACACGACCTCTCAGATTTTCTCAGATAAACTTTTATTTTTAAGCACTCATTTTTTTTGCTTTTAAGCAAAATCACTCAAGCAAACTGACATTAGGTAAAACCCCTCCTCCTTCGGAGTCGGGATTTACCATGCAGTTTACTTTCGTGTTTGTTGCTAAGCAAAAAAAAAAACGTGCAAAATAAAAATTTATCGATAAAATCAGGAGCAGGTCTTGTGATATTACTTCTGATATTATATCATTCATTGATTTTTATACACTATTCGCATTTGATAAAATTTTCTGTCGTCCTATTTTTTCGATGTATTGTAGAATGCATGATCAACTTACGCTTGTATCACGATGGTGGTTCTAAAATCTGTGTTAGCTATAGGAGCAACAAATTAGATGTGGCTAACACAATACTTTTCGGCAATTCTATGTATTTTGTACGAATCCCATACCAAAAGTTCATTGGAAAAGATTCTATACAGCTCGCCGAAGCAATATCAAATGCCCCGAAAAAATGTGAACTATATTTGTAGCGGTAAAATCTACATCCAATCGGGACAACGGATTTATGATTGTGAATCTACACAATCGTTCTCATTTAAGGTAACTAGACTACGCGGTTTTTGTATCATTAACTCAGTTTTGTGAAGACAGTCTTTGTCAAAACTACTTTGGCCAGTATTAAAAAAAAAAAAAAAAACTACATGTAGCTACTTTATAAAATCTTAACTAATTACCGGCAAATTACTTTTTACTCTCAGTGTACCCTAGAAACATACGAGTGTGTGTAACGACCTCAGATTACATCCCTTCAGGGACTTTGCTTCGGCGCGCTGCATATCCAGTAAAATTGTAACACGAACATATACTATTTTCTACAAAGTCCATACCGAAAGTTCCTTGGAAAGATTCTATAAATCCAATAAAATTATAACACGAACATACATTATGTAAATTGCACTTGACAATATCTGTCAATTAGAATTATTTGTATATATCAGCTGTTTTCATGATTATAGCAAAGATGACTGATTTATGAAAGTTAATCTCTTTATAATTCTTTAACTCTATATCTATTGAATAGGAAGGAAAATGTATAATAAAACCGTACAGTCAATAAGATATTCTTTCATATCAATAATCACATAAAATATCAAAAATGATTTTTAACCGCGTTTTTTCAAGAAAAACTGATAAGAACTTCAAATAAGGGAACTTCCGGTTGAACAATTGTAACCAAAATCTAATAAGCTCTTCATATGGACAACAGAATACTTCAAAACCAGGATACCGAAACTTGAGCGTTGACATGGCGACATCTATTTCAAATTAAACCGCTTTAAAATTTACCGCCCATTTCACATCCTGTATCCGTATTAATAAAATAATTATACCCAGATTACATGTTTTTCTAATTTACTGAAATTCTATCAACTTTCAAAATAGGACATGTTACATAAAGTACCCTTATTTTTTGTCGTAGTACACATTTATGTAATAAAAAAGGGGGGTTCCATTTAAAAAAATTGTCTTTTTTGAAGTTTGTCAACTGTAATTTTGGTGTAACGTACCCGTCACATTTTTCTAAATAATCGAGGATTCTTCCATGGTTAATGTAGCTTAAAGTCTCCTTTATAAAAGGCTTTTTTCAGATTATAAAAATTCGATCTCGTTCCCGATATACAGAGTTTTGAAAATGTGCCGGATTTCAGACAAAAAATCAAAAAAAGTTGAATAACGCCGGAAATAGTTGATCATGAGTAAAATGTTTTAATTTCTTCATATGTCAAATTTTCCGCTGCATTCAATGGTAAAATAAAAAATAGCGTATTCTATTTAAAATAAGAAAGTTGAGGTCAATTTCCGGTAAAACCGGAAGTGCTACTGCTTTGAAAATATTTTAGTTAAAACGGGCATTTTGGATAACCCCTAGATACCAAATTTCGTTAAATTATATTAAATAGTATTTAAAATATAGATAGCGTAAGCTCGTCCTGAGACACCTGTATATGTATATATATATATATATATATATATATATATATATATATATTTACATCCCACTACCATTGTGGCGTCCCCTGTGTAATTTTCTACATTCAAAGTGACGTCCTTGTGCATAAGACGTCCGTATACCGGACGTCATATGCACATGGCCTTATAAATTTTTTTCTGACATCAGGGGGGCCTCTAGTATCGTATAGCAAAATTTGTTATGGACGTCAGAATGATAGCGGAATGGAAAATGTATATTTTTTGTAGTTCAAATAAATTCCACTTGCGGCGCTAGTGTCGTCCGACGTATATACAATGTATATACTGAAGTTTCATTCCAGCGACATTCTGAACTCCGTATACTTGGCAACAGGGGAACTTTGGGTACTACATTAGCGCGCAACTCTTTTAATCGTATTTAAATCTACATTGTGCACTCCTGGTAGTATTTTAAATTAATATTTATGTAATCAAACCTTTTGTTTTGCACTTGTAAAATCCTCTGAGCAAATACTAAATCAATAAACTTTGAAATCAAAATGTATGGTTTACAAATGTAATAAATTTAAAAAAGGTAATTATTTATAAATACTCGTATCATAAAGCTGAATTATTAAGTACAAAGTCGAAAAAGAGAGTGTAGAAATAATTATTAAAAGAAAAAATGTTTAAAACATACTACATACTACAAACGATTTATTAAATATAGATATTTTTTAATCTGGGTACTTCTTCCTATTTCTCGTCTACTTGAAGTGTTTCATTAAAGTGTTTTCTTTTAATTAGTAAATATTTTTATACATTTTAGATAGTTTAAATACGTTAAAATATTTGCTTTTTATTTTTATTATAATGTAAATTGAAAATTTTTATTATATGCGTTGGTGAGATATGTGGAAATATAAATGATCAAAAGTAATAACTTTTAAAAACACCGTATTTTTATTGCAATCTATATGCAAACATAGAAAGAAACACGTATAAATAATTTGTTTATGAGTAACAACTAAAGATTAATGAAACAAATTAATGTTTATGAAATACTCTCTCTGGAAATAAGCAGGACTGTTCGATGTAATAATAAATATTTCATAAATTTCACTTATTTTTTTTACCTCCCGCTACCCTTGGTAAGGGAGTTATAGGGATCTTGCTAAACATCGCATGTTGAGATTTTGATAAATGACCACGTTCTAGGGTCACTAGAATCCCATTTTATCATTTTCACGATGATGTCTGTATGTGTGTGTATGGATTTTGTCAACGCTCTAACTCAAATACTATTATTCAGAAAATTCTGAAGCGTGTTTTAACCCTATTCTAATATGAAAAGAAACCATTAGATTTTGGTGTAAATCGGATAACCGGAAACGGCACTTTACTTAAAGCTCATAATGGTTTTTCGTCAAAAAATACCATTAAATGTCATTTTTTCGCATTTTATGCCATGAAAATTAAAGCTAATTGAATTTTCTACAAGTATACATTAATAATTTTTCTATGTATTTTACAGATAAATTTTAAAAATCTTTTTTATAAATCCCAATGCCTTTGTTTCAAAGATAAACAAAATTCCTTTGTTACACAGTTTATATTTCAAATGTGTCACTGAAAAAAAAATAGGTATGAATTTAAATTAATAAAAATGAAATAGCGGGAGGTATTGTGTTGGGCACATCAGATTTTTTCATTTTATTTTCTCCGAAGGGGTTCAATAACTCTCAGGGGAGATTGATAATTTCAGAACAGTTCACAAGCTAAAACTCTAAAATTATATTTTATAATATTTATAATATTTTATCAAATTTCCATAATTTCGACTATACTCCTATGTTAAATAAAAAAAAAAAATTGATGTGGCCATCACATTACCTTCCCTCAGTTCTATACAAATGCCATACAAAAAGTTTCTAGCAAAAGATTCTACATTTCCAGTATTTCATTACATTGCATTCTGGCAGTTCCATGTATTTTGTACAAATACCACATAGAAAATTTCTATATTTTCAGTAAAATTATAACACAAACATATTATGTAATTTGCACTTGACACTGACTTATTATGTCAATTAGAATTTTCTTAATAATATGCCTATTATTTTAATTTCCGTAAAAATTCCAATTTATTGGAAAAATAGCCGAACCCAAACGGCTGCTTTTCATATATTTTTACTATTTTATTGACATGTGAAAATTAATTTGTTCAACAAATAGCTATTTACTTAGAATAAGGGTATTAAAATCGGAATTGAATATTAATAATAAGCTTATTATTATAAATTTCATAAACATTTGAATTTATTGCACAAATAGCCGAAGTGCATCCAAACTGTTGTTTTTCACATATTTTCACACTTTTTTACAAATAATTTGTTTAACATATAGAATAAAAATATTAAAATCGGAGATTAATAATCATATTAACCTTATTATTATATTTCTTCACTATTTTATTGACATGTAACAAATACTTTGTTTATCAAATAAAATTTTTATGACTATAATACAAAGGATGACGGCAAATTTTACTAAAAAAAATACTGCAAGTATTAATTCAGTTCATATTAAATTATTATTAAAAATAACTATCTGTACTTTTTAATTGTAAGATTTTAGGGTTATTTAAATAGTTCATTCTTCACTTATTTTCACATATTTACATTTACCGTCGGAGAAAATAGAATTGTTGTTCTTGTACACTAAGTGCAATAACATTTCACATTTCTATCACATTTTGTACCATCGAGTTCTTTTACTGTAAATACATTATTAAGATTTTGTTATTGTTTACTTGTATAACGGGTATCTACTTTTTTTTTGTTATATGTATGAGAAATACAATGGTAAAATTTTAATTTGGAGAATTTTTTTTCCTAATAATTTTAGAACAAAAGTATTAAGTATTAAAAATGACATTTTAAATGACAAATTAACAGTTCCATTTTCAAATTGCTTACAAATTGCCAAAAGAAATTACCATTATCAAACATTGTAGGAATCTATGATGTTTACAGCAAAGTATGCATATTGTTGTGAAAGAGTGCTTTGGTTTCTGCATCAGAATAATGTATTTAATATTGGCAACGCTGCTGGACGTCACTGTAACGGTAGTATGAATAAAAATATACAAATTGGACGTCACAAGTACTGATTATGTCTGAAGTATATACTGTGGACGTCGGATTCACTCAGAATGGAGGAGCTCATAATGTCCGTCAAATGAAAGGAAACGTATATCGTTGTAAATCGACTTTATTGAAATTTGAACCGATATTCATAATCAGGGGGAAAAATAAGTAGATATACTTTATAAAGCCGATACCTATCTCTATTCCTTTCGGTGGTTGCCACAATGTCCTAGCCATGAAAGGACGCAGCAATGATAGCGGGATGTAAATATATATATATATATATATATATATATATATTTACATCCCACTACCATTGTGGCGTCCCCCATTTTTTTCTGACATCAGGGGGGCCTCTAGTATCGTATAGCAAAATTTGTTATGGACGTCAGAATGATAGCGGAATGGAAAATGTATATTTTTTGTAGTTCAAAAAAATTCCACTTGCGGCGCTAGTGTCGTCCGGCGTATATACAATGTATATACTGAAGTTTCATTCCAGCGACATTCTGAAATCCGCACACTTGGCAACAGTGGAACTTTGGATACTACATTAGCGCTCAACTCTTTTAATCGTATTTAAATCTACATTGTGCACTCCTGGTAATATTTTAAATTAATATTTATGTAATCAAACCTTTTGTTTTGCACTTGTAAAATCCTCTGAGCAAATACAAAATCAATAAACTATGAAATGAAAATCTATGGTTTACAAATGTAATAAATTTAAAAAAGGTAATTATTTATAAATACTCGTATCATAAAGCTGAATTATTAAGTACAAAGTCGAAAAAGAGAGTGTAGAAATAATTATTAAAAGAAAAAATGTTTAAAACATATTAATATGTACTACAAACGATTTATTAAATACAGATATTTTTTATTCTGGGTACTTCTTCCTATTTCTCCTCTACTTGAGGTGTTTCATTAAAGTGTTTTCTTTTAATTACAAAATATTTTTAGATAGTTTAAATACGTTAAAATATTTGCTTTTTATTTTTATTATAATATATAATAAAGTAATAACTTTTAAAAACACCGTATTTTTATTGCAATCTATATGCAAACATAGAAAGAAACACGAATAAATAATTTGTTTATGTGTAACAACTAAAGATTAATGAAACAAATTAATGTTTATGAAATACTCTCTCTGTAAATAAGCAGGACTGTTCGATGTAATAATAAATATTTCATAAATTTCACTTATTTGTTTTTACCTCCCGCTACCCTTGGTAAGGGAGTTATAGGGATCTTGCTAAAAATCGCATGTTGAGATTTTGATAAATGACCACGTTCTAGGGTCACTAGAATCCGATTTTATCATTTTCACGATGATGTCTGTATGTGTGTGTATGGATTTTGTCAACGCTCTAACTCAAATACTATCATTCAGAAAATTCAGAAGCGTGTTTTAACCCTATTCTAATATGAAAGAAACCATTAGATTTTGGTGTAAATCGGATAACCGGAAACGGCACTTTACTTGAAGCTCATAATGGTTTTTCGTCAAAAAATACCATTAAATGTCATTTTTTCGCATTTTATGCCATGAAAATTAAAGCTAATTGAATTTTCTACAAGTATACATTAATAATTTTTCTATGTATTTTACAGATAAATTTAAAAAATATAAATCAAATAAATATATCATCACGGCATATTACCCATTTCTAGGTGTGCCAGTATCTACAACACATTATTTTATAAATCCCAATGCCTTTGTTTCAAAGATAAACAAAATTCTTTTGTTACACAGTTTATATTTCAAATGTGTCAATGCAAAAAAAAAATTAGGTATGAATTTAAATTAATAAAAATGAAATAGCGGGAGGTATTGTGTTGGCCACATCAGATTTTTTCATTTTATTTTCTCCGAAGGGGTTCAATAACTCTCAGGGGAGATTGATAATTTCAGAACAGTTCACAAGCTAAAGCTCCAAAATTATCTTTTGCTGTGATTTATAATATTTTATCAAATAAAAAAATTTGATGTGGCCATCACATTACCTTCCCTCAGTTCTATACAAATGCCATACAAAAAATTTCTAGCAAAAGATTCTACATTTCCAGTATTTCATTACATTGCATTCTGGCAGTTCCATGTATTTTGTACAAATACCACATAGAAAATTTCTATACTTCCAGTAAAATTATAACACAAACATATGTAATTTGCACTTGACACTGACTTATTATGTCAATTAGAATTTTCATAATAATATGCCTATTATTGTAATTTCCCTAAAAATTCCAATTTATTGGAAAAATAGCCGAACCCAAACGACTGCTTTTCATATATTTTTACTATTTTATGGACATGTGAAAAATAATTTGTTCAACAAATAGCTATTTACTTAGAATAAGCGTATTAAAATCGGAATTGAATATTAATAATAAGCTTATTATTATAAATTTCATAAAAATTTGAATTTATTGCACAAATAGCCGAAGTGCATCCAAACTGTTGTTTTTCACATATTTTCACTATTTTTTACAAATAATTTGTTTAACAAATAGAATAAAAATATTAAAATCGGAGATTAATAATCATATTAACCTTATTATTATATTTCTTCACTATTTTATTGACATGTAACAAAGACTTTGTTTATCAAATAAAATTTTTATGACTATAATACAAAGGATGACGGTAAATTTTACTAAAAAAAATACTGGAAGTATTAATTCAGTTCATATTAAATTATTATTAAAAATATCTATCTGTACTTTTTAATTGTAAGATTTTGGGGTTATTTAAATAGTTCATTCTTCACTTATTTTCACATATTTACATTAACCGTCGGAGAAAATAGAATTGTTGTTCTTGTACACTAAGTGCAAGAATATTTCACATTTCTATCACATTTTGTACCATCGAGTTCTTTTACTGTAAATACATTATAAAGATTTTGTTATTGTTTATTTGTATAACGGGTATCTACTTTATTTTTGTTATATGTATGAGGAATACAATGGTAAAATTTTAATTTGGAGAATTTTTTTCCTAATAATTTTAGAACAAAAGTATTAAGTATTAAAAATGACATTTTAAATGACAAATTAACAGCAATGATAGCGGGATGTAAATATATATATATATATATATACACCGACATCATCGTAAAATTAGTAAAATCATATTCTAGGGACCCTAAAACGTGCTTATTAATTAAAAACTTACCACAAAATTTTTTGACCCCACTTTACCTACAAGTGACGGAAGGTAAAAATACTCTTACAAATGTATAAACTCTGTTATCATTTCGCATTTGTACCAACAATCAACCTATTTTTTGTAGTAAGAGATAAGTTATTAAAGATACCAAAAATGTTTAATTGTTCAACGTTCGCTAAAGACAGTTACTCATTTTTAAACACTTTGAATTTGTAAATTCCAGCTGGCTAAATATTCTTACTTTTGGATCAGAAATGGAATTTTGGACCTAGAATTAAGATCGGAATCCGAAAATAAGAGTTGGATTGGGATTCGAATCCAAATTAAAGATTTGAATCGGACATCAGATTCAAAACTGATATTTGCGATTTTCAGCTTCGACATCCGCTTTGACAATCAAATATCGGATATTCGAGCAGCTGAATGTTTGGAGATCTACCATATCGAATCTTATTATTCCAGTTCCTCTCAACACTAAAAATAACCCATTACTCCCTTTTAACCTTATTTGTAGCTCTTACGGCCGAATTCACCATCCCTGAATCAAATTTGATTCTCTGATCAACAAAATTTGACACTGTTGCTTTGTTAAAACTGTTGATCTCTAAGGTAACCCAGAACTTGATTCACAGATCAGTGTTGATCAGAGAATCAAGACTTGATTCACGGTTGGTGAATTTGGTGGTTATAGTTTTCAAAAACCTAATTAGCTCAGCAGCTAAAAATTGGATACATTATATACCAGAAAATTAGATTTTGTTTATTTAAAATGAATCTTAAATTAACTTACAAAATATATGTAAAAATAAGAACAAAAAGCAGTGTAATGCATATAACTCGTAAAATACAACGGAATAAATATATAAAGATTCCTTCAAACAAAAGAAATTTTACGTCTTGACAAAGAGCTCATGCAAATAATAAAAGAACATTGATCTTCTTATATGCTTTGAGAAATATTTGCCTTTTATAAAACGTAATTCTTATTTTACATAAAATAAAAATTTCACTGTAAATATCTTTATTGCAATTACGGAATTTGCGATATATCAATTATACAGATTTCTTAAAGAAAGTGCTACATTAAAAAGAATTTGTCATATAAAAATTCATTTCGAGTAATGCATTAGAAACTGAAACATTTGAAATATAATCATAGCTTTTATCTAAATGTAAAATACATATATATTTAGAGGGAGGCAACTAATATGGGAATAATAACCATTAGTCCTGGTTCTTGGCAGTAGAAAGTTTTCACATAACGACGAAAAAATAACGTCTACCTGTGTTAAATTCAAATTTGATTCAAGAGCGCTTACGTAGGTAATTTTTTACCCGTATTCATTTAACGATCAAGTTTATTTGTAGGTTTGGCGAAACTAAACGGTATTTGGTACACATAACATATAGAAAAGAAAAAGGGTAAAATACTTAGTGGTAATAGCCTAATTTGCTTGTATTGAATCTATAAATGTGAGTATAACTGCTGCTATAAAATAGTAAAAAAAAAAAACAAATAAAGATTTTATCTAAATAATGAAAGTTGATGTTTAAATTATAGTTGCAGTTTTCTTTCATAACTTTGAGTAGTAATATGAATACGAAGAAAATATGGCCTTTATATATTCAAAGAGTTTTCCATATAAGAACTGGATATATAAGTTCCTGAAAAATAGTTACAATTTAATAATATAGACATGTCATTTTTAACCAATCACAAAACAAATATATTTTTTTGCCATTAAAAGTGCAATTTTTTGACAATCACTTGTTTGTAAAATGTCACTTTTACTGCACATTGCATAGCAACCGCTATAAAAACGCATAGCAACAGTTCAACAAACGCATAGCAACATAATTTGATTGCGATAACCTTCAAAATAGGTATTAAAAATAATAGTCCAGTAAATGAAGCATTTTACCCTATAGGATGGCGGGTTAGTGAAAAATCCAAATTTCCACAATCCCCCCTCCATCGCTTTCTCCGCCATCTTGTAAAAACCACCGAAATTCGGCACTTTTTTTAGTTTATTGCCTATAATTCGTTTCTGGTGCATTTTAGCACAAAAAAAGTAATTTGCCAACTTTCAGAGGACAAAATTTCCTGCAAAATATTTAAGTGAAGTTATTTTGTACGATTAATAGCAACGGAGCTATGATGCTAACAAAAAAGGTTAAAATTGCGTACTTAGTAATATTTTGAGTTTCTTTCCACTTCACATCGCAACAGCTATTAGATTAAAAAAAAAAAAACAGCACTACCTACGTTCTTTTATTTGTCTACTCTTCAACTCAGAGTGAGTTATTTGCCAAGTATTGTATATATTCAAAGAATTAATTTTCTAAGACTTTGGCGTATTATGTCTTTTGTGAAACCAATAGGGGTGGAGCTATGCCGCTCTCAACATGGTGAAAGTAGCGGTCTTGGAAAAATATTGAGTTTTTTTATAACTATTCCTAGCTATAAGTAAATCATTATCAACAAATTTCATTATATTCTTTTAGATGTTGTACCCAGCTCGTACAGATACAGAATGGATGAAATATAGAATACACAGATTACCGCGAAACATCCATTTTGAAAAATTGCTTTATTAACATTTTAACCACCGAAAATCGGCAATTTTTTTAGTTCTTTCTGTTGCATTTTAACGCAAACAAAGTTATTTGACGACTTGTAGAGGACAAAAAAGTGTTTTGTAGGAATAATGACAACAGAGCTATAAAGCTCCAAAAAAGGGCAAAATTGCGTACTTAGTTAAATTTTGAGTTTCTTTCCAATTTACATTTCGCAATAATCGTAAAAGTATTTATGACAAATCTTGTGAATTTACTTACCTGAAAAATCCATGTATCAATTTTTTTTTACGACCAATGTAACGGAGTAGGGGTAACTTTACAAAAAAAAAACAACTCTACAAGTCGGCAAATAACTATTTTTGTGCTAAAATGCACCAGAAAGGAATTATAGGCAATAAACTGAAAAAAGTGCCGATTTTCGGTGGTTTTTACAAGATGGCGGAGGAGGGGGGATTGTGGAAATTTGGGTTTTTCACTAACCAACCATCCTACACAACATATCAAAAATTCAGAACTACCCGACCTTTTGTAGGATACCCCCTTTTTCAGCCTCCGTTCACTGGACTATAATGAAGGTTCCCGAAGGAAAAATAATCGGACATGCAGTCTGTAGTGAAATTATTTATTTCAAGCCGACATTTCAACGTTAGTCTTCTTCAGGGCAAAAAATTGTCTAATGCCCTGAGGAAGACTAACGTTTTAGTCGAATCGCCGGCTTGAAATAAATAATTTCACTACAGACTGCTTGTCCGATTATTTTTCCTTCGGGTATCCCCATCCTTTCCTCAGTCGATTGTCGCTCAAGTCATTAAAAATAATCATTAAATTAATATTAATTCTAAAATCGGCAAAAAAATGTGTTTAACACGGCACTAAATACAGATATACAGCTTCCACAGCATTCATACATATCTACACAAACCCCGCACATTGGAAGAAATGAAAGAAGCTATTCGTGTAGAAGTCGCCCAAATTGACAGAGCGCTGTTGGAGTGTTTGCAATTTTTGTAGAACGCCTCCATAAATGCATTAATGACAGCGAACACAACATGCAAGATGTTGTTTTCCGCACTTGATTTTGTCCAATGCTATGTCATTACGAACTCAAATCTGTCTTTGACGTTCTAAAGAAACGTTCATCCTTTCTGTCCAACACTGTACATACATGTACCTATATTTTAAAAATCTGATGTGGCCAACACAAAACCTCCCGCTATTTAATTTTTATTAATTTAAATACATACCTACCTACGTATTTACTAACGCTGCAAACTGTTCCATTGCAGAAAACTATTGCTTTATTTACTATTTTCTTTTTAAAATGTCACTATTATTAATTTGAAGTGATAAGTTTTCTGACAGTGACATTTACTGTCAGTTACATTTATTTGAAAAATGAACTGTGTAACAAAGGAATAGTTTTTATCTTAGGCTTCGCGACTAATAAAAAAAATTATTTTTAAATTTATCTGTAAAATATATAGAAAAAGTATTAATGTATTCCAGTAGAAAATTCAATAATCTTTAATTTTCATAAGACATAAAATTCGAAAAAATGGCATTTAATGGTATTATTTGAAGAAAAACTATTATGAGCTTCAAGTAAAGTACGATTTCCGTTTATCCGATTTACACCAAAATCTAATGGCTTCTATTCCTATTAGAATAGGGTAAAAATACAAGGTTTCAGAATTTTCTGAATGATAGTATTTGAGTTAGAGTGCAAACAAAATTCGTACACATACACACATATATATATATATATATATATATATATATATATATATATATATACACACACACACACACACACACACACACACACACATACACACATACAGACATCATCGTGAAAATGTTAAAAATGGATTCTAGGGACCTTAAAACGTGGTCATTTACTAAAATCTCGATATGAGATTTTTAGCACGATCCCTATACCTCCCTTACCAAGGGTAGCGGGAGGTAAAAATTAAGTTACTGTATACAGAAATTATGAGACAAAATGTGTTATTATAGATAAATCATAAAATAAGGGATAAAAACAGAGTGATAAAAAATAACTGATTCCGTTGGTAATAAACAATTACTTGAAATTGGTAGGAATGATACAAAAAATTATTTCCTGTTGTTAACACTAATGACATTTCAGAACTCGTCTTTAACTAAAGAAGCTTATCTAAAAATAACAAAATAAGGAAAGACATATGCATCGATGCATTAATAAGAGAAAGATGCAAATTGTTTCCATGGTTACTAAAGACAATCACTATTCTAGTGAAGAGAGCTGAATAAGGCCCATTGGGTTGAATTCGGCACTCGTCTTTAACTAAAGAAGCTTATCTAAAAATAACAAAATAAAGACAGACATATACAATGATGCATTAATAAGATAAAGATGTAAGATGTTTCCATGGTTACTAGAGACGATCACTAACTTAAAGAAGAGTGCTGAATTCGGCCCAATGACATTAAATGAGTACGTTTACAATATTTCATTAAAATGGTCGATGGGTCTCATACTCATATCCTTTTACCTTTTACTTCTTAAGGCTGGTTTATGATGGATTTAATTTAGAAATTTAGATTTACAAATTTACATTTATAAATATAAAGTGTATATTTCTGCATTTACTGGTTCATAATGAATTTAAGAAATTTATGATTTAGAATTTACATTTAAAATATCACCATTATAAATGTAAATTTGTGAATGCGTCCAATCATTTCACAGTATTTCAAACAATGATTTTGGTGGGGAGAATGAAAATTTCAAGTGACAGTTAAACTGCTCGTAACCTTACATTTTTATTTGAGAAATTTGTCGAAATAAATTCCCAAAATATGGATATATGATATATGTATATTAATAATATCATCTGCAGAACAATAGAGATTGATATATTAAAATAGTGATGATAAAGATGAAATTTTTGTTATGAAGTTTGTATATCATAAATTTACAAATAATCCTATGACAATAGGGTCCTATACCATAGTCATATTTTAACTATCTTAAATAAGAAGACGAAAATATACATAAATTAATGAGTATTAGTGAAAAAAATTTCTTTAAATATTAACTAGGTCACAAACTACAAGCGATTGAAGCTGATTACTAATTGGGTATGACGTGTTAGGTACTAAGAATTTGATTGGTCGCTTGATTTTAAAAAAGAAGATTCGCGCGTCTGTAGCGGTCACCTTTGAAAGAATATGAAATGTTATGATGTTCTATAACCTAACAAAACATTTAACAATTTTGTGTTTGATGAATTTGTTTAATTATAACATCTAGTAATATTAACAATAATCATGTATTTATAAATAAATCAATTTGTAATATGAATTAAATTAATAATAATATTAATTAAATTAATATTGAAACTTCAAAACAGGCAAACATTAGCGCCATCCGTCGTCATACTTTGTGTAATAATATTGTCAAACTTTTTCAATGTTCTGTAATTTATTAGGAAGAAATCCTTGTTAAATGCTTATTATTTATGTTATTTATACTTAATAATAATTTCTTCGTAAATATAACGTATAAGTTTTTATATAAAAACATTTCAGCTATGCAAACATGAAAAAAATTGTTTCTAGTATAACTAACAGCTTGTCCCATTGTTTGTCGATCACTTGTTAGTACCTGCTACGTCACGCACAAATTCTTAAACTTCAAAAATTCATATCTCGCTTATTACGTAAATTTTTTAAGTCGCGTTTGCACTGAAGTTCTTATTTTATCCTGTTCTTACAGGAAAAAAAAAATAAAAGAAAAATGGTATAGGACCCCATTATATTATCATGATCATTTCTTTTGAAATCTATAGGTATTGATAAATTTTGATTTGCTTGCGTGATTGTATTCTTTGAGGTTATATTATAACTGTCATCCGATTTATGTCAAACCACCCAATATAAGAAGTTAATTGGACGCAGTTCATATCTTTAAATATATAAACCAACAAGGTAAATCGTAAATTCAAATATAAATTTCTCAATCTAAATTTATAAATTAAATCCATCATAAACCAGCCATTACACTTTACCCACAGAGCAATAATTTAAAGAATTTCAATCAGGTGTCATGTCAATAGTATTTCCGCTGAAGTCACTAGATATATAAAGTACCGCAATTCATTGTACCAATGTATTAGAGAGAGAAGAAAGTTTTTAAGACACAATGGCACGTACCACGATCACGGTTCTAAGACCGGTATTAGTTAAAACCTTGACGACGACTTGACACATACTTCAGGGATATAAACAAAAATCAGTGATGCCAATATACTGATTAAACCGAAAATGTACTGACAGGCATATTCAATACATTTGGCTTCAATATTCTAAATAATTTATCTTACAAACAAGTCCAGAGACAAATCATATTAAACAATTTAAAATAATGAAGCCAAATGTATTAAATATGCCTATCGGTACATTTTCGGTTTAATTAGTATAGTGGCATCACTGATTTTCTTTATAACCCTGAAGTATGTGTCAAATAGTTAGCACGGTTCTAGCTAACACCAATGTTAGAACCGTGATCGTGGTACGAGCCAATGGCTCGTAGTATGATCACGGTTTTAACTAAAACGCTGTTTTAAGAAATGTCAAATTTCATTATTTAATAACAATAATAAATAATATCAAATTTATTAAAATATGATTTTAAAGCATAACATAGTTTGTATTCAAACAAATATTTTTTAAAAAATCGTTCTTTACATATAAGGGTAAAATTAAATATTGAAATTTGAATTTGACATTTCTTAAAACAGTGTTTTAGTTAAAACCGTGATCATACTACGAGCCAATATGGCGGAATCAGGGTCTAGTTGTAGTTGGCTGTGCCTATAAAAGTCACTATATTTGATGACTTTAGCGTCAATAGATCAATCCAGAACAAATGAATTTCGTGAGGGGCAGCTGTCAGAAATAAATTTCATACATAATTTACTAAATGATGGAGCCATGGAAAAATGTATGGTTTAATTTTATGAATGAATTGTATCAAAATCAAAATTTCTCGATATTTATCATAAGATATAAATAAATAAATAAATAAATATATCATCACGGCATATTACCCATTTCTGGGTGTGCCAGTATCTACAACACATGCATCATAAGATATATAATTAAATAATTTTTAAAAATATTCAAAAGTGCAACCTGAAGAAAATTAACCTTAATTGTACTTATTTTTTATTATTTTCTTTATAATTTTGATGTTATGTTTTGTATTTATTTATTTATTTATGATATATATGATATACAGTGAAAGCTCTCATAAGCGGACACCGATGGTTCCAACATTTATGTCCCCTTATGGGAGGTGTCCGCTTACAAGAAAGCTCTATTTAAAGATATAAAAAAATTAATAAATAAAGTACAAATTTACTAGGAATTTTGAAAGATTGAACACAAAACAAAACAACGTATTTATGAACATATCGAAAAAAGATTATTTTTTTAAAAAATCTGATATTTTTAACTGCTTCAACTTTCTACATTTTTCTTGTAAAAAATAATGTTGATAATGAGACTCAATATTTTTAGATGTTCAAACACAATAAAATCTTCTTTTGAAAACTTTTTTAGGTTTTCAACGACCTTCAAGGTCAATAAAAATGCTATAATAGACATACCTTTCACCTTCATTTTCTGCCTTAATGTAAAAAACGTTTTCCTGGATATCATTGTCACACAAGTTTCAAACTATGAATCTCGGAGACACGTAAAACACTGCATTTCTGTATAATAGGGGAACGGGGAACCCCCTGTGTTAATGTTACCTTGAGAGGAAATACTAAGGAGATTGTTTATGTCTCGGGCCTGTCGGGAAAAACTGTGTTGTCCGTGTCCGTCCGGTAGAGAGTGCGCTTATGAGAGCGTGTTTTTATATAGGAATTGATACCCAAAAATATGGTTCCAGAAAAACTGTCCTGTTATGAGAGATGTCCGCTTGTGGGAACTGTCCGCAAAGGGAACTTTCACTGTATATATATAATCTGTACCCCTTTTAGTAGGTACCTTTCGGTGTAAGGATGGGGGGCGCACCGAGCCGCAGTGTGATAAATTTTTGTTGCTGAGCGATCACCCATCCAACATATCGCTGCTGTGTAGCCTGCTCGGACTTGCCGATCACAAAGCTGACACTCTAACCACACTGCCGTACTGCCGACTGTTTTGTATTTATATATATGCATATTATAAAAATTATGAACATAAAATCAATATTAATTAATTACTTTCATAGATTTATTTCACTATCAATTATTTTTCTTTGTAATAACGCACTCGTTTCAAGATAATCCATTTTAAATTTGGCTCCTAAGCTAAACACAATGGCTGGTAGCACAAGCGTGGTTCTAACACCGGTGTTAACTAGAACCATGTCAACGACTTGACACATACTTCAGGTTTGTTAAGAAAACAAATATTGCCAAAATATTGATCAAGGTGAAAATTTACTGCCAACACTATTTAAAATTGAAGGAAAGAAAAATTACTGGATTTCAGTCAATTATTAAATATATTTTCCGCCTCTACCGGTTTCAACACCCGCGGAAATATATTTCATAATTGACTGAAATCCAGTAATTTTTCTTTCCTTCATCACCTTTCCAGTCAAGAAGTTCTTGCAGCCACTATTTAAAATTATTTAATATGATTTGTTTTTAACGTGTTTCTAGGAAAAACAGCTTTAAATAATATGGCTGTCAGTACATTTTCAACTTAATTCAGTATATTGGCAACTCTTATTTTGTTAACAACCCTGAAGTATGTGTCAAGTCATTGACACGGTTCTAGTTAATACCGGTGTTAGAACCACGCTTGTGCTACCAGACAGTATGGTGGCCAATTGCGGTACTTTTTATATCTAGTGACTTTAATTTCCGCCGTAGTTAAAATTGTGGAATAATATTATCCCTAGAATTGTATTGTCAACTGAATCAATTATTTTTGATCACACTGTATAATTTTGAAGTAATGTCTGATTTTGAATTATCGTAGACACAAATAATTGTGTCGTTATAACACGGAGAGGCAGTATGTTTGCAGGAGTAATTTTTCTCCTTGACTCCTTGCAGCCGTCAACAGCAGTAGCACGGTGGAAGAAGTTAATTCCCCGCTGATTATTGCCCTCATTACGCGCGGTTGCGTGTCATGAAGGCGAGAAGCGCAGGTTTATTATGTCTGTGACACTTGCCGAATTGTCTGAATTAATGTGATTGCTTTAGTTTTAATAAATTGATGTACTTTATATGGTAATGGTTTTACAAGTTCCGAAGCCGCCTCGGATGATACCAGCGACATTGTCATGATAATTAGTATTATGCTTCTGCCATTACGTTCAAGCGAACAGATTAGTTTCTTCACTCAGATGAATAAACCGCTAGAAATAGGTCACAAATACAACAATACCGACGTCAAATCCCCAGTTTTGTTTCACTCTGCACTTCATTCCCTCGAGCAAAAACTCTTTTACTGCATTCAAATGGAATTATACCTCCTTTATTACAATGGCGTTTTACTATTAGATAACGTGTACTGCATATTTAACAGTCTAATTAATCTAGTATGTAACAGTGTAAATTTTATTATATTACACAAAGATAACTTACAATAGCTCTGTTTGATGAGAAGTGCTTGAAGTGCAGAGCAGAATAGTGCAGTGCAGTGTAGTGTACAGTTCAGTCTAATTCTTGTGGTTTCATAAAACACACTAGTGTATTTTGGGCAAGTTTGCTCAGTTGTGAGTAATTAAGCCAAGCGTAGCCAAAGGTGTAAAAGGTTAGGTTGTTTATAAACACAGTCATATCATAAAGCTGCAAAGAAGTGACTGCAGAAATGTCTTTTTAAAGATCATAATGTTTGAACTAATAAACGATTCTGACGAAGACCAATCATCACTTGATTTTTCATCAGATTCAGAGACAGATATATTAATTAATTCTTTATATAACAAAACAAAGAGAATATACTATATCTGAATCCATTATTTTATTTTCTCAATGTGTAAAATTTTAGGTTAATAAACAGATGTGTAGATAGGATAGAATTAAAATGTGTACCGAACAACATTTAGTTACCCCCACTCCTAGTATGCACTTTCTACACCACCTTGCGAGTCAGGTCAGAAACGTGAGCACTAGTTCTTAAAATTTTTGTCATCGAACAGCCTCCCAGAAGCTGCCCGTTTCTCATAAAACATTTTAGTGTAAGAAAGTTAACACTAGGGCGGCCTAGTACATGTCATCGAACAAAGCTATTGTTTTATACTGGCTGTTAGCGATAAAATAAACAAGTAGTTTTTCTGACGAACTAACGACTTTTTACCAATAATAAATAATTCAATATTCCTTATAGTACAATGTTGTTCAACTATTTTTTGCACGATCTTTTTTTTAATGTTTACCGATAAGGTTTCCTAGACAGTAGGTTTATTCACAAATTACTGATCGGTAAGTAATGTGAATCACCGATCAGGAAGCGGAGTCGGTAACAAATACAACGATCAAAGCTCACTTTAAAAATGAAAACGAAAATTTTTTAACATATCAAAATAATTTTCAAATCTTATTAAAAAAAAAAATCTGATGTGGCCAATACAAAACCTCCCGCTATTTAATTTTTATTAATTTAAATACATAATTACGTATTTAGTAATGCTTCAAACTATGTTATGTTCCATTGCATATAACAATTGCTTTATTTACGATTTTCTTTATTATTTAATATGTCACCATTATTAATTTGAAGTGATTAGTTTTTTGACAATGACGTTTACCTGTCAGTTACATTCATTTGAAAAATAAACTGTGTAACAAAGGAATTGTGTTTATCTTAGGCTACGGGATAAAAAAAAAAGATTTTTAAATTTATCTGTAAAATATATAGAAAAAGTATTGATGTGTACCTGTACAAAATTCAATAATCTATAATTTTCATAATAACATAAAATGCGACAAAATGGCATTTAATGTTATTTTTTGAAGAAAAAACATTATGAGCTTCAAGTAAAGTGCCATTTTCGTTTATCCGATTTACTCCAAAATCTAATGGCTTCTTTTCGTATTAGAATAGGGTAGAAATACAAGGTTTCAGAATTTTCTGAATGATAGTATTTGAGTTAGAGCGAAGACAAAATTCATACACATACACACACACACACACACACATACACACACACACACATACACATACACACACACATATAGACATTATCGTGAAAATGTTAAAAATGGATTCTAGGGACCCTAAAACGTGGTCATTTACTAAAATCTCGATATGGGATTTTTAGCACGATCCCTATACCTTACCAAGAGTAGCGGGAGGTAAAAATATGCGTCAATCGTGCAGAAAACGTAATAAGCATTGCGGTCAGTAAGTGCTCTTCTATCGGTTTCGATCTCCAAAATCAGCCTCAATCGGTAGGAAGCACAAAATACTCGTACACAGGCTGTTCAAAAAATAGAGGTCATAGATTTAAAGGTTTTGTTTGTTTGTTTGTTTGTTTGTTTCAAAAGAATAAAAAAGTTAATATAAACATATATCCGAAAATACCTAGTGTAAATGACGACCCTCTGCTCGGTCGCCAAATCGTAACAATACTTAGCTCGCTCGCAAAACTGTAGCGTTGCGTTGTGACATATAACCTCCACGTGACGTTCTCTTCTGCTCTCCGTGCTGTCAAAGGGTTGCCCGGGCGCCAATCAGTCGGAAACACAGCACACGGAGAGATGGTCGTTCCTGTGAAGCACGCTCTCATAGCATCGTTGAAAAAGGTTGATTGAACGCCAAAACGGGATCGGGTAGCTTAATAGAGACAGAGTTCGGCTTTTGACAATGAAATCAATTGTAATTATTTTTAATATTTTATTGAAATATATTAAAGCGAGAAGTAATAAATAAAACAAAGGAAAGTAACAATCGCTGGCATACAATCGGCAAATAATCATTCTGATGAATCAGCGACACTTGCAGGATTTTTTTCTCTACTATACACGGTCAACAATGAACGGGCAACAATGGGCGCATTCAGCAGATTTCTTTGGTCCCTGAAAACCTGACCGACCGGTCACCGAATAAGGAGGTCTCTGCTGAATGCATTTTTCACATTCACGTGGTTAAAACGTCAAATAAACATAACCTTAATTTTGTAATAACTTTTATGTTATTTGTGAAACAAATTAAAAGATTGCAATATAAGAAAATTTTAATAATTTGACAACAAGTAGTAGTTATTTAACTTGTCAATCAATTTACTTATTGATATATGCATAATATATGACAATAATTAATTTATTTTCGGTGCTGTACATGTAAATTAATGTTATTTTCATTTTGTTTTACTGCACAGTTATTAGGTGACCTTAGATTATTTCTACTAGCAGAAGAAAATCCAGTAATTTTAAATATTGCGCGCATAAACAATTGACCAAGTGCCCAGGAACATCTGACGGTCTCTGGTGAACAGTGCATTCAGCAGAAAAATGGTGAACATGTCCAGTGACCACATGTCTGCTGAATGCGCCCAATGGCACACACCAAGGTTGCGGGGACATGGTATGAACGAGTAACAATGGCACACATCAAAGTGACGGGAACACGGTACTAGCGAGTAACAATGGCACACACCAAGGTTACGGGAACACGGTACGAACGAGTAACAATGGCACACACCAAAGTTACGGGAACACGGTGCGGTTACAGTATTGTCACTTGACAACACTCATCAACAATCGCGATTTCGGACTGAGACATTGTTGGCACACGCCAACACTCATTGACAATCGAGATTACGACAAACAGTGGCCAACACCACTGCACGGAGACAACCGGCTACGGACACCAAATAGTATAAGAGTAGTAGGTTTACATTAGTAAATACATTAAAAAAATTTACATAGTAAAACTTGTGTTTGACGCAAGCCAGGTCACATCCATATTTATCCTGACATGCGTCAAACACAAGTTTTACTATATATTTTTTTTTTAATGTATTGACTAATGTAAACCTACCCTTATACTATTTGCTGAAGATGGAGTATAAATGTTAGCTCCGAAACGTCCTAAAATAAATGAAATTTTAACTTAAAAATAAAAATTTTAAATGGATTCCCAAGGCCGAAATTCCTTCAATATTATCCACCCTTAAATCCGTGACCTCTGTTTTTTGAACACCTGTATGTACACGTATCCCAATAAATCTAAAGTTAATAAATAAATATGAATGTAAATGAAGAGCCAATTAAGGTACTTATTTATACCGACAAATATGATGCTATTTTTTATATTTTAATTAGAAATATTTACGAAATATAAAAAAATGTACAATCGAAATTTCAAATTTCTACTCTCGTCGCGTGAAAATCTCTAGGGCATAACTTTCATCTCGCCTAAAAATGTCGAGACGAGAATAAGGTTAATCTCGTCTCGAAAATGCGAGATATCGCGGCATCACTACTTCAAATTATTGTTCTAGTTACAATTACCAAGATTGTTTGTCTTTTTCTTTTGTATTATTTTTGATTAACGACTTAATTTTTGACGTGGGGTTTGTCTGTACCCTAGTTTGTTTTCTATTTGTGCATAAATATTATGTGCCAAAAGAGACCGAGTGGGATACGCAATTTCGATAATCGAAGATTGTTTTTATTCGAGCTAGGAAAGGAGTTGGGAAAGAACAATATTATACGTAGACATAACAGCCAACACTACTTTGCAATTGTACATTAAGAAAAACATGCAGCTTTTAGTGCCAGATCTACGTACGGGAGAAACAGTATACATGTCACTGTTAAATAACTACAGGGTTAGTTAAAAGTATGGAGACGGCGATTTATTGTCGTTAATATTCATTTTAGGAAATTATGTTCAGTACAAAAGTTTTTTAAGAAATTTTGATCTACTTTTGAGAATACTTGAATTTTTTTTTCTTCAATTGTTTTTGAGTTATGCTTGTCCGCATAATTTTTTTAAATGGGAACCTATTAATTTTACTCCACTATTCGATAGAGTGTTTTTTTCTCTTTACAACAGTATGTTTGTTTTTTGTTTTTCAATTTATTTTAATAACACTTTTACAAAGAAAACCAGCGGTTCAAGTATTTACGAATAGCAGGTTCATCTAAGATAGACAAAATTACTTCCAATAAAGTTGTCGGTCACAATCGTATCATTAAAAACAAATTAATAACTAAGTAAATTACATCGCTCGAGTTCGTTTATCGCTTCGCTTTTATCTATTTTAGATATACCTTCTATTCGTAAATACTTGAACCGGTGTTTTTCCTTGTAAAAATATTATTAAAATAAATTAAAAAACAAACAAACAAACATACTGTTGTAAAGAGAAAAAAACACTATATCGAATGGTAAAGTAAAATTAATAAGTTCCCATTTAAAAAAATTACGCGGACAAGCGTAACTCGAAAACAATTGAAGAAAAAAAAATTCAAGTATTCTTAAAAGTAGATCAAAATTTCTTAAAAAACTTTTGTATTGAACATAATTTCCTAAAATGAATATTAACGACAATAAATCGCCGTCTCCATACTTTTAACTAACCTGTATATGTTCAATAAATAAATTTAATACTTCCTTTATGTAAGTTAGTAGTATTTTTTTGTGCGAAATTTTGTGACATTTGCATTTGAGGTTATTTATCTGTCAGTCTGTCACTGTTTGTTATTTTTGTGCTTTTAAAACTGAGTCAAGTGAGATATTAAGAAATGTTTTTAGACGTTGTGTGCCTGAGTGTCTGGCCGTGAATCTGGCGAGTGACGACCCGGGTTCGGTCCAGATCGACGGCAAAAATTATTTCATATTTTAAATGGCACAAAATTGACTCCCGTAGTGCACTCTCCACGACAGCAATGAGTGCTCGTTAGGTGACGCCTGGTAAACGCCCGCACGGCACAAATATTTCATCTTTACCGATAACTGTATACACATTGGCACACTCAGAAATAAGTAATATTCCGTGTGATACATATATTTTATTTAGTTAAAAATTAAAAAAAAAAAAATCTGATGTGGCCAACACAAAAACCTCCCGCTATTTAATTTTTATTAATTTAAATTCATACCTACGTATTTACTAACGCTGCAAAACTGTTCCGTTGCATAAAACTATTGCTTTATTTACTATTTTCTTTTTAAAATGTCACTATTATTAATTTGAAATGCTTAGTTTTTTGACAGTGACATTTACTGTCAGTCACATTTATTTGAAATATGAACTGTGTACCAAAGGAATTGTGTTTATCTTAGGCTTCGGGACTTACAAAAAAAAATATTTTTAAATTTATCTGTAAAATATATAAAAAAAAGTATTAATGTATTCCTGTAGAAAATTCAATAATCTTTAATTTTCATAACGACAAAATGCGAAAAAATGGCATTTAATGGTATTTTTTGAAGAAAAACCATTATGAGCTTCAGATAAAGTGCCATTTTCGGTTATTCGATTTACACCAAAATCTAATGGCTTCTTTTTATATTAGAATAGGGAAGAAATACAAGGTTTCAGAATTTTCTGAATGATAGTATTTGAGTTAGAGCGAAGACAAAATCCCTACACATGCACACACACATACAGACATCATCGTGAAAATGTTAAAATTGGATTCTAGGGACCTTAAAACGTGGTCATTTACCAAAATCTCGATATGTGATTTTTAGCACGATCCCTATACCTCCCTTACCAAGGGTAGCGGGAGATAAAAAACATCATCACGGTATATTACCCATCGCTGGGTGTGCCAATTTGCTTTATCGCAGATATTGGTAATGATGATAAACTTATATAAACTTACATCCCAAATAGAACTATCAAATTCAGAAATACAGATGTTATTAATTGACCGGAAATTTAAAAAAAAATGGTATTTAGAGTAACGAATCTGGGAGCCGGCTGTATACAAAGTTGTTAATTTTTTGAAATATACTTTGAAACATTATGTTATGTTTCATTATAAAAGATATTTTTCAATGAAAAAACAAGCTAATTAATAATAAAAGTACAATAAAGTACAATATGATGGCGACACTTGGTGAAACAGTTCAAATAAAATATTTAAAAAATAACACTAGACATGTTTCATAAGATTTCATTCTCTGAATTAATTTCTCGATCATTTATCAGAGACTGGCTCACTCAACCAGAACTACAGACGCGTTTCGCTCTTATTGGAGCTCTTCAATGTGGTGGATTGATGCCTCTGGAAGCATTGAGTCGGCTGAGTGACCGGATGATAAACATCCCAAAAAGATATGATTTTTATTATTATTTTACTGGCTAAGCTCACGGCGTTCTCGATAGATGACTCTGCATGCAGTTATCATATCTTTTTGGGATGTTTATCATCCGCTCACTCAGCCGACTAGAGGCGTCAGTACACCACACTGAAGAGTTCCAATAAGAGCGAAACGCGTCTGTGGTTTTGGTTGAGTGAGTCAGTCTCTGATAAATGATCGAGAGGTTGATTCAGAGACTGAAATTTTGTGAAACATGTCAAGTGTTATTTTAAAATATTTTAAAGAAGCTAATTATCAGATTACCTTACTTTCATGTAGAAGACCATTATAATATTTGGAAATTGTATATTTATACATATATCTACCGTATTAAAACGAAAAATAAATAGACACTTTTGTTTTTTTAAAAGCCCAGTAAATTTTATTAGCTAGAAAATCTACGAAGTAAATAACTTCTTTGATTTAATAGTTTACTTAAAGTATTTAGCTTTTGTGATACAAAAATCTACAAAGTAAAGTAAATTACTGTACTAATGGGGGATTCTACCATTTTTTTTTATAATTTCATCTGAAAATATTAGGAAAACTAAGACTATTGATGAAAATCCGGTGAAAAAAATTCTATTAATGAGCGAGTTATGGTCTCCAGAATTTTGAAAAGATTGACGTGACGTCACGCATATGTGATTTATATCAAACTGTTTTCATCATGGACCTAAATGTTCTTGACATATATGCTATTTTAAGTTATATTTACATAAAATAAACGAATATTATAACTCTGTATAAGACTACATACTTTGTAATAATTACAAGTGTATTTAAATTATTAAGTTTAATGCAAGAAATTTATGTTAAAATAAAAACTGTTTGAAAACTGCAGTACAGGAATGTTAGCCCCTCCTTTCGAATTTGAATTTCTTAACTTCCATTGGTAGTAATCCCCATCTCCTAACACGCTATTTGTTATGCATGTATAGGCGGTCTATCGGTCGCCAATCAAAATATTATATACAGTGTGTCCTATTTAGAAGTAACACCATTGGGATCTCGAGAACTATAAGAGATACGATGACGGTTACATGGAACTTTTTGTGCGCGTTTGGGAGGCCATCTCAGATGCGCTTTTGTTTTTTCAAAAATTCTCATAGAGCACTAGATAATAACGAAAAAGTGAATATTGTTGATTTTTACCTTCCGTCAAAAGGAAGGTATTGTTTTTGGTCAAAAAATTCGGTGGTGAGTTTTTAATGAATTAGCACGTTTTAGGTTCCCTACAATACGAATGTACTATTTTTAAGATGATGTCTGTATGTGTGTATGTGTGTCCGTGTGTGTGTCTGTGTGTGTGTCTGTGTGTGTGTCTGTGTGTGTGTGACAAATTTTTCTCCGACGATAACTCCAAAACTACAATTCTAAAAATTATGATTCTTTCATATTCCTCTTCTTTACAACCATATGAAGAGCTGATTAGATTTTGGTTATAATTGGTCAACCGGAAGTACCCTTATTTGAAGTTCTTAACAGTTTTTCTTGAAAAATCGCAGTTAAATATCATTTTCGACATTTTATGTGATTATCAATAGAAAGAATATCTTATTCTCTATACGGTTCGATTATACATTTTCCTTCATATTTAATAGATATAGAGTTATAGAGAGATTAAGAGAGATTATCTTTCGAAAATCAGTTAGCTTTGCAAAAATTATGAAAACAACAGATATAGGTATTCAAAAAAATCTAATTGACAAATGTCAGTGGCAAGTGCAAAACCAAAGTGGAAAGTATATGATCTGAAAGTGATATAAGTGACAGAGTGTCCCTCGCCAGTGACTTTCATTTGCGGCCTCGCCTCAAGATAGGAAATTATAATGCCAGAAGTACGAGAAAGGCAAAAGAGAAGATGAAAGGACTGTATAGCAGAAGATTTGAGAGAGGAAGAACTGTGTCACGAAGGTGCTTTGGACAGGAATGAGTAGAAGAGTAAGAAACAGCGACTTCTAATAAAATAGGGCAAAGTTGAAGCAGGAGGAAGTGTTAAGTGCAATACATAATGTACGTTCGTATTCGTATTAAAATTTGATTAGATTTTAGAATCTTTTCAAAGGAACTTTCAGTATGGATATGTAAAAATAGTGTGTTCTTGTTACAATTATACAGAATATATATAGAATATTTTTCAATGAACTTTTAGTATAGGATATGTACAAAATACGTCGAATTGACGGAAGGTTTTGTGCTGGCCACAACAGATTTTTTCTTTTTCAAATAACTTCTAAACTATTAGTAATTGAGAAAAACGTTTCAAATATAAAAGATAGATATTTTTATTAACTAACCAGTGACGTACGAAATAAATTTTTATATCCGTAAATTTTCGAGATATAACACAAACTTATATATTTTTAAATGGAACCCATATCTTATTTTAGTCTCAAAAAAATAATTATTTTTTTCTCTTTTCAATGATGTAAGGGTTAATATGTTTTATATTTGTTTTGCTCCTAGAATTTATTTTTTTTCTTTATTTTTGTGAATTTTCTTATTATTTCTCAAAAAAAATATTATTTTTATTAATTATATTATATTTGATCGATATAATTTATTTTATGCCTTTATTACTTAATATTTTTATTCTAGACTTATAATTACAAATTACACTATAATATGACTAGTGATTCGGGCGAGACGAGACGAGACGAGAAATTCATTGTCTCGTCTCGTCTCGTTTCAAATTCATAAAATTATGTTTCGTCTCGAAATATTTCTTGTCTCGTTTAATAGTCTCGTCTCGGCCGAGATTCTCGCCGAGATTTCTCGACGGAAATTTAATATGTATATTTTGGTCCCATAAACTAATTATTAAATTGATACAATTTTGTATTAATAGTAATTTGAACAAAAAGATAAATATTTGTCGTTTTATCTGTCAAAATTTGATATAACCTAAAACTTGTGTAAATTTTATTATGTTATAATTCTATTAATTTAATATTTATCTAGCATTTTTTAATCTGTTATAAAACATTAAAGAGAAAATAGCGCTAAAAATCTTAGTTAAAGCCTGGATTACCCGATGAAGTTTTCATTTTCAAGTGACTTGAAAAGTGTCTTTATAAGTGACCTTACAAGTATATTTACACGATCAAGTTTTGCGTGAATTAAATATCCTAGTGTCAAAATTTAAGTTATACTTACATTAAGATATCAATTACTTCTCTATCCCATTTTAATATCGATCGCTTATAACACTGCTTGTATACATCAAAAATATAAACACAAACGACATATGACAGTTCTTGATAGCTAAAATTTGTTGAGACTTTTAAGAAAAAGTAGCGCATAGCGCATGTTCCAGTTTTTCTTTAAAAGTTTTTCGTTAAAAGTCTATTCTTTTGTCTCTATTGCACTCATGGCATTGTGCGAGAGAGAAAACTTTTCAAGTCACTTGAAAAGAAAAATTTCCTCGCGTAATGCACGCTTAACAAATTCTGACAGATAAAATGTCAAATACTTTATTATCTTTTTGTTCAAAAATGCCATAGCTAAACAGAGACAGATATCACTAAAAATATGTTAAATTTCACACGTTTGCAAATATAACTCATGGAAAAAATAACAACCGAGAAATCTCGAAACAGATTTCGAGAATCGAGATCACGGCAAATAGATCTCGTCTCGTAAAATATTTTTTACATTTCTGTCTCGTCTCGCCGAGACGAGAAATCTCGAGTACGAGACGAGACGAGAATCGAGAAATATCTCGTCTCGACCGAATCACTAAATATGACAACGGCGACCTGATACAAAATATTATAAAAATTTATTTGATACGAGTTTTGAGGAAATTTTTCTAACGAAATAAATTATTTAAATACAAGGAGTATTTCTAAACAGAAATCTACCAATATTTTCAAAATAATTATAAGTTTAATACAAAATAAGGAAAAAATAATAATTTTGAAGGCAAAACAAATATAAAACATAATAACCCTTACAACATTGAAAAGAGAAAAAAATAGTTATTTTTTTGAGACTAAAATCAGATATGGATTCCATTTAAAAAAATATAAGTTTATGTTATATCTCGAAAATTTACGGATACAAAAATTTGTTTCGTACGCCACTGGTTAGTTAATAAAAATATCTATCTTTTATATTTGAAACGTTTTTCTCAATTACCAATAGTTTAGAAGTTATTTGAAATAGAAAAAAATCAATAATCTTCAGTTTTTCGTCATTATCTAGTGCCCTATGAGAATTTTTGGAAAAACAAAAGCACATCTGAGATGGTCTCCCAAAGGCGCACAAAAAGTTCCATTTAACCGACATCGTATCTCTTATAGTTCTCGAGATCCCAATGGTGGTACTTCTAATTGGGACACACTGTATTGAATTCATATTCGTGTCGAAGCGCTATAACAAAAAATAACTTATTTCCAAAATATTTCAATTATACCATTTCATTTTTTATTAATATTCATTATTCAGCATATACATTCGTATTTTTTTACTATTATCCTTTAATTCGATTGAGCTGGAATCCCCTATTAAATTTAATAATATAGTAAATAACTTAATTCGCTTTTATAATACCGGGCATTATTGTGTCTAAATAAAATAATAAACCAGTACGTATATTTACAATTAAATTTAAATATATACTTAGTAATGTAAAGTTCAGGTAGTAATATGGGTCAAAGGTCTTGTTTGCTTTACTGTACACCAGTAAACTTTGTAGAGAAGCTTAGAAACTCCGGTGTTATACAACGCTTGTAGCGTTTTTGTAGCAACCGGCCATGTTCGTGGGAGTTCAACCGCTTGGTGGGTGTTTGTTATTGTTAGTGCTACAGACTTGTGTATTATTGTTATAATGGAAGTTAAATGAATTTATATTTCCAATTTTAAGCAAATAAATAAAGTAAATTATTTTGTAATAATTCCACTGGAAAACAGTTTCAGAATATCAATGAAAGAATAACACACCATATACTATTTTCAGAATCTACAAGGTAAGTAACTCTACAAAAATAACACAATAATTTACGATTATTTTTCCTTCGGGGTCCCTCATCCATTCCTCAGTCGATTATCGCTCAAGTTCAACAATAATTTACCTTCTTTATTTCCTTGAAAATAGACCCATTCAAGTAGGTATACAGCTTTTTATAAATTCCGTATTAAAATAATAAGAATTTATAACTTACAATTGACACAAGAGTTTTCATATGTGTTTTAAACGAACCTATTGATAGTGTTTTTGTTTCCTCAGATAACGAATTGTATAACATGACGCAAATATGATAAGCATATTTTAAATGTTGTTTTATGATAAGAAGGCGGAACAAATAAATACGTTACTCGTAAACCATAATTGTATTTTTTACGTACAAGTTTATTATTCAAGTAGATAGGAATATCTGATATTTTTATTTTAGGTATGAGTATTATAGTCTAGACGATATTACTTGGCGAGCTGAAGTAATAAATGATTTCTCTGTGGTTACGGTGAACCATAGGCGCGCCGGAAAAAAATCAATTTAATAAATGTACAAACAGTACAGAAAATAATAATTTATTTAGTACATTTAAAAAAAATAAAACAATAATGTCAAGTACGAAATGCAAATAAAAAAAAATAAAATAAAATGCATAATATGTATTGATATTATTAGTATAATAATCACATTGCATAATTTATATAAGGGTTTTTCTTGTAATTTGTGTTTAAATCTTAGTCTTTAGGTTTAGATTATAATGGGGGATTACGGCTCAATCGAATTAAAGGAAAATAGCAAAAAAATACGAATGTATATGCTGAATAACGAATATTAATAAAAAAATGAAATGGTATAATTGAGATATTTCGGAAATAAAGGGTTTTTTGTTATAGCGCTTCGACACTAATATGAAAATATTTTGATTGGAGACCGAGAGACCACCTATACATGCATTACAAATAGCATGTTAGGAGGTGGGGATTACTACCAATGGAAGTTAAGAAATTCAAATTCGAAAGGAGGGGCTAACATTCCTGTACAGCAGTTTTCAAACAGTTTTTATTTTAACATAAATTTCTTGCATTAAACTTAATAATTTAAATACACCTGTAATTATAAAGTATGTAGACTTGTACAGTGTTATAATATTCATTTATTTTTATGTAAATATAACTTAAAATAGCATATATTTCAAGAACATTTAGGTCCATGATGAAAACAGTTTGATATAAAAACACATACATGTGACGTCACGTCAATCTTTTCAAAATTCGGGAGACCATAACTCGCTTATTAATAGGAATTTTTTCACCGGATTTTCATCAATAGTCTTAGTTTTCCTAATATTTTCAGATGAAATTATAAAAAAAAAAATGGTGTAATCCCCCATTACGAGCAGATTTCAGCTTATAATGTACATTACAAGTTTACTACTAGCTACAAAATATAAATATTTGTCAATACGTTTACTTTACTAACATATATGTAATATCTGAAATAAATATTCAAAAAATTGAATCATTTGTAGATTTCTTATTGCCAGTAAGAAAATTTATGCACGCCTAACTGCTTGAATATACGTGTCATAAATCGTGCGGTTCGGAATGTTTTTCTATTGTGTTAGGCCATAAAAGGTCGTAAAATCACTATTTTACTTTTAACGCAGTGCGGTATCTACGAAAAAGTATATATTTAACATACCGCATCGTAGGATTTGGAATCGACCTGCATTCCTAAGGCTTGCCAAGATAAATTGTCCAGACTATAAGCTAGATTTCCTAGTTCGTACATCTATATTATCAATTTGAGCTAGATGTCTGAAATTAGACATATGATCGTATTCAGAAATACCACACACATATCTTAGACAGGAGTTTTCGAACAATAATATTCTATTTTTGTCTGTTGTTTTAAGTTAGGAACATATACAGAAGAACAGTAGTCAAAGATAGGCATAATTATTGATTTTATTAATTTTAACTTAATACAACTTGACAGTATATTGCGAAATTGATATAGATGTTTGAGTTTAATCATACCTCTGCTTTTAATCTGTTTTACAGATGCAGTCGGGTATTTAAATTTTCCTCTAGATGTATCTACAAGAATAAATTATTTTTAAAGTTATGTCATTTAACATTATTTGGTGACAAGTTTGAGCACCAAGAACTAGTAAGGATGATTTACTGAATTAATTTTAAGTCCATGGTTTTTTACCTTCCGTCAAAAGGAAGGTATTGTCTTTGGTCAAAAAAATCGGTGGTGAGTTTTTAATGAATAAGCACGTTTTAAGATCACTAGAATACGATTTTACTAATTTTACATTGATGTCTGTATGTATGTGTGTGTGTGTGTGTGTGTGTGTGTGTGTGTGTCTGTGTGTGTGTGTGTGTGTGTGTGTGTGTGTGTGTGTCTGTGTGTGTCTGTCTGTGTGTGTGTGTCTGTGTGTGTGTGTGTGTGTCTGTGTGTGTGTCTGTGTGTGTGTCCGTGTGTGTGTCTGTGTGTGTGTCCGTGTGTCCGTGTGTGTGTGTGTATGTGTGTGTGTGACAAATTTTTCTCCGACGATAACTTCAAAACTACAATTCTAAAAATTATGATTCTTTCGTATTCCTTTTCTTTACAACCATATGAGGAGCTGATTAGATTTTGGTTATAATTGGTCAACCGGAAGTAACCTTATTTGAAGTTCTTAATAGTTTTTCTGGAAAAAACGTAGTTAAATATAATTTTTCGACATTTTATGATCATTAATATGAAAGAAAATCTTATTCTCTATACGATTTGATTATACGTTTTCCTTCATATTCAATAGATATAGAGTTATTGAGAGATTAAGAGAGGTTAACTTTCAAAAATCAGTCAACTTTGCAAAAATTATGGAAATAGCAGATATATTCAAAAAATTCTAATTGACAGATGTCAGTGTCAAATGCAAAATCAAAGTGGAAAGTATAGGATCAGAAAGTAACATAAGTAACAGTGTGTCCCTCGCAAGTGACTTGCAGTTTCAATGCCGGGAGTACGAGGAAGGGCAAAGAGAAGATGGAAGGACTGTGTAGCAGAATATTTGAGAGAGGAAGAACTGTGTGAAGAAGATGCGTTGGATAGGAATGAGGAAGTGTGAAGTGCAATTTACAGAATGTACATTCGTGTTATAATTATATTGGATTTATAGAATCTTTTCAAAGGAACCTGCAATATGGAATTTGTAAAAAATAGTGTGTTCGTGTTACAATTTTACAGGATATATAGAATCTTTTCCAAGGAACTTTTGGTATCGGATTTGTACAAAATACATTGAATTCACGGAAGGTTTTGTCCTGGCCACAACAGATTTTTTTTTAATTAAGTCACATGAATTATCTACCTTATATCATCATAGTTTGATGTACCTAATATTTGTGTATCATCAGCGTATGAATGAATTTCACAAAAAAGTTAAATCTGCGGTAAATCAGATACATAAATTGAGAAAAATGAAATTGAGAATTCAACCTTGAGGTACACCACGTGATAAAGAAAATTCACTTGTAATTATTGTTTTAGAATCAAGTACCATACTAACATTAAAGCTTCTATTACAAAAATAATTAATGCACCAGCGTAGATCACTTTCAGAAAATTTATAATACCGCAATTTGACAATGAGTAAGCTTATATCAAACGCTCTAGAAAAATCAATTTGAATAAGAAATGAAATTTTATAGTTATGATAGTTGTTTATTAATTTATCTACTCTATTAAGAAGATTAGTATTTGTGAGGTAATAAAAATTTCTGGATTGCAGTCACAAAATTTTATTTACTAAATTCTCGGGTAATATTTTACTTAATTAAACAATAAAAAACCTTGAATTTAGTAAGTGTCTTAACATGCTAATACTTTACTTAAGTAGTTCCATGGGTGTGGTTCACGTAGAACTTTTGTTCTAAGTTTTTTATAAAAAGATTTATATAATTTATTCTTTTATCTTTTGACGAAATCCATGTGCTTTATGTTGCACTTACGTTTTCATTTTTACCTCCCGCTACCCTTGGTAAGGGAGGTATAGGGATCGTGCTAAAAATCTGATATCGAGATTTTAGTAAATGACTACGTTTTAAGGTCCTTAGAATCCATTTTTAACATTTTCACGATGATGTCTGTATGTGTGTATGTGTGTGTATGTGTGAATGTGTGTATGTGTACGAATTTTGTTTGCACTCTAACTCAAATACTATCATTCAGAAAATTCTGATACCTTGTATTTTTACCCTATTCTAATAGGAAAAGAAGCCATTAGATTTAGGTGTAAATCGAATAAACGGAAATCGTACTTTACTTGAAGCTCATAATGGTTTTTCTTCAAAAAATACCATTAAATGTCATTTTTTCGAATTTTATATCTTATGAAAATTAAAGATTATTGAATTTTCTATAGGAATACGTTAATACTTTTTCTATATATTTTACAGATAAATTTAAAAATATTTTTTTTTATTAGTCGCGAAGCCTAAGATAAAAACTATTTCTTTGTTACACAGTTCATTTTTTAAATGAATGTAACTGACAGTAAATGTCACTGTCAAAAAACTAATCATTTCAAATTAATAATAGTGACATTTTAAAAAGAAAATAGTAAATAAAGCAATAGTTTTCTGCAATGGAACAGTTTGCAGCGTTAGTAAATACGTAGGTAGGTATGTATTTAAATTAATAAAAATTAAATAGCGGGAGGTTTTGTGTTGGCCACATCAGATTTTTTTCATATATTTTGTTATGCTATGTATCTACAATTTTCATAATTCTCATGTAAGTATTGTTATTTCTGATTGTTAAATTATAATGTTTATTGTAAATATTGTTCAGCTCCTGAGGAAGGCTCATGTGGAGCTCGAAACCGGTCAGACCTGAGAATTTAGTAAATAAAATTTTGTGACTGCAATCCAGAAATTTTTATTACCTCATCAATATATCCAGTCAAGGAACCTTTTCTATCATTAGTATTTGTACTGTGAAATTTTCTAAAACCTGACTGATTTGTAGGTAGTATATCATCATCTGGTACAAACTTTGTAATTTAAACAAGAGACTGTTGGATCGTTATTTTATTTCTTTTAATATTTACATGACAAAACAAAATCACAAGCTTATTTTGTGTTATCCTGCATGTCTACTCACGTTTTTTAACTTATATAAAATTTAATATTGCGAAAAAACAAATACACATATTATGTTGTACGGTTTGTTTATAAAGCTTACAGTTATATGTTAAATTAATGAATGAATATAAACATGGCATAAAATCTACATCTATTTTAAATGACGAAAAATGAAAAAAAAATAATTAGTTTTTAAAATATCAACAGAAAGAAAAACATGTGATGCGACATGTAATATGAAATTAATTTCAGCTGCCATAAACATGTTCTGAAAGCAGTACATATTAATTTCCAAGTGCATTTCGTTTATGATTTAACAGATAATACAGTATAGCGACGTGGAATATATTAAAAACCAGGCGTTTTACTCGTATACGATTAAATATTCATGATTATATTTTGTGACACTCGGGCCAGCACATGTCAAATTCCCATGCCATACATTTTTAATATAGAAGAAGCCATGTTATTGAACGAGCTACTTGACAATTTTCAACTTCTATTAAATTTATTCACATAAATAATAGTTATTTGTGTTCTGTGCACTCTGGGCTACGCAGAACGCGTTCGGTAAATACTGTGATTGTATAAATCTTTGAAAGTATCGGGATACATTCGAACATAAGTTTTAAAGTATTCGTCAGACATATTTCGTCGTTGATACTGCCATAGGTCGTATGTCAAAAAATCCTTTTTGAGATCATTGCTGTAAAGTAACAACTATGTGTTGCTCTACGTCCCTGCGAAACGTCGTTTTCAACAGCCAATACGAAGGCACGTATGCGTGTTAAGACAATAATACGTGTTAATAGCAGAGAGTTGGCTACATCACTTAGTCGTACGTCATATTTGGCTGTTGGTGACACTTGATTAACAGTTTTTTACCTCTCGCTAAGAGAGGTATTGGAATCATGCTAAAATTCGCTATACAGATTTTAGTAACGTTTTCAGGTCCCTAGAATCCGATTATAACATTTTACGATGATGTCCGTTTGTGTATGTATGTGTGTGTGTGTGTGTGTGTGTGTGTGTGTGTGTGTGTGTGTATGTATGTATGTAGGAACCACGATTTCTCAAATACTATAAGACTTAAAAAATATTTAACTGCAGTTTCCTTAATCTGATAATCCTGGGAAGAACTGATTAGATTTTGGTAACAATTGGAAAACCGAAAGTAATAGTTTCTTTAAAAAAATCTTCTAAAAATTATTTTTTGTAAATTTCTGTTACTACTATTATTGAAGAACATAAAATTCTACATCTGATACATTTAAAAAAATTATTATATCTTGTATAGATTTAGAGATAAAGGTACTGTATATAGAATAATCTAATCGCAGAGGCCAAGGTACTAAGGAAACCAGTTGACAAATTTAAATGTTTATAACATAGTTTGTAAATAATAGATGTGAGTGTCAAAAATCAACAGTTTTAGTGACATTCTGAAAGCTATTCCTGGGAAGTACATTTAATCATTCTTATTGTTTTATTAATTAAATATTTAAAATTGTTGGTAAAATGCATATATCCATCAGAAATACCGCCAATCTTGTTAATGAATTGGAAGAATCTCTGACATTTAGGAACTTCCTCATACAATGAAAAATAGATATAATTAGAACAATATGTGTGCAGAAGACAAGTTAAATACAATAAAAACAATATTTGGGTAAAGTTCTGTAATTTCTTTTGTTATAAAACGACGTTTCGATAGCGAAGTACAATACAATACTTAGCCTAATATGGAAATGGCGAGAGGTCTAGTGCTGGCCACAACAGATTTTTTAAGTTAAATTTAAATAAAATGCCCGTTTATGACTTTAAATCGACTTTGCTACTTGTAAACAAAAACTAAATTAACACGTATTTTTCCTCTTCTGAAAAGTTGCCTTTTTTAACATAACGATCTATCAACGAAGATTTGATATTGTATGTTTAGCATAATTACTGTCAACGAAAACGAAACAATGGCGTAATAACATATTTTCGTAAATCAAGTACAGACATTTTACTGACGAGATACGTATTAATTTTTTTCTGAAACCATTAATTACAATAATATTAATTCTAAATTTAATAAGTAAATCTGATTTTCTATAAACATCTGTTAGTTCTTCTTCCTTTTAAGGCGACAGAAAAAATATAGTAAATAAACTAAAACGAATTTACTGTCAGTTCTGCATTTTTTGTGTGAATTTGTGCATTTCTTTCTATTTGCAATGTCTTCCAACGAGGTTCCTTTAGAAATTCAAGAAGCGGATTAATATATCTAATTTAAATAACGCAACAATAAACGTTTTTCGTGCTAGTCAGGGAAATACAACTTTCTGTTCCCAAGTACTTTCACTCCGGTTTCAGAAAAATATTATTTACGTGATGGCAAAATTATGAATAAAAATTTAATATTTGCAAGAATAATCAATTTTATTTAGTACAGCATGCAAAGAGAACGTCAGGTATTTTTAGATCATTAGATGAGCTACGAGAAAGGATGAGATTAAATATGAAAATAATTTATCTTGATAAAATTTCATGAAAATGGAAACGTAAACTGTCGTTCCCACTCTCTTGATTAAATTTTCAAACTTCGCTTCAATTAGTAGCTAATATGTTTTCTATGAAACTGACAATATATCACATCCAATATTTAATATGTGAGATAGTGTACGTGAAATCAATTTGCAATTTCCAAATTAACTATGTTTTAATCAACGATTTTCATTTACCGTCATGAACAGTTACTGATGTAGAAATTAGAAGCTCATTACTGGAAATTTCATCTAAAGCGCATTTCATATCGTTTGGTTTTGTTTATATGTACTCATGCACTTGACGTGCGTTCCACCACGCTATCTATCCAAATACAAATTTGCATTTCCAAATGCATGCCCATATGGATTATTTTCTGTTTGATCCCTTAACTATGCACAAACAAATAAAAGAGAATATACTATGCATTTACGTATACGAATTTCCTTTTCATTCTTTATAATTTGAATTTAAAAGTATTTGAAAATAAACTTTGTACCAAGTATAAATGAACTTTGCTATGCCAAGAACATTTATGCCCGGTTTCTCCACAGCATCTTAAGTTGTTGATTATTAAAGTGCTACTTAATTGTAAGTAGGACTTATATCCCAATTGCGTTGCACCAGCAAATTCAAATGCAAACTTAACTTATGTCACAAGTTACATTGGCAACAGCGTAATGTTGTTCTATGATTGGTCAATTTGAAATTTAGCGATTCAAAATAAAATACCAGCTGTCAAATGTCAAAGCTGTCAATGTGTTTAACAGGGTTTATATTTGTATTTATTCAACAATATTCGATATGGATTTACAGGATTTCCCTAATTTTGACGACTTTAACGTTGTGGATACTGTGATGGAAGTCGATATTGCCGAAAATGGTAGGACTCCGCGACAAATAAGTAATAGAATTGATTTGTTCCAAATATATTATTTATTTTTAATATTTTTATGTGGACTACTGCCAGTCCTATAAACTGAAGCCTTTTTCTTCGATGTCGTCTTCCTTGCGTCAGTCTACATATTTGCACACATTTTATTGCCAATGCTGCGGCAATTCATTTCCAGGTGTTATCTTTTTGAATATTGGACATGGACACCGCAATGATTTTAAGGGTTAAGGGTTGTACGTTGTACACTTACTTATATAACACCCTGTATACAGAGAATTTATTTTAAAATGCAACATTATAGTTAATCATTTCCATGATTACTCACTATTGTTAAAAAATGACAGCAATGTAATATTTGTCCATTTTAATATGCAACATTATAAGTAGTATTGCAGCACAGGAGATACCTCCAAAACACATCACAAATGGTGTCAATTCTTATTACGACCGACTAGAATATTGCCTCAGAGTTATTGGGGGTATTTTTTAACATTTATTACATGAAAGTTATGAATTTTTGTAAGCTAAAGTTTTTTAGGATGTACAACATTCATGTTTTGATTATTTGTTAATCGTATGTAGGCTAATTTATAGGAAATTAGTTTTGATAATACAAGACTACAAATTTTGTATGTTGCATTTTAAAATGGACAAATATTACGTTGCTGTCATGTTTTGACAATAGTGAATAACCATGAAAGTGATTCGCCGTATGTTGCATGTTAAAATAAATTCCCTGTAGATATTTACACACCAAGTGGGCTAAGGTAATGTTTATTCACGAGAAGAAAGTTTAGCTCACGAGCCCGTAAGGGCGAGTGAGTTAATTTCTTCGAGTGAATTAACATTCTTAGCTCACGTGGTTTGTACAATATTTTATTCAATTTTAACGAAATATTAATAAAAACCATTATAATATTTAATTTTGACAAAATAAAAAACTGACCAGTTAGAAGGCTGAGCATGGCAATCGTCGCTCATAGACGTCAAGTCTATATTTAAAATGCATTATTGTCTGTCATTTGTGCCGTGAAAAATAATGAAAATAGCTGATAATGATTGATAAATATTATGGTAAGCGTTATTTTCGTATCTGATGTTATTTTAAATGCATTATTTGTTGCAGAGTGAGTTAAAATTTTGTGAGAGTGATTTAAAAAATTTTATTTCGCAAGTGAAAAAAGTGTTGCGTATAGTTGTTGCTATGGAGTTAATAATGACAGTTTAAAACGTCAAAATTGAATAAAATAATAAATAAGTGAAACATGCTAGAAGCTTCATTTCTAAGCGTATAAAGATCGGATCATACGGCATGAAATATCGGCAACTTATTAATGGCAATTAGTGTAGTTTCATAAAACTAAACTTTTTCGCTTCAAGCAACTTTTGTCTTCAATTCACTCATACACATAGGAGTAGGTACGCTATTGGTGATTCAAATTAAATCATTTTTCGTGCGTTGAATACCAGGTCATCTAAATTTAAAGGTAATCAACAAGCACAACCTGTACTGGCCTATATGAAATCGAAGTGCATGTTATTATTGTGTTTAATCTGGATGTCATTATTTTTAGCATTATAATGCCTAATTACGTGTTTTTTTTACCTCCCGCTATCCTAGGTAAGGGAGGAATAGGGATCGTGCTAAAAATTGCATATAGAGATTTTAGTAAATAAGCACGTTTTGATATGCCCAGAATCCGATTTTAACATTTTTACAATGATGTCTGTGTGTATGTATGTATGTGTGTGTGTGTGTGTGTGTGTGTGTGTGTGTGTGTGTGTGTGTGTGTGTGTGGATTTGTGGATCCTGTGGACACGATTATTCAAATACCATCAATCAGAAAATTTTTAAATTTTGTATACCCATCTTTTATTCTAAACGGGTACATTCACTATCTATATATATATATTTTCTTTAATCACGACGATCGGGGAAATTTTGCTCACCTGTACAGGCTAAACGGTAAGAGCGATTTTAATATAAATTTTTTTGGGATGTAGAGAATAACTCAACTTGATTTCCTGGTAATAGGTCATTTTTCTGTATGATGCATAGTTTTTGTGTAAAAAATTTTTAAAAGTGGAAATTTGGCTTTTTGAAACAATACATCGAAGTCTACATGTACAAAATTAAGAAGAAAAACGATGTCATCTATCACATTTGACATGCCAATGTTGGTGACAAACCATTATAAGAAATGTATAAAGATTAGTTAAAAGTGGATATATATATTTTTATGGAACGATTATTATGCATATAATATGTAGTATAATTAAAGGTATTTTATAATTATTTTCTCTATTTAAATGGTAATTAATAACTAATATATAACCTTGAAGTTAAATTTTAACATATTTTCATCCATAGGTAAAACTGTTTGCTTTTTATGACAGAGAAGTTGAAAAGGTTATAATTCAGTGAATATGAACCACGAAGCATAATAAGGAGATGACACTCAGCGTATAGAATGGCACGAAATTTTACTTCTAGCGTGAGAGGCAGTGGTGGGGTTAGGAGGCCGACTATTACACAGTACTTATGCGTAGAGCATTATATATCACATATTTCTTGTAATTTACATTGTAACGGCGAAAAGAAAGAAGGACGCTGTTGTCCCTATTCGGTCGCCATTTTGTAATGACGTCCCTGCTCGTTCTCCATGCTGTCAAAGGGTTTGCTCGGGCGCCAATAATTCGGAAACACAGCATAAGGAGAGATGGTCGATCCTGTAAAGGACGCTCTCATAGCGTCGCTGAAAAGGATGGCTGGAACGCCAAAAAAGTGCTCGGATAGCTTAGTGGAGACAGAGTTCGGCTTTTGACAATGAAATCAATTGTAATCATTTTTAATATTTTATTAAAATATATTAAAACGAGAAAGTAATAAATGTAACAAAGCAAAGTAACAATGAACTAGCGATACTTGCAGGATATTTTCTCTACTACGCACGATCAACAATGAACGGGCAACAATGGCACACACCAAGGTTGCGGGAACACGCTATGAACGAGTAACAATGGCACACACCAAAGTTACGGGAACACGGTACGGATACAGTGTTGTCACTTTTACAACACTCATCAACAATCGCGATTTCAATCTAACAATGTTGGCACACACCAACACTCATTGACAATCGCGATTACGGCGTACAGCGGCCAACACCACTGCACAAAACAACCGGCTACACCGGTACGGTCCACCTGCTGCACTCTCTCACGAGCTGCCGGCACACACCAACAGCACTGAGTCAGAGGCAGCCAAGGTCATCCACAACCCGCTCACCTGGCCCTCACCAGGTTCGCAGAAGACGGCACACACCATCTTAGGCTCGTTGGAGAGCTAACGCTCCCTTGAGAGAGCACACACTCTCTCCTGAGAAAGCACACACTTTCTGCTTGAAACTAATGCTCGAGCTTCTATTTATACCCCGAAAAACCGTTAAAAATATCAAAAAAGGTTCAAACACGTTTTTAGTCATCCTGCAAATTCTCGCTAAGTTTGAATAAAAAAATATATATAAAAAAAACAGTTTCATGTAGGATCGAACCGACGATCTCTAGCGTGCTGGTCAAGCGCACTAGCCACTCGACCACACAATAGCTGACAGATAAACAACAATTTTATAAACATTAGCAGCTATAACCAAAATACAACAATACATTTTACAACAAACGACATACAATATAACCACACAATTATATTGTATGCGTAAATCAAAACAATACAAACCAATAAAAAATGAAAAACAATATTTTTACTTGTGGGATTTGAACTTTGATTTAAATAATCAAACTTTAGCAAAAAAAACTGACATGCTAACCACAAGGCTATTACGTTAAACATGAAGAATAAATTCAAATCTAGTGACCATCGTCACACCCCCCTCCCACTTCGGAGACAAAAACAAAAAAGTCAGTTCAAGTCCCACTAGCTTCAAAATCAACTTAACTTAAACAGGAACGGGAATATCAAAATTTTATTAAATGTTTAGAAAATCATAAACATAATTTACACCCAAAACTATAGTGGTCAATCAAACATATTTACTCAACTCACACGTGTCTTTACACTACTGGTCTCCCCTGGCTGGAGTGCACTGTCCTTCGGGCTGACTGGCTGCCTTAAGTTTTGGACACGTTCTGGAACTGGACCTCGCCGGGGCGCGCTTCCCGATGGGGTGGTTCGCAGTTTCCAACACTGCTCTCAAAGGGCGTGCGGACAGTGGACAGCTTCGGGGGATAGGTCGGGGCAACCATAGGATGCCGGTCGTCGGTCATATCGAAGAAAACACTACGGTCGGCAGGCGGACTCATGGACTCGACGAACACGGCGGCGTCGTACGCCCTCCAGGTCACAGAACTGTGAAGAATTCACATCTCCGCACAGACCATGACCCCGAACACCTGGGGGCGACGGTCATACTTCTCACATCTGATGATTACAACGGGCTGTCTCGGAATCGACACCGTACGATTTCGGTGTCTCCCTGCAGTCTTCTCCCATGATTTCATTTCTGTCAAAAGGTCCCTGCTCAACAATGAACGGGCAACAATGGCACACACCAAGGTTGCGGGAACACGCTATGAACGAGTAACAATGGCACACACCAAAGTTACGGGAACACGGTACGGTTACAGTGTTGTCACTTTTACAACACTCATCAACAATCGCGATTTCAATCTAACAATGTTGGCACACACCAACACTCATTGACAATCGCGATTACGGCGTACAGCGGCCAACACCACTGCACAAAACAACCGGCTACACCGGTACGGTCCACCTGCTGCACTCTCTCACGAGCTGCCGGCACACACCAACAGCACTGAGTCAGAGGCAGCCAAGGTCATCCACAACCCGCTCACCTGGCCCTCACCAGGTTCGCAGAAGACGGCACACACCATCTTAGGCTCGTTGGAGAGCTAACGCTCCCTTGAGAGAGCACACACTCTCTCCTGAGAAAGCACACACTTTCTGCTTGAAACTAATGCTCGAGCTTCTATTTATACCCCGAAAAACCGTTAAAAATATCAAAAAAGGTTCAAACACGTTTTTAGTCATCCTGCAAATTCTCGCTAAGTTTGAATAAAAAAATATATATAAAAAAAACAGTTTCATGTAGGATCGAACCGACGATCTCTAGCGTGCTGGTCAAGCGCACTAGCCACTCGACCACACAATAGCTGACAGATAAACAACAATTTTATAAACATTAGCAGCTATAACCAAAATACAACAATACATTTTACAACAAACGACATACAATATAACCACACAATTATATTGTATGCGTAAATCAAAACAATACAAACCAATAAAAAATGAAAAACAATATTTTTACTTGTGGGATTTGAACTTTGATTTAAATAATCAAACTTTAGCAAAAAAAACTGACATGCTAACCACAAGGCTATTACGTTAAACATGAAGAATAAATTCAAATCTAGTGACCATCGTCACAACATACAAAATATTGTTATAGTACATTACGAAATTACAAAAGTACATGTTTATTGTACATACATAATAAATTTTATAAAAGTTAATTTCGAAAATCTGTTAAACCGATATAAAAATCTCGTATAGTTTTAATTAAAATACAATATGGATATTGAGAAAGGTATAAAAATTAAAAATACACGAAATGTACTTAAATATAATATATTTTTCTACTCCTACTGGGTAAATAATAATATAAAAAAACTAGAAAAAATTTTTACATGTAATTAGTTTTTACAAAATTTCGCCAATTTTCTTTTCTCTCTGCTGGTTGGCACTTGATTAATTTTAATTTGGTGGAAATACTGTCTCATCGATGTGAATTCATGTATTACATAAGATAAAACTTCTTTACAATGAATATTGCAATTAAATGCAAATTTATAATTTTCAATGACAAAAGGGACAATTTTCTCATAAACATAGGGATTTTCTATGTATTTTAATAATATATTTTCTATATATAAACATAAATTATAAATAACACGATCTGGATGTATCAAATAACCCCTGGTTTTCAAATTAGTTAAATTCGCACACATTTAAACTTTTATCTTCCTCATTGTAGGAATGTTTTTTATTTGGAATGTCACATTTGACAATTTTCCTTCTTTTATTATTTTTAATATTTAAATAGTTGGGGCAATTTGGATATAACGTCAGATATGCATTTTTTTAAAGCCGCATACTCTGCAGTGGTACCTAGAAAAATATATTAAAACAAAAATTATAAGATTTTCTTCTTAACAGTATATAAAACGATTACATTTGTTGCACCGCATGACCACTCCTCCTTTTAAAATATTTTTAACAAAAAAGGCTTTCGAAGTGAGCACTCTGTCTTGGAATTACTTTCCGCCACAAATTTAATAATATTTCGTCCTTTGGTGCACTAAATATTGTCACTTTCTCATTGTTTGATGCATAACCACTTTTGCAGTTCGGCACAAAACACTTTTTACCCATTTTTAATAAAACAATTATTAAAAACACTCTGAAATTAAATACTTTCTCGTAGAGAACAGATGTAAACTGACAGTAACGTAGGCCTCCTATCCCCACCACTTCACGAATTCAGAGAGTAGATTTTCCGGCCACATCAGTTACACGCTAGGTATATGGAGACGCACAGGCGTGATATGAACGTACAGTAACATGTACGCATGTTTCCATTGACAAAATGGTACCTGAACGACGAAAAAGGCATATATTTAAATGGAACCTAATTTGGATATGAAATTGATAAAAATGGTGCCTAGACGGAATGGAAGTACGTAAAACTATTATAATACACTATCGGCGGAGCCCTAGGAGAAAGATTGTTTGACATGTCAATCAGAACCTTTAATTGGATATATTTTTGAAATGAGGACAATTTGAAAAATGTTAAATTCATAAACATAAATTATAAGAATGGGCAATTATTTCACAATAGTAAAAATGGCCTAAAACATATTTAAAATTTATAATTTTTGATGGTTCATGTCCACTACGAAAGTGCTGCCAAACATTCCATAAGTAACTAGGTAAGTACCTATAAAACAAATATTGCTAACTAGATCAATGTGAAGTCGGTATATAAGTGTTACCAAATATGCCATAAGTGAAAAACAAACGTTCCTAACTGCATTACTGTGAAGTTAGCCAATTAATTTCCAAGCTACTAATAAAAAATATAATAAATTTTAAACATAAATATAAGAGAAAGTGTTGCCATAAGTAACTAAGTAAAACACAAATACTCCAATGTCAAGATTTTGATAGCTCGATCGGTTTATGTTTTATTTACATAAAGTTGTCAGAAACATGTAGATAGTGTTTGTATCAAATAAGAAGTATCGTAAAGGGCTGCAATGCAGAAATGTTAAAATTTTGACAGAACGATTGGCTTTTGTTTTTTGCATAAAGTTGACAGAACAATGTCGTGTTTGGTATCAAATGAGAGGTATCATCAAGGGCTACCATGCCGAAATGTTAAAAATTTGACAGCTCGATCGGCTTTTGTTTTATTTACATAAAGTTGTCAGAAACATGTAGTGTTTGTATCAAATAAGAATTATCGTAAAGGGCTGCAATACAGAAATGTTAAAATTTTGACAGATCGATTGGCTTTTGTTTTTTGCATAAAGTTGTCAGAACTATGTCGTGTTTAGTATCAAATTAGAGGGTTTGTGAAGGGATGCCATGCAGAAATGTCAAAGATTTGACAGCTCGATTGGCTTTTGTTTTTTGCATAAAGTTGTCAGAACCATGTCGTGTTTAGTATCAAATGAAAGGTATCGTCAAGGGCCACCATGCAGAAATGTAAAAATTTTGACAGCTCGATTAGCTTTTGTTTTTTGCTTAAAGTTGTTAGAATCATGTCGTGTTTGGTATCAAATGAGAGGGTTCGTCAAGGGATACCATGCAGAAATGTCAAAGATTTGACTGCTCGATCGTCTTTTGTTTTTTGCTTAAAGTTGTTCGAACCATGTCGTGTTTGGTATCAAATGAAAGGTAACGTAAAGGGCTGCCATGCAAAAATGTCAAAAATTTGACAGCTCGATCGGCTTTTGTTTTTTACTTAAAGTTGTCAGAACCATGTCGCGTTTAGTATCAAATGAGAGGTATCGTCAAGGGTTGTCATGCAGAAATGTCAAAAATTTGACAGCTCAATCAGTTTTTGTTTTTTGTGTAAAGTTGTCAGAACCATGTCGTGTTTGGTATCAAATGATAGGTAACGTCAAGGGTTGTAATGCAGAAATGTCAAAAAATTGACAGCACGATCGGCTTTTGTTTTTTACTTAAAGTTGTCAGAACCATGTCGTGTTTGGTATCAAATGAGAGTAAACGTCAAGGGCTGTCATGCAAAAATGGTAAAAAATTGACAGCTCGATCGATTTTTGTTTTTCGTATAAAGTTATCAGAACCATGTCGTGTTTGGTATCAAATGAAAGGTAACGTCAAGGGCTGTCATGCAGAAAGGTTAAAATTTTGACAGCTCGGTCGGCTTTTCATTTTTGTTTAAAGTTGTCAGAACAATGTCGTGTTTGGTATCAAATGAAAGGTAACGTCAAGGGCTGTCATACAGAAATCTCAAAAATTTGACAGCTCGATCGGCATTTGTTTTGTGTGGGCAATTTGGGTGGGCATGTTGCGTGGGAAGTTTGGGTGGGCAGGTTGCGTGGGCAGATTGAGTGGTCAAATTGCGTGGGCAGGTTGTGTGGGCATTTTGGGTGGGCAGGTTGCGTGGGCAGTTTGGGTGGGCAGTTTGCGTAGGCCGTTTGGTTGGGCATATTGCGTGGGCAGGTTGCGTGAGCAGTTTGGGTGGCAGGTTGCGTGAGCAATTTGGATAGGCAGGTTGTGTGGGCTGTTTAGGTGGGCGGGAAAAAAAAATTTTAAAGACTCTTAGCGTTAGCACTTTGCGTTTAAATAGTTCCTAGTCGGATTGGATGTACGTAAAACTATTATAAAACACTATCGGCGGAGCCCTAGGGAATACTCGGCGTAGCCGAGTTTTCGCTAGTTCTATACTAATATGGGAAGAGCTCATTAGATTTTAGTGTATATCGGATAACCGGAAATATCACTTATACAAGCTTTTAATAGTTTTTCGCAAAAAAAAAAAATACATTGAATAAAAATTTTCACGAACTTTTACTAATATAAATTGAATATAGTGGTACAATCTTCAATTTTAGAATAATAACTTTAAATAAATTTAAATATGAATTTATAAAATAATTTATATTTATACATCATTTTGTCTATGCGTCAAACAAAGACAATACTTTAAAAACTATTTGACATATTTAAATAAATGTCACTGTCAGGAAGCAATTAAATTAAAATTAATAATGAAACCATGTTACGGAGAATATATAGTAGTTATTTAATTCTAAGGAAATTAAAGTTAGTAAAAATAATACATTTTGCATCCTACATAAATATTCTATGTACTATTGATTTGCTTCAATGTCTTGCAGGGTATGGCTCTGAAAAGACTTTGTGTAAAGATCCGAGTACTTTTCTGAATTCTTGTTAAGTTTTTCTATTAGTTTTGTTAATATTTGTGAAATTTATTTTGTGTATGTTATATTTGTTAAATGTAAAATAAAGTTTGTTATGAATGAATATAAAAATATTTGAATATAATGATTGCTTTATTTATAATGCTAGTGATTTCTATAATATATGTTACAGAGATCACTGTTAAATGCCCAGCGGGAGGTTATGTGTTGGCCACATCAGATTTTTTTTAAGTGATTATTTTAATCAATCTCTACGCATTATGTTTGCAGTCGAGTACAATATCTGCGCACCCACAAAAAAAATTAAGGTGTTTTAAATATCAAAAATAATAAAGTGAACATTCAAAAAATGGTTTGAATTGTAAAGCAGGAGCTGGGGAAAAATTCAAGCACATCTCTGCTGTACTCTCCTTTTAGACAAGGTGTAATTTAGGTACCAACATTTTACACAAAGCGATCAGTAGCAAAAAATGATTACCACGCAATATCAAAACAATATATATACAGGGTGTCTCTTAAATAGGGGGACATGGCTTAACCACAGATTCCTGAGGCTAAAATAAGACGATTTAACCAAACTTGCTTCTATCGGAAAGTGTACCATTTAGCCAGAAATCTGCTTTAAAGTTCTTCGAAAAAAAATTAATTTTGCTTATAATAATCGGATGCTTTATTCGATTTGGATGAAATTTGGTATGACAGTTTATATGGTTATAAGTCATCTTTTAGGGTGATATTTGTTTTTATTAGTGAACCACTAGTGTATGAAACTTAGGTGTCCCAACATTAAGTAGACCGTAACTTTTTAATGGCAATGCCGAAAACGTGAAATTATTTTTCTTCAGAAAGACACATTCAATAGTAAACTTTTCTCTCTCTGTGTAATTTGTGATATCTGTTACGGTTCACACAGAAAAAATAAAATCTGAGTGTCTGCATTGCTAAATTTTTAAAATAAATTTAATCTAGCAGTCTATCCAAATGTCAAACAAGTAATTTTTAATGACAGTAACGAGTTGTCAATCTTCACAACTTGTTTAGGAGTTAGCTGAGATATGTAATCGTCTTATTTATAATAATGGTAGTAAAATACTATTAGCCCGAACAAACAGATGTTACTAATTTTAGAATATTGCGAAGAAAATTTTTGACAACCCGTAAAACAATTGTTACTGTCGTTAAAAACTGCTTGTTTGACATTTGAATAGACTGCTAGATTAAATTTATTTTAAAAATTTAGCAGTGCAGACACTCAGATTTTATTTTTTTTTTGTGTGAACCGTAACAGATATCACAAATTACATAGAGAGCGAAAAGTTTACTATTGAATGTATCTGTCCGAAGAAAAATAATTTCACGTTTTCGGCATTGCCATTAAAAAGTTACGGTCTAATTAATGTTGGGACACCTAAGTTTCATACACTACTGGTTCACTAATAACAACAAGTATCACCTTAAAAGATGACTTATAACCATATAAAATGTCATACCAAATTTCATCCAAATCGAATAAAGCGTCCGATTATTATAAGCAAAATTAATATTTTTTCGAAGAACTTTGAAGCAGAATTCTGGCTAAATGGTACACTTTCCGGTAGAAGCAAGTTTGGTTAAATCGTCTTATTTTAGCCTCAGGAATCTGTGGTTAAGCCAAGTCCCCCTATTTAAGAGACAACCTGTATATATACTCTTTGAATTGTTTCCCTTCCTGTTATTTTATAGTATACTCTGGGGAATGTTTTGATATAGGACAGCAATTCTTTTTAACATACATATGGTTTTTCGCGATCGACTACAAAATGAGCTGCTTCTGATCACTTTTTAGACTGGAAATTTCTTCACTGAACTCGCTCGGAAAATTGTCGAACTTAAAATATCGTGACAAACTCATAAAATTGTATCAAACACTTCGCTTATAGATCATCTTAATGACGTGTTATCAATGCTTTTTTAGACTCATAAGAACACCGAAAAGAAAAAATATGTAAAAATTAAGAACTTCAATTATATTATTATAAGAATTATACAGAAGCAAGTACTGCAAATTTAAACAGTAAATTGCACTTTAAAAATATATTCTTTTTAATTGTAGGTGAATGATAGTGCTCTGAAGTTAAAACATTACTTACTTGTACTAGATATATTGAAAATCAAAATTTATATAGCATTTTCATATTTGCGGAATATAGCATATAGCTTTCAATTTTTGTAATTTCTTTTTGAGAAAATCAATAGTTGAAAAAACTTTGAAGCTGTTCGCTTGATACATTTATTCGTGGGACAGGTTCACGTCCATCATAATAAAACATTTTGAGAAACAGTTGCCATCGCCATCACCAACGCGAAGCCAGCTGACAAGCGGGCCGGGTGGTGTGGACGGCGGGTCGGTAATGCAGCAAGCTGCGAGTCGGCCGCGGTCAGAGCGCTCCTGAATAATAAACAAGCTGAAAATGGGCGATGACTACTAAACAGATGTTGATTTTGAAAATCGGGCGGCACGTGTGCGCCATCGATGACCCCTAGCTCTCTGCCAATTCATTTCCGCCCGATCGGGACGGGACCCGCATCGAGCAGGGGCGCGATTTTTTATCCCCGGATTCAATTGGAGATAATTTATCTTTGCTGTACTGTTCCGCGCATAAATTCAAACTGAAAATCCAATTTAAATCCACCCTTCATTGATAAATTAACCTTATATCCGGTGTTTATACATATCTTTAAATTGTATAGGAAATTTATTTCAAAAACGGAAGTTCACAAATGACATAATTAACCTTTAATCCGTGTAATTATGGAGGCTATTACTAAAAAATATGATGTGACCAGCACATTACCTTTCGCTAATTCTATATATTTTGTACAAATCCCATACCAAAAGTTCCTTGGAAAATATTCTATACAGGGTGGTTGATTTTTCATTGTTCAGCTTATATCTTCTGAAATATTAAAGATACAAAAAAAGTTAAATACAAAAGTTGTTTAAAACAACCTGATCTATAATTTAGCATAAACAATTTTTTTCCAAGGCTTCCATTGTTTTGGAAAAATATTTAACTTTAATTTTTTAAACGGAACACCCTGTATATTTTGGCAGAATAAGATTCTCAACAAATTTCTCTTTACAATGATGTGTAACAAGTAAGGATCTACCTTTAAATTATGTCCTATAAAGCAAATAGAAATATGATAAAAGTAGGCTATGATATTCTATTGTTTATACCTGTAACTTCTGTCACACATGAACATTGGCTACGTAGGGGTTTTCCTTTGAATAAAATTATGTCTAATAAAGCAAGTAATAGAATTACTAACATTGATGATTTACAAAATTATTAATACTTTTAAATCAAATATAATAATAAAATACCTTTCTCCTTATTTTATTATTATATTTGATTTAAATTATATATCTTCACGTATACTCAAATAATTATAATTAATACTTTTATTTAAATATCAAGTAGCAAAATTTAATACAGCATAATATTATTATAAATTTTGATACAGGATAGCAGCCCGACGTTTATTATTATTTGATCTGTGGAAACAGCAAAGCATATCAACTTTTTCGCTATTACTATAACCGACGTTCATTTTTCTTAGTTAAATAAGAATCTTAACACCTTTTTCACTATTATAATCAGTATTATTAAATCTGTGACAGATGTTACTGGTATAAATAATAGAATATCACAGCCTACTTTTATCGTATTTCTATTTGCTTTATTAGACATAATTTAAAGGTAAACCCTTACTTGTTAAATATTTTTCTGGAAAATTGGTACACCTTGGAAAAAAATTGTTTATGCTAAATTATAGACCAGGTTGTATCAAATAACTTTTCTATATAACTTTTTCTTGTATCTTTAATATTTCAGAAGACATAAGCTGGACAATGAAAAATCAACCACCTGTATATCTTGTAAAATTATACCACGAACATATACTATTTTCTACAAATTCCATACTGAAAGTTCCTTGGAAAAGATTCTATAAGTCAAATAAAATTATAACACGAACATACAATAAGTTAATTGCAGTTGACACTGATATCTGTCAATTAGAACAATTCTATCTTACATCGGGCATACTAAAAGACAAATTGATACTCGGTTTAATTCTATCATTTAAAAAGCGGTAATCCTGATAAATCTAGAGTAGCACAACATATGTTTATTAATATTCATAAAATTGACAATTCTAATATAAAATTATTGAAACAAGTTGATAATAATAGATATTTAGACGCACATGAGAGTTTGATAATACATAAATTTAAAGATAAATTGAAGAACGCGGATCTAGGTCCCATCCCAAATTCTAAATTATATGAGTTAATATAAGACAGTTACTCTGTTTAATCTTAGTTACCCAATTAGGTATCCACTCACCTATAACTCCTGTCCGTGTTCTCTCCCTTATTCCTCAGAGCTGTTTTGACCTCTGGCATGGTTTACATGCTGAGTAATCTTAACTTCTCTGTTTTTACTTTGTAGTTTCTACTGATGATGAGAACTTAGTTCTCGAAATATGTATATAGTTTTTAAATTTATTGTTAAGGTTAAGGGGTTTTTTCTTTAGTTATCAATATTTACTGAATATAGAGAAAAATGTATAATCAAACCGTATAGACAATAAGATATTCTTTCATATTGATAATCACATAAAATGTCAAAAAATGATATGTAAATGCGTTTTTTCAAGAAAAACTGTTAAGAACTTCAAATAAGGGAACTTCAGTTGACCAATTTTAACCAAAATTTAACCAGCTCTTTCTAAGGATGTAAAGAAGAGGAATCCAAAAGAATTATAATTTTTAGAATTGCAGTACGGTAATTCCGGGAGAGATGACATAGAGCTAGTTTTCCTAAAAATAATTGTTAGATGGTACTGAGATTGTACAATATGACAGTGAATAAGTGTCATTGACTCGTACTTTTGAAATTTTGTCGATAAAGTTACTCGTAGGAAAGTTATGGTAATTTGTTTTATTTGTATGGTGTGAAAGTTTTTTGGGTATGCCATATCTTTGAATGTAACTTAGACTTACATTCGTGGATTATCAAATGTTATTGCATTTTGCTTGTATCGCTACGAAATTTGAAAGCGTGCCACCTCACCCACAAAATCGGGAGAGATGACACGGACAAGAAATTTTTCATTCTTTCGCATTAATAATAGATACAAGCAGGTCTTCAAACGCGCTAAAAATGGAGGGGGGGTCATTTCTTATAAATATTGTCATTATTTTTATATTAATTAATTTAAAAATATGAAACTTAATTATTAAAATATCTTTCAGAACTCATATTAATAATTGGAATAATACTACCTTTTTTAGTTTAAGTTCTGTATTTTTTATTATTAACACCCAACGTTTCGGCACCATAACCTGGTGTCTTCTTCAGGGAAAATTGAAATAAAAACGTGAAAAAACAAAAAACAACATGGTAACATGAAAAGTGCGTAAATGTTACCTTTCTTATGTATACAATTTTCTAGACAATATATGCATACCCGGCAATAACTTGGACGGCGAACATGCATCTTCTCAAGAAAACTCTCCTTTTGCAGATTTTACGAGTCCGAAGGACGAATGAAATGTGCTACTTCGGTTTCAAGAGCAATATCTTCGATTATTAATCATATCACGAGCTTATATTTAATGAGAGAATATAATGAATTTTTGTTAAAATTAACTGTCAATGTTGTAAGAATCCCTTAGTAACGAATGTAAATAAGGTGATAATTTCTTTGTTTTTTATCATCGCTATGATAGACATGTAACTAGGGAAATTCTGAATGTTGATTGGCGGAATACATGTCACGTGACTTATGAATTATATTCTCTAGAAAATTGTATACATAAAAAAGGTAACATTAACGTACTTTTCATGTTACCTATGTTACTTGTTGTTTTTGGTTTTTCACATTTTTATGGCAATTACCCCTAAAGAAGGCACCAGTTTATGGTGCCGAAACGTTGGGTTTTAATAATAAAAAAATACAGAACTTAAACTAAAAAAGATAGTATTATTCCAATGAAACTTAATATAATAAGTAAAAATGCAGAGTCCATAATGAACCTGTTTAACATTTTTTAAAATAGTTATTTATGTACCTAGGACAAAAAACTGCATATTACAGCAGAGCTTGAGTTTGCTTTCCGAGGCGAAGCCGAGGTAAATCAAACAAGCGAGGCTATAATATGCATTTTTTGCCGAGGTGCATATTACATTTTTCTGTCTACCTGACTTTACGTAATAGATCTAGAAATAAATACACGTTTTTTTTTTAAATTCGTAAAACCTTATTATTTATTATATGAATAATGATAGGATAATATCCTCTGCCATTTTTACAAAATTTTAATTCTTAGCTCTGTTTTACTTTGAAATAAGACATACTCACAGACACATCAACACTATTTGACAGGTGAAAATAAACAAAACCAACAAAATAACCTCGAAAACAACTCTATCCAGCGGCATCTTAAATTAACATTAGTCATGTCAAAATTAATAATTTTTAGTATAGTTGATTTCATTACTAATTGCGCACATATTTAAATTAAATTTATCATTAAAATAATATTTTTATTTGCTCGTTTGATATTTGTTATTTACAATTACAATAATCATAAAATCGTAGTAGGCTTAGCGTACGAAAAAGGTTTGCGGACGAAAAGTGATAAGGTTCAGAAAAGTGTCATTTTTCGTCCGAAAATAAGTACGTAAAATTTCACTTTTCGTATAGGTAGACAGAAAAATTTTTTAAAAGAAAGTTTATGTAATATTTTTCAAAGTAATAAAAATAATAATAATTTATTGTTATTTTTGTGAATAATTCAATAAAAAGATTGGCGCCAGAACTAGTCTTGAAAAACAACCTCCCACTCCTGTGACATCGGAGCACACCACGTCATTCATAGTCAATAGGACAACAGTTTACGTTATTTATATCTTATAAATAAAAGTAGGCGACAGTTTGTCACTTGTTAAATTGTATGTACTCTAACGTCACATTCTGTTTCAGATCAAGTGACTTTTTCAAAATATTACACAATTTCCAATATTTAATTGTAAAATATCTAATGGATATTTCGTGACATATTTAAATTTGAGGCTCTTAGAGAACAACATTTTATTTATTGAATTTTAAAGTCAACTGGCTATCATTATTTCCCCGGTAGTATGTATCTATATGTAACTACTTAAATTGCAAAGTATGTACTACACCATAAGAACTTTCTGCGGTTATGCTGCAGGTACAGTTACAATCATCTATCACTTGTCGCTAAAACCTTATATTCTCAACGGAAAAGAGATATATGAACCAAAGAGAAGATAAAGCAACTTGTCATATTTGGAGTAAATCAAATCATCTTTTCATATGACTTCACTTTTTATCCCCCTGGTGTGTAGGCTCGTTAACTCTGAAGAAATAAACCTCCATTCATCTGTTTACCGTGAACCGTGGCTCATCTGGCAGATCGTCCTGGATCACAGTATCACAGAGGGTAGCGCGAACGGAGAACGGAGGCCAAGGGTAATCAACAACGCGGCCGTTACCTGCAGGCGAACAGGCTATGCTGCGAGCTGCGAACCAACACATCCCTTCCTTGTTACGCAGGGCAGGGAGAAAAAAACCGACACGACGTCTTACAAATGTTCGACATTTCCCAAGCCCGCCAGCGACATCGACGCCCGTGTTCGCCAATTGCACGTGACGTGACACGCGTGATGTCATTGATGCTATCCCCTCACTGACAAGGGCCACTGTTGTGACATAACGACCAGTAAAGAAGCCAGTCATTTACCAACACGATGCTTCAATTTGATATACTGTGATCATAATCGAATTTATCAAGTTTTATTAGTGGTGGTTTATGACAAATTCAATTTATTATTTTATGTCACAGTTAAATTTTTATCGTTTCCTTACGAGTTATTGTTTTAATTATGAAATATAAAAAGAATTTTTCACTTAATTTTAGTTTATTGTTTTATTTAGTCAATACGATAAATATGCGAGGAGAGATTATTGAACAGTTTGTATTGTTAGTTTAATTTTATATTTTTAAATTTAAATAATCCAACAGCTTTATATAACTCATGAATTATTTAACTGAAAAAAATTGAAAATTACAAATTGTAACAGCGTTAACAATATGGAAAGAAATTAGGCCTTTTTAAGGCCTTTTTGGAGGACTATTTATAGTAATGCAACGCAAGACGCGATTATAGCAAGCAAAGCAGTAGGTAACACAGTCGCAAAGTGTGTAATTTATAACCACGCTAAATTTGCTGCTGATAACCAATCAGAAAGCATAGTGCAAATAGGGACTGACTACAGCTACACAACTGTATGACTTAACCACGACTCAACCAAATATGACATTTTCAGAATTCAAGATGAGTGCGCCTCTTGTGAAAATACTGATAAGTGATTTGTTACACGCTAAAGAAAACGCAAGGCGTCACACAGAAAGTTGAAAGTTGGCCATCTCTTGCGTATCGTTCATTGCGTTACCTACTACATTGCGGTGTTATAAATGGTCCATGTTACAAGCCTGTGTTTTAATTCCTTACGTTACCTGTTGCGTTTGCATTACATCTTACGTTGCGTTGTTATAAATAAGCCTATTTACACTCCAATCTCCGTAGTTTCACAAGTGCTAAAGTTATTCCCACTATCAGCAACGTAGAATTCAGACAGCCTAATCCCACAAGTGTTAGGGACATATTGGTAAGAGATGATAATTTACCTCAGTGTATGAACTGGTCATAATACGACGTTCGCTACAAGTACCTATATCACCTATTAAGCTATAGATGGCAGCACTATTGATTATAAAACCAAATGTTTATTATTATCAATTTAAATGTTTTTCAGCATAATTATATGCATGGGCGTAGCTACAGTGGGGCAAGGTAGGGCACATGGAATGGTAGGTCAGACTTTCTGCATAGGAAAAGAGTATGGGAAAAAAATAAGCAATATGAAGGCGAAATATTAAAAAAATTTAGCCAGGACCCTCGTAGGCTTATTTTAAATAGTCATATTCTATGAAAAATGCGTTTTCTAATAAATAAATGTTTCACTATTTGACTCTTTTGTTTTGACGCCCCCCCCCCCCCCCCCCCCCCACCTACTCAAAATCCTGGCTACGCTCTTGATTATATGTCCTACGCATATTGTAAATTTCTCTAAATATACCTCTAAACCTAACGCACAAAACTGATTTCAGATGTACTTCGGACTTATATGTATATGCGGCGATAGGTATAAAAACAACAGCATTCTGTTACGAAAAGTCCATACATATATTGATATATGGAAACAAAGTGACATGAAAAAATCTGATGTGGCCAGCACAACACCTCCCGCTAATTTTTAATTTAAATACATACCTACATATTAATTAATGCTGCAAACTGTATTAAATTCCTTTGCATATAAGCATATAACTATTGCTTTATTTATTATTTTCTTTTTAAAATATCACCATTATTAATTCGAAATGATTATTTTTTTTTTGACAGTAACATTTATCTGTTACTTACATACATTTGAAATTGATTGAATTGATTTGTAAAAAAAACGGCATCAAATCCTGCTGCTCTAAAACGCAATCTGTGTAAATTCTTCGCTGTACATGATACATTTGGAAATTTATAGTTGTAAACTAATGTTTGACATTTTGAAAACACGTGCTTATTGACAGCTGTTTGATTTATAGTGCTGCGAACATAACAAACTTAAATCGGATCATCCTGTTAATATTTATGTATGATAAAAAATATATTATTTTTACAAACCTTAATTTCATTATAATCAAATATTTTACTATTATATTCTCCTTAACACGGTTTCATGATTAATTTTAATGTAATTGCTTCCTGACAGTGACAAAATATGTCAAAATTGTTATTAAAGTATTTCGTTTTTGTTTAACGCATGGGCAAGATGAAGTACAAAAATAACTTATTTTATAAATTTATATCTAAAGTTATTTATAACATATAGAAATGGCCTTAATGGATCAGGGAGAAATTCTTTCTTCGTGTTTAAATTTCTCCCTGATCCATTAAGGCTATTTTTATATTTTCACTAGATATGAGAAGGTCCATGGCGAGGTCCAGGATTCAAATCCCTGCGACGTCAATGTATTTTTCAAAAATCTTTCTTCGTGTTTAAAATTTCTCCCTGACCCATTAAAGCCATTTCTATATGTTAAACTTGTAGGTACGATCGCAATTAATTTAAGTCATTAAAATTATTTACTAAATGCTATTATTGTAGAATTAAAGATTATACCATTATATTCAATTTTTAATAGTAAAAGTTACTGAAAAATTATATTCAATGGTTATTATATCAATAGTTACGTAACAATCTTCTTTCACCACTCAGCTGAATCACTCCATTCTCTTAAGAACATTCTTACTAACCATACATCTTTACACTATAAAAGTTACGAAATAATCATCCTTCGCCACACATTCCTATCCAGGCACACTTCTTTCGCCTCAGCCACATTCATAATCATATTCATACATGCTCATCTTCTCTTTCCACTCGGAAACTTATTCTCCTTTAGAACACTACAGTTCACATCCATCCACTTACACACTGGACGGCCACGCAATCGATCACCCTCAACTTTACGAACATATATGCATTTTACAAGCCGTTCACTCGTCATTTTCTCCACATGACCAAACTATCTCAACTGACTCACTCCAATTCTCTTAACAACATTTTTCCTAACCATACGTTCTTCATATACCAAATTATTCCTCACACAATCCCGTCTTGTATACCTACAAACACCACGTAAATATCTCATTTCCACGGCAGTCACTCTCTTTTTATGATTTCTCGTCCATGCCCAACATTCACTTTCATACATCAAAGCAGGCACTAGCACTCCTTATTTGTACTTAACCGAGCCTGTCTAGATACGGTTACGTTACGAGCAAACGTACCCAGAGCACCCATTACCTTACAACCCGGAATCACCCTCGCTAACACAGGCACAATACTTTCACCAATATGTACACCATCCAATCCACTCAACGCCTTCCGCAACAACACATCCATATACAAATTAAACAACCCCGGAGACATTCTACAATCCTGTTTAATACCAACATTTATACGAAACCAATTAATCAACCTACCATCTATTCTCACAGCAGCTTCACTACCCTCATACAACTTTTGAATCGCTCCCAACCAGTTTCCATTCACGCCGTACTCTCTGAGTACACCCGTGGCCTACGCTATTAAATACAAGGCCGAGAAACAACTCAAATTTTGTTTAAAAATCTGGCCAAAAACTTTAGTTCCAAAACCGCTGATGAGGGCGCGACTTATTCCCGCTGCCATTCAAATGTCATTTTTAGACTGTCAAAAAAATATATTGATATTATCAATATAGCGGTTATAACCACAAAACGCACGTCAAAAAAAAAAAAACAGCCATATGACAGCGAGAATAAGTCGGGCCAAAACGGCGAGTTTGGAACTAGAGTTTCCCTATGACAGATATTGTGATGTTTCCCGACCTTGTATTTAATAACGCAGGCTACGGTACACCCACAAAGTATCTCGAAGAACACTATCATACGCCTTCTTTAAATCTAGAAAACCACAGAACACCTTCTTGTTCATGTCAAGTGATTTCTCTACAATCATACAAAGAGCAAACAATTGATCGACACATCCCCTCTCAGGCAAAAAACCACCCTGAACGTCACTAATTTTTGAAATTGTTAAGGTTCGCACATTATGAATTAAAACCTTACCAAAGAGTTTCCCTGCCACACTCAACAGACTTATCGCGCAAAAATTTGTACATTCACTCGAACTGCCTTTGCCTTTGAATAAAGGACAAATAACAGCTTTTTTCCAATCATCAGGAACTACACAACGTTTTAGACAAAATCTACACAAATACATTAACCAATCAAATACTTTCTCTCCCCCATACTTCATCTCATTTGTAATATCATCCAAACTCGCAGCCTTACTATTCTTTACACGCGCTAATATATCACATACTTCACTTTCATCTATATCATAATCATTTCACTATAATTTTCACTTGCAGCTTCGCTACTATCATCCCTCTCAGTCTCACCTCCGTACAAACCTTTAAAATACTCACACCATCTATTCCTTATGTCTGATTCATTCCACAATAACTCTCCATTCGCACTCTTCACAGCTTTCACAACTCGACCACTTCCACCCTGCAGTCTCTTCACACTCAACCAGAACAATCATTTATTTGTACTAAAATCATTTGTCAACCTTTCACTCAACAAATCATCAAATCGTTTTTTACTTTCTCTCACCATTTGCTGCACCCACTTGTTCTTCCTTCTATACTCTATCAAACATTCCTCGCGCTAACTCCCAGGCGAATCCTTAACATTTAAAAACTTTAAATACGCCCTCTTTTTCTCAGCTATCGTTTCTTTCACCTGATCGTTCCACCACGCATTTTTCGGACAACAGCCTAATCTGCTTTCACCACAAACATCTTTTGCACATTTAAGGAGGGAATCCTTAAATTTCTTCCAAACTTCATTTATATTACAATTAAAATTAGGCTCACATTCAGGCATGGATTCATTCAACCTATCAACAAATTGTATCCTATCATCTTCAATTAAAAGGGCACAGGATTTCACACGAAACATTTGCTTAGAACGTTTCATCTTCATTCGCCAAAATTTATTTAACCGCATTCGCGACACAACCAAATAATGATCATTCGTACCCAATTCAGCGCCTCTTTTCACTGGCGTATCTACAATCATACTCCTCAAATGCTCATCATAGATTACAAAGCCAATTACACTACAATACAACGTAACATACCTATGATAATGTTTTGTGTGTAAAAAAATAAAATAACTTTGAGTTTATACAAAGTAAAGCATTTCTGTGAAAAAATATTTCATTTGCTTTACATATACACTGTACTGTAACATAAACCCAAAATGGTTTTCTATATCCATTATAGGAACACGGTGTTTCATGACTAATGTAAAACCGAACTCGTAGGAGTACCGAAATTTTGGGAATAAAATATTTTGAAATACATGAATTATGAAACTTTGTAAATTTATTATATCATGTAGGGTGTTTTGAAAATATTGCAAAAATTAAAGGTAAGTATATAATATTTGATGTACTGATTGTAATATAAAAGGAATTTTCTGAAATTCTCAAAATTATGAGAAAGATTCTTAAAGTGTCAGATCTACACGAAATTTTTAATAAAAATAATGGGTTAATCACGTAAATGTTGTTAAATAGAAATAAATTAATTGGTCTGCATTACAATCAATACATCAATATATATATATTGATGTTATTTTCGTAACAAGTTATGAAATAAGTCAATACACACGAGCTAAGATATTTGAATTTCATACAAATATTATTTTTTAGACGAGCATAAATAAATTTAACTTTTTTTTCAAAACTGATATTTAGGTTCAAACGTACGGACAGCTGACAAATGAATAATGTATACATATAGCCAGAAAATAATGACACAGTAACCTAGCAACCGTGTCAACTATTACGATATGAAATATATCGTAACACTAATGTGGTAAGATCAACTTTCAGTGTTAGGATACTACGTTGATATGTCATACTTATCACAATGGTCGTCTAAATATATATATATACCCTTAATTTTTTTAAAATATTTTTGAAACATGCTGTATGTATAAGAGTACTGTTTTTTCTACAACTGACAAAAAAAATTATGTTTGTGCATTGGTATTCGATATATGTCATTATTTCATTATTTACGTAACCATAACAACGTGTATTTCACACACTGTGCACATTATTCGGTACATTGGGCGGATTATTTCGTACTGTGCTCATTATTTGGTGATTTTTTGACACGTCAAATAACTTACACTCTCATGCATTTAACATATATTTTGTACACATGGTGCACTAATAACTATTATATTTTATTTCAGATTTGTGGTTAAGGGGTTTTGGCGGTAAAAACAAATTTTTAATTCTTGGAGCTACTGAATGTATTTTGGCTTTATTTGAAAGACCTACAAGTTTGAAAGAAAAAAATTAAGTTAAACAGCTGACCTACTTGGTAATAATACTGCATTTTTACCCTCCGTCACCTTTAGGTAAGGCAGGTATTGTCTTTGGTCAAAAAATTCGGCGGTTAGTTAATAATGAATAAGCACGTTTTAGAGTCCCTACTTTACGAATTTACTATTTTTAAGGTGATGTTCATATGCGTGTTTCTATAATTCTAAAAATTCTTTCGTATTCCTCTTCTTTACATCCAAATGAAGAAATGATTAGATTTTGGTTACAATTGATCCACCGGAAGTACTATTATTTGAAGTTTTTAACAGTTTTTCTTAAAAAAAAAACGCAGTTAAACATTATTTTTTGACATTTTATATTATTATAAATATTAAAAAAAATGTTTTTCTCTATACGGTTTGATTATACATTTTCCTTCATATTCAATAGATAAGAGTACTGTAAAGTTAAAGAATTATGAAGAGATTAACTTTCAAAAATTAGTTAGCTTTGCTATAATCCTGGAAACAGCTGATGTATTAAAAAAAATATTTTTAACAGATGTCAGTGTCAAGTGCAAAACAAAAGATGGAAAGTATAGGATAAGAAAGTGGTATAAGTCATGGAGTTCCTCGCAGGTGACACGCAGTTGCAGCCTCGCCTCAGGATTGGAAATTTCAATTCCTGGAGTACGAGGAAGGCCAAAGAGAAGATGGAAGGACTGTGTCGCAGAAGACTTGAGAGAGGAAGAACTGTGTGAAGGAGATGCGTTGGACAGGAAAGAGTGGAAGAGAAGAGTAAGAAACAGTGATCCCTAATAAAATAGGGAATAGCTGAAGAACAAAGAAGAAAATGTCAAGTGCAATTGAAGACCTTGGGAGAAAAAGGTAATAAGCCACAATTTGTCAGAAATTGAATTAAGCATGTAATATTATTTAGAACAACGATATATATACCACCAAAATTTTTATTTCACAAATATCTCAACAGATAGAATTGTGTTGTGGTGACATTTTTATCCCAACGAAATATTAGTCGTTATATAGAACAATAAGGTTATAAGCCACAACAAATTCAAAATGGAGACGAGACAGCTAAGACAAAACTTAATTTTTCTAGTAATCAAAGTGACTGTGAAAGTAATATTTGCGATTCAGGTGATAGTGTCAAAGATAAAGTTTACAGGGTAAGTAATAATTCGAGTAATTCATCAAAATTATCAAATTTGTCGGTGTGGCATAAATCTTTTTTGACTTAAAAATGTGTTTTCAGCAATAACTGTAAATTTGCTTCGATGTATTCTTTTATTTCAAATTAAAATTGTATAGTGTAATGTTAAAACTATTTATTTGTTTTCAATAGTACTTTGCTAACTTTCGAAAAAGTTAATTGTTATAATTTTCAATTTATGGCTTATATCACTATTCTTTCAAATTTCTTGTTGCAAAATTTTGAAGAAACTGTTTCAAACAACAAAGCCGTCTCTGATTTGCCAATAAAGTAAATATAATGTTTAGCAACTAGAGTAGGTATTATAATTATTAGTTTTGTGTTAAAAAAATAACAATTTTTATTGTTATTTTGTTTTAAATATATCTTAAGGATGACACTTATTTTGTAAAATAAATATAAGAATTTTTTCAATAAAAACAATATAAGCTACAAATTATGTATTACTTTTTTCATAATAAATGGTATAAGCCTCACTTTTTTAAAGAAAATGTTAATTATATCATAATTAAAATGGTATTTAAAAGATTCATGCTCCAAAATTATTCAATTACACTTACTAAAAACTATTATAATTATTGGATTAAAGAAATAATATTCACAGCTATTTATGGAAGTTTTTGAAACTTTTAAAAAGCAATAGCTCGAAAGTAAAAATTTGTGGCATATGACCATTTTCTCCGAAGGTCTTCAATTTACATAGTGTATTTACATGTTATAATTTTATTGAATTTATAGAATCTTTTCAAAGAAACTTTTGGTATGGAATTTGTAAAAAATAGTATGTGTTCGTGTTACAATTTTACATGAGATATAAAATCTTTTCCAAGGAACTTTTGGTTTGGGATTTGTACAAAATACATCGAATTGACGGAAAGTCTTGTGCTGGGCACAACAGAATTTTTAAATAGCAGCAGCGCTTTATATTTCCTCCACTAGACTAGTAGACATTTTGACATTTAACAAACTTCGGGTAAATATTTCTATAATAATTCATATATAATAAACAATAAACGACAATTTCCTATTACGCAAAATGTTTGCCGTATAAATGATCAATATTTGCGATGTAGGTATATGTAACAATAATGTTTTGTTTTGAAATAATATTAACCAACAATAATTCTAGAGTTATATTGGAAATGTTTATTAAAATTCTGCCACACTTCGGTAATAAATAATATTTTATGGCCTCTGTTAATGCAGTAACAATCTTTTATTTCTAATTAAAGAAATAATTCTGTTTGGAACCTAATAATCCTTTAAATTACTTTTATAGTTCAATATCGACTAGGGACTGAAGTTATAAGGGGAATAAACTTAAATGAATTTCTGATTTTCGGACACGAACAAATAAAACTAATTTACCGGAATGATTTTCTTAATATTTGTTTTTTACCTCCCACTAGCCTAGGTAGGGAGGACAGGGATCGTGCTAAAAATCTGTGAGTATGCATGTGTATGTGCGTGTGTGTATGTGTGTGTGTGAGTATGAGTGTGCGAGTGTGTGAGTGTGTATGCGGATCCTGTGGATATGATTACCCAAATAATATCAATCAGAAAATTTTGAAATTAAATTCTATACTAATGAGGGAGCAGCTCATTAGTTTTCAGTGTATATGTGGTAACCAGAGGTATCACTTATACAAGCTTTTAACAGTTTTTCTTAAATAAAATACAGTGAATATAATTTTTCAGCAACTTTTACTAATAAAAATTGAATATGAGTATAAATGGTATAATCTTCAATTCTACTCTTATGATAATGACATTTAGTAAAAAACTTTAAATAACTGTAAATATAAATTTATAAAATAATTTATTTTTATACATCATTTTGCCTATGCATCAAACAAAAACAATACTTTAATAACAATTTTGGCATATTTAAACAAATGTCCTGTCAGGAAGAAATTACGAGTACATTACAGTAATTAACGTATCAAGGGTGTTATAAGGACAATAACGCCTGATGTCAACAGTGTACTCTCCGAGGGCCTCTGGCCCGAGGTGGATACGTTGACCGAAGGGGTTATTGTCCGTTTAACACCAGTGGTGCGTTCAACGTTTAACGTCCGACCGATATATTATTTTAATAAAGATTTTTATCGATTTATGTCTTGTCATTGTGATTTTTATTAGAGAGATTAATCTAGTTGCTTAAATTCTATAACTTCAAAAACGCCGCATTAGGTGTAAAATGAGTGAAAATTTTTTTATAACACCCTAGGGTGTTATTTGGTATATAACAGCCCTGAAAGCAGGGTTGTTATGATAATAATAACATACCAGTCGGACGTTAAAATAAATAATGAAACCGCGTTAAAGAGAATATAGTACCTAGTAATATATTTGATTCTAAAGAAATTAAGGTTTGCAAAAATAATATATTTTCAATCAAACAGCTGCCAAGAAGCACGTATATCCAAAGTGTCAAATATTAATTTAAAACTACATATTTACTAAATGGATCATGTACAGCGAAGAATTTACACAGTTTGCGTTTCAGAGCACCAGGAAGTTGATGCTGATTTTTATTTATTGGAACAACAAATTATGTTTTGTTTACAAACGATCAACCGAAAGTGATACTTTAGTTAAAACTCATCGCTATTTTAAACATGGAATAGGCGGGAGGTCATGTGTGTTGGCCTCATCAGAGTTTTAAATATAGCTACGATATGTTGTGTGGGTCGTTGCTCGTCACAGACATGGTTGTGCTGTCTGCGAAGCTCCGTCGGATCTTGTTACTCGATGTCGACATCCGCATATTTCGAGGCCGGAGCCCGGAGCGAGACGACGACATGTGACGGGCCGGAGCCGGGATCGGGACAAATAACGAGTCACCTTTACGAGGACATGTCCCACAATACAAACACCCATCGCTCTTTTCTTATTCAAATGGAAAACAATGTTTGTGACATTTTATTCCGCCTGCAAATCTGTATTTTTATCTATGTCTACGACAAAATCCCATTTTGCAATGTTGCCAATAAATAACATTTACGAACGAGATATATAACGCAGTTTACGAATAAATGTCACAGACCAAATATGTAACCTTATTTTATTTATAATCTCAATTCTTATAGTACGAATATGATGATTAATGATTAAATATGAAAAGAATATTTCGCCTCTCGGTAATCTACTCAAACCCTCGGCTGTAATGAAATATCTCCCTCCTCGGATGTAATATACTATTACTTATTATTTCGATTAATGCAAAAAATATCTGTTGTGGTCAGCACAAGACCTCTCGCCATTTCCATATCAAGCTATATAAGTACATATTGTATTTCACATTTCTGGTACACACACAAAAATTCTAATTACATCTATTATTAATACATATTTATATTTTTGAATTCATTCTATAAGCTTCAGTAATGGATTTTTGATATTGACATATTTCTCTCAACTACAAACATTCAATTTTCCAACTGGTTTCCATAAAGTTATTTGGGCAATGAAATTCATTACAACGGATTATTTTATATATTTATAATTATCTATCTACAAATTTATAGAAGATATAATAAAAATGTTCAATGTATCGGATAAAGAATTTTATATTCTCTAATATTTGTAATAACACAGATTTCCAAAAAATAATATTTAAAAGATTTTTTAAGAATCTAATACTTCCGGTTGTCCAATTATTACCATAACCTTTTCAGCTCTTACACTCACACACACGCACACACACACACACCTACCCACATATCACTGTAAAATTGTTAAAATCGGATTCTAGTGATCTTAAAACGTCTTTATTCACTAAAATCTGGATATGCGATTTTTAGCATGAATCCAATATTTCTCTTAGGGAGAGGTAAAAAATCGTGACACACCTCATTGTTTTTAATACAAAATTTTAATAGTAAAAGATAGTTAATTCATTTTAATTCCGTACTTATAAAAAGAAAAATTAAGAGGCAGCGAAATGAATAAAAAACTAATGACGACATTTAAAATAAATGTTTTTTTTTTGTTTTAGATAAAGTTGTGTAAGCAAACAGAAACACATGTGTTAGCAGCTTTAAAATATACTTTAAGGTAAAATATTAACTATGTTTTCTGAAGCTTTTACAACATGACCTAATATAAAAATAAACGGTTTAATGTTCTGGTTATTAAATTTAAACCCATCATCCTGAAGCGATGCATAAAAGTGTTCTTAGTTTCACAATAAAAGATAAAAGCTTATATGATAAAGCCAATCTCCATGAAAAATTGTACTAAACTGAATAATTAAATATTCATATGCTCACGAAGCACTACCCTTCCAAAGTAAACTAAAAGTTATATGTTGTTTTTTATACAAAACGTATTTCAATATCTTGTTCCTTTTTCAGTTTCAATTTATTTCATATCAAATTACATATTTTCAAACAGGTACCATCGAGTTTCTATGAATATATTTCGCAAATATGTGCATCACATTCCAATATGAAATAGTAAAAATAAAATTGTTGCTCTGCAGAACCAAATACACGGATCAATACGTTTAAAAGATCTATTGTGACCCCAGATTTATATTATATCTTGACAAGGCTTATTCGAGTACTTTTGAATGCTTCACTAAGCAATAATTTCGTTTCTAGCCAATAATAAAGTCAATTTTAATGTACCGAAACTAATGCATATTAAAGTACTTATATATTTTATTTTCAACAAAATATCTGAAGTACTCTTTCTTCGGATTATTTAATATTACATTCTCTATTTATGCTAAATACTTACACAGAAATGCTCTAGGTAAAGGAGGTATAGAGATCTTGCTAAAAATCGCATATAAGATTTTAATGAATAAGCACGTTTTGATATCCCCAGAATCCGATTTTAACATTTTTACAATGATGTTTTATATACCCATTCTATACCAATGTGGGAAGAGCTCATTAGTTTTTTGTATATATTGGCAACTGACTTTAAGCTCGTAGCGCCAAAGCGGAATTTACTTGAACTCACGGAGTTGAGATAACCATATGATAACTATAATCTTTGTAGGAGTGTTTTTGTGTTTTCTTAGTGTTTTTTAAACTAATAAAGCTTCGGCAACAACAAACTCTGCTTAAGAATGCAATACATTATCAACATAATAAATATTAGTTTCATTTTTTCTATAATTTCTTGTAAATAAGCGAGAATTTCGTCTACTGCTAGTGGAAGGTTTGTCTTCATGCTTTAAAGTGGGCAAATTTTCGGAAGGTACAGCAGTTTTTTTTTTAACATTTTCGTTTATTTGTATTAACATTTAAAAAAGAACATATACTTATTGCAAATAAAACTTTTCCTCTTGCATTATACATACCTCTGGCAAAATAATCACTATCAGCCAAATGTAAAGACCTTCATAAATTTAGAAACTGGTTTCCCTATTTTTAATTTTATTATCCAGGTTTTTCGCCGGTCAATTTTCTCTTTATCTCCAAATTTGTTCTCGATGATAACATAATCTTTATTTTTTTGAGAGAAAGAATGGTAACTTACATATTCTGTTTTTTTAAATAACGACTTGCATTGGGGTACAGAACAATAAATATTACTCATTTTAATATAAAAAACAATTATGCAAAAATTAACGAAACTTCGAAAACAAACTTATTTTAAAGGTTAGAATGCAATTATTTGTATATAAGTAATAATTAATACAATAAGTTAATTATTATACATACAACACACTATCTGCAAAACAGATCTACGATGGCAAATTTCACAAATTATTATAAAAGAAATCAAGAAATAATTAAATAATATGAATTTTTTTCAGATACGACAATGTTTTATATACAGAGCGCGCCAAATCTATCTCAACTCCTAGAGTTCGAATTTTTGCCACTAGTTAGCGTATCGCTTAAAGTCAGTTGCCAATCGGATAACCGGAAGTATCACATATACAAGCTTTTAACAGTTTTTCTTAAAAAAAAAAAACATTAAATATAATTTTTCAGCAACTTTTACTAATAAAAATTGAATATAATGGTGCAATCTTCAATTCTACAATAACAGCATTTAGTAAATAATTTGAAATAACTTTAAATATTGATTTATAAAATAATTTATTTTGCCTATGCGTCTCACAAAAACATAATACTTCATTAACAAATTTGACATATTTAAACAAATGTCACTGTCTGGAAGCAATTACCTTAAAATAAAAAAAGAAACCGTGTCAAGGAGATTGTAGTAGAATATTTGATTCTAATGAAATTAAGGTTTGTAAAAATAATATATTCTCCTTCATACGTAAATATTAAATGTACAGGATGATCCGAATTAAGTTTGCTATGTTTGCAGGACTATAAATCAAACAGCTGTCAATAAGCACGTATTTTCAAACTACACATTTGCAAAATGGAACATGTACAACGAAGAATTTACACAGATTACGTTTTAGAGCACCAGGAAGTTGATGGGGTCCCGTGGCCGCGTGCCAGAGTGTCTGATCTCGAACCTGGGGAACCGGGTTCGATTCCGACCAACGCCAAATATTTCGAATTTTAAATGGCACAAAAGTGACCCCTGTGGTGCACTCTCCACGCTAGCAATGAGTGCCCGTGAGGTGACGCCTGGTAAGAGCCCGCACGGTACAAATATGTCATCATCATTACCGATATCTGCGATAAAACAGATTGTGGCACACTCAGAAATGGGTAATATGCCGTGATGATATATATATATACAGGGTGTCTCAGGGCGAGCTTACGCTAACTATATTTTAAATACTATTTAATATAATTTAACGAAATTCGGTATCTAGGGGTTATCCAACATGCCCGTTTTAACTAAAATATTTTCAAAGCAGTAGCACTTCCGGTTTGACCGGAAATTTACCTCAATTTTCTTATTTTAAATGGAATACGCTATATTTTATTTTACCATTGAATGCAGCGGAAAATTTTACATATGAAGCAATAAAAACATTTTACTCATGATCAACTACTTCCGACGTTATTCAACTTTTTTTGATTTTTTGTCTGAAACCCGGCACATTTTCAAAACTCTGTATATCGGGAACGAGATCGAATTTTTATAATCTGAAAAAAGCCTTTTATAAAGGAGACTTCAAGCTACATTATCCATAGAAGAATCCTCGATTATTTATAAAAATGTGACGAGTACGTTACACCAAAATTACAGTTGACAAACTTCAAAAAAGACAATTTTTTTAAATGGAACCCCCCCTTTTTTATTACATAAATGTGTACTACGACAAAAAATAAGGGTACTTTATGTAACATGTCCTATGTTGAAAGTTAATAGAATTTCAGTAAATTAGAAAAACATGTAATCTGGGTATAATTATTTTATTAATACGGATATGTAAGCCATGGAAAAAACAAATAAATTCTAAATACAAAATTATGATTAATTTAATACGTATTCAAACTGTCCTCCATTCATATGTAAGCACATTGTTACTCTATTCAATACTTCTTCTTGTGTAGCATTTTTTATCATCCGAGGAGACATGTTGTTGAATGCTGTTCGTACCCTATGTTGGCAATCTTCTTTAGTAGTTAAAGGTTTTTGATAGACGACGCTTTTAATGTAACCCCAAACAAAAAAATCAGGTGGAGTTAAATAGGGTGAACGAGGAGGCCACCTATGTGGTCCATTATTTGCCAGCCACCTATCTTCAAAAATTGTTTCCATAAAAGTATTTATTCTATGGCTATTGTGAGGTGGAGCGCCATCATGCTGGTACCATATTAAATTCCTTTGATTCAACGGTAAATTATCTAATAAATCAAGTAGATGAGTTTGTAAAAACAAACATTGTTTTTCCATGGCTTACTTATCCGTATTAAAAAAATAATTATACCCAGATTACATGTTTTTCTAATTTACTGAAATTCTATCAACTTTCAACATAGGACATGCTACATAAAGTACCCTTATTTTTTGTCGTAGTACACATTTATGTAATAAAAAAGGGGGGTTCCATTTAAAAAAATTGTCTTTTTTGAAGTTTGTCAACTGTAATTTTGGTGTAATGTACGCGTCACATTTTTATAAATAATCGAGGATTCTTCTATGGATAATGTAGCTTAAAGTCTCCTTTATAAAAGGCTTTTTTCAGATTATAAAAATTCGATCTCGTTCCCGATATACAGAGTTTTGAAAATGTGCCGGATTTCAGACAAAAAATCAAAAAAAGTTGAATAACGCCGGAAGTAGTTGATCATGAGTAAAATGTTTTTATTGCTTCATACGTAAAATTTTCCGCTGCATTTAATGGTAAAATAAAATATAGCGTATTCCATTTAAAATAAGAAAATTGAGGTCAGTTTCCGGTCAAACCGGAAGTGCTACTGCTTTGAAAATATTTTAGTTAAAACGGGCATGTTGGATAACCCCTAGATACGAAATTTCGTTAAATTATATTAAATAGTATTTAAAATATAGATAGCGTAAGCTCGTCCTGAGACACCCTGTATATATATATATATATATATATATATATATATATATATATATATATATATATATATATATATTTATTTAGGAAGTTGATGCTGATTTTTACAATGTGTGTTGTGTGTGTGATGATTTTTCTTCCAGGATAACTCATATCAAACTTCTATTTTCCATTTTTAAGCTTTCTGCATTTAAGAATTGCTTAGATTTTGAGTAATATTGGGTAACCGGAAGATATACTTTACTTGAAGCCCATTACAGTTTTTAATGAAACACTATATTAGAATATAATCCAAAACTTAAGACTTTTATATCAAGGGAAACAACATATTAGATTTGGCTAAAATAAAAAACCGGAAATGATACTTTACTTGAAGTGTAATTTTCAAATTTGGAATTGAAGACTTCAGTATTAATGAGAATAACATATTATATTTTTCTCTAAAATTGATAAATCGGAAATGATACTTTACTAGAAGCACTAAACAGATTTTCTTGAAAAAATATATTAAAGTATGATCCTAAATTTCTCAAATTTGGTGTTTGAAACGCGTATATAATTTGAAATTGAAACAACATATTAGATTTTGACTATATATGGTAAGCCGGAAGTGGTACTTAATTTGGAGCTCTTAATATATTTTCGAGGAAAAATGTAATCCAAAGTTTCGTATTACAGACTTTTCTATTTATTGGAACAACATATTAGATTTTCTTTATAACCAATCAACCGGAAATGACACTTTACTTAAAGCTCATTGCTATTTTAACACGTTCACTGCCGATGACACATACGGTGTGTCATCCGGTATTTTGCGTGCTATGCCGATGACACAACGTCTGTGCCATCATTATATACATTCTTCTCTTCAGTATCTCACGGGCATTAGGAACTTAAAGTTGCTTTTTTATAGGCACCTCAGGTACACTTTATACAGGTACATAGTTCGTTTTGGGCACTCTTAGTTCTACAATGGACAATCAATTGCCGGGACCATCGGTGCAAAAGAAAGTACGTTCTTGTCGTGACAAAAAGCTTATATCAGATGCAGAATTACAGTACAAAAAATTTGGAGAAGTATTAGAAAACCAAAAGCGATAATATAATCAATATGTCGGGAGTAAATTGCCAGGACTAAATGCTGACATGCCAGTAAAAGGAAAACCATGAGCTGGTATAAAAAACTCATAATACATCTCGCATCACTAATTTCTAGAGTCCCATTACCAAAAATGTAATGACACAACTGTTCTGTCATATGACATAGTAAAAATAATTGTGATATAGTTAGTTTCCACAACTAAGACCCGGCATAGCAGGCACTAACAGGGCAGATGATCGGCAGTGAACGTGTTAAACATGAATGCGGGAGGTCATGTGGTGGCCACATCTGATTTTTTTTTAATAAGTTCTTAAACACTTGTTCTTCCACAGCTCAGTAAACCGAAAATTTTATATAATACTTAACAATTATAAAAATTATTTGTTTTATTAGATATTTAAAAATTGTTACTGCATATTTACAATCATTATTTGCTAAGAATAATTAATTTAATTGATTCTAGGGTGTTAACTGGATGTAATGGCACTAACCTGGTCCTGTCTGCGCGTCCTGTTCGTCGGCGACATCAGCGTCCAGGTTGCCGAGCCCGCAGCGGCTCAGCAGCAGCAGACTGGCCATGCTGAGGAAGCACACGAACAGCAGCAGCCGCGTCAACAGCCGCATGCCCAGCAGCCGCACCATCACGAACTAACACTACCTGAAATCAAAAACAACAATCAATTTCATATTCCAACTTCGCCACAGGTAAATGCAAATGAAACCAAAGAGATCTACACAAATCAGTGATATAAGAAACACGAGTATATCGGACTATCGGAGTATGACGGTTTAAAGTACGGTGTATAAAAATAGAACGTGTGATAACTCCTCAATTTTTGATAACATATTGATGTTGGTGATCACTAGGCCGAGATTCTAACCTTACACGCAGCGCTTCTACAATGTTGCCATACTACATAACCTGTGCACATAACATTCTGGAACTAACATGAACATGACAAATGACAAAATAACTGTCAATCGTGATTTCAAAGTAAAATCCGGGTCTATGTACATAATTACAACTAATTTAGAGAATATATTATGTCTCTGATGATATCCCTTCTGAAATTTAAAAATAATTCACAATTTTTAAATAACATAAAAGTGAAAATTTATTAATCAAATTCTAAATAACTTTTACAATTTAATTTCAAGTGACATAAATAACAGCATAAAATCACGGTGTATAAATAAATAATAATAATAATTTATAGCCCAACAGTTTACAAGAAGAAACCAATTACAGAACAAAGACAAAGAAAACATTCAAAAATTATTAAGTAAACAAAATATGCAATTAAATAAATACTATAGTAAAGAAAAAACAATGATAGGTACGCAAAAACGAAATTAAAACAATGAGAAATTTTGAAAATTAAACAATAATACATTCTTCATTAAAAAATATTACAAAAAAACATCTTCATAGTGTAATTCAGCATTGTGATACATGATGTGGACTGGTGACCGCTGAAGGATGTCAGAGTGGCTTTTAGCTAAATAGAAGGTCCTTGAGTATCTAGTAACAGATACAAGAAAGCAAGTAGGGTGCATCAATTTTATTATTAATTAAAATTCATAAAAATTTAGAAGTAGAGGTAATTCTTCTCTCTAAAATAGATGGCATGGAATGACGTTCTAGTAAACTATTTTGGTCAATGCCTCTTTCTGGATATATGCCGTCAAGTTTGAAGGACATAAATTTTAAAAATTTACGATGTATGCGATCAAGAGCTATAGATTGATAAGCATAGAAAGGGTACCAAATAATATTAGCGTATTCAAACTTACTCAGAATAAAAGCAAAGTACAGTGGTTTGAGAATTAAATGGTTGTTGAACATTTTTGAAGAAACCTAATGTTTTACTTGCAGAACTACATATATCATAGATATAAATAAATTTTGACAGAAGGTAACTCTAAGGTCTTTCACAGAAGTCTTTTTCTCGATTTGCATATCATTCATAGTGTAATTAAAGTGTAAAGGATTTATTTTTCTAGTATACGATACTGAGCAGCATTTATCCACATATAAGGTCAATTTATTTGTTTCCACCATTCAGTAAAAATATCGACATTTGATTGAAGATGGAGAGCACCGGGAAAAGAGGAAATTCTTTGATACAATTTAATGTCAGCAGCATATGCCAGGACAGAACATGAAAAAGATTCGATCAGATCATTAATAAAGATATTAAATAATAGTGACCCTAGATTAGAGCCCTGAGGTACCCCAGATGTGGCGATAAAATCGAATGAGCTGAAACCATTGTACACGACAGGTACGATTATCCAGATATGATTTGATGAGCATTGTTAATGACATTCCCGCTCCAAAAGTATCTAATTTTTGCAGAAGTAAAGCGTGATTTATGGAGTCAAAAGCACGCGACATGTCAGTATATATGACATCTACCTGTCCACAATTATCCAAAGTCTCAGAAACGAATTGAGAAAAAGTTGCAAAAGGAGGTGTAACAAAACAACTTAATTTTTGTTGACATATTGATGTAGGCGAATAGGAGCCGAGATTTTAACCTTACACGCAGCGCCTTTACAATAGGCCGTTCCACATAACGTTCTGAAGCTAACATGACGTATGACTAATTAATTGTCAATCAGCACATTGACAGCACGTCAATGTATGATCCTGGCCTATATGCAAAATTACAACAAAGTTAGAGAATATGTTAGGTTTCTGATGATATCTCTTCTGAAATTGGAAAATAATTTACATTTTTCAAATAGCACAAAAGTGACCTCTGGGGTACACTCTTCTTCTTCTTTCTCTTTGCCTTTTCCTGTGTTACACATGGTCGGTATTCCTCTCTCTCAGCATTCTTCTCCATTCCTTTCAGTCCATAGCATCCCCCGGGTCCGGACCTCTTGTCCCTCCACCTTTGCTTGGGCCGTTCTCTCTTCTCCTTCCCCTCAGACGCCAAGCCCAGCAGTAGCTTCCCAATAGCCGAACTCGCCCTTGGTCCGGTATCCCACGTCCACTTCTTACATCCATCGTCGCTTATAGACGCCCTAGCCGTAATCCCTTTTCCCCGGATGCCCTTTCTGACGTCAACCCTAGGCTTGGGAAACAGTAAATATTGACAGATGTCAGTATCATTCTCCTTATCATCTATACTCGCCGTCAAATGATTATGGACTGAAGTTCAAGTTTTATCCCTTTCCGAACCCTGTCTCTTGCCCAGCGGTGTTGCCGATTGTAACTTGACATGACCAGGATTTAACGCAAATGTTATATAATACATTTAAAACTAATTAAAATTTTTAATACATCGTAAATGAAGACAATATTATAACAAATAACCAAATAAGTAAGGTAAGACAGTAATACGTAATAAAAAAACATACAAATTGTCTCTGTGGAAAATGTATGTTTATATTTTGACCAAAGTTTCCACTAAGCTAAGGTCGCGTTTGCGTTAAAATACAATAACCGGTGAAATCTAAATAAACGATAGGAATAATTGATTATTAGGTGAACAATAGATCTGCCAACACAACATGCTTCTGCTGTCAAATCCAAAGTTTTCTTGTTATTTAATAAATTATAATTTTTTTCAGGATGTAACGCTAATTTTTCGAAAAAATTTTGTACATTGGCAATAATTGTCTTTGCCTACCCATTTAAATCTTGTTTTCGTAAACGTTTTTTTTTGTTTTTTATAAGAACCAGGACTATTTAATTCATGAATTTCACTCATTGTCAGAATATAAAGTGACATTAACAGATTACAAATATTTGTATAAGTAGACACTTAAAAAATTTGGCATCAGTGTAGAAATCTCCAGTCCATAATTAGTTGACGGCAAGTATAATATTTTAACATTTTTGATGAAATTGGCTGGAATTTCTTGAATATTTATGGTCGTAGACGTTTATCATTATAATAAGAATAAGTAAAAATAATTATAATATAAATATTTTATGCAAAAATCACTGTAAAACTGCGCTAACAAATGTATAATTTATATTACGTCAAAACAAAAACAATACAAATTGTAAATTATTTTAGAAGGGATATCATCAGAGACATAACATATTCTCTAAATTAGTTGTAATTTTGATGCAATTATGTACATAGGCCTGGATTTAACATTGAAATCACGATTGACATTTAACTTGTTATTTGTCATATTAGTTCCAGATTGTTATGTGGTACGGTACATTGTAGACGCGCTGCCTGTAAGGTTAGAATTTCGGCCTACTAATCGCCAACATCAATATGTCAACAAAACTTGCGGAGTTGTCACACCTTTCATATTTATACACCGTGGTTTAAAGGGAAATAATGAATAATGTAGAAGTCCCTTTTGCCGACTATTACTTATTGTGGATAAAGTTACCCGTCGGGTAGTCAGATGTTAAAAAAGTCGCTAGATTAATTCGTTTGTGCAGAAACTGTGTTTCTTAGAAGGATTTGTCCGTTAGAAGGTGTCTTAGTGAACACAAATACTTCTTGTAAGAAAATGGGATGTGACTCGTTTCCTTCCTTGAACTTATTTGATTTCTTGTTGTTCGTGTCTCCGACTTAGTGTCTTCGACTGAGCTTGGATTTTTCTTTGAAATAAGCAAGTAAATTTTATAGTATACGGCTCTCTCATCGTGGTGTAATTTTTATTACTGTATTTTACACATATAACCCTCGGTTTTATAAAGAGCAGAATAAATTTACTTCGGTTGTAAATATATTCAAACTAACAAATTCGAATCAATTTAATTTATTTTATGGCATTTATAACAATACTGTTAAAATTTCGACTGTCATTTGAAGGAAGAAATTTAATTTACTTTGGAAGTAAATTTAACCGTTGTTTATAAAACCGGCCATAATTAATTTAAACGGGTACCTAATATTCTTTGTGAATTGTACATATAAATAACGTAAGTGACGGATAAACTATTACAACTACTACAAATAACGTGTATGTAATTTGACGTCATTGGAGTGCAGGGATGTTTTCATAACTATTTCTGGCGCTAATATTTTTGTTTACTTATTTACGAAATTAACAACATATTATTTTTATTACTATGAAAAATATTGCATAAACTTTTATTTAGTAGTATATTATGATACAAGTGTATAAGCTAGCTTATACACGTGTATTATACGCTATTTTATATTATAAATGCATAATAACCATTTAAAACTGAAAATTATTGCAAATCATACGGTTTTGATTTTTGAACTATGGAGTTTGAGCATTTCCACGGAGACAGTTAGCAATTATTGGTACTGTTTACGTTAAGTCAATATATATATATATATATATATATATATATATATATATATATATATATATATATATATATATATATATATATATATATATATATATATATATATACCGGGAGTTTATTTTATCAGTAAACATAGGGTATATCATTGCCATAGTTACGGTCAGCAATGTATTGAAGCGTTTATTTTATGACTAAACATAGGCGTATAACATGGGAACTAGTTTTTGTAAATACAAAGTGTTCTGCAAAAATTGAAGCCATGCTATTAAACATGATAATAGTACATTACATCTTGTACATTATTTAATATTAATTACATAATAATATTGCAAAAATTGCAATAAATTGCAGAAATTATTAAATAAATAATTGTTTCAATTTTTTATTATGCAATATGAAAAGATTTACAAATGTCTCTGGTGGAGCAGTGGTTATGACAGTTGCGTCTAAAATTTTTGGTTGGGGTTCGATTCCCCGTTGGGATAAATATTTTATTTTTTTTTACATAAAAATTGTTGAACTTTTTAAAATCTCTGTTATATTTCGTATTACAATCATTTAAAAATAATAATAATAATAATAATATTGTAATAAATAAAGAGAAAATAGTTGACAATAATTGATTACAATAATCAAAACATTCATGTAATAACAATGCATTGTATTTTCTTTTGATAAATACAGTAAAAACATAATAAGTAATCAAATTTATTATATTTCAGTTATTTTTATTAATATCAAAAGAAAATACAATGCATTGTTATTGTATCAATATTTTGATTATTGTAATCAATTATTCTCAATTATTTTCTCTTTATTTATTACAATGTAATTAATATTTTTAAATGATTGTAACATGGAAATTGATTTTTAAAAGTTCAACAATTTTTACGTAAAAAAAATAAAATTACCCCAACGGGGAATCGAACCCCAACCAAAAATTCCAGACGCCACTGTTATAACCACTGCGCCACCAGAGACATTTAGAAAGCTTTTCATATTGCATAATAAAAAAGTGAAACAATTATTTATTTGACAATTTTTGCAATATTATTAAAGTAATTAATATTAAATAATGTACAAAATGTAATATACTATTATCATGTTCAATAGCATGGTTAGATATTTAGCCGGACACTTTGTATTTACAAAAAACTGCTTCCCATGTTAAACGCCTATGTTTACTCATAAAATAAACGCTTCAATACATTGCTGTCAAACATTCATACCGTAACTATGACAATGATATACCCTATGTTTACTGATAAAATAAACTCCCGGTATATATATTATTGTTTTATTTATTCATATTTATTGTCATTTTTCGTTACCTAGGTAACTCAAAAATTTAGCGTGTTTTAATGGTCGATTTACGCACGCTTTTGAGTGTTTTAAAGAGCGATTATGATGCATGTATAATAAAAAATACTTTTCGAAAAATGCGAAACCGGCTCATTATATATTTTATATGTTAAAATTTGCCACACATCAGATATAGGTACATAATATGTGTTTATTATTATTTATGTTAAATAAAGAAATGTTATTATATAACAATAATATTAAAAAATAGCCGCCTCGATGGTGGAGCGTGTAGAGGCAGAGCTCAAGCAACCTTTACCGCTCGGCCCTGGGGTCGTGGGTTCGATTCCCATAATAATAGCACTTTAACAAAAAAAAAAATGACATAAGCTAATCGACAAAGTATCGAAAGCCAGGGGGGGGGATAATAAAAAATTAAAATAAATTAAAATGATAATTAAATTTACCCAGGATAATGCGTAAAAATTGAGGTTTAGTTGTTAGTTTTAAGTTTGTAAAATGGTTGTTTAGTAACAAGATCTCATTAATAACGACATAAACAACAGATTCATAGCTCTTAAAAATAAAATTAAACATAAGCACAAGGATTTTCAAATGTAAAATATTTTACACAAAAACAAACACATACATAACAAATGTCATTTGAGCTGTCAATTTACGTTCTGGAAAAAGGATTTCTATTTAAACATAATTTTTAAAAGCTGTCTTAAGACAAAAGTTCGCGTACATGATTGCATACAGGGCTTTAAAAGGTATGAAGTTGTTATTGCTTATTAATTATGAATATATTAGATCAGGGATGGGCATTATTTGAATAAAACGAATGTGAATAATGAAAAATAATGAATTAAAAATTAATCATTATTCAAAATTAAATGAATGACGAATCAAAACATATTTTTATTTAAACTTGAAATGAATAATGAATGAAGAATTATTCATCATTCAAACTTGAAATGAATGATGAATGACGAATTATTCCTCATTCAAACTTAATTAATTAATATTAATTACCTTTAATAAAATAATGGTTTCTTAAACCAAGAATAATAATATATATTTATTCTTCACGGAATACTCTCTAAATTTTAATGAATTCTTATTTATAACAATTATAAGAACAGTTCCTTATAAACGTTTTGTTATAAATAACTTGTTATGAGCATTTGTCATAATTGATTCTTATAAACCATTTTTTATAAACAATTAGATATAGACTATTTGTTGAATAATGAATAATTCGTGATTCATCATTTAATTTAAGTATGAATGATGAATAACTCTGGAATCATCATTCATTTCAAGTTAGAATGATGAATAATTTATCATTCATCATTTATTTCAAGTTTGAATGATGAATAATTTGTCATTCATCATTCATTTCAAGTTTAAATGATGAATAATTTGTCATTCATTATTCATTTCAAGTTTAAATAAAAATATATTTTCATTCATCAGCCTTCTTAACTTCGAATGATGATTAATTTTTTATTCATCATTAATTTAAAATTGAAATAAAAATATAAGTTCGTTCAACATTTTTTTTAACTTCGAATGATGATTAATTTTTTATTCATCATTCAATAATCACGGAATAAGAATTTTGCCAACTCTGTATTAAATGACAGTTGAGGTTAATTTACGTTTTATTTTCGAAGCCGTAAACACCAAAGTCTTATTATAATTTTATTTATATTTATTATTTTGTAGCTGTGAATGAGCCTTTAACGGCCGAATTCACCATTCCTTGATCGTGAGTTGACCCACAGTTCAACGCTGATTCTGAATCAATCCAATTCACCATTAAAAATCAAGCTAAGGGCCCAATTCTCAATTTTCACCATTGTGATATGATATGAAATGATATAGTTATTTTCGTAACAAGTTATGAAATATACCTGATATCATGCGAGTGTAAATTGACGCACGACGCGTAGCGGAGTGCAAGTCAATACACACGAGCTAAGATATTTGAATTTCATACAAGTTATGAACATTATTTTTTAGACGAGCATAAATAAATTTTACTTTTTTTTCAAAACAGAAATTTAAGTTCAAACATACAGACAGCTGACAAATGAATAATGTATACATATAGCCAGAAAATAATAGCATAATAACCTAGCAACCGTGTCAACTATTACGATATGAAATATATCGTAACACTAATGTCATAAGTTCAACTTTCAGTGCTAGGATACTACGTTAATATGTTATACTTATCACAATGGTCGTCTAAAAAATTTATATCACATCACTTGCCAATGTTATGATATTATTTGTTAAATGTCAGCAAATACATGCACCAAATTCGTAATTTCCTATTATGCGCAACCAATATTGTTAACATATGGTAAATACATACAATATCGCACTTCTTCAGTCATTTATATCAGATCACTTTGTAATTCAGAATAGCTTCAAGCGATAAAGTGAAAAAAATTCACTGAATATCACTTTAGTGAAAAATGAGAATTGGGCCCTACTACTAATCAAAATCATTGATCAACTGATTCGTCCTATTCCATGAATCAAGCTTTGATCAGATCTTTGAATCCAAATTTTCATATTTATAGCTATGTGATTCTGGCTGTTGTATACATTTATTACTTTATCTTTATTTAAAACCTCAGTTTTCATTATTTTTAAATATACTTTTATTTCTTTCATTATCACTATATTTAAGAACATTCCTTTATTAGAATCTGTGTAAATTTCTACGTATATCAAAATAAAAATATAATATTATTATAGAAAATTTATAAAATATTTTTTACAAATCAATTAAAAACTTACATATTAATACTTTTTAACGGAAAGTACAATTACCACGAACAAAACTATATGACAGTTACATTAACTGTCAAAAACCAAAACAAAACCACAGAATAGACAGAAGCGACACTCCTTGTCGGCACCATTGTTGTTGCGATTTGATGTTTATGACCTTGAACTTTAAATTTGTTGGCAAATTTATGCGCGAAATTTAAATTGTTTTAAACGGCAAAAGAAAAATTAGAACACAAAAGTACTAAAATTTTAATTTTATTGACGAATTAAAAAGAAATCAGAGAAAATAAACACATAATTATATTTTTATTAAACAAATACGTGACTCGATGAATATGTCACAAATATCCTTCTCCATCAAATCTTCTCTTCCTCACATTTTACACCTTTATTTTTTAAATTAATATACATTTTGCATGATATGGAAGTCGTTTTGCATTACTTACATTTATGGATCTTTCGGAAACGAAAAAAATTTACATTTCACTTTCTCCATTTTTTAAATCTACTTATACAGTTTTTATATGAACAAACAAGTCCTTCCGATTCTACCTTCTTCGTTTTTTAGCATTTTATTAGAAATGAACACCACTTCTAAAATTCACAAACAGTTCACAAAATGACATATGTCAAAAGTGAGAAGACGTGTTTGGTTTTCTTAGCCATAACCCTAAAATACATGGGCGTGACCAACTGAGACAACCGCTCCTCCAGAATATATGAAATATAATGATTTTTTATGATAACGATTTTTCCTATCGTTTGTTGAAAAAATAACATGTTTGTTCTTATTAGAAATCAATTTGTGTTTCTCAATATACTTTTATTATTGACCCCTAACAGACAATGTTCTCGTCGAGATAATGAAAAGAACAAAGAATCGTAAGATACGAAGATATGCCGAAATAATCCGATTTTATCCGATTAGCCCTTTAAATTTGTTGGCATACGCTTTCTCTCTCTGACTGTCGCTTCTGTATGAATGTCTATTCTGTGACAAAACTGTGAATCTGTTGATCATGATTACTTTGTACAGAAATCAAGTTGATGAATTAAAACAAACATTGATTCCCTAATCAGTTGACCATTAATCAACGGAATAATGGTGAATTCGGCCGTAAATACCATAAATTTGCAAAACTGGATATATATTTTGTTATCATGGCAAATTTCTCATTTAATCTTGTGATCCTAATTAATAAATATTTTTTTTTTATATTTATTTGATTTAGATTCTATCGAAGATAAAATATTGTACGATACACATTCGTGACAAAACACTAGCTTCACGTACTTGTATCGTAAATAACAATAAATTTTCCGAAGATTAATTTCAGATTGAGGTGTACATTCTCAATGTCCTCGCTGTTTAAATATTTAAAAATAAATTAATTTACATCCTTCTTTAATGAACTTGAATTTAACTTATTTAAATTATTTCCTTTTCGTCGTCCAGCATCGCGGACAGTATTAAGAAATAAAACGGGCGCACTAATACCAACAAAAACAATTTTAGGTTATTATCGAACTTCAAACTACAAATTTGTACATGTGTAACATGGTGTAATTGGTGCCTGCTTTTCGGGACACGCCATTGGAATCTTGCTTATATTAAAACCCTTTGAGGAACAGTGGTTACCAGCACTAACCACACAAACTATTTCTTTATTTGCCGGCTGGTTTATAATGAAAACCAGGGCGTTTAATGTGTTGCCTAAGTCATCTGGAAGTAACATTTTTACATCGCACATGATAAGTCCTGTCGTTCGGTTTTAAAGTTTGTCGTCAGTACAGTTCTCAAAGTGCTGCTAAATTGGTAAACGCATTCAGCACCTCTCATCGCTGGCATCGCTGACCTCCGAAGTTTGACCAACACAATGAATGGGCGAATATAATTGGTCCAGGAATTGCATTCGGCAATCATCGGCACGCAGCGGTGCTCATCGCTGCCAACGCTGCCGGGGTGCTGAACGCGCCCATTGGTAACTAATTTCAACTGCTGTGTTTACAATATTTGGTAATTATGTCATGTAAGTACCAACAGAAGCTGCAGGAAGATCTATACGTAAATTTATTTGCTTGAGTTACATATATAACCAAGAAATTTAGATCTTTCTGCTATGGTTATTATAGGTAACCACAAGGACTTAAACGACATGTATATATTTTTAGGTGGGAGAAATAAATGGAATATGACTGAACTTGAAAACATGTCGCAAGAGGAAATTGGAATATTGCTAGCTGAAATTCACAGCGATTGCGAATCATTAGAATCTGATACAAATAATGACATGAATGATGAGGTCGATGTATGCAGGTGCACTTAACATAACAAATAATACAAATTTATTTGATATCGAAAATATGGAGATCGTATTCGATTATACAAATCAGTTAGGAGATGTTGGAGACAATAATGATAGCGAATGGGACAGCGAGGACGATCTTTCACTGTCAAGAATACAAGCAAACTTAAGAGAGAATTCAGTTGTATGGACGCAATATATTCAGCATATTACAAGAAAAAATCTGATGTGGCCAGCACATGACCTCCCGCAAATTCCATGTTTAAAATAGTAATGAGCTTTAAGTAAAGTATCTTTTTCCGTTCCGGTTGATCGTTTATAAAAAAAATCTAATTTGTTGTTTTAATAAATAGAAGTCTGTAATATGAAATTAATTTCGTGCAAAAATAATCGATTATCATGGGCATATAACGCTCACCATCAACCATAACAGTTCGACCTTCATCATTTTCGAAAAAGTAAGTTCCAATGACGCCACCTGACCATAGTGTGCACCAAACAGTCTCATTTGGACATGTAATGGTACCTCGTAAATCACATAAAGATTTTCCTCTGCCCATATCTGGCAATTTTGCTTATTAACATATCCAGAGAGGAGAAAATGTTCCTCACCAAAGAAAAAGATAATCCGCGAAAAATCATCATCAACTTTCAAGTGTTCTAAAAACGCAATCTGTGTAAATTCTTTGCCGTACATGATCCATGTCGTAAATGTGTAGTTGTAAACCAATATTTGACATTTTGAAAACACGTACTTATACTGGCAGATTTATATTTACAAATCAAATATATTTCTACTTAATTAATGTAAATGTGACAGTGACATTTGTTTAACTACGTCAAAATTTTATTAAAGTATTATGTTTTTGTTTCACACATGGGTCAGATGATGTACAAAAATAAATTATTTTATAAATTTATATTTAAAGTAATTTAAAGTTTTTTAAAGTTATATTATCGTAGAATTGAAGATTGTACCATTATATTATATTTTTAATAGTAAAAGTTGCTGAAAAATTATATTCAATGCAATTTTTTCAACAAAAACTGGTAAAAGCTTGTATAAGTGATACTTCCGGTTATCTGATATACACTAAAAACTAATCAACGCTTCCCACATTAGTATAGAATGGGTATACAAAATTTCAAAATTTTGTGATTGATAGTATTTGAGTAATCGTGTCCACAGGATCCACACACACATACACACATACACACACACACACACACACATACATACCCACAGACATCATTGTAAAAATGTTAAAATCGGATTCTGGGGACATCAAAACGTGCTTATTCACTAAAATCTCTATATGCGATTTTTAGCACGATCCCTATACCTCCCTTACCTAGGGTAGCGGGAGGTAAAAATGAATTTTTGGAAGAGACAGGTCCAAATGTACCATATAACTTTTATTTACAGAACTTATACAGGATATTATTTTCCACACAAATTTATACGCTCTACAAAAAACGGTGATGCTAATAGCTTTACGCCAACTAATTCTGAAATAAAAATTTTTTTGGGAGTAAATATGATAATGAGTCTCAAAAGATGCCACGTTATAAGAGACTACTGGTCTTCTAAAGAGGAGATGAGAGATAATTTCATTAGCTCCGTCATATCGCGAGACAGATTTACGTGGCTTTCGAGCAACATACATTTGAACGAGAAGAAAAAACAATGCAAATTATGGCAAGTTATATAAAGTAAGGCCTCTTCTCACCAAATTAGGAGAAACTTTTCTTTCGTCGTTGAAACCATCGGAGTCAACAGACGAATCCATGATTAAATTCAAAGGACGCAGTAGCATTTGGCAATATATGCCGATGAAACCCATTAAGAGAGGCTACAAAGTATGGATTCGGGCAGATCATGCAATAGAAAAGAATTTGGGTGCTCGCATTGTTCTAGATCTTACAAATGCTCTAAATGGAAAAAATCATTAAGTATTTTTTGACAACTATTTCAACTCGGTGAATTGTCAAAGAAATTTAATGTCTAATGGAATTTATGCTTGTGGTACTATTCGCAAAGGAAGGAAACTTTTCCGGATTTAAAATCAGATAAACAGCTGAAACGAGGAGACATAGATTGGCGAGTATCTACGGATGGCTTAGCAGCTTTGAAGTGGATGGATCGTAGGAGTGTTCTTTTCCTGACTAATTATCAAAATCCTTCCACTATGGAAGTGGCGCCCCGAAAGAAAAAATCTGTTGTGGCCAGCACAAGACCTCTCGCCATTTCCATATTAGGCTATATAAGTATTGTACTGCACTTCGCTTTCGAACCGTCGTTTTATAACAAAATATTACAGAACTTTACCCAAATATTGTTTTTTATTGTATTTAACATGTCTTCTGCACACATATAATTCTAATTATATATTTTTCATTGTATGAGGAAGTTTCTAAATGTCAGAGATTGTTCCAATTCATTAACCAGATTGGCGATATTTCTAATGGATATATGCATTTTACCACAATTTTACCTATAATTTTAAATATTTAATTAATAGAACAATAAGAAAAATTAAATATATATCAGAATGTCACGAAAACTGTTGATATTTGACAATGACATGTGTCATGTTATAAACATTGGAATTTGTCAACTGGTTTCCTTAGTGCCTTAGCCTCTGCGATTAGAGTACTCTATAAATTATAGTGTCTTTATCTCTAAATCTATGCAAGATATAATAAAAAAATTAAGTGTATTAGATGGAGAATTTTATGTTCTTCAATATTTAATAAAAAAAACTCCCAAAAAATTATATTTAGAAGAATTTTTCTAAGAAACTACTATTTTCGGTTGTTCAATTGTTACCAAAACCTTTTCAGCTCTTCCCAGGAATGTCGGATTGAGGAAACTGTAGTTAAATATTTTTTAAGTCTTGTAGTTTTTGAGGAATCGTGTCTACAACATCCAGACATACACACACACACACATACACACATCCACACACACACAGACCTCATTTTAAAAATGTTATAATCGAATTCTAGGGACCTTAAATCGTGCTTATTCAATAAAATCTGGATATGTGAATTTTAGCATGAATCCAATACCTCTCTTAGCGAGAGGTAAAAATATGGTTTGATAGAAGAGAATCCATGCCCGCAATTGATAAATCAATACAAGCGCATATGAGTTATGTCGACAAATTCGAAATGAAATTGATAGAAAATCGCACAAGTAGTGGCATAAAATCTTCTTCTATTTTTTAGATGCTACTGTAATGAATGCATTTATTTTATATCAGAATAGAATTGAAGCTAGAAACATAAATCGTAAATTATTTCGTTTATCAGTGGCACGTGGATTGATTGGGGCAGTAGAATCTAGAAAACGAGACAGAAATTCTTCAGAAACACCTGTGAATAATTGATTGTTCCTATTGAAATACGTTTCGACAAATGTGCCCATATACCTACAAGATGTAGTTCACTTAGATGTGCACATTGTAGCACCACCAAGGATGTCCACTGAACCATTTGGAAATGTTCCACATGCGATGTAGGATTATGTCTCAATAAAGACAGTAACTGCTCTTCTTCATTCCACAAAAAATAATGTGGTCAACAACGGTAACCATATCCTGCAGGATAACTGTTTGTTCGTCTTTGTTTAAAATTTATATAATTAGTTTGTATGGACGCTAATAAACTTATATACAGTAATTTTTTTTATTAAAAACGAAAAAAATCCGGCCTCAAAGGATTAAAAGATACAAAGTAGGTTAGGTACATTAGTAGAGCAAAGTTACTTCATTAGTATAATGTTATATGTGAACGCCATAGTAGAGTTACATCATTGAAAAGATATTTTTTTAGTTTCCCAGGGTTAAATATAACTTATCTATATTAATTTGTTTCGAACAGCAAAAATTAGGGTAGTTGCGATTTATTTATTTTTTTCTGAAAGAAATGTTCAAGTTATTCACTTTAATATGAGGGGTTCAAAGCTGAAGTGGACTACGTCCATGCATATTAATTTTGAGAGTAAGTAATTAGAAATTGTTTATTAACTATTAAGTCATAATTGATTTTGTGTGATTTTTTCTTTTCTATGTTAGGAACTTTTAATTTGGTCATAATTTAAAGGTTAGTAGCATTACCTAAAAATATATTTTTTGTACGTTTTGATATCGGACTTGGTTCAGTTACACATTATAACAATAATTGACAACTGTCCTTGAATGCGGGAAACCTAAAATTCGTACTTGAACAAGTCGAGAGTAATAGTTTTATTATTATTATTATTATTATTATTATTATTATTATTATTATTATTATTATTATTATTATTATTAACATTATTATTATTATTATCATTATTATTATTATTATTATCATCATCATCATCATCATTATCATTAACATTATCATTATCATTATTATTATTAATTATTATTATTAATTATTATTATTACTAATTATTTTTATTATTATTATTATTATTATTATTATTATTATTATTATTATTATTATATGCTATTGTAATAACTTGACTTCGTCCACATCTAAAATTGGTATAAAAAGAAAGGGGATTCATTTATAAGCCAAAGTATGTACAGATCAGTGTCAACTAAACACGCGCTTGCTATAAATATATTTCATCATATACCCTTCAGAAATACCGCCAATCTCGTCAAAGAATTGGAAAAATCTCGAACATTTAGAAGAGTAGGAAGAAATTTATTCATACAATAAATTGAAAAATAAAGAATAGATAATACATGTAAATAGAATTTTTTGTGTGTACCAAAAATGTTAAATACAATACTTATATTCGTATAGCCTACTATGAAAATGGCAAGAGGTATTGTGCTGGCCACAACATATTTTTTTACTTTCGGGATGAGTCCATTTTATTCATAGTAATATGTCATTACAAACTTCATTTGAATTAATTTAAAAAATACACATTTTTTGGAAAAATGAAACAAAGAATTTTTATTGTGTAAACTAAAGAGAAAAGTATTTCCCATTTGGCATGACAAATTCTTTCCAACTCTATCCAACTTAAAATTGTGATGCAAAACTACCAATTATGTTCTAAAACTTGTTTCGTACTTTTACACTATATTTTCTCCAGTTTCTATTTTTATACAAAAAAAAACGTAACGAATCGAAAAAGTTTCGATCTTGTTTCCGTTCTTTTGAACTAAAACTGAGAAAGTAAAGAAGTTTCCTGCATTCACGGTGTACGGAGCTATTCACGAAACGTTGTAAATTGACTCTGATGTGATCATGCTCGTATTCAGTCATATGTGCACATAAAAAGAACTTCATAAAAAAAAACTATTATTTTCATATATGTATATTTATTTCACAAATATAATAATAGTATATTTTGTTCCAAGTTAAGAAAAGTGAAGGTTTACCAGACGAGCGATAGCGAGTATTTAAATGCCAAACGAGTATAGTAAAATCACTTTTCAGACGCGTGAGTGCACTATTTTTTCGTATTTTATATTAGTACTAAAATTTGTATTTTTTGCTACATAATATTCTGAATTAAACACATCTAAAAAAAATCTGTTGTGGCCAGCACAAAACCTTCCGACAATTCGATGTATTTTGTACAAATCCGACAACAAAAGTTTCTTGAAAAAGATTTTATATATATTGTAAAATTATAACACGAACACACTATTTTTTACAAATTCCATATTGTAAGTTCCTTTGAAATGATTCTACAAATCCAATAAAATTATAACACGGACGACCATTACGTAAATTGCAATTGACATTTCCTCATTCCTATCCAACGCATCTTCTTCACATAGTTATTCCTCTCTCAAATCTTCTGCTACACGGTCCTTCCATCTTCTCTTTGGCCTTCCTCGTACTCCTGGCATTGAAACTGTAAGTCACTTGCGAGGGACACTCTGTCACTTTTGTTACTTTCTGATCCTATACATTCCACTTTGGTTTTGCACTTTTCATATTAATGATCATAAAATGTCGAAAATTGATATTTAACTACGTTTTTGTTAAGAACTTCAAATAAGGGTACTTCCGGTTGACCAATTATAACCAAAATCTAATCAGCTTTTCATATGGTTGTAAAGAAGAGGAATACGAAAGAATCATAATTTTTAGAATTGTAGTTTTGGAGTTATCGTCGGAGAAAAATTTGTCACACACACACACACGGACACACGGACACACACACACACACACACACACACTCACATACATACATACATACATACAGACATCAATGTAAAATTAGTAAAATCGTATTCTAGGGATCTTAAAACGTACTTATTCATTAAATACTCACCACCGAAGTTTTTGACGAAAGACAATACCTCCCTTACCTAAAGGTGACGGAAGGTAAAAAACATAGTAGTGTGATTCTCAGTAACAAAGCAACTTGACAGTTATTGTTTTTTGTAATTTACAACCTCCAAACAAATTAATTTTTCGAGATCGTTTTGCAAAACGATGGATCTAGATTCTAGATGATGAAAAGAACAGGGAAAATGATTTAGAAGATAAACAATAAAAAATAAAAATAAACAATGCCTTGTGTCAAAATGTATTTTAATGACAAAACCGTTGTTATGCACTAACGGTTGCTATGTTGGAAAGTAACCCATTACTGTACGATTTTGAGTATAATAAAATAGGACATTACTGAACAAAATACGAAAAAATGTATTTAATAATATCAATTTACTATTTACTTTTACAAATTACTTATTCTAGATAAGTAACATCAAATTTGCAATAGTAGATATTTATTGTACAATTTGTAACTCCATCAAAATTTATGACTGCAGACATAGATTTGTATTTTTCTCTCTTGTGAAGAAAGTTATTTACTTTGCTCACTTGTGATTGAATATGCTACTTTGATCACTATTTTAAGTTGAATAATAATGAATTTTGCTAACGATTGTGGAAAAAGTAATTTATCAAATCTCGTCTGAATTATATTAAATGAAGCAGCAAATACATCCATCTTGCAAGGAATATCATTATTCATTATATGTAGAATACATATGCCAATGCCAGATCAAAAATTTCATTTTATAATTTGCCCGTTAGTAGCTTATTTATTACAATGAAAAGTAAGCTTATTTCTTATTATTAGATGCTGTAGAGAGACCATTTGGAATAACATGAACATGGCGTAGAATACAAATGTTATTATGTAATAACATTGTTTACTATTTTCTGTAAAAATAAGTAACACTGCCTTCCAGTCCTTCCACCCACCACCTCGGCTAACTCAGTTTTTGCAAGTGTCCCACAGACCTCGTATACTAGTAACAAGCACCAATTCCAACTGCGAACTCGCTTGCTCGCTTAACAAAAGTATAAGTAGTAATGGATGCTCTTATTACCTCGGATGAAGGGTTGTAATCATTCGAGTTAATATTAGCCATTATAACGAGTTGAATGCTATATTTCATCTACGATTAATGTATTTCACACAAAAAATTATAATTTCGATACATAACCCCAAACTAAATATTTTTGATTGAAATTAGTTAACACTGCAATGTATTGTCATGTAACTATGGACTGTATAAAGATTTAGAGTGATCCAAAATGATTGAAAGTCACATTACTTGAAAAAGTTCTGGTAATGATCAAAATTATTTTCCACGGAAAACTATTAGCATGAATTTATCAGCAATGTCAAATTATGTTACCTATATTAAAGACATTTTGGAAAAGTCAGCGGCGTTACGTATTTTGGATTTTTTAATATATTCAGTCTTTTATCGTTTAAAATTAAACTGTTATTGAAATCGTTACAATAGAATGGTGTTTCCGGAAGAACATCACAAATTAATTTTAGAAGCCTATTTTCGTAAATAAATTGATTATACTCTAAATTTCCTGAATACATATTTTCCATTACTCGGTGCCTCGGTGCTCACCGGATATCATGTTCTATACAGGATGTAACAGACATACGTACTTGAAATTTACCTAGTAATAAAACTTGTCGAGAACAACAATATTTTTTAGTAACTTTTTTGTATTTTTAGGCAGATAATGAAATTTATGACAAAACTTTCAAGATATTTGACACAATAAGTATGTTTTCAAAAAAAAAAAAAAATTCTGATGTGGCCAGCCCATAACCTCGCAGTATAATAGTAATTAAGGTACCAAGGGTTGTTATAAGGACAATAATGCCTGAGGTCAACAGTGTACTGTCGAGGGCCTCTGGCCCAAGGCGAGTACGTTGACTGAAGGCATTATTGTCGTTTAACACCCGTGGTGCCTTCAACGTTTTATGTCTTACTAGAAATTCTTAATAAACATTTTGTCTCACTAGAATTTTTCAAACAAAAATAATAAATCACAAAATTTTAATACAACTTACAAAGTAGTCTGTGAATGCGGTATCTAGATAATATTTTGTTTCTGTAAACAAAGCATTTATTCAAACAAAAAATATATTTCTTGTGGTATTTTTCTGTCAATATGGACGAGCAATGTTATTTCTAAGAATAAGAAGTAAGGTGGTTTGTATGTGTGATGAAACAAATATGATTATAAACGATTACAATTCACAATGCTTCTTAACCTTAACTGCACTTTATGTTAGTATCAGTATTATTAACCTCAGTTTGTTGTCAACATTACCATAGCAACTTAATACGCCCTAGGGTATTATTTACTCAATAACGGACCTAATGTTAAGGTTGTTATAAAACAATAACATACTAGTAAGACATAAATAAAGAAATAATTATGTTCAAATATTTTTTATTCACTCATAACAAACTTTATTTTACATTTAACAAATATATCATACACAAAATAAATTTCACAAATATTGGCAAAACTAATAGAAAAATTGAATAAAAATTGAAAATACTACTCGTATCTTTACACAAAGTTTTCAGAGATGTACCCTGGAAGACAATGAAGCAAATCAATAGTGCATATAATATTCATATATGATGGAAATTACATTATTTTACAAACCTTAATTTTCTTAGAATCAAATATATTACTACTATATTCCCCTAACACGGTTTCATTGTTAATTTTAATGTAATTGCTTCCTGATAGTGACATTTGTTCTAATATTTCAAAATTGTTTTTGTTTGACGCACAGGCAATATGATGTATAAAAATAAATTATTTTATAAATTTATATTTAAATTAAATTAAAGTTATTTTCTAAATACACTCGTTAATACAATTATCTTAAAATTGAAGATTATAATCAATTATTATTAAAAAAAGTTGCTAAAAAAATATATTCGATAAATTTTTCTTTCAAAAAAAAAAAAAACTATTTAAAGCTTGTATAAGTGATACACATTAGTATAGAATGGGTATATAAAATTTCAAAATTTTCTGATTAATGGTATTTGAGTAATCGTGTTCACATGATCCACACACACATACATACATACATACATACACACATACATACATACATACATACATATATACATACACATACACATACACACACACCCACATATATATATACCCACAGACATCATTGCAAAAATGTTAAAATCGAATTCTGCGGACATCAAAACGTGCTTATTCACTAAAATCTCTATATGCGATTTTGAGCGCGATCCCTATACAGTAAAATTTTTGAGAGAAGTAGGATCAAGGCCATCTACGAATTGTATCTATGAATTAAGATTTGGTGCTGTCAAATTTAGTAGTGTCTTTTACTTAGTTTGTATGAGGGTACATAATATCTTGTGTACCTCATAAAAACTATGTAAAAGACACAACTAAATTTGACAGCATAAAATCTTTATTTATAGATGCAATTCGTAAATGGCCTTGATCGGACTTCTTTCAAAAATTTTACTGTACATCCCTTATCTAGGGTAGTGGGAGGTAAAAACAACAACAAATTAATTTTTCTTCAAACGTCAAAAAATTCCATCTTTTGTGACTTGATTCACAAGGTAGAAAAGAAATAAATAAATATCCATAGCAACTACATAAAATAAGCGAATAAGGAGTAACTTGTAAAATAGAAACCTGTCATATCGCCCCAAGTTAACCAAGATAACCTACAAATTGAAATATAGACAGTTTATATATAACGAAATAACATATTATAAAATAGCAGACTTACAGATTGGCAACGACGGTAAGAATATTTAGAATTAAAGTGATTTGAAAAGTTCATATTGTTTTTCAGCAATTCCTCGACATATCCTTCAACAATATTCTTGAACTTCCATTCATTTGAACAATTTCAAAGGCCGTACATGGCAATACTTCAAATTCTGATATAATTGAACATAGGGAGAATATAAAATTGCATAGTTTTTATTTAAACGTCAAAACGTGAAAATTTTCACTTGAATGTTTATAACAAAAAGTGAACAAATACAAAAGTATCCATAGCAACAGAGCAATTGGAATCATCAAACGACCTTTACGTAATAGTTATTTTCGTAACAAGTTATGAAAAATACCAAATATCATGCGAGTGTAAATTGACGCACGACGCGTAGCGGAGTGCAAGTCAATACACACGAGCTAAGATATTTGTATTTCATACAAGTTATGAACATTATTTTTTAGACGAGCATAAATAAATTTTACTTTTTTTCAAAACTGAAATTTAGATTCAAACGTACGGACAGCTGACAAATGAATAATGTATACATATCGCCAGAAAATAATGACATAGTAACCTAGCAATCGTGTCAACTATTACGATATGAAATATATCGTAACACTAATGTGATAAGTTCAATTTTCAGTGTTAGGATACTACGTTGATATGTCATACTTATCACAATGGTCGTCTAAAAAATATTTATAATTATTGTAACGTCAAGTTGTAATTATTTTATTTAAATACGTACGTTTGAAGAAAAAATATAATGTGTCATTCGGAGTAAAAGTGTCGTTGTGTGCCTCGCATGCAGTTGTCCGACTCGTGTACCGCTCGTCGTGCAAACTTACATGCTCGCCACACAAAGTGTCACTTTTACTCCTAACAAGACAATGTACTATACTACGAAATATTGTTTCTCTGGATGCATATTGTTACTGGTATCTGAATATCTATTGCATGTCTAATAAAAATGCGTGGAAAAGAGTTCCAGTGTTATTATGTACATAAATTTATAATATTTTGTGAGTAGAATATAAATTAATTTAATATGAACAAAAAATATATGAGAGATTCTTCTCGAAAAGATGAGAACCCTATCAGTATTTTTTTGAACATCTGCCACGAAAACACATTCAATCATAAAGCAAACCCGTTCCTCAGGCAATGCCAATATGCTTACTCAGGTCGAATGCGTTAGATGGAGGAACGCTTCAGCTACAGTATTTGCGTTTTCATCTACATATATTTGAAGTTACAAGAAGAAAATATGTCAGGATCGAAACGAGAGTTACGTTGGATTTTTTAATCTAGTGCATGTACCATATTTGCTGAATAACGCATTCATGTTCGTCACTAACATATGATTGAACAGGCAAATAAATTATATAAAAATATTATTCAGTCTTTTCAATAGTAACTCATACATAAAAGAGAAATTATATTTAAAATTGACAGTAGTCTATTTGGGCCATACCGAATCAATAATTAATTTATTTTTATTTTTTCATTAAACGTCCCAATAGTTCTTTGTATATTGAGGTTTACAACGATATTTTCAACCAGAGGTTTACAACATTTTTTCAGCGATCAGAAAGATCGATTTTTAAATTTAATTGATAAAAATTTTCTAATACGAGTATTTTACTTATATCATCACATCTATAGGGCCCAATTCTCAATTTTCACCGAAGTGATATACAGTGAATTGTTTTTACTTTATCACTTGGAGCTATTCTCCATTGCAAAGTGATCGGATATACTCGTAAATGAGTGAGAAAGTGTGATGTTGTATGTATTTACCATATTTTGATATGCACATAACAAGAAAATACGAATTTAGTGCATGTGTTTGTTGAAATTTGACAAATAATATCATGACAGTTGTAACGCCGCCACCTCCTGGAGGTCGCGGGAAGATGACGTCATTATTGCTCCTTAACTCCTGGGTATGAACGGTTTGCTCGGGAGCCATTTTTACAGCGGTACGGAAGGAGGTTGCCACGGATAGCCTAGTGGAGGTGAGGGCGCAAGGTTAGTTGATATCAACAGAAAAAGACTGGTAAATAAATATATTGTGACATACGAAGACATGTCAAACAAAGACACACAATTTATCAATAAACAAATACATCACCCTTCTTTGTGAACTGTGACTAGAGTTACCACGGTAAGTACACGTATTGAATTTACTTTACTACGTTAGAAATACTAATAATTTCTCAACTCAACTTCTCGGCGGGTCGAATGAACCTGTTCACAGAACTCAACTTCTCCCTACGCAGAAGGACCTAACCAGAATCCTTGACTGCTCGACTCTTTCGAACGGGCGAAGCCCGCTCTGCCTTCACAGACCTCTGCAGCGGCTTTTAAACCCAATCTAACGGTACTTCTCATTAAAACAACGGTGGGAGTAATTTTGCTTAGTACACAGGGGTCGTTACTGTCTCAAGTGATAAATAATATTTTTATAAAATTTACACAAATTCTCTGGTCACATTTCTATACCCTAATTTCATTTTACAACATCAAATAATTTATATAAATGAAACACAATTTCGTCCACATGTGCGATGCGCCACGCGCGAGCATGTTGTGCATCACGACACGTCAAAATTTACAATGTTACAATTGTCAGAAACTTCTAGAAGTAAACAAATACAATAATGCAATCAAATGTGTAATCGAGAGTTACATTGTTTCACAACACTATGGTAAGTTAAATTACAAATATACACAATGCTATTTTTACATAAAATACATTTACTTGTAGCTGAAACAACAATAGTTGTGGTTTTGATGACTTGTGCACGTGTGTTTATTGTCTTTCTACATCATGACGGCCGGATATTGTCTTTTACAGGTACGTATTTCATTAAATGTTTTACAAATATTACAAATACATCTTACTTTTCAGATTAAACAATAAATAAACAACGTATATTGTTGAATACACGTTTCTCAACATTCTAACTGTGACGGTACAACTACAGGTTTTCAAAAGGAGGGAAAACCCTAACTGGACTAAAGGGCCTATCGTCACTTAGTGACAAGTGATATAACAAAAATTTTATTCACAATCATTATAGTAATATACTGATTCCTAACCTTTTGGAGGTTGGCAAATACGTCAATCCGAACTTTAATGATAATCTCTAGGGTTGGAAATAACAGATTTCACTTCCATCTCTTGGGTTGGAAATGTTTATGTAGGGGTTGCCTAACAACATTGCCATAGATCCCTATAATTAAATAGGCTAAACAAATTTTAAGAGAGCTGTCAAATACTTCTAAATACAAATTCTCAAACTCATATTTATATCATTTACTATGAAATGAGTATAATAAACATACAGCATGCAACATTTAAAAACAAAATGTAGTGAAATTAGTAAAACATATTAACCATGTAACATCAAAACATTATAAACTAAACTAGTCGTAAATGCAAACACAAGTTTCCGTCAAAAACCCGTCTGTGTGAAATTTCCTGGTTGCCAGAAACTCACAAGCAGTTTCATTTTAGTTGGCAGAAGTTGTCTGCGCGATATACAGCAACATCACGGCGAGCAAGTACACAGTTTCAGTTAAGTAGACAGTTGACTGACTGAGTCGACGTGGAGGAAGCTTAGTAATGCCACGTTAATTATCGATGTAACCTTCTTCGGTGCGTGCACGGACCCGGGGTAAGTTTCGCTGTTACTGTGTTACCGGCTCAGTTTTGCTATGTCACGCGCTACGCCAACGCCAAAAATACAAGCTTCTTTGCATGCGTACGCGATCCCAAATTACTTCGCTCGGGATGTCACTTGATGATTAACCAACTTTGCTGCCGTATTCAGCATGCGAATTGCGACAAATTTAGATAAATTAAATTCCAAATGTTTAAATCATTAAAATTTACAAGACTTTTGTAGTAACTACGTGCACCGCTGCTACAAAATAAGTAAAAACAACATTAACTAAACAATAATTTTTATTTAACATGCTTTCTACAAGAACTAGAGCCTTTAAAACTGAACAATCACATCGCAGTTCAAAATTTTGTAAAAAAGTAAAAATCAATGTGTTCTTAAAAAAAAAAAATTCACACCTGTCACAAATAATGTATAAGATCATTAACGTCTATTTGGAAATTTTGGAAATAAATCTCTGTACCGTCTTGCAGCAGCACGGCTATTTTGTAATGTCTCGCCATATATCATATGCATGTCTGCATACTCTTGATTGGTAAAGGTAAATGGCATTTTGAGAAATATATATATATATATATATATATATATATATATATATATATATATACAGGATGTAAATTTTAAAACGGGTCATAGGGCTATAACATAGAAAAACAGTTTTTTAGTCGCCAAAAGTTTCTATATCAATTTATTGAAAAATTAATTGGTGCCTATTATAAAGAAAAAATTACGAATTTTTTGATACCAAACTCATTACATTTATGTCTCATATAAAGCGAGAAAATAAATTAAAAAATGTGTACAATTAAGAAAAAATATCATTAGCCATGAAACTGACAGTAACAAAACATGGTCATTTTACAGTAACATGATAGTGAACAATTAAAGATCAAAGTTATTAATTTATGAACTGATACAAAATATAGAAAGCACTAGTATATTTATTTAAGAAACAATTATTATTTATTGTAATAGGTATTAACAAATTATAGGTGATCTACATGTAACAATTGAAACCATTTAATAATTAGTAATTTTTCTTCATGAGACAAATTATCCATGATTTCTTAATAAAACGAAAATAATAATAATTTGCAAAAAAAAAACATTTATTAATGAGCGTTTTAATCAACAATTGTTTTGTTTTGTTTCTGTCAGTTACACGGCTAATGATATTTTTTCTTAATTTTGCAATTTATTTTCTGAGTTTATATGAAACAGAAATGTAATGTGTTTGGTACCAAAAAATTCGTAGTTTTTATCTTCCGTCACCTTTAGGTAAGGAAGGTATTGTCTTTGGTCACAAAATTCGGTGGTGAGTTTTTAATGAATAAGCACGTTTTAGGGTCCCTACAATACGAATTTACTATTTTTAAGATGATGTCTGTGTGTGTGTGTGTGTGTGTGTGTGTGTGTGTGTGTGTGTGTGTGTGTGTGTGTGTGTGTGTATGTGTATGTGTGTCCGTGTGTGACAAATTTTTCTCTGACGGTAACTCCAATACTACAATTCTAAAAATTATAATTCTTTCGTATTCCTCTTCTGTACATCCATATGAAGAGTTGATTAGATTTTGGTTACAATTGATCCACCGGAAGTACCTTTATTTGAAGTTTTTAACAGTTTTTCTTAAAAAAACGCAGTTAAATATTATTTTTTGACATTTTTTTATTATATATATTAAAGAAAATACTCTTCTCTATCCGGTTTGATTATACATTTTCCTTCATATTCAATATATGTAAATTTAAAGCATTTTAAAGAAATTATTTTTCTAAAATTAGTCAGCTTTGCTATTTGTCATGGAAACAGCTGATATAATCAAAAAATTCTAATTGATAGATGTCAGTTGTAAGTGCAAAACCAAATATGGATAGTATAGGATCAAAAATTGGTATGTCGTAGTGTTTCTCGCAAGTGACATGCAGAGAAAGGCCAAAGAGAAGATGGAAGAACTGTATCGTAGAGGACTTGAGAAAGGAAGGACTGTGTGAAGAAGATGAGTTGGACAGGAATGAGTGGAAGAGAAGAGGAAACAGCGACCCCTAATAAAGTAGGGGAAAGTTGAAGAAGAAATAAGGAAGTGTCAAGTGCATTTTACTTAGTGTATGTTTATTGGATTTATAGAACCTTTTCAAATGAACTTTTGGTATGGAATTTGTAAAAAACAGTATGTGTTCGTGTTCGATTTTACATATTATATAGAATCTGTTCCAAGGACCTTTTGGGATGGAATTTGTACAAAATACATTGAATTGACGGAAGGTCTTGTGCTGGCCACAACAGATTTTTTTCTTTATAATATGCACCAATTATTTTTTCAATTATTTAATACAGAAACTTTTGGCGTCTAAAAAACTGATTTTCTATGTTATAGCCCTATGACCCGTTTTACAATTTACACCCTGTATACATTGTACGTCTATATAGTATATGAGTGTTTAGAAATTGCAAACTAAAAGTATTGGGAAAAACAGTAGGTATATGAAATATAATAGCGTTGTGAAATTCTACCTGATATTGCGCGGGCAATGTAGCTCTACACTTTTTGCAGGCTTTGCCCGTAATATAATATTTAATAATGTAATACATCCCTTTGTAAATAGCCGACACAGATTAAAGATAATTAATATAATCAGATCTCAGACAGGGCTGTCCTACAAGTCCAACGCTATTTGCAATTTACTTGGAATATTTCCAAAAAGGGCAAACGAAAAGCGTAATAGCACAGATTACATATACCGTAACACAAAAAGTGCCCTAAAGATGTGCAAACCAAAATCTAGTATTATTTCACACTTGGGAGATAATCGCAAAAAAAAACTGCAAATTTACAATTTCTCCTATAACAAGTGACCTATGTATTTTATCTCAAATAACAAAACAGTGATCCTAATGGGGGCACTTTTGACTAATTTAACCGACTTCGTCCCTCTTGTATTTCTCGAGATCCCCATGTTGGACAAGTTATCCTGGATACCTGTATATACAGGATGGTATGTAAATAAGTGTACAACGCTTAACTCATGGTTGAATTTACCCCATAGATAGTAAATTTGGGGAAAAAAAATGTTTAATATGCTTTCTACAAGAACTAGAGGCCTTTAAAACTGACCAATCAAGCCATAGTAAAAATCCATGTGTTCTCTGCAAAAATGTCACACATGTCACAAATGACATATAAAATCATTGACGTCTATTTGGAAATAATTCTCTGTACCGTCTTGCAGCAGCACGACCATTTTGTAATATCTCGCCATAAACCATATGCATGTCTGCATACTCTTGATTGATGAAGATAAATGGCATTTTGAGATTATCAAAAAAAAAATCTGTTGTGGCCAGCACAAGACCTTCCGTCAATTCCATGTATTTTGTACAAATCCCATACCAAAAGGTCCTTGGAACAGATTCTATATAATATCATGTAAAATCGAACAGGAACACATACTATTTTTTACAAATTCCATACCAAAAGTTCATTTGAAAAGGTTCTATAAATCCAATAAAATTATAACATAAGCTACACTAAGAAGTAATGTCCTTCCATCTTCTCTTTGGCCTTTCTCTGCGTGTCACTTGCGAGCAACACTATGACATACCAATTTTAGATCCTATACTTTTTTCCATATTTGGTTTTGCACTTGGAACTGACATCTGTCAATTAAATTTTTTTGAATAATTATGTCAGCTGTTTCCTTGATAAATAACAAAGCTGACTAATTTTTGAAAATTAATTTCTTTATAATGCTTTAACTCTACATCTATTGAATATAAAGGAAAATGAATAATCAAACCATATAGAGAAGAGTATTTTCTTTAATAAATATAAAAACAAAATGTCAAAAAATAATATTTAACTGCGTTTTTTTAAGAAAAACTGTTAAAAACTTCAAATAAGGGTAATTCCGGTGGATCAGTTATAACCAAAATCTAATTAACTCTTCATGTGGATGTACAGAAGAGGAATACGAAAGAATTATAATTTTTAGAATTGTAGTATTGGAGTTATCGTCGGAGAAAAATTTGTCACACACGGACACACATACACACACACGGACACACACACACACACACACACACACACACACACACACACACACACACATACATACAGACATCATCTTAAAAATAGTAAATTAGGGACCCTAAAACGTGCTTATTCATTAAAAACTCACCACCGAATTTTTTGACCAAAGACAATACCTTCCTTACCTAAAGGTGACGGAAGGTAACAATACAAATTGTACGTCCATGTGAAAACCGTTAAACGTCAGTTTTGACAATCAATAGTTTTTCCAGAGAATACATTGATTTTTATTTTTTTACCTTCCGTCACCTTTAGGTAAGGAAGTATTGTCTTTGGTCAAAAAATTCGGTGGTGAGTTTTTAATGAATAAGCACGTTTTAGGGTCCCTACTATATAAATTTACTATTTTTAAGATGATGTCTCTATGTGTGTCCGTGTGTGTGTGTGTGTGTGTGTGTGTGTGTGTGTGTGTGTGTGTGTGTGTGTGTGTGTGTGTGTGTGTGTGTGTCCTTGTGTCTGTGTGTGACAAATTTTTCTCCGATCATAACTCCAATACTACAATTTTAAAAATTATAATTCTTTCGTATTCCTCTTCTTTACATCCAGATGAAGAGGTGATTAGATTTTGGTTACAACTGTTCCGCCGGAAGTACCTTTATTTGAAGTTCTTAACAGTTTTTCTTAAAAAAACGCAGATAAATAGTATTTTTTCACATTTTATTTTTTTACATATTAAAGGAAATGCTCTTCTCTAAACGGTTTGCTTATATATTTTCATTTATATTCAATAGATATAATGTTAAAGAATTATAAAGATATTAACTTTCAAAAATTAGTCACCTTTGCATTTTATCATGGAAACAGTGATATATTCAAAAAATTCTAATTGACAGATGTCAGTGTCAAGTGCAAAACCAAAGATTGAAAGTGTAAGATCAGGATGTGGTATGTCATAGTGTTCCTCGCAAGTGACATGCAGTTGCAGCCTTGTCTTATGATTGGAACTTCCAATGCGGGGAGCACGAGGAAGGCCAAAGAGATGGAAGTAGAAGACTTGAGAGAGGAAGAAATGTGTGAAGAAGATGCGTTGGACAAGAACGAGTGGAACAGAAGAGAAAGAAACAGCGACCCCTAATAAAATATGGAAAGCTGAACAAGAAAGAGGAAGTGTCAAGTGCATTTACATTGTGTATGTTCATTCATTATAATTTTATTGGATTTATAGAATCTTTTCAAATAAATTTTTGGTAAGGAATTTACAAAAAATAGTATGTGCTCGTGTTACAATTTTACGTGATATATAGAATCTTTTCCAAGGAAATTTTAGTATAGGATTTGTACAAAATACATCGAATTGACGGAAGGTCTTGTGCTGGCCACAACAGATTTTTTTTACAAAATTTTAAACTATGAAGTGATTGGTCAGTTTTAAAGGCTTCTAATTCTTGTAGGAAGCATACTTATAGAAATAACTTTTTCTTCTTTTCAACGATTTTTTTACAAAACTGTCTGTTTTGTTTATTAAATAGAAATAAAGTTTGTATATAGTACGACACGAATAAATATTAAATCTCCTAATAAAGTGGCTGATAAATATAATTTCCTAACAAATAAAAATATCGCATCAAAAAATGACAACGTGAAATTATTACAAATAAAATAATAATTTCGATGCGCAGTTTTTAGTTTAATTAAACAGATAAATTTATAAAGAACTTTAAGAGATTCAAATACCGGTCCTAAATATAACATATCTTTGAGTCCTAGCAATTGCAATAATTTGCAAGATTTTTTATATATTGCGAATTTATTTTTTCCATATTTCATTATTTTATCTAAAGGACTCCCTCTCCCCTAAATAATTCGAAGATTTGTCGAAATATCTGATTGGTAACCCGTTTTTGAGAAACGTAGAATTTGCATTGTTTTTAGTGCTAACGTAAAATCACTGTCACTGATTGGTTCTTCGGATTTGGCTTCAATTATGGTACCGTGGATTGGTAAATTCAATTCTGTTATAAAATAGGGCATTGGTATAAAAAGAAATACATTTAAAAAAAGTGTATAGTTTTCATTTGCACATTGTGTACAGTGGAAGTCTTGTAATAACTATATAAATATGGAAGCTAGTAAGTGTAAAAGGAAAAGAAGAGAACAAAAATTTCAATGCAGAGATTGGCCACGAAACGAATTGAAAAAATTGAAAATTTAAAACAATACTATGTCAAAAATTATATCATTAATAAATATACAGTAGAGTTCATTTTACAAATTACTTATAATTTAAGTAAAAAAAACTCATGTAAGCAATGCAGACAGAAAGTATTATACATAAAGTATAAAATATATATTCACTTCTCACCTCTGCGATCATATTATGTTACTGACAGAGAACTCTGTTCAAATATGAAAGCATAATATTCTCCCTAATTCATAGAAACTCAAACGGTGCACAAAATATCTTCATTTTTGTTCAACATCTATAGTGGGGGAACGTTACGGGCCAGCCTCCCGCTTTCCACCCCCTTTACACTTGCAAAACCTTAGATGGTCAGGAACGGGTACATGACAGCCTTAAACAAAAATTATTGCCAGATTTACTATCTATGGGAACAGTTCTACCATATGTTAAGCGTTGTACACTTACATAACACCCTGTATAATGGAAAACAACATACATATACATACATTTTACATCAATTTCGTGAAATGTCAAAGTTGTCTGCCATGCTAATATTGCCAGATTAACCATTAGAGGCGCTGACTGAATATGCAAACTGCCATTGTTGAAAATTAGAAATAAATAACTGAACAACGAAATAATTGAAAAGTTAGGTTGTCCGAGTTAAAATTTAAAAAAATTATGTTATTTCGTGTGTAACTGGTACAATTTTTCCATAATGAAACGTTTATTCCCTCATTTCATTTCAAACTCATTTTTATTTTAGTTAGTTATTTGTCCATTTGCAGAGTAAACGCAATACCTTGTTTAATGACAAGTTCATTTAAAAACATTGAACGTATCCAGTTTATTAAATTTTTAATTCATAGAGCTGAATACAATCTGATACATTACACAAAATTTGCGTGTGGAGTACATTAACATAGTCCAGTAATATAAATTCTGTTGAAATTAACATGAAATAGGTCGGAATGCGGACAATACAAATAAAATGTCGCCTAATACACTATCAATGTTTGCATTGCAACTACAAGCGGAGTGGTGTTCAGTTAATTGAACACAGAGAACAACTGTGTAAATGGGTAACATCAAAGTTCTGCTGTGTGCGAGTGCGCGTCGAAGTGCTCGTGTATGCTTAACAAAACAGCACAGGTGTTCCACACACGAATTTGGATAATGAAATTTTTCGGAATAATCAGATGTCAAATAAAGTACGCAGCTTCAATTACGTTTTTGATTATAATCATATATCTTTTCTTATAGGATGTTACATTGTTCACTACAGGTTTTTTAATACTATTACTAAATAATATTCTTATACTATACCTAGTTTTTGTTTTACAGAAAATGCATCAGTAAATATCAGCTCTCTCCAGTTATTGGTTCATAAATTTATTTATTTTTTAACTAGAATTTTTCAGTATTCAAATGACACTAAATTAACAACCCTAGTACCATCGCGGGATCACGTAGGTTACACTTGCTGTGTATACAATTGTAAAGTTCGTATTACACTTAAGGAGGACAAATTTTTACCTTCCGTCACCTTTAGGTAAGGAAGATATTGTCTTTGGTCAAAAAATTCGGTGGTGAGTTTTTAATGAATAAGCACGTTTTAGGGTCCCTACAATACGAATTTACTATTTTTAAGATGATGTCTGTATGTATGTATGTATGTATGTATGTATGTGTGTGTGTGTCCGTGTGTGTGTGTGTGTGTGTGTGTGTGTGTGTGTGTGTATGTGTGTCCGTGTGTGACAAATTTTTCTCCGACGATAACTTCAATACTACAATTCTAAAAATTATAATTCTTTCGTATTCCTCTTCTGTACATCCCTATGAAGAGTTGATTAGATTTTGGTTATAATTGATCCACCGGAAGTACCCTTATTTGAAGTTTTAACAGTTTTTCTTAAAAAACCGAAGTTAAATATTATTTTATGACATTTGGTATTATATTTATTAAAGAAAATACTCTTCTCTATATAGTTGATTATACATTTTCCTTCATATTCAATAGATGTAGAGTTAAAGCATTGAAGCTAATAAATCAATAAATAAATAAAGAAATTAATTTTCAAAAATTAGTCAGCTTTGCTATTTATCATGGAAACAGCTGCTCATTCAAAAAATTCTAATTTACAGATGTCTGTTGCAAGTGCAAAACCAAATATGGAAAGTATGGGATCAAAAATAAGTATGTCATAGTGTTCCTCGCAAGTGACATGCAGTGAAAGGCTAAAAAGAAGATGGAATGACTATATCGCAGAAGACTTGAGAAAGGAAGGACTGTGTGAAGAAGATGCGTTGGACAGGAATGAGTGGAAGAGAAGAGGAAACAGCGACCCCTAATAAAATAGGGGAAAGCTGAAGCAGAAAGAAATGTGTCAAGTGCATTTTACGTAGTGTTTGTTTATGTCATAATTTTATTGGATTTATAGAACCTTTTCAAATGAACTTTTGGTATGGAACTTGTAATAAATAGTATGTATTGGTGTTCGATTTTACATGATATTATATAGAAACTGTTCCATGGTACTTTTGGTATGGGATTTGTACAAAATACATCGAATTGACGGAAGGTCATGTGCTGGCCACAACAGATTTTTTTTACAAAACTCATTTCGTATCAATAGGGTAGTTGCGCATTTTCCAATTTATTTTTTTTTCTGAAAGAATCGTTTAAGTTATTCACTTTAAAACATGTTTTACATCTGGCAACTATATATTTTTCAAAATATAATTTAAAAAAAAAATCTTATTTCAAATTTTCCCGTGGTGACGTGTTTTATTAATACCATCACAGTATTTCTTGCCCTAGCGGCACACTCTCGTTAGTACACTCTATACACAATATTACCATTTTTATCTGAAAAGATTTATATGTTTGAGAGAAGCACTATTTCAAAAGAAATTATTCATTTTTACACAAAGTCATTAGTTTTGTTTTAAATTTGCTGATATAGAAAAGAAAAATAAAATATGATTTTAACACGTAAAACATAGGTTATGTTACTAAAACTGACCTGTACATCACTGGAGTGTGTAGCCACCTGGTGGCAAAATTATGAAGTTGTCTATATAAGAATTAAATATCTTGAAAATATCTGGTATTGAAGTAAATAATTATAAAATATACGTATTATTAAATAATACTTTTGTATCTGTTATTTGTAAATATTTGTATGATTCAATTAATAGTGTATTCCGAAATTAAACCACGGTAACCACTGAAAATGGTTACGGTTTAACCGCGATTACAATGTTACCGATACCGCACTGGAAAAACGGACCAGCTAACAGCTAACCTCAACTTGACAAATTTAAAATAGTTGTTGAAACTACTACTACTCATTTGTCCTGCTCCAAAATGTAACCACACCACAACCGCCGATCTAGCGCGGTTAGCGTGGTTACAGAAAAGTTACCAGCTTTCAGCAACCGCGTTCCGAAAATATAACCAGTTACTGAAAAAGTAACCGCGGTTAGCGTGGTTCAATTTCGGAATAAACTATAAATATAATTCAACATCTTAGCTTTGTCGTGGTATTCTAACAAGCTTGTATGAGTCATACATACTACGAACTACATAATTATTAATAGTCTACGTCACAAGAATTTCACCGCGAACTTTATTTGTAGAAATTATGAATGAAAAGTTTTATATTTTCTAAAAAAAATTACATTAATATGTTTAGAATTAGTTTATATATCATAATTAATAGGAAAATATAACATTTATTTTTTTCGCAACTACCCTATTACCTATGTAAAAAGTAACATTTCATAACGTCAAATGGTTAGGTAAAATTAAACTTTTTAAAACGGAATTAGGTGAATAAATTTACTCGCCAGCCTGTTATTTTACTTGTTACATCAAACGACCAGTAACGACTTAAGCCTGTTCTACAATTGAGTCGTTTGTCGGTTATCGCTTGTCGTAAGTCGTTTGACGTTAGCAGCACTCGACATTGCTTTCTACAATAGTCGCAAGAGTCAGAAGCTGTCGTAGCGAACTGTCACTTTTAAGTGAGGCTATGGATACTATATCTCTTCAAACTTACTTTAATTTAATTGCAATATGGCTTCAAATAATAAAACTACGACGGATGATGCAAAAGAGAAGACAAAAAAATACAAGACGGTGCTGGGTAAAACCTCATATTATCGTTGATGTTAGGCAAAATTTTGGTGCGCACAGAAAATTATTTTCATATTTCAAGTCGTGATCACAAAGAATTTTTTAAATTTACGGGAATGTCTGTACAACAATTTGATCACTTGCATGATATTCTGAAACCACGATTACAAAAAAAAAGCCGTAGAAAACCTTTGCCAAGTGAAATTGAGCTTGCTAAACACTAAGGTTAGGATTTGAAACAAATTACGATTATTATTTGTCCCCAAATATCTTTTTACCTCCCGCTACCTTAGGTAAGGGAGGTATAGGGATCGTGCTAAAAATCGGATATAGAGATTTTAGTGAATAAGCACGTTTTGATGTCCCCAGATTTTAACATTTTTACAATGATGTCTGTAGGTATGTATGTGTGTGCGTGTGTGTGTGTGTGTGTGTGTGTGTGTGTGTGGATCTTGTGGACACGATTACTCAAATACTATCAATCAGAAAAATTTGAAATTTTGTATATCCATTCTATACTAATCTGGGAAGAGCTCATTAGTTTTTAGTGTATATCGGATAACCGGAAGTATCATTTATACAAGCTTTTAACAGTTTTTCTTGTAAAAAATTCATTGAATATAATTTTTTAGCAACTTTTACCAATACAAATTGAATATAATGGCAAAATCTTCAATTCTACAATAATAGCATTTAGTAAATAACTTGAAATAACTTTATATTATATTATAAAATAATTTATTTTTGTACATCACTTCGCCTCTGCGTCAAACAAAAATAATACTTTAATAACATATTTGACATATTTAAAAAATGTCACTGTCACGAAGCAATTTTCATTAAAATTAATATTGAAACCGCCTTAAGAAGAATTTAGTAGTTTAATTATGATTCTAATAAAATTAAGGTTTGTAAAAATCATATATTTTCCATCATACATAAATATTAGATATACAGGATAATTCGATTTAAGTTTGATGTTTGCAGCATTATATATCAAACAGCTCTCAATAAGAACGTGATTTCAATGTGTCAAATAATAGTTTGCAACTACACATTTACAAAATGGATAATGTACGGCGAAGAATTTACACAGATTGCGTTTTAGAGCATAAGGAAGTTGGTGATGATTTTGACAATAATGTGTGTATGACGATTTTTCCTTAAAATATATTAATGATCCAAAACTTCGCTGTTTGGTATTTAATACTCTTATATAATTTGAAACAACATATTAGATTTTGACTATATATGATAAACCGGATGTAGTACTTAATTTGGAGCTCTAACAGATTTTTCAGGAAAAACAATAAAATATAATCCAAAATTTCGTATTACAAACTTTTCTATTTATTGGAACAACAAAGTAGATTTTGTATACAAATGATCAATCGGAAGTGAAACTTTACTTAAAGCTCATTGCTATTTTAAACATGGAATTGGCGGGAGGTCATGTGCTGGCCACATCAGATTTTTTCTTTTTAAATCATTGTATAATTTATTTATTTTGTCATACAGACTACTGTTTTCTTGTACATAATATATTATTATTTCATCTAACGTCATTTCGTTTATTTTCAATTTTCTGTTGACGTGACCTTCAATGTCGTTGTCGGAGAAAGATGGGAAATGACCAACCTGCGCAGTGCGCACGCGTATGACATCCGACACCGACAAACGACTTATTGTAGAACAGGCCTTAACGGACAGAAACGTCAAACAATGTTATTATATTTTGAAAGTAGGCGGCAAAATGGACATTGATATAGAATATATTATTATAGAAGATGACAGTGTGATTTTAGATTATGTATTTTTAATGTGATCATATACTATAAGGGAAAGAGTTGATTATTTAGAAAAATTACATTCTGATAAATTAATAGTATCTCCATTCTCCATCTCCATCATTACGCACAGGTAATCCCTCAACCGAAACGCTCAATATTTTGTTTCATATTCCGTCCGTCAAATTAATTTCAGTTTTTGGTCCACTCCCTGTCATATACATTTGTTTCTTATTTTGAGCTAATTTCTTTTTTAAATCCTATTTAATACCCTCATATTTTATTTTCAATGTTTTTATATTCTTTGCAACTAATCCGCTTTTTGAATTAAATAAATTTTCAATTTTAGGCCATATTTTTACCCCTCGCTAAGAGAGGTATTGGATTCATACTAAAATTCGCATATCTAGATTTTACCGAATAAGCACATCGGTACCTGTATATTTCATACAAAATAATACAATATAATATTTGTTCATATAGATCCCAGGAGGATATTCTGTAGTTACATGTGTAACTTTATATGCCGTCAATGAAACACAAAGAATCAAATAAAACAAATGCTTTAGATCGGCAGCCTTTTCATTTTAATAACCATAGCGGAAAAAGAACGCCGCTTCCAGCAGAAATGTAAATCAGCACATAAAAGTTATATGGCAGCAAGAATACAATTCATAAAACAATAAGTTAGAGGGGAACAAGAATATAATAAAAATATGTTTTACAACTCATTTCAAAGAAAATGAATGTTATAGTAACATTCTGGGACGTCAGGCTTAACAAATGTCAAAGGCAAAGGGCGCTCGGGTTCGCGCGTCGGGCAACCAGAAAAACAAGCACAAAAACATTTTTTAGCGAAGAGAGTGCGTTCAGACGCCATCTTCCATGTAATTTGTCATTTATATTATTAGCCATTTAGTAATGGGCATGTTGTACAGCGAACGCTTTGCTGTCCTTCTTGTCTTCCTGGGCTGGGCGTTGGAACAACCTGGTTTAATATCGAGAGTAAACCCTCGGGAACAACTCACTTCTACAAGCAAAACAACCCCTCAAAGCCAAACAAACTCTGGATCGTCTTTCATCGTTTCTTTTAGCAATATCAAAAAAACGTAAACTACAAAAGAAATTGTAATTGTTCAGAACAAAGAATCTGATATGGCTTCGACATTACCTCCTGTCAATGCCATTTGCTTTATATAAATACTGCCGATAACTTTTCATGAAAAGACGTGTTCCTTATACCTGTATTTCTCAAATATGATATGCAAGCCATATTTTAGCTTTAACTGTCTCATTTCTCAATTTTTACCTCTCGTGGAATCATGCCAAAAATTGCATATTCAGATTTTAGTGAATAAGCACGTTTTAAGGTCTACGATTTTACTATTTTTACAATATTTACGTATTATACATATATAATATATGTGTATGTATGTATGTATGTATGTATGTATGTGTGTGTGTGTGTGTGTGTATGTGTGTGTGTGTTATAATTTTACTGTTTACTGGAAGTATAGAATCTTTTGCAAGAAACTTTCTGTATGGAATTTGTACAAAATACATAGAACAGACGGGAGGTGATGTTCTGACCACATCAGACTTTTTTCTGGCATATTGGTGGTACAGTGCGAAATAGTTATTTATGCAACAAGTGTTTAAAGGCTCAATGTTAAGTATGCGTTGAAAGTTTACGGTGCAAGTCGGGCAGTTTCATTTAATATAAAGTAATATTAATATTAAATTTAATATAAAATAAGTTACATTACTTACATAGTTTGTTGCATCATAAATTGATAGTATATTATTCAATGAGCATGTAATGTATCATTCGAATGATTAATAGCCATTACATGCGAATATAATGTACTTTATCCACAACTGCCAAATAATAATGATAATAATAATAATAATAATAATAATAAAAATAATAATAATAATAACACTAATAATAATAATAATAATAATAATAATCAATGACATTTGTACTGAAAAATAATTAGAATTTATTCACTGACAACTGTAAAAAATTTTGGTTTACAAACATAGATAAATCTAATTATCGTTGTAACAAAATTATGAAGTGATTTGACATTTAACAGAGAATCTTAAAACCGATTATTCAGCTATAGTTTAAATTTCAAAAGAAAATAATAGTACGATAAATAACGAAACTAATGGAACGTTGACTTCTTATGTGGAAAAAATACTTATTACTGTAATTTTCATAGTACTCTTTGAAAGGTAAGATTTGAATTTGACATAACGATTGAATAATATTATTCCATCGAACGGACAATATTATTCAATTAGTAACAGTAACGAAGGTCATTAATTGATAAAAAGCAATTGAATTATGGGTATATCATTTGGCAGTTATGGATAAAACATTTTCACTACTAGCCTATAAACATATCATTATTGACTCATTCTTGTTCCGTGAAATTGTTTTTCTATATATAGAGATAAATTATTGACCAAGGTCAATGTTATCGTTTTCATTCCATTATTTTTGACACCAGATGTCATATTGCTAAAAGTCAGTTGACAATATAATGGAATAAATTTCGAAACTAATTCTTATAATTAGGAAAAAAATAATATATATTTGTACACCACGGTTATGAAGAGCATTATTGACCTCGCGAAATTATAATCTCTCGGTTCCCTCGGAATTATAATCTTTCGCTCGGTCAATAATGATACTCTTCATAACCTTGATCTATAATATACTAGGTATTAATTTACTGAAATGAAAAGAAATAGTCAAAGTACTACCAGAACCGTACTTAGTCTAACAGTTTGATTTGTGAACATCGTTAACAACTTATTTTCAATTCGAAATTAGTTCGTATCATGCTGCGAAGATAACTGTAAAATAACTGGATTGCACCGAACTTATAATATTTACTGCCTGGGAAAATAATTTTAATCTGCAAGAGTTTCGAAAAACAAAAGTACTTTTTCGAGACAATATTACAACTTTTCCTCAAAAAACTTCCAATGAAAATGATTTAAAGTTTCATTTATACTTACTGGAATCCCACAAAGTTCAAGTAAACTTTTATCTTTCGTGAATTAAAGAGCAAGATTTCTTTCTCCATTTTCTCGCTAACATTATTGACACAGTCGGATGGATGAATGAACTGAAATAAATTCCCCAAGAATTATGTATTGATTTCCAAGTTTCAGACACCATCCGCTTCATTTTTGGCTATATAAACTTCCATTCGGCACAAAACAGAGTGAAATACGAGTATATATGAAAAAATACTAGAAAAAGAAGAAAAATGAGTGACAGATTCAACCACTTAATAAGTGGATTGATGTGATTGGTATTATGTGTAGTAGAAGAGCGAATTTACTTGTCCGAAGAATCAAAGACTGAAAGAAATTGGTACGAGGGATTTTGACAGAATAAATGGATATCTACCCGCATATAAAAGTAAATAATTTTTCATCTAGTTTTCGTCATATAAAATATGGAGTACCACAGAGCTCCGTCCTCGGTCAGATTTATTTATTTTTCTACAGTCACTATAGAAAGTAGCCATTTGCGCTTTCTTTTGTCAACGCAAAATGTCACTTTGCCGCTCATGCGCGACAAAGTAGAAAAAACGCTCGCTGTCCAAATTTCTAAGTATACAATGTTGAGAAATGTCACTTGTCTACATTCTTAATGAAAATGTTTAGTTGCCACACTGCTGTGAAAATGAAATAGGGCATTCATTTACAAAAACGAAAGTATAAAATATGCATAGATTAGATTGAATAAAAACTCAAGAAGAATCGAAAATAACGATAAAATAAAATTAAATATAAAATAAATTGTGTGAACAGTTATGTAATAGTAATAGGAATGATTGTACACAGGTGGCGGTAGGATAGTTGCGAGTCGTACTGACATCTGATCTCTAGTTAACTATTTATTTTGATTACAATGAAGTTATTAGTTATTTCTTAATTAAATAATTGCGAGAAGTCAGTCAATGCACATACATGTCTATATAATCACAAATTCCTTGAAATATTTGTTAATTTTTTCAGTGTGACAGGCGTGACAACTAACCACACATTTTGCTACAAAAACTCATCAAATCATCACAAATCCTTGCTTCCACGCTCTAATTTTGGTTTTTTTATGGAATAGATGGCTAATGTAACGATATAATCATTTAAAAGCCTTTTTAAGTTTAAATCGTATCTTTTGTATTAGCCAATCGTTATTTATTGAGCAGTACTGTAAGTATAAAGTGTACATTTTATTATTTTTTGTTATGGTGGAGGACCCCATTGTGGAGATTGTAAAAAAAATCTTGTGTGTGTTTCGAGCGCAAATGGACATTGTCGATTTCGAGAGAATGCCGCGCGTCGAAGGAGCGCGGCAACAACCTCTCAATCGACAATGTCGCATTTTGCGCTCTTACTACACAAATAGCTATTGTGTGTAGTAAACTGGAATTAGATTTTTTTCTGAATACACCGCACATATGTAAGTCAAATAAATGAAAATAGACTGAAAAAATATTTAGGACAAAATTGTAGTAGATAGTGTAAGTATTTTATAAATGTTTTACTTTCGAAAATCTATGGAGTGGTTATCAAAAAATCATGATTTGAAATTTTTGATCGATCGCCATTTTGTCATTTGAAAAAATAAAAAATAATTGTAAATGCCAAATGTTTTAGAGAGCCTGAAGTTAAATTTGAAAGATTTTTTTTTCAGTAGTCCTCAAAATAAGGGAGTTATAACGATTTTTCGAAAAACAAAAGAACTCCAAATTGGAACTAAGAAGAGTTGTTTGTTTTAATGAGTTCTAACTACCATTTTCGGTTGTAACGACTTAGTATTAACAGCTTGTATATATAGTTCGTATATATTTTTTATTGTTTATTTATTTAGTGACTTCGTCTATCTAGTTAACGAGGGCAATCCGAATAGGCTCATAAACCAATTTTTTAAAAATATTTTTAAATGAAAGTTCGTTTAATTTTGAAGCAATTCGTGGTATCAAAAAGTCGTAATTGTTTTTTGTATAGCTGCATTTGATTTTTAAAGAAACCTCTAGCTATCTTTCTTACACCAGTTTCTGTAGTAGGCTGCGCGAGAAAGGTACCAATAGTTTGACGTCATCTGTACCGCGGGAAACAAATTCAAATATCTAGCAAAGCAATTATTAAAAAAAAAATTATCTTAATCGTTATTTACTGAGTAGTACTTTAAGGATAAAGTGTACATTTTATTATTTTTTGTTATGGTTTATGGACCTATTCATAGAAAATACAATGTAATTATCAGTGTACTCACCGTTTAAATTTTACATCGTGATATGAAGATTTCACATTTTGTGAATTTTTTTTATAAAAATAAATAAACTATCATTGCTACACTCGCATCCAATAAGATAAATATTTAAATCCCTTGAAAGTATATGAAAAATATTAAAAAATGAATTAACGTTATTCATACGCACGTATACGGAGTTAGTTCCTCTTTTTATATGAGTTGTTCGCTCGGTATGATGTATTAATTAAGAGAACATGAAATGGAATGCATTACATTCGCTCGCGTGGTTTGTTAAAGTTGTAAATAGTTTTATTGGGCGAATTTTAAAATTAGTGGCAGAGCGGATAGAGTAGAGCAGTCATAAGCAAGGATCATAATTCACTTTATTTAGCGTAGTTGGAGAATGTACGCTCCCACGAGTGATATTCGTTTTTCATGGTTACTCGAATCCCATCACGAACACGCAGGCATGGAAAAGCTCTTTAGGTTTTAAACCAGCTTTGAATACTTGCCGATCATGCACATAGCTTTGTTCTAAAACGCTAAAGCCACTCTGCTCTTCTCAAGAGTAATGTGTGTTTCCAACTACAAAGTTTCTCTTTTATGCACTTTCCTCATAAATCTATATCCATTCACAAATTATTAGTAATAAATACAAATTGGGGTATATGTGCAGGTGACCCAGATATCTTACTTTGTATAGAAATATAGAGCTACAATACCCACGTACGCGATTTAATAATGATATGTATTAAGTATGACAGCTGACAGCGCCGTGAGTAGTTTGAGAACAACAAAGTTATTGCCTATATAGCTAGGAAAATGTATAGATAAGTACAAAAATCCAAATGATTTTTAGATTTATGTACCAGAAAATTAAAATATATAAAAATAAATAAATACAGGTTGTCTCAATAAGCTTGCTCACTATTGGTAACTTTTTTATTTGAAGAGGTACGAGGTTGGTTAAATGAGCAAAATTGTGCCATTTTATATTAGAAAATTGGTCATGTAGACAAAATAAAATTTATGTCAGCGGTTCTCAAAGTTTGGGACAATATATATATTTTTTAAATGGAACCATATATTTTTTATTATCTTATTGGAAAGAGTATTTTTTTCTCTTTCCAATAAGGTAATGTTGTTTATGTACAATTTTTTCAAATAAACGAGTTATTTAGGGTTAAAAATTTAAATTTTGTAAACTATTTTATTAGTTTTTTAGTCAAGTAAGCCATGGAAACAATTGATTCTTTGTTTGTTTGACGTTTAATAATTTCTCCCGTAAAGTTCTCTGTGTTTAATAATGTTTAATAACTTTACAAATAAAGAAAAGTTAGATATGATCTTGCTATATGGAAAGATATCTAGACACCAGTTACGTAGAACGGTCGGCTCTCTTTCCAAAAGAGTTTAAATGTGCGAAAGAAATAATGGCTTTCAATTTGAATATTTTCTTTGTTTTGTTATTACTGTTAAATAAATTAATAAAATAATAATTTTATAAAAGACAATTGTTTCCACAGTTTACTTGACCTAAACTAATAAAAAATAATTTTTATCTTTAAACGTAAATAACTCGTTTATTTGAAAAAATTGTACATAAACAACATTACCTTATTGGAAAGAGAAAAAAATACTCTTTCCAATAAGATAATAAAAAATATGTAGTTCCATTTAAAAAATATATATTCTGTCCCAAATTTTGGGAACCGCTGACACAATTTTTATTTTGTCTACATAACCAATTTTCTAATATAAAATGGCACAATTTTGCTAATTTAACCAACCTCGTATCTCTTCAAATAAAAAAGTTACCAATAGTGAGCAAGCTTATTGAGACACCCTGTATATCATCATGGCATAATAATCATTACTGGGTGCGCCAGTATCTAAAATACGTGCAGACATCGGTAATGATTAAAAAATCAAAAATCTGTTGTGGCCAGCACAAGACCTCTCGCCATTTGCATATTAGGCTATATATAAGTATTGTACTATAAAAGTCAATATGTATACCTCATATTCAGATAAAAACTTCAAAATTTTCAAAAATCCAATTTTCATGTATCTAGATACTTCTCAGTGAGCTGATTCCAAACTGCAGGTCGATATCTCTTTTCGTTCTCGAGATATTTAGATTCAAAGTTTTGCACAAAACTGCCCATTTTTGGGCAATAACACAAAAATGGGCTGAGATATGAATTTGGAGATATCATCATTCTACGGGAAAAATTACATAAGTATACCAATTTTCATAATTTTTGAACACCGCATACAGTCTTTGAAGCAAAATAACTGAAAATGGCCAAAAATCGTAAAATCTAAGGTGTGCCCCTTGCGATTTTCTCAGATATTGACCGTTTTCAAGGGTTTTCAAACTTTTATTCATAAAAAATGAACCGGTTACTCAAAAATTATGAAAATTGGTATACTTATATACCAATATATATTGATCCGTAGAATCGAATGGTGGTGTCGCCAAATTCGTATCTAAGCCCATTTATTTTTTATGCAAAAATTTTGAATCTAAATATCTCGAGAACGAAAAGAGATATGAGATATCGATCTGCGGTTTCAAAATTTAAAATCAGCGTATTGAGAATTATCTAGATGTATGTAAATTAGATTTTTGAAAATTTTAAAGATTTTATCTGAATATGGGGTATATTGACTTTTGGGGCAATAATTCAAAACTAGGTAGATATTTAGCCCAGAAATGGGTAATTTTGAGAAAATCTTTGAGGTTGAATATCTTCAAAACTAAAAGAATTATCGACCTTCGTTTTCATGATTTGGAATCAGTACATTGAGAAGAACGAGATACATGAAAATTGGCTTTATGAATATTATCAACTTTTTAACCATATGTACCTAGGTATTTATGAGTTTTTGAGACAAAACTTAAAAATGAGAACAGTTATGAAATTGGTGGTAATATTAGTCAATTTTAAAATAATACTAAGATATGTAACTATACCAATTTTTATGTGTATGAAACAAAAAGTTTTACAACGGTCTAGTATTCACATTTTCTACAATTTTGCACAAATACCGAACTTTTCTAGTACTACACTGCGCCTCATGCCTCATCCCGACTTTAATTTTACAAAACAATCTTGGGTTTGGGACTACCCATTTTAATTCTGGTGCTCCTGTGTATGCCTCAACAGAAAGAGTCATACAGAATATTTTCAGAATGAAATACCATGTTATATTATAGTAGGCTCGGTCTAAAATTAAAGGCGGATTTATGCAGCCATTTTCATTTACATTTACTTTTTAATTTAATTTTCATTTATAATTTTTAAATGCACCTAATCAGACAAAATTATACGACAGAAATAAATGAAAATGAACGCATGCGCACATATAAAAATACGCTAACAGATGATGAACGTCATAACCCCACTTTCATTGGAATAAAGTTTATTAATAAAAATGTTCAACAATAATGACAGCGAAGTTATGAGTTTAGTTTTAAGCGTGTTAATTGCAATAAAATACCTTAAAAAGAAACGATAACGGAGATACATAATGATAACCAGCTGATTAACTTAAATTTTCATCTCTGCCGGCCGTACACGCATGCGCCATTTATAATTTTCATTTATTAGATAAAAGTTGGCCATCTTTTAAAATAAATGAGAATGATAGATAAATGCAAACGTAAATGAAAATGGTGTATGCATGGCTACGTTGGTTTACATACATTTATCTTTTAAATGAAAATTAAATTAAATTAAATGTAAATGAAAATGGCTGCATAAATCCGCCTTAAGAGAACAGCCCAGTGTTTTTTTGCCTTTCGCTCAAAGAGGTATTGGATTATAGTGCAATTCAATACTTATATAACATAAAATAGAAATGGCGAGAGGTATTGTGTTGGCTACAACAGATTTTACGAGTAGTGACAATAATAATATCACAATAGTATTATTATGCTATAATGAATAACCTTGAATTCTTGAAGTAAAATAACATATTTTTACTTTCTTGTACGAAGTAAAGGAAGTATTGTAATCGCGAAAAATTTCGGTTTCCAGATTTCAACGGAAATATCCATTTGACCATCCCTGAGTCCATTTTGACTAATTTCGTCGTGACGTCTGTACGTATGTACGTATCTCGCATAACTGAAAAACGGGAAGCCGTAGAAAGTTAAAATTTTGTATTCAGAACTGTTATAACATCTAGTTGTGCACCTCCCTTTTTGATCTTTACATAACTTTCGGCAATGGTACTTGAAGCCTATAATAGATTTTAATGAAAAATTATATCAAAATATAATCCGAAACTTTTCAAATTTTGTATACGTGTGTCCCATTTAGAGGTGCCACCATTGGGATCTCGAGAACTATAAGAGATACGATGTCGGTTAAATGGAACTTTTTGTGCGCCTTTGGGAGGCCATCTCAGATGTGCTTTTGTTTTTCCAAAAATTCTCATAGGGCACTAGATAATGACGAAAAACTGAATATTGTTGATTTTTTCTTTTTCAAATAACGTCTAAAGTATTAGTAATTAAGAAAAACGTTTCAAATATAAAAGATATATATTTTTATTAGCTAACCAGTGGCGTATGAATAAATTTTTATATCCTTAAATTTTCAAGATATAACACAAACTTATATTTTTTTAAATAGAACCCATATCTGATTTTAGTCTCAAAAAAATCATTATTTTTTTCTCTTTTTAACGATGTAAGGGTTAATATGTTTTATATTTGTTTTACCTTCAAATTTATTATTTTTTCCTTATTTTGTATTAAATTTATAATTATTTTGAAAATATTGGTAGATTTCTATTTAGAAATACTCCTTGTATTTAAATAATTTATTTCGTTAGAAAATTTTGCTCAAAACTCGTATCAAACTAATTTTTATAATATTTTGTATCTGGTCGCCCTTGGCACATTAATGTAATTTGTAATTATGAGTCTAGAATGAAAATATTAAGTAATAAAGGCATAAAACAAATTATTTCGATCAAATACAATATAATTAATAAAAATAATAATGTTTTTTTGGGAAATAATCAGAAAGTTCAGGAAAATAAAGAGAAAAATTAAATTTTAGGAGCAAAACAAATATAAAATATAATAACCCTTACATCATTGAAAAGAGAAAAAAATAATAATTTTTTTGAGACTAAAATCAGATATAAGTTCCATTTAAAAAAATATAAGTTTGTGTTATATCTCGAAAATTTACGGATATAAAAATTTATTTCGTACACCACTGGTTAGTTAATAAAAATATCTATCTTTTATATTTGAAACGTTTTTCTTAATTACTAATAGTTTAGACGTTATTTGAAAAAGAAAAAATCAACAATATTCAGTTTTTCGTCATTATCTAGTGCCCTATGAAAAACAAAAGCACATCTGAGATGGCCTCCCAAAGGCGCACAAAAAGTTCCATTTAACCGACATCGTATCTCTTATAGTTCTCGAGATCCTAATGGTGGCACCTCTAAATGGGACATACTGTATAACACTTTTTTATCAATGAGAATAACATAATAGATTTTAGTTAAAATGGTCTACCCGGAAATGGTATTTTACTTGAAGCCTATAATAGATTTTAATGAAAAACTACATTAAAATATAATCCAAAACTTTTAAAATTTGGTATATAAGACTTTTATATCAATAGGAATAACTAATAGATTTTGGTTAAAATAGTCTAACCGGAAGTGACACTTTACTTGAAGTTGTTATCAGTTTTTCTGGAAGAAATTGTGTTATTTTGATTTTAGAAATAAATGCTTCAAATAAAAGTTTTAGAGAATTGAATGCTGCGTCTATCGTATAGATTAAATTAGCTCTTTGTATAAGCGAGATATGTAAATTTAAAAATTATGTACTTTTTAGTTTGTGTAATTAAGTTCGCTATGGATTAGAATAAAAAAGAACAAAAAAATAAATAATTTAATGTCAATGTCAAATTATGTCAAATACATGCAATTTTATGAATATTTATAGTTGAACAGGCGTACAAGGAAGTCATGTGGTGTCCACATCAGACTTTTATTTATTAAGATGTGAAGCATGTATTTATTAAATCATTTTGATCCATTTTAACTCCATCCATTTTCATTAAAATATTAAGGAAACTGTGCATTTGATTGAATTATAAGATTTTTCGGGTCGGTCCGAAAAGCTCGATTTTTTGGGTCGGGCCAAAATCAAAAGTCTGACTCGCCTCAACTTTTATAAATGATTGGCCTGATTCGGCCCGATAAAATATAATTTCGACCTGGCTCGATGGTCGACTCGAAATCGAGGAGGGCTTTGGGCCGGGCCGGGCCAAAGCTCGGGATCGAGTGCATCCCTAAACGATTTATTCCTCGAATAGTTGTTAACTGACGTTGGTGAAACAAAAAAGTTCTTTTATTCGACGAATAGTTTACCTGATGAATAAAATGTTTATTCGTCATTGGTGAAACCGGGCATTAGTGTGATCAAAAGTTTGTTAATTAATTTCTTTAATTATTTCAGCTCTTACATGGTGAAACTTATTATTCATTATTATATATTGAAATACTTGGTTTTTAGTTTCACAAAATTTATTTACTGATAACTAGTTTCGCTACTACAATAGCATCTTCAGATCCAATGTATATAAACTTAAAAATTGTATAAATATGTATATATATAATGACAAATATAAATATATATCATTAAATGTTTTTACGGTGTTTACAAACTTGATTTTTTGTATAGATATTTTGTAGTAACTTAGTAACAAAAAAATTAGAAAAATTATTTTAACATAAATTTTATAATGTTTCTAGAAACTTCATTAAGGGTGAATGATTAAAGTATGTCTGATATTTTAACAAAATCAGGAGTATATAAATTAAATTGTGAAAATTGTGATCCTGTGTACATAGGCCAATCAGGAAGAAATTACAATATAAGGGTGAATGAACATAAAAAATCATATAAAATAAAAAAACAGACTTAACATTTGCAAATCATTTATTAGAAGAAAATCATACAAGTAATTTTAACCAAAAATTTTACATTTAAAAACCAAAGGACCAAGATTAGATTTTCTAGAAGCCGTCGAAATTGAAAAAGCCATAAAAAATAAAGAAAATATAATAAATGAACAGACAAACTTTAATCATTCACCCTTAATGAAGTTTCTAGAAACATTATAAAATTTATGTTAAATAATTTATTTCAAATTTTTTTGTTACTAAGTTACTACAAAATATCTATACAAAAAATCAAATTTGTAAACACCGTAAAAACATTTACTGACATATATTTATATTTGTCATTATATATATATATATATATATATATATATATATATATATATATATATATATATATATATATACAGGGTGTCTCAATAAGCTTGCTCACTATTGGTAACTTTTTTATTTGAAGAGGTACGAGGTTGGTTAAATGAGCAAAATTGTGCCATTTTATATTAGAAAATTGGCCATGTAGACAAAATGTCAGCGGTTCTCAAAATTTGGGACAATATATATATTTTTTAAATGGAACCATATATTTTTTATTATCTTATTGGGAAGAGTATTTTTTTCTCTTTCCAATAAGGTAATGTTGTTTATGTACAATTTTTTCAAATAAACGAGTTATTTACGGTTAAAAATTTAAATTTTGTAAACTATTTTATTAGTTTTTTAGTCAAGTTAGCCATGGAAACAATTGATTCTTTGTTTGTTTGACGTTTAATCATTTCTCCCGTAAAGTTCTCTGGGTTTAATAATGTTTAATAACTTTACAAATGAAGAAAAGTTAAATATGATCGTGCTATGTGGAAAGTTATATCTAGACACCAGTTACGTGGAACGGTCGGCTCTCTTTCCAAAAGAGTTTAAATGTGCGAAAGAAATAATGGCTTTCAATTTAAATATTTTCTTTGTTTTGTTACTACTGTAAAATAAATTAATAAAATAATAATTTTATAAAAGACAATTGTTTCCATAGTTTACTTGACCTAAACTAATAAAATATAATTTTTATTTTTAAACGTAAATAACTCGTTTATTTGAAAAAATTGTACATAAACAACATTACCTTGTTGGAAAGAGAAAAAAATACTCTTTCCAATAAGATAATAAAAAATATATAGTTCCATTTAAAAAATATATATTCTGTCCCAAATTTTGGGAACCGCTGACACAATTTTTATTTTGTATACATGACCAATTTTCTAATATAAAATGGCACAATTTTGCTAATTTAGCCAACCTCGTATCTCTTCAAATAAAAATGTTACCAATAGTGAGCAAGCTTATTGAGACACCCTGTATATATATATATATATATATATATATATATATATATATATATATATATATATATATACATATTTATACAATTTTTAAGTTTATATACATTGGATCTGAAGATGCTATTGTAGTAGCGAAACTAGTTATCAGTAAATAAATTTTGTGAAACTAAAAACCAAGTATTTCAATATATAATAATTTATTAATTAATAATTCTACAGCATCATAGCTTAAATTTTCAAAAAATAATTTTATTTGAAATCGTCACTAAAGTGCACAAAAATGTTATTCAAGTTCAGAAATCGGCACTAAAGTAATCCACTATACGACGATTTCAAGCAAATGCAGTGTTGCCAAACTTATAATAATTGTTGTACATATAGGATAATTTGGATAGGTGCACTATATACAATAGTAAATTTGTAAGTGAAGTAAGTGTAAGAGGAACGAATAAATAATTCCGATGAAGAAGATTGAAATAAAACATGATTTTGAGTGTTCTTTACGATATATATTCAATATTTGGAGGTTAATAACATTGTTAGACTGACAGTTACAAAACCATAACCAATAAAAATGAAATATTCCTTTCATTTTCACAAATTTTCGATTTCAAATAAAATTTAATTTGCAACTCGGCACTGAAGTCCCGTTTATTTATATGGTTTATTTTCCAGCCTTACGGACTCAGCAACTAAATTCCATATTTGTGATACAAAGTAGAACTTCAGAACTTGACACATAAATAACTATTCATTGCAAAAAAATGACTTTTATTATCGATCTATTATATTCTGCATGCCCATAATTATTTCTTATCTTTTTTAAGTCACATATTTTATGATACTACTTAGTTGACCTTTAATTTTAATAATATATAGCGTTCTTTATTATTATTTAAAACTTAAACATCATTCGAATATTGAAAATAAACATTGCGAATTCTAATAAAATTAGTAAATTTTTAAAATTTTAAACATTAACCTTTTATTACTTGGTGACATATGATCTCACCATGTTATTATCAACATTGCAAAATATATTTCCACTGCTGGTAGCTTTAACAATGTTTCTGACTGGAATTATTACGAATATTATACAATGTTTTCTGTATTTCGCATTGAGGCCTTGGAGCAAATACTTATTTCGTAAAATAAACTATTATTTGTGCTACACTTTTTACTCTCGTAAGTAGAAATGTTATTTATAGGCAAATAAATACAGCGTGTTCAAAAAAAAACCCCAATTCGGAGTAGGTTATGAACAGATAAACGTATGTCTGATGGTTATTCAATTCAAAAGTCAAGTTGTCAAAATTGTCAAAATTGAAATGTAATTTTTAAGAAGAAAAGATAATAAAGATAGGAACAGATATTTTATTTAAAGAAGATGTTGTTTGGATAACATATTTGACAATATGTCATGCAAATCTTGTCTTAAATTGACATTTAATTAAATTTAAGACATACGTTCTTTTGTTCATAGCCTACTCCGAATTGTTTTTTTTCTTTTTGAACAATGTATTATATTCTGTTTCTTACTATTCAACTAGGAGGAGGAAATGTACAGTGTTTGGCATTGTCAATTGGCTATGTATTATTTTAGAGAAAAATACGTCAAGTAACAGTTATTAAAAATAATTGTACGCAACTTTTATCCCGTGGCCGCGTGCCTGAGTGTCTGGTCGCGAATCTGGGGAACCGGATTCTATTCCCGGCCGACACCAAATATTTCGTGCCCGTGAGGTGACGCCTGATAAGCGCCCGCACGGAACAAGTAGGTCATCATCATTACCGATATATCTTTGATAAAGCAGATTGGCACACCCGGAAATGGGTAATTTGCCGTGATATATTATATGTAGGTATATACAGTGTGGAATTAAAGTATGCAATATCCAAAAAAATCCGAACTCAGGCAGATTTTTAAAAAACGCTGAAACACTTCGATTTTAGTTTCTAAAATACACATTAATGTGCGATTCATCTTCCGATTTTCATTTGTTTTTCAGTTATGACGTCATCACAAAAAAATTTAAATGGCAAGTTAGGTTTTAGTAGAGGAATCCGATAGTGATTTTTCTTCCCTCTATAAACATGCAAATAAATCGTACGGGTGCGTAACAAAAATTCTGAGAAAAATCGAGCTGAACATTTAATACGTAATAATGAATAATCAACACACCTTGATAAATTTTTCAAATCTAGCCATCTATTTCATACAAGCAATCTTCAACGCTCTTGTCATAATTATTGTAGTTTACTGTTGTTCTAATAATTCTGCTAAGATTGAGAGAATGCTTGAATGTTGGCTAGATTTAAATTTTTTATCAAAGTATCTTGATTATTCATTATTACGTAATAGATGTTCAACTCGATTTCTCTCAAAATTTTTGTTATACACCTTTATGATTTCTTGCATAATCATAAAGGGAAGAAAAATCACTATCGGATTCCACTCCTAAAAACCTATGTTGTCATTTAAATTGTTTTGTGATGACGTCCTAACTGAAAAACAAATAAAAGTCCGAAGATGAATCGCTCATATTAATGCGTATTTTTAAAAACTAAAATCGACGTGATTCAGCTTTTAAAAAAAAACCGTCTGAGTTCGGATTTTTTACCTCTCGCTAAGAGAGGTATTGGAATCATGCTAAAATCAAATATCCAGATTTTAATGAATAAGCACGTTTCAAGGTCACTAGAATCCGATTTTAACATTTTTACATGTCTGTGCGTGTGTGGATGTGTGTGTGTGTGTGTGTGTGTGTGTGTGTGTGTGTGAGTGTGTTTGTGTATGGCTGGATGTTGGACGGACGATTCCTCAAAAACTATAAGATATAAGACCTGTTTAACTATGAATTCCTCAATCTGACATTCATGGGAAGAGCTGAAATGGTTTTGGTAACAATTGAACAACCGGAAGTAGTAGTTTTTAAAAGAAATTCTTCCAAATATTATTTTTTGAAAATTTTTGATATTACTAATTTTGAAGAACAAAATTCTACACATGATACATTTAAATTTTTTATTATATCTTCTATAAATTTAGAGTTAAAGACGCTATAATATATAGAATATCGGGATATAACAAGTCGAGTAGGCGAAACTACACTAAGGAAACCAGTTGACAAATTCAAATGTTTATAACATAATTTGTAAATGACAGATTTCAGTGTCAAAAATCAACAATTTTAGTCATATTTTTATAGCTTTTTCTGGGAAGTACATTTAATCTTTCTTATTGTTTTATTAATTAAATATTTGAAATTATAGGTAATATGCATACATATATTTATCAGAAATACCGCCAATCTGGTTAATGAATAGGAAGAATATGTTACATTTAGGAACTTTCTCATACAATGAAAAATAGATATAATTAGAATTGTATGTGTGCAGAAGACATGTTAAATACAATAAAATACAATATTTGGGTAAAGTTCTGTATTTTTTTGTTATAAAACGACGGTTCGAAAGGAAAGTGCAATACAATACTTATAAAGCCTAATATGACAATGGCGAGAGGTCTACATTGTTCAATTAACTGTATTAGTTGGACTCATACACAAATAATACTCTTTAGACCGGAAACTTATGTATACTTACACTGAACATTACACCTGGTGGTTGGAATAGAACTAAAATGTAAATTAGGCAACCTGCTTTTGAATATTATACAAAATATTGTAGTTTTGTTTGTTGATATAAATTTATTTTACTATTAAAATGCATGTCCACAAATTTAATGTTTAATTATCCTTTTTCATTTATACATAATAAAATTTTAATTTCAAAATAGATTTTTGTCTTCTTCATTGAAATTATTGTATCGGTTTAACAAAACACGAATTGAATTACTTATCTGAACTTATTAAAATTAAACAATGATCCATTAAAAACTTGCCTAATAGACACACAGATGTTACAATGAATAATCAAAGTAAATTATACAGAACCGTGATAGAATCGAAAACACATTTCAAAATATGTCAAATTCGTAAATTTACGTCAAATTCAAATGTTTCCCACGCATCCTTATTTCCCGCCTCAGAAAAAATACGTGAACCAATAGTTGCTTAGTAATAAAAAATGCAAGTTCTTAATGCGACGTTCGCGACATCTATTGACTGGAATTGAGTACTATACCCAAATCATTCAAGCAGCCAATGCACGTCAGTAATAAAAAATGAATAAAAGTAACTAGATGTATGACGTCATGTAGAGGTTTTAGAATCTTTATGAAAAGAGTTATACAGATTGCAATCTGTATTATCGACATGGTCATGAACTGTCACATCTACAAATTAAATACTATATTTTCGTCACTGTCCATTTCTATTTAAATTATTTTATAATACTAACCTTATTTATACCTATGTAAGCCATATAAAGACAATAAATAAAAGTGAGCCGAATTTTAAAGAAATATACCGAATTCTTCTGATCGATTAGAAGTGATATCTTTGGCAGATTCACAGATTGCGTTAACGGTCACGTTGCGTCGTTGCGTTGCGTTTAACATTACTTTGTTATAAATAGGACTTTACAAGTCACAAAAATGTTTCAAACACGATACAAATAATACCTTTGACAGTATGAACATACAAATTATCAATGTTGCCAATTATAGCAACAATTAAACGAATAATATGACGTTGATGTACATTATTTATATATTATTCATGTCATATACGATAAGTAATGAACTCATCTTAAAAATAATTATATAAGGATATACACTTTTTGACGGTTAAAAATGATTGAAATTTTATTTAATTTTTCACTATTAGTGATTTTAATGCATTAAGGTTTTTCCACTAAGTGATGACGTGCATTGGCTGCTTGAATCAGGTTGAATGATTTGGGTATAGTGGCAAAGGCCCGGCATTCGCAATTTAAGTTTCCAAAGGTTGGTTGGACTTATTTTTCAATGACACTCATTTTTAGTCAAGACAATGTGACAGAAATATTCAAAAATAACAAAATAATGACAGATGTCAAATGACTGTCGTAAATATATCCAGAATCAAGCTGTCGTCTACGAACATATACTCTTCTGATTGGTTGGCATAAGGCATTATGACTTGAAAATTAGAAATTTGTCATATTCTAGGGTAACAGCATAATGCTAAGGTTAAGGTTACATGTACCGCAGCACGAATTTGTCTATACTTGAATTATTAATGCAAAGTCATAATGCTAATGCTAAGGTAAATTCTTAAGTGTACAGCTTACATAAACCAGCCATTAATCCTACTTTAAATTAAAGTTATATATTTATAAATATATAACTTTAATTTAAAGTATTTTTCTCTAAAATAACCTATAAAAAATTGACAGCGCCAAAACACTACACATTTACTCTTCCTTTTTAAAAACAGAGTATAGTTTCATATAATTCTTAAAATTTTAGAACTTCACTGTATGATAGACTGGTATTCAAGATCAGAAATATATATTTACGTAGATAAAGAGGATATGAAATATTTTGGAAAAGAACATGCTTTCGTTATTATGAATCATAAATATGATTTGGACTGGGTGTTTTTAGCTGATTTTTCAGAAAAATTTGGAATAGCAGGAGTAAATATATAATGATACATTTATGATTGTATTAGGTTTTTTATTTACTATTTCACTTATAGAATTTCAAAGCATTCTTAAAGAAAACAGTGGGGTACATTCCTGCACTTGGTTGGTGTGTCTATTTTTCAGATAACATTTTACTGGAACGATCATTTGATAGAGATAAGGAAAATATACGTAGGCAATTAAATGAAATCGTACAATATCCGGATCCAATATGGGTAAACTATAAATCAAAATAAAAATGTACCTAACAAAGTTAAATTACTTTTTATTTTAGTTATTCTTCGCAGCTGAAGGAACCCGATTTTCTGAAAGAAAACATGCAGAATCCGTAAAATTCGCAAAAGAAAAAGGATTTCCTATTCTTAAACATCATTTACTGCCAAAACCGAAAGGATTTATAACAAGTATACCAATACTTCGTAAGAAATCCATTGCAATATATGATGCAACTATGACAGTTGCTCCAAAAGATAAATCTGAAGCCACTTTAGCCAATGTATGGTTTGGTAAAAAGGTAAAAGTTCATTTATATATCAAAAGAATTCCAGTAGAAAATGTACCAATGGACGAGGGAAAAGCAATTGAATTTTTAAACAACTTATACATAAAAAAAGTAAGTACACTCCATATCTCTGAGTTTATCCCCACGTCATCAATTTCTGATGTAAGAATTATTAAACTTTTATCTTGCATCTTTGTCGTATATACATGGAATTTATTCGCTATTTCCTTATCATGCGTGTCGCAAAAAGGGTATATGCTATCTTCGTCCAACCAACGATAAAAAATGAAATAGAAATTGTTGTGTATAACTACGGAAAATATTTGAATTATTTAAAAATTCATGTTATTCTGTCATTCATGTGGTTACAGGTAATTTTGTCATTGATAATTAGTGATTTACTATATTTTGTATTTTCGGTAGTTCTTGTTATTATATTGCGCATTTTGCTTGCAAATATGGGGTTTCTAAGATTGTCGAAAATTATTATTACCTTTCAGTGGTCATCTTAGAAGTGTTTTTGTTTTTCAAAATATTTAGTTTTCAAATAACTTCGTAACTATTAGAAAGTGAAACAAATGTTTCATATAAAATGTTGTTTTTTCCTAGTTTCCTAGCATAGACAAAATTTTGTTCTGCCACTATCTTAGTCAGTTTTTCTTTTATTTTAATACAAAATGGCCTCTTTCTCAAAAACAGTTGAAGATCGGACCTTTGTTGATTAAACCTTTTTTACTCATTTCGGTTAGTACTATATGTCTCCATAATTTGTGACACTTATTTTTTAACACCCTGTATAGCATTTATTCAATTGGTTTATTATTGATAAATAAATATTTATACTTAGAATTTTTATATATAACATAATTCATACAATACAGGGTTGTCCAAAAAGATGTTACCACTTATATGGTACTACATAATTTTAATTTTTTTTTTGTTACAGACTAGATATGGCCACCCGACTTAATTTGGAAGAAAAAAGGAAGGTAGCAGCTTGGATGGAAGTCACCCTTAAGAGTAAGAAAAAAAAATCAGCAATGGTTTCATAAGGATCCTCCAAGCCGTTTAACTATCCGTCGAGTGCATGAGAAATTTGTGCGCACTTTTTTCTTACTATTGAGGTGACCCAAACATTTCCATCCAAGCTGCTATACCTTCCTTCTCTCTTCCATTTTAAGTCGGGTGGACATATCTAGTCTGCAACAAAAGAAAATTAAAATTATGCAGTACGATATGAGTGGTAACATAGTTTTGCACAACCCTGTACAGGTTATAGAATACGGTAAACAGCCAGTCAAGCAGTTTACGTCATCGTTTAGGGATTTTTGAAATTTTCTATATACAGGCTGTTAAAAAATAAGTGTCACAAATTATGAGGGCATATAGTACTGACCAATATGAGTACAAAAAGGCTTAATCAACATGGGTCCGATATTCAATAGTTTCTGAGATATAAGGCAGTGAATAATGAGTTTTTTCGGGGTTTAAAAAGAAAAAAAGAATTATACTACGACAAATGTTCAACTTATTTTTAAATTTATAAGATAACGATTCACTTTGAATTAAAACGAATTCCTTAACATACGAATTAGTCAGTAGTATCAGATCACCTGATGACGACAGCAGATTTTTCGCTTTCGAAACGTTGTGAATAGTGTATATGTGTTTTTACAAATAAAGATAATGGAAGTTCAAAATAAATTCGTTTTAATTCAAAGACAAATGTTGTGGCGATCTTGGCCAATATTTAGTTTTCAAATATCTTCGTAACTATTAGAAAGTCAAAAAAAATGTTTCCTATAAAATTTTACTATTTTTTTATGGTCTATTTTCTAACATAGACAAAAATTTGTTCAGTCACTGTCTTTGTCTGTTTTTCTTCGATTCTAATACAAAATGGCTTTTTCTCCAAAACATTTGAAGATCGGACCAATGTTGATTAAACTTTTTTACTCATTTTGGTCAGTACTATATGCCCTCATAATTTGTGACACTTATTTTTTAACACCCTGTATTTTATTGACGGTATTTTGTTCGTTTTTTTTTATATCAGTTGTCACTTTTGATTTATACAGTGTGTCCCATTTAAAAGTGCCACCATTGGGATCTCGAGAACTATAAGAGATACGATGTCGGTTAAATGGAACTTTTTGTGCGCTTTTGGGAGGCCATCTCAGATGTGCTTTTGTTTTTCCAAAAATTCTTATAGGGCACTAGATAATGACGAAAAACTGAATATTCTTGATTTTTTCTTTTTCAAATAACTTCTAAACTATTATTAATTGAGAAAAACGTTTCAAATATAAAAGATAGATATTTTTATTAACTAACCAGTGGCGTACGAAATAAATTTTTATATCCTTAAATTTTCGAGATATAACACAAACCTATATTTTTTTAAATGGAACCCATATCTGATTTTAGTCTCAAAAAAATAATTATTTTTTTCTCTTTTCAATGATGTAAGGGTTATTATGTTTTATATTTGTTTTGCCTTCAAAATTATTATTTTTTCTTTATTTTGTATTAAATTTACAATTATTTTGAAAATATTAGTAAATTTCTATTTACAAATACTCCTTGTATTTAAATAATTTATTTCGTTAGAAAATTTTGCACAAAATTCGTATCAAATTAATTTTATAATATTTGTATCAGGTCGCCCTTAGCACATTATAGTGTAATTTATAATTATGAGTCTAGAATGAAAATATTAAGTAATAAAGGCATAAAATAAATTTTATCGATCAAATACAATATAATTAATAAAAATAATAATGTTTTTTTTGGGAAATAATAAGAAAATTCAGGAAAATGAAGAGAAAAATTAAATTTTAGGAGTAAAACAAATATAAAACATAATAACCCTTACATCATTGAAAAGAGAAAAAAATAATTATTTTTCTGAGATGAAAATCAGATATGGGTTCCATTTAAAAAAATATAAGTTTGTCTTATATCTCGAAAATTTACGGACATAAAAATTTATTTCGTACACTACTGGTTAGTTAATAAAAATATCTACCTTTTATATTTGAAACGTTTTTCTCAATTAATAGTTTTAGAAGTTATTTGAAAAAGAAAAAATCAACAATATTCAGTTTTTCGTCATTATCTAGTGCCCTATGAAATTTTTTTGAAAAACAAAAGCTCATCTGAGATGGCCTCCCAAAGGCGCACAAAAAGTTCCATTTAACCGACATCGTATCTCTTATAGTTCTCGAGATCCCAATGGTGGCACTTTTAAATGGGACACACTGTATACTTCGGAAATCACACGATTTCATCAGATTCCATCCGACAACATGACGTCATCAATTTCCTCCCTCCCCTGGCGATTTGAACCATATATTGATGATTTGGGGATCAAATCGTAGAAACGGACTTTATATCTCTAAAATTAATTATAATTGTCCAAAACATTAATACCTATTCTAGGACAAATTACAAGATAGTTTTTTCAATACTGGGGATTATTTCAAAGAATCACATGTAAAAAGAATTGAACCGTTTATAATGAAAAGAAGATATGTAGCTCTTATTAACCTAATTATATGGAATATTATTATTCTGGGCTCATTACTCTACTACATAGTATACCATGGAAAATTTTTACATATTTTGGGAATAATTCTTTTTAGTATGTTGTCATAGAATATATTAATGTTACTATAATTTTACATGATTATTTTTTAGCAATTGCTACATTCATCTTTGCACTGGCACTTAATAAAGTTAAAAAGTAGTAATATCGCGGATCAAGAATAACAAGGTTGTAGCTAGCTGCAGGAAAGCAAAATGGCGAAGAAACATTATTGTTATCGAATTACCATTTTTTAACTTTAATAATGGAGATAGTTCTATTATATAAATATGGAAAAAAAAACTTACAATGTTAAGCTTAGTTACCGAAAAAATATTAGCAAAACTGGCAGTTAGAACTAAAATATAAACAATAATAAACCTCTTTTCACAAAATATTATTGTTATTAATTTTAATTTATATCTTTACGTAACTGAAATACTAGTGCAGTCACACGTGTATTTTTTTTAAATGTTTTCATTTTATAACCTTTGACTTTGACTACAAAAATTTTACATTATCTCTTGTTTATTTATTTATTGTTTTATTATTATTGACTTTTCATAGTATATTGTGTTATTAGGAGTAAAAGTGATACTTTGTGTGGCGAGCATGTAAGTTTGCACGACGAGCACAGCGAGCTGGCCAATTGCTTGCACTCAATAGCTGTATTCTTTTTGGAATATTTTTGTTTAGATCAGTTGATAAGTGAGTTGAGATGAGCTGAGCTGAGAGGCCATTGAAAAGAACAACATTTCGCAAAGAGAGAGCGACGAAGAGCGCGATTGATTAAGCACCAAGTTTGTTGTTCAGTTGTTTTTATATATAAGTTAGGAGCAAAAGAAAATACACGATTTAAGGCCATGCCATATCAGTACCATGAAAAAAAAACAATAATTTATGTTTCTTGTCTCTGGCATATCTGTCAGATTTGACATTTCTTTTTATATTGTTATTATTAGAATAATGGGAAGAGTTAATATAGAAGAAAAAAATAATAATCACAAATTCTAATAAGAATAAAATAAATAGAAATGTCAAATCTTCAGATATGCCAGAAACAAGTAATATAATTTATTGTTTTTTCCATGACACTCTGATAATTACCTTAAATGACGTATTTTCTTTTGCTTCTAACTTGTACATAAGAAACAATTGAATAATAATGTTAAATCTCGTTGATACAGTTTTCATTCTGAACATTTTTCTTCCTTACACTTTGGTTCTAAAATTAATAGGTAAGGCGATATAGCTAGATCAAAATTTTAACGTTGAATTTCCTATGTATAATAATAATAATAGTACTTTATTCCATCGACAATGTAAAAATACATGTATAGAATATGTCACAGTAATCATATAGTAATGGAGGTACATAAAAAGTGTAAGAGGTATTTTAATATAGACCCCGTTATTTGTCAAAATGATAAAAAATCATTCACCGAATAAAAAGTCTTGCCCATAAGGAATTTTTTTAATAATCTTTTAAAGGCATTTTTATTTATCTCTAGTTGTATATTCATCGGTAAATTATTAAAAAGTTTTAAACCTTGTATATTTGGAAGTAAATCTAACGTTTTGTGTTTATTTACTGGAATGTGAAGCATTTGCTTTTGTCTTGTGTTGCAGTTATGTTTATCAAAATTAGTTTGAAATTGTATTTTATTATTAAAAATATATAAACAAACTTCATAAATGTATATAGAGGCTACAGTCAGTATCTGAAACTGTGAAAAAAGAAGTCTACAAGAAGAACGACGGGAAACTTAGCAATTGTACGAACTATAATGAATACACTATGTGCAGATGATGTAGCGCCCCAGAAACAAATACCATACCTCAATCTGGATTCGACTTGGGCGTAATATAAAGTGATAAGTTGTTTTCTTGTGAGAAGACTACTTAAATGCCAAAACTGATAATTAACTGAACCTAGCTTTGAGATAAGTGTGTTACAGTGATACTTTCCATTAAAATTTTCATCGAATTTATAACCCAGAAAGTTCGGAATGTATATACATATATATAGTTCGCATATTTTTCATTGTTTATTTATTTAGTGACATCGTCTATCTAACGTGGGCAATCCGAATTCATAGAAAATGAAAATACAGTTTAATAATCTATGCACTCACTGTTTAAATTTTAAAATTTACATCGTGATATGAAGATTTCACATTTTGTGCAATTTTTTTTATAAAAATAAATAGACTATCACTGCTACAGTCGTATCGAATAAGATAAATATTTAAATCCCTTAAAAATATATGAAAAACATTAAAAAATTAATTAACGTTATTCATACGCACGTATACGGAGTTAGTTTATCTTTTTATATGAGTTGTTCCCTCGGTATGATGTATTAATTAAGAGAACATGAAATGGAATGCATTACATTCGCTCGTGGTTTGTTAAAGTTGTAAATAGTTTTATTGGGCGAATTTTAAAATTAGTGGCAGAGCTGATAGAGTAGAGCAGTCATAAGCATGGATCATAATTCACTTTATTTAGCGTAGTTGGAGAATGTACGCTCCCACGAGTGATATTCGTTTTTCATGGTTATGTAGCCCATCTATATAAAATAGATGGCGCTGGGTATTAATGATTTGTATAGATGGCCACGTTATCACCAAGGATGAGGATTTTTATTTATTAATTTGTTATTCAGTTAAAAAATTATTACAAATTTATGTCAATGTATGTGTTTCCTCTTATTATATTATATTGTTACTATATTTTCTTTGTAGTTTATTTTATTGTTTTAACTCACCCTTTCCTAAAGTTACTCGAATCCCATCACGAACACGCAGGCATGGAGAAGCTCTTTAGGTTTTAAACCAGCTTTGAATACTTGCCGATCATGCACATAGCTTTGTTCTAAAACGCTAAAGCCACTCTTCTCTTCTCAAGAGTAATGTGTGTTTCCAACTACAAAGTTTCTCTTTTATGCACTTTCCTCAAAAATCTATATCCATTCACAAATTATTAGTAATTGTGGTATATTCATATTGTATTTATTCATATTGAAAATCCCGCCTTTACAAGTTATTTAGTTTTTATTGTCATACATGCGTGTAAACATTGTCTTTTTGTTTTTTGATATAAAATGGCGTATTCGCGTGTGAAGTAAAAAGGGTTTATTAAATAAGTTTATAGGGACAACAGTGTTTTTATTTTATTGTCCATTTACCCATAATTGTGTTGGGCCACTTTACTACAGTAATAAATACAAATTGGGATATGTGTGTGGGTGACCCAGATAACTTTGTATAGAAATATAAAGCTACAATATCTACGTACGCGATTCAATAATATGTATTAAGTATGACAGCTGACAGCGACAGCACCGTGATTTTTTTTTTTTTTTAAATTGGTTTCGGCCTCGTACTTTCCGTACATTGGCCCGGAGCTATTTTTCAAATGGAATTTTGGGACACACACAACATCCAAGCCCCTGGTGGGAATCGAACCCACGACCCCAGAGCCGAGCGGAGAAGGTCACTTAAACGCTGCCTTAAGGCGCTCGGCCACCGAGGCGGCTCAGCACCGTGATTAGTTTGGGAACAAACAAAGTGCATATATAGCTAGGAAAATGTATACCGTGAGTATTTTTTAACGTGAAACATTGGGTTTGTATATCTATGGTTACGACTTGATATTTGATTGACAGCAATGTATTTGCCCGTTCCATTTAAAATGAAACATAGGGAACGAATCTGACAGAAGAATTATATTTAAATATTGTAAGAAATTTAGCGGAATCAGAAAACCACTCGAGAACACTAAACATATTTCGGGCACAAGGTGCACACAGTATTTTTTCTACATCTAAATTTAATTTTTAGGAAACAGGTATAATTATTTAAACAAAATTAACCTCTAATGACATCTTGTCAATATGGCAGATAACCGTTTTTCCTATAAATTATGATTTGACATTTGATTGACTGCAATGTATTTGTCTGTCTCATTTAAAATGACACATGGGAAATGAATTGACAGAAGTATTATATTTAAATATTGTAAGAAATTTAGCCGAGTCAGAAAACCACTCGGGCACAAGGTGCACACTATATTTTTTCTACAACTAATTGTAATTTAGAATGCAGGTATAATTATTTAAACAAAATTAACCTCTATTCGTTCCCTATGTTTCATTTTAAATGGAACGGGCAAATACATTGCTGTCAATCAAATGTCAAGTCGTAACTATGGATATGACAAATCCAATGTTTCACGTTAAAAAATACTCACGGTAGATAACTGCAAAAAAAAACAATTGATTTTTAGATTTATGTACCAGAAAATTAAAATAAATAAAGATAAATATATCACAGCATAATACCCATTACTGGGTGCGCCAGTATCTACAATACGTTTAGACATCGGTAATGATTAAAAAATAAAAAAATCTGTTGTGGCCAGCACAAGACCTCTCGCCATTTCCATATTAGGCTATATACAGGCTGTCTCAATAAGCTTGCTCACTATTGGTAACTTTTTTATTTGAAGAGATACGAGGTTGGTTAAATGAGCAAAATTGTGCCATTTTATATTAGAAAATTGGTCATGTAGACAAAATAAAAATTGCGTCAGCGGTTCTCAAAATTTAGGATAATATATATATATACAGTGTGTTAATTAAAAATCTGACCATAGGCGTTTAACATGGGAAAACAGTTTTTCTTTGCGTAAAAGTCCCCAATTAATTTTAGACAAAATTTTTCACATAAATGTTATAGATAATTATATTCTACGCCTAAATCAGTAAACAGTTTTAATTTTGCAAGTTTGGTAACTTATAAAATCTAATTTGAAATTGTATAAAAATATTGCTCAGTTCTAGCGATACCCATGAAATTGAAACAAAGTTACAAAGAAATGCGTATCGTTTGAACTGTCAGAAATACAGTTTTCAATTAAAAGTTGCAGATAATTCAATTCTGCACCTAAATCACTACACAGGTATTATTTTTAAAATCTAACACTTAAATAACTTTTATTATTACTATTTTTTCACATTCTGTAATATATAAAATTAAATTTCTGACAGTTCAAACGATATGAATTTCTTTGTAATTTTGTTTCAATTTCATAGGTATCGCTATAAATGAGCAATATTTGTACAATTTCAAATTAGAATTTACATGTTACTAAACGTGCAAAATTAAATCTGTTTAGTGATTTAGGCGTAGAATATTAATATCTACAACATTTATTTAAATCATTTTTGGCTAAAATTAATTGGGGACTTTTGCGCAAAGAAAAACTGTTTTCCCATGTTAAACGCCTAATGGCCAGATTTTTAATTAACACACTGTGTGTATATATATATATATATATATATATATATATATATATATATATATATATATATTAAGTGGACCCATAGCCTTTTTATTATCTTATTATCCAGTTACGTAGAACGGTCAGCTCTCTTTCCAAAAGAGCTGAAGTATGCGAAAGAAATAATGGCCTTCAATTTGAATATTTACTTTAATTGTTTTGTTATTACTGTAAAATAAGTTAATAAAATAATTATTTTATAAAAAACAATTGTTTCCACAGTTTACTTGACTAAATACACTAATAAAAGATAATTTTTATCTTTAAACGTAAATAACTCGTTTATTAGAAAAAAATGTACATAAACAACATTACCTTATTGAAAAGAGAAAAAAATACTCTTTCCAATAAGATAATAAAAATATATATAGTTCCATTTAAAAAATATATATTCTGTTCCAAATTTTGGGAACCGCTGACACAATTTTCATTTTGTCTACATGACCACTTTTCTAATATAAAATGGCACAATTTTGTTCATTTAAACAACCTCGTATCTCTTCAAATAATAAAGTTACCATTACCAATAGAGAGCAACCTTATTGAGATATCCTGTATAAGCATTGTATTGCAAAGGTCAATATACCTCTTATTCAGATAAAAACTTCAAAATTTCCAAAAATCTAATTTTTATGTATCTAGATACTTCTCAGTGGGTTCTCGAGATATTTAGATTCAAAATTTAGCGCAAAACTGCCCATTTTTTGGCAATCACCTCAAAATGGGCCGAGATATGAATTTGGAGATATCATCATTCGATTCTACGGGAAAAATTACATTACAAGTATACCAATTTTCATAATTTTTGAACACCGCGTACAGTCTCTAAAACAAAATAACTGAAAATGGCCAAAAGTCGCAAAAATCTAAGGTACCCCTTGCGATTTTTTCAGATTTTGACTGTTATTCATAAAAAATGAACCGGTTAGACAAAAATTATGAAAATTGGTATACTTACATATTTTTATCCGTAGAATCGAATGGTGGTGTCGCTAAATTCGTATCTTAGCCCATTTTTGCGTTATTACCTAAAAATGGGCAGTTTTATGCAAGAATTTTGAATCCAAATATCTTGAGAACGAAAAGAGATATCGACCTGCGGTTTCAAAATTTAGAATCAGCTCATTGAGAAGTATCTAGATGCAAATAATTAGATTTTTGAAAATTTTAAAGTTTTTATCTGAATATGGGGTATATTGACTTCTGGGACAATAATTCAAAACTAGGTAGAGATCTAGCCCAGAAATGGGTAATTTTGAGAAAATCTTTGAGGTTGAATATCTTCAAAACTAAAAGTTTTCAATCTGCGTTTTCATGATTTAGAATCAGTGTGCATTGGGAAGAATGAGATACGTGAAAATTAGTTTTTTGAATATTATCAACTTTTTAACCATATGTAGGTATTATGATTTTTTGGGGTAAAAACTTAAAAATGAGAACAGTTACGAACTAGGTGGTAATATTAGGTCTAGTATTCACATTTTCTACAATTTTGCACAAATACCGAACTTTTCTAGTACTACACTGCGCCTCATGCCTCATCCCGACTTTAATTTAACAAAACAATCTTGGGTTTGGGACTGCCATTTTAATTCTGGTGCTCCTTTGTATGCCTCAACAGAAAGAGTCATACAGAATATTTTCAGAATGAAAGACCATGTTTTATTATACATATCAGGCTCATAAATAACTATTCATTACTAAAAAATGCCTTTTATTATCGGTTTATTATGTTCTGTATGCCCATAATTATTTTTATCTTCTTTAAGTCACATATTTTATGATACTACTTAGTTGACCTTTAGTTTTAATAGTAAATAGCGTGCTTCATTATTATTTAAAACTTAAACATCATTCGAATATTGAAAATAAACATTGCGAATTCTAATAAAATTAGTAAATTTTTAATATTTTAAATATTAACCTTTTATTACTTGGTGACATATGATCTCACCATGTTATTATCAACATTGCAAAATATATTTTCACTGCTGGTAGCTTTAACAATGTTTCTGACTGGAATTATTACGAATATTATACAATGTTTTCTGTATTTCGCATTGAGGCCTTGGAGCAAATACTTATTTCGTAAAATAAATTATTATTTGTGTTACACTTTTTACTCTCGTAAGTAGAAATGTTATTTATATACAAATAAATACAGCGTGTTCAAAAAAAAAATCCCAATTCGGAGTAGGTTATGAACAGAGAAACGTATGTCTGATGGTTATTCAATTCAAAAGTCAAGTTGTCACAATTGTCAAAATTGAAATGTAATTTTTAAGAAGAAAAGATAATAAAATGGGAACAGATATTTTATTTAAAGATGTTGTTTGGATAACATATTTGACAATATGTCATGCAAATCTTGTCTTAAATTGACATTTAATTAAATTTAAGTTATACGTTTTTTTGTTCATAGCCTACTCCGAATTGTTTTTTTTTTTTTTTTGAACAATGTATTATATTCTGTTTTTTATTTTTTTAACTAGGAGGAGTAAATGTACAATATTTCCCCCTGTGGTGCACTCTGCACGCAATGAGTGCCCGTGAGGTGACGCCTGATAAGCGCCCGCACGGAACAGTAGGTCATCATCATTACCGATATATCTCTGATAAAGCAGATTGGCACACCCAGAAATGTGTAATATGCCGTGATATATTATATAGGTATGTACAGTGTGGAATTAAAGTATGCAATATCCAAAAAAAATCCGAACTCAGGCGGATTTTTAAAAAACGCTGAAACACTACTTCGATTTATGTTTCTAAAATACATATTAATGTGAGATTCATCTTCTAAACAACTAAAAAACAAATGAAAGTCGGAAGATGAATCGCTTATATTAATATGTATGTGAGTTCGGTTTTTTTTTTTTATATTCCATACCTTAAAGCTGGTTTATGTAAGCTGTAAACTTATACATTTACCTTAGCATTAGCATTATGACTTTGCATTAAACTTTACATTACGCTGTCCGGTTCACGTACTTCTTAGGGCAAACCAATAAGAGCAGGCCGGTATTGTCACTTCTTGTAAAATCGACACATCTTTTTCATCATAAATATATCTACATTGTTTAATAACTGTATTAGTTGGACTTCTTTTTCAATGACACTCATTTTTAGTCAAGGCAATGTGACAGAAATATTCAAAAATAACAAAATGATGACAGATGTCAATTGAGTGTCGTAAATATCTCCAGAATCAAGCTGTCGTCCACGAACATTACCTACTCTTCTGATTGGTTGACATTATGACTTGAAAATTAGAAATTTGTCATATTCTAGGGTAACGGCATAATGCTAAGGTTAAGGTTATAGTTACATGTACCGCAGCACGCATTTGTATATGAAAAGTCATAATGCTAATGCTAAGGTAAATTCTTAAGTGTACAGCTTACATAAACCAGCCTTTAATCCCACACTATATATATATATATATATATATATATATATATATATATATATATATATATATATATATATATTGTGACGTAATTGATAAAAAAGTAATAAAAAAATTGACAAGAAATTTTGACGTGATTTTCTGAGGGAAAATCACGCGTCACACTTACCCGCAGCAGCTCGAGGGTTGGTCGTGGTTGCGCGAGGTCGAGGGTTCCTAAAGGGTGGTTGTGCAGGGATGAAATGATGGGCGCCAGTTATGTCGGGTTAAGAGAAGACACAACAACTCAAAAGAAGTTACAGTAAAATTTAAGTTTATTAAAAATTCGCAAATTTTGTTTTTAAGATAAATTTTAATCGAAGTTATTAATTGCAAAAAACAACCCAAAAAAGTATGGTCGTACACACCTGGTTGAAGACCTGATTCGGGGTTACAAAATATGATGGATCCTAGAGATGAGTGGGCCGCTGGAGGGGGGGAACCTGTCGCACGGCGTCATGGTACGTTCGGACCGCCTGCCTCGCTGATGACGGCTACGATCTGCCAAGTCCGCCTCGCTGATGACGGCTACGATCTGCCAAGTCCTCCTCGCTGAGTATGCCGATGCGTTGCCCAGCTCTCGTCAGAGCAGGTTCACGCTAATGGTGACGTTAAAACTATTCAGGGCGGCATCCAGAGGCACAAGGGCTTAGGCGTAGTGGTGATCGCTCTAAGTCTTATGAACGGCACTTTCAGGCAGCGAGTGTGTATAGCTTGCGGAAGCGGTCTCTCGTCTCAATGTGAACTTTGCGGAGTTGATTCCCCGCCCCAGCGATCCAAACAACTCTGGACCGGGACGTTGAAAAATCATAAAAAAGACCATAAATTTTAGGCGTTAATACAAAAAAATTTAGTACAAAAATACAAAAAAATCGTATTTACAATAATCGCAATAGTAAAAATATTCCTGATAAAAATGTGAAACTACTTGTCAAAAATAATTTTCTTTTTAAAACTGTGCACAAAGAAAACAAGAAAACAGCTGGCCAAGCTGTAGTGGACAGTGAGAGAAGAGATTAGAACAAGATAGGGTTAGTAAAATGATTTGAGCTCTAGCTTTAAGAGAAGTTTCTCTAGTCGGCGGAATTTTTATAGTAACAAAATTATTAATCTAGGTAGCCTAAAAATTTACTATATAAAATTTAAGATAAATAAACGGCTTACCCAGAAGTCGAAGATATTCTTAGATAGTTTAAAATAAACTCGTAAAAACTTGACGAGCAACAATACAACTTGGTTACTGTGACGTCGAATCAGCGGTAGCCACGTCTGCAACTCCGCCGTATAAGTTAGCTAACGAGCTGTATAAAAATGCAGTAAAATTGAATAACAAATTTGTTATATGATCCCAAAAACCTATTAAAGAATTTATATAAATTTCTCAAGCAATTTTAGCCAAAACTATAAAAAACTAGATAAATTTAGAGATAAATTTTGGACAAAAATTATTGGACAAAAAAATATAATATATAATTTATATAAATTAGAACAATGAAAAAACATGACAAATAGCCAATTTTTAATCCCATTAAAAATATTAAACCCCGAAAAATAAATAGAAATAAAGCGATACAGAATTACTATAGGTATGGTGTACTCACAAAAATTGAATGCGCCAAACTCGGCGCTACGATCCGTGTCTTAGAAGGTTGCCAAGAACACAAAAAGTTAAGCAGAATATTACGAAACAAAAAGGGAATTTAAAGCAAAAGTGAAAGCGTTAAACGCTGAGGACCGGTGAACCGTACTGGTTATTGGTTCAGCATAAAAAGGAATAGTTAAGCAGAAAAACTATTATCGCCTCGTATTACAAAAAAACCTTAATTTTGAATAACCATACGCCAAATGTGAGGCGATAGCCGTTCGGGTTTTTGCCGTGCCGCTACTGCATGCGCTGACGGTGTATGTAAAATTTTGACAAACAACTGATATGAACAAAAAATATAATTGAAACTTACCCAATCAGATGTTAAACTAGCCAAATAAATGAATAAAAGATAACAAAAGTGTATCATAACACCGATGATACAAGATAAAAATAATAGCACTGCAAAATTTGGAAAAAATACAGTCAGCACACAAGTAGTCTGCGTCACGTCAAGAACACGAATCGCATCGAATTGACAACATGTGCTCGTCTACCGTTCAATTCACGCGGAAACACACAAAATATGTCGCTAATCAAATTGAACACTAAGATTTGAAAAAAACCGCGTAAAGATTTTTTGAAATCGTTACACTATATATATATAGATGTATGTATATGTATATTTTTCTCTAAAATAACCCATAAAAAATTGACAGCGCCAAAACACTACACATTGACTCATCCTTTTTAAAATCAGAGTAGAGTTTCATTTAATTCTTAAAATTTTAGAACTTCACTGTATGATAGACTGGTATTCAAGATCAGAAATATATATTTACGTAGATAAAGAGGATATGAAATATTTTGGAAAAGAACATGCTTTCGTTATTATGAATCATAAATATGATTTGGACTGGGTGTTTTTAGCTGATTTTTCAGAAAAATTTGGAATAGCAGGAGTAAATATATAATGATACATTTATGATTGTATTAGGTTTTTTATTTACTATTTCACTTATAGAATTTCAAAGCATTCATAAAGAAAACAGTGGGGTATATTCCTGCACTTGGTTGGACTGTCTATTTTTCAGATAACATTTTACTAGAACGATCATTTGATAAAGATAAGGAAAATATACGTAGGCAATTAAATGAAATCATACAATATCCGGATCCAATATGGGTAAACTATAAATCAAAATAAAAATGTACCTAACAAAGTTAAATTACTTATTATTTTAGTTATTCTTCGCAGCTGAAGGAACCCGATTTTCTGAAACAAAACATGCAGAATCCGTAAAATTCGCAAAAGAAAAAGGATTTCCTATTCTTAAACATCATTTACTGCCAAAACCGAAAGGATTTATAGCAAGTATACCAATACTTCGTAAAAAATCCATTCCAATATATGATGCAACTATGACAGTTGCTCCAAAAGATAAATCTGAAGCCACTTTAGCCAATGTATGGTTTGGTAAAAAGGTAAAAGTTCATTTATATATCAAAAGAATTCCAATAGAAAATGTACCAATGGACGAGGGAAAAGCAATTGAATTTTTAAACAACTTATACATAAAAAAAGTAAGTACACTCCATATCTCTGAGTTTATCCCCACGTCATCAATTTCTGATGTAAGAATTACTAAACTTTTATCTTGCATCTTTGTCGTATATACATGGAATTTATTCGCCATTTCCTTATTATGCGTGTCGCAGAAAGGGTATATGCTATCTTCGTCCAACCAACGATAAAAAATGAAATAGAAATTGTTGTGTATAACTACGGAAAATATTTGAATTATTTGAAAATTCATGTCATTCTGTCATTCATGTGGTGACAGGTAATTTTGTCATTGATAATTAGTGATTTACTATATTTTGGATTTTCAGTAGTTCTTGTTATTATAGGGTTTCTAAGATTGCCGAAAATTATTGCAAGATATTGCTTTTGGACAATAAAAAAGAAGTAACTTTCCGATTTTCAATAGTTTCCGAGATATAAGGCAATGAAAAATAAGTTTTTTCGGTGTTTCGTGTTTACCTCTGTTATCTCGAAAAGTGCAAGAGTTACGACTTTGATTAATTGAGACATTTTGTTTACCTTTCAGTGGTCAGCTTAGATGTGTTTTTGTTTAAAAAAAAAATCGAATAATTGTATTAAGACAAAAGTTGTGGCGACTTCGTAACTATTAGAAAGTGAAAAAAAAGTTTCATATAAAATGTTGTTTTTTCATAGTCTATTTACTGGTATAGACAAAATTTTGTTCTGCCACTATCTTAGTCAGTTTTTTTTATTCTAATACAAAATGGCATCTTTCTCAAAAACAGTTGAAGATCGGACCCATCGGACTCATTTCGGTTAGTACTATATGCCTCCATAATTTGAGACACTTATTTTTTAACATCCTGTATAGCATTTATTCAATTGGTTTATTATTGCTAAATAACTATTTTTTATACTTAGAATTTTAATATATAACATACTTGACACAATACAGGGTTGTCCAAAAAGATGTTACCGCTTGTATGGTACTACATAATTTAAAATTTTCTTTTGCAGACTAGATATGGCCACCCGACTTAATTTGGAAGAAAAAAGGAAGGTAGCAGCTTGGATGGAAGTCACCCTTTCTTACTATTGAGGGTGACCCAAACACTTTCATCCAAGCTGCTATACCTTCCTTCTCTCTTCCATATTAAATCGGGTGGACATATCTAGTCTGCAACAAAAAAAAAAAAATTAAAATTATGTAGTACCATATAAGTGGTAACATATTCTTGGACAACCCTGTACAGGTTATAGAATACGGTAAACAGCCAGTCAAGCAGTTTACGTCATCGTTTAGGGATTTTTGAAATTCTCTATATACAGGCTGTTAAAAAATAAGTGTAACAAATTATGAGGACATAATAATACTGACCAATATGAGTAAAAAAAGCTTAATCAACATGGGTCCCATATTCAATAGTTCTATTTTTACCTCACGCTACCCTAGGTAAGGGAGGTATAGGAATCGTGCTAAAAATCGGATATAGAGATTTTAGTGAATAAGCACGTTTTGATGTCCCCAGAATCCGATTTTAACATTTTTACAATGATGTCTGTAGGTATGTATGTGTGTGTGTCTCTGTGTGTGTGTGTGTGTGTGTGTGTGTGTCTGTGTGTGAGTGTGTGGATCATGTGGACACGATTACTCAAATACTATCAATCAGAAAAATTTGAAATTTTGTATATCCATTCTATTCTGGGAAGAGCTCATTAGTTTTTAGTGTATATCGGATAACCGGAAGTATCATTTATACAAGCTTTTAACAGTTTTTCTTGTAAAAAATTCATTGAATATAATTTTTTAGCAACTTTCACCAATACAAATTAAATATAATGGCACAATCTTCAATTCTACGATAATAGCATTTAGTAAATAACTTGAAATAACATATTATATTATAAAATAATTTATTTTTGTACATCACTTTGCCTCTGCGTCAAACAAAAACAATACTTTAATAACAAATTTGACACATTTAAACAAATGTCACTGTCACGAAGCAGTTTTCATTAAAATTAATAATGAAACCGTGTTAAGAAGAATTTAGTAGTTTAAATATGATACTAATGGCATTAAGGTTTGTAAAAATAATATATTTTATATCATACATAAATATTAGATATACAAGATAATTCGATTTAAGTTTGATGTTTGCAGCATTATATATCAAACAGCTCTCAATAAGAACGTGATTTCTAAGTGTCAAATAATAGTTTGCAACTACACATTTACGAAATGGATAATGTACGGCGAAGAATTTACACAGATTGCGTTTTGGAGCATAAGGAAGTTAGTGATGATTTTGACAATAATTGTGTGACGATTTTTCCTTAAAATATATTAATGATCCAAAACTTCGCAAAGTTGGTAGGTATTTAATACTCTTATATAATTTGAAACAACATATTAGATTTTGACTATATATTATAAACCGGATGTAGTACTTAATTTGAAGCTCTAACAGATTTTTCAGGAAAAACATAATAAAATGTAATCCAAAATTTCGTATTACAAACCGTTCTTTTTATAGGAACAACAAAGTATATTTTGTTTACAAACGATCAATCGGAAGTGAAACTTTACTTAAAGCTCATTGCTATTTTAAACATGGAATTGGCGGGAGGTCATGTGCTGGCCACATCAGATTTTTTAAGATATAAAATCAATTCATTTGCATTTCAAACTGCGGATGTATTCAATGCTATTAGTTGTTGTTCTTAGCCGTTTATTTTCTTCTTAAATTACATAAAACGTTTTACTAAATGTGGTGTGTAATGTACTTGTACTATCTATAAATATCTATAAAAATTAATTATCAATTTCTGTTTAATGTTAGTTTTTTGTTTGAAACCCGCAGTTCCGTAGAAAAAATACTCATTTCGGTGAATGTACAGGCTCTTAATATTTTGCAATGATGCACAGTCATAAAGTCTCCGTACGACAATAGTTTCAATCTATTTTAGGAAAATGAAAAGCATTATGGTACTTTATTATAAATAAAAAAAATAAACAAATAATGTAGTTATTTTATTTATTTTATGGAGTAAACATTGAAAGTATTCATAATATCATGACAAAAAAAAGTCTCCGTACGATACCGAAAACATTTAAATAATAAACCATTTATTTATGTTTAATAAAGAAAGTCAAAAAAGGAAACTAAATGTTTCTTTTTTCAATTTTCGTATTTTTTATATGTACTTGTACTTACACCTGAAATTGCAAGTACAAGTACTGTACTTGTACTTAAATAATTTTAAAATGAAAGTAATTGTACTTAAGTACATCTTTCAGCAAAGTACTTGTACTTGTACTTAAATCCTTTTTTCTTGTACTTGTGCACAGCTCTGGTTTCCAAGATATAAGGCAGTGAATAATCGGTTTTTTCGGGGTTTACCTCTGCTATCTCGAAAACTGTAAGAGTTACGATTTTGATTAAATGAGACTTTTTGTTTACCTTTCAAAGGTCATCTTACATTTGCTTTTGTTTCTCAAAAAAAAAAAAAAAAAAAAATCGAAGAATTCTACTAAACACAAATGTTGTGGCGATCTTAGCCAATATTTAGTTTTCAAATATCTTCGTAACTATTAGAAAGTCAAAAAAAAATGTTTCCTATAAAATTTTATTATTTTTTTATGGTCTATTTACTAACATAGACAAAAATTTGTTCAGTCACTATCCTTGTCTGTTTTTCTTCGATTCTAATACACAATGGCTTCTTTCCCAAAAACATTTGAAGATCGGACCAATGTTGATTAAACTTTTTTACTCATTTTGGTCAGTATTATGTATTATATGCCCTCATAATGTGTGACACTTATTTTTTAACACCCTGTATTTTATTGACGGTATTTTGTTCGTTTTTTTTTTATCAGTTGTCACTTTTGATTTATATACTTCGGAAATCACACGATTTCATCAGATTCCATCCGACAACATGACGTCATCAATTTCCTCCCTCCCCTGGCGATTTGAACCATATATTGATGATTTGGGGATCAAATCGTGGGAACGGACTATATATCTCTAAATTTAAGTATAATTGTCCAAAACATTAATATCTATTCTAGGACAAATTACAAGATAGTTTTTTCAATACTGATGATTATTTCAAAGAATCGCATGTAAAAAGAATTGAACCGTTTATAATGAAAAGAAGATATGTAACTCTTATTAACCTAATTATATGGAACATTATTATTCTGGGCTCATTACTCTACTACATAATATACCATGGAAAAATATTACCTACTTTGGGAATAATTCTTTTTAGTATGTTGTAATATAATATATTAATCTTACTATAATTTTTACATGATTATTTTTTAGCAATTGTTACATTCATCTTTGCACTGGCACTTAATAAAGTTAAAAAGTAATAATATCGCGGATCTAGAATAACAAGGTTGTAGCTGCAAGAAAGCAAAATGGCAAAGAAACACATTATTGTTATCGAATTACCATTTTTTAACTTTAACTATGGAAATAATTCTATTATATGAATATGGAAAAAAAACTTACAATGTTGAGCTTAGCAAAATTGGCAGTTAGAACTAAAATATCACAAAATATTATTATTTATTTTAATTTATATCTTTACGTAACTGAAATACTAGTGCAGTCACACGTGTATTTTTTTTAAATGTTTTCATTTTATATCATTTGACTACAAAAATTTTACTTTATCTCTTATTTATTTATTTATTTATTGTTTTATTATTATTGACTTTTCATAGTATATTGTGTTATTAGGAGTAAAAGTGATACTTTGTGTGGCGAGCTTGTAAGTTTGCACGACGAGGACAGCGAGTCGGCCAATTGCATGCGAGGCATACAATGACACTTTTACTCCGAATGACACATTATATTTTTTCTTCAAACGTATATATTTAAATAAAATAATTACAACTTGACGTTACAATAATTATAGATATTTTACGTGAAGTACTTTTGCTGGTTCAACTGCTCTGTTACTATTGATACTTTCGTAGTTGTTCAATTTTGTTATAAACATTCAAGTGAAAATTTTCACGTTTTGACGTTTAAATAAATACTATGCAATTTTATATTCTCCTTATATGCAATTATATAAAAATTTGAAGTTCAACAATATGGTTGAAAGATATGATATGTCGAGGAATCGCTGAAAAACAATATGAAATTTTCTTATCACTTTAATTCTTACAGTCATTACCAATATGTAAGTCTGTTTTTTTATAATATGTTATTTCGTTAAATATAAACTGTTTATATTTCAATTTGTGGATTATCAATTTAAATTTGACAGCTGCTGAAAGTTTGAGTCTTTATTCTTAGGTTAGTGTATAGTCGCGACATGACAGGTTTGTATTTTACAAGTTACTTCTTATTCGCTCATTTTATATAGTTGCTATGGATATTTACTTATTTATTTATTTCATTTCTACATTGTGAATCAAGACACTATGTGATAATTTTATTCAAATATGTTCCTCATGGACGGTTGCCACAAAAATCTTATGTAATTAGACATTTCTTGGCCTGAAGAAGACTAACTTTTTAGTCGAAACGTTGGCTTGAAATAAATAATTTCACTGCAGACTGCTTGTCCGATTATTTTTCCTTCGTCGATTATCGCCCAAGTTCATCAATTGCTTTTTGTTCATATTGATATAAAAACTCGCAATTCAGTAATAATTCCTTCGTGACTTAAATATTCTTTCTAATCAGTGAGTAATGTTGTATATTAGTTATTTTAAATAACCATAGGCACAAAAAGTATGAGTCGGCGTTGTATGTATTTTAAGGTTGTGTCCGATGTCGCATTTTGGCATTTAGTTTTTAGGATATAGGTCTTCTTCACATAAATACAACTCCGAATAGAACACTAATGACATCAATTAGTTTATGCAGTAACACTTTAGAACAAGAAAAATGAATGAGCCTGTTTCACATTTTTCAAAAACTATTTTAAATGAAAGTTTATGCAATGATTTTCTTAGTAATAATTTTTATTTTAATAATTTGTTGTTATTTGTGGAAATAATTAAATAAAAAGATTGGCGTCCTGAAAAACTACCCCCCACTCCTGTGACGTAGAAGCACATACATTACATCATTAATAGCCAATAGGAAAATAGTTTTTCCATCACCTACGTGTATTCATATTATTTATATAAATAAACGTAGGCTAAAGTTTGTCACTTGTTAATAACAAAATCTTTTAATTTGACATTTGACGCTGGCATTGCTCATTGTAAATGAATAATAAAGAAATAATGGCTAATTCAAATTACACTCAAGCTAAGTCGGACAATTAACCGAAGGTCGATAGCTGGATGATGGCTGAATTTATATCAGAACGATTGTTTTACTGCTACCGAAATAAGGAGTGTTAAAGAGTTGAGGTAAAATAAAAAAAAAATTAATTTATTATATAAATTGATAATATATTTTACTTTAAAGTTCTGGTCGTGATTCTTATTTGACACTTGTTTGACAACTTTGATAATACACTTGACACCTTAAACCGCTGAAAATGTATGTACTCTGACGTCACATTCTGTTTTAAAGAACAATATCTTTTCAAATTTAATACTTAGAAGTCATATAAAAATTCTTGCAACAGTCCTATTATACAAATCGATTTAATTTGATGCTTCAGATTAAATGTTAATATTATATTTCAAAAAATCTGATGTGGCCAACATAAAACCTCCCGCAATTTAAATTTTATTAATTAAAATACATAGCTACGTATTTATTAATGCTGCATACTGTTCCATTGCATATAACTATTGCTTTATTTACTATTTTCTTTTTAAAATGTCACTATTATTAATTTGAAGTGATTAGTTTTTGACAGTCACTTAATTAATTATTAAACTATAAGTTCCTTTACATATAACATATAACTATTGCTTTATTTACGATTTTCATTTTTATTTAATGTCACTATTATTAATTTGAAGTGATTCGTTTTTTGACAATGACGTTTACTTGTCAGTTACATTCATTTGAAAAATAAACTGTGTAACAAAGGAATTTTTTTTATCTTAGGCTTCGGGATTAAAAAAATCTGATGTGGCAAACACGAAACCTCCCGCTATTTAATTTTTATTAATTTAAATACATACCTACGTTACTAATGCTGCAGACTATATTATGTTTTATTGTATATAACTATTGCTTTATTTATGATTTTCTTTATTATTTAATATGTCACTATTATTAATTTGAAGTGACTAATTTTTTGACAATAACGTTTACCTGTCAGTTACATTCATTTGAAAAATAAACTGTGTAACAATAGTATATTGTATAACTAGTGCTGAAAGTTGGATATTTTACACGAACGTGAAGTTTGAGCCACGAGCCGAAGGCGAGTGGTTTAATCACGTGAGTGATATAATATTATTATAATATAAAATTTTCATAAAAATATTAAAACAGATTGGGTGCGATTCAGTGGCTTGTATTAGACTGTTTTAGAGTGTTTATTTTAATACATGTGTATTAGTTGTCTAGGAAATTAAAACACTTCTTAAAATGGGTTATATCTGTTTTAAGTATTGTATTAACCTTAATTCATAATGTCAAATATGAAATATACTAAAGCAAATATTGAACTTAAAATGATATAATAAAAGAGAAAATTAATATTTTAAAAAATTAAGGTTAATATGAATAAATTCGTGCTGTTGAAAGAGTTGAGCATGTTCGGCGTGTTGTTGATTGTAGAAGACGAAGAAGGATATATAGAAGACGGAAAACTATAACAATACTCTCTCCGAAAGTGATACCGATTATCAAAACATGTATTTCAGCATGTAATAAATTTGATTCGAATTGAGATATCTGGGTTTGGCGGTGATGATTTTATTTTTCATTATTTTAATGTCATTTCCCTTATTTTCAATAATACCGTTCCGTTTAGTAACTGCCTCTTATAAAAATAATCTCTTCTTCATTAGACCAATTCGGTTCTGTAATTCTTTTTCCTGACATTTTAATATATTAAAATTTAAAATATAGTTCATAAAGTAGTGTAACATAACCTAAAACAACACAAATACAAAATATTGACGTTTCAAATACCGCCAATTTCGCACTTTGACAGTTATTACAGTGCTGCCAAGTGTAATTTTTGGAACAGAAGTGTTTTAACTAAAACAGCTTAATACAGACCACTGAATCACCTTTGTTTTAAAATGTGTTTTAAGCTAATGTTTTAGTTAATAGAAGTCTTAGTACAGACTTTAGTATAATCCACTGAATCGCACCCATAATCTTTACATCATTGCTATCAGAATTTTTAGGTTAGTTCGCTCAGTTATCGCAGTGTGTGATAAAGTCATATCACACAGTTGCAGACGCATCTGATTGGCAAACGAGCTTTCATTTAACACAGCTTTGGTAGTGATGTGCAATGACCAACTTTCAGTAATAGTTTAGCGTGTGAATTTATGTACTTTTCGTAGTGGTCGTCGGAAAAGGAATATTGTTTATCTTAGGCTTCGGGATTAAAAAAAGAAAAATTATTTTTAAATTTATCTGTAAAATATATAGAAAAAGTATTAATGTATACCTTTACAAAATTCAATAATCTATAATTTTCCAATGACATAAAATGCGAAAAAATGGCATTTAATGGTATTTTTTGAAGAAAAACCATTATGAGCTTCAAGTAAAGTGCCATTTCCATTTATTCGATTTACACCAAAATCTAATGGCTTCTTTTTGTATTAGAATAGGGTAGAAATACAAGGTTTCAGAATTTTCTGAATGAAAGTATTTGAGTTAGAGCGAAGACAAAATTCATACACATACACACACACGTACATACATACACACACACGTACATACATACACACACACATACACATACATAGACACACATACAGACATCATCGTGAGAATGTTAAAATTTGTATTCTAGGGACCTTAAAACGTGATCATTTACTAAAATCTCGATATGTGTTTTTTAGCACGATCCCTATACCTTCCTTACCAAGGGTAGCGGGAGGTAAAAAGAAAAATGATTTTAAAATTTATCTGTAAAATTTATAGAAAAAGTATTAATGTATACCTGTACAAAATTTAATAATCTATAATTTTCCAATAACATAACATTTAATGGTATTTTTTAAAGAAAAACTATTATGAGCTTCAAAGTGCCATTTCCGTTTATCATATTAACACCAAAATCTAATGGCTTCTTTTCGTATTAGAATAGGGTAGAAATACAAGGTTTTAGAATTTTCTGAATGATATTATTTGAGTTAGAGCGAAGACAAAATTCATACACATACACATACATACACACACACACATATGTACATACACACATACAGACATCATTGTGAAACTGTTAAAATTGGATTCTAGGGACCTTAAAACGTGGTCATTTACTAAAATCTCGATATGTGTTTTTAAGCACGATCCCTATACCTCCCTTACCAAGGGTAGTGGGAGGTAAACAGAGAAGCTAAGAAGCTATTTTTTGTTTAATTAGTGTGCGTCAACTTCAAGGCATAGCGTGCTCCTGCAAAACTCTAAAATCTAATTCTTAAAATTCTAAATAAGACGTTATTTAAGGCATATAAATTTAGGATTTAGATATTAGTGCAACATCACCTAAATATGCAAAAGAAATAGGTAATACAACTTTATTTTATAGTAATATACAAATTTAAACTAATTTTAACAGAAATATTCACTAAGTGAAACTAAGTCCTGAATCCCTATCCTAAATTTCTCCCTATATAATCTCTAACCACAAAAGTAATTGTATAATCAAGAATATAATGTCCAAAGGACGAAACACTAATTATCACCCTTTATGTCCGGCAGTCCGGCCTAGAAACGTTAAACGTTACCATCAGTACGTAAACCACATATAGTTGAATTCAGCAAGAACATTCCATTCAGTGTGTAAACACACGAAACAACTGCTTTTAACCTTCGAGCATATACTGACTAGAGTGGTAACTCCCTATGCCAAATATAGCATGTTGTAATCGGAAGATATGCAGTACTACTTATCATTTTACTGTAACCTGACCTTATTTTTGTATGTATACAGGGGTCTTAGCAACAAATTTAATAATTTATTTAGGAATTTAGGACATGTTATCAACAAAAATTATGACAAATTTAGGACTTTTATGTTTATTAAACAAAATAAAAAATACACTTACATAATAGATATTTACACACCAAGTGAGCTAAGGTAATGTTTATTCATGAGAAGAAAGTTTAGCTTACGAGCACGTAAGGGCGAGTGAGTTAATTTCTTCGAGTGAATAAACATTTAGCTTACGTGGTTTGTACAATATTTTATTCAATTTTGACAAAATAGTAATAACAACCATAATATTTAATTTTGACAAAACAAAAAGTTAGTAGACTGTGCATGACAATCGTCGATGATAGATGTTAAGTCGTCTATTTAAAAAGCTTTATTGTCTGTCATATATGCTGTGAAAAATAATGAAAATGGCTGATAATATCTAATAAATACTATGGTAAGTATTAATTTTGTTCCTGATGTTATTTTAAATGCATCATGTGTTGCAGAGTGAATTAAAAAAATGTGAGTGATTTAAAAAAATTTAATTCACTTGTGAGAAAAGTGTTAGTTATAGAGTTATAGTTGTTGCTATGGAGTTAATAATGACAGTTTAAAACGTCAAAATTGAATAAAATATATAAAATTATTCGTACATATAAGATGTCGATTTGCATTAGTTATTCGAATTTGTTAGAAAAATTTATGATTTTTTATGACATACTTTTTAATTTATGACAATTTTAGGATTTTTGGGTGAATTTATGAATTTTTAGGAATTTATGACAACTAAGACCCCTGTGTATACGTAGTTTGAGTAGATTGCGTTAAATTGCAATGAAAAATACAAAGAAAGTATAGAAATTTCGTTTCATGTGTAATTGGGATTTTTTACATATAATATATTAAACAAAATGTAACTTTTAGGTTTCTTGCTAATAATGTCATAAAAGAAAAGAGACTGAAATTTATTGGAAATAAAGATGATTTACATATTTCATAACCAGCAACTAGTCATTATTTTGTAAAAAGTAGTGCACATCTTAAGATAATAAATCGCGGGTCTCGAATAACAAGATTGAAACTACGCGAAAGTAAAATAACGAAGAAACTGATTTGAAATTTTAACTCGCTGATACCAAACCCGTTGGTAGTTAGTATGAACGATGATTAAGGGCGATTATTTTCAGAGGAAAATGCTTCAAATAAAAGGATACGTAGAATTATTTTCTCTGTAACTTTTATTTGAAGTATTTTTCTCTAAAATAATCCATAAATGATTGAGAGAGATAAAACAGTGTTAATCAAATGCTCGCTAATCACCCATAATCATTTGTTCATACTAACGATCAAAATTGTTATCGAATTACCATTGTTTAACTCTAAGAATAGAGTTAATTCTGTCATAAGAATATGGAAGAAAAATTACAACGGCATGCTTAATTACCGAATAAATATTAGAAAAATAAGTAGTTAGAACTACGTACAAACTTTTAAGTCTTTTGTGGGATAAAAGTTCTATTTACGCATATTTAAAAAATCTGATGTGGCCAACACAATACTTCCCGCCATTTAATTTTTATTAATTTAAATACATACCTACACATGTAGGTACTAATGCTGGGAACTATATTAAATTCCTTTCTATAGATATAAATATTATTCTATTTACTATTTTATTTTTAAAACGTTACTATTCATAATTTGAATTAATTAGTTTTTTGACAGTGACATTTATCTGTCAGTTACATTTAAACTATAGATTTTATAAATGATATTTTAAAATAATATCGTACTCCCTGTAAAACGGAACGCCAATGAACCTCACTTTAAGGAAATTTAGGAAAGTTGGCATTTTCTGTTCTCATATGTCGCTACATCACCTTTAACATCTGAAAATTGAACAGCAGGCATTAGTGTAGGTGAAACAAGCAAGTTGAAAGAAGAAAAGTTAGTAATCCGGAAGAAATAAGGTGGTAACGAGTAGCGGTCGGTAAGTTGAGCGTCGCGTCGAGAGTCGAGGTGAAAAGGACACGAACGAACAGAGATAGAGGGACAGTGGACGGGACTTGTTACGCCTGTTTGTTTAATTAAAGGCCCGCAGCCGAGGGGCGAGGGGTCAGATTTCGCTTTGTGCGGTTATTTGACTTGCTGTACCGGGCCCTTGCCGGTCGCCGCGGCTTGCTCAAGTTCAACATCCACCCAACTTTCCTTCGCCTTCGCCACCGCATCTTTACCAGCCCAGCAGACCCGCTTCGCTTTCTGGAAGCCGCAGCTTTCATTATGAATTTCAATTCCAACTTCTTTTCTTTTATGTCCACGACAGTGTTTTCGCATAAACTTCATTCCATAAAGCCGGTACAAATTAAACTAAAAAAAAAAATACAACACTCAAACGAGATGAACATAAAATCTAATTACAAGTGATAAATAAAACTTGTTTATATCTTTACGTAAGATCTTAAGACAATTTAATATAAAAGCAACTTATGAAAAGGACCTTAAATACAATGAAAAAATCTGATGTGACCAGCACATGTTCTTCCGTCAATACTATGTATTTTGTAAAAATTCCATACAGACAGTTTCTTGCAAAAGATTATATATTTCCAGTAAAATTATTTCACGAACATATAATGTAAACTGCACTTCACACTGACATCTTGTCAATCAAAATTATCTTAATATAGTAGCTATTTCCATGGTTATAGCATAGCTGGCTAATTTATGAAAATTAATTTTTACCTTCCGTCTTCCGTCACTTTTAGGTAAGGAAGGTGTAGCCTTTGGTCAAAAAATTCGGTGATGAGTTTTTAATGAATAAGCACGTTTTAAGGTCTCTAGAATATAATTTACTAGTTCTACGATTATGTCTGTATGTATGCATGTATGTATGTATGTATATATATATATATATATATATATATATATATATATATATATATGCATATGTGTGTGTGTGAGAGAGCGAGAGAGAGAGAGAGAGAGAAAGAGTTTTTGTGTGTGTGTGTGTGTGTGTGTGTGTGTGTGTGTGTGTGTGTGTGTGTGTGTGTGTGTAACAAAAATATCTTCGTCGGTCCGAAGTCCAATATTACAATTCTAAAAATGATAATTCTTTTGTATTCCTCTTCTTTACATTCATATGAAGATCTGATTAGATTTTGGTTATAATTAAAATCTCTATTTGAAACTAGAAGGAAGAAATTTGTACATATTTCTCACCATTTGCGAAGGTTTTATAATTTGTTTGTTGAAAATATAAACCGTCCGAACTATTAAGGAAGCAATAGAGTTAAATAAAGAAAAATTACGGCACGTTATAAATAATCTATCCTAATTTACCCAGACTTCCAAATTATTAGTACTTTAAATTAGTAGATGCAGCTCCGAACTGAGAAATCCTCTCCATTATTGTTGTAATAGCTATGCTTAAAAAGCAGGCTACCCACATTATATAGCAAGCTGTGGAATTCTGAAATATTCGGGCGAGTGGAATGGCTGTTAAGCAGGAATAAGAAGATGTACCAGTCACTCTAATGTTAGAGAATGTTGTTAATAACACTAATTATCTCTTAGGTGTCATGAATATCGGCGTGTGAAACTAATAATATTAAAGAGTGGAGTAGTAAATATTCATAATATGAATATGTAATTAATGTATGCGTATGTAAATAGTATTTTTTTTTTTTTTTTTTTTGTATATTTAGTATTTATAAGCGTTAGATGTTCCGAATATGAATAAATGTACATAATTTCTAATATAAATAAGTGAATTTACTTTCTATTCAGAGTGTAACAGAAATAAGTACATTAAATTTAACTAGGGATAGAACTCGGCAAGAGCAACAATATTTCTTAGTAACTTTTTTTGAAATAGCAATTTACTAGAAGAAAAAAATCTATTTCGAGATAAATATACTGGTGAAACAGAAAAAAGTAAATGACATTGAGAGCAATAATAATTCTTGGTAACATTTTTTATTAATTCTCATGTTTTTACCTCCCGCTACCCTTGGTGAGGGAGGTATAGGGATCGTGCTAAAAATCACATATTCACATATCGAGATTTTACTAAATGACCACGTTTTAAGGTCCCTAGAATCCAATTTTAACATTTTCACGATGATGTCTGTATGTGTGTGTGTGTGTGTGTGTGTGTGTGTGTGTGTGTGTATGAATTTTGTCTGCGCTCTAACTCAAATACTATCATTCAGAATATTCTGAAACCTTGTATTTCTACCCTATTCTAATACGAAAAGAAACCATTAGATTTTCGTGTAAATCGGATAAACAGAAATGGCACTTTACTTGAAGCTCATAATGGTTTTCTTTAAAAAATACCATTAAATGCCACTTTTTCGTATTTTATGTCATTGGAAAATTATAGATTATAGAATTTTGTATAGGTATACATTAATACTTCTTCTATATATTTTACAGATAAATTAAAAATCATTTTTCTTTTTTTTATCCCGAAGCCTAAGATAAACACAATTCCTTTGTTACACAGTTTATTTTTCAAATGAATGTAACTGACAGGTAAACGTCATTGTCAAAAAACTAATCACTTCAAATTAATAATAGTGACATTAATACACTACATACATACATAGTGTACACTAGTACAGTCTAATTCTTGTGGTTTCATAAAACACACTAGTGTATATTTGGGCAAGTTTGCTCAGCTGTGAGTAATCAAGCCAAGCGTAGCCAAAGGTGTAAAAGGTTAGGTTGTTTATAAACACAGTCATATCATAAAGCTGCAAAGAAGTGACTGCAGAAATGTCTGTTTTAAAGAGCATAGTGTTTGAACTAATAAACGATTCTGACGAAGATCAATCATCACTTAATTCTTCATCAGATTCAGAGACAGATATATTAATTAATTCTTTATATTACAAAACAAAATTTTAGGTTAATAAACAGATGTGTAGATAGGATAGAATTAAATGTCTACCGAACAACATTTAGTTACCCCCACTTCTACTCTGCACTTTCTACACCACCTCGCGAGTCAGGTCAGAAACGTGAGCACTAGTTCTTAAAATTTTTGTCATCAAACAGCCTGCCAGAAGCTGCCCGTTTCTCATAAAACATGTTAGTGTAAGAAAGTTAACACTAGGGCGGCCTAGTACATGTCATCGAATAAAGCTAGTGAAAGACAGTTGAAAAGGTCGGTTCATATTTGAGACTGTCACACTACTTTGGAAACAAACGAATTACAGTGAAGAGGAGCTTTTAGTAATGCTTGAAATTAGTCGGCCGGGCTATATTTCCTTTTAAAAAATACTGATAATTATATAGCAAATACATATTATTGTTATTATATTTTTATTTTCAACAGCTACAAATTATTATTTATGTTAATTCATCATCTTATAATTTGATATTTCTGTAGGGAAGGCACTAGTATATTCTTGATGTAGCATTTCGGTAACACAAGAAGACAATACTAAGAATTAGCGGAAAATTTGATAAATATTAGCTCTGTTCGATGAGAAGTGCTTGAAGTGCAGAGCAGAATAGTGCAGTGCAGGGTAGTGTACACTAGTACAGTCTAATTCTTGTGGTTTCATAAAACACACTAGTGTATATTTGGGCAAGTTTGCTCAGCTGTGAGTAATCAAGCCAAGCGTAGCCAAAGGTGTAAAAGGTTAGGTTGTTTATAAACACAGTCATATCATAAAGCTGCAAAGAAGTGACCGCAGAAATGTCTGTTTTAAAGAGCATAATGTTTGAACTAATAAACGATTCTGACGAAGATCAATCATCACTTGATTCTTCATCAGATTCAGAGACAGATATATTAATTAATTCTTTATATAACAAAACAAAGAGAATATACTATATCTGAATCCATTATTTTATTTTCTCAATGTGTAAAATTTTAGGTTAATAAACAGATGTGTAGATAGGATAGAATTAAAATGTCTACCGAACAATATTTAGTTACCCCCACTCCTAGTCTGCACTTTCTACATCACCTCGCGAGTCAGGTCAGAAACGTGAGCACTAGTTCTTAAAATTTTTGTCATCGAACAGCCTGCCAGAAGCTGCCCGTTTCTCATAAAACATGTTAGTGTAAGAAAGTTAACACTAGGGCGGCCTAGTACATGTCATTGAACAAAGCTAATAGTTATATGCAATGGAACATAATATAGTTTGAAGCATTACCTAATACGTAGGTATGTATTTAAATTAATAAAAATTAAATAGCGGGAAGTTTTGTAGATTTTTTTAGTATTTTTAGGCAGGTAATGAATTTTCTCTCAAAACTTTGAAGATTTTTAATACAATACCTAGAAGGCTGAAGTGGCCAGCCCATAACATCCCGCTGGGTATTTAACAGTGAACATATGTTATAGAGATCACTGGTATTTAACCACGCAGTATAAATAAAACAATCATTATGTTCAAATATTTTGATATTCACTCATAACAAACTTTATTTTACATTTAACAAGTATATCATACACAAAATAAATTTCACAAATATTGATAAAACTAATAGAAAAACAACAAAAATACAAAATAGTACTCGTATCTTTACACAAAGTCTTTTCAGAGCCGTACAATGGAAGTCAATGAAATAATCAATACTACATATAATATTTATGTATGATGGAAAATATATTATTTTTACAAACCTTAAATTCAATAGAATCAAATTACAATATTCTCCTTAACACGGTTTCATTATTAATTTTAAAGTAATTGCTCCCTGACAGTGACATTTGATTTAATATGTAAAAATTGTTTTTTTTTGCTTGACGCATAGGCAAGATGATGTATAAAAATAAACTATTTTATAAATTTATATTTAAAGTTATTTACTAGATAATATTATCGGAAAATTGAAGAATGTACCATTATATTAACTTTTTATTCGTAAAAGTTCGTGTCCACGAGATCCATACTCACCCACACATTTACACACACACATTTACACACACACACACACACACATACCCACAGACATCATTGTAAAAATGTTAAAATCGGATTCTGGGGACATCAAAACGTGCTCTATATGCGATTTTTAGTACGATCCCTATACCTGCCCTTACCTAGGGAAGCGGGAGGTAAAAAGTTAATAAGATATATTGATACTCTCGACGAATACTATCACGGGTTAAATTTAAAGTACTTATTTCTGTTACACCTTGTACTTACATAAAAAAATTTGTTTTGATAAAAACGACACCAAAATAATTATTACCTATATAAAATTAGATCCTTTGTATTAGCATATTTAAATCAAATAGACAATTCCTTATTATTTTTTTACCTTCCGTCACCTTTAGGTAAGGAAGGTATTGTCTTTGGTCAAAAAATTCGGTGGTGAGTTTTTAATGAATATGCACGTTTTAGGGTCCCTTCAATACGAATTTACTATTTTTAAGATGATGTCTGTATGTGTGTGTGTGTGTGTGTGTGTGTCCGTGTGTGTGTATGTATGTCCGTGTGTGACAAATTTTTCTCCGACGATAACTCCAATACTACAATTCTAAAAATTATAATTCTTTCGTATTCCTCTTCTGTACATCCATATGAAGAGTTGATTAGATTTTGGTTATAAATGATCCACCGGAAGTACCCTTATTTGAAGTTTTTAACAGTTTTTCTTAAAAAACGCAGTTAAATATGGTTTTTTGACATTTTGTACATACATACATAAAATCACGCGTTTCCCACTTAGTGGGTTAGCAAAAACCCGAAAATAATAAGAAAAGGGATGAAAGTAAGAGCTCCACTGAATCACTTAACTCTTTTTAAAAACATTCTTCTTTCGCCTTGCCCAAAATCATCATAACATTCATACAAAGAACATATTAATGTTATTATTATTTGGTTATTATACATATTCTTCTCTATACAATTTGATTATACATTTTCCTTCATATTCAATAGATGTAGATTTAAAGCATTATAAAAAAATTAATTTCAAAAATTAGTCAGCTTTGCTATTTATCATGGAAACAGCTGATGCTGATATATTAAAAAAATTCTAATTGACAGAAGTCAGTTGCAAGTGTAAAACCAAATATGGAAAGTGTAGGATCACAAAATTGGTATGTCATAGTGCTCCTCGCAAGTAACACGCAGAGAAAGGCCAAAGAGAAGATGGAAGGACTGTATCGCAGAAGACTGAAAGGAATGCCTGTGTCAAGAGGATGTGTTGGACACAAATGAGTGGAAGAAAAGAGGAAACAGCTACCTCTAACAAAATAGGAGAAGCTGAAGAATAAGAAGAAGTGTCAATTGCATTTTAGTTAGTGTATGTTTATGTTATAATTTTATTGGATTTATAGAATAGAAATAGTATGTGTTCGTATTTGATTTTACATGATATTATATAGAATCTGTTCCAAGGACCTTTTGGTATGGGATTTGTACAAAATACATCGAATTGACGGAAGGTTTTGTGCTGGCCACAACAGATTTTTATTTAAATGTAAATAACACACTGGCAGATAAAAAATTAATTAACTTATATTTGTCTAGTACAAGCAATATGTATATAAAAAATTTAATAAAAGCACTGGTATATTAACAAATTCTTGCGCGGGTGTAAAAGCATTTTTTTCTCGTGGAATACTTTAATCTGTAAGTTTCTCAGTTTTAATAATTCAAATCTTCTCAATATTTCCATTCGTTTGGCGCAATTCAATTTTCATAAAAGTTGAAAGAGGTAGAGTTGAGTTTTTGTTATAAATCCAAGGCGAGGGACGCGACATCGGATGGCTGGCTTCAGCATCTTGGATCCTAGATAAAAATAAAATATTCTCTCCGGTGTCGCGGTGCGTTCTCTAATCAAACTTTGGTTCCAACGAGGCACAAAGGGAAATAGAATATTCGCAATTTGACATCATGTGCTTCATTCCATTGTCTGACTCCATCTCAGCTCAAATTACTTTTCTGATTTGACATAACGGACTTACCAACATTTCACGAAAATACATTTAGCATGTTTCCAGCAAATCGGGGATCAGATACTTGCGTAAATAAAAAAGATAATAGAAGAACAAAAACAGAAATAAGATTACTTTTTCCGACCGGGTTAACGTACCAGGGGTGGGATCCCAAGACTACGCATGATACCGTAGTGAAAAATACCCCTTACGTTTCACCTTCCTTTCCAAATCAACAGAAATTACAGTGCGAAATTTACGAACAAGTATTTTTTTATATAATTACAAAATTATAATAAATATTAAAATATAAAACTGTTAAATTATACATGTAACAAGAAAATAAAAATGGGTAAGTAAACATGCGTAATTTTGGAAAAAATTGGTAAATTTTCGGTCATTTCTTGGTAAATCACTCAAAATAATTTGGTAATTTACGGTAATTTACTAGGTAATTTATGTTTAAAAGTACATTAAATTTACAATTAATTAAACTTAATGTAAAAATTAAACATAATTATCTATTTTTTATTCGTCAACAGTTTGTTCGGAGGTCATTTCGAGTGAAAAATGTCATATAAACATAAATTCTAATCTCACTTATTTTTTAAATTTTATTTTATGAATAGATAAGAATAGGTTTCATATTTAAATGTGTAAATGGAACCTATAATATTTAAAATAAGTGATATTTCTAATTTAATTTATTTTTATTTCTCTTATTTTTTATATTAAAGTTGACATTTGACAGTTGAAGTAGCGATTTTTCGAAAGTAGCGCTAGGTAATTCAAGAGTCAGTATAGCATACGGGCTAATGTTTTATAAACAACAGTAAATTTTTAAATTAATATAAATTTGTAATTGAACAAAACAGGAAAACGAAACACGATATGGGCAACAAAACACAAAATAAACCATGAACATAGTTCTCTATTAACCTACAATATTTACGATGGCACTGTACAATAAATTATAATCAATATTTATAGAAATTATTTTGAAAATATTTGCTGCAATTCAACAAAAGAAATATATTTTTACTTATTTTTATTTAAAGCACAATGGCTGCTTGTGTTGAGTTAACTGCAATTAAAAATTCCATTACCACATTTATGATTGTACTTTCATTCTTTGTAACGTACGACTATGTATTTTAATTGTCATTTCCTTCTTTTTTGCAAGTTTAATAATCTAGTTACTGTTCTATAATTTTAAAATTGGAGTTAATAATTTTAACACGGCGATGACGTATATGCAACAAAATTATTTTCGACATTTCCGGCTTTATTTCCCGACGTAGGACGAATAATGCAAGCCGAACGACATAAATTTAAAACTAACATCCCCAAGTCTCATGCCCAGCTGTGAACAGGCATTATTTTCATTTAAAATTTAAGAGATTCTTAAATTAATAATATTTCGATTTATAGTTTCCTGTATCTTTCAGAACATTTGAAAATTTAATTGTAAAATGCAATCTGTACAATACGGTATTTTAATATTCCATATTTGTATTATAAATCTAAAATTTTGTGGTTCCGTGGCCGCATGCCTGAGTGTCTGGTCGCAGAACCTAGGGAACCGGGTTCAATGGCACAACAGTGACCCCTGTGGTGCACTCTCCACGCCAACAATGAGTGTCCGTGAGGTGACGCCTGGTAAGAGCCCGCACGGTACATATATGTCATTATCATTACCGATATCTGTGAAAACAGACTGGCACACCCAGAAATGGGTTTATTTACTATTTGGTTTATTACTGATATTAAAGAACATAAAATTCTACATATGAGACATTTAATACTTTTATTATATCTTCTATAGATTTAGAGATAAAGGCATTGTAATATATATAGAATAAATCGCGCAGGCTAAACTACACCAAGGAAACCTGTTGACAAATTCGAATATTTGCAACATTATTTTTTATAATGACACCTAAATGTCATTGTCAAAAATCAACAGTTTTAGTGACATTTCGAAGGCTTTTTCTGGAGTGTATATTTAATCTTTCTTTTTGTTTTATAAATTAAATATTTAAAATTATAAGTAAAATGCATATATCCATAAGAAATAACGCCAATCTTGTTAATGTATTGGAAAAATCTCTGACATTTAAGAACTTCTTCATGCAATGAAAAATAGTTATAATTAGAATTGTATGTGTGCAGAAGACATGATAAATACAATAAAAACAATATTTGGGTAAAGTTTAGTAATTTTTGTTTTACAAAACGGCGTTTCGACAGCGAAGTGTAATAATAATAATAATAATAATAATAATAATAATAATAATAATAATAATAATATTAATAATATTTATTTGCCCAACAGTATAACCATTAATAGGACAAAACATTGACAAATATATTAGACGTATTTTATAAATAACAAATATTAAAAATATAATATTAATACATATAAGAAATAATAGTACATAGAAAATGATTTGACATTTTGGAAAAAGGTAGCAATTTTAAGCAATAACAAAGTATTAAAGTGATACAGAATATACATCTATTTCTCTTGAAATATTGTTTGCATTCTTGCACATTATATAAACTGGTGATTTTAACATTACATTAGTTCTTGTGAAAGGACAGTAAAAATCATTGTTGTTTCTCGAAGCAATACGTGGTATAATTATGTTTACTATGCTAATCATTCTGAGCAGTCAATTTTATATTGAAATATCTTCGCCAGGAAAATAACAGATTGATTTTCCTTTCTAGTTTCAAGTGAATGGAAGTTAAATCTTTGTAATAAGTATGTTTCATCTACTCCTCTGTTTGGATATAGTTCATCATTTTTAAATGGGAGATATTTTAAAAAGCGTCGTTGTACTGATTCTATGGCAATAATAGGTTTGCTATAAAAAGGATACCAAATTAGTGAGCCATATTCTAATTTGGATCTTACAAAGCAGTAGTACAGAGTAATTAGAGTAGATTGGTTTTTAAAGCTTTTTTCAATTTCGTAAAACCCAGTGTACGGTATGAAGCTTTAATAGTTTCCATAATATGTGGATTGAAAGTTAGCATGCGGTCAAATTTAAGTCCCAAATCTTTGATTGTGTTTGATCTTTCGAGTATCTGATTGTCTATAAGATAATTAAATAGTAGAGGAGATTTTTTTCTGTAATATGAAACAATTTTACATTAAGGTTAAGTTTATTTGATGTACACCATTCTACTATATCATTCAATACAGACTGGAGCATTTCACAATCGGTATTTGCTTCTATTGTAGTATAGATTTTTAGATCGTCAGCAAAAAAGAGATGGCTGCAAGATATTAAATTGCTCAGATCATTGATAAAATAGACGAATAGTAGAGGTCCTAGGTACGAACCTTGTGGGATGCCAGATGTTGGTGTAAAGTACTGGGAAGAGAAACCATTGTAGGTTACAAATTGTTTTCTATCAAACAGGTATGAAGGAAGTAATTTAATTAAGTTTACATTGAACCCTAAATTACTTAATTTGGGCAATAGTATATTGTGGTCTATTTTTATCAAAAGCTTTTTGGGAGTCAGTGAAGATGACATCAACTTGACTTCCTTTATCAAGTACCAATGATAAGTGTTGTGTAATGAGTGCCAGATTTGTTATTGTTGATCTCTTTTCAACAAATCCGTGTTGTTGCTCTGAGATAAAACATTTAGTTTGCTCAGTCAACTTTGCGAGTAATATAATTTCGAACACTTTAGAGAAGTTACAGAGTATAGAAATGGGTCTATATTTCTTTATATCCAATCGACTGTCTGTTTATGAATTGGACTTACTCGTGATATTTTCCAAATTTCAGGGAAGCAAGATGATTGTAGAATTTTGTTATACAACATAAGTACAGGTTCGATAAAGGCAATAGAACAATCTTTTATTAAGAAACTTGGGACCTGATCAACTCCTGTAGTCATTTTATTCGATAATTTTTTAATAGCCTGAGATATCTAATTCAGTGATTTCGGTTACTGATATGCTTGGTAAATAATTTTTAAAGTCTGTTTGATATTGTTTAACATCATGCGGTACTGAATTATTGTAAACACTGGCAAAATACTCTGCGAAACTAGTTACAATAGCTTGAAGATAATCATATGAGTTATTATTAATATGCATGCATCCTGGAATACGTGAATTATTATTCTTTGAATGTACAAATGACCAGAATTGTTGCGAGTTTCCCTGAATAGAATTCTCTATTTGTGTAAGATAAGATCTGTAAGCATCGCTGATTTGCGATTTAATTAATAATCGTAGTCTTGTAAATTCTTCCAAATCAGAAAGTTTATGAGTTTTTTTTAAATTTAGTGTGAGCTGAGTACTTTCTTTTAATATTTATAATAATTTCTTTCGTAAACTAAGAAGGAAACGATCTTTTATGATTTATAAATTTATATGTGGGAACGTACTTATCAAACAATATTTTTTAAATTTTATAAAATTGTTTACACATATCAATCAGTGGATACTATATTGTTATACAATTCAGGAAAATTTGCCTTCTTATAGTTATACATTTTTTGCTGATTGTGTTTTGGGAAGTTAGGTAATTGAATTGCTGTAATATTACAATTTATTACTAAAGCAGGATGATGTTCGTCTCTTTTAACTAAGCTACAATCACATTGAAATACATCGCAATTTACATTACCGAAAACAAGGTCTAGTAATCTTTGATTGTTATTTCTAATATTATTATATTGGACATAGTTGCAAAGCTCAAAATAATTTTGTAATATATTGTATTTGTTACAAGAAATGTTCTTATCAATATAAGATGGAATATTAAAATCGCCTATAAAAATAGAACTACTTTCGTTAATATTATCTAATAATGCACTTATAGCTTCGAAGAACAATTCAAAATCCATTATTGATACATTAGGAGGGATATAGACAACAAATATAAATTAACTAATTCCAGAGTTAACAAGTTTACATCCTACAATATCGATTGAACAACAAACATTTAGAACACTACTTAAGTTTACTTGCGCTGCATTTATTGCGCTGCTGCAGGCGATAAGGACACCACCACCTCTGCTCACAGTCATTTCTTCTAGTCGTCGATCACAGCGGAAGACTGAATAGTTCACAGGGAATAATTCGGCACTATTAACGTCGCTTTGTAACCATGTCTCTGTAACGCACACTATATCATATTCGAGGTCACAAATTGATGTGTAGAACTACTTTGCATGTATGTTATGGGAATATGAATAAATATTATTCTTGTTGTTTTATATTTAATCAAAAATCTTATAAACGTGCAATGGGCTCGTTCGTTTAGATTATTTTTTTTTCTTTTGTACTAATTTCTCTTTTGCACGTTTATAAAGCATTATGTATACTGTCAAATTTAAACTATACTTATATGACATAAAATGGAAATGGCGAGAGGTATTGTGCTGGCCACAACAGTTTTTTTAAAATTTTGTTTAAGCGAGATATGAATCTTTAAATATTTATTGGAAATTTGAATTTTACCATATGTGACGGAGAAGGAGCTTATGACGTGAGAAATATATAGAAATAGAAAACTTGTAAATACACAAAACGTAATAAGAAACGAATAACACGAACAAAATAGTAGACGCGATGTCAATGGCAGGAAAACTGCCTCTTGTTAACAGTACAATTATATGTACAAAATTTGTTAGAAATGTTATCAGTCGTTCGTACGTCACAACCACGTGGTACCTTTTTAGCGGCAAAACAAAAGAAAACTATAAATAAGTAAATAAATATATTATCACGGCGTAATACCCATTTCTAGGCGTGCCAATATGCTTTGTCACAGATATCGGTAATGATGATGACATATTTTTATCGCGCGGGCGCTTACCAGGCGTCACCTCAAGGGCACTTATTGCTGGCGTGGAATATTTGGCGTCGGCCAATTTCAGAAGAGTGTGCAAATTGGAAAAACTTGTTTTACTCAATGATTTTAATAAAGGATAGTTTCGGTGTCCTGATATTCCTTGGTCTCGGTCAATGAAGTTTAGATGTGTTTTTAGTTTATTAAAAGTACATACAATATTTCAAAATTAAAAAAATTATATTAATATTTATTTGTTATGTCGTGCGTAGCGCCAGAGCTGGGCAAGTTACTTTTAAAATGTAACTAGTTACAGTTACAGTTACCTCCAAAAAAAGTAACTAAGTTACTTAAGTTCCAGTTACTCTGGTGAAAGAACTAAGTTATTTACTAGTTACTCATTAAAAGTAACTTAGTTACCTTGAGTTACTTTCTAACTACTTTTAATGGCGTGGAGTGTAGACTTAGACTGTTGACTTAGTTATTGTGTAGTATACATATCAGGGAGTTTTTGCACTAACTACGTTAACCTAAATTTTAACGTTATTGTTTGGCAACACCCAATCAGATTATTATTGTTAATGTTAACGGACCTACAGGGCCTTATTACCGCCTAGGCCCACGGCCTAGAGCCCACTTTGACAAGGGACCATCAGGGCCCGGTTACTGTGATAAAAATCTGATAAAAAGGCCCTGCGGACCTACATTATAATATAATATAAAAATTAAAAGTAACATTTTATCTTGTAAGAAGGGAATTTGCAAAAATGAGACGAATTCAAATCTTGCAACCCTTGGAACAACGAACAAAATACACTATTTTTTGTATAACCTGAAAATTGGAATAATTTTGATGATTTAGTGGCAGTTTAATTATAATTTATTAAAACGTATCATTTGTAAGCGAGGAAAACATTTGAAAATAATATATTTATAAGTCAAATTTAACATTTAGTGACTTTTTAATTCTAGAATTAAAAGTTAAAATAATGTGTTATTTTTAGTTTTTCTGTTTACCGTACAAAAACTATTATTAATGAATATAATTACTTATTTTATTATCTATTATGGCTTGAAATCAATCAACAATAATATTGAATTTAATTATGTATTAAAATAAAAGTTACAAATTACAGAGGGTATAAGCGATGCTGCGCTCAACACTCCCACTCTGGACAGACATTTATTTAAAACAAAACAGTTTTAGTTAGTGTTTCTAAAAAAGGCAAATATTTCTTAGAAATTTTAATCCCCCCCGTTACTTTTTATGACTAAGTTACATTCCACTTTTTAAGTTACTTTGACTAACTTAAGTTACATTCTAATTTCTGAGGTACTTTAAGTAACTTAATTTACTCAAGTAACTAGTAACTAAAAACCGTAAAGTTACCAACTACTTTTCAGCAGTAAGTTAAGTTACAGTTACCATATTTTAAAAAGTAACTAAGTTACGTTACAAGTTACGTAAAAGTAACTAGTTAGTAACTAAGTTCCTAAAGTAACTAGTTACTGCCCAGCTCTGCGTGGCGCCACTCGACGTACTCTATAAATTTCATTTGTGTAATTTTAGTAACATTTGAGACGGCGTAGCGAAATTCAATGGTAATGGTTGTAGATAAATAAATGCATAAAAAACAGTAAAAAATTCAGAATGATTTTTATTATTTTATTTAAATTATAAAATGGGGGATCCAAAATTAAACATTGGAATTGCTAAATCATTCTGCGGCAATATGGTTAAATAACCTGAAAAGTATTATACCACGAGATCGATCATAACATGCTCAATTCTAGAGTTTCAGTGCACGCTGTTTCCACATGTATTAATAAATAATGTTTCCACCATTCTCTCGTCTGGTGATATATAGACGTTAAAACTCAATCCCTTATAAATATTTCCATCATTTCAACGGAAAATATACTGAAAGTTGCGGGGTAACCTTTTAGAAACCACATAACTTTTTTTTTCGGTTAATCAGCATCAGCAGGTTTCGGAACGACTTATACTTATGGTAATCTTAATTTATTTGAGTTTGAATCTACTTTTCGTATCCTTTACTCAAAAATAAAATTATTGGTAATGCATAGGTAATGAATTTATCAAAATGTAGAAACAATTGTATTGTAGCAAAAATTAACTTTCAGGAAGTACACTCTATTTCCCGAAGTTGATCCTCCGGCATCAATTTGTGCTGCAAAAATTTCTAAACTTTTATCTAGCATCTTTGTCGTACACATATGGTATATTTGAGACTATTATTTGGTATCTTATTATCGTACGTGTCACAGAGGGGTATTTGTTAATAATATTAGTGTAGAAAAAGTGAAATTGTGTTGTAGTACCAATGAGTATTACACGTAATGAAATAGAGCTATCTATGTCCAACCAAGGGTGAAAAATGAAATAGAAACTATATTTTAACCGTGGTGAAGAATTCCATTTTCAAATATTAAAATTATTTGAATATTCATGTAATTTTGTCATCATGCGGTGATTCTAGTGATTTTGGCCACTGGCGTATTATATTGAGCATTTGCTATTGCAAAGACGGCGATTCCAAGATTAACGAATATTTTTGCAACATATTTCTTTTAGACAATAAAAAGAGGTACCTATATTTCATCAATAGATATTCAGGCGAAAGAACTGAGAAACTGATTTTTGAAATTATTGCAGCGCTTTTTATACTGGCAAATCGCAAATTCTTGCAAAAACATGCAAATTTTATGGTGGTTGAGAGAATTGAATCCGCGGGACACGTTGGTGGCGCAGTGAAATCTTACATGACTAAAAACGATTTTACTAAAAATTCAGTTCAAAACTCAGAATAAATACCAGTAAATATTAAAAAATAATATTTATAACAATAATACATTGGTTTTCATTTTAGCCGTTCACTGGTGACCAGAACTCGAAATGGAAATTTTTACGAAACGGCACGCTAAGTTTCTCGAAAATGTTAATTTGTTCTTTAGATATATACAGGCGTCTATAAATTAACCCTCAATTATAATGTATTTCAATAGGGGTGGCAGTTTTTTCAATAGAGATTTCTCGGGTTCTGATATTATTTTATTTACTGTCAGGTGTCAAAATATTCACTATAGTTTGCAGTTTCATCATGCAGCGTTCGACCCTTCCCGAACCTTTAGAAATTATTAAAAAATATTACCAAAGTTAGAACTCAGATGGGTGCTCAACGTTTGTTCACCAGAGAATTGGGTCTGCGCGGGCTATACGCCGCACTGTGGAAAAGTTTGAGCTTAAGGAGTAAGTTCACTTCACAAGATAAGCCACCAACAAGACAACGAAATGTGCGAAATGAGGAGAATATCGTAGCTGCAGTGGTTAATGTTGCCAATGAATCAAATTTGTCTATTCCAAGACGATCTCAACATTTCGGGCTTTCTCAGACGCCAATTTGGATAATTTTGCGTAAAGATTTGGGCCTACATCCTTGCACAGTCGTATTGCCTCAAGAACTGAAGCCAAACCATCACAGATTGCGTCGAGAGTTTGCTGACTGGGCCCTTGAGTACTTAGAAGATAATCATGTTTTTGGCCAAAAAAATCGTCTTCTTAGACGAGGCGCATTTTTGGATGAATGACTTTGTTTATAAAAAAAATTGCCATTATTGGTGTGAGAACAACCCAGAAGTGTTACATGAAATGCGGTTGTATCTCTAAAAACTCTCTGTATGTTGCGATTTATGGCATGGCGGCGTCATCGACCTTATTTCTTTAAAAAATTGGAGCGATCGCTTGCGTCAGTGTAAACAAAGCCGTGGTGAATATTTGAACGACATATAATTGCATTATCCAAGCTTCAAAATAAAATAAAAAATGAATTGATACGTCAAACCGTTTTTGTTTTATGAAAGACCCTTTATTTCGCTAGTAATTACTTTTAACTATTTTATCTATATAATATAAACTATAGTATATTAACTCCTTTATAAAATTTTGGAAGAAGTGCAATAATATTACTTCCGGTTTTTGAGTAATTGATGGTAACTTGTAATTTTCAAATAGAACATCCTATATTTTTTTTCAAATTTGAAAAATACATGAAATTTGCTATCCAACTGTATAAAAAAAAGCAATCGGATGTTATATTAATGGACACTAGAATGGCGAATGATTTAATTACATTTTCATTAAATGCAGGAGGCTTTGCATTTCATTTATTTTATATTACACCTTTCAAATATAAAGAAAATTCATTAATTAAATATTTATATTGATTTACATTTACTTTAATACAATATTCAATTATTATACCTGTTATTCAATATCAAATAACATCATTGTCAGATTATGTCTTAGTCCAAAAATTGTATTGCAAAGCCCTCTACATGTAATATTTAAATCATTTGCTATTCTACTTTTTAATAATATGTATAACATACTGTTAGAGAGTGTAAATGATTATACAACATTTTGTGACGACTAATATAAACGGTAATTAATAGTTTCTTATTAATTGTAGTCTGATTATGATGTATGGACCAGACGTGTTTCGTTGCATGGCTCAGAGTATTAGTCCTGTTACAGCACGGCTCGGTGTTCTCTAACAGTACAGGTATAGTGTTTAGTGCTGTTTCTAACATCAAAAGTGGGATTCACCCGCGATCCGCAATATTATTTATGATTTTGCGTCTTGATGAATTTTAAAGTGCAGTGCAGAGCCAAGTGGAGCCGTTTAGAATTTTCAGGTTTTTATCCTAGGGCATTGACCAGTGACTAAGTTTTGTCGTGACAGTTTCACTTTTGTGGAAAGAATGTGCATGATCTTAGCGTGTGTTGGGCTAAACAATGCCCTCACCATAGTTCGAACCGAGATGTGAGGTCTATTATGGATATGTGGACAATTGTTCTAATGATGTCAATAATAACCTGATATTAATGTTAGTTTGTGATACTAACAATTTTAGCGTGGATAATGTGGCGCTGTGCAGACAGTTTGAGTCTGAGTCGTTTAAATTGAGAATTTGTATGACATTATTGATGTCCTCGTACGACCATGTTTTGAGTCCTCTGAGTTTTTGGAACCATGTCCCACATATCTCTGAGTCTTATACGATCATGTGTCAAGACCTTTGAGCTCTTGGAACCATGTCCCACAAACCTCTGAGTCTTATATGATACGACCATGTTTCAAGAATTCTGAGCTCTTGGACCCATGTCCCAAAACCTCTGAGTTGCCATGTGGTCGTCATGAAACAAGATCTGGTTACATTAATCGTGTAAAGTGTAAGTTTTGATTACAATAAATAATCCTTGACTGCAGTTTGGGGAGACTGGATTGTTATCAGTTGTTGTAACAATGACAACTGTTAACAAGCGAGCGTTAATTAAAGTACAGTTAATTTTAAATTCAACTGTTTTCTTGTTCTATGTTCATTTGTTATGTGATTGTTACAGAAACTGTTTCCAGCAAAGATGAGCTGGTAGACGATATTTCAAATGAAACAGAACTAGAAGTATGCCAAGAGCGGATTGGTTGTGTTAGAGAATGGAAATGATTATACAACATTCTGTGATGAGTGATGACTAATATAAATGGTAATTAATAATTTTTATTAATTGGAGTCTGATTGTGATATAAGGACTATTTAAAACCAGATGTGTTCCGATGCATGGCTCAGAGTGTTAGCCCTGTTACAGCACGGCTCGGTGCTCTTTAATAGTACAAGTATAACGTTTAGTGAAAATTAAAAGTTGCTATGAATTATTCGAAAACCGGAAGTAATAATATTGAACTACTTTCAAAATTTTATAGAGGAGTTAACATACTATAATTTATATTATATAGTTAAAATCGCTAACAGTAATAATAAGCGAGATATTTGCTGGTTAGTTTATAAACGGACAGCCATTATATATTTTTTAAAAAATACATAAAAATATATTTTTGTTTCGTATTAAATTTCACCATACTAATTAAATGAAATACAAAATAATATATTGTTCTGCCAAATCAAGTAGCTACAAATTTAAAATAACTAAATTATTTATATAATTTTTAATAATAATTATCACAAATGTTTGTATGTGTTGTCTATTTTTTGTTTTCTTTTTCGGCTCATCGTGTCATCAGCAGAATGATGGCCTTTAGCCAACCATGATATAACATATTTCTCTGGTTTAAATTGTTAGTTTTGGACCAACGCAATTTGTAAAAAGAAGAGCTGATATTGTTTTTATGGTTAAAAGTGCGAAGTGGGGTATGATTTCATTCGTTGTACTGAAATTTCTTTCACAGTCACTTGTAGAAATCGGTATAGTTGCAGCAGCTTTAAACAGAGACTTTAAATCTTCCGGCATATCATTTTGATCTTCACTAGATTTGTAAAATTTAGAGCCGGTTTTTCAATCGCTTGTTAAAGTGTTTGTTAACTACCTAGCAGATTAAATTTATGCATCAGATAAACTCCATGGTAATGAAAATGCGTTTTCAATACGAATTTATCTATTCGGTAAGTAACAGTCGCATTTGGTTGTCAACTTTAAGGTTGGCAATAATTATAATCCGATATTTGCTATGTTCGTAAGGAACCACATGTCATTTTGAACATATTTCCATACATTTCGTTTCGAATGTGATTGACAGTTGCAGTTTTTGACAGTACTGAAACTGTGACGTTCAAGCAAATTTAAAGTTTGCTTTAGTTTGTAGCAATATGTAGTAAGAATACATGAACTGAAGATTAGAAAAAACTATTTTACTACTGACTGTCAATACTGTCATATCATTATGGATTTTATTTTATTACATATATGCATCTTTCGAGCTTCAAGCATCAAGCAGTTGTAAATTTCTACTAGAATTTTGCCTACAAATGTAAACATATGTTCTGTTTCTTAAAAAATATACTGTCACATTGGTCATTAATAAGAAAAGGTAGCGAATTTCCGAATTTCAATATTTTATATGATTTATTAGGATTAAACAGTAACTTTGCTGTATATTGACGCAACATTGTTGTTATCAACGTTTTGCTTGTTATTAATTCTTCTCATTCTTGTAATCAAAATAAATTGTTATAAAGTGGAAATCATTTCCTTGTATTATGTATAATAATTTAATGAAATTTATACATTTTTTAAAAAGTACTCTGCCACATTCATTGGTATACAAGACATTTTTAGAACAAATGTTTATACCATTGGAAATACCAGTATTCTCTGAATACATAGCAGTATTTTTTGCTAAATTTGAACCTTTTAAAATATTTATCGTCACTAGAAGACAACACGAAATCTTCCAATTTATCCTTGTCCTTGTCTTTATCAAAAAACACATTTACTTACGTCTATTATATACATATTTCTACAATTTTCTCCGAATATTATTTAACTGTCAATGTCAATATGTCGGAACAGCTGAATTTCCCACTGGTAAAATTTTACCGGTAGGTCAAAGTGTCTGTTACGTTGTCCTCTTGATTAGCTAAGACTTATCCTGTTCCTGTTGGTAACGCTAACATGACATTGAAAAACTGAAATAGGTGTTTACCATGAGGATAAATTTTATAGAGACTTAACAGACACTTGCCAGTACATTGAAAAACCGGCCCTTAAAGCCACAAATTATGCCCTGTTCATTATCGGTTAAGTGAAATTGGTGACACAACTCACGAATTTATTCCTCGCCACAATGTATATTTTATTTGTCTATAGTTTTCTTATTTAGTAATTTCAGGCATTTTATCAAATTATTATGAACTACAATATGTTGCTCTTCATTACGACTTATACATGGGAAGAAGTTGTGAACGGTGTCTCATATTTCTAGCGAAGCTCCTGTAGAGTTATTTTATGTTAATCAACTTGATTTATTTATTTTTATGTGACTGGTGACTAACATCTCGGCGGTCGGCTGTCAGCAGTCAGCTGGATCTCGTGCTAGCGTCAGATTTGTGACCCTGTTGCGATCTACATAATGTCAAAACATAAATACAGTTTTACACGATAAATACAGTGTTCAACAGTAAGAAAATAACGTTGAACGATGCCTGAACCTTCCTACACAGCATGTACGATCCTCGTGGCGGCTTTAAACTTCCAGGTAAATAATATTAAAATAAATGTTTGCGAGACAACTCGTTTCTTGAACTGTTTATAGGCATTATTAAGACAGATATGCATTGTTTATATGTTGCAAAAGTTTATAAATTGTAGGATTCACGGTATAAACTTCGTCGTGCGTCCAGTGTGTCACAGCCGCCGATTTAAATTGAATCGTGAATCCTCCAGCGTAACCACAGTGTATGTAAGTGCAGTGCTGAAACACAGGCGGTTCGTCGCTGTTCATTTAACCTAACATGTAACAAACTATAGCCTACCTTTATACAAAGTGTCTCTCAAATAGAGGGACTTGGATTGCCTTATTTGCGGCTCTGTCTGGATAGTGCAGTAGACACTTCCTTTATACAGGGTGTCTCTCAAATAGGGAGACATGTCTTAACCACAGATTCCTGAGACTAAAATAAGACGATTTAACTAAAGTTCTTTGAATATATATATATATATATATATATATATATATATATATATATATATATATATATATATATATATATATATATATATATTGCTTTTAATAACAGAACGCTTTATACGATTTGAATGAAATTTGGTATGGCAATTTCTATGGTTATGTCATCTTTTAAGATGATACTTGTTATTATTAATGAACCATTATTGTATGAAACTTAGGTGTCCCAACATTGATTAGACCGTAACTTTTTAATGGCCACGCCGATAACGTAAAATTATTTTTTCTCAGAAAGATACATTCAATAGTAAACTTTTCTCTCTCTCTGTTTAACTTGTGATATCTGTTACGGTGCAGACAGAAAAAGATAAAACCTTAGTGTCTGCACCGTGAAATTTTTAAAATAAATTTTATCTAGCAGTCTGTCATTCTTTTCATTTTTGTTTTTAGTAACAGTAGGACAATTCTAGCGACCACTTCTCGAATATACCTAAAAACCATTGTCTACCAATTAGGGATTGCCAGTTAGGTGTTATTTGTTCTTTTTTTTAAAAAAAAAAAATTACGAACTATAACAATACCTAACTGACAATTCATAATTGGTAGACAGCAATTTTTAGGTTCTGTTTGAGAAGTGGCCGCTCTGCGCATGTGCGACAGTTTACTAATATTTTTTTGCGGCTCTGTCTGGACAGTGCAGTATACACTCCATTATATAAATATTTTCTTATTGGCTATGAATAACATGCTATATGTACTATGATGTCACAAGAGTGGGAGATTGATTTTTATGACTATTTCTGGCGCCAATCTTTTTATTTAATTATTTATGAAAATAACAACAAATTATTAATATTTTTTATTACCATGAAAATTTTTGGTTAAAAAATTATCCAATTGAATCCCTTTATTGATGACCACGTGTGCGAAAGTAACCAATCAAAACAAACTTACACTGATAATTATCCTAAGACAATTATCACTTGTGTCACTAAGTTGCTAAGTAACAAACAGTTTTTGACATTTAATTAAATATTAATTGTTTTAATTTAAAAATGTCATTTTCACTCTGTCAATGAAAATGGTGATTTAATCAACAAAATAATAGAAGGAAACATATAAAAAATATTGTATTAAATAAAAAACTAAATGTGGAGAATATTTATGGACTTTTATATGTCTTATCTTCTTTTCTTTGGTCTTAAAGAGGTCTCATTCCCATTGCACACATCACACTGAACATATTCATAGCCATATTCACGTTCATAGCCACTAGTGACATCTACTGGGTTATGTTAGACACAAAAATTCTGTCAAATACAAATTTTAGGCAAATTTAATATTAAAACTGCAAAAAAATTTCTCACCGAATACCCCTCGATCATTGATAAATACTTATAATTTTATCACACTTCCTCAAGCACGTTGCTTTTAGGTAACACCACCTCCGCCTTCGGCGTCGGGCTGTTACCGAGCAACGCGCTTTCGGTAACTGTCATAAAATTATTTCGTAATTATCAATGTCCTCGGGATATTATAGCTGAAAATTTTTACATAAACTTTAATTTAAAATACGTTTTGAAAAAGTGAAACCACCTCATTACACAGTATTTTTACCCAAAAGTCCGGTGCTAACTTAGCTATCGTCCCGAGTATTGTTTTTACTCGGGTGAATAGTTAGAATATGTTTTTCTTTTTATTGTTTCATAATAATTAGACAACGTATATCAGAATCTATGAATTCCTCAGAATTATTGTAGGAGTATATTTTCTTTTGTAATTAAAGTTTGCAAGTTGCATGTTGCTATATCAGTAAAATACCCCCTCTTAGCCTTAAATGGGGTTAAATTAATTTTAAAGTATATATTCCAAACAATTTTCCGAAATATTGATTGACCTTCTATTATAGTCATAATACCTAATAAGCTTTTTGCATGTTGCAATATTGGAGCTATATAAAAAGAGTATTAAAGTAAAATAACCGTAAAATTACATATAATAACAATAAAACCACATGATAAACTACGTGCTCCTGCAATTTTGTTCAGCAACAACTTCACCTGGCCATAATCCAGCGTAGCAACAATGTAGTGCAATCAATTTCTAACTTCAAAGGTCCGTACATAAAAAATTCATATGCACTATAATTTATATTGCCGCGACACATTTTGATATTACTAAGTAATAATTATGCGCAAGGTAAAATTTGAATAATTGAACTATTTGGCTTAAGAATATGTTTCGTAATAATTGAGAATATGAAGAATAAGGTACATATACAGGTGTTCCATTTAATTGTGCCACCATTACTATCTCGAGAACTATAAGAGCTACGAGGTTGGTTAAATTAGCAAAGAACCACCATTTTACAAGACTATTACAATGAGCAAAAAAATTTTTTTTTTCGACCAGTGGTTTTCAAAATACGGGACACAACTTTCTTATTTTAAATGAGAACATTTGTTTTTTTTTTTTTTAGGTTATTCGATAGAGTATTTTTTTCTAAATTCAACGATATAAACATATCATATACTAAAATAACAAAATAACTGAGAAAAATGCATGTTAAATTTATATGTATTTTAATTATATCTGACTGAAACAAGAGTGCTATGGATAAAAAACATTTGAAAAATAAACAAATCAAACAATGGTGTAACTACAATAATATTAAAATTAATAAATATTAAATTATAAAATTGTTCAAAATTTCTCCCATTCTGATTAATGTTTTCTATCCATAGCACTCTTGTTTCAGCCAGATATAAATAAAATACATATAAATTTAACATGCATTATTCTGTTATTTTGTTATATTAGTATATGCTATGTTTATATCGTTGAATTAAGAAAAAATACTCTATCGAATAACTTAAAAAAAACAAATGTTCCCATTTAAAATAAGAAAGTTTTGTCCCGTATTTTGGGAACCACTGGTCGAAAAAAATTTTTTTTGCTCATTGTAATAGTCTTGTAAAATGGTGGTTCTTTGCTAATTTAACCAACCTCGTAGCTCTTATAGTTCTCGAGATAGCAATGGTGGCACACTTAAATGGAACACCCAGTATACTTGGAATATGTTCAGTATAGAAACTGTTTGAAATTATGTTATTAAAAATGTATATATTTTTTTTTTGTCGGTACTACTTGCCTCAAGAAATGGATTAAGTGTGTAATCATATGCTCCATTATATAGTAAAAATTTTTAGGCAGAGTAGGCACGTCATCATTTCATTACAAAATGAAATAACACTGTAGTATTGTATATGTTTAAGAAAACGAAGAAAATAAATACTATTTTTTGCATACTATAAGTATAATACATTTTAATTAAATTTACAATTATTTTAAAGTCGTACATAATGTTTTCAATGAGTTTTAATTTATTTAAAATAATTGTAGTTCATTTTTTCACCACATGTTGGTACTATTGGATTTCAATATTTAAACGTTTACATGACATATTTCTCCCGGAATTATCAAGCGTCTGCTGTCATTAGTTCGTTACTTTTCTGTTTTTAGTTTGTGTTAATTTCAATAATAGTAAATTGTATTATTGGAGTATTTTCAATCAAATATAATATATTTTTTAAATGTTATTTTAATTATATTTTCAATAAATCGAATTTATAGTGCTACTCTTTACTTTTCTATAACAATTGTAAATCAAAATAAAATCAAATCAATTTTTTTAAAAATATATTTAATGTCATTTAACATTAATTTTCTTATTTTTCATCAAGTGCTTCATTCACTTCCCGTATTCCTTCTCCAACCCGACTCGGTGTGCCCTACACTGAATTTTCAATACCATAAATTGGAAATATATTACATTTTACAATAATATTCAATTATTATTCGAATATTAAATAAATTAACTTGATCACATAAATTAGCATCGCAGGTAAATACAATTATTTTCTAAAATTAATTTAGCGTACCATGTAAACCTACTAATTTCGTGACGTCATTATCTAGTTACAAACTTTGATGACGTGACTACTCTGCCTAAAATTTTTTACTATAGTCAATTCCCTTGGCAGTAACGTGAATCATTAGAATTGGCCGTTCTGCCGACCGCGAGCAGTTGACAGCGCTCATTGACACCGTACATTAAGACAATACTTTGAACTAAAATTGTCAAACCAGTATTATTAGTAAGAATATTTACGCTTACACAATTTGTAAGTTGTATAATATTGATCAATAACAGTACTGTTCGCAGAAAAAAAATTACAGAAGCACCATTCATTTGTAATTGTAATTTTATATTACGTATTTTGCATTAATAACATAATTGTAATGTGCATATGCATGTAATATTTTTTATAAGTACCTACTTTCCCTTTATAATGAAATTTAATAAAGTTCACTCATGCATCAAAAGTTAAAAATAATAAATATTCATGTTTAATTAAATATTTGTCATAAAAACAATATTTATAATCTGTTTGAACCAATAAATGAACAAAAACAATTGCATATACTTATTGTATTCTCACATGCATTCATTGTGATATAAATATCATTGATTAATAAATTCATTTAATTTTAAAATTATTTCCTGCAGAATGCTTTATTTATTTGGCAAAATACCAATTAAATATTTCCTGTTTTAATGAAAATACCACATGAATTAAAAATCAATAGCCATATTTAACTTCCAATTACACAATTTATGTTATCATCTATTTTCATTTTGATTTTTTTTTTTCGTGTTATTGTACATCATAAAATTTTTAGTGATCAGCATATGACACGCCGATAGCAATTTATTGAGATTTATTCACTGATATATAATTAATATTCTGTTTGTGAATTTTGTATAAATAAATCAAATGCTTTCTCATATTAGAAGCCAGATAAATGTACCTATTTTATGCAATTGGGTTTCGAATGTAACTCACATGTTTGTTAAATTACATTTAAAATGATGTAGGTATTGTTAGTAGTTATACTCTGTTTTTAAACTATAGACAGTAACTAGAAATTCTAGTGAGAAAATCAAAGCCTGTGATTGGCTGCTGAGCAATTTCATGAAGCCGTATTTAACCAAACGAAATTTCAAGTTAACCTTCAAACGTAATTGAAACGTCAAGCTCTTAGTATTTGTCAAATAACTTGTTGAATTTGCACGTGTTTTTTGTTTCATTTCTCTTTTTGTGATATTTCACGAATAAAAACAACATGCATAAAACCAAGGGTTAACAGTATTTTTAAAAATATATAAATTTTTCATCAAGGAATTACAAAAAAATAATGCAATTAATTAATTTATAATTAAAAGTTATGTATTTATGATTTGTGACGACGTCCCTGCTCTGGCGCCAATTTGTGACGTCATTTTTCGATCGCCAAATTGTGACGTCATTATTCGGTCGCCAAATTGTGACGTCATCCTCATCCTCCATCGCTGCTGTTTGGGTTGATTCTTGCTCGGGCGCCATCTTGTACCTCCGTGGAACTGAGAGAAGGATGAGGAAAGTTTGCGGATAGCTAGTCGTGTAGGCCAGGATTCTTAGGGTATTTTTGAGCAGTGAAAAATGCAGTACACTAAACTATGTTTATTTACACACTATGTACAATTTAATAAATGACTGAGAAACTGTGTCCATTGTTATTCAAACTACTGACAATTATTATCAAGTAAAACTGGATATATCAACTTTGTGAACTTAGTACGCGAAATATTATTTATATTCTTGACAAACTTGAAATAATATTTACTCTGAGAACTTGTACGTGAAATCTTTACTCCTTGAAACTTGGTACGTGAAATATTAACTCTGATAAACTTAGTACGTGAAATATTCTTACTCTGAATACAAACGTGAAGTAATATTTACTCTGTGGAACTTTGACTTTGTCGAACAGCGACAATCGGTGCCTGACTTCTACAGAACAGCTGTAGAAGATCTGGACTCTGCCTTCTGGAGCTGGTACTGGAACTTTATTCTATAGAACGCCTATAGAACTCCTGGTTCTGACTAGAACGGCTAGCCAGAAGACAGAATGAATTCTAGGGCTGCTGCTGCGTATTTTATAGCCGGATTTTGGTAATTCTCGTTCAAACGCGCGCGGTTTATGTGGAAGGGCTTTATTCGCATTTGATTGGCCGAGTGGGAGAAGAGACTCGGCTTACTATTGGTCGTGAGGATTGGCTATTGAAATATTTCTAGAAAATTCTATGATCAAGAGAAAATGTGAAAATCCAGTTTTTCTTGTTTGAAACTAACAGGTAAAATATTTACAATAATATTTTAATAAAATAGAAATTAACAAATATCTCAAGTTCTAGTTTATTCCGCCTGGATTTGGCGCTGCGGTCTTGACAGATCTGGATTACGTGCTCTAGTTATGAAATCGGGGTGAACTGTTGATTTCGAAGTTGCCATGTGATGTGCAGAGTGAAATGCCGGCCACGGAAAACCCCGGAAAGATAGTGGCAGGCTGGAAACTAGAGGATTTTCTGTTGGCTGTTACCGCGTGCTCACCATGTGCTACAGGTAAGGTTAAAAGCATGTTAAGAGCAATTTTATACTGTCGAATTCTGTTTTCGTGTCACAGTTATCCCTGAAAACTGTTTACACGCTGTGATACGGCCCCGAAGTGATGGTGAAGTTCCATGGAAAATACCGCGTGCTAGCCATGTGCTCAATGTGAGGTTATGGACATTGTACAGCAAGTTTGGACTGCCGAATCCTGTTCTTGTGCTACAGCGGCTTCTGGACAACGATTGCATGCTACTCTGCAGCCCCACCGTGGCCGGTGATGTTCTCTGGACGCTGGCGTGTTGGAATTTTCATGGTGAAACAATGTGACTTCGTCACAGATTTTATATGAATAAATTAAGTTATAAGTCTATAATAGTTTTGGTTAATGAAAATATAACCTGTAGTGGTAGCACGCACTTTAGAATTCTATCATCGAAAGCAGGTTAATATGATTTTACTTTTACGAATCTTGGTAGCATGCACTTTAGAATTCTATATTCGCTTTTTGATTCGGAAATTATTGGATTTTATATTATTAAAATAAAAAATATTATGACAGTTGTATATAATAAATGTATAAATTATATATATAAATTGACTTTGAATAGAACTGTGACAAAATAATGACGTTACTTTGACACTTTCGCCTCAAGTCGTACGCTTGCAAACGAATATTTTGAGACACGCATGCTACCAAATTTTCGATTCGTAGCGAAAAGCGAAAACAAATGACTCTTTTGATAGAATTCTAAAGTGCGTGCTACCACTACTGGAAAGTACAAATGCTGACGTGACCTTCATTTTAACATTTCAATTCCCCCGCTAAATAAATCTAGTGACTTTTTTTTGGTAACTTCTAGCGGTGTAAATGTGACTTCGTCTAGTGCTGTCTATAGTTTATAAACACGGTATAGGTAGGCACTAAAATACCACAAATCTGTGTTTAGTGCCATGTGAACACATTTTTGTGTCGATTTTAGAATTAATCTTAATTTAGTGATTATTTTTAATACCTATTTTGAAGGTTAACACGCCATTGCTATGCTTCGAGCATATACGATAGAGGGGATTTGCGGGGCTGGAAGTTTTGTTGTGTTACATGTCACTACTTGTCACTTTACTATAACCTAACCCTATGTTTGTGTGTAGTTTGTGAAGGGCTTAAGTATTGCGGCCATCGTTTTGTTATATGCCACTACTTGTCGTTTTACTGTAACCTAACCTATTTTTGCGTGTAGTTTATTTTGTGATTTTGTGTATCTTTTTTTCATATTGCAATATGGTTTTGTACTGTGTGGTGTCCAATGGGGGATTACACCATTTTTTTTTTTTATAATTTCATCTGAAAATATTAGGAAAACTAAGACTATTGATGAAAATCCGGTGAAAAAATTCCTATTAATAAGCGAGTTATGGTCTCCCGAATTTTGAAAAGGTTGACGTGACGTCACATTTATGTGTTTTTATATCAAACTGTTTTCATCATGGATCTAAATGTTCTTGAAATATATGCTATTTTAAGTTATATTTACATAAAAATAAATGAATATTATAACACTGTATAAGTATACATACTTTATAATTACAGGTGTATTTAAATTATTAAGTTTAATGCAAGAAATTTATGTTAAAATAAAAACTGTTTGGAAACTGTAGTACAGGAATGTTAGCCCCTCCTTTCGAATTTGAATTTCTTAACTTCCATTGGTAGTAATCCCACCTCCTAACACGCTATTTGTAATGCATGTATAGGCGGTTTCTCGGTCGCCAATCAAAATATTTTCATATTAATGTCGAAGCGTTATAACAAAAAACCCTTTATTTCCGAAATATCTCAATTTTACCATTTAATTTTTTTATTAATATTCGTTACTCAGCATATACATTCGTATTTTTTTACTATTTTCCTTTAATTCGATTGAGCCGTAATCCCCCATTTCAATGAAAACTTGCAAATTTCGTTTCATGTGTAAGTAATTGGGATTTTTTTACCTTATTAAGCATTTGCGAAAATTCTACCGGTGAACTCTTCCTGGTATAAATCGGTAAACAGCTGTTCATCAGGTTGCAGCTACCGGGGTAAATATTTTAAGAACGCAAGTGGTAAACAGGGTAGATTTATAACCTATGAAAAGTAGTTCAAAGATGAAACAGATTTGCAATTTGACGTAGTTAACCGTTATCTCTTCTTGTCTTTTGTATAGATCAATCCAGAGCAAATGAGTTTCGTGAAGGGCAGCTGTCAGAAATAAATTTCATACATAATTTACTCAATGATGCAGCCATTGAAAAATTTGTGGTTTAATTTTATGAATAAATTGTATCAAAATCAAAATTTCTCGATATATATCATAAGATATATAAGTAAATAATTTTAAAAAATATTCAAAAGTGAGGTTAAAATCACTCCTGTGAGGGGCAGGTGATGTCATTCTGGAATGGTCTATTATCGGAATTAACTTCTGAAACCTACTTCTGATTCCAGCTTTGCTTGGCACCTCTACCTTTATTTGAGCTTAGATTTTTCATTTACCGCATTTATCGGCTGAATTACTCGATCCACAAATCATGGATCCGGTAGATGAATCTGGTAGATATGGTACAATTTTCGAACTCGGTAATTATTAACCACTTGTGTTTTCGAACGCAGTCGGTAGGTGCGGTATCAACCGGTAGAATATTCGTAAATGCCCAATATAATAAACAAAGTGTAACTTTTAGGTTTCCTGGTAATAATGAGGTAAGAGAAAAGGGACTAAAATATATTGAAAATAAATATGATTTGCAAATTTCAAAAGCAACAACTAGTCATTGCTTTGTAAAAAAGGTAGTACAAATATTACGATAATACGCAGCCCGCAATACACCATGGCTTCCATCCCCGGAAATCTCCCCTGCCGCATATCTTCCGATCACAACAAACACCGTAAGGCGGCCTCTAGTCAGTATATGCTCGAAATTGCTATGCGTTTGTTGTACTGTTGCTATGTAAATAACAACAACAGGCAGTAAAAATATTTTTTTGCCCTCCTGAAGTGTAATGGGAACTTTACAATTATATACACAGCAAGTGTAACCTACATTTTACGCTTACTGTGTTGTAACTTGTCTAACTATGCGGTAAAATAATCAAAATACACTGGACGTTTATAAGCATTTAGAAAAGAAATCATCTTTACTACAATAAAGTTCATGTAAAAAAGTACTACCTACATAAATTATTTTTTTATTTTAACATTTCCTATATATAAAATTAATTTATATAAACCAAAATCACGGCAGCGACATCTGTCATTATTTTAAAAATCCGCCGTTACCGACATAGTCACCGATCGATATACCTGTCAAATACGCGAGGCAAAAATTGCTGAAATGTCAAATATCGACACCTACATATTATTTATTACGAAGAAAACATGAGCAAATAAATATATTAGTCATAAACAACGTCTAGGTAAGTAAAATCAAATTTGGAAATTGACAACCCCAGTATTTTAAACTAACCCTTTTCAGAAGTACAACCTATCTCATTAAAAAATGTCATTTTCATTATCGTCGGCCAAAAAATTTAATACAATTCTCATGCGTGAAGTATTTTACACGCACTCGAATGTAAATAACTATTACTGCCCAGGCAATAAGAGAGATATTTTACAAACTGTTAGCTGTCAAAAAATCGCACTTTTAATGTCATTCGACAAAAAAATACCTTTACACAAATATTCGTATTTTTCTTTAAATATTACTTTACTTTGTACATTATCATTTAATACCCAGCAATATACGTCCATCGGTGCTAAATCTCACAGAAAACTACTATCTTGCGTTTTTAACTAGATTTATTCCGAAGATCTGGCAAAATTTGAAACAGGAATTCCTGTGTCTGTGTTTCAACGATCTGTATCATTTCTAATTATAGATTCTTGTTTTGTAAGCAAATCATCCTACTGTAGGTAAATCCCGAAGCCCGAATAACAAGTTTTAATTAGAATTACAATTAGCAGTCAACCGATTTAGTAATAGGGGGAAAAGGTAGTGAATTAAATTACAAAACTAATGGGGGTATTCTGCTCAAATGTGTAAGTCTTACAGATCCAGAAAATCTGTACAAAACTGACAAAAACTCATCTATTTTTATTCATTAATCATAAAAAGTGAGATTACATTCTAAAGCAATTTTTGTTAAAATCACCATTCTTGATTCAAATGACCTAACATTTAGCAAAAAAATAAAAACTGCAACATTAGATTATAAATAAAAAGAATACTACTATAAATTTTAGTAATTTTCAATTCATATATTAAAGGCTAGATTTGTGTAATGATACAACGAAATATTTCACTCTGTCATCGACTTACATTACACGATGCAGTATATTACATCTTATCACGCTCAGGCCTCCGCCAGAATATTCTTAAATTTTACTTAATATTAGGAGAAAAAATTTAAAGTATCATATATTATTTCAGCTTCCAATGCATTGATAAATAGATAAATTAATATTTTTAATTAATAGAAGAATATTAAGCTTATAAATACATAATTAATTTGTATTTAATATCATTAAATACTCTTTTTAAAGTACTAAAATTATTTGGCAAGCTTAGAATAGGAAATGTTAAAGGATGTTACCTTTATCAAGACTACTTTTGCCATAGATTTACAAAACGAGTTCGGTAGTATATTCAAATCTTTAGGAAGAAAACACTTTGACTCATTTTCCTTTTCTATTGTCCCATTGATGAACCCATCAGAAACAATTTTATGCAGAAATACCTGACCACAACTGGCAACCCGGAAAAGATATACAAAGAGTTACTCCACATTCCCACACACACGTAAAACTTTTCCAGGTGGCAGCACTATTTCTCCTACTCATAGTGTAGTCAGTTATGAAAAATGTTCAGTTCTTCTTCTTCAGCTTACGCACTTGGAATAAAGTCTACGCGCGCTTGCATATTATGATAGTTGTGTTTAAGCTAGAAATAAAAATGTCAGAAATAGATTGGACATGGACAGGGAAAAGGTAGGTGGAACTTTGCGCTGAAAACCAGAGCATTTATATTGCATGTTTAAATTGTAAATTTAAATTGTAATTACTGAAGTTACCAATCCATTTGTATGGAGTTTTCTCTATCTACTAACAAATATATGATATTATTATATTATTTACTATTATATTATAATTTGTATTTAAGAAAAAAAAAAAAAATACTAAAATAACCAGATTTTGAACATAATATGTGGTCGTAGAAAGTTACGAGGCAACAAAACTATTATCTATCAATTTCAGTAGGTAATCAAAAATTCTAAAAAGCACAAAAATAATTAGCTTTATTATATTCGAAAACAAATTGTTTATAAAATAGTTACGAGTTATATTTTTCCTTTATATCAGCTCTCCCGTAAACGTTGCCAAGTCCTTCTATTCCGCTGTTATAGAACGAAAATGAAAAACAAAAGTTTATTTAACATTAATTTTCAGGTTAATTTGAACGGTAAGAAAGCATTATAAACGTCTTCTACTATACAAGTCTTCACTTTTATTATACTTGTTTTTTATTCATCAAATTTGGAAAGATCAATGTAAAACAAACAAAAAACGGAAAGAGCTTATAGGTTATTAGAACGTTGAAAACTTCAACTTTATAAGGGTTTTTCTAAGAAACTAAACGGTGGATTGCCTTTTAACTTGTAGAATAGTTGGGTAAGCCATTCTTCGTGATAATTACAAAATTTGTAACCATAAGGTTGAAAATTAATTTTTACAAGAGAATAGGCTATTCCACGATATTTTTTTATCTTGAACTACAAGTATATAAGACAATATGTGAAAATCCGAGTTTAAAATTCCTCCAAATAAGCGAGATATTAAGTTATGAATTTTAAATTTCATTTGTGACGTAGATAATGTGGGTATACCAGAAATAAACAAACAGCGGTTCACAGACTGACGAAAAAATGTTGAGCAAATTATAAAATAATGTATATTTGAATTGTAATATTATATTTTATTATTAGGGAAAGAAAATACATTATTGCAATTAATTTATTTTACTTTTTTCTTATTTTACAAAAACATTTTGACATTCTCGAAGTTGGTAGCGCACAGCGCATGGTTGGTGACTCACGATTTCAAACAAATTTCAAAGGAGTGCAGCAGATAGAACAAAATGCAAAGACAAGAAAATCACCCGAACAGCATCCGAACATATCCGACACACCCGAATAATTATATTCTTAGTTGAAGCGAAGTGAGAGCGGAGCTCCATACAGTCGGTGTTCAAACTTAAAACCCGTACACATATCTTACGTCATCAAAAGTAAAACTCCCTGTATTTTTTAGAGGGAATAATTAAAAAAAAAATAGTTGGTATTTTTCTTATCGTTTAACTGTTATCTTTCGTATTTTTGATAAACTTTTACTCTTTTCGATTACGGTGAAATAGCCTATTGCTCCAACCTCCTTAACCGATATGCAATAAAAAAAACTTCGGAGATAGGACATCTGTACATTTCTAGCTAACCGACCCCAGGTGGAGTAGCAGTAGCACGCTCCAAGGGTTCCGGGTTCAAGTCCCGGGTAAGGCAATAAGGCATGGATGTGTCGTGTGTATCTCATCATTTTCATCATAATCAGCTGCTAATACAACGCGTAAAAGTTATTAAAGTATAAGGAAAAAATCTGATCTGGCCAACATAACTTGACAGTGACATTTGTCTATGAGTTACATACATTTGAAATATGAACTGTGTGACAAAGGAATAGTGTTTTTCTTTGATATATAGGCTCCTGGACTAATAAATTAGATTGTTTTATAAATTCATATAGAAAATATATGAATGCATATCTGTAGACAATTTAGTAGGTAATCTTTAATCTTTATAACATAAATTGCGAAAAATTTCATTTAAATGTAGTTTTCGAAGAAAAACCATTTTGAGCTTCAAGTAAAGTGCTAATTCCGGTTATTCGATTTTTCACCAAAATCAAATGGTTTCTTTCCATATTAGAACAGGGTTGAAATACAAGGTTTCAAATTTTTTGGATCGATAGCAGTAGAGTTGAGCGTTAAGAGGATTCACATGCGCACACACACACACACACACACACACACACACACACACACACATACATGCACACACACACATACACACACACACACACACACACACACACACATACATACATACACACGGACATCATCGTGAAAATGTTAAAATTTGATTCTAAGGACTTTAAAACGTGGTCATTTACTAAAATTTCGATATGCGATTTTTAGCACGATCCCTATATCTCCCTTATCAAGGTAACAATTAATAAATAATAATATCCTATAGTTATCATAATGATACTTACGTAGCGTTAGATTTGTCTAGATATGATTTATACATTTGATTCCTCTTGTAATCTATAGGAAATAACATTTAATCATCACGCCTGCAAAAAGAAGCTTTACTTGACTCTAATATCGACTTTTAAATTCTATATGTACTTGGGTTCCTCCTGCTCCTATTGGCAACGTTTGATGATAGAGTAGAAATCTGAAGATTTTAAAAAATCCTATTATCTGTTGAGTTCATGCAGGCAACGCTATGAATTACGACCATTAATTTTCCATATCCTGCAGGAATCTCAGAATGCATTGCTCGGAGACGATATTCTCTAGTGAAACATAAAAACATTTTTAACCCCATTTCCAGGCAATGATGAATGTGTGAAAACTTTGTGAGTACGAAAAGCCTTGTATTTTATTTTTTATTCACACTTTTTGAATTATGTTCACACAGGAGTAATATTTAATGAATATTGCAGAATTTTCAACTACTAAGAACTTGGAATATAAGCATTTTTCTAGCATTAAGAGATAGCGGCACAATGTACTATTACATAATAAAAATTAAACACATCTTATGACTGATTGCACTAACAATTTAAAATAAATAAATAAATATGTCATCTCGGCATATTACATTACTGAGTGTGCCAGTATCTACAACACATGTAGACATCGGTAATGATGACGATATATTTTACCGTGTGGGCGTTCACCAGGCGTCACCTCACGGGCACTCATTGCTGGAGTGGAGAGTGCACCACAGGGGTCACTTATGTGCCATTTAAAATTCGAAATATTTGGCGTCGGTCGGGATCTAACCCGGTTCTCCAGGTTCGCGACCAGACACTCAGGCACGCGGCCACAATTAAACGAAGATTAAATTAAGACCATCATTAAGGTGCGTAAACTTTTTATTATAAAATAATAGACGTATTTAAATTTCTTTTAAATACAATAACGTTCTTTTAATGAAATATAATTGATAAATTTCAACACAAAAATACGAGGTTTTTTATACTTAAGGATCAAACATTAGGGGCGTATAAAACTAACCAAATTAAGTAAAAAAGCTTATTTAACATGGGCCCGATCTTCAATAGTTTCCAATAAAGTGACTGAATAGTGTGGTCAATAAAGAGCTCGATTCTGATTATTCGGCGCTAGTTTGACAAAATATGGCGCATATTATGCTAATTTCGAACGTTGTTTACATGTAGGTAGGTATTCAGTTCAGAAAAGTGACATTTTAAGATATCTTTTGTGAATTTAAAGTAATTATGACATGTGGGGCGTATGTAGATATTTATATTTTTATGTAAATATTTGTATAATTACAGATGAGTTATAGAAAAAATATTATATATAATACCTATATTTGTAATTCAGTAGTGTATTTTTAAATAAATAATATTACGTTTGCAATTTATATGCTCTTTCATTAGTTGTTTATCGAATTTTGTTTAGTTTTTGTTTTTATATATAAATTCAAATTTCGCGCGGCATAATTTGGCAAAATATGGCGGCGTTGGCCACACTATGTATATCCCGTCACTTCCAAGATAAAAAAATCTAACTCGTAGTAGGCTATGAACAGACTAAGGTATGTTTTAATTTGAAAGTACGTATGTAATGAAATGTCAATTTGACACGAGCGAATGTCAAAAATGTTATCTAAGGAAATGAAAGCTTTACCTTTTGAATGTTATTTTAGAAATGAAAATAAATTCTAAAATAAATTAAGAAACGGTGAATGACAACATCCTTTTGCTGCGTGTTACAATGAATTTTAAGAAATAGTTATTTTAACTATTTTAACTAGGTACTGAAATACCAGATTTACAGCAGAGGCAATGAATGCTGTCGAAACTCTAATGCCGTGTTGAACACATAATTTTTTTACCGATTTTACAATTTATATTAATTTGGTGATTATTTTTAATACCTGTTTTGAAGGTTATCGCTATTACTATGCGTTTGTGAACGGTTGCTGGTTGCTATATAAATAGCAACAACAGGCAGTAAAAATAATATTTTACAGATTGTTAACTGTTAAAAAAATCACACGTTTAACATCAATTTACATTTCATGATCAATTTTAACAACTTGGCTTTTGAATTGAGCAATGATCAGACAGTGAAACATACGGTTTTACGGGATTTACCTCTGCTATCTCAAAAACATGAGTTACAACTTCAATTAAATGAGACTTTTTGTTTACCTTTGAGAGGTCATCTTAGATGTAACTTTGTTTTCAAAAATTTCAAGTAATTGTACTAAGCTAAAAGCTGTGGTGACCTTAACCACTATTTAATTTTCAAATAACTTCACAACTATTAGAAATTAGGAAAAATGGGGTCCCGTGGCCGCGTCCAGAGTGTCTGGTCGCGAACCAGGGGAACCGGGTTCGATCCCGACCGATGCCAAATATTTCTAATTTTAAATGGCACAAAAGTGACCCTTGTGGAGTACTCTCCACGGCAGAAATGAGTGCCCGTGAGGTGACGCCTCGTAAGCGCCCGCACGGTTACAAATATATCATCATCATTACCGATATCTGAGATAAAGCAGATTGTGGCACACTCAGAAATGGGTAATATGCCGTGATGTTATATTTTTACCTCTCGCTAAGAGAGGTATTGGATTCATGCTAAAATTCGCATATCCAGATTTTATTGAATAAGCACGATTTAAGGTCCCTAGAATCCGATTATAACATTTTTAAAATGATGTCTCTGTGTGTGTGTGTGTGTGTGTGTGTGTGTGTGTGTGTGTGTGTGTGTGTGTATGTGTGTATGTGTGTGTATGTGTGTATGTATGTCTGGATGTTGTAGGCACGATTCCTCAAAAACTATAAGACTTAAAATATATTTAACTGCAGTTTCCTCAATCTGACATTCCTGGGAAGAGCTGAAAAGGTTTTGGTAACAATTGAACAACCGGAAATGGTAGTTTCTTAGAAAAATTCTTCTAAATATAATTTTTGGGAGGTTTTTTTTATTAAATAATGAAGAACATAAAATTCTCCTTCTAATACACTTAAAAATTTTATTATATCTTGTATAGATTTAGAGATAAAGACACTATAATTTATAGAGTGAACTAATCGCAGAGACTACAGCACTAAGGAAACCAGTTGACAAATTCCAATGTTTATAACATAATTTGTAAATGACACATGTCAGTGTCAAAAATCAACAGTTTTAGTGACATTCTGATAGCTTTTACTGGGAAGTATATTTAATTTTTCTTATTGTTTTATTAATTAAATATATGAAATTATAGGTAAAATTGTGGTAAAATGCATATATCTATCATAAATACCGCCAATCTGGTTAATGAATTGGAACAATCTCTATAATTAGAATTATTATATGTGTGCAGAAGACATGTTAAATATAATAAAAAACAATATTTGGGTAATGTTCTATAATATTTTGTTATAAAACAACGGTTCGAAAGCGAAGTGCAATACAATACTTATATAGCCTAATATGGAAATGGCGAGAGCTCTTGTGCTGGCCACAACAGATTTTTTTTTTAGGAAAAATGTTTGATATAAAATTTTATTGTTTTTTATCTCTCGTTGAGAGGTACTGGAATCATGCTATCCAGATTTAAGTGGATAAGTCCATTTTAAGGTCCGTCGAATCCGATTATAACATTTTTACAATGATTTCCGTATGTGTGTGTGTGTGTGTGTGTGTGTATGTGTGTGTGTGGGTGGATGTTGGAACCACGTTTTCTTAAATACTATAAGACATATTTGCGGTTTCCTCAATCTGACATTACTAGGAAGAGCTGATTAGATTTTGGTAACAATTGGAAGTACTGAAAATTTATGTTATTACCAATATTATAGAATTTGAAAATCTCTATCCGATACATTTAAAAAATTTATTATATCTTATATAGAATCAGAGATAGAGAAATATAAATATTTATATAAAATAATATGTTGTAATGAATCTCCCAGCCCATGGAATAAAAGTGAAAAAATCAAAAAGTTTATAATTGATAGATAAATGTCAGTGTCGCAAAAGCAGACATTGCTGAAGACTTTTCTGGGAAGTACATTTAATTTTCCTTATTTAATTATTAATTAAATATTTTTAATTATAGACACATATGTTACATAAACCCTTCAGCAATACCACCAATCACATTAATAAATTGAAAGAATTTTGAACAATAAAAGAATAAGAGGAAACTTGTTCATAGAATGAATTAAAAAATAAAGTAATATACAAAGAGATATGTATTTTTGTGTTCCTTATATGAAAATAGTATATTATGTGGCAAGTGTGTGAAGCTGAAATTTTTACATGAGGGTGGAGATTGCGACACGAGCCAAAGGCGAGTGTTGCAAACCACCCGAATGTAAAATAGGCTTCACACACGTGTTACATACTATACTTTTTCTACGACCTTGCAATAAAATATGTTTTTTCTTCACATCGTCATTCTTTTAACGTAAAGCCTCTGTATTATCGACTTAACCATGGTTACCAACGTTACGGATGTTTAACAGCTTTGTTTTATTAAAATACAATTCAGTAATATTTTAAAAAATGAACGGTGCGTGAAATGTTACTTCACGCACTGTGTATAAAAAATCAAATTTCACACATAAAAATTGATACGTGAAGTACTCACTTCACGCACGGGAGTAGAAAAACTTTCTTATTATGCACGCTACAGAAAATTGATGTAGGTCTTTGTGAGCCAACTTTTTGAGATAACTTTAATAGACACCAAAGGAATTTTATATCGTATATTGTTTTTGAGCTACAGGCTAATGCTTGTTTTTCGCTTATTTAGAAAGTACCTCATATCTCGCTTATTATGAGAGATACAAAATAAATGTTTAGATAATTTTTAAACTGTTTTTTTTTTGTAGAATAATATTTTTTCAGAACTTAATAATTGTCGAGATATAACCCACAAAATATTTTTTAAATGGGAACATAATATGTTGAAAAGGCTAGGGTCTCAACACACGAAAACTTTGACATAGCCTTCTTCAAATCACGACGTATGCATTTCTCGACTCTGCAAATCTAGCCCATGAAGTTGGTGCGTATCGAATTGCTCAAATCTTGACTTACTAATGTATATATATATATATATATATATATATATATATATATATATATATATATATATATACAGTGTGTCCCATTTAGAGGTGCCACCATTGGGATCTCGAGAACTATAAGAGATACGATGTCGGTTAAATGGAACTTTTTATGCGCCTTTGGGAGGCCACCTCAGATGTATTTTTGTTTTCCCAAAAATTTTCATAGGGCACTAGATAATGACGAAAAACTGAATATTGTTGATTTTTTCTTTCTCAAATAACTTCTAAACTATTAATAATTGAGAAAAACGTTTCAAATATAAAAGATAGATATTTTTATGAACTAACCAGTGGCGTACAAAATAAATTTTTATATCCGTAAATTTTCGAGATATAACACAAACTTATATTTTTTTAAATGGAACCCATATCTGAATTTAGTCTCAAAAAAATCAATATTTTTTTCTCTTTTCAATGATGTAAGGGTTATTATGTTTTATATTTGTTTTGCTCCTAAAATTTAATTTTTCTCTTTATTTTCCTGAATTTTCTTATTATTTCCCAAAAAAACATTATTATTTTTAATAATTATATTGTATTTGATCAAAATAATTTCTTTTATGCCTTTATTAGTTAATATTTTCATTCTAGACTCATAATTACAAATTACACTATGATGAGCCAAGGGCGATCTGATACAAAATATAAAAAATTAATTTGATACGAATTTTGAGCAAAATTTTCTAACAAAATAAATTATTGAAATACAAGGAGTATTTCCAAATAGAAATCTACCAATATTTTCAAAATAATTGTAAATTGGATACAAAATAAGGAAAAAATAATAATTTTGAAGGCAAAACAAATATAAAACATAATAACCCTTACAACGTTGAAAAGAGAAAAAAAAAATAATTTTTTTGAGTCTAAAATCAGATATGTGTTCCATTTAAAAAAATATAAGTTTGTGTTATATCTCAAAAATTTACGGATATAAAAATTTATTCCGTACGCCACTGGTTAGTGAATAAAAATATCTATCTTTTATATTTGAAACTTTTTTCTCAATTATTAATAGTTTAGAAGTTATTTGAAAAAGAAAAAATCAACAATATTCAGTTTTTCGTCATTATCTAGTGCCCTATGAGAATTTTTGGAAAAATAAAAGCACATCTGAGATGGCCTCCCAAAGGCGCATAAAAAGTTCCATTTAACCGCCATCGTATCTCTTATAGTTCTCGAGATTCCAATGGTGGCACCTCTAAATGGGACACACTGTATATATATATATAGAAAATTATGTTCGATCACTATCGTTGTCAGTTTTCTTGAATTTTAATACAAAATGGCCTCTTTCTCGGAAAGAGTTGAAGATCAGACCTATGTTGGTTAGTTTTTTTTTTTTTAACTCATTTTGGTTGTATAATGCCTTTAAAGTTTGAACTGTAAGCATAGAATCACTTTGCGTAAATATGTTTCAAATAAGTTACTTTAATATTCAATAATTATTCTTGAAAATCTGCGTAGATTATAATCATTTTATTAATATACTAAGATTATCAGTGCGCGACACATACTGTGCGACGCTCGATTGAGCGATAATTAAGTGAACGACGGTCATCTGGTCGACAAAAACTTAAAATTTTTGCACGCTTAGCAGGTACATAATTTGCTGGATTTTTTTTGCAACAGTAAAAATAGTGGCGCTCTGATTTATCTAAACAAGCTTTTACAGAATGTAACCTAAAGCACAATCCTACACATCTATTATTTTGTCGTCCGGATGTATATTACTTTTTAAATTAATTTGATGTAGATTTTAGATAAAATATAATTTATGAAATGACTCTATTAACATTATCTATGTAAAGTATAAAAAATGTCTATTGTTTGCGCGCCGTTGCAAACTTAGTTGCAGCTGCCCGCAATTAGAATCAATATATCTCACTTAGGCATTTAGTGATTATCTACCATGCCACATGTGGATTCTGATGTTGAATACATACAAGCGCTGTATATTAACAAAGACAAATTTCGCTTAATAATGGAAATCATCCTCTGTACAATTGCTGCATGCATACTTGGCACAAAGAACTCGAAGAGTCAATACCGATGGAATAATAACTAGACACTACACAATTCTACTTCCAATTATCAAACAACATACAAATATTACCAAACTGGAAAATCATATTTCAGCAAACTGTAATATAATACAATACACAAGCATCTGTTATTTGTTTTAACAACGTTATGCATTACAGATTCTGCTGTTTCGGGCAAAAGAGCTAGAGACAAAATACTCTGTAAAAATTATCTCATACGGTGCATAATCAACGAATTTCGACTAGATTTAAGCAATATATAAACTAGAAGTATGTTAGAGAATATTTTCTAACCGTATTAAACTTTTATCTTCCAGAAAAATAATATCACGAACTTAATATATTGCTAAAAAAAGTTGAAAAAATCTGTAATTTTTAAATTATAGCCCTGCGTGAGAATTTCTCTTCGGCCGGCCCGGAGTCTCGGTGATAAAAATTAACAAAAACAATTATAGAATACATTATACAAGAGCTATTCCGATGTTGCACTTTTATCATCCTAATATCCAAATTCTAAATATACAGGGTGTTAAAAAATAAGTGTCCTAAACTATGAGGGCATATAGTTCTGCCCAAAATGAGTAAAAAAAAGCTTAATCAACATGGGTCCGATCTTCAATAGTTTCCGTGATATAAGGCAGTGCAAAATGAGTTTTTTCGGTGTTTACCTCTGCTTTTTGTTTACCTTTCAGTGGTCATCTTAGATGTGTTTTTGTTTTTCAAAAAAAAAAAAAAAAACGAATAATTGCACTATTGCACTAAGACATATGTTGTGGAAACCTTGGCCAATATTTAGTTTTCAAATAACTTCGTAACTATTAAAAAGTAAAAAAAATGTTTCATATAAAATGTTATTGTTTTTTTATAGTCTATTTACTGGCATACACAAAATCTTGTTCCAGCACTATCTTTACCACTTTTTGTTCGATTCTAATACAAAATGGTTTCTTTCTCAAAAACAGTTAAAGATCGGACCCATGTTGATTAAACTTTTTTTACTCATTTTGGGCAGAACTATATGCCCTCATAGTTTGGGACACTTATTTTTTAACACCCTGTATATGCTCTAAATGACGTTATTATTTAGGATTTTAGGAATTAAATTTTAGGGTTTTGTAGGAGCATAGCTGTGTTTTATGTCATTTTTCGTCACTCAGTATTTCGGATTTAAGTGTACTTCACATGAATACAACTTCGAGTGGTACACTTTAGAACAACAAAAATAAATTATACAATTCGATTTAATTTAATGCTTCAGATTAAATGTTAATATTACATTTCATAAAATAGAAGCTAAGAAGCTATTCTTTGACAGTAAATTTGACATTTTGCACAAATTATAGCAACGAATATGATTTGTTTAATTAGTGCGCGTCAACTTCAAGGCGTACTGTGCTCCTGCAAAACCCTAAAAACTAATTCCTAAAATACTAAACAATCACTAGATTTAGGGTATATAAATTTAGGATTAAGATTTTAGAGTGATAAAAGTGCAACATCGGACACAGCCTATGCCTTAAAATTGTCGCGCACTAATTAAACAACTCATGTTCGTTGCTACAATTTATATAAAATGTCCAATTTACTGTTAAAAAATATCATCTTAGCTTCTATTTTATGAAATATAATATTATCATTTAATCTGAAGCATCAAATTATATCGAATTATATAATTCAGTTTTTTTGTTATAAAGTGCTCCCATGCAAACCAATGAATGTCATTAGTGTGCCATTCAGAGTTGTATTTATATGAAGTAGACCAATATTTCAAAATTTAACATCAGACATTTTAAATCTGTCTAAAATTCTTATTTAAAAAGTTACAGATTTTGAAAAAAGTTTTCATCTAATTTTTTAAGCATTGTCTATAACCTGCTCTTGCTGTTTGACGAAAATAGGCAATTGGATTAAAAATGCTAAATTGTACTAATTAATCATTATAACATGATAATTAGTACATCTCCGTGTTTGAAATGTTTCCGAAATTACAGGTAGACCTTTCATGTAACCTTTAATCTTTACGATTAGACACCTTGGGGAGTTTGTTTTAGTTGCTTTGTACAAGACTACTTGCTAACCTCAACCAAGGTAACGTCAGTAGTTTTGGTAATTATAAGTTTGAATTAGCACGATTAGAACTTTGATTATATCCCTTGTGAAACAAATGCCAATGAACCATCAAATTGAAATTAGTAACTGAAACTCATACAACTACTTTGTCGATTTCTAACCTCTTAGAGCAGTGCTTTCCAACCGGTGTGTCGCAACACAGTACGGTGCCAATATTTAAAAATAAGTGTCGCTAAATTTTTGTTTCTCAAAGGTCAGGAAAACATGAAAAGAATATAAATTTTTGTTACTACAAAAATTAAATGAAAGCAGACACAAGTTACAGGCAAGCATTACTTGCTGAAAATAGTAACACACTGTATTAAATATTTCAAATTTCGTCAGCAGGCGTAAACCTATTTTACGCAACCAACTCATTTTCCTTGCATAAACATGTTCGATTTTTGTGGGAAATCACTAATTACATATTATATGTTCCAACATATCTGATGTGGACAACACATGACTTTCTTGTACGCCTGCTACACTATACATATTTTGCATAATTGCAAGTATTTGACATAGTTTGACATTGACACTAAATTATTTATTTTTTTTGTTATATTTTGTCCTAATTCATAGCAAACTTAATTACAGAAACAAAAAAGTACATCATTTTTAAATTTATATATCTCGCTTATACAAAGAGCTAATTGAATCATACTTTATGTTTTCGACGCAGAATTCAATTCTCTAAAACTTTTATTTGAAACATTTATTATTAAAATCAAAATAACACCATTTTGTGAACATACTGTGAACAATCAAACTGACTACAATAATAATCTTGAACATCTAATAAATGTCATTTAAATTTTAGCGGACTTTTCCGTATACTTTCGTTGATCAGCTGACATCTATATGTTATCATCTTATTTAGATTATCCCCTAAACAAAAATTTTTCTTCTATGAAGCACGTCGGTTCTTAACACGTCTCGTTTACTTTTATATCGAGGTTGTTTCCTGTTGACAGCCGCCATGGCTGCTAGTGATTTTTAGTACAATTCATATTCGATACATTTTATCTAACATCATGTTTTATATGACAAGTTACAAAAAAAAAAAAATTTAATTATTTTTATATATTAACAAAAATGTTAATGATTGCCACGCTATTATGGCAGATTGTTTTGTGGCTATTATCTCGACGATATAATAAATTGTCATGATCATGTAACTTAACTTTTAAAAAATTGGTGAGTGACCATTATATTAATAATTTATGTAAATCTTATATTGTAATATTTATTATAGCTGAAGATGGCCGCATGTTTGGCCGAAACGTTCAATTTATGTAACTAGTATAAAAGTATGATAACCAAGGAACAAAAAGCCCAAATATATTTTATACAATAACACTTACTTTACTTCGTACAAGGAAGTAAAAATTGAGAATTCAAAAAGTGTTACTAAGAAATATTGTTACTCTCGATGAGTTCTGTCATTATCACTTACTTTTTTCTGTTTCACCAGTACCTATATGTATCGAATTTGGAAATATTTTTTTCAAATAAATAAATTGCGATTTAAAAAAAAAATACTAAGAAAATATATTATTGCTCTATCAATGGTTAAATTTAATGTACTTATTTCTGTTACACCTGTATTATACAAGACGATAAAGAGTCTTTATCGACTCGCGAACCGTCCACTTTTCGATAAAGTATCTCTTTGTCGTCTTATGCGAGTATAATAAATAACTACCAATGCCTGTTTAACATTGGTCAATTTTTAACAGTCATACAAATAAATTGATATATTGGTGAGTTATTAAAATTACAAAAAAAAAACAGAAGGAAAAATAGTGCGTGATTTATTTCCAGCTTAATTGACTAAAAATTGACAAGTGTAATGCATATGTTTTAAGCTCAATATCTAGTTCTTAAATTGACGCAAAAACTGAGAAATATGAACCAGGCTTAACAAAAAAATAATAGAACGATTTGCAAAAAAAAAATGTTTAGCTATACTTATCGCTGTTTTGAGTGTTTTTCAATAAATATTTTTCTACCTTAACAGAATCAAAATTCTTTATTTATTTTAAAAATTACATTTAATAGTAATTCTGCTCTTATTCTGTCTATTGAATTATTGATAATGTAGGAGAATTTACCTTGTTTATAGGATATAGAAGATTGCAACAAAATATGGAAGACTATTATTAAATATGGGAGGTCTGGCAACCTTACTAGTCATAATTGTAGGTCATTATACAGGATTTCCGAAAAAGGTTGCTAGGGATTTAATAAAGAATATTTCAATAAGTCATTATTGTCAGCTAAATTTTTCTTTAGCATGAAGCTTCAATTTCTTTCTCATTATATCGAGTGGAGTTGAATTTGACAGCTCTAATTGTTAGGCTACGATGAAAAATGACTTTTTTGCCTGTGGATGCATGATTGATAAATTAGACGCCCGGATCTTCTGGTTAATTTTTTCCGTAGTAACTCTCTCTCTTAGAATCGTGGTACTCGAATCTAAATATATTTTTATCTGAACCATGGATTTCTGTTTGGTTAACCATAAAACGAACGTGGTCTTTTATGGACAGTTGTTGTTGTTAGATAAACAAGCACGGGAGTGTAATTTAAAACCGTTAGAACCTGTAGAATTCGTTGCTGACGCAGTAAGCGCACCTATTAATGCGGGTAATAGGACATATCAGATTTAGTTACATTTTAAGTTGACAATATCGTATAGAAACGAAACATCAAATGAGTAATTGAATATTGCTGTCAAAATTTCGATTTGCATTTTCTTCTTTTATGTTAAACTTAAAATTAAAATGACAGCGGTGCAAATGGCCATTAGTAACGTACCTAGTTATTTAATTGTTGCCATAGTTTCGTAATTTATTTCATGAGTTGTCATGTATTTTATTGTTTATAATATTTATCAAAACCAGCGCTTATTAATTAATAACCTTTAGCTGGTCTTTCGTTTATAGGTGCGTTTCTACTTGTTTGGGTTAATAAAACTTTAAGTGCCGGTTTTATAAAGAAATTTAATCTACACTCAAACTTTACTTGCATAGTAAATTTAATGAAAAGAAAAAAAATGCTACACGGTTTTTTGACAGCAATGATTTAAATGTCATAAGAACAGAGAAACTGAGTAGAATTTGCTCATTTCATTAAATTTACTTGGCAACTAAAATTTAAGTGAAGATTTAATTTCTTTATAAAACCGGCCCTAAATAAATAAATTAATAAATAAATAAAATCAAAGTTCCTTTTTAATTTCTTTAATAATAATGTTATTAAAACAGTAATGTTTATTTACAATATTTTCGGAATTTATATTATTTTCCCACTTGCCTTACTAATTGTTTTGCATTTAAAGTACACTGTCTTAAATGGGTCTTCAGTTTTTAACTTTCTTCTTTGTATATAAACAAATATTTAATCTTTCTTTCTTCTTCCATTGTGAACGTTTCAGTTCTTGAAAATAAGTAGAATTCTCGGAGATTCGTGGGTTGGTCTTTAAATAAGACACAGTTGTTCGTGGCGTCTTGCATTTTTATTTTTAGAACCCTGAGTAATTTCACATGACGCGGATTAATATTGAAGTTTTGTGACTCGCTACTATGGTGTGTTGTTCCGTGAAGAGCACTTGCTTCGTGTGAGGGCGACCCGGTTTTTGGAAGGAGTCCGTCTCTTTGGAGGGTCCCGTTCAGGGCCGTAGCCAGAACTAAATATTAGACAGGGCTCATATTTTTTTAACCAGGGCTTACGTATATTAGTTTGTTTTTTTCTAAATATCTAATAGTTAGGAGCGCAGATATATTAGTGCTTTTTTTTAAAGCAAATTTTGGGATCCTTAGGAATTTTGTAATTTTAAAAATTGTGAATAAATCAAAAACGTAATAAAAAAATGTAAAAACAGTTTTGCATGCAACTTTTAATGCTATACAATGCTGTACAATTTTGCACTCAGCAGTTTTTGCCGCACAATGAACAGGCGAATAGAAAAACTAAAATCCCATGTACACATGTAATCCGATGACGCATTTTAGCATTTTTTTAGTATTTAGGTTCTACTTCACATAAATACAACTTCTAATGGTGAACTAATGACTAGAGTTCGAAATATATGCAAACTGCCTATTAAGTGCATTCTTATATAATTTTAAGAAAATCAAATTTTGCGAAGTAAAATAAGTGCATATTTTGCAAAATTTTTGACATTTGGATAATTTTAAATTATTACTTCAAAGAAAAACAACAGCAATATAATTTATTTGACATATCATTTCAATGCAATATTGATAATTTAAGTTACGTTGGTTCAACCGGTCTCTAGATATTGTTACATTTATATTTAAAATTTTAAATAGATGAATTGAAATAAGAACTTAGTTTTAAGTAAAAAAAAATGTATTATGTGCAATTATGTATTGGTAATAATTAAACATAACGGCCTACATGCATATAAGAGCATATTTTAGTATATTTTTAATGCATATTTTTAATTTTTTTAGTGAAAATCTTGCGTACTCTACTATTGACATTTATGGGTTTATATGGGAACACTTGAGAACAACACAGACAAAAGTGATTTATACAATTCGATTTAACTTGATGCTTCAGAGTAAATGTTAATATTAGGTATATTTCATAAAATAGAAACTATGAAACTATTATTAGGCTGTGACTGATGTTGCATTTTTATCACCCTAATATCTGAATCCTAAATTTATATGTCGTAAATCTAGTGATTATTTAGGATTTTAAAAATTAGATTTTAGGGTTACAAATATTCGTACATTAATCTTGATATACGTAATTATACTATCTTTTCTACATGTAAGCCTGATTATTTTTACCAGGGCTCAATATTATTTTACCAGGGCTTAGCCCTGGCCAGCCCCCCTCTGGCTACGGCCCTGGTCCCGTTTTACTTCCCACGTTATCGCTTTTGGATATCTCCAGTTGGTGTGGTGCCATTTGCCACTGCCCGCACCCCCGACGTCCAAATGCTGTCACCCTCTACCACCAACACATCATTTTATTGTTGCGCTGAAAGCAGCGATTGGAGGCTTCCAATATTATTTTGTATTAATTCATTATTTACTTTTATGCAGAAATTTGGTTATTGGATGGCATATAAGAAGTCATTGTTATGCTGATTGTTGTGTCTAACAAGCAATACGAGTATACATTTATATTTTCTTTGTCGGTAGCGGATTGTTTGTACCCTGATCTCAACTGGTTGTAACTAGTCCTGTGTCAAAGGTTGGCCAACAATAAACTTACATATAAAGGTGCGTCCAGACTACTCGTACTTGTACTCGTGCTCGCGTTATTTGCGGGACTCCCGAGTAGTGTAGACGTGTGGGCAAGCCACGAGACACGCTATGCGAGCAGCGCGAGCCAAGAACTCGAGAGGATCCGCTCGGTGTCGGTACATCAAAGGGATACGCGTCGAGTCGCGCAAGCAATGTGGACGGAGACTGATTCGTTTTCAGTATGATAAATGTGCTCGTTGAGCAGAGCTGGGCAAGTTACTTTTAAAATGTAACTAGTTACAGTTACAGTTACCTCCAAAAAAAAGTAACTAAGTTACTTAAGTTTCAGTTACTTTGGTGAAAGAACTAAGTTATTTACTAGTTACTCATTAAAAGTAACTTAGTTACCTTGAGTTACTTTCTAACTACTTTTAATGGCGTGAAGTGTAGACTTAGTTATTGTGTAGTATACATATCAGGGAGTTTTTGCACTAACTACGTTAACCTAAATTTTAACGTTATTGCTTGGCAACACCCAATCAGATTATTATTGTTAATGTTAACGGACCTACCGGGCCTTATTACCGCCTAGGCCCACGAGGCCACGGCCTAGGGTCCGCTTTGACAAGGAGCCACCAGGGCCCGGTTGCTGTGATAATAATTTGATAAAATGGCCCTGCGGACCTATATTATAATATAACATAAAAATTAAAAGTAACATTTCATCTTGTGGGAATTTGCAAAATGAGACGAATTCAAGTCTTGCAACCCTTGGAACAACGAATAAAATACTCTATTTTTTGTATAACCTGAAAATTGGAATAATTTTGATGATTTAGTGGCAGTTTAATTATAATTTATTAAAACGTATCATTTGTAAGCGAGGATAACATTTGAAAATAATATATTTTATAAGTCAAATTTAATATTTAGTGACTTTTTAATTCTAGAATTAAAAGTTAAAATAATGTGTTATTTTTAGTTTTTCTGTTTACCGTACAAAAACTCTATTATTAATGAATATAATTATTTATTTTATTATCTATTATGGCTTGAAATCAATCAACAATAATATTGAATTTAATTATGTATTAAAATAAAAGTTACACATTACAGAGGGTATGCGCGATGCTGCGTTCAACAACTCCACTTTTTAAGTTACTTTGACTAACTTAAGTTACATTCTAATTTCTGAGTTACTTTAAGTAACTTAAGTTACTTAAGTAACTAGTAACTAAAAACCGTAAAGTTACCAACTACTTTTCCGCAGCAAGTTAAGTTACAGTTACCATATTTTAAAAAGTAACTAAGTTACGTTACAAGTTACGTAAAAGTAACTAGTTAGTAACTAAGTTACTGCCCAACTCTGTCGTTGAGGATGGAGTGGACTAATGACATAACTTTAAAATTTATTAATATTTATGAAAAATTCCCAATTTTATGGGACAATAGTTGATATTGTCTGCTTGGAAATTTTGAATAAGAACTCAAGCTCGTAAAGGAATCACCAGATGCTAGGTACCTGAGGGTGATTGCTAGTCTTTCTGCAACGGGAATTAATTTTCGAAATATGGTGTCTTTCTTTACTATTTTCGGTCCCACCAAATTAATTATTGCATCGAAATCTGATGGGGACTTACGGAAAAATGTCTTGAAATGTAGATTATCGGTTCTCAAGTCCCCCAAAAGATTTGCTCTACTATAGATTTCGCGACTCCTGAAAATCGATGAAATCCACCACCTACGTTTTCGATGACGTTTCTTGAGCTTCTCTTTCAATAATAAATGTATCAGTAGGTAACTTGCTCTGGCGACTATAACTTTATCACGATCCATTGAAAAATCACGAACCTAAATATGGATCCTTTCAAGTCAAATCCCCGCGAGCAACTGAAGTCCATCTGGACACAAATTAGACGAGTACAAGCTGAAGCTTCACAAGTCTCTAGATCATTGCGAGTGCCACGAGCAAGAGCCCGAGTACAAGTAGTCTGGACGCACCTTAACATAACTGTCCATCGAGTTACGGGCCCATTTTCGTCGCCAAATTGACAATTCTTTATATTTATGTGTAAAAATTGCTTTTTTGCGTTCTGTTTCATTTTCTTTATATTTATGCAAAATTTCTCTTTCCGTTACGAAAAGTTTATTTTTCTACTACTGACTCCGTAAGAATTCGTACCCTAACAACGTATCAATAAAACGTAAATGAAACGTTGCAAGTCCCGCGTAAGGAAAACTTACGCAGCCAAGACAAAAAAGTTAAATTAGATTTGTGACATATTTATTTATTTATTAGTATTAATAGTTATATTAAAATTTGAGCATTTTGAAAAATTAATACATTTAGTACTGGTAGTAGTATTATCTGTAAATAACTGATTATGAATACCTCATCACTTATGAGTAAGACAAAATTACCTCATTTTTCGTATAAAATTTTATTCGCACGCAACTATATCTACATTTTTTTGAATATAGTATTCACACCAGACTCGCTGGAGATTTCAAAACTTAGATTTCTTCACGAAATAGGCCAGTATTACGTTTTGACTTACTTCTTGTACGTTTCTTGTGGTACACCACTTTAACAAAGCTTTATAGGTTTGGTTGTACCGTATTTTTGATTTATACTCCTTTCCTCTGCTATTTTACTCATATTCACCATATATTCACACAAACTATTAGCGTTTTTGAAAGCAAAATTGTGAAAATTGACAGATGAATTTATTTATTCAAATAAGCATGTTTTGTTAATTTGTGGCTAAGGTACGGCATCAGCATTCTATGATTAGAATACTATTCGATTTATCGGTCACGAATATTGTAAATTAAATAAATATATCATTTTCAGTGTGCCACAATCTGCTTTATCGCAGATATCGGTAATGATGATGACATATTTGTACCGTATTGTGACGAAATGCTTCTTCGTCCAGAAAAGGTTTTCTCGCCGCTTGAAAATCTCAAGATGATCAGCTGCAGTTAGAAAGTTGAGAAACGTATAACCTGCAATATACGTTGTTTATAACTTTGTAAAATACTCAAATATGACTTACCTGTTCGGGAATGATCCACGAATCATATTTAAAGCAAGTTCAAGAGCCACATGTTGACTAGTTGTCCGATATCTAGAACATTCATAACCTGACACTCACTGTTGACTAGCACATGTTCGACTTACCTTTTAGAGGATGCAGAAATCGATTTTGGAGCCACCACAGTGTTAATGATATTCCAAGGAACATTCAACATTGTTTAGTCACTGTTGAACACTTTATTTTGTTGTTTTAAACTCTATTTTACAGAAATGTTCGCATACCAACAACAACCTTGGTGCGTCCCAGTACACTGACAGCCGTTCAAGGTTCAACGTGAATTGTGCTGTAAGTTTCGACTGTTTATTCCGAGCCAACTTCACGCCGAAATAAATAATATTTATTTGTAACATTATTTTATTATTGTAAATTTTATGAATTGTTAATTTTCTTGCTGAAATATGACAAACCGCGAGTAGTATAATTTTTATTAAATTCATGTCGTCGCTTTTACGGTTTAAAGCGCCACCAAGTCCTAAAGATTTAAAGTTAATTTCCCACTACTAAAAATACTGGTTTTTACCGGATTTTGAGGATTTTTGGGTATATAAGGCGTTGCAGTCATTGCAAACGCCAGAGTCGAGCCTCGCGGCTGCTCTCATCAACAGCTCGAGTACTCTTGGAAGTCTTGAGTATTTATTTTAGAAACCCTTACTATTGTCGTTTTCAGGCAACAGTAAAATCACAGTAGATAACAGTTCGATTTGTTTTCGTAATTTTCAAGTAAAAAATTACATGGCGCCTATTCAACCCTTTTTGGGTTGCTCATTTAAATTTAACCCCTTTGGTTTCCACTGTTAAAAGCTGGAGGCTGCACACCAAACCAGTAGGGTGCTTTACGAAACCATTGCTTCATCGTTTCTTCACGTTGCACGAATTGCACGTTATAATATATTTTGAATTTTTGTCGCAGTCGTACATCATTTAAAACAGCACTTTTATTATGTACGTACAGTAAAATTTTTGAAAGAAGTCCGATCAAGGCCATCTACGAATTGCATCTATGAATTAAGATTTTATGCTGCCAAATTTAGTAGTGTCGTTTACATAGTGTTTATGAGGTAAGATATTATGTACGCTCATAAAAACTTAGTAACAGACACTACTAAATTTGACAGCACAAAATCTTAATTCATAGATACCATTCGTAGGTGGCCTTGATCGGACTTCTTTCAAAAATTTTATTGTACCTACATTTTTTTTAATTCGCTTATTTTTCATATATTTTCAAATTAAATTATAAAATGAAAGAATTAAAAAAAAAATGTTCTACCGACCGCTGTTAATTTATTTTTCTAAAATTGCGCTGATAATGCATGCTATTCTAAATTTTGAGGGTCCCAATAAATTAAGAAATTGATTCAAAAACCAAGCAACCATTTCCGGAAACCTGTATGTTACATTTTTCTTGGGTTAGCGAGCGTTTTAGGGAAGTATTGATTACTTTATATTTTATAACAGAAGAGGAAGTAAAGGAAGGAAACATAATGAGAGAACATGGAGGTGGTATAAGAATGAAAATAAATTGAGTAGTGAGAGTTTGTTAAAAAAAAGCTGTCTTGCAGTTGGGGAAAGAATTATACGTCTTAAGAGCAAACGGAAACGCGGCAGTGGCCTACGCCTGCAGCGTGCAGTGATATAGCGGACAGCGACACATTATAAATATCTGGAAGAGCGGCGTCCGCTTCGCACGCCCATTGCAGACATTTCTGTTTTCACACGTAGCAACGCTCAAGTGGTGTTATATAAAAGTTTATAAGAGTGGCTATAAAAATGGGATTTGTCAGAGGGGTGCCCAGGGGCACTTACGCAGGAAGCGATAGCGTTTTGGAGCGTTTTTGTCGGAGCTGTTCGTGATTTAAAGAACCCCGGACGATCATTTTTCACTGCGGCTTCTAGGCGGTCGGTTCGGCTCGACTCTCGGCTCTGTGTCGTGCCCGTACCCGCGCGCTGTAAATAATTAGCGGCCGCTCAGAATTCAAAAGGGTCCACCACACCACACGATCGATAAATCAAACCTCTTTTTATTTTTAATCCCAAGTTATTGATATCGCAACTTTCAAAACCATCGACACCCCGCACAGAGCACGGCCAGGTCACACAGCTACCATCATTTTGCTTCCTTTTAAACCCTCGTAAATTTTCCAACCTCGCTCTTCTAATCCGAACGACGCTGTTTTTCTTATTGCATATTTCTTTTCCAAGCACATCCAAGATTAAACCTCTAGTTTTGCTGCGTATTGACCTCCATAAATGCATGCATTCATCAATTATTCTGCAACGGAAAATAAACTTATATACCGTGAGTTTTTATTATATTTACTATTCTGTTATTAATGTAATTGTAAGATGAAATGCTACATAGGTTGCCAAAAGTTGTCAATGTCAAATGAAGTCATCACTTTTTAAATATATTTACTAAAGAAGAAAAAATTCAAATGATTGCTTGGTACATTGCTGGTTATAGTTTGAGAAATGTTTGTGACTTGTTTGCTAATTCAACAGTTTCGAGAATATTTACAAAATTTAAAAGTGATTAATGTTTAAATACGAATCATTCGTAAAGTGCAAGAACTGCACGAAATGAAGAAAATAAATAAATAAGTTACTACATGCTATGGAAGAAAATAATCAGCTGTCTAAAAAAGTTTTGCCAAACAAATAAAATATTAACAAAACTTGTGTATTTTAAAAGTTGAAAAAATTCATTCTCAACTTTTCAAAATCACCAAGGGATGTTAGTTTCATACGTCATTTAGAACTTGTTTTACAATCTACGGTTAAAATTTTAACTGTAAGCAGACGTTGAATAAACAATATTGATTTGAATTATTGACAGCAATGATCAATTTGTCACTTGACGCTTCATTTTGTTTCAATTATATTTATTTAATTGACAGGTAAAATCCTAACTGGGGATTGTAAAACTAGCCCTCATAAATCAGTAAATTATAATAAGTTCATTTGACAATGACAACCTACGTTGCATTTTATCTGCAACGATTCAGTATATATAACTAGAATCCATAGTAATACATTAATGAAAGAATAGTAAATATTGCATTTTAACTGAAATTTTTGGTACAACTGGGTTATTGAGTGCACATGTAGCTTTATTGTGTTGAAGGAGAGGACACTTTACTCACATAACTGAACTATTCATTTATTTTTGTGCCTCCGTCCGGTATAAGTTGTTTTACATATCGCTAAATTGCCCAAAAACACTTTTTTATAGATCTAGGCCGGTATTCGTATTCTAGTAAAATGTCAACTTACAAACAAGTATTATCAACGCAAGAATTAGCAAAATTTTTACTAATTTTATAATTTACATGCTGCATAAATTCAGTATTAAATGAATACGTTTTAAGCTAAATGTAAGTAATTATTATATTTGACTTTGCAATGCAAAATAATATAAATGTTTGCTGATTTTCCAGATTATATTTGTAAATTCAAGTCATTTAAAATTAAATCAAATGTAATAATAAACCTTTCATCACAATTTTTTTTTTATTTTCAAAATGTACATTTCGATTGCAATGCAATCATCGTCAGTTGTACTACAATAATAGAATAAACATAATATTTATAAATATGCCAAATTTGAAATAATTTTGACATATTTATAAATATTATGTTTATTCTATTATTGTAGTACAACTGACGATGATTGCATTGCAATCGAAATGTACATTTTGAAAATAAAAAATAATTTGTGAAGAAAGGTTTATTATTATATTTGATTTAATTTATATCTTCACGTATACTCAAATAATTATATCATTTAAAATTATTCAAATCTTCTGATGTTACCAACATGAAAAATCCCTAGTATTTCATATTTGAACAATAAATCAAATCCATTTAATAAATTTATGGAGAAGTAAGCACAAAAAATCTTATGTATTACACGTCCAGAAACTGCTTTGCGAGTGCTCGTTCACAAAAGTGCAGTTTCTAGACTAGAATACAAATATCTTTTATGAATTTTACTATACATCGATGTTTCATACATAACCCCCAAGGCAATGATTTCCAAACAACAAAATAACAAGTAATTGTATATTTATTTTTGCCAAACTTATGGTTTTCTACATTCTACCTTCGATACGTATGTCTAACAGTTTCATCTTTGACTTGCTAACATTTTTAAAGAAAGATATTCATATGACATTTGGAAGCAGTGGTACTTCACGTTTTTGCAGACTCGTTCAAAACCCAAATTCAGGTGAAATTAGAGAAGGTATCCTTATGGTAGGGCTGTCAAAATCTGCTGAAATTGCTAACCGGTTAACCGTCGGTTTACAGACCGGTTAACCGGTTTCAAGTCAATAACCGGCCGGTTTCTAACCGGTCAGAAAAACCGGTTTTTAACCGGTCAAAAACCAGTTTTTAACCGGTCAAAAACCGGTTTTAACCGGTCAGAAAACCGGTCTTTAACCTGTTATTACCCGGTCGGAATACAGGTTTTTAACCGGTCAGAAAACCGGTTTATAATCTTTAATTTGGTGCATGTTCAAAAGTTTCCTCAAAACGTATCGAATTTTAAGGGCGCCGTTAACTTTTTGGAAACATCGTACTTCTTCTTTGGGAAATAAATTTCGGTAAACTTTGCAAAGTTTCCCTGTGTGCACTAAAATTCACACAATTTATTGTTTAGCAATGGTATATGATATACGTATAAGGTATAATGGTATGCGAGCAATATCTTCGATTATTATTCATATTTCACCAACTCCGTATTGATTCGGAAGGTTGTTGAAATGCTGTATTTAAAGTTGTTTTCGATGTTGTTCATATAGATCATCGTGTCTAATACAACTTTAAAAATTTTTTGTCATAAATTTTAATTATTACTGTATATTCAACGATTGCTGAAGATGGGCTTGCCCTAAGCCCAAAACGTCCGTAATAATAGTATATTACATCCGAGGTGGGAAATGTTTCATTACAGCCGAGGGCTTATGTATATTACCGAGAGGCAAAGCCTCGAGGTGAGATAAAGCGCGAGGCTGTAATGAAACTCCCACCGAGGTTATGTATCTTATTTTATTCACAATCATCCTCATTTTAAATCAATAATTTTCAAAATAAATCAATGAGTATAATCTTTAATTTTATTAATATTTTTTGACAGCTCTCTTAAAATTTGTTTTAGCCTACTTTATTATAAGGATCTATGACAATGTTGCTAGGCAACCTCTGCATAAACATTTCCCACCCAAGAGATGGAAGTAAAATCTGTTATTTCCAACCTAAGAGAATGTCATTAAAGTTAAGAATGATGTATTTCCCAACCTCCAAAAGGTTAGGAATCGGTATATTACTATAATGATTGTGAATAAAGAATTTTATAATACACGTGGACCATTTATTCCTTTTGTTTTCATCTATAAACCATTCAACGCTTGGTCCTTTCAACCCTTTCTTCATTATTAATATCACGAGCTTATATTTAATGAGAGAATATAATGAATTTTTATTAAAATTAACTGTCAATGTTGTAAAAATGCCATAGTAGTTAGTAACGAATAGAAATAAGGTGATATTCTTTGTTTTTTATCATCGCTGTGATAGACATGTAACTATGGAAATTCTGAATGTTGATTGGCGGAAAACATATCACGTGATTAATGAATTATTTCCTATTTCGATGTAATTTACTTTTATTTCAAAAATATTATTAAAAGAAATAATAATATATTAAGGTTGGTAACATTGACAGTTTCATTTGAAATTTATTTATTTTGATATATGGCATTTTGTCAAGAGCTATTTAGACATTAGGTTATAGTTAATTTTTTTTTAAAAAAAAGAGTGCTATGAACCGGTTAGAAACCGATTAACAACCGGCTATAAACCGGTTACATTAAAAGCCGTCTACAATCCGGTTAACCGGCTAGCCTAATATTTCATTATTGAAAAACCGGTTTCCGGTTAACCGAATACTTTTGACAGCCCCACCTTATGGCTTATCCTGTTTACGTTAACTGTAGCTAAATTAGAGAAGCATGAATTTCATTTTGGACTAAAAGTATGCAATATATTTGAAATTTCGGTTCGACATTTTACATGTATCAGTGTCATTGATATGTTTATAAAATATTGGTGATATTTAGTTTAAGAATGGAAATGTTCATTATAAAATTGCAAAAATTTAGGTGAATACTGCCTTGTACACAAAACTGTTGAGATCAAGGTTGTGTCCGATGTTGCACTTTTATCAGTAGTAATATCACAAGACCTCCTGATTTTATCGATAAATTTTTATATTGCACGAATTTTTTTTTTGCTTAGCAACAAACACGAAAGCAAACTGCATGGTAAATTCCGACTCCGAAGGAGGAGGGGTTTTACCTAATGTCAGTTTGCTTGAGTGATTTTGCTTAAAAGCAAAAAATATGAGTGCTTAAAAATAAAAGTTTATCTGAGAAAATCTGAGAGATCGTATGGTATGTGGTGAGATAAATTCCAAAGATAACGCAAAATGAAACTGGACACATTAATTGTCACACTGACAGTTATAAACAATAACAACTGTCTATTTACTTGGTAGCGAAAAATTATCGAGGTAACGGGGTTTTATCAGTATAATACTGTTCCCATTGGTGGAATTTTCAAGCACTTTGCATTATGATTGGTTAAAAACTAGTCGTTGGAATTTATCACTCTAATATCTAAATTCTAAATTTATATACCCTAAATCTAGTGATTATTTAGGATTTTAGGGTTTTTCAGGAGCACACTATGCTTTGAAGTTGACGCGCACTAATTAAACAAATCATGTTCGTTGCTATAATTTGTACAAAATGTCAAATTTACTGCCAAAGAATAGCTTCTCAGCTTCTATTTTATGAAATATAATATTAACATTTGCTCTCAAGCATAAAATTCAATTATATTATATTATATTTTAGAATCTAAAATGTTGCCATACAAACCAATGAATATCACTAGTGTGCCATTCGAAGTTGTATTTATGTCAAGAAGACTTAAATTCTAAATACTAAATGCCAAAATGCGACATCGGACACAGCCTTACTAGTACTCACGTTTCCATCAGTACCAATACTATTTGATTCAAACGAACATCAAACTATGACGTGAAGATCAAGTGAGAAAAATCGACGTATACATAACTAAATACTCAAGTGACATGTTCACTTAGGTACACTAGTTTTAGCGTCACTTTTACCTAAGAAAAATCTGTTTATGCGGCTCTAAGTTTACTTACCTAATGAAAATATTTTACTTTGTTATTTTGCAATTTTGATAAAGTTTTCCTGCATATTTATTCTATTGTTCTTGTATTCACCTATAAGATGATAGGAGTTAATAGTTGTATTCTGAACATCCCAACTTCGAGTTTGAATCACTTGGGATTAACCTGATATAGCAATGCAAGTATAAATTTCTGTTTTAACATTTCACAATGTTGCATCGCTGAATGCAGGTACTATATTTTCTACTAATCAAGAAAAGCATCGCATTACCAACAAAAACAGTTGACACTCCTAGATACTGAAATCAATTTAATTTAATCTGCTGAGAAACAACAACACAGCAGCAAACCTCCGGTTACGTTTTGGCATACAGCGCAACTATTTGAAGCAGTAATAGAATTTCTTAGCATCTCTTTGTAGAGGGCGTACCGTAGTGTGTGCCTCGAAGGAGGCAAATCGGCGCTTAGAGCTTACGGAGTAATTATATCTGTCTATTGACCCGACACTCGTTATTCGACATGAAAGGAAGTTTGTTTGCGCGAATCAGACTTATGATTATGAACACATGCTGAGGGCTGGAACACGTTCTCACAACAAGACGTGCTCACGCGTTAATATGGTGCGTGCAAATGAGTGTGTATTCAAAATGATGTATGATGAAATTGTCTTCAAGAATATATCCCGACAACTGGGAAATGCTCAAAGACTACAACTTCAACGTACAAATTACACCAATTCTTGAAAGTCAAATCAAGGAACACAATGCAAATTATATATTCAGTATACAAACGCACATATTATTACGCCGCATATTTTTTACTTTGATGTTTATTGTTTAGTTACGATTGTGTATTGTAACTTTACATTATAGTAAGTTATTGGGTGGTATTAATAAAAATAAGTAAATACTTATAAGTATGTACTTATAAGTACTAGCATTTACTTCTCAGTATCGGCAAGAATTACAAGTAAATACTTATTTTCGTATTAATAACTACTTGCTGATACTTAAAGTAAATACTTAGGTACTTATAAGTATGTGCTTACGTATGAAATACAATAGTAAGCCGTGTTTTTGTAAAAAATTAAATTTTGACATTTGTTGACAGTTGACAGTAACGATCAATAATTTTGGACAGAATTCTGACCAGATATTTATGGACAGAATATATACCACTGTGCACGTAATTTTCTACAAAATTCTGAATGGATGTTCTTGATAATATTATATGAGCATTGTTACTTGCTCATGAGTCCAAGACCAAATTAAAAACTGTAAACAATAATCAACGACCACAATATTTATCAAAAATTCCACTACTAATTTTATGGACGAAAAAAAGTCCTGATAAAAAATTCTGAATACGATCGTCTATAAAATTCTGTTTATAATTATGTCCATAATTCTGTGTAGAATTATAGATCGTGGCATACCGGCTTAAAATTGTAGAAAGTTAACAAACTAATCTGAAATTCAGTTCTATATACCTACATAAGTTTTTGAAATTTCTCTATAGATTTAGAGATAGAGAATTATAAATATATAAAATAATCCGTTGTAATGAAACTCACATCCTAAACCAGTTGAAAAATTAAAATGTTTGTAATTGACAGAAAAATGCCAGTGTCAAAACACCAGATATATTACTGAAAGCTTTTTCTGAGAAGTACATTCAATATTTTTTATTTTATTATTAATTAAATATATAAAATTATATATTGCATATACCCCATCAGGAATACCGCCAATCTCGTCAATGAATTTGAAGAATCTCGAACATTTTTAAAAGAGTAGGAGAAAGAATTAAAGTATCTAAAAATATGTATAATAAAAATAGGTGTAATTAGAATTTTCGTGTCTGTACCAGAAATTTTAAATACTAGTGATTCTGTCGAGATGAGATATTTCTCGATTCTTGTCTCGTACTCGAGATTTCTCGTCTCGACGAGACGAGACAGACATGTAAATAATATTTTACGAGACGAGATATGTTTGCCGAGATCTCGATTCTCGAAAACTGTTTCGAGATTTCTAGGTTGCTATTTTTCTCATGAGTTACTTGCAAGCGTGTGAAATTTAACATATTTTTTGTGATATCTGTCTCTATTTAGCTATGGCATTTTTGAACAAAAAGATAATAAATTATTTGACGTTTTATCTGTCAGAATTTGTTAAGCGTGCATTACACAATAAAGTTTTTCTTTTCAAGTGACTTGAAAACTTTTCTCTCTCGCACAATGACATGAGTGCAAGAGAGACAAATTAATAGACTTTTAACGAAAAACTTTTAAAGAAAAACTGGAACATGCGCTACTTTTTGTTAAAAGTCCCTACAAATTTTAACTGTCAAATGTCATTTGTATTTATATTTTAGATGTATACAAGTATATTTTTGATATATACAATGTTATAAGTGATCGATATTAAATTGAAAAATGGCAAAATGGGATAGAGAAGTAACTGAAATCCTAATGTAAGTATAACTTAAATTTTGACAATTGGATATTTTAAATCACGCAAAACTTGATCGTATAAATATACTTGTAAGGTCACTTATACTATTTTCAAGTCACTTGGAAATAAAAACTTCATCGTGTAATCCAGGCTTTGGGTAAGACTTTTAGCGTTACTTTCTTTTTAATGTTTTATAACAGATTAGAAAATGCTAGAAAAATATTAAATTAATAAAATAACATAATAAAATTTGCACAAGCTTTAGGTTATATCAAATTTTGACAGATAAAACGACAAATATAAAAAGGTTTTAGTAACAATTGACAACCGGAATCTTCTAAATATTATATTTTGAAAATTTATAGTAGAAAAAATAATAAAGAGCATTAAGTACTCAATCTGATTTAAATTTTCTTATTATATCTTCTATAGATTTAAAAATAAAAAATCTGATACGGCCAGCACATGACCTCCTGATAATTCGATGCAATGAGCTTGGAGTAAAGTATCACTTTATCGTTTGTAAACAAAATCTAAGTTGTTGTTCCAATAAATAGAAAAGTCTTTAATAAGAAATTTAGTATTATATTTTAACAAGTTTTTTTTTTTGGAAAATCTCTTAATTAAGAACCACATCCGACTTATCATATATACTCAAAATCTAATGTTGTTTTCAATCATATACGAGTTTTAAAACTAAATTTGAAAAGTTTTTTTTTATCATATTTTAATATATTTTTTCAAGGAAATCAGTAGTAAAGTACCACTTAAGGTTTACTAATATTAACAAGAATCTAATATGTCGGTCTCATTAATATAAAAGTGTTAGGTAAATACAAGATTTGAAAAGTTTTCAATTATAGCATAATACATTTTTTCACAAAAATCTCTTCACAGCGTCAAGTAAAATATCACTCCAATTTAAATATGTTGTTCCTATTGATACGAAATTCTTAAATACTAAAACTGAAAAGATTTGGGTTATATTTTAATATAGTTTTTCATTAAACACTGTTATGGGTTTCAAGTAAAGTACCACTTCCGATTGTCCAATTTTACCAAAAACCTTATAAACTTTTTATATTGATGCAGAAAGCTTAAATACGGATATTTTTTTGGAAGTTTGATATAACAGTTATCGCGAAAGTAAAAATTATCACACACACATCATTATAAAAAAATCTGATGTGGCCGGCACATGACCTCCCGCCAATTCCCTGTTTAAAATAGTAATGAGGTGGGCTTGAAAGAAAGTATCTAACAGTTCCGGTTATCCAATTTTACTCAAAAACTATTTATATTAATGCAGAAAGCTAAAATACGCAAAATAGAAATTTTTGGAAGTTTGTTATAAGAGTTATCGTAATATAACCAACGGTTTGACAGCTAATAGGGGAACCCCAAACAAGTCTAAATAATGTAACATAACGCGCATACGCAAATGTGCAAGACAAGAAATATATGAGTCTTGCAAGCAAGACAAGATTTTTGCTTGTAAGAGTAACACAAGACAAGAGTCATTTAAATTTCTTGTCTTGTTTTGCAAGACAAGACAAGAAATAGCCTAGCAAGACAAGAAATGGAAATGGCGACAGGTCTTGTGCTGGCCACAATAGATTTTTTCAGCTGTATTTTTTAGTTAAACTCTATAATCCGAACACCCGTCATTATTAATTAGTTCGGATTAGCCAAACTGCACTATATGTATAAATTAACAATTGGTAAATAATTTGTGTACATTTATTTTAAAATATATTAAAAATTACATAAATGTTTTCTTCAATATTTACATTTTTTCCTTCATTTTTGACACGGAGTAAATATGGCTATTGTGCCAGCGAACATAATCGCTGTTAATTATTTGAAATTTGTATCAATTTTTTTTATACTTCATAATGCTTGTATTTAATATACTTGCAAATATTTATGTTGCGTAATACGTAAATTTTATAATTTGTTTGTATTCAACTTGAACAAAATCAATATTCTGCAAAAAAAAAAAGAAATTATGAGATAAAACTGAAGTGTATATTAGCGAGCATGTCATTTTCTGAAAGTAATTGAATTTTTTGCGTAATTACACAGTAAGTTTATTAAAAATGCATTAAGATCAATTAGAAATTATTTGATTATACGATATTCTACACACTTATAACTGGACTGGAATATTTTAAATTTTAAGTCATTTTTCATTTACTCCATTAGTTGTAAAGTACACATATTTCTTGATAGTATAAAATAAAGTTCCCGGTATGTGTCTGTATGTCTGTTTCGTGACAACCACTGAACGAATTTTGATGTGGTTTATACTATTCTACAAAAGCACATCTTGATGAAGGTTAAGACGAATGAAACAATAATATATTATGAAATAGAGCCGAGTAGAGGACATTTTAGTGAAGCAAGACAATGTAAAGACATACACGCTGGCGTTTTCTTGAAGTACGCTAACTAAACCGTTAAAGATGTATTTAAAATCTGTGTAAAAATTATTAAGCATAAATAGTTGTACAAAAGTGTCCGAGGTATCACACAGCATAGCTATCTATCATTAAAAGTAATCAAACAATAATCGTCTTTATGTTAAATTTTACAATTATTGAAAAATCAATATATAATAATCAATAACTAATGGTTATACTTAGCTCATTTTTTATGAAAAATGGATTTATCCTGATTTGTTTGATTCTCCACTAATTTCTGGACAATAGTAGTCTTACAGCTACATAAATAATTTAAAATGTTGGTTTAAAATTAAAAGAAAACACTAAAAAAAATTGGAAAGGAAAAGTAAAAAATGGTCTATTTCCGGTTTTATTTGCAACTTGCTGAAAACTTTGTAAATCTTAAACTTTAAGTTTACATTTACGTCCGTAACTAGAGGCCTATGTAATTTCCAACATTAACAACATTTATGATAAAAATTACAAAATGAATAAGTAATTGTAATTGTAATTTTTATCATAAATGTAGTTTATATGTACCTACCTTATTTATATATCTATACAAATGTATTTTTTCAGCTGATGCCTGATGATGAATATTTATTCGAAATCGATCGCACATAGTAGGTATTTAATAAATAAACATATTAAAACTCAGTCTGCTCAAGACCATTATTTAACCCTAATACCTAGTTGTTTGCCAAATTATTTTGAAAAGTAATTATTAATAATGCAGTAATTATAATTAACTAAAACTAGTGCGTACAATGCACACAATTGTAGACAACAGATATTAAAGTTATAATTAAAATACCTGTCAAAATAATTTAATAATGTAACATACCTCGGAACAACAACCCCCAAATTCTATTTCGTTATAATAATACAATTCCTAACGCAGAGATTCAAATTTATCAGATATTAATTAATTTTCAAACAAATACCAGATGTATAAATATTATTCACACAGTAATTCCCATAAGCTGTTTAGGGATACAAACAATCCCGGTAAAGAGTTTCATGAATCCCAAAATTGTAAAATTTAAACTTGAGTTTAAAATCAATAAACTAATTTTGTACTTTTCTCTTTTCCTGAAACATTCTCAACTTTCGTATTTAGTTAAATGACAAAAAATTGAATATAAAAAACGAGAATCAGAACATAGATATTTATCTTGGAAAACCGGATTTTTTTTTCAAATATTATCTATCTCGTAAATCTTTAGTGCTTTATACAAGGATTTTAGAGCACAAAATTCTATTTTTTTTTTTTATTATTATTATTATTAAAATTTGTAATCACCTTTCGTGATCAAGTACGTAAACTTAATTTAAAGACATTGTAATCGTTATTTACATAATCAGTTATGAAAAGAGTGAGATTGTTTGATGAACATAATAGCTCTGTACGATGAGAAGTGCTTGAAGTGCAGAGCAGAATAGTGCAGTGCAGTGTAGTGTACACTAGTACAGTCTAATTCTTATGATTTCATAAAACACACTAGTGTATATGTGGGCAAGTTTGCTCAGCTGTGAGTAATCAAGCCAAGCGTAGCCAAAGGTGTAAAAGGTTAGGTTGTTTATAAACACAGTCATATCATAAAGCTGCAAAGAAGTGACTGCAGAAATGTCTGTTTTAAAGAACATAGTGTTTTGTGACGATGGTCACTAGATTTGAATTTATTCTTCATGTTTAACGTTGTAGCCTTGTGGTTAGCACGTCAGTTTTTTGCTAAAGTTCGATTATTTAAATCAAAGTTCAAATCCCACAAGTAAAAATTTTGTTTTTCATTTTTTATTGGTTTGTATTGTTTTGATTTACGGATACAATATAATTGTTTGGTTATATTGTATGTCGTTTGTTGTAAAATGTATTGTTGTATTTTGGTTATAGCTGCTAATGTTTATAAAATTGTTGTTTATCTGTCAGCTATTGTGTGGTGGAGTGGCTAGTACGCTTGACCAGCACGCTAGAGATCGTCGGTTCGATCCTACATGAAATTGTATTTTTTATATTTTTATTCAAACTTGGCGAGAATTTGCAGGATGACTAAAAACGTGTTTGAACCTTTTTTGATATTTTTAACGGTTTTTCGGGGTATAAATAGAAGCTCGAGCATTAGCTACAGGAGAAAGTGTGTGCTTTCTCAAGAGAGAGTGTGTGCTCTCTCAAGGGAGCGTTAGCTCTCCAACGAGCCTAAGATGGTGTGTGCCGTCTTCTGCGAACCTGGTGAGGGCCAGGTGAGCGGGTTGAGGATGACCTTGGCTGCCTCTGACTCAGTGCTGTTGGTGTGTGCCGGCAGCTCGTGAGAGAGTGCAGCAGGTGGACCGTACCGGTGTAGCCGGTTGTTTTGTGCAGTGGTGTTGGCCGCTGTACGCCGTAATCGCGATTGTCAATGAGTGTTGGTGTGTGCCAACATTGTTAGATTGAAATCGCGATTGTTAATGAGTGTTGTCAAAGTGACAACACTGTAACCGTACCGTGTTCCCGTAACTTTGGTGTGTGCCATTGTTACTCGTTCATAGCGTGTTCCCGCAACCTTGGTGTGTGCCATTGTTGCCCGTTCATTGTTGATCGTGCGTAGTGGAGAGAATATCCTGCAAGTATCGCTGATTCATTGTTACTTTGCTTTGTTATATTTATTACTTTCTCATTTTAATTTATTTTAATAAAATATTAAAAATGATTACAATTGATTTCATTGTCAAAAGCCGAACTCTGTCTCCACTAAGCTACCCGAGCACTTTTTGGCGTTCCAGCCATCCTTTTCAGCGACGCTATGAGAGCGTCCTTTACAGCATCGACCATCTCTCCTTATGCTGTGTTTCCGATTTATTGGCGCCCGAGCAAACCCTTTGACAGCATGGAGAACGAGCAGGGACGTCATTACAAAATGGCGACCGAATAGGGACAACAGCGTCCTTCATTTTTTTTCGCCGTTACAGTTTGAACTAATAAACGATTCTGACGAAGATCAATCATCACTTGATTCTTCATCAGATTCAGAGACAGATATATTAATTCTTTATATAACAAAACAAAGAGAATATACTATATCTGAATCTATTATTTTAATTTCTCAATGTGTAAAATTTTTGGTTAATAAATAGATGTGTAGATAGGATAGAATTAAAATGTCTACCGAACAACATTTAGTTACCACCACACTCAGGTCAGAAACGTGGGCACTAGTTCTTAAAATTTTTGTCATCTAACAGCCTGCCAGAAGCTGCCCGTTTATCATAATACATGTTAGTGTAAGAAAGTTAACACTAGGGCAGCCTAGTACATGTCATCGAACAAAGCTAATATTTGCCAAACGAGCGAAACGAGTTTTATAAATTATGTGATTCAATCAATATCACGTTTTCATAATACATTATATACACTATTTTATCTAATTCCACTAAAATAATTTGAAAATACTCATAATTAGAGGTTTTTCTACACACAGTTCAATATACATATTTCAAAATCAATTTACCATAGCGTTGCCGCGAAAATAAATGAATTTAATTTGTTTAATATAATGTTTATATCAGTGCATGCTTATCATAATTGAAAATGACTTCTGAATGTCTTCTGAAACCGATATAGATCTTCATACCGATATAGAGAAATTGGGTGTAAGTCAATAATTCATAAATTGATATTATAGAAATCATTGTTGGTATATTCTTGTTTCTTTTTTTTATCAATTGTCAGTTGTGAGTTACGTAAAGATTTTTACCAAACTTATTTGGTATCAATTATCTAAAAAGTGACGTTTAATAACATCAAAAAGTTAGGTAAGTTCAACTTTTTAAAACGGAATTAAAGAAAAATATTTTATTTATTAATGTCAATTTTACATTAATTACATATTCGCATTTGATAAACGTAATGTCATACATTCAATGACAGAATGCTCTATTAGCGAATTTGAGAGTTAACAGATTATGTAAGAGTTTTTTTTTAAGAATTCTTGTACGATGTTTGAAAAACTGTATTTATACAGCGCGTTCAAAATAAAACCTAACTCGGAGTAGAATATGAGCACAGAAACGTATATCTTAATCTAAAAGTATTTAATAAAATGTTAATTTGATACGAGATATTGTCAAAAATGTTATCTACAGAAATCAAAGCTTTATTTCTTGAATTTTATTTTAGAATTGAAAATAAATTATATTAATTTCGACATCTTCACTTTTGAATTGAATAATGTTCAGAGCCTACTCCGAGTAAGGTTTTGTTCTAACATACTTTACATAAATGTAATTCAGCCAATGCCATTTAAGAATTTTACTTAGTTACCATTTATTAATATGCGAATATTCCCTTAACGACGGCAAATAATCGCTTTTGTATATTCGCTAGGTCCCAAAAAATTCTGTCGTTACAAAGCATGTAAAATTATTTTTTTCTACAGTCACTATAGAAAGTAGCCATTTGCGTTCTCTTTTGTCAACGCAAAATGTCACTTTGCCGCTCATGCGCGACAAAGTAGAAAAAAACGCTCGCTGTACAAATTTCTAACTATACAATGTTGAGAAATGACACTTATCTACATTTTTAACAGAAACGTTTAGTTAGGAACTAATGACACTGTAGTTAAACTTTTACCACGCACACAAGTCAATTTGACATATGCTCTGTAGGTGTATTACATAACCAAACAAAATGCCGGGCTGCTGTGAAAATAAAATAGGGTATTCATTTACAAAAACGAAAGTACGAAATGCATAGATTACATTGAAGCAATAGCTCAAGAAGAATGGAAAATAACGATAAAATAAAATTAAATATAAAATAAATGTGTGAACAGTTTTTGTTTAGTAACTGTACATAGATGGAAGTAAATTTTTCAGAACTCTTGTTTAAGATACGTATATGGCGTTTGTAAATACGACCATATATCTTATTACAGATTTCTTGCTGGAATGGATGACATAGACTGTAGAGTAAAAAAGTTTCTACTAATTCTAATACATAAAATTAAAATTTCCAGGACTGCCTCATATTTGTTTAACAAGCTGATACATAAAAGTTATAATTACGGTCTACGAATCAAAGATATGTATGCTGTACCACATTTTAAAAAATCTAAATTTAAAAATAGTTTTTCTTACCTAGCACCTACACTTTATAATAATTTACCAAATGAAATAAAGTAGTTATCGCTGAGTTCTTTTAGAAATTACATAAAAAATTATGTTAATATTATATAATGTTTATGATTTATAAATGTATTATGCAATAATTACGTTGGGATATTGTAAAATATGATATATATTTTTTATAAATATTTTATGGCATGTTATATATAAATTTATTGTTTGCTCCATATATGTATTGGTTGAGTGGAAGAACAGCCATTGGCTGAACTCCGCCATTGACTGAAGTCAATAAAGTTTATTTATTATTATTATTATTATTATTATTATTATTATAATGTATGTATAGTGGCGACGATAGTTGCGAGTCGTACTGTGACATCTGATCTCGAGTTTATTGTAATCAAAATAAATACAATAAACTCGAGATCAGATGTCAGTTATTAGTTATTCCTTTACTTAAATAATTGCGAGAAGTCAGCCAATATACCTGGTAACATGAATGTCTATATAATCACATTTTTTTTCAGTGTGACAGCTGACAGGCATGACAACTAACCACACATTTTGCTACAATAACATTAAATCATCAGAAATCCTTGCTTCCGCGCCCTAATTTTGCTTTATTTTATGGAATAGAAGGCTAATATAGCGATATATATTTAAAAGCATTTTGAGTTTAAACCGTATCTTTTATATTAGCCGATCGTTATTTATTGAGCAGTACAAAGTACAAAGTGTACATTTTATAATTTTTTACCTGCCGCTACCCTTAGTAAGGGAGGTATAGGTATGGTGTTAAAAATCACATATCAAGATTTTAGTAAATGACCACGTTTTAAGGTCCCTAGAATCCAATTTTAACATTTTCACGATGATGTCTGTATGTGTGTATGTATGTATGTGTGTGTATGCATGTGTGTATGTATGTATGTATGTATGTATGTATGTATGTATGTATGTATGTATGTATGTATGTATGTATGTATGTATGTATGTATGTATGTATGTATGTTTGTATGTATGTATGTGTGTATGTGTAGGGATTTTGTCTTCGCTCTAACTAATACTATCATTCAGAAAATTTTGAAACCTTGTATTTATACCCTATTCTAATATGAAAAGAAGCCATTAGATTTTGGTGTAAATCGGATAACCGGAAATGGTTTTTCTTCAAAAAATACCATTAAATGCCATTTTTTCGCATTTTGTCGTTATGAAAATTAAAGATTATTGAATTTTCTACAGGAATACATTTATACTTTTTTTTATATATTTTACAGATAAATTTAAAAATATATATTTTTTTTACAAGTCCTGGAGCCAAAGAAAAACACAATTCCTTTGTTACACAGTTCATATTTCAAATTAATGTAACTGACAGTAAATGTCACTGTCAAAAAACTAATCACTTCAAATTAATAATAGTGTCATTTTAAAAAGAAAATAGTAAATAAAGCAATAGTTTTATACAATGGAACAGTTTGCAGCGTTAGTAAATCCGTAGGTATGTATTTAAATTAAAAAAAATTACATAGCGGGAGGTTTTGTGTTGGCCACATCAGATTTTTTTTACCTTCCGTCACCTTTAGGTAATGAAGGTATTGTCTTTGGTCAAAAAATTCGGTGGTGAGTTTTTAATGTTAGGGTCCCTACAATACAAATTTACTATTTTTAAGATGATGTCTGTATGTATGTATGTATGTGTGTGTGTGTGTGTCCGTGTGTGTATGTGTGTCCGTGTGTGACAATTTTTTCTCCGACGATAACTCCAATACTACAATTCTAAAAATTATAATTCTTTCGTATTCCTCTTCTGTACATCCATATGAAGAGTTGATTAGATTTTGGTTATAATCGATCCACCGGAAGTACCCTTTTTTGAAGTTTTTAACAGTTTTTCTTAAAAAAAAACGCAGTTAAATATTATTTTTTGACATTTTGTTATTATACATATTAAAGAAAATACTCTTCTCTATACGGTTTAATTATACATTTTCCTTCATATTCAATAGATGTAAATTTAAAGCATTATAAAGAAATTAATTTTCAAAAATTAGTCAGCTTTGCAATTTATCATGGAAACAGCTGACATAATTATTCAAAAAAATTAATTGACAGATGTCAGTTGCAAGTGCAAAACCAAATATGGAAAGTATAGGATCTAAAATTGGTATGTCATATTGTTACTCGCAAGTGACATGCAGAGAAAGGCCAAAGAGAAGATGGAAGGACATTACTTAGTGTAGTTTATGTTATAATTTTATTGGATTTAAAGAACCTTTTCAAATGAACTTTTAGTATGGAATTTGTAAAAAATAGTATGTGTTCGTGTTCGATTTTACATGATATTATATAGAATCTGTTCCAAGGACCTTTTGGTATGGGATTTGTACAAAATACATCGAATTGACGGATGGTCTTGTGCTGGCCACAACGGATTTTTTTGTTATGGTGGAGGACCCCATAGTGGTAGAAAAAATCTTTCGAGCCCAAATGGACATTGTCGATTTCGAGGGAATGCCGCGCGACCTCTCAATCGACAATGTCCCATTTTGCGCTCTTAATACACAAATTTATTTGAAGATTTTTACTTAAAATAATTAGGAAATTACGAAAGTATGATTTGCATGCTAAATTCATATGTTCGGGAGTTCCAGTCATTACCCTGCATGTGCATTTTTGCGCATCGCTTATAAGTTGGACAAGTAAAACTTTTATCCCACGCTTACTTCTTATGATTGAACAGGATATAAGTTAAATAACGCCATAATTAAATTAATTGGTTGAACAGACCATAGAAAAAGGCAAGGGTATAAATATCCTTGGGTAATTCACATAATCTGTTCAGGGAAATAAACATTCCGGCATTCCGGGTGAAAAGTGTTCTGCGTTTAAAGGGGCCAATGAATCAGGGAACCGTAAAAATAAATGTGCACGTTTCGATATTGTAGTAGGAAAAAAACAAGGGTTCGCTCAGCAACTGAGACCCATTCCTTCAGGCAGAACGGCTCATAAGACCCGACTGCAGTTGAAGCTGAGAGCTGAGAGCTGATGCTTGCCAATGACCGCCCGGGGAGAATTATTCACGTGCCAATGTAGCACGCTTCCAACGTTTTCAGAATATTTATTTATTACGCTACCCTACGCTCGCTCTCTGTTCACGTTGCAAATTGATATAGGTATAGGTATTACTTCAGTACATATGACTAACTCATGACCGGAATCTTAAGTTTTAATACAATAAAGTTTCCTTACGATATCATACATTCAGCCTTATTCTGGTGTCCATGGTATTCAATACAATATTGTATAAAATACCATTATTGTTTTCAATACAATAATTTTCCGAAATGGTATTCCGGTAACCATTGGTTTCAATACAATGTTGTTTCCAATACAATAATTATATTCTATACGATATGGTATGAAATTAGTATTCAGGTAACCATTTATTATTAAAACGTCATTGTATACGAAGCAATTATCGTATAGATTCATGGTTTTGGTAAAGTCAAATTTTAGTTCGCGTTATGAACATTGTATAGTACAAAAGTTTTACTATTTCATGAAATAAACTCGGTAACAGTATATTTTGGAAATTTTAGTAAAATATTAGTAAGTAATAAAGAAATGATAATAATAAAAATGGATAATAATGGTTTTATTTTAATTTTTGACATGCTCGAAAATGAAAGAAGTTATTAATTAATACAAATGTAATTTGTTATAAAAAATATTTTTATTTAGACATGATTTACGTATAAACAGAAGAGTTTTGCGTGATGCGAGTGATCCCTTAACTCTTTCAGAGAATGTGTTCAGTAGCATCTTCAGGCTATCGCGTCAGTTTCTGATTTTATTATAGAATTGGATCCATTCTTTCCTACTCCGGAGCGTGAAGAAATTGCGAGTCCTACAAATATAAAGATACTAAAAGCTTTACAATTTTATGGTCAAGGAATCTACCATCAGTTGGCCAAGATTTTTAAATTTCTATGAGTCAGGCGTCCGTCAGTCGCAGCATAAAAGAAGTGACAAATTATTGTCGAACATCTGAGTTTTGTAGTACGTTTTGAGGTATCCCTGGGGTTAATTTTTCTGTTTGTAATAAATTGTTCTTATCGTAATAATATAAATACATTTCTACTTGACTGGTAGTTGCAGAATTTGTAGATACTGATTAAAAACCCGTATTCAGGGACGCGACGATTACGCTTCTGCATGGCCCATTTCAAAGTACATTTTAATCTTGACAGCTGTCAATTTCATCTTCAAATCGTTTTCCAAAATTTTATCTTCACATTTTTGTATATATTTCTTGTATTTCTTTCTTTCGATTTTGATATTACTTTTATACTCGTTATACTACTTGTAATTGTTGGATACGATAAATAAATAAATTTGGAGTTGTCTTTTAGAAACCTTCTTTTGAGATGAACTCATGATTACACTATACTATTACACACAAATTTCTCTTTGTAGATGTTTCACTTGACACAAACACTTTTGTCATTCTCTAACTTCAAAATGTAAGCAAATGCTAGGTTAGGTGTCAGTCAGTATTACCAATTGTTTATTTATTTAAATAAAATAATATTAAGATTTTATTACAATTTTCTATAGAGTGACATCACTGCAAACAGGTGAATACAATATTGTATTCATTACAATATCACTTTCATACGATTACAATGTGGACACCAGAATACCAAATCTATACGATGTCTTATAGAACATTGAAATCATTATTGTATAGATTACAATATTGCTTCGGATACAATGGTCACCAGAATAAGGCCGATTGGATAAGAGTTGTAGTTCTTGTTTTGCGATTTAATATAGATAATAAGTTGAGCGCTACATACTTTGTCCCTTTTGACTTATACTAGCTGTAATCCGTAATATTAATTCTTTTGTTATAACTTAATCTCCGTAGAGGGGAGTTTGCGCTCAGCTGTCTTTTTACTGGCCAACATTCGATCACATATAGCACAACTGGGCTCACCAATGTGAGATATATTATGTGCCTTGTATTTCAGGCATGTTGGCATCTTTTTGTTATACATATAAGACACCAACGTATTTATTCTAGTCCGAACTTCCTTGTCAATGTCTCCGACATTTTGCAATTTGGAATCCATAATTTTGTATATAAGGATTTAATAATAAAAAATCTGTTGTGGCCAGCACAAGACCTCTCGCTATTTACATATTAGGCTATATATGTATTGTATTGTACTTCGCTATCGAACCGTCGTTTTATAACAAAAAAATACAGAACTTTACCCAAATATTGTTTTTTTATTGTATTTAACAAATCTTCTGCACACATATAATTCTAATTATATATATTTTTCATTGTATGAGGAATTTCCTAAAAGTCAGAGATTCCTCCAATTCATTAACTAGATTGGCGGTATTTCTGATGGATATATGCATTTTACCTATAATTTTAAATATTTAATTAATAAAACAATAAGAAAGATGATTTTTGACACTGACATCTATCATTTACAAACTAAGTTATAAACATTTGAATTTGTCAAGTGGTTTCCTTAGTGCCTTAGCCTCTGCGATTAGATTGTTCTATATATTATAGTGTCTTTATCTCTAAATCTATACAACATATAATAAAATTTTTAAATGTATTAGATGGAGAATTTTATGTTCTTCAATATTTGTAATAACAAAAATTTCTAAAAAATTATATTTAGAAGAATTTTTCTAGTCTTATAGTTTTTGAGGAATCGTCCCTCCAACATCCAGACATACACACACATATACACACACACATCATTTTAAAAATGTTATAATCGGATTCTAGGGATCTTAAATCGTGTTTATTCACTAAAATCTGGATATGCGAATTTTAGCATGAATCCAAAACCTCTCTTAGCGAGAGGTAAAAATCTGATGTGGCCAGCCTATGACCTCCCGCTGGGTATTTAACCACGCAGTATAAATAAAGCAATCATTATGTTCAAATATTTTTACATTGACTCATAATATTTTTTATTTCACATTTAACAAATATATCATACACAAAATAAATTTCACAAATATTGACAAAACTAATAGAAAAAGTGAACAAAAATTAAAGTAGTACTCGCATCTTTACACAAGTCTTTTCAGAGCCGTACCCCCCAGGGTACGGCCAAACCAATGAAACAAATCAATAGTACTTCTATTTATGTATGATGGAAAATATATTATTTTTACAAACCTTTTTCATTAGAATCAAATATATTACTACTATATTCTCCTTAACACGGTTTCATTATTAATTTTAATGTAATTGCTTTCTGAGAGTGAGATGTGTTTAAATATGTCAAAACTAGCTGACCCGTCCCGGCTTCGCACGCGTAAAGCTAGAATAACGATTGGCTACACGTGTACCAGTAATTTTTCACATTTACTTCGGAGGAAGCGCTGCGTAGGGAGCCGGCAACCTGCATTTACATTTAACAGGCTCCGTCCACTGCCCACCCTATCCCCGCACTGCACCTAACAGCACCCTTTTTTAAACGTGTCTCGAGTACTTTTGAAATCATGCCCCATTGTACCGCCTTGAGGGATGATTTTTCAAAAACGCAAAAACATTCTTTATTTCTTACCAAAAGCATAAATAAGAATTTTTATATCCCTAACTTGAGAAATGATGGGTTCTTCATACAAATTTTCATCCCCTATTTCACCCCCTTCAAGTTTTATTTTTGCGACAAAAGGTAGCTTATGTTCTTCTCCAAGGTCCAATCTATATACCAAAATTCATCAAAAATGGTTCAGCGGAAGAAATAATGGGTTCTCCATACAAACTTTCATCCCCTATTTCACCCCTTCAAGTTTTATATTCGAGACAAAAGGTAGCCTATGTGCTTCTCCATGCTCCAATCTGTCTCTATACCAAAATTCATCAAAATTGGTTCAGCGGGAGAAATGATGGGTTCTCCATATAAACTTTCATCCCCTATTTCACCCCTTCAAGTTTTACTTTCGCGACAAAAGGTAGCCTATGTCCTTATTCAAGGCCCAATATCTATCTCTATGTCAAAATTCATCAAAATTTGTGCAGTAGTTTAGGCGTGAAAACGTAACAGACAGACAGACAGACAGAGTTACTTTCGCATTTATTATATTAGTATGGATTATTATTAAAGTATTTGTTTTTGTTTGACGCATAGGCAAGATGATGTTTAAAAATAAATTATTTTATAAATATAAATTAAAATTATTTACTAAATGCTATTATAATTGAAGATAGTATCATTATATTCAATTTTTCTAGTAAAAGTTGCTGAAAAAATTATATTGAATGATTTTTTTACAAGAAACACTGTTAAAAGCTTGTATAAGTAATACTTCCGGTTATCCGATATAAACTAAAAAGTAATGAGCTATTGCCACATTACTATAGAATGGGTACACAGAATTTCAAAATTTTCTGATTGATAGTATTTGAGTAATTGTGTCCACACGCATACATACCTACAGGCATCATTGTAAAAATATTAAAATTGGATTCTGGGGACATCAAAACGTGTTAATTCACTAAAATCTCTATATACCTCCATATACTTCCCTTACCTAGGGTAGCGAGAGGTAAAAAATTAGAACTTCTAAATTTTAATTCATAAGTATTTTAGGGCCGGCTACCAAAGTAAATTTAATTATATGAACAAATTCGAAACATATGCCAAGTCCTTATGATATAAATTCATTATATATTTTACTTTGGAAGTAAAATTTAATCATAGATTAATATGTTTTATGAAACTGTCTTAGATTTAATAAAATGTGAATTTATGAAATTTATATTTAAAAGATAAGGATAAAACTTAATCATAAAATACATTTTTCTAATCCTTAAAAATATTTATTTTTTAAAAAAACAAATTGCACTAAAATAAATTTAAAATATTTTACTTAATTAAATAATAAAAAACCTTGACTTTAGTGTCTTAACATGCTAACACTTTACTTAAGTAGTTTCATGGGTGTGGTTCACGTAGAACATTTGTTCTTAGTTTTTTATAAAAGTTTTATAAAATTTATTTTATTTATTTTTTTATCTTTTGACGAAATCCATGTGCTTTATGTTGCACTTACGTTTTTATTTTTTTGCCATGTATCTAAAATTTTCTTAATTCTCATGTAAGTAATTTATAATTTTTGTTATTTCTGATTATTAAACTGTAATGTTTTGTAAATACTGTACAGCTCCTGAGGAAGGCTCATGTGGAGCTCGAAATCGGTCGTCCCGAGAATTTAAATAAAATTTTGTGACTGCAATCCAGAAATTTTTATTACCTCATTTATATTTTAGATTACCTTCTTTTAATAATAACAGTAGCAGTAAATACTCTACTTGCCGTCAAATAAATATGGACTGAAGATTTCTACATTGTTGCCAATTCCACTAGTCATGTTGAAAATGCTAAGTTATGAAGAAGCGGTAACACTGAACGGCAAGAAATAGGGGGGGAGGAGAGAAAAATTGAGCATCAATCCATATTTATTTGATGTCGAGTACAGTTTTACAGGATATTGTGAAGGAAATTGTCGACAATCTGCTTCTATTCGCAGATTTCGATAATGACGATATATCTGTACCGTATTACGAGTATTACCCATTACTGGTTGTGGTATTCCGCTTTTAATTAGCAAATTTCGATAATGACGATATACATGTATCGAAGCATTTACCAAGAGTCATGTCACAGCGCTGATTTGCTGCAAAACTATCCTATGTACAAATTTGTGTGAATTGGTATTATTACATATCCTAACTGCATTACGCATACCTACATGCTTTGCTGCAGAATTATCTAAATTATATTGGATGTTGAAATAAACTTAACTAGAAATGATATATAATGTCATATTAGAAGTATCCTATGTATCTTAGGCCACGTTCAAATACGAAGAGTATCATCACCTATTCACCTGTTTAATATAACAGAAATCGTATTTTCAGGTGATATTTATATCTCATACCTTCACATTTCATATTGATAGAAATATCTCCCCATAATTTTTCAATAATTTTTCTATTAAAATGACATTTGTGAAATTTGTTTCAAATTGCTTCCCGTTTTTGAACTTCCGATATTAGAATATCCATATCAAAGTTATTTTCTGAACATATTTTGGACTTATTTACTTTAACCTGCTCAATAAGAATATTGGTTTCAATAAATAATAAATATAAATATATCATCACGGCATATTACCCATTTCTGGGTGTGCCAATCTGCTTTATCGCAGATATCGGTAATGATGATGACATATTTGTACCGTGCGGGCGCTTACCAGGCGTCACCTCACGGGCACTCATTGCTGGCGTGGAGAGTGCACCACAGGGGTCACTTTTGTGCCATTTAAAATTTGAAATATTTGGCGTCGGTCGGGATCGAACCCGGTACCCCCAGGTTCGCGACCAGACACTCAGGCACGAGGCTGTTGAGCAGTTGTCTGCTTTTACTCTGAACGCCTACTCCAATAACATGTGAACATTTTTAAAGCAGGTTAAAGCAGATAAAGCGGGTAAATCGGAAACAGGCAACTTGCTTTCTCTCTGAAATACCCTTTGGCTTGTTCTGTTGTATCATTATACAGGGTGGTGGCGGTTAAGTGTGAACATAGGGATTTAACATGGGATTTCAGATTTACGAAATGTTCTGCTCTCCTGTTCATTTTATGGCAAAAATTGTATAGAGTACAAAGTTTTACAGAATTAAAAGTTCTATATAAAACTGTTTTTTTCATGTTATATTATGTTTTTGGTTTCTTCGCAATTTTAAAAAGAAATTTTATAATTTCGGTTTATTAGTAGCAATGGCCATGGAATTTGTTTTCTTTTTTTCTGGTTTTCATAAATTATTTTTAAACGTCAATTTGACATATGAAAAGATATAAATTAAATAATGAATGTTTATTCGAATAAGAAACGTGTGTATTTTGTAAAAGAATATTATGATGGAAATAATTACGAAAGAATACGGCATTTATTTTCTATAAGTCAAATTGACGTTTGACGTGAATAATTCATTAAAGCCAGAAAATACAAAAAAACTTCCAAGGCTATTACTACTCTTAAACCGAAATTTTGAAATTTATTTTTAAAATTGTGAAGAAACCAAAAACATAATAAGAAATGTAAAAATAGTTTTATATGTAACTTTTAATTCTGAACAAATTTGTACTCGTAAAATGAATAGGGGAGCATGAAATTTCACAAAACTAAAACCCCATGTTAAATCCCTATGTTCATCCTTTACCGCCACCATCCTGTATACAGGGTTAGCCATTTATCTTGTCTATACTGATCCATCAAGGTATGCAACTCATAATGGATAGGAACAAAAACCTGACCGAGCTGACTGCTGACCATAGCTGACCTCAAAACAACTATTTACCAATTAACAATTGTCAATTAGATATTGTTATAGTTGTTTTTAAATTGAAACTTCTTTACGGAGGGTGTAAACTAAAAAATCGCGGTACGGAAGTTGAAACACTCTGGAGCAAACGGAAATGGGAAGCGAGATAGAGAGTATAGAAAAGGAGGAAAAAAGCGTGCGCGCGCACCTGCTTGCATCGTATTAGAATATATTGGGTGTAAACCAGCGAGACTGTTACATGAACGGTAACGCTGGCGTCACAACTAGGGTGCGCGTACTTCCTCTCTCCCGTTCTCTCTTTCTCCAATGGTACTATTTGGGGAGTAAACTAGCGTGTTTGTGCTAAACGGTTCCGCTTTCGGATTCACTGGATTTGAATCGATTCGAGGAACGGATACCATTCCAAAATCTCAACGTTTCCTTCATGTGTTTCTTTTTTCTTTTATTGCTAATAATAATCTATAAATTTGAAGTTTCACTTCCAATTTTAAATGACACAAAAGTGACCCCTGTGGTGCACTCTCCACACCAGCTATGAGTACCCGTGAGGTGACGCCTGGTAAGCGCCCACACGGTAAAATATATCGTCATCATTACCGATGTCTAATGAGTAGTATTAATAAAAAAAAGTAAATGCTTATACTGACAGTTTTATAAGTAAGTACTTATATCCGTATTAATAAAGTTTCAGTAAAAGCTGATGCTATAAGAAAATACTTATTTGACAAAAGTACTTTCTTATACTTAATCAAAATAAGTAATTACTTTAAATTGTATTAATAAAATGTAGTTGATTCTTATTGAATTAAGTATTTACTTATAAATTTATAAGTATGATATTTATCATGCTTATGGAGGACTGAACAAAAATTTCTAAAATTATATTAATTTAAAAACATATTCTAGGTCGTGCGAGATCGTAAAGATTATAAAATTCGTAGAGAAAATATTTAAAAAAGCTGAAAAGCAAATTAGTGTTGATAAACGCAACACTTTTTTCATTAATATTTTTGCATTTGAAGCTGCTGTCAAAACTAAATATTTTTAAAATTTCAAAGACATATATATATAGAACTGAATTTCAGATTAGTTTGTTAACTTTCTACAACTTTAAGCCCGTATGCCAAGATCTATAATTCTGCACAGAATTATGAACATAATTATAGACAGAATTTTATAGACGGTCGCATACAGGGGCTTTTTTCTGTCCATAAAATTAGTAGTGGAATTTTTGATAATTATTGTGGTCGTTGATTATTGTTTACAATTTTTAACTTGGTCTTGGACTCATGAGCAAGTAATAATGCTCATATAATAATCAAGAACATCCATATATTTATAGCCAGAATTTTGTAGAAAATTACGTGCACAGTGGTATATATTCTGGCCATAAATTTGTTCATAAAAATTCTGGTCAGAATTCGGTCCAATATTATAGATCGTTACTGTCAACTGTCAACAAATGTCAAAATTTAATTTTTTTACAAAAACACGGCTTACTATTGTATTTCATACGTAAGGACATACTTATATATACCTAAGTATTTACTTTAAGTATCAGCATGTAGTTATTAATACGAAAATAAGTATTTACTTGTAATTCTTGCTGATACTGATAAGTAAATGCTAGTACATATAAGTATTTACTTATAAGTTTTTACTTATAAGTTTTTACTTATTTTTATTAATACCACCCAATGTGTTGTAGATACTGGCACACCCAGTAATGGGTAATGTGCTGTGATGATACAATTATTTATATTTATATTTACTTCAGCTGTGCGGTCTAAGCACATAAATTTTTAAGCAAACTATAACATTACCTAACTGACAATTTATAATTGGTAGACAGTGGTTTTGAGGTCAGCTATGGTCAGCAGTCAGCTCGATCAGTTTCTTATTCCTACCCACTCATCAAACTTTGATGAAGTTCACTAAAGTTTATTTTTTGACAAAGAAGAATGACAGCTGTCACAAAATTGAAAATTTCAATTGGATTATTATAGACATATTTAATTATAAAATGAATTCACGTGTTTTCTGGAATATGTGTATTATTGTTTGCGTTGACTCGGTTAAGTTGGACAAGATAAATGACTAATCTGTATTACACTTTTTGTTTTATTTACATTAATTTAGGGTTGCCATTAGCTCTCTTTTAAAGAGAACATGTTCACTTTTTAACGCTATTTTTTTGTTCTCTATCTTCTTTTATATATGATCAAATTGTTCTCTTTTCTATATCCAACAATTTTTAATTATTTTAAGTTAAGTTTTAAACAACAACTTGTTTCACACCTTTAATATTTTTTAGTTAACTACATTCGAACTATAAGAGCGATTGTTATTTTTATATATTTTTCTTATATAAAATATCTATATAATTCTTTAAGCTTATTAATGTCCAATTAAATTTAGTTTCATAGTAAAATTAATAAAATGCATAAATTCAACGCGAATTATCGACATGAATTATTTAAATGTAATAAAGAAGGAAAATGATTCGAATTTGTTCTTTATTTTTGTCCTTTACTCTTAACGACCTTACGTGAATTCTACCCTAAATATTCTATTTAAATATAGTCTAACTTCTATAATGAGCCCGTTTCACATTTTTTAAAAATTTGTCGTGGCCAGCACAATACCTTTCGCCATTTACATTTTATGTTATATAAGTATTGTATTGCCCTGCGTTATCGAACCGTCGTTTTATAACAAAAACATTACAGAACTTTACCCAAATATTGTTTTTATTGTATTTAACATATCTTCTTCACACATATAATTCAAATTATCTCTATTTTTCATTGTATGAGGAAGTTCCTAAAAGTCAGAGATTCTTCCAATTCATTACCAAGATTGGCGATATTTCTTAGAGATATATGCATTTTACCTGCAATTTTAAATATTTAATTAATAAAACAATAAGAAAGATTACTTCCCAGAAAAAGCTTTCAGAAACTGTTGACATCTGTCATTTACAAAGTATTTAATAAACATTTGAATTTGTCATCTGGTTTCCTTAGTGTCTTAGCCTCTGCGATTATTATTATTCTATATATTACAGTGCCTTTATCTCTAAATCTATACAAGATATAATAAAAATTTTAAATGTATCAGATATAGAATTTTATGTTCTTCAATAATAGTAATAACAGAAATTTTCAAAAAATATTTAGAATTTTTTTTAAACAAACTATTACTTCCGGTTGTCCAATTATTACCAAAATCTAATCAGCTCTTCCCAGGAATATCAGATTGAGGAATCTGCAGTTAAATATTTTTTAAGTCTTATAGTATTTGAGAAACCGTGGTTCCAACATCCACACATCCACACGCACATACACACACACACGCGCTCACACACACACACACACGCACACACGCGCGCTCTCTCACACATACATACACACACACACACACACACACACACACACACACACACACACACACACACACACACACACACACACACACACACACACACACACACACACACACACACACACACACACACACACACACACACACACACACACACACACACACACACACACACACACACACACACACACACACACACACACACACACACACACACACACACACACACACACACACACACACACACACACACACACACACACGGACATCATCGTAAAAATGTTATAATTATTAGAAAGTATCAATTTTAATACATGTAAAAATATATTGTAGTATGCTAAGTCAGTCAGTTGTTTTGTATTGTGAAGATAGTGTGACAGAATTAAAAAGTGATTTGCATCTCAGATCCTTTTTGTGCAGTTGTGCTAATTGTCGTTCATTTTCCACCTTTTGTGCAGGAGTGTCCGTTTCAGCCGACACAATCATTTCCGTGTATGGCTTATTAACAAATTCGCTTAGTTCGAGTTCGTCCAACAACGTTTTCATACGGAACTTCCAGTTGCTGAAGTTCGTTCCATCGAACAATGGAATTTTATACTTTTCTTCTTGCATCATCTTCCTGACATGTCTGACTTTTTTTTAAAATTTAATTCAAAGTCTGCAGCTATTTAATTCTTCTGGGCACCATAACCTGTTGGTTTTTTGGCAGGATGATTTACAAATTATACAGTTAAAAAGGCAATAAAGAACAACTTTCAAAAAAATCACTTTTTAATTCTGTCACAAATAATTCAGAGGATCTCCGATAGTCACTTAGAATACGTGAAAGATAAAGTGACAGCCTACGAAATCTGGCAAGTACTATCAAATACTTTTGAAAGAAAAGGTATTGCTAGCCAACTATTGTTAAGAAAGTCTCTATTAACTCTGAAATTTAATCAGTCGTTAGAGACTCTCGAAACACATTTTTTAAATTTTGATAAGCTGGTTCGTGAACTTCGTCCCACAGGTGCCACGCTTGAGGAAAATGACGTGATTTGTCATTTGCTACTCACGATGCCAGACGAATACGGGGTGGTGGTGACTGCACTGGAAACTTTATCTGCGGAGAAGTTGACTTTAGCCTTTACGAAAAATCGTCTGCTGGATGAAGAGCTGAAAAGAGACAACAATGGAAAGAAAACGAAAAAGGATATACCTGTAGCTTTCTCGGCTCCAGCGCAACGTAACAGCGGAAAATTTGGTTCTGGAAATCAAAAAGATACCAGAGGTTCAGGAAAGACATATTTTCCATATAAATGTTACAATTGTGGAATCCTTGGTCACAAGAGGTCTGATTGTAAAAAGAAAAGTCAACAGAAACATAGTAAGCAAGGCCAAAGTACGGCAAATATGGTGACAAATTTGTATGACAGTCAGCATGGTGAGGACTATTCTTTTATATCCTTTGCTGGAATTGCTACCACGAATAGCACAAGTTGGTATCTCGACTCGGGTGCTACGGAACATTTAATAAATAACGATGATATGTTAGTTAACGTCAGAGAACTCTCAGATTCTGTGAAAATACAGGTTGCAAAATCTGGTCAAACACTGGAAGCTACAAGAATTAGTGAGATAAAAGTTAAAGTAAATATTCCGGGTAAAATTAACACTATTACGATTAAAGATACTCTTTATGTACCTGGTTTAAAGTTCAATTTGCTGTCTATTTCCAAACTGGAAATGAATGGATTTAAATTAATATTTGAAAATGGCAGTGGAACAATATCATTGGACAATAAGATAGTAGCTATAGCTCGACGAGAAAATAAATTGTATAGATTGGACATGTGGAATGATATGGAATGGGCCAATATAGTATCTTCAAATAAATCTATTGAACTGTGGCATAGGCGCATGGGACATTTAAGCAGAAGTGGACTAGAAAAACTTGAAAATTTGGTTGAAGGAATTAATGGGAATTTAAAATTTGATAATTTAGGAACTTGTGAACAATGTATTGAGGGAAAACAAACTCAACTCCCACATAACCAGGAACGAATCAGAGCAAAACGTCCACTCCAGCTTATTCACAGTGACAGTTTTGGTCCCATAAGCACAGAATCATATAACGGAAAACGGTATGTTATAACTTTTATTGATGACTATACACATTTTGTAGCCACATACTTAATGAAAGCTAAATCAGAAACCTTTCATTTCTTCAAAATTTATGAGTCCATGGCTAGTACACATTTTAATTTAAAAATTAGTAGATTCCGTTGTGACAATGGCGGTGAATATATCTCGGAAGAAATGAAGAGATATTTCGAGAACCGTGGTATACAATTTGAATATACAATTCGATACACTCCACAACAGAACGGAGTTGCAGAACGCATGAACCGCACAATTATTGAAAAGGCGAGATGCATGTTACTTAATTCGAAGCTGAGTAAAGGATTCTGGTCCGAGGCAGTACTAACAGCAGTCTACTTAATCAACCGTAGTCCTACAAAAACACTGAAGGAAAAGGTGCCAGCGGAAATGTGGTTTGGAGTGAAACCAAATCTTCAAAAACTAAGATTTTTTGGATGTGTGGCATATTTACACATTCCTAAAGCACTTTCTCATGGAAAATTTGAATCTCAGTCAAAGAAATGCTTTATGGTTGGATATTGCCCAAATGGATACCGCCTTTGGTGTCCTGAAGAGCGGAAAATAATGGCTGGTCATGATGTAATATTCAACGAATCAAGATTTTCATATGAAGAGAGTTACATACTCAAAAACGAAGAGAATGAAGAGAATAATGTAGAAACAGACAATTCAGAAGAAAAAGAGAATAATAACGAGCCTGAATTATTACCTCGACGAAGTACAAGAATTAAAAATAAGCCTAAATATCTAGAAAACTACATGTGCAATGCTGTGGCATTGGCTGCAGAATTACTGGACGACACTCCGAAGAGTATTGACGAAATTAGAAATCGTGAAGACAAGAAAGAATGGGAGAAAGCAATACGTGAAGAAATGAACTCACTCATTAACAATGGAACATGGTCATTGACAACATTGCCTCCTGGAAGACGTGCCATAGACTGCATGTGGTTATTTAAATTGAAACGTGACGGAGAAGGCCAAATATGTAGGTATAAAGCTAGATTGGTAATCAAAGGATGTTCACAGAAAAAATACTTTGATTATGACGAGACCTACGCACCGGTTGCACGAATAACAACTATTAGAACTTTGTTGGCAATTATTAACAAAGAAAATCTGCACGCAATACAAATGGAACACTCAAAGAAGAAATTTATATGAAGCAACCGCCAGGTTTTCTTAAAGATCCGAATATGGTTTGCAGATTACACAAATCCCTATATGGTTTAAAACAAGCCCCAAAGGTTTGGAATGAAGAGTTTAATCACTACATAAAGAGCCTAAATTACGTACGTTCTGAATATGACAAGTGTTTATACGTGAAGATTACTCACGACACAAAAGTATACGTCTTACTTTACGTGGATGATATGATATTAGTTTCAAACAAAATAAATGAACTCGATAAATTAAAAGCTGAATTGGCAAGGAAATTTTCTATGACAGATCTCGGGGAACTAGATTGTTTTTTAGGAATAAAAATTGAAAGAAAGGAAAATGGTATGTTTTTAAGCCAAAAATTGTATTTGCAAAACCTTTTACTTCGATTTAAAATGGACGAATGCAAACCTTCAAATACTCCAATGGAAGTAAAAGTAAACAAAGAAGAGATCACAACATCAGAATGCATTATTGAGAAGAAACCTTATCGAGAGTTAGTAGGAAGCTCAATGTACCTCATGTTATGTACGAGACCCGATTTAAGCGCATCAGTTAACTACTATAGCAGATTCCAGAATAACGCGACCGAAAGACATTGGACAGGTTTGAAACGTATTTTGCGTTATATAAAAAATACGTTGGACTACAAATTATTTTATCGTCGAGAAAATGAAGATATACCTCTAAAAGCGTTTGCTGATGCAGATTGGGCAAGCGACATAGACAGAAAATCTACGAGTGGCTACCTAATAGAAGTATATGGGTGAACAGTTTGCTGGGTAACTAGGAAACAAAATTCCGTTGCTCTTTCATCAACAGAGGCGGAGTACGTGGCCCTAGCGAATGCTGTAGCAGAATTACTTTGGTTGCGAGGTATTCTACAGGATTTAGGTATAAAGATTACATCTCCAATCACCGTATTCGAAGACAATCAATCCTGTATACACCTATTAAATAAATGGGAACACCAGCGACTGAAACACATTGACATAAAATACAATTTTGTCAAGGACTTGTGTCTTGACGGCACTATACAAGTTCAATCCATCTGTTTCAGAGACCAGAAAGCGGACATCCTAACTAAAGGATTACCAGCACAACAGTTTACATTTCATCGGTCAAGTTTGGGACTTTGTAATTAAAGCCTATATAAAATAATGATTTACTGTATTAACATTGAGGCGGAGTATTGGAAAGTATCAATTTTAATACATGTAAAAATATATTGTAGTATGCTAAGTCAGTCAGTTGTTTTGTATTGTGAAAATAGTGTGACAGAATTAAAAAGTGATTTTTTTGAAAGTTGTTCTTTATTGCCTTTTTAACTGTATAATTTGTAAATCATCCTGCCAAAAAACCAACAATAATCGGATTATAGGGACCTTAAAACGTGCTTATCCACTAAAATCTGGATATGCGAATTTTAGCGAGAGGTAAAAAGCATTTCAAATGAAAGTTTATGCAATATTTTTCATAGTAATAAAAAAATAATAATTTATTGTAAGTTTCGTAAATAATTAAATAGAAAGTTTGGTGCTAGAAGTAGTCATGAAAAACAACTCCCCACTCATGTGACGTCGGAATACATACATCACGTCACTGCCAATAGGAAAACAGTTTACGTCATTTATAGAAATAAACTCGGAAATAAAAGTGGGCGATAGTTTGTCACATGTTAAACTCAATGTCCTCGGACATCACATTCTGTTGCAGACAGGTGACTTTTTCATAATATTGCATAAATTTCGATATTTAATTGTAATATATCTAATGGTTATTTCGTGATATTTTCAAATTTGAGGATCTTTAAAGAACAATATCTTTTAAAATGAAGTACTTAGAAGTGATATCATTTTTCTGCAACAGTCCTATTATTGCAAATTATGAATAATTATAAAAAGCTCTCAGAAAATTAATTATAACTTCTGCATGTCTAGAATAACACTAACTACACAAACTAACTTAAATATTAAAAAATGCAATATTTCAAAACTAGAAAAAATTAATTAGGTTAGTACTGCATCAAATTGGCGACAAGCTCTCAAAGTTATCATGAGAGTTAGCATTGAAATTGGAAGCATAAAACTCTGCAGCAGGTATAGTTAATAAATTCTTATAAAATTGAAATATTTATACTTATTTTTAAGAAGTAAAAGCTTTATGCATGTATACTTAAAATAACTTAATATTTCTTTGAAATATATTGCACTAGAAACTTTAAAATGTGTTAACAATTTTATTAAAATTTATGGCTTTATGTGCAAACTATAAATTTTTTGAAATAAATTGCGCCGGTAATATTTGCGTACAAACTAGGAAAACTTTTATTCCTAACTACTGTGAACAAACTGAAAACAAACATTTCAGAATAACGAAATATTGAGCAAGCGTGTGGATGCTTGAAAAAACGGAATACATTATATATTTATTTGCGGGCTTCCAATTTGTGACAAGAGGAAAATTCATAGTACAAAGAAGTTAGCGGCAAAAGCAATAAATTGTGTAACCGCGGCAAGTGAATATTCAAAATGAATGTTGGGCCCCAGGCCGGTGTTTTATAGTAGCGCTGAAGCTGAACGGAACTATTCGGTGGAGCGGCGGTTCGCAAGTTTTTGACATGTCGGTTTGGCGCAGTTTGTTTTTGAACAAGGGCGTAATTTGGCCTAGGAAATAAATGAATTTTGCAGCGTTGTGCTTTTGTTTTCCCAGTGGACGTCAGGCGTAGTTACGCGTGGTTACCGCGACGACCAATGCGTCTGTTCGCCAGTTGTGGATGAGACATGCAGATAAACTAAGCTTCGCGAACAAATGCCAACTTTAAGGTAGTTCATCCGTTGATGGCTACAATTCGAAATGTGACTCAAATAAATAAATATGGATGTAAATTAGAAATCATAGTTAACAGTTCAAATAACGAGGATAATTGAATTTAAAGTTGACACTGAAATACATTGCGTGTATTAAAGTTAGCAGTATATTCACAACTGATAAGTAAATATTAATAACATATCAACACATGGAAAACGAATATGTTACTCTTTGATATTTGAGATATTTATTAAAAACATAAAAAAATATGAGACACCGTATCATTGTTGAGAAATCGCATATAAAAAGTGCAGTTTCAAGGAAAATTATATTTTTGACGCTCAGGCCCGATTAGATTAGGGGGGGGGGGAGGGGGGTCAAAATCCCAATGGTGTCATATCTCTCGGCTGGATTTTTCATATCGATACCAAGGAAGTCATACATAGAACTTTTGGTAATAAAAAATCTGTTGTGGCCAGCACATGACCTCCCGCCAATTCCATGTTTAAAATAGCAGTGAGCTTTAAGTAAAGTATCACTTCCATTGATCGTTTGTAAACAAAATCTACTTTGTTGTTCCAATAAATAGAAAAGTTTGTAATACGAAATTTTGGATTATATTTTGTTATGTTTTTCCTGAAAAATATGTTAGCAAATACCAACTTTGCGAAGTTTTGGATCATTAATATATTTTAAGAAAAAATCGTAACACACACATTATTGTCAAAATCAGCACCAACTTCCTTATGCTCTAAAACGCAATCAAATTATATAAGAGTATTAAATACCAACTTTGCGAAGTTTCGGATCTTAATATATTTTAAGGAAAAATCGTCACACATACATTATTGTCAAAATCATCACCAAATACCTAACTTCCTTATGCTCTAAAACGCAATCTGTGTAAATTATTCGCCGTACATTATCCATTTCGTAAATGTGTATTTGCAAACTATTATTTGACACTTTGAAATCACGTTCATATTTGAGAGCTGCAAACATCAAACTAAAATCGAATTATCCTGTATATCTAATATTTATGTATGTTGGAAAATATATTATTTTTACAAACCTTAATTTCATTACAATCATATTTAAACTACTAAATTCTTCTTAAGACGGTTACATTACTAATTTGAATGTTATTTCTTCGTGACAGTGACATTTGTTGAAATATGTCAAATTTGTTATTAAAATATTGTTTTTGTTTGACACAGAGGCAAAGTGATGTACAAAAATAAATTATTTTATAATTCAATATTTAAAGTTATTTCAAGTTATTTACTAAATGCTTATCGTAGAATTGAAGATTGTGCCATTATATTTAATTTGTATTGGTAAAAGTTGCTAAAAAATTTATTCAATGAATTTTATACAAGAAAAACTGTTAAAAGCTTGTATAAATGATACTTCCGGTTATCCGATATACACTAAAAACTAATGAGCTCTTCCCACATTCGTGTAGAATGGGTATACAAAATTTCAAATTTTTCTGATTGATAGTATTTGAGTAATCGTGTCCACATGATCCACACACACAGACACACACACACACACAGACACACACACACACACACACACACACACACACACACACACAGACACACACACATACATACCTACAGACATCATTGTAAAAATGTTAAAATCGTATTCTGGGGACATCAAAACGTGCTCATTCACTAAAATCTCTATATGTGATTTTTAGCACGATCCCTATACCTCCCTTACCTAGGGTAGCGGGAGGTAAAAAGGTAAACTATACATATGATTTTCAATTAAAGCTAAAAATTATTTTACTAATTTTTAAAGTATCAATACAACAAGACAGTTTTTGGGACGGTTTTTCCTCTGGAAAAGGGAGAGTTTTCCTGAGAAGATGCATGTTCGCCTCCAAGTTATTGGGCATGCATATATTGTCTAGAAAATTATATACATATAAGAAGGTAACATTTACGTACTTTTCATGTTACCTTGGTTACTTGTTGTTGTTTTGTTTTTTCATATTTTTATGTCAATTTCCCCTGAAGAAGGCACCAGTTTATGATGCCAAAACGTTGGGTCTTAATAATAAAGAATACAGAATTTAAACTAAAAAAATCTGTTGTGGCCAGCACAAGACCTCTCGCCATTTCCATATTAGGCTTATATGTATTGTATTGCACTTCGCTTTCGAACCGTCGTTTTATAACAAAATATTACAGAACTTTACCCAAATATTGTTTTTTTATTGTATTTAACATGTCTTCTGCACACATATAATTCTAATTATATCTATTTTATATCATTTTCATGTCAGAGATTGTTCCAATTCATTAACCAGATTGGCGGTATTTCTGATGGATATATGCATTTTACCACAATTTTACCTATAATTTCAAATATTTAATTAATAAAACAATAAGAAAAACTAAATATACTTCCCAGAAAAAGCTATCAGAATGTCACTAAAAATGTTGATATTTGACAATGACATGTGTCATGTTATAAACATTGGAATTTGTCAACTGGTTTCCTTAGTGCCTTGGCCTCTGCGATTAGTTTACTCTATAAATTATAGTGTCTTTATCTTTAAATCTATACAAGATATAATAAAAATTTTAAGTGTATTAGATGGAGAATTTTATGTTCTTCAATATTTAATAAAAAAACTCCCAAAAAATTATTTTTAGAAGAATTTTTCTAAGAAACTATTACTTCCGGTTGTTCAATTTTTACCAAAACCTTTTCAGCTCTTCCCAGGAATGTCAGATTGAGGAAACTGCAGTTAAATATTTTTTAAGTCTTATAGTTTTTGAGGAATCGTGTCTACAACATCCAGACATACATACATACATACACACACACATACACACACACACACACACACACACACACACACACACACACACACAGACAGACAGACATCATTTTAAAAATGTTATAATCGGATCGGACGAAAAAATTGTAGAAAAATTTTGCTGCTAAACTAATGAAATCATTCTTAATCCCCGTTGGCATTATCTAAATCACATACCAAATTTAACAAACAAAATTTCGAAAAACTTAAATAAACATGACGTAAAAACAATACTAATAAATAAAACTAATTTAGGATTTTTTTAACCAAAAATAGAAAAAAATATGATAAATCAGAGCTAACTGGAGTCTACCAAATAAATTGCGAAGAATGCAATACTTTATACTTATGTCAAAGTGGCAGAAATTTTAAAACTAGAATAAAAAAACAAAAAAATCTATCCAAAAACAATTACACTCCTCCGGCATTTCAACTCATTGCATAGATTAAAACCAAAACGGTAATTTCAAAGTACTCCATTCTACCGACATGGGACTAAGAATGAATTTATTAGGAAACCTAGAAATAAGGAAAGCCATAAATTCCAAGAAATTTATTGTCAAAGAACAAACAGATGTTACAGATTCCCCATTGCTAAACCCTCGGCTAAACCTTGTGTAATTTTCCTAAATGTACTCAGTCTGATGATGTTTGCGACGACAAAACGGCCGTCACTCAATAATATTTTGTAAAACAAATCTAGAACATTCTTTTATATTCACGGATTAATTTAATTTGCGCATTACAATAAATTTCATATAAATCTAAATGTTATGGTGACTAATAGAGGAAAACATGATATGAAAATTAAAATTAATATTTATAATCTTTAATTCTATACATCTAATTAACACATCACATTTTGTTTGTTTGTATGCTTGTTAATATTTTACATCGTTAAATTTGTTTTGACAGATATTTTAATTAGGTAGGTTTGATTATAATAAATGGCACTGTAATGAATAATGTACAGCTAATGAATAATTTTATTCATTAATGGTTATATCACAAAATATAATAATAGCTCTGTTCGATGAGAAGTGTTTGAAGTGCAGAGCAGAATAGTGCAGTGCAGTGTAGTGTACACTAGTTCAGTATAATTCTTGTGGTTTCATAAAACACACTAGTGTATATTTGAGCAAGTTTGCTCAGTTGTGAATAATCAAGCCAAGCGTAGCCAAAGGTGTAAAAGGTTAGGTTGTTTATAAACACAGTCATGTTATAAAGCTGCAAAGAAGTGACTGCAGAAATGTCTGTTTTAAAGGGCATAATGTTTGAACTAATAAACGATTCTGACGAAGATCAATCATCACTTGATTCTTCATCAGATTCAGAGACAGATATATTAATTAATTCTTTATATAGCAAAACAAAATTTTAGGTTAAATAAACAGATGTGTAGATAGGATAGAATTAAAATGTCTACCGAACAACATTTAGCTACCCCCACTCCTAGTCTGCACTTTCTTACACTACCTCGCGAGTCAGGTCAGAAAAGTGAGCACTAGTTCTTAAAATTTTTGTCATCGAACAGCCTGCCAGAAGCTGCCCCTTTCTCATAAAACATGTTAGTGCAAGAAAGTTAACACTAGGGCGGCCTAGTACATCTCATCGAACAAAGCTAATATTGAAAATATTATCAAATATAAGGAGATTAATATACATGGATACGGGACACCCCGATTATTTTCTTTCTTATTGGGAATAATACAAAATCATTCGGAAAAAAATTTTAAAACAAATTAAACATCAGTAATTCGATAGCACTCTCAAATTTGTTGTAAATTGCAAATTTTAATTTGCGTTTTATTCGTAAAATAAAACGAAATTGTGATTAATTTTAGTCGCGTATTGTGTAGTTTTTAATTCTGAACAACTTTTTGTATTTATTACTTTTCTCTAAAATTAATAGTTCAGAAACTACAGCTAAATGAAAAAAAATAACATTGTATTCCCTATATTACAGATTTATACAGTGTGTCCCATTTAGATGTGCCACCATTGGGATCTCGAGAACTATAAGAGATACGATATCAGTTAAATGGAACTTTTTGTGCGCCTTCTCAGGCCATCTCAGATGTGCTTTTGTTTTTCCAAAAATTCTTATAGGGCACTAGATAATGACGAAAAACTGAACATTGTTGATTTTTTCTATTTCAAATAACTTCTAAACTATTAGTAATTGAGAAAAACTTTTTAAATATAAAAGATAGATATTTTTTTTAACTAACCAGTGGCATACGAAATAAATTTTTATATCTGTAAATTTTCGAGATATAACACAAACTTATATTTTTTTAAATGGAACCTATATCTGATTTTAGTCTCAAAAAAAACATTATTTGTTTCTCTTTTCAACGATGTAAGGGTTATTATGTTTTATATTTGTTTTGCCTTCAAAATTATTATTTTTTCCTTATTTTGTATTAAATTGATAATTATTTTGAAAATATTGGTAGATTTCTATTTAAAAATACTCCTTGTATTTAAATAATTTATTTCGTTAAAAAATTTTGCACAAAACTCGTACCAAACTAATTTTTATAATATTATGTATCTGGTCGCCCTTGACACATTATAGTGTAATTTGTAATTATGAGTCTAGAATGAAAATATTAAGTAATAAAGGCATAAAACAAATTAATTCGATCAAATACAATATAATTCATAAAAATAATAATGTTTTTTTGGAAAATAATAAGAAAGTTCAGGAAAATAAAGAGAAAAATTAAATTTTAGGAGCAAAACAAATATAAAACATAATAACCCTTACATCATTGAAAAGAGAAAAAAATAATTATTTTTTTGAGACTAAAATCAGATATGGGTTCCATTTAAAAAAATATAAGTTTGTGTTATATCTCGAAAATTTACGGATATAAAAATTTATTTCGTACGCCACTGGTTAGTTAATAAAAATATCTAATTTTTGTATTTGAAACGTTTTTCTCAATTACTAGTAGTTTAGAAGTTATTTGAAAAAGAAAAAATCAACAATATTCAGTTTTTCGTCATTATCTAGTGCCCTATAAGAATTTTTGGAAAAACAAAAGCACATCTGAGATGGCCTCCCAAAGGCGCACAAAAAGTTCCATTTAACTGACATCGTATCTCTTATAGTTCTCGAGATCCCAATGGTGGCACCTCTAAATGGGACATACTGTATATATAACTCGTGAAATGTCAAATGACAAGCAGTGACAAATCACATGATAGGTACTGATTGGTCAGATCCAGAATTTCAAAATCGAACATAAACCTGAGAGAAAATTGTAAATTTTAAATCAAATTTTCTAAAGGTAAATTTATAAATTAAATTCATCATAAACCAACTCTTACTCGGGAAATTTTGAATTTACTCTCCTTTGTGAAAAACGGGCGACAGAAGCTACATGTTCCATGAATTTAAATAAAACATTTAATTTCAACATTCCTGTGTGAAAACAAAGTAAAATACAGGTGGAGAAAAGATTAAAATCCAGGATGATTTAAAATTACGCTGTTATTAAGGACATTATATTATTAAATAGGGGCAAAACGTTCATTTGGCTGCAGGGTAATAATTTATACCGAACAATGGCATTATTTTCGCGGTTTGCATGTATCCTGCATACTCGGCCTCCCGGCTAATTAGGCCGCCGCTGGTTTGGTCTGGCGACCAGCGGCAATTTCACTGCAAATATTTTGTTTCATGCATCTCATCTCTCAAAAATACCGCGTTACATTCGTTCCCAACACCACGCCGACAACGTCTGCTAAATATTTCCCTTTGTCACACCAAAAACAAATATGAAAACCGAGCGGATTCTAGTTTTTGTATGTATTTAAATAGTGAATGAAATTCACAGACAAATAAAATTATACAGGGTATGAGAAATGGTCTACATTTAAATGAATGTTTTTAGCTGTGACAGGGAAATTTATATAACATATCAAATGTTTTATCTAGCACAGTGAAATATATCCATTGACCAAAAGAGTAAAAAAGGAAATAGAAAGAAAATAATAGTTTCTCTACCTTATGGAAAATTCTGTGTATTGAAAATAAAAAATACATATTGTAAATTTATAATAATAATAATAATAATAATAATAATAATAATAACAATAATATTTATTACTCAAACAGGTACAACCCAAAAACACGTAAATGATATTATAGCAGATTACAGAAATCAAATACAAAATATGTTAATCTCATCAGAAATAGAATTGTAAAAATAGCACATTACATATAAAGGTGATTTGTACAGGACATTAGAGTTGTGAGTGGGAAGATAAAAACTTTGATTGCAACGTGAAGAATATCTAGGTACGCGGAAATTTAACATGGCTAATAAATCCGGACAGTCAATTTTATTATGTTCAATTTTTCCCAGGTAGGTTAATGAAATATTTTTGTGTCGGGTTCTAATAGAGTCAATATGAAATGTCTGCAGTAATGTTTCAGTTCTAGTAAGATGATCTGGAAAGACTTGAAAATAAGTATACCATAAATACTTCAGGAATCTGCGCTGTAACTTTTCAAGTGTATTTATATGGATATCATCAGTAAGGAACCATATAATTATGCAGTATTCCAACTTAGATTGTATGAACGCAAAATATAAAGATCTAAGAGCCGCAACACTTGAAAACTGTTTACAGTTTCTGATGACAAAACCAAGAATTTTATTTGCTGATATTATAAGATTGTCTAGATGAAATGTAAAGGCTAGTTCTGGATCAAAATAAATTCCTAGATCTTTAATAAGTTCAGATCGAGATAAAACTTCGGAATTAATTTTATAATTGCAGATTATGGGAGACTTTCTTTTAGTGTATGTTATCACCTGACATTTACTGATATTTAGTGCTAATTTATTGGCGGTACACCACTCTGCCACAGTATCTATATTATTCTGTAGTTTGTTACAATCGCGAACATGTCGAATTTCAGTGAAAATTTTTACATCGTCTGCGTAGAGTAAAACATTACAATCTAAGTTATTAACAATGTCATTAATAACAAGCAAAAATAAAAGGGGACCTAGATTTGAGCCTTGAGGCACACAGGATTTAGCAACATAATAGCTACATTTATAACCATTGTATGATACATACAACTGACGATTATTTAAATAGGATTCAAAAAAATTAATAAGTTTATTATGAAATCCAAAATTATAAAGTTTATTTAATAAGTTAACATGGTTTAGCTTATCGAACGCTTTAGAAAAGTCTGTATAGACAACATCTACTTGACCTTTTTTATATAACGTATTTATATTAAATACGTTATCCAATCAACTTTATTCACAGAGATATTCATAAAAGATTACATAAAATTTACAATATAACTCACCAGCAACCAAATAATAATAGTAATATTAAACCCATTTATTGTTTCATCTCTTACAATTATAATATTAACAATGGCATTAAAAAAATCTTAGGAAATAATAACTTAAAAATTGTCAACTCTAACTTCGAAACCATACGTCAACTTTCCTCCAAGTTAAAAGATAACATAAATCCTTGTGACTCCACAGATGTTATTTACCAGGTCAAACGAGGAAAGTATAATCATATATAGTCAGTCACAAAAGTCTTTATTTTGAATCACATAACCACACATAACTAATATGGTGGGTGTATTTAGGTAATTATTTGTGCTTATAATACAGTTTTTTTAACGTTTTACTTAATTTATATATGTATTACTATTACATATAAAAGCACTAAACGATGTAAGAAAACTATATCGTTTAAATATACAACTACGAAATTCCAATGTAAGAAATTTTAGCTGTATAAAAACCGATTTGGTAAGTGGTGAATATAAAACTGAGATATAGTAAAAATTGTAGTGTCATATAATTTATAAAATTTTATACTATTTATACTAATATTTAATTTAAAGAATTTTCATTCTACACTCTGATGAGTGCTGTCGTATTCCTATAATGAAACAAGTTAAAAATCGCACGGTAGTTAGTTTGTTGTGATACTTGGAAGTGTTCGGATGTAGGTACATGTCTGTGTTTTGTGTATTAAATGATAATGTTCAAACTAACATTTAAAATGAAATATAAAAATTAGTTTAGAAGTGTTTTCTTAAACGAAGGTATCGGGTATGAAGATTTTCCAATACCTTGTAAGTACTATATCATTATTTAATCTATGTAAAATGCGTTCTATAAATGAGATATTTGAACTTATGGTTTTTATTTATAATACAAAGATTCATACATATATGTATGTATATTTCTTGTAACATTATTGCATAGTTAAAATACATTAGTTGATTCTATGTTACGAAATACTGTGTGTGTACTTTTACACCAAAATTGTAAGTGGTTAAATTCACACAACTTGGTGTCGGCCTATATAAACCAATTTTAGTGTTTATAGAATTTCTTGGAGTGTGCGAATTTAAATTAACATTTTTTTAATTATGCATAATTTTTAATGGCTGCAAGAACTTCTTGACTGGAAAGGTGATGAAGGAGAGAAAAATTACTGGATTTTAGTCAATATAAAATATATTTTCCGCCTCTACCGGTTTCGACACCTCATGTGTCTTCTTCAGGAGCTACAATAATATTACAGATTTTGAAAAAAATATTTTTAAAAAACAAACGTGTGACTTACGTGAAAATTTGTAGATTGTAAAATATTGATACATATATAAGAAAATAATAAATAACATATAGAACATACAATGGTCGTCAAAATTAAAAAAAATAAATAAATACATTAAAAAACTCATGTAGTCGTCAATAAAATAAGATATAAAACTTGATTTAACAATGGCACTCATTTAACTGAAATTAAGTTATAACTTGTTCCGAAAGTCGTTTCTCGAATTGCCGCTAGATTTTAAGTCATTTCTCTTCTTAGTATTTTAATACAAAAAATTATAGTTTAAATTTACATATTATAAATTTAGTTTATATTTATTTTATGCTTGGTTCATATTATATTTTAAAATGTTTGTGTATATTTTACTTATATTTGTAATGTCAGTTTTTAAATTTATGTTGTTTTGTCATTATTTATGTGCAACATTTCAAGAGTGAGGCGTTTGTGTAAATTTTGTTCGGTATCAATAACCTTGACGGCAACAAAATTAAAATTATGTCCAAGTGATATAGCGTGTCCTACTAGTGCACATTTCCCATTATTATTGTTCTTATTTTTGCAGTTTCGTTTATGTTCCGTCATTCGAACTAGAATGACGGAACATAAACGAAATATAAGTAAAATATACACGAACATTTTAAAATATAATATGAACCAAACATAAAATAAATATAAACTAAATTTATAATATGTAAATTTAAACTATAATTCGAGAAACGACCTTCGGAACAAGTTATAACTTAATTTCAGTTAAATGGGTGCCATTGTTAAATCAAGTTTTATATCTTATTTTTTTGACGACTACATGAGTTTTTTAATGTATTTATTTCTTTATTTTTTTAAATTTTGACGACCATTGTATGTTCTATATGTTATTTATTATTGTCTTATATATGTATCAATGTTTTACAATCTACAAATTTTCACGTAAGTCACACGTTTGTTTTTTAAAAATATTTTTTTCAAAATCTGTAATATTATTGTAGCTCCTGAAGAAGACACATGAGGTGTCGAAACCGGTAGAGGCGGAAAATATATTTTATATTGACTGAAATCCAGTAATTTTTCTTTCCTTCATAATTTTTAATGTTTGCAAAAACAAAGAAATCTTCACATGTAGTAGTAAGGTATGGTTCAAAGTTTATTCCGTATAACATAAACTGAATGTTAGAACTACGCAAGAAAAGAACTAACTGAAGGACAACAAAACAAGTCAAAAATAACTACTTACGTATGCAGTCAATCAGTAAATGTTTTCACTAAAACATGTATTTGCTCGCCACATTATTTATTATCAAATCATCGAAAACGACAAGAAACCACAAGCATCAGCATAAAAGTAGTAACAAAATAAATGCTGGGGTGTGCAAACACCCCACTATCAGTGGGGGGTTAAATTTCCAATTATTTTATAATAGTGCCAAAGGAACTTTTTATTAAATTTAAAGAATATAATACCTACTACAAGTAATGTTCTATTAAAAATTTGTTTATAACATATTTATTTTGTGTTTATTTCCAGTTTTACAGCATAAAATTGATTGACAAAATAGTCGTATTTTTTCATTCAAAATTGTTCTTTTATTTCAATAAATAAGAGAGATGGGAAAAATATTGGTAGCCAATTTATTTTAGATTTTAGAACTAGCGCATAACTTCTAGAACTGGGCATGTGCAAAACAAACAGTAATTAACAATATAACTTATCTTCAATTGTTGCTATGTCGTAAGTTCCTGTAGTTGAACTTTATTTAACTTCCCCAGCTGATATAACAAGAAAACTAGCAATATAGAATCAGCAAACTAAATGTAGATAATTTGCACCATTTGTCAACTTGATTATATCAGGATAAAGTTAGTATTACTGCTAATATATACCATTAAATTACATACCGATGCCCCAAGAAAATAGCTCACCTCCTGAAAAAGAAAAATAAGTTAATAAAAGTTTTATTACATACTTAGAAACTAGATTTAAAAAGCACATTAAACTATATTCAGTTAAGTCGGACATTAATTCAAAAACTGAATTCTAGAAGAAATTCCGAATTCATTCAGGTATAACATTTTCATTAAAACAGTAATAAACGCTTGTGTCACATTGTGAGTAACATATTTTGTCAAAATCCAAGCAAAGCAGTAAAATAATAAAAAGTTAAAAAATATGCATGACGTTATATTTTAAACATCATTTTCTTCTTAATTTTCATAGGGAAAATTTCTACAAATATTAAACAAGTCCAAATATTTTTTAATCAATGATAGATCAATGAAATAAAATTTTAGACATGTTCAGTTTTTGTAAAAAAAAAACAATTAAAGTATAAATTATTTAATTTTGACGTTTAAAATTGTCATTATTAGCTCCATAGTAACTACAATAAGTAACTGTTTATTTGCTAGTGAATTAATACGGTACAAGTAAGTAGGGGAGACCGGGTCTAGTTGTCACACGGGTAAGTTGTCCAAAGTCTCATTTCTGCGTCACTATTACCGTGAAGGGTTTGTGACTACTAAGTGCTTACATCATAACGAGTGTGTGCACGCATATTTATTTGCCCCGCGACAATTCTATGGATTTTATTGGTTCTTTTGATTTTTTTTGCAGTTGGAAGTATTCGTTGAACGATATAATTAACACCGATTATTCATTTTCTGTTCAATTACGTCAGTGTCTCAACTATTTTTCTGCGAATCAATAAGGTTGCATGACGTTACTCTGTATCAACGTTGAGGTTAGGTTATATGGTATCTCCGCCAAATTGTGATTTGTCAGAAATGTCTGTATGGGGGTTGGTTGTCACAAAAACCCCGGAGATGGTTGACAAGCGTGAAAAAATTGATTCAGTGTGTATAACTGGGCTCATGGATCATATACCCCCGACTGAGTAACTTTTATACGAAATTGTGAAAGTGCGGCCGTAACTGACTAATGTATTATTGACCATTCACTGAAATTATTATTTCAATCACAAAATGTGTCTTAAATTTAAATTACTGGCATCCTATTAATGTTTTTCTTTATCAACCTTAATTTTTAGTTTTGGTCTGTTCTAAATAAAATTGATTGATAAATTTTGAATTTTTTTTTTCCATATAAATAACCCGTGACAACTAACCACAAAGTTTGTGACAACAATCCTTGGGTAGGGGTAGATTGTCACGAAAATTTGCTCAGGTAAAAAAATAATTTTTAATAACCTCTTAAAGCTATGGTCTCAAAACTGCAGGAAAACAGAGCTAAGGGTGCACACTAAACTAAAGGATAGACTAATAATAAAAAGGGTAACTGTAAACCCTGCCTCTTAAAAAAATCCCGATCTCCCCTACCGAAAGCTAGTCTTTAGTCATGAGTGCTTCAGAATTAAATCACGGTAGAATCGAAAAACCCAATAAATATAAAAAATAGTTTTATTTATGAATGAATGATCACAATATTATGTTTGCCATGACAAAAACATATTTACCTTGGTTACTTCATGCTTTTTGCAAATCTGTCGTAATTAAAAATTTTAATTTCTAGTTGCTCAGCAACCTGTGGCTAATGAAATCTTATTACTGAACAACTGTTTTACAAACTTAAAACTGACAACTAAACGTCAATTTTACGCACTATCGTAGATTAAAAAGAAATAAGAATCCTCCACGGAATTTTAAGTAACTCTGATGTTTAAAACGCCAATATTGAATAAATAACAACGACGATCCTTACGAAATTAATTCAAAGCAATTACAAATTTGTAAGAAATAAATAAATAAATATTTCTGAAAATTATAAATTTATTTATTAAAAATCTCAATATAAAATACTAAACATAAATATATTAAAAAAGTTAAATTTAAATAAAATGAATCACGGTCAAATAAGTAATATAACTGAAGGAATAAAATAGATTTTTCTCAGTGTACCTATTCAGACAGAACAGTTCAAATTCCTAGTGATTAGTCGTAGAAAAAGGTAAATATTGTACTCGCTTGTAATGGCTATTATTCGTTCGAATGATTTACAACACTCGCTTTTGGCTCTGGTTGCATACTTCATTCTCTTAACCAGGTAAATGCTCATGAATAATATACATTCAAATTTCTGTTAATTATCTTTCGTTGATAAAACAATTATTTTAGTAACTTAAAACTAGGAAATATTTAAATAATAAAAATTATTTATTATAAATAATATATATCGCGAGAGCATAATTATAAAAACTAGAAAAAATGTTGTTCACCGATTACCCTACGAACAACATTTTTTCTAGTTATTATTTATTATTTTTATCATACATTAACTACATAAAATGAAATTAAAGCCAGTGGACCAAATGACACGAACGGGGCTTGTATTTCATAAATGTGTAACACGTTTTATGATAATATTATTCAGTTAGAAAAAGGAAAAGAAAAACAAAGCAATGTGTATGTCCGTTTGTGTTCGAGTCGTAATGTTTCTACCATTTAATATCGTTGGATAGCAGCGAGCGGACGAGGACGTTTCCCAAGCATTTCGAATATTCACATTATATTCGCGGCTCGCTTTATTAAAAACGTCTTGCGTCGCCGCCCATTACGATTCACATTATCGCACGTTTACGCAGCGTAAAAAATAGGTTAGCAAGCGAAGCGCCATCTCGTGACGTAATGTTCTCGCCTGGGCTCTGATGTTGGCAGGCACGCGGGATATTGTGCGTTTCATGGCGAATGAATTAATTCCATTGATCCGCACAGATATGGCCTTTTTTAGATTAGGCCATCACATTTGCCAAAGTCATTTCAAAACAGATTCAACTGCTGAGAAATATAAACTCTTCATCATGCTGTTTTCTCAAACACATGCCATTACCATGTTTTCAACGTATATGCTTTAAATTCCATCCCACGGTGAAAAAATAAAAGTTTTCTATTTGCCGCCCATTGGCAAATCAGATTATTTGAATAAAATTATTACACTAGGATTAAAAATTCGTTAGAGTGTTGTACGAATAAACACATTTTGAGGGTTTATAAAACACGATTTAAAATTTTTGCGGAAGTTTTATGCATAGGCATAAAAGTAATAAAAAAAGGAGTCTAACTAATTTTTCTCAATTATTATTTAACTTGAATATAGAACAGAGATATAATAATAATAATAAAAATAATAATTTATTTATCTCCCAACAGTTACACACCATTAACAGGACAATATTAATAAAACACTAAAACATGTACATATTATATAGAAAAACAGATTATAAATTTGAAAATGCATAATAATTATAACTACAAAATCTTATAAAATAAATAATAGAAAATTTTATATTTATTGCAAATTATACAAAAGTTGTCTTAGTCTAGAGTATGTAATATTAAATAAATCAACCTCGACAGTGAGTTCATTAACGTTATTGCACATAATATGTATGGGTGACCTAGTTAATAAATTTGTTCTAGCAAAGTTTACAAAAAAAGTTACATATGTCCGAGCAGACAAACGTGGAACAAAAAAATTTATTTGACTTAATATTGAAGGACAATCAATCATATTCGGTAAATCATACGGAGTTGGTGTATTTACGGAGCGGTGTTGGAGTGGAGTGGGAGTAGACTTGGAGTTGGAGCAGATCGAGGGAACAGAGTACACTCCTTCATTTGTGATTAACCGAACGAGTAGAGTTAAAATTTTGGTGCACGAATATAATAAGCTCTTTTTTTTGACAATCTTATATACTGCACTGCTAAAAAATAAATAATGAACCATACAGAAGTTATTCAGTTTGGTATTATTCTTTAATAATTCTGAAGAAAGTATACAGGTGTCCCATTTAAGGTACGGATGCATTGGTATCTCGAGAACCGTAAGAGCTACGAGGTTGGTTAAATTAGACAAAAGTTGCCCCATTAGGAGGCTATTTTAATGGTGTTTTGTTATTTGCGAAAAAATGCATAGGTCACTAGATACAGGTGAAAATGTAAATTTAGCGATTTTCTTTTTTTGCTTATAACTTTGTTATATGACATAATACGAGATTCTGGTTTGCACTTCCTTAAGGCAATTTTGTATGGTGAATTTGCAGAAGTTCTCAAATTTTTTTTATATCTAACCATTTACGAGTTACTGATAGCAACTTTTATTTTTCATATGGAGGTCATATTAAGCTATGGCATTTTTAAATAGAGATTTTTTTTAGCTTTACAATGATATAAAACAATAATAATTTATTTTTATAATTAACAGAAAAATTAATAAAAATTGTTATTTTTACTAAAATTAAATTGAAAAAAGTAAATCGAAGACTGCTATGGAAACAACAAACAACAAAAAAGTGCAACAATTGAATTTCTGAATTTTACTTGACAATAGTAGATTATTACGAGTACTAAAAATGAATTTTTCTCGTTGGGAAAAATATGATATGTTGAGATGTTACATTCGTTGTAAAAGTTCGTTTATTACTCGTAATAATCTACTATCGTCAAGTAAAATTCAGAAATTCAATTGTTGCACTTTTTCGTTGTTCGTTGTTTCCATAGCAGTCTTCGATTTACTTTTTTCAATTTAATTTTAGTATAAATAACAATTTTTATTAATTTTTCTGTTAATTATAAAAATAAATTATTATTGTTTTATATCATTGTAAAGCTAAAAAAAATCTCTCTTTAAAAATGCCATAGTTTAATATGACCTCCATATGAAAAATAAAAGTTGCTATCAGTAACTCGTAAATGGTTAGATATAAAAAAAATTTGAGAACTTCTGCAAATTCACCATACAAAAGTGCCTTAAGAAAGTGCAAACCAGAATCTCGTATTATTTCATATAACAAAGTTATAAGCAAAAAAAGAAAATCGCTAAATTTACATTTTCACCTATATCTAGTGACCTATGCATTTTTTCGCAAATAACAAAACACTATTAAAATAGCCTCCTAATGGGGCAACTTTTGTTTAATTTAACCAACCTCGTAGCTCTTACGGTTCTCGAGATACCAATGCATTCGTACCTTAAATGGGACAGCCTGTATATTAGAAAAGGTACAGAATACTTACCATTCCGACATACTGTGCTTTGTTATATTACAGAACAATTTTATAAAAATAAAATAATTGTGTATAATAAAATATTTCAACATAAAAATACAAAATGATCTGACAGATGTCAAATAAAACAAAAAAAAACTCCATGTATGCTTGCATATCGAGGTTGGGCATATGGAGTTAACATTTTTCACTCCACTTGACTCCATTCTGCATTTGCCGAACGCTCCATTTTAAGACGCTTATCACTCCATGTAATTACCGAACGGTGCTAGGAGTGTACAGAGTGAAAAGAGTGAACAGAACTCATTTGCCGAACGCACCTTATGAAGCAATTTGTACAAAAACAATATAGATATATTTCTCCTACGCTGTAATAATGAGAGATAATCGTACCGCTGTAACAGAGTATTTTGCTCAATTTCTATAGGAGGAAACTGATTATCATTTCTGTACGACAAATATTTCAAGAAACGCCTTTGTACAGATTCTAAATCGTTTATATAATAATTATATATAGGATACCATATTAGACTACAATATTCCAATTTTGATAATATAAAAGTAGAGTACAACATTTTTAATAAATCAGTATCATTGAAACATTTAGTATTCCTAATGATAAATCCTAATAATTTGTTACATGACTTTACAACATGGTTAGTATGAAACGAAAATGATAAGCCAGGATCGAAATGAACCCCTAAATCTTTAATAATATTGGTACGTTCCAATGGAATATGATCAATACAGTATTCTTATGTTATAGGGTTTTTCTTACGGTGATACGATAAAGTTTTACATTTGGATGGATTTAAATATAGTCTGTTATTTTTACACCAATTATTTACAGAATTTATTGAAGTTTGTAAGGCAGAGCAATCATTATTATTAGATATTGGACAATATAGTTTTAAATCGTCTGCAAATAATAAGTTCATACAATTTACTTCTTCACATATATCATTAATATACAATGTAAATAACAAAGGCCCCAGATTAGAGCCCTGTGGAACTCCAGAGGACACTTCAAACAACTCTGATTTACACCCATTGTATTGAACATACTGTTTTCTTTGATCCAGATAGGATTTAAATAGTAATAATAATGGATTGCTTAAGCCAAATTTATTTAGTTTCTGCAGTAATATACCATGGTCTATTTTATCAAATGCCTTTTGAATGTGTGTGATATGATACAAATATACTGTATTATCTATAATCTTTTCTTTCCTTGATAGTCAGAACTATTAAAGCTCATTGCATGTAGAGTTGGGCTAATTACTATAAAACTATGTATTGTCAGGAATATATGGGCGATAATACAAGCATTAATATAATATACAGTTCACATTTCTTTTGACCTGTTATTGGCGTCCTCTTCTTCACACGCACACGAGCTCGTCAGCAGCGGACAGCTTCTCTAATGCCCTGTTTCTCCAGAGCAACTTAAGACTTAAGTCGTTGCTTATTCCTAAGTTCCACCTTAAACCGTTGCACCAAGCAAAAATGTCAAAATGTGAGACGTAAGTTAGCACTTAAATGTAAGTCGAAAAAAACGGTGACTCATGTGGTTATGTGTCATATGTCAGTTGACATATCGGCGGTAAATTTGTTCCGTTTTCGGTTGTTACGGCATGAAAATTAAATGATATGAAAAAGAAAAGAATAAATTATAGCAAAAAAGAAGAAAATTGCTCTGTGAGATTTTAGAAACAAAGATTTAAAGAGAATACTGAAAATAAAAAAATCATTGCGGTGTCTATATCCAGTATTCAAAAAATAACACCTGGAAATTAATTGCCGCAGCATTGGCAATAAATGTGTGCAAATATGAAGACTGATGCAAGGAAGACGACATCGAAGAAAAAGGCTTCCGTTTATAGAACTGGCGGTGGTCCACATAAAAATATTAAAAATAAATAATATAGTATATTTGGAACAAATCAATTGTTACATTTTCGACAATATCGACTTCCTTACAGTATCCACGACGTTAACGTCGTCGAATTAGGGAAATCCTGTAAATCCATATCGAATATTATTGAATGAATACAAACATAAACCCTGATAAACACAATGACAGCTTTGACGTTTGACAGATGGTATTTTATTTTGAATCGCTAAATTTCAAATTGACCTATCATAGAGCTGCATTACACTGTTGCCAGTGTAATTTGTGACATAAGTTAAGTTCGCATTCAAATTTGCTGGTGCAACGCATTTGATATATAAGTCCTACTTACAATTAAGTAGCACTTTAATAATCAACAACTTTAGTTGCTGTGGAGAAACCGGGCATAAGACGCGTTTCCCTAGGTGTTACAAATACACATTGTCATTCTAATCACAACAATTAATACAGGCGTGCATTATCATCTAATAACATGGACAGGAGGGGGGAAAAATATTAGGTCCGTCCCAGACCTTGTGAGAGCTTAGCTTACGGCTATAAGTAGGTCCCAGACCTATCATGGACCTCAGCCTCTCACTTAACGGTGTTTCACCACTAAATACTCTAGCCACCTTCACATGTCCCAGACATGTATGAGAGCTTGGCATAAGATCACCAGGTCCCAGACCTCTAATGAATTTCAGCCTGCCACTTATCGGTGTTTCACCACTAGGTACACTAGGCACCGTGGAGTACACGACTCCATGGACCCAGGGTTGTCTCAGACAACCCTTCGGATAAGGAAATACACACGTTTGCGGCCACAAGCAAATAATACAAATGTATACTTCACATATACCATGCATATCAAATACACAAATAGTGTATAAGCAGATCAATCAAGCATCTGTTGATTTGCACTCGATCGTCATACCTGTACAATAATTAGAATGACTGTGAGCTCTCACTCACCTTTCATTACAACAAACTGCTCATCTTATTGACACTCACATACATCTGCATAGCACACTGGTCACAACACAAGTGACCCAGTCATCCAGCCTCCAAGGGTTGGAGCGTCGAGCGTTGTTTATTTTTCTAGGAATGTGTTTATATTTTGGAAAGTCAAGTGCTTTCTGCCTGAATTCCAAAACAGCGGCATACAGCCGAAAGTGAATCTTACAGGCATGACAAAAAAGGAAGAAGAGGGTGAGGAGGTACAAATCACTAGAAGAAAAACATATAAATAAAATGCAGTGGTATCTTGAATGTATTTGTGAATATATGAATATTTGAGGTATATAGGATGTATTAAGATAATGGAACAGTGCATTTTATTCGTGTATATGACAAGTTACACAAAGAAGTGATTAAGATATTTTTTAAGGCATAGAGGGGGACACATAAAAATAATACTTATATCATTTTATATACAGAGAAGATAATAAACACCGACTTTTCACACTTGACCGTTACGTCATAGTTTGATGTTCGTATATTAGATATACGTTTCGAAGACAGAATGTAGGAAACCATAAGTAAGACAGAGATAAACATACAATTACTTGTATTTTTGCTGTTCAACAATTAATGACGCAATGGTCAAGTATGAAATATCGGTGTATAGATATTTATACATCAAGACACTGAAGTTTAACTTTTTAGTGTGTGATAAAAAGGAGCTTTAGTGTCAAGGTGCATATTAAATTTAATTTGAAATTGTGAAAACGAAAGGAATATTTATTTTTATAGGTTGTGTTTACAAATCTGTCAGTCTGATACTCAATATCAACTTTATTACTCTTTTAAGAGCCTATATCTCGAAGGCGGTACGTTTCCAGATAAATACGAGTTTATTAGTAAAAGCTACTCTATTTTGCACTTTCTTACATAACCCCAAAAAATTGTCCGTACGAGAGAAAGCGAGTGCGCCAACTGGACAAGTGAGAAAAAGACACGCTCACGTGTGCTAAACATGATTTTTTCCACGATCTTGAAATATAATTTTTCTAAAAAATGAAACGATTTTTTTTATTAATGAAAAACTCAACAGTACATATGTTTATAACTGAATTTAATGTAAAGTTAACTGCAAGAAATTATTGTTCCTTTGTGTAGCATGGTAGATATTGTACAATTTGTAACTCCACCAAAATTTATGACTTCTGACTTATTATAGGCTTGAATTTTATTTACTTTGCTCATTTGTGATTCAACATGCTACTTTGCTCACTGTTTTAAGTTAAATAATAATGAATTTTGCTAACTATTCTGTTTTTTGTCACACAGTAGTAAGTAAAACGAAAAATACATATATTTTATTTAATTATAAAATGAAATGTAATATTATTCAGTATTCTGTAAATTACTTATTTATTCTTTGATGTAAAACCGTAAAATACTAATTATGCATTTTATTATATGAAATAAATTTTAGAACAAATTATGCATTCATATGAAAACAAAATTATTTCACTGAACATTACGTCTGGAAAGTTTCACATATATATCAGCTGAGAGAATCCAGCAGATTTGTAAAGTTTGTTTTGTGAAAATAGACTAGCGAATTCAGTTTGACAGCATAAATATTGAAACTCTTGCATAAATTAAATTAACATAATTTCTTTCGTGAATTTCCATTTATACCTAAATAATAACGGTAAATATTAAATGAAGTCTTGACATTTGGTGAAACACTTATAAATATGTAGGGGTTTGGAAAAGTTGCTGGGATCTTGGAACGGATGATAAATATTAGATATGTGCGACTTTTACTATAGTATATTTCTTATGTTGGTATTCATGAGCTTATTTTTCAGATCATAATATATATATATATATATATATATATATATATATATATATATATATTCAATTCTTCATTTCTGAAGTTTTTATCAAAAAGTAAAATTTTTTAAATAGTTTCTTCAATCACGATTTTCAGGAAAAGAGTTATGATTTTATTTTCTTGACACATTTTGAATTGTATTTTATTTTATCTATGCGAGTACCCGTTTTTTCCAACTTACCATTAACATCGCGGTAATTCTAAAGGCTGATTTATGATAAATTTAATTTTCAAATTTATAATTTAGAATTTAAAATAAAAACATATTAAAACTTATATGATGGTTTATGAACGATTTAGAAATTTAGAAACTTGAAATTTAGATTTGGAATATAACTATATTTTATATTTCCAAATGTAAATTTCAAATTCGAGCAATTACAAAACGGCACACCATCAACCATGGCGGTACAACTTTCCTTCATGTGAGTTGTTAATATCTGTAATTCAGTGCCACGAGGGATAGCGAGGAATTAAACACAAGCATACGAGTATACTTAGGCTGTGTCCGATGTCACATTTTGGCATTTAGAATTTACGAATTAGGTCTTCTTCATATAAAAACAACTCCGAATGGCATACAACTTTAGAACAACAAAAATGAATTATACAATTCGATTTAATTCGAAGCTTCAGATTAAATGAGGAGTGTTCATTCAAAAGTTGATATGTCCATTTTTTGTAAAAAATGAGTTATACATGTGTTCGCCTTAAATCTAGTCATCCGAATCGATTGGCATGCTCGGTGTCAAGAAAACTGTAAAATGTTCATGCAAACTTAACAATAAAAATTGAGTTTCAATCAAAAGTTAATATGTCCATTGGACATGTTAATTATTGGTTGAAACTTTTTATGTTTTGACCAAAACTTAACACGTCCTTTGAACAAGTAGTACAGTTTTATTAATTTCAAACGAAACTATACATGTTTACTATGTAATGTTCATATAAAATTGAATATGAAGATTTATACAGAAGTAGGTATAGGGAGAGTAATGAGGTTAGGGGTTAGGGAAAGAATGGAAAATATATAATATCAAAGAACTATAAAATTTATATAAAAAAATGAGTAAAAGGATTCATATAAAGAAATGTATGGGAGAGAATAGAGAATACAGGACAGGGAAATTAAAGATTCGATAGTGATTTGGAACAATTCGTACGTCTCTTGAAAAGAGGAAAGAATGACAGAAATTTGGAGGATGTACTAAAAAATATTAATAAAATAAGTACAGATAAAAAAAAGGATGTAGACAATCTTGTAAGATTGCAATTTGGAGATACGTGGCTAGAGATAGAAGAGCTTGAATGGTACAAAAAACATGAAAATGAAAATAATGAGGAGTGTGATTGTGAAGAATTTGATACAGGAGTTCACCTTTAAACGAAAAGTATTATGATTATGTACCTACGGGAATCCATGAAAGTTAAATTAATCTTAATTTCTTAATATTTTAACAACAAAACTCAACATTTCTCAATTTTTCCATGCAAAAATTAACATGTCCCAATTTTTCCATGCAAAAGTTAACATGTCCAAATATTTTTTGCAAATTTAAGCTAACTGAAAAGATATACAAACATTATATTACCGGATATTTAATAACATTTACTAACTGAATTATATATGAAGTAATCGAATTAAAAAAATATATAGCAGGGACATAATAAGTTTTTCGAGTTTCTTTCAAAACTGCTTATGATGGACATGTTAAGTTTTGAATGAACACTCCTCAAATGTTAATATTATATTTCATAAAATAGAAGCTAAGAAGCTATTCTTTGACAGTAAATTTGTCATTTTGCACAAATTATAGCAACGAGCATAATTTTAGTGCGCGTTAACATCAAGGCATAGTGTGCTTCTGCAAAACCCTGAAATCTAATTCCTAAAATCTTAAATAATCACAAGATTTAGGGCATAAAAATTTTGGATTTAGATATTAGGGTGATAGAAGTGCAATATTGGGCACAGCCTTTAAGGCTTGTTTATGATCTTGTTCTGTAAAGAAAGAAGATTGGCATACCCAGCAATGCGTAATATGCCGTGATGATATATATATAAGCGTTTTTATATTCCCAGACTCGTATTGTATTTTAATACAATTTTTCATTATAATGTGCGACAATTTACAAAATAATTGCAGCTATATTATTTCGAATATCTTTCAGTTTGTGTTGTCAAGCAAGGAGTCCCTGTTGCTCCATGACAAAGCACCAGCCCACAAGTTAAGACTTTTGAAAAGCTGCCAATGCTGATTGTGGCTTCGTAGAAATTGACCATCCGCCTTAGAGTCCAGATCTAGTCCCCTGTGACTATTTTTTGTTTCAAAATCTCAATAAAAATACACTAAGGGAAAAAAAATTAGGGATGCTAACGAACTTATAACGGCTATTGATAGGAATTTTAAGGGCAAAACAAAGGATATAATGAATTAAATGTTATTGAAACGATGTAATATTTATATTCATAAATACAGAGCCTATATTGAAAATTTCTGTTGTTGTTCTAATATTTTCTTTTCATGTTTAGTCCGGGACTAAAAAAATTGTTGTAGCCAGCACTATACCTCCCGCCAGTACTTCTGATGATACCGTAATTGGCGAAATTGTACAATAAAGTACAAATATACTTTTCTTAGAAACTAAAACAAGTGTTATTATTATTAAGTGTCTTATTAATTTAAATACATACCTACATATTTATTGATACTGGAAACTATATTTATGTTCCTTTACATTTGTATAATATAAGAATATAACTATTGTTTTATTTTCTATTACATTTTTTTTTAAAAAGTTACCATTAATAATTTGAAATGATAGGTTCTTAACATGGACATATATCTGTCAGTTATATATACATTCAAAATCTGAACTGTGTAACTAAGGAATTGTGTTTATCTTTAAAACATAGGCTCCGGAATTTATAAAATAAATTATTTTATATATTTATCTATGAAATACATACTTCCTTGCACGAAGTAAAGGAAGTATTGTAATCGCGAAAAATTTCGGTTTCCAGATTTCAACGGAAGTATCCATTTTGTTCATCCCTGAATACATTTTGAATAATTTCGTCATGACGTATGTATGTACGTACGTACCTACGTATCTCGCATAACTGAAAAACGGGAAGCCGTAGAAAGTTCAAATTTTATATTTAGGACTGCTATAACATATAGTTGTGCACCTCCCTTTTTGGTCAGTACATAACTCTCGGAAGTAGTACTTTACTTGAAGCCTATAATATATTTTAATGAAAAACTATATTAAAATATTATCCAAAACTTTTAAAATTTGGTATATAATACTTTTATATCAATGGGAATAACATAATAGATTTTAGTTAAAATGGTCTACCCGGAAGTGGTACTTTATTTGAAGCCTATAATAGATTTTAATGAAAAACTATATTAAAATATCCAAAACTTTTCAAATTTGGTATATAATACTTCTATATCAAAGGGAATAACGTAATACATATTGTTTAAAATATTCTAACCTGAAGTGATACTTTACTTGAAGCTGTTATCAGTTTTTCTTGAAAAAAATGGTGTTATTTTGATTTTAATAATAAATGCTTCAAATAAAAGTTTTAGAGAATTGAATTCTGCGTCGAAAACATAAAGTATGATTAAATTAGCTCTTTGTATAAGCGAGATATATAAATTTAAAAATTATGTACTTTTTTGTTTCTGTAATTAAGTTTACTATGAATTAGGACAAAATATAACAAAAAAATAAATAATTTGGTGTCAATGTCAAATTATGTCAAATACGTGCAATTTTATAATTGGGTGTGTTATAATACATATTTTAATTATTATACTCGCCGTCAAATGATTATGGACTGATGTTCAACTTTTATCCCTTTCCGCACCCTGTCCCTTGCCCAGCGGTGTTGCCGCTTGTAACTTGACATGACCAGGCGTGAACGCAAATGTCATATAATACATTTAAAACTAATTAAAAATTTTAATATATCGTAAATGAAGAAAATATAACAAATAAGTAAGGTAAGACAGTAATACCTAATACGTAATATAAAATATAAAAACTGTCTCTGTGTGGAAAATTTATATTTATGTTTTGACCAAAGTTTCCACACACTAAGCTAAGGTCGCGTTTGCGTTAAAATACGATAACCGGTGAAATCTAAATAAAATGTGAGAATAATTGATTATTAGGTAAACAGAAGATCTGCCTACACAACCTTAGACCACGAATAGAGGGGGACAGGGCATGCTATGTATTTCGCCGTAAGAAGACTTTCCAAATCATCATAGCGACTTTCGACCTTATTGAAATGTCAAAGTCAGCTGCAATCGCCCAATGGACCAGATGTGTTATATACGTGTGCAGTCGAACGAATAAGTTTTCAAAATCAACAAGCGTCACCCAACGTTATCAATCATTATTTTGATTCTGACGTTCTTTGAATACATACGTCTTTAGTTTGATTCTTAGTTTTCTTAGTTTTAAATTGTTTTATTTATGTTATGGATAATCAAGTGTTTATTTAGATTTGGTCAACTGTAACATAACAATATTTAACTGGTCGACTAGCGATTCCAGCTGATTCAATAAGGGTCAAAATCGCAGTGATGATTTGGAAATGTACGCGTGAATATGCCTTGTCTCCCCTCTATTCCTGGTCTAAATACACAACGTGCTTCTGCAGTCAAATCTGAAGTTTTCTTGTTATTTAATAAATCATCATTTTTTTCAGGGACGTAACGCCAATTTTTTAAAAAAATTGTGTACATTGGCAATAATTGTTTTTGCCTGCCAATTTAAATCTTGTTCTCCTAAACGTTTTTTATAAGAACCAGGACTATTTTCACTCATTTTCTTTTCTAAAGTATAAATATAATGCAATTTATAGGATTGGGAATAGAAAGCGCACACAAGTACCAACGAAAATGTCAAAATATGAAATGACATTGACATATTACAGATATTTGTACAGGTAGACACTTAAAAAATTTGGCATCAGTGTAGAAATCTCCAGTCCATAATTATTTGACGGCAAGTATAACAAAATATGTATAGTGTAACAGGCGTACAAGGAAGTCATGTGGTGTCTACATCAGATATTTTACGTTTGTATTTGTTTCTTTCTTTGGGAATTCAAATAACTTATTCTAGTACTAGAAATATTAACATTTTAAAAAAAATCAGCATTAAACTAACCTATATTTGACATTAACCTGCATTTAAAAAATCCGAGAAAAACGAGAAATGCTAATGAATTTTCGTTTTTAAAATTTTGCCTTCACAGCAATAAAGATAAGCATGTTCTCATAATCATATTAGAATTTTTTTACTATAAATTGATTGATTATTATTAAATTAAATGTAGATTCGTTTTGAAGATTTTTCGAGATTTTTTTTTTTTAAATATCTTATAAAATTCCCTAAAAAAAAACCTCCTTTTAATTGTAGAATTTTTTCTAAATTATTCTACATATTTCTGGAAATTGTCTTTGTCGACACCGACAGTTAGTCGATATTTTAACAAAGGTATATACCTGGCATTATAAATAATGATGCGCTTCTATAAATGAAATTAACATAATTTCTTTCTTGGTTTTTCATTCATACCCAAATAATGGTAAATAATAGATGAAGTCGTGACATTTGGCGAAACAAGTATAAATATTTAGTGGGCTGGCAAAGTTGTTGAATCCCGGAGCTGATCATACATATTAGATATGTGCGATGTGATGGCGATGGGATGCAATGTGAATGTGATAGGAAAGTTTTTGCTTAAAGGCGACAGCGTATCATCCCGTGACCTAGCCTAGCAGGCTATTATGCAAACGGCGCATTCCAGCGGCTGATCCCACTCATGTTTATACATTGGAATGACGGAAACTCGCACTAGCCATTCGCTACGACTACGAGTAAAGCATCAGACCTGCCCTCAACTAGCTACCTCAAATATTTCATGAAATGTACGGAATGCACGGAAGCTAGCTAAATGATACATCTTTCGAATATCTTAAATTTACACTTTATTTTATTTGGTATATGTTCAGAAAGTTAATATAAAATACCTCATTTATACCTCCCCCTACACTAGGTAAGGGAGGTATAGGGAGAGATTTCTATTGGATTTTTCGATGGGTTTTTCTATCCGGTTAAAACCACGAAAACTCACACGGTTTTTTTTTTCAATGTAGTTTTTTCAAATAGCCGAAAATTTTACGGGAGAGGGATAATATTTGAAGAAAACTATTATCTCATGTTAAAAGTCTATACAGTGTGTCCCATTTAGAGGTGCCACCATTGGGATCTCGAGAACTATAAGAGATACGATGTCGGTTAAATGGAACTTTTTATGCGCCTTTGGGAGGCCATCTCAGATGTGCTTTTGTTTTTCCAAAAATTCTCATAAGGCACTAGATAATGACGAAAAACGGAATATTGTTGATTTTTTCTTTTTCAAATAACTTCTAAACTATTAGTAATTAAGAAAAACATTTCAAATACAAAAGATAGATATTTTTATTAGCTAACCAGTGGCGTACGAAATAAATTTTTATATCTGTAAGTTTTCGAGATATAACACAAACTTATATTTTTTTAAATGGAACCCATATCTGATTTTAGTCTCAAAAAAATCATTATTTTTTTCTCTTTTCAACGATGTAAGGGTTATTATGTTTTATATTTGTTTTGCCTTCAAAATTATTATTTTTTTCTTATTTTGTATTAAATTTATAATTATTTTGAAAATATTGGTAGATTTCTATTTAGAAATACTACTTGTATTTAAATAATTTATTTCGTTAGAAAATTTTGCTCAAAACTCGTATCAAACTCATTTTTATATTTTGTATCTGGTCGCCCTTGGCACATTATAGTGTAATTTGTAATTATGAGTCTAGAATGAAAATATTAAGTAATAAAGGCATAAAACAAATTATTTCGATCAAATACAATATAATTAATAAAAATAATAATGTTTTTTTGGGAAATAATAAGAAAGTTCAGGAAATTAAAGAGAAAAATTAAATTTTAGGAGCAAAACAAATATAAAACATAATAACTCTTACATCATTGAAAAGAGAAAAAAATAATGATTTTTTTGAGACTAAAATCAGATATGGGTTCCATTTAAAAAAATATAAGTTTGTGTTATATCTCGAAAACTTACAGATATAAAAATTTATTTCGTACGCCACTGGTTAGCTAATAAAAATATCCATCTTTTATATTTGAAATGTTTTTCTTAATTACTAATAGTTTAGAAGTTATTTGAAAAAGAAAAAATCAACAATATTCAGTTTTTCGTCATTATCTAGTGCCCTATGAGAATTTTTGGAAAAACAAAAGCACATCTGAGATGGCCTCCCAAAGGCGCATAAAAAGTTCCATTTAACCGACATCGTATCTCTTATAGTTCTCGAGATCCCAATGGTGGCACCTCTAAATGGGACACACTGTATAATTAAATTTGACTAAAGTAAAATATGTCATAAAAAATTATAAGTATATCTATATATAAGCCTAAAAGTGAATAAGAGAATAATGCTTGCAGATTGAAGTTGCTATGTTCTAACAAAACTTCATAACTAAAGAAAAAACCCCTTAACCTTAACAATAAATTTAAAAACTATATACTAATCGATTTATAACAGCTGACTCGAATCATTTTTGGCAACATAAATTAGCAGCGTTTAACTTTTTAATTAATAGACAAATTTCCGTTAAACAAAACACGTTTTGAAAATGAATTGAAATATATTAAAGAAATAGCTAAATATAATGGATTCCCGGTTAAAATTATAGATAAACTAGTCCATAAATTTAAAAATCGTCAATCCGTATTAGATTTCACAACTTTAACGCCAACTAATAATAAAAATAATAAATATATAACATTACCATTTGATAATGCCACCAAAGGTTTAAACAAAATTTTTAAAAATCAAAATTTAACGGTAACTTATAAATCAAATAACACCATTAAATCATTATTAGGTAACCCTAAAGATAAAATAGATAATAATAAAAAATCCGGTGTTTATAAAATTGACTGTAAAGATTGTAATAAAGTTTATATCGGGCAAACTAAAAGACAAATTGATACTCGGTTTAAAGAACATTTCTATCATTTAAAAAGCGGTAATCCTGATAAATCTAGCGTAGCACAACATATGTTTATTAATAATCATAAAATTGACAATTCTAATATAAAATTATTGAAACAAGTTGATAATAATAGATATTTAGACGCACATGAAAGTTTGATAATACATAAATTTAAAGATAAATTGATGAACGCGGACCTAGGTCCCATCACAAATTCTAAATTATATGAGTTAATATAAGACAGTTACTCTGTTTAATCTTAGTTACCCAATTAGGTACCGATTCACCTATGACTCCTGTCTCTATATAACCCGTGTTCTCTCCCTTATTCCTCAGAGCTGTTTTGACCTCTGGCATGGTTTACATGCTGAGTAATCTTAACTTCTCTGTTTTTACTTTGTACTTTCTACTGATGATGAGAACTTAGTTCTCGAAATACGTATATAGTTTTTAAATTTATTGTTAAGGTTAAGGGGTTTTTTCTTTAGTTATAACTTTACCTTAATACTCCATTTTAGTTTTATAATTAAAACTTCATAAATTCAGTTATTTACACAAAACTAAGTGTACATTATATAAAATCTTAAAAAGACTAGTTTTAACATTTTCTTCAGAAACTTAGACACTAGATAAAAAGGACAAGGATCTTTTAGGAAGATTTGAAAGACGATTCTATGGAAAATATATGGAGGAATTAAGAAAAATAATAACCAGAGAAGAACTACGCATTATATCATGATTTCGATTATAAAGACATAAGTTTTATTAAAAGAGGACGTTTAAGATAGCTGGAGCATATTAAGCGAATGGAGGGCAATAGAATGCCTGCAAAAATGGGAAAACCAAAACAAATGTTAAAAATTGTTCATTAAAAACTACCACTCACGTTCTATTTTCTTTATTTTACATATATCTGTCATACATCACAATATTATACGTCACATCTACTGTTCTTCAACTTTTCAACGCCAACCTAAATAATTTATTTGTAACATTTTCACTTTTGATAAATCTGGCATCACATGAAATGCACTCGTTGGATTACTTAGGGAACTAGTTGAACTTGATGACATGAGAGGAGTTAATTTATTTATTATTTGAATAAACATCTCATCACGTCGACGACTTTCCTCGTTACGTCGACGACTTTCCTCGTCACGTCCACGACTTTCAGTTACGAAAAGATCCATCATCCTCAAACATACGTCAGTTCTTTCGATTATTCCAGTTAACTCTTCAGCTAACAGACTATCGTTGTCTATATTATTGTCTTCTTCACAAACATTATTTTTCTTGTTGTGAGTCATTGCAATTTTTATTATAGATTACTTTCTGTATATCTACTGCACAGCCGATATTCACATTTAACACGCAGATAATGTAAAAATTGATATCATTCACATGTATCCCACTTCTGAATGTTAAAAATTATTCATTAAAAACTACCACTCAGGTTCTATTTTCTTTATTTTACATATATCTGTCATACATCACAATATTATGTCACATCTACTGTTTTTCAACTTCTTCAACGCCAAACTAAATAATTTATTTTTAACACAAAGAATGATAGACGGAGCCAAAGAGGATATCAAATTATTAGAAATGGGGTGATGGTGGGAAGTCGCTCTGTGAAGAGACGAATGGAGAAAAATCCTAGAAGAACCTGAGGTCAGTAATCGACTGCGCAGTTACTGATAATAATGGTGATATTAAACACAATGACACCCCTGAAATAAACATATTATTTTAGAAGAGTAATTATTTATTTTTATAGAGAGGTAATTTTTTTCTTCGCAAACATATAAGGAAGTGTTAACGAAAAATCTGCACAAACTTTACTACGGGTCGTTTTCATATTCCTGGATTAGGCATGAAAAGAAAAGATTAGAACAGGAACAATAATTTATTTTTCAATATAGGCCCCTTGCTTTTGAATACAAATACTCGTACTATATCGTTTCAATAATATCAATAATCCATTAAAAAATATTATTTTGGTTTGTAAGCAAAATGCCTTTCAACATCCGGTATAAGTTCGTTATCGTCACTTTTGTTCCCCTTGGTGATTTTTTAGATTTGGAAACAAAAAAGAGTCACATAGGGCTAGATCTAAACTATAAAGTGGATGTTGAATTTCTACGAAGCCGCATCCAGCAACGGCAGCTTTCGAAAGTATTGACTTGTGGGCTCTTGTATTGCCGTGGAGCAGGACACCTTGCGTGACACAAACTGACAGTATTAGAACCAATATTGCTGCAATTGTTTTGTAAATTGTTACACACGTTACCAAGGTATATGTGATTAAAAACAATATAATGAAATATTAGATTACTACTGAAACTGCTTAGTCCGGGAATATAAAAACGACCTCTTCTACGAGGTGTGTTCAAAAAATATCGCGAATTTTGTGTTTTTTCAAAAATTATTTATTTATTCATGAATATCTATTTTGTCCCCTTCAAAATAATAACAGTCTAAAACCCAATATATTTAATTTCCTTTTAATCCAAAATGAAACGCAGTATATTACGTTATTATAAATAGAAAATAAACAAATAATTTACTTAATTTATTTATATTATGGGGTAAACATTGAAAGTATTGATAATTTCATGACAAAAAAGTCTCCGTACGATAACCAAAACATTTAAATAATAAACCATTTATTCATGTTTCATAAAGAAATATAATATTTGAAGGGTTTTCCTTTGGTTTTCCCACCAGTAACCAAATTTTTGGTCACCGATGGCATTATATTCTGCCATTTTACTTGTAATTAATTTTAAATTCTTTTTGCTTTATGTTCTTATTTATGATATACGAGGTGTGTTCAAAAAATATCGCGAATTTTGTGTTTTTTCAAAAATTATTTATTTATTCATGAATATCTATTTTGTCCCCTTCAAAGTAATCCCCATGAGATATTATACACTTGTGCCAACGGTTTTTCCAATCTTCAAAGCACTTCAAAAAATCATTTTTTTTTTCTTGTTCAGCTCCTCCTTCGATGCCGTCTTTATCTCGTCAAGCGTAGCGTAACGTCGTCCTTTCATGGGCCTCTTCAGTTTAGGGAACAAGAAAAAGTCACAGGGGGCCAGATCTGGGGAATACGGTGGCTGCGGCATCATTAGTGTGTTGTTTTTGGCTAAAAAGTCGCGCACAAGCAACGAGCAATTAAGCAATTTTGGTACAAATTTCGCGGCGACCCGTCTCATGCCCAAATCATTGATAAAAATCGAATGGCACGAGCCAATCGATATGTTTAGGTCCTCAGCAACTTCTCTAACGGTGATTCGACGATTGGCCAATATCATTTTCTCCACTTCATTAATTTTTTCGTCTGTTGTTGAAGTGCTCGGGCGTCCGGCACGCTTTTCGTCGTACACATCTTCTCGGCCTTCTGAGAACATTTTGTACCACCGATAAACGTTGCTTTGGTCCAAGGTAGCTTCTCCGTATGCCACAGTCAACATTCGGAATGCATCCGCGCACTTAATTTCGTTTTTCACACAAAATTTGATACAGGTTCTTTGTTCCATTTTTTTGAATAGGTAAAAATCGAAGACGATCCAAAACACGTGCAAGCAAAGCAGCTGTCAACAATTAAGTGAACATTCAAAATGGCCGAGCTTGTCGACATAAGTGAGAGACATGAGTACCAACATAAAGCCACAAAAAGATCGAAATTCGAATATACGTAACCCGCGAAAATTCAAAATTCGCGATAGTTTTTGAACACACCTCGTATAAATGTATTATTTAATTTACAAAAAACAAATAAAAAAAATCAACATTAGCCTATTATAAAATACAGTTAATTAACATACGTGCTCAAAATATGCCGCTAATCACATTTATTTTTAAAAGTCCTGCTAATATTGTCAAAACATTATCATTTTTGAAGTGGCGAAGTATATTTTTAGTTCTTTGTATGTAATTTCGAATATCGGTTAAATTTATATAGTGTTGGAACATGAATGTCTTGTTTATAAAAATAACTTTTATTTTCTGCTTAATCATTACCTTCTAACATGAAATAGAATTCGACATAATTACAAAATTCTTATTCCGATCCAAGGAACAAAAAGTTTTTATTAAGACATTATAACTAATACTGTAGTTAGCGAAATTATAACACTTTTAGGTTATTTTGCCTTGTACAGCTTTATTCTAGTCTTTTAAACTACAATGCGAAGTTATGATGTGTGGTAGTTATTATTTGGTCACATAATAGTTATTAAAACATTTTATAATTCAGTATCATGTAAATTAGATGAATAGATGCCCCACTTGCCTGACATAAACGTCAGAATCAATAAATTATCGTTGCATAACAGGTATAATGCAAGTTAAGAAGTTTTTTTTTTTAAGTAAATACAACTAATAACAGATTTGTGTTCCTTGGGAAGGCTTCAGATGCAGTTCACACAGCAAGCTTTTCTGATTTAACACTTCACTTGCATTTTGCTATAATCTGGTACAGATTTTCCATTTCTTTTTATTATACTTCTTTCTTATAATGAACATGTTTACTTATATGTGAAATTTTGAATTCTGTCAAATTTTCTCAAAGATTGTCTTTTGCAACAGATTCCATCTGAGGCTTCTTTTCTATGATTTATCATTTTTCTAGCGTTTTTATAACTACCTTTGGCTCTTTCTAATGATTTTCCGCTATGAACTCTTATTTATATCGTACTTATTCTGGCGTAGTATTCCTATTAGAACAAAATGATTTACGGTGAACAATTTTTCCTATAATCTTTGTTTGGAATAAAAGTCGTCAATGACTCACCTTCGATCATTTCCCTTCTTTCGAGAGATTCATTTTAGTTTTTGTAAACAATTCATAGGAAAATTATGTTTGGTATTAGAGTAGAGTAATTATGAAAACTTCAATACAAAATGATTTTTGCTCTACAAATTATTACCTTCCAAATAGTATTAATTAATTAAACTTTATGCAGATTTTTTGTTAATACACTCTTACTACGTTTACACTAATCAATATCAGCCCGATTCACAAAAAAGTTTAAGCTAATCCTCATTTTTTGATTAGTGAATTCTACTCTGTTCCGGTATTTAAAATTTAATTTTCATGATATAAATAAAGGTATATACTAGGAATAGATTAGACTATATTTTAAGATATAAACTGTCCAAACTACTAATCCAAAAATGAGGATTAGCTTAAACTTTTTTGTGAATCGGGCTGTATATGTTCAGACATGTACCAAACTTTTGGTATGCAATTGGTACATATCTTTAGTGAGTTCAAAGGGGGATGTACCAGATCTTATTCATGTACGGTTGGAAAGAGCAAGAGCATGAAGCGATTTTACTGATGTTATACTTAATTCTCCGTTATCCTGTTGTGGCGCTGCATGTCTTGTACATTTGACAAGTACGGAGAAGATTCGCGGTCGCCACTCCTGGCAGATGGCAGCTGGCAGCACTAAAATCGAAATAATTGGGAAAACATTTCATTTTTGTCATTTGAGTTATATTGCAGAAGGGTATTATTTGTCGTTCTTTTATTAATTTATGTATTGTTATAAATTCAAAAATGTGTGTAACATTGACAGACGTATATATTTATTTAAAATGGAGCTCTACAGACTATGATTGAAGGAGAGGCCGTGTATAAAGGTAAACTGAAGTACACAAATTTGAGGTTATCGGCGTTACCCTGTTTGAAATTATTTTTTTAGTTTACCATATTATTTTATATGGCTATAAAGTTAATCAAGAGGGGATGGCTGTAATCAGGTTTACGTCTACAGACCTCTAACTTGAGAGGAACTTAAGGAACTCCACATACTATCTCTTTAAACAAATAAGTGTCTCTGATTGAAGTGTATTTGCAGTTGTAAAATCGGAAAACGCGAGAAATGCTGCATTGTTGCATTATTATTATATTTAGAAAGGTAATTTTAAATTCTTGATTGAAAAGAACGGTTATATTTATTATTATAAGACAAGATAATATAGAAGAACTGAGCTGAGCACATATCGAATAGCGAATGCTCTGAAACTATCTATTTTTCCTACAAATTAGTTTAATTAAATAAACAATAATAAACTATTACTCATTATTTCTTTTTCTTGTCCTTGACACTTTTTCTGTCAAATTTCGTACTTGGTATGTTTTGGCTCGATACTGCCGTCTTTTTTAAAATTCTTGTTTTGTTAACTATGAAAACATTATAATATTTATAAATACACAAATTACCTATAGTGAAATTTCACTATAAATACTTGAATTAAAATCAGTTGGTAAGAAATCTGTGAAAATATGGGATCATTTTCTTCCCAATTTTAAAACTATTCCCTACTTATTCTTTAGCTTTCGTTTTTTGGGAAAAAGTGTATTGATATGTCACCGATTTTATAATGATTGCACTGTGGTACAGAGCAATTACTTTTAGATTTGCTTGTCATTTTTAGAATAAAACAAATTAAAAACTTCCAAAACACATGCACTTACTATGCTGTTAACTCAATGTTTTCCCCATTATTTTTCACCACCAGATGTCACACACTTTGTTGGCGACTATCAATAGCATATTACTTGTAATATTTCTAAAACTGTGTATAAATACAATATGTAATAAAATTTATTAATATAAAACTATTTAATAAAAAGAAATTGATTCATATTATACCTTTATTACACAGTTCATATTTCAAATGTGTGTAACTGACAGATAAATGTCATTGTCAAAAAATCAATCACTTCAAATTAATAATATTCACAGATATTTATACTTATGTATGTATATACGTGAATAATGCTTTTTGCCATTTTGCAGTTCAATTATGTTAAGTTGTCATTCTGTAACACAAATATAACAAACTTCTGTTAAATACTTATTCCACTTTGTCCTTACCTTAAATTTGAAGCAGAACAAGAAGAAACTAATGAAGTATCCACATCATCACAATTAATAACGACGCACGACGTTAGACTTCTCAAATATGTGTCTCATAAAGCCAAACTACATTGACACTCGACTAACATTAGTGAACATCTGCACTAGCGCCACTTTCGAACTAATAGCGTTTTCCGCTTACCAAAATTTAGTGCGCACTCGAACGGACTCAGTGCAATGTATGACGTCATGCACTGTTTTGGTTTTGTGAACGGTGCGCACCCATTCAGTGACAAGTGGAAAATACGTTCATATTTCAGTTCACATTTGTTTGTGCAAAAGTTGGGGTTAAGTTTGGGGTTTGAAAGTTTTATTGACATAATTGACAATAAATATAAAATATGATAATGGTGTCATTTATAATAACTTTTAATTCTGAAGGATTCTTGAAATTTGACAAAATTTAAGTTTTTTAATTGTGCAAAACAATATATGTAATTATTACCTATTTGTCAAAATATTTATGTACTACACTAGATATGAAATTAATTATTTTGGGTTGGTCTGGTTTATTTAAATAGTCTAGAGCCGTTTCTGTTATATGATGATGACGAAGATGAAGATAAAAGTCCTTCAATAGTAGATACCGCTACGGCATTTTTGAAATCATCCGCCGCCATATTTGCACTCAAATTGTCGCACTTGCTATAGTAGTCGGTGCAACAAAATGCGCACTGAGTGCGAGTTGATGTTGCCCTGAGTGCAATTTCGTAGTAAGTGGAAAATAAAAATCCGGAACAGTGCGCACTGAAAAGGAAAGTGGAAAACGCCACTCACACTCAGTGCAGCTAAATTTGCACTCAGTGCGCACTGAATGTGTATGTGTAATACGGAAAGTGGCGTTACCTTAGTTTTCTATACCGTGGTAAGGATAGCACGATGTTTTAACTTAACAAATAGCAGCTTATAGCGTACAGGTATTTTTTAAATGTAATTTTTGTAATTGTAATTTTGTTTGTGCAATAAATGCTTTTAGTTTTATTGATTTCGATATTTGTTGTTTATTATTGCGAGTGATATTGTACAGAGGTTGGGTAGTACAACTTCTACTTCGCTGTTATGTTTTTTCTCTAAACGCGCGGACTCTACTAACTGTACTAACATTAAAGAAATTTCGTATGTTTAGTATTATTTACGCTTTTAATACTGTGGCGAAGTAAATTACATGAGATTCGCAATTATTGCTTCTTATTAAGTAATTTTATGTTACGGTGACTGTGACAGTTGAATCTACGTATCAAATGCGTAGGTACCAAAAATATTTAGTATGTTTATTAATTTATTTAGTATGTTTATTATTAGTCTACGTACCAGAATAGTACCCACGGTGTAAACGTAGTAATATTAATTACAGTTATGCATTTAATTTTGATATTTACATATTGTATACTGGAATAACTAAATTTACTGTCTTCTTAAAATATATGAATTATGAAGATCAATCCATCCTAATTTAATTAACAAACCGTCTATGTTCCTTTGTCTCCGATGTGGATAACTTCAGCCACATATAATAAATACATGATAAAGCAACATTGAGCGAGGTTTGACTTTGAATACCTGACAAATGGTATGAATAAGTTATATAGCCTAAAAGCTAATTGAAAATTTAATGTAGACATTACAAATGACAACTACGAATATCCAATTAAGTACAGTTTTTAATAAATAAAATTGTCACACATATTAAATTTATAAATAATACTAGAGATTTACATATAGCTATTCACATCAATAGAGGATTTCACGATTTTTTGATTTTTTTATGTTATGGTATTTTTAAATTCAGAAATTTCCTAATTTTTCTTTTTTTTTTAATTCCGCTTCTTCTGGAAGAAAAAAAAAATGGCAAATATTTGATATCCATCGTTACCCGCCTTACGACGTAAGCGAACTCATTGGTGGAGAGCAATGGCATTATATCGTGCTTTCTCTCTCAGCGGCTGCTGTTACCCAGAGGTTCTAAACAATTTGTTCTAAACCATGTTGTGCGGCTAAGCTTATACCGCTTTATATTTGAAAATTTCATTTTGTTTTTATTTTCTTTTCTATTATTTATCTTTAATTTAGTATGTTGTAAGTTATAGTTTATTACTAACGTATGTCTCACAAGTTTTGGCACAAAATATTTAATCAAATATTTCTGGAATAAATAATTTTATTTAAACTTTTATTATTTCCTATAATTAACTATTTAGATACTAACTAAATTAATAACTTAAACTAAATGAAGGGGCCCGTGCAGCTCAACGAGGCGCAATTTTCGACGAACATCTGTCATCAGGTTTTGGGCGACTTGGACATCAATTTCTCTTTATCTTTCTAAAAATTCTACGCTTTAGTTCTTCTTCGTGTTCAGCTTGCCATCCTCCATCACACACCTTACGAGATAAAAGTGCCCAAAAATCTTCAATTTGGCGAGTTTGAGGTAAATTAGGTGGAGTAAAAGAGTAAAAAAATTTTCATCGTCCAAAATAATTTTCTCATGCGCAAAATGTATCCGCCTTAGTTGACGATAGCACCGTGGTATCCGTGCTTTTGATTTGAGGGATATTTGGAACACTTTCGTCTTTTTCGTTATTCTCAACCACTTCTTTCTATATCCCGCGATTATGTATCCTTTGAAGTATGGTACTCCCTCGCTAATTACCTTATGGATATCCCAATTCTGTCTTTTGCTCTTCTTACCAATATTTCCGCTCTATCTGGTGTAAAAATCCTTGGTCTTTCACTTTTTGAGATATTTGTTCACATTCGGCTATTGTTCTGCGCGAGATATTATTTTCAAAATTCCGAATGATATTAGGCGTAAAGATCCGCCCAACCAAATTATAAATACATTTTCGAATATTTAATTTATAAGACATTTTAAAGCAACTGATTTAAAAAAAAATGAGATGTTAAATTAAAGACAAGAATATAAACAATTTTTTTGTCCAAAAGCCAACCAGGTATTTGATCATGTTTGCTTTATTCGCAGCCATTGAAATTTGTGCCAAAACTTATAAGACATACGTTATTATTATTTGTAAATATAATAGCGTGTAGCCGCATAACCAAAATAACGAAATACTCAGTGGAACAGTCTGGCAGTCACTGGTTTGTTGATGGGCACGCCCACTTGTAGTGTCGGCCAATAAAAAAGAGCCGGGTTCGATAGGGTCATCAAGCCCGAAAAAATCCGCGCGTTTTGAAAGTGTGTAATATATTTTAGCTTTTATATAAAAAAAAGTTATAAAACATATAGAAAACAAATTTGCGTCAATAACACAGGTATATGGGAAGAATTAATTATGTATATAATTTATATAAAAACTCGATATGAGTGGAATCCTCTATTAGGTTAATAAATAGACGAATTAAATGACACAAGTAACACAAAAGTGACCCCATGTGGTATGTGGTGCAGTCTCCACACCAGCAAAAAGTGCCCGTGAAGTGATGCCTGGTAAACGCCCGGTACACATACATCATCATTATTATCGATATCTGCGTACAAAGCAGGGTGGCACATCCAGCAATGAGTTTTTCTTTTAATCTACTGGTGAAAAAATGTATAACGGTAAGTGGTATGTTAATAAAAAATTCTTAAATAAAGTTAAGTAGGGGAGGTGTGCCTAAAATGACATACCACTTTTTCAAATTATGAATATAGTTGTATTTGCCATAAAAATAATTTGTTATTAAACCATACGTACAAGAATAACTAAAGCTAATATAAATATAACAAATTAATGCAATATTCTTACAAAACCGAACAAAAATTCTAATTTTTAAAATACGTCTTCTATGTCACTTTAAAAATACTTCGATAAATTTTAAGACTTGCAAATGTCACGAATATATATTGTTTTCTAGATTTTGGTACATCCGCCCAGCAATGAGCCCATTTGTAACAAGAAGCACATTGAATTTACTGTTCTCCTGATTTTGATCTTGAATATAGTTCGTTACAGAACAAACAGGGTGCGTCATTATCATCTTCTTCATACAGTGTCTCAATTACTTACAGTGGCGACATAAGATGTAAGTCGCCATGTTTTTGCCAAATTAACACGGGCGGTATATGAAATTTACACACTACATTTACTTGTTTAATCTTTTAAATGTTTAAATTTATTATATTTAAACATTTAAAATATTAAACAAGTAAATGTAGTGTGTAAATTTCATATACCGTCTATGTTAATTTAGCAAAAACATGGCGGCTTACATCGTATGCCTCCACTGTAGGTAATTGAGGTACTGTACTTCTTCAGCTTGAAATGGTTCTTCTTCATTTTCTGTTTCTGTAGTTTCGAATATATTTGTCTCTTTGCTCTTTTCGCAGCTTTTCTTGTTTCAATTGCACTCTTCTCTAAATCTTTTGCATATAACTCTTCCTTATATGGGCTATAAGTTAGTTCCTGCATGCCCTTTCTAACATATGGGTAAAATGACATAGTATGTCATTTTATCCAATTATATAGTATGTCATTTTACCCTGCAGTATTCAAATTCCAAATATTGAGCAAACCATATCCCAAGAATTACATTAAAGTAGATATTCTATGTTTTTGTAGTACCCAATAAATAAGCAATCATGCACAATATAGACATAACTAAAACTAAAGTTTGTAGTGCTACTAAAAATAAATCTGTACTGACCTTATAAATATTTACACACTAGATTCTTACAATATTTTGACTTTGCACATGAACATGCTGTCTTAAGTCGTTTTTGCTATAGGCAATACATCTTCGTGTAGATGGCAGATGCTGTCCAATAGAAAATAAAACCGTACGCGGCGCCAAATTTTAAAAATGCTACAGTGTGTTCAGAAAAAAACCTAATTCGGAGTAGGCTATGAACACAGAAACGTATGTCTGATCATTATTCAATACAAACGTCTAGTTGTCAAAATTGATCGTAAAATGTAATTTTAAGGAGAAAAGAGATAAAGGATACAGAATATTGGCATTCACCTTTTTCTAATTTATTTCTATTTCCAAAATAAGGATTCACGAAGTAAAGTATTGATTTCTTTAGATAACATTTTTGACAATATCTCGTGTCAAATTGACATTTAATTAAAAACTTTCAAATGGACACTTTTTTTGTTCATAACCTACTCCGAAATAGGAATTTTTTTGAACACACTGTATTATAATTTCGTTCAGTTGAAAATTATGTCATTTAGAGTACCTAGTTATTAATTTAAATTTCGGCAGAAATACCGAACCCCGTATTACAAAATTAAAATTAAAAAGAGTAGAACTTAGGATGTAACTTACTGGACATATCAGATTGTTGTCAAAGCAAATAAACCACAATCATTATTTTCGGCTTATGGCACGACAACAAAAATGTAATATTAAATTTAAACATGTTCGTATATCCACGAAAAGCTTAACAGATATACCACGCTAATCAGACACTCGTATTTCATTGTTTGTAATCGAAATTGGGTTTTAAAAAAGAACTCCGAAGAAATCTGATGTGGCCAGCACATTACATATTCTATGAATTTTGTACAAATCCCGTAGCAAAAGTTCCTTGTAAACATTCTATATAGCCAGAAAACTGTAACATGAACATACGAGTATAATATTTTCTACAAATTCCATACCGAAAGTTCCTTAGAAAAGATTCTATAAATCCAATAAAATTATAACACGAATCATACACTATGTAAGTTGCATCTGACACTTTGACCTCGGTCAATTAGAACTATTTGAATATATCAGCTGTTTTCATGATTATAGCAAAGCTGGCTGATTTTTTAAAGTTATTTTCTTTATAATTCTTTCTATTGAATATGAAGGAAAATGTATAATTAAATAGATATTCCTTCATATTGATAATCACATAAAATGTCAAAATAAATAATTAACTGCGTTCTTGCAAGAAGAACTGTTAAGAACTTAAAATAAGAGAACTTCCGGTTGACCAATTATAACCAAAATCTAATCAGCTCTTCATAAAGATGTAAAGAAGAGGTATACAAAAGAATAATAATTTTTAGAATTGTGATATTGAAGTTATCGTTGGAGAAATTTTTGTCATACAACACATACACACACACACACACACACACAGACACACACACACACACACACACACACAAACACAAAGACATCAACGTAAAACTAGTAAAATCATATTCACCCCAAAACGTGCTTATTCATTAAAAACCTACCACCGAATTTTTTGACCAAAAACAATACCTTCCTTATCTAAAGGTAACGGAAGGTAAAAAAATTAGCTCAATCTCATATGATATTATATTGTTGTTGAAATCTTTGCAAAAGTTATTAAATTTAAATTTTAGCACATGTTTATTGAGCCAGAGATAAGAGTCATTTGCATTTAATTTTGTAAAGGTTACAATGTAACAATCAAACGTAAATAATTTTAGACAAACCGTTGTAGGTGGGCCAGTCTTATTAACTGAATATATGAAATCGATGGCTATAAAGCATTTTTTTTTTTAAGTGTAACCATAATTTAAAACAACTTTCAATTATATATTTTTATTAATTTAAAATTGTATCTTCATTTTATACGAATCTTTTCGCAACGTAATTGATACTTATAATTAAATAGTATAAAGAAAATAAAAGAAATATGAATTTATGAACAAGTAAGAACACGATACGGTAAGTAATTAAGTAGTGCAAGGAAAATAAAACAGAAAGATACAAATTCTTCAAAACCAATCAGTAAAGGAAATGAAGCATCACAGTAGAAAATTATAAACTTTTTAGCGCAATAACGGATACATCTCTTCCTGACAGAGAAACTTTTAAAAACTAATTTTACTTTTATATTAACTGGATTCTATTAATCTTTCCTACAGGAAAACGACAGCAGTTAATTCTGTATATTTGGTGAAACATAATTTTTCTTTAATTAAATAAAATTTATAGTTAAAGTTATAATGACTTAAACTTTTTTGATGTTTTTGATAATTACTTTGGAATGATAAAACTAAACATAATTTTTTAGTGACCGAACTGTAAATCCCTATTCTATTAAATGATGTCTTTGTCGGCAGGTAACGAGTAAATAGATGGTGCATTCACGTCGTTACGTCACATTAGCACGAACAAAGACGCTCCAACAAAGGAGCGCCGAGTTTTCAATGCGATGGGCCAATAATAAACTCATTTAGTTATTCTAACTTTGCCTACTGTCAATATGACAAAGGAGCTATTACAAGATTCATTAATTGCTACACTTTATAAACCTGTGAAGTCAATTTGCTAAATAAATAATTTTCTGTAAACGAATCTTCACATAAATTGTATTTGTGTGCAGTTCTACAAGTATGAAATATCTATAGCTATAGTGAATATGGAGGTAGTTGTACCCTTAGACCAGGAATAGAAGGGAAACAGGGCATGCTATGTATTTCGTCGTAAACAGACTTACCAAATCATCTTAGCCACTTTCGACCTTATTGTAATGTCAATATCAGGTGCAACCATATAGTCGGCCAAATTTGTAACATACGTGTGCAGTCGAACGAATAAGTTTTCAATTTGAACAAGCGTAACCCACCGTTATCAATCACCATTTTGTCTTCTGGGACCCTATTCTAATTCATTAGGCGTAAATCAGTAGCCATGTTTTTAGCAGAATCGAGTGACGTCACACAATTGGGAACCATTGGGGACTTTCATTTTAAAGATTGGCATGTTTTGAAACTAGATGTTGGTACTTTGGAAAACGCCAAAATCCGTTAAAATTTTCACGATTCAAAATTCAAATCATTCAAACGTTGGATGACTGATTTATCTGTATTGAGCATTGTTCAAACTATTTGTTATTCACAATAATTACTAATAATAATTTCTAATATTAATAAGCAGTACTAACAAGTTTTTAATTATGGTTTTAAGTGTTAATTCGTAGTTTTTAAAAGGCTATTTTCTTTATTTATTAACAAACTATTTAAAACTAAAACTATTATAAGTAATTTTTCAAAATAATATATCTAACTAACAAATGAAACACAAACTATAATAATAAATGGTAATATACTACATGTTCAAAATTTTACAAATATAATACACATATATACTTATATAACAAAATAATATTGAAAAATTGCGAAAGAAAAATTGTAGAATTTCACTTTTTAGTTTCAAACTTGTGATTTTCGAAAACTCGCTCATGCTCTGTAAGTAAGCAGACGCAGGTTGCTATTAGGCAACTGGTACGGGCCAGTTGCCTTTTACATGGCGCGAATAAGCAGTTCATGCTAACCATGACGTCATCACTTCAGTCTTACAGTTGTCACCAGGTGGCGACTCCATCGAATATCAGCCAGATATGGCTGCCTCGCGTACGCCTAATGAATTAGAATAGGGACCCTGATGTTATCGTATACATGCGTGTTTAGTTTGATTCATAGTTTTCGTACCTAGTTTTAAATTGTTTTATTTATGTTATAGATAATCAAATATTTATTTAGATTTGGTCAACTGTAACATAACAGTATTAACTGGTTGACTATCCGGTTCCAGCTGATTCTCGCATTGTAATAAGGCTCAAAATCGCACAAATCACAGATGATTTGGAAATATACGCGTGAATATGCCCTGTCTCCCCTCTATTGCTGGTCTAAGGTTGTACCCCCGCTTTAAAAATTATTTAAAAATAGTATTGGCGCTAATTACGATTTTTATGCGATTATACTGAATTGTAAAATGACGAGTCTTGGACTTAGCTAGTTCTCTAATTACCACAACACAACCTAATTTAACACATAAAATTTTCGGGCGTGGCGTGAGCTTTGTGCTTTGTTACATAAAAGTATATTTAGAAAACTTTTGATACGGGCCACTGTTTTCGAGATAATAGCGGAAAACTCATTTTTTGCACCTTTGATGGCTCAAGCCGAGCCTCCTCAAGGTCATAAATTTGAAGTTTTCATCCTCGTCTCGACCCAAACAACATATGTTAAAATCGTTTTTTTCCCCACCTTTTGTAAGGCAAAGGTCTTTTTTGTCTCCATTGACTGGATTATGTCTACAATTTGATCAAAAAGTAAAATTAAAACGTTGATATGGTAACAAAATTCACTTTCGTCTTAGGTAGCGAAAAATATATTAGAGGGTGTGCGTAGCGTTTCTTTGAAAGACGTATAGGTTTGCAGACAATATAGAGTTTTTGTGTAACTAGTGTTTTTTTAAGACAGGAATGCTTAAGTTGTTTGGCAATAGTAAGTTTTGTGCAATATTTTCCAAAAAAGTATTTATATGAACGCTTTGGTTGCTATGGCAATATCGTAAGTAATTTTAATTTTTCGGACCTACATGAAATTTTACGACGGGGGTAAGAGATGGATCCATTTGTGAACAGTCTTACCTAAGGTTACTGGTTTTACTTTAAAACAATGAAAATTACATTTATTTACACTCATCTTAATAATGCAATCAACGTTCCAGCCTATGATAAATGCCGGCCATGAAAGCCTTAGTAATTACTTTTACATAATGGTACTTATTATTGTATTGTACATATAATATTTGAATAAAAGTAAAATAAACTATTTCATACAAAACACAACACAATAAATTGTTATATGATATACAGGATTTTTCATATAACAGTACAATGCTTCGGAGTATGAATTCTGGATATTAGGACGAAAAAAAAAAATCTGATGTGGCCAACACAAAACCTCCCGCTATTTAATTTTTGTTAAGTTAAATACATACCTACGGATTTACTAACGCTGCAAACTGTTCCATTGCATAAAACTATTGCTTTATTTACTATTTTGTTTTTAAAATGTCACTATTATTAATTTGAAGTGATTAGTCTTTTGACAGTGACATTTACTGTCAGTTACATTCATTTGAAATATGAACTATGTAACAGAGGAATTGTGTTTTTCTTAGGCTTCGGGACTTGTAATAAATTAGTTATTTACATTCGAGTGCGTGTAAAATACTTCACGCACGAGAATTGTATCAAATTTTTTGGCCGACGATAATGAAAATCACTTTTTTAATGAGATAGGTTATACTTCTGAAAAGGGTTACTTTAAAATACTGGGGTTAAGTAAATATCCAAATTTGATTTTACTTACCTTCACTAGAGTACTTCTTTTAGCGAAAATTTATCTGTAATAATAGACGTTGTTTATGACTGATAATCAATTTATTTGCTCATGTTTTCTTCGTAATAAATAATAGGTAGGTGTCGATATTTGACATTTCAGCAATGTTCACCTCGCGTATTTGACAGGTATATCGATCGGTGACTATGTCGGTAACGGTGGATTTTTACAATAATGACAGATGTCGCTGTAGTTATTTTGGTTTATATAAATTAATTTTAAATATAGGAAATGTTAAAGTAAAAAAATAACTTAAGTAGGTAGTACTTTTTTACATGAACTTTATTATAGTAAAGATGATTTCTTTTCTAAATGCCCATAAACGTCCAGTGTATTTTGATTATTTTACCGCATAGTTAGACAAGTCACAACACAGTAAGCGTAAAATGTAGGGTACACTTGCTGTGTATACAATTGTAAAGTTCCCATTACACTTCAAGAGGGCAAAAAATTATTTTAAAATTTATCTGTAAAATATATAAAAAAAAAAGTATTGATGTATTCCTGTAGAAAATTCAATAATCTTTAATTTTCATAACGACAAAATGCGAAAAAATGGCATTTAATGGTATTTTTTGAAGAAAAACCATTATAAGCTTCAGGTAAAGTGCCATTTCCGGTTATCCGATTTACACCAAAATTTAATGGCTTCTTTTCATATTAGAATAGGGTATAAATACAAGGTCTCAGAATTTTCTGAATGATAATATTTGATTTAGAGCGAAGACAAAATCCCTACAATTTACACACACACACACACACACACACACACACACACACATACATACACACATACATACACACACACACACATACACACATACAGACATCATCGTGAAAATGTTAAAATTGGATTCTAGGGACCTTAAAATGTGGTCATTTACTAAAATCTCAATATGTGATTTTTAACACGATCCCTATACCACCCTTACCAAGGGTAGAGGGAGGTAAAAAAATCAAATCAACATTAGTGCTACAACGCTTCGTAATAGAGTTACATGAGGATTTATCTCAAGTGAGGCATAATACTGAAATAGCAGAAAATACTTGGCTTATATTCTTGTATGCCCTTTTGTACATTTCGCCCATTATATTCGATATTTAATTATTATACCTGTTATTAGCAGAGAATTTCTGATTCAAAAAATAGTCTTTCATCCACAATTTTTTAAAGAGATTTCATAATTAAAATACCAAGTGGTACTCAACCAGGTGATAAAATTTTTCACTATCAAAATGTGAATTTATGAGTTATTTAAATAATAATCTAAGGTTTCAGGATTTACATGGCTTGTATCAACTTTATCTAATAAATGTTACTCAAATTGTTGTGGTTTTAAAAGAGAGGCATCTATGTTATTTGACACAATTTTATTTACACCAGTTGCACCGATACCACTTATGATTTTATGTTTAGTTTAGTCTTAAGTTTAGTTTTATTTCGTTGCACCGTGCACTAAACTCTCCATAAACATCTTAAGGCTTTCATAAATTTAAGCCTTCGAAATTGACAGTTTATCTTGCAGTTAATTAAGTAGTGAGGTTATATTGAATGGAAACGTTTTTAATTTCTATGAAAATCATTGAAGTTTTTGATTTTATTGACGATAATGACGATTTAGATGCGTTGAATTCAATTTTATACGGAATACCAAGGCAAATATACGACAAATCTGATCATTTTCATATTCTTTCTGCCTGCTGTTTTTCAACGGTTTCGATTAACCAAATATATGGTATAGACCATTCCAGAATGACGTCACCTGCCCCCCACAAGAGTGATTTTAACCTCACTTTTGAATATTTTTAAAAATTATTTAATTATATATCTTATGATAAATATCGAGAAATTTTGATTTTGATACAAATCATTCATAAAATTAAACTATAATTTTTTCCATGGCTCCATCATTGAGTAAATTATGTATGAAATTTATTTCTGACAGCTGCCCCTCACGAAATTCATTTGTTCTGGATTGATCTATTATAACTTCTTATTTTAATAGAAAATAATATTGAATTTTATAACGACATGTAAGTATTGCATTCATTTTTCTTTCAATGGTTTACTTATTAATTTAATTAGTTAGCACTTCGTGTTCGCTCTCTTTTTTCGGCTGATACCATTTTTGCTAAAAACAATGAATATATATAATTAAACTTTAATTTTAAAAACTATAATTCTATTTGAATCGAACTTACCAATAAAACCTCCAAACTTTGACACAAACAAAATCAACTATGAAAAATCCCTAAATTTGATTTTTGTTGTTACTAAAAGTACAATTTAAACAGCTTAAAAATATTTAAACTACACTTGCTTAAGGTTATTAAAAAAATATGTGTGCAACAGTAGATAAAAATTAAGTGATACTTAATGTAAGTTCAGTTTTATTAAGTGTAAATTTAAGAAACGTCGGTGCAACCGGGCCCTAGTCGCTTTAATCTTGTCCTAAATTTATTGGGGACTTTTAAGTTAATGTTAATATTGCAATTTAAGTAAGTTTGATTTTCTCTTCTAATTGCTGCTATGGTTAAATTTCTTTATTGTTTGTAGTTATACAATTTGTACTCCGTCCTATATTTTTTATAATCTCTAATAGCACGATTCACAAAAAAGTTTAAGCTAATCCTCATTTTTGGATCAGCGAATTCTACTCTAATTTTGACAGTTTATATCTTAAAATATAGTCTAACCTATTCCTAGTATCTACCTTTATTGATAATATCTTATATTTGAAATAGGTACCGGAATAGAATAGACTTCACTAATCCAAAAATGAGGTTTAGTTTAAACTTTTTTGTTAATCTGACTGTAAGAGATTTGTTACGTTTTCTTTGTATTATTTTTGTAACTGGAGTAATCTAGGGTGTGTAGTGTTTATTTGTAGAAATTGTTTTAATTTTAGCAAGTTTATCAAAAACTGATATTAAATTATTATGAGAAAAGTAACTTTATCATTAATGTTTGCAATATTAATAATTTGACTCCAATTTACAGATTCACAATCCAGTAAGAAATTATCTATATTAAAATTATTATAATCTCTGTAGGTATAAGTCTTCTTGGGAACAGTTGTTTTTGACAAGTTCAAAACACAAAATACTTCGTTATGGTCAGATATATCACTACAATCTATTACACCAGAATCCACACGTATGGTTTTATTAGACACTAATATGACATCTAATAATGATTTGGTAGCAGGTCTAGTACATTTTGTAATTAATTGATGCATATTATTGCCCGACTATATGTAGTTAAAAAGTCAGATTTACAATCATTAATAAGCAAATTAATATTAATATTTCATATACAAATTAAATAATCACATAGCGGAATAAATTCTAAAAATATAGCATCTAAAATAGTAAAATCACTACAAAATCGCATATGTGGATTATACACAATTTCAATAGTATATTGTATAACTAGTGCTGAAAGTTGGATGTTTCACACGAATGTGAAGTTTGAGCCACGAGCCGAAGGCGAGTGGTTTAATCACGTGAGTGTGAAATACTCTTTCAGCACGTGTTATACACGATATTTTTCCGACGACCACAAAAACGAAAGAATATAAAATTTACATAAAAATATTGAAACAAATTATGTTAACATCATTGCTATCAGAATTCACCAAAAATTATGTTAAACTTTGATAAATCAGGGTCCAATCTTCTTAATCCGTGTAAATTCAGCAAATTATTTGCAACAGTCAAATTTTTAGATTAGTTCGCTCATTATCGCAGCGCGTGATAAAATCATATCACATAGTTGCGGATACATCTGATTGGCTAACGAGATTTCATATCACACAGCATTGCTAGTGATGTGCAATGACCAACTTTCAGTAATAGTAAATAGTAATTACAATAAAGTTATTAGTTATATCGTTACTTAAATAATTGCGAGAAGTCAGTCAATGCACATACATGTCTATATAATAACAAATTCCTTGAAATATATGTTAATTTTTTCAGTGTGACAGGCGTGACAACTAACCACACATTTTGCTACAATAACTCATCAAATCATCACAAATCCTTGCTTCCACGCTCTAATTTTGGTTTTTTTATGGAATAGATGGCTAATGTAACGATATAATCATTTAAAAGCCTTTTTAAGTTTAAACCGTATCTTTTGTATTAGCTAATCGTTATTTATTGAGCAGTACTGTAAGTATAAAGTGTACATTTTATTATTTTTTATGGTGGAGGACCCCATTGTGGCGACTGTAGAAAAAATCTTGTGTGTGTTTCGAGCGCAAATGGACATTGTCGATTTCGAGAGAATGCAGCGCTCCTTCGTCGCGCGGCAACAACCTCTCAATCGACAATGTCGCATTTTGCGCTCTTAATACACAAATAGCTATTACAGCAATTAACATCGCACATAATCGATAGATGTTCAATATTATTATCTGAGGTAAATATGATGTATCCAAGATTTGAAACGGTATTCAATCACGAATGTAGGAAGCTACTCCTCCACCACGTTTTTCTGATCTATCTACATTGAGTAGTGTCAGTGTATATCAATATGTAACAAAAGTGAATGAGCAGTTTCTCTAATTTATGTTTCCCGTACAGCCACAATATCAAAATATGTATGTATATAAAAAATTCGGTAAATTTCAAAAAAACATGAATTTATAGAGCATACATTCACTTGACATAAAGTAAAAAAATCTGTTGTGTCCAGCACAAGACCTCTCGCCATTTCCATATTAGGCTATATAAGTATTGTATTGCACTTTGCTATCGAAACGTCGGTTTATAACAAAATATTACAGAACTTTACCCAAATATTGTTTTTTATTGTATTTAACATGTCTTCTGCACACATATAATTCTAATTATACCTGTTTTTCATTGTATGAGGAAGTTCCTAAATGTCAGAGATTCTTCCAATTCATTAAACAGATTGGCGATATTTCTGATGGATATGTGCATTTTACCTATAATTTTAAATATTTAATTAATAAAACAATAAAAATACTAAATGTACTTCCTAGAAAAAGCTACCAGAATGTCAATAAAACTATTGATTTTGACACTGACATTGATATCTGTCATTTACAAACTATGTTGTATACATTTGAATTTGTCAACTGGTTTCCTTAGTGTAGTTTCGCCTACTTGATTTATTATATCCCGACATTCTATATATTATAGCGTCTTTATCTCTAAATTTATGGAAGATATAATAATGTATCAGATGTAGAATTTTGTTCTTCAAAATTAATAATATCAAAAATTTACAAAATGTAATATTTAGAAGATTTTTTTTTTTAAACTACTACTTCCGGTTGTTCAATTGTTACCAAAACCTTTTCAGCTTTTCCCAGGAATGTCAGATTGAGGAATTCATAGTTACACAGGTCTTATATTTTATAGTTTTTGAGGAATCGTCCCTCCAACATCCAGTCATACACACATACACACACACACACACACACACACACACACACACACACACACACACACAGAGAGAGAGAGAGACATTGTAAAAGTGTTAAAATCGGATTCTAGTGACCGTGAAACGTACTTATTCATTAAAATCTGGATATGTGATTTTTAGCATGATTCCAATACCTCTCTTAGCGAGAGGTAATAATTATTAGAGAGGTCAATAACATGAGAGGTACACACATCTGATTCATTCATTAATATATTGTTTATTTGAGAAAAAATCTGCAAACAGGTGACTTATTGAAGGACGGTTTACCAAGTAACTGCAGAGTTCATTGAGACTGAACATGTTCTAGCATATACTTTAATGATGGGGAGAGTGTTGGTTTAACAGAATAGATGAATCAGCATAAAATTTGAATTTTTAATATTAGTATTATCAATGTCTTTGAGATCGTTTACATAGAATTTATGCGGTCTTCCTTGTTTCTGGATGTTAACTACATTACGCCCATCAGATGTCCAAACGTTTTTGGCGGTTAACTTCTCAGTAGCAATTTTCGAAAGGGATAGCCGGGTTTTAGTAAGATCTTCTCTAATAGTTATGCCTGTGTTCTTTAATAATCTTTTAGATTGAAATACCTATTATTGAGAACATAAATGAAAGAATTGGGCCTTAAGGATCACGGAGAATATTAAATAAACGACGAAAGAAATTATGAAAAATTCTCATTTCTAGCTCTACCAACTGAGCCACAGAATCCGTGTTCAAGCAGAGAAAAAAAATCTGATGTGGGCAACACAAAACCTCCCGCTATTTAATTTTTATTAATTTAAAAACATACCTACGTATTTAGTAATGCTTCAAACTATATTATGTTCCATTGCATATAACTATTGCTTTATTTACGATTTTCTTTATTATTTAATATGTCACTATTATTAATTTAAAGTGATTAGTTTTTTGACAATGACGTTTATCTGCCAGTTACATTCATTTGAAAAATAAACTGTAACAAAGGAATTGTGTTTATCTTAGGCTTCGGGATTAAAAAAAGAAATATGATTTCTAAATTTATCTGTAAAATATATAGAAAAAGTATTAATGTATACCTGTACAAAATTCAATAATTTATAATTTTACAATGACATTAAATGCGAAAAATGGCATTTAATGGTATTTTTTGAAGAAAAACCATTATGAGCTTCAAGTAAAGTACCATTTCCGTTTATCCGATTTACACCAAAATCTAATGGCTTCTATTCCTATTAGAATAGGGTACAAGGTTTCAGAATTTTCTGAATGATAGTATTTGAGTTAGAGTGCAAACAAAATTCGTACACATACACACATACACACACACACACACACACACACATACACACATACACACATACAGACATCATCGTGAAAATGTTAAAATTGGATTCTAGGGACCTTAAAACGTGTTCATTTACTAAAATCTTGATATGTGTTTTTTAGCACGATCCCTATACCTCCCTTACTAAGGGTAGCGGGAGGTAAAACAATATTATTGAGAACAAGTGAAGTTCATTTAAACAGGCCGGATTTTCTTTCCAGTTGCTATAATTCTACCCAATCTATGACACCTATCAATTTCTTCTACAGAAATGTCCACTTTAGTTTATCCCGAAATAGATCAATCATTGTCCATATTTTTACTTTTTTCTTCCTTTAAACCCAAAATGCAAACGTTGTTATGGCGAGTATATTGTTTTAAGTTATAGAGACTTATTTCGTAACTAACGCATGAATCAATTAGATCACGGTTATTTTTTTAAGTGTGTTAATCTCATTTTTTAATTTTGCAAGTTCATGATCTTATACTTTATTAACGTCACTCGAAACTTGATCCACAATAATTTTTATAAAATCTTTGTTATCACCCAGATTTAACAAATAATCACTGAACATTTTTGTGTTCGTATTGTTTGCTTATTTTTCGAAAAGAACTATCACTCACAATTATTATAAAAACTTATAGCTACCTAATTTTAATTATCGCCCGAATACGCACATGTCTAAGCTGGACTGTACAAGATGTATGGCACCAGATCTGTATATTTACTTCTTTTTATATTTGTTAAAAAATTAGATACTTATAGTTGTTCAATAATTGTCTTCGGTATTATAGAAAAAATTCTTTTTGAAAGTTAGTTAATCATTTCCATAGATTTTGACAACATTTTGTCTTTTCCGTGGCACTAGTGAGCTTGTCATTGTATTGGTAAACTAAACAATTTGTTTTGAATACTTCGAGATTTGTAATCCTTTATTATATTTGTATAAATTGTATGCATAAAATGGATTCAGATTTTATTAAAGCCGATTTAGGTCATTTACCTCCTGTAGATTTACCTATAATCTCTGAAAAAGTAATTCTAACCTTCAAAACTGACTACTAAATGGCAGTTTTTAAATAAATTTGTATCCATAATGTTGTCTTTCTGAATAATTAATAGCGAGAATGGGCTTTCAACGTTTTACCAGTGAGAAGCTTCATTTCAAAACTAGTCTTCATGACGACATGAGTTTTATAAACCTTTATATCTAGGAGCTAAATAAACTTTCAATAATTTTTATTTTACTAATCAATTATAGAACATATTAATACAAATTTATTATATTTTGATTATGGTGGATGGGTCCATTGCAAAGCCTTTTGTATTAAATAATTAAAGTGTAATAAAATTGATTAATGCGGCTGTTACTTCTCGTTGAAACATTTTAGATACTTATTTAAAAGAATTAACAAAAATAATTATTCGGTAGGTTTCAAAAACTTTAATCTCCTCAGATAACGATAAGTATTTTGGCTTACTAGGCCATCATTACGAATGAATAACTAGAACTATGTCACCATTGATTATCCCTCTTTTATACCATCATTTTTTATGAAATCTTCGGTATCTCTGCTTGGAATCGTTATGGCACCAATGTTTACTGAGATTTTTTTCTCGGTCCCGTATATACAATTTATAGACCGAAGCCTTGTAACATAAAACATCTTGTATATCAGTCACACAAACATAAATATAAAATTAAAGATCACGTAGGCACGTAGGGTCTTGCTCGCTTTAAATTACTTTAACAAACGACAGCTGAATAACTAACTTTGTCTCTTCACATGCCGAAAGTACTGCGCGACATGGCATGACTGTGGATACGTTCCGAAACATCGTGATGTTTACTGATCAGGTAATTTTTACGCGGCAATGACGTTATTCATTATCCGAACCAGTTTATTTTGAACGACCATAGTTAATGCTCAGGGAAACTAAATCAAGATGAGAACTGCCTTTTACAAAATCTGCAATTAAACTTATTTGGTAGGTACTTTTAAAGCAAAATTAAAATGTAGAATTACTATAAAATTTAAAAGCCAATCATCATCACAAGCACCATCAAATAGTGTTTTTAAAGGTATGTTGGGTAACAAATGCATGAAGCTTTTTACAGAAGAATGGAAAGTTTCATGTATGTGTTGCTCACTATTATTTTTTTACGATCGATTCAATAGAAGAATTCAAAATTCGAAAATATTTCACCGGTATATTGACAAAATTTTATTTGTAGAAAAAAGAATTCGTGGCGGTATTTCCCAATGTTCAAATGGATATGCAAGAGAAAATAATCGGTATGGGTAATTTATATAATTTACATGAAGAGGATTTTTTAAATGTATTATGTATTATGTAAATAATTTATATGAAGCAGCAATGTGTCATTATTTATCATATAAATATTTTGAATGGGTACAAGAGAAAGATTTTTGTAGTATTAATTATTTAAATTTGCATAACTTTCGAAACAGGCCAAGCAACTGTCAAATGTAATAAATAAAGAGCGGATTGTATGCAGTAAAAAAGTTTCAAAATATGCATGCAATACGCATGAAAAGTCATCACCATATATGCAAAGGAAACTGTAAATATGCATATTCAATAAATATATTCAAAAAATTGGTATACTTGTATTTCACATAATCTTTACGTTATTTCTATTTTTGTAGGCAGTCTTTTATTCAAAACATTAGGCAAGTATAAGAAAAGTATAAATATAATGACATACGAGTAATTATAAATAATAAAGGTAAGAAAAACATTCAAAACTATCTATACAAATGGCAACTAAAAACTGTGAACAATTGCTCAAAATTTATTTTCGTAAACGACCGACGTATCGGTACACTCTCGTACATTTATGTGGGTAAATAAGATCGTACAGAAATTTACATACCTAAAATTACGCATAATATCAGGCGTATGTTCAGGTATTATTGAATATGTGTATCAACACAATATATTCTGATAATACCGAACACACGCGTGATATTCGATATGTTGACGCTTGTTGATAAATAACGAAACATGTTTACTGGTTGTTGCTGACATGACGATAATGCTTCTAGATCTGAATATTACATTTGGGACCCAGCGAAATGTAAAACCGATTATATTACGTCGTCAAGGTTATATTCGCTTATCAATACACGGTAATTAACAAAAATTCTTATATACCATTGGCTGAATTAAATATAAATTATATAATCATGTACACAAAATACATTCGTTTTAGCATTTAGTTTTTCAAACATCGAACAAAAATTCGTAAATAGTACATACACATCGGTTTACATTCAAATTCTGTTGTTACGCGTTATGCCTGTATGTATAAACAAAATTTCGGGAATAACAATTTATTTTTAAGGAAGTATCACAGTCGTTTACCAGATGGGCTCTTATTAATGATGTAAACAACGCACAAGTGTCACTTCTGTGCGAGAAATAAGTGACAAATATTTTATTATGATATGAATCGAACATTCAGTCGATGCATCCGGTTGTGACCCAAATTTCACATACAGAAAGGGGACACATTCTATATATTTTTACATGTTTTTAATTCTACGTTAAATTTTGAATACAATATAGAGGATGTCTCTTAAATAGGGGGACATGGCTTAACCACAGATTCCTGAGGCTAAAATAAGAAGATTTAACTAAACTTGCTTCTACCGGAAAGTGTACCATTTAGCCAGAAATCTGCTTCAAAGTTCTTCGAAAAAAAAATTAATTTTGCTTATAATAACAGAATGCTTTATACGATTTGGACGATATTTGGTATGACAGTTCGTATGGTTATAAGTCATCTTTTAAGATGATACTTGTTATTATTAGTGAACCACTAGTATATAAAACTTAGGTGTCCCACCATTGATTAGACCGTAACTTTTTAATGGCCGCGCCGATAACGTAAAATTATTTTTTTTTCAGAAAGATACATTCAATATTAAACTTTTCTCTTCTGTTTAATTTGTGATATCTGTTACGGTTCAAACAGAAAAAAATAAAACCTGAGTGACTGCATTGTGAATTTTTTTAAAATAAATTTAATTTAGCAGACTATCATAGGAGTGCCTCACTTTCAGAAGACACACGGTATACTACTAGTATAACTTTTATGAACAAGTATAATAAGCATGAAATGTGATATTATAAAAAAATCTTTTATTTGGAATCGTCACAATATTGCACAAAAATCGTTATTAAAAGTTCAGAAATATTATTATATATTAAAGTAATCGATTATTATTATATATATATAAGATAATTTGGGTAGGTGTACGATGTACAATAGTAACTTTGCATGTTAAATGACAAAAATAAAATATGCGGAAGAAGAACGAATGAATTCCGATGAAGAAGAGATAAAATACATAATTTTAATTATAATTTCAATGTCCGTACGTTTCCAACACAGAACATATGTTCATTTGTTTTACTGACAGCAATTGACAAAAACGTTAAAATAACCTATAAAAATTAATACTCCTTTCAATTAAAATTTAGTATGCACCTCGGCACTGAAGTTCCGTTTTATCACTCATATTTTCCTCTACCCTAAGGCCTCAACAACTAAATTCCACATTCGTGTTAAAAAGTAGAACTTCAGTACCTACCTTGAAAAATAAATAATTATTTAATAAAACTAAACCATTTTTATTGGTATTTTTACCTCCCGCTACCCTAGGTAAGGGATGAGAAGGGATCACGCAAAAATCGCATATAGAGATTTTAGTAAATAAGAACGTTTTGATGTCCCCAGAACCCGATTTTAACATTTTTACAATGATGTCTGTGGGTATGTATATATTTGTGTTTGTGTGTGTGTGTGTGTGTGTGTGTGTGTATGTGTGTGTGTGTGTGTGTGTGTGTGTGTGGATCCTGTGGACACGATTACTCAAATACTATCAATCAGAAAATTTCGAAATTTTGTGTACCCATTCTCATAGGCGTAATTCGGGGGTGGCAAGGGGTGGCAGTTGTCACCCCAGAATTGTCGCGCCTTGTATTTTGCCACCCCAGAATTTTTAAGTAAAAGTCTCAATAATTTACGAATACCTAATTGAAAAATACAAGTCTACAACTAACTTTATCGATTCTCCATTAATCACGCTTATGTTAGCACAGAAAGATATGATTTGAAAACTTGTAAATTATAAACTTAGATACAAATAGTCTGAAAATGCTTTAGAAACTAACAAATTTAAAGCCAATTTTTAAAAATTTTCCGGGGGAGGATCTCCGGACCCCCCTTTCACCTGGGGCCTGGGGGGTATTCCATATCTTCCAGACCCCCCGGTAGGTCTTGCCACCCCAGTTAGAAAGCTGAAATGACGCCCATGCCCATTCTATACTAATGTGGGAAGAGCTCATTAGTTTTTAATGTACATCGGATAACCGGAAGTATCACTTATACAAGCTTTTAACAGTTTTTCTTGAAAAAAATTCATTGAAAATAATTTTTCAGCAACTTTAACTAATAAAAATTGAATATAAGGGTACAACCTTCAATTCCACGATAATACAATTTAGTAAATAACTTTAAATATAAATGTATAATATAATTTATTTTCATATATCATCTTGCTTATGCGTCAAACAAAAACAATATTTTAATAACAATTTTGACATATTTAAACAAATGTCACTGTCAGGAAGCAATTACATTAAAATTAATAATGAAACAGTGTCAAGGAGAATGTATTAATAATATATGTATTTGAATCTAATAAAATTAAGGTTTGTAAAAATAATATATTTTCAATCATACATAAATATTAGAAGTACTATTAATTTGCTTCATTGTGTTCCAGGGTATGGCTCTGAAAAGAGTTTGTGTAAAGATGCGAGTGCGAGTACTGTTTTGATTTTTGTTAAGTTTTTCTATTAGTTTTGTCAATATTTGTGAAATTTATTTTGTGTATGATATATTTGTTAAATGTAAAATAAAGATCGTTATGTGTGAATATAAAAATATTTGAACATAATGATTGCTTACTGCGTGCTTAAATACCCAGCGGGAGGTTATGGGCTGGCCACATCAGATTTTTGTAATACAATAGTTGCCGGAAAATATTGAATACTTCCAATGTGTTGAAATTTTAAATTATATATCATAATAAACTCAATATTTTCCACGTCATTTTGACTTGATATCATGTCAATTATTAATTTTTAAGAGTGACATTTTTCATATTACATTTCTCGATTTTAATTTTCGTTTTTCAATAGTATGTTAACCGAACCTGCCGTTTTCATCATTAGGTAAAACGGTGACAAGGTTGACAGGTTCAATCGATTACAGAAAATATTTTTGTCTGAAAGGGCTATTTATAACAAACATAATATTTATTTAAATAGCAATACTCCAATATTTTTGCTAATATATTGAAACAAATATAAATAAGGTACATATATAGAGTAACCATAATTTTTTTAGAAAAAAAAGGACAAAGATACTAGAGGCAGAATTGAAAATAAAAATGAGAAATTTATTTCATTTTAGTTCAATTTTGATGTAAAAAGTAATTAATAATAAGCACATATAAATCAAGTAAAACATAATGTTTCATAAAATAAAACAAAATAATACAAAAATTGATTGTTTCAAAAAAAAAATCCAATTACGTTGCGCATCATGTTTGTACCAGTGTTTTGATACCAGTACTTTTGGGAATTTAAAATCGCTTTTAAAAATTGAGGAGTGCTCTGGAATAAATAGAACATTTCAGTATTTCAGCATTTGATGCGCTTGTCCCTGGTAAACAAAATATGAACTCTAGATTGAAATAAAACTTTCGTCGAGACACTGACATTTTAAACAATTTTTTTTGTTGTTGCTTTAAACTTTGAAACAAGCCAGAAATGAATAAAATACTTAAATAATTAATGTTAGAACTAATATTTGGTGATAAGGGGGAAGAACGAAAATGCTTTACTCGATCGACGCGGAATCTGACCAGTGTAAGACGCAACATATATATTTACAAATACATAGCTAAGTACGTTAAGTTTGACTCGATCAAACTATTGTTCTAAAAAAAAAAGTGCGTTTACATGCAGAGCTGGGCAGTAACTAGTTACTTTAGTAACTTAGTTACTAACTAGTTACTTTTACGTAACTTGTAACGTAACTTAGTTACTTTTTAAAATATGGTAACTGTAACTATAACTTAACTTGCTGCGGAAATATAAAAGTTAGGATACGGTTAGACGTATAAATTTGGCTCCGCATTTGTGAATTGATTTTGCTAGATTTTTCTAAGTTTTCGTTTCTGTGTTTCCTACTGTTGCGTTCGGCATTTTGTGATCTTTGTTGTTATATATTTTGTATCTTCAGCTTTTGTCTCTGGGGTGAGTTTCTTTTATTTTTATCATTTCTTTTGTGTCATTTTTTTGCTATATTCAAACGTGGTTCAATTGTTGTTTACGCTTGTTCAATTAAGTAGCGTGCTCAGTCATATGCTACTTTAAGTCACATATACTGGGTGTTTGACAAAAGTATATACAGGGTGTTTATTTTTTCTTTCATTTTTTCTATTATCTTTTTAATTTTTTTTTTCTTTACCTTTTGCAATGGATAATATTACATGCAACTGCTGCAAGAAAACTATTGAGGAACACAGATCAATATCATGTTGTATATGTAAGAAGAGCTGTAGTATTTCATGTGTTCCTGATATTACAATAGCTGATGCTCGTAAAATTAAGTCGGGTATTGGAGGAATTAAATGGAATTGTATTAACTGTGCTCAATTTGGTGATGATATCAGTAGCCTTAAGGCTTTAATACTTTCACTACAGAAAGATATATCAGAACTTAAAAATTCAAGAACTAATACTACTGATTTATCTTCACTTATTGCAACTGAAGAAATTATTAGTGAAATTTCAGAAAGAGAAAAGCGCTCGCATAACTTTTTAATTTTTGGCGCTAATGAAGTTGTATCGACTAAACAAGAGCAAACTACCATTGATGACACTCTGGCAAAGGACATCATGTCTGAATTAGGGGTAGATGGGTCAATTAATAATTCTTACAGGCTTGGACGTTATGACCCAACATCCTCTCGCTATCGGCCTTTAAAAATTGAATTGTCGTCCTCTAATGACATCAACAAAATGTTTCGTAATATTAAAAAATTTAAAAATTGTGGAAAATGGCCTAATTTATCAATCTCAAGAGATCGTACGCGTAAGCAGATCGCTTTCTACAAATATGTAAAAGCCGACTTAAATGAAAGATTGGAAAAAGGCGAAACTAATTTAATTATTAAGTACGTAAATAATGTTCCTCGAGTAGTTTCCACTAAATCGGAAAACTAAAATTGCCCAACAGCTCTGTGTCTTTGTCTTTTGAATGTTTGTATCAAAATACCAGGGGGTTAAATTCTAAGTCTCATTTGTTTTATACTAACTGTTTGTCTTCGTCTTTCAACATAATTGTTATCACCGAAACTTGGTTAAATGATTCAATGCAAAATTCTGAATTATTTCCTTTACATTATAATGTCGTTCGATCAGATAGAAATTTCTCTTTGCCAAACCGTTCAAAAGGCGGTGGAGTTTTAATTGCATTTTTGAATGATATTAATTATAATATTCTTGATACGTCGAGTATTAAAAATTTGACTCCTATTATAGACATAGTTGCATGTAAATGCTATTTTAATAATTTGTCCTTTATCATCTGTGCCATCTACATTCCACCAGATATTGATAGAGATAATTTCAATATATTTCTTGAGGCACTGGAATTGATGTTTATTGATGAACGAGTACTTATTCTAGGAGATTTTAACCTACCTCATTTATATAATGATTTAATCAATTGCTCTAAATCTTCCATGTTTAAAAACTTTATTAATGCTGTAAATCTCACGCAAGTCAATAATGTACTCAATATTAATTCAAACAAACTAGACCTTGTATTAACAAACTTTATAGAATCCATCTTGGTTGAGTGATCTGATTTTTCACTTGTCCCTGAAGATAGATACCACCCAACATTATCTGTCCAATTTAATATTATGGCTCACACTTCCAATAATAAATTTCCTTTGGCGGTAAATACTCGCTATAATTTTCGTAAAGCTAATTTTAACCAGCTTTGCGAAAATATGTGTAATATAAACTGGTCTTGCTTAAACGGCATTCAAGATGTGAACGTCGCACTAGATGTGTTTTATAATACCTTATACACTACTTTTAAAACATCAGTTCCACAGACGTCTTATACTGAATCCCGTTTTCCACCCTGGTTCACCAAAGAAATTAAATTTAATATCAAGACTAAAACATATTTTAGGAAAAAATACATTAAATTCAAGCAACAGCAGTATCTTGAAGAATTTAAAAGACTACGTAAACTAATTAAATGCCAAATTAACGAGGCTTATAAAGCTTATATTATCTCAGTAGAAAATAATATTAAATCTAATCCATCTGATTTCTGGAAGTATGCTCATCAAAAACAAGGAACCACCAGAATTCCGGGTAAACTTTACAACGATTTTGAAGAATTTAATAACCCTCAAAAAATAGTTAACGCTTTTGCTTCTTCTTTTGTTCAATTTTTTTCAGATAGTTCTACCTATAAAAATAACAATGAAGAAAATTCATACTACCCTTCATTTACATTGAATTTAGTTTCAGAGGATGAAGTAACATCGATTATGTCAACATTTAAAAACAAGTTTACTGCTGGAGAAGATATGATCCCTAGTTTCTTAATCAAGGATGCCCGTTTTGTCCTGTCAAAACCACTTGCTCTCATCATAAATTTGTCAATTAGTTCAAGTACTTTTCCTGAAAGATGGAAGAAAACAAAAATTACACCTGTTTTTAAAAAGGGTGACAAATTTCACATCGGCAACTATAGACCAATATCAATCTTAAACAATTTTGCTAAAGTTCTTGAAATATTTATATATAAAACAATTTATAGACACACTAGCTTGTACATTTCAACTAACCAGCATGGTTTTATGAGAGCCCGTTCAACCATTACTAACTTGGCTTGCTTCTCTCAGTATGTTGCTGAATCTCTGGATAATCGTGGACAAGTAGATGTTATCTATACCGATTTTTCTCGGGCCTTCGATTCAATCGACCATGGTATTTTGCTATCCAAAATAAGTACTTATGGTGCATCTCCAGCTTTAGTACAATTACTATATTCTTATTTGAATAACAGAATTTGCTATGTGTACTATAATGGTTATACTTCAACAAACTTTACAGCTACGTCTGGGGTCCCCCAGGGTTCCAATTTAGGTCCGCTATTATTTGTTTTATATATCAACGAACTTCTATCTTTATTTAATTGTCATTCACTTGCATATGCTGATGATTTAAAATTATTTACTGAAGTGAACTCTCTTAATGATGCAACATTATTACAAGACGATATTAACACGATGATTATTTGGTGCCAAAATAATAAACTTAGTTTAAATATAGAGAAATGTTGCACAATTTCTTATAATCGCAAAATGAACACAATCCATTATCCTTATCAAATGTGTGATTCAGTACTTGCTAATGTAACATCTGTTAAAGACTTAGGCGTCACTTTTCGATCAACTTTCATTTTTACTGATCATTTAAACAATGTTGTATGTGGAGCAAATAGAATGTTGAGTTTTATTATTAGAATCAGTCATTTTTTCCAAGATGCAATGCAATTAAATCCCTATACTTTGCTTATGTTCTCAGTAAATTAGAATACGCAATTTTAATTTGGTACCCTTACTATGCGTATCAGCAACTGGCACTTGATCGTATTCATCGTAGATTTTTGAAATTTTTATCATTCAAATTAGATAGGATCTATCCGGTTCGAGGTACGGATCAATTGTCCCTCCTTCAACGCCATGATATGACATCGCTGACTGCCCGAAGAGAGTTGAGCTGCGCAAAGTTCCTTTGGCTCCTGCTACGTGGAGAAGTGGATGCACCTTTCCTTTTGTCGCGTGTCCTACTCCATGTTCCGCGTCAGGCGTCCAGGTTTCCAAGGACTTTTCAACTTGCTCCCGCCCGGTCCGATGTGCTACAACGTTCTCCCGTAACTATTATCTGTCGTAATGCGGATAAATTATATAAAGACATTTTTATGTAAATTTTTGTTTTTGTATTTTGTAATTTGCAATTTGTTTTTTTTATGTATCCTAATATATTTGTTATTTATGTTTCATTTACATTGTCCTGTAAATGGTTCTGCTGTTGGGCAATAAATCATATTATTATTATTATTATTAAAAGTAGTTGGTAACTTTACGGTTTTTAGTTACTAGTTACTTGAGTATCTTAAGTTACTTAAAGTTACTCACAAATTAGAATGTAACTTAAGTTAGTCAAATGCCCTCTGTAATGTGTAACTTTTATTTTAATACATAATTAAATTCAATATTATTGTTGATTGATTTCAAGCCATAATAGATAATAAAATAAGTAATTATATTCATTAATAATAGAGTTTTTGTACGGTAAACAGAAAAACTAAAAATAACACATTTTTACTTTTAATTCTAGAATTAAAAACTCACTAAATGTTAAATTTGACTTATAAAATATATTATTTTCAAATGTTTTCCTCGTTTACAAATGATACGTTTTAATAAATTATAATTAAACTGCCACTAAATCATCAAAATTATTCCAATTTTGAAGTTATACAAAAAATAGTGTATTTTGTTCGTTGCTCCAAGGGTTGCAAGACTTGAATTCGTCTCATTTTTGCAAATTCCCTTCTCACAAGATAAAATGTTACGTTTAATTTTTATATTATATTATAATGTAGATCCGCAGGGACTTTTTATCAGATTTTTTATCACAGCAACCGGGCCCTAGGCCGTGGCCTCGTGGGCCTAGGCGGTAATAAGGCCCTGTAGGTCCGTTAACATTAACAATAATAATCTGATTGGGTGTTGCCAAGCAATAACGTGAAAATTTAGGTTAACGTAGTTAGTGCAAAAACTCCCTGATATGTATACTACACAATAACTAAGTCAACAGTCAAAGTCTATACTTCACGCCATTAAAAGTAGTTAGAAAGTAACTCAAGGTAACTAAGTTACTTTTAATGAGTAACTAGTAAATAACTTAGTTCTTTCACCAAAGTAACTGGAACTTAAGTAACTTAGTTACTTTTTTTTGAGGTAACTGTAACTGTAACTAGTTACATTTTAAAAGTAACTTGCCCAGCTCTGTTTACATGTAGCTAATGAACCTTTTAAGTACAGTAGGACATCATTTAAAAAGAAAGTACTGTCCTATTAAAATAAGTACATATGGTCAGCCTATACATATATCTGTTGCAGTTGCAAAGTGAAATATGTATAAACATTTATTAACTACTAAAAACGCCGACAAATGAAAAAATGTGGCCAGCACTTGGTATTTAACCACGCAGCAATCATTATGTTGAAATATTTTTACATTCAGTCATAACAATCTTTATTTTACATTTAATAAATATATCATACTCAAAATAAATTTAACAAATATTGGCAAAACTAATAGAAAAACAACAAAAATTCAAAATAGTACTCGTATCTTTACACAAATTCTTACCCTGGAAGACAATGAAGCAATTAAATTAATCTAATATTTATATATGCTGGAAAATATATTATTTTTACAAACCTTAATTTTATTAGAATCAAACATATTACTACTACATTCTCCTTCACACGGTTTCATTATTAATTTTAATGTAATTGCTTCATGACAGTGACACTTGTTTAAATATATCAAAATTGTTGTTAAAGTATTATGTTTTTGTTTGATGCCTAGACAAGACGATGTAGAAAAATAAATTATTTTATAAATTTATTTAGTTAGGTATTTAAAGTTATTTACTAAATGCTATTATCGTAGAATTGAAGACTGTACCATTATATTCAATTTTTATTAGTTGCTGAAATAATATAATCAATGCATTTTGTTTCAAGAAAAACTGGTAAAAGCATGTGTAAGTGATACTTTCGGTTATTCGATATACACTAAAAACTAATCAGCTCTTCTCACATTAGTAATGGGTATACAAAATTTCACAATTTTCTGATTGATAGTATTTGAGTAATCGTATCCACAGGATCCACACACACACACTCTCTTTCTCTCTCACACACACACACACACACATACACACACACACACATATATATATATATATATATATATATATATATATACATATATATACAGGGTGTAACAACATGATATGTCACAAAAACGTGGACGTGTTTTAGTAACAAAAACAAGAAAAAAAGTACTTTAAACTTTTGCCCTACCTTGATTCGTTTTCAAGTTACAGGGTGTTAAAATTTTTCGATAAAAGCGGATTGTGTTCTCGCGCGCTACAATGCATTTGAATCCGGTAGGCCATGAAAACAAAATCCTAGTTATTAGACAAGTGTCAGTTTGCTTAAGCTTAATACTTATTGTGTTAACTTAAAAAGTTATTTTCCAATAATGGCACCTGTTACATTTACTAATGAAGAGTATGCAGATATACATTTAATGTATGGTTCGGAGATCACTATTACGCAGAGCCGAAGCCTGCATTCAAGTGCAAGGACGCCACTTTGAACAATTGTTGTAAATATTAGATGTCAATAAAATAATAATAAAATAATAGATGTTATAAAATAAAGCCTTTTTTATTCAAAAATTTTAACACCCTGTAACTTGAAAACGAATCAAGGTAGGGCAAAAGTTTAAAGGACTTTTTTTCTTGTTTTTGTTACTAAAACACGTCCACGTATTTGTGACATATCATGTTGTTACACCCTATATATATACCAACAGATATTGTAAAATTGTTTAAATCGGGTTCTGAGGACATCAAAACGTGCTTATTCACTAAAATCTCTATATGCGATTTTTAGCATGATCCCTATACCTCTCTTAACTAGGGTACCGGGAGGTAAAAAGGTTAAATCGAATCAATAGTCAATAGCTCCACCGCGGAAGGCTCCTTGGCGGAATGTGTGTTGATAGATAGTAGATAATACCCACATTATGGTTTTTGTGCTGTTAAGCGGAAGAACGGTTCGTATTCAGAACCATAAAATGATAAACAAATGTGAATTTTATCTATATTCACCTGCAACCGACTGTAAAATATCTATGTATTACTTTTCTACTATTTCAAATTCAATTTAATTTAATTTTTACTACCTACAGTGACATTTTACAAACTGTTGCACTTGTCAAAAAGTTTTGATGTCAATGGGCAAAAAATGTAATTAATTGATATTAAATAACAATGAAAATAACTAACCGCACAAGATAAATTATTACAATTATTAATTGTAACAGATTTTAAACATATACATTTATTTTAAATATGTATAAGTAATTTTTTAGTCATCCTTACACAGCACGACTGGCAATGATTACAAGTGACATTAGTTACTGGTTTTACGTACCTACAGTAAAGTATAGTTCTCATGTTTCATGTTTATTCTGTTGTACACAAAAAAGGCTTAGTTGGATTACAGATTATCCGTATCACATGACTGAGCAAAACACAACAAAAACTCCGAAATAGTTAATTAAATTCAATCATACACAAATATAAAGGGTTTTTAAAATTTTATGCTATATTGAAAGTGGTACCATTCAAAATATTCATTATCACTATGCCTCTAAAATTAATAACGAAAGAGTTATTTCAAGTTGAAATTTAAATGTTATATTTATTTTAATATAAACATGACATTGTTTCTATGAAAACAAGAAAAACTAGCATTAAACAAAGAATAATTGACATAAAATATAATAATGATGAATTAGTTGATATGCTTTTTGTTTAAGCAAAATGTAGTAAAAATTCTGAAGCTAGTGCTCAAAATTATTTAAAACTACAGTGCGATCAGAAAAAAATCGAAGTAGGTTGTAAACAGAGAAACGTATGTCTGATCATTACCATCCGCCGTTTTCTAATTTATTTCCATTACTAAAATAAGATTCAAAAAGAAATTCTTTAATTTTTTTAAATAAGATTTTTGACAATATCTCGTGTTAAATTGACATTTAGTTAAATACTTTTAAATTGACACACGTTTCTTTGTTCATAACCTACTCCCAGTTAGGATTTTTTAACACACTGTATACCCTATATTTTTATTAACAAATATTGGTAGTTCTTTGAGAAATGTTAGTTAATAATTAATTTCGTTATTTATTTTTGTTATTTCTATAACAACAATGCCATATTTGTATTAAAACAAGAAATAAAATATTTACATTTAACTTGAAATAACTCGTTTGTTAGTAATTTTAGAGGCATAGTGATACTGTACTTTTATTTTCAGATAAAATATCTGGTAACTGGTACCTTTTTCAATATGGCATTTCATTTAAAAAAATGTTGTTTTGTTGAATAAGTCGAGTATTTGTTGTTCAATTACTTTGCATTTTTCGCCGTTAAATTTGTCGTATAATATCGCCTAAGTTTGTCCATTTAACCATATTTCTATCTCATCAAATAAAAAAGTAACCTGTACACCAAATGTAATTACTCGACATGCAAATACAAACGCAAGTATCCTGTATATATAAAATTTAGGTATACGATAACATGATCCCGATGAAATAACGTATTTTTATTTGATTCGTTTCTATGAGTGATATGAGTTGAAAATAATGGTATTGAAATTGTTCCATTTAACGGGCAATTGTAACATAAACTAGAAACTTACAAATGGAAATTGAGCTATTAATGTGTAAACAGAGCTACATTTTTGTATTTCTATCAAAGTGTCATTACAAAAATATAAAATCGATCTGTATGTATCCTCACGTTTTATTATATTGCACTGCAATGATTACAGTATTATTTTATTTGTATTTCCAGTAGTCCACGATTTCACTGTTTATAAGTTTCTCATCCACTTGAAATGTAAACTGTGTTAAATATTTTACATTATCGGTGTTTGTAAGATCTAATATTCGCTTAGAACTAGGGTTGTGCCGTTGACAATTGCCGGCCAATTGACCGTCAATTGACACAACAATATTTGACGGTTCAGTCAAATAATCTGAATGATAGATACCACCACGACATCTGTTGTTAAATAAAAGTAGCTATATACTAGTTGCAGTTATAACATTAATATACCTAGTTTGCAGATAATTATATGCTGTGCTGTTATTTTACTATTATTTAATAAAATAAATACATATTTCATTGCACTTTTTACTTTACTTTCCCCTTTTTTTGAATTTTTAGTGGGTTTGTTCATTAGTTGTTGATCGTTTTTCATGATCAGTAATATTGAATGTAGTATACATTTGGTACTATTTAAATAAATGACAATTTTATTTTTTAATCGTAATTTTTAATAAAAGCGACCTGACTGCTAAATAACCGTAAATTAGTCCGTCAATTGACCGAAAAATATTTGACCGGTCAAATGCGCAACCTTACTTAGAACCCATATTTGCAGACCACATACTCTCACACAATCATAATGTCGAAGGGTCGCGCAGTATCTGTCAGATGTAAAAACTACAAGGGGTTCCGAATCAGCTATTTATAGTTCTAAGTGCCGCGGTATCATAACGTTCACTGCATATCACAGACGTAATCACAAAACATATGCGTCGTACATCTGTGAGATCGCGCAGTGTTATTTTTATTATTACGTATAGGGCTGGAACAAATTCGAGTTCCTTATATGAAAAACTTTCTTATTATGCACGCTAGAGAAAATTGATGTAGGTCTTTATAAGCCAACTTTTTAATAAAACTTTAATCGGCACCACAGGAATTTTTCATCGTCTTTTGTTTCTGAGCTACAGGCTAAAACTTGATTTTCGCTTATTTAGAAAATGCTTTATATCTCGCTTATTACAAAAGATGTTTAGATAATTTTTATACGCTTTTTTTAATTCGATTTTTTCAAAACTTCTCCACAGATAACACAAACGTAATATTTTTTAAATGGGAACATATGTTGGAAATATTCTTATCTTTTTCATTATTGCATAAGATTTACATTGATGTATAACAAGTCTACATTCTTTTGTTTTAAACATGAATAATACTTGAATTATTAATTTTTTGGGGTGATGAAAATTAAATTTATTAAGAAACAAATAAAAAATTCAATTACAGATCTTCAATTCTGAAATTTATTTTTAGCCAATTATTTTTAGATCAGTTAATTAATTTTTTATCGGCGCTATAGTAGGCTTTGACACAATTTGAACAATGAGGTTAAATATGCTTTCTGAAGTATATAAATTAGAAAAATGAGTAAAAATAAAGAAAATAACATTAAAAATAATTATTTGTAAATGACTTTTCCATTTGTTTCTTATTATACCTTATTTTTTTCATCCCCAAAAAATTAATAATTAATGAATTATTCATGTTTAAAACAAAAGAATGTAGACTTGTTATACATCACTGAAAATCTTATGAAATGAGGAAAAAGACGAGAATATTTTCAACATAAGATGTTCCCATTCATAAAATATTATATTTGTGTTATACCTCGAGAATTATTAAGTTTTGAAAAAATCTAATTACGCCATGTTATTCTACGCAAAAAAAAAACCGTATAAAAATTATCTAAACATTTTTTTCTTTATCTTTTATAATAAGGGAGATTTAAAGTATTTTCAAGTTAGTTCAATTTTTTTCCCTCTAAATTCGCATGCTTATTTAAAAGTCCCTATTTCAACCAACACTAAATTTAAGTGCGGGTTGCACTACAACCGAGAAAAGGTAAATTATGCACAAAAAAATTAACATTTGTACTGTGTACTTACGACGAGCTGTTCGTATTGGTTTGTAAATCTGATGCATTTAGGAATTTGCATGGTAATAGTGTATATAATTAATTACAGTAAATAAAATATACATACGCTCTTGAAATAAATACAGTACACATTAAAGTGTAATGAAATATGAAACACATTGTGTAGGGTACAGTTGGGGACGATGGCGTAGGTCGCAGGTGATTTATTTCTAAACCATAAGTACAAATGGCATGTAAAGAATGTGTACGGTATTGATTTTTGTGTTAATAGTGTTTAGTGTATTGCTCCCTACGTTTCCCATTTACTTTAAAAATAGTTACTTGAATTTAATTATTTTCCTATGCCTTAATATTATTCCTGCATTTATTGAATGTTTTAACTAAAATTATAATAATTGATTTTTAAAGATTTTATTACAATATTAAGGTAGTAGTCTAAGAGCCAGTGGCCGGTAGACTTACAGTATTTTGTAAAACCCTATCAGCCATATTCATAGTAAAATAGAAAAGCCAGGTCTAAACACGAGTTTAATAGTTCAGGTTTAGTCTAAGACCAAAATGACCTATTCATAGTAAAATTTGTGCCAAGTTTAAATCTGGGTTAAAAAGATCTAGATTAAACTCATCGATCTACTAGGATTTGGTCTTTTTCGATATCCGCCATGCGCAGTAGCACAGTTTGTGACAGTTGTCAGATGATAATTATTTGTTTTTAAACCAATCTACAAAATTAAACTTGTATGCAGTTGGCATTTAAATTTAAATAATTGTTATAATTTGAAGGTCCATAAGAGAAATACAGAAAAATGCGTAATATTTCTTTTTAGTGTGATATATTCAGACTTACAATGAGTAAGCGAGAATCTAATTGGACATAAAATGAAAATAATCTGCTTTTGGAGCAAGTGAAAATCCATGCAAAGGTTATGAAAAATAAAACTGTAAATAGTGCAGCCAATTCCAAAAAAGAAGAAGCTTGGAAAAGTATATTTCATATATATATATTTGCGGCTTACGGTTTTGCAAGGAACAAAAAGGAAATAAAGGAACAATGAAAAATAATGACGATGACAGCAAAGTAACTACAAAAGCAATAACATCAACCCCAAAGAATTAAATTTTATTAGTTATAATCTTTCATTACAGCATGTATTTTATTTATGAATCATGTTTGCCTGCTATTTTAATAAACTTTGTTAATTAAAATGTTTCTATATAGTTCCGTCTAAATATATTTCTTGTGTCATTATCCTGTCTTTCGTCGTTTTGTTCTTCATTATCCGGTTCATAGGAATCTCCGCTACTTACATCATCTATAAAGAAATAACATAATATTAATAAAGTTATTTTACTTCCCAATAATAAATATACCGTCTCTATCATCCAATGTTTCACAGCTATATTGTGAAGAACTGCCAATGCAATAATGCTAACTTTAGCTGTTTCTAAAGACATCTGCATTCTAATTTAAAAACATCTAAATCTTTTTCCATTGGCCGAATTATCGTTCTACAACGTTTCTGGTTCTGATGTGTGCTTCGTTGTATCGTTGTTCCGCATCTGTAGTAAAGCAAAGATCTGGAATAAGCATAAAACTCCGATGATGTATATGCATTGTCTCCTATGAGGATTCCATTGATTTCACTAGATTAACATAATTTAATATTATTAATATTAGAATTTCATTTACATAAATGTCTGCCTGTTGTATAATGTACCTAAAATCGTGGCTTCAAGTTGCAATGATTCCATATTCTTGAATCTTATGCACTGCCCCTCCATCGTGCAACAATATCCCAGATCTTGGCATTTGAGTCACAAACAACCTACAACCAAGTAATAATTGTTACACAGGGTATTAATTAAAAAGCGGGCCATGGGCGTCTAACATGGGAAACTTATTATTTTCTTTTTACGTAATGTAATATATTTTCGTGATAAAATTAGACAATTACCCATGTATATATTTTTCTAAATTTAGTTTCGTCATATTTTTCGATGGGATTAATGTGTTGAAGATATATCTTTTGCTTCCTTCTGCTTTCAATTACATCCTGAATTCTAATCACATAATCTGAAAAATAAATTAAAAATCATTAATATAAATATATTAGTTATATAGGTAGATATATATTAATCAATAAAATAAATATCTACTTACATTTACTTCTATAATAATATTTTCAAATATAACCTCACTGGCTTTCTTCTTGTTGACAATTGAACATCTGCATTTAAACCAGCGTAAAACTAGGGGTCTGCCAGGTCTAAATATCAGACCGGATTTAAACCAGCACTACCGTTAGTCCAGTTCTATGAATAAGAGAAAAGCCGAATCTAAACTACTATGCCTATAGACCAGGTTTAAACCGGCATATTTGTACTATGAATACGGCTGTATATTTTTTTCGTTTACTCTCTTATACCTGCCGTACATGAAATGGGGACTCGTTAGTTCAGCCGGCGGTTCCTATAGAGTCACTCGGGTATAAAAGGTGTAAAAAATTGACTGAGTTCAACGTAATACTGACAAGGCTGCCACTTGGATATTTTAAAATACTTAATTATTGATATTGAAAAAAACAATGGCAGACAGCTGTGGCGGTTTCAAGGTCATGGCAGACACTTTTAAAAGTCCCAAAAAAAATAACAATTTACGGTACTTTGACAAAGCTAAAATTTTTATATGATATTAATAATAATATTGTAAGCCTATATTTAGCACGGCAGACATTTTCCACGGTTCTAACATCCCGGCAGACAACCAAACGTTACCTCTGGCGCGAGCACTAATCGCTATTTTTATATATAAAAATATTTTAAAAATTAAGTTTGTGTTAGAAAATAAAATAACATGATATACCAAGGAAAAATCATAGCACAATGGAATTGTAATGTGATTTATCCTTGATAGTTATATACAGTGGCGGCTCGTGCTATAGGGCACAAGGGCGCAGCCCTACCAAATAAAAAGACAAGAAAAAAATAAATAAGCGAGTACATATACATTTTAAAAGTACATTAATTATTATTTATTTACTTTCATTATTATGCAATTCTTACTACACCGCCGATAGCTAGATAGCCTATATACTGACGTGTGCACGTACCGATATGCTGCTAGAAGCTAGGGCACAAATGTTTCTTCCCCGGTCTCCCACTACTTTTACTCGAATTTTGACCAATAGCAGCGAAGCGCGCGAAGCTGCATATGACTGCATTAAGACTGTTCCGGGCACAGCCCAATTTAAACGAAGATTTCCGAGTATGTCCGACATTTTCCGAGGTAATCTGTTATTGTTGAATTGTAATCGTCTAGTACCCACTTAATTACGAAGATCGTTTCTGTATCTTAAAGATTAAATAATTTAATATTCTCTATTTACTTTTTTCAATTTTTGTGCCCTACCGTACAAAGGTATCACCAGCCGCCACTGGTTATATATCATAGATATGTGTGTTTCCTGGGAATTTATTTATTAATTTTACGATCAAATTGATTTGGCAATACAGGCAAGGTTCACAAGCTGTATATTGGCAACCTTGTGGGGCCCTACAAGCACCTGTCAAAGTCACGTGTCTGCCCGCGCTTCATTTTAAATATTTTACAACGTTCACTACGTAAGATGCTTCTCTGTCAGAGTTCAGAAATACACTAAAAATATTAGACAAAACCGTTACTAAGCTAGATGTTTCATTGTTTGGTATAACATGACACTCAGTTATAATCCCTAATACTAACTAAAGAAAGTAAAATAGTCCTTGGATTAGAATGAGTGCGATAGTATTATACATATGTATGCTCGCGCCAGAGGTAACGTCTGGTTGTCTGCCGGGATGTTAGAACCGTGGAAAATGTCTGCCGTGCTAAATATAGGCTTACAATATTATTATTAACATCATATATAAATTTTAGCTTCGTCATAGTACCGTAAATTATTATTATTATTATTTTTTTTTTTTGGGACTTTTAAAAGTGTCTGCCATGACCTTGGAACCGCCACAGCTGTCTGCCATTGTTTTTTTCAATATCAATAATTATGTATTTTAAAATATCCAAGTGGCAGCCTTGTCAGTATTACGTTAAACTCGGTCAAATTTTTACACCTTTTATATCCGAGTGACTCTATAGGAACCGCCGGCTGAACTAACGAGTCCACATCTCATGTACGGCAGGTATAAGAGAGTAAACGAAAAAAATATAGGGTTTTACAAAATACCGTAAGTCTGCCGGCCACTGGCTCTTAGACTATAGCATAATACGTCAAGTAGTATACTAACCTACAAATCCTTTATTTTGTTGAAGATTCATGGGGATCAACATGTGCGCCATCTCTCCCAAAACGATCGAGAGAGTTGGCATTACGGAGAGATGGCATACTCTTTGTTCTCTTTGTTAAATGAAAAAGAAATTTAATTTAGAAGAGTAATATGGCCTGACAATGGCTTATTACAGCCACAGGTGTAAAAAAATCAAATGTGGGTAGTATCTATAAAATTACTTGTATTACATTACGAAGACGACAACTCCAGGGAAATGGTGCTAAAGGAAGTCTAGGCCCAATATTCTTATTTGGAAAGCAAAACGAATGAAAATTAGTTAAACATAAATGCTCCAAGTCCTCAATGCACGTAATGTGAGATGAGTTATTATTTTTTTTTTCGACAAAAAGTATCATGTATTTTAGTTATATTAACATTGAATAATTTAAGTTTTGTTAACATATGTTAACATATTAATATATATTTATGGAAATTTTACTGTATGATTTTTTAACAGGTTTGTATGTATATAAATGCAATTTTTAGAGAGCGTACAAAAAACGTGCGCCATCTCTACTGACTTTTCCCTAACATGTTAGTTGGTTTTCATTGTCAGATTATATATCTGCTGAAATATTAAAGATACAGTTAAATGTAAAAGTTGTCTAATAGAATCTAATCTATAATTTAGAATAAACAATTTTTTCCATGGCCTACTAATTTTCGGGAAAATTATCTTATATTGATTTTTTTAAATGGAACATCCTATATATTTTCACGGAACAAGGTTCTAAAATATGTGTACCAAATTAAATAATAAAATGATGATACTCATTGTAGGTCATGGAAAAAAAAATATGCTACTCTTACGTTTAACTTCTCCTTGTATCTTTAATATTTCAGCAGATGTAAGCTGGACAATGAAAACAACCCAGTATATGTGAATAGTCTTCCTTAGTGTTAATTTGTATTAGTTATTTTAAATAAAATAGGTATCATTTCTCATTCAAAATAGTGAAATTATAAGTATGTATAATTGTTTTCACTGTCTGTAAAGAAAATAGTAAACTTGTCCAACACTACAATAAGTATTACTAGGGTTGTATTCGATTTCAAGTCGATCATCGAGCCGGGCCGAAGATTACTATTGATCGGGCCGAATCAGGCCAATCCTTTGCAAAAGTTGAGGCGAGTCGGACTTTCGATTTTGGCCCAGCCTGAAAATCGATCTTTTCGGGCCGGACCGAAAAATCATAACGTTAAATCAAATGCACAGTCTACTTAATATTTTTATGAAAATGGATGGAGCTAAGAAGAGTCAAAATGACTTAATAGCAATATACCTCACATCGTAATAAATATGATATATTATTTTACTTCAAGAATTCATTAAAGCATAATAAAGTTATTGTGATATTATGATTATTATTATTATTATTATTATTATTATTATTATTATTATTACTACTACTCGTATACTTAAACAAAAGAGATATTTGTTCCTACCATAATGATTTCTTGTCTTAGTTTTGAGCTGAAACATAAATTTAGATAAAAAAAAAACCTTACGTAAATGATCGTATATTTTTTTGTACAAGATTTGTGAAAAACTTGTGTAAAATGTCGAACGCCCTCGATAAACAAAGTGTTAAGTACTCGTATAGGTCTGTATTTTTTATAACAAACTTACACTAGAAGCGTTTCTTTTAATAACTCATATTAACCAATGTTGAATGTTATAAGGTTGTAGAGGACTTTTTTTTAAGTTTGACACGAAAAAAGTTAAACTTTTCGCCTCATATCAAAATCAAAATTAGGAATGCGGGATGTGCATAATTTCGAGCTTTGGCCGGGTCCGATCTGAAGCTCGGACCGATTTCGAGTCAATTATTGAGCCGGACCGGCTAATGGGCTACTTGCGTACCTTTTTTTTATTTAATATTTTTGAAGAGCAGGTAAAAACTTGCTACCCATATTTTTTCTTATGACAAAATTTTTATTAATTAGCCAGAAAAAAAATGAAATTTGATTATTTGAATTCCCGCCATGTATGACGTGGAATTACGCCGCACCAATGAATGGTCGTAGAGCCATAGCGTTTGTTTGTACGGGTAATGTAGATCTCCTGTTTGACATTTCAACAATAGTTTGGAGGTTAGTATTTTAGTTTGTCTGTTTGTTATCGATATTTTAAATTATATGTAATTACATATGTGTTTATATATAATTTGAGAGACCAGAGACAGGAAAAATGAACTAATGTCAAATTCAAATTAAAACTTTCTCGCACACCATGCCATCTATGCGTTACATTTTTAAACATGGTTTCCTTCTCCAGCTAAATATAATGACGTCACAGAAATTTTTCTTTCTTAATTTACTAAAAAACAAATATTTTTTTAAAAATAAAATTTATATTTTTATATATGTTTTCAACATAACATTACGTATATAGTGATAGAAATTGGATTTTCAGTATTATTATTATTATTATTATTATTATTATTATTATTATTATTATTACAATTTTTATAAAATAAATAAATAAATATATCATCACGGTATATTACCCATTTCTGAGTGTGTCACAATCTGCTTTATCGCAGATATCGGTAATGATGATGACATATTTGTACCGTGCGGGCGCTCACCAGGCGTCACCTCACGGGCACTCGTTGCTGGCGTGGGGAGTACACCACAAGGGTCACTTTTGTCCCATTTCAAATTGGAAATATTTGGCGTCGATCAGGATCGAACCCGGTTCTAGCACGCGGCCACGGGACCTCACAATTATTACGAGTGCAACTTATTATAATCCTGCATAATGGAAATTAATTTGTTGCAAAAAATTCATTTCGCTATTACAGAGACATATTTTCCAATAATTACAAAATGGGTAAAATAGTAAAAATAATAAAAAAAATATTTTCATTACTAGTAATCAAGCTCTCTCGAATTAGCAGCCATATGAACACGTTGCAGAATATAGGAAAATTGCAACAGTTGCATGAAATAGAACGAAATGCAATAAAATGCCTGGCTATGAAAGATTTTATGAATGCTGAGTCTGATTCAAGCGCCATTACGCAATTCCGATACATCCACAGAACTGATCGCCCAATACATATTATATCCACCATTATATAACACAGAGTAAAATATTTTCATTTCATTTTCATATTTTTACACATTAAAATTTATTTTCAATTTATTGTTTTCAATAATAATGGTTCTCACGCTGAATAAGTGCGATAAAAACATTGTGAACTGCATGCTGTCCTATGACATTTATGTTATTTTTTTATTGCAATTTACACCATTTTGATATTCATATTTATTAAAATTGAATAAAAATATACTAATATTTTTATTTTGTAAATAGTGTTTATGAAAACTGAGGACGTGTGATGTAAAATCATCGAACAGGAGCATCACAGTGACAGAACCAATGTAATAATAAATAATAATAGCACATATTTTTATATTACACAACAAGGAAGAGGAAACAGAATTTTCTCCTGAACTGTATAATTTCTTCAATGACCGGTAGGTGGAAAACAATATTTTTATAAGAATAAAGAATTTCGAAATTGTATTGTCTCATATTTAACAGCCTTTGAATCGTTTCAGAAAACAACAAAAATTTGTGAACATTGTAATCATTATGCATGGCGGCAGAAATTCGTTGTCAGTTTGTTGAAAATTGCTTTCAATAGTGAGTCAGTTTTGTTTTTAACTTCTTAACTAGTGAAAATAATAAAGCCTCCTCTAGGGGAAAATGTCTATATCCATTTCGTCTCTAAAGGCGAAATGGTGTACTTGTCTTTCAATTTTAATACTAGAAATAAACTTTTACTCCCGGTCATGGAAAATTCTTAATTTTCGACGTTAAAATTACGATTCTTAATTACAACTTATTCGAGCAAGTTTCTTTGAAGTCAAGTTTAAAAACTATTGCTTGTCAAAGATACTAGAAAAATTCATTAATTAATATTTATAAAAAATTATGGAAAAAAGTAAAAATGTAATAGTAAAAAATAAATTAGAAATTTATATATTTATATGCTACTGAAAGTAATAAGAATTATAATAAAAATAAATAACAATATATTACAATAAAATATTATTTTTTTACCTTCAATCATCTTTAGGTAAGGAAAGTATTGTTTTTGGTTTAAAAAATCGGCGACGAGTTTTTAATATATAAGCTTGTTTTAGGGTCCTTTTACTAGATTTACGATGATATCTGTATGTGAATGTGTGCCTGCATGTGTGTGACAAAACCGGTGCGAATAAAATAATTAATTATTGGACACTTACCTATAATATTTCGAGCGTATTATTACAAATTGCGTTGACTTTCACTGAAAAGTTCTTAACCGCCAAAATATCAGAACTGTCAAAAGTATAGATCAATCCAGAACAAATGAATTTAGTGAGGGGCAGCTGTCAGAAATAAATTTCATACATAATTTACTCAATGATAGAGCCATGGAAAAATTTACGGTTTAATTTTATGAATGAACTGTATCAAAATCAAAATTTCTCGATATTTATAATAAGATATATAATTAAATATTTTTTAAAAATATTCAAAAGTGAGGTTAAAATCACTCAGTTGGAGGGCAGGTGACGTCATTCTGGAATGGTCTATAGCTATAGTAACCCGGTATGTGACCTAACGAACACAAAAATTCATAAAGAACACACACACACACACATAAGTTTGCTCTTTATGAATTTTTGTAAAACTGAATATTATAGAAAGAAGGTATTTTGTGTACATGAGATGTAATAATTTGTAATATTTTACCTACTATGAAGAAGGTGCAAGTGTGCACGAAAACATCGATTTCGTAAGAGAATAAATCCTGTTTGACTGATATTTCGAGTAATTGTTAACACATAATACACATATGAAAAAGAAACTATACATTTATACAGTTTCTATGGGGAAGGGATTCGATATAGGATGATCCAAAATCTGGTACATGAAGCACGAAATGTTGAAAGATTGGTACCTACAGATCGATGGTTGAAGGTTTCTGTTATTGCTAAGGAACTGTATTCATCTGAAACCAGTGTTTGGAAAATTTTGCATGATGATTTGGGCATGAGGAAGGTATCTTCACGGTGGACACCCAGAGCGCTTACACCGGAGCAGAAACAGACAAGGGAAAAAATTTAGCAAGAAAATTTGACTGATTTGGAAAATGACAGCGACTTTCTCACGAAGATTGTGACTGGAGATGTGTGTATCACTGGGACCCGCCTACTATAAAAGAGTCCATCATACAGTGGGTTCATAGGGCTCTCCTGTGCCCAAAAAAACTAAGGCACAATCTGCAGGGAAAAAGTTGACGGCAACAATTTTTTGGAATAATGAAGGGATACTAACGATAGAGTACATACCAAGAGGGTCTACAATTAATGCAGAGATATATGGTAAAACTACTCAGAACTTAAAACTTGCCCTGATGCCCTGGAAGGAAAGCGTCCCAATTCATGCAAACAAAAAAATTGTTAACATAATAATAAAAATAATAATAATAAAAATAATAATAATAATAATAATAACAATAATAATAATAATAATAATAATAATAATAATAATGCATTTAATGCATTTGTTTAAAGAGTTACGAAGACGGTCTACAAAGGCGGTGCCGGTACAAGAAGTCCTCGTGGTCGCCCGAAGGAGAGATGGTCGGATGCAGTGGAAGAAGACATCGGCGGGTTACACCTAAAGAACTGGAAAGAATTAGCAATGAACCGAGACCAGTGGAGAAAAGCAGTGAACAAACCCATGGGTCTATAGGCCTGCAGTGCTGAACAATATAATTTATTTCTTTTCAGGTTCTAATGACCTATACAAATTTCATTATAATTCTGTTATACTGTATGCATACATATACAATTTATTTACAGAGAAATTTTTAGTGTCCTCTGTTGACACCCTCGTTACATGCAGAGTGGATCTGCTGCCACTCAGACTCGTCTGCGTGTGTCGGTTTTTATTAAAAACCTGACTCGTGCGGGATTCGATCGCTATCCCACACGAGCAACCTTGTATTGCCTGGAGAGCACTCTGATCGCGCGACCACAGACGGCCGTAACAAAAGAAATTGTTGTTGCATGACAATTGCAAGGTTCACAAAGCGCGTAAAGTTGAAGACATAAGGGACTGCGGTTTACAGAACTACGCCTCCACCTTATAGCCCGGATTTAGCACCTAGTGACTTCTTTATATTGAAAAATATGAAAATAAAATTCTTAGGGGAAGAAGATTTGATTCAGACAAAGAAGTTAATGTATACTATTAACAGTTATTTTGCAGATCTTCCAAAACATTATTTTTTTTTTATGGAATGGCACAGTTGAAGAAACGTTGAGAAAAGTGTATTAGTGTTGAAGGAAGTTATGTTGAAAAATAAAGTATTGTTAAAGTTCAATGTGTCTTCTTTCATCTATTTTTAAAATTGACATTTTGCTAACCTATTCTACACAACAATTTTATTACTTAACCTCCAAGTCCAAACATAAATACAACATAACCGTCGACCTCTGCTCCTCATAAATGTTTCCACTAAATCAGTACACGTTAGATTATAGTAAAGAATTTTTTACTAGACGAGCTCTAGCTCATTCGGGAATCAACGATATTTATTTCACTTAACAAATAATGGATTAAAGTTGTCTAATATATATATATATATATATATATATATATATATATATATATATATATATATATATATATATATATATATATATAGTCTTTATCATTAAAACCTAATAAATAAAAGTTTTAGAAACTGTCTACAGTCCCAAACACGGTATGGTTTATAAAACATTAAAAACTTGAGTAGGCGGGGTTTACGCAATTTGGTTGAATACACTTTAACATTATCTAACCTAACGCAAAAATTCACCCTTGACCGAGTTTTGTGCTAAGTAAAGTATTCAACAACAGTCTCGCGTTCGGGTTTTCGATATTGTCCCGAACGTTTCCGCTACACCTCTTCGCGATTTTAATTTTTCGAAGCGGTCCCGCTTTCGGGACTTTAGTCACGTTCAATATTTTAACATTCACGGGGTGGGTCCGTCATACCCAAATATGCTATAATTAAAATTTATGGACTTGTAAAATATTCTGCATTCTTCTGCTCAGAACATCTTTACATACTTAGCACAATATCGCAAATTTTCCATTGTGGTTAACATCTTTCATTTAGTCTATTTTATAAATTCCTAATTTTCTTTAGACTTGTTAAAAGCTCGCTTTTCGAGTTACGAGTCCCTTATTAATAGTTTAAAACCTGATCCCCATCTACACAACACTAATCAGTCTGTCTAGCAGAGCAGGAGGTAGCGGGAAAATACTACAGTTGAATATCATGTAATATTTAAATGCAACCGTTTTCAACTAGACACTGCATTACAAAACAATACGTCTGTATGTTTGTACATGAAGAACAACTCTCATAAAAAATTAAAACATAATCTAAGATGTTCTTTAAAGCTCGCGTAATTATATTTTTTTTTTACCTCCTCGTAACACAAACCTAATATACAGGGTGTATCAGGACTAGTGTAAAAAAAATTAATAGCATATTCCTGACATCATTTTGAGTAAAAAATGTCATATGAAGGTATGTCCGGAAACTTCTCGTTACAGAGTTACAGGCCTGTAAAAGTGCAGCTCATCAAGCACATTTTTATTAATAACTCTGATACTAGTTGCACTAAAACGCAGTAGTTTTTTAGATATTTTAATTTTTAGAAAAAATCATTTAGGTATGCAAAAAAAAACTAGGTAACAATTACGAAACAATGAAATTCACACAAATTCATTCTTTGATGTCCACGTCGATATTCTCTGGACTACGACAACCATTTTTTTTACAATACCTATAAATAAATACCATCTCTACATATATTCACCAACACAAACATTTTACACTTTTTTTTAATTTGCAAAAATATTACTAATATTGAAAATAAGGTAATTAAACAATAGTTATAAACAGATTTTGTGTTGCTTTTCTATTTTGTTTTATTTTCTATGGTAAATTGATTGATTTTTAACTGTTAACTAACTATTTTGGATACGTGACATTTTCTAAAAGTTAAAATATCTCAAAAACTACTGCGTTTATTAATTTTTATCAAAAGTACATTTTTGTGTATTTTTAAATTGTTTGTAATACTTTATATTTAAAAATGAAAAAATGTTAATATGTAAAAAATTAAGGATAAAAACCTTCATGACTTCCCCATGTGAGACGCCTCTGGTTGAGATACAGAAGCAAAAGAAAGTGTAAATATGCATCTCAATAAGCAGTATCCTCGTATCAAGTTTCAAAATTTTAGTGTAACTAGTATCAGAGTTATTAATAAAAATATGTCGGATGAGGTGTACTTTTAAAGGCCTGTAACTCTGTAACAAAAAGTTTCCGGACAAACCTTTATATAACATTTTTTGCTCAAAATTAGCTCAGGAATATGCTATTAATTTTTTTTTACACTAGTCCTGATACATCCTGTATATAGGGTCTGTGCTCGTAGGTACAGTGTGTTAAAAAAAATTCTATCGCGAAGTAGGCTATGAATAGAGAAACGTATGCCTGATCATTATTCAAACCAAAACCAAAAGCCAAGTTGTCAAAATTGACCTTGAAATGTAATTTTTAACAGGCATCACAAGAATATTGCCATTCACGGTTTTCTAATATATTTCCATTTCTAAAATAAGATTCAAAAAGAAAAGCTGTGATTTCTTTAAATAACATTTTGGACAATATCTCGTGTCAATTTGACATTTAATTAAATACTCCGCGAGTTAGGCTTTTTTAACACGTACTATAAAATCCAAAAGAAAAATTATTAGCAAGTACTATAATTACATGTACGTGCAGGTTCCGCACTCGGCAACGTAACGAACCTTTTTCGACACTTGATATAAATAATAAAAAATAATTATTTTCTACAGTCTATATACAAAATAGACATTTGCGCTCGCTTTGGTCAATGCAAAATGTCACTTTGCCGCTCATGCGCGGCAAAGTATAAAAAACGCTCGCTGTCCGAATTTCTAACTATAAAATATTGAGAAATGTCACTTGTCTACATTCTTAATGGGGACGTTTAGTCAGGAACTAATGGCACTGTAGTTACACATTTACTACCTCCTCAAGTCAATCTGACATATGACTACTCTGTCGGTATATTACATAACCAAACTAAATGCCTTATTGCTGTGTACAGGAATGCATAAATAAAATAGGGCATTCATTCATAAAAACGAAAGTAAAAAATTCTTAGATTAGATTGAAGCAATAACCCATGAAGAATGGAAAAATAAGGATAAATAAATATAAATGTTGTTTATTGAGTAATACTGTAAGTATAAAGTGTACATTTTATTTTTTGTTATGGTATAGGACCCCATTATGGCGACTGTACAAAAAATCTTGCGTGTGTTTCGAGCGCAAATGGATATTGTCGAGGAGACAATATCCCATTTTGCGTTCTTAATACACAAATAGCTATTGTTGCAGCATGAAAAATAGTTACTTGTATACCAAGGGTAGAAAGTAGTTCTTTGCAGACAAATGATAAAAATTTTCGTCCGAGCGTAGCAAAGGCTGTGACTAGTTGAGGTCTGCAAAAACACTTTCAACCAGATGTATACACAAAAAAATTTCTACAATCTAAAAATTAATCGATTTTTGAATGTAATCAGGGATGGGCACGTAAAATACGTCACGTATTATACATTATTTTTTACGCGTAAAATATTATTTTTTACATTGACAATATTTGAGAATTTTTTACGTAGATAATGTAAAATATTATTACCATTATTATATATTCCAGAACAAGCAGTTCGCGTGACATCAACATGTTTCTTTGATTCAGGCAAACAATTAGGTACCTTCAAAAGATCAACAATCAAATTAGTAGGGAAATATATTCCTGAGACATAACCTCAAACGTCAAACTTTAAAAACATTTTACTTCAAAATTAGACTAAATACGTAAATTTGAAGCATATTATATTATATTTTTAAATGTTTTATATGTTTTATGTAAATTTTAGGAAGTTTTATAAAGAAATAAAATTTAGACATTTAACAATATATGGCGAATAAAAAAAATTGCAAAATTAAAATTTCATTTTCTATTTATTAATTATTAATAACATATAATTTCAAGTAATTTGAAATAAATTTAAATCGTTGGCTCCAAACTTATTGAAAATGAATTTTATACAAATTTTAAGCATTTTATGTTCAGAATATTTACAATAATTTCAGTCTCTTTCTTATAAACTTATCATAGTTTCAGTTGTTTTAGAATATATTTATGATAGGATTAAGGAAACTTAGTGTAATGTGACATTTGTAAACAACAAGTCATCTAGTGTCGTTATAAAGAACTAAAATTATACATTATCTACGTTTTTTACTTATTTAACATTTTTTACGCATTGTTTACACGTATACGTAAAATATAATTTTTTACACGTAAATGCACATCCCTGAATGTAATATGCACGGTGTTAAAAAAGGGCAAAAAATTGAGGGCATACTGACCAAAATGAGTAAAAAAAGTTTAATCAAGATGTATCCTATCTTCAATAGCTTCAGCTTCAATAAAGCAGTGACAAATTAGTTTTACGGAGGTTTATCTATACTATCTCCAAAACTATAAAGGTTACGACTTCGATTAAATGAGACCTTTCAAAAGTCAACTTAGATGCGCTTGTGTTACTCAAAAAAAAAAAAAAAAATATGTACGAAGTTAAATGTTGTGACGTCCTTGGCTAATATTTAATTTTCAAATAACTTCATATCTATTAGGGACTGTGACGTTGCGTTAACAATAATTAAGAATTTTTATTACAACGAGGTAATATTTCTTTATTTCACTAAATTGCCTAGTTTAAACTACTTTATAAATATTGAAGTTTACTACTTCTTTGCAATGGTTGAATACCCCATATTTTAGTTATTTAATTATTCTTGCCTCCACACTAGAACATTAAATTTACATTATTAATTAAATTAATGTAAAATATGTATAACAATGTACAAAGGCAAAAATTAATGGATCAAAATTTTTATTCAATTTTGTCGTTTAAACTGTCATTATTAACTCCATAGGTGCTCCATAGCAACAACTATAAGTAATACTTTTTTCACAAGTGAATTAATATTTTTGTAATCACTCTCACACAATTTTAACTCACTCTGCAACAAATAATGCATTTAAAATAACATCAGGTACGAAAATAACACTTACCATAATATTTATCACACATTATCAGCCATTTACATTATTTTTCGCGGCTCAAATGACAGACAATAAGGCATTTTAAATAGATGATTTGACGTGTATCAGCGACGATTGTCATGCTCAGCCTACTAACTGATCAGTTTTTTATTTTGTCAAAATTAAATATTATAATGGTTTTTATTATTATTTCGTCAAAATTGAATAAAATATTGTACAAACCACGTGAGCTAAGAATGTTTATTCACTCGAAGAAATTCTTTCTGCTCATGAATAAACATTACATTAGCTCACTTGGTGCGTAAATATCTATTATTCACTCTAATAGTATTTTATACTAACTAGTAGTAATTTTCTCTAATAAATGAAAAATATATTTATTTTATTATAATGAGGACAGAATAATAAATACCTATAAAACATTTATAATTAATATGGTCAACTGTATTATTATTTGAAGACTTTATTCCCACATAGTAACATAATATGGAAATAATTATTAATGTATGTATCTCATTTATCAATGTTATTAATATAGTATATTTTAATAGGTGTTATTGTAGATTAAATTGCAATTAATAACAGCCATACTGTTTCCGAAAACCGCAATAATTATACATTACATACATTGTGAAATTACGTGTATAATCAAGGCTATAATTATAAATATCTGAAATACCGATAATAGCGTCAATGAATGTAAAGAATCTCGAACATAAATATATTAGAAGAGTAAGAGAAAATTCCTCATAGAACGAAAGAATAGATATAATTTGATTTATTTGTGTGTACAAGAAATGTTAAATTCGAAATTTATGTAACATAAAATGGAAATAGTGAGAAGTCTGGCCACAACAGACTTTATCAATTACTTTTCCTAAAAGAAATACTTGGTGTTTTGCTTTTGATGACGGATCCAAGTACGAAGCCCTAGTTTGTAAAGCCCCGTCTTAACTAAGAATATACTTGTTCAGGAGTGTCGAACGTTGTTCGGGTTGCTTTCTTTTTTCTTTGATTTTGCAAAAGGAGAAAATAAGTCAAATTAAAGTACAATAATTTATTTTATTCCTCTAATAATAAAATATAAAATACAATTTAAATATACATTATTTCGGGATTTGCTTAACAATTTTTTCGTATAAGCCTGTGAACACTGGGAACTACTGTTTGTTTAGTTCTACGTATGACACAAAACAACCGCGCGTAAATTATTGTTATAATGGACAATTAAATAAAAGATAATATATTTATGATCAATACACTCTAACGAAATATAGTGCTAAAATTTATTCGGAGATGACGACAATTGTAGTACGTAAATTATTTTATTCACAGTCATTATAGTAATATACAGATTCCTAACCTTTTGGAGGTTGGAAAATACGTCATTCCTAACTTTAATAACAATCTCTTGGGTTGGAAATAACAGATTTCACTTCCATCTCTTGGGTTGGAAATGTTTATGTAGGGGTTGCTTAGCAACATTGCCGTAGATCCCCATAATTAAGTTGGCTAAACAAATTTTAAGACAGCTGTCAAAATATTAATAAAATTAAAGGTTATAATTCATTGATTTATTTTGAAAATTATTGATTTAAAATGAGGATGATTGTGAATAAAATAGTATACATAACCTCGGTGGGAGTTTCATACCAGCCTCGCGCGTTATCTCACCTCGAGGCTTCGCCTCTAGGTAATATACATAAGCCCTCGGCTGTAATGAAACATCTCCCACCTCGGATGTAATATACTATTTATATTCGTAAACCAAGGGAAGATTTGCAAAAATTCTTTGATTAATGTTGATGAAGGTGAATCATCGGTATAATTTTTTTTGTAATTTTTCTCATCTAGAAACATATTTATTTTATTGGAATAATAATAATAATTTTTACTTATGTCCTCTTCTTTTTAACATATTTATAAATATAAAATACGAGTATATAAAAAAAATATATCATCACGACATATTACCCATTTCTGGGTGTGCCAGTATCTACAACACATGTAGTCATCGGTAATGATGACGATATATTTTACCGTGTGGGCGCTTACCAGGCGTCACCTCACGGGCACTCATTGCTGGTGTGGAGAGTGCACTACAGGGCTCACTTTTGTGCCATTTCAAATTGGACATATTTGGTGCCTGTCGGGATCGAACCCGGTACCCCCAGGTTCGCGACCAGACCCTCAGGCACGCGGCCACGGGACCCCATATTTATAAATGATATTGGTAAATGTTTTATGAGTTCCAGATTTATTATATATGCCGATGATTTGAAAATTTTTCGTACAGTACTGTCAAATGCTGACTGTCTTGACTTCTAAGCTTATTTAGATCGACTATATAAATATACAGTTGAGAATATAATTCATTAGTCACGTGACATGTTTTCCGCCAATCAGAATTCAGAATCTCTCTAGTTACATGTCTATCATAGCGATGATAAACAAAGAAATTATTACCTTATTTATATTCGTTACTAAGGGATTTTTACAACAATGACATTTAATTTTTAACAAAAATTCATTATTTTATGTATTCAGATATTGCTCGTGAACCCTAAGCAGCATATTTCTGCAACTCGGTTCCATTCGAAAATATCATTGATGATAATTATATCACTAGTTATATTATGTGTGAAAATAACCTGACATTGAATGTTTCCAAGTGTTCACCTGTAAACTTTACTCTATTTTCTGTTCTATGTGGTGTGCCCCAAGGCTCATATCTTGGTCCTTTGCTGTTCCTTTTATTTATTAATGATATATACAAATTGGAATAATACTACCTTTTTTTAGTTTAAGTTCTGTATTTATTATTTAAACCCAACGTTTCGGCACCATAAACTGGTGCCTTCTTCAGGGGATACATTGACATAAATATGTCAATATGGCAGTATAAAATGTCTAATAAGAAGAGGTACAGATATATGCCATCCAGATAAATTAAAAGAAGAGATGAGTGAAATTAAAAATATTTTTATGAAGAATGGATATTCTGTGTCTTCTATTGAAAAATGTCTTAAAGCAAAAAGAACAACAAACAATGAAGAAGAAAGGAACGTATTATATGCATCGCTTCCTTATGTTAAAAACGTAACGGACAAGATTGGTAGAATTCTTCGTAAGAAGAACATGAAGATTTCGTTTTCACCATATGTTAAACTTCGTCATATGTTGAAATAAGTGAAAGACGTCATCCCTCTTCAATCATCAGGGATTTACAGAATTCCATGTGTCTGCGGGAGAGTTTACATCGGCCAGACTGGTAGAACTGTCTCTACAAGATTGAGCGAACATCATCGATCGATCAGATTGAACCAGCCTGAGAAATCGTCCGTTGCAGAACATGCCTTGGAAGAATTCCACCAAATTAAATTTGAAGATACGAAAATAATTACAAGACCTACTCGACTTAACAACAGATTAATTAGAGAAGCCATTGAGATTTATAAAACAAGAAATATCAATCTCAATCATTGTGACGGATTAGAACTAAGTCGAGCATTGCTTCCAATATTAAATATGTTGTAATTTGTAATATGTATACAATTTTTTCTAAACTTTTTCTAACATCTGTTAATAAAGAGTACGGCTGCGGTATTTCGCTACCGATAAAGCGTCTCTGAGTTATACAGATCACTTCTCTGCCAGTTTTTGGGACGGGTTTTCCTCTGGCAAAAGGAGATTTTTTCCTGAGAAGATGCATGTTCGCCGTCCATGTTATTGCCGGGCATGCATATATTGTCTAGAAAATTGTATACATAAAAAAGGTAACATTTATGAACATTTCTTGTTACCTTGGTTACTTGTTGTTTTTGTTATTTCACATATTTATGTCAATGTATCCCCTGAAGAAAGCACCAGTTTATGGTGCCGAAACGTTGGGTTTAAAAAATAAATACAGAACTTAAACTAAAAAAAGGTAGTATTATTCCAATTAATAATATGAGTTCTGAAAGATATTTTAATAATTTGATATATACAAATGTTTCAAATATTGTCATTTTCTTTTGTATGCAGATAATTTAAAAATTTATAAGTCTATAAGAAATATTGAAGACTGTAAGAAATTTGAAGAGGACTTAGACCGTTTGCATGAATATTGTATAGAAAATTATTTACTACTAAATATAACCAAATGCTACATCATGAATTTCACGAGAAATCGTCATAAAATAAATTATAATTATGCAATTGATAATGTCGCATTGGAAAATAAATCAGTAATTAGAGATCTTGGAAATAACTTTGAACCTACAATGGCTTTCGGATATCACTGCAACAAAATAGTAAAAGATTCTTATAAAGTTCTTGGATTCATCTATCGTCACAGCAAACATTTTGAAAACCCAAAGTCTCTAATTTACTTATTTAATAACATTGTAATATCTAAGTTAGAATATGCTTCCATTGTATGGAATCCGAATTACAATAATACCATTAACTTATTATAAAATATTTTAAAAAAATTGTTAGAGTGTTGTGTATTAAATTTAATGTCAACATTCCAGGTTATTCCGAGAGATTGCAATATTTTGGTATTGTATCACTTAGAAACAGAAGATTAATAAATGATATGGTCTTTTTGTACAAAACTATAAATAACTAGTATGATATATTAAATATACTGTGCCTGATTAACTTCCACATTCCGAGTAGAAATACTAGACAACAATCTGTGTAAAAATCACTCTGGAATCAACAGAATAATACATATAATTCATTGTTCAATCATATAGATATATTTCCCCTTTCTTTTTCACAATTCAAAACTGTCATTATACAAGAAATCTCATAGATATCACAAGGATACGCACAATATTTCCTTTTTTTTTTTCGTTACTTTTTTATGTTTTATGTTGTATCATCTTATTTTCCGTGCATTTGATATTTATAATATATGTATTTTTTTGTAAAACTATTTGTATTGTTCGTGAGAAACTGTTATTGGTCCACTTACTGTTGGTTCTCCTTGTACAGAAAATAAATAAATAAATAAATAATACGTAAAGTATCGGAGGTACGTGATTTTGGAGTCATCTAAACTTCTTCTTGACAAGCATATTGACAACATTGTAACGAATTCGTACCGCATACTTGGATTTATTATCCATATATGTCACAATTTTAAGAGCCATTCTGCTATTCTAATTCTTTTCCATACATTAGTAAGAAGTTGGTTGGAATTTGCATCAACTTGCTGGGCAACTTTATTTTATTCTTTTTCTAAATACTAATTCAGTCAATAACTCTCCAATTTTTAACAATATCATAGTCTTTAATAGTGTTACTAAATTGTTATTATCTCTTCACTAGTTGATTCACCCTTAGAATACATTTTTTTTTTTTTGTTTTTTGTTCTTGTTTAGATATATTTTGTGTATGTTTGTAAACGAATTTTCAATTAATTATGTTATGTAATTGTATCTGCTACAGCAAATATTACTAGCTTTGTTCGATGACATGTACTAGGCCGCCCTAGTGTTAACTTTCTTACACTAACATGTTTTATGAGAAATGGGCAGCTTCTGGCAGGCTGTTTGATGACAAAAATTTTAAGAACTAGTGCTCACGTTTCTGACCTGACTCGCGAGGTGGTGTAGAAAGTGCAGAGTAGGAGTGGGGGTAACTAAATGTTGTTCGGTAGACATTTAATTCTATCCTATCTACACATCTGTTTATTAACCTAAAATTTTGTTTTGTAATATAAAGAATTAATTAATATATCTGTCTCTGAATCTGATGAAGAATTAAGTGATGATTGATCTTCGTCAGAATCGTTTATTAGTTCAAACACTATGCTCTTTAAAACAGACATTTCTGCAGTCACTTCTTTGCAGCTTTATGATATGACTGTGTTTATAAACAACCTAACCTTTTACACCTTTGGCTACGCTTGGCTTGATTACTCACAGCTGAGCAAACTTGCCCAAATACACACTAGTGTGTTTTATGAAACCACAAGAATTAGACTGTACTAGTGTACACTACACTGCACTGCACTATTCTGCTCTGCACTTCAAGCACTTCTCATCGAACAGAGCTAATACCTTTGTAAACTGTTTCGTGCCATCCTGTTATTGGGACTTTTTATGTGCTGTTGGATGGTCTTATATCAAATAAATAAATAAATTTACTGTAAATTAGAGATGTTTTCGTTAGAAAAATAGTTGAAATTGTTTCAGCAATGTGTATTAAAGTCGTTAAGTATGTTTTATGAAAATATGAAGGAAATAACTTCAAGCCATATTTGTGTATGTATCTGGCAGCACGATTAATAAGGCGCGCCTAATTTTCCACCATCTATTTGTGTGCTAGCTATCATAATTACCTATAGGACAGCAGAACAAATAGTCGTTTTCTGGAATAGAGTCATTAAGATTGAACAAAGCGGTGAGTAAGGCAACATCAGCTTCAGCTACAGACCTAATCCCGCGGACTGAAAAGTGATAAATTAGCGCAGTAGTGGCGACCGCACTTACTAAACAATTCATATCATGACAAGTGGACATAAAGGTCACAAAGGGAAGCGCAATTGCTGTGCCTCATGCCGTGGTAAATGGCACAATTTAAAGCAATGACTGCCCTGAATCAACGATGAGTTATCTCTGTCATTACGCTCCTACTTCTGTAAAGGTGAGTCCAAAAACTCGAGCTCAGTCAACAATGGCCGCCACTATTCACCTATCCACGGAAAACAATACCTTTTACGACTTATTTATTCACATGAATTTAAAAACCTCCTAGGTATAATGCGAAAATCAATAAATAGTTGCACTTCTTTATATTTACACGAGGGCTATTTTAACATTTAACGAGTACTAGTAGGCCATAACCATTTAGCATAAATTTTATTTTGACATTTTAACTTCATCTTTTGTCTGTTAATTTTGTTTAAATAATTATACCTGCTTTCTAAATTAAATTTAGATGTAGAAAAAATATTGTGCGTGCACGTCGTGCCCGAGTGATTTTCTGACATGGCTAAATTTCTTACAATATTTAAATATAATATTTGTCAAATTCAATCCCTATGTTTAATTAACTTATAAGAAAATTCAACGGTTCTGTCGTATTGACAAGATGTCATTAGAGGTTAATTTTGTTTAAATAATTATACCTGTTTTCTAAAAATTAAATTTAGTTGTAGAAAAATATTGTGTGCACCTTGTGCCCGAAATATATTCAGTGCTCTCGAGTGGTTTTTTTGACTCGGCTAAATTTTTTTACAATATTTAAATATAATACTTCTGTCAGATTCGTTCCCTATGTTTCATTTTAAATAGGATAGGCAAATACATTGCTGTCAATCAAAAGTCGAATCGTAACCATGGATATGATAAACCCATTGTTTCATGTTACAAAATACTCACGGTATAAAATATTATACAGATTGTTTTTACCTCCCGCTACCCTTAATAAGGGAGGTATAGGGATCGTGCTAAAAATCACATATCGAGATTTTAGAAAATGGCCACGTTTTAAGGTCCCTAGAATCCAATTTTAACATTTTCACGATGATGTCTGTATGTGTGTGTGTGTGTGTGTGTGTGTGTGTGTGGATTTTGTTGTTGCTCTAACTCAAATACTATTATTCATAAAATTCTGAAACCTTGTATTTCTACCCAATTCTAATATGGAAAGATACCATTAGATTTTGGTGTAAATCGGATAACCGGAAATGGCACTTTACCTGAAGCTCATAATGGTTTTTCTTCAAAAAATACCATTAAATGCCATTTTTTGCATTTTATGTCATTATGAAAATTAAAGATTATTGAATTTTCTACGTGAATACATTAATACTTTTTCTATATATTTTACAGATAAATTTAAAAATCATTTTATTTATAAATCCCCAAGCCTAAGATAAACACAATTCCTTTGTTACATAGTTCATATTTCAAATTAATGTAACTGACAGGTAAATGTCACTGTCAAAAAACAATAGTGACATTTTAAAAGAAAATAGTAAATAAAGCAATAGTTATATGCAATGGAACATAATATAGTTTGCAGCATTATTAAAAACGTAGGTATGAATTCAAATTAATAAAAAATAAATAGCGGGAGGTTTTATGTTGGCCACATCAGATTTTTTTATATAACGTTTTCATCTATTTTTATTTTGAATAACTTTCCTTTTAATAACTAAATTTCAAAATTTCAACAACTTCCTATTTCCATATTTACTCAGTGTTATTCGTTCAATATTTCATCACTGTTATTTATTAAACTTAATCTAAGAAAACTTACATAACCTATTTATCCAGAACGCTAATGAATACGTGTTACAAATTTATAGTGTATGCAGAGGATTCAAAATAGACTAACTTTTACTAATAAAATTATATCCGGAAAAGGACCGTTTTCGAACTAAAAGCTGTTAAAAGAGTAATTACTTTTGAAGGCTGTGACCTATCACTTCAGTTATTATTTTGTTTATTTTAAATTTTAGCATTGAATTGTAGACGCATTATGAATGAGCATAACATTCGATATTACGTTAATATGGAATTAACGTACGCCCGTGTGTACGGCATCATAAGAAATTTATACAAATCCTGACGTTTTTGAACGAATGTATCATAATATGCTCCGATGGTACAATACGTGTAATACGTATTCATTAACACCCTATACATCTAAAATATAATTCCAAAGAAAGAAGAACGGTTACGTATTGAATGTTATGTGAATAAATGAACGAAGTGTATTTGAACTTCATCTCCTCCAATTCTTTTTTGGTTGAATAAAGAAAGCAGCATTTAAAAGAAACTTATTAAGATTTTATCCTATTATTAATAATACAGCAAGAAGGAAACGTCATTTCTTACGAAACAAGGAAACAACGAAAATAAAAAAATCGACAAGAAAAAATCTCAAATCTGCACATGGAACATCAAGCAACGGCGAAAAACGGAATAAAAAATGGAAGATCGTGAGGAGACAAAAGAAAGCAGCTTGCGCGAGAGCAATCTATCAATCAAAGAGGAAGACGTAACTCACACATTAGGAACGGAGGAAATGATGAAATGTTTGTAAGCTCGCGCTAGGCCCTACGGGTGACGGCACGGCTATAGGGAGAAGAGCAGAAGATCCACGCACAGCGCGGAGTACGTGCCCTGTCTTGTCTCTCCTGCCGACCAATTTCATCATCATATTTTTCAAATTTACAACCATGATAGCAATATTAATAACACTACGTCAAAAAAGTGACAAACAAATATACAAATGGATTCTTCCTTCAATAGAGTAATATTTATAAGATTATTTAATGTACATCTCCACGTTTTCAGTAAAAGCAATATGTAAAATACAGGTATCAAATACTGTATTCAATTAATTTAATTAATTTTTCAATATAATGCCAAAATATTATGTATAATTTTTATGCTATTATATATAACCTTAAAATGATTATAATCGAAAAATGGGTATTACAAATAACACAGGTTGCTAAATTAACAATTAGTTATTGCAGTTTGCAACAACATAAAATGTTGTTGCAAACTGCAAACTACAAATTACTGAAAATAGATATTATTTTAAATAAACTAAAAAGGATAAACAAAATTGAAATATTCTATTATAATTGTCACGATTGTACGAGTATTATTGAGAATAAGCACATGGGTTCATATTTTTTAGAATTTTATTTTAAATGTATGTTGAAATTACTTCCCTTAATTTGTTATACATTTCAACATTTTTTTGTATTTACACTTTAGTTCTAAAATTAATAGAGCAGAATTTATAGCCATATTATTATTGTATTTCCTATGGTCCACAAAAAGTAGACACCGGTATATATATAGCCATTATTACCGAAATTTAAGAATAGAAAAAAAATTCATCCAGAAATGGGTAATTTTTCGTGGTTTAAATTATTTTGTATTAAGAAATCTAATAGGGCTGTTGCAAGAATTTTTATATGACTTCTAGTATTAAATTTTAAAAGATATTGTTCTTTAAAGAGCTTCAAATTTGAAAATATCACAAAATATTCTTTAAATATTTTATAATTAATTTTTGAAATTTGGATAAAATTTTGAATAAGTCACGTGATCTGAAACAGAATGTGACGTCAGAGTACATACATCTTCAGCGGTTCTAAGGTGTCAAATGTATTGTCAAAGTTGTCAAACAAGTGTCAAATTTTTAGATTGGTTCAAGTTGTATAATATGTAGGTAATAAAAAGTTCAAAATGAAATGAGTAATTTACGATATTGTAGAAGGCACTTCTTACAAAAATACTGTTAGGAACAAACCTATAGAGTTTATAAATTTTACAAAAAATACGAAGAAAAGAAAATTGTGGCTAAAAGCAGTAGGTTGAAGAGCTGATAATTTGTCAGAAAAATCGTGTCTTCATGTTTGTGAAGATCATTTCAACTTTCATCCACCTTCACGATAACAGTGTATTTTTGTAACTTCACTTTATGTTAAGGGCAATCTTTACATCTGACTATACAGATATTTTTTTCTCGACATAGATCTACATGTCCTATAGCAGATACAATGTAAGAATCATGACCAGAACTTTAAAGTAAAATATATTATCAATTTATATAGTAAATTCAGTTTTTATATTTTATTTTACCTCAACTCTTTAACACCCCTTATTTCGGTAGCAGTAATTAAAAATAGTAACACCGATAAATTTTACATATTTGAAAAACTAAAAAAATACTCTATCGCATAGCATTAATTTTTAATATACGTTCCATTTAAAAAAATGCAAGCTTATGTCGTAACTCGAATACCATAAAAGAAAAAAAAAATTTTCATCTCATTAAATTCTTCTTATTTTCTTCTACAATAAATATTTGAAACACTTTTTAAAATTTCCACTCAGAAAAAAGTTATAGCCATAAGTTAAAATCATCAAATTTTCGTATTTTGTTCGTAACTCGAAAACAAATGAAAATGTCAATAATGTTTTTACACCATTGAATTTGTCTCAAAAAGTTGGCCCCTGAAGACCTACATGAATTTTTCTATAGCGTGCATAATAAGGAAGTTTTTCATATACGGAACTCGAATTTGCTTCACCCTGTACATTTTATTTTCATATACCTACCTATATTTTACTTTGAGCAGATAAAAACTATTTTCGTGTTAATTTATGTAGTTTGTTGAAATAGAAGTATTAAAATAACTTAAATATGTTGACAGATATTTTAAGAGATATAGAAACATATCCCATCTTTCATGTTAGTTATAATTTCTTATAAAATTCATTACTTCCTCTTTATACTAAAGAGCATTCCAGTTGGTTACGCTCACAATCTTTGTCCGTTAGGTATTTAGTTATATTTCAATCCGCTTGTACCTCTAGGGTACTCCACGCGATCGTCCTAAATCAAATTCGACCATATGACGTAATGAAATATTTCATCGATTTTTATTATTAAAACAAAAGGCTTTACAAAACATAGAACTTCCAGTTCACCAGAAAATAATTAAATTTAAAAGATTAAAATCCAGAAATCCTCCTATAAAAACTGCTCAACACAACAATTAGATAACGAGAACTTCAACGGGCCAAATGCTTTGGCGTATTGAATGGCGAAACCAAACAAATCAATATTAATATCAATATTAAACACAAGAAATCGTCCTGCTGATTTCTGGTTTTGACCTACAAAATAGTGTTAGAACTGGACGCCATAGGTTGAGAATCTTCATTTTACGATTTAACGTTAGAATGAAAATGTAATTACGGTGCTGACTATCAAATAATCAGCTAAATTGTATATGTACATTTAAGTGCTGAGCCAAACTTATTTTATCTGTTGTAAGAGTATATATACCGGAAGTCTCATAAAGTCTCTCAAGCCGTCACGCAACCCTGGTCCTGACTTTCTTCCTTCTTATGTCCTTAAAGCCTGTTCTCATATTTTTCTTAAACCTCTCCATTTTCTTTTTAATCTTTCTATTTCTCAAAACAAATTTCCTACTTCTTTAAAACTATCTCTTATTATTCCCATTTTCAAATCTGGTGATCCAACTAATATGTCAAATTGTCGTCCTATAGCTATCCTATCTAATATTTCAAAAAATTTTGAATCTATTATTTACAAACATATATATAATTCCGTTCAACATCATATATCCGTGCATCAACATGGATTTTTTAAAGGCAGATCAACCACTACCAATCTAATTAACTTTACTGAAACTGTACTGAATTCATTACATGATGAAACGCAAGTTGATGTTATTTACACGGATTTTTCGAAAGCATTTGATCGTATTAACCATAATGTCTTACTGCATAAGTTAAATGATAACTTTCAATTTTCTTCTGATCTGCTTCAACTTACCTCTTCTTATCTCAGTGATCGGGTTCTGTCTGTTTCTTATAATAATTATAAATCTAAGTCTTTTACAGCTACTTCTGGTGTTCCTCAAGGTTCCAAATTGGGTCCTTTACTGTTCTTGCTCTTTATTAATGACATTGTTAATTCATTTCAACACTCTCACGTCTTGTTATATGCTGATGACTTAAAGATTTTTAAAACTATTAATTCTATTGAAGATGCTAAGCTCCTACAGGCAGATATTAATAACATTTCAGCTTGGTCTGTAACCTCTAACCTTTTTTTAAACTACAGTAAATGTAAAATAATGAGCTATTTCGTCAAAAAAACTATTTACAAATATGATTACAAAATAGACTCTCATACTCTTGAAAGGGTCATACAATTTAAAGATCTTGGTGTTTTATTTGATGAAAAAGTCAATTTCATTAAACACATATTACAAACTGTTAAATCTGCTTACAAAAATTTAGGTTTTATTATTAGAAATACACAATACTTCGTTCATATTTCAACTCTTAAGAAACTATATTTCTCGTTCGTAAGAACAAAACTGGAATATTGTCAGCAAGTTTGGTGTCCCATATATAATAAATACAGTCATGTTATTGAATCTATTCAACGCAAATTTATTAAATTTTGCTTCTTCAAGCTTCACAGATATTATCCTAGTTTTGATACTGATTACAAAGATTTGTTGTGTGAATTTAGTATTGTGTCTCTTGATACTCGAAGAAAAATACAATCATCAATGTTCCTTTATAAAGTTTTGCATTGTATTGTAAATGATCCCGTAATCCTAGGTAAAATTCCTTTCTTAGTTCCTAGGCATAATTCCCGATTTAAATATACATTCTACTGTAACACTCCTCGAACGAACTATGAAGTAAAGTCACCTATTCGTATGATTTGTTTTAATTTTAACAATTGACCTGAATATTTCGACATTTTCGTCGGCTCGATTGTAAAGTTTAAAAATGCTTTATACAATTATTATATTCATTAACCACTACTATTCATTACAATACATTATCTTAAACAGCTATATGTATTATTAAGTTCTGGGTTTTTTTTGTGTCATTCTATTTGTTAACTACTTGTGTCATTAAACATGTTAAATTTGTTTTATTATAGTCAACCTGTAATTGGGGTCTTGAACCCTGTTGGTCAGACTAACAATAAATAAAATAAATAAATAAATAAGTCTACTTGGAATCCATTATATAGGGATTACATTTTTTTTTCATTTTGCTGTAGTTACTGACTTATTAATTTTAGAGAAAAGTTGTAAATAAAAAAGGTGTTCCGGATTAAAAAGAACACAAAAGAAAACAATTTTACGAAAAAAAAAATGCAAATTAAAATTCGCAATTTACAGCATATATTTCAGAGTGCCATTCAAATACTGATATTTTATTTGTTTTGATTTAATAAAATATATTTAATAAAATATTAAGAAAACACTCGCCATGTGTCACAAGATTTCAGCGTCTGAATCAACCTTTCGGCCATGCTCAGCTAGTAACCATAGAAGCATTTCGCTCTTGTTAGTACTCATCAGTATGGTGTAACTGCCGTCTCTTTGCACAGACAACTCCGCCAGTTCGCTATTGTACTATTATTATTGTTTTGATTTGATGTATCTCATAATTTTACTCTTGTTACCTCACGGGTTCTGTAAGCTGTCGTGGAGAGCGTACCAGAGGGGAAACTTTTGTGCTATTTGTAAACTGTAAATAATTTTCAAATTTCACAAGGGATATCATCAGAGGCATAATATATTTTCTAAATTAGTTGTAATTTTAATGCAATTATGTAAATAGGTCCGAATTATACACTGATAGCACGATTGGCAGTTAACTTGTCATTTATCATGTTATGTAGTTGCAAAATGTTATGTGGTACAGCGCATTGGGATCGTGCTAAAAATCACAAATCGAGATTTTAGTAAATGACCACGCTTTAAGGTCCCTAGAATCTAATTTTAACATTTTCACGATGATGTCTGTGTGTGTGTGTGTGTGTGTATGTGTGTATGTATGTATATATGTGTGTGTGTGTGTGTGTGCGCGTATGTGTAAGAATTTTGTCTTCGCTCTAACTCAAATACTGTCTTTCAGAAAATTCTGAAACCTTGTATTTCTTTCCTACTCTAATAAGAAAAGAAGCAATTAGATTTTGGTGTAAATCGGATAACCGGAAATGACACTTTATCTGAAGCTCATAAAGGTTATTCTTCAAAAAAATACCATTAAATGTTATTTTTCGCATTTTGTCATTATGAAAATTAAAGATTATTGAATTTTCTACAGGAATACATTAATACTTTTTCTATATATTTTACTGATCAATTTAAAAATAACTTTGTTTATGAGTCCCGAAGCCTAAGATAAACACAATTCCTTTGTTACACAGTTCATATTTCAAATAAATGTAACTGACAGTAAATGTCACTGTCAAAAAACTAATCACTTCAAATTAATAATAGTGACATTTTAAAAAGAAAATAGTAAAAAAGCAATAGTTTTATGCAATGCAACAGTTTGCTGCGTTAGTAAATCCGTAGGTATGTATTTAAATTAATAAAAATTAAATAGCGGGAGGTTTTGTGTTTGCCACATCAGATTTTTCTATATATTTTACAGAAAAATTTAAAAATCATTTTTACCTCCCGCTACCCTTGGTAAGGGAGGTATAGGGATCGTGCTAAAAATTACATATCGAGATTTTAGTAAATGACCACGTTTTAAGGTCCCTAGAATCCAATTTTAACATTTTCACGATGATGTCTGTATGTGTGTATGTGTGTGTGTGTATGTGTGTGTGTATGTGTAGGGATTTTGTCTTCACTCTAACTCAGATGCTATCATTCAGAAAATTCTGAAACCTTGTATTTCCATCCCATTCTAATATGAAAAGAAGCCATTAGATTTTGGTGTAAATCGGATAACCGGAAATGGCACTTTACCTGAAGCTCATAATGGTTTTTCTTCAAAAAATACCATTAAATGCCATTTTTTCGCATTTTATGTCTTATGAAAATTAAAGATTATTGAATTTTCTACTGGAATACATTAATACTTTTTCTATATATTTTACAGATAAATTTAAAAATATTTTTTTTTATTAGTCGCGAAGCCTAAGATAAACACAATAATTCCTTTGTTACACAGTTCATATTTCAAATGAATGTAACAGACAGTAAATGTCACTGTCAAAAAACTAATCACTTCAAATTAATAATAGTGACATTTTAAAAAGAAAATAGTAAATAAAGCAATAGTTTTCTGCAATGGAACAGTTTGCAGCGTTAGTAGGTATGTATTTAAATTAATAAAAATTCAATAGCGGGAGGTTTTGTGTTGGCCCCATCAGATTTTTTTCTTTTAATCCTGAAGTCTAAGATAAACACAATTCCTTTGTTACACAGTTCATTTTTCAAATGAATGTAACTGACAGGTAAACGTCATTTTCAAATACGAATCACTTCAATTTAATAATCAAATAGTGACATCAAATAATAAAGAAAATCGTAAATAAAGCAATAGTTATATATTATATGCAAATGAACTTATATAGTTTGCAGCATTAGTAAATATAATTAATAAAAATTAAGTCACTGTCAAGAAACTAATCACTTCAAATTAATAGTGACATTTTAAAAAGAAAATAGTAAATAAAGCAATAGTTATATGCAATGGAACAGTCTGCAGTGTTAATAAATACGTAGGTATGTATTTTAATTAATAAAAATTAAATTGCGAGAGGTTTCGTGTTGGCCACATCATATTTTTTACATTCAAGTAGCGCAAATTTTTACAGATACAAAATTGTAGTATTTAATGACAAGGTTTGGTTTCACGAATTTAAATTATTTGTTTAATGCATAAAAAATGATTGGCTTCAAGCGCTATTATTTTTTAACTGAAACGATGCATAATGTTATTTCTCATTAACAAACTTTTTATATCTAATTTCCAAACGGTTACTGATAAAATGTATTGTACGATGTAGGCTTTACAAGCTTTTCTTTTTCATAATAGCAAAAAAACGTGAATGTTAAAAGTTTTTTCTACGCCCGTGATAAACCTTAACCTTATATTTCATTCGTTTTAGTGTAAAAAGTAGACCCTTTCCTTACAGTTACAAAAAAGTAAATGATAGGGTAATTACATAGGTACAGTTCGTGTCATTATTTCACTCTTGTGCACTCATTATGAATGTTTTTTTAAGAGGAATGGCTACCCTTGTTTACTGTATATGAAGCAAAAATTCAAATAAATTTTTAGAATAGAATAGAATAGAATATAATAGGTTTATTTAATAGCCCTATGGCTAAACCAATATACATTGAATTGTACAAAAAATCATAACACTTTATACTTATCTACATAAAAAACACTTTAATTTACATTTAAATGAGGACACTGATCCAGCATTTTTAACATCATCAGGTAGTTTGTTAAATTCTATCAATCCTTTATGGAATACAGTTTTGGATGTTGCAGCTCTGTTTGTTTTCCTAACATAAAAATTATTTTTCTGCCTGGTATTATAACTATGTATATTACTGCACATATTGATATACTTTCTTAAGTACACAGGTAACATGTTCTTAGTTAATTTATATATAAAGACTAATGTATTGAAAGTAACATAATTTTTAATATTAAGCCAATTTAATTGATTTAGCAATCAATTTACATTTGTTTATTTATTACAACAAAGTATATTTCTCATTGCTTTATTTTGCAGTTTTTGTAATTTATCTATTAGAGTGATTTCACATGCATTTAATATAGTAGAGCAGTACTGAAAATGCGGCAAAATGATACAATTATGTAGACACAGTTTAGCATATCTACTGAGCTGTTTCGATACCCTCTTAAAATAGTTAACTTTTTTTGACAATTTTTTAAATAAATAGTTAATATGTACTTTGAAGTTTAATTCGTCATCAATATGTACACTCAAATATTTTATTTCAGATACTCTATCTAACATAACATTATCCATTACAATTTTGAAATTCTCGAGGTTCTCATTCTTTCTTTGTACCACCATAAATTTACTTTTCACAGCATTTAATTTTAATTTATTTTGCTGCAAGTAACGATTTACCAAATTCTTCCTTTAGTAGAACTGTTAACATTTTAAAAATTCAACGTTAGACGAACATACTTCTGATATAGTAGTATAGAAATTTATTAGTATTTGAGTTTTATTTATAGGAAAAATGGCATTTCTAGTTTTTCCTACAAAATCAAAGTCAAATACTAATAGATTTCAATAATACTTTTTTTTAAGTGCAGGTTTATATCAGAAGTATGTTCGTCTAATGTTGAATATTTTAAATTGTTAACAGTTCTATTATAGAAACAATTTATTTGAATTTTTGCTCCATTGCTTCATATAGGTATAGGAGGCAGGGGTAGCTATTCCTCTTAACCAGTAATATTAAACTTCAGAAAGAGTAATATCAAAAGGTAAATTAGTACCAGGTATAATTTTCGGTGATGATATGTTATTATAAATAATGAATAACACGATTTTAAATATCTAATGTAACCTACACAATCCATATAAATATATTCATATAAAGGTTTTAATAGTTATTTAACTAGCAAGTATGTTAATAGGCGACAATCACAAATCTTGAGTTGGCTTCTCGTATCTTAACTTCGCTTTGAAATAGTTTATTGTGAACCATGTATAGCGTCAAGTTTACATAGTTCTCATCTGCCTAATTTGAAAAGGCTGGTATTTATTTGATCACTATTTTAATGGTATCAAATGAGAGGGTTCGTCAAGGGCTGATATGCAGAAATGTTAAAAAATTTTACAGCTCGATTGGCTTTTGTTTTTTGCTTAAAGTTGTTAGAACCATGTCGTGTTTGGTATCAAATGAGAGGGTTCGTCAAGGGCTGCCATACAGAAATGTCAAAATTTTGAAAGCTCGATCGGCTTTTGTTTTTTGCTTAAAGTTGTCGGAACCATGTCGTGTTTGGTATCAAATGAAAAGTAACGTCAAGGGCTGTCATGCAGAAGTGTCAAAAATTTGACAGCTCGATCGGCTTTTGTTTTTTGTTTAAAGTTGTTAGAACGATGTCGTGTTTGGTATCAAATGAGAGGTATCGTCGGGGGCTGCCATGCAGAAATATCAAAATTTTGACAGCTCGATCGGCTTTTGTTTTTTGTTTAAAGTTGTCAGAACCATGCCGTGTTCGGTATCAAATGAGAGGGTTCGTCAAGGGCTGCCAGGCAGAAATGTCAAAAATTTGACAACTCGATCGGCTTTTGTTTTTTGTTTAAATTTGTCAGAAATATGTCGTGTTTGGTATCTAATGAGAGGTAGCGTCAAGGGCTGCCATGCAGAAATGTTAAAAATTTGACAGCTCGATCGGCTTTTGTTTTTTGTTTAAATTTGTCAGAAACATGTCGTGTTTGGTATCTAATGAGAGGTAGCGTCAAGGGCTGCCATGCAGAAATGTTAAAAATTTGACAGCTCGATCGGCTTTTGTTTTTTGTTTAAATTTGTCAGAAACATGTCGTGTTTGGTATCTAATGAGAGGTATCGACAAGGGCTGTCAGGCAGAAATGTCAAAAATTTAACAGCTCGGTCAGCTATTGTTTTTTGCTTAAAGTTGTCAGAACCATGTCGTGTTTGGTATCAAATGAAAGGTAACGTCAAGGGCTGTCATGCAGAAATGTTAAAACTTTGACAGCTCGATCGGCTTTTGTTTTGCGTGGGCATTTTGGGTGGGCAGGTTGGGTCGGCAGGTTGCGTGGGCAGTTTGGGTGGGCAGGTTGCGTGGGCAGGTTGCGTGGGCAGTTTGGGTGGGCAGGTTGCGTGGGCAGTTTGGGTTGGCAGGTTGGGTGGGCAAGTTGCGTGGGCATTTTGGGTGGGCAAGTTGCGTGGGCAGTTTGGGTGGGCGGGAAAAAAATATTTTGAAAGACTCTTAGCGGTAGCACTTTGCGTTTAAATTGTTCCTAGACGGATTGGACGTACGTAAAACTTTTATAAAACACTATCGGCGGAGCCCTAGGGAATACTCGGCGTAGCCGAGTTTTCGCTAGTTTTATACTAAATGATCAGTAAATTTTACAAAACGTTCAGGAACTTAAACTGAAAATGTAATGTAACTAACCTAAGCTAATCTAAATTAACCCCAACTAACCTAACCATAACCTCTGCAAAGATACGACAGTTACACCACACTGATGAGCCCCAGTTAAAGCTAAACGCGTCTGGTTATTAACTGGGCTTGACCAGAATCTGAAAAATAACCGAGAGTTTTAATTTAATTTGGAATAATTAGTCTGATATCTATTACATTCACAAGCTGATAAAAAGATTAACATTTTGTAATAAAGCGTAGTAAATGGTAAACTGTGTCAATATTTACAGGGTTAATATATATGTTATAGCTTTGTAATATTTAAAAGATAATTAAAATCCAAATTCTAACCTGCAAATAAAAAATAAGTGCTACCGGACTAGGCCGTAAAGAAGTGACGTGTTGTAAAACTAGTTAGCAGTTGCCATAATTGACGAAATAAAATATGATCAGCCAGGAGCAAAGACAAATGGCATATCGTTGATCGTTTAAACCTATACACAGAAAAAAAAAGAATTGAAATTTTGTCTAATTATAATTAGGCATTATTTTATTAGGCAATATGTCCAATAATTTAATATAATTTACAAATATTAATTTAGCATTTTACTAACACGAAATAGATAATAAATATTTTGTAAAAAATCGTTAATTTAAATATGAAAATAGTTATTTTAATTACTTAATTTATTTAATTTTACTATATTTTTGCTTCATTATTTTTGTTCTACAATTTTCGGTGATTTATCTAATGCATTAGGTACCTAAGTAATTAGAAAATTTAAATACATATTTAGTTAATTTCTTTATTTATGTTAAGTTCAATACTAAATAATGTAGTCATTTAATCTAATTTTGTATTTAATTTTACTATAATTTCTTACTTTAACTTAGATAATTTAATAAAAACATATTAGTACGCCGAAAATTACAGAATTGTTTAGTTAATTTAACTACAATTTAGATGGTTATTTTTTTCTGTGTACAGTGGAACAGTGAAGTGTGAAATGCTTAGAATGAAATACACAATTGAAAGCAGTCATTAGAGTTGTTATTTGAAAGCGTCAAATTAATTAGAGTGGTAATTCAAAAACACGTCAATGTTTATTTCATGCTGTATGACATGTTTTCACATAACAAGCTTTCATATAGAATTTCCATTTTGTTACATAAGTATCGATTTTAACATTTCTTATAAAAACAAATACTTCTAATTAGGTTTATTCAATCTATCATTCTAATAGAAATTTCATACTGATCTTCTAAAATGTTCAAGGTTCTTCCTATTCATTGATGGGATTGGAGGTATCTCTTAAAGATACCATGGGATAAAATTAATATACCTATAATTTTAAATATTTAATTAATAATATAACAAGAAATATTAAATGTACTACCCGAAAAAAGCTTTCAGTAATGTCAGTCAAACTGTTAATTTATGACACTGACATTTATCTGTCAATTACAAATATTTGAATTTGTCAACTGGTTTCCCAGTCAGCTAATTTCGTTGAATTTTACCAACCTTTTGACGTTATGAAATGTCACTTTTTTCTTAATTGATACGAAATGAGTTTTGTAAAATCTTTACATAACTGAGTTACGTAACGAATTTTCATCGACCTTTAAACTAATAGACGCAGCGTACGAGCAAAACGCTTGTCCCGCCATAACGGTGAAGACACTGTATCTCTATCCTTCAACAGTACGGAAGTTAAGAAAACGCGGCAAAATAAAAAAAAATATTTGTCCCTAACTTGTTATACTTGGTGCATAATCGTTAAGAGTAGATTTAATTTTTTTGTGCATAATTATATATTTTTAATACAATATATTATATACATATTATATTATACGGAACAAGTAATAATTAATAAGAACTTACATATGAAATGACACAGCTGAACCGCGTACGTACTGTTGAATGCAAGAAATACACCGTTTTCCCATTATTTTGTAGCGTACACACCTCACAACACATATACGTATGTATTGACAGAAATAATTGTAAATATTCTCCAAAAAAGTAAATAATACCTACACAGTCACGAAACGTCAAATGTATATTTTGACAACTATTTAGTGATAGAGAGCGATGTATAGAGGTTTACATATGGCTGAAAAAGATGTACAATGAGTACGAACGCATGCGCAGTATACTTTAACTGAGAACTTCCGTACTGTTGAAGGACAGAATATATATTTCTATCCTTTTATGTTGGAGCATTATTCTAACAATAAAAGAATAGGAGACACTTGATCCATTAGTTTAAAGGTCGATGCGAATTTTACACAACTGACAACTGATAAAAAAAGCAACAAGAATATGTCAATAATGATTTCTTTAATATTTATTTATGAATAATTAACTTTCGCCTAATGCACTGTCTATATCGGTTTCAGAAGACATTCAGAACTCATTTTCAATTATCATACGCATGCACTGACATAAGCATTAAATTTAAAAAAATAAATTCATTTATTTTCAAGGCAATGCATTGGTAAATTGAATTTTGACTATTTTAAAATTATTTTAGCGGAATTAGATAAAATTTTGTACATAATACGTTATGAAAACGTGATATTGTTTGACTCACATGATTTGCAACGTTCAGCAAACAATATCACTCTTTTCATAACTGATTATGTAAATAACTATTGTTTATCTCTAAACCTATAAAAGATATAATAAAAGTATATTTATTGGACAGAGAATTTTATGTTCTTTGATATTTGTAATAACATAAATATAACACAGTAAAATAGAGTATGAAAACATAAGTTACAAATGTGAACCCATTACAAATTCAGACAAGAGCGCGGAGAAGCGAGTGGGTAAACGAACGAGTGTTTGAATAGAATAGACACTTACAGAATTGACATCACATGCAAGAGAGAGATAGAAGATCATGCGTCCAAACAAACCTCCCCTCGTCTTACGTCCCGCTCCTTGATTCTATATGTCATTATGTTTGCATGTGTCATTCAGTATTTACCTAATTCTTTGTGATTTATTCGCTGTGTTCAATAAAAGTGAGTTTAAAACCACAAGATGTACGTGGGGCAACATTTTTTGTTTGATAATATTGAAGATCATTCGATTATTCAACTAAAACGATGGCTGGATTATAAAGGTCTATGGCTGATGACAGGTCTTTGTTTGGTAGTGGTAACCATAGCAACCTTTAGTTCTATACAAATTGCAATTGTGTTTCAATTCCGAAACGAGGGTTTAGGGTTTTATATTATTTTTTCTACGTTGGCTATCATTGGAATTATTTCTTTACAAAAATGGTTGACAATTTTCATTAATGGGAAGACTATTTAAATTGATGACAATGATTTGAGTTTTTTATTTTGTTAATTAGAATATGTTATTATTATTCCATAACAGAGGAAGCAATAATAAATTTAAAGAAATAAAAAAGCAGTAATGGATTAATTAAACACAGTAGGTGTATAACTGTAACAAAATTCTGCATAAAACAGATTAGGTCATTAGGTACTTATGAGATAACAAAAATGATGAGCAAAAAAGTTGAATCTACATAAGTTTTAAGAATGAAGGAGGTCAAGTTATGTAGGGGTTCGTTCTGTAGCACTCTACACAAATGGAACTAACATGTTATAGGCCTAAAAGGACCTCCACAAAAAATGTATTCACAGAAAATATATTTTTTACTTGTTCTTAGAGTGAAGTTTCCCTTGAGCGGTTACGAGGTCGACAGACGACTGCACTCGGGCGGCGGGCGTGCGAAGCTGCCGTAACTCAAACTTCACTGCCACCGCCGCGCACAACTACATTGCTCACATATTTTATTTCTTTCCCAAATGCACGGGACGAAGGAAAAATTGTCTACTGAATACATGTTTTCCTAAAAGAACTAGTGTTTCAAAAGTATGTTAATAATTTTAGAATGCACTTATCAACATATTACAAATATAATATATTTGTTTTAAAATACGAGAAATTTTATGACTTTATGCGACTGTCTTACGATAGAATATGAACATCTTGTCTCGAAGAAAAGTTTAAACTAAGAATTTATAACATAGCTAGTTGAATTCGCGAAAGATGCTTAATCTAGATGTTCGAAGGAAATATTAATAACACAAGCTCGACATGACAATTCACAATGTTCTATCTCATTGCGAACATTTGAAAATTCATATTTCTTGAAAGAAGAATTCCTCATATCTTTGTATTTATTGAAGATATCGTTCTGATTTTTTCAGATTATTATTTATTTATGTTTTGAAAATGTGCTTATGTAATAAAAACATCATATTAGTTTCTAAAATGATAAGAAAAATAATAAAAACAAGAAACACTAAGCAAGAAACTTTTTCGTCCTTACGAGATAGACCCTAACATACAGCGACAAAGTTGTAGTAAATGAATTAAAGAAGTTTTATATTCTAATTTTTTTTCCAAAATCTTCACAGGTTTCGAATAAAACGAACACAAAAAGTAAGTACATCGTAATGCATGCAACTTTGGCACTCACCCAGCCATGGAAATTGACTAACATGTCTGGAGTTACCGCCTAGATGCGCGCATTACGATGTCATATCTATTTGTGTTCGTTTTTTTTTTTTCGAAACCGGTAAAGATTTGGTAAAAAATTTTCAAATTAAAAAAATTCTTTAATTAATTTCCTACAACTTTGTTGCTATATATTAGGGTCTATCTCGCAAAGACGAAAAGTTTCTCGCTTAATGTTTTTTGTGCTGCAAAATCCAAAACAAACGTGTTCGAATGCTAGTTTTTATAATTTTTCTTATCATTTTAGAAACAAATATGATATTTTTATTGCATGAGCCCATTCTAAGAACATAAATAAATAATAACCTGGAAAAATCAGAACGATGTCTTTAATAACAACAAAGATACAAGCAGTTAAAGTTAAAAATTGTAAAGAAATTTAATTGAAATGATTTTTCGAGAAATGTGAATTTTAAAATGTTCGCAATGAGATAGAACATTCCGAATAACACCATCAAATTTTTCGGAAAATTTCCTATAAGATTACGTAACTTTTAACTTTAAAGTAGCTAGGAAGGTTTCAATCTTCAACTAAAATTGTGCAAAAATCCTCCAACATGACAGTGTTCAATTAGTCACATAGGTTTAACATTGGGTCCGCTATCCAGATATGTATAGAGATCAGTGGGCCTTTTTCATTATATTTCGAAAAACTTTAGAGTTCGAAACATGGAAACGGCGGAAAAGTTTGCGGGTATGCACCCTAATTGTATTTTTGGCACGTTCGACTACACTGTTGATCAGAATTTTTGTTAACATACGTGAACGATCAGTTTTTGACAGCTTAATGCATGGTACTCCCTCTTCGCTTTCTCAAATTGTCCGATATATTGTACTTTTTAAAATATAAAAATATTATTCACTGTATCTCGTTTCGGCAGCTGTCCAACTAGGTTGTAAATGGACGTTCGTATATCTAGTTTGTACACCATTTCGTATACAACACACGAAAATGTGAAATAACAAACAAATTGATAAAACCACTAGCAACTTTTTTCTCCATAGCTGATTATATGATTAGCTTTACGATGTCTCAGAGAACATTCATCCTTTTCTCCAAAACTTATGTAATGGATATTATAAGGGTTCTTATATTTTAAATATACAGGCTGTCTCTATAATAGGGGGACATGGCTTAACCACAGATTCCTGAGGCTAAAATAAGACAATTTAACTAAATTTGCTTCTACCGGAAAGTGTACTATTTAGCCAGTATTCTGCTGCAAAGTTCTTTGAAAAAAAAAAAATTGCTTATAACCGTAACGGATATCACAAATTACACACAGAGAGAGAAAAGTTTACTATTGAATGTAGCTTTCTGAAAAAAAAAAAAATAATAATAATTTCACGTTATCTGCGTGACCATTAAAAAGTTACGGTCTAATCATTGTTGGTTGGGACACCTAAGTTTCGTACACTAGTGGTTCACTGATAATAGCAAGTATCACTTTAAATGATAACATAACCATATGAACTGTCATTCCAAATTTCATACAAATCGAATAAAGCGTTTTGTTATTATAAGCAAAATTAGTTTTTTTTTCGAAGAACCTTGAAGCAGAATACTGGCTAAATGGTACACTTTCTGATAGAAGCAAGTTTAGTTAAATCGTTTTATTTTAGCCTCGGGAATCTATGTTTAATCCATGTCCCCCTATTTTAGAGACACTCTATATATTGTACATCAAAAATATTTTTTTTATATCAATGTGGGATCAAATTTTAATAACGATCATTCACTGTTTATATAACATCCTAATCAAGGGCTATTCAAATATCATTATCGTTAAATTCATACATTTCGTATTTGCACATTTTCAATATACTTACTTAATAGTTGTTTATTGTTTGCATACTCATAGTAAAAAGCCGAAAACAAATTATGTTTTAAGCTTTGGGTGTAGGAAAACGCGAAGCATACGGTACGAATTATTTCTGTTTCATTCACGAATTCCAAATTCGAACTAAATAAAGTTAGAAAATTAAACTCATGGGACATTATTAAGAGTAAGAAAACAACAGGTAACAGGAATACTAGTATATAACCAGAATTACACACAGCGTGTTAATTCAAAATCTGGCTATAGGTGTTTAACATATGAAATGTTTTAAAGGAAAGTGGTAGATAATGGCTCGTCGTTTAGTTATTGGTCGAAAAAGCAAAGAAATCCATAAAAATTTTATATATATTTCTCTCTATATGAATAACATTTGCTCTAATTATCTAACTGTTAACCATGGAGTGCCGCAGGGTTCTATATTGGGGCCATTACTTTTTAATATTTACATTAACGATTTTCCTTGCAGTATAATCGGTGGTGAATGCATCCTTTTTGCAGATGGTACTACCCTAATATCGTCAGATAGTAATCTAAAAAATCTTGAAATGAATATGTAACAGCTAGAATCTAATGCAAGAAAGTGGTTCACATTAAATAAACTCAAATTAAATCAAGGGAAAACTCAAAAATCTTATGTGGCCAACACAAAACCTCCCGCTATTTAATTTTTACATACATACATACATACATACATGAGTCGGTTAGCAAAAACCCGGAAACAATAGTAACAATAAGAAAAGGGATAAGAGTAAGAGCTCAGCCTACTCACTTCACTCTTTAACAATATTCTTCTTTCGCCTTGTCCACAATCATCATAGCATTCATACATAAGAACGTATTAAAGTGTCCGATTTTCGGGAGCGAATAACCGCATCCGGACCACAATAATAGTTATGCAACAATCATCCTTCGCCACACATTCCTATCCATTTTTATTAATTTAAATACATACTTACGTATTTACTAACGCTGCAAACTGTTCCATTGCATAAAACTATTGATTTATTTACTATTTTCTTTTTAAAATATCACTATTATTAATTTGAAGTGATTAGTTTTTTGACAGTGACATTTAATGTCAGTTACATTCATTTGAAATATGAACTGTGTAACAAAGGAATTGTGTTTATCTTAGGCTTCGGGACTAATAAAAAAAATTATTTTTAAATTTATGTGCAAAATATATAGAAAAAGTATTAATGTATTCCTGTAGAAAATTTAATAATCTTTAATTTTTATAAAACATGAAATGCGAAAAAATGGCATTTAATGATATTTTTTTGAAGAAAAACCATTATGAGCTTCAGGTAAAGTGCCAATTCCGGTTATCCGATTTACACCAAAATCTACTGGCTTCTATTCATATTAGAATAGCATAGAAATACAAGGTTTCAGAATTTTCTGAATGATAATATTTGAGTTAGAGCGAAGACAAAATCCCTACACATACACACACACATACATACACACACATACATACATACATACATACATACATACATACATACATACATACAGACATCATCGTGAAAATGTTAAAATTGGATTCTAGGGACCTTAAAACGTGGTCATTTACTAAAATGTCGATATGTGATTTTTAGCACGATCCCTATACCTCCCTTACCAAGGGTAGCGGGAGGTAAAAATTAACCCTATCACCTCGACTACACATAGATCAGCCAAAATTTGTAGTACTCCTAGGCTTAAATATTGATCCTCACTTAAATTGGACATATCAAATAAACAAACTTCGAAATAAACTTGCATCAGTAATATTTCTTTCTAGAAACTTATCTAAATACGTATCAACAGATACATTAAGATCAATTTATTTTGCTTTATTCGAGAGTCATTTAACATATGCTATAACTGTTTGGGGTAACTCTACCTATGCAGAAAAGATTTTTGTCCTCCAAAAAAGATCATACGTTTAATTGATAAAGCTCCTATTAATACACATTGCCGTCGTATATTTATTAAACTAAAAATTATGTCATTTCCCTGTCTGTATATCTACTATGCAGGGATGGCGAACCTTTACGTATCAACGTGCCATTTTTCTAAAGAAATGTTTAATGAGGTCATAGACGTGCCATCAAATAATTTTGACTTTGTGATTATTGGGAAAATGATAATAATAAATACTATCAACTCAAAACTCTTTATTTACTACAAAAAATAGGAACATTTTGCAATGTTTCAATTATACGCGTAATTTAAATATTGTGTCGCGTGCCATTGGTTCGCCATCCCTAACTATAGTTTACTTAACAATCACAAAAATAAAAACTTATTTAAACAAAATAATGATGTTCATCAATAAAACACAAAAAATGCAGAAAATTTACGCCCTTTGCATATTAAATTAGAATGTTCTAAAAAAAATTCTCCAAATATTTCTCTTTATAATAAATTACCAAGCAATATTAGAAATATGAATTTTATTAAATTTAAGATATGGTTAAAGAATTATTTGCTGTCTCTGTGCTTCTATACAGTCAGTGCAAGAGTTTTTAAATACTGCATATACTTTGTGATTAATTTTTGTCTAATTTATTAATTTACTTATGTGCAGTGTTGTGACAGATCAATTTCTAAAGGATCTAGACCAAGATCAAGATCTTTACAATTAATATGTTCTAGATCAGATCATAGGTCAATTTTTGCAATTGGATCAGATCAGATCAGGGATTTGGGATCTATTTTCTTAGATCATATAAAAGATCAGTAACGATTTAAAAATGATTTTTATTTCTAATTAATTAAGTAGGGATACAAAAATTAAATTAATTACACAGAATAAACCTAGCCTTATGCCTTACACGTAGGAAGAAATATTAAAAGCATACAGTTTGGTCAGAAACCTAATTCAGAGTAGGCTATGAACACAGAAAAGTATGTCTGATCATTTTTCAATTCAACAATCAAGTTGTCAAAATTGATAGTGAAATGCGATTTTAAGGAGAAAGATAATACATAAGGATATAGAATATTGCCATTTGCCGTTTTCTAATTTATTTCTATATAAAATAAGGTTTCACAAAGAAAAGCATTATTTTTTACCTCTCGCTAAGAGAGGTATTGGATTCATGCTAAAATTCGCATATCCAGATTTTATTGAATAAGCACGATTTAAGGTCCCTATAATCCGATTATAACATTTTTAAAATGATGTCTGTGTGTGTGTGTGTGTGGATGTGTGTATGTGTGTGTGTGTGTGTGTGTGTGTGTGTGTATGGCTGGATGTTGGACGGACGATTCCTCAAAAACTATAAGACATAAGACCTGTTTAACTATGAATTCCTCAATCTGACATTCCTGGGAAGAGCTGAAAAGATTTTGGTAACAATTGAATAACCGGAAGTAGTAGTTTTTAAAAGAAATTCTTCCAAATATTAATTTTTGAAAATTTTTGATATTAATAATTTTCAAGAACAAAATTCTACACCTGATACATTTAAATTTTTTATTATATCTTCTATAAATTTAGAGATAAAGACGCTATAATATATAGTATATCGGGATATAACAAGTCGAGTAGGCGAAACTACACTGAGGAAACCAGTTGACAAATTCAAATGTTTATAACATAATTTGTAAATGACAGATTTCAATGTCAAAAATCAAGGGTTTTAGTGACATTTTGATAGCTTTTTCAGGGAAGTACATTTAATCTTTCTTATTGTTTTATTAATTAAATATTTGAAATTATAGGTAATATGCATATATGCATCAGAAATACCGCCAATCTGGTTAATGAATTGGAAGAATCTGTGACATTTAGAAACTTCCTCATACAATGAAAAATAGATATAATTAGAATTATATGTGTGCAGAAGACATGTTAAATACAATAAAAGACAATATTTGGGTAAGGTTCTGTAATATTTTGTTATAAAACGACGGTTCGATAGCAAACTGCAATACAATACTTATATAGCCTAATATGGAAATGGCGAGATGTCTTGTGCTGGCCACAACAGATTTTTTAGATAACATTTTTGGCAATATTTCGTAACAAATTGACATTTAATTAAATTCTTTCAAATTGACATATATTTTTTATTCATAGCGTATTCCGAGTTAGAATTTTTTTTGAACACACTGTACTTAGTTTAGGTAATATTGGATGGCACACTCGTATATTTGATCTTTTTTTAAGATCGTAGACAGGCCCGGCAAGTTTTAATTTTAGTGTGTGGTGCTCAGTGATGGTTCGTGTACCAAATATTTGGTGATACCTAATCTAGAAAAAAAAACGCGCCGCAGGCGAATTTTTTTTTTTCGTTCAAGGTCAAAAACTACATTTTTTTAAGGGATGTGCAAATGCATGTTTTCCCCTTCACAGAACATTTTAGGTTATTCGAAGTTCTTTTCTTTTAAAGTCCCAGTCGAAGCCATTACATGCTAGACAGATTATGTTATACTTATGTCGAAATTGTGGAATGCACTATGCAGTTATGCTGGGTTTACTCAGGCAACTAAATTAAAAAATTAAATTGTACATCTAAACTAAACAAGTAGAAACCATTGTTATCAATGACAACGTTTATGCAACTGAACTGAAGAATTAAACTAATAAAACTAATGCTGGGTTTATGCAGGCACCTCAATTAAAAAATTAAATTGTAAAACTAAACAAGTAGAAACCATTGTTATCAATGAAAACGTTTATGCAACTGAACTGAAGAATTAAACTAAGGAAACTAAATTAAGAAGTTGGCTATTTTCAACTTTTAGTTTAATTTTATAATTTCTTAGCTTTGCGCCTGCGCCATTCGCGCACAGATATTCGCACCTAACCTATGAAAAGGTACGATGATAACAAAGTTTCTGCAGAAAAGAGCGACGAAGTACTAGTTGGACTTATTCTACAAATTGTTTACCTTTATTTTTTTTATCCTATATAAATATAATTCTCCCATAAAAGTTAGATTATACGAAATGTCAAACATAAAATTCTGAATTTTAATTTACTGCATAAACGACGTTATTTTAGTTTAGTTTCTTAATTTAGTGGTTCAATTTAATTTCTTAATTTACATGCTGTATAAACCCAGCATATTATTAAAAAAAAAATTGTAATAACTTATGGCTTAAACGTGTGGTGCGGAGCACCACCATTTGATTTTACGTGTGGTGCCCGAGAACGCGAGCACCACTGTTGTTGCCGGCCCTGATCGTAGATTACGGTTTTTATACCTAGATCCAGATCAAGATCTGAATATATAAAAGTATCTAGATCAGATCAAAAACCATACTAAATGCACTAGATCAGTGATTTAGATCAAATTATCTAGATCAGTCACAACACTGCTTATGTGTAGTACTAATCAATAATTATTGTGACTTGCCATAAATGTGTTACATAAAATGGTCAATAAATATTATTATTATTATTATTACTATTATTATTATTATAAAACAAATATAAATGGTTTATTATTTTAATGCTTTAGTTATCGTACAGAGACTTTTTGTAATGAAATTATATAAAATAACTATAATTATATGTTAATTTTTATACATAATACCTTTTGTCGGATTAATAGATATTTACACACCAATTGAGCTAAGGTAATGTTTATTCATGAGAAGAAAGTTTAGCTCACGAGCCCATAAGGGCGAGTGAGTTAAATTCTTCGAGTGAATAAACATTCTTAGCTCACGTGGTTTGTACAATATTTTATTCAATTTTGACGAAATACTAATAAAACCATTATAATATTTAATTTTGACAAAATAAAAAACTGATCAGTTAGTAGGCTGAGCATATGACAATCGTCGCTGATAGACATCAAGTCATGTATTTAAAATGCTTTATTGCATGTCATTTGTGCCGTGAAAAATAATGAAAATGGCTGATAATGTGTGCTAAATATTATGGTGAGTGTTATTTTCGTACCTGATGTTATTTTAAATAAATTATTTGGTGCAGAGTGAGTTAAAATTTTGTGAGAGTGATTTAATTTTTTTTTTAATTCACTTGTGAAAACAGTGTTACTTATAGTTGTTGCTATGGAGTTAATAATGACAGTTTAAAACGTCAAAATTGAATAAAAAAAATTAAATACTATGGCTGGTATTCTGAGCTCGCGATTAGGTCCGACTAAGAAAAAACGACTAACTTTTAGTCGGCCGACTAAGAAAATGCATTTCGAGCACGCGACTAAGGCGAACGACTATTGTTTAGTCGGCCGACTAAAAATACGTACTTTGAGCAGGCGATTAAGGCCGACTAACTTAGTCGGTGTATTGATATTTAGTCGGAAAATTAAACAAGCTCCTAACCTTGTTTAACATGGTGAATAACTATTTAGAATGTGTTAATCATGTGGAAAATGTACGAAATATTAGAAACTTACTGAGAAGAATATATCGCGATCACATAGATCCATTTCATTTTTAAAATATTCTAATACCGAATTTTAGAGACCATACCGCCTTACAAAAAAAAGTGCTTGATTTGTCATCGAATTATTGAAAGATGCATGACTTGCAAATTTTGCAAAAAAGGACAAATTGTGTAAGCATTGAATTACAAATACTCACCGCTTTACGATTTTATGCTAAACGTTTATAATTCTAAATCTAAATGTATAGGTACATATTTATACTCTCATTACACTACTATAAAACTATGTACATAATCATTTTTTACATTTGAAAATTGTCCTCTTGATGACAATAATATATTTTATTACAATAATGAAATATTTGAGTCAACAACGAAAAATTTGATATAATAGTGGAAAGATGAATTATAACATTGGAAATTACCGAAGATAAATTGACTCTAAACTAAATACATATATATAACACAACTCTATATTTCATATTCCAGTTTGATATTCCATTCGACCTTTACACAACTTAGCAGATAAATAGATACAAAATACTAAATAAAATCTGTTTGACAGATATTAGAAGCACAGTTTATGTTAGTTTATACTCTGATCTTGATTCCAGTTGAGTTACATCTTTTATAAAACTTCCATTTTGAACACAATTTTATGTACTATTAATCATATTTCAATTAAAAAGAATATAATTGTAATATAATATCCACTCAACAAATAAATTCAATACAATATGCAATTTTACTTATTATTGACAGCAGCTGACACTTGCAATTGACGTTTAGTCACTCCAAAATGCCGTGTTGCCAGACTTCATTGTACTAAAAAAGTCGACTACTTAGTCGGGCAGCTTAGAACAAGAAACCGAAAGTCGGCGACTAGCTAGTCACCCTTAGTCGTATAATTTAGTCGCGAGCTCAGAATACCAGCCATTGGGTTTTACACTGTAACTTTTACTAAAATAGATTGAAACTATTGTCTTACCGAGACTTTGTGTATGACTATCTACTGAAAATAATTACATATAAAATGTTAATTCTGCCTAATAAAAAAGGGAAAAAATATTTTGCGTTAATCATAATTACGTTCTGGCATTAATTTTAAAAGCATATTATATTTTTTGTGTTCCCACAAATTTCAAAAATGTGTAATTAATTAATGCATATTATAAAATTCCTAAATTCTTTTATCTCATGAAATTAATTTTGAACCCAATGTGTAAATATTCCACAAAAATAAAAATGAAAATTATCAACATGTTTTTATACATAATCAATTTCAGCACGTTTTAAAAAAACAATTTTTCATCTATTCGCTTTACTGCATGAGTATATGTGCAGGATGTTAATTAAAAATCTGGCCATAGGCGTTTAAAATGGGAAATTAGTTCTTCTCCTTACTATGATGGCATCAATAGACACTTAACAGAATTAACGTCACATGCAAGAGAGAAATAGAAAATCATGGTTCCAAACAAACCACCCCTCGTTGTCTTACGTCCCGCTCCCTGATCGTATCCGTCATTATGTTTGCATCTGTTATTCATTGTTTAAAACCAGAAGATGTGCCTGGGGCAACTTTTTTGTTTGATAATTCAACTACTGTATAAAAAAAGACATTCACAAACGTCAAAATCACAGTTTGCTATCGATAAAATAGGAAGGAAGACAAAATGCAAGTGGATAAATTGGATATTTTTTTATTTACCTTCTCTATGGTGACGCAACATTTTTGATATGTCAAATAAATAAATTTATTTTCTTTTCTGTTTATTACGTGAAGAAGAAATGAATTCTTGATTTACTCGTGGAATTATCTTGACAAATACCACTTGAGGTTTTATTTTTAGCATGGAATATTTTCTTATTTATAAATATTCACATTTGGTTTCTTGATGGCACGCTCTCCTGATTTTGCCGGACAAATCTTTTCAACAAATTGCAAAATAACCAGGTGTTCATACAAATAAAAAAATATCCGGCCAAATCAAACCTCTAGTGATATTACTATCGATAATATTGAAGATCATTCGATTATTCAACTAAAATGATGGCTGTAGTATAGAGGCCTAGGGCTGATAATAAGTCTTTGTTTGTAAGTGGTAACCATAGCAACATTTAGTTCTATGCTTTTACGCTAAGTAAATGTCTATTATGGAAATTTTGGGTTATGAGCTAGAAACAAATGCATCGTTATACCTTCATCTGAATCATCAAATAAACGTTTGCCATTTGCCAGAGATTATATAAATCTGTGTATTATTTGTTTGGTTAGGTGGAAGAGCAGTCTTAGGCTGAACCTCGCCGTTGATGATATGTCAATAAAGTTTATTATTATTATTATTATTATTATTATTATTATTAATAATAATATTCGTTAAATTATGGTTGCATATTTTAAATCAAAATAGTATGTAATTTTATTTTTGTATTGAAAATAATAGTATTTTTGTCTTTATCACATTTTTCAAATGTGGTCTATGACCCGTGTTGTAATGCTTGTCTCAAAAGTTTTATGTTTTTTGAAAGTTAATTGCATTAAAAGTACTTATGCAAAATGGTACTAAAATGATTCTTTGTGAAATACAAAGAGCTGACATCTATTATGACGTTTTGGAGTTTTGCGATATATTTAATTTTTTTTATCTATATATTCGGTTGACCAGCTTATTTTTTCAAAAATTATTGTGTTATGATCTAACCCATATGTAACACCCACAAATTAATATAAAAATTTTACCTACCTTGGTAGCAATGGTAAAACTATAACCAAGAATTTATGTCCAATTCTGACCGAGCGGAGTCAAAATTGTTAGGAAATTTAACAATACAAATTTAACTCCAACAAAATATAGTTTCAAAATTAGAAAAAAGTATATATAAAAATATTGATTAAAATACAAAATAATTGAACTGTTACATTCAACTGTTACATCCAATTGTTACGCCCAGTTGTTACGCAATAATACATTAACAATAAAAATTGTAAAAAATATACAAAAGAAGAAAACCTACCTTAAGTAGATTCTAGAAGTGAAAGAAGTCTCCTGGATTAATTGGTGACCACAGGCATTCGGTTTCACCTGGTAGTAACTTCTTTTACGAAATTTTGACCCAACACCCTCGAAAGAACTCTGAAGACTACCGCGCCCGTATTTCGCATATGATGCGTCGCGCTTTGTTTAGATAAAGTACAGTCGTACTATCAAATATTATATATGAAAATAATAAAACATTTACAGTCATTACAATTGGATTTGGATAATAATATTATTTTATTTTTAAACGAAACGATGATTTGTGATGTTTACAGGTCATACTAGCCGCCCTTAATTAAGTTCCCTAAAATTCCGTTAGTGTCGCATGACGTTGTTGACGTATGTACTCGTAAATGCAATGGTGATAGGAAAACAAGTAAAATTTATCGATTTTATTTACTCTTTGTATAGGAAGCAAGGTAATGTAATGAAAAATAGTTTTTCCTTGATGCTTCATTCGCTTTTCTTATCATGCATAGTACTGTTTTACAACGGTTAACTAGTATCTCTGTTTTAAGGTTATGAAAAATAAAAGAAAGATCTAATATATATTATATTATCTATAAAAATTAACATTATAAAGAAATAAAAACTCGTACATATTTGCATTCTGTCTATTTATTCTTGCAAATAACAATATTCCATTTCCCCATAATATAGCATATAGTTATTAAACTGAATAGTTAATTCGCAAATTTTCTTTAAAATGCTCTCGCGGAAAAGTTTTAAAGTGGAAGCCGCTACCGATGCATAATTACCCAGTACCTTGGCTTACTCCGTAAATTCCTATTTCATTCATGTTAATTAGCATGTTACTTGAAAGGGTAATATGTTAAGTATATTTCGTTGTTTTATTGTAAAATATGTACCAAGAAATTTTTAAAATAATGAGTAAAAAGAAAATGTTCCTGATACATAAATTTGGGCAAGAATAACGTTTAATATTCTAAGTGGGTAATATTTCATAAAAATGTACACGTATACGCTTTGTTCCAAACAATATTTTAAGTTTAACATAATGCTTACAAAGATACTTTGATAAGTAGCTAGGTACTTTACTTACTTTAGGTAGAAGAAAATTATTTTAAAATTGCGAACAGCCAAACATCCATGTTCCGTGCCCTGAAACAAAATAAAACTATTTTAGTTTCAAAGAAATTCACCCAACATTGTATAATTACAAAAAGTGTAATTCATGATGACGAAAATCGAATTGTGAATATATTTTACGTTATGAGAATAACTGTCAAGGAAAGAGTCGAGCAAAAAATATTTGATTGCTAATAATGGAGTACTCCACCATAGTAAGAAATTAGTAAAATGGTCATTTATAAGTATTAAAACAAAACCTTAAAACACGAAAACTCAATTTTTCATTTAATTTAAATTCGTGAATCCAAACTTTATCAATAATAAAAATATTTTTATTCTTAAAATGGACGAGTCCTGAATATTAAAAATTGCTTCGAAACATGATTAAATATCACTTAATCTCATGATTTTATCTGATAATTGACAGCTGACAAGTGTTATTTTTTCGCTTTGGTGAACTAGGTTAGCATTCTGACCAATCGAAAGGGCAGAATTTATATCCCTATCTAAACCAAAGCTATTTCTTTACGTATAAGTAAGTTTGGCTATACATAAGATTCTTGAACTAACATGACAAATGACAAGTTAAATGTCGTTGTATAATCCAGACCTATGTACATAACTGTATCAAAATTGCAACTAATTTAATTAATATATTGTCTCTCTGATGATATCCCTTCATTTTCTGCTGCCCCTAAACAATGCCTGAGTTGCCTAATATCTTACAGTGTTAGTAATACTTAGGCCCGGTTTTTCCATCTCCTGTTAAAGTGCCTGTTAACTTACCAGTCAGATAAAAGAAAAATATCGCATAGATTTTTGAGTGTAAATAGACAAAATTATACAAACGTCAAACATATGATGCGATATTTTTCTTTTATCTGACTGGTAAGTTAACAGGCACTTTAACAGGAGATGGAAAAACTGGACCTTAAACATACAGTTGTGTGCAAAAGTTTTGAGAATATTGAATTTTGTAACTCACTTTTATAGTACACAACTGTTAAGAATGTTATAATACCTTGTAATTAGTATAGTTTTAACACATTTTAAAATTTATGTTCATTGTATTTTACACGAAATTGTTCGTATTCATACATATTGCGCCACGTTGTATAAAGTTGTGACACTTTATAGAAGTTATTTTAATGAAATTTTTCAAAAGATTCCGAAATATGTTGTATAAAAGTTTATATATCAGAAAAATGATGAAAATAAAATTAAAAATAAACAAATGATGATATGTATTTCTATTTGTGTCAAAGCCAACTAAAACGCCGATAAAAAAATTAATTAAATATTCCCAAAATATTTGACTGAAAAGAAATTTGAGAATTTAATTAATAGATATAGAATCAAAATATACCAATGATGATAATAATTTGACATTGACATTAAATTATTTATTTTTTTGTTATTTTTTGTCCAAATTCATAGCAAGCTTAAGTACAGAGACAAAAAAGTACATAATATTGAAATTTACATATCTCGCTTATACAAAGAGCTAATTAATGATACTTGATGTTTTCGACCCAGAATACTTGATATGAGAGAGAATTTCATGCTGAATTCAAATTTTCAAACCGCGTTATCGTATCTTTAACAAGATCAGAGTGGTAGATGAAAAAATGTCAAATGTTGACAATTATTATAAAAAATCTGATGTGGCCAACACAAAACCTCCCGCTATTGAATTTTTATTAATTTAAATACATACTTACGTATTTACTAACGCTGCAAACTGTTCCATTGCAGAAAACTATTGCTTTATTTACTATTTTCTTTTTAAAATGTCAGTATTATTAATTTGAAGTGATTAGTTTTTTGACAGTGACATTTACTGTCAGTTACATTCATTTGAAATATGAACTGTGTAACAAAGGAAATATTGTGTTTATCTTAGGCTTCGCGACTAATAAAAAAAAATATTTTTAAATTTATCTGTAAAATATATAGAAAAAGTATTAATGCATTCCTGCAGAAAATTCAATAATCTTTAATTTTCATAAGACATAAAATGCGAAAAAATGGCATTTAATGGTATTTTTTGAAGAAAAACCATTATGAGCTTCAGGTAAAGTGCCATTTCCGGTTATCCCATTTACACCAAAATCTAATGGCTTCTTTTCGTATTAGAATAGGGTATAAATACAAGGTTTCAGAATTTTCTGAATGTTAGTATTTGAGTTAGAGTGAAGACAAAATCCATACACATACACACACACATACACACACATACATACATACATACATACACACACACACACATACACACACATACACACATACAGACATCATCGTGAAAATGTTAAAATTGGATTCTAGGGACCTTAAAACATGGTCATTTACTAAAATCTCGATATGTGATTTTTAGCACGATCCCTATACCTCCCTTACCAAGGGTAGCGGGAGGTAAAAAAGTCATCAATAATTATTTACTTCTTTCGATGCCACGACGAATATCAACTGTTATAAATAGTGAAACCTATTAGACTAAGTATTAAATACGTAATATTGTTTGTTTTAATTTTAATATCTTTCATAATTGTTTAGAGCAAATGGCCAGAAACATAAATATGCCGCCATTTTTCCCAATTGGCGGGAGGTTCCCGTGCTCAGATTTCTGGAATTTTTACCTCCCGCTACCCTTGGTAAGGGAGGTATAGGGATCGTGCTAAAAATCACTTATCGAGATTTTAGTAAATGACCACGTTTTAAGGTCCCTAGAATCCAAATTTAACATTTTCACGATGATGTCTGTATGTGTGTATGTGTGTGTGTATGTATGTGTGTATGTATGTATGTATGTGTGTGTGTGTGTATGTGTAGGGATTTTGTCTTCACTCTAACTCAAATACTATCATTCAGAAAATTCTGAAATCTTGTATTTCTATCCTATTCTAATAAGAAAAGAAGCCATTAGATTATGGTGTAAATCGGATAACCGGAAATGGCACTTTACCTAAAGCTCATAATGGTTTTTCTTTAAAAAATACCATTAAATGCCAATTTTTCGCATTTTATGTCTTATGAAAATTAAAGATTATTGAATTTTCTACAGGAATACATTAATACTTTTTCTACATATTTTACAGATAAATTTAAAAATAATTTTTTTTATTAGTCGCGAAGCCTAAGATAAACAATAATTCATTTGTCACACAGTTCATATTTCAAATGAATGCAACTGACAGTAAATGTCACTGTCAAAAAACTAATCACTTCAAATTAATAATAGTGACATTTTAAAAAGAAAATAGTAAATAAAGAAATAATTTTCTATAATGGAACAGTTTGCAGCGTTAGTAAATCCGTAAGTATGTATTTAAATTAACAAAAATTAAATAGCGGGAGGTTTTGTGTTGGCCACATCAGATTTTTTAATATGTTATTCAGCGCATTTTCTTGATAGAATTTCGCTTAAAAGCTTCTCTTGTAATTACTTTGAGGTAAAATCATAAATTTCCTGGACTATAAAACGTCTTTAGAATGAAAATAAAACAATAAACAATAATTAATGTATATGTATAGTAGTCAAATTATAATAATTAATGATTAATAATAAGTAATTTGTATTTTTTTTTTAAAAAATATATATATAATAAAATATGATATAAATGAAGCTTTAAAGAATTTTAAAAAAATTGTTGTTTGAAGCGCTGTAGCTCACTATCTGCTCTTTTGCGCATTTTTTTCCCAAGTTGGCAGTGCTTCGCGAAGGCCTCTGAGGAGGAAAACTTGCATTTTTATTAGGACCCCTAAATATATAATATATCCAAAAATCAACAATACCCGACCTTTTGCAAGGTAAATCTACCGAATGACTGGACTATTTTATCAGCGACCAACCATCAGTACCGGGTCTAATGCCCGTATCACCCTAGCGGGTTTTGAAGCAGTTGGCGGGTGCGGATACGTGTGAGAATGACTCCTCGACCAATAGGCGGCTGCGGTTGCGGGTGAAGGAATAGCCGACATGCTATTTTTTCACCCGCCAGCCGCACTCGCAGCCAATCACAGAGCTCGATACTATCACGTAACTGCCTTGGTTTGATATGTGCTATAGTTTTCGTTCTGTGCCGGTGCAGCATGTTTTTGTCATTTTGAATTTATTCAATTGATGCAGGAATGACTGCTCACAAAAAAGACAAGAATCTGTTTTTTTTTAGAAAAGGAATTTTTAGTCTTAGATTTAAGAGAGCCGGGCCCATATTACAGAAGTTCACCGCCATCTCGAACTGTTCTTGCCTTCGATAAATTGTCAAGATGAATAAACAGTGGCGATGTAGTGGAGCGGGAGAGTTAACCGCACCGCACAGTATGATTGCAGAACCACCACCCACACCCGTACCCGCCAACCGCTTCGAAACCCGTTAGTGATACGGGCATAAGAACATTTTTGTGTGCAGACGACCCGGCAATTGCTGCACAAAGCAAAGAGTTCTCAACAAAAAACAATTTAACTAAAAACCTCAATAAATTTTCCTTCTACTACAAACAGAACTGCCTCCGCTCTAATCCTGGCAAAACTATCTCTAGCTTATTTCATCTCCGAAATAATGAAAATAAAGAATTAAATATTATTTGCGACTTTTTCTAAGCAACCAACCTATTTAGGAGTTACACTCGACAGGAATTTATCTTTCAGACAACACATTATTAAGACTAAATAAAAAGTAGCTTCAAGAAACAACCTTCTACAGAAGTTAAGATGTAGCAAGTAGGGAGCAGATCCTCACACTCTTCTTCCTACCGCTCTTGTTCTATGTTTTTGTACCGCCGAATACGCTGCACCGGTCAGGGAACGGTCATCGCATGTATACGAGCTTGACTCCGTTCTTAATAAAACTTGCAGGTTGATAACTGGATGCTTAAATCAACTCCGACTGGACATCTTTACCTTTTAGTGGTATTGTCCCGCCATCAATAAGACGTACTGTTGCAAGTCAGTTAGAACGAAAAAAAAAAAAAAGAAACAGATCCACGGCACTCTCCACTTTGCCATGTAATGTCCGTTCCCAGATCCGAACCTCGAAAGAGCTTCCTAGCTTCCGTGACTTTGCTATTAACATCAGTAAGTCAAAAACGGATTACTAAATGGGATCATTCGTTAAAGGATAGATATAAAGAGCTAAATAATCAACCAATGGAGCATATTCCTCCCGGAAGCGACCTGCCTTTGTTATCCTGGAAAAGCTTGAATCGTCTCCGTACCCAAACAGGAAGATGTAGAGCAAGTATGGTAAAATGAAAACTGTTTAATGGTTCAGACCTTTGTCCATGTAGATTTCAACAAACCATGGCACACATGCTTAAATGTCCCATCGTACAACATCACTACCATATGAGTAACCTTGCAGCTGTCAATCCAACAAAATCTGTATTTTTTAAGCAAAGAACAAGTTCATTAAATTAATTGAAAACAAACCATTGAAAGTACATTTCTGAAGAGCTATTTGAAAAGTCAAATGCCATCAGGTTACCTTTATCGATGATCTTTCAAAAGCAATTTTGAAAACGATTTGCTACACGCCGTTGAAAAGCGAATAACGAATTGCTCTAAAGTGTATGTTCCGTTTGTCGCGATGTTCACTTGTCACGTTGCGTCAGGCTTCGGGCGGAGGCAAGGGTTGTTAAGTGACACTCTTTGCTGGCGCGCTCACCAGCGACACTAGCGACATACAGCCGAGTTAACAACTACACTTCATGGCTGCTTCGTTATCAACACAGTGTGGGTGCGGATCGCGTAAACTTTTCAACGCTCGAATAACTCGGATACATACATGATGTGCCATATGTTTCGTCATACATACATACATACATACATAAAATCACGCATTTCCCACTTAGTGGGTTAGCAAAACCCGAAAATAATAAGAAAAGGGATGAAAGCCAGAGCTCCACACAATCACTTAACTCTTTAAAAACATTCTTCTTCCGCCTTGCCCAAAATCATCATAACATTCATCAAGAACATATTATTGTGACCGATTTTCGGTAGCGAATAACCGCATCCGGACCACAATAATAGTTACGCAACAATCATCTTTCGCTACACACTCCTGTACAAACATACTTCATTCTTCTCGTCCACATAAAAGTTCAGCTGTCTCTTCATTCTCACAAAACATTCTTACTAACCATTTATCTTTACACCACAATAATTACGAAACAATCATCCTTCGCAACACATTCCTATCCATGCATACTTCTTTCACCACAGCCACATTCATAAACGTATTCATACATAATAACATATTAAAGTGACCGTCATTTTGTGCAATTAAAAAATGCTAAAATTTAATTCAGAAAAGAGAAAAAGTGTTTCTGTGTATAATTAGTCTTATAAAAAGTACCCACCTTGTTAGCAAAAACCCGAAAACAATAGTAACAACAATAAGAAAAAGGAAAAGAATAAGAGTAAGAGCTCAGCTGATCCACTTCGCTCTTAAACAACATTCTTCTTTCGCCTTGTCCACAATGATCGTTACATTCATTCATAGGAAACATATTAAAGTGACCGATTTTCGGTAGCGAATAACCGCATCCGGATAACAATAATAGTTACGTAACAATCATCCTTCACCACACATTCCTGTCTAAACATACTTCTTTCACCTCGTTCATATAAAAGTTTAGCTGAATCTCTCAATTCTCTTAAGAACATACTAACTACACATCTTCATACCATAATAGTTACGAAATAATCATCCTTCGCCACATATTCCTATCCAGGCACACTTCTTTCACCTCAGCCACATTCATAATCATATTCATACATGCTCTTCTTCTAAAAAGTCTACAAATGAATAATTATAAATTATGGCATATTAGTAATTTGGACAATGTTTTGAAATATTAGATTTTTAGAACTTCATTTGGTTAGACAAAATAAATAATTGGCCAGTCCAAGTTTCTTTGATTTTTTTACCTCTCGAGGTATTGGAATTATGCTAAAAATCGCATCCCCCGATTTTAGTGGATAAGCACGTTTTAAGGTCTCTATAATCCGATTATATATATATATATATATATATATGTGTGTGTGTGTGTGTGTGTGTGTGTGTTAGAACAACGGTTTCTCAAACACTATAAGATTTAAAAAATATTTAACTGCAGTTTCCTCAATCTGACATTCCTTGGAAGACCTGGAAAGGTTTTGGTAACAATTGGACAACCTAAAGTAATAGTTTTTCAAAAAAATCTTCTAAATATATTTTTTTGGAAATTTTTGTTATTACTAATATTGAAGAACAGAAAATATTCTCCATCTAATACACTTAATTTTTTTATATCTTGTACAGATTTAGAGATAAAGACACTGTAATATATAGAATAATCTAATGTTATACATCGCAGAGGCTAAGGCACTAAGAAAACCAGTTGACAAATTCAAATGTTTATAACATAGATTGTAAATGATAGATGTTAGTGTCAAAAATCAACAGTATTAGTGACATTCTGCAAGCTTTTTCTGGGAAGTACATTTAATCTTTCTTATTGTTTTATTAATTATATATTTAGAATGCAAATATCCATCAGAAATACCGCCAATCTTGTTAATGAATTGGATGAATCTCTGACATTTAGTAACTTCCTCATACAATGAAAAATAGATATAATTAGAATTGTTTGTGTGCAGAAGACATGATAAATACAATAAAAAATAATATTTGGGTAAAGTTCTGTAATTTTTTTGTTATAAAACGACGGTTCGATAGACAAGTGCAATACAATACTTATATAACATAAAATGGAAATGGCAAGAAGTCTTGTTACTGGCCACAACAGATATTTTTACCTTTGTTATTAAGAATTTGAAAATAGAAATTTCGTAATGTTTCTTTTCTTCCGATAATGCTAAATATAGAATAAAATGATTATTAAAGTTTTGTCTCGAATGTTGTAACGTCGGCGTTACTGCGACATTTGAAGAGAGATCCTAAATAACTAGTCGCCGTTGAAATCTAACACAGACCACAGATTTCAGTGTAGCCAATTGTCATTAATAGCAAACATTAGTTGTGTTTTTATCTGATATGTAGTGGCATCAGCGTCACTGGTTCATATGAAAAAAAAAAAAATGTTTATGCGCACAAATTTACTAATTATATGCAGAAGAAAAGTTTGGAACCCTACTCAAAAAGATTAATATAGCTTTGAACTAATTTATAATCGCTAATCGAGCTCCAGAAAATTGAACTAAATGTTGCAGCTACCACATTTAAATTTTAAACTTGAATTTTATAATGGAGCATTAGTACAAGTCCAGCGTAGGGAATACCACCCGTAATATTTGTATTGCTTTGTAATTATTTTAAATACACATAATATGACGAAGTAATTTTTAATTATGAAAAAATAGTTACTACATAAACTTCTAAAACCCACTTTAAATTCGTAATATACAACGTTCATTTTAGTTCCAATATGGCGGATGAGTCAGCTTGGTATTATATCACTTGTTTTTTAATTGCATTATTATGTGCAAAAATATACGGAAATTATACAATTTTTATTTTATTTTCGTTTATTTTTATACAAGATTCATACTGATTACGAAATTTATAAAAAGCCTATTATAAAACTTCATAATATTAAGGTTCAAAAACTTTATTAGAAGGTGGAAATCACGGGCCTAAATCAAAATCTAATAACTACAATGCAATCAACAAGTGTGCTAATAACGTTTTCTATTCAACTAGTCTCGTGTAATGCAAATAACGTCATTGCACTACAAACGTGTCGTGCTTGATTGTCTCAGTGCAACTTCAATAAACATAGCGAGTGCATATTCCCGCGTGTTAAGCCTTGTCGGCTTGCCACGTCCCGCGCCGTGGGAATCCGCATTTACCGACAAGTAGGAAGGTTTCAAGCTCAACCGAGTCATGACATGGCTAGCCAACCATTCCCATGGCGCGAAACTTCGCGAGCTTAGAAAACATCATTGATTTTATAAATGGCATTACGTATATTTTATATATTTGCAAATATCACATACTTACATTTTTACTAAAAATTAACCTAGTTATTGAATTTTGAATATTATGAAATGTTAATGCATTATGATCATGGCATTTACACTTTTTTTGTCTGAGGCAATATTTTGATGTTTACGTGTTGTATCACATTTTACCTCCCGCTACCCAAGGTAAGGGAGGTATAGGGATCGTGCTAAAAATCACATATAGAGATTTTAGTGAATAAGCACGTTTTGAAGTCCCCAGAACCCGATTTTAACATTTTTACAATAATGTCTGTGGGTATGTATGTGTGTGTGTATGTGTGTGTGTGAGAGTGTGTGTGTGTGTGTGTGAGAGAGTGTGTGTGTGTGTGTGTGAGTGTGAGTGTGTGTGTGTGTGTGTGTGTGTGTGTGTGTGTGGATGTGTGGATCTGGTGGACACGATTACTCAAATACTATCAATCAGAAAGTTATGAAATTTTGTATACCCATTCTACAGTAATATGGGAAGAGCTCATTAGTTTTCAGTGTATATCGGATAACCGGAAGTATCATTTATACAAGTTTTTAACAGTTTTTCTTAAAAAAAATACATTGAATATAATTTTTCAGCAACTTTTACTAATAATAATGAAATATAATGGTACAATCTTCAATTCTACGATAATAGCATTTAGTAAATAACTCTAAATAACTTTAAATATAAATTTATAATATAATTTATTTTCATATGTCATTTTGCCTATGCCACAAACAAAAACAATATTTCAATAACAATTTTGACATATTTTAACAAATGTCACTGTCAGGTTGAAATTACATTAAAATTAATAATGAAACTGTGTTAAGAAGAATGTAGTAATAATATATGTATTTGAATCTAATAAAATTAAGGTTAGTAAAAATAATATATTTTCAATCGTACATAAATATTAGAATTACTATTGATTTGCTGCATTGTCTTCCAGAATACGGGTTTGAAAAGACTTTGTGTCAAGATGCGAGTACTATTTTGATTTTTGTCAATATTTGTGAAATTTATTTTGTGTATGATATATTTGTTAAATGTAAAATAAAAATTGTTATGAGTCAATGTAAAAATATTTGACCTCAATGATTGCTTTATTTATACTGCATGGTTAAATACCCAGCTGGAGATTATGGGCTAACCACATCAGATTTTTTTGTTTTTCATGTTTCGAACAATTAAAACTATCAAAAATGCAATAAAGATTAAAATTTAACTATAGTGGTGTTCACTTATAACAAACCGACTTATAACGAACTCTTCCTTATAACGAACTACTTTTAAAGGCATGAAAGAAACGGCCATAAGTTCAATACTATTACACATATGCACATAACGAACCTGGATAATAACGATCTATATTTTTATCGATTTTCCGCTTATAACGAACTTTCGAGTCATGTACCATGTGCAACATCTTCTGTCTTTTTTTCTTTTTTTAAAAAAACCTCTCAACAGGATTAAATTCCAATTACTGAGTAGGTTCACATATACAAACATCCATGTCTTAGTGGGATTCGAACCCAGAACACCGAGCACACTCATGATAAGAGGCGTTGCTCTAACCATTAAGCTACCGGAGCCGACCTTGTACCTATATATTTTGTTTCTGTTAGTATTGCTAATGGGGGCATTTACCATAAACGAACTTCATGTTTATATTAATAAAATTCATTAGTTCACATTTAAATAATGATAGAAAATACTAGAAATCCATTCAAATAAATTTCTTAATATATTTAATTAATTTCTGAAAAACTGTTATTTTTGCCCTCTATGCAATGTCCTTGAAAGCTGTGACGTCCCAATCACAGACATTAGAAAGAGACGGAAGAGAGAGATAGCATGATTAGTTTTGACTATAGTGACTGTATATACAGTGTGGCCAATCGCCGCCATATTTAGGCAAAATGCGCGGGAAATTTGAATTCATATGATGTGATAACTAAACAAAATTAAATATTACAATTAATGAAAGAGCATATTAAATGGAAACAAAATATTAATTTTTACAAAAATACAGGACTGAATTACAAATAGAGGTATTATAAGATAATTCATCTCTAATTATACAAATATTTACATACAAATAATAAATATGTACATATGCCCCCATTTGAAAATTAACACACGCTTTAAAATTTTTGCAAAATAACAATGCCAGAAAATTATCCGTTTGGCAGGATATTTCTTTTACTTTTTTATACTCAATTTTAATATTAAATAAGGGAAATTCAATATCGGCAGAACAGAAAAATAAAAAGATCTTACCTTCACAATTATTATTTCAATATAACGAGAATAAAAAAATATCCCTTTTTACTTATATCTACTACATATTAACTGTGTTGTGTTGTTTAGTATAGAGAAACATATTAATACAAATCGTGTTAATAACAACTTTGTATTGACACATTTAACTTAACCAAATACTTTTGAGTTACAAATACACATATAATTTAATTATTTACACTATTGGAATTATAAATATAGTATAATTACTTTAAATTTAGATATAATTCACAAACAAAATCTTAAATTTCACTTTTCTGAACTTAATGCATGTAAACAACATTTGAGCTTAGCATAATATCCGCCATATTTAGGCAAATTCGCGCCGACCAATCAAAATCGATCCCCCTATTGGCCACACTATGTATATACAGTCACTATAGTTTTGACGTTTGGGAGACAGGTGTTCAGTAACTCCGCTGTAAAAGAGAGGTTATTTTATTTATTTTGAAGAAATAGAACTGTGCTCTTCTCGCCAGTGTTTTATAAGGTCTGCAATATGTAATTGTTTTGTAGCTGGTTGTTTTAATAAGTCTAAGGATCCATTTCGACACGATTTCAAGCAAACATGTTAAGATGTGGTTGATTAATGTCATTCCGTGAATTCTACGTCATCAGAAAGGAATTCGAGTAACAGATACAACGTTAAAAAGTTAATTTCACTGTTATTACAAATAATTTTTAAATCGGACAAAGACCAAATACTATATATGAAGTTGAACTTTCAGAAGAAAAAAAAAAAAATATGGTAAATGACCTCATTATGGATCATTATTATTGTTAAAAATAAAATAAATAGAGAAATGGCCGAGGATATAAATGGACGAACAAAATATACTTGTTTATTATTTTTTGATAAAAGATAAGAAAAGAATCAAATATTAGTGAAATATTCTATTGTGTCCCAATATATTATTCAGCCAGCGACGTATATGACCGGCAAAACTTTATATTTACTTTATTTAACAACTAGATACAGTTTTACGAAAAGATAAAATTCCCTATTATATTTTTATGTTTCCAAAAATGTGCCACTTTCATATTGCAACTTACGCGGACCTCGTATTACAAGTAATCCGTCTAAAATTAAAAACAATAAAATAACCATTACCATTTCCCTGGGTAGAATAAGTTGTAGCCCAATAAAATTTTTCATTGAATAGTAATATATTTAAATAATAAAGCAAATAGGAGTGGTTAGATAGCATAGCGCAATGCAATGCATTCGATAGAACAAGCACCTGTTCATTTCCGTTCACCTAGCAGGCGGCGCGGCGCTGATTAAATTATACTTTTAAATTTCCCGCGGCGGCCGATCACCGCCTCGATCCATCCGTTTCCGGCCGAGTCCTCCGGGAATACCAGTGTTATTTTACGCTTCCCGCGATGAGCTACAAAAACGTAAACGACTTCGGGAGAACGAAATGGATCGAGATACCAGCGGTTTCAATTTGACAACACAGAACACCACACGAACCAACGGCTTGCTTGAGAATAGAAATTTCGATTGGGAATGGAAAAAGAATTAACATATCGATACATTTTGAGCAAACTGTACCATCGCGAACGGAAGATGGAGATTTATGCTTTTGTTCAAATTCAATGAAATGCTAATTTTGTTTGCTTTTCGGAAAATTGTTGATTGTTCTGAATTTCTTATATCTCTCAAGTCTGAGTAATTTTATCCACAGAGGTCGTGTTAAAAGCGGCTGATTCCCCTTCCAATGGCATAACAATAAAGTGATTTGTACATGGCTGAACATTAAGCAAATTGTTATTTGTGCAGCAAGAAAAATCATGACAGTACGACTATCCGCAGAGGTTGATAAATTTTCTTCTTTATTTGCAATGAGTGCCCGTGATATTAAGCCTGGTAAACGCCCACGTGGTACGAAAATGTCGTAGTCATTACCGATATCTGCGTACAAAGGAAATTGACACACCTAGCAATGGGTAATATGCTGCGATGATATATTTATTTATTTTATTTATTTATTTGTTTATTGGCTGTTCTTATGGTCTTGTGGTCGAGTGCCTGAGTTTCTGGTCGTAAATCTGGAAGTCGGGTTCGATCCCGACTGACTCCAAAAGAAACATTTACCTTACAGTACAGTACAATATTGTTTCGTAAGTACATATTTATAATATACTTTAATTTAATTATTTAATATATTTAAATTTTGCATCAAACGCCATCTCAGTTCATTCGTGTAGCGCCACTATGCTGATTTAGGGATATATTAATTATGTTGATATGTGAATACCTACTTGATACAGAGCTAAGTTCGAAATCAATCCGTGTCAAAAAACACGTTTTGTAAAAACAACAAGCATACGTTTTTGTTGTATAATATTGATAAATAAATGTATTCTAGGAGTTTTTAAATCAACACATAAGAAACGAAGTTATACTGTACTGTGCTTCTATCGCTAATGAAAGAGGGAACATCAAGGTATTTTCATCGAAACTTTATTGTTTCTTGATTGTAATATTGCTAACGTCGATATAGGTTTAATTATTCCTAATAGAAGAGATGAATTTAAAAGTATAGAATGGAGTCATTTCACATATCCTGACTTTTTTTCTTGAAAGAATAGTTCAATTTAAATATTTAGGTGCATGTTTTACACCTTACAGACCTTCAAAATCAGACATATGATTTTTTAAACATATGTAGTTGCCTGCAATTCCAAATATTTTAATGCTGTTAGTTAACAAATCCTCGTCCACGACGTCAATTAAACACTTTCCACCTTGGTTAGTAATATACTATTACGCAATTTTTATTTGATGTACTTTCTCTAAAATAATCTATACACGATTCACAGAGTTAAAACACAGCACATTTACTCCTCCTAATTAAAAACCAGAGTATAGTAAGTACTAGCAGTATTTTTTAAAGAAATACAAAATAATAATAATAATAATAATAATAATAATAATCTTTTCTCTTGTATACAGGGCCGGTCCAAGGCATGATGCAAGTGATGCACAGCAAAAATAAATGTATGATGTGTATTATATGAGAACAATTGACATATTAAATTTTATTTGTACCAACACTTTGGAATGTGTATTTAGAAATGTAATCATTGTTCAGCGAATTTTTTTAAGTTTGCCCGTTACAGTAGCTTCTGCTGAAAGATCGTTCTCGGGATTAAAAATAAAATCCTTCCAACATCCACACTCACACACACACACACACACACACACACACACACACACACACACACACACACAAAAACACAAACACACACACAAACACACATCATCATCATCATCATCATCATCGTAAAAATGTTATAATTGGATCTAGAGTCCTTAAAACGTGCTTCTTCACTAAAATCTGGATATGCGATTCTTTGAATGCACCCGATACCTCTCTGGGCGAAAGATAATAATCGACAATTTTTTTAATGACCCTATTCACAGAAAAATATATCATGCATTAAAAACTTATATTCGAAAGCAATTTGTAGTTAACGACTCAACTTTGTAATAATCGTATATGTGTATTAATTCTCCAATAGGTATGTAAATACATTTGAAACTGCATTATATGAGCACTTTACTTTTTTCATTATTACATCAAAAGGATGCTAGGATACTATTAAAGTCATTTCCAGTTGCAGCACAACACTCGAGTTCAGCTAGAAGGGAAGTACATAGACAGAATTAAAGTAGAAGCACACATGTTCAAATACGGAATAAAAGAACATGTCTCCCTCAATTGAACATTCCGTCGACTAAGCCCTAGTAATTCCAGTAATGAACAGAAATACTCGTCGCGTATAATAAGCAAAGTTTCAAACTTTTTTGCTATGTACTTTAAAGTCCAGGTCACTAGATGGTAAAAGTTGCAAACTACGAAAAAGGAAAATCTCAAATCACCGCTAACATGGCAACAAACTTCTTGCAACAACAAAATTTCGGACACAAAACACTTAACCGAGCAAACTTGAAAACTCGCAGAAAACAAAACTGCTAAAAAATTCAGGGACATGTTATCTTTGTTCACAAAGCAGAAAAAGTACAGAATGACTGCCCCGCTAACCTTTTCTACTTTATAGGAGACTAAAAAATACTCTACGGACATAAGCTATATCCCAGTGATTCTTAACCTGGGATTTAAGAACCCTCTGAGGGGTGAGAAAGTTCTTCAGAAGATGCGAGGCTTTGTAATGAATAATATAAATTAATTCCGATATATAACGAAGACGAGGTAAAAGGGTAATCTTAAATTATTTGTAAAATAGTATATTATACACCCAGGTTATGAAACAGTATATTGTATAATTAGTGCTGAAAGTTGGATATTTCACACGATTGTGAAGTTTGAGCCACGAGCCGAAGGCGAGTGGTTTAATCACATGAGTGTGAAATACCCTTTCAGCACGTGTTGTACACGATATTTTTCCGACGACCAACAAAAGAAAAACAATATAAAATTTACATAAAAATATTAAAACAGATTATGTTAACATCATTGCTATCAGAATTCACCAAAAATTATGTTAAAATCTGATAAATTAGGGTCCAACCTTCTTAATCCGTGTAATTTCAGCAAATTATTTGCAAATGTCAAATTATTAAATACAAATTTTTAGGTTAGTTGGCACAGTTATCGCAGCGTGTGATAAAATCATATCACACAGTTGCGGACACATCTGATTGTCTAACGAGATTTCATATTACAAAGCATTTTTACCTCCCGCTACACTTGGTAGGGGAGGTATAGGGATCGTGCTAAAAATCACATATCGAGATTTTAGTAAATGACCACGTTTTAAGGTCCGTAGAATCCAATTTTAACATTTTCACGATGATGTCTGTATGTTTGTATGTGTATGTGTGTGTGTGTATGTGTGTATGTATGTATATGTGTGTATGTATATGTGTGTGTGTGTGTGTATGGATTTTGTCTTAGCTATAACTCAAATACTGTCATTCATAAAATTCTGAAACCTTATATTTTTATCCTATTCTAATACGAAAAGAAGCCATTAGATTTTAGTGTAAATCGAATAACCGAAAATGGCACTTTACCTGAAGCTCATTTTATATTACCCAGCACTGCTAGTGATGTGCAATGACCAACTTTCAGTAATAGTTTAGCGTGTGAATTTATGTACTTTTCGTAGTGATCGTCGGAAAAGTATAATTATTGACCGAGCGAAAAGATTATACTCCCAAATGCACTGATATTTGTTTAACAATAGACGCTGAGATCTTTTGCTTTTACTCTACTAAATCGGTAAACATATTAAAATTTTAATATTTCCATTCATACATATTGATATTAAGCATCAATGAAATCGAGCATTTCTTCAGTCGCGCTAAAAATAACGATAATTTTTTTATATATGTATGTGGATATATTGGCCCGTATTACAAGCGGTTTTTTATGGAGAGCTCTTTTAAATTATATTCTTATGAGCAGTGCGTTCCATAAAATCGCTTTTATTATAAAAGTGCGCTCATAATGTGGGCCTGTCATTTTTACCTCCCGCTACCCTTGTTAGGGGAGGTATAGGGATCGTGCTAAAAAACACATATCGAGATTTTAGTGAATGACCACGTTTTAAGGTCCGTCGAATACAATTTTAACATTTTCACGATGATGTCTGTATATATGTGTGTGAGTGTGTGAGTGTGTGTGTGTGTGTGTGTGAGTGTGCGCGTGTGTGTGTGTATGTGTATGGATTTTGTTGGTGCTCTAACTCAAATATTATCATTCAGAAAATTCTGAAACCTTGTATTTTTACCTTATTCTAATATGAAAAGAAGTCATTAGATTTTGGTGTAAATCGGATAACCGAAAATGGCACTTTACCTGAAGCTCATAATGGTTTTTCTTCAAAAAATACCATTAAATGCCATTTTTCGCATTTTATGTCATTATGGGTATTTAGATTAATGAATTTGCATAATTACGTCGAATATAGATAAACCTATAAACAGTGTATTTCATAGTCTTGGGTATCAAATACAACTGATGATTATAATTATGAATCCAATAGTAGATATCATATTTTATAAATAAAAATAAAATAATATTGATTAGTTTTTAAAAAAGGTCGCGTAGGCTCGTCGTGGGAATTATAAAGTAAAATGATTGCATCAATCAAGCTAACTTATGTTGAATTTTATTAGTATTAAATTTCAAAAAATTAGTTCAAATTAGTTCTTAATTCGTCCTTGTACTACAAGAGTAAAAATTACATATAATATTAATTTCACTGTAAAATATACATGCAGACATTTCATAAAATGAAATTTTATAGCGGTGCGGGAACTATTTCGATCATTTAAAATGTGTGAGCAGTAAAAAAAAGGTAAGAACCACTGTTATGCCCTTTTTAAATCCGCGTAAACAAGTGAGTTTAGAAATAAAAGCTCGCTTGACCACACATTCAATATCCGGGCGCCATCAGTATCAGGCCAGCGGTCGGCGGGAAAAAGTACTGTCCGCATCGCATCCATAACGAAACACGCGCTGGCTTCCGGTTTCATCAGTCGGACAGCCGCGGAATATTAAACGCCGCCTCTGCCAGTCCACACCAAATTAATTCTATTATAATTCACGCTTATGTGCCCTAATGCTTTTTCAATAATATTTAAATAATGAAATTACATTTTCCGGTTTCATATTGCAAGAATACACGTGTTTGTTATATGAATATGTAATGTTATTATATTTTGCAAATTCCGCTGCAATAAATTCTGACGCAACCACTCATATGCCACATATTCGTCAAACTTATAAAAAATCTGATGTGGCCCACACAAAACCTCCCGCTATTTAATTTTTATTAATTTAAATACATACCTACGTTACTAATGCTGCAAACTATATTATGTTCTATTGCATATAACTATTGCTTTATTTACGATTTTCTTTATTATTTAATATGTCACTATTATTAATTTGAAGTGATTAATTTTTTTGACAATGACGTTTACCTGTCAGTTACATTCATTTGAAAAATAAACTGTGTAACAAAGGAATTTTGTTTATCTTAGGCTTCGGGATTAAAAAAAGAAAAATTATTTTTAAATTTATCTGTAAAATATATAGAAAAAGTATTAATGTATACCTGTACAAAATTCAATAATCTATAATTTTCCAATGACATAAAATGCGAAAAAATGGCATTTAATGGTATTTTTTGAAGAAAAACCATTATGAGCTTCAAGTAGAGTGCCATTTTCGTTTATCCGATTTACACCAAAATCTAATGGCTTCTTTTCGTATTAGAATAGGGTAGAAATACAAGGTTTCAGAATTTTCTGAATGATAGTATTTGAGTTAGAGGGAAGACAAAATTGATACACATACACACACACACACACACACACACATACACACACGCATACATACACACACATACATACACACACATATACACACATACAGACATCATCGTAAAAATGTTAAAATTGGATTCTAGGGACCTTAAAACGTGGTCATTTACTAAAATATCGACGTGTTTTTTTAGCACGATCCCTATACCTCCCTTACCATGGGTAGCGGGAGGTAAAAATACCATTAAATAAGTGAGAATTACAGGTATCCATGGTAACGTCTTTGGTTATTTGGATAACAAATGAGTCGAATAAATTAGACAAAAACTGCCTGCCTCAACAGATCGCCATTATAATGGTTTGTTACCTTCCGTCATCTGTTTTAGGTAGGGTTTTGAATTTGGTCAAAAAATTCAGTAGCTTTTAATGAATGAGAACCCTAGAATACGATTTTACTAGTTTTACGATGATGTGTGTGTGTGCGTGCGTGCGTGTGTGTGTGTGTGTGTGTGTGTGTGTGTGTGTGTGTGTGTGTGCGTGTCCGTGTGAATGTAATAATTTTTTCTACGACGAAAACTCCAATACTATAATTCTAAAAATTATAATTCTTTCTTATTCCTCTTCTTTACATCCACAGAAAGAGCTGATTAGATTTTGGTTATAATTGGTCTACCGAAAGTTTCCTTATATGAAGTTCTTAACAGTTTTTCTTGAAAAAAAAAAACATTTTTTGACATTTTATGTGATTATCAATATGAAATAATATATTATTGTCTATACGGTTTGATTATTAATTTTCCTTCATATGCAGTAGATATATAGAGTTAAAGAATTATAAGGAAATTAACTTTCATAAATCAGCTAGCTTTGCTGTAATCACGGAAACAGTTGCTATATTCAAAGAAATCTTATTGACAGATGTCAGTGTCAAGTGCAATGTACATAGTGTATGTTCAGATTATAATTTTATTACATATATAGAATATTTTCCAAGGGATTTTAGGTATGGAATTTGTAGAAAATAGTTACGTTGGTTTTACAATTTTACTGGATATGTAGAATCTTTTCCAAGGAACTTTCGGTAAAGGATTTGTGCAAAATACATAGAATTGAAGGTAATGTGCTGGCCAGATTTTTTTTGATTTATGGCAGTTTTCATGCATCAATACTTTAATTGTGAATTAAACAAAAATTAATTTGAAATCAAAACTTCATGTCCATTAAAATTGAAGACAAAATGTTGACCTTAAAATGTCGTATATTAAAACGACCATGTCATACGGGCTTTAGTCTGTGGTACCTACCAGAGTAATTAGTAATTATTAATCCAGTACACAATAAAACGCTAAGAATGAAAAGTCAGGGAGTATAATTGAGTGGCAATAACGTTATCAATGGCGCGTGGGCGGAAGAGAGTAGAACGTAGGAGTATCGCCGTGACGCCCCAGCTGATGAGGCGTTGGCACGCACTTTTCCCATTGCATACCATCGCGTCGATATTTTACTTGCCTTGTTATTTGCGGTTCGATTGCCAATTATTTTATAGTGTCTAATATGGTATCATTAAGGGTACTAAATAACTCATTATTACAGTCTCCAAGTTCCTCCTATTACAAGAAACGTCACTTTAATTATAGTGAAATATTACAATTTGTAATAACAGTGTTGTTTAGTGTATAAAGAAATTTCTTCTACTTTATTATAAGAGCAACTAGGCGTATTCTATTTGCCACTTGGATCAGATCTAACTTACACTATCTGATCTTGATCACTTATTTGCTGTTCTATTTGACTGGATTACTTTACCCCCACCACTAGATTTTCTGATCCGGATCACAACGAAGTAATCCACCTCTCGAGGTAGGTCAGATAGATTAGATCACTTATCATAAGTGAATTGGTTTTTGTTTATGTGTCAGAAATCATAATGGATGAATTAAATTATTATAACAATAACACTACTTATTTACTTGAATTACCACAAGATGTTGTTAATAGGGCAAAATCTCAGCTATAACCAGATAGTTCTCCTTTTGGTCTGTTTCATTGATCATCTGATCTTACACTAAATGAAATGATCTATCTGATCTAAGTGAACTGATTTTACGACGTGGCAAATAGAATACTGCTATTGTCGCAAATTCATATATGACATGAATAACTAGAAAAACTAGCGCGTGTCTCTGCCTGATGTTGAAGTGGAATACCATTGTACTGTACATTTGTCTATTAATATGTGTAATATTTCTCTGATAACCAATCATAGACTTGTGAGCATAAATACGATCATTATGTTTAATAGTTCTGTACGTTTATATTACACTAGCTGACCCGCCCCGGCTTCACACGGGTAAAGCTAAAATAACCATTAGCTACACGTGTACCAGTAATTTTTCACATTTACTTCGGAGACATGCGCTGCGTAGGGAGCCGGCAACCTGCCTCGCATCGTACATGTAACAGGCTCCGCCCGATCCCCGCTTCGCACCGCACCTAAAAGCGCCTTTTCTAAACATGTCTCTGGTACTTTTACTTATGTACATATGATGCAAGCTATCTCTCCGACAAATATCGAAAATCTGCTAACGGTTAAAACTTTACTATAGATAAAAAAAAAATAATTGAAATCATCCCCTATCGTACCGCCTTGATGGATGATTTTTTAAAGACGCTAAAACACTTTATTTCTTACCAAAAGCATAAATAAGAATTTTTATATCCCTAACTTGAGAAATGATGGGTTCTCCATACAAACTTTCGTCCCCTATTTCACCCCCTTCAAGTTTATTTTCGCGACAAAAAGTAGCCTATGTCCTTCTCCTAGCTCCAATCTATCTCTATACCAAAATTCATCAAAATTGGTTCAGCGGGAGAAATGATGGGTGAGAATCAAAATCGCAATTAATTTTTTTTATTACAATAATCAATATAGTTAACAATGATGATAATAATTTGTGTGATAGTTATTTTTATTATTGCAATCAGAATTAGTCTACTGTAGATGAAAATTGTTGTAATCAAATAAAACTACAATGTTATTAACTGTAAAACTTTTCATTGTTGTAATCAAATTTAATCTTTTGTATTTGAACGTTTATTTGTTCTAATCAAATAAAACTACACTGTAATAAACTGTAAAAGTAATAGATGTGAGAAAGAATATGAGAAATACCTGGAAATCAAAATTTTCAATTTTGTTTTTACCCGGAGAATTTAATTTTGATTCTGGATTATTTAAATTTCTTTTTGTTTTCAGCTAGGATCCTTTTTACTGTACTTTGTGAAATATTTATTGTAGAACCTTGCTTATGCTTTCGATTCATTTTGATTATTAAATTTTAATAATTCAATTTTTTTCACGAAAGTTTTATCTTGCGCTACACGCCAATGACAAAAAATTCATTGTCCAATTAACCAAAGAATTACTCATCATGCGTCAGTGACGTTCAATTCATTATTCACTTGTGCAACTGTAGTAATAGAGCGGTACAAACTTTCATCCCTATTTCACCCCTTTAAGTTTTATTTTCGCGATAAAAAGTAGCCTATGTCCGTCTCCAAAGTCCAATCTATATCTATACCAAAATTCATCAAAATTGGTTCAGCGGTTTAGACGTGAAAACGTAACAGACAGACAGACAGACAGACAGACAGACAGACAGACAGACAGACAGACAGACAGACAGAGTTACTTTCGCATTTATTATATTAGTATGGATGTATGTATAAAATGTACAAAGAATACGTTATCAGTGCAGTTTATTACAAAATAATAAACACTTGTTACTGAAATAATAATGAACACAACTTGCAGGTGCAGATTTTAGGTTAACTACCAACGTCATTTATAATAATTATAATTAATAACATTCACGCAATAATATTTAGTTAAAACTTAGATTATGATTTTATGTTGGTACCACCAAGCGTCGCAGAATCGACGAGCCAACTTGTATTTATATTCGAAAAATAGATCAAATTCATTTAATAAATTTTTGGAGAAGTCGGTACAAAAAATCTTCAAAAGTGTCGTTTCTAGACTAGTGATACAAATAACTTAGTGGAAGTAGTTAGCGCATCTGATAGTTGTCTCTTTCCTACATTTACTATAATATTGTTTTTCGCGATCGTCCAGAAAATGATTTGTTTCTGATCATTTTTTAAATGGAAAACTATTAATAGTAATTTATGTAACAAAACCTAAAAGTGATATTTTACTAGGTGAGTAAGCATATTCTAGGGTGTACCGTAGGCGACCTTTGGAAGCCTGTAAGCCCAGGAGACACTTTCAGGTCATATTGGGTACAATTTTTTTTCCCGGTTCTGAAAAAAAGAATGAATAAAAATCTATAGGTATTTTTATTGCGAGGAATAATAAATATAAAAATAATTCATGTAGGGATCGAAAAGTAACGTTTCGATCCATTATAGACAATTTTCCAAGATAGCTCCGTAAAGAAGGAATCTCTGGTCAAAAAGTGATCAGAAACAGCTCATTTTCTGGACGATCGCGAAAAAATTACTATTATTTAAAATTTGATACTTTTATAGTAAACTATAGAAGGTCTGGTGGGAAAGTAGCCAACCATAACTCCATAAATGATTGCGACCACACCAATGAGATTTGGCAACCCAACAGAAGGAAGTTTATTGTGTATGCGTGTCTAGAAACACCGCTCTAGGACTCCTCAGGCAGCAATGATAAGTCGTAAATGTGAAATACTGAACCTGTAGTTACCGAAGTTCTAATTTGTTGAAGGTGAGTCTTAGGGCTATAAGGTTATGTATGTTATGAATACCTAAATCCACAGTTATAGCGGAATTATAGAAGTCCATATTATGAATAGTAATTTATACAACAAGAGCAAAAAGTATAGTCTTATTTCACGAATGACTGAAGAATTCCGAACATTTAGAAGAATAGGAGGAAAATTGTTCATAGAATGAATTAAAAAATATGCCAAGAAAATATGTGTTTTTGTGTGTACCAGAAATGTTAAATATGTACAATACTTTTATATTTGAATCACGGTTACTCACGCTCACGAATTTATTTTGACATTCACGCCCGGCGGGTTACGTTCGTGACGTAATTGTTTCTAAATTTGAGAAATATAGGTGACTCAGAAATAGAGGGACATGGCTTAACTACATATTCCTGGGCCTAAAATAAGATGATTCAACTAAACTTACCCTTATTCGAAAGTTCACCGTTTAGCCAGTATTCTGCTTTAAAATTCTTCTAAAAAAAATTAATTTTGCTTGTAATAACGAAACGCTTTGTTCAACTTGAATAAAATTTGGTATAGTAATCCATAAGGACATATTTCATGTTTTAAGATAGTACTTGTTATTATTAGTGAAACACTAGTGTATGAAACTGGGTGTCACAACCATGATTGGTCCTTAGCTTTTTAATGGTAAAGTCATTAACGTGGTTTTTGTTTTTTTTTCTGTCTCTGTGTAAGTTGAGACATCTGTAATGATTTAGACAAAAAAACAAATGTGACTGCGCCGTGTAATTTTTGAAATAAATTTTATCTAGCACTCTCTCCAAATGTCAAACAACTAAATTGTAATAACAGTAACAATGGGCTACTTGCGTACCTCTATTTTATTTAATATTTTTGAAGAGAAGGTAAAAACTTGCTACCCATATTTTTTCTTTTGACAAAATTTTTATTAATTAGCCAGAAAAAAAATAATGAAATTTGATTATTTGAATTCCCGCCATGTATGACGTAGAATTACGCCGCACCAATGAATAGTCGTAAAGCCACATCGTGGTGCCGTCCCATAGTAATGGTATGTTTGTCGGGTAATGTAGATCACCTGTTTGACGTTTCAATAATAGTTTGGAGGTTAGTATTTTAGTTTATCTTTTTGGTATCGATATTTTAAATTACAAGTAACTACCTATGTGTTTATTTATTAAGTAATTAATGTATTTGAGAGACCAGAGAGAGAGAAAAATGAACTAATGTCAAATTCAAATTAAAACTTTCTCGCACGCCATGCCATCTATTGATAACATTCTTAAACATGCTTGTCCTCCCCCAGTTCAATAATAAAGGCGTCACAGAAAATTTTCTTTCTTAATTTAGTAAAAAACAAATAATTATTTTGAAATAAAATTTATATTTTTATATTATGTTTGCAATATAACATTACGTATAGTGACAGAAATCGGATTTAGCCAAGTAGCAAGTAGCCCATTGTTTATGAGTTCTCAATTTTCTCAAGTTTAACAGTACTCTAACATTATTTGTCTAATTATAATAATAGCAGTAAAATGCTATTAGGCCAAACAAAATGATATGTTACTAGTTATAGAATATCGCAAAGGTAATAACAACCCATAAACAATTATTACGGTCATTAAGAATTAGTTGTTTGACATATGGATAGATTGCTAGATAAAATTTATTTCAAAAATTAAACGGCAGTCACTTTTTTTATTTTTTTCTCTAAATCGTTACAGATATCACAATTTACGCAGAGACGGAAAACAATAATTTACGTTAATGACTTTCCCTTTGAAAAGTTATAGGCTAATCATGGTCGTTATATCCATGTTTCATATATAAGTTATTCAGTAACAATAACAAATATCATCAAAGAAGATGAACCATATCCTTATGGATTGCCATACCAAATTTCATTCAAGTTGAACAAAACATTCTGTAATTATTAGCAAAATTAATTTTTTTAGAAAAACTTTGAAGCAGAATACATACTAGCTAAATGGGGGCACTTTTCGGATAAGGGTAAGTAACATTTATACAGAAGCGACAGTCAGCGAGAGAAACGAAAATTAGAGAGAGAAAGAGTATGCCAACAAATTTAAAGGGCTAATCGGATAAAATCGGATTGTTTCGGCATATTTTCGTATCTTACGATTCTTTGTTCTTTTCATTATCTCGTTGAGAACATTTTCTGTTAGGGGTCAATAATAAAAGCATATTGAGAAACACAAATTGATTTCTAATAAGAACAAATATGTTATTTTTACAACAAACGATAGGAAATTTTTTTTTTATTATAAAGAAAGTCGTTATATTTCACATATTGTCGAGGAGCTGTTGTCACGCCCATGTATTTTAAAGTTATGGCTAATTCAAGCAAACCAAACACATCTTCTCACTTATGGCACATTATTATGTCGTTTTGTGAACTGTTTGTGAATTTTAGAAGTTGTGTTAGTTTCTAATAAAATGGAACAAACGAAGAAGGTAGAATCGGGAAAACTTGTTTGTTCATATAAAGACTGTAAAAGTAGATTTAAAAACTGGAGAAGGGAAATGTAAGTTTTTTTCGTTTTCGAAAGATTCAGAAATGTAAGTTATGCTAAACGACCACCATATCATGTAAAATGTATAATCATTTAATTACCGATGTCTACATGTGTTGTAGATACTGGCACACCCAGAAATGGGTAATATGCCGTGATAATATATTTATTTATTTGATTTGATGAAGAAGGATATGGGACATATTCATCGAGACTCACGTATGTGTTTGATAAATCAAAGACATAGAAAATTCTGCGTTGTAATGAATTTGTAAAATTCAGGTATTTGTTTAATATAAACATAATTATGTGTTTATTTTATCTGATTTCTTTTTAATTCGTTAATAAAATTAAAATTTTAGTACTTTTATGTTTTAATTTTTCTTTAATCTTTTAACCATTTTAAATTTCGCGCTTAAATTTGCCAACAAATTTAAAGTTGAAGATCGTAAACGTCAAATCGCCGACAAGGAGTGTCGCTTTTGTATAAGTCTGTTCTGTGGTTAAGCCATATCCCCGTATTTCGGAGACACCCTGTATCTTTAATAAAATTTGTGTGTACAATTTCAGGTAACCTACAAAAACTATTTGAAGCGAAAAATATAAATTCTGTTTCAACATAAAATAAAATATGAGAATTAAAAGATTAGAAATAGGAGAAAACGTATCACTCACGCCCGATAAAATTTCAATCACACCCGATCACTAATGGTATATTATTAGTCCCTTATGCATACGTCCAATCACGGATCATAATCGTGCCGTCATCATACAAAATTTGTCAAATAAATATAATAAAATGATGTGTGGCACTCACTGGCTTTATAAGTATAGAGAAAAATTGCCATAGCCATTCATTGAACACGGTTTTAAAAGAAGTATTTTGAATTTTTAGACATGTTCACTTTTCCCGACAAGTGTAGATAAAAATATCTATTTTTAGAAAGTGTAAATTAAATTACATTTCACAGGTGAAGAAAGTAATAGGAAGCTATATCGGAACAGGCTTGGTACATAAATAAGAAAGAAAGTACCTGAAAAGTCGTAAAGAGAAGTTAACCGAGACAAAGCACGTAATAAAGTCTGGACTAAAATAGCAACTAGATTAAATAAAATAGACTAGTGTCACGATGAGCTCCAACATTGAACCCTATCTATCTATTTCATTCCAAACAGCTCTACAACAGATCTGTCACAAACTTCTCTTTATTTTACAAATGATGTTCCCAACTATTAACATAAAACGTGCCATCTCACTTATATAATTCAACTGGACAACTTTTCTGAGAAAATAAATTTATTCCTCTTTGTTACAACACAAATGGATGCTATTGTTCAAAGTTCTCTGTTTCGTACAAATAAATCTAAATATAAATTGAGAGAAAAATCCGAAAATAACTTATTGATGGATGATATTCTTTTCGAGTTATAAATACGTGAGTGGGATGAAAATACTTAATAACGAATGAACTAACTGCCGACAAAAATAACTTTTATTTGTCAATAAAAGGAAGCTAAGTTTCTTTTCTCGTAATAAAATAAAATACTTAAATTAAAAACTTTTGGTGCAATTTCACAAATTTATCAAATGGTACATAAACGTCTCTAAACAGTTTTCATCTAATCAATAAAATTTAATGTACTTTTTGCAATACATGTACTACAGTTACCCATTCTTAACAAAATTAAAACACAGTAAGGGCCGGTTTTTCAATCTCTGGTTAAAATTTTACTTCTATACTCTATGGGTGAGATTCAGTGGGTTGTATTAGCGTGTTTTAAGCTAAAACAGTCCTTTGTCAAAAATATTTTGGCAACTGTGTAATACCTGTCAGAAAAAAGTAAGAGACCAAAGGATCAAATAAAGAAAAAAATATTATTAGCAGAAGTAAGAAAAAAAGGACAAATGTCAAAACTGATCAAAACGGGGGTTGAGATATTTTAAAATTCATTAACATTCAGGTATGAAATATTTGACACATAAAATTTGACATATTTCTAACCTAATTTTGCAATAATGAGTTTCCTTTTACACCTTACATTTACAATAATACTTCCTCATTTGACTAAAGGATATCTGTATTACTTTTCCCTGTGGTAAAATTTCTAAATCACAATTGAATCTCATTGATACATGTGGAAAATATTACAATGTTGCCATATACTTAATACAAGTTTTAATACAGACCTTAATACAACCCACTGAATTCCATCCTATATGTTTTAAGATTGCATTGGTGGGCAAACTTGATGAGAGCGGTTTACGCAGCAACATTTTAAGGTTAAATACGAATCTAAGTTTTATTTCGATAAAATAATAATATTAGAATAATCGAAACATTTAGGCACATTATTTGAAGATGAAACATCTTGAATATCATCCATTTGGATATTATTTTGATCAGACATGGGAAATTGCATGAATAATAGTATATTGTGTTATTAGGAGTAAAAGTGATTCTTTGTGTGGCGAGCATGTAAGTTTGCACGGCGAGCGGTAGCGAGTCGGACAATTACATGCGAGGCACACAATGACACTTTTACTCCGAATGACACATTATATTTTTTCTTCAAACATACGTATTTAAATAAAATAATTACAACTTGACATTACAATAATTATAAATATTTTACGTGAAAGACGTTTGCTGATTTCAATTGCTCTGTTGCTGTGGATACTTTCATATTTTTTCACTTTTTGTTACAAACATTCCAGTGAAAATTTTCACGTTTTGACGTTTAAATAAAAACTAGGCAATTTTATATTCTCCTTATGTGCAATTATATCAGAATTTGAAGTATTGCTATGTATCTACGGCCCTTATGCCCAGTTTCATATCCGCTTGTTAAATTTTAACAATTTGTTAAACAATTTAGCAACTGATTAAGTAGGAACTATCGTTTCATCAACAAATGCTAGATTTAAACTATGGTTAAATGGTTTGCTATTTTAACAACAGTCTTGGGTCTTGTTAAATTTCTAACCAGTTGCTATTTATGACATCTGTTACATACGTGTATTCAGAACAAAATATTTATTTTGTCCTTTCCGTCATAAATTAATTTGCAACAAGAAAATTAGTAAATGCAAATTGCATTAGCTGTGTAATTTGAAATAAAATTATATTTATTACATTAATGTCATAGGAAATATTATTGAACTATGTTTTCGGAATCTGATGAGTCTGAAGAAGAATATTTTGAAATTTCTATTCGATTTCTGCGAAGAGAAGGAGTATTCAGAGATCGAGGAAATCCTTTTGAATTTTTTGATGATATCCAATTTAAAATGAGATATCGGCTCTCTAAGGACACCGTTCTGTTAATTTTGGATCATATATATGAAAAATTGACATCATACACTGAAAGAAATCATCCAATTGATCCACTCAATCAGTTATTATTAACATTAAGGTTCTATGCAACTGGTACTTTCCAGTCTGTCAATAATAACATTTATTATTAATAAATATAAAATTGGTTTTTATATTACTAAAAAATACAATAATTCCCTAAACAAATTTTAACATGCTTGTTGACTAACAACAGTTTAAAATTGATTTGCTTATTTCATGAAACATCATAAATATTGAACAAGTTGTTAATTTTGAAAAGTTGTTAACTAACACAAGATTTAACAATCGTATATGAAACCGGGCATTAAAGTTGTTCAATTGAATGGAAGTTCAACAATATTGCTCAAGGATATGATTTGTCAAGGAATCGCTGAAAAACAGTAGGTATGAACTTTTCTTATCAGTTTAATGCTAATTATTCTTACCGTCATTAGCAATATATAAGTCTCCTATTTTATAATATTTTACTTAGTTAAATATATAAACTGTTTATATTTCAATTTGTAGGTTATCTTGGTTAACTTGGGGCGATATGACAGGTTTCTATTTTACAAATTACTTCTTATTCGCTCATTTTATGTAGTTGCTATGGATATTTATTTCATTTCTACCTTGTGAATCAAGTCACAAATGATGACATTTTTATGACGTTTGAAGAAAAAATATTTTTGGCAGTTATTGACCGCGTTCATACACAAATGCAGAAGAAAAGTTGCAATAACATAATATTGGGACAATTTGAAATTGACTCGCGTTTGCACTAATCACAAGCCAGGAAATGTCCCTATACCATGCTACACTGACACTGCATTCTTATAGCAGACATAGTATATTGGGATCATTTACCATATTTTTTAATTTTTTCTTCTGAAAGTTCAACTTCATATATAGTATTTGGTCTTTGTCCGATTTAAAAATTATTTGTAATAGGTAACAGAGAAATTATTTTTCTAAAGTTGTATCTGTTACTTGAATTCCTTTCTGATGACGTAGAATTCACAGAATGACATTAATCAACCACATTTTATCATGTTTGCATGAAATCGTGTCGAAAAGGATCCTTAGACTTATTAAAACAACCAAGTACAAAACAATTACATATTGCAGACCTTATAAAACACTGGCGAGAAGAGCACAGTTCTATTTCTTCAAAATAAATAAACTAACCTCTCTTTTACAGCGGAGTTACTGAACACCTGTCTCCCAAACGTCAAAACTAATCATGCTACCTCTCTCTTCTGTCTTTTTCTAATGTCCGTGATTGTGACGTTACAGCTTTCAAGGATATTGTATAGAGGGCAAAAGTAACAGTTTTCAGAAATTAATTAAATATATTAAGAAAAATATTTAAATGGATTTCTAGTATTTTCTATCATTATTTAAATGTGAAATAATGAATTTTATTAATACAAACACTAAATTCGTTTATTAGTCCAGTCATTAGGTAGATTTACCCTGCAAAAGGTTGGGTATTTTTGATTTTTGGATATGTTATATATTTAGAGCTCTCAACAAAAAATGCAAGTTTTCCCCCTCGGGGGCCTTCGGGAAGCACCGCCAACTTGAGAAAAAAGGCGCAAAACAGCGGTTTTTTCTAAATATCTCTTCACTTATTTGCATTAGGCAAAAATAGTTATTATCGAGTTTGTTGACTATAAAATTCTCTACAACTTTTATCTAAAACATTTTTTTTTATAATTAATAGATAGCGAGCTACAGTGCTTCAAACAGAGCAATTTTTTTGAAAATTACCTGAATGCTTCATTTAAATCATATTTTATTATATTTTTTTTACGTTTTTTTACAAATTACTTTTTGACAATCATTAATTATTATTATTTAACTAATATATAAATATTAATTATTTTTTATAGTTTTTTTTTTCATTCTAAAGATTTTTTATAGTCCAGCAAATTTATGATTTTACCTTAAAGTAATTACAACAAAAGCTTTTTGACGGAATCTAGTCCCAGAAAAGTGCGCTGAATAACATATCAATATTTTCCCGAAATCGGAGCATGGGAACCTCCCGCCAATTTGGACAAATGGCGGCATATTCAGGTTTATGGCCATTTGCTTAAAACAATTATGAAAATATTTAAATTATTCAAAAAATCAAACAATATTACGTACTTGATACTTAGTCTAATAGGTTTCACTATTTACAACAGTTTACATTCGACGTGGCATCGAAATAAGTAAGTTATCGATAACTGTTTTATAAAAATTGTTAACGTTTTCCTGCAACTTTTTAGTTTTTTATCCACCACTCTGATCTTGTTAAAGATATGATGACGCGGTTTTAAAATTTGAATTCAGCATGAAATTCTCTTTAATATCATGTATTACACGATTATTGCCGATGAACAATTGGCGAGTTACTAACAACTAAAAGTCACATGCAATTCCTCTAAAATTTTAAACATGTGAAAATCGGCTCTTTTCTCAATTTCTCATCAACCACTTTGACACCTATTAAATACTCAATATTGGTTATCTGTAAGCCTGTTGAAATTTTGAATGAGAAGATGAAAAAAGAGCCGATTTTCAGATGTTTAAAATTTTAGAGGGATTTCATATGAGTTTTAGTTGGCAGTAACTCGCCAATCGTTCACCGGCAAAAATAGTGTAATACACGATACGAAAGAGAATTTTATGCTGAATTCAAATTTTAAAACCGCATCATCGTATCTTTGACAAGATCAGAGTGGTGGAGGAAAAACTAAAAAATTGCAGGAAAACGTTAACAATTTTTATAAAACAGTTATCGATAACTTACTTCTTTCGATGCCACGTCGAATGTAAGCTGTTGTAAATAGTGAAACCTATTAGACTAAGTATCAAGTACGTAATATTGTTTGTTTTTTTGAATAATTTAAATATTTTCATAATTGTTTTAAGCAAATGGCCATAAACCTGAATATGCCGCCATTTGTCCAAATTGGCGGGAGGTTCCCAAGCTCCGATTTCGGGAAAATATTGATATGTTATTCAGCGTACTTTTCTGGGACTGGATTCCGTTAAAAAGCTTTTGTTGCAATTACTTTAAGGTACAATCATAAATTTGCTGGACTATAAAAAATCTTTAGAATGAAAAAAAAACTATAAACAATAATTAATATTTATATATTAGTTAAATAATAATAATTAATGATTGTCAAAAAGTAATTTGTAAAAAAACGTAAAAAAAATATAATAAAATAGGATTTAAATGCAGCAATCATGTAATTTTCAAAAAATTTGCTCTGTTTGAAGCACTGTAGCTCGCTATCTATTAATTATAGAAAAAAATGTTTTAGATAAAAGTTGTAGAGAATTTTATAGTCAACAAATTAGATGATAACTATTTTTGCCTAATGCAAATAAGTGAAGAGATATTTAGAAAAAACCGCTTTTTTGCGCCTTTTTTCTCAAGTTGGCGGTGCTTCCCGAAGGCCCCCGAGGGGGAAAACTTGCATTTTTTATTAGGACCCCTAAATATACAATATATCCAAAAATCAAAAATACCCGACCTTTTGTGGAATAAACCCTTATTTTTCTACCAAATGACTGGACTATATGGTAAATGTCCCCATTAAGTAAACAATATTGCATCGTTTATTGACAACAATGATAAATCTGTCATTTGATAGCTCATTTCGTTTCAATTTTGTTTAACTCTTAGTTAAAATTTCAGGACTATAACATTTACCTGCCGATAACGGCCGATGATAATTAAATATTATACAAAGTTTATTTTTTACATTAATCTGACAGATGTTAATTATGAAACCAAAATTTCCTTTTCTTCTATTTTTGCAGGTACTGCAAAAACTAGCTTACTACCCTCGAACTGTAAGTGATTGTTTTATGTCGCGAATGTTTAGGAAAATATATTCGCGACCTAAAAACTGGCACTTACTGTTTCATGGTACGTCATATATAATTTCTCACTCCCGATATCGTAATTAGGCTATTAGGACGTTGTGTCAAGGTATCGGTTTGTAGAGTGTGTTAAAATTCCTAATTCAGAGTAGGCTATGAACAGAGAAAGGTAAATAAAATAATACCTAAAGAAATGCAAGTGGGTATAAGAAAAGAAGGGAACAAGAGCAAAAAGAACTAAAAATCCACACCGAGTATGCAAAAGCTCACAATATCGTTCATAAAGTTACGACTAAGTGAGTTAAGCGAAGAATACTACATCTTCGAACTATGAAAATGCTGGAGGTTGATATTTCTTAGTTCCCGACATTTTTATCTTTCCTTTTTTTCACCTACATACGTACGTCTTTTTTAAACGCATCTTTAAATAAGATTTAAGAATTGTTAAAAAAATAATAATAATAATTATAATAATACAACGACGTACATATCAGATTGTGTTGCTAACAAGTTTTCGTTTACATCACATATATTGATGTAAAAATACGGCTCAGATATTACAGTACACAAATTAGATATTGAATTTCGCGAAGAGGTGATGCGAATGCAAAATATATACTATACTTGTATATAAAAGTACAAATACATTTATATTTTTCATTATTCATCAAAATAATTTTAGAAAACATAATTGCGAAATCAGTAAAAATGGAAAAGAAAAAAATGTTGATATTAAATTTACCATGCCAAAATTCATCAGCCGATAGATACCCTTTAGGCATATATAATTTTAAATAATCTAGAAAAGTCTATCCTTTTGTTTTTTTTTTTAACTGAAATGTTTCATTACATAAATATTCAATTTTGCGATTTTCTCTTCAACAAGTTTATATTTAAATACATTTTTTCAGTATTAAATGTACAATTGTTTTAAATATAAATACAAATATTGAAAATGTTTATTAAATAATGTTCCTATTTAAATATTCAAGTATTATATAAATAAATATATACTATAAATATGAAAATATGTACTATTTATGTTAATATCATCTTTTGTAATTTTAAAATTTACACAATATATATATATATATATATATATATATATAAATAAATAAATAAATAAATGCTAAAATACTACCTTTTTTAGTTTATGTTCTGTTTTAATTAATTTAAACAGAACATAAACTAAAAAAGGTAGTATTTTTCCAATTTATAATATGAGTTCTGAAAGATATTTTAATAAATAAATGCTCATAATACAGATCAATATAAGTTTTTTCTTTTTCTTTCAAATATTAAAAAAAAAATATATAAAAACAAACACGTATAATGTTTAACATATCTAGTTCCAGTAATTTAGTTAATTGTTTATGGTGATAGATGGCCAACTTATGATAATACAAAAGCATTGAGTTTCTAATCTCTATTTATAAATTTGTCTCTGCCTCAAATGTTCCAACTGTCAAATTATAATAGTTTTACAAAAACTAATTAACTCGCCTTGTTTTACGCTTTTTGAACGTTTTTACAGGGTAAGTTAAATAACAAATTATTGCTTTTGTAACATACCAATAATATGTTATTATTTTTAGAAAAAATGTGAAGAGATGAGGAAAATATATTTTTTACGTCTGTTAAAAAAGGTCACTTTTTCATTAAAATGAATTTACAAAGTATGACTTCTGCCAAAATAAAAGTGTGAAAATGGTGCACTTTTTTAACGCTACGGAGTGAAATTATGAAACGTTACCGCACTTTTTTTCACACTTTTATTGCAAACGTAAAAAAATTATTGTATGCAACTCGAGTAAAAAGTGTCTTAATTCACTCATAGGATTTGACTTGTTGTATAAAACAACAACTCGCGAAACCGTAGACCTCGCCAACGACTTAGCCTCCAAACTTTTCGCTTTTAATTTTTATTAATTTAAATACATACCTACGTATTTAGTAATGCTGCAAACCATATTAAGACCTTTGCATATAACTATTGGTTTATTTAGTATTTTCTTTAAATGTCACCATTACTAATTTGAAATGATTAGTTAACTATTGGTTTATTTAGTATTTTCTTTAAATGTCACCATTACTAATTTGAAATGATTAGTTTTTTGCAGTGACATTTATCTGTCAGTTACATACATTTGAAATATGAACTGTGTAACAAAAAAATTTTGTTTATCTTTAAAACATAGGCTTCTGGATTTATAAAGATATTTTAAATTTATCTGTAAAATATAAAGAAAAAGTATTAATTATACCTGGCGAAAAAATGACATTTAATGGTATTTTTTGATGAAAAACCATTATGAGTTTTAAATAAAGTGCCTTTTCCGGTTATCCGATTTACACCAAAATCTAATGGTTTCTTTCCATATTAGAATATGGTCGAAATACAAGGTTTCAGAATTTTCTGAATGATAATATTTGAGTTAGAGCGTTGAAAAAATCCATACTCACACATATACACACACGTACACACACACACGCAGACATCATCGTGAAGATTTTAAAATCGGATTCTAGGCATCTTGGTCATTTACCAAAATCTCGACAAGCGATTTTTAGCAAGATCTCTATACCTCCCTCACCAAGGGTAGCGGGAGTTTTATAGATGCAACTTTTAATTCTGTACAACTTTGCATGCAAATACAGCTTTTGCCGTAAAACGAACATGAGAGCAGGAAATTGCATAAAATTAAAATCCTTTGTTAAATCCCAATGTCCAAAATCTCAATTCATTTTTCATATATTCTAGATTTATATCCATAAACTGCAGATACCTTTATGAACGAACATGAATACATACTTGTGATTGAAGTGCCAGCATTATTAATTATTATAATAACGGGCAATAATGCCGAAATAATGGCATTCGTAAGGCTATTAATAATAATAAAGGTCATAAAGCGAAGCCATTAAAATATCATCAGCATTCATGTTCAAAGATTCAACAAATGTGCAAGAAATGAATTATTGGAAAATTATAGAGAATAAATCCGCAATTATAATACATTTCCAAGTATATTATTCAGTTTATTTCAAAACAAAACAAAATTGCTTGTCATAATGTAGAAAATAAAATATAGCGCAAAATCTGAACCAACGAATTATTTGAAAACGTCCTAGTAAAAATTATGTAATGTGATATAGGTATAAAGGCCTATTTATAATGAAGTAACGCAAGCGGTAACGCAGTTACAGTAAGGTAACGCAAAAGATAAATGTACGGTACAGCATATATCGTTTTATAATGAAACGCAACGCAGAGCCGAAGAAGTAACGTAACGCAACGCAACGCCAAAGCTGACCAACTTTCATATTTCTACCTTACTTTTGTACCTCTATCCAATCAGAATTCAGTGTTTCAGTTTTACTATAAAAATCTATTTTATCGCCGTGTTCATGAACTGTCAAAACTACATAATAAATTCTGCATTTTATGGTTTGACCGGTTAGATTTTCAAAGCGATACGAAGAATAATTATGGATGATAGAAAATCGAATTAATCCAGAATCACCGAGCCAGAAACAGTATTGCCGCAGCTATATCGTCGTCACTGTCCATTTCTAATCAAATTATTTTATACATTTATTTATATGTCATGTGTCATAAAGACTATAAATAATAAAAGCGAGTTGAATTTCAACAATATACAGTATGTCCCCGGATTGAGTTTACAAGAGGAAAAAAAAAAATTTTTGATTTTACGAAAAAATGCCAAGGGAAGAAAAATTTTTGCTTGAATTAAAACGCATGTTTCAGTTATTAAAACTGTTAATTAATGTAAGGTTCTTTTATTATAACGTTTTTTCTTATTTTGTCCTCGTAATAATACTGTTATTACATTGAATCTAATATGATTTTAGTTAGATTTGAAATATTGACAAATGATTATTAATTCTAATTTCAGATAAAAAAGAGTTAATTGAATAAACTACAAGTATTATGATTTTCGCCGTTTTCTTTTTTCTGAAATTAGAATTAATAATCATTTGTCAATATTTCAAAGCTAACTAAAATCATGTTAAATTCAATGTAATAACTGTATTATTAGGAGGACAAAATACGAAAAAACGTTATAATAAAAGAACCTTACTTCAATTAAAAGATTTAATAACTGAAACATGCGTTTTAATTCACGCAAAATTTTTTCTTCCCTTGGCATTTTTTCGAAAAATCAAATCAAATCAAATCGGCGTTATTATAAATCACATATTTTGTGTTTGCGTTACTGCTTACGTTGCGTCGTTGCGTTGCGTTTTACGTTACTTCATTATAAATAGGCCTTTACTTAAAGACTTGTGAGACTTGTCTTGTAGTCAATCCTACAATCTCAGCTTAAAATTATTATTATTATTATTATTATTATTATTATTATTATTATTATTATTATTATTATTATTATCATTATTTTATTGACAGCAATTATAATTTTTTCATTTGATAGTTTACATTTCGTTTCGGTTTTGTTTATTTAACTCGTAGTTAAAATTTTAACCAGAGATTGTAAGATTGATCTTTAGTATAATAATAAACAGTAAGATAATTTCCACTACTCTTTATCAACTGTGTTGACACTAGCGGGATTTGGGGGTGGCAATGGTAGGCAGTTGCCCCTCCAAAGTTTGGACAACCATAGGTAGATTATTTAGAAAGATTATGTTAACTTTAAATAGTAGCAATTTTATAGCAAATATTTATTCAGTAAAGCTTAATTTTCACCGATTTTCTTAATGCGTAAGAGCTATAATTAATAACTCAGCGCAATGCGTAAAAATGTTTATTATATGACAATGTTTACTACCATTTCCAGCTTTGCATAACCATTTATGCTTAAGTAGTAAGAGCAGTGCGTAAGAACAAAATATTGCAAACTTCTAACCTGAACTGTCAATTGTCACCCTATTTTATAATTATTTAATTTTCACCTCTCGCTAAGTGGAATCATGTGAGTATGTGTGTGTGTGTGTGTGTGTGTGTGTGTGTGTGTGTGTGTGTGTGTGTGTGTGTGTGTGTGTATGTAGAGAGAGAGAGAGAGAGGATGTGTGTATGTGTGGATGTTGTCGACACGGTTTCGCAAATTCTATAATACTACAGACAAATTTAACTACGTATTCCTTAATCTGATATTAATGAGAAGAGCTGAAAAGGTTTTGGTAACAATTTGATAACCGGAAGTAGTAGTTTCTTAAAAAATATCTTTTAGATATTATTTTTTGGAAATTTATTTTATTACAAATATAAAGAATATAAAATAAATGCACTCTGTGGTGCACTCTCCACGCCAGCAATGCGTGTCCTTGAGGTGACGCCTGGTAAGCGCCGGCACGGTACAAATGTCATCATCATTACCGATATCTGCGACAAAGCAGATTGTGGCACACATAAATGGGTAATATGCCGTGATGATATATTTATTTTTAAAGAATATAAAATTCTCTATCCAATACATTGAACATTTTTATTAAATCTTCTATATATTTTTATATTTAGAGATAGACTGAATATAAGTATATAAAATAATCCATTGTATAATGGATCAATCAGCCTATGGAAATCAGTAGAAAAATTTAAATATTTACAACTGACATAAATGCCAGTGTCAAAAATCTAGACATTACTCAAGACTTTTCTGGGAAACATATTTAATATTTCTTATTTTATCATTAATTAAATATTTAAAATTATAGATAGATATAGAATTCGTACATTCTGTTGTTATAACGAGGAAAAGGCCAAAATTTGTACAGTATCAGTGTCAACTAAACACGCGTTTACTACAAATATATTTCATCATATACCCTTTAGAAATTCTGAAATACCGACAATCTCGTCAATGAATTGGAAGAATTTCGAACATTTAGAAGAGTAGGAGGAAACTTCTTCATAGAATGAATTGAAAAATAAAGAATAGATGTATTTAGAATATTTTGTGTGTACCAGAAATTTTAAATACAATACTTATATAGCCTAATATGAAAATGATGAGAGGTATTGTGCTGACCACAACAGATTTTTAATTTTTCGGTATGGATGTAGATACAGAAAATTATGTTTACAATATATTAAAAAAAAAAAAAAATACTGCTGAATGGTAATCAGCTATACAACAATAAGGGAAAAAATTGTGTCATTTCTGTTAAATTAGTCACTGAACAACGTAGCTGGAAATCGTATCCCAGTAAAATATAATACATGCAAGATATTTGATGTTGAGATTTAATGAATAAATACGATTTAGGTTCCCTATAAATTACGATTTACGAATTAGATTTTATGCTTTCTTCATATTATATATATTACAAAATTATGAGAAATTATATTTTATAAATCTTGTGAGCAACGTTGGTAAGTACTACCGGTTACATCGTGGAAATATTCAATTCAAATTCTATTACACGTTGATAATTTTATAAAACTAAGTAGGCTATTATTAAAACAAATGTAACTAGTGTCAGTGACATGTCGAGTTGGTTGTAACATTGGGCGCATTCAGCGGACATGTGGTCGCTGAACATGTTCACCATTTTTCTGCTGAATGCACTGTTCACCAAAGACCGTTCACTGACCGGTCACCTACCAGCTGACCGTAAAAAAAGTACGGTCCACGGTCAGATGTTCTTGGTCACTTATTTATGCGCGCAATATTTAAATTCACTGGATTTTCTTTTGCTTTTAGAAATAATCTAAGGTCATCTATTATCTGTGCAGTAAACAAAATCAAAATAACATTAAGTTACATGTACAGCATCGAAAATAAATTAATTATTGTCATATATTATGCATATATCAATATGCAAATTGATTGAAAAGTGAAATAACTACTACTTCTTGTCAAAATAGTAAAATTTTCTTATATTGCAATCTTTTAATTTGTTTAACAAATAACATAAAAGTTATTATAAAACTAAGGTTATGATTATTTGACGTTTTAACCACGTGAATGTGAAAAGTGCATTCAGCAGAGACCTCCTTGTTCGGTGACCGGTCGGTCAGGTGTTCAGGGACCAAAGAAATCTGCTGAATGCGCCCATTGTCATAAATTTGCTCTAAGTTTTCTCCAATTATCTCGAGATTTCTTCTAATAATACCAGTTGATTTAAGTAAATCTGACAGAGATCGTCGCAATTTTCCCAAATTTCCAGGGTAGAGATGGTTTCTTTCAAGCATAAATCATGCTATTAGGCGACTGAGAAACTGTAAAACTGGATCGATTTTCAGAAGACCTGTGATGGAAAATCAATAACATTACAAATAACGAAAAATTGTCTGAATTAGTACCTACTTGAACAGTCCTAGGTTATCTGAAAATCGTTTCAGTTTCAATCAGTCGCCTAATAGAACGATTTATGCTAGAAAATGGCAATTTTTTTTTTTGATTAATAGTTGTAATGATCTCTGAGTCACATTTATTTGTGAGGTGCCATTATTAGAAGAAATCTCGAGTTAGTTGGACAAAACGTAGAGCAAATTTATGACAATGTCACAACCAACCCGAATTATCACGGGGAGTTACATTTGTTTCAATTATAGCCCACTTCATTTTAAGCTGATTATAACATTATGTAATAGTAGATTTCAATGAAAAATTTAAAAAATCGCTATTTACATGTTTTTCTATACAAATATTTGAAATTTGAAAAGAACACTTTTCAACCCTTTGCAAGAGATAAAATATTTAAATCGATATCTCATTGTATTCCGGATTTATGGAGTTTCAAACAGGATTCGTTTTTAATAGCCACCCGGTATAGAATTTTTTGCAAAGAAACAGTCTTCATAGACTTTATACATAATATAATATAATTTATATAAAGTATATACAACGGAAGGAAACAACAGTAAGGTCTATTTCCGAAGTCTCTTTGTTAATTATTGATCTTATGAAGTAGCTAATATTTTAAGTTATGATAAAACTAGAATAACATTTTACAATACTAAAAAAGGTAGGAAATATTTACCCTTAAAGAGAGTATTTAAACTAAAGATAGGTCTAATGTAATTTATCAAATTGATAGCAAACATTGTAATGGTGTGTATATTGACCAAGCAATATATTAAAATCGTATTAATAGTCACAAAAATAATAAAAATTTAGATTCACACAAAACCAAACATAGCATAAATTCTCACCACCATTTTCATTTCGAAAATGTAATAATAGTAGCCTCAGAAAGTAATTATAAAAAACGCAACTTTTAGAAATGATTTGCATTTATAATAATAGTAACAATGTAAATTATAGAACGGATTCTGAACATCTTAATAAACTTTATCAAAATATTTTAGATTACAACAAAAACTAACTTGTTATCTGTTTAAATTTTGTGCCAATATACACACCAGCAGAATTTTTTTTTTGTTGTTAAACCATTACAGATTGGTAACATTGTATATTTTTAATTTATTTATCTTCTGTGGATTGTCTCACAGTTGTTTTTAAACTGTAGTAGAATGATGTAATAGTTATTTACATTCGAGTGCATGTAAGTTGTATTTTACAGCGCGACAGCCTTAAGGGCTCGTGCCTTATTAGCTGGAGCGCTGTAAAATACTTCACGCACGAGAATTGTATCAAATTTTTTGGCCGACGATAATGAAAATCACTTTTTTCAGTGAGATAGGTTGTACTTCTGAAGAGGGTTAGTTTAAAATACTGGGGTTAAGTCAATTTCCAAATTTGATTTTACTTACCTTCATTAGAGTACTTCTTCTAGCAAAAATTTATCTGTAATAATAGACGTTGTTTATGACTGATAATATATTTATTTGCTCATGTTTTCTTCGTAATAAATAATAGGTAGGTGTCGATATTTGACATTTCAGCAATGCTCGCGTATTTGACAGGTATATTGATCGGTGACTATGTCGGTAACAGCGGATTTTTACAATAATGACAGATGTCGCTACCGTGAGTTTGGTTTATATAAATTAATTTTAAATATAGGCAATGTTAAAGTAAAAAAATAACTTAAGTAGCTAGTACTTTTTTACATGAACTTTATTATAGTAAAGATGATTTCTTTTCTAAATGCCCATAAACGTCTAGTGTATTTTGATTATTTTACCGCATAGTTAGACAAGTTACAACATAGTAAGCGTAAAATGTAGGTTACACTTGCTGTGTATATAATTGTAAAGTTCCCATTACACTTCAGGAGGGCAAAAAATAACATTGTGACATGCGTAACAACACTTGTAAATTTATATGTAACATAAGCTCGTGATGGTAAGTAATTTAGAATTTTATTTTGTATATTTTGGCATATGTATGTATTTTATATTGCATCGTTTGTTTCTCTTTCACCAAGACTGAGGATGATTTAATAAAAACCGAAACATTTGCAAACAAGGAGTAAATTATTTTATTAACCTTCATTTTAATATTCTTTTGGATACGAACTCTACATCGGGATATATGTTATTCATATCAGATTTTTTATTTTAAATTCCATTTCAGTAAAATGAACAAAAGGAATGTGATGTCCTTTTTTCTAACTAAATTCTGTTGCAGAAAATGTAATTCCTTGTGTCATATTTCTCTGAGAATTTTCTTTTTATTTTCCCGAAAACATTTAAGAGTTGTAAAAGGAATAATTTTCTTGGCATAACGTGAATGTAGGATCTAGTCCATGATAAAAGTGCATATGTGATATGTGAGTTAGAGGCAGCATCAGCAACGAGGCCAGAAGGGAAGCCAGCAGATGCATTTCATCGCTGACGCTGTGCTGGAGCGGGCTGCAGATGGTTTCGCTGCACGTAATTGAATGACTGCGGCTGCGGCCGCTGATGCCGTTCCGTTACCATCCCGTTCCCTCGCAAATTCAAAGTGTGTCCGTTACAATCATTAAGCAAATTCCCGCAGTATATTGAGAACAAGCACTGCTGTGCAAAGCCACTAATATTAACCAACTTCCAATTGGCAACGCAAATTTCACTTATGTGCATATGTGTACTAGTACTAGAATAAAGTTATCATAATAGGGCTGTTGCAAAGAATTTTATATGACTTCCAAATATTAAACTTTAACAGCCAGATTCACAAAAAAGTTTAAGCCAATCCTCATATTTGGATTAGCGACTTCTACTCTAATTTTGACAGTTTGTGTCTTAAAATATAGTCTAATCTATTTCTAGTATCTACCTTTATTGATAATATCATGAAAATTAAATTTTAAATATCGGAATAGAATAGAATTCACTAATCCAAAAATGAGGATTAGCTTAAACTTTTTTGTGAATCGGGCTGTAAAAGATATTGTTCTTTGAAGAGCCCCAAATTTGAAAATATCTCGAAATATCTATTAGATATTTTACAATTAAATATTCAAATTTTGGTAATATTTTTAAAAAGTCACGTGATTTGAAATAGAATGTGACGTCAGAGTATACCTACAGTTTAACATGTGACAAACTATAGCTTACTTTTTCTAATATAAATAACGTAAACTGTTTTCCCATTGAATGACGTGATGTAGGTGCTCCGACGTCACAGGAGTGGGAGGTTGTTTTTCATGAATATTTCTGACGCCAGCCTTTTTATTTAATTATTTCCGCAAATAAAAGTAAATTATGATTCTTTTATTACTGTGAAAAATATTGCATAAACTTTTATTTTAAAAAATCTGATGTGGCCAACACAATACCTCCCGCAATTTAATTCTTATTAATTTAAATAAATACCTACGTATTCACTAATAGTGCAAACTATAGTATGTTCCTTTGCATATAGCTATTTTTATTTACTATTTTCTTTTCAAAATGTCACCATTATTAATTTGAAGTGATTAGTTTTTTGATAGTGACATTAACCTGTCAGTTACATACATTTAAAATATCAACTGTGTAACAAAGAAATAAGAAAATTAAATAAGTTTTAATTTTTTAATGACATAAAATGCGAAAATGGCATTTTTGAAGAAAAATCATTAGGAGCTTCAAGTAAAGTGCCATTTTCTTTCTATATTAGAATGGGGTCGAAATACAAAGTTTCAGAATTTTCTCAATAATAGTATTTAACCTAGAGCGAAGAGAAAATCCGTATTCACACATACACGCATGCAGACATCATCGTGAAAATGTTAAAATTGGATTCTAGGGACCTTAACCCGTGGTCATTTACTAAAATCTTATTATGTGAATGTGATTTTTAGCACGATCCCTATACCTCCATTTCTAAGAGTAGCTGGATGTAAAAATGTGAAACTGGCTTAGTGAAGTTTATGTATGACTAGCCTGTACCAGTTGCAAATATTTGCAACATTGCACCAAACAATATTAAGGCGTAACGGTATTAAATCATAAATTTTCTGTATTTATAATGTTTAGTTCTCTGCTACACTGGTTTTTTAAAACTATCCCCCGCTGCTTTTTTGAATATATAGGGAGAACTCTGATTAATTATTCAACACAACAGTCAATTAATAATTAATATATAATTTAGGGCTCACCGACAGAATCAATAAATATTTTTAGTTTCCTAGCAACATTGTCATAATGTTAAAGTAAATTAAATAAATCTTCAAGCATATACTGACTAGAGGCCGCCTTACGGTGTTTGTTATGATCGGAACACATACGGAAGCCATGGTGTATTGCGAGCTGCGTATTGAAGCCGTGGTGTATTGCGGAGTGCGTATTATCTTAATATTTGTACTACCTTTTTTACAAAATAATGACTAATTGCTGCTTTTGAAGTATGTAAATCACCTTTATTCCCAATAAATTTCAGTCTCGTTACTCTTACGTCATTATTAGTAAGAAACCTAAAAGTTACACTTTGTTTAATATATTATTTGTAAAACAAATCCCAGTTACTTACACATGAAACGAAATATCCTTACTTTCTTTGTATTTTTCATTACAATTTGATATACTCCGTGATATACTCACAAACTACATGCAAAAAATAAGGTTTGGTAGTAGTAAAATGACAAGCAGTGACATATAACACAACAAAACACTGCCCGCAATTCACCATGACTTCCGCCCCCCCGCCTATATGTCTTCCGATCACTTCATCCTATGCATTGGTATAGGGAATTACTTCTCTAGTCAGTATATGCTCGAAGAAATAAATTATAATAAAACTGTCAAAAAATAATTAAAAAAATTATGTTTAATACCCGACACACACTACAAAAATATATAAAAAAATATATCATCACAGCATATTACCCATTTCTGAGTGTGCCACAATCTGCTTTATCGCAGATATCGGTAATGATGATGACATATTTGTACCGTGCGGGCGCTTACCAGGCGTCACCTCACGGGCACTCATTGCTGGCGTGGAGAGTGCACCACAGGAGTCACTTTTGTGCCATTTAAAATTCGAAAATATTTGGCGTCGGTCGGGATCGAACCAGGTTCCTCAGGTTCGCGACTAGACACTCAGGCACGCGGCCACCGGACCCCATCGATTCTCGACATAGACATATCCTTCACTACAAAAATTAATGATCATTAACGGTTAGTTATAGTATGCGCACGTGAAATTGAGATTGATTACATGCCAAAATTGCGTTTATTAACAAACCAGAAAATATTGATTGTAATGAGCACGTGCTACTTATTGCTTTGTACTGTACGAGTACAATACAATAAAGTTATACATTCAAATAACCGGGTATCTACACGAATAATTTTATATCCTGAATAGAATTTTGCTCGGCCAACACCAGTTTGGGGGGAAATTAACTTAGTCAAAAGTTATCCCATTATGAAGAAGAAATGCACAGGTCTGTAGATGTAGGTACAAATATAAAATTTGTAGATTTTAAGTTTTACAAATAAATACAAACATAATATTGGATTTGGGTTTGTCGTTCTGTATGAGCGCCATAGTGAACACAAACAGTTACACCATTGCAAAAAGATATTTTTTTCTTTCCAACAATTTATTTATCCATTTCCATTTCTTTTAAACAGGAAAAATTCAACAATTTTTAAATTTTTTGTAGATAAAAATAATGGTTCATCAAATAGAGAATAAATTATATTGGATTATAATCGTAAATTTAGCGAAACAAATGAGAGGAATTAAATAAATGGAGGTCATTTTTAAAAGCTGGATATAAATGTAAATATTTATCCCTAATTTATTATCCCTTCGTGTACATTGAATTTTTATTATATTACTTCAATTAGCATAAATTTGTATTAATGTTTAATGTATTCGTTAGTAATGGCATTTTAAGTTAATATAAGATAATTAATTCACGAAACATTAAATGATAATTGGATAAAATTTTGCTCATTTTTATCAGCAGTTTCCATTTTTGTAATTTACAAATTTTACATAAGGCCTAAAGCACCAATTTCTGCTATATTACAAATATCGAGTCGATTAGCATTGATAGTAACGTCCTCTTGGGCAATCATTATTTATTCCAATTAAAACTCAAATGTGAAAAGCTCCATGAATGTTAAAATTTACAAAATTATATTAATAATGGTTTTAGCATGTTCGAACTTGAAATGAACGAATTCATGGCATATTTCCATGTTATAATGCGAAATAATTACACTGGCATCCGTTTCAAAAGATAGACAGTAATTTAATTAATTATAACTTCCAAAATTATAATAGAACAGCGCTCTAATATATATTATGTATATCATTCTAAAAATGTAATTGGAACGTTCTCTTCACTGTTATAATATTAGTGCTACTTAACTTACCTTTATGCGGGCAAAAATATTATTCTTAAACTGTTTTTTTTTTTAATAAACAAAAAAGATATTTTGATAAATTCATTTAACACTTCCACTATGTAAAGTAAGTATTATATTATAGGAAAACAGAATTACACGAGCAGAACACGGAAATTCTAAAAAATATTGTAGAGTACGTACACTTTAAGTTCAAGCCAGTTGCGTCATCATTCGTCCAGTACGCGAAAGAGAGTGACATTGCCGTTTAGAATTGGCTGCAGTTCGAATCCACAGACTAGTTATTGTTGTTTAAAAATGGGGGCTAATTACGTTGCGGAATAAGGAGTTTATTTTTGGTCGTAAATTTAAAAATATTATTATACGATTTTTGCAATGTATTTATTGGTGATTTAATTAAAAATCCATATTTTAATTTACAAGAAAGATTTATATGAGCAAAAAAATATTAATAAAATATATTGGAGTTCTTTTGTTTTTCGAAAACTCGTCATAATTCCAATGTTTTAAAGACAATTGAAATATTTTTTCTTTCAAATTTACCTTTAGGCTCTCTAAAATATTTGGCATTTACAATGAGCCTGTTTCACATTTTTTAAAAATATTTTAAAGTTTATGCAATATTTTTCATAGTAATAAATAAATAAAGAAATACATAAATAAACATATCATCACGGCATATTACCCATTACTGGGTGTGTCAGTATCTACAACACATGTAGACACCTCACGGGCACTCATAGCTGGTGTGGAGAGTGCACCACAGGGGTAATTTTTGTGCCATATTTAAAACTGGAAATATTTGGCGTCGGTCGGGATCGAACCCAGTTCCCCCAGGTTCGCGACCAGACACTTAGGCACGCGCCGGCCACGGGACCCCATAATAAAAATAATATTAATTTATTGTTATTTTCGTGAATAATTCAATAAAAAGATTGGTGCTGAAAAACAACCTCCAACTCCTGTGACGTCGGAGCACATAGATAACGTAATTCATAGCCAATAGGAAAACAGTTTACATTAATTATATAAATAAAAGTAGGCGACAGTTTGTCACGTGTTAAACGGTATGTACTCTGACGTCACAATCTGTTTTAGATCACGTGATTTTAACACAATTTTCAATACTTAATTGTAAAATATCTAATGGATATTTCGTGATATTTTCAAATTTCAGGCTCTTCAAAGAACAATATCTTTTAAAATTTAGTATTTAGAAGTCATATAAAAATTCTTGCAACAGCCCTATTATATTTTATATTTTCAAATGACAAAATGGCGATTGATCAAAAATTTCAATACATGATTTTTTGATAACCACTCCATTGATTTTCGAAAGTAAAACATCTATAAAATCCTTAAACTATCTACTACAATATTTATCATAAACATTTTTTTCAATCTATCCAAAAAAAAGTATTTATTCGTTTATTTGACTTACGTAAGTGCAGTGTATTTAGAAAAAAAGCTAATTAGGAGTAGGCTATGAACACAGAAACGTATATCTCATCATTATTCAATTCAGAAATCAAGTTATCACAATTGATCGTGAAAAGTAATTTTAAGGAGAAAAGATAATAAAGGTGAATACAGATTATTGCCATTGACCGTTTTCTAATTTATTTCTATTTCTAAAATAAGGATACAAGAACATTTCTATAGATAACATATTTGACAATATCTCGTGTCAAATTGACATTTAAGTAAATACTTTCAAATTGATATAAGTTTTTTTTGTTCATAGCCTATCCGAGTTAGGATTATTATTATTGAACACACTGTAGGTACTTATAAGTCAATTAAATGAATAAAAACTTTTTTGGGATAGATTGAAAAAAATGTTTAGGACAAATGTTGTAGTAGATAGTTTAAGGATTTTATAAATGTTTTACTTTCGAAAATCAATGGAGTGGTTATCGAAATATCATGTTTTGAAATTTTTGATCGATCGCCATTTTGTCATTTGAAAATATAAAATATAATTGTAAATGCCAAATATTTTAGAAAGCCTAAAGGGTGTAGACAGTATTAACACCCTGTATACATAATATATATATACAGGCTGTATCAAGATAATGGAACAATGCATTTTATTCGTGTATGTGCAAATATACAGGAAAAAATGGTTAAGGTATTTTGTAAGGGATAGAGGGGGACACATTTTAGCATAAAATTTATTATCTTAAATCCAGTGGTACTCAAACTATAGGGCAATATTATATTTTTTTATTCACAATCATTATAGTAATATACATATTCCTAACCTTTTGGAGGTTGGAAAATACGTCATTCCTAACTTTAATGATAATCTATTACACTTAAAATCAATCAAGATAATGGAACAATGCATTTTATTCGTGTATGTGCAAAGATACAGGAAAAAATGGTTAAGGTATTTTGTAAGGGATAGAGGGGGACACATTTTAGCATAAAATTTATTATCTTAAATCCAGTGGTACTCAAACTATAGGGCAATATTATATATTTTATTCACAATCATTATAGTAATATACATATTCCTAACCTTTTGGAGGTTGGAAAATACGTCATTCCTAACTTTAATGATAATCTGTTGGGTTGAAAATAACAGATTTCACTTCCATCTCTTGGGTTGGAAATGTTTATGTAGGGGTTGCCTAGCAACATTGCCGTAGATCCCCATAGGCTAAACAAATTATAAGACAGCTGTCAAAATATTAATAAAATTAAAGGTTATAATTCATGGATTTATTTTGAAAATTATTGATTTAAAATGAGGATGATTGTGAATAAAATAGAATACATAACCTCGGTGGGAGTTACATATCATAACATCCTCGCGCATTATGTCACCTTGAGGCTTCGCCTCTCGGTAATATACATGGGCCCTCGGCTGTAATGAAACATCTCCTACCTCAGATGTAATATACTATTAAATGGCATTATATATATTTTATTAATTCATTAAATATAGAATTTTGTTCTGAATTCAACAATATAATAATATCATACCCTTACACAGCGAAAAATTTGATAAAAATTAATTCAAAGTTGATATTTCATTCCTACTTTATCTAATTAATCTGAGCAAACATTCAATCAATAAAACAAAATAAAATTTATTTTAGTTTTATTACATTCAAGTAAGCTACGATTTTAGCAATAAATTCAACTTTTAAAATAATTTTTTTGTTTTATTGACTGAATGTTTGCTCAGATTACTTAGATACAGTAGAAATGAAATACTAACTTTGAATTAAGTTTTATCAAATTTTTCGCAATGTAAGGGTATGATATTATTATATCGTTAAATTCAGAACAAAATTCTCTATTTAATGAGTTAATAAAATACATATAATGCCATTAAAAAAAATATATTATTGCCCTATAGCTTGAGTACCACTGAATTTATGATAATAAAGTTTATGCTAAAATGTGTAGCCCTCTATCCCTTACAAAATATCCTAATCACTTTTTTCTGTATCTTTTCACATACACGAATAAACGGCACTGTTCCATTATCTTGATACACCCTATATATACAGGGTGTTAAAAAATAAGTATCACAAATTATGAGGGCATATAGTACTGACCAAAATGAGTAAAGAAAATTTAATGAACATGGGTCCGATCTTTAACTGTTTTTGAGATGTCATTTTGTATTAGATTAGAATCGAAGAAAAACTGAGTAAGATACTGGTTGAACAAAATTTTGTCTATGCCAGTAAATAAACTATAAAAAACAATAACATTTTATATAACATATTTTTTTCACGTTCTAATAGTTAGGAAGTTATTCGAAAACTAAGTATTGGCCAAGGGCGCCAAAACTTTTGTCTCAGTACAATTATTTGATTTTTTTTTTTGAAAAAAAAAAACACATCTAAGATGACCTTTGAAAAGTAAACAAAATGTCTCATTTAATCAAAGTCGTAACTCTTACAGTTTTCGTGATAGCAGAAGTAAACACCGAAAAAACTTATTTTCCATTACTTTATATCTCGGAAACTATTGAAGATCGAACCCATGTTGATTAAGCTTTTTTAACTCATTTTGGTCAGTACTATATGCCCTTATAATTTGTGACACTTATTTTGAAACATTGGGTTTGTCATATCCATGGTTACGACTTGACATTTGATTGACAGCAATGTATTTGCCCGCTCCATTTAAAATGAAACATAGGGAACGAATTAGACATTTGATAAGACGTCAATAGAGGTTAATTTTGTATAAAAAATTATACCTGCATTCTATATTAAAATTAGTTGTAGAAAAAAAATATTGTGCACCTTGTGCCCGAGTGGTTTTCTGACTCGGCTAAATTTCTTACAATATATAAATATAATACTTCTGCCAAATTCGTTCCCCATGTGTCATTTTAAATGAGACAGACAAATACATTGCTGTCAAACAAATGTCAAATCATAACTTATAGGATAATTCAAACGTTATCTGTCATATTGACAAGATGTCATTAGAGGTTAATTTTGTTTAAATAATTATAAAAAAACTGTGTGCACCTTGTGCCCGAAATATGTTCGTGCTCTCGAGTGGTTTTCTGGCCCCGCTAAATTTCTTACAATATTTAAATATAATACTTCTGTCAGATTCGTTCCCTATGTTTCATTTTAAATGGAACGGGCAAATACATTGCTGTCAATCAAATATGAAGTCGTAACCATGGATATGACAAACCCAATGTATCACGTTAAAAAATACTCACGGTATAAATTTTAAAAACATTTATTTATTTATTTTTTATTTAAAGTTGAGGCTGCACAACAGGACAAGTCCCACTAACAGTACAGCACAGTACAATATAAACATAACAAAATAAATTTTTCATCAGACAAAACATATAGTGGAAATTTATAAAAAATAGAAAAATAGATTATTACATATCAGTAAAAGGTTATTATATATGAGTAACATAGATTATTACATAATGAATGTGATAATTATTTCTTATGAAAGACTTAAATGTGACACGAGCAATGAAAAATATTTGGTGAATTGTTAATAGAAAAAAATTATTATATTTACACATAATTCTGTTCAAAGGAGAAAACATTACTGAGTTGGTCTTATAATTCCTTAAAGAAAATAGATCACATGAACGAGTACAATGAGTAGGTATTCGAAATATATGAGCAAATAAGAATACGAACCTAATGACGAAATTTGGAACTAAAATAATAATTAATCTGCTACAACGAATAAAACAGGAAACAAGGAAATATACTCTACCTCAATTCTCAATTAATAATAATAGACACTGAAATAAAAGTGAAAATACAAGAAGAATTAAGGAAAAACTACTGACATCAATAATACACTTATGGAACTTACATTAAAGTTCTCCTTTATAGAGTGTTTGACGTTGGTGCACAACGCCGTCTCTACGTAGTGAAATATCCCAATACAGTATACAGTACATATTATACACATCTCTCATTTTCATTTACGACGGTACAGTAAACTTCCATTCTAACAAGCAAGTAAACATGATTTCGTTATTACTTTGTGTTTAATCCTTTTATAAGAATAATTAATTAGAACACAAAAAAGGAAAACAAGTAAAACAAATGCCCTAATTAATGTTGAATAAAACACAAACGCGGGGACAACATTGTGGAAACAGAACATGTTATATTTTAATGAACTCAATTAAATTTTGTGCTCAATTTACAGTATGAAACTAGACAATTTTTATTGTTCACAATTAACAAAATAATATATTTTATAATGCAAATTAGATTATTTGAATAAAATGTGCTGTTTACCTAGAAATAAAATATAAACTGGGTCATCGAAATAAATAAAAATTTCCGTTCCTGGAATTATACCCATATATTCTATTTTAGAAAAGAAATATCTACTAAGATTTAAAGATTTTTATTTGAAATAACAAATTGTAATTCTAATAATGAAATATGAGACTTTAATCAAATTTAGAGTAAATATAACATAAAATATAATGACATAAACTTTATTGTATAAAATAGAAGGTGTGATAACTCCTCAATTTTGGTTGACATATTGATGTTGGCGATTAGTAGGTCGAGATTCTGACATTACACGCAGCGCCTCTACAATGTGCCGTAGCCTCATAACTTTCTGAAATTTATATAACAAATGATAAATTAACTGTCAATCGTGCTGTCAATGTATAATCCGGGCCTATGTACATAATGGGGTCCTCCACCATAATTAAAAATAACAAAATATACAACTTCGTACTTAAAGTACTACTCAATGAATAACGATTAAGAAAAAAAAATTTTTTTTTAATAATTAGTTTACGAGATATTTGATATTTGTTGTTAGTGTCACACTGTGACGTCACACTATTGCTATCTTTCTCTCACCGTCTGGTGCTGAGCGAGAGAAAGATATAAGTGTCGCCGTGACGTCATATCTTTAAAAATACTTTAAAAAATCAAATGCGGTTAAACTAAAGACAATTAAGAATTTTTAAAACTATGAATTGCTTCAAAATTAAACGAACTTTCATTTAAAATAATAAAAAAAAATTAGAATGGAGGACCCTTGCATCAAAATTACAACTACTTTAGAGAATATATTGTCTCTGATATCTATTCTGAAATTTGAAAATAATTTACAATTTTTAAATAGCACAAAAGTGACCTCTGTGGTACACTCTTCATGACAGCTCTCAGAGCCCGTGAGGTAACGCTTAGTAAATGTTCTCAACTGTACATGTATAAATATCGAAAATACTGTTTCATTGAGGGTTGTACATCAGGAAGAACTTTCATTGCAGAAAGAAAATCCGATTTACTATCCTTCGTAAAACATAGTACATTCCTCGTGGATGATTGTACCTGTGTTGTAATGTTCATTTATTGTAATGATATGTATTGTAATCAAGTAGTCAGTAGTGAGTTGTTTTGTAACTTGACAGATAATAAATCCTATTCCTAAACTAGCAATATATATTTCATATTATACATAACAATACAGTACCTTCTGCAAGTAATGAAATCCTTGGTACTAAAGTTGCAAAAATATTTTAAAGATGAAGATATTTTATGAGGATGGGAATTTGGGGTTATATGTTGAACAATTAAATATCATGGCTTTTTACCCATTTCTGTATGTATCAATCTGCTTCTATTCGTAGATTTCAAATGACGATGTACAGTTGAGAAAATTTGCTAAGCCTTACCTCACGCCACGGGCTTTGAAAGCCGGATTTTACATTGACAGCACGCACAGACAACAGATACTATTAAGATAGTCTACTGCAATGATAAAGTAGTAGGCATTCATGCCCTGCAACACTAGCGCTCGGTGTCGTAAGACATAACTAAATTCAGTATGGCGGGTAGTATCGGGGATAGACTGCATCCCGCATTACTATTGAGAATATATTTATTCTTTTTTATTGATATAGTAATAAACAGAAAAAAAAAATATGTATTTAATAGGAAATAGAATGCATATTTATTTCTTAAAATTACATAGGGAAAATATAAAAATTCAGTCAATTATCCCTTTACCATAAGGTGTAGGGTATACAAATACATTTAGTTGTGTACAAATTTCGCCCATTGCTTCTTATTCCTTGCCCATCATCCTAACATTTTGAATCGTCGTATTTTTCTTCTCCAAGATCTTCAATATTAGCTTAACCCTGTTGTCTTCCGGTCTGTTTTTTCTACCACTTTTGTCATCCATATTTGTCTCACCGGTCTAGCTTCGTTCATTCTGATCATGTGGCCCCACCAAGATAGCTCTCTCTGCTCAATGAAGTCCAATACAGACTTACATTATAATTGTCCTCTAATCATTTCATTTCTTGTTCAATTTTGTATTTGAATGATCTACTCGTTCAATCCAAATTTTCAAAATTTCTTCTTCATAAATAGGAAAATAATGTTTTGTTGTATTTTTAACATCACAGCCCGGCACACAACAACCTCTTGGCATTTTACAGAAGCAAATAAACACAAAAACAGAACAATATAAAATAATTCAATAATGAATAAAAACACTTCACGAAAAGACAATTTCAAATTTGAATTGTCAGTATGACTTGCCGCCAAGCCGCCACGATTTTAAAATCATCGAACATCCGAACATTTACGAATTTTAACGAATTAATACGAATGAAGCACTACTAGCGCTAAGTGTCGTAATACATAACTAACTGAAAGTCTCAAAGTCATGATATATAGTTGACACGGCCAGACAGCTCGATTGACTGTTAACTTTTCATTTGTCATGTTAGTTCCACAATATTATGAGGTAACGGCACATTGCATAGGCGCTGCGTGTAAGGTTAGAATCGACTAATCGCTAACATCAATTCAAATCAACAAAAATTGTAGAGTTGTCACACCTCTATATGTATATACAGTGACTTCAATCAAGGCCTGTGTGTAATTAAATATTCTGGTATATGTACATTTCGGCATCCCCTAAAATATGATTGGATATGACGAAATAGTTCAGCCAATAAGTGCCCAGTTCCAGGGTTGTTATAAAAATCACTTTTTTGATTTTGACCAGGACACTGGTCAAAACTGGTTTTAACCGTCCTAAACTGGTTTAAACCATACATAACTTAAAGTAATAATTATTAAAATTTTACTATGCGTTTTTAAAACCGACATATAAATACTCGAAAAATATTTTATTTATAAGCAATATTTTAAAACTTACTTCTTGTTTTTCATCTATTTTTACTGAAATGTAACATAAAAGTTCGTTCGTCGTGTTGTGCAAGTTGAAACATGAATACATGGTGCGTGTATGAACGAGCTAACAAGATCTTTCGTGCATTATTGTGCTCTGTGTGATGGGTGTACAAGTTAACACTTGTAAGTTTACTATTTCTATAAAAGCAAAAAGTCTGAGCTCTGGCGTTGGAAGTTTAATATTTTCAGGTAAGATCATTGTATATTTTTGTAATAATTATTTTTTAAATTAATGTGGATCATACAAATTAGTTTATGCTACCGTAAATATAATCCTAATTTTTATTTTTGGAGAGTTATGTATTCATCAGGAAATAAGAACCTTGGAGGTCGACACAAGGATCCTGTTTGGGGTTTTTTTACTGAAATATCCAGTGAAAGTGGAAAAATTACTGGACAGGAGTGCAAGGAATGCGGACAAATTGTAAGCAGAAAACCTCTGCGAATGAAAAAACACAAACAAACTTGTAGCGTAGTACAATCTAAATCTAAAGCTGAAGCTAGTAAACGCGTATTGTCTTCTGACTCTGAAGATGACGTTCCTCTTCAAAGTCTTCAACAACACATCATCCGCAGCCGCAGCTCCTCTACAACTTCAGCATCTCCTAGTACTAGCAGTAGCAGTATAAGTATAAAAAAACAGATAAGTACTCCTAGTACGTCAGGAAGTAAAAATTTCCTGCAGCCCAAAATATTATCCCATGTTTTTACTACAACAACAACACAAGCTGATCAATTAGATTTAGACGTTGCTCGCTATATGTTTTCATGTAATGTACCATTTAGTCACGTTGGAAAATTTTATTTTCAAAAACTGTTAAATAATTTACGACCCGGATATAAACCACCAACGAGACAGAAACTTGCAACCAAATTATTAGATACTATTCATAATGAAGTTGTTACAGAAGCTTCAAATTATTTATCAGGAAAAATGGTCACTCTTATTCAGGATGGTTGGTCAACCATTCACAATGATCCCGTCGTAGCTAATTGTATTTCTACGGGCGATAAAACTTTTTTCTTATCTGCCATTGATACAGGAGCAAATCATAAAACTTCTTAATATTACCTAACATTAGCTCTTGATGCCATCAAAGAAGCAAAAATAAAATTTAATTGTAGTGTGAGAAGTTTCGTTGAAAATGAATTGTCGGAATTACAAGACGGTGATTTTTTTATAGTTTACGGTTGCGCGGCTCATTACCTGAATCTTTTAGGCACGGACATATCAAAATTAAATTCCATAAATAAATTAATCAACCAAATAATAGAGGTACAGAAGTATTTTCGAAATCACCACGTAGCTAAGGGATATTTAAAAGAATGTGATGGGTCCGTTATTCCTCAATTACCCGGTGAAACGAGGTGGAATAGCTAACTTGTTTGTATACAAACGTACCTACGCAATAGAGAGTATTTTATAAAAAATTGCGACAAATATGAACAAGAAATAGATAATAAAAAAAGCTCTATTATAAATAACGTAGTTATTTATAAAGAAATAAAAAATTTGGAAAAACAATTAAAACCAATCTCGGCTTCTTTAGACCGACTACAAGCTGATCATGCATTATTAGCAGATGTAGTTCGTGAATTTATTATATTGGAGAATGAAGACAATTTAAAGCCACATAAAAAACTAATTCTGCAGAAAAAATTAAATTGTGTTACTCCTGCACATTATTGTGCATATATATATTGCATCCCAAAAATTTAAAAGCTGAAGAGGAGGAGCTAGCTCGACAATGGATAATAAATGAAATAGATGAAAATTTTTTGATTTTAATAATTAATTTTAAAGCACAGGTTGACCCATTCCCAAAATCATATTTTCTTGAATCAGTAAGAACCAGTGTTAAACCACATGTTTGGTGGTCGTCACTGACTGGCGTTGATAAAAAATTTACTACTTTTGCAAGCCATCTACAAACTTGCGTTGCCTCTTCTGCCGGAATCGAGCGAATTTTTTCAAATTTTAGTTTTGTACAAACCAAACTACGAAATAGATTAGGCCTAGAAACAGCCTCCAAATTAGTAACATGTTACAAAATGTTAAATTTCAAAACTAAACAGGATGATAAGGTTGCTAGCGACGAAGAATATTAATGTATAATTTTACTTATCATTATTATATTATTATATATTTTTATATTTATGTAAGAATATTTTAACAATCGATATAGAATGTATTTTCTTTACTGTATATTTTTCCTATTTTATATTTTACTACGCAATGTTGTTTAAGTTTATCTTGTAATAATCTTTATATTCTGTGATTACTTACAATAAAAAACATATAAATACAATTCAATACTTAACATCTTTCCACCAACAATTACAGTAAATAAATCAATATATTATGTTCCTACTTCCCTACTTGTGAATTTATGTCGATTGAGTAGTACTCGTTAAAAACCAGTGGTCAAAATTATATTAAATCCAGGCCAGTTAAAACCGGTTAAAACCAGTGGTTTTATCCACCCTGGTTTTTACGTAAGAACCCTGCAGTTCACTGCTATAATGTTGAATGATACTAAAATGCAGGTCGGCATGTTCAAGAAGCACGGTATATGCTATGTATTTTATGCAATAACATAAAAATTTAAATTTTACAAAGAAAACAATCTATAACAAAATTTAACCATTAGTCATGTATTATATCTTCGTTTCATGGCAGGTAAATGATAACATATACCGGAATGTTTAAATGTTACCGGGGTTTAGAGAGGTAGTATATTATAACTAACGGTCTAAAGTTAAAAAAAAAAGAAAAAACTATTTTCCCATGTTATACGCCTATGGTCCGGTTTTCGTATGTATACTTCGAGCATTTACTGACCAGAGACCTCCTTACGGTGTTTGTTGTGATCGGAACATATGCGGAAGCCGCAGTGTATTGCGGGCAGCGTATTGAAGCCGTGGTGTATTGCGAGCTGCGTATTATCTTAATATTTGTACTACCTTTTTAGAAAATAATGACTAATTGCAGCTTTTGTAATATGTAAATCACCTTTATTTCCAATAAATTTCAGTCTCGTTACTCTTACGTCATTATTAGCTGGAAACCTAAAAGTTACACTTTGTTTAATATATTATTTGTAAAAAACAAATCCCAGTTACTTACACATGAAACAAAATATCAGTATTTTCTTTGTATTTTTCATTACAATTTGATATATTGCGAGATAACTTACAAATTACACGCAAAAAATAACGTTAAGTTACAATAAAATGACAAGTAGTGACATATAACACAACAAAACACTGCCCACAATACACCATAACTTCCAGCCCCCCGCCTACATATCTCCGATCACAACATCCTATGTATTGGGATAGGGAATTACTTCTCTTGTCAGTATATGCTCGAAGTATATGATACATATAGTACTGTGGGGTGAAATCTTATTTTTCGACCAAAATAATCAAGGTCTATAAAAGAGCGTATGATTTTTTACCTCCCGCTACCCTAGGTAAAAGAGGTATAGGGATCGTGCTGAAAGTCGCATATAGAGATTTTAGTGAATAAGCATGTTTTGATGTCCCCAGAATCCGATTTTAACATTTTTACAATGATGTCTGTAGGTATGTACGTGTGTGTGTCTGTGTGGATCTTGTGGACACGATAACTCAAATACTATCAATAAAAAAAAAATTGAAATTTTGTATACCTATTCTATACTAATACGGAAAGAGCTCATTAGTTTTTAGTGTATATCGGAAAACCGGAAGTATCATTTATACAAGCTTTTAACAGTTTTTCTTGTAAAAAATTCATTGAATATAATTTTTTCGTAACTTTTACTAATTAAAATTGAATATAATGGTACAATCTACAATTCTACGATAATAACATTTAGTAAATAAATCTAAATAACTTTAAACATGAATATATAATATAATTTATTTTCATATATCGTCTTGCCTATGCGTCAAACAAAAACAAAATTTTAATAACAATTTTGACATATTTAAACAAATGTCACTGACAGGAAGCAATTACATTAAAATTAATAATGGAACCGTGATAAGCAGAACATAGTGGTAAAATATTTAATTCTAATGAAATTAAGGTTTGTAAAAATTATATATATATATATACAGGGTGTATCAAGATAATGGAACAGTGCATTTTATTCGTGTATGTGAAAAGATACAGAAAAAAGTGATTAAGATATTTTGTAAGGCATAGAGGGGGACATATTTTAGCATAAACTTTATTATCTTAAATCCAGTGGTACTCAAACTATAGGGCAATATTATATTTTTTTAAATGGCATTATATATATTTTATTAACTCATTAAATAGAAAATTTTGTTCTGAATTCAACGATATAATAATATCATACCCTTACATTGCGAAAAATTTGATAAAAATTAATTCAAAGTTAATATTTCATTTCTACTTTATCTAAGTAATCTGAGCAAACATTCAATCAATAAAACAAAATAAAATTTATTTTAGTTTTATTACATGCAAGTAAGCTACGATTTTGGCAATAAATTCTACTTTTAAAATAATTTATTTGTTTTATTGCTTGAATGTTTGCTCAGATTACTTAGATACAGTTAATTTTTATCAAATTTTTCGCAATGTAAGGATATGATATTATTATATCGTTGAATTCAGAACAAAATCCTCTATTTAATGAGGTAATAAAATATATATAATGCCATTTAAAAAAATATAATATTGCCCTATAGTTTGAGTACCACTGGATTTATGATAATGAAGTTTATGTTAAAATGTGTCCCCCTCTATTCATTACAAAATATCCTAATCACCTTTTTCTGTATCTTTTCACATACACGAATAAACGGCACTGTTCCATTATCTTGATACACCCTGTATATATATATATATATCATATATAAATGTTAGATATACAGGATGACCTGATTTTTTTTTTTCTATTTTTGCAGCACTATAAATTAATGTAAATTTACAACTACACATTTATGAAATGGATCATGTACGGCGAAGAATTTTCAAAGATTGCGTTTTAGAGCAAGAATGTGTGTGTGACGATTTTTCCTTAAAGTCTATTAAAATATGGTCCAATACTTCTCAAATTTGGTATTTAAAACTCATATATAATTTGAAACAACATATTAGATTTAAACCATATATGATAAATCGGATATAGTACTTAATTTGGAGACTTTTCTATTTATTGGACAACAAATTAGATTTTATTTACAAACGATCAACCGGAAGTGATACTTTACTTAAAGCTCAGCTATTTTAAACATGGAATTGGAGGGAGGTCATGTGCTGGCCTCATCAGATTTTTTACATTTTAAATTATGGTTCCTTTACTCTGTGCAATATACCAATTAAGTGTCCTAGTTATTTTATTAACATGACAGGCACGATGCAATTCATCTTCATTTTATTGAACCACTATAAATTTTATGTTGATAATAAAAGCAGAATGAAGTTTAATATTAATTTGCACATATAAGACAACACCATGAATAAATACAGTAAATTCGAATGCATTTCACTACTTTACTAGTCATTGCAGGGCTTAATGATGAGTATCAATAAAATTTACAACCAGGCAAGTTCTTAACGACTCCTATATCCGCCTCGGAGTCGGACTAATTCCTGATCGCAGTCAGCGTACAATGGAAGCCGGCGACAGGTATTTTTTACGGGCTCGAATGCGGCAATAATTGCTTTCGGTGAGATATGCGTCACACGCAGAGCTATCTGCAGTCTCAAATAAGAACCAATTTAATACGGGCTTCATTCTTATCCGCGCGGATCTTCGCGCGGCGAAATCGTAAAGGATTCCAAGGAGCGGTAATAAAAGCGATGAACTCGTATAATTTTAAGCTATCTAAGTTATCCTGTAACCCCGCGCTCCTAAGGAAATTAGATAAGGCAAAAAATCTACACTCCTCACAGATCTTACTTCTAGGAATAGTTAGCGCTGATGGCACCAACACGTGCCAACTGTCCAATTTTATGGGTTACATCCAAAGGAAATAGGATTAACAGTTCATTGTAACTTTTAATCTTTTTAGCAAGACATAAAAAGAAAATTGTATCAAAAATTTATTGTCGTTATATAGGCAATAAGATATTAAATTGCTACATAAAACGTTTTAAATTATTGAAATGAAAAGAAATAGTCAAAGTACTATCAGAGCCTTACCTAGTTTAACAGTTTGATTTGTGAACATCGTTAAAAACTTAAAAGCAACGAAAAGTAGAGACATTTGCAGTAAAAACAAAGAACCGATTTTCTGTTGTTTACAAAATATAAACGTGTTAATTCCTTTTATGCAAAAAAATTAATTTAGACCTGCTTAAATGGCCGACAAACGCAATTTTTTTTTGCTTTCTAAAAGAACCAAATTCGTACCCCGCTTAAGTTTTCAAGGTCCTCATGTTGAACAAGTTATATAGGACACTCTATATCCAACGGTGTGATAAGCAGGAAACTGAGTAGGCTATTTCAAATTTACAATTTTATATCCATGGCACCATTCCTTTGATACTCCGGCGATGTTGCTAAAAGATTGAATTATGTGGCACATAGTCTTTATTAAATTATATTCCTTTATTAAATTTTGTATTACAAAAAAATAAAATCCAATTATCTTATGTTTATTGTTTATTCAAAATATGATCGAATCACTGAAATATATACTAACTGGAATGCGCGTACGAACCGTGACTGTGAAGCATATTGAAAGCCTGCTGCTGGAGTAGTCGGCAAACATCGAGACAGTTCGTGTGTAGACGGAAATTATTTCGTGTGGCGCATGTTTAAATAAATGAAGCATAATATGAAAACAAAGCGATCAGCTATGATACGAGTTATTCGGCTAGGTTCGGTTCGGCACGAACGTAAGCGAACAGGACCAGCCATTATTGTTCAATGAGCTTCAGTGCAGCGTACGTTGATAGGTAGAGTATGCGAGTTCCAGTTAGTATATATTTCAGTGGATCGAATGGAGACCATGTAGCGTCATTATAATGTGTTCTTCATATTACATCATGGAAATATCATTATAGATTAAATGTCGTATAATACTTATATAAAACCATTAAAATTTCATATGAATTCATAGAAACATAAATTGTTTCATTACATCGTATATCATGAGAATACGTAACATTATTTAGAAAATAGATTTATATCATTATCTACTTATACAGGATGTTTCACAACTCGCGGCCCAGACGAAACTGACACTTGCCGACGACAATAGGTTGCCAACAAATAGAAGAAAATAATTTGCGGCTGCTTGCATAACGGAGCTGGAAGACTTTTTAATCCACCAATCCCGGAAGGATATCTTGAGGTGTGATGATATTGTTACAAAATAAAACTGGTTGCTAGGTTTTAAAAATACTACTAGTGAGTTACAAAATTTGTTTGCCTTACTGTAATTTTGACACTTTAGAGTTGACTTTTCACTGTTAACAAATTTAGGTTAGCGAAGGTGTCATCCGAGATCATCACAATATATCTATCCGGAAAACGTTCCGAATAGACTCGTGCTGCCTCTCTGACGTTACGTCCGCATTCTCAGAAAATTATAATCATTTCTAAGTAATCAGCGGCTGAATACATGGTAAGAATTTGCCTTTTTTATTCACCTTGTCAAATTTAATTTGACCCTAACATTTTTCGAAAACTACAGTCGCCCACACATTTTAAAGAAGATTTGATTCGTATAAAATCATAGTAACGTAAAATTAAGGCAAACATACGTTAAAGGAGTAGGTCTCTGATTGGTCAATTTTAAGACGTCTTTTCTCTAATATCTTTTAAGCTAGATTTTTTTTCTTCGAAATTACACATCCGAGTGCAGTCTCCTCTTTCCTCATTCGCTCTAGGGCGCGAGTTGTGAGACACCTGTATATTCAACTGTTTTTATACAGTCTTAATTATAACATCCAGAACTGTGAACAAATCAGTTATTTAAATCCGAAGAAATATTTATTTAAATCATAAATATGTACATTTATTAACTAATAACACACTCATAAAATATAGTGCGCAATTATTCAGATTTGAATAAATGATCAATTATGATGTTATTAGTTGTGACATATTTTATAAATAATATAAAAGCGACATCTTTTCATATTTAAAATTTAATATAGAAAATAAAAATGTCATTATTTACATTATTAACATAAATAACTTGCCTCTGTAAAGTTAGTAATTTTACGGTACATGGCTGTTATATGGAATAGCGTCCTCCACCAAAACAAAAATGTACACATTATACTTAAAGTACTACTCAATAAATTACGATTAAAATAAAAAAAATGTTAATAAATACTTTGCGATATATTTGAATCTGTTTTCAGTGTCATAGTGACGTTACGGTATTGCTATCACAGATCACAGACACTATTATAGATAGGAAACGGTAATGCTGCAAACCGGTACTATAAGTACAGCGCCCCCTGGTCGTGGGAAGAACAAGTTTCATGTATAGGAGGCGGGAATTTTGAATTGATTCGAATTCAACAACTTAATACTTGGTAATAAATTTGAAGATCTCACAATGAGCTGATGTTGAAATTTATTTATATCAAGTATTAAGCTATTAAATTATATACGTTATATTTTATATTTATAATAAAATGAGTGAAATAGTAAATTAATAATACAAACTATTTAACTTGTTAGAGTTTTAATTTTTTAATAATTTTTCGTATTTCTTCTGTGCTATTTTTTTTATTATCGCTAATTACACAATTTTTCAAAATTTTCTTTCCATTTAATATTCGGTGTTGAACATTTGTAAATAATTTTTGGAATTTGGAAATCAATGTAAAGTAACGTCTGTAAAATATATCAACAATTAATACCGAGCTTGCAAAATACTAATTATGCATCTATGAACTAATAAAGTACACATATAATACACATCTGTCGCAATGCAGTCTGGAATTGCAGAAATTGATGCGCGGCATGATGTCTCACAAAAGTTTTTTCACATACAATATCTGATGATAAACTGTTTACTGTTTATATCACAAATAATCACAAATATCATAAATAATCACAAACAACCACAAATAAATGTGTATATATCATAAATAAACAAAGCCATAACTAAATTTAAAAATATGTCAACCAATTCAATAACAATCGAGCTGTCAGTAAGCTGTCATTTTCAAATTTGAAATAAAATTTTATATACTAACGCCATCTAAACGGGGGAAGAAAAGTTATAATGTTGGCCCGCTTTGTCTAATAGGAGATTCCACCGCATGATTGCTATCTTTCTTGCGTAGCCTACTACAGAAATTGGTGCGAGAAAAAAAACATAGCAATGGTTCCGCTATAGTATATTAAAGAACAAGTTTTATAAGACATGTTTTTTTCGCACGCGTCAAAGTTTCTAATTGACAAGTGCGAAAAAAAGTCTTATAAAATGAGTTCTTTATACTATTTTTTAGATTTTGCGCCTTCTACATATTAAAATATTGTAAAAAAAACTGCTAATATTAAACCGAGTCAATTTAAGGAAATTTGCAAGTGAAATGTTGTAGTTGGTATCACTGAACTGACCACATTTATTTATTTGAACATTTGAAGGTTAAATTTAAGTATTTGTAGTGTAAATGTCATTTAGTACCAACCTTCTAAAACAAAAAAATACGTATCGAAATGAAGGCCATTACGATACGCAATTGTGTATCGTAATGACTTCATTATGAACGCAAAATCTAAAAAAAATCAAATACAATTAAAGGAAAAAATATTTATGACTTTTTAATATACACTAAAAAGTAATGAGCTCTTCCCACATTAGTATAGAATGGGTATATAAAATTTCAAATTTTTCTGATTGATAGTTTTTGATTAATCCTGTCCACAAGATCCACACACACACAGGCACGCGCACGCGCACACGCACAGGCACACGCACGCGCGCGCGCACACACACACGCACACACACACACACATACATACATACATACATATGGACATCATCGTAAAAATGTTATAATCGGATTAGGGACCTTAAAACTTGCTTATCCACTAAAATTTGGATATGCGATTTTTAGCATGGCCCCATTCAAACAAATACATAAATAAATTCAAATCACAGAAACTAATGTCTCATTTATATAAAATACAAAATATCAAACAGAGTTGTAGTAGCATGATGGTATTTTAAAAATAACGTGAAATATATGTCGCCTGTAATCCGACGTATGTAGGTACTAAACGTAAAGCAACAAATCTGATGCATCTGCCTTACAATGTTACAAATTGTGCTGGATATTTACCGGAAACAAGAAGCACACGAACAAAACGTAAAATACAATCACGTTTATTCACGGATCTAGATACAACTTAAACCCAAGTTACGGTACGTTCCAATGTGGAATTGGATGTCTAATTCACCATCAGGTAATTTTCTATTATATTTACAGCTTCACAAGGATATACATATATCTTACTAAAATACGGATTACAAATATTGTAAAATAGTCGCAGAGCAAAATTTAAAACGGTGCAACCAGTTCCCGCGCACTGGGCGCCATATTAAGATGGCGTCTGATAGCTAAATATTCAATTATTTACTATTTTCGCCGATTGGCATTAATAGTTATTTATGTAGCAAGGCACTGAAGTTCTACTATTTATTCGCCAAAGCCCGCAGGGCGGAGAAAAATAAACCATGAGTGATAAACAGGAACTTCAGAGCTGAGAAGCATATTGAATTTTATTTGAAATTGTTTACATATCTGTCAGTCACACTCAATGTTGCTAATCTCGCACATTGAAGTTATTCTAAAGAATACTCAAAAGGATGTGTTTTATCTCACACTTCTTCATCAGAATTATTTAGTTCTTTCTTCTTGTACAGAGTGTCTCATTTTCGATGTTTTTCTAGGGTACCTATCTCGGGAAATATTAATGATAGAGCAAAATAGTTTGCACATTCCAGAGTCAACTTTTTGAGAAAAGGAATTTTCGATCTTCTTATGTTCCTGAGCTACACGCAAAAACTTGTTTTACGCTCATTTCGAAAATATCTTATAACTTATTTATTATTGTAGTTAGAGAAAAATTGTTTTAACAAATTTTGTACCGTATTTTAGGTAAAATAAAATGGCGTTATTAGACTTTTTGAAAACTTGATAATTCTTGAGATATAATACAAACTTATGATTTTTTAAATGGCAACCTATGTTGAAAATAGTCTCATCTTTTTACTTATTTGATAAGCTTTTCAATGATATATAACAAGTATACATTCTTTTGTTTATATATTATTTTACTTCAAGAATTCAAGATTATTCATTAAAGCATAATAATTATATTGTGATGTTGCTATTATTATTGTTATTACTCGTATATTTAAATAAAAGTGATTTTTGTTCCTACCATAATGATTTCTTGTCCTATTTTTGAGCAGAAACAAAGTTAGATAAAAAATCCTTATTTAAATAAAAATTATATTTTTACCTTCCGCTACCCTTGGTAAGGGAGGTATAGGGATCGTGCTAAAAATCTCATATCGAGATTTTAGTAAATGACCACGTTTTAAGGTCCCTAGAATCCATTTTTAACATTTTCACGATGATGTCTGTTTGTGTGTGTGTGTGTGTGTGTGTGTGTGTGTGTGTGTGTGTGTGTGTATGTATGAGTGTATGTATGTGTATGGATTTTGTTTTCGCAGAAAATTCTGAAACCTTGTATTTCTATCCTATTCTAATATGAAAAGAAGCCATTTGATTTTGGTGTAAATCGGATAACCGGAAATGGCACTTTACCTGAAGCTCATAGTAGTTTTTCTTCAAAAAATATCATTAAATGCCATTTTTTTCGAATTTTATGTCTCATGAAAATTAAAGATTATTGAATATTCTACAGGAATACATGAATACTTTTTCTATATACTTTACAAATAAATTCAAATTTTTTTTTTTATTAGTTCGAAGCCAAAGATAAAAACTATTCCTTCGTTACACAGTTCATTTTTCAAATGAATGTAACTGACAGTAAATGTCACTGTCAGAAAACTTATCACTCCAAATTAATAATAGTGACATTTAACTGATGTCAATAAAGTTTATTATTATTATTATTATTTTAAAAAGAAAATAGTAAATAAAGCAATAGTTTTCTGCAATGGAACAGTTTGCAGCGTTAGTAAATACGTAGGAAGGTATGTATTTAAATTAATAAAAATTAAATAACGGGAGGTTTTGTGTTGGCCACATCAGATTTTTTTATATAACATTTGTGAAAAAGTTGTTTAAATTCTTTGGTAAACAAAGTGTTAAATACTCGTAGGTCTGTAATTTTTATAACAAACTTACACTAGAAGGGTCTCTCCTTTAATTACTTATGTTAACTAATGTTGAAATTTATAAGAATGTAGAGGTTTTTTATAAGTTTGACACGAAAAAAGTTAACCATTCCGCTTTAACATAAAAATCAACATTAGGAATGCCGGATGCACCCAATTTCGAGCTTTGGCCCGGCCCGGCCCGAAGCCCGGCCCGATTTCGAGTCAATTTTCGAGCCGGGCTAGCTAATTTTTTTGTCGAGTCGATCTTCGAGTCGGGCCGGTAATTTTTATTTTCGGGCCGAGTCCATCCAAACCTCAAAGCCCGGCCCGGCCCGGCCCGAATGCATCTAACACGTTTCACCAGCCGTAGATGACAGCTGTCATTGTATAATAAGTAATCTAAGTATCTTTTTACATAAAATAAATAAATAAATATATCATCACGGCATATTACCCATTTCTGGGAGTGCCAGTATCTACAACACATTTAGACATCGGTAATGATGACGATATATTTTACCGAGTGGGCGCGTACCAGGCGTCACCTTACGGGCACTCATAGCTGGTGTAGAGAGTGCACCACAGGGGTCACTTTTGTGCCATTTAAAATTGGAAATAAATAAATAAAACAAAAAAAAAATAAAAAAAAAATGTTAAATGTTAATATTTATTTAAATAAGTTTTATAATTTCTTTAATTATTTCAGCTCTTAAACAAGTATTTCAATATATTGTACCTAATAAGTTTTATACGTCTAGCCATTTCCATATTACGCTATGTAAGTATTGTACATATTTGACATTTCTGAAACACACAAAAACATATATCTTCTTTATATTTTTATATTTTTTAATTCATTCACTCATATCTGTCAAATACAAACATTTTAATTTTTCCACTTGTATTCTTATATTAGTAATAACAGAAATTTTCAAAAAATAATATTTAGAAGATTTTTTTAAAGAAACTATTACTTCCGGTTGTACAAATGTTACCAAAATCTAATCAGCTCTTCCCAGGAATGTCATATTGAGGAAACTACAGTTAAATATTTTTTAAGTCTTATAGTATTTGAGAAACCGTGGTTCCAACATCCACAAACACATACACACACACACGGACATCATCGTAAATAAAGTGCAGACATATAGCCATCTAGGAAGTAAAGAATTACTGAACAGCCGATATATACATTTGATAAGATAACTTATCCACTAGCAAAATAGCGGTTATTGAATTTGAAACTAATTCCCGTACCAAGAAGTTATGAGTCACATAGCAACAATTGAAGCTAAGTTAGAGTGATAATTACGCTTATACGTGACTATCGAGTGAAGTTGTATTCAGTTATATTGCTTATTACAAATTGTAGTTATAACTCAAATAGTTCTATTGGCTTGTTATTGGAACCAAAATTAATTCTTCGTTAACATCACATTCAATTGTCAAGTGTATAATATGTTATGGTTCGTATCCACCCAAAATCTAGTCCGTCCGAATAACGGGAAGATATTTTGACGTTTATTGTATGGAATTTAAAATAGACTAACTTTTTTCTTTTTTAGTAACAACAGTAACAATCAATTAAATTTTCCTGGTCGAAAAGCCATATAGCACTAGTCTAATTAATTTAAGATTACTAGACTAAACTGCTAAAGAATAACAAAAATATTGAGTGGATCATGTCATAATCTTTTTAAAAATGGAATTTTAAGCTTCAAGCTAACATAAAAATGGAATTTTAAGTTTCATGCGAAGATAAAAATTGTTATGCAGGAAGGTTCATTTTCGACTGACGCGTTTGTAATGCAGTCAAAAATGTGTCATATAAAATCTTGACTTACAACAATAAAAAAGATAGCAACAAAATTTGAGCGTGGTCGTCGTACAAGAACAGGATTCTGTAGCTTTTGTTGTAATTTTTTTATACTGGCTATATTTTTTCAGTGGATTCCCTGGACTATTATTTGTTGTAAGATTGTTAATAAAAATGTAACACAAGTTTCATTACCGAACTGGACGTGAAGTTCCTTCCGGTCAAAAACAGAAACATTCTAAAGAAAACTTAAAGGTATATTAGAGGACATAGAACTAGCTAGGTACTCTAATAGTGCTCAACTGGTTAAGTTCATTAGAAATTGAACTATGAAACTGCCTAAGATACGAACTTTTAGGATACGATTCAGAGACCGGAACTTCGCTGATTAAAATCTACTGAAAGAGATGAAAAATAAGTCCAAATGCCAAAAAATATACCTTAAATGTCAGATTGCAAATGTGTTATCCTAACAAATATAATCCTAGTAGCAAACTTTTCACAAGAGTTATGAATATGCGTAAGATAAGCACGGTTAAACGCTCTCTATACAATAAAAATACATTGCAGTGGATAAAAAACGGTAATGATATACATACATATTCATTTATTCAAATTTCTTCTTCACAATATTCTGTTAAATTGTTTATTTTTTTTTTTAATAAAATTATATAATATTTGTAGATCACACGTATATGTATGTATAAATTCGTTTTACTGAGTGATGAGAAACAATTCTGTCATAAGTATAAAGCAGATAGTAAAATAAACAAGTACGGTAACATTATGCTTTCAAATTGTCTAGCGGTCTAGTCAATGTCTGATGTTCACAAGCATTATAATCAAGCAATTTATTCTAAATTGAATAATTTGTTCAGAGTTCAAGAATCAACTTGTATGAATAATTATACTGACATCTGTCATGTCATGTGATATTTCTCTATGAATCATTGTAGAATGTAGACTCTTTCAAGAAAATAAAAAATTATAAATTAAACATTATTTCACAGTATTATTATTATTAATAATAATAATAATAATAATAATAATAATAATAATTTATTGAAAAGAGAATGTTTTACAACAGTGAATTTCTGTAACTTAGTTACCGTGAACTATATTAAAAGAAAAAATCTGTTGTGGCCAGCACAAAACCTTCCGTCAATTCAATGTATATGTACAAATCAGATACCAAAAGTTTCTTGGAAAAGATTTTATATATCCTGTAAAATTGTAACACGAACACACTATTTTTTACAAATTCCATATTGCAAGTTCCTTTGAAAAGGTTCTATAAATCCAATATAATTATAACACAAATGTACATTCTGTAAATTGTACTTCACACTTCCTCATTCCTATACAACGTAGTTCTTCCTCTCTCAAATATTCTGCTACACAGTCCTTCCATTTTCTCTTTGGCCTTCCTCGTACTCCCGGCATTGAAACTGCAAGTCACTTGCGAAGGACACTCTGTCACTTATGTTATTATCTGATCCTATACTTTCCACTTTGGTTTTGCACTTGACACTGACATCTGTCAATTAGAATTTTTTGAATATACATATCTGCTGTTTCCATAATTTTTGCAAAGCAGACTAATTTTTGAAAGTTAACCTCTCTTAATCTCTCTATAACTCTATATTTATTGAATATGAAGGAAAATGTATAATCAAATTTTACAGAGAATAAAATTTTCTTTCATATTAATAATCATAAAATGTTGAAAAATGATATTTAACTGGTTTTTTTCAGAAAAACTGTTAAGATCTTTAAATAAGGGTACTTCCGGTTGACCAATTATAACCAAAATCTAATCAGCTCTTCATATGGTTGTAAAGAAGAGGAATACGAAAGAATCATAATTTTTAGAATTGTAGTTTTGGAGTTATCGTCGGAGAAAAATTTGCCACACACACACACACACGGACACACAGACACACACAGACACACACACAGACACACACAGACACACACACAGACACACACAGACACACACACAGACACACACAGACACACACAGACACACACACGGACACACACACACATACATACATACATACATACATACATACATACATACATACATACATACATACATACATACATACATACATACATACATACATACATACATACATACATACATACATACATACATACATACAGACATCAATGTAAAATTAGTAAAATCGTATTCTAAGGATCTTAAAACGTGCTTATTCATTGAAAACTCACAACCGAATTTTTTGACCAAAAACAATACCTTCCTTTTGACGGAAGGTAAAAATAACGAAGAAGTATTTGTGAAAAATTTACGGACCTCACTTAGATTTGAACTCAGGAATTTCCTATATCTAGTAGGATGTTGTGACCATCTGAGCTACAAGATCCCATTGAAGTTTGTAAATCTTTCACGTCGCATATTAGTCGTGAAAGAGTACTATCTCCTATATGGAGTATCGTTACTTCGTTACGCACACAACAGCGCGAAACACCCTTGGTGGTTATCGGCAGCACATCTTGATTAATTAAGACTGTTTTTCAACAGCGAATTTCTGTAGCATATGGCAGGTTTCATAATAATTCGTAAAAGTAAACTTTAGTTAAAGTTATACTTTATTTTAAAGTGTTTTTAAGTACAATTTAAAATATGTGTACGTTCTTTCTTTACTTTAACCCAGTGCTTTCCAACCTTTTTGATAACTTGACACACAAGTGACGTCTTAAAAAAATGTAACACCCTTAATTATTATTTTTTATAAATCATAGAAAAGAAAAAATCTTATACAGGGGAAGCATTGCATTTTTGTATTAGTGAAAAATTTTCATTAATGTGCACGGTAAAAAATTACATTGTTATTCCAGACAAAATATAGTTAGCTGTATTTTTTTTGTTATTTCAACAATAACTTTTTGCCGTGTATACGAAGAACTTTGTATTTTAAGTTTCCAAAACTAAACAATTTTTGTTGTATATAACAAGTATTATTTGCTGCAAAATATTAGTCATGGTAGCTATTATTATTAGTAGTACTAAGCAGTCATTTTGTTACTTTGTTCCGATTACTAAATCATTTTACAATTATTAAAAATATTTCATCTGTTACTGGGACAAATTTTATTTTTTTTCCTGTGACATATTATATTTTGTAAAGATTACAAATTATTTCTTTTCCCGCCATATACTTTATAAAGGTAACTAAAACTTTTGTGTAGACAAGGTATTCCCTGGTATACAGCATAATTCACTGTTCGTGTTATCCCTGATTACATAACTAACTAACTAGTTAGTTATGTGATCTAGGGTGTTATACACTACGTCGTGTCGCATTTGTTTGCCCAGTTAAGTTTAGCCTGTCGAAAATTGTATTTTAAAAATGCTTGTTTCTTGTGCCCGTCAATAAAAATGGATGATTTTGTAAAATATATTTTAAAACAATGTCAATTAGAGTGTCTTATTGAGAAATTTGAAGGTATGCATCAATTACTGATAAATCTATATAATTTAAGTTACTATTGTGTCATATGTTATTATTTATATAATATTTGTTACATGTATATAGATTATAATTATAAATAAATAAAATTAATATAATAAGCATGTATTTAATTTTAACCTTACTACTTCATTAATGCATTTGTATATCTAACAAAATTAATTAGTTTCTAAAATAAATTTGCAGTTATTAATGGTAACGTATTTTATTTGTTCGCATAACAAATTTATATTTCTTAATGGTAACTTAATTTATTTGTTCGCATAACTTATTTATACTTCTTAATGGTAACTTATTTTATTTGTTCGCATAACAAATGTCTTTTGTTATATATAACAAAACTGTATATGTTGCCACAACAATTTTTTACCAGCAAATTTACCTTGGTAACTATAACAAATATATTTGCTGGTTCTATATTGACAAAAAAATATTGCTACTGGAACTTATTTTTGGTAATCACAACAAAGTTTTTATTTACCGTGTGCATCACAAATTTTACCATAAATTTTGATGAAATTTAGTTGTTTGAGGCATAATATGACAGATAACATAGCACTGTTTTTGAGTGTATTCGTAAGCATGCAAGCTTTTTAAGGACCTTCGTGCACCACTCGGTTACGCAATAAAAAGCGCCCTTTTGGCGAAAAGATGATTGCAAAACACTCTAAAACCGTATTCACTGGATTTGAACGTTTTGCTTTAATACCCTCATTTCTTTATTTCAAATTTTTAGAGACTTTGTTGTTTCAATATTTGTCATTGCAGAAAGTTCTTGTTCGCAAGTTTATGTCGTGATAAACTCAATAAGGCTGGTTACACACTGGGCGGTTTTTATCGCGTAGGTAAATCGGCCGTCGCTGCCTACAGAATTTGATGTATTTACATTAAGCGGTAAAAGCGCCGCCGCTTATTAGCGGTAAAAGTGCAGCCGCTCGAGTTGGCAATAAGGAGGTAACTTGATCGTTAATTTATCTCGATTTGGCTTATTTGTGTTTTGATTTGCCAATTGATGTTATTTAATTTCGTTAAAGTCCTTTCTAATACCAAGGCACAACTCTTTCCATGCAGTCCTTGTAGCTTCTCAATCTAAAACTTTCTAGTGATTTATACAATAACGCAGATCTCTCTTTAACCAATGAAATGAGAAGATTGTTACCTACGTCACTACGCATGTTTCGATTTTGAACTGTTTTCAATGTGAAAATTTGTACAACCAACAATACTCAATATGTACAAGCGGCGAGAAATCCGCTGAGTGTGTAAACGCCTATTTGGTCACATGTGCCACTGTCTAGACGGCGGTGGCAAAACTACCGTCAGCGCCAGTGGCAGTAGGCGGCAGTGTGTAATGTAAACTCCCATTTGCTTCTTCGTGCCACTGAAGCAACGATGGCGACGGCCAATTTACCGCCGCGGTAAAAACCGCCCAGTGTGTAACCAGCCTAATAACAAAATTTTTCACAAAAAACTGATATAAAATTCACTAATTTCTTTAAATGTTTAAATTTGTCTTTGTCTTTAAATGACTATAAATATTAATTTCTGATTTGCTGATATAGCATTATTACTCGCTAGATAAATTTCGAACATTGTCCGTACGAATGCTGTTTCTTCCAGTATATATTCAAAACAGCTTGTTACTTTTTAGTAAGTAATACTTTTCGTTGCTCTCATTTACTTCTAGTTTTGTAAATATTAATATATATATATATATTTTAATAAATACTAATATTATATTATTTTTACCTCCCGCTACCCTTGGTAAGGGAGGTATAGGGATCGTGCTAAAAATTACATATCGAGATTTTAGTAAATGACCACGTTTTAAGGTCCCCAGAATCCAATTTTAACATTTTTACAATGATGTCTGTATGTGTGTATGTGTGTGTGTATGTGTAGGGATTTTGTCTTCACTCTAACTCAAATACCATCATTCAGAAAATTCCGAAACTTTGTATTTCTATCCTATTCTAATATGAAAAGAAGCCATTAGATATTGGTGTAAATCGGATAACCGGAAATGGCACTTTACCTGAAGCTCATAATGGCTTTTCTTTTTAAATTAAAGATTATTGAATTTTCTACAGGAATACATTAATACTTTTTCTATATATTTTGCAGATAAATTTAAAAATAATTTTTTTTATTAGTCCCGAAGCCTAAGATAAACACAATTCCTTTGTTACACAGTTCATATTTCAAATGAATGTAACTGACAGTAAATGTCACTGTCAAAAAACTAATCACTTCAAATTAATAATAGTGACATTTTAAAAAGAAAATAGTAAATAAAACAATAGTTTTATGCATTGGAACAGTTTGCAGCGTTAGTAAATACGTAAGTATGTATTTAAATTAATAAAAATAGGCTAGGAATGTGTGGCGAAGGATGATTGTTGCGTAACTATTATTGTGGTCCGGATGCGGTTATTCGCTACCGAAAAACGGTCACTTTAATATGTTCTTATGTATGAATGCTATGATGATTGTGGGCAAGGCGAAAGAAGAATGTTAAAGAGTGAAGTGAGTCAGCTGAGCTCTTACACTTATCCCTTTTCTTATTGTTACTATTGTTTCCGGGTTTTTGCTAACCCACTAAGTGGGAAACGCGTAATTTTACTTATGTATGTAAAAATTAAATAGCGGGAGGTTTTGTGTTGGCCACATCAGATTTTTTTAATATAAGGTATTGTAGCCGCATGCCTAAGTGTCTGCTCGCGAACCAATGGAACCGGGTTCGATTACTACCAACGCCAAATATTTCAAATTTTAAATGGTACAAAAGTGACCCCTCTGGTGCATTCTCCACACCAGCAATGAGTGCCCGTGAGTTGACGTCTGGTAAACGCCCGCACGGTACAAATATGTCATCATCATTACCGATATCTGCGACAAAGCAGATTGGCACACCTAGAAATGGGTAATATGCTGTGATGATATATTTATTTACATTTTATTTATTTAATGTTGATTTTTGTAACTTTTTTGGAGAAGCAAGAAAATTTAGTAAGTTTTGAGTAGTGACACCCTGCATGGTGTCGCAAAACCCCGGTTGGAAAGCACTGCTTCAACCCTTAACCATCCAGGTTTCAATAAGCGCACGTTAAGCATCCGGGTCCGGGCTCAGTGACCGCTGGATTTAAAGTCTTAATATATGTTTCACGCAATACGCAATACTATGTGTGCTTCAAACTGATTAATATGTTTACAAGGAATGTTTTAAATATTAAAATCATGCACAAACGATTTATAAGTTTTTAATTCAAAAGATAAAAATAATATTTCGTAAAGTAACATTTCTAAAAATATATATCCATTATCATTGGTTATCGTCATATTTCTAAAACTGTTCTAAAAACAAAATAAAAATGATAATATTCTAAAACAAAAATGTGGCAAATAACTACAAAAATATGTTTTTTTTTATTAAAAAATTGCAACGTCCAAACATATAGTCATGAAATTTCGATTCAGTGGCGGAAAACCTTATTTGTGCACTCTAGCATACTGATGAATTTATTATTATTAGTTATTATTGTCACTATGTTTGCTGTCTTCACTAAATGAATAATAGAAAATAACCCGGTTTCCCCAGGTTCGCGACCAGACACTCAGGCGCGCGAACAATTACAGATACTATGAAGATGATGAGAGTTAACAGTGGATAGATATATTGAATTTGTAAAATCGTTGCGGTCTGAGAGAACGGACCCGGGTGGTTAAAGGTTAAGTAAAGTATAGTTCAAAAGTTTTAAAAATAGTAAAATGTCAACGTACTATTATAAAAGCATATAATGCAAGAAATCACAAGTAAAATTAGGTAGTCCATGCAATTTTCTTTTGTTTTATTAATACAAGAAAAGGTGAGCTTAATTTTATAAGTTAATTTAGTAAATATTTTAATATTTATTTGAAATATTTTATAGGATTCAGCTCGGCAAAAAATTTAATCGATTTGAACAGCTGTTAAAAGCAAAGTAACTTAAAAACAACAGCTAGAAAACATGGTTTGGAAAAACAGCACAGAGTAAAGAAAGCCTAGTGGTGGTCCGCTAACAATAAATGACAATCCTCTACCCTAAATATGTTAATAAATTATTATATGTCTTACTTTTATAAATATGCATAAAAATTTGATTAATTTATTTGTTAGTAATTTTATTATGTATTTCTTCTATCTATCCTAATATAAAAAAGGCATTTTTCCTCAACTTGAATCTATCATAATATTCCTTTTCGTTCCACGTATGTACCTACTTAAATTATCAATTCGTGGGCAATATACTTTTTGTCGTTTAATATTGACAATATCTTCGTTGAATCTTGATAATGAAATGAAAGATAATATTTATCTAAAATATGTTAAATCGAAACCGATAAAATTTCCACTTTAAGAACGTAAAGCAACTGATAGATGATTTTATTTTAAAGGATTTTAAACTAATAAGTTACACTTAAAGTTGAATTATGAAACGCCTTTTCACTTTTAGATCAAACTTTAAAATTAAAGTAACTATATTTATTAAGAAACTGGCCGTTAGTTACCGTGAACTCCATTAAAGTATGCATTTCAATCCAGGGCCCTCCTATATCTAGTAGGATGCTCTAACCAATTGAGCTACAGATCTTATATTAAACCACGACTAATATGTGACTCACTCGGATCTTATAGTGCAGTTGGTAGAGCGTTGGAGGGTCCTACAACATATGCTGGTTTCAATTTGGTTTTTATTTTCTACAATATTTTGAAAATTTAAATTGTACAAAGAAAACATCAACAATTTCGTCATAGCAAACATATTGTGGCAGGTGCCGAAATATATACCTACAAGAATGTTTAAATTAAAAAAATAATTTTAAATTCAGCGTTCATCTCCCAGCGTAAATATTTTTTTTACTAGTTTTAGGTTTTTTACTAATTTTTTAAATTTTTTTAAACTTTCTTAATATTCTGTACAGTTTCAGTTCATGAGCTTTATTGCAAATTTTAGTTATATTGCTAATACTATTTCCATTATTATAATACAAAATATTATATACATATTATATTATAGGGGACAAGTAATAATTAATAAGAACTTACACATGAAATGACACAGCTGAACCGCGTACGTACTGCTCATTGTACGAAATACATCGTTTCCCCTTTATTTTGTCGCATACACACCTCATAACACTTATACGTATGTATTGACAGAAATAATTGTAATTGTTCTCCAAAAAAGTAAATAATACACAAACAGTCACGAAACGTCAAATGTAGATTTTGACAACTATTTAGTGATAGAGGGCGATGTATAGAGGTTTACATATGGCTGAAAAAGATGTACAATGAGTACGAACGCATGCGCAGTATACTTTAACTGAGAACTTCCGTACTGTCGAAGGACAGAATATATATCTCTATACTTTTATGTTGGAGCAATATTCTAACAATAAATGAATAGGAGACACTTGGTCCATTAGTTTAAAGGTCGATGATATTTCCACACATTTCGTTTTGAATGTTATTGACAGTTGCAGTTGTTGACAGTACTGAATTTGTGACGTTCAAGCAAATTTAAAGTTTGTTATACTTTGTAGCAATATGTGGTACGAATACATGAGCTGAAGACTGGAAAAAACTATCTTACTACTGACTATCATATCATTATGGGTTTTATTATATTACATATTATATGCATCTTTCGGGCTTCAAGCATCAAACAGTTGCGAATGTGTACTGCTATTTTGCCTACAAATGTACACATTATGTTCTGTTTCTTCAATATATTTGCAATATACTATCTCGTTGGTCATTAATTAGAAATGGTATTTTATAAGAGCAGGTTTGGTTGGCAATTCTCAACTTCGAAGTGATCTGTACAATATTACGCTATATATTGTATTTTTAACACTACACAATATATTTATAATTATGAAACATTTTTTATTAGAATTAAACAATAACTTTGCTATATATTGACGCAATATTGTTGTAATCAACGTTTTGCTTGCTATTAATTCTTCTTATTTTATGCAATCAAAATAAATTATTATAAAGTGGAAATAATTTTCATTAATTTATACATTTTTAAATAAGCCGTGAAAAGTACTCTGCCACAGTCATTGGTATACAAGACATTTTTAGAACAAATGTTTATACCATTGGAAATATCAGTATTCTCTGAATACATAGCAGTATTTTTTGCTAAATTTAAATCTTTTAAAATATTTATCGTCACTAGAAGTCAACGAGATCTGGTCGACGTCTTTCATTATGTGGTCTTCGATTCACTACCATTATATTAACAAACGAAATCTTTTTCCTTGTCCTTGTCTTTATTATCGAAAAACACATTTACATAAGTCCACATAAGTCTATTATATTATACATATTTCTATAATTTTCTACTGATATTATTTAACTGTCAATGTCAATATATCAGAACAGCTGAATTTATCTTACAGGTAAAATTTTATCGGTAGGTCAAAGTGTCTGTTACGATATCCTCTTGTTTACCTAGGACTTATCCTGTTGGTAACGCTTACATGACATTGAAAAACTGAAATAGGTGTTTACCATGAGGATAAATTTTACAGAGACTTAACAGACACTTGCCAGTACATTGAAAAACCGGCCCTAAATTATAAATATTTTTTCATAAATTATGTGTAAGAATACTGATAAAAATACTATAATATATGAAACATGAGTTTTTCTTGAAATTATTAGAATTATTAGACGATATTTAAATTTCATAGCAGTGTTCAGTGTATCATTTTCACTCGGAGCCAATGAATAAATTACAACACAATTCTCAGATATTAGGAAACACCTCTTGAAGTAAAATTGATAAAATGATAGAGCTTTTTATAGCAATAAATTTCACAAATATAATGAATGATTAAATGTTTAAATTAGATAGTGTACGTGTACGTATCGTTTCCCCAGTAATTACTTGTCTGCAATGTCATTGAACGAGAGACATTTTTGTGTGCATTAGTGTGCGAATCGCAGCAGATTTGAAGTTTTTTGAGTCCAGCTCAGCAGCGAAGAGCTCGCAGTTCGGACGCTGTCGTATATTACACCATATGATATAATCAGAAGACACATTGTTGGTCATTAGCGGTCGTTTGGAGTGTCACGAACATGCTGGGCACGGTCCTCGCTCCTCGATCGCAAGATGAACCAAGCCGAGCCCGAACACAGCCGGAAATCCGACGACCTTTCATTCCACAACGGTTGCGGCCTTCGACCGTCCAACTTCAACTTCCACACCAGATTGAGTTAGTTCGGTAGGAAGTGTTGAATTATCTCGTTAAATAAGCAAATCTTAGGACTTACTACTAACTAAGGGTATTTCATTTTCATAATTTCATTAACCGACTTACAAATATTATCATAAAAATTTCATTGCACAAGTTGAACGAAGTACTTGAGTACAGGTGCTCCGTTTTCTATGTTTTTAATTAATTTTGGGTAATACTAAAAAGTTAAATCATTGATTCTACCATTTCGAAGTTTATTAAGTAAAACCGTTCCATTATTCTGGAGTCAATTTTTGAAAACCATTAGTTACCTCGAGTAAAAATTAACAAATTTTTTACCTACACGGTAGCTTTATTAATTTTTTATGGGAATCTATAAATAAGTGAAATATGAATGTGGTCATGCCACATTTTCTGTTTTATTTTTTTCCTGGAAGCCTACCGGTCACAGTATATATAAATCATATTTTCACGCCATTTGTGTGCATTGTTTTGTAGATATATATTTAAAAAAAATCTTAATAAGATCACGTGAGCGCATACGTCATGTATCTGAACTGATCCAGTTCAGCCTAGCGGACAACATGTAAATTAAGATTGTTTATAAATAGTTTTTTTGGGTTTTTTAATGAATTGTTTCCACAAGTTAGAACTGCACAGTTATTTTCACCATGTTTTATATGAATACTAGCTGACCCGCCCCGGCTTCGCACGGGTAAAGCTAGAATAACAATTGCTACAAGTGTACCAGTAATTTTTCACATTTACTTCGGAGACATGCGCTGCGTAGGGAGCCGGCAACCTGCCTCGCATCGTACATGTAACAGGCTCCGCCCACTGCCCCCCCCCCCCCCCCCCCCAATCCCCGCACCGCACCTAACAGCGCCCGTTTCTAAACATGTCTCGGGTACTTTTACTTATGTAGGTACATATGATGTAAACTATCTCTCCGACAAATATCGAAAATCCACTAACGTTAAAACTTAACTATAGATACAAAGATAAAAAATAATTGAAATCGCCCCCTATTGTACCGTCTTCAGGGATGATGTTTGAAAAACGCTAAAACACTCTTTATTTCTTACCAAAAGCATAAAAAAGAATTTTTATTTCCTTAACTTGAGAAATGACGGATTCTCCATACAAACTTTCATCCCCTATTTCACCCCTTTCAAGTTTTATTTTCGTGACAAAAGGTAGCCTATATCCTTCTCCAAGTCCAATCTATCTCTATACCAAAATTCATCAAAATTGGTTCAGCGGAAGATATGATGGGTTCTCCCTACAAACTTTCATCCCCTATTTCACCCCTTCAAGTATTATTTTCGCGACAAAAGGTAGCCAATCTATCTCTATACCAAAATTCATCAAAATTGGTTCAGCGGAATATATGATGGGTTCTCCATACAAACTTTCATTCCATATTTCACCCCTTCAAGTTTTACTTTCGCAACAAAAGGTAGCCTATGTCCTTCTCCAAGAGCCAATCTATCTCTATACCAAAAATCATCAAAATTGGTTCAGTGGAAGATATGATGGGTTCTCCATACACACTTTCATCCCATATTTCACCCCTTCAAGTTTTACTTTCGCGACAAAAGGTAGCCTATGTCCTACTCCAAGACCAAATCTATCTCTATACCAAAATTCATCCAAATTGATTCAGCCGTTTAGTCGTGAAAACGTAACAGACACACAGACAGAGTTACTTTCGCATTTATTATATTACCTAGTATGGATTAATAACACTCGTACAAAACTAACAAATCGACATTTATTGGTTATATACTGACAGACAGCGGCAGGGGTGAGAACACGTTGTACTTTTACTTTTCCACTATGTGGATAGTTGTCGCTAAATTGCCTGCGTTCCACTATAATTAGAAAGAGCATAAAATCCTTAAAAGTAGTGTACTAATTTTTTTTTTTACGTAAATCGATATTTTAATAGATTATATATCAAGCACACAAACCTGCAATTATAAATAATATTTCTCTAATGAAATAATTAAATCTTTATGAAACAAAAAAGAATGAATAGTACGCTCTGCACTTTTCCTCTGACAGCTTTCTAAATATTTGGTTAGTTTACTCTGATCTGACGTTTAACTTCGAGTTTGAAGTTTGTGACATTGTGACGTCCATGTACGTGTGATTAGTGTCGTTGTGTGAGTAGCCGATACATGACGTCACAGAAAATCGTAGCGGGAATATCTTTTAAGTAAATTATGAATGAAAAGTATTATATTTTGGAATGTTTTATGTTGCAATATGGATAATAAGTGTCATAGATTCTATTTGTATAAAAATATTAACATTTGTTTTTTTTTCATAATCCCATTTTTATAGTTTATAATTTGTCGTGTGACGTAGCATATCCGCACCAGTGGTCAACAAACTGTTAGTTCTAAAGGTTATAAATTTAAGCTGATATACATATTAATATCTGAATTTATACGTTATATTCATGAAGAAATTATTATTAAGTATAAATATAATTAATAAAATGTTTTTTTTTTTCTAGTAAATTATGAAACACTGTCGTCCTTATTTTATAAAATTAGGCATTATGCCACTACCTACTCTATATATTTATTTTTCGTTAATAGAAATCTATCAAAACAGACTTTTATACAAGCAAAATAAAGACATTCACCAGTACGCGACACGGCAAACTGATGACATTAGAGTACCTCGCTTTAGACTCGCGAGTTCAGCTAGGAACTCTTTGGACATCAATTTGTATAACCATGTTCCAAACAATATTAGAGCACTTAATTGCCAACAGTTTAAAAATAAAACAAAGAAATTTCTTACATTACAATGTTTTTACACCACTAATGAATTTCTAAACACCCCGTTCATAGATCATAGTCACTTAATTATTGACGGCACTGTATATATTTTTCTTAAAACTTTTATGTATATGTATTTATATTCCTTGACCTGCTACAAATGTATATTTTATTATGTCATGTAGTGAAATAAATTGGTTGTAGTTGTTCACGAACACCAAAGATAGTATTCCTAAGGAGAAAAATAAAAATGTCATTTATAAAATCAATTGCTTAAATTGTGACCGAATATATATCGGAGAGACTTCGCAATATTTAAATAAACGTATATATCAGCATATGTGTAATTACCACTCTTCTCGAGGTAATCCTTCCCACAGTGCGTTATGTGAACACACCCACAATTCTGGGCATAATTTCGATTTTAAAAATGTAGAAATTATAGAAAAGGTTGGTAATTATAACAAAAGATTGTTGAAAGAAACTTTGCATATTAATATAGATAAATATAAAACGGTCAACAACCATACCAACTACAAAATAGTTATTTTCGTAACAAGTTATGAAATATACCAAATATAATGCGAGTGCAAATTGACGCACGACGCGTAGCGGAGTGCAAGTCAATACACACGAGCTAAGATATTTGTATTTCATACAAATTATGAACATTATTTTTTAGAAGAGTATAAATAAATTTTACTTTTTTTTCAAAACTGAAATTTAGGTTCAAACGTACGGACAGTTGACAAATGAATAATGTATACATATAGCCAGAAAATAATGACATAGTAACATAGCAACCGTGTCAACTATTACGATATGAAATATATCGTAACACTAATGTGATAAGTTCAACTTTCAGTGTTAGAATACTACGTTGATATGTCATACTTATCACAATGGTCGTCTAAAAATAATTTACAATATGGAAAACATTTCCTAAATAATCTAGAAAAATAAATTCAATTTTCTTCTTCTTCTTTTCTTATCCCCGCCATGCTTTTATCACTTGCGCAGGTGTACAACCTACCTGAGATTTTTTAAATCATTTTTAAAAAATATTTTTCGTCATTGCATTTATAAACTTGCAACAAGTTAATTGTATTTTACTTCATAATAAAAACAAAATGGAGTACCACGTGTTATTATATTTGAAATTTGATATTTAAACATTTATATCGACATTATTATTACAAAAATGTTTACATAATTTATTTACCATGAGTGGTTACCTTTATTTAATTTAATAATTTTATTGTTTTTTACATTTTGATTAACAATTGATGTAATTTGATGATTTTTTTTATAATTTCATCTGAAAATATTAGGAAAACTATGACTATTGATGAAAATCCGGTGAAAAAATTCCTATTAATAAGCGAGTTATGGTCTCCCGAATTTTGAAAAGATTGACGTGACGTCACATTTATGTGTTTTTATATCAAACTGTTTTCATCATGGACCTAAATGTTCTTGAAATATATGCTATTTTAAGTTATATTTACATAAAAATAAATGAATATTATAACACTGTATAAGTCTACATACTTTATAATTACAGGTGTATTTAAATGATTAAGTTTAATGCAAGAAATTTATGTTAAAATAAAAACTGTTTGGAAACTGTAGTACAGGAATGTTAGCCCCTCCTTTCGAATTTGAATTTCTTAACTTCCATTGGTAGTAATCCCACCTCCTAACACGCTATTTGTAATGCATGTATAGGCGGTTTCTCGGTCGCCAATCAAAATATTTTCATATTAGTGTCGAAGCGTTATAACAAAAAACCCTTTATTTCCGAAATATCTCAATTATACCATATCATTTTTACCTCCCGCTACCCTTGGTAAGGGAGGTATAGGGATCGTGCTAAAAATCACTTATCGAGATTTTAGTAAATGACCACGTTTTAAGGTCCCTAGAATCCAAATTTAACATTTTCACGATGATGCCTGTATGTGTGTATGTGTGTGTGTATGTATGTATGTGTGTGTGTGTGTGTGTGTGTGTGTATGTGTAGGGATTTTGTCTTCACTCTAACTCAAATACTATCATTCAGAAAATTCTGAAATCTTGTATTTCTATCCTATTCTAATAAGAAAAGAAGCCATTAGATTTTGGTGCAAATCGGATAACCGGAAATGGCACTTTACCTGAAGCTCATAATGGTTTTTCTTCAAAAAATACCATTAAATGCAATTTTTTCGCATTTTGTCGTTATGAAAATTAAAGATTATTGAATTTTCTACAGGAATACATTAATACTTTTTCTATATATTTTACAGATAAATTTAAAAATAATTTTTTTTACAAGTCCCGAAGCCTAAGAAAAACACAATTCCTTTGTTCCACAGTTCATATTTCAAATGAATGTAACTGACATTAAATGTCACTGTCAAAAAACTAATCACTTCAAATTAATAATAGTGACATTTTAAAAAGAAAATAGTAAATAAAGCAATAGTTTTATGCAATGGAACCGTTTGCAGTGTTAGTTAATCCGTAAGTATATATTTAAATTAATAAAAATTAAATAGCGGGAGGTTTTGTGTTGGCCACATCAGATTTTTTTATTAATAATCGTTACTCAGCATATACATTCGTATTTTTTTACTATTTTCCTTTAATTCGATTGAGCCGTAATCCCCCATTACAATTGTAAAAAATTTTTATAGCTGATGATGGGCCATTTGTGCTCGAAACGTCCTTAATAAACGAAATTTTTATAAAAATTATCTGGGATCATTAAGGCCTTCCTTCATATATAAATGTAGTGAAATATAGTTATTATTATTATTATTATTATTATTATTATTATTATTATTATTATTATTATTATTAAACATTGAAAGAGTTTTATTATTATTTGAGAATATCGTGACTCTAAACTATAGCGACGGATGGCGCTAGTATTTGTTCATTGTTGGTTTCTCGGTGGGTAAGCACACAAGACAGGCAACCTATCAAATTGCTTAGGACATGTTACATCACATTAATTAATAATCGACTTCTATAGGTTATAGTTTGCGAACTAATTAATATTTAAACAAAAACTCACTATTACTCATTAATTTACGTACATTTTTTTTTTATCTAAGATAGTTAAAATTTGACTATATTATAGTAGCTATCCCATTATTATATTGTGCATGTAACAAGGCATGCGACCGTGCATGTCCACCAAACGGACCTGCTATGGCTGTGATGCGGTCGTACTTTATAAGTATCACGGCAGCAGTGCAACCGAATATAATTTTTATACGGTTGCACTATAGCTAAACCGGATCGTCCGTTTAACGTACAAGCACATCTGCACCTTTGTGCAACCGTGTTGATATTGTATTGTTTATCAAACGGTCCCGATGCGGTCGTACTGAGTACGTAACAAGGCGTACGGCCGCAATACAGCTGAATATCATTTATATTCGAGGTAACAATTCTTTAATTTCTTACAAAGTTACAGGATTAAATTATATGTTTGCACATTTTCACAAAACATATTTCATACCTAATGGGGTCATTTACCATAGATATTTTTTTATTTTTTCTTATGAAAGTTCAACTTCATATATAGTATTTGGTCTTTGTCCGATTTAAAAATTATTTGTAATAACAGAAATTAATTTTTTAAAGTTGTATCTGTTATTTGATTTCCTTTCTGATGACGTGGGATTCACGGAATGACATTAATCAACCGCATCTTAACATGTTTGCTTGAAATCATGTCGAAATGGATCCTTAGACTTATTAAAACAACCAGGTACAAAACAATTACATATTACCTTATAAAACACTGGCCAGAAGATCACAATTCTATTTCTTCAAAATAAATAAACTAACCTCTCTTTTACAGCGAAATTACTGAACACCTGTCTCCCAAACGTCAAAACTAATCATGCTATCTCTCTCTTCCGTCTCTTTCTAATGTCTATGATTGGGACGTCACAGCTTTCAAGGACATTGTATAGAGGGCAAAAATAACAGATTTCAGAAATTAATTAAATATATCAAGAAATGTATTTGAATGGATTTTTAGTATTTTCTATCATTATTTAAATATGAACTAATGAATTTTATTAATAAAAACACTAAATTCGTTTATAGTAAATGCCCCCATTATAATAAGTATAGAAAAAATGCTAAGGAATTTTTTGTGCAGAATAGAACGATATAACTAGTTTTTATGAAAATTGAATAATACCTGAAATGTAACAAGACTATACAACGTGCCATGCTTTTGCTAATTTTATAAGCTTTGCAACGAACAACAAATCATACATTTATTCAAGATAATAACGCTATAATTATGTGAAATAAATAATAATGTTTATAACTCTGTGCTCTAAAACGAAAAAAAAAAAAAAATGTCACGCAACGTGATAAACAATGATATATTATTATCGTCGTAACTATAAGTTATAAATAAGTGCGCCGTGAAACAATCAAGTCTGCAGTTCTGGTTTCATCGATCCATTTATTGTTGAACGTAATAGAATATTTTGATCTTTTCGACATCTGCAGCAATAAAACTTGTCAAATATGTATTATCTTTCATATTCATATGATATTAGGTTAATTTTTATATTACATATTTTTAAATTTTCAAAAATTTGAATTTGTTTGTTAAACGTAACTAGATTGGAATTTATAACAGGCATTTACGAAAATTCTACCGGTGAACTGTTACCGGTATATACCGGTAAACAGCTGTTTATCAGGTTACAGCCAGTGACCTCTGTATACAAAATGAACCGGCGGCTTGAATAACTTGCATGTATCCACCGAGAATACCACCCGCCTGACTAGTGGAGTGTCTATCTCTCTCTAACTTTCATGTATAGTTGGACCAAGCAGATATGCGAAAATGTATTTAAGCTTTCTTCTTCATAGATGAAAGAATTAGGCCTTAAGGATCACGGAGAATATTAATTAACGACTCCCTGCAGAGTCATTGAATTTTTCATAATTTCTTTCGTCGTTTATTTAATATTCTCCGTGATCCTTAAGGCCTAATTCTTTCATCTATAACTTCTGGTTGGATCATAAATAATTTATTTCAATCTTTCTTCTTCATGTTCATCGTTAATTCGTCGTACTGGTACTAGCTAACGCATGCGTACTTCTCACTGTTAGAAAGAGATAGCCACCCCACCATGACAGTTGAGTGGATACAGCTCGCGCCGTTGTATAGAGATAGGAGTCGCCGGTCCATTTTGTATTAGAGGTCACTGGTTACAGCTACCGGGATAGATACTTTAAGAACGCAATTGGTAAACAGGGTAGATTTATAACCTATGAAAAGCAGTTGAAAGATGAAACAGATTTGAAATTTAACATAGTTAAACGTTATCTCGTCTTGTATTCTGTATTAACATAATTAACTTCTGAAATCTACTTCTTATTCCAACTTCGCTTGACATCCCTACCATTTTTGAGGTTAGATTCTTCATTTACCGCATCTACCGGCTGAATTACTCGATCCACAAATCATGGATCCGGTAGATGGATCTGGTAGATATGGTAAATTTTCGAACACGGTAACTATTAACTACTTGTGTTTTCGAACGCAGTCGGTAGGTGCGGTATCTACCAGTAGAATTTAAAGTCACTAGATATATAAAGTACCGCAACTGGCCGCCATATTGTGTCGAGCTTCGGCGCGAAATTTAAAATGGATTATCTTGAAACGAGTGCGTTATTACAAAGAAAAATAATCGGCAGTGAAATAAATCTATGAAGGTAATTAATTAATGTTGATTTTATGTTCATAATTTTTATAATATGCATACATATAAATACAAAACATAACTGATCAAAATTATAAAGAAAATAATAAAAAATAAATACAACTAAGGTTAATTTATTGCAGATCGTTTGACACGATGACAGCATTGACGCTAAAGTCTCCAGATATAGTGACTTTTATAGGCACAGCCAACTACAACTAGACCCTGATTGGCCTGATTCCGCCATATTGTGTCTAAAAAACGTTCTTCTCTCTCTAACACATTGGTACAATGAATTGCGGTACTTTATATATCTAGGGACTTTAGTAGAATTTTCGTAAATGCCTTATATGTATGTACATAAATTCATTTATAATAGGCATTTACGAAAATTCTGCCGGTGAACTGTTACCGGTATATATCGGTAAACAGCTGTTCATCAGATTACAGCTACCGGGATAGATATTTTATGTACGCAAGTGGTAAACAGGGTAGATTTATAACCTATGAAAAGCAGTTGAGAGATGAAGCAGATTTGAAATTTGATGTAGTTAAACGTTATCTCGTCTCGTCTTCTGTATTATCATAATTAACTTCTGAAACCTTCTTCCGATTCCAACTTCGCTTGACATCTCTTATTTTTTTTGAGGTTAGATTCTTCATTTACCGCATTTATCGGCTGAATTACTCGATCCACAATTCATGGATCCGGTAGATGGATCTGGTAGATATGGTATAATTTTTGAACACGGTAACTATTAACCACTTGTGTTTTCGAACACAGTCGGTAGGTGCGGTATCTACCGGTAGAATTTTCGTAAATGCCTAATAATTTAAAGTAGGATAAATAAATAAATAATTAATTAATTGATAATTTTCTAATTAAAAAAAAAAAAACAAGTAAAGGCTTAAGTTACTTTGTTTTATACTTCAGTCAAAGTCGAGTACGGTAAGCTGCTTTGACTTCTACTTTTACCGACAAAACAAGTTTTTCTGTATTTTCTATCTTTTGTATCTTTTCAATTTGTAAAAGTGAAGAATATACGGAGAATGTATGATGAGCGTAGATTCGGAACGTGAGATGTCAGAATTGTAAATGGCAAGGAGAATGAGTTGATAAATGCATTGCGAATGTACACTGTATACGTTTTGTGTGTAAGTGAGAAAATGAGGAAAGGATGTTGTGAGGAAGAAGTAGATGGCATTTTTTGTTTATGGTCGGGCGTTCGAGAGAATGAGCTCGCAAAGTATGGTGTAGGTATACTTGTAAGTGAAAGTATGAAGCCATTTGTACAAAGTTTTGGCTGTACTTCTTTGAGAATTTCTTGGATGATATTCAAGGTAAGCTATATACGAATCTTCGTTGTGTTCGTTTACGGTACAGAATCTAAAAATAACCTTGAAAAAGATCAGTTTTGGAATTCGGTAAATAATGTAATTGATCTGTGTGATCCGGGCGAGAGTGATTGCATGTGGTGATTTGAATAGATGGGTGGGTGCTAAACGAAATGTGCCAGAGAATGTGTGGGGACGTTTCGGTGATTTTTAAACATAAGTTAGCTCACTTATACACTTAGAAGAATGTGGTTCGGAATAAACGTAGTGTGATTGATATTGTATGATGAGCATTTGAGGAGTATGATTGTAGAAACGCGTGTGAAAAGAGGCGCAAAATTGGGTACGTATGATCATTTTTTGGTTGTGTCACGAATGCGGTTAAATAATTTTGGCGAATGAAAGTGAAAGGTTTCGGGCAAATGTTTCGCCTAAAATCTTGTGCTCTTTTAAATGAAGATGTTAGGATACAATATGTTGAAAGATTAAATGAATCCATGCCTCAATCTGAGCCTAATTTTGATTGTAATATAAATAATGTTTGGATGATATTTAAGGATTCCCTCTTTAAATATGCAAAAGAACTTTGTGGTAAAAGCAGATTAGACGCTCGCCTGAAAAATGCATGGTGGAACGATCAGGTGGAAGAAGCGATTGCTGAGAAAAAGGGGGCGTATTTGAAGTTTTTAAATGTTAAGGATTCGCTTGGAAGTTTGCGTGAAGAATGTTTATTAGATGTAGAAGGAAGAATAAATGGGCGAAGCAAGTTATAAGAGAAAGTAAATAGCGATTTGATGATTTGTTGAGTGAAATATTGATTAATGATTTTAGTAAGAATAAGCGATTGTTTTGGTTGAGTGTGAAGGTGAGATTGACAGCGATGATAGTAACGAAGCTGCAAGTGAAAATTATAGTGAAGATGATTATAATGAAGATGAAAGTCAAGTATGTGATGTATTGGCGCGTGTAAGAAATGGTAAGGCTGCGGGTTTGGATGGGATTACAAATTGGATGTTGAAGTATGGGGGGGACAGAAAATATTTGAATGGTTAATTTATTTGTTTGCATTTTATCTGAAAGGTTGTGTGGCTCCTGGTGATTGGAAAAAGCTGTTATTTGTCCATTATTCAAAGGCAAAGGCAATTCGAGTGAATGTACGAATTTTCGTGCGACAACTTTGTTGCGTGTGGTAGGGAAACTTTTTGGTTGCTCTTCGTATGAATGTAGAGAAGTCACTTGACAAGAGCAAGAAGGTGTTCTATGGCTTTCTAGATTTAAAGAAGGCGTATGATAGTGCTATTCGAGATACTTTATACTCAGAGAGTACGACGTGAATGGAACTGGTTGGGAACGATTCGTTGGTAGTTGCCGTGAGAATAGATGGTAGGTTGAGTAATTGGTTTCCTACACTGTTGGTGTTAAACAGGGTTGTGTTATGTCTCCGTGATTTTTTAATTTGTATAAGGAAGTGTTGTTGCGAAAAGCGTTGAGTGAAATGGTTGGTGTACATATTGGTGAAAATATTGTGCCTGCGTTAACGTATGCGGATGATGTAGTTATTTTAAGTGAAAATTAAGAGCAAGTAGGAAGAATGATGGAGAGAATAAACGAAATTGGAAGAAGTATGAATCTAATGTTGAATGTTGATAAATCTAAGGTATTTTATTTGAAAAGAGTGAACTGGTGACTGAGTGCAATGTATTGCTGGATGGAATTAAACTGGAGCAAGTGAATATGTTTTTAAATTTTGGTAGCATGTCGAGGGATGGACGAATTTATCAAGAAATTGAAAAAAGGGTGAGTGCGGGATGTAAGGTAATGGGTGCTCTGGGTACGTGGAAACGTGAAAGTATCTAGAGAAGCTCGGTTAAGTGTATATAATGGAGTGCTGGTGCCTGCTTTGATGTATAGAAGTGAATGTTGGGCATGGACGACAAAGCATAAAAGGAGAGTGACTGCCGTGGAAATGAGGTATTTACGTAGTGTAGTTATACAAGACGGGATCGTGCGGGGAATAATTTGGTGTATAAAGAATGTATGGTTCGGAAGATTGTTGATAAGAGAGCAGGAGTGAGACTGTTAAGATGATTTGGTCATGTGGAGAGACTGACAAGTGAACGGCGTGTAAACGCATTATGTTGGTAAAGTTGAGGATGTTCGATTGCGTGGCCGTCCAGTTTGTAAGCACAGAACACTACACTAAGTTTTTAAGTGGATGGGTGTGATTGGTAGTGTTCTAAAGGAGCGTAAGTTTTCGAGAGAAAAGAGAAGAAGAGCTTGCTTGAATACGATTACGAATAGAGATGCACTCGATTTCGAGCTTTGGCCCGGCCCGGCTCGATGATCGACTCGAAATCGAGGCGGGAAGATATTTTTTATCGGGCCGAATCGGGCTAATCATTTTCAAAAATCGAGGCGAGTCGGACTTTTCATTTTCGGGTCGACCCGAAAAATCTTATAGTTCAATCAAATGCACAATTTCCTTAATATTTTAATGAAAATAGATGAAGTTAAAAATGATCAAAATGATTTAATAACATACTTCACATATTAATAAATAAAAATGTATTATTTTACTTCAAGAATTCAAGCTTATTCATTAAAGCATAATAATTATATTGTGATGTTGCTATTATTATTGTTATTACTCGTATACTTATGTAAATAAAAGTGATTTTTGTTCCTACCATAATGATTTCTTGTCCTATTTTTGAGCAGAAACAAAGTTAGATAAAAAATCTTTATGTAAATTATATTTTTTATGTATAAGATTTGTAAAAAAGTTGTTTAAATTTTCGAACGGCTTTGGTAAACAAACTGTTAAATACTCGTAGGTCTGTAACTTTTATAACAAACTTACACTAGAGGGTTCTATTTTTTAACTACTTATGTTAACTAATGTTGAAAAATATAAGAATGTAGAGGTTTTTTATAAGTTTGACACGAAAAAAGTTAAACATTTTGCCCTAACATAAAAATCAACATTAGGAATGCCGGATGCACCCAATTTCGAGCTTTGGCCCGGTCCGGCCCGAAGTCCGACCCGATTTCGAGTCAATTTTCGAGCCGGGCCCGAATGCATCTCTAATTACGAATGTGGCTGTGACGAAAGAAGTATGCCTGGATAGGAATGTGTGGCGAAAGATGATTATTTCGTAACTATTTTGTTATGAAGATGTATGGTTAGTAAGAAGGTTCTTAAAAGAATGGAGTGACTCAGCTAAATTCTTATGGATGAATGCGATGAAGTATGTGGACGAGGCGAACGAAGAATGTTGGTAAAGACTAAAGTGAGTCAGCTGAGCTCTTAGTCTTATCTTTATTCTTAGTGATGTTATTATAGTTTTCGGGTTTTTGCTAACCCACTACATGACCTCTTCTGCACTTTATTTCATCAAATATAATTTTGAAAAGTTAAATTAAAAAATATTTGCAATATGTAAATACAATAATGTCACGAATAACTAAAATATATTATTCATTTTTGCCGTGTTAATCCCAATTTATCGCCGATTGTTTAGAATTAATATTCATTTTATCATTATCTTGACAGTTACTATAGACAACACATTTAAATTTTTCGTCTCTTTAACATACGAGGAATTTAATAATTGACGATAAGTAAAGCAGTAGAGAAAATAGTAAATGGTGTTAATTATTTCTTGTCAGTAGAATAGTTCACCAACCGGAAATTTATCAACCATGTAGTCGTATTCTCTATTGTCCCGAGTTTTTTTGATAAGCCTACTGTCTGAGGGTCCCATGCGTATCGGATTAACGAGATTGTACTGTCTTTACTTATAAAAGTGCTTCTACATTGTCCCCTATTTCCTAAATAATAAATGTTCCGTTAACATTCCTCATTCTTTTAAAGTCGTATATACGAAAATATAATTTCTACATTGGTTATGAAAACATACATATGTATGTAAATTTAATTGGCCAGGCATTTATTATTTTTAATTACCTACCGGACAATAAAAATTGATTTATTCAATTATGTAGCAATGTTTGTTTGCATTATTCAATTTACTTTTAAATAAAATATGTAAATTTAAATTAAACAATTTATATTCAATAGCACATATTTAAAATAATTTTTATGATTTTTCTGTAGGTATGATACTAAAATTATTTTGCAATGTTTATTTTTTAGTAATACATTTAGCGACTTTTTTTCTCTAAACCCTCCGGTTGGAACAAAATAACTAATTATTTCATATGTACAAAATGCTGTTTTAAATAGGTAATACTCATATTTATAACTTGATTTAAGTTTTTATTTTCTTACAGACCGACCAGCGACTCCAGCTGTAGAGGTAAGTAGTGCGCAGAGAGAGTAAGCATTACGTGGGAAAGACAGACACAAGTTTCTGTATCGTGTGATAATGGTTTCAATAACGTGTGATAATCCTTTTGCACGTTCAATTTCACGATTTACAATTTCGAGAATATTCCCAATAATTTCCTGTCTTTGGTTTGAAATTGCACGTCCACCCAACTTGGATTTAAACTCCATACTTCTGCCTCAGAATGTACTTTCCCAATGCTAGCAAATAAATTAAATCCTTGCCACAAATTTAAAGCCAGGATACTACGCATCGATGCTAATCGCTCTTGGGTCGCTGGCCAGACTGTAATTCGAAAATTTCAGTCAGTTTCAGTGTAGAGTGCATGTTATTCGCCAGAATTTACATTTAGACTGAACTGGTGCTTCATTTCCACCGATTGTTTTAATGCTTAATGCAAACCTAATGATTAGTGCATAAGGCTTAATGCATTATCACAATTTACTGGGATACCATTTCCAGCTACTTTGTTTAGTGACTAATTCAACAAAAATATCACAATTTTTCCCCTTATTACTTGTTATATACATAATTTTCTGTATCTGTATCCATACCGAAAAATTAAAAATTTAATAATTATAAAATAGACTCACTTCAGGTTAGAAGTTTGCAAACTTTTGTTCTTACACATTGTTCTTAGTTTTTAAGCACAAAGCTTTATGCAAAGCTGGAAATGATAGCAAAGGTTGCCATATATGATAAACGTTTTTAAACATTGCGCTTAGTTATTAATTATAGCTCTTACATATTAGGACAATCGGTACAAATGAGACTTTATTTCATTTTTTTTTTTTTTTTTATAGATTAGTAAATAATTTCTTAAAAGTGTAACTTATTTCGGTACATTATCAAGAAGCGCGCGAACATTGTGATTATATGAATAAAATTTTATAAATAAATTTGTTTTAAGGATTTATATTGAAAAAATCGTTAACAAGGAAATGGGAACAGCATAATACGTATAGATCTGTTAAGTATCATTGTAAAAGGCAAGCACAAGTGCTGCTGACCACTCACAACTCGTAACAACAATGTGCTGCCAAACTTGGGTTATTGATTGCGGAGCATAGTGGACGCGGTTTCTTGTAGAGGTTTCCAGATTATGAAACGTAGGTACTGAAACTGTTTACAGCGCTCGGGACCAGACCATTAGTGGTCAGATCCCGATCAATAACCTAAATATAGGCATGTACACCACTCTACTTTTAATTAGCATACACTAATTTTTTACCTCTCGCTAAGAGAGGTATTGAAATCATGCTAAAATTCGCATATCCAGATTTTAGTGGATAAGCACGTTTTAAGGTTCCTATAATTCGATTATAACATTTTTACGATGATGTCCGCATGTGTGTTTGTGTGTGTGTGGATGTTGGAGCCACGGTTTTTCAAATACTATAAGACTTAAAAAATATTTAACTGCAGTTTCTTCAATCTGACATTCCTGGAAAGAGCTGACTAGATTTTGGTAACAATTGGGCAACCGGAAGTAATAGTTTCTTTAAAAAAATGTTCTAAATATTATTTTTTTAAAATTTCTGTTATTACTATTATTGAAGAACATAAAATTCTACATCCGATACATTTAAAATTTTTATTATATCTTTTATAGATTTAGTAGTAAATGATAGATGTGAGTGTCAAAAATCACCAGTTTTAGTAACATTCTGTTAGCTTTTTCTGAGAAGTACATTTAATCTTTCTTATTGTTTTATTAATTAAATATTTAAAATTGTAGGTAAAATGCATAATATATCCATCAGAAATACCTCCAATCTTGTTAATGAATTGGAAGAATATCTGACATTTAGGAACTCCTCATACAATGAAAAATAGATATAATTAGAATTGAATGTGTGCAGAAGACATGTTAAAATAAAATATTCATTAAAAAATAATATTTTGGTAAAGTTCTGTAATTTTTTTGTTAGAAAACGACGATTCGATAGCGAAGCGCAGTACAATACTTATGTAACGTAAAATGGGAATAACGAGAGGGATTGTGCTGGCCACAAAATTTTTTTATAATGCGAAGATGCAATCAACTGTCAAACCAAACAAAAGCCACAGAAGTCTACAGTTCATCAAAGCGAACAAATGCAACGCCATATTTTGACAGCAATGATTTAAATTTCATAAGAATAAGAAAACTGATTCGAATTTGTTCATTTTGATTGACTTGCTAACTGAACAAGGAATTTATGAACATTTCTGCAACCGGGCATGTTAATTTGTTATACAATTTATATTTTCTATTTATATTTACACTTGCGTAGCATGTGATTCCGCTACAGTTTAATATTTAATTCAATTAAAACTTTCTTGAGCGTTACTCTATAAAACAGTGAAAAATTTTCAGTGGTTATCAAGACTGTGCCAATTAGCAGACATGCAGACAAATAAAAAAAATTCAAACCCCTTTACTAATATATGTATTAAAGAACGAATGTCATAATAGGGTAGTTTTGCGCTTTTTGAAAAATTTATGTTATAGTATTTTTAAATTAAAGTTTTCTATATTTTTTTATTTTGCATAATTCTTGTACTTTTTTGAGAAAAAAAATAGAGAAAAATAAATAATTTTTCTCCCGCCATACGTGACGTCATGTGTTTACCTTCCGCTGCGAACGAGTCTCGACATACAGTTTCTCTGTATGAAAGAGATAGCACAATTTTTCGTTACGTATGTCTTGCGGGGCAAGGGGAACTTGTTTACTTTTCGTTTTAGACAGCGTTGTTTTGTTTTTTGTGTGTTTGATAGTCAGTTTGCGTACTTCTTTGTTTTTCGTAGCATTATTTTGTTCCTTTTCGAGTATTTATACAGGTATGTGATCAAAGATTATACACGAAAACAAGGTTATGTTACTTGTTGTGATATTTAATGTTTACTGTTCAAATACGACACCAGCGCTTCAGCGGTTAACGGTTAAAACATGTGACGTCATAGCGGAGAGGTTGATTCAAAGAGTGCGGAATTTTAATTAGCATTTTATACATATATAAGCAATAATTGTTGTTTTTATCATATAGAAAATCTTATTATGCGTGACTTATTATATAAAGATATTTATTTTATTAAAATTCGACACATGATAACTACCCTGTTGTAAATTTCATCCTCGGGAATAAGAGCAACCATTAGAGCGTCGTTGTCTAGTATACTTACTATAAATAGAACATTTTTAAAAATATCCGTAAAGTGAAACAGTTATGCTATTATTGTACTTACACTCGTAATAAACGCGTTTCACTAATACTGAAAAGAGTTTTTTAGAATATCTTGTAATCATGTACATGACATGTTTTTTTGAAGATAATGACGAAGGCAGTGTCAAGCCGTCAACCCTTGCAGGAACCCATTGTCACGGATAAAGACAAAAACAGTTTCCTTGACATAAAGCTACAAGTGTTGAATTTTTTTACCCCCGTACCCGCATAAACCAAAAACTTAAAAAAAACGGGGATCGGTATTGAGTTTCAATCAAAATGATGACAAGATGAAAATCTTATCGTATTAGCTTATTTTAATTGAAAAAGTTCTAATTTCAATGTTTTAACTAAGCCTATTTTGCCCAGCACTCTACAGAGAAGTTTTTATTGGCCTTGTATTACGGGTGACGAACTTAAACCTATACAGGATGTCTCAATAAGCTTGCTCACTATTGGTAACTTTTTTATTTGAAGAGCTACGAGGTTGGTTAAATGAGCAAAACTGTGCCATTTTGTATTAGAAAATTGGTCATGTAGACAAAATAAAAATTGTGTCAGCGGTTCCCAAAATTTTGGACAGAATATATAGTTTTTAAACAGAACTATATATTTTTTATTGTCTTATTGGAAAGAGTATTTTTTTCTCTTTCCAATAAGGTAATGTTTATGTACAAATTTTTCAAATAAACGAGTTATTTACGTTTAAAGATAAAAATTATCTTTTATTAGTTTATTTAATCATGTAAACCATGGAAACATTTGTCTTTTATAAAATTATTATTTTATTAACTTATTTTACAGTAATAATAAAATAATTAAAGAAAATATTCAAAATGAAAGCCATTATTTCTTTCGCACATTTCAGCTCTTTTGGAAAGAGAGCCGACTGGTCTACGTAACTGGTGTCTAGATACAACTTTCCATATAGCAAGATCATATCTAACTTTTCTTCATATGTAAAGTTATTAAACATTATTAAACACAAAGAAGTTTACGGGAGAAATTATTAAACGTCAAACAAACAAAGAATCAATTGTCTCCACGACTTACTAATAAAACAGTTTACAAAATTTTAATTTTTAACCGTCAGTAACTCGTTTATATGAAAAAATTGTACATAAATAACATTACCTTATTGGAAAGAGAAAAACATACTCTTTCCAATTAGTGGAGGAGCGCTAAGTAATTATCTCGGAACCGGTTCAAACAACTCCGATTTTGATGATTTTTTTTTTAAAATGTCGGTAATGCCAAATACTTCAACCTTTATAGTTTGAAAATTGACGCTCTTTGTTATTTATTAAATTATTTAATTTTTAAAAATTATTAATATCGGCGTTAAAATAATGTTATTTATGAAAGTATAATATTTAAAAACGACATCCAGTGACCTTGTATATTGGATACTGAGAAGTAAGATGTATTCCAAAATGATTGGAGTATGTAATCTGATGTGGCCAGCACATAACCTCTCGCCGGGTAGTTTACCTGTGTGCATAAAACAAAGATTATTTTACAAATACATTCATGTATAAGTCTTTGACGTTCAAACTTCTTCATATATTTTTCTCCATATATTTACAAAATCTGTAGGTTATTTTAACATAAATTATATGCAACAAATTTCAAAATATATTTTACTATATTAAAATTTTATGCAGATAACAGGGATTATTAATTCGAACAATGTTTGTCTTCTCTACATACATGTACTGAAAACATTAATTTTTGGCAGTTTCAATTGTATAAAGTATATCTGGAAATGTGCGTATATTCGTACATAACTTCTATCAAATTTTCTTTTTTCATAAATGTATCTAAATAACACATTGATTTTATTTCAATAAAGTGATGATGAGATTGCGCTCTTTTTATACTAATATCGATGTGTAATGTCGTCTATATTATATCCTATTTAAGAAGAATTTGATAACTATTTGCAGTTCAATGTTACTGTAGTCTACAGTGCTCGTACATTTTCCCATAATGTTTAAGATAAATTTAACAGTCCTTTAACGTAGACTTGTCATCTTAACAATAGTCACAGGGCAAACTAATAATTAAGAGATTCTCTAAGTATATTTTTCTTAATTCACTTTCATCTTGTGTTCATAACATTTAAATATAGTGTTCCTTCTCGTAGAGAGTCATCTTATTCGCACTTTGTTCAGCTTGTACCTTGTACAATTCAAATGTCTTGTCTTCTCGTAGGCAATCCATCCACCGCCTTTTCATTCATCCATGTGCGCTGAGGGCTGCCCTGATAACTAATCTTGTCCAAAATTAGGAGTATTTTGGATATCCTCGTTTTTCATGCGCTCAGCTGGGAAACATTCAGCGACTACTCGTATTTCATGCTTCTTCTTTGCAAACTAACATTCTGCTTCATATGTGAGGAGACACTTGGTGGATGCGCATCGAGTAACAAAAACGTTACTAAACAAAATGTTTTGCGACATACTTAAACACACTGACTGATCAAAAACGTTGTTAAACTAAACGTTGTAACTTTAAACAAAACTTCCCACAATTTATTTGTGGCGATATTCTTATAAAGAGCAGGCCTTCCTTCAATTTAAAGCTAAAAGTTTTTCGGCGTCCACATCTATATCTATATTCATTTGCAAACTTACATAACATAACAAAGTGCTGTGTAGATCAAATGCGCAGTCGCAAGTGTACAATGAAATGTTTGTTCCTGTTGGCCCGCTGAGCAAAAGTCCGTTTTTGCGGGTTCGACAAACCTGAGCAGGTATAAACGTGATGATGTCCGCTTGGTACCTACTTGTCCACGTAGACTGACTGAGCAAAAATGTTGTAATATAAAATATTTTGTTAAGTGCCAAAACATTTTACTCGTACCCAACACACACTGAAGTATCAAAAATGCCAATATACACAACAATTTATTCGAAGATGTGTGATCAGACTCAAATGTGCTTTTTGTTTTGCTTGATCAGTGTGAGTTATCCCATACACCAAGCACTGAAACAACAGTTTCAAACTCAGTTACGCAAGAACGCTTTGTATAAAAACGTTTTTGTTCGTTTAGTGTGCGCCCAGCCTTAGCTGTAATGATCATTTATAACAATTAGTATAACATATTAGAATTCTTCATATCTGAATTTTGGAGAATCCATTTGTTATATTATTAGCCAATTTACCGGGTATAGCAGATGCAGCGATAGAACATCTGAAAAAAGTGTACGTACAGGTGCCTTTGTGGCTGTATAATTATTTTTCACCGATTGAATGAGGGTGGAACCTTACAAATTTTTTAATACCAAACCCCATTGACCAGCCACCTGCTCTGTACTGGGAATTGTGGCTGCAGAAAAATCGGGGTGTTCTGTACACCCACTTGTGCAGAATACAGCGGTGAAATTTGCACAAATTGTCCTCCAAGACCAATGACTACATATAATGATGACGAAATAGAAGACAAAGAGAATGTACAAAATAATTAAAAATATTTTTAAAATGTATTTTGTAATAAATTTCTATTGACAACGAATTAAAGTATCAAGTCATCATTTTTTTCTGCATTACACTCATTATCTTCATCTTTGATGACTAGTTATTATAATAAACATATTTTTAAAACATTTTTTATTTTTAATTTATTTTTTTCACCAGAAATATTAGAAAAAAAAAAATTTTCAAATTTTTTTGACTTTTTCGAATTTTGAATTTTTTTTTGGCTAGAGCGCCAATTTTTAACCTATAAAGGTTAAAGTATTTTTTAATTACGGACATTTAAAAAAAATATATTAAAATCGGAGCTGTTTTGACCGGTTCCGAGACAATTCACTTTTTTGAGCTAACGCTCTTCCACTAAATAAGATTATAAAAAATATATGGTTCCATTTAAAAAATATATATTTTGTCCCAAATTTTGAGAACCGCTGACAAAATTTTAATTTTGTCTGCATGACCAATTTCCTAATATAAAATGGCACAATTTTGCTCATTTAACCAACCTCGTATCTCTTCAAATAAAAAAGTTACCAATAGTGAGCAAGCTTATGGAGACATCCTGTATAATATGATAATCGTGTTGTCCACGGATCTAGACCACGCATTTTTAAACAATAATAATTCAAAAAATATTTTGCAGAATCTGGTTGTTTATATGTTGACTATCAACCTTCAATTACTTTAGCATGCTAAATGCATAGCATGAGGGACCCTGATATGCATTTAGGGTACAACATTGCCTTTTGCGTTTTTACAATTTAAATACAAATTGCCTGCGTTGCCACTGTAGACCACGGGGCTAACCATATTATAAATAACGAAGACAAATTTGTTAAAACTTAATTAATTTCACTGGAATTTGCACCCAGGGCCTTCCGATATCTAGTCGGACACCAAGTAAGCTATGAGATCTGAGATCCCCTTGAAATCGTTGAATTTTTCACACGTCCCTTTTGGAATATCGTTACCCACACAACACCGTGACACCTGTGGTAGTGTAATGGCACTAGAGTATTTAATTTGCAAATGTAAATAACTGTTTACTGTGTTATATTTTATTTCTGTGCTTAGATTTTTTTTATTTCTGTAAATATTATTAGTTAACTTTCTTTGGGCATCTATTATTGTCGCCAATTTTCTGTTTAATATGTTTTTATTTCATTTTTTACTTTCAACTTTTATGTATAGTGTATTAAAATAGGGGTAACAGTTTTTACTTCCTTGTACGAAGTAAAGGAAGTATTGTAATCGCGAAAAATTTCGGTTTCCGGATTTCAACGGAAATATCCATTTTGACCATCCCTGAATCCATTTTGACTAATTTCGTCGTGACGTCTGTAAGTACGTACGTATGTCGCATAACTGAAAAACGGGAAGCCGTAGAAAGTTAAAATTTTGTATTTAGGACTGCTATAACATCTAGTTGTGCACCTCCCTTTTTGGTCATTACATAACTTTCGGATGTGGTACTTTACTTGAAGCATATAATAGATTTTAATGAAAAACTATATTAAAATATAATCCAAAACTTTTCAAAATTGGTATATAACACTTCTATATCAATGGAAATAACATAATAGATTTTAGTTAAAATAGTCTACCCGGAAGTGGTACTTTACTTGAAGCCTATAATAGATTTTAATGAAAAACTTATTAAAAATAATCTAAAACTTTTAAAATTTTGTATATAATACTTTTATATCAATGGGAATAACATAATAGATTTTGGTTAAAATATTCTAACCGGAAGTGATACTTTACTTGAAGCTGTTATCAGTTTTTCTTGAAATAAATGGTGTTATTTTGATTTTCATAATAAATGCTTCAAATAGAAGTTTAATTAATTAAATTCTGCGTCGAAAACATCAAGTATAATTAAATTAGCTCCTTGTATAAGCGAGATATGTATATTTAAAAATTATGTACTTTTTGGTTTCTGTAATTAAGTTTGCTATGAATTAGGACAAAAAATAACAAAAAAAATGAAGAATTTAATGTCAATGTCAAATTATGTTAAATACGTGCAATTTTATGATTGGGTCTGTTATAATAAGGAACATAATTTAATTATTAACAAAATATGTATAGTGTAACAGGCGTACAAGGAAGTCATGTGGTGTCCACATCAGATATTTTCAATATAGATTTCTGGGGTCCTGATATTATTTTTTCACTATAATTTGCAGAATCATCGTGCAGCGTTTGACCCTTCCCGAACGTTCAGAAATTATTACATAATGTTACCAAAGTTCGAGCTCAGTTGTGGGTGCTCTACGTTTGTTCACCAGAGAATTGGGTCGCCGTCACCGTTATTCTGCGCGGGCTATCCGCCGCACTATGGAATTTTTATCGTAGGTTCACTTTACAAGACAATAAGCCACCAACAAGATAACGAAATGTGCGAAATGAGGAGAATATCGCAACTGCAGAGGCTAGTGTTGCTGATGAGCCAAATTTGTCGATTTCAAGACGATCTCAACATTTGGGGATTTCTCAGACGTCAACTTAAAGAATTTTGCGTAATTTAGTCACACATTCTTACAAAGTAACATTGACTGAAGAACTGAAGCCAAGCCCTCACAGTTCGCATCTGGAGTTTGCTGAATGGGCCCTTGAGCACTTGATTTTGGCAAAAAAAATCATCTTTTCAGACGAGGCGCATTTTTGGGTGAATGACATTGTTGATAAACAGAATTGACGTTATTGGAGCAAGAACAACCCACAAGTGTTACATGAAATGCCGTTGCATCACGAAAAACTCACTGTGTGATGCGGTTTATGGCATGGCGAAGTCATCGGACCTTATTTCTTCCAAAAATTGGAGCGTTCGTTTGCGTCAGTGTAAACAAAGCCTTGGCGGATATTTGAGCGATTTATTGTTCCACACATAATTACATTGTCCAAGCTTTAAAATAAAGCAAAAACTAAATTGATACGTCAAACAGTTTTTGTTTTATTTCAAATTAAATCCTATCACTCTTAATGAAAGACCATTTATAAATAACATATTTTATTATTGCAAAATAGATATGTAAATTAATAAAATAAACAAAAAGATTATAAATAACCAACCACTGGGGGGAGAAAGTCAGCTCACTTTGCTGCCGGTCCCAAGCCCGCGTAACTGGTGAGGGTCGGTGACAGGAAAGATATTCGGCCTTGAAATTTACGCTAAAACCAAATATGGGTAAGTAGATTAGAACAGTCAGGGTCCTTTGTGTACAAGAAACAATGTGGACGGGAAACAGGACCAGATAACTAGGCGAGGGATGAAAGTGGAGCCAACAGCTAAGGAAGAAATGGTGTTGGAATATTCTTTAATATAGAGTGGAGGAAACATCTGGTGAGAGGTAATCGTAGGAATGGCCGAATTGATAATAAAGAAAATAAATATTTCTGGAGGGCCATGGACATGGAAATGTCAGAAATATCACATGAAGAGAGATGTTTTATAGGAAGAGATCTGAATGGTCATATAGGCTGCAGTAGGCAGAGAATAGAGAGAGTGCATGGTGGCTGGGTTCTGAGGCAGAGGAACCTGAATGGAGAAAGTATTTTAGACTTTACTGTTGCCTGTGATATGGCTGTGATTAATACATCCTTTAAGAAAGCAGATAACCAATTTGTTACCTACAGAAGTGGCATGGTAGAGAGTCAAATAGATTTTGTTCAATGTAAAAGGACTCATCTAGTGATATTAAATTGCAAGGTAATAATATGTCAGTGCATAGCTAGTCAACATCGACCTGTGTTAGTAGATTGTGTTATGAAAGTAAAAAAGAAAAGGTAAACAACAACTGGAACAAAAGATCAAATGATGGAAGCTAAAGGAGGAAGATCTGGCAAATATCTTTAAAACTGAGGTCTTACAGGGTATAACATCTAAAGAGAAGGCTAATGACTAGCGGGAGGCCAACAGCAAGGTGATAATGAGAGTTGGTAAACAAATCCTCGGGAAGACATCTGGGAAGGATTCCCCGGTCAACAAGGAAGCGTGGTGATGAACGATGAAGTGCAGGAGAAGATCAAGGATAAGAAAGCAGCTAAAAAGATATTCGACAGTTCGAGTTATGAGTCAAATAGGAAAGACTATAAAAGAAGAAAGAAGGAGGTGAAACAGGCGGTGGAAATAGCAACATCAAGAGCAACGAATGAGCGGTACGAAGAGTTGGATACACCTGAAGGAGTATTGCAAGAGTCAGGGATAAGGTCGCGAAGGATTTCACTCACGTGCGGCAAATAAAATATGCAGACGGGCTAGTACTTAGGACTGAGAAAAACATCAAGAGAAGATGGGGTGAATATTTTAACAATTTATTAAATCAAGAGCGTCTGGGATAGAACGAAAGGAAGTCCTTGAGGTATTGAAGTTACTACAAACCAGGAAGGCCGTAGGGCCAGATGGTATACCAGCAGAGGTATGGAGGAGAAGGGGGTACCAGAAAAGTATGTGCGGCTGGTGAGGAATATGTATTATGAAACGTACTTTAAATACCTAAGTTCCTATGTCACTGAAAAAGAGGAACTGGGCAGGGAAATTACTCACAGGATGGATGAACTGGAAGAAGATGACAGGAGCGTTGTGCGATAAGAGAATTGGAAGAAGGACAACAGGAAAGGTATTAAGCCATGGTATATGGCAGTGAAACATGGCCAGTAAAGAAAGTCCACAAAAAGAGACGGGAAATGCCTGAGATGAGAACGTTAAGTGGATGATGTGTAAAACACGAAGAGATAGTATTCGGAATGATGCAATAAAAGAAATGGCTGGAGTAGTGGAGGTATCAAGAAAGATTCAGGAGAAAAGGTAACAAATGTTTGAGCACGTAATGAGGATGGGTGAAGACTATGTTGGGTAAGCGAAATGCAGGTGGTAGGTCGAAGAGGGAAAAGAAGGCCAAAAAGCAGATGGAAGGATTGTGTGTTAGAAGATTTTAGAGAGAAAGGACTGTGTAAGAATGATGCGCTAGATAGGAATGAATGGAAAAGGAAAATAAGGAACAGCGACCCCTAATTAAATAGGGAAAAGCTGAAGAAGAAGAAAAAAAAGATTATTCTATTTAGGAGAAACGTTATTCATCTCAACGAATTATAATAATATAGTAAAAATATTTATGCAGAGTAGGGACTAGATAATGACGTCACGGAATTACTAGGTTTAAATGGTATACTAATTTAATTTTATAACATGTAATGTGCTTTGCATGATTTTATTTACGTGCGGTGGTAATTTTTGCGAGCAAATTAATTCATATATTACACGAATAATACGAGGAAAAAATTATTCAATTGATAAAAAAGAAGAATATTTGAATGTATCTTCAAACAAAAATTGATATGATATTATTCAGATTTCAATCATATTTGTGCATAGCTCTTGCGATTGCTTACATAATGCTTCAGGCATTATTACTAGGTTTTGTAAAACTACAAAATACCATTAAAATCAAATAAAAAAGAGAAAACGAAAATCATATATGAACACAGAAAGAAATGAGACAACAGTTCATCTACAGATTATCAATAAATAAACACAACGAAGCACACTCGAAAAACAGTACCTACTGTTTGTATTGAAAAATACAGATTTGATACGCAACAAAGGCTACAGAGATATAATTCTAAGAATACAACAGCAAACAACGTAAAAGTTATTTACGTAATCAGTTATGAAAAGAGTAATATTGTTTGATGAACATAATATTTATGAGTCAAGCAATATCACGTTTTCAGAACGTATTATGTGCAAAATTTTAGATGTGCTTTTGTTTTGCCTAACATTCTCATAAGTTACTATATAAAGACGATAAACTGATGTTCGTCGATATTCTAATTTTCTAATAACTCTTATACAATTAGTGACCTAGGAAAATGTTTATGTATTTTCAGTTTTCATCTATTTTCGAAATGCGCATTGAAAAATTATTTTTACATTTTAAACCTCTACGTATGACCTATCACCCGATATAAATATTATTGATAACAAAATAAAAACTGACAATAACAAATAATTAGAAAATGAAATCATGGACCGAAAACACAACTAAATTTAATTCGAATGTATTAAACATTCTCAAAATATTATTAACAGCGTTGACAATTATAAATATGAATATTATTTAGAATACAAAAACGTCAATTATTATTTAAACTACATTTTTAATAACCGAAATGAATAGAAGATTCCAGCTCAATCGAATTAAAGGAAAGTAGTAAAAAAATACGAATGTATATGCTGAATAACGAATATTAATAAAAAAAATGAAATGGTATAATTGAAATATTTCGGAAATAAGGGGTTTCTTGTTATAGCGCTTCGACACGAATATGAATTCAATATATATTTTGATTCGCGACCGAAAGACCACCTATACATGCATAACAAATAGCGTGTTAGGAGGTGGGGGTTACTACCAATGGAAGTTAAGAAATTCAAATTCGGAAGGAGGGGCTATCATTCCTGTACTGTAGTTTTCAAACAATAATAATAACTTATTACGCATAAAAGTATGTTCGTAGTGGTAGTACTTATTATTAATTCGAGTAATATGAACAACTGGTATAGTCCGTAGTTATCTACAACCATCCCACCGAACCCTATTGTGACCAAGATAATTTTTTTTTTAATTTATTTATTTATTTATTTATTTATTTATTTATTTATTTATTTAGAAAGAAAGAAAGGCCGTACAACAGGCCATGGCCCAATAAAAGTACAGCACAGTTAACCATATACATAAAGAATAAAAGTTTCTAGCTAGACAGTATAATAATAGATAATGAAAAGTACAAACTAAGGATCAGACAAAGAATGCGAGAAAACATATTTTAGAAATGATTTAAACTTAAATAGTGAACAATTAAAAATATCTGGAACATTATAGCTAAGAATCATGTTATTGAAAGAACACATTAATCGATTTACTGTAGAAAACATAGCAGCATTGGTTTTATATTTTTTAGAAGAGAACGTTTCAAGAGAACGAGTAGAATAGGAAGGCACACGTAGAGATACTTTACTTAAAAGGACGGGACTATCTATATAATTATTTATGATTTTGTATAAAAATGTCAAATCCAACACTTCTCTACGTTTTTGTAAAGTGACGAAACTGACAGAATTATAAGGGAATTTCCAATTTAAAGCTGAAATAAATTTCCGTTGGATACCTTCAATTCCCTTAATATACTCGTATATTTGGTAATGAGGAGACCAACAAACGACACCAAATTCTAATTGTGAACGCACAAGTGAATAATATAGTTGAACGAGAGTGTTATAGTTCTTGAAAAGTGCTCCAACTCTTAATATAAATCCAAGCATTTTATATGCTTTCTTTACAACAGTTTCAATGTGAATGTCATATATGAGTTTACTGTCTAATATTATTCCAAGATCTCTTACATGAGATACACGATTGATTAAATTTCCACTGATATTGTATTGAAATTCAAAATTGGTCCGATTTCGAGAAAAAGAAGTACAAGAACACTTGCTATGATTGACAGATAGATCATTTGCTGTTAAATAAATATTTAGTTTATTGAAATCTGCTTGAAGAGCAATGCAGTCTAGCATGCAAGTTATCTTACTGTAAACCTTGAGATCATCAGCATACATAATAAATTTCGAGTTTTCAAAAATGTTGCTAATATCATTAATGAAAATAATGAAAAGGAGTGGTCCAAGATGAGATCCTTGAGGCACACCAGAAGTCACGGGGAAATTATCAGATTTAAACCCTTTGACAGTTACACATTGCTGCCTGCAATTCAAATATGATTCAAACCATTTAAGTAGGTTGCCGTGAACTCCATACATTTCTAATTTATTTATCAATATGGAATGGTTTATTCTGTCAAATGCTTTACTTATACTTATATACTTAATGTTTTTGATATGTTTACAGCTTATACATTAACTGCCCAATAAATTCAAATCAAGATACATGTACACACGAGCCACACGAAACATACAGAATTTATTAATAGAATATCTGAATAAGTTGTTCCACAAAATATTAAACACGAAATTTATAGTCCCATAAAATTATTATTATATGCGGAATATATTACATGGAGGAGCATCATGTGTACTTTTTAATATCTATAAAAAATTGAGTATTTGTAGCATATTCATGGTTACGAATGAATATGTCAAAAGTAAAACACAGTCTTACATGTGAAGTGAAATAAAGCACAATTCTCTTAAAACGCGTTTCTGACAGGAAATCGTTTAAAGTTACATTAAAAGCCATAAAATATGCAGTAAAACTCTCATAAACCAGAAACCTTGCCGACGAATATTGCTAAAATTTAAACCCACAAGAAGGGAACTCAAACTGAAAGTTTTAACTGTTTAGTACTTCCAAGTTACAAACAGTTATTGGCTGTAAAGCACGTCATTTATTTTTGGATAAACTTTCCTCAATAAAACACGCGATTTCACCAAAAGCACAGAAAATTCAATTATTTAAAGACATTTATTTGTGATAATGATAAGAAACAAATCAATTATTTATTTTTATTTAAGCCAAAAACATGATGTTGAAAAATAAACAAAAAAATAATCAATTGAATATATTACGGAGTTCATAAATAAGCCATGTTTTAAAAGTGAAGAAACTAAAATTCTTATTCAAATAATGGTTCGAATATGAAACATACTAATACATCAAACGAATTCTCCTAATGAGAAATTAACAATTTACAAACAAATGATTACTATACTTATAATAATTTGTTATGCCTGTTTTACACAATCATATATTTACAACTAAATTTACAAGCAAAATATTTTAATTTTTACATAATAATTTTTGATCAAATTTCTTACGTTTTACACAGTCAAATATTTGTGAAGTGTTTTTGACTGATGTCAACTTAAGCATATTTTTATTTTGTCGTCTTTACATCCACGGTTTCATCCAAATTAGTTTTTGTTTCAGAAAATTATTTGGTGCAAAAAAATTGCGATAATTGCATTTTTTAAAAATTTTTGTCCATTGTCCATGAAATATTTGAACTTGATGATAGCTCAGAGTAGCCAAGTACACATGAAATTTAACTTTTGTGTAAAGAAACCCCTAAATATAACCAAAATTTGAAGGAAATGGTCTTCAAAATTAGAATATGTCCAGTTTGAGAATTTTTTACAACATCGAATGGTAGGTACTGTAAGAAGTTGTAAATTTATTACCGTGTAATCACTAAAATTGCGTGATCAAATACGAAGTTGTAAAAATGTATGCAAATTTATGATAATGTAAAACAGGCTTTACGCATTTTTGTACTTACTTCATACAATGAATTGAATAAAATCAGAATGAATTCATCAATTTTGGCAAAATTCGGGTCATTTATGTGAGTATAGCTGAGAGTACCGAAGTAATTATATATCTATTCTTTAATCAGCGAATATTGTTCTACTTTTAAACGCTAAATGAATTTGATTTCTGTAGTTTATACAGATTGTCTCAAATAACGCGCCCCGCATGAAGAACTGGAGATTAACGCGAAATACGGTGTCGGTGAAAATAGAAAAAGGGTGCCCCAATATGATAACAAATTGATGATCGTTCTAGTGAAAAATACACAGGTCATTAAATATAAGCGAAAATGTATCAATTTTTTTTTTTTTAATTTTTGCAAATAACTTCCAAAAGTGAAATACTACTACATTTAGATTTGCATTTTTTCATGCTCTTTCAAATGATGATGCTCACATATTACCCAGAGCTACCGGATTTTGAATCAGTATGATGTCAAAATTGTAATTATTATATGGACCCCGTACTGGAAAGTTATACAACTGAAAAGAATTTTTTTATCTTTCCCGGGATTTACTTACCTATAACTTATTATGTTCCAATGTTTACCTATAACTTATTATGTTCCAATGTTTCAAAGAAATTTATTAAAATGTGAGATTTTATATATAAAAAAATTGAGAACTACCTTGAACTAGAAAATTAGCAATGAAAATAATCGAATTTACCCATCTATATATATATATATATATATATATATATATATATATATATATATATATATGTTATTCATTTGTTCCATTGACACAACCATTTGTTTATATCCTACTTAATACTTATTGAATTTTTGTTATTCGAAGCAAATGAACATAGGTAGATAAGTTGAACCAGTATGATATCCGTTTGACAATAATTACTACTTTATAACACGAAATTCAATAATTACATTAATCATCGCCTACAGTGTGTGCGTGTTTTAAATATCATTTTTTGACATTTTATGTGATTAATAGGTACTTAACAGCAACGGAAAAATAAACATCCAGTTCGATTTTAAAGTTTGTGTAGAGACAACATCGTTTTAACTTCCGTCACCTTTAGGTAAGGAAGGTATTGTCTTTGGTCAAAAGCCGAGACAGACGACAAAAATTAATGATCATTAACGATTAATTATAGTATGCGTACCTTAAGGTGATACTGTTGACAGATGTCAAAATTGCGTCTACTAACAAACCAGAAAATATTGACTGTAGTAACTACGTGCTACTTATGATTTTGTACTGTACGAGTACAATACAATAAGTAGTACGTTCTTACTACATTCAATATTTTTTGGTTTGTTAATAGACGCAATTTTGACATCTATCAATAGTATCACCTTAATATACGCATACTATAACTAACCGTTAATGATCATTAATTTTTGTCGTCTGTCTCGGCTATTAGGGTCCCTACAATACGAATTTACTATTTTTAAGATGATGTATGTATGTATGTATGTATGTATGTATGTATGTATGTGTGTATGTATGTATGTATGTGTGTATGTATGTATGTATATGTGTGTGTGTGTGTGTGTGTGTGTGTGTGTGTGTGTGTGTGTGACAATTTTTTCTCCGACTATAACTTCAATACTACAATTCTAAAAATTATAATTCTTTCGTATTCCTCTTCTGTACATTCATATGAAGAGTTGATTAGATTTTGGTTATAATTGATGCACCGGAAGGACTCGTATTTGAAGTTTTTAATAGTTTTTCTTAAAAAAACGCAGTTAAATATTATTTTTTGACATTAAAGAAAATATTCTTCTCTATACGGTTTGATTATACATTTTCCTTCATATTCAATAGATGTAGATTTAAAGCATTATAAAAAAATTAATTTTCAAAAATTAGTCAGGTTTGCTATTTATCATGGAAACAGCTGATATATTCAAAGAAGTTTAATTGTCAGATGTCAGTTGCAAGTGCAAAACCAAATATGGAAAGTATAGGATCAATAATTCGTATGTCATAGTGCTCCTCGCAAGTGACATGCAGAGAAAGGCCAAAGAAAAGATAGAAGAACTGTATCGCAGAAGACTTGAGAAAGGAAGGACTGTGTGAGGAAGATGCGTTGAACAGGAATGAGTGGAAGAGAAGAGGAAACAGCGACCCCTAATAAAATATGTTATAATTTTATTGTATTTATAGAACCTTTTCAATTGAACTTTTGGTATGGAATTTGTAAAAAATAGTATGCGTTCGTGTTCGAATTTACATGATATTATATAGAATCTATTTCAAGGACCTTTTGGTATAAGATTTGTACCAAATACATCGAATTGACGGAAGGTCTTGTGCTGGCCACAACAGATTTTTTCACAATAAATTAAATTAATTATTTGTTATAAATATTTACTCTTTAACCTTTTATAATTTAAATATAGACATATTTTTACAAACTGTAGTGGCTGATACCTGCTACTTACATAACGTGTATTGGCTAATACCAGCTACAGGTTTTATTATACATTTTCCTTCATATTCAATAAGTTTACAGGTAAAGAATTATAAAGAGATTAACTTTCATAAATCAGCCAGCTTTGCTATTATCATGGAAACAGCTGATATATTCATATAATTCTAATTGACAAATATAATAATAATAATAATAATAATAATATATTTATTTCCTTTAGACAAGTTAAATACAAGTATGGAATACGTCAGAGTTACAAAATATATACATACAAAAAATAAAACAGAAAAATTAAATCTGATCCTGATCCGACCAGTGTAGTTAGTGTGAAAGAAATTCGTTTATTGAATAAAAAGTATTTTCTAAAAGAAATTTTTTTAGTAACTTCTTAAAAGAGTTTTTATTATTTTCTGTCCTAATTTTCTGAGGAAGTTTATTGAATATTTGGAGACCTTTTGTGTTAGATATAGCATCTAATGATTTATGATTAGTCCTTGGAATATGCAAGAGTCTTTTTTGTCTTGTATTGCAAGGGTGTATATCTGAATTATATTTAAAATTGTTTAAATTGTGGAAAATGAAGAGACAAATTTCAAAAATATAGACAGAGCAAAGAGTCAAAATACGCAATTGAGAAAAGAGCATCCTACAGGAAGTTCTGCGAGAAACACCTGCGATAGTCCGTATAATACGTTTCTGTGTGATGAAAACATTGTATGAAGATGATGAAGCACCCCATATACAGATCCCATATCTTAATCTAGATTCTACTTGTGCATGGTAGAAGATAATTAGTTGTTGTTTCGTTAGAACGCTGCTTAGATGCCAAAATTGGTAACATATCGAATTAAGTTTTGAGACAAGCTCATTGATATGGTATTTTCCATTTAGATTATCATCAAACTTATAACCAAGAAATTTACCATTATCAGTTTTATTTATATCATACCCATCAATAGCGATATTCAAATCTAGATTTCTTCTACATTGAAAGAAATGATATCGTAAATAATGAGTTTTACTTAAATTAAAATATAGATCATTATCACAAAACCATGCCGATAATGCATTTAAACAATTTTCGCATTTTTCTTGCAGAAGATCATCATTTTTATCGGAAATTATTATAGAAGTATCATCCGCATATAACGTTATGTAACATTCATCCCCAAAAACCGTTGGTAAGTCGTTAATGTATAAAACGAACAGCGTAGGTGAAATAACACAACCTTGAGGAACTCCCCTGTTGCTCAATAGGGTTGTAGAATTTGTATTTTTAATTATGTTATTGTCAAGATTGCGAATAGAAACAAACTGTTTCCTATTTTCTAAAAAAGATTTTATCCATTGTAGAGGGACACCTCTAATTCCATAACAGCTAAGTTTATCCAGCAATTTGGAATGACTAACGCAGTCAAATGCTTTGGAAAGATCGCAGAATATACTGACTGGTTGTTCGTTATTATCCAAATAATTTGCAATAACTTTAGCCGAGCATTGAATTGCATCTACAGTTGATTTATTAGGCCTGAATCCAAACTGAGCTTTATTGATAATATTATTATTATTCAGAAATGGTTCTAATCTGTTTATAAATGCATATTCAAATATTTTTGAGAAGACTGATGTTAAGGACACTGGTCTATAATTATTTAAATTTGAGCGATCATCTTCTTTATGAACAGGTACAATTTTATTAACTTTCAGTTTTTCCGGAAACATTCCCGATTCAAATGAAAGGTTGACTAAGTATAAGACTGGTTGTACAATTATGTAGAAAATGAACTTTATTAAAAAATTTGGAAAATTATCTGGCCCACATGAGTATTTATTTTTAATTTTATTTTGCACTAACTTAATTAGCTCATCTTCACAATAGGGCTGTAAAAACAAACTGTTCGACTGCAAACTTATTGACAATGGAGTGTGAGAATTTCTGTGATTAGGTATTTGGTCAATGATATTTAAAGGTGCGTTACGAAAGAAAGTATTGAAATTATTAGCAATCTCTAATGGGTCAGTGGTTACCTCGCTGTCAGTTTTGATGATAATATTTGTAACTGATACATTATTTTTCGTATTGTTATTAATAACTCTCCAAACATTCTTTGAGATATTATTTGACGAAAATATGATGTCTTGATAGAATTTCTTTTTTGTATTTTTTATTAAACGCATATGTTTCCTCTTCTCTTCTCTGTAGATGTCTTTCAATTGCTCATTTGACTTTTGCATCTGAAATAAAGTATATAATTTATTTCTAGAATTTCTAATTTCATTTGTAACCCACTGCTTTGTGTTATGTTTTATTTTCTTAGACTGTGAGGTAAAGTGTTTCTCAAAGTAATATGAAAAAATATTGTCAAAATTATCATAGGCCTCATTCATATTTAGACTTGTGTAGACATTTCATATCAATGTCAAGTGCAATTTACATAGTGTATGTTCGTGTTACAATTTTATTGGATTTATAGACTTTTTTCCAAGGAACTTTCGTCATGGAATTTGTAGAAAATAGTACCTATGTGTTCGTGTTACAGTTTTACCGGATATATAAAATCTTTTCCAAGGTACTTTTGGTATGGGATTTATACAAAATACCTACATAGAATTGACGGAAGGTAATGTGCTGGCCACATCAGATTTTTTATACTCCAGCTTGTTTAGATTTTTGTGAAAATTTATTTTTGCCCTCCTGAAGTGTAATGGAAACTTTACAATTGTATACACAGCAAGTGTAACCTACATTTTACGCTTACTGTGTTGTAACTTGTCTAACTATGCGGTAAAATAATCAAAATACACTGGACGTTTATGAGCATTTAGAAAATAAATCATCTTTACTATAATAAAGTTCATGTAAAAAAGTACTACCTACTTAAGTTATTTTTTTTTTACTTTAACATATCCTATATTTAAAATTAATTTATATAAACCAAACTCACGGTAGCGACATCTGTCATTATTGTAAAAATCCGCCGTTATCGACATAGTCACCGATCGATATACCTGTCAAATACGCGAGCATTGCTGAAATGTCAAATATCGACACCTATCTATTATTTATTACGAAGAAAACATGAGCAAATAAATATATTATCAATCATAAACAAGGTCTATTATTACAGATAAATTTTTGCTAGAAGAAGTACTCTAATGAAGGTAAGTAAAATCAAATTTGGAAATTGACTTAACCCCAGTATTTTAAACTAACCCTTTTCAGAAGTACAACCTATCTCATACAACTTACACGCACTGGAATGTAAATAACTATGAAAATACTTTTGCTTCAGAAACGTAACAAACATTGTCAAATATAATAATCTATCAAAATTAAATTATTTTCATTATTTTCTTGCGTATTACATGAAAACAGATAAAGGCATAAGAACGATGTAGCATCAGATTTTTTTAATTTAGTTTCTAAGTATGAAATAAAACTTTTATTAACTTTTTTTTTTTCAAGAGTTGATCCATTTTCTTGGGATGTAATTTCATAATATATATACCAGTATTTACTAACCCTTTCCTGACTAGTTGACAAATGGCGCAAATTATCTACATTTAGTTTCGTGATCAGATATAATGCTAGTTTTCTTGTTATATCAGCTGGGGGAGTTAAAACAAAGTTCAACTACATATAGGAACTTCCGACGTAGCAACAATTGAAGCTAAGTTGCATTGTTAATTACTGTTTGCTTTGCACATGATCATTTCTAGAAGTTATGCCTAGTTCTAAAATATAAAATTGTGTGTGTCCGTGTGTGTGTGACAAATTTTTCTCCGACGATAACTCCAATACTACAATAATTCTAAAAATTATAATTCTTTCGTATTCCTCGTCTTTACATCCATACGAAGAGCTGATTAGATTTAGGTTATAACTGATCCACCGGAAGTATCCTAATTTGAAGTTTTTCTTAAAAAACGTAGTTAAATATTATTTTTAGATATTTTATGTTATTATAAATATTAAAGACATCGGTAATGATGACGATATATTTTACCGTGTGGGCGCTTAAAAGGCGTCACCTCACGGGCACTCACAGGTATGGGTAATATGCCGTGATGATATATTTATTTATTTATTTATTTATAAATATTAAAGAAATGCTCTTCTCTATACGGTTTGATTATACATTTTCCTTCATATGCAATAGATATAGAGTGAAAGCATTATAAAGAGACTAACCTACAAAAATCAGTCAGCTATGCTATTTATCATGGAAACAGCTGATATATGCAAAAAATTCTAATTGACAGATGTCAGTGTCAAGTGCAAAACCAAAGATGGAAAGTATATGATCAGAATGCCGGGAGTACGAGGAAGACGAACGAGAAGATGGAAGGACTGTATCGCTGAAGACTTGAAAGAGAAAGATCTGTGTGATGAAGATGCGTTGGACAGGAATAAGTGGAAGAGAAGAGTAAGAAACAGTAACCCCTAATAAAATTGGAGAAAGCTGAAGAAGAAAGAAGGAAGTGTCAAGTGCAATTTACGTAGTTTATGTTTTATTGGATTTATAGAATCTTTTCAAAGGAACTTTTAGTATGGAATATGTAAAAAAAGTATGTGTTTGTGTTACGATTTTACATGATATATTGATTCTTTTCCAAGAAACTTTTGGTATGGGATTTGTACAAAATACATCGAATTGAAAGAAGGTCTTGTGCTGGTCACAACAGATTTTTTAAATATAAAATAAAACAGATACTTGATATACTATTTATATGTCTTCAAATTAAGTCATTCTACGTGAAATCAGAATGATATAACGTTGATAATGTCCGGATATTCGAACTTTTATCTCCACGGACAACATTAAATCCACTATAACAGATCCGAAAGAGCAATAAACTAAGAGATTTGTCACAGTTCATCGTAAAAACAGAAGTAAACGGAAAAATAAAATTAACGGTTTTATAATCTAGCTACGAATGATAGTCATCAGTTTGCATTTATCAGCTGAACCGGACGTGAGCGTTATGAAGAGGCTGTGATAAATGAAAACGGTTATAAACGGCTCGGTCACTTGATCTCCATTTCATTTTTCATGACATTCCCGGCGTAATACATATTTCAACACATAAATTATAGTCTCGGCATACTCGGTGCATCGCGTATCAGCCGAGCAGGCTGTGCAGACGAGGAACGCTTCAACGAGGGATTCGTTCTTTTCTTATTCATTCTTTTGTTTCTTACTACGTGGATCAACTATGAATTTAATTCACAATAAGGGTGGGTACACATTTGAGCACGAATGCGAATGAGATAAACCGCGGCAGTAAATGTGGACGCTACGCTGTCCGAAGCGCGTCAAACCTCAAACCATTCGCCGAATAGCCCCGGAACAATCCGTTGAGTGTCGTTTCATCACAGTGAGGAAACATTCTGTAGCATTCTTTGCGTGCTCAGTTTGGACAATTTTTACACTTCGATGTAAATTGAAAGTTCGTACGAAGTGACTGTCTTCTTCGTATTACCATTAAATTCCAAAAAGCAGTCGAAATAATTTTAAAGTTAGAAAACAGTACAAACAAGTTCTTAATTAACGTAAAAATAATGTCATATACAGAATGTATCAAGATAATGGAACAGTGCATTTTATTCGTGAATATGACAAGCTACACAAAAAAGTAATTAAGATATTTTGTAAGGCATAAAGGAGGACACATTTTGGAATAACAACTATTATTTTAAAACCAGTGGTACTCAACTTATGGATCAATGTTATATTATTTAAATGGTATTATATATTTTTTATTAACTCGTTAAATATATAATTTTCTTCTGAATTCAACGATATAATAATATCATACTCTTACATTGCTAAAAATATGATAAAAATTAATACAAAATTAGAATTTTATTTCTATTTTATTTTTTTAAGTAGGCTGAGCAAACATTCAATCATTAAAATAAAAGAATATTAACTGTCACTCTTTATTAAATTAAGGTAATTTTCATTAAATTTTTTTTTTCTTTTATAGTCTCTCAACAGGATTAAATCTCAATGACTGAGTAGGTTCACATACACAAACATCCATGCCTTAGTTTGTGGGATTCAAACCCAGAATCCCGAGCGCACACATAACTAAGAGGCGTTGCTGTAATCATTGAGCCATTGGAGCAGACAAATAATTAATTTAATAATGGCAGCAGATTTAACAAATACTTAGATTATTTTATTTATTGATATGAGACCTATAAAAATGTATTTCAAGCATGCAATTTATTTGCAAAAAAATACCCTAGTTAAAGAAGATCAAATAATAATCCTTCGAAATAAAAAATAACTAATTTTGGAACATTTGGAATAATTAATTTAATATTTTGTATCATTGACGTAGAAAATGAGAGATAATTTTCTTTTCTTTTAATAGTTGAATATTTGCTTAGCGTACTCAAAATTTTTTAAACAGAAATGAAATACTAACATTGAATTGATTTTTATCAAAATTTTCGCAATGTAAGGGTATGATATTATTTAATTGTTGAATTCTGAAAAAAATCCCTATTTAATGAGTTAATAAAAAATATATAATGCCATTTAAAAAATACAACATTGATCTATAAGTTGAGTACCACTGGTTTTAAAATAATATGTAAATGTGTCCCCCTCTATGCCTTACAAAATATCTTATACACATTTTTGTGTAACTTTGCACATACATGAATAAAATGCACTGTTCCATTAACTTGATACACCCTGTATGTACAATAGTTTTTACAAAACATAAATAGTTAAGTTTTTACTGTGATATTTCAACAATTCATTACATACCGTTGAAAACGTTACAAGAACAAAACTGAAAATTTTTAAAAATTCTTTCTCCAAAAAAAAAACTACGACGTAGATATAATTTTCAATACTTAATCTCACACAATGTAAGTAACAAAATTTTAAATCACAAAATTGCAATTTATTTGTAACAAATTAAACATATTTTAGAATCCTGAGGATGGTTAAAATAAATAACCGAAAGATTGGTTAATTGTAAAGAGTGACAATTATTTACTAGAGCCCAACATACTCCTAGACTGCATCCCCGCTATTTGTTTTCTTTTATATATATCGCTTGTCTATAACTTCATCTAAAGTACTTTTAAGCTCGCCCGTCTTTTATAAAATCGTATAAATACTCGCAGTGGCCCGTTTTAATGACGATTACTTCTTATTTTGTTGTCGATTTCTGCTTCTATTCTCAGCAAAAACTCCACGATTACTCCTAGAATATAATAAAGCACGAATTTTGTTTTCCTGTTATTCGCTAGAGAACAATAAACAGCTTAATACTGTTAAGATAGATTGCGCGGCAATAATATCAACATAAATGCACATTGCCAAATGTTCCAAATAAGCTAAACGACCATCATTTCAAGAACTCCTTTATTGCTACTTTTCTTCTTTCATTTTGTGATTCTATTTTAAGATTGCGACTGAATGAAAATGCGAGAAATGTTTTCAAAATTACTTGGTGATATTTCTTTACTTTGAATTTTGAAGCGTAAATATGTATTATAGTAGTACAAAATACAGACCGGGTGTATGCAGGCACCGCCTTCCGCCTTCAGTCATTTTACCTCACAATCACAAAAAATATATTTACCAGTTTATTGTCCACTTACGTAGATACATAATTTTAATTTACGTACAATAAATTATATGCCTAAGTAAAGACAAGTGAAAAGTTATTTCTGCCTATTGATAAAATGTCTTTATAGATATCAATAAAGATAACATATGTGGATTAATTTTGTTTATTCTTTCTTAACATCGCATAATCTGTCAAAACTATGAATTAGTATATACTTAAGTTAGTAACGATTAATAGTTTTTCATGCAACAAGACAGAAAAGGTCTGTTTGTTCACGATTTTCAATAATCGAGTATTAATTATTAAAAATAATCGATTAACAAAAAAAATTATTAATTAAACACTCGACTAATCAAATAATTGATTATCTATATTATTAATTAATCAATGAAATAATCAATCAAAGAAATAGTTGATTAATCAAGTATTCGATAGAGCAAGTAATACAAAAGTAAACAACCAGAGAGCAATAATAGATAAATAATTTAATCAATTTTTAAAGTAATCAATAATTGGACAATTGATAGTTATTTATTCAACAAGAGTAAAGAGCATTGTCATTTCACGAATAGGAAAGTTTGACAGAACGCAGGCGAGGTAATTAAATCCAATGAGTGAAATAAGACACTTTTTACTCGAGTTGCATACAATTTTTTTAGGTCTGCAATAAAAGCGGTCAAAAATGCCGTAACGTGTCATTATTTCTAGGTTTGTGCCGTGGTCAATTGACCGTCAATTGACACAACAATATTTGACGATCCAGTCAAATAATCTAAATGATACCACCACGACATTTGTTGTTAAATAAAAGTAGCTATATACTAGTTGCAGTTATAACATGAATATACCTAGTTTGCACTTTTTACTTTACTTTCTCCTTTTTTGAATTTTTAGTGGGTTTGTTCATTAGCTGTTGATCGTTTTTCATTTTCAGTAATATTGAATGTAGTAAACATTTGGTAGTATTTAAATACATGACAACTTTAATTTTTAATAAAAGCTACCTTGGTCAATTGACGGCTAAATGACCGTCAATTAGTCCGTCAATTGACCGAAAACGCATTTGCGTTACAAAACTGCATTTTTTCACTCTTTTATTGTGTTAAAAAAAATACATACTTTATAAATTCATTTTAACGAAAAAAGGTTGAGACTACACACATTTCTTCACAAGAAGTATCACCTGATGTATTTTATAACACACATGAAATATTTAGTTCACTCATTTTTATCAAAAATACGAAAATCCAGCTGGTATATTGAACAACTAATTGATATCAATTTTATGTAATAACATCCTCTATTGAAGTAGCACAGGTACACTTATACCTGTTTTCTACTGTGGGCCTAGCCCTTACTTACGGGCCAATAGCGTACAAGTGTTCTTAGTGATCACGTGAAAATTCATGCAATAATTTTGGCGTAACTTCGGCGAACAGGCTATCAGCACAAAGCACTACTTAAGCTTTAGACAGATTTCAGTTATGGGGCCATATGACGTATCTCGAGAATGCACCTGCAACCCATACTGCATTTTTATGGGTAAATACTATTGTGTATAAAAATGAAATTACTGTTAGTTATTATACCGTATGTCCACGGATCGACTCCCAAAGAGGAAAAACTTTTTTATTTTACAAAAAAATGTATTCTTGATAAAAGTTTTTGCATGTCCTGAAACAGCCATTTCAGTTTCAACATTTTCAAATTTTCTTTTAATTTCAGATAAAAATCGAAAATTGGTCGTTTTAGTTGAAAAAATAAATTTGCGTTGTCATGGTACTATCTTGGTTTTTTTTTACCTCCAGTATTTTCCTAACTGACAGTTAATAAAAATAAATAAATAACGGCAATTACCACGACAACGCAAATTTATTTTTTGGGACTAAACTAAAACGACCAATTTTCGATTTTTATCTGAAACTAAAAGAAAATTTGAAAATGTTAAAACTGAATTGGCCGTTTCGAGACATGCAGAATACATTTTTTTTGTAAATTAAAAACTAAAAAAGTTTTTTCCACTTTGGAACTCGATCCGTGGATATACTGTATATTTAGAATTTCGATTATTGAATTAATTTATACACATATTTGCTGTACGTGATAATTAATTTATAGCAGCCAGTAATTATCTCATACAATAATATATCAATAAGCAAATACGCATTATAGTTCGCTATTCAGACATACATTGAATATTATGACGCATGAACCTGTAATTTGTGGTTCATTATTGTCCGTATTATGGAATTTGCTACAAATATTATTAATATTGGTGTGTTGCTAAATAAAAAATCTTATGTGGCCAACACATAACTTGCCGCTGGGTATTTAACCGCGCACTATAAAATCATTATGTTCAAATATATTCACATTTATTCATAACAATCCTTATTTTGCATTTAGCAAATATATCATACTCTAAAGTTTCACAAATATGGACGAAACTAATAGAAAAACTTAACAAAAATTCATCGCTGCACCTGATCCATTTCGTAAATGTGTAGTTGCAAACTAATATTTAACCCTTTGAAAAAAGCTGTTTGATTTATAGTGCTGCATCTAATATTTATGTATGATGGAAAATATATTATTTTTACAAACCTTAATTTCATTAGAATCAAACAAATTACTACTACATTCTCCTTAACACGGTTTCATTATTAATTTTAAAGTAATTGCTTCCTGATAGTGATATTTGTTTAAATATGTCAAACTTGTTATTAAAGTATTATGCTTTTGATTGACGCATAGGCAAAATGATGTATAAAAATTAATTATTTTATAAATTTATATTTAAAGTAATAAATGCTATAGTAGAATTGAAGATTGTACTATTATATTTAATTTTTATTAGTAAAAGTTGCTGCAAATTATATTCAATTTATTTTTTTTCAAGAAAAAAAAATTATATGATTCAGTTTTTGGAAGCAATTAAAAAATTTTTCTATACGAAGAGGTTTTTGGATGAATGCTTCATTTATTTCAACATAGTCAAAATTTACAAATTTCACAACTGCGACGTTTCGGTTCTGTTTAGAACCATTTTCAAGCTAACAAAAAATTATTTATTTATCAAAAATCTCAATAGTAATGTTGTTTATGAAATAAACTGTCTTGATTGTCAATCTTCGTATATTGGTGAAATAAACAATATATCTACAAAAGAATACAACAACATAATTACAATATTAATAAAAATAACAATAAACATAGTACCATAGTACATCATTGTCTTGCCCTTGAATATAAATTGGATTCAACTAATTATAAAATTTTACATCATGAATCTAATATTCAAGAGATTATTTCTTGAAAGTTGTTACATAAATCTTGACGATAATTCTATAAATTGTAAATCTGATTAGATAGATAGATGTCATTCTTTGTTAAGGTTGTTGATTTTGTCGGTCACTTATAAGACGAATTGTTAAAAATTTTATTTAGTTGACTTTTAACCATGTAGTCTTTAAACTCATTGGTTTTGTGTTTTTTTTTTTTACAAAATCTTTTATAATTAAAATACAATATTTTCAAATGTTTTAATAATTTATTTATTGGTAAGTTTGACAATTGTACATTATAATTTACATGTATTTAACAAATAAATAATTTTTTGTTAGCTTCTAACAGAACCGAAACGTCGCAGTTGTGAATTTTGTAAATTTTTACTATGTTGAAATAAATGAAGCATTCATCCAAAAACCTCTTCGTATAGAAAAAAAAAATTACAAGTGTACATACATACATAATTATAAGTGTAAATTTTCTAATTGAATCGTCTAGTTTCAAAACGCGTAGGTCGAACTTTGGGAAATCCCAAAAAAACTGTTTGTTCCAAATGAATAATTATATAAAAACATCAATACACGTATAATGTTGATGATACTGAACCAAAAACTACTTTGTTTAATAAGAAAAACTATTTACAAAAGTAAGAATTTAAATTTTAAAAATCTGATGTGGCGAGCCCATAACCTCCCGCTGTTTTACATTTAACAAATATAACATGCATGCACAAAATAAATTCCGCAAATATTGACAAAACTAATAGAAAAACTTAACAAAAATTGATAATGGTAATCGTATTTTTACACAAAGTCTTTTCAGAGACGTACCCTGGAATACAATGAAGAAAATCAATAGTACATATAAAATTTATGTGTTATGTAAAATACATTTTTTTACAAACCTTAATTTCCTTAGATTCAAATATATTACTACTATATTCACCTTAACACGGTTTCATTATTAATTTTAGCGTAATTGTCAGTAACATTTGTTTAAATATATCAAAATTGTTTTTGTTTGAGTTTGACGCATATGCAAGATGATGTATAAAAATAATTTATTTTATAAATTTATATTTAAAGTTATTTACTAAATAATATTATCGTAAGATTGTACCATTATATTCAATTTTTATTCGTAAAAGATGCTGCAAAATTATATTCAATGTATTTTTTTTTCAAGAAAAACTGTTAAAAACTTGTGTAAGTGATAGTTCCGGTTATCTAAAATACAATAAAAACTAATCAGCTCTGTCCACATTAGTATAGAATGAGCATACAAAATTTTCTGATTGATGGTATATATGATCCACACACACATACACACACACACACATACATATATATATATATATATATATATATATATATATATATATATACCTACGGAGATCATTGTAAAAATGTTAAAATCGGATTCTGGGGACATCAAAACGTGCTTATTCACTAAAATCTCTATATGCGATTTTTAGCACGATCCCTATACCTCCCTCACCTTGGGTAGCGGGAGGTAATAATGGATTTGTCGAGTTTTGATTTTGAACTTTGGATTTCCTAAACTTCTTTTCTTTGAATTTATATGAAAACATCAATGGTTTTTTTCTTTATATTACAAAAATAAGTTAAATTACACTATCAAAAAATTAAAGACAATGAGACTATTATATCAGCGATCTCATCAACAATATATTGGTAGATAATGTCTTCATTCTCTTAGATGTTCATTGAATAATATACTATTATTGTACATTTATTATTATTTATTACTGATCAAGCTTTACGGCGTTTTCGATAGATGGCTCTGCATGTGGTTAGTTCCCTCTGCAGCCTCTTCGTAAGGTTTACCATTTGTCCACTCAACCTAGTCAGTGCCTCCTAGAGGCTTCAGTGCACCACACTGATGAACTCCAATAAGAGCGAAACGTGTTAGTGGTACTGGTTCAGTGCACCAGTCTCTGATAAATAACCGAAAGGATGTTCAGAGTATGAAATCTCGTGAAACGTGCCAAGTATTATTTATTAAATATAAATTTTTAAAATTTCACTGCAGCGCGCTTTCATGTTTGAAGGGAACAAGACCACTACCTTCCGTGATGTCGTGCAGTCTTCATTCTCAATTAGTTCAAAACGTTCGTTATTTTCTACTAAGTGATTTTACGAGCTGTTTCCGTGTTGCTGACTGATAACATTAATAAATAAAACTGTAAGGATTAAAAATTTGTAGGTCAGCTGCAATGCAGTCTTGTCATGCGAATATATTGGTATTGCTAAGTTTCAAATGAACATTAGTACATTAACATACAAGTTTCATAAGACATGAATATAGCTCACGTGTTTTCTCAGGGACAAATGCGTTAAAATGTCTTATGAAACGAATATTTTATACCATTTCTTCTAGTTTGGTTCTTTTGTAAAAAATATTTAAAAATATTCGTCATTTCATTTTCTAACTTATGAACATTGATTAGGAATATTTAATTTTTTATTTGATTGGTGGTAACAGTCATTGACATTTACTTATTACTTCATTTCAATAGTAGGTCTTCTAGGAATGATATTTACTTTAAAATGACAATTGTCTAGAAATATAGTCGCCAACCTAACAGAAATTAGGTTCGGGTTCTAACCCATTCATGGCCAATTACCAAAGTAATTAAAATTTTAATGAAATTTTTATATGTATGCTTTATTTATGATAAAATTAAAAGAAAAATACAGAATAATATTAAAAATATTAACAATGTGTAGTTAAAAAATAATGGTTCGTTAATGATACTTTGGCAGAATATATGAACTAATAAAGAATTTGGGGTGTACAACTTGAGTTCACAAAAATGATTTAAAAAAAGTAGAATCATGCACTTTTGTTTTGAAATACACTAAAGCAAGCAGGATGAAAGTGAAATTTACATTTATCACACAAATATAAAGTGCGTTTTGCAAGCCCTGCAACGGAACCTTTTGACTTTTTCCTTTCTAATAACAATATGATCAGCTTGATCAAATTTTATTGCACTTGGTAAGCTTCCTCGTGAAGGACGACCCCAAGATGTAGACGTTGCTGCGGGTTGCAGTTCCTCTGATTCTTGTTCTGTCTGCCATGATAATGTAGATTTGGTCTGGCGCGTTATTACGGACAAAACCAAAAATGACCGAAATTCTAAGTATTTACTATGTGCAGTCTACTAAAATAATTAAAGTGGCCATTACCACTTTTTACTCTAATTCTGTAGTTCGATACAACATTTTCCAGAGGATCAACCCTACCCATATGCATATTATAATCATTTATAAAATTTGGTTGCGGCACTTGTTCTTCTTTTTTCAACTTCCTGTTATATCGTTTGGCTTTGAGTATTGGTTCAATCGTTCATTATTTGTAGCAATGGTTACTACCGAGCTATTATTCCACCACAAGACTATCTTCTAAATTTTCTTCATCAGTAAGAGGGTCCACAGCTGGAGGAATGTACACTTCATCTATTTTATTGATGTCTTCAAGATCGGAACTTCTTCCAAAATTGCTTCCAACTCATACAGTTAGTGGTCTTTTGAGCTCCCACTTTCTACTACAAAACATGGTTGAAATATAAATAAATAAATAATTATAAACACTTACTATACCTATATATGTAAAATAAATATTATATTGCAAATTTGAGATCAAAGATTTATAACAGAAAAAAAATTCAACTTACCGGCTAGTCGCAAGTATTTTTATAAAAAAATATTTGTTCACTTGATACTTTACTGCCTCACAGAGTGTTGTAGATACAATAGTTTTACTAAAAATGTAATCCATCAGGCACAAACGTGATGCGCATACATTATTGTTGTCTGCACTGCATCTGGCCAAAGTATCATAAACGAACCATTAATTTTGAGTGGTCGAAAAATCGTTGTATAAAAACTTTTGTTACGTTTGTTTGCATTTTCCGATCATTTGATCTCTATAGAAGATAGTATATATAAAATCAAACTTTCATAATTTATTTTATTACAAGTTATTATTCTTTATACAAAGCACTGCACAACCTGCTGAAATGACTATTATTTAAAAATATATAAAACTATTATTATTTACATAAATTAAGTTCAAGCACATGTATGAGTAATTTGTAAGTTTTCTAAATGGTAACTGATAAGATAATAAGTATTTCCATTTATAGAAAAATTTTAAAAAAATATTTAATTAATGATTCGTTTATGATACTTTGGCCATTAATGGGAGGAAGTACTTTATGACACCCAAATGAGTTTTACATATTAAACAACTAAAATAGAAAAAAAATATTAATCGTTAAGTTTTCAAAAATTACATCTGAATAAAGATTTTGTTTTCATAGACGTAGTAGTGAAGTGATTTCAAATCAGTTCAGTATTCAGTACTTCGTTTTCCTAATGCAAGGAAGAAACGTGAGCAGTGATACTTTTCGTCGCTCTCAATATCCATTTTAACGTAGTTTAGCACATTGCAAAACGATAAAAATCTGTTGAAAAACACAAAAATACAAAATGATACATAACAATGACAACAATGACAGCCGTAGGAAGGGTGATCGCGGCAGAATTAAAATAAATGGGAATTTTGGGATGTGTGGTTTTGTGATTGCCTGACAAGAGTGAATTACAAATTTATAATTAATCAAAAAATTTGAACAAAATGGGGACATATTTGTACAGGAGTAGAAAATTTTTGTTTTTAAATATCTTTTTCAATATTTATTTTCACATTTGTTCGAGTTTTTTGTTTTTATGCACTAGATATTAGTAGCTTAGAGGTAGCCCGAAAGTAAAATTTTCAGTAATTATTTCCCGTTAGACTCTAAAAGAAGATTTTAAAACCTCTCATCTTGTGCTTCTTTATAGAAATTGGCAAATAAACCTCAAAGTCAAGACTTACGTATACATGAAATAAAAAAAAAAGTCAAGGCAATACAAATATACAAATCGCTGGGCAATATATGTGTTTTACATGATACTTATATATAAAATGGAATTATTTTTGCTAATAATTTTGGTTTACACCTTAAGCCTATGGCACACTTATCGATGAGCATCAGAGAGCATATATGACCTCATCGATGAAACAACAGAACGCACCAGTCATCGACGAAAAATACCGGCGCCGCTATTTTCATCGAGATCATCAATGAAACGAATGTATCTCATTTCACACGTATCTTTTGTGTCTCACGTCACTTTGACTTGTGTCAAACAACAATAAACTAGGGAAATATCAATTTAAAAACCGACGGTGTGGTGTAGGAACATTTCACTGGTAATATTACCAACTTTTCTTCTTTTCGTCAGAGAAAAAATTTATGCATTTGTCATTGATGAAACACAAAATTATCGATGACGGGTGCGTTCTATTATTTCATTGATGAACTCATCGATGCTCTCTGATGCTCATCGATAAGTGTGCCATAGGCTTTATTAGCATTTTTTATCTTTACCATTAATAACCTATGCTTCGAGTATGTTTTTCACTAGTCAGATTGGAAAATAATTTTTTGGCTTCTCAACAATATAGGTACTTATTATAAAGTTCTATTAATTGAAAAAGCTCTGAACTTAACTAAATATTATAAATGTAATAGTCTTCGCCCAAATGCTACTAAAACTATGTCCCGACAGTAGCGTAGCGTGGCGGGGGCAAAGATGGCGCCTCTTATCGTTAAATTAATATTAAGAAGACTACTATCGGGGAAATAATTATAGTCAGTTGAATTTGAAACTCAATAACTTTCTCAAAAAAACTAAAAATATGAAAATTTCATTTATAGACATATATTTCTGAGTAACTATACTAATTTTCATATTTTTAAATTAATTAATATAAAAATAATGACAATATATATGAAAAACAAACCCCATTTTTTGCGCGAATGTAGAAATGCTCAATTTCATTGGTGTCTAGTATCAATATGTCCAAATGAAAAAAAAAAATAGTATTTTGTAACCATAGGCTTAAGATATTTTAATAATTTGTTTATATTTTGTTTATAATAATTACAAAAGTAGAAGTATTAACTCTTAGCTTCTATTAATAAGAATTGAAATTTGGCATGTTGATACAAAATGTAGTTTTTATATAATATTAATAAATTTTTATTTAAAAATGATTGATCTAACACTTTTACTTTTTTAATTGTTATAAACAAAATGTAAACAAATCGACAAAATAACGTTTAAATTATTCACAGAGCACATGGTTACAAAATATTAAAATTTATCCTTCACATCCCTTGAAGAAATGTAACTTTCCATTATAAGGTATTTGGCATTGAATGAAAAAAATTCATTTTTTTTCTAAATACCTTACAGGATTATTTTGTTTTCGTATTTCTAAATATTTTAATTTTTTGGGAAGGGGGCGGCAAATTTGACATCTGCCCCGGGCGGCAAAAACCTACGCTACGCCACTGTGTCCCGCTTTTTCCATCTTCTAATAATTACATGGGATGGACAGACAATTCAATTCAGCAAAACTCTATGCTATCTGGGCTTAAGATTAAACTGAGCTCTAATGTTCAATCATCAGGTTAATAAAATCCAGGCCATACTTACAGTGAGGAATAATCTTCTTCGAAAAATAATCTGCACCAAATGGGGAACTTATCCATACCCTCAAAACATCAGTTCTTACTTTGTCCTATTCATGCGCTGAGTATCTTGCTTCACTATGGAAAAGGTCAGCTAACGGTGCTTTCCCATAGAACAACGAAGTCTAGTCAGGATTTCCCGGACCCTTCATTACAACTAATAATAATTTAATACCAATTTCATATATTTGTCTGTCATTATTATAATATATTAATGTGTTGCATAGCCTGTAATAAACCACAAAAAACCAGGCCCTGGTTTAGGTCTTTGTGCCCCCTAGGCGGTGGTCCTTTTTACCTTCCGTCACCTTTAGGTAAGGAAGGTATTGTCTTTGGTCAAAAAATTCGTTGGTGAGTTTTTAGTGAATAAGCACGTTTTAGGGTCCCTAGAATACGAATTTGCTATTTTTAAGATAATGTCTGTATGTGTGTGTGTGTGTGTGTGTGTCCGTGTGTGTGTGTGTCCGTGTGTGTCCGTGTGTGTGTGCGAGTCCGTGTGTGACAAATTTTTCTCCGACGATAACTCCAATACTACAATTCTAAAAATTATAATTCTTTCGTATTCCTGTTCTTTGCATCCATGTGAAGAGCTGATTAGATTTTTGTTATAATTGATCTACCGGCAGTACCCCTATTTGAAGTTTTTAAGCATCCATGTGAAGAGCTGATTAGATTTTTGTTATAATTGATATACCGGCAGTACCCTTATTTGAAGTTTTTAACAGTTTTTCTTGAAAAAACGCAGTTAAATATCATTTTTCGACATTTTGTGATTATCAATATGAAAGAATATCTTATTCTCTATACGGTTTGATTATACATTTTCCTTCAGATTCAATACATATACAGTTATAGAGACATTAAGGGCCGGTTTTTCAATATCTGGTCAAAATTTTAACTAAGGGTTAAATAACAAAACTGAAACGAAATGAATTTTCAAATGACAGATTTATCATTGCAGTCAACAAAACGATGCAATATTGTTTACTTAACTAAAAGTTAAAATTTTAACCAGAGATTGAAAAACCGGCCCTTAGAGAGATTAACTTTCAAAAATTAGTCAGCTTTGCTAAAATTATGGAAGCAGGAGATAATTCAAAAAATTTTAATTGACAGATGTCAGTGTCAAATGCAAAACCAAAGTTGAAAGTATAGGGTCAGAAAGTTATATGTGAATGTGATAGAGTGTTCCTCGCAAGTGACTTGCAGTTGCAGACTCGCCTCAAGATTGGAATTTTCAATGCCAGAAGTACAAGAAAGGCCAAAGATAAATGGAAGGACTGTGAAGATATGAGCGAGGAAGAATTATGTGAAGAAGATGCGTTGGACAGGAATGAGTAAAAGAGAAGAGTAAGAAACAGCGACCCCTAATAAAATAGGGAAAGGAACTTTCGGTATGAAATTTGTAAAAAATAGTGTGTTGGTGTTAAAATTTTACAGGATATACAGCATCTTTTTCAAGGAACTTTTGGTATGGGATATGTACAAAATACATCGAATTGACGGAAGGTTTTGTGCTGGCACAACAGATTTTTTTGCTCTAATCAAAGCGTCCCAAAAACAATAATGAAGTGAAAAAATTGTGCACCCCCAAAATCTGCTGCAGCCTAGTCAGCGTAACCGGTAATTGGGCACTACTCAAAACTCAAATTACTTACAATTCTTCAGCTCACAAATCACGAAAATATAGGTGGGTTATATTCGCAAGTAGTGTATGTACGAGTACCTACATCCATACCCGTATTCACATATAGACGAATGTAGGACGTGTTTGTAGAGCAGTACACATAGTTGGAGCTCAACGCTGCCATTGATTACATTCAGTTTGGTTTAGTTCGCCTCCGGGTGATGCGGAATAATTCCTACTGCTGCTACTGCTCCTGCGTCGGTTTGCTTCTTGCTACCAGGCATTCATTCCATTTGAAATTACCACTATTTAGAAACTCGTTCGTAGCTAACAGCCAAAAATACAAAATGGGAACAAACTATTTGCTCATTATTTAAGCAGCACGGTTTTTTCTCTGGTAGATCCGTTGAGACAAATCTTTTAACTTATAATGAATATATTTTAAAGTCTATGGATGAGCGTAGTCAGGTGGATTCAATATATACCGATTTCAGTAAGGCTTTTGACTCTATCGATCATTCATTACTAATAAACAAACTTGTTGATTTCGGTGTGTGTGGAAGCCTTCTTGACTGGTTTACTTCTTACTTAAACGGAAGAAGTCAAAGAGTAACGATTAATGGATTTCAGTCGCACGATATATATATATATATATATATATATATATATATATATATATATATATATATATCCGTCTGGTGTTCCTCAACGTTCCCATTTAGGACCGCTCTTATTCAACATTTTTATCAATGATATCTCCCAATGTTTCAAATTTTGTAATTTTTTGTTATATGCTGATGACCTAAAGATGTATCATTCGGTAAATAACATCTATGACTGTAAATCCATTCAATCTGATCTAAATCGTTTATATCAGTATACTAAAGATAATCGTCTGCCAAATGTCATTCTATCACATTTTCTAGAAATAGATCTGATGTTTGCTATTCTCGCTGGTAAAATAATTAATCCTGTCTCAGAAGTAAGGGATTTAGGAATTCTTTATGATAAAAAAACTTATTTTCGATGTACATGTCAACAACGTAACAAAGAAAGCATTCAAAATGCTTGGTTTTCTTATCAGGTCATCAAAGAACTTTAAAAATCCCAAAACCTTAAAAGTTTTATATTTTTCTTTAGTTCGAAGTCAATTAGAATTTGCAACAATTTGTTGGTCACCTCAGCATGCTATTCATATGAAAAGAATAGAGCGTATTCAAGAAAAATTTTGTAAATTTATTAGATATAAATTTAATAATTTTAAAATTAATATTTTACCTCTGGAAAAACGGCGAATCGTAATTGACTTAATATTTTTATATAAATTAGTAAATAATAGAGTCGATTGTCCTGATCTATTAAACAGTTTGGGCTTTCGCGTACCAATTTATACGACTAGGGCAACGGATTTATTCTGTTTAGGATTTAATAGAACTAATGCTGCTTTCAATTCTGCACTAAATCGTCTACCATTTTTTTACAATAAATATGTGTCTTATAATAATTCAATTGATATATTTCTTTTTAGTTTATCACAGTTTAAAAAACAAGTGACAAATGTAGTACTGTCCTTTAATTAGTTATTTGTTATTAATTTTTCTATTATGTTTTCATTGTAGTTGGTTATTTGTAACATGAAATTATATACTGCTATATTATTATTTCTAATATAACTTAATTGCTAATGTAAAATATATTTTCCGTATTAATAATAAATAATCAATATAAATAATAAAGATAGGTATAAATACTACTAAATGATCTATGCATAAATATTAAACATGGAATATTAACATCAAATATACGGTATTAATATTCAGTATAATAATATTTAACGTTAAATATGAATATGTCAACTCAGCTTCAAAGTTAATTAATTTTAAATGAATACATATTTTCATTGATAGTTACTTTTAGACAAGAGGATTCTATTATATTGAAAAACGGAAATCGTTAATTTAAGAACGAAACCTGATATTGAATAGTTGGCGCCCGAAAAACCCCACTCCAACTTGCTGCACGCTATTCCTAAAATAGAGTTGCATTTTTATGCTTAAACACGTACATTACGATTGCACTTTTATATGCAGTACACTTTAATTATTGTAGATATATTTTATTTATTTATTTATTTGAACCACTCTACAGGATATAGAATCCCATTTACAGAGGGAGTATACAAATAATGAACATATATATTAACAGTTTAAATAGTGTCCCATGAGAGGGATAAAAATAAGAATCCTAAAGTACAAACAAATTTCATGATAAATGTCTTAAAAGATTGAACAGATGTTTTACTTAAAATTTAATTTACAGAAATATGACGTATGATTTTATTTTTTATACAACTAAGGCTATCAAAAAATATATCAATGTTTGCATTTAAAGTAAGCTGATTAAATATCACACACATTCTATTACATGGCGTATTGATGTCGAATTTAGTTCGTGAAAACTTAGTATAGAAAGTTGGTTGAAATCTGCTGTTAATACGGGGTATAAAGAAATTAAGCATAAACAAAATTTTGCTATCATTAATTACATTATGAATTACCTTGTACAGGAATAAAATACATAATATATTTTGTCTATTTTCAAGAGATATTAAGCTGAATTCAGTGAGACCAGTTTCGTAATGTAAATAATGATTATACACCTTATGTTTTTTGAACCAACAGTATTTCACAAATCTCTTTTGTACCCCCTCAATAGCATTTTTCAATTTGGCATAGTATGGACACCATACCTGACAACAGTATTCTAGCTTACTACGTACATAACAATTGTAGAGCATAATAACAGTTGTTACATACTTAAAATTTTTAGATGTTCGTATAACAAAACTCAAATTACGGTATGATGAAGATACTACAGATTGTATATGTTTATCAAATTCTAATTTAATATCAAACAGAACACCTAAGTCTTTGAACTCTGTAACTCTTTCTAGTGACTTATCATACATACGGTAATCATACAGAAGAGATTGTTTTTTCCTAGTATAAGTCATTATTTTACATTTACTAACATTAAAGTATAGTTTATTCGTCTCACACCAAATCATTAAATTATCTATATCATTTTCCAGTTCAATACAGTCGTTAAATGTATTAATTGTTCTAAATAGTTTGATATCATCTGCATACATAAGAACATTCGAATAATGAACATATTCAGTAATATTATTAATGAATAACAAAAATAGCAAGGGACCAAGATTAGAACCTTGGGGCACTCCAGATGTAGCCTTAAAAAGACCTGATTTAAATCCATTAACTTCAACAAAATGAAATCGATCAGTGAGATAAGAAGTAAGAAGTTGGCAAAGAGGAAGAGAAAAGTTGAATTCATTGTATAATTTATTAATAAGGATGTTATGTTCTACTTTGTCAAATGCTTTGGTGAAGTCTGTGTATACAACATCTACTTGTGTGTTATTAGTAAGATAATCTGATACAGTGTCTGTAAAGTTCAACAAGTTAGTTACGGTAGATTTACCTTGGACAAAACCATGTTGATCCGGTGATATATATTTACAAGCCTCGTTATATATTTTTTTATGTATTATTGTTTCAAAGACTTTGGAAATATTTGACAAAAGAGCTATGGGTCTGTAGTTAGATATTTTGCTTGGATCTCCTGACTTAAAAACTGGACAAATTCTTGCATTTTTCAAACAATTTGGATAGGTATGGTATTTGACAGATAAATTAAATAATATAAATAATGGTTCAACTAAATATAGATAGTTCTACTTTTTAAAAACTATAACCCACCCTCCGGCGAAAATTTCCTGACTAAGCCTATGTTCTTACAAAACTCCAATGCAAGTCGCAAAAGAGGAAAATCTATACAAATCTTACACACACGTTGTGAAATTTATATATGCGAATAAGTATACTGCACATAAAATTTTGTTTACAAATAAATCTCTTCTGAATATTCATAGGATCACGAGAAAATAACAAAGTTGAAATGGAATCGAAAATAAAATAATATGAGTATTTGCATTCAGCATAATCATAGAATTTATATACATGTTAAAAATGAAAATGTTTGCAATAATTTCAACTAATTTTTAAATATTATAAGAAGCTTTCAGAACTCACAAATGAATAAATAAAGCAATATTTGGGTATACTGTTAAGGTGACCATAAGTCCCGAATTTCCCGGGACAGTCCCGAATTTTCAGACTCTGTCCCGATTTTTTACAACTTGTTTTTTGGTCCCGAATTTATAGCATTTGTCCCGAATTGCCCCGAAAAAACAGTAATGTGAGAATGTAAAAGTTTAAATGCATATACTTATTTAAGTAGTGTAGATTTGCAAACTGAAAATACAATTATTTAAGTTAAGAGACGCGGAGCATACCGATCGCATATCATATTAAATGAAATCTCTTTTGGAGTCAAGTTGAACAGCCTTTTTGTTAATTAATAAAATGATATCAAATCGTAAATTATTGGAAATTGATATATATGAGGAATATGTTTACGTTAAACAATATATCACGGAAGAAAAAATATAGGAATGGTCAAAAAATAAGTCGTGCCCAGTTCAAAGGTGGATGGAAATAACTACATATTTTAATGAACCAGATTCCTTATTGAAATGTTTTAAAATTGCCAGAGATTTTCTTTTGTCTTCCCGGCCCTAATGCTGCAAATGAGCGAGTATTTAGCATTATGAACAGTTTTTTGACTAGTGATAAGACACAGCTTAAAGTGGACACTTTGAAGAGTATGTTAATCACTAAAATAAATTTTAATGAAAGTAGCGCGGACTTTTATAAGAAAATCAAAAAAGAAAAAGATGTTCTAAGAAATATTCATGCTTCAGATAAATATAAAGCTACTTCATCAAAATAATTTAGAAAGGTTACAAATTTATTATTATGTTTAAAAATGAATACCGTGTTTTGATTTAATCTTTATTTAAAAAAAAATATATATATATCATATATTATATATCAAAAATAAAACAAAAAAATATTTATTTTCGTATATGTATATAATATATCGTCCCGAATTTCTAACTTCGTAATCTGGTCACCTTAATACTGTGTATATTTTTATTTATAAAAACAATGTTTCGACAGCGAAGTGCTGCCTTCATTAGGTAAAATAATAACAATATTGTATTGTTATTATTATTAACAAGCCCGGTCGCGTATTTCCATTTCCGTGTTCATTAGAAGACGCCGCGGTCTCGAAATCGGCACAAGTTTGTATTGCAGCACTCGTTTACGAACCCCTATTAATTTCACGTGGTTCGTCCCCGAATCTCGCATTTTAACAATATTTGGACTTTTTTAAGTAGCTTGCAACTTTTTTGAATATACCTTAACGCCGAGCAATACAAAATTAACAAGTGTTCGGAAGCGAATAGCTATACACTGGTGCCGATTCCGAGACCGCACTGTCTTCAACTGAACACGGTAACGGAAATACGAGGCCTAGTCCATTTGATAATAATTTTACATGCATAGAAAAAAAAAATCTGTTGTGGCCAGCACAAAACCTTCCGTCAATTCGATGTATTTTGTACATATCCTATATCAAAAGTTCCTTGAAAAAGATTCTATATATCCTGTAAAATTGTAACAAGAACACACTATTTTTTACAAATCCATACTGAAAGTTCCTTTGAAAAGGTTCTAAAATCCAATAAAATTATAATACGAATACAACGTACATTATATATTGCACTTAACACTTCATCCTTCTTCAACTTTTCCCTATTTTATTAGAAGTCGCTGTTTCTTACTCTTCTCTTCTACTCATTCCTGTCTAACGCAGCTTCGTCACACAGTTTTTTCTCTCTCAAATCTTCTGCTGTACAGTCCTTCCATCTTCCCTTTTGCCTTTCTCGTACTCCTGGCATTATAAGTGTCTATCTTGAGGCGAGGGCGCAAATTCAAGACACTGGCGAGGGACAATCTGTCAGTTATATCACTTTCAGATGATATACTTTCCACTTTGATTTTGCAATTGACAGTTGACACTCGCATCTGTCAATTAGAATTTTTTGAATATATCCGATGTTTACATAATTTTTGCAAAGCTGACTGATTTTTTAAATTTAATCTCTGTTAATCTCTCTACAATTCTATATCTATTGAATATGAAAGAAAATGTATAATCGAACCGTATAGAAAATATGATATTCTTTCTATTGACAATCACATAAAATATCGAAAATGATATTTAACTGCGTTTTTTCAAGAAAAACTGTTAAGAACTTCAAATAAGGGTACTTTCAGTTGACCAATTATAACCAAAATCTAATCAGCTGTTCGTATAGTTGTAAGGAAGAGGAATACGAAAGAATCATTATTTTTAGAATTGTAGTTTTGGAGTTATCGTCGGAGAAAAATTTGTCACACACACACACACACACACACACACACACACACACACACACACACGGACACACACACATACATACATACATACATACATAAATACATACAGACATCATCGTAAAACCAGTGAAATCGTATTGTAGGGCCCTTAAAACGTGCTTATTCATTTAAAACTTAGCATGGAATTTTTTGACCAAAGACAATACCTTCCTTACCTAAACGTGACGGAAGGTAAAAAAAAAACAATCAATAAATAAGTACTTTTCAATCCTACATTTGATGTTTATAAATATTATACGTCATGTTTTGAAAGTAATATATTGTGATTTGTTTGCGTTTTTAACCGATAGATACGACCTTTTTTAGAGACCCTGTCACAAAGTACAGAAAACGTTAAATATTTTTCTTAAACTTCCTAAGATCAGGTGGGGTATTCTTGTACCCCAGTGACAAATAACTATTCAATTCCGGGATTTGTAATATTATGCGTCTAGGAATGCCAAAATGTCACTACGAGTTTAATGCATTACGTTGCCTAAACTACTGAATCTTGATTTAATTAACAATTAAATTTGTTTTACATTTTTGATCTGATTGAGCGGTGTGGTAAACGTGAGCATTAAGGCCCTATGTCGCTACATGTTCTGATCAAATCTGAAGTACCTCGGATCGAATCTAACGGCCAGCTAAGTATGTAGTCGTTAAAACCGCTCGTAAAAGTTGATCTGACCAGTCGTCCATGTTAAACATAAAGGGTGCTAGCTCTAGAAGGAAGTATTTCCGATGCCGCACTGCTTGCATAGCAATCTGTGGTTGTCGCAATGTTTAAGTACACCAACTGCTCTAGTACTATAAGTCTCGAGGAAAGTTTCTTAGGAATCTAAACAAACTTCAAAAATCCGACACCAATCTTGGGTATAAGGAAAAAGAAGAAGAAAGAAAGAAAGATCTGATTAAACTTGAATAACTATTTGAAACAATATATGATGCTATTTCTTTCATAATACATACTTAAGTAAAAATTCGGCAGTTAAATTCTAATATTTTAAATTTATGCTTGGGGTACAAAATAAACCCATGTGGTCGGATTAAGCGAAAAATTTACCCGGCCTTGTAACGATTAATATTATCTTTATAGGATAACTGTAATCACCAAATATGTAATTAAATATTTGTAATTATATAGGAATATGATTACGTCCGAGTGAGAAAATTATGCAAATAAGTTGGGCTGGTAAGTTATGAATGAAAGATGTAAAATTGTTACGCAAGGATTTACTGTAGTTGATTAATTTGTATGTGTATACGTAATACATTGTTTATAAAGGTTGGAAATAATAATTTGGGAGTTAGTTGTATTTGATATGCGACAAGAGGAACGGTATTCAGAATAAAGGGAGTGTTTACTTTCATACTTGGTTTTTCTTATTTTCCTATTTTCCTAGTAGTCCTAATAAAATGTTTAATTCGTAGGGTCACAATTAGCTAATAGGCCCAAACGGCATAATTGTCTGTGATTTAAATGAATCTCTTGAAACAATAATTTGCCCAACCGGCAGATGTTACCCATAACAATAAAATTGTTGGTTAGACTACACCCTCCCACGAGATTTTCATGGGACACTAGGTAATTAATACAAGCGCTTTGACGAGCGAATTGCGCAAATTGCATACATTTTCGTTGGCGTTCAGCTGCGGTTTCAACCCTTTTAAAAATTCCCTCACGTTCGAATCCGCGCGCCATAGTTTTTTAGGAAATGAGGTTAATTAGGATCGGTGACATGTTAGCCCGTAACCAGATTTTAATACAAAAATCTACAAATTCCATGCTTGTTTGTAGCGTATTGCCTATTAATATTTATTTTACATAATATAACATATTTTACGATGCATAAATATGTTTTAATAAAATGTAAAATAATGCATGTATTTATTTCACATTTATATTGTATTTATGAAATTAGCAATTGTGATTTTTATTAAATTAATAAAAATAATATTTTTTATTATTACAAAGCCACACAATTATTCGAGCGTATATGCAAATAATGTGGAAAATATTTAATTACAGAAATCAATAATTTAAACTAAATAAAATTTATTTATCCTCTTGCACATTGAATATTTGAATATTGAAATAATCGGATCTATAATATGTATTTTTTAATTTTTGATATCACTATTCATTTATAATTTCATTTGTAATTGTGTGTAAATCATGATAAAAACAAATAAGTATGTATTTCAATGTCAGAATAACCTTTTGATAATAAATAAGACTAGTTTCCCAAAAATAAATCGGGCAAGAATCTTTTACAGAATTAATTATAATTTATCCATCAGCTATTAATAACAAAATCTATTTTATTTGAAACCGTCAGTAAAGTGCACAAAAATACGACTACTTCATGCAAATGCAATGTTGCCAACCTTACGACAATTATAGTACATATAAGATAATTTGGGTAGGTGAATGTACAATAGTAAATTTATACGTATAATGACAAAAATATGTTCCAGAACAAGGAATTAAATAATTTTGATGACGAAGTTTGAAATAACACAAATAATTTTGCGTGTTCATTATGATAATTTCAATGTCCAGAGGCTTGCAACACTGAATAGTGTATTTATTTGACTGGTAGCAACTGACAGATTTGACAACATAACCTATAAAAATAAATATTCTTTCATTTTCATAAATTTGCACTTTATATAAAATTGAATATGCCCTTCGACACTGAAATTCCTTGTTATCACTCATATGGTTTATTTTCCACGTCCTCGGAAACTAAATTCCATATTCTACTACCTATACTATTGTAAGTACCTTAATGTGGCCGTTTAAACATGTGCTACTGCCCAACTAAAACGCTAGTAAGTGATTACGGAATAGGATTTGTGCAACTCCGACTCTGTAAATTATAGGGAACAGTTGTCTTTAAAAAAAGAAGTTTGATAATATGTTTTTAAATTTTTAATATAAATCATGTGTAAAAAAAAAACTTCATTTTTGCACTTCTTGGGTTGTTAATTTAATGAACATTTACACAAATAAATATCTTTTAAAAACATTTACATTTCAAATTCTTAAACATTTTGAAAAAAATCTGTTGTGGCCATCACAAGACATCTCGCCATTTCCCTATTATATTATACAAGTACATATTGTATTTAACATTTCTGGTACACACACAAAAATTCTAATTACATCTATTATTAATACATTTCTAGATTTTTAAATTCATTCTTAAATAAGTTTCCTCCTACTCTTCTAAATGTTCGAGATTCATTAAATTCATTGACGAGATTGGCAATATTTCTGATACGTATATGTAATAATCGTATATGTACCTATAATTTTAAATATTTAATTAACAATAAAATAAGAAAAAGCCTTTAGTAATGTATTTGGATTTTTGACACTGACATGTTCTGTCAATTACAAACATTTTAATTTTTCAACTGTTTTCCATGGAGTTATTTGGGCTGAGTATTTCATTACAACGGATTATTTTACATAAATATTTATAATTTTCTATCTCTAAATCTATAGAAGATACAATAAATATGTTCAATGCGATTTCAATAAATTATTCACTTAGATATTCTTGAACAACAACTGCTTTATTTTTTTATATTTTTCATACAATACAATGACATGTGTCAAACTTATCAAAATTTCAAAACAAACTGTAACAATACGAGAAACAATTTTTGGTTGCTATATCACCACACCCCCCGTGATGTCTTCATCATTACTTTCTATCCTGTCTAATATCGGCTATATGATGAGGAATACCATTAATGTCCACACTCACCGGTGTTTCGTTGCCCGTTACTGTACCCGTGCGCCATCTTGTAGTGCATCTAGCTCCTTAAGGCCTCACGAATACAGTTTCACCTATCTTGAATTTGTTGCCGTTTCTTTGAGACTCATCTTTACTAACTTCTCCTGGACATCTCCATGTGTATGTGTACACTCCTGCACTCGGAGTTGTTTCTTCATTCATTGCTTCTTTATGTGTACAATTATACCAAAATACCATTTCTGGAATAGTCCCACCTGTTCGTGCCGCCATTCTTTTGATTGTTCGATGATTTCTTTCTACAATGCCATTTCCGTTGGGTCGGTTGGCGCACCGGAATATCATCTTTATACTCCATTTATCGCATAATTGCTTAAGCTGATTAGAAAGAAAGGTTCGTCCGTTGTCCATCAATAATTCTACATGTAGCCCTCGTTCCATAAATACTTCAGACAACACTTTAGTTACTTGTTCACAACTTTTATTTGTAATTAATCGCCAAATAGCAAATCTGCTTGGTAACGTCACAGGCTATTCGTGACCATAGTGTCTTTAGTCCCAGTTCTCCAGTTTCCCAATGAATAGGTGCAGGATTAATAGATAGACATTCTTTACATCTCTTAACAACTTCTTCAACATCCTCCCGAGTAAATTTTTCAGGTGCATAACAACGTCTCACAACATAGAGTGTTCGATTTACGCAAAAATGGTTCCACTGATGTGCTTTTCTTATTTTATCAAGCTAAGGCACCAATCTGATCAGGTGCGGTCAACCATCTTTTTGGAACTCTTGTCAGTTTGTCTGCTTTATTCTGTTCAGACTGTACTAATTCCACCTTGATTGGCAAATTACATTCTTTCATCAAATCAGATAATAAAGTCAATCGTCTGTGTACCAATGCTTCTCCAATACCATGAGTTCTTATTCGCCGATCTTTTGTTAAAATCGAAGTGACCCAACCAAATACTGTTGCAGGATCAGTCATTACAGTTAGTTCAGTTAAATCCCATTTTATTGCCAAATTAATTCCTTTTAAAATTGAGAATAGAGAATTTTATATTCTTTAATATTTTTAGTAACAAATTTCCAAAAAAATAATATACAGAATTTTTTTAAGAAACCACTACTTCCGATTGTATAATTGTTACCAAAACCTTTTCAGCTCTTCCCAGGAATGTCAGATTGAGGAATTTATAGTTAAACAGGTCTTAAGTGTTATAGTTTTTGAGGATTCGTCCATCTAACATGCACACACGTACACATACACAGACATTAATATTAGATACGTAGTTAAATTAGTCTTTTTAGTATTATAGAATTTAAGAAATGCGATTTTTAGCATGAATCCAATATCTCTCTTAGCGAGAGGTAAATAATTACCTTTGTTTTTAATAAAATCCTTTATAGCAAGTAGTGATGTACCAACCACGGTTTTGGCCGACTAACAGACTACCGACTTTTCGGCAATTTTAAAAGCCGATTAGTTGGCCCGGCCGACTAATTTTAGGCATCACTAAAATCCTCTTCACTGCAATTCTTTTGTTTCCAATGTAGTGTTTTAATCTCAAATGTGCCTTTGCCTAACATTTCTTCGTCACAATCTGCGTTTAATTCATAAATAATGAAATAATTGAGGGGGCCAATGCAATAACCGGTCAAGTCCATTTTCGGGGCAAATGGGGTTATCAATGCGGTTATGTTCAGCTTAAAATTCTCTATCATTCTGTGCAAGAACCGGTTTGACATGATATACTAAATGTATTTTAAAACTGATTTAGTCGTTGCCTGATTTTTAAAACTGTGCAATAACAAGGCACAAGGCATGTCCTGGACTTGACCGGTTTTTGCAGAGTTTGAGTTATAAATTCTTATGTCGTATGTGCGGTTAGTGGCGTATAGTGTGAATTTATTTTAAAGCAAAATCCAGAATAAAAAGTGTCCTGAAACTTCTCTATCCAATAATTAAGCACTGTTATTTTCTGAAAAAGGAAAACACCAGAACAACAAATTTGATCATGTGATGATTTTGGTGAAAAGTTATGTACGATCAATGGTTTTATAACAATATTGAAGAGTAACATAGTTGCCAACCGGATGATAAAATCCTTCTTATCTGATTACTGATTTAAGCTTTGTCGTTATAAACGTATTAGTACTTAAAAAAATATATTAATAAAAATGGTTGAGTTTTCATAAGAAATAAAAAAAATCAGTTTGAGCATTAAAAAAAATATATTAAAATTTGAATTTTGAAAATGCTGTGCAATAACAGGTCAAGTCCTGCAGTTTTTTTTGGATTTTTTCTAATTACACCTTGAATTATGACTGACCACTGACCCTAAGTATATTATATCTGTAGGTCACAGAAATATGAGTTTTAAGGCAAAATGTTGTACTACGCTTAGATTTTTCATAAATCAATTTTTGGCTGTCCTGAAAAATTGGTGTTGATGGACTTAACTAGTTATTGTATTGGACCCTCAATTACATATTAATAATATGTAAATATTTTCTTACTATATACAAATCTAAAAAGGAAAATGATCTAATTTTTTTACCTCTTGCTAAGAGAGGTATTGGAATCATGCTAAAAATCGCATATCCAGATTTTAGTGGATAAGCACGTTTTAAGGTCATTAGAATTCTATTATAACATTTCTACGATGATATCCGTGTGTGTGTGTGTGTGTGTGTGTGTGAGTGTGAGTGTGTGTGTGAGTGTGTATGTATGTATGTATGTATGTATGTATGTATGTATGTGTGTATGTGTGTGTATGTGTGTGTGTATGTGTGTACGTACGTGTGTGTGTATGTGTGTGTGTACGTGTGTGTATATGTGTGTGTGTGTGTGCAGATGTTGGAGCCACGGTTTCTCAAATAATATACGACTTAAAACATGTTTAACTAGGGATTCTTCACTCTGACATTATATTATTAAAGAATATAAAAATCTCTACCTATCCGATACATTTAAAATTTTTATTATATCCTCTAGAGTTAGAGATAGAGAAATATAAATATATAAAATAATATGTTGTAAATAAATCTCACAGCCTATGGGTAACACTTGGAAAAATTAAAATGTTTGTAATTAACAGATAAATGTCAGTGTCAAAAAAAGCAAAAACATTACTGAAGGCTTTTTCTGAGAGACGAGAGAATATAGAACTAATTCTTGAATAGAGACGTCATTCTATTAGTCAAAAGAGTATAATTTTGGAGCCGAATCAATAGAATGACTTGTTTCTGTGCAAGAATTAGTTCCACATTCTCTTGTCTATGCGAATGGAGTACAGTACTTAATTATGTTGTCCTGATTGAAAGTTTACACAGGAGAAAACATTCGCGACATCCTGATATCAGACATGTGCAAACATTTCGTCTTTGCTTGAATTACATGTTATTTGCTTCCTCGACATATTAGCAGCGGAGATACCCTAGCGAACGGCGTTGCGGCCAGGCCTCATCAGAATGAAACGCGCTAATAATTATTACAGGAGTATGCGGCATGATTTATGTGCACCGGGAATACCGTAGCAGGATGACGCAGGCCCGGCTCATCCGGAAACTTACCTCTGATAAAAAAAACTTTTCAGGCACTTTCACTCGTAATTTACTGGATAAAATATTGCAGTTTGCAAGGTTAACTTGATAGTACAAATATGTCACAATGGGATGGTCATCTTCATCTATATTTATTATAAGAAAAATGTTTGGGAACAACAACGAATTAATAATACACGTCAAAAAATAATAAAGTTTTCAGACGCTTGTGATATTATAACTCCAAAAAAGAGAGATACGTCTTGTCTGTTGGGAGAAAGAATTATCTATATGAAACTGAATTTACACCGGACGTACCATTGTTAATAACAAGTTGTTTTGTTTTGTAGTTAGAATTGAGTTCGGGTAGGTAAATAAATAATACACGTTACGTTGACCCAAAATGTACTAATTATTTATTACACTAACTTTAAAAATAATGCACACCACTACCACTGTACTTCACCACGATTCATACAATACAATCTAAAATTACACTGCCACCAAAATAAATTATAATAAATATCTGATGTGGACACTACATGACTTCTATCAAACTATACATAGCTATTTTTTTAATAACTATATAATATGTGTTCTAACAGACCTAATCATGAAATAGCACGTATTTGACGTAAATTGACACCGGCATTATTTTTACCTTCCGTCACCTTTAGGTAAGGAAGGTATTGTCTTTGGTCAAAAAATTCGGTGATGAGCTTTAATGAATAAGCACGTTTTAGGGTCCCTACAATACGAATTTACTATATTTAAGATGATGCCTGTATGTATGTATGTGTGTGTGTGTGTGTGTGTGTGTCCGTGTGTGTGTGTGTCCGTGTGTGTGTGTGTCCGTGTGTGTATGTGTGTCCGTGTGTGACAAATTTTTCTCCGACGATAACTCCAATACTACAATTCTAAAAATTATAATTCTTTCGTATTCCTCTTCTGTACATTCATATGAAGAGTTGATTAGATTTTGGTTATAACTGATCCACCGGAAGTACCCTTATTTGAAGTTTTTAACAGTTTTTCTTAAAAAAAACGCAGTTAAATATTATTTTTTGACATTTTGTTATTATATATATATATATATATATATATATATATATATATATATATATATATTAAAGAAAATACTCTTCTCTACACGTTTTGAAGAAATTAATTTTCAAAAATAAGTCAGCTTTGCTATTTATCATGGAAACAGCTGATACATTCAAAAAATTATAATTGACAGATGTCTGTTGCAAGTGCAAAACCAAATATGGAAAGTATAGGATCAAACATTGGTATATGTCATAGTGTTCATCGCAAGTGACATGCAGTGAAAGGCCAACGAGAATATCGAAGGACTGTATCGCAGAAGACTTGAAAGAAAACACAGCACAACAAAGAAAGGACTTTGTGAAGAAGATGCGTTGGACAAGAATGAGTGGAAGAGAAGAGGAAACAGCTACCCCTAATAAAATAGTAGAAAGCTGAAGCAGAAAGAAGGAAGTGTCAAGTGCATTTTACTTAGTGTATGTTTATGTTATAATTTTATTGGATTTATAGAACTTTTTCAAATGAACTTTTGGTATGGAATTTGTAAAAAATAGTATGTGTTTGTGTTCGATTTTACATGATACTATATAGAAACTGTTCCAAGGTCCTTTTGGTATGGGATTTGTATAAAATACATCAAATTGACGGAATGTCTTGTGCTGGCCACAACAGATTTTTTTTATTATTTTTTTGTATATCTCGCTTTTACTACGTGCTAATTTAACAATACTTGATGTGCTAGACACATAATTTAATTTTCTAAACCTTTATTTTACGCATTTATTTCTAAAATTAAAATAAAACCTTTTTTATTCAAGAAAAACTGTTAACCGCTTCCGGTAATATATCACATCCGGTTAGCCCATTTTAACCAAATTCTACTGTTATTCCCATTGATATAAAACTATATATAACAAATTTGAAAAGTTTTGTATTATATTTTATTATAGTTTTTCATAAACATCTATTATTGGCTTCAAGTAAAATACTATTTCCGGAAGTTATGTAATGACCAAAAGCTAGATGTTATAGCATTCCTAAATACAAAATTTCAACTTGCTGTGGCTTACCATTTTTGAGTTATGCGAGATACGTACATACATCACGACGAAATTAGTCAAAATGGATTCAGAAATGATCAAAATGGATATTTCTCCTGAAATCTAAAAACCGAAATTTTTCGTGATTACAATACTTCCTTTACTTTATTTTAAATAGGTGATGTGTGGATGTATTTATCAGGAACAACATATCAATCCATATAAAAAATAAATAATTTTGTCATCACGATAATTTAATGATAATATTGCCCTTTACAGATGTCATTTGGTAGTATAGTTTTAGGAGATTATTAATTGGGATTTCCTTAATAATTACAGTGATGTTAATCAAGTTGATGACGCGTTCTATCACACTTTATATGAGGTTTTGGTTAAACATATTCCCTTTAAATCTAAATGCTCTAAGATCTATTCAGTCTGGTATACCGCCAGTACTAAGTTATAAGGATAACACTATTCAAGATCCATAGACCATAGTAAACAGTTTTGCTGAATATTTTTCCTACTCCTTCGCAAATAATTCTAACCCTTCTTCATTAAATCCCACAGACGTTAACACTATTAATCCTCTCCTGCTATTTAAATCGGTAAGTACCGAAGATGTAATGGAAACAATTAATAAATTAAAATGCAAAATGACTATGAGTCACAATTCAAATATATATATATATATATATATATATATATATATATATATATATATATATATATATACGGTTTTTTCGAAGGCCTTTGACAAAATATAACATTCCCTTCTCATTTCTAAACTACATAAATATGGATTATCTGACTGTCTAGTTATGCTTTTAAAGTCATATTTACCAAATAGATACCAATTCGTCAATTACCCTGGATATTCCTCTAAGAAATATCTGCAAAAATTTGGTATCCCTCAGGGTTCTGTTTTGGGATCCCAACTGTTCAATATGTTTATAAACGATATATCAAATATAATAGATGTTGAATGTATTTTTTATATGTTTTATGCATGTCGATGATTTAAAATTATATTCAAAAATTTCGAAAATAGAAGAAAAAAAAAACCAACTACTACTACTACTTAAAACGTAATACATACTCGATAATCTATTACCAAGTTCTGCTTTCCTTACCTTAGAATTGGGCGTAAGCCTGTTGGGTATTGTAATTAATAATAATATCTTTAAATGAAGAAAATACGCAGCGCTCTTAGGTACGGTGCGGGGATCGTCACGATGCAGGTTGCCTCGCTCGGCTCCCTACTCAGTGCACGTCTCCGAAATTAAATTTTCGAAGTACAATTCAATTGGAAACTTACACTTTCGGACACTGTTTCAAATCAAAAGTTCTTTTCAAAACTATTTCTATTTTATTTTATTACTTACTAGAAGTGGGTCAAAATTGACATGCAACATTTGGACCAATAAAATCAACATGCGAAACGTAAATTTAAAGCCATATAGCAAGTAAATGTGAAAAATGACTGGTACACGTAAGACTAATCGTAGCTTTACCCTTGCGAAATCGGGGCGGGTCAGCTAGTCACATAGAAAAATAGAACATTATGCCAACATTACAATCTTATTTTCTAATACATAATTTGTGACAGTTTAAACAATAACCCCTTGAATATAACACATCACACATGTGTTATTAACAATGATATTCACAAATTTTAAATATAGATCTACAACATATTTATAAGATTCAATATCAACATTTGTTAGTTGTTAGTTATCATGTTGATAACATTGTTGCTAAATTTATTACGGTAGTAATACAAATTTTGTGATCGCTCGGAAAGTGGTCTATATCTTTTCAACTTCAATTTCAGAAAAAATTCGACAACTATTCTATTTACATGAACATCGGTATGCTTCGCCTCAGTTCATATCTCTTCGAATGTTATAAGTAAGTCCTAACTTACATTCCTTTTAGCTGAAATAACTATTAAATTACCGTAAATTTAAAAAATCTGTTGTGGCCAGCACAAAACCTTCCGTCAATTCGATGTATTTTGTACAAATCCCATACCAAAAGGTCCTTGAAACAGATTCTATATAATATCATGTAAAATGAAACACGAACACATACTATTTCTATTCTATGAATCCAATAAAATTATAACATAAACATACACTAAGTAAAATGCACTTGACACTTCTTCTTATTCTTCAGCTTCCCCTATTTTATTAGAGGTAGCTGTTTCCTCTTTTCTTCCACTCATTCCTGTCCAACACATTTTCTTGACATAGGCATTCCTTTCAGTCTTCTGCGATACAGTCCTTCCATCTTCTCTTTGGCCTTTCTCTGCGTGTCGCTTGCGAGGAGCACTATGACATACCAATTTTGTGATCCTACACTTTCCATATTTGGTTTTGCGCTTGCAACTGACATCTGTCAATTAGAATTTTTTTAATATATCAGCATCAGCTGTTTCCATGATAAATAGCAAAGCTGACTAATTTTTGAAATTAATTTCTTTATAACGCTTTAAATCTACATCTATTGAATATGAAGGAAAATGTATAATCAAACCGTATAGAGAAGAGTATTTTCTTTAATATGTATAATAACAAAATGTCAAAAAATAATATTTAACTGCGTTTTTTAAGAAAAACTGTTAAAAACTTCAAATAAGGGTACTTCCGGTGGATCATTTATAACCAAAATCTAATCAACTCTTCATATGGTTGTACAGAAGAGGAATACGAAAGAATTATAATTTTTAGAATTGTAGTATTGGAGTTATCGTCGGAGAAAAATTTGTCACACACGGACACACACACGGACACACACACACACACACACACACACACACACACACACACGGACACACACATACATACAGACATCATCTTAAAAATAGTAAATTCGTATTCTAGGGACCCTAAAACGTGCTTATTCATTTAAAACTCACCAACGAATTTTTTGACCAAAGAAAATACCTTCCTTACCTAAAGGTGACGGAAGGTAAAAATAATACCAATTAATTACCGAATAGAAATTACAGTGCAATAATTTATAAATAGATATTTTGTTAGGGGTTAATTTATTTGTTCAGTATTTTATTTAATTTATGATATTATATTGAAGTCAAGCATAGATAGCTTATACTTACACCAGTCGTTTAAAAATATTTAATCAAAATACATAAGTAATTTGAGCACAAAAATATAAAATGTATCGTCATCATTACCGATGTCTACATGTGTTGTAGATACTGGCACACCCAGAAATGGGTAATATGCCGTGATGATATATTTATTTATTTATTTGAGCACAACAGTGAAACTCCTGGAACCAATATAAATATTATTTTATCTTTATTATTTTAGAGAAACACAATATGCATATAAACTTATATGCAACGAAAAGTATAAAGATAAATATATGAGAAATACATAATAGTTACTGGTCCTGTAGCATAGCAGCATCGGCTGTAAACAGAGAACTGACTGAGAGTGTCTGCGCTAGCATCTCAGTCTGTCTGAATTATTAATGTCTCGTGTAATTAATTGTTACCACCCCTTCAGCATCTGTCGCAGCCCTGCAGCACAGCTGGAATACCAGGTACAAATATATAGCACAGCCGAGATACAAAATATAATTCGCCCGTCAGGATCATTGTCTACGTTCACACTGTGCAGACTAAACATTTAGTTTGAGTATTATATGTTGTCAATTATTATCACAAGATGGCGTCGTATAAACGTTGTAGATAAAACATTTCTCATGTAAACACAATACACTCCATAAGATAATAAAATTCATGGTAGGTATACGTATTGTGGCGAGCGCACGGCCGACGCCCTAAGCGAGCGATTTTAAACCAGTCGGTGAATTAATGAAATTACAAAAAGACCACTAGCTACTAGCTATAAGATTCAAAGAACATACGAAAAGCACTCAATAAATAGCAAATATTGCACACCACGTGGACAGCACAACATCATATTAAATGGGACAAAGCACGAATTATTGATAGAGAACAGTAGAAAAAAAAATAGGTAAATAAATAAATAAATAAAATCAAAGAACCATTGTACAATGGGCTACTTGCGCACCTTTTTTTTATTTTATATTTTTGAAACGCAGGGAAAAACTTGCTACCCCTATTTTTTCTTTTGACAAAATTTTTATTAATTAGCCAGAAAATAAATAATAAAATTTGATTATTTGAATTGCCGCCATGTATGACGTAGAATTACGCCGCACCAATGAGTAATCGTAAAGCCATAGCGTTTGTTTGTACGGGTAATGTAGATTTCCTGTTTGACGTTTCAACAATAGTTTGAAGGTTAGTATTTTAGTTTGTTTTTTTCGTATCGATATTTTAAATTACATGTAACTACCTATGTGTTTATTTGTGAAGTAATTAATATATTTGAGAGCCCAGAGAGAGCAAAATGTCAAATTCAAATTAAAACATTCTCGCATGCAATGCCATCTATAAGTTACATTCTTAAACATGGTTCTCTTCCTCGGTTCAATATAATGACGTCACAGAAAATTTTCTTTCTTAATTTACTAAAAAACAAATAACTATTTTAAAATAAAATTTATATTTTTATATATGTTTTCAACATAACATTACGTATATAGTGATAGAAATCGGATTTTCAGTACCATGCAAGTAACCCACTGCGGCCAAAAAAATGGAAACACCTACATTTATATAGTTAGCTGTTTTTATAAATTTTTAACATTGTAATTTGACTTCCAAGTCAAAATGACATCAAATAATGTCACACAAGCAGTGGCGTTTCATTATGAAATCCACAAAACTGTTTTTATTTATTTAATTTTTATTTTACTAATTAAATAATTTAATCAAAACAGAGAAAGGGAAGCATGTATTACTTATATCAAAAATAAAATATAATGAAAAACAGTGAACACAAAATTATAAACCGAAAAAACAAATAAATAAATAAATATATCATCACGGCATATTACCCAATTCTGAGTGTGCCACAATCTGCATTATCGCAGATATCGGTAATAATGATGACATATTTGTACCGTGCGGGCGCTTACCATGCGTCACGCCACGGGCACTCATTGCTGGTGTGGAGAGTGTACCACAGGGGTCACTTTTGTGCCATTTAAAATTTGAAATATTTAGCGTCGGTCGGGATCGAACCCGGTTCTCCAGGTTCGCGACCAGACACTCTGGCACGCGGCTAGAGAAAAGAAAAACAAAGAATTAATATTTTATGGGGGCATAATTTTTTTCTATCACAGTTGAAATAGCTCTCGTCTTTTCGTTTTCATTCAAATATCGAGGCATTTTAGTGCTTTCAAATTATTTTCATTTAATGTGACATTGACATTTATGTAAATAATTACAGAAAATTTACGACGTCTGTGTTTGAATATCCTGACTGAATTAAAAAAAAAAAGATGTTTCCATTTTTTGGCCGCAATTGTACATCACTAACAAGTGTTCAGCCATCCCAGGACAGATATTCGGACCATATGGCGCTCTCTCATTGGTCAGCTCAACCAACTCAAGATACTTGAAGCGGTACTTCCACACTCCACCACCCACCCTTAATATACCTAAAGCTCTAGCCTTAAGGATTAGAATTATTTTTCAGTATTCACTTCATAACGATCAGAGATATGTAAGCTATTGTCAATCGAAACGTTGTGTATTATTCAAATATAAAGATAATAAAAGTTCTAAATTTATCTATTATTCAACTGCTAGGAGTATTTTACTATGCATGGACTAATATTTTAAAGGAACAACACATTTTTTTCAAATTGTGTGAATATTATGTAAATATGTAGATGTTTTGCTGCGAACAACGAACATAAAGTTCTTACGGTGAAAACGTAGACTCTGACTATGTCGCAGCTGCAAGCACCCCCAGGCATCTTGCGACATCATTCATAATCCCTGTCAACTTAAGACTTTGTTTTATTCTGTACAGTACTACAAAGCTAATGTTACCTGAGTTTCTTCGTAGGTGAAATATTGTTTATGCAAACGAAAATAAATGGGGTATTTTACTGTAGTGGAATTTAAGACAAAAACATATTAATATTGTAGATTACACTATAAAATTGCAGACTAATAAAAAAACATTCAAAATTATTTTATTTCATATTTTTACCTCCCGCTACCCTTGGTAAGGGAGGTATAGGGATCGTGCTAAAAATCACATATCGAGATTTTAGTAAATGACCACGTTTTAAGGTCCCTAGAATCCAATTTTAACATTTTCACGATGATGTCTGTATGTGTGTATGTGTGTGTGTGTGTGTGTGTGTGTATGTATGTATGTGTGTATGTGTGTATGTGTACGAATTTTGTTTGCACTCTAACTCAAATACTATCATTCAGAAAATTCTGAAACCTTGTATTTCTGCCCTATTCTAATAGGAATAGATGCCATTAGATTTTGGTGTAAATCGGATAACCAGAAATGGCACTTTACTTGAAGCTCATAATTGTTTTTCTTCAAAAAATGCCATTAAATGCCATTTTTTCGCATTTAATGTCATTGTAAAATTATAGATTATTGAATTTTGTACAGGTATACATTAATACTTTTTCTATATATTTTACAGATAAATTTAAAAATCATTTTTCTTTTTTTAATCCCGAAGCCTAAGATAAACACAATTCCTTTGTTACACAGTTTATTTTTCAAATGAATGTAACGGACAGGTAAACGTCATTGTCAAAAAACTAATTACTTCAAATTAATAATAGTGACATATTAAATAATAAAGAAAATCGTAAATAAAGCAATAGTTATATGCAATGGAACATAATATAGTTTAAAGCATTACTAAATACGTAGGTATGTATTTAAATTAATAAAAATTAAATAGCGGGAGGTTTTGTGTTGGCCACATCAGATTTTTTTACCTTTGTTACCCTCTAAGTAAAATGACTTAAAAGAGCTAAAAATACTATATATATATATATATATATATATATATATATATATATATATATATATATATATATATATATATATACCGAGAGTAACACAAAAAGCGGGCCATAGGCATACGAGGTGTATTCAAAAACTATCGCGAATTTTGAATTTTCGCGGGTTACGTATATTCGAATTTCGATCTTTTTGTGGCTTTATGTTGGTACTCATGTCTCTCACTTATGTCGACAAGCTCGGCCATTTTGAATGTTCACTTAATTGTTGACAGCTGTTTTGCTTGCACGTGTTTTGGATCGTCTTCGATTTTTACCTATTCAAAAAAATGGAACAAAGAACCTGTATCAAATTTTGTGTGAAAAACGAAATTAAGTGCGCGGATGCATTCCGAATGTTGACTGTGGCATACGGAGAAGCTACCTTGGACCAAAGCAACGTTTATCGGTGGTACAAAATCTTCTCAGAAGGCCGAGAAGAATAGGTAAAAATCGAAGACGATCCAAAACACGTGCAAGCAAAACAGCTGTCAACAATTAAGTGAACATTCAAAATGGCCGAGCTTGTCGACATAAGTGAGAGACATGAGTACCAACATAAAGCCACAAAAAGATCGAAATTCGAATATACGTAACCCGCGAAAATTCAAAATTCGCGATAGTTTTTGAACACACCTCGTACATGGGAAAACAGTTTTTTCTTGCGCAAAACTGGCCTATTAATTTCAGACAATAATGCTTCAAAAAAATATTATAGAGAATTAAATTATACATCTAATTCAATAAATACATTTTATTCAATTTTGAGATTTTAAGCTGTCATTATTAACTCCATAGCAACAACTACAAATAACATTTTATTCGCAAGTGAATTAAATTTTTTTAAATCACTCTTACAATTTTTTTAAACTCATTCTGCAACAAATAATGCATTTAAAATAACACCAGGCACTAAAATAACACTCACCACAATATTTATTAGATATTATCAGCCATTTTCATTATTTTTCACAACACAAATGACAGACAATAATGCTTTTTAAATAGATGACTTGACATCTATCAGCGACGATTGTCATGCTCAGCCTTCTAACTGATCAGTTTTTTATTTTGTTAAAATTAAATATTAGAATGGTTTTTATTATTATTTTGTCAAAATTGAATAAAATATTGTACAAACCACGTGCGCTAAGGTAATGTTTATTCACTCGAAGAAATTAACCCACTAGCCTTCACGGGCTCGTGAGTTAAACTTTCTTCTCATGAATAAACATTACCTTAGCTCACTTGATGTGTAAATATCTATTATATTGTATGTTTCACAACCGAGAAGTGAATTTAAAATTTTATAAAAGTTACTACATTATAGTGTATGTGTCAGATTGCGATACAGTTTAGCAATCAGGAACCCTCTGTTTAATTAGATGAAAAATTATTCACACGAAGACAAGTTACAAATTATTAAGTAGCATTATTTAAATTCAAATTATATTTTATAATTTTTGATAGGTAAAATGGCATCGCATACTTTTGTCTGTGATTTTATTTCATTACTATAGCTAGTAGCACTATAAAAAAGTAACTTTTACAAAATTTTAAATTGATCGGGTTACGCAATGTGTAAAATAAAATGTGACACTTGAATTAAACGAAGAATTTAATTATTTACAACTTTTGTTTGAAGCATTATTGTCAAAAATGAATAGGTCACTTTTGTGCAAGGAAAAACTGTTTTATTTTAGCGCCTATAGCCCGCTTTTCGTGTTACATCAGGTATTGGGCTTCCAAATTATCAAGAGATGGCGCTGACGTCAAACGTCAAAATTCAAACGAATGGTACATTTTTCGCTGGCTTCCATAAGAGTACAATTGGTATGAGACTAATTTTCGTAGTTTTTAATTTAATTTCGGATTTAGTATAGTGTTTTTTTTTCTTGTTAATTTCGGTAGAATTAAGTTTGATCTTTCTTGTAGTAACAATTTAGTGATAGTTTTAATAATATTTTAGTTAATAGGGTTAATTTTAGTAAGTATTTGTAGGTTAAGAGTATTTTAGTCATATTTTAATTAACAGTATATTAGTTTTTTTCTTTTTTTAATAAAAAACATTTGATTTCCTTTATTTAGATTGTATTTCATTGCCGTAGTTGTACATATTTTTAATTTCTATCTACATAGCTTTACTTTTATTTAATTGTTTTTCTTTCATAATGAACAATTTTCTTTGCTTAGATTTAGATACTATTTGTAGATTTGGGAATTGTAGTGTATCATCTAGAAATATGGTGGAAGGCCAGCAAGTAATAAATAGTGGCCACATAATATCATGTGGTAAATATTTTCGGAGAAAACTCCATCGTAACTTTAACCTATAAATTGCATATCTCCTAATTTGTTCATTAATTTTTAAAAAATCTAAAACTTACCTGGCTATATTGCAGTAATTCAGATCCTACTAAGAATAAAACAATAATAGCCGAAGATAAAAGCGTATTAAAATTCGTATACAAGTAAATACAATCCCTGAATAAAACAACCACCTTTGTACACTTCACTCAGTTCAGAAATCTGCCACCAGTGGCGCATTGTAATTTTGGAAGCCCAATATGAACGCCGTTATTTTCTTTGATGACACGGATAACTTAATTCTGAAATTGAATTATAGTAAATAAAATATATCATTGGAGGCTTATTCTGATTGAAATTCAGGTTATATAAGCGATAAAATGTAACCAACCATTTGCATTAAACACATATTTATTAAATGCTTAAATTCGCATAAATTTCCAAATTTAATTAAGCATGCTCATCTTGGTAATATCTTCCTGCAGTATAACAATGTTAAACGGAAACGATTAACTATTCGTGACAGAGAATAAACCTAATATAATTTCCGAAACAAATAAATAATCTCAGTCACAATACATCAGCACAGCACACATGTGCATGTAAATACGTACCTCGGTAGATAGCACAGCACAACCCGATTACACGGCCTTGTCACTGTCTTAAGTTCAAGTGAAAATTACCACGTTACGTCGTAGAGAACAAACCGAGGATAAATGAAGACATATGCACCCATTTACTCCTCATCTCAAATATACTAAGTACAATTCCGACTAAGATGAGTGCTTTATTTCAATTTATTGCAAAACATACCGAAAATTTCTAGACTATACGAGTACTTATTTCAAAAATATAGGTGTAGACATACATATTGCAAAAAAATTAGTATCATTTCATACATTATACTTTAAACATTTGGCCAGTATCACGAGAAAAATGCTTCCAATAAAAGATGTTGAAGAAGTAACCAAAACTATTCCACATAATATCTGTGATTGATTTCAAATATATTTTCATATTGAATAAATTAATACACACAGACAAAAGACACAAAGATAGACACGTTTTATTCTCAAAATACAAATCAGAAAACTGTACATAGAAACTTCAAAATAAACAACTCGAAAACATTATATTTTGCATGGCTTATGGCTTGCTGGTCGCCACATATTTTTCGTGGCTTGCTGGTAGCCTCAATGTGTACAATTAATTTTTCTATAACTGTTATTTGAAGTATTTTTCTCAATAATAATCAATAAAAGATTGAAAGAGATAAAACATTGCTTATTATCTGGTCGATAATTACTCGTAATTACAAGTACAGGCTACCAGCCATTGAGTTTTATCATATCAATTATTAATAACATAATCAATTAGAACGAATTTCACTACTAGCGTAACAAAAATAAACATGATAAATAAAAAAATTGTGTGCTTAAAACCGCACGTCCGAAGTGAAAACTTAAATGGTTGACATTAGATTAAAGTCACTAGATATATAAAGTACCGCAATTGGCCGCCATATTGTGTCGAGCTTCGGCGCCAAATTTAAAATGGATTATCTTGAAACGAGTGCGTTATTACAAAGAAAAATAATCGGCAGTGAAATAAATCTATGAAGGTAATTAATTAATATTGATTTTATATTCATAATTTTTATAATATGCATACATATAAATACAAAACATAACTGATCAAAATTATAAAGAAAATAATAAAAAAATAAGTACAATTAAGGTTAATTTTCTTCAGGTCGTTTGACATGATGACAGCATTGACGCTAAAGTCCCCAGATGTAGTGACTTTTATAGGCACAGCCAACTACAACTAGACCCTGATTGGTCTGATTCCGCCATATTGTGTCTAAAAAACGTTCTTCTCTCTCTAACACATTGGTACAATGAATTGCGGTACTTTATATATCTAGTAACTTTAATTTAGATCGTACAGCAATGCCATCTTTTGACTGCTCCCGGAAACTTTATAAACTTAATGTTTGAGTTTGCTAGGCTTACATTCATATTTTGTCAAAATCCTGTGAGCATTCTAACTAAATTCTAACAAAATTTTCAAAGAAGAATTTTAATTTTCTAGGGAGAAGACTAGGTAACAACTCAAATTTTATTTTAAAATCAGGCCAAAAACACCATAAACTCTAGTTTTAAATCCGGAGTTGATGGCGAGATTTATTCCCGTTATCATTTAAATATCATTTTTAGACTTTCAAAAAATTAATTTATCGGTTGTAACCACGTGGTTACACTGTTAACACGGTTTTTTAAAATTATAAACAAATAAAATCTGCAACAAATACAAATGTAAGTAATATTTTATTTACTTACATATAAATAACTGTTTAAATATATCACGGCATATTACCCATTGCTGGGTGCGCTAATCTGGGTGTGCCAATCTTCTTGGTACACAGATATCGATAATGACAACAGTAACAGCAGAAATGTCAGGCCAAAACGATCAGTTGGGAAGTAGAGTTTCATTTGACAGATATTGTGATATTTTCCGGCCTTGTATTAATAACGTAGGCTATGACCCTACTACTGTAACGCGTGACGTTCTGCTCACCCCGAGTATCCCCGAATGACCGTGACGCGTCACACGTGACTGATCAGCTTTATTCACTGCCCAGGAAAAGTTGTGCAAGGTGCGCCTAACGAAGTTTTCATTTCAAAAATATGTTTCGGCTTGCGGCCTGCAGAATAGTTCTCGCCATTTCCGTTTTGTTACATAAGTATCGAATTTAACTTTTCTTGTACACACAAATAATTCTAATTACAACTATTCTTTTATTCTATAAGGAATCTTGTACACAGTCTTCAAATGTTCAGGATGGTTCCTATTCATTGACGAGTATTTCTTAAGGATATAAATGTACTATTACTATTAATATACATAACTACCTACAATTTTAAATATTTAATTCATAATTCAATAAGAAATATTAAATGTACTTCTCATAAAAATCTTTCAGTAATGTCAATAAAACTGCTGATTTTTGACACTGGCATTTATATGTCTTTTACAAACATTTGAATTTGATAACTGGTTTCCTTGGTGTAGATTGGACTGTGCGATTTATTTCAACAGAGTTTTCTATACAGGGTGTTTCAACATAAGTGTAAAACAATTTAAGGGCATGTAGTACTGACCAAATTGAGTAAAAAAAGCTTAATCAACATGGGTCCGATCTTCAATAGTTTCCGAGATATGAGGCAGTGAAAAATGAGTTTTTACGGGGTTTACCTCTGCTATCTTAAAAACTATAAGAGTTATGACTTTAATTAAATAAGACTTTTTGTTTACCTTTCAGAGGTCATCTTAGATATGATTTTGTTTTTTGAAAAAATCAAATAATTGTACTAAGTTAAAAGTTGTGGCGACGTTGTCCAATATTTAATTTTCATATAACTTCGTAACAATTAGAAATTGAGAAAAATATTTTATATAAAATTCTATTGTTTTTTTTACCTTCCGCCACCATTAGGTAAGGAAGGTATTGTCTTTGGTCAAAAAAGTCGGTGGTGAGTTTTTAATGAATAAGCACGTTTTAGGGTCCCTATAATACGAATTTACTACTTTTAAGATGATGTCTGTATGTATGTATGTATGTATGTATGTATGTATGTATGTGTGTGTATGTGTGTGTATGTGTGTGTATGTGTCCGTGTGTGTGTGTGTGTGTGTGTGTGTGTGTGTGTGTGTGTGTGTGTGTGTGTATCCGTGAGTGACAAATTTTTCTCCGACGATAACTTCAATACTACAATTCTAAAAATTATAATTCTTTCGTATTCCTCTTCTGTACATCCCTATGAAGAGTTGATTAGATTTTGGTTATAATTGATCCACCGGAAGTACCCTTATTTGAAGTTTTTAACAGTTTTTCTTAAAAAAACGATGTTAAATATTATTTTTTGACATTTTGTTATTATATTTATTAAAGAAAATACTCTTCTCTATATGGTTTGATTATACATTTTCCTTCATACAATAGATGTAGAGTTAAAGCATTATAAAGAAATTAATTTTCAAAAATTAGTCAGCTTTGCTATTTATCATGGAAACAGCTGCTCATTCAAAAAATTCTAATTGACAGATGTCTGTTGCAAGTGCAAAACCAAATATGGAAATTATGGGATCAAAAATTAGTATGTCATAGTCTTCCTCGCAAGTGACATATGCAGTGAAAGGCTAAAGAGAAGATGGAAGGACTGTATCGCAGAAGACTTGAGAAAGGAAGGACTGTATGAAGAAGATGCGTTGGGCAGGAATGAGTGGAAGAGAAGAGGAAACAGCGACCCCTAATAAAATAGGGGAAAGCTGAAGCAGAAAGAAATGTGTCAATGAATGGAAGAGAAGAGGAAACAGGGACCCCTAATAAAATAGGGGAAAGCTGAAGCAGAAAGAAATGTGTCAAGTGCATTTTACGTAGTGTTTGTTTATGTCATAATTTGTAAAAAATAGTATGTGTTCGTGTTCGATTTTACATGATATTATATAGAAACTGTTCCACGGTACTTTTGGTATGGGATTTGTACAAAATACATCGAATTGACGGAAGGTCTTGTGCTGGCCACAACAGATTTTTTTATAATCTATTTACTCACATAGACAAAATTTTGTTCGATCACTATCATTGTCAATTTTTCTTCGATTTTTCATTTATCTCGGAAACAGTTGAAGATCAGACCTATGTTGATTAAGCTTTTCTTACTCATTCATGTCAGTACCTTATGCCCTTAATTTTTTTGACACTCTTTTTGAAACAGCCTGTATATTATTATTTCTTTATCTCTAAATTTATAGAAGATATAATAATTTTTTTAAGTGTATTAGATGGAGAATTCTATGTTCTTCAATATCAGTAATAACAATTTTCAAAAAATAATATTTAGAAGATTTTTTAAGAAACTATTACTTCGGGCCCGGTTGTCCAATTGCTCTTCCCATGATCCCATGAATATCAGATTGAGTAGAGAGACATCATCGTAAAAATGATATAATCGGATTCTAAATATATACCTTAAAACGTGCTTATTCACTAAAATCTGGATATGCGATTTTTAGCATGAATCCAGGTAAAAATGCCATTAATATTTTGTGATATAATTTGGGAATAAATTTTAGTAGTCTTTAAAAACCATTTGCTTGATTTTATATAGGTACGATGTAAAATAGAATAGAAGCAAGAGTTTTGATGTAAAGAGGAAGACAATGCAGTGAGCGAACTTCTAATGCCTGAGGCGGTATGGCATCAGGCATCAGTTACGAACCTCTTAAGTACTTAGATCTTGTCACACGAATGAATTTTGCCACAATTCACTTACCCGTTGTATGAAAGACAATACAATAATGGTGAGTAATGTAAAACCGAAACTCAATGCTGGAATATCGAACTGCAACAGCTCAATAACTGAAAGACAAGTGCAAGCGTTACAATAAATGACCCTTATTGTAATATGAGTAGTTTTTGTCATCGAGCAATATACGAGATATGCAAAGTTCGAATGCATGTATTACAATTATTAAATTTCAAGATAGGTAACGTTGACTATTTCAATAAACATTTGTAGGTAATTTAATTTATTTGAACATTTTTATAATATTTAGAAAGTAGGTTAATTATTATATCATTAACCTAAACATAAATATTTATTAGAAGAACACACACAAAACATACTGTAATACAGGAATGGGCAAACTACGACCTGCGGACCGTATGTAGCTTACATAAATGTTTTGTCGGCTTGCTTAAAAAATTTAATATATTTTATAACAAACTCCAGTATCCGTTACATGTAGTTTTGTGTGTTATAATATTAGCAAGATTTTCATTTTTCGTTGGAAGGAGACCTGGTTTGTCGTTACAAAGTACTAATCAATAAATAGCGTTTAAAAAAAAAAAAAACATTTTTTTTAATAATTACTTTTTGTTGTCAGCATCGACCTTTAAACTAATGGACCAAGTGTTTCCTATTCTTTTATTGTTAGAATAATGCTCCAACATAAAAGGATAGAAATATATATATTCTGTCCTTCGACAATACGGAAGTTCTCAGTTAAAGTATACTGCGCATGCGTTCGTACTCATTGTACATCTTTTTCAGCCATATGTAAACCTCTATACATCGCTCTCTATCACTAAATAGTTGTCAAAATCTATTTGACGTTTCGTGACTGTGTATTATTTTACTTTTTTGGAGAACATTTACAATTATTTCTGTCAACATATACGAATATGTGTTGTGAGGTGCATATGTGACAAAATAATGGGGAAACGGTGTATTATGTGGTCAGCTGTACGTACGCCGTTTAGCTGTGTCATTTCATATGTAAGTTCTTATTAATAATTATTACTTGTTCCCTATAATATAATATGTGTATATAATATATTGCAATAAAAATATATAATGAAAGTAATTATGCACAAAAAAATTAAATATATACTCTTACAGCCCGATTCACAAAAAAGTTTAAGCTAATCCTCATTTTTGGATTAGTGAATTCTATTCTATTTCGGTATTTAAAATTCAATTTTCATGATTTTATCAGGTAGATACTAGGAATAGGTTAGACTATATTTTAATATTTAAACTGTCAAAATTAGAGTAGAATTCGCTAATCCAAAAATGAGGATTAGCTTAAACTTTTTTGTGAATCGGGCTGTTAGCCATTATGCACCAAGTATAACAAGTTAGGGACAAATCAAATTTTTATTTTGCCGCGTTTTCTTAACTTCCGTACTGTTGAAGGATAGAGATACTGTGTCTGCACCGTTATGGCGGGACAAGCGTTTTGCTCGTACGCTGCGTCTATTAATTTAAAGGTCGATGGTTGTCAGTGTCACTGTGACGTTACACTAATGCTATCTTTCTCTCGCAGCCTATTACAGAGTCTGTTGCGGAGCGAGAGAAAGATAGTAATGCCGCTGTGACGTCATGCTGACATTGAAAATCAAATGCAGTTAAACTAATGACAATTAAGAAATTTTAATACAACGAATTGTTTCAAAATTAAACAAACTTTCATTTAAAATAATAATAATAAAAAAATTGAGTGGAGGACCCCATTTCCAACCGAAAAACATAACAAATGACTAAAAAGGCTTGCGGGCGTGATTGTTGTGCACTAGGACTTGATCATGCGTGCTTTAACGGGTTTCTCCCGAGGAAAAAATTTACATAAGTAGGTATGTATAACATTAAATATTGTATAATATGAACGACTTCAAATTTGTGGGTGCAACATGTTAAAAATTATTAATATTATTAAATCAAGGCGAAAGCGTACGCCAGAAAAACAAAAAACTTCTAAAAAATGTGATCGATTACAAATTGAAAAATCTGTTGTGGCCAGCACAAGACCTCTCGCCATTTCCATATTAGGCTATATAAGTATTGTATTGCACTTCGCTTTCGAACCGTCGTTTTATAACAAAATATTATAGAACATTACCCAAATATTGTTTTTTATTATATTTAACATGTCTTCTGCACACATATAATTCTAATTATATCTATTTTTCATTGTATGAGGAAGTTTCTAAATGCCATAGATTGTTCCAATTCATTAACCAGATTGGCGGTATTTCTGATGGATATATGCATTTTACCACAATTTTACCTATAATTTCAAATATTTAATTAATAAAACAATAAGAAAAAATAAATATACTTCCCAGTAAAAGCTATCAGATTGTCACTAAAACTGTTGACACTGACATGTGTCATTTACAAATTATGTTATAAACATTGGAATTTGTCAACTGGTTTCCTTAGTGCCGTAGCCTCTGCGATTAGTTCACTCTATAAATTATAGTGTCTTTATCTCTAAATCTATAAAAGATATAATAAAAATTTTACGTGTATTAGATGGAGAATTTTATGTTCTTCAATATTTAATAAAAAAACCTCCCAAAAAATTATATTTAGAAGAATTTTTCTAAGAAACTACTACTTCCGGTTGTTCAATTGTTACTAAAACCTTTTCAGCTCTTCCAAGGAATGTCAGATTGAGGAAACTGCAGTTAAATATTTTTTAAGTCTTATAGTTTTTGAGGAATCGTGACTACAACATCCAGACATACATACATACACACACACACACATACACACATCCACACACACACACACACACACAGACATCATTTTAAAAATGTTATTATCGGATTCTAGGGACCTTAAATCGTGCTTATTCAATAAAATCTGGATATGCGAATTTTAGCATGAATCCAATACCTCTCTTAGCGAGAGGTAAAAATGCGTATCAATTTGACACTGCACTATGTGATATCACTTCCCGTTAGCCACCTATATTATTTATTCCATTTTGATTTTAATTATCAAATTTTATCGTTTCGAGCTGTTCAGTACGTCTTACACGAAACAAAACTAATTCGTAAATTTTATGTGTGTAAAGCAGATTGACTCCGCAGCGCCACCAACTTAATTCTTATCTAATATAGATACGCTAGGTACTGCTAAACGCAGCCATTTATTTTTCGTTAAATTTAAATGATAATGTGTCAAACTTTACCGATGACGTCCGTCAAAAAATTACAACAAAATGTTCATGTATATCTATAGCTCCTATTGGAAAACTCCGTGGATATCCAATTATCTATCATAGTAGTATACACAACGGTATTTTTCAAAAGGTGTGGAGCATCATGAAAGTGTACCACAAAATCTTGCAAAACTAAAGATTTTCAACTCTCACTAACCAAACCGAAAAATCTCGATAAGGAACTGAGAGTTCTGTCCGAAATAAAGCCTAGTATTGAATTGAAGAAATAATAATACATTGTCAATCACATATTTCACATTAATAGACACACAATTGCAATTTCAAGAGCGCATCTAGCAGGAAAGCATAGAACTAAAGGTTGCTGTGGTTACCACGTCCAAACAAAGACCTGTCATCAGCCATAGACTCCTACATTCCAGCCATCGTTTTTGTTGAATACTCGAGTGAGCTTCAATATTATCAAACAAAAACAGTTGTCCTACGCACTTCTTGTGGTTTTAAACTCATTCTATTGAACACAACGAACAAATCACAAAGAATTAGGTTAACACTGAATAACTGTTGCAAACATAATGACAGATAGAATCAGGAACGGGACGTAAAACAACGAGGGGAGGTTTGTTTGGAAGCATGATCTTCTATCTCTCTCTCTTGCATATGACGTCAATTCTGTAAGTGTCTATTGTAACTTCTTGTAAACATTCACAAAGGGGCCTATTCAGAACTCAATATTTACATAGTCGTTATGGTCTTTATGGTTGTTATGTACTATAAAAATTGTTAAAATCAAATTTGGTATTCTCAGTACTAAACGTGGTTACCGTCAACAATTGTTAAGTGCTTTATCATAACGACTGCTAAAACTATGTATTTATGGTTGTTATCACGTTGTTATTTCTAATACTTGACATGTAACGGGTTATTACATCAATCAAATATTATTAATAATCGCCTTTTTGCCTAAATATTGGTGTTTTTATTTTTTAGCAGGATGCAATTTATTATACGCATGGATCCTGCTTCGACTTGAATAATGATAGTAAAAACGATGAAAACTGTCGTGGACGAAATTACTTTTGACGTAAATACATATTTCTTTGAAAATATTACATTCTGTGATTCGTGAAAACCCTGTTATTTATTCTGGTGCCAATGTGTGCTCTTTCTGTTAAATATTCAATCAAAATAGAAAAAATAAATCTTTCCATAACTTTTCAATCATGCTGGGATCATTAATAGGAATTGACATACCCGTTCTAAATAATTTAGAAGTTTTCAAATATGACACAAATGTCATATTCATCTTTAGTTGTTTTGGCAGAATGTTTGCGTTTTAAATATAATTGGCAACACATTATTAAAAAAATAATGCGTTGACATATAAGGTTAGGTTAGGTTCATATATGCATAATGAAATTAGCTATTGTCAAATAATCTGGTTCATTCACAAGTATTATTTTGTAAAGATTGTCAATAATACCGACGTAGGTTCTGAATTGACAAATTCATAAAGATTGTTATAAATGTCTTTATGATAACAATCTTTATATCCGTAACAACCTTTATACCTGTGTTTCTCTGAATAGGCCACTATATCTCTATTAAATATTTTAATGAAAAAAAATATTTTTTGTTTTTGTTATTTTTTATTATACAGGGTGAACACGAGAATCCGTGACACAGGCATTCAATAAGGGAAACTTAACATTAATATCTCTCCCACAAAACTATATGCGGTACTACATAGAGATTTTTGAGTGTCAAAATATTTAATTTATGCTTTCGACACCCGGTATACTTTTCAACTTCAATTTCAGAAAAAAAATATATTCATTTTCAGAATAAGTAAATTCAATTTCAGAACAAGTAAATTCAATGTCGGAATAGGTAAATTGATATTTTCATATAATTATTCAGAAATTGAAGTTACTTTTTTGAAATTGAAGATATCTTTTTTGAAATTGAATTTACTTTTTCTGAAACTGAATACATACTTCCTCTGAAATTATTATAAATCTTCCCATAAAGTTTTAAGGAAGTTTTGTTGAAATTATTTTTCGTTCATTTATACTAAACTTAGTTTATTTTTTACTTTGTCACGAAAATGTCATTCTTCGATAAGTGTGCCTTGAGAGTAAAAAGAATGAGGGACACTCCAATGCATATTTTAAATTTAAATATAATAGGATACTTTGTGGGCATTCCTGATACATTTCTTTGATTACTTGGCTGAATATGTTTCATTATATAGTATTACGATCTGTTTATTTGGTTTGGGTATAACGTTACTTAAAAACAATTATTTCAGATATACTATAAAAGGTTTGTAGAGTAGTGAGTAATGAATTGCAAACAAAAAATGCTCTCATTTATGAAACCTTTGAAAAGCGGCAAGAACTCGGACATGGACGCGCGGCATTGTGCACTACGTCATGCACAACCGCAGGGATAAATACGACCAGTATTTTTATCTTTCAATTTTTAATTTCTCCACCAAAGGACTTTTTGCTGTATTGATACGTCAGTGTCACTGTAAATCAGAAAACAAATTACTCTATTTTAAAATATATCTATGAATCTAGGAGGTTATGCACGTAATACATCGCTAAAGTAAATTACTTCGTTTTTCTTTCTGTTTACCTTTTAAGCATGGAATTGGCTAGAGGTCATGTGCTGGCCACATCAGATTTTTTTTAAATAAAGTATACAATTATTTATTACAACAAAACGCTTAATATTAGATGTCAGCGTCAATGGCGGATCTATGGGGAGAGTAAAGGGGGTAATTACCCCACCCCCTTTAAGGAAATTGGAAATTTATGGTTTTTTCAAAATATTGAAAACAAAGATGCAAAAAGAGTATTCCCCAAGGAAAGACCAGAAATATAATTTTGCAGTAGTTTAAAAATACCGGAATTATTGAGACGAACGTTAAAACCGTTTATTTTTCGATTATTAAGAAAAGGGATGACCGTGCTCGCCGAATTTCTATCGCAGATTTGTCTGTCAAATAGGCAAATGTGATAGTTAGACCGACCCTTTTTTGAGAAATATGAAAAAACTGAGACATGAGTTATACAAGGTAAAATAAATCATAACAAAACAATCCAAACTGGTAATTTTTACCCCCTCCCCCACCTCTTACACTAGATCCTCCCCTGGCCAGCACCACTAATTACTAATGCTGTCAGCATCTCTGATAGTTTACATGCATACGTAAACAATGTAAAGAGCCATGTCAAATGTAGACAATGCGTAGAGAATGTAAGAGATTTAATGAATTGAAGATAATTTCATACTTCTGACAATCAGAATCATTAATAATAAATAAACTAAAATGAGTAGTAGAAAAGAATTTTTTTAACAAAATTAAATTATATTGTAAAGCACATAAAAAACTAATAGTTATATTTTTGTCCTCTTTTAAGAAAAAAATCCCCAACACGCTATGAGTAGAAGAGGATTTGACTTTGATATACAGGTGTCTCTTAAATAGGGGGACATGGCTTAACCACAGATTCCTGAGGCTAAAATAAGACGATTTAACTAAACTTGCTTCTAAAACCTGAGTGACCACACCGTGATTTTTTTAAAAATAAATTTAATCTAGCAATCTATCCATATGTTAAACACTTAATTTCTAATGACAGTAACAATTGTTTATGGGTTGTCAAAAAATTCCTTCGCATTATTCAGAAACTAGTAACATCCGTTTGTTTGGCCTAATAGTATTTTACGATCATTATTATAAATTACACGAATAAATATGTTAGCTTACTCCTAAACAAGTTGAGAAGATTGATAACTCGTTACTGTCATTAAAAATTAAGTGTTTGACATTTGGATAGACTGCTAGATTAAATTTATTTTAAAAAAAATCACGATGCAGTCACTCAGGTTTTATTAAAAGTTACGGTCTAATTAATGTTGGGACACCTAAGTTTCATACACTAGTGGTTCACTAATAATAACAAGTATCACCTTAAAAGATGACTTTTAACCATACGAACTGTCATACCAAATTTCATCCAAATCGTATAGAGCGTTCTGTTATTATAAGAAAAATTATTATTTTTTTTTTTTTTTGAAGAACTTTGAAATAGAATTCTGGCTAAATGGTACACTTTCCTGTAGAAGCAAGTTTAGTTAAATCGTCTTATTTTAGCCTCAGGAATCTGTGGTTAACCCATGGCCCCCTTATTTAAGAGACACCTGTATAAGAAAAAAATTAAAAATAAATATAATCTACTTAGGCGTATACAATATACAAATTCTGAGAAGTAAACTAGGTAATTGTCTACGCGTAAACAATGACGTAATTTACATGGCGTAGATTTAAGCACAACCCTGGTTAATACCCATAACTACAAGTAATCGGTTCAATAATTAACCGGTTAATAGTGAATATACTATATTAACACAAAAAACAATTTACTTATGCTAGCAAATGAATATCTTCAACACTTTCATTAAAAGTTTATTATTCACAATCGGTAAGTAATTATGTGCATTTATAACCTAACAAAGAGTTAAGAAGTGACTTGTTGTTTACCTCACTTCCCAACCAGCTGGAGAGGACTTTTCCAGCTTATTGCTTTTTTTTCGTACAACTTGTGAAAATATGTAATGTCTAATTCATCCGAGAATTCATATGAATATTTAAAATATTATATTCGCGCTGTCAAGCACGCTTCCCAAAGTATAGAAGCTGCAAACCAGGCGGCATTTAACGCAATAAGTAAATTCTCTACCCCAGAAGTCAAGAAAGAAGTACGAACTGGAGTACTTTAAAAAATAAGTAGGTGTTTTTTTTTTTCTACTAATTTGAAGCACGAGTGCAAAATCAAAGTTTACATTAGACCCAGGGTAACGTAAGCATAATTTTGAATGATGCGGGTACAAAAAGAGAATAACGCGTAATACATAATTCATTACATCGTCTTTCGGAGTCTGCTTTCGAATTATCGTGCAGGGTAGATTGTCTCTAATCAGACAAATTAGAGGACTGAAATGTAACTACCTACCTACATACAAAATACATACTGCAGCTATTAACAAGAATGCTAATGTAAAAAGCTACTACCAAATGTTGTTCAGCACAAGAATAATTTACAAAATTTAATCACAATCTCAAAAATTTTCATGATAAAGTTTAAAATAACATTTATTTAGAATCGTTTTTATGAACTCCGGTCACAGTTCCGATTTGGCTTGACCGGTGGTTATATCAGAAATTCAATTTCATCGCCTTCGCCTGACTGGCTGTAAAATTGCTGATGATTGTAAAACAAATGATAAAGTATACGTTTTATAGTAAATCGTTGGTTATCTAATGTGATTATTTATCAATCTGAGAGGTTGATTCAGGGATTGAAATCTTGTGAAACATGTCAAGTATTATTTTTTGTTAGAAAGTTTCACCAAATGTCGCAATTATATTGTACTTTATTATACTTTTATTATAATTTATTGCTGGCTAAGCTCACGGCGTTCTCGACAGCTGGCTTAGCATGTAGTTACTTATTTCTGGAGTCATAATATTTTTCTGGATTTTTTATCATCTGTCCGCGCAACCCTAGTCAGTGCCACTCAGTACACCACACTGAAGAGCTCCAAAAAGAGTAACACGCGTCTTTGGTTCTTGATGAGTGGGCCAATCTCTGAAAAATGACCGAGAAGTTGATTCAGAGACTGACATCTTGTGTGTTATTTTTAAAAAATCTTAAAATAATATTGTTTTCTATAATGTTATAAAAGGTGTGTTTCTTCGGACTGTGATTATGATTTTCTAAATAACGATTTGTTAAATAATGATTCCTTCAAATCATGATTAAATTTAATTCCAAAGAAACAATAATATTAACTCGATCGACGCGAAACCTGCACAACGTCGAACGAACTAGCAGCAAAACGTCAAATGATAAATCAGCTGTTTTGATTGAAGTAATACCCAAATCGAAAATAGTTTAAAGATGGATTGTGCTAAAGCAGAAATAATATTTTTGGCATGGAATGTGAAGTAAAATATGAAAACAAGTTAAATTCCTTTTATTTATTTTTTTTTGTACCTGCAGGATCTATTAGAAAAATCGAAACCAATAATGAATGTTTAATCTACTGACTCAAGTTCTTGTAGTTCGGATGATTCTGATGTATACATAAATTTGCACATTCCAATATTTCATTGCTTGCTATTTTCAAATCTTTTGTTATTTCAATCACAGTGATCATGCGAAAAGACTGATTCAGAAGGGAAAGGGGAATGGCGTGTTGTGGTCACAAAATTAAAGAGTGGCGATAACGAATAACGAACGGAGAAACAATTTTCTTTATGGTCATGTTCACTTTGTTCAATTTTATTACGAATCACAGTCCGAAGAAACAGCCTAATAAGTCATGGGCTATTGCTACGAATTAATAGAAATTTTTAAATTTCTTTTTAAAATTGTGAAGAAACTAGAAACATTATAAAAATTATTGTAAAAAGTTTTGTATATAACTTTTAATACTAAGCAACTTTGTACTCTATATTTTTATCATAAAATGAACAGAAGAGCAAGAAATATCATAAAACTAAAATCCCATGTTAAATCCCTATGTTCACGGCATCCGTAACCGCCACCCTGGTACATTTACAAAACAATTATTTTAATTTTCTAGTAGATCAAATTTAGATATATGTATGAAAATTTGGCTTTATGTAGATGAAAATTATTTTCTATTCATCAAAACAAATATTTCGTTCGAAAATAAACGAATATACAGTAACACATCGAGTCCGTAAACTCTATATTCAGATGATTTTCGACGCTCGAGTTGTAGGTATATGTTAAGACTATAAAACAAATTAACCAACTAAATTTTACAAAATGTCAAAAATATTACTTATTTATTTATATCCATGGATGATATGATTACATATTCGTATAATTCATTTGTATTTGTTTCGCGAATCACAACTTAGCAGCGCAAAATATCCGGTATTATACAGCATAACTAAGAAAAGTTCATCTGTTTGATTGGTCTATTTTCCAATGAGTTGTATAGTCATATATTATAAAGATGATTGAAAATTTTGAATTATACAGAACGTATTTCCTATAGGCAACACGTCGACTATTTCGAGAGTTTTCGATTGTCATACAGGTAGACTATATCATGAATAAAAATCTGTTGTGGCCAGCACAAGACCTCTCGCCATTTCCATATTAGACTATATAAGTATTGTATTGCACTTTGCTATCGAACCGTCGTTTTATAACAAAATATTACAGGACTTTACCCAAATATTGTTTTTTATTGTATTTAACATGTCTTCTGCACACATATAATTCTAATTATATCTATTTTTCATTGTATGAGGGAGTTTCTAAATGTCACAAATTCTTCCAATTCATTAACCAGATTGGCGGTATTTCTGATGGATATATGCATATTACCTATAATTTCAAATATTTAATTAATAAAACAATAAAATTCAATAAAATCTAGGTATGCGAATTTTAGCATGAATCCAATACCTCTCTTAGCGAGAGGTAAAAAAGAAATTAAAAAGGGTGTTAAAAACTAAACAGTAAATATAATATAACCTATCTTTTTAACTATAGCTGTATGTCATATTATATTGAATGACCCAATCAGGCAACTTTATAATATTGACCATAACCTTTCTCTTATTTTGACAGATTATAACAAGTTAAGGAATATTTTGAATTTTTAAAAGCTGTGAATTTATATGACAAAATTTAAAATTCTAAGTTTTTCTTCTAAAGGGTAAAGTAATTACATTTATATTGCTAATTTTTTGTAACATAATATTGTGTATTGTCATACCTATTTTTTATATTGTTGTGTTATTTATTGTTATAAGTTATACTTTTATAGTCTTGTATTATTATTTTTGATACTGTTATTGTTAATTAGTTATAGGGTAATTACGCTCGTACATAGATTTCAAAATGACTCTGACAGTTCTCTGCGTACGTAAAACAAAATAACCAAACGCACTTATAAGTAACCATGGTGAACGAATATACGAACCTTAATACGAACCATAATACTGACTAAAGGCCGCCTTACGGTGTTTATTATGATCGGAACATATGCGGAAGCCGTGGTGTATTGCGGACTGCGTATTGAAGCCGTGGTGTATTGCGGACTGCGTATTATCTTAATATTTGTACTACCTTTTTTACAAAGTAATGACTAATAGCTACTTTTGAAATATGTAAATCAGCTTTATTTCCATTTCAGTCTCGTTACTCTTACGTCATTATTAGTAGGAAACCTAAAAGTTACACTTTGTTTAATATTATCTGTAAAAAAAATCCCAGTTATTTACGCATGAAACGAAATATCCTTACTTTCTTTGTATTTTTCATTACAATTTGATATACTCCGACATATACTCACAAAATACACGCAGAAAATAAGGTTTGGTTACAGTAAAATAACAAGTAGTGACATATAACACAACAAAACACTGCCCGCAATTCACCATGACTTCCGGCCCCCCGCCTACATGTCTTCCGATCACAAACATCCTATGCACTGGTATAGGGATTACTTCTCTAGTCAGTATATGCTTGAAGATACGAACCTTTTGCCCGTATTCATAGTCAGTACTTCGCCTCGACTCATTCTTGAGTATGCCTGAGTACCAGATTTCGTTTCATAGTCGCTACTTGTTTCTTCACTAGTACTTCGATCGAAGGTTTACTTGAGGCGAATTCCAAGCAACCTTGAGTAATGCTCAAGTACTGATTGATGATTTTTTCAAAAAATTTAGGTAGACTTGATCTATATTTAAAAAAAACTGTCAAACTGTCATTTCCATCACATATTATATCTAAGTTAAATAATGAATCATGAAGATAATTAACAATTTGTAGAATTTGTAGACATAGTAGAAGCCTTAATAATAACAATGAAAAAGGGTTGCGTCAAGAAGATATATCCGTGATATGACTCATGTATCTGTAACCTGACATATATGTAGATGTCAAATATACGATTTGAGAGAAAAATATTAAAATTTACAAATATACCAACATAGTTATTACAAATTCTCTAAAATCCTCCCAAGAAAACCGAGAATTCACGAAGTTTCGACTATGAAACATATGATGTGCTTGGTCGAGAACGACCGGAGTAACGCTTGGCGAAGATACTGACGTAATACTCAAGTACGGCCATTTGTATATTCGAATATATCAAAATTCGTATATTCGTTCACCATGATTAATTAATAATAAATAACCTCTGTAAGATGTGGTAACTAAGGAAAATCACGCATTCTTATTGAGTTATAACTTAATGATTGATATAGTCAGGTTTATTATATTTTCATATTAATTAAAGGAATAAATAAAAATAATTAAATGGTATTTGATACAAAATGCCATAAAACATTTTTAATTTTCTAGATTTAGTGAACGGGAATTTTATTTTACTTTAAATAAAATAATATTAAATGAGATAAACCCACTGGTACCTGTGTCATACAATATTTTATAACATAAATTGAAACAAAGCTGTTTGTGCGTATACACTAATACTTTTTTTTATTTAAAACGACATACAAACGAGGGCTTACAACAAATTTAGCGTTGACGAGATCCACAAGAGTGAAATTTATGAATTAGAGCAGATAGCAGGATTGCATGAATGTAGCAGGAAGCCTTCCCTGAAAAAAACACGCTCTTGACAGCCGTGACAAATACATGTTAGTCTCATAAATTTCCATTTAAACAATAAATGTGACTTCATACAAATCTCCCATAAAAGCACGGACAAATTCAGAAAATTGATAGATATATTCATTGTTTTCATTACACTGCTTTGTCCAATAAATGTCCTCGTATTTTTGCAAATGAAACCGAAGCCAATGAAACATCATATAAACAAGAATATTATTCAACCCGTATCCACAACATATACATGCTATTTCTAAATCTCTGTGTCACAAATTTTAAGGGTATATAGTACTAACCAAGGTTATTCAACATGGGTCCGATCTTCAACAGTTTCCGAGAAAGAGGTCATTTTGTATTAGAAGAAAAAAGACAAAGACTGACAAAGATAGTGATCAAACAAAATTTTGTCTATGCCAGTAAATAGACTATATTTTAATATTTTCCGAAGGAAGCAACACTCTAAGAAATTTTAGCCATGTAAAACCGATTTAGTAAGTGGTGAAAGGTATTAGTGTAAAAATCAACACTAAATTCTTTAAATTTTAAATAATAAAATATGGTAAAAACTGCAAGGTGTTAAATAATTTATAAAAAAATTATATTATTTATAGTATTATCACAGAATAGACATTCATACAGAAGCGACAGTCAGAGAGAGAAACAAAAATTAGAGAGAGAAAGAGTATGCCAACAAATTTAAAAGGCTAATCGAATAAAATCGGATTGTTTCGGCATATCTTCGTATCTTACGATTCTTTGTTCTTTTCATTATCTCGACGAGAACATTTTCTGTTAGGGGTCAATAATAAAAGTATATTGAGAAACACAAATTGATTTCTAATAAGAACAAACATGTTATTTTTTCAACAAACGATAGGAAAAATCGTTATCATAATGAAAATCATTATATTTCACATATTTTGGATGAACTGTTGTCTCAGCTTGTCACGCCCATGTATTTTAGGGTTATGGCTAATTCAAGCAAACCAAACACGTCTTCTCACTTTTGACATATGTCATTTTGTGAACCGTTTGTGAATTTTAGAAGTGGTGTTAGTTTCTAATAAAATGAAAAAAAAAACGAAGAAGGTAGAATCGAGAGGACTTATTTGTTCATATAAAAACTGTATAAGTAAATTTAAAAAATGGAGAAAGTGAAATGTAAGTTTTTTTTCGTTTCCGAAAGATCCATAAATGTAAGTAATGCAAAACGACTTCCATATCATGCAAAATGTATATTCACTTAATAAATATAGGTGTAAAATGTGGCCCAAGGCCTGAGGAAGAGAAGATTTGATGGAGAAGGATATTTGGGACATATTCATCGAATCTGACGTTTGTGTTTTAAAGATATAGAAAATTCTGCATTGTATTGAATTTGTAAAATTCACGTATTTGTTCAATAAAAACATAATTATGTGTTTATTTTATCTGATTTCTTCTTAATTTGTTAATAAAATTAAAATTTTAGTACTTTTTTAAAGTTCAAGGTCATAAACATCAAGTCTCAACAACAATGGTGCAGACAAGGAGTGTCGCTTCTGTATAAATGTCTATTCTGTGGTATTATAGTAATAATTTTAAGAAATTTCATTCTACACTCTGATCAGTGCTATCGTGTTCTTAATGAAACAAATTAAAAATCGCAAGGTAGGTATTTAGTTTGTTGTGATATGCGACACTGGGTAGACATATGCATGTACATTTCTGTATATTAAATGATAATGTATAAACTAATATTTAAAGTGAAATACAATTGGTGTATTGTTTTCAACGATGCGTATGAAGATTTTCCATTAACGGGTAAGTACAATTCCATCATATACTCTATTTAAAATGCATTCTTTAATGTATGTATGTATGTATGTATGTATGTATGTATATTGTATCATCATTGCTTAGTTGAAATACTTAATAGGGGATTCCAGCTCATTCGAATTAAAGGAAAACAGTGAAAAAATACGAATGTATATGCTGAATAACGAATATTAATAAAAAAAAATGAAATGGTATAATTGAGATATTTCGGAAATAAGGGGTTTTTGTTATAGCGCTTCGACACCAATATGAATTAGATATATAATATTTGAATTGGCGACCGAAAAACCGCCTATACATGCATAATAAATAGCGTGTTAGGAGGTGGGGATTACTACCAATGGAAGATAAGAAATTCAAATTCGAAAGGAGGGGCTAACATTCCTGTACTGCAGTTTTCAAACAGTTTTTATTTTAACATAAATTTCTTGCATTAAACTTAATAATTTAAATACACCTGTAATTATAAAGTATGTAGACTTATACAGTGTTATAATATTCATTTATTTCATGTAAATATAACTAAATAGCATATATTTCAAGAACATTTAGGTCTATGATGAAAACAGTTTGATATAAAGACAATATGCGTGACGTCACGTCAATCGTTTCAAAATTCGGGAGACCATAACTCGCTTATTAATAGGAATTTTTCATCGGATTTTCATCAATAATCTTAGTTTACATAATATTTTCAGATGAAATTATAAAAAAAAATGGTGGAATCCCCCATTGGTGCTATTTTATGAAATATGCGTATTCAATTTTGAACTTGGTGTGCAGCCTAGTATGGACCTATAAACCAATTTTAGTGCTTATTTTATAAACAATTTCTTAGGGTGGAACATTTATTAAAAAATTATAAATTCTTTTTCACATATATTGATTTTCGTCACTTATATAAGACTACATGGGTATCTAGTCATGTTTTATGAAACAAGTATATTTACCCAAGTATATTTTACAATTTACTTCAGTAATGTACTGAAGTAATTACTGATGCATTATGAAGCATGTCACAGCTCCGCAAATACCCCAACACACAGCATTTCTTGTAGTATCTTGTATAATAGATATGCAGTATTTCAAGAAATAGAGGTTTGGAGAAAGTTTGTACATCAAAGGTACATATATTTTAATGTATTGGAATATTCAGTCAGAGCATATTTTCTTGACAATTTGTTTTGTGCGATGTTCATCCATTCTAAGTTTGATTTATTTTTCGTAGTTCTTACGTACCTGTATTATGCAGCATTGCAATTCCTAGTGATGTCAGTAAAGCCACCGGAAAATTCTGACTGGTTGTTAAACTTTAAACTGAATGTATGAAAGATTATACGCACATACCTTATTTATTTATGTATTCATTTATTTATTGTAATTTCACTCTAAATCTAAATAAAATCCTAATTGAAATTGATAGGAGGGTGAGTGCGGGATGTAAGGTAATAGGTGCTCTGGGCACGTTTGCTCGTAACGTAAACGTATCTAGAGAAGCTCGGTTAAGTGTATATAATGGAGTGTTGGTGTCTGCTTTGATGTATGGAAGTGAATGTTGGGCATGGACGAGAAAGCATAAAAGGAAAGTGACTGCCGTGGAAATGAGGTATTTACGTGGTGTTTGTGGGTATACAAAACGGGATCGCGTGAGGAATAATTTGGTGTATGAAGAATGTATGGTTAGGAAGAATGTAGTTAAGAGAGTTGGAGTGAGTCAGTTGAGATGGTTTTGTCATGTGGAGAGAATGATGAGTGAACGACTTGTAAAACGCATATATGTTGGTAAAGTTGAGGGTGTTCGATTGCGTGGCCGTCCAGTATGTTAGTGGATGGATGTGATTGGTAGTGTTTTGAAGGAGCGTAAGTTTCCGAGTGGAAAGAGAAAAAGAGCATGTATGAATACGATTATGAATGTGGCCGAGGCGAAAGAAGTTTGCCTGGATAGGAATGTGTGGCGAAGGATGATTGTTTCGTAATTATTGTGGTGTAAAGATGTATGGTTAGTAAGAATGTTTTATGAGAATGGAGAGACAGCTGAACTTTTATGTGGACGAGAAGAACGAAGTATGTTTGTACAGGAATGTGTAGCGAAAGATGATTTTTGTGTAACTATTATTGTGGTCCGGATGCGGTTATTCGCTACCGAAAATCGGTCACTTTAATATGTTATTATGTATGAATACGTTTATGAATGTGGCTGAAGTGAAAGAAGTGTGCATGGATAGGAATGTGTGGCGAAGGATGATTGTTGCGTAACTATTATTGTGGTCCGGATGCGGTTATTCGCTACGGAAAATCGGTCACATTAATATGTTTTTTGTATGAATGTTATGATTTTGGACAAGGCGAAAGAAGAATGTTTTTAAAGAGTTAAGTGATTCAGTGGAGCTCTTACTTTCATCCCTTTTCTTATTGTTTTCGGGTTTTTGCTAACCAACTAAGTGGGAAACGCGTGATTTTATGTATGTATGTATGTATGTATGTATGTATGTAATTACAGAGGAATTGTTTACAAAAGCGTACGCCATAACCTCGTCGTGCTAGTAGAGAGAATGACAGAACGCAGCTCGTAGTTTGTCCTTGGAGTCGAGTAAGTAAATAACAATTTAATTAGAAATCGAGGAATAAGAACATTTATTTTAAATAGGATTGTTGAATAGTCTACAGAATTATTGACAACTTTGTATAAATATAAGCAAGGTTGCATTCTCCTACGGTCGTCCAAGGATAGAACTCCAAATTCAATTAAACAGTACTTGTAATTACACATATTAATGGGGTAAACATGATATCGTTAAAGTAAATACGAGCTTTGTAAAGCTTCAATCGAAGTTTATTGTAGGTTGTGCTCCATATTTACGAACGATATTCCAGTTTCGATCCACCATCTTGGAAAAAAAGACGCAAAAAGCGGTTTTCTCAAAATATCTCTTCACCTATTTGCACTAAGGCAAAAATAGTTATTTTTGAATTTGTTGGGAATATAATTTCCTTCAACCATCATCTAAAACATTTTTTTTATAACCAATAGATAGTGAGCTACAGCGCTTCAAACAGAGCAATTTTTGGAATATTTCCATAATGCTTCATTTACATGATATTTTATTAATAAAAAAAAAAATTCTTTTTTTCAAGTTACTTATTTTATTATTCATTAATTATTAGTATTTAACTATTATACATAACTATATTAATTGTTGCTTATTGTTTTTACGTTCCATCACCTTTAGGTAAGTTAGGTATTGTCTGCTCAAAAAATTCGATGGTGAGTTAGGCACGTTTTAGAGTCCCTAGAATACGATTTTACTAGTTATACAATGATGTCTGTCTGTGTGTGTTTGTGTGTGTGTGTGTTTGTGTGTGTGTGTGTGTGTGTGTATGTGTCACAAATTTTTCATCGGCGATAATTCCAATACTAGAATTCTAAAAATTATTATTCTTTCATATTCCTCTTCTTTACATCCATATAAAGAGCTGATTAGATTTTGGTTATAATTGATCAACCGGAAGTTCCCTTATTTGAAGTTCTTAACAGTTTTTCTTGAAGAAACGCGGTTAAATATCATTTTTCGACATTTTATGTGATTATCAATATGAAAGAATATCTTATTCTCTATTCTATACGGTTTGATTATACATTTTCCTTCATATTCAACAGATGTAGAGTTATAGAATTATAAAGAGATTAACTTTCAAAAATCAGTCAGCTTTGCTATTTATCAAGGAAAAAAATTCTAATTTGCAGATGTCAGTGTCAAGTACAATACCAAAGATGGAAAGTGTAGGATCATAAAGTGCTATAAGTCATAGTGTTCCTCGCAAGAGACTTGCAGTTGCAGCCTCGCCTCAAGTTTGGAACTTTCAATGTCGGGAGTACGAGGAAGACCAAAGAAAATATGGAAGGACTGTGTAGCAGAAGATTTGAGAGAGGAAGAACTGTGTGAAGAAGATATGTTGGACAGGAATAAGACAAGAGTAAGAAACAGCGACCCTTAATAAAATAGGGAAAAGCTGAAGAAGGACAATGTGTCAAGTGCAATTTACATAATGTAGGTTCGTGTTATAATTTTACAGGATATCTAGAATCTTTTTCAAGGAACTTTTGGTATGGGATTTGTACAAAATACATCGAATTAGCGGAAGGTTTTGTGCTGGCTACAACAGATTTTTTCATGCTAAATACGTTTCATAGTCCAAGAAATTTGTAATTTAACTTCAAAGTAGTTACAGAAAAGCTTTTTAACGGAATCCTGTCCAGAAAAATGCGCTGAATAACATATCAAAATTTTCAGGAAATCGGAGCACGGGAATCTCCCGCCAATTGGGGAAAATGGCGGCATATTTAGGGTTTTGGCCATTTGTTCAAGACAATTATATGAAACATATATAAATTATGCAAGAAACAAACAATGTTACGTATTTAATACTTGGTCTAATAAGTTTCACTATTTTTAACAGTTTATATTCGACGTGACATCGAAAGAAGTAAATTATTGATGATTTTTTTTACATAAATTGTCAATGATTTCCTGCAATTTTTATTTTCTCACCAACCACTCTGATCTTCTTAAAGATACGACAATGCGATTTGAAAAATTGAATTCGGCATGAAATTCTCTTTCATATAGAAAATGTGTTACACAATTTTTGTCGATGAGTAATTTGCGAGTTACATTTTAAACTCACATGAAATTCATCTTTATCTTTAATCGTATTGAAATTTTGAATGAGAAAATGAGAAGTAAGTCGATGTGCAGATGTTTAAAATTTTAGAGGGATTTCATGTGAGTTTAAGTTATTAGTAAGTTGTAAATAGTTCATCAGCAATAATCGTGTAATACATGATATGACAGAGAATTTGATGGTGAATTCAAATTTTCAATCCGCGTTATCGTATCTTTAAGAAAATCAGAGTAGTGGATGAAAAATTAAAAAAATACAGGAAAACGTAGACAATTTTTATAAAAAAAAAAATGCAAATAGGTGAAGAGATATTTTGAAAAACCGCTTTTTTGCGGCCCCCAAGGTCGAAAACTTGGATTTTTTATTAGGACCCCTATATAATATATCAAAAAATCAAAAATACCCGACCAGTTGTGGAATAAACTATTATTTTTCTACCTAATGCCTAGACTAACTGGTAGTGTACGGTATTCTGTTTTACAGTATAAGTCATAATCTTACATTTATCGTAATTAAACAAAAATTTAGAGGTAGATGATCAACCTAGAATTTTATTTATATCAGACTGAAGCATCATACAGTCAGAAGTCAAAACGGGAGGCAACAATTAGGAAAAAACTGATTTCCCATGTTATTCTCCTATCTACACCTTGAAAAGAAAACACCCGGTATACGGAATTTAAATCAAAGGAAAAATAATAACTGAAAAATTTGACGTGACCAACGTGACAGGATTACATTGTCGTCAGTAAAATGCCACATATTTTCATGATGTTTTAAATAAATAAATAAATATATCATCACGGCATATGCCCATTTCTGGGTGGGCCACGGTCTGCTTTATCGCAGACATCGCTAATGATGATGACATATTTGTACCGTGCGGGCGCTTATCAGGGGTCACTTCACGGGCACTCATTGCTGGCGTGGAGAGTGCACCACAGGGGTCACTTTTGTGCCATTTAAAATTCTAAATATTTGGCGGAATATAATAAAATTTCACATTTCACTTGTCTAGAGATATACAACTAGCAAGCAGATATTCAGAGACAAATAGACTTGAACGTGAAACATGTTTTGTAATATCATATTTACGTATTTTCTAAGTACCACCGTATCAGCTGAAGTTCAAAAATATGGTCTGTTGTAGTGTCAAACTTTTGCCATTCACTTTCAAAAAATATTATTTAAATCAATGAAACAATATCAAAAAAGAATTAGAATACGCTCGCCATGTTTCACAAGTAAGTACTTTACATTACGTAGCTTCAAACATCGACATGTGTCAATTGCGAAGATTATAATTTCACGACAAGCAAACATATGTATCATCAAAATGACATTTAAAGTGCTTGTTCGTATAATATTGACATCACATATTATGTGTAGGCTGACCATATGTACTTATTTTTTAATGATGTCCTACTGTACTTAAAAGGTTCATTAAGTATACGTAAATGTACTTTTTTTTAGAACAATAGTTTGATCGAGTCAAACGTAACGTAATTAGCTAATTAGCTATGTATTTGTAAATATATATGTTGCGTCTTACACTGGTCAGATTCGGTGTTCATCAAGAAAGTATTTTCGTTCTTCCCCCTTATCACCAAATATTAGTTCTAACATTAATTATTTAAGTAATTTATTCATTTGTTGTTTAAAAGTTTAAAGCAACAAAAAAAGATTGTTTTAACATGTCAGTGTCTCGACGAAAGTTTTATTTCAATCTAGAGTACATTTTTTGTTTACCTGGGACAAGCGCATCAAATGCACAAATACTGAAATGTTCTATTTATTTCAGAGCAGTCCTCAAATTTTAAAGGCGATTTTAAATTCCCAAAATCACTGGTATCAAAAGATTGGTACAAACATTATGCTGAACGTAATAGGATTTTTTTTTTGTACCAATCAATTTTTGTATTATTTTGTTATATTTTATGAAATATTATGTTTTAGTTGACTTATATGTGCTTATTAATTACTTTTTACATCTAAATTGAACTAAAACTAAATAAATTTCTCATTTTTATTTTCAATTCTGCCTCTGGTATTTTTGTACTTTTTTTTCCAAAAAAATTATGGTCACTCTAATTATGTGTCTCTACTTATTATATGAAACACATAATATGGACGAAATGATTAGGCAGAAGACTTACGTCATCAAATAATATTACTAAAGTAATGACTATACTACTACATTTACATGGGGTGCTAATTTATAAGGCGCAAGAAGTCATGTGACTTTGTTGGTCTCTCTTGACAAATCGATATGGGGCCCGTGACAGAATAACAGCTAGTAATTATGTACATAGATGTCATACGTTATTATTTTTCATTCCAAATTTCATGATTTTCCAATTTAATGTGGTATATTAAAGTCCACATAGAAAAACTTGAAATTTTGAATTAAAATTTACTTATTTGCAGGGCATGTGTTGCTTTCTAAAAATACATAATTTAATTAAAGATTGATAATAAAAGAAATTTGAAAAAGAACGGCTTTCCACGGAATTAGTGGCCCACCGTTGGACATTTCCCATTCGAAATAGTTCACGACTTGCATGGTCAGCTTCTGAGATTGCTTTGTTAAAGCTTTTGACCTTATTATGGAAGTATATTACTTATTAAAACAAACAGGTAATACTGTAACACAAGTCACAAATACTTAACGCTGACAAAACTGAGAACCAAGTGACAATAGTGACAGGATCAATATTCGATCGATATAAAATTAATGTAAACATTGTCATGCCAACGTATGGTATAAAAATCAACTACAATGATTTCAAATAATTTTATATTCCGTAAAACGAACAGAGATTGACTTAGAAATGCTTGTAAATTTCATTAATATATGTATCTTACTACTAGTATTTTTTTTTCTTCTGTATTTAAAAATAAATAATTTCTACAAATTATATTTCATTTTATAAGGTTTTTTTCAGGTTGATGACGTAAGTCTTCTGCCTATTCATTTTCACCATAGTTATACATATACCTATGCTGGGACCTGCTGTATCACCTGGCAACCGCATAACGTAAAAATCACTCTAACATTTCGGTAGTGCTTGCTGTATTGTCTGGCGATCACGTAACGTAATTTGACGTCATACGATCGCCAGGTAATACGGCAGAGTTCCAGTACTCATTCTATTGCTATTAAGAATGCGTTTGAATTTATTAACGATAATTATATTTTTTATATTTTAACAATACCCAGAATCAGATATTTGTACACCATATTATAAGCAGTTTAATCTTCAAAACGTATAGTCATTAAATAAATTCCTAAAACTTTCCTATAAATTTTAGTAATAGATATTAATTTTTCTACAGATATGCTAAAAGTAGGCTAATAATATAGGTACATACATACACATTTTCAGATACAAAGTAGATCGTTGTTGTAGAATGGTTAAAAGTTGTTTTCCTACAACTTTGCATAAAGTACATACTTTACGCACTCTTTACAGTAGCTAAAGAGTCACTAGCGCGTAAAAAGTAAATAGTCGTTGCTAGGCACCATACACAAACTACTAGTTTACCTGTCAAATAGGGAATTAAAAATAATAATGAAAGTAATTTATTAAGAAATATTAAAGTACATTGTAAATGAAACAAGTATAATAGTATTAAATAACAGATTGATTACTAACCTAATTCTTAGAACATTAATACTTTTTTGACAATAAGTTCTAACCTATAACCTCCTAATTTTTAATATTAATATTAAATGTACTATTTGTACAATTATAGAACACCAATGCCCATATTCATAGTCGATGCTCAATCTCGTACTTGAGTATTACTTCGCCAAGCATTCCTTCGATCGTTCTCGACCTCAAGCACATCATATGTTTCATAGTCGAAACTTCGTGAATTCTCGGTTTTCTAGGGAGGATTTTAGAGAATTTGTAATAACTATGTTCGTATATTTCTAAATTTTAATATTTTTCTACATATATATGTCACAGGTTACAGATACATGAGTCATATCACACAGATATATCTTCTTCAAGCATTCCTTTTTCATTATTATTAAGGCTTCTTCTACTATGTCTACAAATTCTAAAAATTGTTGATTATCTTCATGATTCATTATTTAACTTAGATGTCATATGTGATGGAAATGACAGTTTGACAGTTTTTTTAAATATTGATCAAGTCTACCTAAATTTTTTGAAAAAAGCATCAATCAGTACTTGAGCATTACTCAACGTTGCTTGGAACTCGCCTCAAGTAAACCTTCGATCGAAGTACTAGTGAAGAAACAAGTAGCGACTATGAAACGAAATCTGGTACTCAAGGCAGACTCAAGTATGAGTCGAGGCGAAGTACTGAATATGAATACGGGCATAACAGTAATTAATGTTACCTGTACACTCAGTATTATGAGAACGAACAGTGAAATTTCGGCTGTAGGAAAAATGTATGAAACACTTCTGTAAAATAGTGTTTTCTGTCTTGCTATAAGGTTTAAGGTTTGTTCCAACATGCAATTTGCGCAGTTCATATTATGGTTTATGAACTATTTACTACGCTAATAAAGTATTGGTTTTGGATTGATCCAGACCTGCGCTTTGTTGGAACGCAAAATAGTAAGTTGTGTCCATGGTTTAAAAGTGATATCTCATACATTGAAATATTGAGAAAATTTTAATTTAATAATTTAGTTTATCAATTTTGATATGACATCCGTCGATAACTCCAACTACACCTGAAAATCCATTTTCTCTAAAAGATTGATCAATAGTAATTTTCTCATTATCGGTGGGCCACGTTATAATTTCAGCTGATATATTACTTAAAAAATTGGTTTAAAGCACTTGTTGCAAATTTTTCTGCGATATTATTAACAATTTCACGACTAATGTGGAAATGTTCAAAAAACAAATGATCATCATAATGTTTAATTTAAAAATATAGTTTCAGATATGTACATAACAAATAATGCCATTTCAACATTACCTAAATATGAACTTGAGCAATAATCGACTGAGGAATGGATGAGGGTTCCCGAAGGAAAAATAATCGGACAAGCAGTCTGCAGTGAAATTATTTATTTCAAGCAGACGTTTCGACTAATACGTTAGCCTTCTTCAGGGCACTATGGACAATACAAAAATGTACAGTAGAGGTACAGAATGAAATTGTCTAATAATATGAGTTTTTAGTCGCAAATGAGGAACAATTAAAATAATCACAGAGTTGATTGTCGTAGGTATTTTATAAAAACATAAAAAAATAACATATAAAAAGATGAAAAGTCAATAATGATAAAAAATAAATAAATAAGAGATAATGTAAAATTTTATCGTCAAGAGATATAAAATAAAAATGTTTAACAAAATTTTAACACGTGTAACTGCACTAAGTACTTATGAATATACATATACAAGGATAAACATGACTTAAGTAAAGTAAAAAGAAAGATTAATTAAAAACTATCCAATAGGGTCGTCGAACTGTAAACTTCAGCTTGAGAATTTTATCTTTAGATTGTAAGCCTGGAGAGAGTATGTAGTAATTGTTGCGTCTGTGTATAGTAGTGTGAATACCTTAATTTTTATTTTTATTTTTGAATCGTATTAAGTTATGATATATTGTGCTAACGTTTTCTAAGTCTGTTTGATGATTTATGTTATTATTGTCTAATTTTATGTATAGCATTTCTAATGTAAGTCGTTTGTGAAGATTTTGTTCTATTTGTAATATCTTTGTATTCTCAAAATTAAATTCATGGTTTATATTGTTACGAATATGGTCTACTAGAGCACATTTCGTATTATTGTTTATGTTTTCTTTAATTTTATTACAGTTTCCTTTGTGTTCATCAAGTCTTATTTTCAAATAACGTTTTGATTGGCCAGTATACATATTATAAAACTAAAATGGAGTCTTAAGGTAAAGTTGTAACTAAAGAAAAAACCCCTTAACCTTAACAATAAATTTAAAAACTATATACGTATTTCGAGAACTAAGTTCTCATCATCAGTAGAAACTACAAAGTAACTGAACTTTGCCTGAACCAAAATTATTTTCAAATAAACAATAAATTTTATCATCAAAAAGAAGGTACAATTATGGGCAATAGTTTATCACCATTTTTGGCTAACTTATTCATGAGTAACTTTGAAATTGAATTTAAGAAAAATAATAAAGATTTTCCTAGAGTTTGGATTCGATATGTTGATGATATTTTTGCTATTATTAATACCGAAACTTGCGATTTAGATAACTTTTTAGCCAGATTAAATTCAGTTTTTCCATCAATTAAATTTACGATTGAAAAAGAAACCAATAAACAATTACCATTTTTGGACACACTGGTTATTAGAAACAAAACTAAATTAGAATTTGACATATATGGGAAACCTACGAATAGTAATCGTTTTATAACAGCTGACTCGAATCATTTTTGGGAACATAAATTAGCAGCGTTTAACTTTTTAATTAATAGACTGACCATATTTCCGTTAAACAAAACACGTTTTGAAAATGAATTGAAATATATTAAAGAGATAGCTAAATATAATGGATTCCCGGTTAAAATTATAGATAAACAAGTCCATCGTTTAACTTTTTAATTAATAGACTGACCATATTTCCGTTAAACAAAACACGTTTTGAAAATGAATTGAAATATATTAAAGAGATAGCTAAATATAATGGATTCCCGGTTAAAATTATAGATAAACAAGTCCATAAATTTAAAAATCGTCAATCCGTATTAGATTTCACAACGTTAACGCCAACTAATAATAAAAATAATAAATCTATAACATTACCATTTGATAATGCCACCAAAGGTTTAAACAAAATTTTTAAAAATCAAAATTTAACGGTAACTTATAAATCAAATAACACCATTAAATCATTATTAGGTAACCCTAAAGATAAAATAGATAATAATAAAAAATCCGGTGTTTATAAAATTGATTGTAAAGATTGTAATAAAGTTCATATCGGACAAACTAAAAGACAAATTGATACTCGGTTTAAAGAACATTTCTATCTTTTAAAAAGCGGTAATCCTGATAAATCTAGCGTAGCACAACATATGTTTATTAATAATCATAAAATTGGCAATTCTAATATAAAATTATTGAAACAAGTTGATAATAATAGATATTTAGACACACATGAGAGATGATAATACATAAATTTAAAGATAAATTGATGAATGCGGACCTAGGTCCCATCCCAAATTCTAAATTATATGAGTTAATATAAGACAGTTAAGGGGGTATCACACGTAAGCACATACACGCAACTTGTCATAGATTTTCTGCAACTTTGTCTATTTCATGCAACTTTTTGCGTGTGAAAAGAAACTGATTTCATGCAACTAGATTACGAACATGTTTAAAAACTTCGTAGACAAGTTGCAGATACGTGCGTACAAACGATGTACGCATGCGCGGTTGAACTTAAAAGTCCCTAAATAGACGTGTTGATATTTTGTTTCGTTTTGATGTTATTGATATAAAATTTTAAAATGTGTTCAGACAATTTGGATACATACTTGGAAACAATGATTAATTTAATTGGAGATGTTTCCGAGTATGGGATATAAGACCTGTAGAAAAACGTTACCAACCTTAAATATGTAAATGACCTAAAATATATGTAAATTTGCGCACGTGTGATAACAAGAGTTGTGTATTTTGAAAAGTTGCGTCAAATCAGTTGCAGGTACATGCGTACATGTGATACCCGCTTTACTCTGTTTAATCTTAGTTACCCAATTAGGTATCCACTCACCTATGACTGCTCCTATATAACCCGTGTTCTCTCCCTTATTCCTCAGAGCTGTTTTGACCTCTGGCATGTTTTACATGCTGAGTAATCTTAACTTCTCTGTTTTTACTTTTTAGTTTCTACTGATGATGAGAACTGAGTTCTCGAAATACGTATATAGTTTTTTAATTTATTGTTAAGGTTAATGGGTTTTTTCTTTAGTATACATATTGTTACAATTTTTACATGGAATTTTATAAATCATATTGGATTATATAAATTTATTGTTTTTGTCCTTGATTTTACTGAAGAGATTTCATATTGTTTTATGTTGTGTGAATGCTACATCTTTGACATATGGTAGTGAAATGTACCTAGTTTCATTATTATTTACTTGTGAAATTCTGACAGTTGAAGAGTTCATGATTTTATTTATCATTTTATTTTATTAATAAATAACAAAAAACTCATGTTATTAGACAATTTCTATAAGTATTTAAACATTATTTTTATACTACATTTCATATTTTTGTTTTTCATTCCTGTACCTCTACTGTACATTTTTGTATTGTCCATAGTGCCCTGAAGAAGACTACTTTTCCTTCTTGGCATTGCCAACGGTTCTACGTCTAAATCTTCATGATCTGAGGAATCAGAATTTAATAAATCTGAAAATCCGTCTACATCACTCATTGTAGCAAAATAAATGACTAATAGCAACAGCTAACAATCAAAATATTCTGAATAAACTTAAGTTAGTATGTGTTCTTAGGCAATGCACATGTCCCTAATAGTACAACTAAAAATTCACTGACTAATTTGACCGTTCACGAACCAGTTCATGTGCTGTCAATTTTGTGCTGGCACATCCGACGCTTAATACATGATTCAGTCAAAACTTTATGTTGGAATCTTTCTCATCTTCTTCTTTTCCTCTACTTCTAGATCTCCATTCTGGACGAATAAATGTAAAGTAATAAGTTAATAAGTATATTACATTAATAGAGTTGTCAGAAGCTTATTACGTGCAAATGGAAGGGTCACTCACGAGCATTTAGGAGAGTATGTAAACCATGAGCATGTAATTGCTTTACAACTCGAGTGGTGCATTATACTTTTTCTTCGACCATAATTTTACTTAAATTTGTATTTGATTTTATTTTTAAAGAAAGAGGTTATGTTCATGTTATGACAGTTAATTGTCTGTTAAACGCCAAATTATATATATATATATATATATATATATACAGGGTGTCTCAGGACGAGCTTACGCTATCTATATTTTAAATACTATTTAATATAATTTAACAAAATTTGGTATCTAGGGGTTATCCAACATGCCCGTTTTAACTAAAATATTTTCAAAGCAGTAGCACTTCCGGTTTGACCGGAAATTGACCTCAACTTTCTTATTTTAAATGGAATACGCTATATTTTATTTTACCATTGAATGCAGCGGAATTTTACATATGAAGCAATAAAAACATTTTACTCATGATCAACTACTTCCGGCGTTATTCAACTTTTTTTGATTTTTTGTCTGAAATCCGGCACATTTTCAAAACTCTGTATATCGGGAACGAGATCGAATTTTTATAATCTGAAAAAAAGCCTTTTATAAAGGAGACTTTAAGCTACATTATCCATAGAAGAACCCTCGATTATTTATAAAACTGTGACGGGTACGTTACACCAAAATTACAGTTGACAAACTTCAAAAAAGACAATTTTTGTAAGTTGACAAACTTCAAAAAAGACAATTTTTGTAAATGGAACCCCCCATTTTTTATTACATAAATGTATTCTACGGCAAAAAATAAGGGTACTTTATGTAACATGTCCTATGTTGAAAGTTGATAGAATTTCAGTAAATTAGAAAAACATGTAATCTGTGTATAATTATTTTATGGAACTTCCGCATTTTGATATTCCTTAAAATTATATTTTGTAAATTGTACCTGTAGATAAAACAAATGGGAATGACGACCAACTAACCGTATAACTATCCACACTAATATAACTCATTATACATAATTGATTATGGTTCCGAAACCTATGAATGTCATTACATAAATCAAACGAAAATTAATTTCCAAAGTGTATTCCCACATGATTGTATTATGTTTGCACACAATCAATTTAAGTTTTGCAAATTTTTGCTAGTTCGGCAATAAATGTGCTAATCATAATTCCATTCGATTTTATTCAATGGGTTGGGGTCCTGACTCTTATTTTTTTATTATTTAAAATGAAAGTTCGTTTAACCCATTAATTCCCAAGAGTGCGCCAATGCAACATAAAAAAATATTTTTTTAAGCACGTAAATATTTTTGTTCGTTTAACAGATTGGTACGTAAATCATTTGGAGTGTTATGACAAACTTCGAAAAAAAAAAAAAAGATATATGAAGTATTCAAGTCTGTTTTTACAATCCGTCACCTTTAGGTAAGGAACGTATTAGCCCGTATTTATAAAAATGAAGCATTTGCTTTGAAGTGAAAGGTAGAAGTAAAAGGTAGCCGTAGGAAGTATAAGGTAGAAGTAAAAGGTTTTTCTTTAATTCGTATTCATAATATTTACCTTTTCCTTGCAAGGAAATACTTCAGAAAAATTAAGTAACGGGTATTAAAGATTCGCGATGTATGTACACATTAGTAGGTATTTATAAAAAGAAGCATTACCTTTTGCTTGAAAAAAGTGAAGCAATTACATCAGGTTATTTTTATAAAAAAAAAGTGAAGGAAAAGGTTTTGCTGCATAATAAAAGATTTTACATTTTTCGTATTTATAAAAAGAAGTATTTTCTCCAAAACTGAAGGATTTGCTTTTAAAAAAATGTATCTAGTCCCCATGCAACTTTTTTTCAAGAATCTCAATTATTCATTAGTTTCTCAGCCCGCATACAACGTGTATATGGTGTTTTTATAAGCTAAACTTTCATTTTGGTTATTCTTTTGCAGTTTGTTATGGCTGAAGTGGTGCATTTACGTGCAAGAAAATTTTATAAGCCGAGGCGTACGCCCCGTGAATCGGAATTCAAATCGTTCACTTATATTCTAAATAAACTGTATAAAGCCTCATTTCCACCGAATGTTTTATTGCTTAATGCATAATGATTAGTGCATAAGACAATGCATTATGACAATTTACCATTTCCAGCTATTTTGTTTAGTGACTAATTCAACAGAAATGTTAATTTTTTCCCCTTATTACTTGTTGTCTAGCAGACTGCAATTGTAGCAGCAATTCTTCTTTTTTTAAATATGTGATATTCATCTATCCATAACGAAAAATTAAAAATTTAATAATTATAAAATAGATTGACAGTTAACAGTTCAAGTTAGAAGTTTGCAATCTTTTGTTCTTACGCATTGCTCTTAATTCTTAAGCATTAATTATAGCTCTTATGCATTAGAACAATCGGTGGAAATGAAACTTTACTGTTACTGATCACACACACGTTCAGTTTAAACTTGTACGATCGCGATTCTGTAGTACCTTTTACTTTATATTTCTGAAGTATTTCCTCGCAAGGAAAAGGTAAAGATTATGAATACGAATTAAAGCAAAACCTTTTACTTCTACCTAATACTTCTTAGTGCTAGCTTTCACTTCAAAGTAAGTGCTTCATTTTTATAAATACGGGTTATTTAGTTCAAACTTGACGATTGTGTGATTAGCCAAGAACTCTACAGTTTATTATAATAGAACAGAGGTGTTGGTGGTTAGTTGAAAGTTAAGATAAAATTTAAAATGTCTGACATAGAAAGTAAAAAGGAGGGAAGTGAAGATGTCACTCATGAGAATAGCATCTTTGTTCCCTTCCGCTATATGCGGCAAGTCCTGTACTTCTTCTTCATGATCTTGAAAATCTGCATCTCCTAGCTATTTAGCTATGTTGAGTAACACTGCACATGCAATAATTATAACATTTGGAATACTGAGATATTTTACTCTGCATCCATACTTCAGAATAGCAAACGTACCACTGTAATCGCACACCTAAAATGAAAATTTAGTTTATAAAACAGCATAGACACGTTGTATGTGCGCTGGCAAACTAATGAAAAAATCTGATGTTGCCAACACATTAAATACTACAAATACATACCTACAAATTTATTGATGCTTTAAACTATATTACGTTCTTTTGCATTCGTATAATATGACTATAACTACTCTTTTACTTATTATTTTCTTTTTAAAACGTTACTATTATTAATTTGAAATGATAGGTTTTTTGACAGTGACATTTATCTGAACTATGTAACTAAGGAATTGTGTTTATTTGTGAAACATAGGCTCCAGAATTTACAAAATAGATTATATATTTATCTATAAAAAAATATAAAACAAGTATGAATGCATCCCTGTAGAAAATTTAGTAATATTTAATTTTTATAATAATATAAATCGCGAAAAATTACATTTAATGGTATTTTTCGAAGAAAAACTATTTTAAACTTAAAGTAAAGTGCCATTTCCAGTTACCTGATTTACACCAAAATCTAATAATGGATTCAATAAAGTACAAATACAAGGTTTCAAAATTTTCTGAATGATAGTATTTGAGGTAGAGCCTATACAAAATCCATAAAAAGTGAGATTCTTGAAAAAAAGTAGCATGTGGAACAGATACATTTTTTTAGAAACAAATCCTTCAGTTTTTAAGCAAATTCTTCTTTTTATAAATACGAAAGAATTAAAATCTTTTACTTTTAAGCAAAACCTCTCGCCTCGAAGCAAAACCTTTTCCTTCACTTTTTTTATAAATATAACCTGAAGCAATAGGGGTTTCCAAGTTTTTTTCATTTTTTAATATGTTAATCTCTATATAAAAATATTAGACCAGTGTTTTTTATTTTGGCCGAAAAGCGTCTAATAAGCCAGAAAAAAAATTTTAAAGTTTCTATAAATGAGGATTAAGAAAATCATCGGTGAGTGTGACGTCACCGACACCGCGAGAACATACGTTTCTAGAGCTGAGTGAGACGGATATATAACAAACACGGTGGGTATGTCGTTTCGCACATGAACATTGAACATGTAAGATCTGTAAGATGTAAACAAATGATACATAACCCAAGAAAGTAACCAGTTGTTAAATTCTGTTCCTCAACTTATTTTGTAGTACTTATCGAAGATATTTTTAAACAAATTGTGATTGTACATACAAATCAGGTAAAACTTGAGTACTTATAGTAATTTTGGAGATAATTAAATATTATTTTTCTATTTTTTTGTGGTGCTGATGAAATACTGTTTCGTACCGGGCTGCTCTACTTCCTCAGCAAATAATCCAAAGAAAATATCTACATGTAACGGTTCCAAAAAATGAAGAAACAAGTGCAAGTTATAATGACTAAACATAAATATTCCGTATTATAATGGAGTTAAATCTAAACATGTTAATTAATTTACTAATTTAATTATTTGTGTATTCAATTTACAGCCAGAAAGTAAAAACGCTGCTCCTGATTCTTGTCCTATCCTGTTATCATTAAAATTATAAAATTAGCACATGTTTAACTTTCTAATTAATAATAAATTAAATTATTGGTAAAATGATGTTTTATTTAAGACAGAAAAATAACAAACAACTATGAAACTATTTATTTGATTTCATAAATTAATTTGGGGAATACTGCAATTTTGCAAAATGTTGTTGCCTCCTCCATCAACTGCTGACACAGTTCTTTGTCGACTGTCTGCTTTCACAAATTCAGGATCTATATTCGAAAGAAAGTGAACAGTTTTAATATAAACAGCATTATTGGTTATTTACTTCACTTACTTGTTTTTTCAAAAGATTCTTCAAAAAACTAACAGGAAATTCAGTAAAAATTTCTTGTAACCTTAAATTTCGTGAAAATAACCCTTGTTCTGGCTCGCTCAAATGTCATGTCAGAACCAGCGCGAACATGATCTGCGCGCTCGAAAAGATCAGAATTTTCAGTGCCGTTGACGTCACAAAGATGGCCGATACTGAATTTTATGCACTCAATTTAAATGCATTACATTTTAATTTTGATTTTAGAGTAATAAAAATAAGCAAATTAAAGATTTTATTCATCCTAATATTACTTATACATGATGAACTCTGATATCCAATAAGTATTTCTTAAAAAGCTGTAGCCTTGGAAACCCCTATTGCTTCACTTTTTGCAAGCAAAATGCAATACTTCTTTTTATAAATACCTACTATTGTCTCTGGTCAAAAAATTCGGTGGTGACTTTTTAATGAATAAACACGTTTTAGGGCCCATAGAATACCATTTTACTAGTATTACGATGATGTCTGTATGTGTGTGTCTGTGTGTGTGTATGTGTGTGTATGTGTATGTATGTGTGTGTGTGTGTGTGTGACAAAAATTTCTCTGACAACTCCAATAATGCAATTCTAATAATTATAATTCTTTCGTAATCCTCTTCTTTACACCCATACGAAGAGCTGATTACATTTTGGTTATAATTGGTCACCCGGAAGTTCCCTTATATGAAGTTCTTAACAGTTTTTCTCGAAAAACGCAGTTAAATATAATTTTTAGACATTATGATTATCAATGTGAAAGAATATCTTATTATCTATACGGCTTGATTATAAATTTTCCTTCATATTCAATAGATATAGAGTTAAAGAATTATAGAGTTTAACTTTCACAAATCAGCCAGCTTTGCTATAATCATGGAAATAATTCTAATTGACAGGTGCCAGTGTCGAGTGCAATTTACATAGTGTATGTTCGTGTTATAATAAATTTGGATTTATGGAATCGTGTTACAGTTTTACTGGATATACAGAATCCTTTCCAAGGAACTTTTAGTATGTGATTTGTACAAAATACATAGAATTGACGGAAGGTAATGTGCTGGTCACATCAGATATTTTGCAGTTGTTTTTATTCTTATGTCTATAAAAACATTTGAATATTAATATCAATCACGTCAACTCCTACGTTTCACTTTGAAAATACTGGTTAAAATCTATATTTATTAGTTAGTTACAGTTTAATGGTTCATCGGTTGTTAAAACTACAGTAAAACTTGGAGTAAGCGCCACTTCATTCAAAATGCGTCCCTGATATTTCACATATCAATCGAGTTTTACCCGGGAGCAATTTTGAATTTGCCTCCAAAAGTTTTATTTACTGAGATCTTGATCTCCATGTAAGCGACGGACTCGGCCGACAGGTCACGTAATGTACCTATGCAATGTCAAACAATAAAACGATATCTCCAAAAACTCTTAATACATATTAGCAAATTAATACTGTAAACAAAAGAGTGTAAAGGACATGTTCTATCTATAACGGATACTTCAGCTAAATTACGTATTTAACTAACCAGTTAACCAGTACGTTATAAAGACCGATTAATAATCGAGACTTTTTAACGCGTGACCGCAGTGAATTATTGAGATTATTAATCGCCAATTAACATAGGAGTTTTGTTCCGTAGATGGTAACTTATTAAATTGGTGAAAAACTAATTTTATTCTATAAGATAAAAATTCCAAACTCAAAATAACTTTTATAAATTTGACACTTAAAGTTTTGGTATTAGAGGTATCTATGATTACTAATACATATGGAAATTGTTTATTATTAGAAAATCTTTCATTAACAGGGATTATTAATAAACGGTTTTTTATACATATCGTATATTGGAAAAAAAAATTCTCTTGACAATTTCGGTTGTTAGTAACGTACTTGTACTAAAATATTCAATAATAAAAAGTTACTGGAACTCATATATCAACGATCAACGGAAAAACAGTTTATTTCAATTAAGCCCAAAACGATAATGAAACTCTATCTATATTGAGGTAATAAAAATTTCTGGATTGCAGTCACAAAATTTTATTTAATTTAATTCTCGGGTCGACCGGTTTCGAGCTCCACATGAGCCTTCCTCAGGAGCTGAACAGTATTTACAAAACATTACAATTTAATAATCAGAAATAACAAAAATTATAAATTACTTACATGAGAATTAAGAAAATTTTAGATACATGGCAAAAAAATGAAAACATCAAAAGATAAAAAAATAAATAAAATAAATTATATAAAACTTTTATAAAAAACTAAGAACAAATGTTCTACGTGAACCACACCCATGGAACTACTTAAGTAAAGTATTAGCAAGTTAAGACGCTTACTAAAGTCAAGGTTTTTTATTGTTTAATTAAGTAAAATATTTTAAATTTATTTTAGTGCAATTTGTTTTTTTTAATAAAAAATTTTATTTTTAAGGATTATAAAAATGTATTATATGATTAAGTTTTATCCTTATTTTTTAAGCTATGTTTTAAGACGGTGTATATTTTACTAATGTACATAGTATCAGTCCTGAAATTAACATTATTTTTATCCTTTATCATCAATATATCCAGTCAAAGAACTTTTTCTATCATCTATCTATATTAATTATTATTCTTAATAAACCGTTATAGGTATTTCATTTTACGGTGCGATTATATTACTTAAAAAAAATTGATATATAAAAACTTACATTTATTTATTTAAATAAAATACCCAAAATTAAATAGTCAAATTATTTTAAAATAAAATTCATTCTGTAATAATAATGAAGTAAAAAATTTAAACGCAGTATACATACATAATACCTGCATATAAGCTACCGACTACAAGTATAAATTGTGTATATTATTACTGCATAAAATAGAGTACAAAGTAGATGTCTGTAGTATAAAGATTTTATCACATTCAATTTTGTATCTACATACAATTTTTAAACTAAATATAAAATTTCCCAAACAATATTATTCGTTATTATATTTAATTGGAACACGTAATACTATCTCTTATTTCTCTATAACAGGGAAAATAAAATAAACATAAATGTTCATTTTATTTCCTCGCGTTGGTTTTAAATGAATCGCGGACCGCGGATCAATCACTAATAAAAATACAAAAAAAATCATAATTCAGTTTTTATCAAATACAGGCTAGCGGAAATACAATGATTGCAATCAAGCCGGTTTCAAATAAATCAATAATTGCATTGTGTAGAAAATTTTAGCTTGGAATCAGTGACGTCACGCTTCGTTAGGATTTTTCGTGCGCTCGGCAAGTCACAACACGGCAACGCACCTATAGCTTTAGCTGAAGCCTCAGGAAATGCTAACAAGCGTCGAATTGATCGACAAATACACCATAATTGTGTACATATTTTTCTTTGCTTTATAGCTAGTCGCGTATACTTGATTGAACACAATAAGGTTTGTTGTTACCAATTATAACAAAATGTTTCAAACAAACAAATGAATGTTATACATTCTTTGTATGCAATATTTTATATTTGATTAGTATGAATAGTAGTAGTAATATCGTTACTTTCACGAGAAATCCTTGTATCTCAAAATATTAAATTTTGTAGGAGACAAACAATAATAGTAATTGCTATAGTTACAGTAAAACAGTATATAGAACATTATATTTCGTCTAGAAAAAACTATCCAGCGATTTTCTCTATTTATTTTTATAATTTGGTGCTCACAATTCAAATGTACCTCAAAATTAAGTCACAAAATTGTAATGTAACAAAGTTTTTCGCGATCGCCCAGAAAATGAGCTCTTTCTGATCACTATTTAGACTGGAAATTCCTTCTTTGCTGAGCTAGCTCGGAAAGTTGTCTATAAGGGATCGGAAAGTACTCTACCGATCCCGGGACCGGTAAAGCTAAATGTTTCCATGGAGATCAGTTGTTTATTTATTTCTTATTTGCTCGCAGTAAAAAATACAATAATACTTTTTTATTCTTTTTTCAGGATCGCAAAAAAATATTGTACCCAACATGACCTGAAAGTGTCAATACTGGGCTCACAAGCTTCCAAAGCTCGCCTACCGCTAGCTCTGGAATATGCTTGCTCACCCAGTAAAGTATCACTTTCAGGTCTTGTTACGTAAATTACTATTACATATGCAGGTTAAAGCTAGGGGCGAGCCGTGAATAAATGTTAGTGTCAAAAATCCAGAGACATTACTGAAGGCTTTTTCTGGGAAGTACATTTAATATTTCTTATTTTATCATTAATTAAATATTTAAAATTATAGATATAGCTGCCGCACGTTAAATTAACTCTCTTCTTGAATGAGGAAAACCTAAAATTTGTACTTGGACAAGTCGAGGTGTAATAGTAATTATAATATGTTATTTTTATAACAAGGAAAATACTCCGTCAACATCTAAAGTTGGTATAAACAGAAACGGGAATCATTTGTAAGCCAAAGTATGTACAGTAACAGGTCAACTAAACACACGCTTGCTATGCATATATTCCATAATATACCTTTCAGAAATCCCGCCAATCTCGTCAATGAATTGGAAGAATCTCGAACATTCAGAAGAGTAGGAGGAGTATCACAGAATGAATTTAAAAATAAAGAATAGATGTAATTAAAATATTTTGTGTGTTCCAGAAATGTTAAATACAATATTTATAGCCTAATATGAAATTGGCGAGAGGTATTGTGCTGGCCACAACAGATTTTTTTTTTAAATTAGTAAGCGTCCGTGATGTGAACAAAATTTACTTCTATTTCAGGCTAATGTTAACGAGGTATAAAGTAACCTGAAGCAGCAAAAATAAAACAAAGCGCCGTAATTACAATAAATCGAAGGAAGTCTACTGAACACACAAGAGGAATCATGTTACCGGACAATCAGTAAATGAAATCAGTTTTGGGCGGATCTAACGGGGCACGACGAGTTGATTAAAGAAAGCGGTGGCTGGTTTCAGTCTTGACGAGTGCCGGAAACGCTCCCAAATCGCCAGCAGCAGAAACTAACAAAACGTTAGCTACGCTTTTATTTCTCGTGCAACTAACGGAAATCTTTTAAATCTCAGTTCAAACTCTTAAAGACTCAATGAAACGAAATCTTAATGCTCAAGTGACCTAAAAGCAATTCGCCTTTGTTTGTTACTCATTTGTTCTTCACTAACGAATTTGATTTACTACATAATTAGAATGAGCTTCCAGAATCTATAGAATTACTAAGAATACAAAAAAAATCACATGAGAAAATATATACCTACCTATACTAGGATTTTTATTCAAAGAGGATGCCAGAGCTATGAATCATGTATAATAAATTTTCAACATTCACAGACGTCTCTGCATATTATCTGCTGTTAATCTGTATCGTTGAACGATGCGAAACGGAAAAAGTGAACGTGTTTCGCGTTTTGATTCATCTGTCTAAATAAATATATTTTTCTACAGTCTATATGCAAAGTAGGTAGAGATGCACTCGATTTCGAGTCGATCATCGAATCGGGCTAATCATTTTCAAAAATCGAGGCGAGTCGGACTTTTGATTTGGGCCCGGCCCGAAAATTCGAGCTTTTCGGGCCGGCCCGAAAAATCTTATAGTTCAATCAAATGCATAGTTTCCTTAATATTTTAATGAAAATGGATGAAGTTAAAAAGGATCAAAATGATTTAATAACAACAAACTTCACATATTAATAAATAAAAATGTATTATTTTACTTCAAGAATTCAAGGTTATTCATTAAAGCATAATAATTATATTGTGATGTTGCTATTATTATTGTTATTATACCATAATGATTTCTTGTCCTATTTTTGAGCAGAAACAAAGTTAGAAAAAAAATCCTTATGTAAATTAATTTTTTTTATATAAGATTTGTGAAAAAGTTGTTTAAATTTTCGAACGGCTTTAGTAAACAAAGTGTTAAATACACGTAGGTCTGTAATTTTTATAACAAACTAACACTAGAAGGGTCTCTTTTTTAACTACTTATGATAACTATTGTTAAAAGTTATAAGAATGTAGAGGTTTTTTTATAAGTTTGACACGAAAAAAGTTAAACATTTCGCTTTAACATAAAAATCAACATTAGGAATGCCGGATGCACCCAATTTCGAGCTTCGGCCCGGCCCGGCCCGAAGTCCGGCCCGATTTCGAGTCAATTTTCGAGCCGGGCTAGCTAATTTTTTTGTCGAGTCGATCTTCGAGTCAGCCCGGTAATTTTTATTTTCGGGCCGAGTCGATCCAAACCTCAAAGCCCGGCCCGGCCCGGCCCGAATGCATCTCTAAAAGTAGGCATTTGCGCTCGATTTTGTCAACGCAAAATGTCACTTTGCCGCACATGCACGACAAAGTAGAAAAACGCTCGTTGTCCGAATTTCTAACCATAAAATGTTGAGAAATGTCACTTGTCTAATGGGGACGTTTAGTAGGCCCTGTAGTTACTTACACATTTACCAGCTCCACAAGTCAATCTGATATATGACTGCTCTACCTGTATATTACATAACCAAACAAAATGGCGTACTGCCATGGAAAGGAATACAGAAATAAAATTGAGCATTCATTTACAAAAACGAAAGTACAAAATGCTTAGATTAGATTGAAGTGATAGCTCAAGAAGAATGGAAAATAACGATAAAATAAAATTTAAAACTATAATCGTTATTTAATTAGTACAATCGACAATACCCCATTTTTCGCCCTTAAGTCACAAATAGCTATTTTAAATTTCTGCAGATATAAGCTGGACAATGAAAAATCAACCTCCCTGTATAGGCCAAGAAATAGAGAGCCAAAGACATGCTTACTCGAAAAAAAAAGTCACCGCTCGCTCCGCCATATTCTACAAAATTTCTTAAGATTTTCCACTTTACAGTTATTTGATTTACAAATTTTTAATATTCGTTTCATTATTTGCTTTAGCTTCCAGCATTCCTTGTTGTACCAGGGCTTATGATCTTTGAATGTATCACTAGCTATTATTTCTTTTGATATACCAGCTTATTTCTTCGCCTTTCTTTGTAAAGATCTTGTCTAATTCATTTCTAAATTCTAATATTTGGTTGTTGCTCCAGTAATATTTAGTGACTTTTCGTTTCGAAATATCGAAACAAGAATAAGGTTAATCTCGTCTCGAAAATTCGAGAAATTCGAGACGAGATCTCGAAAATGCGAGATCTCGCGGCATCACTAGATACGTTAATCTCAATCCAAACGTAACCTACAACATATTTATCTCTTGGTTATACTCGTATGTATGTGAAATTACCAGGAAGATAATTTCTTATAAAAATTATGTACCTATATCTGTGCATTTTGAGCAGTTTAAAAACATCCATAAATTTGTACAAAGTGTCATTTTTTGTCTACTGGTACTGGCACTGTTTCCAAAATCAATCACTCTGTATAGGTAGGTGCATGGTAACATTTCTCTCTCTTTCTCTACTTCTCTTTCTCTAACACAAAAAAATAGTAACTTAAATTTACATGAAGTTTAAATAATAATATCTTTATTTAGCTAGCAAGCAATACATAACAATAGATTTAGGTAATTAATTTACATTTAATATCATTCGATAAATTGTTATATATATATATATCATCACGGCATATGCTGAACGACCAAATACCGAAATTCGCGTTATGCTCGTGTTTTTTTAGGAGTTGCCAGTTAGATTGCGTTGCAGTTTGTATTTTTTTGTTAGGTTGATCAGATTTCAGTAGTTAATCGTTCATCACCGTCTACAACGCATTGTGGATGTTTTTTTCGCTCACTGGGTGATTTCGAAGTTTGACCGTAACATATTATGTATATATACAGTCATACAAAAAAGTCTACGTACGACAATAGTTTTAATGTATTTTAGGAAACATAGCAATCTAAAAGCCAATATATTTAATTTTCTTTTAATCCAAAATGAAACGCAGTACCTATATTATATTTTTATAAATATAAAATAAGCAAATAACATATTTAATTTATTTATATTATGGGGTAAACATTCAAAGTATTCATAATTTCATGACAAAAGTCTCCGTATGATAACCAAAACATTTAAATAATAAACCATTCACACATAAATTTGTGAAACAGAGCTTTAGAAACATCTTAGTTTAAGGATACACAATTTTTCTATATCGTCATTTGTCTCTATTGAAAAATAATACCAGACTGCTGTTTTCTGTTTATTATTTAAGAGCTTACAACTGATCTATACCTACAACATAATTATAACTTGCAGAAATAAAATGTAAATAAATACAGACTAGACCCGAAATTACCTGATTATAACAAAAATAAGCGATGATCCGGCAGTCGGATTTTCATCGATCCGGCAAATTTCAAACCGGAATTCCAGAATAAAGGAAAATCTCACAGTAAAATAATAACTACCACATAAATAACTATTAACGTCAACGTTTTGTCACAAGCAGTACAAATGTAAAGACTTTACAAGTTTCCGCTTGGTAGTTACGGGTTAATTTCAGTCGCGATCGTGAAATCTACTACATATTATGCATATAACCCTTCAAAAACAAATTATGTAGCCAAATTGAACCATCTCTTGAAATATTATACATCCCTTATAAAAAGAAATGACTCTCCGTAATAACCACACTTTATTGCAATTTCACCAAGCTTGTTTCATTTTATCCCCTGTATTTTAAAAATTCTCATCCGAAAAATTTTGAGTGAAAACCGAATTGTAATAAAATAAAATCATGATTTACGGGCCATAAACAGAAGCAATCGTGGGGCATCAAGCGAATGGAGAGTGGAATAAATAAGACGCATGAGGCCGTGAACGCTCTGACGCACATGTGCGACCGTACTAACGCAAATGTGAAATATTCAGCTTCATTTGAGTGGCAGACATTCAGAAAGCAAATAAAATACAAAAAATTATTGTCTTGTCGACGACAGATGGAGACGAAATTAATTTTAGCTTGGAGAAGGATTGTAGTTCAATGTATAACTTTAACCAATATTAGGGTAAACGGAATTTTTATACCATAATATTTCCTCATAGAAACTTGCTTAGTTTTTTTATTACTGACTTGAAATAGTATATTGTATAACTAGTGCTGAAAGTTGGATATTGAAATACCCTTTCAGCACGTGTTGTACACGATATTTCTCCGACAACCACAAAAAATAAAACAATATAAAATTTTCATAAACATATTAAAACAGATTAGGTATGTTTACATCATTGCTATCAGAATTCACCAAAAATTATGTTAAAATCTGATAAATCCGGGTCCAGCCTTCTTAATCCGTGTAAATTTAGCAAATTATTTGCAGCTGTCAAATTTTTAGGTTAGTTCACTCAGTTATCGCAGTGTGTGATAAAATCATATCACACAGTTGCGGACGCATTTGATTGGCTAACGAGCTTTCATTTCACACAGCTTTGGTAGTGATGTGCAATGACCAGCTTTCCGTAATAGTTTAGCGTGTGAATATATGTACTTTTCGTAGTGATCGTCGGAAAACTTCATTTATAGATACAGCCTACTACTTTTGAAAATTAATCTTTATTATTTACTAACTTGTAAAAACAACTCAAATTTATTTATTAACATGTGAAAATTGCGTTTTATTAATGTGATACATATTAATAATAAATGTCAATGGGCTACTTGCGTGGTACTGAAAATCCGATTTCTATCACCATATACATAATGTTATGTTGAAAACATATATAAAAATACAAATTTTATTTTAAAAATATTATTTGTTTTTTAGTAAATTAAGAAAGAAAATTTTATGTGACGTCATTATATTGAACTGGTGAAGGGAACCACGTATAGATGGTATGGCGTGTGAGAAAATTTGAATTTGAATTTGAAAGTTAATTTTTCTCTCTCTCTGGGCTCTTAAATATATTAATTACTTCATAAATAAACACACAGGTAGTTACATGTAATTTAAAATATCGATACCAAAAAGACAAACTAAAATACTAACGTCCAAATTATTGCTGAAACGTCAAACAGGAGATCTACATTACCCGTACAAACAAACGCTAGGGCTTTACCATCATTCATTGGTGCGGTGTAATTCTACGTCATCATGGCGGTAATTCAAATAATCCAATTTCATTATTTTTTTTTCTGACTAATTAATAAAAATTTTGTCAAAAGAAAAAATATGGGTGCCAAATTTTTACCTGCTCTTCAAAAATATTAAATAAAAAAAAAGGTACGCAAGTAGCCCATTGTAAGTCTTGTTTATAATTTTAAATTTGATTCACAAGTGAGTAAAAATAAAATATTATATGATACACGCCAGGTAACTGTTTTACTGCCACAAGAAGGTGACAGGTTCACCTATTCGGCTCGCCAGTTATTTCCTGCTTTCAGCAGTAAAAACTGTTTTACCTAGCTCGTATTGCAAAATACTGAAACTCCCGAACATAGGACTTCCATCGTCATTTCCAGCTTTTCAAATTATTTTAGTTGAAAAAGTTTAAATAAAAATTTTAGAGCATGAAATTCTGCATCTAAATCAAATTCCTCATCTAAAACCAATAACTAAAATTAATTTTGAATGTTTTAGAACTACAGTAACAAAACACAACTAAAGTGGTTACTATCTTGTAAAATTTTTAGAAGTTAGTAACAAGTAAAGAAGTAATAGGTGGTCGCAGTACCAATAAATGAAGTTTACAAGTGAGTAACAAATAAAAACTATCAATATGCTATTATGTCGACAAATGAACGTCAAATAAACAGTCAAACCAAGTAATATGTCAAAAATAGATATATGACAGTTTATTGACGCAGACTTCGAGCATATTCTGACTAGCGGCCGCCATACGGTGTTTGCTGTGATCGGAAGATATGCGGGAGAGGAAATTTGCAGGGATAAAAGCTATGGTGTATTGAGGGCTGCGTAAATTACTACCTTTTTACGAAGTAATGCCTAATTGTTGCTTTTGAAATATGCAAATTATCTTTATTTAATAAATTTCAGTCTCTTTTCTCTTACCTCATTATTAGCAGGATACCTAAAAGTTACACATTGTTTGTTATATTAATGTAAAAAAAAAATCCCAATGGGGCAGTTTCACAATTTTTGAAAATAATATATATAAATCTACATGAAAAAATACGTGATGCGTATTTTTTATTTTTTTCGTAAAGTACTCCATATTGCTGAAAAAAATTAATTTAAACTTTAAAACTTTGAATATAGCGCTAATAGCTGAGGAAATACGTCAGACTTTCGACATAACAATCGTTCGCTGTAAAAGAAAGATAGTCTTATACTATACTACTAGAGCATAGTAAGAGATAAAAGAAAATAGTTAAGTCCAGAAATTTGCTCTTTGTTGAACGAATATAGACATATACTGTTTACCATGGTGTAGAAAAAGACAAAAGATAACTGTAATGTTCATCCATTCCGAGTATCACCGCAGCGAGTATAACCTCATTCGTATTATTATATTATTTTATTCTGTGGTTGTAGCAAAAGATCATGAAGCGGTAAATATTCTTTTGTGAAATTTAAATAGATTAAATTTAAAATACATATATATTTTATAGCAACGTGAACAAAATATGTTTTATACCGGATTATCCACTCTGCACTACGAAATACGTCCCACTGCGCACATATAATCTAGTCACTTTGCGCTGTCGAAAGTCTGATGTCATAACCGGATTATAAATGGCGAACAACCGCTTCTTTTCAATTATGTTATAATTTTAATTTAAAAATTTAATTAAAACAGAATTAATATTACTTTTATATTTTTTAATAGAGTACTTGTATGATATATTTTCAGTATTTAGTACTAGAACATTCAAATTTCACATAGTGAAACTCCCCTATTACTTACACATGAAACGAAATTTCGAAATTTTCAAACTTTCTTTGTATTTTTCATTGAAATTTGACAAAAAAACAGTATAAAATCGTATTATTGCAGTATAAAAAGAAAGATACACAAAATCACAAAATAAATATATACTTCGAGATACACTCAGAAACTACACGCAAAAATAGGTTAGGTTACAGTAAAATGACAAGTAGTTACATATAACACAACAAAACGCTGGCCGTAATACATCACAACTTTCAACCCCTCACAAACTACATGCAAAAATAGGGTTAGGTTATAGTAAAATGACAAGTAGTGACATATTACAACAAAACGCTGCCCGCAATACACCATGACTTCCAGCCCCGCAAATCATCCCCTAGCGCATATCTTCCCAACATAACATTATGCATTGGCATAGGGAATTACTTCTCTAGTCAGTATATATTCCAAGGACACAGATTTCTTAAAATAACGCATACTAAATCTATTTCTACAACTTTTAATTAAATTTACTGGATCACTCAAGCCGGTAATTTAAATATGTTGATACTAAAAATTTTGGAATTTCATTCTCTATAACTGTATACAGCGTGTTAAAAATAGGGTATTATGATGTGCTGATTCTCAATCAAAAATAATTTTTCCAAAAATCGGAAAATTATTTCTTATTTATTTAATTCTTGCAGTGTACATATTTTAGTGCGCTACTGCTGACATGAAATTTTTATTAAAAATAATGAAATCACGTAATTGTTGTTGAATAGGAATTGAATTAATTTGTAATTATTTTAATAAAAATTTCGTGCCAGTGGCACTGAAAATGTAAGTTCACTTAAAAAATTAAATTATCGAAATGAAATATATATACCTTCTAATTTTTTACTCTATATTTAACATTTGGGCTTACAAAATTACAATGCGCCACTGGTGGCAGATTTTTGAACTGGGTGAAGTGTACATGCACAAAGGTGGTTGTTTTATTCAGGAATTGTATTTACTTGTATACGAATTTTAATACGCTTTTATCTTCGGCTATTATTGTTTTATTCTTAGTAGGATCTGAATTACTGCTAATATAACAGGTAAGTTTTTGATTTTTAAAAAATTAATGAACAAATTAGGAGATATGCAATTTATAGGTTAAAGTTATGATGGAGTTTTCTCCGAAAATATTTACCACATAATATTATGTGGCCACTATTTATTACTTGCTGGCCTTCCACCATATTTCTAGATGATACACTACAATTCCCAAATCTACAAATAGTATCTAAATCTAAGCAAAGAAAATTGTTCATTATGAAAGGAAAACAATTAAATAAAAGTAAAGCTCTGTAGATAGAAATTAATATATGTACAACTACGGCAATGAAATACAATCTAAATAAAGGAAATCAAATGTTTTTTTTATTAAAAAAACTAATATACTGTTAATTAAAATATGACTAAAATACTCTTAACCTACAAATACTTACTAAAATTAACCCTATTAACTAAAATTTTATTAAAACTATCACTAAATTGTTACTATAAGAAAGATCAAACTCAATTCTATCGAAATTAACAAAAAAACACTATACTAAATCCGAAATTAAATTAAAAACTATGAAAATTAGTCGAACACCAATTGTACTCTTATGGAAGCCAGCGAAAAATGTACCATTCGTTTGAATTTTGACGTTTGACGTCAGCGCCATCTCTTGATAATTTGGAAGCCCAATATAGACAAAAAAAAATTACCTCATAAAGTTTTACGGGATACATAATATATGAAATTTCCTATGTTAACGACTATGTCACGGAATCTACTGTTCATTCACCCTGTATACTGTATAAGTAAACTATGTCAAAAAACAAAAACTCATTCTCGACAAAATAGTAATGAACTTAACAAATTCCGATAAACCCAGATTGTTCACAGACTAGTCTGAAGGAGAAGCAGACAATGATGTGTAAATGACAAAAAAACTGGAACATCTTAGGAAAAACTGAAACATCTTAGTAAGAAGTATATGACAACAGTGATCATAAATCAAATAGCATGCCACATATAAAAACAAGCTGTTTAATGAGCTATTCGAATGCACATTGCAGACTTAATATCACAAAAGTTCAAAACTTGCACACTTTGAAACAGATGGTCAACTGTCAACATGATAAATATCAAATGTTAAAGTTTCCGAAGTGAAGTACATGTTAAATGTGCATTACGATGTGCTCAACACTCCATTGTTTTATTTGGCTGACATTTTTATGTCTTTATATATTTTTGCCGATTATATAAATTATAAACTGCATTTAAACTTTCTAGACACAATTAAAATTGTAGATAAAAGTATATTACAAGATAATCGAATTCGAAACAAAATTCTCAATTTATTATACAGAATGTAACAGAAATAAGTACATTAAATTTCACCAGTGACAGAACTCGACAAGAGCAACAAAATCACAATTTATTTTTTGGAACAAAATATTTCCAATTTCGAGACATATATTAGTGGAACAGAAAAAATTAAGTGACAAAGTGACATAGAATAACATTTTTTTGAATTCTCAATTTTTTTGGTATTTTTAGGCAGGTAACGAATATTTTACAAAGATTTTTATCATAATATTTAAGGTTTACAAAAAAAAGTTACTAAGAAATATTTATTGCTGCTCTCGACTGGTTAAATTTAATGTACTTATTACTGTTACACCCTGTATAGTTATTTAAATTTAACAAATGGCCGCTTATATTTATTTATTTATTTATTTATTTATTCAACAATCTATCCTACAGAACTATAAAGTTCCAATTACAGGACGATTATAAAAGAATATACAAAAAAATACCCTGCAGAAAGTACACAAAAAATTACCCTAAATAAAACTACATATAATAAACAATTACATACATATTAAATGAAATGAGTTTTTTAACATTAATTAAACTATGTGATAAATTAAGTATCTAGCGATATAAAGTGTTTTATCAAATCTCGTTTAACTCTTTGAGGTACAGAAAATTTAACAAAATTACACGCCGAGCGGTACAGAAATATTTTTTATTGCATAGGAGAAAATAAATGCTATTACATAGTCAAATACAATAAAAAAAAAACAAAAATTACATAATTTTATTTTCTTATATTTCGTAGAATATACTTCTAAATTATGCGTGCGCTGGTGGTATACGGTTTAAACCTACGGACTTATACAGAAAAAATTCTATAAATTGGTGGTACTCTTCTTGCTCCAGTATACAGTGTGAGTCGAAATATTAGTGGTTCAAATTTTGAACCTATGTACCCCAAAGAGTTAAATACATGAAGTGGCTGCGCAAATACATCCATTTCGCTAGGTATTTCATTAAATATAGTACACATTTGCCATAATGGTTATTTCGTTTCATAATTTGTTCTTGCTATATTGCAACGAAAAGTAATCTTATTTCTCGATGTTTGACGTGGTACATTTAATGGAAGCTGGCTTAGAAGATAGTTGTCATTGATCTCATTGTTTAACAGTTTGTATAAAAATAAACAGGACTGTATTTTTCGGCGATTAAAAAGAGAAATAAGACTTACTTCAGTTAAAAGTACATTATAGTTAACATCAAAACTGGGATAATAATTATGCTTTCTATAATAACAATATTTAGCAAATCGTTTCTGTATTGATTCGATTTGAACTACATATTTGTTGTAAATAGGATTCCATATTTGCATACAATAATCCAATTTTGATCTTACTAACGAATTAAATAAACGCTGCATAGTAAACAAATTATGAAACGGTTTACAAGAACATATAATAAACCCTAGCATTTTTAAAGAAGATTTTTTGATATACTCAATGTGCAAATTGAAATATAACTTACTGTCAAAAATAACACCGAGGTCAGTAAATTGTGGGACACGATCAAGATATATGTTTTCCATGTTATATGGATAAGTATACACAATTTTTTTTACTAAGTAGCTCATTATTTTACATTTGCTAAAGTTAAAGAACAGTTTAGACCTTTGAGGCCAAGCTGAAAGGTTATTTATATCATTTTGTAGAAGAAAACAGTCTTGTAACGAGTTGATACTTTTGAAAATCTTTAAATCATCAGCGTAGAGTAATACTTCGGAATCTTTAACAACATCAACAATATCGTTAATAAATAACACAAACAACAAAGGACCTAGATTTGAGCCCTGGGGTACACCAGAAGTGGCAATAAATGAAATTGAGTTGAAGTTGTTTAGCCGTACAGATAATTTTCGATCATGTAAATATGTCTGAAGAAGATTTATAAGATTAGTGGAAAAATTGAAAGTAGAATAAAGTTTTTGAAGAAGAACGTTATGATCAACTGTGTCAAATATATTCAAGATAACGTGTCCATAATAGGGTTATTTCGATATATGAAGTCGGTTAAATTTGACAAAATAAAAGCAAAAATATGCTTTGCAGTTTGCTGTTTTTGCAAATAAGTTCCAAAAATGAATTATTATTGAATTTTGATGTGCACCCTTTTATACTCTTTCGAAAGAAGATGCTAAATATTTTTAATACCCTTAAAATGTTTTGCCACGACCATTAAATAATACCTTCATTATTTTTTATTAAATATACAATATATTACCCATGGGCATTGAGTTCTGATTTAATACTCACGGGCCGTGAGTTATGATAGGGGAGGACCAATCACAATCATCCATTACTCAAAACTGAATTATTATATCGATTATGTTTTGGCTCAGAACAATGGTTATATTATGTTATAATTGTTTTTTCAATGTTAAAATATTAAAATTATAAATCTGTTTAGATCATGTAAGTTTATATTGAATTAAAAACATGAGTTCATCGAATAGTGAGAATGAATAAATTTGTACGCCGCCAAATATTATAGAAGCGGCTACATTAATTAGTGTAAACTTATTGCCTTCGGACATTTTTTAAACGAAAATTTGAAGGTTATCGAGATCGAGCGAAAAAATTCACTCCCTATGATATTAAAAAAGTCATTAACATGATAATATATAATATGTATTTTGCAAGATAAGCATTTGTTATTACACTTATCCACAGAAAAGTGGAACTTCGTATTGAATAGTCGTCTGACTCTGACCAATCAGTATCTATCACGTGACTTGTCACTGCTTGTTATTTTGATGTTTTACCAGTTAACCAATTCAGATTTTAGGTTACAATTTTATTTTCATAGCCATGAATTTGTTAGACGCTAATGAACAAGATGATGTTTTAATAATATCTGGAATATGTTTTTTTTTACTATTATTGGTTTGTATAATAAAGAAAAAAAAACACATTCCTACGTTAAAAAATCTGTTGTGGCCAGCACAAGACCTCTCGCCATTTCCATATTAGGCTATATAAGTATTGTATTGCACTTCGCTTTCGAACTTTCGTTTTATAACAAAATATTACAGAACTTTACCCAAATTATATTTAACATGTATTCTGCACACATATAATTCTAATTATATATATTTTTCATTGTATGAAGAAGTTTCTAAATATCAGAGATTCTTCCAATTCATTAACCAGATTGGCGGTATTTCTGATGGATATATGCATTTTACCTATAATTTCAAATATTTAATTAATAAAACAATAAGAAAGATTAAATATACTTCCCAAAAAAAGCTGTCAGAATGTCATTAAAACTGTTGATTTTTGACACTGACATGTGTCATTTAAAAACTATGGTATAAACATTGGAATTTGTCAACTGGTTTCCTTAGTGCCTTGGCCTCTGCGATTAAATTACACTATATATTATAGTGTCTTTATCTCTAAATCTATACAAGATATAATAAATATTTTAAGTGTATTAGATAGACAATTTTATGTTCTTCAATATTTAATAACAAAAATTTCCAAAAAATTATATTTAGAAGAATTTTTCTCAGCAACTACTACTTCCGGTTGTTCAATTGTTACCAAAACCTGTTCAGCTCTTCCCAGGAATGTCAGATTGAGGAATCCATAGTTAAACAATTCTTAAGTCTTATAGTTTTTGAGGAATCGTGTCTACAACATCCAGACATACATACACACATACACACATCCACACACACATACACACACAGACATCATTTTAAAAATGTTATAATCGGATTCTAGGGATCTTAAATCGTGCTTATTCAATGAAATCTGGATTTGCGAATTTTAGCATGAATCCAATACCTCTCTTAGCGAGAGGTAAAAACGTAGATGGTCTGTTAGGCTGTGGTTAGGTCTATGAACACATTAAGATTTGTCATCGAGTAGTTGCAGTATCATATAGTTTGTTTCTGAAAATGAAAGAACAATATATCCCTCGTTGTATTGAAATTACGCAAACGTTTTTATTTTTGTACAATTCATTTGCTTTGTCGTACAAATTACGATACTCGCGAATTTCTGTTTATTAACAAAATATCAATTTGTTTATTGTTCTTGATGTGAATCCATCTTCAAAACTCAGACTCACACCAAAAACATAAAAGACAGCTGACGGATGAAGTAAAGTTATATCTTACCGCCATGTTTAATAGATCTCTCTTGTGATTGGTCGAATTTACACAAGGTTTAGCAATGGGAAATCTCTAATATCTGTTTTTTGTTGACAATAAATTTCTTGGAATTGATGGCTTTCCTTATTTCTAGGTTTTCTAATAAATTCATTCTTAGTCCCTTGTCAGAAGACTGGAGTACTTTAAAGTCACCGTCAATATTATGGTTTTGATCTATGCAATGAGTGGAAAAGCCAGTGAAGAGCATAATAGTCTTCGCAATTTATTGGTTCAAATTTTTCCTAAATTAGTTTTATTTACTACTATTGTTTTTATGTCATGTTTACATAAGTTTTTCGAAATTATATTTGTTAAATTTGGTTTGTGATTTAGCTAATGCCAACGGGATTAAGAATGATTTCATTAGTTTTGTAGTAAATTTGTTCTACAATTTTATGTTTTGATTTTTTGTGGATAAGATTATTAATTATTTGTGAACCGTATCCGTTATTTGCCGCTGTATTTTTTATGGTGTCTAGTTCGAGAATGTAATTTTCAGGAATATCCAATAATCTGTTAACCATACTATGAAATGAAATGCTGACATATTTATGGAATCTTATTTGAATCTTTTGGGATTATGGCGTCGGTGTATGTAGGTTTGCGATACATATATCGTAAATTTTGTGAAAAAAATCAAGAACATTCTTTTTTATTTACTATTGTAAAATGTTTCATCAAACACAAACTAACTCCTCTCTTTCATATATTAAATTTCTAAATTTGTAAATCGATCATAAATCGTCGTATGCGTTTTAATTATAAATATTTATATTTTAAAATCTAAATTGACAAATATAAATTCGTAAATTAAGTTCATCATAAACCATCTGTAAGAAATAGCTATTTTACTCATAAAATGTAATAATCTCTTTTTCTATTGTTCATAAATTTCCAATGTATGTTTGTCAGATGAAAATTGTATTTCTTTATATTTATATTGTTCCGAGATGTACTGCCATTGGAACTTGTCCTGTTGTACAGCCTCAACTTTTAAAGAAATAAATAAATACCTTTATAATAATATAATGTTTAAAATTATTAAAATATCTTTCAGAACTCATATTATTAATTGAAGAAATACTACCTTTTTTTTAGTTTAAGTTCTGTAAATTATTATTTTAACCCAACGTTTCGGCACCATAAACTGGTGCCTTCTTCAGGGGAATGACATATTTTTTGAAATAACAAAAACAACAAGTAACCAAGGTAACAAGAAATGTTCATAAATGTTACTTTATGTTGTCTCTGAGTCATACAGACAGATCACTTCTCTGCCAGTTTTTGGGACGGTTTTTCCTCTGGCAAAAGGAGATTTTTTCTTGAGAAGTTGCATGTTCGCCGTCCATGTTTTTGCCGGACATGTATATTTTGTCTAGAAAATTGTATACATAAAAAAGGTAACATTTATGAACATTTCTTGTTACAAACATAAACTGACAGATATTAGAACTAATTTTGCTGCAATTGTTTTGTAAATTGTCACACACGTTTCCAAGGCATATGTGATTAAAAAACAATATAATGAAAAATTAAATTAAAATTGAAAACTGCCTCCGGGTATATAAAACGACCCCACGTATGTTATTAAGAATTACTATATTTATAAATAAATGGTCATTTTTGATGGCTAAAGGTTAAATCCGCATTAAGAAATTAATTTATCAAGTTAGAAAGATCATTACCAAATTAGCTTCTAAAACAAACAAAAGAATAAAACAAAATAGAATAAAAGAGGAAGGCAAGCAGCATGAAATTTAAATAAGTACGTGTGAAATAAGCCAGATTAATAGCATGTAGTTGCGCGCGCACGCGCACTTGTTCCCCGTGTCCTGCGCGTTTACATTTGCACACTAGCCTTTATATTTGCATAAAGATTGAGAGTGCAGATTAGCACAGACGGTGGCGGCGGGTAACAAGCGAAGTCGCAGGTCGCGTGCTCGCATCGCCGGAATTACTCGCAATATCTGTAATTTACCGAGCCTGAAGAATGTTCCATGCACTAACCTACTCACCTACATATTTACAACAGGAAGTTAGTTTTGCAGTAACTGCTATGCCGCTAATATAACTAAAGTATATACTCTTTAATTTGCCTGCTTCAGCACTCCCGTGTATAATTATGATTTTAAATAATACAGAGGTAACTTGCTTTATAATTCAAACATTCAAGAAAGTCCTCCTGGTACATTTTTAAAAGTAGACACGCGTTCCAAATGTGGCTTATTGCAAGAACAACCTATACCAACATTTCATACTTTTGAGAATGTGTGTTTTAAAATCAACAAGACTCTTCAGAATAAACAATTATTTACAGTACAGTTATTTCATAAATTTAAAATTTTTAAACCACCTATTTTTTTATTTTTAACTTATTTATAATATAACTCTAGAGAAGCAATAGAAATTTCTCGCCATATGGAATGGAAACCTTTGAAAACATCCCCTTCTGCCACTTAGCGACTTCACTTTCATAATTATTTGCATCAATCGTCCATAAAATATGTACGGGAGTTATGATTCGTGATTATAATTTAATTTTATCGTAATTCTGGATTCTATATGTATTCATAAACCGAAACTAAAAGAACATAATATAAATATGGATAAAACTTATGAGAGTAATTACTATCCTATCGCCTAACTGACAAGCTAATGATTATACCTAAATATATTTTTTGCAAAATAATGAAAAATTAACAATTATTACAATTATACCTAACCCAAACTTGCCTAATCTACCTGGTTTCAAAAAATATAAAATAAAAATAAAAAGGGCTTTATAAAAAAAATTGGTTAATTTATAATATTTATATTAACATGAACTGAAGTTAAAAATTTCCCCGTAATTTTGATAATGAGAAGCTTTCTTCAACAATGTTGTCGGAAAATTTTGGAAATTTTCACAAATGGAAAAATAAGGCAATATAATATTGTTTATGCTTAACACGAATATGTGTGTGTTTAAGGGAAAAAAATATGTTATTGTGCAAAAAGGATTTATTGTAAATAAAATAATAAATAATAAATAAAGCTATTTTGTCAGATATGTATCAATTTCGTGGGAAAGTTTCCATTTATGAATATTACCAGTAATTTTCCTAATTGGGTAAATTATTTTTTTGGAAATTTTCCAAATACAAACTCTAACATCAACATTATTTAATTAATTAACAGTAATTATAAAAAAATAAAACCAAAAAAGCCAAAAAAAGCTACTCAGTCGGTTTATTAAAGAAAACACTGTTTTGTCAGCGCCTATAATCGCATTAAATATTCAGTTATTTTAATTTTAATTTTTTAAACATGGTTTTGGATAATAGCTACATTATTAAAGTAAAAAAAAATCTGTTGTGGCCAGCACAAAACCTTCCGTCAATTCAATGTATTTGTACAAATCAAATACCAAAAGTTCCTTGGAAAAGATTCTATATATCCTGTAAAATTGTAACACGAACACACTATTTTTTACAAATTAAATATTGCAAGTTCCTTTGAAAAGATTCTATAAATCCAATATAATTATAACACGAAAGTACATTCTTTAAATTGCACTTCACACTTCCTCATTCCTATCCAACGCATCTTTTTCACACAGTTCTTCCTCTCTCAAATATTCTGCTACATAGTCCTTCCATCTTCTCTTTGGCCTTCCTCGTACTCCCCGCATTGAAACTGCAAGTCACTTGCGAAGGACACTCTGTCACTTATGTTACTTTCTGATCCTGTACTTTCCACTTTGGTTTTGCACTTGACACTGACATCTGTCAATTAGAATTTTTTGAATATATCTGCTGTTTCCATAATTTTTGCAAAGCAGACTGATTTTTGAAAGTTAACCTCTCTTAATCTCTCTATAACTCTATATTTATTGAATATGAAGGAAAAAGTATAATCAAATCGTACAGAGAATAAGATTTTCGTTTTTTCCAGAAAAAAGTGTTAAGATCTTCAAATAAGGGTACTTCCGGTTGACTAATTATAACCAAAATCTAATCAGCTCTTCATATGGTTGTAAAGAAGAGGAATACGAAAGAATCATAATTTTTAGAATTGTAGTTTTGGAGTTATCGTCGGACAAAAATTTGTCACACACACACACACACACACACACACACACACACACACACGGAAACACACACAGACACACACAGACACACACACACACACACACACACACACACACACACACACACACACACACATGCAGACATCAATGTAAAATTAATAAAATCATATTCTAGGGATTTTAAAACGTGCTTATTCATTAAAAACTCACCACCGAATATTTTGACCAGACAATACCTTCCTTTTGACGGAAGGTAAAAAACATGTGTTATTCCAACTTTATTATTGTTTCCCAAAATTATTTCAGCAAATCTTTAGAATCGGCGGTAGTAGGTACATACGAGTATCTAAACAAAAACTAATTGTTTTTTCTTTAAATAATTATTCCTTTAAAAGTTAAGAACATTTCCGTGCTCTAATAATTTTTTCGTTGACTGAACCTGTAGGATCACTTTATGATTCAGTAAACTACCACTAAGAACAAAGTTACAAGGTAGGTATTTCATATAATAATTGACAATTTGTATGTACAATCACAAAGCTACAAAATATAGGTACTAACATTCAGATGTCTACAGGCAGGAAACTTTCAATTAATAATTTATGAGAATTCGACTCACAAGCACACGCTAACTACATATCAACCCAATGTGTTACGAATATCTGGAATTGTTTACAAGTAACAATGATTGGAACTATGACGAGTCATTATTGAATAATAATTTTCTCTCTACTTATAATTATGATTACGAGAACAATGGTTATGAATTAGAAAATTGCTAATTTTAATCGTTATTCTGAAAATTATAAAATAACTCTAATCTCTTGTTAAATTATCTTTAAAGTTAACGGTCAGTTAAAACAACAAAAAATATAGCATTGATATAACATAAGTTGTAAAATTTACGCATGTGTCAATTTTTTCGATGCGATATATGTATTATATTAATAGACAGTTTAAGGCTTGATTTACATTGGCGATATAATGGCGGTACGATGACGGTAAAGTGACGGTACTTCATTGATACGAGGCATTTACATTAGACGGTACCACGACGTTACGATAATAATAATAATAATAATAATAATAATAATAATAATAATTTATTTGTCCATTTGATCATTTACATGATTTAGGATATGTCACAATACACAATATGAATTAGATACAGTTACAATGTAATTAACAAGGATTATCAAAATATTGATTAACAGAGTAGTAACAATTGGTGATTAATTTTTGTTTTAATTTAAATTTATATTCTGATATATTACCACAGTTTTTAATTTCACCAGACAAGCTGTTGTACAATGAAATACCCCAGTAGTAAGGGTCTTGTTCAAAAAATACAGTTCTATGCTGTGGAATTTGCAGGTAATGTTTACCTCTAGTTTCATAACTATGTATATTACACATTTTAACAAATTTGAATATATTCTCTTTGACAAATATCAAAACATGAAAAATAAATATTGATGGAACAGTAAGAAAATTATGTTTTACAAATATTTCTCTACATGATTGATTATAATGTAATTTGTACATATACCGAGAGTTTTTTACCTCCCGCTACCCTTGGTAAGGGAGGTATAGGGATCGTGCTAAAAATCTCATATCGAGATTTTAGTAAATGACCACGTTTTAAGGTCCCTAGAATCCATTTTTAACATTTTCACGATGATGTCTGTATGTGTGTATGTGTGTGTGTGTGTGTGTGTGTGTGTGTGTGTGTGTGTGTATGTGTGTATGTGTGTATGTGTGTATGTGTGTATGTGTACGAATTTTGTTTGCACTCTAACTCAAATACTATCATTCAAAAAATTCTGAAACCTTGTATTTTTACCCTATTCTAATAGGAATAGAAGCCATTAGATTTTGGTGTAAATCGGATAAACGGAAATCGTACTTTACTTGAAGCTCATAATGGTTTTTCTTTAAAAAATACAATTAAATGCCATTTTTTCGAATTTTATGTCTTATGAAAATTAAAGATTATTGAATTTTCTACAGGAATACATTAATACTTTTTCTATATAATTTACAGATAAATTTAAAAATAATTTTTTTTATTAGTCGCGAAGCCTAAGATAAAAACTATTCCTTTGTTACACAGTTCATTTTTCAAATGAATGTAACTGACAGTAAATGTCACTGTCAGAAAACTTATCACTTCAAATTAATAATAGTGACATTTTAAAAAGAAAATAGTAAATAAAGCAATAGTTTTCTGCAATGGAACAGTTTGCAGCGTTAGTAAGTAAGTAGGTAGGTATGTATTTAAATTAATAAAAATTAAATAGCGGGAGGTTTTGTGTTGGCCACATCAGATTTTTTTTATCAGTGAACCTGGGCGTATGTCATTACCATAGTTACATTTAAAATGATTGACAGCAGTATTATCGCGTTTTTTTTTTAAACTGGACGTAGGACGTGACATTTAGTATATCTGTCAATGTATACAGTTGAAGAAAAAGTTCAAATTGTATGGTATAATTCTATACTCTGACATAAGCCATAAGCCTAAGGCAAGAAATAATTAATATAAATTATATTTTATCCCTATTTTTTAATTGATCAATATTTATTTTGTCACCATTGTAAATACAATTTTTTAAATGGCCCCAAAGAAAAAGAAATCGTTTGGTGCAAGATCTGGTGGCATTGCGGGCCACTCCACGTCTCCACCACGTCCTATCCAGCGTTGGGGGAATACCTGGTGCAGATATAAGTGAAAATTTTGACGACTCCAATACCTGCAATTTTGTGAATTTACTTCCCGATTAATATAAAATGTCGCTTCATCCGTAAATAAAATTCGATCCAGTAATATTTCCCCACTATTAATTTTGTTCATCATATCTTCCCAAAAGATATTTGTTCGTTCTATATCGTTGTGTAATAACTCTTGGTGATTTTGATATTTAAAACTCTTAAAATGTTCTTGTCTTAAAACCTTGTATACTAGAATTCTTAATTTCAGAAAAAAAATGCTGACAGGGTGTTGTCACTTTCAATTAATTGCATAATTTCTTGTTTCTTACTATTAACTACAGTACTTGGTCTGATTTTCTTCTTGTGCTGTTTATTGACGCATCTTTAGTTCTGTAGTCATTGTAAATTTTTCTTATAGTTGTTGGACTGAGTCGCTTATTAAAAGTTAATGCACATAAGTCAGAAACTTGTTGTAGACTCGTTATAATTACTCCAATTTACAATTTGAACTTATCTTTAATTGTATACATTTTAAGTATGACAATTTGATGACATTAACAGATATACTAAATGTCACGTCCTATGTCCAGTTTAAAAAATCTGTTGTGGCCAGCACAAGACCTCTCGCCATTTCCATATTAGGCTATATAAGTATTGTACTGCACTTCGCTTTCGAACCGTCGTTTTATAACAAAATATATACTTACTTTACTTTATAATACTTTACCCAAATATTGTTTTTTATTGTATTTAACATGTCTTTTGCACACATATAATTCTAATTATATATATTTTTCATTGTATGTGGAAGTTTCTAAATGTAAGAGATTGTTCCAATTCATTAACCAGATTGGCGGTATTTCTGATGGATATATGTATTTTACCACAATTTTACCTATAATTTCAAATATTTAATTAATAAAACAATAAGAAAAATTAAATATACTTCCCAGAAAAAGCTATCAGAATGTCACTATAAAACTGTTGATATTTGACAATGACATGTGTCATGTTATAAACATTGGAATTTGTCAACTGGTTTCCTTAGTGCCTTAGCCTCTGCGATAAGTGTACTCTATAAATTATAGTGTCTTTATCTCTAAATCTATGCAAGATATAATAAATTTTTTAAGTGTATTAGATGGAGAATTTTATGTTCTTCAATATTTAATAAAAAAAATCCCAAAAAATTATATTTAGAATAATTTTTCTAAGAAACTACTATTTCCGGTTGTTCAATTGTTATCAAAATCTAATCAGCTCTTCCCAGGAATGTCAGATTGAGGAAACTGCAGTTAAATATTTTTTAAGTCTTATAGTTTTTGAGCAATCGTGTCTACAACATCCAGACATACACACATACACACATACACACATACACACATACACACATCCACACACACACACACACAGACATCATTTTAAAAATGTTATAATCGGATTCTAGGGACCTTAAATCGTGCTTATTCAATAAAATCTGGATATGCGAATTTTAGCATGAATCCAATACCTCTCTTAGCGAGAGGTAAAAAAAAACGCGATAATGCATTGCTGTCAATTATTTTAAATGTAACTATGGTAATGACATACGCCCATGTTCACTGATAAAAAAAAAACTCTCAGTATCTAATAGCACGTTTTTGTAGTTTAAATACTCTAATGATGGACGAAGATGTTCCCCAGAAAATCATTCCATATGAACATAGTGACAGAAATTTAGAAAAATTAAAGGATTTTACAACGATCATAATAAGGTACCATGACTATATAATTTTGTCTTTTATGTACCTATTTTGACTTATGCCTGTTTGTGGTGCATGTCATGTTTCTATCAAAAGTAGAAAATATCGTGCAATGTTTACTTCTGACGAAGAATGTAATGAAGGTATTCCAGAAACATTTACAAAACATACTATTTTTTACTTGAGTGGCAGTAAACATCTGCTAGTAAAAAATAATGCTAATTTTTGGCATCAAAGCGGATCTGCAGGGTCTGTATAATATATTCTTTGAATGACAGCTTTAGGTAAGGAAGGCATTGTCTTTGGTCAAAAAAATTCGTTGGTGAGTTTTTAATGAATAAGCACGTTTTAGGGTCCCTAGAATACAAATTTACTATTTTTAAGATGATGTCTGTATATGTGTGTGTGTGTGTGTGTGTGTGTGTGTGTGTGTGTGTGTGTGTGTGTGTGTGTGTGACAAATTTTTCTCCGACAATAACTCCAATACTACAATTCTAAAAATTATAATTCTTTCGTATTCCTCTTCTTTACATCCATATATGAAGAGCTGATTAGATTTTGGTTATAATAATTGATCTACCGGAAGTACCCTTATTTGAAGTTTTTAATAGTTTTTCTTGAAAATACGCAGTTAAATATTATTTTTCGACATTTTGTGATTATCAATATGAAAGAATATCTTATTCTCTATACGGTTTGATTATGCATTTTCTTTTATGTTCAATAGATATAGAGTTATAGAGATATTGAGAGATTAACTTTCAAAAATCAGTCAGCTTTGCTAAAATTATGGAAACAGCAGATATATTCAAAAAATGTTAATTGTCATATGTCAGTGTCAAATGCAAAACCATAGTTGAAAGTATAGGGTCAGAAAGTTATATGTGAATGTGATAGAGTGTCCCTAGCAAGTGACTTGCAGTTGCAGCCTCGCCTCAAGATTGGAATTTTCAATGCCGGAAGAATGAGAAAGGCCAAAGAGAAGATGGAATGACTGTGTAGCAGAAGATTTGAGAGAGGAAGAAATGTGTGAAGAAGGTGCGTTGGACAGGACTGAGTAAAAGACAGGGACGGACAGGGCCACCGGGAAATCGGGAAATTCGCGAGAGGCCGCGACCTGCAGGAGGCCGGTGGGCTTAATGCCAATTTTATCGAACGTTAATCCAATCAGATCTTTTTTATTTAGAATTTCAAAAAGCGCCAAAAAAAATTCGTTAAACTCCGAATTAAAAGAAGGAAACGAAATCGGGAATAATTTTATTAAAGCTTTTTGTTTAAAATAACCCATAGAATCTGTGGTTAAGTCCACTTATATTAGAGACACCCTGTATATATAGTAATAAAAACATGTATTTTATGTATATATATAATTTTTTTACCAAGGAGGCCGGCACAGGATTTTATTTCCCGGGCCGGTCCAAAGAACCAGTCCGTCTCTGGTAAAAGAGAAGAGTAAGAAACAGCGACCCCTAATAAAATAGGGAAAGGAACTTTCGGTATGGAATTTGTAAAAAAATAGTGTGTTCGTGTTACAATTTTACAGAATATACAGAATCTTTTTCGAGGAACTTTTGGTATGGGACATGTACAAAATAAATCGAATTGACGGATGGTTTTGTGCTGGCCACAATAGATTTTTTTTTAAATAACCACCTTCATTTGAGTCTCTAATGTCTCAAAATATTGGAAAAATAATTCATTTTCGTTTGGCGGAACTAGCTATCACTGGATCCGGTATTGCGCTAACGACAATCGTTCCTCTAATATGTTAGTGTGATTTTTATGTATGTATGTTTTTGTGTTTCTTTCAAAACTTTTGATCAATTTTATCATATATTTTTTGTAAACATATATCCATGATTATATTATTGTTCGTTATTTAAACTTTGAAGGCAGCACTTCACAGCATATCAAAATCATTAGCTAATTCAGCAAAATACGAACAAACATATTGGCAGGTAGTTGAATTTGGCAACATACACAACCACTTAACTATCCTTGTTTATTCGGGCTTCTATATCCTCCAGGAATGTAAAATCAACACTCACATTAATTTAATTGATGCTCCGGGCATCACACCTGTCCTAAACATGGCCGTTGTACCAGCTCATAAACATTAGTACATCCCACCTTCTCTGAGTATGTGCATCAGCATCATTTCACATCACAAACATAAGGACATTCGGCTAGGGTTGCCATTATTGCCACCTGTCCAACTTGGCAACTCTTATTTTGTTAACAACTCTGAAATATGTGTCAAATCATTGACACGGTTCTAGTTGACACCGATGTTAGAACCATGCTTGTGCTACCGGCCATTATTTTTAAATAGTTAATCTAAAACCAAATAGTCATTAATACTCGTGTATTACGAATTGTAATTCAAAATGTAAAACACTTCACAATCATGTAAACTATATAATAATAATAAAGATGTATTTATCTAAGTATCATTTTACACGAAGCAAATTATTTTTAATATATGTATTGCAAAAATGTAAATAAACTGACAAAATTTACATAACTTTAATACCATAAGCAAACAAAGAAAAACAACGCGTAATAAAGAGAGGTTATTTACTTAATTTAATCAACAGATGTTTTATACCGGATAATATTTCATTTAATTTTTTTTTATTATTATTTACATACATGCTACTCATAATGCCCATATCATCACTGTAAATTGTGCTTAACAAATATTAAGATTATTATACGTGACGAAAATTATAACTAACCAAAACATTTCAAATAATTTTCTGAAACTGAGACAACTATGTTTGAATATGTCATTAATAATGGTTAGAATTTTATTATTTGTATGTAATTTGTAACTTACCACTGCATAATTTAATTTTATTTGTAACCATGTTCTAGTAACCTTTTTTATTATTCATACTCGTTTACGTACTAAATAATCTAAATACAGTTTTAATAATTTTAAAACTAAAAAAATATTTTAGACCCGGTGGATATACAACAAATTATTTTCGACATTTCTGGCTTTTTGTCTCATCGTAGGACATAATAACGGTCATGCAGTTGAAAGAACTTGTTCTAAATCATTCGAGTATAATATATATATAAATTTTCACAAAGATAGATATGGGTACAACTTCTGTTTTAAACTATCGATTTGAACAAACACTTTCGCATATTTGAAATATGATATTTGCAATTAGGTACCTGCTGCCACATGACTATTCTCATCTCTCCTTTCATTTGAAATTTATTTGTAATAAAGACCTTTTCATTGAATCTCCAATTGCAATTTATTACAAATTATAGCATTTAACACACATAATCTTATGGACTTTAAAAAAATCTTTCTATCTAGAACTTTTAATATACGAGTAATAATATAAACAAACCATCAAGACAAGGCAAATTGCTATACTTCCGTCAAATAAATATGGACTGGAGATTCCTACATTATTGCCAATTACGTTGGTCATGTTGAAATGCCAAGTTATGAAGAAGCTGCAACACCGCATGGTAAGGGATAGAGTGCGGAGAAGGAAAAAAAATGAGCATCAGTCCATATTTATTTCTCGACGAGTATAATTGATGGAAAAAGTTGATGATTAATTTTAAACAAACACACACTAAAAGAAGAAACAGCAAAACAAAACACTCACGTTTCACTTGTTACTGTCAATACATGAATACTGTAAACACACTACAAAAGCATGACAAAATTAATTACTAAGTTGTCTAAACAAGTTGTTGGAGTTCATTATGAACTAAACATATAGTAAAAGAGAGACCAAAACAAAACACTAAACAGTTCACTTGTTCCTGTCAATAGAACACGTGACATGTCTGCGGCATAACCACCAGTTTGTCCTTGCCGTAGATCAGGTCCAATGCGAATACTCGTGTCAAAAAAATCTTTCTATCTATAACAAATTACTTACTAATTGTTGGAAAAAGTTGATGATTCATTTTGAACAAACACATAATAAAAGAAGAAAGTCAAAAACAAAACACTCACGTTTCACTTGTTACTGTCCATACAACATTACTGTAAACAAGCTACAAAAGCATGACAAAATTAATTACTAGTTGTCTAACCAAGTAATTGGAGTTCATTATGAACTAAACAAATAGTAAAAGAGAGTCCAAAACAAAACACTAAACAGTTCACTTGTTCCTGTCAATATAACACGTGAAGTATCTGCAGCATAACCACCAGTTTGTCCTTGCGGTAGATCAGCTCCACCGGGTAATGCGGAGTACCTGCGTCACTTAAGAATTATGTGCATATGTAAGGAAAGCTACAGTGTCCAGAGAGATCACGAGGACTTCGAGCGTCGCGACGGAAGCATCGAAGGATTCACGAATACGTCGAACGAATCCTGCAAAGGCTGGCCGTGCACTGTCACTACTGTCAGACCGGCCGTTGTCGTTCGCCAGTCGCTCAGCCAACACAGCAGACGGCAGACTCTTGCGCACTGCACTACTCGCTCGGCTCTTTCCGTCCGCAATCGTTAATTTTGTGTCCCTTTGGATTTTGCGAAGTAAGGATTTTTCCGGGGAATATCTGAATCAGACTAAGATTTGCAGTAATACGAATCGAGCCAGTGAACTTTATATTTTATTAAATGTGATATTATTAAATCAGCGTTTATTTAATTACACTTTTTCATTTAATCGAACGAATAATTTATTGGAAATTGAAAAATTTGCCATCCCACAAAAATTTGCAATTCAAGTTATTTGTCGAGTAGCAATTGTTCCGATTTTGCGTAAGACGTAAGTCGATGTATCTGCATAATCGATTATTCTTTCCTTCTACATATATTTACACTACATTGAGCGTAAAAAATATTGCTGACATAAAAATGTCATTTAATATTTCAACGAAAGTAAAATATGTGTATATAGCCAAAATTATTTTGGGTAGAAAACTTGCGGTCTTCAATAAATCTATTGATATATTCTGAAAATATGTACAGCGTGTTTTTTTAAACCCGATAGAACTTCAAATTGTAAAAATTAATACAAAAAATTAGATTTTAATCAAAATTTTTTGTTTATTCGAAAGATCAATACATAGCATTAACATTTGAAAATGATTTCGGGCATATGGCCACCGCGGCTTTTCTTGACGAAGCGCATTCCGGACGTCTAATTTTGAGCCACTTTGTCGAGCACTGCTGGCCGTATGTCACGAATAACACGAACAATGTTGGCCTCCAGGGCGTCAATTGTTGCTAGTTTATCAGCATAAACCAGTGACTTCACGTAGCCCCACAGGAAATAATCGAGAGGTGTCAAAGCGCACAACCTTGGAGGACAATTGACAGGCCCATTTCTCGAAATCAACTTATCGCCAAATTTTGATTTCAATAAGTCGATGGTTCGGTCGCTGTATGGCACGTAGCGCCATCCTGTTGAAACCACATCTCGTCCGGATCAATGTCATCCATATTTTCAAACAAAAAATCATTGATCATAGGGCGGTAACGATCTTCATTGACCGTAACGCGAGCTCCGGCCTCATTTTTGAAGAAATAAGGTCCGATGATACCACCAGCGTGTAAACCGCACCAAACGGTGCATTTTTCTGGATGTAATGCAGTCTGTAGGGTCTCTTGTGGATTGGTCTCACTCCATATGCGACAATTTTGCTTATTAACAAACCCGTTAAGCCAAAAATGAGCCTCATCGCTGAACACAATTTTGCGATAAAACAACGGGTCAGCTGCTCTAGATCCCAATAGGTGAAAGAACGACGCATATGATGGTCTCGTGGCTTCAATTCCTGCACCAGCTGAATCTTATACGGGTGTAGGCCAAGATCTTTGCGCAAAATTTTTCACGTAGTGGACGAACAGAGTCCCAATTCCTGCGACCGATGACGAATCGATAAATTTGGATCTTCTTCCACACTTTCGTTTACAGCGGCGATGTTCTCTTCAGTACGCACATTCCTCCGAAGTGTTGATGTTGTTGCATCATTTAGAGAGTATGTGGTATTAAATCTATCTACCGTTCGACGGATGGGTTGCTCAGATGGACGATTATGTGCGCCATAAAAATCACGAAGTCGCCTATAAGTTGCACGAATCGACGACTAATTTTCAAAGTAAATTCGGATAATTTGGTAGCGTTGTTCAAGCGTGAGTCTATTCATGATGATTTGCCAGAGTATACTGATCAAATGTCAAAAAGTGAACACAGTATGACAGCTCGTTTGACAGTTAACCCTTTCATAAGTTCTATCTAAGCAAAAAAAAACACTCATTATATAAGAAATTGAAAATGCTGAATAACTCTAAACGCTAAACCATGGGAATATTAATATATTAAAACTTGTATGAAGTATTTGTTTACATTATAATATCTGTCACATCTGTAAAATGCGCTGTGCAGAAAAAAGAATTGAGAAACTAATCTGTCAAATGAGGAAGCATTACTGCTTATTAAAGGTGTTGTAACGTTAACTTAGTGCAACGCGAATATGTGATGACGAAATGGATATACAACACATCCTAGCTGGTTTGGTGTGCAGATGCCAGCTTTATTTTTGTACAGTGGAGACGGGCGATTTCGAAAGCACAGGAATGATTATACAAAAGGATATAGGACGCCACTGAATTTTTAACCCGAAAATTACGAAAAGTATGTACAGGAAAGGACCAGACGATAGGACTAAGAGGGTACACGATGAAAGAGAAATGTCCAAATTAATAATAACAAAACATTTAATATCTTACGTACTAAAGGTAAAGATATACCCAAATCATTCTAGCAGCCAATGCACGTCATCACTTAGTGTAAAAACCTTAATGCATTAAAATCACTAATAGTGAAAAATGAAATAAAATTTTAATCATTTTGAACCGTCAAAACGTGTATAGCCTTATATAATTATTGTTAAGATGAATAATAGAATTCATTACTTATCGTATATGACATGAATAATATATAAATAATGTACATCAACGTCATATTCGTTTAATTGTTGCTATAGTTAGCAACATTGATAACTTGTATGTTCATACTGTCAAAGTTATTATTTGAAAAAATATTTGTATCGTGTTTGAAACATTTTTGTGCGTTGTAAAGGCCTATTTATTATAAAGTAACGCAACGACGCAACGTGGCCGTTAACGCAAACACAAAATCTGTGAATCTGCCAAAGGTAGCACTTCTAATCAATCAGAATTCGGTATATTTCTTTGAAATTCGGCTCACTTTTATTTATTGCCTTTATATGGCATACATATGTATAAATAAGGTTAGTATTATAAAATAATTTAAATAGAAATGGATAGTGACGAAAATATAGTATTTATTTTGTAGATGTGACAGTTCATGACTATGTCGATAATACAGATTGCAATCTGTATAACTCTTTTCATAAAGATTCTAAAACCTCTGCAAACGTACCAGTACATGACGTCACACATCTAGTTACTTTTATTCAATTTTTATTATTGACGTGCATTGACTGCTTGAATGATTTGGGTATAGCTCAGTTTTGCGACATTATTTAAATAATGAAATAAGTGACGAAAAAATGGTACGCCTATGCGACGCGATTCGTAGAAGCAAAAAATAACTAGAAATGACCGATTCGGGTTTAACTTCGCGTTGGCCAACGTTGAGCGACACAAGTTATAAATAATCAAATAAAGTTTTAGTTTAAATCGCGCTTAGTCGCAAAAATGTAAACATCCGCAAAATAATAAAATAATAAACGTCGCAAAGTGGTTAGATAACCAAGATATACCTATACGGTAAGTACGATAAAAACAATAGGCTTGAAACATGCACAAAATAAAGAACGCGGTACAACAAAATAAATAGTTATGAATTCTTATAGGGAGTAGATTCCTGGGGACAGGCCAAAAGAGTGAGTACACTGTCGTGTTAATGGGAGTGATGATAGTACTCCTAAATAATTCCAGGTCTAGTCAGATGAGAAGATGGTGATGGCTCCAAAACTGCAATAATAAACGCACGTGTGATTGGTGTGCGTGGAGTAGATTCACATCATTTGTGGGTACATGTCACCAAAATTCTAGCGATACGATAAGACAAGAGACCATACGTGAACGTCGAGAAGTACGGCACAAATAACAATAATATATGTCGCATTAAATCCGAAATATAACAAAAATGAAAAATAAAAGCCTGGAAAGGACAACTATAATTAGACCTTGGGATATTATTACAACCAATTGTACATAGGTAAGGTGCATTTGGAGATCTCACCTGAGTAACTGGTCGGCTTTTATTTTAAAATTACTTCTGTTGAAAAAATACTGTATTTATATCCCAGGACGAATTTTTACAAAAAAAGGATCAGGTTCAATCTTGATAGAACCGTCGCGAGGGGTCATTCAACTCAACTGTGTACTAAGAGTGGGCAGCAGAATAAATTCACAAAAACCAAAATTACTGGAACGTCGACCATGTTTTCCAAAAGAAAGACGCTACGAAACCGGACCGTAAAAGGGTAATCAAAAGGAAAATTATCAACGTTAATATAGTTTAAATATACCTATATCATTTACCCTAATTCCTCTGCACTAAGATCTCCAGAAATACAACAGATACGAAGTCGACTAAATTGGACAAAAGTTGCACCATTAAGAGACCATTTTAATTATGTATCGTTCTTTAGATAAAAATACCGAAATCGATAAATACACTGACCGAAAATTATAAATTCGTTATTATCAAACGTAATGCGTTGAATTTGTTCTATAGAGCAAAACCGTTTCTTAGTAAATTTTTTGAGACAAGATTGATAGGTAGTCGCCATAGATATTTTCAATTGTCTTTTGTTTTTCAGTCGCAGACTAAAACTTGTTTTTTGTTAATTTTGAAATTACATCCCATCTCTCTTATCATGAGACGTAAGGAAAAAACGTTTAAACAGTCTTTTTCCGGTATCCTATGTCAAAGAATCTGGTAGTATCATTTGGGTTGCGTTATTATGTGTATGAAACATTAATTTTTTTAGTTAGCACTAAGAATTAATATAATTAATTAAAAACTGGACTTTTATATATAAGATCACACAAGTCGTAGTGGCTTAATATCTAATATCTCAAATTTAAAAATATATGGATATTTTTAAGTGGTCCGTTTTTTTGCCGGTCACTGTAGGTGAAAATGTAAATTTTGTAGTTTTAAATTATTACAAGTTCAAAATGGAGAATTTTCTTCTTTAAATATATGTGTACAAAACACCGTATAAAGTTTTGCGGCATATAATATTTGAAAAACCTGTTTTCCTATTTAACACGTAAAATTATACTTTCGTAATTTCCTACTTTTCTAATTATTTTAGGTAAAAATGCTTCAAATAAGGATTGTAAAGCATAAAATTTTAAATCCGTATTAATAAACAAACTGAATTTTCATGTTTTGTAATAGCAGAAAGTGGGTATAAAAATGTCAAAAATCACATCAATAGTAGCAATGCTCCATAACTTTTATAATGAAGATTGTTAAATTAATATGAGAATAACAATATGAGAACCAAAATGTACAAAAATAAAGCGAATACTTTTAATCAATAACAAATTACAATATACAGGGTGTTTTTGACCTTAATATCATAAATTTAAGGGTAAGTAGTTAGTATGACATGTGTAGATTACGAAACAAAGAATTTTTCAAAAAATTCGGAAAAAAATTCGACTTTTCTTAAAGAAACTTTTTTTACTGCTGTTTTAATTAATATTTCATTAAAAATATGGTTATCAAAAATACATTCAAAATTAGTTGTATAAGATATTATTCTTAATAATTAAATTAATAAGCATTTTTAACGAAAATAATTGTGTAATAGATAAAATATTTCATTATTTTTCTCGGAAGTGTTGGCGAAAAGTGATTTTTACACTGCTCTTGTTCTTAAAAAAAAGGATTCTAATTCGAGTTAGTGGATATGTTACTAATTTATGGTAAAGTGGGACAAAACACGGTTCTAACAGCAGGTCTGTATACCGAACGGTATCCTGACAAACGCCAGCCTGATCGCAAGATGTTTATCACAGTGACACAACGTCTTCGCGGCACATTAAGAAATTTAAGAAGAAATAATGGACGAGATGGCGGCGGTCGCAGACCACACCACAACATTGAATATGAAGTCCTAGACTTGATACATGTTCACGCGACAATTAGTAATAGGAGGAATATGTCTTGTTGTAGGAGAAATATATCACTGGACAGTTCTGAATATTTTATATAGGAATGTTTATCATCCATTCTATTTTCGGCGTGTTCAACAATTAATGCCTGGTGAGCATTAAGCTAGAATGATATTTTGCCAGTGGATTCTGCAACATGCTGCAAGTTTATGTACTATTACTATTAATATACATACCTATCTACAATTTTAAATATTTAATTAATAATTTAATATGAAATATTAAAAATGTACTTCTCAGAAAAAGCTTTCAGTAATGTCAGTATATCCTTGGTATAGACTGGACTGTGCGATTTAATGAAACATATTTTTTTATATATTATATTTTCTTTATTTCTATATCTATAGAAGATATAATAATTTTTTAAGTGTATTAGATGGAGATTTTTATGTTCTTCAATATTTGTAATAACAAAAATTTTCAAAAAATAATATTTAGAAGATTATTTTTAAGAAACTACTACTTTCGGTTGTCCAATTGTTATCAAAACCTTTTCGGCTTTTCCCATTAATTGAGGAATACGTAGTTGAACAGGTCTTACTGAAGTATTATAGTTTTTTAGAAATCGTTATAATCGGATTCTACGGATCTTAAAACGTACTTATTCACTAAAACCTGGATATGCGATTTTTAGCTGAATCCAATACCTCTCTTAGCAAGAGGTAAAAATCTGATGTGGCCAACACGAAACCCCCCGCTATTTAATTTATTTTCTTTAATATATATAATAACAAAATGTAAAAAAATTATATTTAAGTGCGTTTTTTTAAGAAAAACTGTTAAAAACTTCAAATAAGGGTACTTCCGGTGGATCAATTATAACCAAAATCTAATCAACTCTTCATATAGATGTACAGAAGAGGAATACGAAAGAATTATAATTTTTAGAATTGTAGTATTGTAGTTATCATCGGAGAAAAATTTGTCACACACGGACACACATACACACACCCACACACACACACACACACACACACACACACACACACACACACACACACACACATACATACATACATACATACATACAGACATCATCTTAAAAATAGTACATTCATATTGTAGGGACCCTAAAACGTACTTATTCATTAAAAACTCACCACCGAATTTTTTGACCAAAGACAATACCTTCCGTACCTAAAGGTGACGGAAGGTAAAAATATATAACCTAAATTACGTAATTAATGTTTATTCGAATAAGGAACGCATCTTTATCATAAAGAATTATTATGAAGGAAATGGCCACGGCAACGCAAATTGAATTGTTTTTAAATTTTATTAATTGCACACAAAAAAACATTTAAATTGTAGTTGGATTAACTAAATAAATTCCTTAAATTTTCTGAATTTGTAATAACAAATTTATAGTAAAATTAAATACAAAATTAGATGAAATGACTATGTTTATATCGTAATAAGCATTGATACAAAATATTTATTTTAGATTTTGCGTTCATAATGAAGTCATTACGATACGCAATTGCGTATCGTAATGGCCTTCATTTCGATACGCATTTTTTTGTTTTAGAAGGTTGGTACTAGATGATCACTTAAATTCACAGAACACTACAAATACTTAAATTTAACCTTCAAATGTTCAAATAAATAATAATTGAATGTGATCAGTCCAGTGATACCAACTACAACATTTCACTTGCAAATTTCCTTAAATTGACTCGGATTATATTAGCAGTTGTTTACAATATTTTAGTATATAGAAGGCGCAAAATCTAAAAAATAGTATAAAGAACTCATATTAAAAGACTTTTTTTCGCACTTGTCAATTAAACTTCTTCTTTCTAAACTTTGACGCGTGCGAGAAAAACATGTCTTATAAAACTTGTTCTTTAATATACTATTACCTATCTACTAGATAAATTATTAGACATACTGCCTAATAAAATAGATAATATCTAAATATTATTAGACAAAATTTCAATTCTTTTTTTTTCTGTGTGCGAATAACGTGTATTGATAGAAAGGCGAAGTGCTTTATTTTATGTAGAAAGCAAAGTTCTTTGAACATGTTATTACAGTTGTAGATTCTGTTTAGTGGTATATGTAGACGTGCTTGTCTTGTAAGTAGTAGCCTTCTGTAAGAGTGAAAAAACATGGATCTTTTATTTGAGTAACTACATTTTTGTTTATATCTTATTATATTTTTAATATTATTTTCCAATTCATTATTAACAATATGTACTACGCCCAAAGTTTTAAACATTTTAATTAATATTTGGAAACTATTCTTATTTGAACTTGAACGTTGCCGTATGGCAACACCAAGCGTTTCTACTCAGTATTTTGCAATATCGTACATAGTATAATATTATGATACAAGTGTATAAGCTGGCCGCACGCGTGACGAGTGCTTTAATCTCTCTTATACACGTGTATCATACGATACTTTTTATTATCCCTGCACAATATGCTAGAAAAAAGGTTCTCAAATTTTGATTTTCACGTTACGTAATTGTGTTTGATTGACTAGCATTTGTTGTTTACGTTACTATGCGGATTTACCGTTTCACAATTTGTTGTTTATTTGTTGTAAACATCACCTCGATGCAGTTTGTATTGGAAAATTGGCAGCAAACAGTAGAGAGTGAGAGTAGTATACACAATGCGACCTAAATGTCACTAACAGATTCATGTCACTGTTATAGTTTGAAATGAATTAAGTAATCTATGAATTAAAAAAAATACATACAATTATTTGTCAGAAGTAAACAATAGTAAAAAATATTGTTGAAAATATTTTCATTGCTGCATTTTGTCAAGTTTTGAATATTCGGACATTGAAGACTTTCCCCTTATAATTTGTGATTATTAAAAAAGTATTATTGGATATTGTTTATTTATTTTATTAATAAATACATTTTTCTGCAAAATTTGCTTTTTACTTCCTTGTACGAAGTAAAGGAAATATTGTAATCGCGAAAAATTTCGGTTTCCAGATTTCCACGTAAATATCCATTTTGACCACCCCTGAATCTATTTTGACTAATTTCGTCTTGACGTCTGTACGTACTACGTATGTACGTACGTATGTACGTACGTATCTCGCATAACTGAAAAACGAGAAGCCTTAGAAAGTAAAAATTTTTTATTAGGACTGTTATAACTTCTAGTTGTGCACCTTCCTTTTTGGTCATTACATAACTTTTGGAAATGGTACTTTACTTGAAGCCTATAATAGATTTTAAGGAAAAACCATATTAAAATATAATCGAAAACTTTTCAAAATTGGTATATAAGACTTTTATATCAATGGGAATAACATAATAGATTTTGGTTGAAATAGTCTAACCGGAAGTGATACTTTACTTGAAGCTATTATCAATTTTTCTTGAAAAAAATGGCGTTATTTTGATTTTAGAAATAAATGCTTTAAATAAAAGTTTTAGAGAATTGAACTCTACGTCAACATCAAGTATGATTACATTAGCTCTTTGTATAAGCGAGATATGTAAATTTAAAAATTATGTACTTTTTGGTTTCTATAATTAAGTTTGCTATGAATTAGGACAAAAAATAACAAAAAAATATAAAATTAATGTCAATGTCAAATTATGTCAAATACGTGAAATTTTATGATTGGGTTTGTTATTATATATTTGAATTATTAACAAAATATGTATAGTTTAACAGGCGTACAAGGAAGTCATGTGAGTAGTAAAAGGGGTCGAACAGCTAGACTTGACAATGAGAAAGACAAAGAAAGAGAATTTTGTTTAAATGTAGTTTGTGTGAGAGCGAGAGAGATGCAAGAGTAGAAAGAGAATTGCGTGCGATGGGTTATCGGTCTCTGAGCGAATCAGGATGGAGTATCCAGGGTCTGAAAGAATAACTATGTGGGTATCCAGGGTCTGGACGAATCAGAATCGATGATACAGAGTCTGAACGAATCGCGATGTGGGTATCTAGAGTCCTAATGAATCGGAATTCCCTAGTCGCGCTGGCGGGTGTCGCATTGGGGGCTATCACGATACGTGTATTCTGGTATTGTATTAACGTGCAAACTTTAAATAATAGATGGAAGAAATATAATGTTACGCTCATGCGATGTGGAATTTGATTGTATATCTTCTTAATGTAAACTATGAAATCATATCGTCTTCTCCTCGTGGCTGTTAGTCCGCTGTGGGATTTTTTGTGCCTCTTAGAATAACGTAAACATTTCAGATCCAGGGCAAAGTGATATCTAGTCTTCGGCTGTTTGTATGTATGTAGGCATAACGATTTTCTCGTCTTGAGATGCCGTCTCTTATTTTATTATTTAATATCGTTTTATAAAACAATTTAGTGATAATAAGTATTAAGTGTAATTTCTAATATTTGTATTGTGTGTTGTTTGTGATTATTAAAGTGATTGATTAGAGTATTTGGAATGTTTTTCATAATAATAAGTGTTAAACGAAGAGATGTCATTCCCTTGCTGTTATGAGAAATGGAATATATTTGGAAAAGAAGCTTTACTTAATTTCGTCTGAAGGTAAGATTATTTAGAAATAAAACATGTTAGTTGTTTATAAAAAGTTAAGTGTAATCTTCACATTTTATTAAATATAGTATACAGTAATAGTAAAACATAATATATAATACAATATTAAGGATATATATTTTACATTAAAATTAGTGAACTTACTTTTATATTATAATTATTAATTTAAATATACTTATAAGATAATTATAAATACATACATTTGAATAATATATTTTAAAGTAAAGTAATATAACAATAAGGGTTATTATTTTATATTATAAATGAGTGGTTACCTGATTTAAATATTAAACTCTAATATGATATATGCCATCACAAATAAATATATAAATATTACGTTTCGTTTACGAGTATTTTTGCTTTTTCACAGTTCCAAACGATTCAGAACTAATATCATTAAATTTTCTTTTAAGATAAACATTTTGATACGTTTTAATTTGATCGCAAGATAGTACACGAAATTGTTTAGTGCGTATAATTTGATTTTCGTATTTCAGGACAACAGGTTCAGTGTATTCAGTAATCATTTTTACTAAATTATCAAAATTAACTATATTTTCATTGCTTACATTAATTGTTATGCCTTTAATTTTGTATTCTGTTTTAATATTATTTTTATCGCCAGATACACACACTTGAAATGCGTAATGTTTTGGACCCCCAGATGCAAAAGTGTTTATATAAGAACCTTTACCATATTTATTGAGTTCGTTCGTCATATCACCCAAAAAATTTCCGTGTTCCGGCATCCACTCGTTTGGTTTTTGGGTATAAATTATACTGTCAGTGTCACAATAAAGTAGACGAGTACCAAGTTTATCTAAATATTTGTAAAGGTATATACGTGCTATTGCAGTTGTATAAGCTGCTATGAAAACATTTGTGGTAGGAGAAACTTGTCTATTATTGTCCTTCCACGTAATATACATAATTTCTTCATTGATAGGTATGGTTGACTGTACTTCATAATTTGGATTGCAGAAATATGTTATTAATTCCTCATATGTAGAAATAATTTTAGTGTGAGATAAGTCATCTCTCATACCAAAGCGGCCCCATAAACTATTCAATTGCAATTTTGAAAGAGATCTTAAACCAGGATTATTTTGTACTTTATTTTTATCTAGCAATATTCCCTCTCGTTTAAAAAAAATTTGAATATATTTTTCTTTTAAATTTTCATTATTTAAACATTCAATAGGCCAGTCACTAGCTTCTTGTTTAATTTTTAAAAAATTATTGACATAGTTTGCAAATAAACCACCAGTTTTTGAATTTGGATCATATTTTTCAGTTTCAAATTTCCAAACTTCGTATATTTGAACAATTTTATAATCTTTAGAGGCCGCTAAACGAACTTCATCAACGACCCATGTAGATGTTAATTCTCTTTCAGTATCAGAGTGTGTACAGTCATTGATATTCATATTCTCCGCACAAGTTCGACATAAAACAAACATACATTTTTTGTTTATTTTCATTGGTAATACGGGATGATATAATTCACGTGGCGGTAATATTGTACATTTAATTAATCCCTCAAAATTAAAAATATCTGGACAATCATCGCCTATATAAATTGTAGGATGTCCGACTGGGTACTCTGAATATTTGTTAATATACGGATATAAGCTACAAATATCAGAATAATAAATTTTTTCGTTCTTACTTTCATCAATTTTATAATGCGTTACCATTGTTTCAAATCTTCCTCCATAGAAACTGTCACGTGGATTTATGGGCTTTATAGACAATATTTCACGTGTATTAAAAAACTGTTGTAAATTAATATTATTTTTACGATTTTTTTCGAATTGACAACCCCATATTTCTATTACTTCAAATCCTGCACCTTTTAATATTTCTATTTTTCTAATTGTTGATTCATATCGAAAATTCATTGTATCGTCTGCAGAATTTAATAATGAAATATTACGTTTGTGTGGATAACATATAGGACAACCATGATACCAACAGCCTTGATATTCAAATATTATTTTTTTATTTTCTATTTCTGTGTACCCGTCTACTTTAAAACCTAATACACTACGTTCATTATTATTAAAAGCGTGTTGTATTTTAATGTTTCGTTCTTTCTCCTCCCACAATAACCAAATAGTTGCTTCAAAAGAATATTTTTGTTTACATCTGTAACCAGTTGGTGGCACAATAGCTATTTTATTTTCTTTCAAATAATTTTTTCTGTACGTATAAAGACATGCACTAGCTATGGTTATTGAACGTCTAAAAATATCAATATTATTATTTTCAAAAAATAAAGTTTTAAATTTCATACATGCTTCCCGTAATATATTGACGTCATTTATACAGTATTTAATTAATTCTTTCTTCAAATTAAAACTACAATTAGACTGTTTGTTTTCGTTATACCATTTATTAAAACTTACATTTTCATCGGAACTCATACTCTGTGTAGGAAAATATTGTTTTGGGGGCATGGGTCCAATATAATCTAAATTTTCACTTCGAATGAAATAATAAGGGAAATAACCTTTTTCCAAAACATTATCACATTTCAAGTCAAGTGCACTAGGCATCTTACTTAATTTCATAGGTAAAAAATTTAAACTATCAATAAAGTTTATGTTTTTTAAACGAATATTTAATATTTTATTGCCCCGAATTAATATGTCCGGTGTTAATTTTAAAGTATCAGCTATGTATCTTAAAAGAAAATGTCCATCATACGATCTAAGATTATGAGCAATTACAATAATCTCTTTCAAATTTTGTCGTGGTAACATTAAATATTCAAAAAACTGTTTTATAGGATTTTCCATAAATACATGTTCACGAATACCACAATTATTACAAAATTTATTACTCACATTAATACTTCTTTCTAGACAATGTATGCAAGATTGTTGGGCTACACAAAGGACTGGTATGTGTTCAAATGAAATCTTTTCTTTCTTCCTTTTAGATGAATGGGGTGATGCCTTATCGTCGTTGAATGGTGTATTTTGTGAACATTCCAAATCAAAAAAGATGTAAAGTACATGTGCAGCTGTTTTTGAATCGTCAGTCGTAATAACTTTCATAAAACACTGATGATTCGGTGGAAAATGTTGCTAACAAAAAACAATAAATAAAATTAGAAATATTTAACTAAAAATATAGAATTCAATAGAATTACTAACTTGACATACGGAACAAAATATTTCAAAGCATTCGTGGGGTGTTTTTCTTGTATTCAGGTTATAAGTTTTGGAACATTTCTTGCAGTATTTAATAACTTCACACATTGATCTATTTTTAGTGTATGAATTAACTCTTTTATGATTTTCAAAGCAATCCTGTCCATTAAACTGTCTTTGGCATTCGTCGCATATTACAAGTATATTATTTTAACTTTCTATGTGCGAACTATTACACCGTGAACATGAAAAAGGACATCTATGTGCACCTTTCATTTTGTAACCTAAATGACATTTACGACAATAATACGATAAATTAAATGCACCAGTTACGCTAAGAATTGGATTATAGTGATTATCAAAATATAAAATATCAATATATTGGTCAGTACGGTTAAAGACGTCAGGTCCTTCAAAAATAATTTCTCGTCCTAATCTATCATCACCAAATAGAGTAATTTTAAATTTTTTTAAATTATTTTGAAAGTCTTGCAATTCTTCAATTCCTGCACCGTTGTCTAAATTTATGTTAAATTTTTGACATAAATCAATGGCATGTTGTTTTTGTAAATTTTCATTTTTACGTAATTTTTTATATAAATCTTGATTTTCCAAATACGCAATACTTAATACAATAGCTCTAGCTAAACACAAATTATCGTTATTTTTTATGTTTATTATCGAATGTTTTCGGCGACAGTATTCTTCAAACGGTACATATTTTAAATTCGGTTTTCCTTTACCTGATGGCATAATTGTATGAGCTACCGATAACATAAGGGTGTCATTTAGGAGAAAATTTTTGTTACTCTGTAATACACTTTGTATGGCATTTACAATAACATTCGATGATAATTCAGAAAATTTTTTGTAACTTATACCGATTGGATAATCTGGGGAATTTTCGCTAAAAATTTCAATACCTATTCGATCTGAAGGTAAAATTTTCATTTCGTCAGATAAATATTTTATTAGTCTATCAAATATAGAATTTAACCATTGAACAGGATTTTTGTTTGAGGAATCCGTGTTTACTGCAATATTAATTTCACGCCATGCAGATTTGAATTTTTTCATTTTTCTTTCACGAATATTTAAAATTTTGAATAGTTGATGATCAATATGTGAAGTTATATGTTCTAAAGATGTTTCCGGAGAATCCGTTGACGATGATATCGGTAAAGTAGTGGAACTTGTACTCGTATTCGAACTTGAAGTAGTAGGTTTCATTATGTGATGGTCAACAGATGATTTGGGCGGTGTATTTACTGATACAATTGAAGACTATATTAGAACATTAATAAAATAAAATAAAATATAAAATCTTACTTGAGACGTAGGCGGTTGCAAACCCGTTCCTGAAGTACCTTGTTCTAAATCATCTTTTAGAAGTGAGGCTGCAGCAATTTCAGCTGATAAAAATTCAGCTGTACCCGGCACCAGTGTTGTAAACTTTATTAATGTGGCTGCATTACGACCGGCACTCATATTTTTTAAGCCCAAATAAGTCACACCCAAGTGAGGTGTATCGTTAAGTGATTGAATTTGCTCATTTGTTAACGATGAAAATCTTTCCGGTAGGAATATAGAAAAGGCCCCAAAATCACACAAAATTTTATCGCCAAAAGATTTGGTTTTAATTTGTTTAATTTTTTTAACTTTATATGGTTGATTTTGTTTTAATTCACGCACTTTCTTCGTAGGTTTAAATTCGGACAACTGTCCGATTTCATTAATTTTTTCCATATTCATTTTAATTTTGAATCGTTGTATGCTTAAACGAACTTGGTACAGAATGAAGATAATTTGACTAAAACGATGCATTTTATATTGATATCTTAAACAGGGGTTCTCAAAGAAATATTATATTTGATGCATCCTTTTCTATATTATTCACAGAACAGTAAATCGCATTTTAAAAATTTTTATACCCCTGAGCATTGTTTATTTATTAGCTCTCTGAAACTAAACATATTTGTCTTTATATTCCTTTATAAGGTTTGATTATTTGATTTATTAATTGAAATATCATTAGTCAGTTTATAGTCAAAAACATTTTTATCTTAAGATTTTCTTTTATAACACTTGATTATTTGTTTTGTTAATTGATATATCATTAGTCAGTTTTATATAATCAAAACTACGAACGTGTTTGAACCTGCAAAATTTAGAAAATAGTATATATATGAGTTGCATAGAGATCGATTGTAATTTGAAATAAGTGAGGATTATGAGAGTGTATATCTGTTTCTTCGTTTAAAGTGTCCGTGTTGAAAATGTGGGCTGCTTATGTGCATACAGAGGACGCTATTGATCTTGAATCAGCTGTAAAAAATTTAAAAAATCATTGCTATTATTTGGCACATGACAATGAACATGAAATAGTTTACAAGCGAACACGTTTCGATGAAGATTTCGAAAAAATTTTAAATGATTCTTACCGAGAAGATTCGAAACGTTATACTGAAGGTGAAGAAATTTGCTATAATTACCTTATTAAAAAAAATAATATTATTCAGTTACTCGTAAAATTCAAGAAAATTAAGTTATTGCAAGAATTAGAAAGTGAAGTCGTTGATTTTCTTGAGGAAGAGGAAAAGGAATTTTTCAACTTTTTAAAATCTCAAGCAGATAATGAAAAATCGATAGAGAACAAGGTAAGTTTTTTGTAAGATAAACTCAAATATTAGATATAGTTGACAATTTGTTCATTTTTACAGAATGGCCCAGAAAATGATAACCAGTCATGCATCTCGCTTATTGCTTCAACAAGCCTACAACCTTTGCAACAATAATGAAAAAGTCCTGTATGTGGGAATTTATCCCATAAATGTAGAAGTCGTTGTTAAGATTGTAAATTATAAATCGCAGAACAGTATTGTATTCAATGTGTCAGAATGGAATGCTTTTGTAGATTATATAAAAAGTATTGTAAATCTAATAAGTAGCACTGGTGACGAGGAACATAATATTGAATTTCATAGACTAGAAACTGACTATTCAATCTGTATAAAATGGATGAAAAATGAAATATTGTTAGATAAATTATCACTAAAATTTATATGTAATATAAGTGATATTTTGTCAGACATGCTAAATTATTTTAATTCTCTTCTTTTTGGTGAATATTATAGGGACATTAATACTCAAGCTTATTTAATGCCCGGAAAATCTCTTGACAATATAAAGAAACTTATATTCAAAGAAGAAAATAATATTGTTTGTACTATATATAAAGAAATGTTGACTTTTTATCCAAATTTCATATTAGATCAATCAAATATGTATTATGTTCCCAGTAATTATAATAAATTTAAACACTTGATTAATAAAATGGATACTTGTAAATAAAATGTTATATAATATTGCATAATCATACCTCCTTTTTATACCGTTTTTTGTGTGTATGTAAATGTATAATGAAAATTCGTAAATATATATATAACAATTAAGGTAAACTATATTTTATATGTTACTATAAACCTTATACTTACTTTACTCCTTTTAATCCTGAAAAATGCAAATAAAGGATACTGGGTAAGTATATACAAATATCAAATAATATTTACAAAATTTATTATAAACATATAATAAGTACAGTATTATTAACATATAGTTTTACAATATAAATAATAATGAAAAAATATATAGATACATAATTATTCAGAATGGATCTTCTTGTTTTCTTGATAACCAGGCGTGAATTGTAAATACATTACGAAGGGCACATGCTGGTACACAGTTTCTTTGTGTTGAAAGTGGCTTATGGGAAAAACAAGAAAAGTTTGAAGTATATTTGTTCTTTATTCGTAGTGACGGTGGCATTTCATCATAGTCATTTATATTTTCTGCCAAATCAACTATGGTACACATTTCATTATTTTTAAGTAACTTTTCCATCAGTTTTCTTTTTATATTTCCCTTTAAATATATTATACAGTCGCAAGATAATAGATCCTTTATTATATTATGAGCTGTGTAATAATCTATATATCCGTCATCCCACGGCAATCCGTGATAATAACGATGCAACCAAGAAATCTGTTTCCTTAATGAAAAACTGACCACTCCATTTACAAGGAGGTTGAACAAACATGTGTTGTAATTGCGTATCATTTTTTGTTAAGATTGCTATTTCTTTTAAAATAAAACGATTATTACTGATACCATATCCTTGAATATCAATAATAAATTCTTTCATTTTTATAAACAGTTTCTTTTATAAAAATATACGATTAAATAAACAATTTTTGATTATAAACAGTACGATGTAATATAATGAAGAGTTACTTGTGAACTGATTTATATTTTTCTTACAAAACCTTTTTAACAATATTCGTTAATGGATTATATTCGATGAGTCGATCGTGCAATATGATGCAATACGCAGAAGTATTTTTTGGAATTGGATTTTTTGATTCAAATTCTAGTCTTATATCTATTGTAGATATTTTCATAGACTCGTTTTGTCTTGAACAATCAATTACAAACACTGGTGCTATGTTCTTTAAATCCTGAACACCAAATAAAGGGTCACCATATCCACTTCGACCGTAATACGATGATTGAAATCTTTTATACATATCATACATTAAGGCATATTTATTGTTGTCAATATCTAAATTAATATCTTGATACGGAAAACATTCAGAATTTAAATATAATTTTACATTAGTAATATTACAGTGGTCAAATAATGATGTGTCCTTTTCTAAAGAGTTTTTTCTGTCAGTTTGAAATACTAGTAAGACATAACGAGGTTTTTCCAGCTGGGCACTTGTTTTTACAGTCCATGTATGTTTCGACGTATTTGGTAACATAGGAAACTCATATGTTGACCAACTTCGAAAATTTATATGAATAGGTTTACCTTGTTCAACTATCTTTAATAAAGATAAACGTTCAGGATTGGCTACGTATACGTACGGTACACGCCACTGGATTTTATTAAGTTTTACAATTATGTTATTTAAATTGCCTGCTTGCGAGCATACTAAAGCATCATTATTAGTTTTAGAACGTACCAATATTAATTCTTGACGTGAATTTAAAATGATTTTGTTGAAATCTTCAGCAAATCCTAATAACATTTTTAGTGGTATACATACATTAAAATTTTCTTTGTAACTAATTGTATTGTCAGCATTTTTTATGTTCCATCCTGCATTTTCTAAAGAAAGTACTTCATTTGGTGTAATTGACGTATACGCTTTAACTGTTGACGTAATACCTAATGTTTTTGTACGGTCGATTTCGATCCCATTTAATTCATAACGTATTTCTTCAAACAAGTAGACGATACCATTGTTGATGAACTTAATTACTGCTTCCGGTCCCTGTTGACCAGCTTCAATTTTACCTTCTATATAGAGAAAACTGTGTGCTGGTAATGTATATATATATCTTGCTGTTGAATTGGAATACGAATTTCGTCGTTATTATTAAAAGTTGATGTCACATATGGCTGATGTGTATGCCACTCTATGCGGTTAATAGACTCATCGAATATAATATCTTCGTCCACTGATAACATATCATCAGTGATGAATGTTGTTGCACTGTTCATGTTTTAACTTGTATCCAAGAGCTCTCAGGATGTTTTGACTATTTGTTGTTAACTTCGAAACGGAAGAATCGTTTCTGATATTTTTTCCAGATGAACATCTGTATTTATAAATATCAGATTTTCTTCTTCTTCGTGGAATCGGTAAAGGATAACCCTTACGTAGTGATTTTTTATTTTTTATCTTCTGAAGAATCATAAGGTTAAAGCTGTTTGATATGTAATCTTACTGCGATGGCTTCTCCACGAAAATTGACTAAATTATCATCTTGATCGAGTATTTTAAGCGTTAGATTGTCGATTGTATTTACTCGAAGTGGGAGATAAATTATATTGTTTGGGATTTCCACTATCTTAAAACCAGGCGGTACCATTGGGGTAAATTCATGGATTGTATGCATTAATTTCTCATTTGTATAAGAACCTGTTGTAATGTTACACTCTATCCGAATATTAGAAACTTTAATAATCTGAACAGGTATATCTGATTCGTGCCATTTATTTGGTTCTAGAGCTCGTTCTGTAAATCCTAATAAAGGCCCAAAACTATTAGGTTTATTAAAATAAATCCATTCACTACACTTTATTTCACTTTTTAACGTATTATTATTGGCGGTCAATTCAAAATTAATTTCACTTGGTAAATGCGTTTTAATATATTCATTTATGTCTTTAATTTCATAAGACCCTTCTGACAGATATATGTGTGAATCACCGTAATATAATCTATTATTTTTTTCTTCGATGTTCGGTATAGAATTGTATGTTTGAAACAGAACTAACCCCAATTCGTATTCGGTACCTTTTTTTAATTCAATTGGCGGAAAAAAGTTCGCATTTAGAATAGAACTATTACTATGTAATGTTAATGACATTATTATGTTGACGTTTCAAATAATAACATGGAAATGATCACCTGTGGTATCAACGACTAGTTTTATTCAGAAGAAATTTTAAACAAAGATGTCCACATATTACTGTACTAGGCGCTTGTTCTTGTTTGTAATTATAGAAAATTTTACAATTATTACCGAGATACTCTATTATTTCTTTTGGAGGTGGTAAGTTACCTATGCTGTCAAAGTAAATTACATTATAACCACGTTTTTTGTAAGCTACCCAGTGAGTTCCTCTGCCATCCATATCATCCAAATTAATTATAGCAGATTCATTCATTTTTGGATTACGTGGTAAGTTATTTAGCATGTAAATACCACGAAAATATGGTATTTCGTAATGACGAGCATAGTTTTCTAAATCTATATTAGTTAGCGGTACTCTCGGTAATTTTAATGGTTTTTTGGATACGGGGTCAGATATAAACCGTAACCATTAGAGGTAGGGGCTACTTGTAGGCCTTTCCCTATGGCTATAGCTTCCATACTACGATTATGACGTTTATTTTCCTCCAACTCCTTTTTAGCATTCTTAGCAGAGATTATTGTTTTTGCAACTCCCGCTGCCCCACCGGTAAGAGCACCCAGTGCAGATAATCCAGCAAAGATTGGTATTAATGGGAGAATGCCACCAGTTTTGGGTAATGGGATTATTCTGTCTTTACTTATAGTATGTACAGATGGTTTGTGATTATTAACTTCACGTTTAGCTGCTTTCAGTGCAGTTTTTATAATTCCTTGTGCCGTTAAATCATCCATATGTTTGAGTGACTTTCCTTTAGATTTAATGGTTAACTTTGCAACCTTCTTCACTGTATTTAAAGTTGTTTTTTTACATGTTCGTTTCTTAATTTTATTTATTGCACCCATTTTCATTCCCATTCCCAATTTTCGTTTAACTTTCATGGTGTTGGCTATACTCCACGCCGCAGCTTTTTCCGGTAATGAAGAATCAGTAGCTAATACTCTTGACCAGGCTTTATTTTCTAACACTTTATCGGCGTCGTGACGAGCAGTCAAATTATCTTTATTCTGAGAATATGCTATGTCGTGTTCTTTACAGGCTTTATCTAATTCATTTATACCTGGATCACCTCGTTGTAAACGTTGCTGAAGTTTGGTACCGGGACCACAATACTGATATCCAGGTATATGTAATTCGATCGGAAGACGATTGATTAATGAATTGATCAATCCGTTACCTGCATATAAATAGCGAGATCTGGACATATTCTTGGCTTATTATTAACTGACAGAATTCTTAAGTATAATATGGTATTTATATGTAATCCTATGACATTTTCATTGAACGGAAAAGAGATAACATTTACCTACGCTTCATATAATATATACAAAAAGTGTAATGAAAAATCTATCAGTGTTCACCATGAAGTTGATTAAACAACCCGTATCAATAAAGATTCAAAATTTTGATAATATTACATCTGAAAATAATAAAACACAATCACTGAGACATGGTTGTTTGTTACCAAATACGATAAGATGTATAATAAGTGGTCCTTCAAATTCTGGAAAAACGAATTTAATGATAAGCTTAATTACGGATCCGAATGGTTTAAAATTTAAAAATATTTACTTGTACACAAAAACTCCGAACCAACCAAAATATCAATTACTTCAAAATATATTAGATCGCATTCCAGACATAGGTTATTTTCCGTACCAGAATACTGAAAATATTACAGAACCACATAATGCGAAAGCGAATTCCCTTTTTATATTCGATGACGTCATCTGTGATAAGCAAAATATTATGCGTGAATATTTTAGTATGGGTCGTCACAGTCTGGTTGATTGTTTTTATTTAAGTCAGACATACACTCACATTCCAAAACATTTAATTCGAGACAATGCAAACTTACTTATACTCTTTAAACAAGATGATATGAATTTACATCATATTTATACGGATCATGTTAATACAGATATGAAATTTTCTCATTTTAAAGATATATGTTCATTATGTTGGAATAGGAACAAATATGATTTTTTAGTAATTGATAAAGATAAAGAATTAAATAACGGTCGATATCGTTTAGGTTTTGATTCGTACATAAAGGTCGATATGTAAAATTTTCAACTAGATCACACTGAACTGTTGTGCAAGTATGTCAACATCAAATTCAAAGATAATGAACACTAAATATAAATCGAAAAAGAAAGCAAAAGTCAATAATAATGTTATTATTGATATTGAAAAAACAGCTGATAATATACGACGTAAATATAGAAGTATTATAAACCGAGAAAATAGTAGAAATGATTTTTATTCTAAACAATATAAACCCATTGTGGAACCGCTCACAGATGTACTTCAAAATTGTCTGTTCCTCCTGTAATAGATATACCGAAGAAAGAAATCGGCAAAGTGACAAATGAAAATATCATACAAGACACTAAAGGATTAATCGCAGATCAAATACATTTTGATACTTTACTTAAAACGGAAAGTGGAAGAAGTATAATTGAACAGTATCTTAATACACATATTGGACCGATAACACGAAAATATATTAAACAATTACTATTTCGCATGGGTCAAAACAAGATTATAGATAAACAGTACGGTGTAAGACGCGTTGGTAATGACTTTAAAATTGGCGAGTCACACTTGCTTATGACAAGTGATGATGACGTCATTATAAATAATAATCAATATAAAATAACACCAGGCTTGGCTCAGTTACTCTTTCTTAATTCACCTAATAAAAAAGAATATACAGTGGAAGACTTACAAAACTATAAAACAATTCTTCTCGATACAAATGCCCATAAGAAAAATTACTTACCACTGGAACAGACTAGAAAGAATAATTCATACAAATACAGGAATATTATAAAATATATTGAATCTCAGCCAGTGACTGGAAAAGGTGGCTCAAATTTAATACAAGTTTCTAAAAATCCAATTGACTTAAAGTACTGGAACGATCCTAATGAATTAGTTGAACGACTTTATTTACTTCATTCTTCACGTGCGATTGGCCATAGTGGCCTTGATACAGAAATAGCATCAATAGAAGAAGAGTTAAGAGAAGAGGAAATCATTGTATAGAGTCAGTTTCATCATGTCAATCGACAAATTTGGACGTTACTTGGATCCATTTTATATTACTTCAGGTGGAAAACATTCTACCCCTTCGTCGTATAAAGTTCAACTTCAGTTTCCATTAACAAGCGAAGGTGACGTAAATTTTGCCAATAAACGATTAACTAACATCAATTTGCCTCGCAGTCTTCACGACAGTAGTAAAAGGGGTCGAACAGCGAGACCTGACAATGAGAAAGACAAAGAAAGAGAATTTTGTTTAAATGTAGTTTGTGTGAGAGCGAGAGAGATGCAAGAGTAGAAAGAGAATTGCGTGCGATGGGTTATCGGTCTCTGAGCGAATCAGGATGGAGTATCCAGGGTCTGAAAGAATAACTATGTGGGTATCCAGGGTCTGGACGAATCAGAATCGATGATACAGAGTCTGAACGAATCGCGATGTGGGTATCTAGAGTCCTAATGAATCGGAATTCCCTAGTCGCGCTGGCGGGTGTCGCATTGGGGGCTATCACGATACGTGTATTCTGGTATTGTATTAACGTGCAAACTTTAAATAATAGATGGAAGAAATATAATGTTACGCTCATGCGATGTGGAATTTGATTGTATATCTTTTTAATGTAAACTATGAGATCACATCATCTTCTCGGATACTCCATCCTGATTCGCTCAGAGACCGATAACCCATCGCACGCAATTCTCTTTCTACTCTTGCATCTCTCTCGCTCTCACACAAACTACATTTAAACAAAATTCTCTTTCTTTGTCTTTCTCATTGTCAGGTCTCGCTGTTCGACCCCTTTTACTACTCATGTGGTATCCACATAAGATTTTTTAGCTGCAGAATACTAGTAATTTGCTTTTTAAATATCGAATAAATCGATTTTATTGATTCGATATTTATTACTCATGGATTTTTCAGTCTTCGATATAGATTACTCGATATATCGATACGTTTTTTCGATGTTTTACATCACTAAAATTTCAAGTATTTATCCAACTCTTCACATATTTCAGAGGCCATTGACTTACTGATGTTTTATTTGTTTTTATTTGACATTATACCTCTGACATTATTATTTATTATAATTAATTTTGAATGTTACAATAATGTACCATTCTTGAATCATTTTGTATTTTCTTTTTGCGTTTATTACACTTCTATTAATTACATAAAATGATTTACATTTATTAAGAGTAGAATAATTATGAGATGTCAAATAAAAAATTAAACATCAGTAATTCAATGGCACTCTGAAATTTGCTGTAAATTGCGAATTTTAATTTGCGTTTTTTTACCTCTCGCTAAGAGGTATGGGAATCATGCTAAAAATCGCATTTCCAGATTTTAGTGGATAAGCACGTTTTAAGGTCCCTAGAATCCAATTATAACATTTTTACGATGATGTCCGTATGTGTGTGTGTGTGTGTGTGTGCGTGTGTGTGTGTCTGTGTGTGTGTATGTGGATGTTGGAGCCACGGTTTATCAAATACTATAAGACCTAAATATATTTAACTGCAGTTTCCTCAATCTGACACTCCTGGGAAGAACTGATTAGATTTTGGTAACAATTGGACAACCGCAAGTTATAGTTTCAAAAAAAAATCTTTTAAATATTATTTTTTGAAAATTTATAATATAAAATATTAAAGAATATGAAATTCTTTAATTACACATTTCCATTAGGTATGTTTTCTATAGATTTAGAGACAGACTGAATTATAAATGTATAAAATAATCCATAAATGAATCAATTAGCCTATGGAAACCAGTTGAAAAATTAAAATGTTTGTAATTGACATAAATGTCAATGTCAAAAATCCAGACATTACTGAAACCTTTTCCTGGGAAGTACATTTAATATTTCTTATTTTATCATTAATTAAATATTTAAAATTATAGTTAGATATAGAATTCGTACATGGACAAGTGTAAATGTAATAGAAATATTATATGCTGTTGTTATAACGAGGAAAAGACTCCGTCAACATCTAAACTTGGTATAAAAAGAAAGGGGATTCATTTATAAGCCAAAGAATGTACAGTATCAGTGTCAACTAAAATTTGCCAACTGGTTACCTTAGTGTAGTTTAGCCTCTGCGATTTATTAAATCCGATTATTCTATATATTATAGTGTCTTTATCTCTAAATCTATAGAAGATATAATAAAAAATTTAAGTGTTTTAGATATTAGATGGAGAATTTTATGTTCTTCAATATTTGTTATAACAAAAATTTCCGTAAAATAATATTTAGAAGATATTTTTCTAAGTACTATATACTTCCGGTTGTCCAATTGTTACCAAAACCTTTTCAGCTCTTCGCATGAATGTCAGATTTGTTAGTGATTGTCGGTTTTATTATATTAATGATAAATTTTTACCACACATTTAGCAGACAATTATTTTATCTGTCAAAATTATACATCCTTTTTTTATTATTACACAACTACTAGATTACATTTCATACAGGACATAGTAGTGACATCTATAATTATTTTTCCCTATCTACCACACCCCCCTCAATTTGAAGGTAACAAACTAACAAAGTACATTCAAATTGAAAGTCCATTTTCAGTTCTAGTTATTTACATTCCCAAATATAATGATACGTTAATATTTTTCTCTTTGAATTCAACATAAAGATTTTCAATTAGTTTATTGGTTTGTTCATCCGGTCCAGTTATTACTGTTATTAGTGCATCGTCTATAAGTAAAACTAAGTAGACATTATCTTTGACATATAAACAGTAATCATATTTCGATCTTTTAAACTATAAATTTGTTGTTATTACACAACTACTAGATTACATTTCATACAGGACATAGTAGTTAAACAAGAATTAAGTATTATAGTTTTAAAAAAAAACGTCCTTCCAACATCCTCTCACACAGACCAACACACACACACACACACACACACACACACACACACACACACACACACACACACACACACACACACACACACACACACACACACACACACACACACACACACACACACACACACACACACACGCCGGTGCAATGGCGGACGATGTAGATGTGAAAGTCGAAGACGAGTTGAAAAAGTTAGTGTATGTGACTGAAAAAAGTGGTAATCTTAAAAATGATTACAAACAAGAAATTCTAAGTGCAGTGTCTCAACTGAGAAAACTCTATAGTGCATTAAAAACACAGTTAGGTGTAAAGGAACAAGAAAATGAAAGATTACAAAGTGAAATTAGTGAGATGAATAAAATAGCTAAAACTGACAAAGTATGGCCATCTCTTGGTAATAAGTACAAATCATCAGTGCCGATAGCAGAAATTGTTAAAAATGCGGTAAGAAAAGAAGTTTCCTGTAAGACCTATAAACTTGTTGTCAAATCAAAACAAAACAAACCAGCTGAAGAAATAAAAACACAAGTAAAAAACGAATTAAATCCCGTACAATTGAAAGTGGGAATAAAATCACTTAAAAATTTAAAAAATGGTAATGTCTTGATAGAAGCAACGAGTGAAAAAGAAATAGATATATTAACTAAAAACATAAATGAAATTTGTAGAGAAAGTCTAGAAGCTCAAGCAGTTAAAGTACAAAATCCTAAATTAATACTTTATGATATACCAGAAAAAGTAGATGTAGAAAATGCCGAACTAGCTATTCGATCGCAAAATCAAGATTTAAATCTCAAAAATGGGGATATAGAACCAAAATTTGTTTTTAAAAATAAGAAAGGTGTCAGAAACCTAGTAATTGAAGTCAAATCAGAATTAAGAAATATACTAAAAAATGAAAAACTGAAATTAGGATGGAATATATGTAAAATCGATGATTATATATCGATCAGAAGATGTTACCAGTGCTGTAAATACAATCATAAAGCAGTGAAATGCCAAGGTGTGCTAACTTGTCCAATATGTGCAAAAGATCACAAACTATCTGAATGCAAAGCAAACAAAGACACATATAAATGTATAAACTGTGTTAACTGGAATAAATACAACAAAGGAAAGAAAATCGATGAAAATCATTCAGCTCTTGACAAAAATTGTAGGTGGCAAAGTACTGGAAAAACTAATGATGAACAGAATTATGAAATATCTAAACACGAACAAAATGCTTCATGAAAACCAGTTCGGTTTTACCAAAAATAAAGGAACAACTGAGGCTATGATTGAACTTAAAGAATTTGTAGATAAAAATTTCCATGAAAAGAAAGTTGTAGTGTTTACCAGCTTAGACGTAAAAGGCGCTTTCAACGCTGCTTGGTGGCCAGCAATACTAAATTCATTACAACAGTTTAAATGTCCAATAAACCTATACAAATTAGCAAAAAGTTACTTTACAGAAAGAAAGGCAATTCTAGAGGTAAATGGAATAAAAGTGGATAAAGCAGTTAATAGAGGGTGCCCGCAGGGGTCTTGTAGCGGTCCAGGTTTCTGGAATATCCAGTACGACTCACTACTAAAACTAGAATTTGCTAAGTACACCAAAGCCATCGCCTTTGCAGATGATTTAATAATTTTAACAGAAGGAAGAAGTGTTCTAGAAGCGGAAAATAGAGCAAACATAGAACTGAATAAAGTAATGTCATGGGCAAGAAATAATAAGATTCAGTTTAATGAGAATAAATCCCAAACTATGCTAGTAACAAGGAAAAGGTCACTATTGCAAAAAGAAATCAACATTTTCCTAAACCATAAAGCCCTGAAACAAGTTACTACTATAAAATACTTAGGTATACAAATCGACAACAAATTTAGTTTTGACGGACACGTCAAACACATAACAGATAAGTGTTGCAAACTAATTCACACATTGGCAAAATCTGCTAAAATTAAGTGGGGGTTAAGACAAGAAGCTATAAATACGATTTATAAAGGTGCAATTTTACCAATACTATCATACGGAATTCCAGCTTGGATTAGTGCCCTTCAGAAGAAAGCAAACCAAAAAAAATTAAAACAAGTGCAACGACTAATAAATATTAAAATTCTAAAAGCATATCGTACCATATCGTATGAAGCGTCCTGTATATTAACTGGGAATAAACCAATAATAATAAAATTAGAGGAATGTGTAAGAAACTATAATCAAATTAAAACTTATTCCAACACTGACAGAGAGATAGGTGTTGAAGAACTTAAAGTAATAAAAAGAACAGTGATAAGTGCGGGTAATGATATTAGCATTGATAAGTGGCAGAGAGAGTGGTTAAGCAGCAGTAAAGGGAACATTACAAAACTATTTTTTCCTTGTGTTCGATCAAGACTGAAAACGAAAATACCTTACTCTTCAAAAATAACAACCATATTAAGTGGGCATGGTAACTTAAATAGTTACTTTTACAAATTTAAAATAAAGGATAGTGCGGAGTGTAAATGCAGTGATGAAAACCAAACAGTTGATCACATCATCTACGACTGTGCAACACTACATACCCAACGAACAATTCTCCGAGGCAGTGTCATAAGAAGCAATGGAAGATGGCCCCCTCCACACCATGAACTTATTCAAATATATACCCCATATTTTACGAAGTTTGTAAATTCTATAGAGTTTGATAATTTGGTATAAACCTATGAACAATTTATGTAAATAATAAGTCACACCATAGATAAGTTGAATTTAATATAATTAGATTTTATTTTCATATACAAATATAAGTATCGTAATACAAACAATGTACTTAAGTAACATAAATAGTATTTAATATAATATAGGCATGTAATGTATTTATATGGAGCATGCTTTAATAAAAGAAAAAAGAGAAAAAAAAAAAAAACACACACACACACACACACACACACACACACACACACACACACATGGAATCTAAGGACCTTTAAACGTGCGTAGGTATTCACCAAAATCTGTATATGCGATTTTTAGCATGAATCCAATACCTCCTCTTAGCGAAAGGTAAAAATTGAAGCTAAAGCAAGTAAATTGTAAGAAAGAGTTTATATAAAATTATCTATAGATATGACATTCGTTTGTGAAATAAATCCATGTCACTTCGTTATTTATTATTAAATCGGAGTCTGAAAGCAAGGCTTGTTGAAGATGTCACGCTACATCCATGCAAGGAGCGTGGAATTATCGGCAATCTAGCTTACACAGTTCCGTCTAACAATCATGTTCATCCCACAGTCAATTTCAACATGCAAAGTAGACTCTCTGTCCCTATCCATCTTACCAAAACTGCAGACTTGCAACCTTATTAGAATAAAACAACATTACTTCATTACCAACTCTGCAAACAATATTACTAATCGTATTCAAGCATCAAACCAGCTCCATATCATCCGAGACGTGATCTATTTGTAGAGGAAGACAAAGAACATCCCCTATATTATTTATGACTCCAAATTCATATTACCGCAATATCTGTTTTTATATATCAATAACATACTTCAATAACTAGTCACCCTAATTACGAAGACTACCATTTATAAATAAATATCAAAAAATCTGTTGTGGCCAGCACAAGACCTCTCGCCATTTCCATTTTATGTTATATAAGTTCATAAGTATTGTATTGCACATCGCTATCGAACCGTCGTTTTTTTTTAACAAAAAAATTACAGAACTTTTCCCAAATATTGTTTTTTATTGTATTTATCACGTCTTCTGCTCACATACAATTCTTATGGGCCCATAAACCAATATTTTTAAATGAAAATTCGTTTAATTTTAAGCAATTCGTGGTATCAAAAAGTCATAATTGTTTTTAGTATAACTGCATTTGATTTTTAAAGAAACCTATAGCTATCTTTCTCACACCAGTGTCTGTAGTAGGTTGCGCGAGAAAGATACCAAAAGTGTCACGTCATCTGTGGCCACGGAAATACATTCAAATATCTCGCAAAGTAATTATTAAAAAAATGTTTTTTAAATTTTTAATTAAAAAACATGAAAGATTAAATGTACTTCCCAGAAAAAGAAAAAGCTTTCAGAATGTCACTAAAACTGTTGATTTTTAACACTGATATCTGTCATTTACAAACTTTGTTATAAGCATTTGAATTTGTCAACTGGTTTTCTTAGTGCCTTAGCCTCTGCGATGTATAACATTAGATTATTCTATATATTATAGTGCCTTTATCTCTAAATCTATACAAGATATAATAAAATTTTTGAGTGTAATAGATGAAGAATTTTATGTTCTTCAATATTAGTAATAAAAAAATCAAAAAATTATATTTAGAAGATTTTTTAAAGAAATTATTTCTTCCGGTTGTCCAATTGTTACCAAAATCTAATTAGCTCTTCCCAGGAATGTCAGATTGAGGAAACTGCAGTTAAATATTTTTTAAGTCTTATAGTATTTGAGAAACCATGGCTCCAACATCCACATATTTATACACACATGCACACACACGCACACACATTATTGTAAAAATGTTATAATCGGATTATAGGGATTTAAAACGGGATTATCCACTAAAATCTGGATATGCGATTTTTAGCATAAATCCAATACCTCTCTTAGCCAGAGGATCGCTTAATCATCCTTGAATAACCTTTAATCCGTCAGAAGTGACACCCTTTTCTGTGGTACGGGAGATGGCGCCGGGTCTCGAAACCCATATCAAAAAAATACTAGCGGGGTATTTTTGTTACAAAATAATGGTATAAGTTAATGAATTGAAACTTTTTTATGAAAAGAAACATTTTACATAAAAAAAATAAAACAAATAATTTAACCCTCAAAATGTAAATCAATAAAAAATTCTCAGTATGCTACAAAATAAGTCGGGTCTATCAGACTTTGGCGCCATCTCCCAAAATTTAAGTAGGCGCGTCATTAGTACTCGCGTAGCTATACCTATTCGATATAAAATCAAAACTATTCTTCGAACACATTAAAAGCAGATTTATTCATACAACAAACACTAATTAATTCATTAACAAAACACTACTTATTAAATAATAGTATATTATGTGGCAAGTGTGTGAAGCTGAAATTTTTACATGAGGGTGGAGATTGCGACACGAGCCGAAGGCGAGTGTTGCAAACCACCCGAATGTAAAATAGGCTTCACACACGTGTTACATACTATACTTTTTCTACGACCTTGCAATAAAATATATTTTTTCTTCACATTGTCATTCTCTTAACGTAAAGCCTCTGTATTATCGACTTGTGTAACCATGGTTACCAACGTTACGGATGTTTAACAACTTTGTATTATTAAAATACATATCAGTTTGTAATATTTAAAATAATGACCGGTGCGTGAAGTAACATTTCACGCACAGTGTGCAAAAAATCAAACTTCACACATAAAAATTGATACGTGAAGTACTCATTTCACGCATGGGAGTAGAAAAAATTTTTTTTCACTACTAGCCTAGGAACCCACTATTATTTACCTTTATTTGACATGAGAAATTGTTTTTCACTACCGCTTGCTTGTAACCATGGTAACCTAGGTCAATAATAATTTATTATTAACCTTGGTCTATAATGCAAACTGTCACTTTTCAATCAAACTCAAGCCTCCAAATCCAAATATTATTTAACTCATTAAACTCAAGAAAGGTGTTAAGTATATAATTTAAATTTGCCACTATAATTTTAAATTGACTTACGCTGCCGCCTCGCCTGGCCACTGTGCTGTTTTGGTGAAAATGTGAAATATTTGTAGATGTAGGATTGAACAAATCACTATTTTTTTGTATTTTTAGGTAAATACATTTCAATATATTTATTTAAAAATAATAATAAACTAATAAGGCTGCTGACTGTAACAGTACAAAGTGTTTTTATTAAATAATTAAATCAAATACAAATCAAGGCCCATAAGTGAGGTTATCAAACCAGCGAAATGAGCAAAACGTCAGATAAAAACAAATGCAGCCTACTTTGTTTTTGTGAATATTAATAAAAAAGTAACGTTATTATTCATGTCAAAATTATTGTTATCAATAAAAAAAAATTCAAAGAGAATTTATGTGCTAGTAGTGAAAAAATAGCATATAAACCATGGTTGAGAAGATCATTATTGACCAGGCGCCTTATATCCCTCGGGTTACAATAAGCACTGGGTCAATAATGATTATCTTCTCAACCTTGGCGTATAATATACTGTTATATCCCCTCCCTGCACTCTAAGAAATTTTAATCGTATAAAACCAATTTCGTAAATTTTAAATAATAAAATATGGTAAAAGCTGCACGGTGTTTAATAATTTATAAAAAAATTATATTATTTATAGTAATAATGCAAATAAATTTCATTCTACACTCTGATGAGTGTTGTGTTCCTAATGCAACAAAATCGTAAAGTATTTAGTAGATAGACGTATGTACGTGTGTTTTTCTATAAATTAAATGGTAATGTACAAACTAACATTTATTTGAAAGTGTATGTAATGGGTGTAATGTTTTCAACGATGCGTATGAAGATTTTCCATTACCCGGTGAGCACAACACCATCATTTAATCTATTTAAAAAGCATTCTATAAATGAGATCTTTGTTTTTATATATTTACGACTATAATGTATATTGTAACATCTTGCATAGTTGAAATACATTAGTTGATGCTATATTTTGAAATAGGAGTATTCAATTTTGAACCAATTCAACGTGTACTCTTATACCAAATTTGTAATTGTTTAAATTTACAGAACTTGACGTGGAGCCTCGTGTAGACAAGTATGAACCAATGAGTATAGCTTTCGATACTGAGTTGATTAGCCAATGACAATTTTTGTTAATAATGGAAGTATTTCGAGACACACAACATTCAAGCCCCTGTTGGAAATCGAACCCACGACCCCAGGGCTGAGCGGTGACACGCTGCCTTTACACGCTCGACTATTAGACGGCTTATTTAATAACTAAAAAACAAATATGTATTGCTCTGGCTATTAGCCAACAGACAATAAATAGTGATGTGCCACTGGGAAATTCCCTCAAGCCCTCAAGCAATTTTGTTATACAACAGGAATTTTTTCAATCGTGATTTGTAGGAAAAAATATCACGACTTTATTATATATAAGTATAAATTTATTTTTGTTTACATAACCACAGAACAGATAAACTAATACAGAAGCGACGCTCAAGTCCTTTAATGTTTGGCTTGACGTTTATTTGACCTTGAGTGAGGTTTTGCCATCTTGTTTGTTGTATACATTCGCGCGAAATTTGAAGTTCTGTCATTAAATATTTCTGTAATATAGTCACTTAACATAAAATTGCTATTTTTAAATTACTTGTTAATAAATTTTAAGCAAAAATTTTAATTTTGAATAAAACTGAATTACTGAGGAAATAAATACACAACACAATAAATTAGAGAATTGTATCTTACAAAAGTTAATTAACAAATACGAGTACCCAGTTTACAAATTTGCGAAACAACCAAAAATCAAAACAACTCAACATGTGAAAACTGCAGCATATTTTTGAAACAACGAATAACACACGTCGTTTACTCGAAGACGCTCGAAATATTGCGATGACAATCGATGCCGCCATATGTATAAAATTACATTTTTCTCTCTCTAATTTTAGTTTCCTTGTCTTACTGTCGCTTATGTATTAGTTTATCTGTTCTGTGACATAACATAACGTTATTTTGAAATTGTTCCTTATTTTATAAATAATAAATAAAACGTTATTATAACTTGTCGGGTATCGATGCGTTTATTACGTTACGATTTCTAACCCTGATTTAAACATCACATTTTTTAATAGTAAACATAAATCACTACAAGAAGGCTTAAGTGCTATAATTATAATACAAAACTACTTATAAAACGTGCTAAAATATAAATGTATGTTATACAGAAATAATAGAGAATAACAAAAGCAATTTTTGTATCTGTTTCCATTTTGAAGAAAGAATCTCGGATTCTGTAGGATTTTCTTTCATTTTGATTTAAATCTTCATATTACAATAATAATAATCATAAAACTTTACAACTTTATTAAAATATTTGAAATGAAATAGGAAAAGATAGAAAGTCGGGAAATGAGGTGGTAAATTGTTTTTGGAGTCGCACATCTTGAGAAATACAGCGCACTGAGCTCTAAGCAACGAAAAAGCCTGAGCATTGTTTTGTTAAAGCGCTGAACTGTTTCTTTTCAAAGTGGAAAGCATTAGCATTACAAAAACAATACTAGACCCAGGGCTTGCACGGCAACGGCAGTGAGCATTTGATTGCATTGAGGGCATAAGTTCTAAAGTCGACAATCCAGATATCGACATACTAATGTTACGGTTTTTCAATTTCCCTAATATTCACAGTATCTACAAATCGAGAAGATTTTTTATTTGGTTGGTTAGTAAATTATTTGAATATACACAGTAATTATTCAAAATTGTCACCATTCGCTCGGCCAATACAAAGATTGCTCCGTGGTTCATGTGATTTTCATTATAGCATATAGAAAACTATATATTTTATTATTAATCTAACATAAAATTTTACGCTTTGTATTTTTTTTTAAATATTTAAAATAACGCAGGTATAATCTGCACATTACACATATAAGGTGTTGTCAATGACGAGATTTCTATTTTCATTTTCAACAAAAGTACATTTTTACCTCTCGATAAGAGAGGTATTAGATTCATGCTAAAATTCGCATATCCAGATTTTAGTGAATAAGCACCATTTAAGGTCCCTAGAATCCGATTATAACATTTTTAAAATTATGTCTGTGTATGTGTGTATGTGTGTTTGTGTGTGTGTGTGTGTGTGTATGTCTGGAAGTTTTAGACATGATTCCTCAAAAACTATAAGACTTAAGAACTGTTTAACTATGGATTCCTCAATCTGACATTCCTGGGAATAGAGATGCACTCGATTTCGAGCTTTGGCCCGGCCCGGCTTGAAGCCCGCCTCGATTTCGAGTCGATCATCGAGCCGGGCCGAAAATATTTTTTATCGGGCCGAATCGGGCTAATCATTTTCAAAAATCGAAGCGAGTCGGACTTTTGATTTTGGCCCGACCCGAAAATTCGAGCTTTTCGGGCCGGCCCGAAAAATCTTATAGTTCAATCAAATGCACAGTTTCCTTAATATTTTAATGAAAATGGTTGAAGTTAAAAAGGATCAAAATGATTTAATAACAACACACTTCACATATTAATAATTCAAGGTTATTCATTAAAGTATAATAATTATAGATAAAATGTATTAACGGATTTCTCGGCGGTGATTGTTAGGAAATATATTGTTGTTATTCCATGAAGTAGTTAATTTTATTTAAATTCCAATATTTCGTTACATATTTTGTAACTTCATCAGGGAAACTAAAATGTACATAATTTCTTTTGTGAAGTTAAGTTAAACAGAATAAATCTAGTTGTACTTACAATAGTTATAACTGGTGTAATCACTTGCCAAATTGATAATTTCAGAAACATTCAAATTTTGTTGTTAAAGTTTAAGTTCTATACTGAATTACATGTTATGAAAAGGAATTTTGACTATATAAATATTAGATATAAATTACGTTAAAATAGTATTAAAAACTGGTAAATATTTTACTCAGTGAGCGTCACATACTGACCGGAAAGTGTGAGAAAAAACCTAGAACTACTTTTCTAAGGTTAAGTACGAGTTTGTCGCAACACAAGCAAGAAGAGAACAGTGAAAAGCGCGGCAAAAGAAGGCGGTAAATTTAAACAGTGTTATGGAATTCTATTAGTAATTTTTAAGTAAATAAGAATAAATGGCACTTAGGTGTTGTGTGTCAGTTTTGTAGTTAACTGTGTTATTGTTGTTGATGTGGCACATTTCTAAAAATAGTCTTTTTTTTGTAGTTATTTTGAAATTCTAGTATACTAGTTTCGTCGTAATTTATGAAATGCTTATGAAGTGGTTTAGGGTATGCATTCTCGATCAAGATGTTCTCCAAGCGTTCAAGCGCAGGTTTTTTTAAAGTTGGATGACAAATCTTATTAATTCTGTTCTTTAAACCTAAGACTAGGTTTATTTTGGTTTTGTGGGTGTGGTCTGAGTGATAATTTAGATATTTGCCTGACGAAGTTGGTTTTTGGTACCAATCCAGTATGATGGTTTGGTTTTCCTGTCTTATCACCCTAGTGTCTAAAAAAGGGACACTGTTCTGTGATTCGGTTACCGTCGAAACATGCTCAAGAAACCAAGCATTTCATAAATTACGACGAAACTAGTATACTAGAATTTCAAAATAACTACAAAAAAAAGACTATTTTTAGAAATGTGCCACATCAACAACAATAACACAGTTAACTACAAAACTGACACACAACACCTAAGTGCCATTTATTCTTATTTACTTAAAAATTACTAATAGAATTCCATAACACTGTTTAAATTTACCGCCTTCTTTTGCCGCGCTTTTCACTGTTCTCTTCTTGCTTGTGTTGCGACAAACTCGTACTTAACCTTAGAAAAGTAGTTCTAGGTTTTTTCTCACACTTTCCGGTCAGTATGTGACGCTCACTGAGTAAAATATTTACCAGTTTTTAATACTATTTTAACGTAATTTATATCTAATATTTATATAGTCAAAATTCCTTTTCATAACATGTAATTCAGTATAGAACTTAAACTTTAACAACAAAATTTGAATGTTTCTGAAATTATCAATTTGGCAAGTGATTACACCAGTTATAACTATTGTAAGTACAACTAGATTTATTCTGTTTAACTTAACTTCACAAAAGAAATTATGTACATTTTAGTTTCCCTGATGAAGTTACAAAATATGTAACGAAATATTGGAATTTAAATAAAATTAACTACTTCATGGAATAACAACAATATATTTCCTAACAATCACCGCCGAGAAATCCGTTAATACATTTTATCTATCAACAAGTACGGCGTTACTTCCTCCTAACATATAATAATTATATTGTGATGTTGCTATTATTATTGTTATTACTCGCATACTTAAATAAAAGTGATTTTTGTTCCATAATGATTTCTTGTCCTATTTTTGAGCAGAAACAAAGTTAGATAAAAAAATCCTTATGTAAATTATAATTATATTTTTTTATACCTACAAGATTTGTTAACTAATGTTGCTACAAGAATGCAGAGGTTTTATAAGTTTGACACGAAAAAAGTTAAACATTTCGCTTTCGCCTTAACATAAAAATCAATATTAGGAATGCCGGATGCACCCAATTTCGAGCTTTGGCCCGGCCCGGCCCAAAGCCCGGCCCGATTTCGAGTCAATTTTCGAGCCGGGCTAACTGTTTTTTTTGTCGAGTCGATCTTCGAGTCGGGCCGGTAATTTTGATTTTCGGGCCGAGTCGATCCAAACCTCAAAGCCCGGCCCAGCCCGGTCCGAATGCATCTCTACCTGGGAAGAGCTGAAAAGGTTTTGGTAACAATTGAACAACCGGAAGTAGTAGTTTCTGAGAAAAATTCTTCTAAATATAATTTTTTGAAAATTTTTGTTATTAAATATTGAAGAACTTAAAATTCTCCATCTAATACACTTTTTTTATTATATCTTGTATAGATTTAGAGATAAAGACACTATAATATATAGAGTAATTTAATCGCAGAGGCTAAGGCACTAAGGAAACCAGTTGACAAATTCCAATGTTTATAACATAGTTTTTAAATGGCACATGTCAGTGTCAAAAATCAACAGTTTTAGTGACATTTTGATAGTATATTTAATCTTTCTTATTGTTTTATTAATTAAATATTTGAAATTATAGGTAAAATGCATATATTCATCAGAAATACCGCCAATCTGGTTAATGAATTGGAAGAATCTCTGACATTTAGAAACTTCCTCATACAATGAAAAATAGATATAATTAGAATTATATATGTGCAGAAAACATGTTAAATACAATAAAAAACAATATTTGGGTAAAGTTCTGTATTTTTTTGTTATAAAACGACGGTTCGAAAGGGAAGTGCAATACAATACTTATATAGCCTAATATGGAAATGGTAATAGATCTTGGGCTGGCCACAACAGATTTTTTTTTAAGAATATACAAAAATAATAATTTAAAAAAATATTTAGAATTTAATTTAAATAAATTTGGAATAAGTTCTTAAAATTCGGGCATCTGTATAGTCGATATTATGATTTGTCGAAATTGTGACTCTTTCGTTAAATGAGTTCCATCGCCTGGAGATGCAAAGCGAAATCAAATTTTCATTTAATTACATATTCGTTTTCTTAGCTTTTATGAAAACGAGCGCAGAAAGCGGTAAATCAAAACATATTTATTTTTGTATGATATCGTTTCCTAGAAATTTTGCAATGCAAAACCATAAAAAGTAATAAATATTAAAAGCAATAACTCGTCTGGCTTTAAATCTAAAGCAGCAATGTGTGTATGTACGAGTGTGGCAATTAAATAACGAAATTTATTTTTTCCGGCTTCCCTGTAAATTTGGCAACATTGCGGGCTATGTCATATTAATTTGTCATCTTCCCTCCACCCACTGTTAAAATTTCAATATAATTAGGCAAGCTGTTCGGCAGTAGCCTTTGATTGAAGTTAACTACTTTCTATACCGCTTTTTACCTCTCGCTAAGAGAGGTATTGGATTCATGCTAAAATTCGCATATCCAGATTTTATTGAATAAGCACGATTTAAGGTCCCTACAATCCGATTATAACATTTTTAAAATGATGTCTGTGTGTGTGTGTGTGTGGATGTATGTGTGTGTGTGTGTGTGTGTGTATGTATGTATGTATGTATGTATGTCTGGATGTTGTAGTCACGATTCCTCAAAAACTATAAGACTTAAAAAATATTTAACTGCAGTTTCCTCAATCTGACATTCCTGGGAAGAGCTGAAAAGGTTTTGGTAACAATTGAACAACCGGAAGTAGTAGTTTCTTAGAAAAATTCTTCTAAATATAATTTTTTGGGAGTTTTTTTTATTAAATATTGAAGAACATAAAATTCTCCATCTAATACACTTAAAAATTTTATTATATCTTGTATAGATTTAGAGATAAAGACTCTATAATTTATAGAGTATACTAATCGCAGAGGCCAAGGCACTAAGGAAACCAGTTGACAAATTCCAATGTTTATAACATGACATATGTCATTGTCAAATATCAACAGTTTTAGTGACATTCTGATAGCTTTTCCTGGGAAGTATATTTAACTTTTCTTATTCTTTTATTAATTAAATATTTGAAATTATAGGTAAAATTGTGATAAAATGCATATATCTATCAGAAATACCGCCAATCTGGTTAATGAATTGGAACAATATTTGACATTTAGAAACTTCCTCATACAATGAAAAATAGATATAATTTGAATTATATGTGTGCAGAAGACATGCTAAATATAGTAAGAAACAATATTTGGGTAATGTTCTGTAAGATTTTGTTATAAAACGACGGTTGGAAAGCGAAGTGCAATACAATACTTATATAGCCTAATATGGAAATGGCGAGAGGTCTTGTGCTGGCCACAACAGATTTTTTAAACTATAGACAGCACTAGACGAAGTCACATTTACACTGCTAGAAGTTACCAAAAAAGTCACTAGATTTATTTGGCGGTGGAATAGAAATGTTAAAATGAAGGTCACGTCAGCATTTATACTTTCCAGGTTATATTTTCATTAACCAAAACTATTATAGATAATCTACTTAATTTATTCATATAAAATCATAAATATATAACTTTTAATTATAAATTAATTAATTGCATTATTTTTTTGTAATTCCTTGATGAAAAATTTATATACGAGTATTATAACTGTTTTCATTCGTGAAATATCACAAAAAGAGAAATGAAACAAAAAACACGTGCAAATTCAACAAGTGATTTGGCAACTACTGAGAGTTTGACGTTTCAATTACGTTTGAAGGTTAACTTCAAATTCGATCTGGTTAAATGTGGCTTCACGAAATTGCACAGCAGCCAATCACAGGCTTTGAATTTCTCATTAGAATTTCTAGTTACTGTGTATAGTTTAAAAACAGAGTATAGTACTCCGCCGGAATTATGTTGGTGTCAATATGAAATTCTGTGTGAAACTTAAAAAAATCGCTTTAGAAATGTACGAACTGTAGAAGAATGTTTATGGTGATGAGAGTCTATCTAGTACTCAACTTTTCGAGCAGTTTAGAAGATTAACACCTCGTCCGTGCACTGACATTGTTTTTTCGAAATGCGAGTGATTGTTCACATGGATTGGGTCCCTGAGGGGCATTTCGTTAATCATGCATATTACAAGAAGGTTTTGATAACCCTTCACCCTTCATGCACGGGTGAGAAGAAAATGGGCTGAAATGTGAGAAAACGACTCATGGATTCTCTATTAAGACAACGCGCCGGATCAAAACGCCCTGTCCGGCAAGACATTTTTGACGAAAAACAAAATCACCGTATTGGTACATCAACCGTACTCACTTGACCTAGTGTCATGTGACTTGCTTTTATTCCGAAATAGTAATTCTGCGTTAAAAGACACCAATTCGGGGCCGAGATGTAGTTATAGAAAAAGCGGCAGAGCTTATGAACAATCTAACAAAAAAGGCCTGCGTGCATTGCTTGCAACAATGGAATATTCGCATCGGGCAGTGTAGGGTTCGGGGAGGAGAGTACATTGTAGGTGGCAATATTTGTTTTGTGTAATTTTATACATTGTCAATGTTCTAAGATCAATCTTGTTATTTTGTAGCCACACCTTGTATGTCTCCTCGAAAATTAATTAAGATGAGAAAATATAAACGTAATATGCTTTTAGTTTTTTTTTTTTTATCTATATGCATATTTTTCTGTTTTGTATTGAAATTGCTATTTTGTATTTCATGTGGATTTTAGTGGAACGTACATATTTGACAGTGATACGTGCTAACATTCTCCCTGGAGGTCATGGTTCGTGTCCCTTACTGTACATACTAAGCTAAAGTGGGGTTTTGACGCTTTTCAATGAATAGACAAGAGATTACTTACTCATATCTAAACATCAAAGTAATTGCTATTATAATATTCTGTAACCATCTATAGAACAAATAAAAATTGCAACAATTTTTTTGAAATACGAACCCGCCGTTGTGCAGTTATTGATTTAAAATTTTGTAAAAACTGTGAAAATACATAGTATTACATAATTTATATCTTCATTTATTTTATAAGTAATGTTTTTAATCTTAAAAGTAAATAGTTTTATAGGCAAGATAGTAGTACTAGTAGTAGGTTAGAACAAGTAATATAATACGGTCCAAATACATAATTTAGTGTGTTTATGTGGTGGTCTCGGTTAGGATAGCCGCACAACGCTGGAGATATTGTGCTACATTACTGAGATAATTAAATTCATTGCGGATTCGTAGTGAAATTAATGTTTCATGAAAGCAGAGTGGGCACCCAGCAAACAGCGGTCCTGTACTCATCTGATGTTGCTACGTAGCGCCATATTGTTCTAATGGACGTGGTCATCGCTAGTCCTGCCGCCGTACACTATTATTTATAATTTTCCGAAACAAACGCATTAAAAATTTTGTAGGTTAACGTTAAAGGATTTTTAACAGCCGATTTTTCATTGGAGCTGCGATTAATAAAACAAATAGGGTCAACTGGGGTAAATATGAAGCATAAAAATATTGAAGTAAATATGTGACACTGTCGCCATTTTGTTTTGAAATTAATAAAAAATTAATATGGTAAGAGTTTGCAAGAACTTCGATCTATAAGCATATTCTTAATTTATAATTTCTTTCTTTAATAATACATTCGACAAAAATTATTAAGCGTGACTTAATAAAATGAGCTCTTAAAAATTAATTTTGACTTGGAAAACTTTCTCTTTATTCAAAATATCGTAAAATATTTAAAATTATGCTGATTTGTATACAGAATGATAAAAAAAGATTTTTTAAAAAGTATGTATATTGTGACAATTTGCAATGTCACTTTTGTCACTCGTTTATTAATAATAAAATAAATTGTAAATTGTATGACAAAACTGTATTTTGTCACAAGGTATATCGCTAAATTTATTTTTAATTTTGAGCACATTTTTGCGAGTATTACCTTTGTCTGTGAGGGTTAAGTGACCTTCTGTCTTTTACGAGCTACGTTCATTTGTTAAAGCGTTATAAAATTTTATTTAAGAATAAATAGTAGCTCTTAAACTCTCTGTTTAGTACATTAGTAACGTATGTCTCATAAATTTTGGCACAAATTTCAACAATTTTTTTTTTGTAGAAAATAATGCTTTTACATGAAGTGTTGTACTACATAATAATTAACAGTTTCATTAGCAACTAATTATAAACTTAAATTAAATAAAGAGGTCCGTGTTCTTCTACAAGGCGCAACTTTCTGCGGACTCCTATCATTAGGTTTTGGACGGCATTTAAATCGATTTCTCGGACTTTTCTTTATACTCTGCTTCGAAGTTCCTCTTCATTTTGGGTTTTCCATCCTCCATGATAAACTTTACGAGATAAAAGAGCCCAAAAATCTTCTATGGGACGAGCCTGGGGAAAGTTAGGGGGATTGTCATTCCGCGGAACAAATGGTATGTTTCGGTCTGCTAGCCAAGTTTGAGCCTGTTTTGCATAGTGACAAGATGCGAGGTCTGGCCAGAACATAATATCGTCCTCAGCATGTTCTTCTTCAATAAAATTAACCAATTTCGTTAGGCAATTATGGATGTAACTTTGACTATCCAGTGCTCCACCTCTTACTCGGCCCACATAAAGCCTGGATACACCTCTTATGGAAATGGCGCACCAAACCAACACCTTATCTGCGAATTTGGCTTTTTGTTTATATCTAACATTATTAGCGACTTCTTTAACATTGTCAGTATAAAAACCATCATTTCCTTTCATTTCGGAGTTACTCAGCGTGAAGTACTTTTCATCAATTATCACGCGGTTATTCGCAAAATGTACCCTTCTTAGATTACGGCAGCATATCGGGATTCTGACTAGTTGGTTGGCGGTATATTTTGGGGCTTTCCTTCGTTTTCTGAATTTTTTACCATTCTGTGACAGTTCCCGCGATATGGTGTCCTTGGATGTTCGATACTGGCGTACCAGTTTTCTTAATGAAGTACGAAGTGTGTTTTTCGCTCTTCTTACTAGTGCTTCGGCTCTTACACTGGTAAAAATTCTAGATCTTCCACTTTTTCGCAGGTTTAAACAAGGAATACCTTGCCCACATTCAGCAATTGTCCGATAAATGGTTCTTCGGGATATATGTTGATTTTCAAAAATTCGTAATATTTCGGCTTTAGGAACTTGCCCAACTAAATTAATATATATACTCTTTCGGGTTTCTAATTTGTAAGCCATATCTACATAAATGACTGACAATATTGAGCTGTTAAGATAAGATGTTAAACAAAATTTTTGTTTCCATAGCAACTTGTGATTCTCTTGTTATTACTGATCTTTCCTCCTGTCACAGGTGTAATTTCATGTCCCTCGTCTGGAGTCCCGGTACAGAAAGTCATTCCAGATGTCAAATTTTCATACCGATACATTGAAAAATTCACTAATTTTCGTAGTCTGTAATGCAGCAAATAATCTCTTTAACGGTATTTTCATTTAATGCATGTTAATAGTCTTAAATTTATTTATATTATTGTAAATTTGTCCTGTAATTGGTATTCTGTTGGGCAATAAATGCTATTATTATTATTATTATTATTATTATTATTATTATTATTATTATTATTATTATTATTATAACATCTGAAATTTGTGCCAAAAGTTATGGGACATGCGTTATTCTATGGCTATTGTAGCTATGTAATGTAGCTCTAAATTAAATTTTATAGTGATAATTGACATTAGAAAGATGGTAGGTTTTTTATGGTCGCGTTAATTTTTTGTTAATCCAGTCGGGTTAAGCCTCGGACCTAGTTCGTCTTTGTATTGTTTTCAACTTATACCTTTTCGCGAAAGAAATCTTTATTTGGTGGTCCAAATTGTATCTTTAGATTTGTAGCGATACCTTGCGGGGAAATTGCCCTTTAAAATATTTGGTGTCGCGCGTACACTCTAAGAAATTTTAGCCGTGTAAAATCGATTTGGTAGGTGGTAAAACATACTTGTGTGAAATTTCGTTGGGGAGTGCCATATATTTCTATGTAATAAATGGTAATGTTTAAACTTACATTTAAATTGCAACACAAAAATGTGTGTGAATGTGTATCCTCGAAGGAAGACAAAGCATCACGTTTGAACTTTTTCCATTACCAGGTAAATACAATTACCATCATTCAATCTATGCAAAATGCATTCTATAAATGATATGTTGGGCCGAATTCAGCACTTTCCTTTAACTAATGAAGCCTCGAGGTGAGTTAACGCGCGAGGCTGTTATGAAACTCCCACCGAGGTTATGTATACTATTTTATTCACAATCATCCTCATTTTAAATCAATAATTTTCAAAATAAATCAATGAATTATAACCTTTAATTTTATTAATATTTTGACAGCTGTCTTAAAATTTGTTTAGCCTACTTATTTATGGGGATCTACGGCAATGTTGCTAGGCAACTCCTACATAAACATTTTCAACCCAAGAGATTGTCATTAAAGTTAGGAATGACGTATTTTCCAACCTCCAAAAGGTTAGGAATCTGTATATTACTATAATGATTGTGAACAAAATAATTTACGTACTATAATTGTCATATCCGAATAAATTTTAACACTATATTTCATTAGAGTGTATTGATCATAAATATATTATCTTTTATTTAATTGTCCATTATAACAATAATTTACGCGTGGTTAAATAATTGTTAATCTATTGGTTCGAAATTGAAATTTGTTATGTGTCGTACGTAGAACTAAACAAACAGTGGTTCCCAGTGTTCACAGGCTTATACAAAAAAAATGTTAAGCAAAGACATAATGCAGTAATGCATTAATAAGGAAAGGAGCAAACTATTTCCATAGTTAGTCGACGAGCACTAGACTAATGAAGAGTGCTGAATTCGGCCCATTATACTTATTTATTTATAATAAATGCATATTAGTTGCATGTTACGAAAATATGCATATTCTATTCAATTTTGAACCAATTCAACATATAATTTTATACCAAATTTGTACAACATCGTGTAGACTTATGTACAGGTGGCTCATTTTCAATGTTTTTTTTTTTTTCTCGGGAAATATTAACGATAGAGCAAAATCGTTTGCACATTCCAGGGTCAACTTTTTGAGAAAAGTTTAATAGTCACTACAGGAATTTTCGATCTTCTTTTTTTTCTGAGCTACAGGCAAAAACTTGTTTTTCGCTCCTTTCGAAAATATCTCATAACTTATTTATTATGGTAGTTAAAGAAAAATTGTTTTAATAAATTTTGTATCATTTTTTAGGTAAAATAAAACGGCAATTAGATTTTTTGAAAATTTCATAATACTCAAAATAAAACACAAACTTATGATTTTTTAAATGGCAACCTATGTTGAAAATAGTCTCTTCTTTTTGCTTATTTTATAAGCTTTTCAATGATATATAACTAGTCTACATTTTGTTTTACACATGCATAAAAGATGATTTATTATTTTTTTGGGGTGAAAAAATTGAAAATTATTAAAAAACAAATGAAAAAAACTATTATAGTTCAACATTTGTTTATTTCTAATGTTATTTGCTTCAGTTTTACACATATTTTTAATTTATTTACATTAAAAGCATATTAACCCATTAATGGCCAATCACCAAAGTAATTAAAATTTTAGTGAAATTTTTATATGTATGCTTTATTTATAATAAAATTAAAAGAAAAATACAGAATAATATTAAAAATAATAACAATGTGTGGTTAAAAAATAATGGTTCGTTAATGATACTTTGGCAGAATATATGAACTAACTAAGAATTTGGGGTGTACAACTTGAGTTCACAAAAATGATTTTAAAAAAGCAGAATCATGCACTTTTGTTTTGAAATACCCTAAAGCAAGCAGGACGTAAGTGAAATTTACATTTATCACACAAATATAAAGTGCGTTTTGCAAGTCCTGCAACGGCACCTTTTGACTTTTTCCTTTCTAATAACAATATGATCAGCTTGATCAAATTTTATTGCACTTGGTAAGCTTCCTCGCGAAGGACGACTGCAAGATGTAGATGTTGCTGCGGGTTGCAGTTCCTCTGATTCCTGTTCTGTCTGCCATGAGAATGTAGATTTGGTCTGGCTCTTTATTACAGACAAAACAAAAAATGACCGAAAATCTAAGTATTTACTATGTGCAATCTACTAAAATAATTAAAGTGGCCATTACCACTTTTTACTCTAATTCTGTAGTTCGATACAACATTTTCCAAAGGATCAACCCTACCCATATGCATATTATAATCATTTATAAAATTTGGTTGCGGCACTTGTTCTTCCTTTTTCAACTTCCTGTTATATCGTTTTGCTTTGAGTATTGGATCAATCGTTCCATTATTTGTAGCAACGGTTACTACCGAGCTATTATTCCACCACAAGACTATCTTCTTCTACATTTTCCTCATCAGTAAGAGGGTCCACAGCTGGAGGAATGTACACTGCATCTATTTTATTGATGTCTTCAAGATCGGAATTTCTTCCAAAATTGCTTCCAACTCTTGTACAGTTAGTGGTTTTTTGAGCTCCTACTTTCTACTACAAGACATGGTTGAAATATAAATAAATAATTATAAACACTTATATACCTATATGTGCAAAATAAATATTATATTGCAAATTTGAGATCAAAGATTTATAATAGAAAAAAAAAATACAACTTACCGGCTAGTCGCAAGTATTTTTATAATAAAATATAATTAAATATTTGTTCACTTCATACTTTACTGCCACACATAGTGTTGTAGATTCAATAGTTTTACTAAAAATGTAATCCATCACGCACAAATGTGGTGCGCATACATTATTGTTGTCTGCACTGCATTTGGCCAAAGTATCATAAACGAACCATTAATTTTGAGTGGTCGAAAAATCGTTGTATAAAAACTTTTGTTACGTTTGTTTGCATTTTCCGTTCATTTGATCTCTATAGAAGATAGTATATATAAAATCAAACTTTCATAATTTATTTTATTACAAGTTATTATTCTTTATACAAAGCACTGCACAACCTGCTGAAATGACTATTATTTAAAAATAAATAAAACTATTATTATTTACATAAATTAAGTTCAAGCACATGTATGAGTAATTTGGGAGTTTTCTAAATGGTAATTGATAAGATAATACGTATTTCGATTTATAGAAAAAATTTTAAAAAAATATTTAATTAATGGTTCGTTTATGATACTTTGGCCATTAATGGGTTTTAAACCATTTTTTCTCGAATGGGGTATTCCACTCAATTTTTTTTATTATTTTAAATAAAACTTCATTCAGTTTTGAAGCTATTCATAGTATTAAAAAATCTTAATTGTTCCTAGTTTAACAGTATTTTATTTTCGAAAAATCAGTGTAACGTCACATTTCCCCTATACTTGTCTTTCTCACACACACTGATCTGAGTACGCTGCGAAAGAAAGATAACAATTGTATGACGTCAATTTTCCCTTTTAGCAAATGTGAAATATCTCGTAAAGTAATTATTTAAAAAATGTTTTCATTGTTTTAACTATTATTTATTGAGCCAAACTTTATGTTAAATTGAAATTTTTTAAATTTTTTTGTTATGGTGGAATACCCCATTATGTCAAAGCCAACAGTGATGTCGATAAATAATAATTTAACTAATCCGAAAATAATTGGTTTAGAATAATTTTGAGAACATAATTAATAGACACGGAATCAAAATAAACAAATGATGAACTGTTATAGTTTTTTCATTTGTTTCTTAATAATTTTCAATTTTTTCACTCCAAAAAAATAATAAATCATCTTTTATTCATGTGTAAAACAAAAAAAATGTAGACTTGTTATATATAATTCAAAAGCTTATAAAATAAACAAAAAGATGAGACTATTTTCAACATAGGTTGCCATTTAAAATATCATAAGTTTGTGTTATATCTCGATAATTATGAAGTTTTCAAAAAATCTAATTACGCCATTTTATTTGGCCTAAAAAACGGTACAAAAATTGTTAAAACAATTTTTCTCCAACTACCATAATAAATAAGTTTGAGATATTTTCGAAATAAGCGAAAAACAAGTTTTTGCCTGTAGCTCAGAAACAAGAAAATTCCTATGGTGACTATTAAACTTTTTTCAAAAAGTTGACCCTGGAATGTGCAAACGATTTTGCTCTATCATTAATATTTCCCGAGATACCCTAAAAAACCTTTCTCTTCCATTTTAGTTTTGTAGTATACATTTTCTTCTGTTTTAATTTTTTTTTTTAATAATAATAGGGGTTTCCACCATTATCAAAATAATGGAAAATAACACTAGTACACTAAAATATATTACAATACATTCATGAAAACACTAATTAAATGTTTAAATATGTTTCCATTTTTTTTTAAATGCATGAAAACATTTTACTACGTTTGAAACGCTGCCAAATTTGTGACGTAAACGCCCGGCACGTTTTTTTAGATTAGTAGTAGTAGATGGCAGCACATTCAAATTATAACATTACATTTAAAAGTATTTGAGGTGAATAGTTATTTTAAAATAATTAAAATTGTAAATACAATTATTATTGATTACCTTATCGTATATTAGTGAAGCATTTTCTATATTTTATAGACTTTTATATCTCGTCCATCTATTGAGTGTTTGCCAAAAATCGGCGGGAGCGTACGCAATCATTGTGGCGGTAAAAATTAGCCGTTTAAACGAGATATGAAAAATACTGTTTTCAAAATTTTTTTACACAAAACCTGTTATAATAAAAATGTTTTCTTTATTCTAATATATATATAACTTTTCATGAAGAATAACATATAAAAAAAACTGAAAATTAGTGGAAACGTGGAATTAGTATAACGCTAGGCGTAATATATATATATATATATATATATATATATATATATATATATATATATATATATATATATATTATACGTGGATTCTAAGCCGGTTAGGCAAGAATAAATATAATAATAATAATAATAATATTAATAATTAATAATAATATAATAATAACAATAATAATAATAAGACGTCAGGCGGAGTACGTGGAGTCTTTTCCTTTTGTATGACCCTATGAACCTTCAGGCTAGGATGTCACTCTGCAATTACGTAACTTGGAAAATTAAGGACGTTTCTTTCAGTGTATATTTATAGTAATAAATTTGGAGCGTAGTGTAAATGATGTTGATCAGCAAAAAAATTAATTCATAATTATTTTTCTCTGTTTCGGGATTAGAATGACATATGCAAGCATGCATATTAATGATGGAAAGAAGCTTCATTCTTAAATGATTTTTGGTAGCAATTTATTATTTGAGATTGGCATGACTGCACTAAATACACAAAATATCTTGCCAACTGCAGAATAAAAGTCAAATAAAAAATTTCCTCTAATATCGAAACAATTTTGGGTAGCAATGAATCGCATTGCTTACATTTGGATAATAAATAAAAATTATGCTGGCGATGATCCCGCTTAATATTAATATTTGATCGTGCGTTAATGCACTTGATTTTTTCCGCGGCAATAAGAAATTTGAAAAATCCGCTCAATATTGAAATGTACAGTTTGTTCAGAAAAAAAAACCTGATTCGGAGTAGGCTATGAACACAGAAACGTAGGTATCTCTGATCATTATTCAATTCAAAAGTGAATTTGTCAAAATTGATCGTGGAATATAATTTTAAGGAGAAAAGATACCTAATAAAAATCTGTTGTGGCCAGCACAAGACCTTCCGTCAATTCGATGTATTTTTTACAAATCCCATACCAAAACATTATTTTAAAAGATTCTATAAATTCAATAAAATTATAACATGAACATACACTATGTAAATTGCATTTGACATTTCTTTCTTCTTCAGTTTTCCCTATTTTATTAGGGGTCGCTGTTTCTTACTCTTCTCTTCCACTCATTTCTGTCCATTTTCTTCACACATTTCTTCCTCTCTCAAGTCTTCTGCGATACAGTCCTTCCATCTACTTTTAGGTCTACCGCTGCTTGTCACTTGCGAGAATTTTTTGAATGTATCAGCTGTTTCCCTGATAAATAGCAAAGCTGACTGATTTTTGAAAGTTAATCTCTTTATAACTCTAACTATATCTGTTGAATATAAAGGCAGATGTATAATCAAATCGTATAGAGAATTTTCTCTAATATTTATAACAACAAAATGTCAAAAAATAATATTTAACTGCGTTTTTTTTAAGAAAAACTTCAAATAAGGGTATTTCTGGTGAATCAATTATAACCAAAATCTAATCAGGTCTTCATATGGATGTAAAGAAGAAGAATGCTAAAGAATTATAATTTTTAGAATTGTAGTATTAGAGTTATCGTCGGAGAAAAATTTGTCACACACGGACACACACACACACACACACACACACACACACACACACACACACACACACACACATACATACATACATACAGACATCATTTTAAAAATAGTAAATTCGTATAGTACGGAACCTAAAACGTGCTTATTCATTAAACACTAACTACCGAATTTTTTGACCAAAGATAATACCTTCCTTAGCTAAAGGTGACGGAAGGTAAAAAAGGATATAGAATATTGCCATTCATCGTTTTCTAATTTATTCCTATTTCTAAAGTAGATTCAAAGAAAAAAAAACTTTGATTTCTTTAGATAACATTTTTGACAATATCGCGTGTCAAATTGATATCTAATTAAATACCCTCAAATTGATATACGTTTTTTTTTTTGTTCATTAGCCTACTCCGAATTAGGATTTCTTTTGAACACACTGTATATACTATACTAGAATGATCAAGGAATATACGAAAATTCTCGGAAATGGGCAGTTTTCAATTTGGAAATCGGAAAACACATCATTTTAACGATGTACTAAAAATGTATGATCAATCCTTTGCTTTCTACTTTAATCGTAAGATAATTTGATAATAAAATCGAAAATAAAATTGACCTACAAAAATTTGGGCCATTTGCCGAGACCTACACCCCCAACATGTCAAAATAACGAGGGTATGAAAATTTATCAACAACCAGCTGATTTTCACGAAATTGTTTAATAAATATTAATACTATCAAATGGTCATACTGGCCTACAATTTTCATGGGCAGTTTTTTCAGACCTACGGCCTAAACTTGTCAATTTTACGAAGACCCTTTTACTGATTAACACTTGTAGGCCACGAAGCACACATGATAGGTGAGCTATTTTGTAATTAAGTAATGTAGTGGCCTACAGAAATATTGGGTCGTATCGCTTAACCTACAAAAAGAGACAAAAATTACATTTTTACAAAAATTAACGAGCTTTAATTTTGTATTCTTGTAAAATTTTGATACGGGCCACTGTTTCCGAGATAATAGCGTAAAACTCATATGTTAAAATCGTTTTTCCCCACCTTTTGTAAGGCAAAGGTCTTTTTTGTCTCCGTTGACTGGACTATTAGATATTGTGTTAAAAACCTTCAAAGTTTGTCACAAATTTCATTTCCTGTCTAAAAATACTAAAAGAAATTGATAATTTTTAAAAGATTACTAAGAAATATTGTTGCTCTCGACGAGTTCTGCCAATGTCACTTACTAATTCTGTTTCACCTATCTATATATGTCACGAAAGTGGAATATTTGTTTCCAAAAAATAAATTACGATTTCAAAAAGAAGTTACTAAGGAAAATTGTTGCTCTCGCCGAGTTCTGTCACTGGTTAAATTTAATGTATTTATTTCTGTTACGTACTGTATATTCCAAGAACATTACGCGGAAAATTTAAATTTTTTTAGTTTTTTTTTATTTCATATATGGCCCATTTATATTGTAGGCCACATATTTCAGTGTGTTCTACGCTTCATTTCAAAAGAAAGGAAAAAAAGTAAAGTAAAAGGGTTATCGTAAAATTGACATGTTTGGGGCGTAGGTTTGAAAAAACTGCCCATGAAAATTGTAGGCCAGTATGACCATTTGATAGTATTAATATTTATTAAACAATTTCGTGAAAATCAGCTGGTTGTTGATAAATTTTCATACCCTCGTTATTTTGACATGTTGGGGGTGTAGGTCTCGGCAAATGGCCCAAAATTTTTGTAGGTCAATTTTATTTTCGATTTTATTATCAAATTATCTTACGATTAAAGTAGAAAGCAAAGGGTTGATCATACATTTTTAGTACACCGTTAAAATGACGAATTTTCCGATTTCCAGATTGAAAACTGCCCATTTCCGAGAATATTCGTAGATAAAAAAGTTGTAGGTTACGTTAAAATGAAACCACTCACGAAGTTTTAGACGAGTGTTAATAATTTGAAAAAAAGGGTTCTGTACCCTGGACTACTATTTTAAACTGCTGAAGTATTTATCTTACTGCTAAATTATTCTGCTCAAAAATGTTTTAAATTGCTGAAATAAAATTTAGGGTTTACTGTAAACTTTATTATCAGATTAACCACGTGTAGCTCGCTTGCTTTAAATAAAATGCGTCATGTCTACTAGCTGTCACACTTCTCAAACGAATTAAATATTATGAAAAGTTGGTTTTGAGGCGTGCATTTATCTCGAGTGGTTGCGTCCAATTTGTCTTTACGCCTTGCGTGTACAGTGGGCTTACTCGTGCTCTTGACGTATTCATCGAACCTCTCAAACGCAGACATCTCCTGCTTCAGTTTTATCTGTCCCAATCCCGGTCCCAGTCCTCTGCTGTGCTGCAGAACACTAAAGATTTATCTTGATATCGGATCTCATTACTTGCTTGGCGTAACGCTTTAATAGGGTTGTCAAAAGTTTAGTGTCAAGACTCAGGACTTCGACTTTGCTTTCTCCTTCCAACGTGAAACTTCTCAGCCAGACCATTTGTGTTATTCTCTCAACACCGACTACCACCGACCGATTCTAGATAACTTATTAAGCCATTTAATTATCCAACTTCATTTGAAATTATGGAATACAGATTTCTAAAGCGTTTGTACTTTCGTTTTAATATATATTATAGACAATTAGGAATTTGTGTATACAGTAACTTCATCTGAATAAAGAGGCTAATTTAAATTAATTATTATCTACAGAATAATATATTTATTGTAAAACAGAAAATAAATTGAGACACAAAGTGTTGTTTTAGTGTTATGTCCAATACAAAATATTAATTAAATTTGTACGATAAAATGGCTCTTTTTTCCTCACGCCATTTAACCGTTTTTCCATATTTTGGTTAAATAATATACCTATACCTGCATTACTAACTTTATATACAGAATATGTCCCAAGGTATAAAATTTGTGACAACGCCACCTTTTCGCCTCGGAGGTCGATGGATGACGTCATCATTATGCTCCTTTAATTCCTGGTTATGAACGGTATGCTCGGGCGCCATTTTTACAGCGGTACAAAGGAGCGTGCCTTCGGATAGCCTAGTGGAGGTGAGGGCGCAGGGTTGGTTGATATCAACAGAAAATACGTGTAGTTTAAATAAATATATTGTAACATATGAAGATATGTAAAACAAAGACACACAGTTTATAAATAAACAAATACATCACCCTTCTTTACAGAAATGTGACCAGAGTTACCACGGTAAGTATGCGTATTCAAAATTACTTTAGAAAAACTAACAACTTCTCTAGCGGACAATCAGCGGCACGATGTACACGGCGGACTCAGCCTTTACACGCGGCGGATTCCTCTGACGGACGGCGGCTGACACACAGCACTCAACTACTCGGTGGTTCGAAGGAGCCTTTTTCAGGACTCTCTTCTCACTAGAGACGTTTAGGAGGACCTATTTAGAATCCTAGCCTGCACGACTCTGAGAACGGGCGAAGCCCGCTCTGGCTTCACGGACCTCTGCAGCGGCTTATAAACCCAATCTAACGGTAGTTCTCATTAAAATTGCGGCGGGGATGATTTTACTTAGTACAGGGGGTCGCTACTGTCTCAAGTGATAAATAATATTTTTATAAAATTTACACAAATTCTCTGGTCACTTTTCTTTACCCTAAATCCATTTTACAACATGAAATAATTTATAAACATTGTTTCAAATAAAACACAATTTCATTCACATGTGCGGTGCGCCACGCGCGATCATGTTGTGAATCACGGACTCGTCAACATTTGCAAGGTTACTAATGTCAGATTATTCCAGAACTAAACAAACACAAAAATGCAATCAAATGTGTAAACGAGAGTTACATTGATTCACAACACTATTGTAAGTTAAATTATAAATATCCACAATGCTATTTTTACATAAAATACATTTACTTGTAGCTAAAACAACAACAATTGTGGTTATGCTGACTTGTGCACATGTGTTTATTGTCTGTTCACATCATGACGGTCGGATATTGTCTTTTACAGGTACGTATTTCATTAAATATTTTACCAATATTACAAATACATCTTACTTTTCAGATTAAACAATACATAAACAATAAATAAGCAACGCATATTGTCAAAAACACGTTACTAAACAATCTAACTGTGACGGTGCTACTACAGATTTACAAAAGGAAGGAAAACCTTTGCTGGACGAAAGGGCCTATCGTCACAAATTTTATAACTTTTAGGTCAACCGGGGTACACAGAGAAAAAAAATTATTTAGATATTAATAGATATACATTATTTCCCAGTAATAAATAATTTCTTTCGGATTAGTAAATAAAATTTATTCACTATTAATAAACACATGTATTTATTGTTACAGCTTCATTATATTTTTACCTCTCGCTAAGCGAGGTATTGGAATCATGCTAAAAATCGCATATCCAGATTTTAGTGGATAAGCACGTTTTAAGGTCCCTAGAATCCAATTATAACATTTTTGCGATGATGTCCGTGTTTGTGTGTGTGTGTGTGTGTGTGTGTGTGTGTGTGTGTGTGTGTGTGGGTGTTGGAGCCACGATTTCTCAAATACTATAAGACTTAAGAATTACTTAACTGCAATTTCCTCAATCTGGCATTCCTGGGAAGAGCTAATGAGATTTTGGTAATAATTGGACAACCGGAAGTAATAGTTTAAAAATAAAAATCTTCTAAATATTATTTTTTGAAAATTTATATTTAAAAAATCTCTATCTAATACATTAAACATTTTCAATATATCTTTTATAGATTTAGAGATAGACCGAATTATAAATATATAAAATAATCCATTCTACATATAATGGATCAATTAGCCTATGGAAACCAGTTGAAGAATTAAAATGTTTATAAATGACATAAATGCCAATGTCAAAAATCTAGACATTACTGAAGACTTTTTCTGGGAAGTACTTTTAATATTTGTTATTTTATCATTAATTAAATATTTAAAATTATAGTTAGATATAGAATTCGTACATGGACAAGTGGAAATGTAATAGAAATATAATATGCTGTTATTATAACGCGGAAAAGACTCCGTCAACATCTAAAATTTGTATAAAAAGAAAGGGGATTCATTTATAAGCCAAAGTATGTAGTATCAGTGTCAACTAAATACGCGCTTACAATACATATAATTCATCATATACCCTTCAGAAATATCACGAATCTCGTCAATGAATTGGAAAAATCTCGTACATTAGAAGAGTAGGAGGAAACTTGTTCATAGAGATGCATTCGGGCCGGGCCGGGCAGGGCTGGGCCGGGCTTTGAGGTGGGGTAATTTTACCGGCCCGACTCGAAGATCGACTCGACAAAAAAATTTACTAGCCCGGCTCGAAAATTGACTCGAATTCGGGCCGGGCCGGGCCAAAGCTCGAAATTGGGTGCATCCGGCATTCCTAATTTTGATTTTTATGTTAAAGCGAAATGTTTAACTTTTTCCGTGACAAACTTATAAAGAAACCTCTACATTCTTATAACTTTCAACATTAGTTAACATAAGTAGTTAAAAAAGAGACCCTTCTAGTGTAAGTTTGTTATAAAAATTACAGACCTAGACCTACGTGTATTTAACACTTTGTTTACCAAAGCCGTTCGAAAATTTAAACAACTTTTTCACCAGTCATATAAAATAATATAATTTAATAAGGATTTTTTATCTAACTTTGTTTCTGCTCAAAAATAGGAAAAGAAATCATTATGATAGGAACAAAAATCACTTTTATTTAAGTATACGAGTAATAACAATAATAATAGCAACATCACAATATAATTACTGTTTTAATGAATAACCTTGAATTCTAGAAGTAAAATAATACTTTTTTATTTATTAATATGTGAAGTTTGTTGTTATTAAATCATTTTGATCCGTTTTAACTTCATCCATTTTCATTAAAATATTAAGGAAACTGTGTATTTGATTGAACTATAAGAATTTTCGGGCCGGCCCGAAAAGCTCGAATTTTCGGGCCAAGCCAAAATCAAAAGTTCGACTCGCCTCGATTTTTGAAAATGATTAGCCCGATTCGGCCCGATAAAAAATATCTTCAGTCCGGCTCGATGATCGACTCGAAATCGAGACGGGCTTCGGGCCGGGCCGGGCCATAGCTTGAAATCGAGTGCATCTCTACTTGTTCATAGAATGAATTGAAAATTAAAGAATAAATGTAATTAGAATTTTTTGTGTGTATCAGAAATGTTAAATATAATACTTATATAGCCTAATATGAAAATGGCGAGAGGTATTGTGCTGGCCACAACAGATATTAGATAATCTGTTTTATATTTAATCAATATTTATTAATAGTGAAGAAATAATATTTTGTTTAGAAAGTACACATTTTTATAATTAGAGAATTTTCTTACTTGAAACATTTTTTTCGATTACTGATAGTTTAGAAGTAATTTCAGAATGAAAAAATCTGATGTGGCCAGCACATGTCCTCCCGCCAATTCCATGTTTAAAATAGCAGTGAGCTTTAAGTAAAGTTTCACTTCCGATTGATCGTTTGTAAACAAAATCTACTTTGTTGTTCCAATAAATAGAAAATTTTGGATTATATTTTATTATGTTTTTCCTGAAAAATCCGGTTTATCATATATAGTCAAAATTTAATATGTTGTTTCAAATTATATAAGAGTATTAAATACCTACCAACTTTGCGAAGTTTTGGATCATTAATATATTTTAAGAAAAAATCGTCACACACACATTATTGTCAAAATCATCACCAACTTCCTTATGCTCTAAAACGCAATCTGTGTAAATTCTTCGCCGTACATTATTCATTTCGTAAATGTGTAGTTGCAAATTATTATTTGACACTTTGAAATCACGTTCTTATTGAGAGCTGTTTGATATATAATGCTGCAAACATCAAACTTGAATCGAATTATCCTGTATATCTAATATTTATGTATGAAGGAAAATATATTATTTTTACAAACCTTAATTACATTAGAATCATATTTAAACTACTAAATTCTTCTTAACACGGTTTTATTATTAATTTTAATGAAAATTGCTGCGTGACAGTGACATTTGTTTAAATACATCAAATTTGTTATTAAAGTATTGTTTTTGTTTGACGCAGAGGCAAAGTGATGTACAAAAATAAATTATTTTATAATATAATATAAAGTTATTTCAAGTTATTTACTAAATACTATTATCGTAGAATTGAAGATTGTGCCATTATATTCAATTTGTATTGGTAAAAGTTGCTAAAAAATTATATTCAATGAATTTTTTACAAGAAAAACTGTTAAAACCTTGTATAAATGATACTTCCGGTTAGCCGATATACACTCAAAACTAATGAACTCTTCCCACATTAGCATAGAATGGATATACAAAATTTCAAATTTTTCTGATTGATAGTATTTGAGTAATCGTGTCCACATGATCCACACACACACACACACACACACACACACACACACACACACACACACACACACACACACAGACACACACACATACATACCTACAGACATCATTGTAAAAATGTTAAAATCGGATTCTGGGGACATCAAAACGTGCTTATTCACTAAAATCTCTATATCCGATTTTTAGCACGATCTTTATACCTCCCTTACCTAGGGTAGCGGGAGGTAAAAATCGACTAAAATCAATTTTCCGCCATTATCTACCTATAGTAAACCTATGAGAATTTTTGGGAAAACAAAACTACATCTAAGATTACCCCCCAAAGGCACCACATGTCCCATTTAACCGAAGTCGTATCACTTATAGTTTCCGAGATCCCAATGGTGGTCTATCGCGAGTACTCCCCACATCTATATACCTATATATATTATATATTCCGGCGTTTCCTTTTTTTTTGACTTATATGAAATACAATGTTAATTTTTTTATTTCGCTCTAAGTTTTGACCTATTGATTTTGCAGTGAAAGTGTAAATATAAAACATGTTCTAAATTAAAAACTACACCCAACAAGCTATTATTTATTGATATTAAAGGATGTGTTCACGACACGAAATAAACGTAAATTAAAAGTGACATTCCTAATCCGTTTACAGAGTGCCATAAGAACTAAAACTAATTTGACATATCAAAAAATCTGTTGTGGCCAGCACAAGACCTTCCCTCAATTCGATGTATTTTGTACAAATCCCATACCGAAAATTCCTTTGAATAGATTCTATAAATTCAATAAAATTAGAACATGAACATACACTATCTAAATTGCATTTGACACTTCTTTGTTCTTCAGTTTTTCCCTATTTTATTAGGGGTCGCTGTTTCTTACCCTTCTCTTCCACTCATTTCTGTCCAACGCATTTTCTTCACACAGTTCTTCCTCTCTCAAGTCTTCTGCAATACAATCCTTCCATCTTCTCTTTGGTTTTCCTCTGCATGTCACTTGCGAGTAACACTGCTATGACACTTTCTGACCACATACTTTCCATCTTTGGTTTTGCACTTAACACTGACACATGTCAAATAGAATTTTTTAAATATATCAGCTTTTTCCCTGATAAATAGCAAAACTGACTGATTTTTGAAAGTTAATCTCCTTATAACTCTTTAATTCTATATCTGTTGAATATAAAGGCAAAGTATAATCAAATCGTATAGAGAAGAGTATTTTGTCTAATATTTATAACAACAAAACGTCAAAAAATAATATTTAACTGCGTTTTTTTTAAGAAAAACTGGTAAAAACTTCAAATAAGGGTATTTCCGGTGAATCAATTATAACCAAAATCTAATCAGCACTTCATATGGATGTAAAGAAGAGGAATGCGAAAGAATTATAATTTTTAGAATTGTAGTATTGGAAATATCGTCGGAGAACAATTTGTCACACACGGACACACACACACACACACACACACACACACACACACACACACAACACAGATACATACATACATCATCTTAAAAATAGTAAATTCGTATAGTAGGGAACCTAAAACGTGCTTATTCATTAAAAACTGACCACCGATTTTTTTTTTTTTGACCAAAGACAATACCTTCCTTACCTAAAGGTGAGGTAAAAAATAAGTACTTTAATTAATATTAAGACGTGTAATTTTAAATTAGAATGTATTTTTGTGTGAATAAAGAAAACACAAAAACAAGATTATTATTGTAACGATATTTATTTTATTATGTGCTCTCATCGGTAAAACAAATCCTTTTCAAAAAGTTTCTGTCTAAATTAGATTTTTCACTCATAGTTTCACAAAACACGCTTCTTGTAAATTTATCAGCTTGAAATATTTCCTGATGTTTCGAGTACCTGTGTGATTTATAATTTTCCTTTTTCAACACTTTGTGTACTGTTGAAGGATGTAAATTTAACTGAATAGCAATCTGACGCACACTTAAATTTGGATTTTCTGTTACACACAAAAGTATATTCAATTTGTTTTCATTAAATCTATTATGGCCCAAATTGACTTCCTGATGTCCTGCGTTTATATTTCTGCAGTTATTAGATAGTTTTACGACACTTCCAGTTTCGTTAAATAGTCGAATTAATCTTCGAACGGTCATAATAGACGGAATGGGAATAATTATCGCCGAATAAATTTATTACTTGCGTTATAGAATATCCAGCAAAGAACCATTTTACACACTGAACTTTTCATTTGTTGTTAGTCTGTCCATTTTAGTAACAATAAATCAAAGTTTAACAATAATTTAATAATTAAATTACACAAACTTCTCCGATGAACAGGGGCGGATTGCCCTTTCGGGCGATCGGGCAAATCCCGAAGGGCCGAGTGGTCCAAAGGGCCGGTTGGCCACCTTCAATTAAATAATGTAGTCAGAATATATTTTTTTTTATAATTTAAAAATATAAATTTTGGACAATTACTCTAATATTTGGAAAACATGTTATTTTTTCGTGGAACTTCGATAACTCGAAATTGAATACGAGTATGCCAGAAAAAAATGGATATCTGTTGGAATAAAAAAATTCTTCCTGCACATACATATAAATTTTTCGTCCAATTTCAAAACTTACAAATCAAACCAAATAAAAAGAACTAGGAGTTTCCCCAAAATATTAGACTTAACGAAGTTCTGTTTCTGATGGATTCCAGTTTTCGGTTAAAGTTACCAAGAATTTCGAGTAATTTTAAGGTCAAGTTATCAAATAAAAATTATATGCATTTTTTACTTCATGCAATATTGCCAATGTATTTCGTTCCAAATATTAAATACTAGGGTTTTTTATGTTGGTATCATCGGAAAATTTGATTTTCAAAGCCAATCCTATTAGCCTATAGGCCTAGGCCGGTAACATGTTTCTGGACAATTTTGAAATACATTATATACAATTACTTACCGGATGGAGACACAAAAAATATATACATATACAATGTGATAATTTTCATAAATAAAAATTATTACACTGATGGATAAAAAAGTCAGCACTTTGATTTTTAATTTTTATTTTTGTCATTATCTCGAGAACTATCAGAGGTACGAAGTCGGTTTATTAATATAGCGTGAAATACAGTAGTGACAAAAAATGGATATCGCCATAAAAAGTGTCCTACAGAAGTGAAAATCAAAATCTGGATTCATTTCATACTTAGAAGTTTTCAAAAACAAAAAAATATATATATCTATAAAATTTACATATTTGTCTGTATCTAATGACCTATGTGTTTCTTCTGAATAAACAATACATTGCTGAAATGGCATTCTAATATAGGACAACTTTCGTCTAATTAACCGACATCGTAGCTCTTAAAGTTCTCGAGATAATAACAAAAATTAAAAATTAAAAAACTAAGTGTCCGATTTTTTTTCAACAGTGTACATATACGAGTATGTAATATATAATTTTCACTCTGAAAAGGGCCGGACTAAGAATAATCGCCCGGGCCGATTTACTTTTCCAATCCGCCCCTGCGATTGAAGTATAACAACGTAGACAAAACATTCGATAAAACAGTAAACAGTTCTCATGGCACTCTGTAAACAGGTTAGAAATGTCAATTTTAATTTACGTTTATTTCGGGAATAGAACGTTTAATATCAATAAATAATGGCTCATTGGATGCAGTTTCTAATTCTGAACTTCTTTTGCATTTACACTTTCACTATAAAATAAAATCCATAGGTCAAAACTTAGAGCGAAATAAAAACAATAACATACATTGTATTTTCTATAGGTCAAAAAATAGTAGACACCCAGTATATACAGGGTGTTAATTAAAAATCTGGCCATAGGCGTTTAACATGGGAAAACAGTTTTTCTTTGCGCAAAAGTCCCCAATTAATTTTGGACAAAAATGTTTCAAATAAATGTTGTAGATATTAATATTATACGCCTAAATCACTAAACAGATTTAATTCTGCACGTTTAGTAACTTGTAAAATCTAATTTCAAATTGTACAAATATTGCTTATTTGTAGCGATACCCATGAAATTGAAACAAAATTACAAAGAAATTCATATCGTTTGAACTGTCAGAAATTAAGTTTTCAATTAAAAGTTACAGATAATTCAATTCTGCACCTAAATCACTATACAGGTATTATTTTTAAAATCCAAAATTTAAATAACTTTTATTATTATTATTTTTTCACATTCTGTAATCTATAAAATTAAATTTCTGACAGTTCAAACGATATGAATTTCTTTGTAATTTTGTTTCAATTTCATTCAACATTTGTACAATTTCAAATTAGATTTTACATGTTACTAAACGTGCAAAATTAAATCTGTTTAGTGATTTAGACGTAGAATATTAATATCTACAACATTTATTTGAAACATTTTTATCTAAAATTATATATATATATATAGTATTTCCCCGGATTGAGTTTACAAGAGGAAAAAAAATTTATTTTTGATTTTACGAAAAAATGCCAAGGGAAGAAAAATTTTTGCTTGAATTAAAACGCATGTTTCAGTTATTAAAACTTTTAATTAATGTAAGGTTCTTTTATTATAACGTTTTTTTCGTATTTTGTCCTCCTAATAATACAGTTATTACATTGAATCTAACATTATTTTAGTTAGCTTTGCAATATTGACAAATGATTATTAATTCTAATTTCAGATAAAAAAGAGTTAATGACTAAACTACAAGTATTTTGATTTTCGCCGTTTTTTCATTAATTAAAAGTTTTAATAACTGAAACATGCGTTTTAATTCAAGCAAAAATTTTTCTTCCCTTGGCATTTTTTCGTAAAATCAAAAATAATTTTTTTTTTCCTCTTGTAAACTCAATCCGGGGACATATATATATATATATATATATATATATACAGGGTGTCCCATTTAAGGTACGAATGCATTGGTATCTCGAGAACCGTAAGAGCTACGAGGTTGGTTAAATTAGACAAAAGTTGCCCCATTAGGAGGCTATTTTAATGGTATTTTGTTATTTGCGAAAAAATGCATATGTCACTAGATACAGGTGAAAATGTAAATTTAGCGATTTTCTTTTTTTGCTTATAACTTTGTTATATGAAATAATACGAGATTCTGGTTTGCACTTTCTTAAGGCACTTTTGTATGGTGAATTTTCAGAAGTACTCAAATTTTTTTTATATCTAACCATTTACGAGTTACTTATAGCAACTTTTATTTTTCATATGGAGGTCATATTAAGCTATGGCATTTTTAAATAGAGATTTTTTTTAGCTTTACAATGATATAAAACAATAATAATTTATTTTTATAATTAACAGAAAAATTAATAAAAATTGTTATTTATACTAAAATTAAATTGAAAAAAGTAAATCGGAGGCTGCTATGGGAACAACGAACAACGAAAAAGTGCAACAATTGAATTTCTGAATTTTACTTGACAATAGTAGATTATTACGAGTAATAAAAATGAATTTTTCTCGTTGGGAAAAATATGATATGTTGAGTTGTTACATTCGTTGTCAAAGTTCGTTTATTACTCGTAATAATCTACTATTCTCAAGTAAAATTCAGAAATTCAATTGTTGCACTTTTTCGTTGTTCGTTGTTCCCATAGCAGCCTCCGATTTACTTTTTTCAATTTAATTTTAGTATAAATAACAATTTTTATTAATTTTTCTGTTAATTATAAAAATAAATTATTATTGTTTTATATCATTGTAAAGCTAAAAAAAATCTCTATTTAAAAATGCCATAGCTTAATATGACCTCTATATGAAAAATAAAAGTTGCTATAAGTAACTCGTAAATGGTTAGATATAAAAAAAAATTGAGTACTTCTGAAAATTCACCATACAAAAGTGCCTTAAGAAAGTGCAAACCAGAATCTCGTATTATTTCATATAACAAAGTTATAAGCAAAAAAAGAAAATCGCTAAATTTACATTTTCACCTGTATCTAGTGACATATGCATTTTTTCGCAAATAACAAAACACCATTAAAATAGCCTCCTAATGGGGCAACTTTTGTCTAATTTAACCAACCTCGTAGCTCTTACGGTTCTCGAGATACCAATGCATTCGTACCTTAAATGGGACACGCTGTATATATATATATATATATATATATATATAATTTAAAAGAAGTCCGATCACGGTCATCTACGAATTGTATGTATAAAGTTTTAGCTCCGCCCATTCTGTCAAATTCAGAAGTGTCGTTTACTTAGTTTTTATGACGGTACATTAGATACTACTTTATACATTATAGTAAAAAGTAAAAGCATTCAAAATTCAAAACTAAGTCAACTGGTGAGTTTATTAGCAAATGTAAAACCAAATTATGTGAAACATAAGATACTATCTTGTCAGTGACACTGATAAAATATAACGTTATTCTTACAGGAATCAAGGTAATATTTCAGAATTAATTTATACATTTACGTTACAGCACAGCGAAAGTATTGTTAAGAACGAGCATCGTTTTAAAATGAAATGTTCTAACAGCCCAAACAATACAAATTTTTAAAAGACCAGCGTGTGACATCCATCCTTGTCGAAAAAGCTTCTTAGTCATTGCAAATGAGAGAGATGAATTTATACTAATTTGTAATAAGAATTGGTTAACATGTTTTTCTGTTTTTCTCATTTTTCCCTGATTAATTTTAATATTTTTATGTAACTTTTGACATAATAGCTACTGACATTTGGTACATTTTATATAATTTTCCAATTTTCCATTAGTTATGTTTATGGCAATGTTTATTTTGTTATATAACGTTAATAAACATTAAATCGTGAATATTGAAACATAAAGGGTAAAAACAAATAGAATGGTTTTCAATATACGAGTATAGGTAAACAAATAGTGCTCTCAGAACATTTCCCGTTGAACTCTTATATACGCCCTTATACAAACATAAAACGCTACATCAAAACAAACAAAAACAGCTGTATTATCAGATTATTGGCACTAACAGGAAAAGTGCAGGGAAGAGAATTTCCTCAATACCATTTACATAGATATTTAGATATGATTTTCTTTAGACTGGAAACTTTATGACGTCAATTTCATAATTCATTTTAAATCTCATCCCAGGTACTATTGTCTCCAAAGAAACTTCAGTTACAACACACTGATGAGCTCCAATAAGAGTGAAACGCATGCGTGGCTCGCGCTCGGCCAGCATCTGAAAAATGACCGAGAGGTTGATTAAGATGCTGAAAACTTGTGAAACATGGCGAGAGTGTTTTTACTTCTCGCTAAGAGAGGAATTGGAATCATGCTAAAAATCGCATATCCAGATTTTAGTGGATAAGCTCGTTTTAAGGTCCCTGTAATCCGATTATAACTTTTTTACGATGATGTCCGTATGTGTATGTGTGTGTGTGTGTGTGTGTGTGTGTGTGTGAATGTGTGGATGTTGGAACCACGGTTTCTCATACTATAAGACTTAAAAAATATTTAACTGCAGTTTCCTCAATCTGACATTCCTGGGAAGAGCTGATTAGATTTTGATAACAATTGGACAACCGGAAGTAATAGTTTCTTTAACAAAATCTTCCAAATATTATTTTTTGGAAATTTCTTATAATATTACTATTTTAAAGTTTATTTAAAATAATATCAACTAATTTTGATTCACAGGCAGGATTTAAAAATATATTGCATGATTATTTAAATATGACTGACCACCAGTAATATTACAATTCGGAATTTTGTTTAAGATGTTTAGTGGGGCATCTTTAAAATGATTATTAAATATATTGCATCCTCTATTTTTTCATTATTATGACACAATTGCAAGTTGTTGTTGACTTCAATTTTGGTACTCTTTTTAATAATATTCCAAGAGGTTTTTACCATATTATCTGATTCAATGATTTTATTTTGAAAAAAGAGTTATTTCGTTTCAGATATCAAGTAAATATGCTTTTGTTTTGCCTTTTTATACAATGGTAGGAATTCTGGATAATTCTGTTTTAAATTGAAAATAGATTTGAAATTAGCGCTAGAAATTATGATATTTGAGTCAACCCAGGATCTTTTATTTTAATTCGGAGGACGTATTTTCTGCAAAAGAAAGATTTTGTTAAAATAGTGAAGAAAAGTATTCAAGAAATAATAAAAAGATTCTTTTGTGTCTGACTGAGTATAAATTTCATACCAGGATTCGTTTGCTAATTCATTACAAAAAAAATAATTAATATTTTATTCATTAATGACTCTTTTATATGAAACTGTTTTAGTTGGTTTGATAATTCCAATATTACTTTTAAATAGTATTGTTTTGTGATCAGAAATAATATTATTCTTAACAACAGCAACATCATTTTCAATATTTATAAATAGATGGTCTAAAATATTATGCCCTCTTGTCGAACATCAATTTTATCAAATAAATTATAACTTGTTAAATTATCTGAAATGATTTGTATTCATTATAATCACGATCTGGATCTATGTTTAAATCATCACAAATTATTACTTTATAATTAATTTTAAAAAAAAATTCTAAGACTAAAATAACCCTCTCACATAATATTTTGAACTCTACGGAAGGTTACCTGTACACATTTATTAATATAGACTGGCAGTGGCATAAATCAGGTTCCCATAATACAGCACAAACCTCAAAATGTTTTTCTTTGCATAAATTCGTGATATTATAGATTTAACTAGCTTAAATATACTGCTGTGGCACCAAATTCCTGCTCCTCCTCGTTTGTATTGAGACCTACACAAATTTGACATACGAGTAAAATTACAAAAAAGATTAAAATTGACATTATGTCTATTACGCCATGTCTCAGGTATAAAAATTTCAAATCTTTATATTTTGTTAAATATTCTGCATTTATAAAATTAGCTGTATTTAGAGTTAACGCTTCACAATTTAATATTAAAAAAATCATAAACTTCATTGACACTAGTGTCTCTCACAGCCGAGGGTTTGGAGGGATCTTTAAATGGAAAAAACCTATTAATACGGGAACCACTGATCAAAATGAGTAAAAATGTTTAATCAACATAGGTCTGATCTTCAACTATTCCCGAGAAAGAGGCCATTTTGTATTAGAATCGATGAAAAACTGATAAAGATAGAGATCGAACAAATTTTGTCTGACAGTAAATAGACTATAAAAAATCTGATGTGGACACCACATCCTTGTACACAGTAAACCTATTAAACTATACATATTTTGTTATTAACTAAAATATGTATTATAACAGACACAATCATAAAATTGCACATATTTGACATAATTTAATATTATTTTTTAAATTTTTTTGTCCTAATCCATACCGAACTTAATTACAAAAATCAAAAAGTACATAATTTTTAAATTTACATATCTCGCTTATACAAGGGACTAATTTAATAATACTTTATATGTGCTAGACGCAGAATCTGATTCTCTAAAACTTTTATTTGAAGCATTTATTTCTAAAATCAAAATAAAACCTTTTTACTTCCTTGTACGAAGTAAAGGAAGTATTGTAATCGCGAAAAATTTCGGTTTCCAGATTTCAACGGAAATATCCATTTTGAGCATCCCTGAATCCATTTTGACTAATTTCGTCGTGACGTCTGTACGTACGTTCGTACGTACGTATGTACGTATCTCGCATAACTGAAAAACGGGAAGCCGTAGAAAGTTAAAATTTTGTATTTACAACTGTTATAACATCTAGTTGTGCACCTCCCTTTTTGGTCATTACATAACTTGCGGAAGTGGTACTTTACTTGAAGCCTGTAATAGATTTTAATGAAAAACTATATTAAAACATAATCCAAAACTTTTCAAATTTGGTATATAAGACTTTTATATGAATGGGAATAACGTAATAAATTTTAGTTAAAATGGTCTATCCGGAAGTGGTACTTTACTTGAAGCCTATAATAGATTTTAATGAAAAACAATATTAAAATATAATCCGAAACTTTTCAAATTTGGTATATAAGACTTTCATATTAATGGGAATAACATAATACATTTTAGTTAAAATGGTTTACCCGGAAGTGGTACTTTACTTGAAGCCTATAATAGATTTTAATGAAAAACTATATTAAAATATAATCCAAAACTTTTCAAATTTGATATATATGACTTCTATATCAATGGGAATAACATAATAGATTTTGGTTAAAATAGTCTAACCGGAAGTGATACTTTACCAGAAGATGTTATCACTTTTTCTTGAAAAAAATGGTGTTATTTTGCTTTTAGTAATAAATGCTTCAAATAAAAGTTTTAGAGAATTGAATTCTGCGTCGAAAACATTAATTATGATTAAATTAGCTTTTTGTATTCTCTAATTAAGTTTGCTATGGATTAGTACAAAAAATAACAAAAAAAATAAATTATGATGTCAAATTAAGTCAAATACGTGCAATTTTATGATTGGGTCTGTTATAATATAATAATAATATTTTAATTATTAACAAAATATGTATAGTGTAACAGGCGTACAAGGAAGTAATGTGCTGTCCACATCAGATATTTTTCCTAATAAATTATAGAACATTGAAACAGTTTGACAATATTATTACACAAAGCATGACGACGGATGGCGCCAGTGTTGGCCTGTTTTGAAGTTTGAATATTAATTTAACTAATATTATTATTTTATTTAATATTACAAATTGATTTAATTATAAATATATTATTATTGTTAATATTACTAGATGTTATAATTAAACAAATTCATCAAACACAAACTTCTTAAATGTTTTTACTTCCTTGTACGAAGTAAAGGAAGTATTGTAATCGCGAAAAATTTCGGTTTCCAGATTTCAACGGAAATATCCATTTTGAGCATCCCTGAATCCATTTTGACTAATTTCGTCGTGACGTCTGTACGAACGTACGTATGTACGTATCTCGCATAACTAAAAAACGGGAAGCCGTAGAAAGTTAAAATTTTGTATATATAACTGTTATAACATCTAGTTGTGCACCTCCCTTTTTGGTCATTACATAACTTTCAGAAGTGGTACTTTACTTGAAGCCTATAATAGATTTTAATGAAAAACTATATTAAAATATAATCCAAAACTTTTCAAATTTGGTATATAAGACTTTTATATCATTGGGAATAACATAATAGATTTTAGTTAAAATGGTCTACCCGGAAGTGGTACTTTACTTGAAGTCTATAATATATTTTAATGAAAAACTATATTAAAATATGATCCAAAACTTTTCAAATTTGGTATACAATTCTATTATATCAATAGAAATAAAATAATAGATTTTGGTTAAAATAGTCTAACCGGAAGTGATACTTTACCTGAAGCTTTTATCAGTTTTTCTTGAAAAAAATGGTGTTATTTTGATTTTAGTAATAAATGCTTCAAATAAAAGTTTTAGAGAATTGAATTCTGTGTATGAAACATCAAGTATGATTAAATTAGCTCTTTGTATAAGCGAGATATTTAAATTTAAAAATTATAAACTTTTTGGTTTCTGTAATTAAGTTTGTTATGAATTAGGACAAAAATAACAAAAAAATAAAGAATTTAATGCCAATGTCAAATACGTGCAATTTTATGATTGGGTATGTTATAATATATTTTTTTAATTATTAACAAAATATGTATAGTGTAACAGGCGTACAAGGAAGTCATGTGGTGTGCACATCAGATATTTTTTCAAGAAAAACTGTTAACAGCTTTAGGTATCACTTCCGGGTAGCCCTTTTTAACCAAAATCTATTATGTTATTCCCATTGATATAAAAGTCTTATATACCAAATTTGAAAAGTTTTGGATATTGTAATATAGTTTTTCATTAAAATGTATTCTAGGCTTCAAGTAAAGTTGAAGTTCCACTTCCGGAAAATCAATTATTGGTCAAGGTCGTTAGAACATTTAGCTTAGTACAATTATTTTTTTTTAAAAAAAAGCACATATAAGATAACCTTTAATCGAAGTCGTAACTCTTATACTTTTCGAGATAGCGATAAACCCCGTAAAAACTTATTTTCACTGCCTTATATCTCGGAAACTATTGGAGATCGTACCCATGTTAATAAAACTTTTTTTACTCATTTTGGTCAGTACTATTTATGTTCTCAAAATGTTTTATCCTTCTTTAATACCGTGTATAATCAGTAAGTATTTTACGAATTTTTTATATATATATATATATATATATATATATATATATATATATATATATATATATATATATATATTTGTTACATTTCGCTTATGGTAGACCCTTTGTCTGATTGTTAATAAAAAAGTTTCCATTTGCGTCGAGTAAAATCAATCACATAATATTCCAGGAAATAAAATTGTGATAACTGCCTTCTCACTGATAACTCTTGATTTGTTTAATCATTTCATTCAAGATAAAATAAATCGAGGTCAAAGTAACGAACAAGATTACTATTTTTACCTTCATAAATAACTTTATTTTTAGAAAAAAACTAACCATAAGTATATTTTATAAAAATATTCCATAGAGTTAAATACATAGTTACATACGATAAAAAACAAATAACTTAGCTCTAATCCTAAACCATGAAATATGCAAAATATGATAAATGAGTAGAGTGATACGAAAATACAATTAATTTATATAGATTTAATGCGAACTTCGGCAACGCGTTTGAGACTCGTTGGAGTTCGACATGAAGCGGGAAGCATAGTTGTGCCATTGGACATCGAGCTCATTTCCTGTTCGGCCTCACCCAATATCCTGTCGAATACTTTGATGAAATCATCGACGTTTTCGCGAGTAAACACCATGGGTGGCTTTAATTTAATTACGTTGCAGTTGGGACCGTCGGCGCTTAGGAGAATATGGTTGTTCTTCATCCTGCACAAAAAAAAAAAAAAAAAAATTATACATACAGCACATACAAAAATCCATGGAAGGTACAGAAACTTAATAAACACAAAATATTTGAACGTTATTAGCTTTTCTTCAAATACACGTAACACATCTCTGGATTTATGTATAAACATGTATGATATATACAATGTTTCCCAATTAAAACTGAAAACTTTGGAATAAACATTATTATCTATACCACTGTCAGTGGCCAAGTATTAAAAATATCTAACTTTTTTTAATTGAAATCTTTTCCTCAATTATTAATAGTTTACAAGTTATTTCAAAATAGAAATTCAACTAAAATAAGTTTTATTTCATATTGTCACATTTCATTGTTTACTGAAGTGATTTCAGTCCGGTAAATGAGGTTTTGCAGTCTTATTATTCTTTACCTAATTCAGTTTTAAAAAGTTGAAATTTACCTAACTTTCTGCCGTTTCGAAATGACACTTTTTACATAAATGATACACAATTAGTTTTGTTTTATAAAAATCTTTACATAACTGAGTTACATAAAAAAATTAAATTTATTTATTTTAACGCTTTGTATATTGAGTTGTCACAGAAAAGAATTTTGTATATTTTTAAATTATTTTAGCGTAATTAGATAAAATTTTGTACATAATACGTTATGAAAACGTAATATTGTTTAACTCACATAATTTGCAAAACTTGCTTCTCTTGTTTTGGCAAATATTATGTTCATCAAACAATATCACTCTTCATAACTGATTATGTAAATAACTATTACGGTACTGCATTGTTACTAAGTAACCTACTTCTTATTGAACTGCCAACCATAATTTTTCTAATGAAATTCATGATTGAATAGAATATTTTATTTGTCTTTACAATCATAATATTTATTTGCATTGAAACAATTTATTTCCAAATATGAGAAATATACAGGTGTCTCTTAAATAGGGGGACATGGCTTAACCACAGATTCCTGAGGCTAAAATAAGACGATTTAACCAAACTTGCTTCTACCGGAAAGTGTAACATTTAGCCAAAATTCTGTTTCAGTTCTTCAAAAAAAAATTAATTTTGCTTATAATAATCGGACGCTTTATTCGATTTGGATGAAATTTGGTATGACAGTTTATATGGTTATAAATCATCTTTTAAGGTGATACTTGTTATTATTAGTGAACCACTAGTGTATGAAACTTAGATGTCCTAACATTAATTACACCGTAACTTTTTAATGGCAATGTCGAAAACGTGAAATTATTTTTCTTCAGAAAGATACATTCATTAGTAAACTTTTCTCTCTCTGTGTAATTTGTGATATCTGTTACGGTTTACACAGAAAAAAATAAAATCTGAGTGTCTGCACTCTAAATTAAAAAAAAAATAATAATCTAGCAGCCTATCCAAATGTCAAACAAGTAATTTTTAATAACAGTAACAATTGTTTTATGGGTTGTCAAAAATTTTCTTCTCAATATTCTAAAATTAGTAACATCCGTTTGTTCGGCCTAATAATATTTAACTACCATTATTATAAATAAGACGATTACATATCTCAGCTTACTCCTAAACAAGTTGTGAAGATTGACAACTCGTTACTGTCATTAAAAATTAAATGTTTGGTATTTGGACAGACTGCTAGATAAAATTTATTTAAAAATTTAACGGGACAGACACTCAGATTTTATTATTTTATGTGTGAACCGTAACAGATATCACAAATTACACAAAGAGAGAAAAGTTTAGTATTGAACGTATCTTTATGGAAAAAAATAATTTCACGTAATCTGCGTAGCCATTAAAAAGTTACGGTCTAATCAATGTTGGGACACCTAAGTTTCATACACTAGTGGTTCACTAATAATAACAAGTATCACCTTAAAAGATGACATAACCATATAAACTGTCATACCAAATTTCATCCAAATCGAATAAAGCGACCGATTATTATAATTTATTTTCACAAACCGTACAAGTTAAAAGTTTATAATATGTATGTATTCCATCCCTCAAATATACTCTACAAATGTATTTAGAAACTTTTGTGTGATTTAACCAATTTCATATCTAATAATTTCCGACATCGTAATATATCTATATGCTATCTGGAGTGTGTATTTATTTAACTTACGTTGAAACAACCCGCTTGGCAAGGAGAGGTGCAGGTGTCCTAGAGTCGCGGTCCTTAACTAGATCAATTCCAATGAACAATCCAATTCCTCGAATGTCACCAATGTGCTTGTGTTTCTTTTCCAATTTCTGGCATTGCTTTAGTAAGTAATCTCCTACATCAATAGCATTTTCACGTAATTTTTCCTTCTTAATCACATCAAGGACGGCATTTGCAATAGCGCAGGACACGGGATTGCCTCCATACTGAAACGAATAAATTATTAAATTAAAAAAAAACTAATAACTTTATTTACTCGTGTTTTAATTATGATTTCTGAAAACTTCTTTATACATTAAATTTTTTTGTCTGTAAAATTTGTACAGAATCTTTCATATCTTTCAAAAAGCAGAATACAGAGATAAGAATGTAGTCATACTAAATGTAGGTTTTACTTTTATTTTCTTCAAAAAATAAACCATTGAAATTTAAATTGTCGTCGAATGGTTTATAAGTTAAAGACAGATAAACATAATTAAGAATAATTTCTTAAATATTAATAAGTAAAATAAATATATCACCACGGCATATTACCCATTTCAGGGTGTGCCAGTATCTACGTCACATGTAGACATCGGTAATGATGATGATATATTTTACCGTGTGGGCGTCACCTCACGGGCACTCATAGCTGGTGTAGAGAAGATTTAAAATTGGAAAATATTTGGCGTCTGTCGGGATCGAACCCGGTTCCCCCATGTTCGCGACCAGACCCTCAGGCCCAATTAATATGCTTGTAATCACTAATGAGTTATTGAAAAAATGCTCTGTTTTTAATCAGAGGAGTTTCAAGAATGTGAACAATAATTTAATAAATAATAGGCGAAGAAAAATTATAGATATTGATTTTTCTTTATGAATCATTAAAAAAAATCTATGTATTTTACAATATTGTATACGATTCAAATGAGCCAGTTTCACATTTTTTTAAATAGTATTTTAAATGAAAGTTCATGCAATAATTTTCACAGTAATAAAAAATAATCGTAATTTATTTTTATTTTCGGAAATAAATAAAAATATTGTCGCCAGAAATATATACTGGGTGTAACACGAAAACCGGGACATAGGCGTTTAACATGGGAAAACATTTTTTCGTTGCCCAAAAGTGGCCTATTAATTTTAGACAAAAATGCTTCAAATAAATGTTGTAGAGAATTAAATTCTGCATCTAAATATCAATAGTCACATTTTCTTTCGCATCGCTGGTAATCGAGAAAATTGAATTTATAATTTTATAAAATTTATTCTTTATAGTGTTAGCCATGGTATTAAAATAAAATATCAAACAAATTTTATGACATTTTATCTGTCAGAAATTATAAAATATAGTTTTCATTAAAATAATGCTACTATCTTCTCTCCTTGTGAATAATTCTCTATTTTTAGTAATAATAACTCAAAGCAGAGCGTTTCTGATAGGTACAACTACAAATAAATATAATGACATATTTTACCTGTTAAAAAAGCTATATTTGAGATATCATTTTTGAAAATGGATAATTATGCACACGAAGAGAAGATACAAATCATTGAATAGTTTTATTTTGATGAAAATCGTATTTTATAATTTCTTACAGGTAAAATGTCATAAAATTTGTTTGAGATTTTATTTCAATACCATGGCTAACACTGTAAAGAAGAAACTTTTATAGAATTTTATATTTAATTTCTTCGGTTATGAAAAAGATAATGTAACTATTGATTTTGATGTAGAATTTAATTTTCTATAACGTTTATTTGAAGAATTTTTGTCTAAAATTAATAGGCCACTTTTGCGCAAGGAAAAACTGATTTCCCATGTTAAACGCCTATGGTCCGGTTTTCGTGTTACACCCGGTATATGAAAGACAACCTCCTACTCCTCTGACGGTGGAGTACATACATCACGTCATTCATAGCCAATAAACTGTAAGTACTCTGACGTCACATTCTGTTTCAGATCACGTAACTTTTTAGAAATATTACACAAATTTCAATATTTAATTGCAGAATATCTAATAGATATTTCGGGATATTTTCAAATTAGAGGATCTTCAAAGAACAATGGCTGGTAGCACAAGTCCTGTTTTAACTAAAACGCTGTTTTAAGAAATGTCAGATTTCATTATTTAATAACAAAAATAAATAGTATCAAATTTATCAAAATATGATTTTAAAGCATAACATAGTTTGTATTCAAACAAATATTTTTAAAAAAAATCGTGCTTTAAACATAAAGGTGAAATTAAATATTGAAATTTGAATTTGACATTTCTTAAAACAGTGTTTTAGTTAAAACAGGGCTTGTGCTACCAGCCATTATCTTTTAACACGTTCACTGCTGATGACGCATATGTTGCGTTTGCGCATGACTTGGTCTAGCGCTGACGACGCAAATGTTGCGTTTTGTACGCAGTCAATTTCTGACCTGATTATACGTTGACCAATTCTGCAATACTGTTTTGACGATTGCCAACGTGTTTAGCTATGTTTGAATATTACTTTCGAATATCTGGTTCCGAGACAAGCTGCAATGAATCCGAATCAGCCCGGTTCTTCAAAAATGAAAGAATCCAAATGTCCTTTTATGATTTTCGATTAATTATAATTACAAATTTGTTGCCCAAAAGGCCAACAATTGATGCTCCCAGAATATTGAGCCATTTTATCAGATATTGCATAAAAGTACGTGGTAAAACCATGCGAAAGCGATGCTGAGTCTGTACCACCAAGGGGCTTCGAAACACGTAATATGAGTGTAAAGCAAGTAATTCAGGGTTTCGCCTTTAACTTTGTTTTGAAGAATATCATAGAAAAATGCAATATTTATATAGCTGAAAATTTATTTTTATATTTTATTATTTTTCAATTTTTGAATTTGATTTTTTTTTTGCATATTTTTGAGATTTTTATTTTTTTAATAAAATATAACAAGTAGGAAAGAAGTGTGTTTCATTAAACAAGTTTTAAATAAATTTAAAATCTTCAACGCAAATGTTGCGTTTTCAGCGTTACGGGATAAAAACTTCACCATACGCTGACAACGCACCATATGCATTTTGATCCCAAAAGGCATAGTACAAGTCTCAAAAGTTTTAAAACATATTTTTTAACTTTTACCCAAAATTTTATAAGAATATTTGGAAAAAAAGGTGTCAGCGTACAGGGCCTGAACCCTATATTTGGTCAGCAGTGAACGTGTTAAAATTTATTATCTACTTCAGTCATAAAAATTCTTGCAACAACCCTATTGTGTAATATTATACATTCAAAAAGTCCAAGCACCTTATGGAGTCCCTTAAAAAAACCTTACCGTATTAAAATATTCCACTCCAGTTTTCCTAAAACTTTCAGCAATTTCTTGCGTGGTAACTACTGCAGCTACTGGATGTCCATTTCCCATAGGCTTGCCCATAGTCACAATATCCGGTACGATGTCCTCTCCTTGCAGCTCGTACGCCCACCAATGTCTTCCGACTCTTCCGAATCCAACCTGCACTTCGTCAGCAATGCAGACACCTCCAGCGGCCCGAACGTGTTTGTACACCTCTCGTAGATATCCGTCGGGCGGGATGATCTGTCCTCCGCAACTCTGTAAACTCTCCGCGATATAGGCGCAAATTCCACGGCCCTCGGCTTCCACTTCCTTGCAGATGGATGCTATTTCGTCGCCGTACAACACGCCTAAGTCCTGCTTCGGGTGAGACGATCTAGAATATTTTCCACGGTAGCTGTCGGGGCATGATGCCTGCAAAACAAACATTAACATTATTATCAAATTCAAAACGCGTCATTGTACTGTATAAAGTAGGCAGACATTTAAGAATGTAAATTGAGATACATTTTTTTTTTTTGATAAACAATAAAAATAGTAATGTAAAAATATTGGGTGGAATTCAGTGGGTTGTATTAAGGTCTGTATTAAATCTTGTATTAAGAATATGGCAACATTGTAATATTTTCCACATGTATTAATGAGATTCAATTGTGATTTAGAAATTTTACAACAGGGAAAAGTAATACAGATATCCTTTAGTCAAATGAGGAAGTATTATTGTAAATGGAAGGTGTAAAAGGAAACTCATTACTGCAAAATAAGGTTAGAAATATGTCAAATTTTATGTGTCAAATATTTTATACCTGAATGTTAATGAATTTTAAAATATCTCAACTCCCGTTTTGATCAGTTTTGACATTTGTCCTTTTTTTCTTACTTCTGTTAATAATATTTTTTTCTTTATTTGATCCTTTGGTCTCTCACTTTTTTCTGACAGGTATTACAAAGTTGCCAAAATATTTTTGACAAAGGACTGTTTTAGCTTAAAACACTCTAATACAACCCACTGAATCTCACCCATAAGATTAAACAGTAACTGTTCCTTGTAGTCACCAAAATTCAGGAAACAACAGCTATTTATGTAATATGTTGCGAAATGATAGTTTTATGCACGGACGTCATATCTGTACGCACGAGGGTAAGCGAGTGATACAATACGTCAAGTGACTCAAACACTCATTTCGCAATGTATTACATACAAGATTTTTTATAATAGCGTTTTAAAACAGATCATTTATTCCAAAATATCAACATTTTGAATTTTTTAAAATTAAAAAGTAGGCAGACGTCAGGTTCATCTATTCGTTGCTAAATAAAATACTTTTAAGCACTAGTGCTCAAAAGTAACATTTTACGCATTAAACTGTCACTTTTACGAATTAAACTGTCATTTTTAAGCACTAGTGCTTAAAAGTATTTCATTTAGCAACGAAAATGGCAATCAAAAAGTTGTTGTTATAAAACGCTAGTATAAAAAAGTTTTTTTCTATTTTGGTTGTTTAATATGTACTTTATGAAACTCATTTGGATGTCATAAAGTACTTCAATAAAGAACTCAAACTTAATTTCTGTTAGATTGGTTCTAGAAGACCTACTGTTGAAATGAAGAAGTAATATAAAGAAATGTCAATCACTGTTACCAACAATCATATCAAAAATTAAATATTCCTAATCAATGTTCATAAATTAGAAAATGAAATAACGAATATTTCTAAATATTCTTTGACAAAAGGACCAAAATAGGACAAATAGTATAAAATACACGTTTCATAAGATATTTTAGAGCACTTGTCCCTTAGAAAACTCGCGACAAGCCGCTCGTAACAAGGACGCGTGCGCTAAAATGATGTCTTAAGGTGGATTTATGCAGCCTACTTTTTATTTTACCTTTTCTTTTTGTAATACTTTACAAAAGTTAAAGGTATGTTAATATATGTACTACTTTATGTGCACACTTTTAATTTTACTCTAAGGACTGAAGTTGCCCAACTTTCAACTTAAGACCGTTAAAGTAAAAGAATTTCATAATTGCGCATGTGCACCACTTCACGTGACAAACGTCAGCGTGTGCTTTATTTATTTGTTTTTATGTAGGTAAAATTGCAAAAATTAGAAAATGGGTAAAGCTACAAGTAATATAGCAGATGCACAAATTATTACATTTGTGTCCATTTTTATAGGTTATAATTATCTCTTTACATATATGAGAACTGATATGCCAGAAAAATCACATCTGCGCATGTGTACCGAAGGCTTTAAAGTAGCTGCATAAAGTACCAAACTTAAAGTAAAAGTAAAAGCGAAAAAGAAAAGAAAAAGTAAAATAAAAAATAAGCTGCATAAATCCACCTTTATGAAACTTGTATTTTAAGTACTTAAATTAATTTTCAAATTAATACCAAGTTGTTATTGAACAAAACATGGGAAAAAACAATATGAGCAACAAAACACATAATATGTCAATAAAATATAAAGATAATAAAATTTGACAAAATTCTTAACTAGCGGTAAAATTCTTGGCCACTTTCTTAAAAAGAGTGGCCCGCATCAAAATTTTTAAAAAATACAAAATTTAAGCTCGTAGTTTTTTGTAAAAAAGGGTTTGTTATATTTATTATCTAGGATGAACTATCAAAGAATTGTTAAAAAATATTTAACCAGAATAATAATTTATGAAAGAAATTAAAATCACTCAAAAAGTAAACAATATTAGTTATTTAATACTTAGTCTAATAGGTTTTACTATTCATAACAATTTATATTCACCGTGGGATCAAAAGAAGGAAACTATTAATAATTTTTAAATAATGTTTGACAACGCTTTCCTGCAAATTCAATCACCACTCTGACCCGGTTAGAGACAGGATAACTCGGTTTAAAAATTTGAATTCATCATGAAATTCTCTTTCATGCTATCTATCGATGAAAGTAAAATATACTTACTAAATGAACGTGTTCCTTCCGGCCAGTTCCTCCAGGAAGGTTGAACTTGTAATGCGATATATCAATCAGCGATGTAAGATGGCCATGGTAGGCACTGGAAAAATAGACCACTGAATGCTACCTATCCACTCTTCGAAAACAGTCACTACATAGCAGATCGCATGGAACCTGGGGCCCAGGTTGTCACGAAAGCATCACTTACATAATATTCACACCCTATACAACTCAACTCTCATACTAAAGGTTATTACAGGCAGTCGCATGTCGCATCGCAACAACCTCAGCCGCCCGAATAAGAGTACACAACTATCGAACTACCAACGGATACAATTAATCACACGCTGAAATTAATTAGATTGAGAACAGAACAAAACAGCACAGCATGTTCTGTTTGGGTTGATCGCTGCTGCAGGCAAGCGCCTGCAGATTACACATACGCTACGCAGCTCTGGAAGCTTCTTAACTCTTCGATGTCATTTTATTACGCATGTTGCTGAAAGAGAAAAATTCAAACAGCTAGATTAGAAGAGTTCAATCTCAAAACATGTATAAATATAAATATCACTATATAAAGAAATACATGCAGCAATAAATGATAATTACAATAATGCAACGCAAGTGACACAAGAAATGCTACATCCTTTCAAAATTTAATAAATGACACCATTAAATTATGTGAAAATAGATTGTTAAGCAGTTTAGCAAATTGCTCAATGACTTTATAACATTTCTTGCTTAGGATTATTATAATTTTCATTTAAAAGCAACTCGCAACAATAAGTTTATAATCCAAAATCAAAATTTAATCTTTTTATATAATAAAGTGAAAATAGACATTAATTAGTGTAAGTATTAGTGAAAAAAAAATACATACTATTTGGTTCGCATAATACACATTCGATTGCTTTTTTAGTGACATGTTCGAAAAATAATCAGGGCTGGTTTCATTTCCCCTAACTCGAAAAAAAATACACCACGGTTAAAAAAGTATTAAATATTATCTAATAGTACAGTAAACACAGAGGCTGGTAGCACAAGCCTCGTTTTAACTAAAACGCTGTTTTAAAAATGTCAATTTTCTTTATTTAATTACAAAAATAAATAATATCAAATTTATTAGAATATGATTTTAAAGCAGAACAAAGTTTGTATTCAAACAAATATTTTTAAAAAAATCGTTCTTTACACATAAAGGTGAAATTAAATATTGAGATTTGAAATAGACAATTCTTAATGCAGAGTTTTAGTTAAAACAAGCTACCAGCCTGAGGTTTTCAATATCTCAGCTCGTAATTATTTAAGCCAACATATAAATACAATAAAAATTAATGTTACAATTTTAAAAATTAATTATTAAATTAAGGAAAATTTGGTAGATTTATGATTGTAATTAAATTAACCTGAAATTATTTCATAATAATAATAGCTCTGTTCGATGAGAAGTGCTTGAAGTGTAGAGCAGAATAGTGCAGTGCAGTGTAGTGTACACTAGTACAGTCTAATCCTTGTGGTTTCATAAAACCCACTAGTGTATATTTGGGCAAGTTTGCTCAGCTGTGAGTAATCAAGCCAAGCATAGCCAAAGATATAAAAGGTTAGGTTGTTTATAAACACAGTCATATCATAAAGCTGCATAAAAGTGACTGCAGAAATGTCTGTTTTAAAGAGCATAGTGAACTAATAAACGATTCTGACGAAGATCAATCATCACTTGATTCTTCATCAGATTCAGAGACAGATATATTAATTAATTCTTTATATAGCAAAACAAAATTTTAGGTTAAATAAACAGATGTGTAGAAAGGATAGAATTAAAATGCCTACTGAACAACATTTAGCTACCCCCACTCCTAGTCTGCATTTTCTACACTACCTCGCGAGTCAGGTCAGAAAAGTGAGCACTAGTTCTTCAAATTTTTGTCATCGAACAGCCTGCCAGAAGCTGCCCGTTTCTCATAAAACATGTTAGTGCAAGAAAGTTAACACTAGGGCGGCCTAGTACATATCATCGAACAAAGCTAATAATAATAATAATTATAATACTAATATTAAATTTAATAAAATTGAAAAACTCAAATACTACCCAATAAAACCAAAAAAGCCGAAAAAGCTAAATATGACCCATTGGATTGTTTTGTTTTTTTTTTGTTTGTTTTGCCAACCCTGATCATGATATTGCCAAACTATTTCAATAGTTATAAAAATTGCAAATTAATTTTATTTATGCTTAATAATAAATGTATCATAATATTTAGGAATACGAATATAAAACTAATTGATTATCATTGGATAACACATAACGAGTACATATACAGTCGAAGACATGAAAGAAAACTGGTCTGAAGAATGTTAAGGGTTAGTACGATTTCTGTAAAACGGCATTATGATTAGAAACATTTTACTTTGTCTTATAAGTAATACGTGAACAGCTCCAACCAAGAGTAGTAAATTGCGTAGAAACAACTCCCATGGTTTATTAGATAATCATAATTACTTGGAATACGCTCCCTTACCAAATCGGTTTTCTTTCGTGTCATGGACTGTAATGTAAACGCAATTTTTCAAAAATTTATATTTCCCTCTTTACCAAAAATTATCTCGTGTATTACAAAAAAGAAAAACATAAGTTACCGCTTCACTAACACTGTGTTTTTTAAAAAAGTGGATTATGAGCTTATTGTCAGTAATGGTTAATAAATTATGCCTGTTATTATAAATACAATACTCTATTGAACAAATGATTAAAATTACATACAATAGGTCAAACGTATTTATAGTAGTAGGCGAGGTAGTAGGCATTATACTGCCAATTTCGCCAACAGTTTCTTAAATTTAAGTATTGCCCAAGTCAACAATATCGAATTGAAGTAAAATCACTAATGATAATTGCTGTAAAAATTATGAGCTACATTTTGTTCTGTTTATATAATATCTACAACTTAAAATTTTGGAAACCTTTGTGAAATCGGCAGAGAATCGCTCATGCTCAGTTGCTCCACCGACATTTAATATTTATACTTGGTTTTATTCAGTTAGCCAAATAAATTGATATTAATTTCAAATGAGAATTGCAGTGTAAAATTGAATTGAATTGACAACTAAATAAAATCGAACTGACTAAATGAATAAAACCAAATTTAAATTTAAATATTAGTGAGCATCAAAGTTTAAATTTAATAAATAAATAAATAAACCTCATAAATTTGATAATGAAACAGCGAAACTAGATCAAAAGCAACAAAAAATTATATGATATAGGTTTATCTTTGTATTACAAGGCATTCATATAATTTTTAAAATTTAATCTATTCGAAAAGACAAACAAATGAAATAAAAATAATAGCTTACTGCTCCACCGTGATAATGTCTTTATTGCCAGTGTGGATCTGTGCCAAGCGTAGAGCGAGATCGTTGGCCTCTGACCCTGAGTTGACGATGAAGCACACAGACAATTTTTCATGGAAGAGGCTGGTCAGTTTCTTTGCGTACATCACTAGATTATCATGGAGAAAGCGGTTGTTCGTGTTCAGGACGGACATCTGTGCGACTCCGGCTGCTACCACGTCTGGATGGCAGTGACCAACTGGAAACATTATACCATATTAGTTTTTTTTTTCTCCTACTAATTATTACTTTTCTCGTACATCAACTGTCTATGATACATTAGGTGGAATATACTTGATTTCCGTAAAAAGAAAACTTTCTTACTATAGGGTGTTAAAAAATAAGTGTCACAAATTATGAGGGCATATAGTACTGAACAAAATGAATAAAACAAGCTTAGTTAACATTGCTACGATCGTCAACTGTTTTTGAGAAAGAGTCCATTTTGTATTAGAATCGAAGAAAAACAAAGATAGTGACTGAACAAAATTTTGTCTGTCAGTAAATAGACCATAAAAAAAATTATATAAAACATTTTTTTGACTTTCTAATAGCTACGAAGTTATTTGAAAACTAAATATTGGCCAAGACGCCACAACATTTGACTTAGTATAATTACTCGATTTTTTTTTTTTTTTTTTTTTTTGAAAAACAACAATACATCTAAGATGACCTTTGAAAGGTAAACAAAAAGTCTCATTTAATAAAAATTGTAACTCTTACAATTTTCGAGATAGCAGAGGTAAACACCGGAAAATTCTCATTTTTCACTGCCTTATATCTCGGAAACTATTGAAGATCGGACCCACGTTGATAAGCTTTTTTTTACTCATTTTGGTCAGTACTATATGCCCTCATAATTTGTGACACTTATTTTTTAACACCCTGTATAGATCTTCATAGCCATGGGCCCTCGACAATAACACTTTTTTAATTTTGTTCTATTACTGTTAACGGATTATTCTGATGAATCAATCATTTTCTTATTGTACATTTCTTTTTCTCTTTTTATTACCTTCAGTCAACTTTAGGTAAGAAAGGTATTATCTTTGGTCAAAAAATTATGGTGAGTTTTTAATGAATATGCACGTTTTAAGGTCCTTAGAATACAATTTTACTAGTTTTACGATGATGTCTGTCTGTATGTATGCATGTATGTATGTATATATGTATGTATGTATGTATGTATGTGTGTGTGTGTTTGTCCGTGTTTCCGTGAGTGTGTGTGACAAATTTTTCTCCGACGATACCTCCAAAACTACAATTCTAAAAATTATGATTATTTCGTATTCCTCTTCTTTACATCCATATGAAGAGCTGATTAGATTTTGGTTATAATTGGTCAACCGGAAGTTCCCTTATGTGAAGTTTTTAACATTACTTTTTTTTTTTTTGGAAAAAACGTAGTTAAATATAATTTTATGTAATTATCAATATGACAAAATATCTTACACTCTACACGGTTTGATTATAGATATTCCTTCATATTCAATAAATATAGAGTTATAGAATTATAAAAATATATATATTATATATATACTCAATAAATTATAATTGACAGATGTCAGTACCAAGTGCAAAACCAAAGATGGAAAATATAGGATCAGAAAGTGGTATAAGTGACAGAGTGCCCTCGCAAGTGACACAGTTGCAGCCTCGCCTCATATTGGAACTTTCAATGCCGAGAGTACGAGGAAGGTCAAAGAGAAGATGGAAGGACTCTGTAGCAGAAGGTTTGAGAGAGGAAGAACTGTGTGAAGAAGATGCGTTGGACAGGAATGAGTAGAAGAGAAGAGTAAGAAACAGCGACCCCTAATAAAATAGGGAAAAGCTGAAGGATAATAAATGAAAAATAAGTATTGTCATTGTATTATGCAAAGGCTATATTTCACAATTGATAGTAATATAGTTTTGTTTTGACCTATTAGTGTAATAATTATTATTAAATATTAATAAATATTATTAAGATAATAATTAATATATTGACCTGACTGATATTAGATCTAAGCCTTGCAGTTTGTAAATACTTTTAGATACATATAATCATACAATTAAAATATTTTTTCAACATAAATCACATAATAGGGTCCTCCACCATAACAGAAAATTGAGTAAAAAGTTAGTTACATTGAAAGTAGATAAGATAAAATCATGATTGAGACGATAAAAGTTTTTTAAAAATTGTTAGTTTTTGAAATATTAGTGATTTTAAGCATCTCTACATCACAACGATTGCTATCTTTCTCGCGCAGCCTACTACAGAAACTGATGCGAGAAAGATAGCTATAGGTTTCTTTAAAAATCAAATGTAGTTGAACTAAAAACAATTATAACTTTTTAATACTACAAATTGCTTCAAAATTAAACAAACTTTCATTTCACTGAATTGTAATATTGAGGTAATATTTCGTTCTATTTGTTAGTAATAATTTGAAAATTAAATCTATATGTACAGCGTGTGGCAAACGCTATACGTACAGAAGCAGTGAGAAATTGTATGGTATGCAGTATTCTGTATTTTTTTAAGGATCTCACATAATACTAGATAGTTTGTTGCATATACTACAAGAATGAAGTATTTATAACGGCGTAAGCAGTATCGTTTAGAATATTTTAAATAAAATTGGATATCGCTGGAAAAAAATGATACCAGACGTGTTATCTTTTTAAGAAAGATTTGGATTTATGAAGGCAACCCACAGATCATTTTAATCCGTATCCGTTTTACATGCTCATGAAAACTTTTTAACATATGACGTCATTGTTTCTAGTGATATTGTATGTATGACGTAAACCGCTTGATTCGCTGGATGGCCCATATTGTATTTAACATTTCTGGTACACACAAAAAATTCTAATTACATCTTCTTTGAACAAGTTTCCTCCTACTCTTCTAAATATTCGAGATTCTTCCAATTCATTGTCGAGATTAACGGTATTTCTGAAGGAAATATGATGAATTATATGTAAAGTAAGCGCGTGTTTAGTTGACACTGATACTGTACATACTTTGGCTTATAAATTAATCCCCTTTTTTATACCAATTTTATTAACGGAATCTTTTCCTCGTTATAATAAGAGCATATTATATTGCTATTACATTTCGACTTGTCCATGTACAAATTCTATATTTATCTATAATTTTTAATATTTAATTAATGATAAAATAAGAAATATTAAATGTACTCCCAGAAAAAGTCTTCAATAATGTCTAGATTTTTGACACTGACATTTATGTCAATTACAAACATTTCAATTTTTTAACTGGTTTCCATATAGGCTGATTAATTTATATATTTATAATTCAGTCTATCTCTAAATCTATAGAAGGCATAATAAACATATTTAATGTATTATCATGTCTGGTTATGCGAAAATGTAATAAATATTTCGATAAAGTAATTACGGAAATTGAATATAAAGGAAAATAAACTTCCTATTTGATATGTGATAAAAATGTAATAAAACTTACCATGTGCCACATTGTTGATACAATCGAGATAAGCATTATCCTTTTCGTCGAACATGTATTGTCCTTGAGCTCTCACAATTTTTAGAGGATCTTCACGGAAGAATAGTTGACATGATTTTCTGAAAAATAAGGACATATTAGAATCTTATTTGTAAAAGTAATTCGATTTGTTTACTAATAAAGCATAGAATTTAGAATGTTTGAAATAATACGATATGTATAAAAAAGTAAATATAAATAAATAAATGCATCATCATGGTTTTTTCCATATCTCGGAATGTCCCAAAATACAATACCACAGGTGCACTTATCTACAAATATTTTAACTTGATAACTTGATAATATATCTACAAAAAAATTAAATTAATTTCGTCAAAAGTTATTATTTGTATTGTTTACTGATTGTAATTATAACAATAATTAATTACTCTTTATTTAAAAATATTAAAGCTTCCTTAATGCACAAATAAATTATGTCCTTATCATTATTTATTAAATACTTATTAAGTAGTTATATGAAACACATAAATATTTTTAATAGACTGCAACTGTAATTTTCCTATCTACTTATTGCTAATATCCTAATAACATCCAATTAATGAGCACACATATTGCACATTGCAATTGGAATAAGGCTATTTGCTCATATAATGTGTAAGAATATTTACCTATATGCACATAAAGTACTATTTACTCATACTTATATAAATATAGACACTATCTACATACTCGTATAATTTTTTTGAATAAAAATTATTATATGGTACACTGGCTTGCAAAAAAATCGTGTACACCTATTTTTTGCTGTATTGAGTCGATCTTGATTGTCAGTCTCATTAGTGGCAATTAAAATGTTAAAATTAATAGAAACATGAAAGTTTTAATACATTCTAAGTTAAAAGAAGAGTGGTTAATTTTTCTGTAATATATTTGTAATTTATTTCTAAAATAACAATAAAGAAGAACTTGGTACACAATAGAAAAAAAAAACAGTGACATAATAGTGACAACAAATTCCCATTTACACAGGTAAAAAAACAAAAACTCGATTACTTGATTTTTAAGGTGTACGCGATTTTTTTGCAAGGCAATGTACTAAGGCTGTACCCGATGTCGCAGTTTGATATTTAGATTTTAGAATTTAGGTCTTCTTCACTTTAAATACAACTCCGAATGGCACACTAATGACAGCCAATGGTTTGTATGGCAACACTTTAGATTAGAACAACAAAAATAAATTGTGCAATTAGATTTAATGTGATATTTCAGATTAAATGTTAATATTATATTTCATAAAATAGAAGCTACGAAGTTATTCTTTGGCAGTAAATTTGACGTTTTGTATAAATTATAGCAACAAACATGATTTGTTTAATTAGTGCGCGTCAACTTCAAGGCATAGCGTGCTGCTGAAAAACACTAAAATCTAATTCCTAAATTCCTAAATAATCACTAGATTTAGGACATAGAAATTTAGGATTTAGGCGGTGTCCGATGTCGTATTTTGGTATTTAGTATTTAGGATTTAGGTCTTCTTCATATAAATACAAGTACGAATGGAACACTACTGATATCCATTGGTTTGTATGGCAACACTTCAGAACAACAAAAATGAATTAAACAATTCGATTCAATTTGATGCTTGAGAGTAAATGTTAATTTTGTATTTTATAAAATAGAAGCTAAGAAGCTATTGCAAATTTGACGTTTTATACACATTTTAGCAATGAACATGATTTGTTTAATTAGTGCGTGTCAACTTCAAGGCATAGTGTCCTCCTAAAATCTAATTCCTAAAATCCTAAATAATCACTAGATTTAGGGCATATAAATTTAGGATTTAGATATTAGGGTAGACATCGAACACAGCCTTAGATGTGATAAAAGTGCAACATCGGACACAGCCTAATTAGATCTTTAATATTATCAAATACCTTCAACGTGTAAAATTACATCTTCTTCAAAAAATAATAAATACGAAAAAATAAAACCGTGAACACAACTAATGGGATATTCTAATGTAGCAAAAATTTAAGGTAAAAAATGTTATAACATTGTAGATTATTTATTTTAGCGGTTTCGAGAAAAACCTAAAATAAAATTTTAAATTGAACACCTTATTTTCATGCGTATTATATATGTACGAAACAAAAAAAAGCAACGATGAACAGTTTAGAATGAGAATATATTTTGTTTCCTGAAAATATGAATTTTTGGAAATGTTCGATTTTGGTAAAATTTATTAGGATCAACGAATGTTAAAAACCTTTTTACCTTCCGTCACCTTTAGGTAAGGAAGGTATTGTCTTTGGTCAAAAAATTCGGTGGTGAGTTTTTAATGAATAAGCACGTTTCAGGATCCCTACAATAAGAATTTACTATTTTTAAGATGATGTCTGTATGTATGTGTGTGTGTGTCTGTGTGTGTGTCCGAGTGTGTGTATGTTTGTCGGTGTGTGACAAATTTTTCTCCGACGATAACTCCAATACCATAATTCTAAAAATTATAATTCTTTCGTATTCCTCTTCTGTACATCCATATGAAGAGTTGATTAGATTTTGGTTATAATGATCCACCGGAAGTACCCTTATTTGAAGTTTTTAACAGTTTTTCTTAAAAAAAACGCAGTTAAATATTATTTTTGACATTTTGTTATTATATTTATTAAAGAAAATACTCTTCTCTATATGGTTTGATTATTCATTTTCCTTCATATTCAATAGATGTAGAGTTAAAGCATTATAAAGAAATTAATTTTCAAAAATTAGTCAGCTTTGCTATTTATCATGGAAACAGCTGACATAATTATTTAAACAAATTTAATTGACAGATGTCAGTTGCAAGTGCAAAACCAAATATGGAAAACAGTATAGGATCTAAAATTGGTATGTCATAGTGTTGCTCGCAAGTGACACGCAGAGAAAGGCCAAAGAGAAGAACTACTTAGTGTAGTTTATATTATAATTTTATTGGATTTATAGAACCTTTTCAAATGAACTTTTGGTATGGAATTTGTAAAAAATAGTGTGTGTTCGTGTTCGATTTTACCTGATATTATATAGAATCTGTTCCAAGGACCTTTTGGTATGAGATTTGTACAAAATACATGGAATTGACGGAAGGTCTTGTGCTGGCCACAACAGATTTTTTCTGAGTAAAATTTTTTATTTTATTGGTTTATTTTTTCATACATTTGAGTATTAACTGGACACAACACAATTAAGATATAGCAAAAACCGCTAAAAATATTTTTGACATGTTTTGAATTTTTTTTCTTGTGCCTATTATTTACTTAATATACATACCCGTTCTCTAATATTAAACTATTAAAAGTGTAAAAATAATTATTAAACCACTATAAACGGGTGCATAGTAGTGTTTTTTATATTTTATAATTAATTATGTACAGAAGACTAGCTAACCACTAGTAGACTAAAATAGTAAAAATCGGGAATTTTTATCCACAATATTATAAATAATAGACTTTTTCATATACTTGATAGTATAGCTAGCATAGCAGTAGATCATTCAACCCTAATTAACGTATCTAATGCAACAGATGACAATAACCTTCATAATCTTGGAATTAGAATGGAGTAAAAAGAGTGAGAATAATATCTTTTTATCTAATTTTGCCTTTGAGTGAGTACTTAATTATTGTTTTGTTGTAACATATTTCTACTTCCACAATGACAGCAATTTAATTTTTCATAAATGTTAAAAATAAGATTTAATTAGCTATTTTCTATTTTATAATATGGATTATAGAAATAGAAAATAGAATCAGTATACAAAACATTGTAATTAATCAAGGATGCAAAAATCCGTGTACTATATTTTTTATTATTTATTGTATTTGATAAATCGGAATAAAAGATCATTTTCGAATGCTAGTAAAAAGAATTGAAAAAGAGATGTATTGCAAAATGGCCATTTTCAACTACAGCGAACATTTTTAAACTAATTTTATAATTAATTTTAAAACAATCCTCACCCAATGTGCTTCTCCCTGAGTGCGATGGTTTCATTCTTGGGGATCTGTTCCTTAGCTGCTGTGTGTGCCATGGTATCTTGCGAAGCTGTTGTCGTGGACCTGGGGACTAAAATCTCGGCAGAAGCAACAGTAGCTATACTTCTCTTCCCAACAGCAAGTTGAAACTCGGTGTCAAGCAGCCACCATCGCGTCAATATATACCAGCGTTGCGCGTAGCATGCGCGGGAATTATCGCGCTATCTCTCTCTAGAAATACGTATTTAGTTAAATAATAAATTTGTCTCATTTGATTTGGGCAATGCTGATTTAACGACATTTATCTTTTTAAATTAATACGTAGAATAATGACTGTTGAAAAAGATTACTAATAGTTACCAGTGACATTACTCGATAACAATTCGCCTGTAACTTTGTTTAACCCTAAATAGGCCGACTTCAAAAATTACACATATGATGTTCTGGGGCCCGAACGGACCCCAACCTGATATTTATTTTGGCACAGGTTTTTTACCTCTCGCTAAGAGAGGTATTGGATTCATGCTAAAATTCGAATATCCAGATTTTATTGAATAAGCACGATTTAAGGTCCCTAGAATCCGATTATAACATTTTTAAAATGATGTCTGTGTGTGTGTGTGTGTGTGTCCCTGGGAAGAGCTGAAAAGGTTTTAGTAACAAATGAACAACCGGAAGTAGTAGTTCTTAGAAAAATTCTTCTAAATATAATTTTTTGGGAGGTTTTTTTTTATTAAATATTGAAGAAAATAAAATTCTCCATCTAATACACTTAAAATTTTTATTATATCTTGTATACAGTGTGTCCCATTTAGAAGTGCCACCATTGGGATCTCGAGAACTAGAAGAGATACGATGTCGGTTAAATAAATGGAACTTTTTGTGCGCCTTTGGGAGCCCATCTCAGATGTGCTTTTGTTTTTCCAAAAATTCTCATAGAGCACTAGATAATGATGAAAAACTGATTATTGTTGATTTTTTCTTTTTCAAATAACTTCTAAACTATTGGTAATTGAGAAAAACATTTCAAATATAAAAGATAGATATTTTTATTAACTAACCAGTGGCGTACGAAACAAATCTTTATATCCGTAAATTTTCGAGATATAATACAAACTTATATTTTTTTAAATGGAACCCATATCTGATTTTAGTCTTAAAAAAATAACTATTTTTTTCACTTTTCAATGTTGTAAGGGTTATTATGTTTTATATTTGTTTTGCCTTCAAAATTATTATTTTTTTCTTTATTTTGTATTAAATTTACAATTATTTTGAAAATATTAGTAGATTTATATTTAGAAATACTCCTTGTATTTAAATAATTTATTTCGTTAGAAAAATTTGCTCAAAACTTGTATCATATTAATTTTTATAATATTTTGTATCAGGTCGCCCTTGGCACATTATAGTATAATTTGTAATTATGAGTCTAGAATAAAAATATTAAGTAATAAAGGCATAAAATGAATTATATCGATCAAATACAATATAATTAATAAAAAAAATAATTTTTTTTTTTGAGAAATAATAAGAAAATTCAAAAAAATTAAGAAAAAAAATTAAATTTTATGAGCAAAACAAATATAAAACATAATAACCCTTACACCATAGAAAAGAGAAAAAAATAATTATTTTTTTGAGACTAAAATAAGATATGGGTTCCATTTAAAAAAAAAAAGTTTCTGTTATATCTCGAAAATTTAAGGATATAAAAATTTATTTCGTACGCCACTGGTTAGATAATAAAAATATCTATCTTTTATATTTGAAACGTTTTTCTCAATTATTAATAGTTTAGAAGTAATTTGAAAAAGAAAAAATCAACAATATTCAGTTTTTCGTCATTTTCTAGTGCCCTATGAGAATTTTTGGAAAAACAAAAGCACATCTCAGATGTCCTCCTAAAGGAGAACAAAATGTTTCATAGCACTCTTGTTTCAGCCAGATATAAATAAAATACATATAAATTTAACATGCATTTTTCTCAGTTATTTTGTTATATTACACGGTAAATAAAAACTTTGTTGTGATTACCAAAAATAAGTTCCAGTAGCAATTTGTTTTTGTCAATATAGGACCAGCAAATATATTTGTTACAGTTACCAAGGTAAATTTGCTGGTAAAAAATTGTTGTGGCAACATATACAGTTTTGTTATATATAACAAAAGACATTTGTTATGCGAACAAATAAAATAAGTTACCATTAAGAAGTATAAATAAGTTATGCGAACAAATAAATTAAGTTACCATTAAGAAATATAAATTTGTTATGCAAACAAATAAAATACGTTACCATTAATAACTGTAAATTTATTTTAGAAACTAATTAATTTTGTTAGATATACAAATGCATTAATGAAGTAATAAGGTTAAAATTAAATACATGCGTATTATATTAATTTTATTTATTTATAATTATAATCTATATACATATAACACATATTATATAAATAATAACATATGACCAATAGTAACTTAAATTATATAGATTTATCAGTAATTGATGCATACCTTCAAATTTCTCAATAAGACACTCTAATTGCCATTGTTTTAAAATATCTTTTACAAAATCATCCATTTTTATTGACGGGCACAAGAAACAAGCACTTTTAAAATACAATTTTCGACAGGCTAAACTTAACTGGGCAAACAAATGCGACACGACGTAGTGTATAACACCCTTGCTCACATAACTAACTAGTAGTTAGTTATGTGATCAGGGATAACACGAACAGTGAATTATGCTGTATACCAGGGAATACCTTGTCTACACAAAAGTTTTAGATACCTTTATAAAGTATATGGCGGGAAAAGAAATAATTTGTAATCTTTACAAAATATAAAAAAAAAATAAAATTTGTCCCAGTAACAGATGAAATATTTTTAATAATTGCAAAATGATTTTGTAATCGGAACAAAGTAACAAAATGACTGCTTAGTACTACTAATAATAATTGCTACCATGACTAATATTTTGCAGCAAATAATACTTGTTATATACAACAAAAATTGTTTAGTTTTGGAAACTTAAAATACAAAGTTCTTCGTATACACGGCAAAAAGTTATTGTTGAAATAACAAAAAAAATACAGCTAACTATATTTTGTCTGGAATAACAATGTAATTTTTTACCGTGTAGTATATGATAATGTTTATATCGTTGAATTCAGAAAAAAATACTCTATCGAATAACCTAAAAAAAAAAAACAAATATTCCCATTTAAAATAAGAAAGTTGTGTCCCGTATTTTGTGAACCACTGGTCGAAAAAAAATTTTTTTTTCTCATTGTAATAGTCTTGTAAAATGGTGGTTATTTGCTAATTTAACCAACCTCGTAGCTCTTATAGTTCTCGAGATAGTAATGGTGGCACACGTAAATGGAACAGCCTGTATACTATTGCCTAATTTTATTTTCACGATATTTAATTAGCCTACTCTTATTTTTTATCATTATTTGCGAAGTCTGTTTTTGGACAATAATTCTCAACGCAAATGGTGGCTCCGCACTATTCTATCCCGGCCTCTCTCTTCATCCCCTCGTAATTCCCATCATTCTTAGTATTTGTCAACTATGATAAAAGTAAGCATAAATACCACTGGTAAACAATTACAATCAGAATTTTAAGTGCCAAATGTTACAAACCTAAACAAAATTGTCATAGAATATTTTTTTTCCCAATTTAATACGATACGATCAATAGAAAAATATTCTAACTAACGCGTAGTTAATCGCTGATTAAATAAAAATAACAATAAATTTTCCATTGACATGTTTTAAGTTTTATTATATTCATAAATTATTTAGAGCAACTACATAAATTATGTTAATATGTTATATGTTTCATTAATAATAATCAGAAATATTCAGTTTAAAAGCAGTATTCCATGTTTGCAAATACTTTCCGTGTATTTATCAAACAAGGAAATAATGAGGTTTCCCGAAGGAAAAATAATCAGATTTGCAGTCTGCAGTGAAATTATTTATTTCAAGCCGACGTTTCGACTAATACGTTAGTCTTCTTCAGGGCACTATGAACAATACAAAAATATATAATAGAGGTACTGAATAAAAAAACAAAAAATCTGTTGTGGCCAGCACAAGACCTTCCGTCAATTCGATGTATTTTGCACAAATCCCATACCAAAAGGACCGTGGGGCAGTTTCTATATAATATCGTGTAAAATCGAACACGAACGCATACTATTTTTTACAAATTTCATACCAAAAGTTCATCTGAAAAGGTTCTACAAATCCAATAAAATTATGACATAAACATAAGAAAAATGCACTTGACACATTTTACTTTCTGCTTCAGCTTTCCCCTATTTTATTAGGGGTCGCTGTTTGCTCTTCTCTTCCACTCATTCCTGTCCAATGCATCTTCTTCACACAGTCCTTCCTTTCTCAAGTCTTCTGCGATTCAGTCCTTCCATCTTCTTTTTAGCCTTTCACTGCATGTCACTTAAGAGGAGCACTATGAAATACTAATTCTTCATTCCATACTTTCCATATTTGATTTGCACAGAAGAAGAATACGAAAGAATTATAATTTTTAGAATTATAGTATTGGAGTTATCGTCGGAGAAAAATTTGTCACACACGGACACACATACACACAAACACACACACACACACACACACACACACACACACACACACACACACACACACACACACACACACACACACATGCAGACATGCAGACATCATCGTGAAAATGTTAAAATTAGATTTTAGGGACCTTAAAACGTAGTCATATTTACTAAAATCTTGATATGCAATTTTTAGCACGATCCCTATGTCTCCCTTACCTGCCAAGGGTAGCGGGAGGTAAGAAGATAAAAGTTAAAAATAAATTTGTGATCCTTCTTTTATAATAAATTTGCATTACATTTCATAAACGAAACACATACAAATGAATCAAACTTTATTGCTGACTTAACAAGTTTTCATTGCAATAAATGTTAATTTTAAACAAACATGCAACATTATGGAACAATAGTCTAATGACAACAAAATTTGCTGAATAACAATTTTTGTTTCGTTAAAATTAATTATGCTGAGTACGTTGCAACATATTTAATATAACTATGGTGTTATTACGGGTTAACAATCCTCTTAATAACAACTCAACAATAATTAAAAAATCTGTTGTCGCCAACACAAGACCTCTCGCTATTTCCATATTAGGCTATATATGTATTGTACATATTTGACATTTCTGATACACACAAAAGCGCATATCTTCTTTATATATTTTTATATTTCTTAATTCATTTTACGAACAAGTTTCCTCTTATTCTTCTAATGTTCGAGATTCTTCCAATTCATTGATCAGATTGGCGGTATTTTTGAAGGGTGTATGTAATTATGTAATATATGTATCTATAATTATAAATATTTAATTAATAAAAATATTAAATGTATTCCCAGAAAAAGTCTTCAGTAATGTCTTTGGCTTTTTGACACTCACATTTATCTGTCAAACATTTTAATTTTTCCACTTGTCTCCCATGGGCTGCGAGATAAATTTACAACTTATTATTTTATGTATTTATAAGTCTTTAACTCCATAGAAAATATAATAAAAATTTTAAATGTATCGCATAGAGATTTTTATATTATTTAATATTAGTAATAACAGAAATTTTCAAAAATTAATATTTAGAAGATTTTTTTAAAGAAACTATTACTTCCGGATGTCCAATTGTTACCAAAATCTAATCAGCTCTTCCCAGGAATGTCAGATTGAGGAATCTGCAGTTAAATATTTTTTAAGTCTTATAGTAGGTATTTGAGAAACCGTGATTCCAACATCCACACACACACACACACACACACACACACACACACACACACACACACACACACACACACACACACACACATACACACACACGCGCACACACACACATACACAGACAGACACACACACACATACACACACACACACACACACACACACACACACACACACACACACACACACGGACATCATCGTAAAAATGTTATAATCGGATTATAGGGACCTTAAAACGTGCTCATCCACTAAAATCTGGATATGTGATTTTTAGCGAGAGGTAAAAATATAGTACATTCCCAAAAATAAAGGGATTTTAAAAATTTTGTATTTACAACAAATATTATTATAATCGTATAAGTAGGATTTATTTATGTTTACAGGGTGATTCATTTAAATTTAGGAGCATGTTAAACTGTGAGTGGATGCAACTCAACATTCAAATTCCACAAATATCTAGATTAAAAAAATTAAATTTAGTTACTATATTATTACATACCTGACAGAAGTATCAGTTAAACTGACAATTAAAATTTATTAATTTTTGCATTCATACCAGTATAATGTAAAATAAGATTTAGTAAAAAAAAAGCTGATGGTTTTATGAAATAAGGATTAGTTTATTTTCATAAAAAAAAAAGTTTTATTATTGGCAATCGATTTCGTCGCAACGGACATCATCAGGCCACAGCTGTAATACAATATATTTCTGAATATAATTTGAAGAAAAAACATATAAAAATTTTTACATATGAAAAGTAATGTTATACAGAATTATTTAAATGGTTAGGATAAATTTAGAAAAATAACATATTTTAGTTTGTTTTACAAAAATATATATGTAGATAAATATATGATTATTAATAATAATGAATGATAAAATGTTAGAAATTAGAAGACAGGTTTATGAGATGATTAAAATGGATTTCAATTTCTTCTAATTTCTAATATTTTATCATTCATTATTATTAATAATCATATATTTATCTACATATATATTTTTGTAAAACAAACTAAAATATGTTATTTTTCTAAATTTATCCTAACCATTTAAATAATTCTGTATAACATTACTTTTCATATGTAAAAAATTTTATGTTTTTTCTTCAAATTATAATCAGAAATGTATTGTATTACAGCTGTGGCCTGATGATGTCCGTTGCGACGAAATCGATTGCCAATAATAAAACTTTTTTTTTATGAAAATAAACTAATCCTTATTTCATAAAACCATCAGATTTTTTTTACTAAATCTTATTTTACATTATATATAATTAAAGTCTGAAAATGGAGTCATTTATACGAATCATACCAGTAGTTCGTTCAATTTTTATAAAATGTAGTTTAGATTTTACAATATTACCTACTAACTTTCAGAAAGTATACTAATTCGTAGTTAAATAAATAAAAGAAAACCTGGTTCATGTTTTCCTCACTCCCCCTAAACGTAAAACGTAGAAAATACGATAAACAAGAAAAGCTAAATTGACAAACACTAAAAAAATAAAAATAAGTTTTGAAATAATAATTGACCTCATTAGTAAATGTACAAAAGATTAATATGAATATTTGGATTTCACAGTTTTTCTTTCTACAAAAATTGCCGACAAAGATGTTCTTTATTGTACACTAACCTAGACATACAGGCTGGTAGCACAAGCGTGGTTCTACCACCGGTGTTAACTAGAACCATGTCAACGACTTGACACATACTTCAGGTTTATTAAGAAAACAAGTGTTGCCAATATATTGATCAAGTTGAAAATTTAATGACAGCCATATTCAAGAAATCTGCCAACACTATTTAAAATTATTTAATATGATTTGTTTTTTAACTTGTTTCTAGGAAAAACAGTTGTAAATAATGAGGTCAAATTTATTGAATATGGCTGTCAGTACATTTTCGACTTAATTTAGTATATTGGCAACTCTTATTTTGTTAACAACCCTGAAGTATGTGCCAAGTCATTGACACGGTTCTAGTTAATACCGGTGTTAGAACCACGCTTGTGCTACCAGCCACAGGGTCTTAAAAAATAAGTGTCACAAATTATGAGGGCATATAGTACTGACCGAAATGAGTAAAAACACGTTTAATCAACTTGGGTCCTATCTTCAATAGTTTCCGAGATATAAGGCAATGAAAAATGAGTTTTTTCGGTGTTTACCTCTGCTACCTCGAAAACTGTCAAAAATAGTTGAAGATCGGACTCATGTTGATTAAACTTTTTTTACTCATTTTAGTCAGTACTATATGCCCTCATAATTTGTGACACTTATTTTTTAACATCCTGTATAGACCGGTAGTGCCTACTCCAAATTTTAGTCACCTTAACTAAATAATTACCATGGTTACCATTTAAAATTACGTTGGAATGATTAAGAAACAACTGAATTTGTTATTTTAGTCATAGCTTAATCACCCGTACCCCTGATTAGTAAATACTACCAATCTTAATGATTAAATGTGTATATCCATGTATTTTTTTAAACTTAATTGAATGCTATTTATATAGTTCTATTAATAACTATAATCACTCTTCAACAGTATATTGTCCTTGTACTTATTATTTAAAAAAAACGTATGATATTTGTTAATAGGGTGATAAATAAATGCAACTATTAATTATAATATGTACTCGTACAATCGTTATCATTACATATGACGAAACAAATCGTATATAATAATATCGTGAATAAATAATGAACTTTTAGTGACATTATACAATTTGTTTTTACTTATTTGTCTTCGATTTATATTAGCAACATATAATTTTAGCTAAAAGTAGGCATATGCAAAGGGATAATTCATGAAAAAATAAATAAATACATAGTATAATTATCAATTATCATATTGACAACTTATATATTATTATATTTACATAATTTCATTTGCAGTATACTTTATTCTTATGCGTTTATTGAAAAATGTACCAACTTAACATGTACTAGTGAAAAATGTTTTTTCTACTACCATGCGTGAAGTGAGTACTTCACGTATTAATTTTTATGTCTGAAGTTTGATTTTTTGCACATAGTGCATGAAGTAACATTTCACGCACCGTTCATTATTTTAAATATTACAAACTAAATTGTATTTTAATAAAACAAAGCTGTTAAACACCCGTAACGTAAAAATATATTTTATTGCAAGGTCGTAGAAAAAGTATAGTATGTAACATGTGTGTGAAGCCTATTTTACAGTCGGTTGGTTCTCCACCCTCATGTAAAAATTTCAGCTTCGCACACTTGCCACATATTATTATTATTATTATTGTCGGGAGGTGGTTCATTCTTGCCCCTGTACTGCGACCTTTCTGGTCTATTGTACCCTCCGTGTTTCCTCCTATTCTAGGAGCCCTGTATGTTTTGTAAACTCCAAGATCTTCTTTAGACTAATGTCCTTTAGTATCTCAGTGTGCAATTTCTTTGCTCCTAAAAGACTATGTCTGCTTGCCATAAATGCTTCGCAGTGACATATTAAGTGTTCAGGGGTTTCATCCTCTTCTCCACATCCTATGCATGTTGGTTCTTGTTTGAGGCCCAACCTATGCAAATGTTTATTTAATTGACAATGTCCTGTTACCAGTCCTGTTATAAGTCTGACATCTTGCTTGCTCATTACAAGTAAGTTGTCACTTGCCACATAATATACTATTATATCAACAACAATCATATTTTTATGGAGTAATATTTTTATGGTTACATTATTTACGCATATTTTATTAAAACTGTGTAGATAGGTACATATTAATAATTTATATTTCGGAGTAATTTAAATATATTATAGTAAGATTAAACAATAATACTGTATCAATTATTTTGATATTTAATTTTCATTACTTTATCATGCGTTGTAGTTTTTATATCAAGTGTCGAAACAAAAGTCTGCACGTGCACGTAATCTCCTTCCACACGTGTTATAAACACCAGTTTTCTTACAACTGATAATTTAGAAAATCTCTAAAATATTATCAGGATTGATGAAATTTTGACAATATTACATTAAAATGATGTTTTAGAACGTTGCTATCGTTTGTTTAATTTCTTATTACTTCATTTTTCTAGGTTACTTATAAATATTTCGTTTTGTCAAGTTAGTTTCTTCAAAATAATTTGAATAATATGTAGTTTCCTTCTTCGATATTTCTTACATTAGATCAGTGCTAAAATACAAACCTCCACGCTGCGCGGGATATTTAAATCACTATCACTGTCAATTAGTTTTTGACAGTTGTGTAAAGGAATAGTATATTGTGCAGCTAGGGACGAAAGAGACATTTTGCGACGAGTGTGGGTTGGCAGCCCGAGTGAAGCGAGGGTTCCCACCACACGAGTCGCGAAATGCTTTCGCCCCGTAGCGCACACGATATTTTTTTTCAATACCTGCGCCGAATATGCCACCTTGAGTGTCTATACATCCTATTGCATCCCGCTACGTCATTACTTTGAGGCACTAGGGAAACAAAGACTCGTTCAGCTGAAAATGGCCACTTTCGTCCCTCAAAACAGGCACGAAAGGTGGCACTTTCGGCGCAGGTATTGAAAAAATGTACTTGTGCATTTACGATTTTTATTTTTTTGTGTTGCATTTTTAAGGACTGCTAGGATTTTTTATTATTAAAAATCTACATTTTTTTTTCGAGCAACCGACTTGAACATATATAAATAGCGAATTAACAGAGAATACTTTTTTAAAAAAATATGTTCTCTTAAAATGAAATAATTATGTTGTTTTGTACAATTAAATGAGTTCATTGATTTACTTAGCGCCCACTTTTACAAAAATGATTTCGCGTCATGGAAAAGTCTGCTTATATATTAATTAAGACATGTTAACCAAATTTTAAATAATATTGTTATCATGTTTTTATCTTGTTGCTACTTATTAGTATTAAGTTGGTATATTTACTGTTTTTATGTATAGTTATATGAAAGGACAATTTAAACTGATTCACACCTTTGATTTTTGTAACAATGAAACTTTTTCTCATTTACAACACTGAAATTATACTTAGAAATTATAATTATATATTTTTATAATTTTATGTGAATGTGAATGAAATTAGACTACCAGATCTATCTATGAGAAAAAACGGAATCAACAGTGAAAAGTTTGCCGGGTAGACAAGTGACATTTTTTACCTCTCGCTATCTTTGGTAAGGGAGGTATAGGGATCGTGCTAAAAATCGCATATCGAGATTTTAGTAAATGACCACGTTTTAAGGTCCCTATAATCCAATTTTAACATTTCACGATGATGTCCGAAAAAATTTGAAACCTTGTATTTCGACCCTATTCTAATAAGGAAAGAAACCATTATATTTTGGTGTAAATCGGTAACCGGAAATGGCACTCTACTTGAAACTCATACTGGTTTTTCTTCAAAAATTTTCTTTAAATGTCATTTTTTCGCACTTTATGTCATATGAAAATGAAAGATTATTGAATTTTCTACAGGTATACATTAATACTTTTTCTATATATTTTACAGATAAATTTAAAAAAATCTGATGTGGCCAACACAAAACCTCCCGCTTTTTAATTTTTATTAATTTAAATACATACCTACGGATTTACTAACGCTGCAAACTGTTCCATTGCATAAAACTATTGCTTTACTTACTATTTTCTTTTTAAAATGTCACTATTTTTAATTTGAAGTGATTAGTTTTTTGACAGTGACATTTACTGTCAGTTACATTAATTTGAAATATGAACTGTGTAACAAAGGTATTGTGTTTTTCTTAGGCTTCGGAACTTGTAAAAAAAAATTATTTTTAAATTTATCTGTAAAATATATAGAAAAAGTATTAATGTAGTCCTGTAGAAAATTCAATAATCTTTAATTTTCATAACGACAAAATGCGAAAAAATGGCATTTAATGGTATTTTTTGAAGAAAAAACCATTATGAGCTTCAGGTAAAGTGTCATTTCCGGTTATCCGATTTACACCAAAATCTAATGGCTTCTTTTCATATTAGAATAGGGTATAAATGCAAGGTTTCAAAATTTTCTGAATGATAGTACTTCAGTTAAAGCGAAGACAAAATCCCTACACATACACACATACATACACACACATACATACATACATACACACACACATACATACACACACATACGCACATACAGACATCATCGTGAAAATGTTAAAATTGGATTCTAGGGACCTTACACGTGGTCATTTACTAAAATCTCGATATGTGATTATTAACACGATTCCTTTACCTCCCTTACCAAGGGTAGCGGGAGGTAAAAATAATCTTTTTTGTAAATCCCGGAGCCTGTTTTAAAGATAAACACAATTCCTTTGTTACACAGTTCATATTTCAAATGTATGTACCAAATTGACAAATAAATGTCGCTGTCAAAAAACTAATCATTTCAAATTAATAATGGTGACATTTTATGAAGAAAATAGTAAATAAAGCAATAGTTGTATGCAAAGGAACTTAATATAGTTTGCAGCATTAGTAAATATGTAGGTATGTATTTAAATTAATAAAAATTAAATAGCGGAAGGTAATTTGTTGTCAACATAAGATTTTTTCATTTAGTTCTCAATTTTGTGTAAATGTCATTATAATTAGAATCATATAGTCATATACAGCCGAAGCCGATGCTATGTAGGTACAACCATTGCTGAGCGATGAAGCTAAGGAGAAATGCGAAGAGATAAGCAGTGTATTGAGGGAAAACAAAATATGTACAGTAAAATTTTTGAAAGAAGTCCGATCAAGGCCATCTACGAATTGCATCTATGAATTAAGATTTTGTGCTGCCTAATTTAGTAGTGTCTTTTACTTAGTTTTTATGAGGGTACATAATATCTTGTGTACCTACGTCATAAAAACTATGTAAACGACACTACTAAATATGACAGCATAAAATCTTAATTCATAGATGCAATTCGTAGATGGCCTTGATCGGACTTCTTTCAAAAATTTTACTATATGCGATTTTCTATGCGACCACAAAAAATTACTTCTTAAATAATGTGAATGAATTGTTTTGACGGGTTTAGTGATGGATGTTTATAACGTTATTAAATTTAAAATATTTTTTATATTTAATAAAGCATCTTCAAAATTAATTAGTTATCTGCAAATAAATTTATAAATTCATTTTCTATAACTTTGTAGACCAAGAAAAGAGATACATACTTATACACATGTTATACAGGTGTCCCATTTTAATGTATCACCTGGAATATCAAGATCATGCACCGTATTAAAAAATGTTTTAAATAAAAGTTTAACTATATGGAGGGGGACATCCGATCCTGTAAAAAAATTCAACCCTTTACCCCAAGTGAAACTGGGGAGGGTTAGTTTTAAAATTTTAAATGGTAACCCCTATTTTTTATAGCAGAATCGGATAGAGCGTGAAAAAATAAGTAGATTTTATCTAATTTTTTTTTTTGCAGACAAACAAACAAATCCACATACGCACGAGACGTAAATCCGACCGAGCAACCTCCTCGTGGTATGTCTCGGATAATTCCAATGCCGGCGGTAAATTCTTATCAGGATGTCCTCATCGACACACACATAGAAAACCAAATACACACATACACACATACATAAACACAAACACACACCCACACTGCTTTGATTGTTTCCAGGAAATTATGTATTGAAAACAATTTTATTGACTGCAGCGCCATCTACTAAAGTAACAAAGGTTTTTTTAGATAAAATATACTTATTTTTTCACGCTCTATTCGATTCTGCTCTAAAAATAGGGGTTACCGTTTAAAATTTTAAAACTACCCCCTCCCCAGCCTTCCCTGGGGGTGGAGGGTTGAATTTATTTACAGGATTGGATGTCCCCCTCCAAATCGTTAAACTTTTATTTGAAACATTTTTTCGTATGATGCATGATCCTAAAGATATTCCAGGTGGTACATTAAAATAGGACACCGGCATATGATAGCTACTTAAATTTCTGGAGGACATTTCGACATAGATATAGCTAGCACATCGTTCAGGGAACTAAGCAACAAGTCGCGTTTGCTTATCTAGCATTTGCTTGAGTTGCTCACTTCACTGGAAGTACGTAATATATATTATGGAAAAAACAAAATTTAGACGTATTTTTTAAAGAAAAAATCTGATGTGGCAAACACAAAACCTCCCGAAATTTAATTTTTATTAATTTAAATACATACCTACGTATTTATTAATGCTGCAGACTGTTCCATTGCATATAACTATTGCTTTATTTACTATTTTCTTTTTAAAATGTCACTATTATTAATTTGAAGTGATTAGTTTTTTGACAGTGACTTAATTTTTATTAATTTAAATACATACCTACATATTTACTAATGCTGCAAACTATATAAGTTCCTTTGCATATAACATATAACTATTGCTTTATTTACGATTTTCTTTACTATTTAATGTCACTATTATTAATTTGAAGTGATTCGTTTTTCGACAATAACGTTTACCTGTCAGTTTCAGTTACATTCGATTAATTTAAAATATGAACTGTGTAACAAAGGAATAGGCTCTTCAGCCACATTAAAATTTAGCATATTTGGTACTAATTTTCAATAATACGCTTAAAAACAATGTCGAAAAATATAACAACACTTTATTTAAAAAATATGTATTACGCCTGTAATTAATTATTAAATGTAATTTTTTACCTCCAATTCGACTGTGTCGTCATACCGACTTGTGACAGAGAAAGATTGCGCGCGCATAATATTGGCGTTTGCATTTAGTCATCTGTTCTGTCACTATTTCTTAATATTATTTTAGAATATTTAAATACAATTTTACACATAAATACAAATATGAAACAATTCACATCGTAAAAACATCAGCTTTCATGTGTAAACTTGTTTAAATGTTTAAAAGTTTGACTGAATAGTTCCGCAATTCTACACTGTCATCAGGCGGTATGACGTCACAGCGTAAATTTCAATTTTGTATAGAATCTTTTCCAATTAATTACAGGCTTAATTATATCACAATACAGATGAAAATATGAAAAATATTCATATATTAACGTCTATTTTCGAAAAATAAATTAAAAAAAAAATTTAATAATGATAAAATGCGAAAAAATAGCACTTAATGTTACTTTTTGAAGAAAAACCATTATGAGCTTCAAGTAAAGTGCCAATTTACACCAAAATCTAATGGCTTCTTTTTATATTAGAATAGGGTAGAAATACAAGGTTTCAGAATTTTCTGAATGATAGTATTTGAGTTAGAGACAAAATTCATACACATACACACACACATACATACATACACACACACACACACACACACACACACACATACACTCAAACAGACATCCTCGTGAAAATGTTAAAATTGGATTCTAGGGACCTTAAATCGTGGTCATTTACTAAAATCTCGATTTGTGATTTTTAGCACGATCCCTATACCTCCCTTACCAAGGGAAGCGGGAGGTAAAAGGGTAAAGCATTACTCAAGTAAACTAATTGTTACCGCAGGTCTTCTCATTAAGATAAAATAAATTAATACGAAATCAATGTTTTAGCACCGTTCTAATTTTAGTACAGTATTTGAAAATAATTTGTATACCAAACACACACAAAGCAGACATGTCCATTTTTACTGTTTAAAAGTTCATACATACATACAATACTTATTTATTTTGTTAGTTACAGAAAATAATTGCTGATCATTGAACTATATCCTACTAGTTTATATAAAAATATCGCTCGTTATTGTATTACAAAATTAGAGGAATTTTACATTTTCTTATCTGTTTAATTTTCTTTGAATTTTACTTATTTAACAAGTACAAAGGTGACGATAACTCGTTCATAAATAAGGGCCCATGTGCATACCACGTGATTTTATATTGATACTTATGTATGAATTATTATAGTTTATGTTGAAGCGATAATTGACTTACTGTTTTAAATACATATATTAAGAAATACAAAAAATTATTATCACATAGACAACAATTACATCATTTATCAATTTGAGCTATTTTCTTAATGAACTCGTTTCATCTGTTAATTAAAATACTTTGTTATTCTAATTATAAACATTTTGCTTCCTGTCCTTTTTAATTAAATTCCAAAGTAAACACATGTAACATTATTATTAATAAAGAGTTAAAAATGCCATACTCGTATTTTTAAAATTTTTATTAAATAATTTTGCAAAATAATACGAGCAACGAAAACAAAAGAAATATGTTTGTACTTTGTATGTACCCAATTCTTTCATTCGTCTCACTTGTAATGCTTCGAACAGATGTCACAGATTTTCTCAAATTATATTAATAATTAATAAATTTTTTAAAATTCTATTATTTTTAATTCTATAATAATTAGTATTTAAAAAATATTTTTAGTCACATACATAAAGGTTTACCATCTGAAAAGCTTTTAAACAGAATCTTGTACAGCGAATGCGCTAATAACAACAAAAATTTCCGGAAATCGGAGCACGGGAACCTCCCGCCAATTGTGAAAAATGGCAGTATATATATATATATATATATATATATATATATATATATATATATATACATATATGTGTTTTTGGCCATTTGCTCAAAACAATTATAAAAGATATTTAAATTACTCAAAAAAACAAACAATATTACGTATTTAATACTTAGTACAATAGGTTGCACTATTTATAACAGTTTACATTCGTCGTGGCATCAAAAGAAGTATATTACTGATAATTTTTACCTCCCGCTACCTTTGGTAAGGGAGGTATAGGGATCGTGCTAAAAATCACATATCAAGATTTTAGTAAATGACCACGAATCCAATTTTAATATTTTCACGATGATGTCTGTATGTGTGTATGTGTGTGTGTATGTATGTGTGTGTGTATGTATGTGTGTGGGTGTGTGTGTATGTGCACGGATTTTTCTTCGCTCTAACTCAAATATTATCATTCAGAAAATTCTGAAACCTTTTGTATTTCTATCCTATTCTAATATGAAAAGAAGCCATTAGTTTTCGGTGTAAATCGGATAACCGGAAATGGCACTTTTCCTGAAGTTCATAATGGTTTTTCTTCAAAAAATACCATTAAATGCCATTTTTTCGCATTTTATGTCTTATGAAAATTAAAGATTATTGAATTTTCTACAGGAATACATTAATATTTTTACTATATATATATATTACAGGTAAATTTTAAATTTTTTTTTTTATTAGTCCCGAAGCCTAAGATAAACACAATTCCTTTGTTACACAGTTCATATTTCAAATGAATGTAACTAACAGTAAATGTCACTGTCAAAAAACTAATCACTTCAAATTAATAATAGTGACATTTTAAAAAGAAAATAGTAAATAAAGCAATAGTTTTCTGCAATGGAACAGTTTGCAGCGTTAGTAAATACGTAGGTATGTATTTAAATTTATAAAAATTAAATAACGGGAGGTTTTGTGTTGGCCACATTAGATTTGTTTTTCATAATAATTGTCAACATTTTTCTGCAATTTTTTATTTTTTTATCTACCACTCTGATTTTGTTAAAAATACGATAACGCGGTTTGAAAATTTGAATTTAGCATGAAATTCTCTTTCATATCATGTATTACGCGATTATTGACGATGAACGATTTGCAACTTATAACTTAAACTAACATGAAATCCGTTTAAAATTTTGAACAACTGTAAATCGATTTAGTTCCCATTCCAAGATAAACAATATTAAGTATTTAATACGTATCAAAGTGTTTGATGAGAAATTGAGAATGAAAGAGAATTTCATGCTGAATTCAAATTTTCAAATCGCGTTATCGTATCTTTAACAAGATCACAGTGTTGGATGAAAAAATAAAAAAATTGCAGGAAAACGTTGGCAATTATTATACAAAAAGTCATCAATAATTTACTTCTTTCTGCGAACTTAAATCCTATAGGGCATTTTTGCGATCACTTATATTAATAAATTCAAAAAATATATGAAAAATTCCAATGAATTGTGGAAGTCACTAAAAAATTAATGGCAAAAGATTCCTGCATACATATTCAGGCAATTAGTGGACTCGAAGAAGTTAAGGTGTACCAACTGCAAACAGTTATGCAACAAAATACTAATTATTTTTTATTTATTAGTAAATAATGAATTTGTTTCTATATTTTTGTCCAAAGGTTTTTCTTTAAATACCGGTATTGTTATTAAATATTTATTAAATATTAAATATACATTGATAAATCTGTTATATATGACTATTATTTATGTCATTATTTACTTATCCACAGAAATACATATTAAAATTACATCGTGAAAATAAAAAAGTTTCCATACTTTTTGTCCGCTACTGTATCAAACATGGACGTATATAAATAAGTCGAACGCTTCTTTTAAATACTAAATAATTTATTGACAAAATTATCACACATACAATTTATAACCTAAAAACTAAAATAACTATACACAATAAACATGGCAGAATATGACAACGCGCTTGCACAATAATGCAATTAGAATTCAAAAATAATAAATATAGATAACATAAATGATTTAAATTTCAACATATATATGAATAATTAAAGTAAATCATTATTGTTGCTTTATTTGCGTTAACAGTTATAAATAAACAAATTGATAACGTTTGGCGTTGCTTGGCGACTTTAAAGCACTGGAGTGTTTCAACCTTGAGATTGTGCGAGCTTTTTATTTCGTCATTCAGTGATTATGACGCAGGTATAACAAAAAAGATTTTGTTATAAAAACTGGAAAAATATAAAAAAAAATTATCAATTTAACAGTTCGTTGATATCTACATAAAAAAAAAAACTATCATATGCACGTGAATAGTAAATAAGTATCATAGAAATATAAAATATTTAGAACATAATATTTTTGATATAAAGTTTAAATAACGATAAGAATTGTGTTTTTCAAGCATGACACAACACGCGATATAAAACGTGCGTACTACGTACGCAGTGTTTATTGCTATATAATCTCGTGCTTAGTTCTGAAGGTGATATTCCACTTATAACACGCCGAGCTCTGTCAAGGCATATTTTTATTTAAAAGTAATAGTTTTTTTTTTATATAGAACTATTCGATGATTCTTTAATAATAATACATGCTCACGGTGGACAATGTATTCATTTTCCAGATTAGGCACCTTTAAGCTTTTTGTGGTATCAAAAAATTTGATGTGAACAATACACAGTTTAAGTTTTTAAAAATGTCCGATAAAAGTCATCGGTATCCTGAACAAATTAGGAAGTCGGCATATATTTATCTCTCTCATATTTGCAATGATAAAAAGCGTGCGCGTTAAGGATGGATAAAACACACACGCTTGTTTTTCAAAAAATTATATATCTTTCCAAGTACAAAAAGTCAGAAACCCAAACAGAAACCTACATCCAAAAATACAACGAAATATACAACCAATGGGGGATTACACCATTTTTTTTTATAATTTCATCTGAAAATATTAGGAAAACTAAGACTATTGATGAAAATCCGGTGAAAAAATTCCTATTAATAAGCGAGTTATGGTCTCCCGAATTTTGAAAAGATTGACGTGACGTCACATTTATGTGTTTTTATATCAAACTGTTTTCATCATGGACCTAAATGTTCTTGAAATATATGCTATTTTAAGTTATATTTACATAAAAATAAATGAATATTATAACACTGTATAAGTCTACATACTTTATAATTACAGGTGTAATTAAATTATTAAGTTTAATGCAAGAAATTTATGTTAAAATAAAAACTGTTTGAAAACTGCTGTACAGGAATGTTAGCCCCTCCTTTCTAATTTGAATTTCTTAACTTCCATTGGTAGTAATCCCCACCTCCTAACATGCTATTTGTAATGCATGTATAGGTGGTCTCTCGGTCGCCAATCAAAATATTTTCATATTAGTGTCGAAGCGCTATAACAAAAAACCCTTTATTTCCGAAATATCTCAATTATACCATTTCATTTTTACTTCCTTGTACGAAGTAAAGGAAGTATTGTAATCGCGAAAAATTTCGGTTTCCAGATTTCAACGGAAATATCCATTTTGAGCATCCCTGAATCCATTTTGACTAATTTCGTCGTGACGTCTGTACGTACGTTCGTACGTACGTACGTACGTATCTCGCATAACTGAAAAACGGGAAGCCGTAGAAAGTTAAAATTTTGTATGTAGAACTGTTATAACATCTAGTTGTGCACCTCCCTTTTTGGTCATTACATAACTTGCGGAAGTGGTACTTTACTTGAAGCCTGTAATAGATTTTAATGAAAAACTATATTAAAATATAATCCAAAACTTTTCAAATTTGGTATATAAGACTTTTATATCAATGGGAATAACATAATAGATTTTAGTTAAAATGGTTTACCCGGAAGTGGTACTTTACTTGAAGCCTATAATAGATTTTAATGAAAAACTATATTAAAATATAATCCAAAACTTTTCAAATTTGATATATAAGACTTTTATGTCAATGGGAATAACATAATATATTTTAGTTAAATTGGTCTACCCGGAAGTGGTACTTTACTTGAAGCCTATAATAGATTTTAATGAAAACTATATTAAAATATAATCCAAAACTTTTCAAATTTAGTATATAATAGTTTTATATCAATAAGAATAACATAATAGATTTTGGTTAAAATGGTTTACCCGGAAGTGGTACTTTACTTGAAGTCTATAATAGATTTTAATGAAAAATTATATTAAAATATAATCCAAAACTTTTCAAATTTGATATATAAGACTTCTATATCAATGGGAATAACATAATAGATTTTGGTTAAAATAGTCTAACCGGAAGTGATACTTTACCTGTAGATGTTATCAGTTTTTCTTGAAAAAAATGGTGTTATTTTAATTTTAGTAATAAATGCTTTAAATAAAAGTTTTAGAGAATTGAATTCTGCGTCGAAAACATTAATTATGATTAAATTAGCTCTTTGTATTCTCTAATTAAGTTTGCTATGGATTAGGACAAAAAATAACAAAAAAAATAAAATTTTGATATCAAATTATGTCAAATATGTGCAATTTTATGATTGGGTCTGTTATAATACATATTTTAATTAACAAAATATGTATAGTGTAACAGGCGTACAAGGAAGTCATGTGCTGTCCACATCAGATATTTTTTATTAATATTCGTTATTCAGCATATACATTCGTATTTTTTTACTATTTTCCTTTAATTCGATTGAGCCGTAATCCCCCATTCCAGAACACTCAACATATACAGGTGTCTCACAACTCGCGCCCCAGACAAAACTGACACTTGCCGACGACAATAGATTGCCAACAAATAGAAGAAAATAATTTGCGGCTGCTTGCATAACGGAGTTACAAGACTTTTTACTCCACCAATCCCGGAAGGATATCTTGAGGTGTGATGATATTATTACAAAATAAAACTGGTTGCTAGGTTTTAAAAATACTACTAGTGAGTTACAAAGTTTGTTTGACTTACTGTAATTTTGACACTTTAGAGCTGACTTTTCACTGTCAACAAATTTAGGTTAGCGAAGGTGTCATCCGAGATCATCATTTATATCGTACAGTGCAACGTGTTGTAGCAGCTGTGTAAAATGTGTTAAACGAAAATATTATTGTCATTTGAATTCTTTGAGATTAAAACAACAAACGGTGGTTCTAAAAAGAACCGTAAGAATTTGCCTTTTTACCTTCCGTCAAAAGGAAGGTATTGTTTTTGGTCAAAAAATTCGGTGGTGAGTTTTTAATGTATAAGCACGTTTTAGGGTCCCTACAATGCGAATGTACTATTTTTAAGATGATGTCTGTATGTGTGTCCGTGTGTGTGTCTGTGTGTGTGTGTGTGTGTGTGTGTGTGTGTGACAATTTTTTCTCCGACGATAACTCCAAAACTACAATTCTAAAAAATATGATTCTTTCATATTCCTCTTCTTTACAACCATATGAAGAGCTGATTAGATTTTGGTTATAATTGATCAACCGGAAGTACCCTTATTTGAAGTTTTTAACAGTTTTTCTTAAAAAAATGCAGTTAAATATTATTTTTTGACATTTTCTTATTATATTTATTAAAGAAAATAATCTTCTCTATATGGTTTGATTATACATTTTCCTTCATATTCAATAGATGTAGAGTTAAAGCATTACAAAGAAATTAATTTTCAAAAATTAGTCAACTTTGTTATTTATCATGGAAACAGCTGACATAATTATTCAAAAAAATTTAATTGACAGATGTCAGTTGCAAGTGCAAAACCAAATATGGAAAAAAGTATAGGATCTAAAATTGGTATGTCATAGTGTTGCTCGCAAGTGACACGCAGAGAAAGGCCAAAGAGAAGATGGAAGGAGATTACTTAGTGTAGTTTATGTTATAATTTTATTGGATTTATAGAACCTTTTCAAATGAACTTTTGGTATGGAATTTGTAAAAAATAGTATGTGTTCGTGTTCGATTTTACATGATAGTATATAGAATCTGTTCCAAGGACCTTTTGGTATGGGGTTTGTACAAAATACATGGAATTGACGGAAGGTCTTGTGCTGGCCACAACAGATTTTTTTATTCACCTTGTCAAATTTAATTTGACACTGACATTTTTGGAAACTACAGTCACCCACACATTTTAAAGAATATTTGATTTGTATAAAACCATAGTAACGTGAAATTTCGGCAAACACACGTTAAAGGTTTAGGTCTCTGATTGGTCAATTTTAAGACGTCTTTTCTCTAATATCTTTTAAGTTAGATTTTTTTTTCTTCGAAATTATACATCCGAGTGCAGTCTCATGTTTCCTCATTCGCTCTGGGGCGCGAGTTGTGAGACACCCTGTATATACAGACGGTTCAAAAACACAAGAAGGAACCGGAAGTGCCATAGTTATAGCCAATAATAATACAATCAATACACATCTTTCAGACAGTACATCAAATTACACAGCCAAAGCTCACAGCATTCTGGAAGCAATAAACGAAATCCAGCACAATCAAGAAGCTCAAGAATTCGTTATATATACCGATGCGCTTAAGGTAATAAATTAAATAAGAAATATATACAACACCCATACAATCATAAAGAAAATCCAAGGCAAAATAAACAATCTAATATAACAAGGGAAAACCATAACAATAACTTGGATTCCAGCGCATATAGGCATTGAAAAAAACGAAGCAGCAGATCAAGCAGGAAAGGACGCCATTGCAGGATATATAACACCTATCCCCATTCCTGTTGAAGACTTCATAAAAATAGTAAAGAACAAAACTACAAAGTACTATTTTTCATATATTCGAGTATAGCCATCAAGATTTCAATTACTTCTCTATCCCGTTTTGCCATTTTTCAGTTTATTATCGATCACTTAGAACACTACTTGGATACATCAAAAATATAAACACAAATGACATTTGACAGTTACTTGACAGTCAAAATTTGTAGGAACTTTTAAGAAAAAGTAGCGTATGTTCCAGTTTTTCTTTAAAAGTTTTTCGTTAAAAGTCTATTCATTTGTCTTTCTTGCACTGATGTCATTGTGCGAGAAAAGAAAAACTTCATCGCTAATGCACGCTTAACAAATTCTGACAGATAAAATACTTTATTAACATTTTGTTCAAAAATGCCATAGCTAAATAGGGACAGATATCACTAAAAATGTGTTAAATGTCACACGTTTGCAAATATAACTAATGAAGAAAATAACAACCGAGAAATCTCGAAACAGTGTTCGAGAATCGAGATCTTGGCAGATATATCTCGACTCGTAAAATATTGTTTATATTTTTGTCTCGTCTCGTCGAGACGAGAAATCTCGAGTATGAGACGAGACGACAATCGAGAAATATCACGTCTCGACAGAATGACTAATTAAAATAAAAAATATGTGTGTTGTTTAGTTGTAATTAAATATGCACAATCAACAGCATTGTTTATACTATTCTTGAGATACCTACTAAATATTGTTCTCGTACAGCAAATAAAAAATTCTATATTTAAAAGAGAAAATAGTAAGACTTTACTTTCAAGATTACATTGACAGTGAAAGCAACAAAACTAGAAATATCTAGTAATTAATACATTTCGTTCTAAAATTAAATTATTTGCTAAAAATAAGATAGTAAATCTTATTTTTACAAAAATGTTTACATTGAGAACAATCTCTAAAGAAGATAAATGTTTGTTTAACATATCAATTATGTAATAGATGGTAATAGTCAACATTGTAGGAAAAATAAATATTTACCTCATACGGAATAACTTTTCCGTTTAATGCCTGGTTTTATGGACAGAGTAAAATTAAATCCATAGTAATAGTTACTTATGTATCAAGGCACTGAAGTTCTATTATTTATTACGAATGTGGAATTTATTTTCCGAGGCCCTCAGGGCCGTATGAGTGATAAAAAGGAACTTCAGTGCCGAAGTGCATAATAAATTATATTTGAAATTGAAAAATTGTGAAAATGTAAGGAATACTTATTTTATAGGTTAGGTTAAAAATAAACTGTCAATCTGACAGACAATATTGCTAACCAGAACCACGGACATTCGGGCTTATTCACGTGTACCTTGTTATGCGATCTATATTGCTACGTAACGACTTATTGCTATTTTAAAGATAATTGTTAAAATTCGTATTCAGGTGTCAACAAGCTGTCGTTATTTTAACAATAATTGTTATCATTCAGGCAAGAGCTCCTGACCACTTGCCGAGGTGTCAACATTTATTGTTAAGAGTAAATTAAAATGGCAAATGCTCATAAATATTCATCAAAGGTAAATTTAGTGTATTTAAACTAAAATTCGTGCACAAATATATAATTCCTATCGTTTCTTTATTTGATATTAGTGCGTAGTCGTGTCTTTAAAGGGCAGACTGACTTGTCGAATAACTTCTGTTTCAAATAAGTGATATACATAATATGTAAATTAGGTAGATAATTTTTAGCTCATTTATTGTCTACCCCATTAGGCATGTATTAAGAATAAATATGCCGCAATTAAAGGATAGGGAAGTGAACCGCTTTTTTATTTGAAAAGAAAATATATTTTTCGGAATATCTGGTATGTCATGACAGAGTACAATTGCTGAAGTAACACGAACACCATTCCTTTAGGATTAGACAACACGCAGATGGTATTTCCTATTAATTGAAGATATATAAATCACTAAACGAAGTAATAAACAATAAAAAGTGGAAAATACTTTTAGATTCAAGCTGCAATTTTTTTTTTTTCATATTTCTGGCAGGTATTTGCTGTTCTTTTCGCCATATTTACTATGAATTTGAAGTAAATTGGACGTAAATGATGAACTCTATTTGTCATTCATACAAAGTAAACAAATCTCAAAACACTTCTACCACCCTTACTATACCAATGCGAACATTAATAGTTTTTATAATTAGAGATTTATTAGTTAAAAATGTTTTCGTTAGTTTTAAATATTATACTATAATAAACGTATCTTTAATAACGCAAATCATTATTTTAAATAAGAAATGTTTTAATTTTAATATCCTAATGGTTGCAACACCTCAATTTTAAATAATGACAGATGTACTGAATACAACTTCATGTTAAATGATAACAAGATTGTTACTAAACAGTAATTGTTATAGCTCATCTAACAACGAGACACGTGAATACGAAATTTTAACAATATTGTTATCAATTCTTGTTAAGTAACAATTTCTTGTTTAATAATAATGTCACGCCATAAGCCCAATTGAAGTTATCGTAAAGAACACTCAAAATTATATGTTTTCTCTCAAACTTATTCATTGGAATAATTTAGTTCTTTCCTCTTGTACATATTTTTTCATTTTACGTATAAGCCCAATTGAAGTTATCGTAAAGAACACTCAAAATTATATGTTTTCTCTCAAACTTATTCATTGGAATAATTTAGTTCTTTCCTCTTGTACATATTTTTTCATTTTACGTATAAGCCCAATTGAAGTTATCGTAAAGAACACTCAAAATTATATGTTTTCTCTCAAACTTATTCATTGGAATAATTTAGTTCTTTCCTCTTGTACATATTTTTTCATTTTACGTATAAATTTACTATTGTACATCGCATGTGCCCAATTTCTGTCGATTTCTGGCTTTTAATGACCATTTTTGTGCACTTTAGTGACGATTTCAAATAAATTTATTTAAATTAACGAATTCGAATCAATTTTATTCATTTTATGGCATGTATAAACATTGCTGTCAAAAGTTTGATTGCCATTTGAAGGAATAAATTTTATTTACTTTGGAAGTAAATTTACCTGTCGTTTATAAAACCGGCCATAAATAAAATTAAAAACTTAAGTCAGTCATTTTAATTAGTTAATCTCATTTTAATAAAGTAGTGCGTAAAGATACAAAATTCACGTACTTATTATATTGTAAAATTGAAACCAAGGTCACCTAAATGCGTCATCAAATTTTTCTTTAGGGATTTTTAACAAAACAAGCATTGTTTTATTTCCAGAACGGAAATTTCTGCTACCTATACAAGTCTAATTTCTAATCATATCAACTTAACTCAAGAGATTTGTATCTTTTAAATTACATATCAATTCAATATCTAGTATAAATATCTACAAAATCATAAATTTATACTCGTATTTGAAAACCACAATGCAAAGAGGCATTTTTTTTAACGAATTAAGGTATACGTTATGTATATCAAATAATACAGAACAATTTTATATACATTCTTCCAACGCTATAGATATCGTAATCGTATGGAAGTGCTGTTAATGTAAGGAATACATTCACCCCAATTCTGTAAGGAAGTTAAGTCTTAAGCGTGAATTACACGATGAAGTTTTTATTTTCAAGTGATTTGAAAAGTGTCTTTATAAGTAATCTTACATAGTTATTTACATTCGAGTGCGTGTAAGTTGTATTTTACAGCGCGACAGCTTTGTTTAAGGCACGAGCCCTTAAGGAGAGTGCCTTATTAGCTGGAGCGCTGTAAAATACTTCACGCGCGAGAATTGTATCAAATTTTTTTGCCGACGATAATGAAAATCACTTTTTTTAATGAGATAGGTAGTACTTCTGAAAAGGGTTAGTTTAAAATACTGGGGTTAAGTCAATTTCCAAATTTGATTTTACTTACCCTCATTAGAGTACTTCTTCTAGCGAAATATTAATTTATAATAATAGACATTGTTTATGACTGATAATATATTTATTTGCTCATGTTTTCTTCGTAATAAATAATAGGTAGGTGTTGATATTTGACATTTCAGCAATGTTCGCCTCGCATATTTGACAGGTATATCGATCGGTGACTATGTCGGTAACGGCGGATTTTTACAATAATGACAGATGTCGCTGCCGTGATTTTGGTTTATATAAATTAGTTTTAAATATAGGAAATGTTAAAGCAAAAAAATAACTTACATAGGTAGTACTTTTTTACATGAACTTTATTGTAGTAAAGATGATTTCTTTTCGAAATGCCCATAAACGTCCAGTGTATTTTGATTATTTTACCTCATAGTTAGACAAGTTACAACACAGTAAGTGTAAAAAGTAAGTTACACTTGCTGTGAATACAGTGGGGAAGTTTAGCGATTTTTTTATTTCTTTATTCCATGGAAAATGACTTGAAAGTGATGTAACATGTTTTATTTTTTTCAAAAATGCCCAGATTTTCCGGAAAACCTGATTTTAAGCTGTGATGACGTCGGTAGAGTTTTGGCGCAACGTATGTCGACTTATACACTGACGCACGCGGTTGCGGTTACCAGTAAAGCGCTTTTACGCTTTGTTACGACCTATGTTCAAGTGGTTCGATTTCACCGTTCTGTCTGAGTTTGCGCATAACTGACTTGTGACGTACTTAAAGTTTACCCAAAAAATATTAATTATAAATAAATGGAGCAATAATTTTAATTTTTAATTTCAATTTCAGCAGTCATTTGTGTTATATTTGTGAGAAAATAGTATGTTATGTAGAATTTTTATCATGCTAAACTTCCCCATTGTACGCTTCTTCGATTGCGTATAACATTGTTAATATTTTTTTCAGAACTATTGAAATGTTATAATTGTATGCAAGAACTTTACAAAATTCGAGCGATTCACTAACTCTACCATAAAAGATTATTTCGTAGCATTGTAGATTTTTTGTTTCGGAACGAGAAAAAATTAGAAAATTGTTTGGTTTTTTTTTTACTTTTATTAATTTTGACCTATTAAATGTATTTAGGTGTATATTCAGGTTTCTGATATATTTATGTAACGTTTATTGCGCCGATAAATTCATCATTCATTCATCATTTGTATATACTTAGACGTTAAGTGGGTTACATACCTTTACTATGTGCCGGAAGTACAGGATTGCTTGATGCCATATTATCTGTATTAGATATAATATACTCTATATACTATACTGCTGATGCCCGTCTTTTCAGCGAGCTCAATGAATGAACAATGAAACAAAAAAAAAAATCTGATGTGGCTAGCACATGACCTCTCGCAAATTCCATGTTTAAAATAGCAATGAGCTTTAAGTAAAGTATCTTTTTCCTTTCCGGTTGATCGTTTATAAACAAAATCTACTTTGTTGTTTTAATAACTAGAAGTCTGTAATACGAAATTAATTTCGTGCCAGAAATAATCGATTATCATGGGCCTATAGCGCTCACCATCAACTATAACAGTTCGATCTTCATCATTTTCGAAAAAATAAGTTCCAATGACGCCACTTGACCATAATGCGCACCAACAGTCTCATTTGGACATGTAATGGTACCTCGTAAATCACATGAAGATTTTCCTCTGCCCATATCTGGCAATTTTGCTTATTAACATACCCAGAGAGGAGAAAATGTGCCTCACCAAAGAAAAAGATAATCCTCGAAAAATCATCATCAACTTCCAAGTGCTCTAAAAACGCAATCTGTGTAAATTTCCATGTCGTAAATGTGTAGTTGTAAACCAATATTTGACATTTTGAAAACATGTACTTATACTGACAGATTTATATTTACAAATCAAATATATTTCTACTAAATTCTTCTTAACACGGTTTCATTATTAATGTAAATGTGACAGTGACATTTGTTTAAATACGTCAAAATTTAATTAAAGTATTATGTTTTTGTTTGACGCATGGGTCAGATGATGTACAAAAATAAATTGTTTTATAAATTTATATTTAAAGTTATTTAAAGTTATATTATCGTAGAATTGAAGATTGTAGCATTATATTATATTTTTAATAGTAAAAGTTGCTGAAAAATTATATTCAATGCAATTTTTTCAAGAAAAACTGGTAAAAGCTTGTATAAGTGATACTTCCTGCACAAATATAAAAAATTTATTAGATTTTGGGTAAAATTGGATAACCGGAAGTGGTACTTTATTAGAAGCCCATAACAGTTTTTAATGAAAAACTATATTAAAATATAACCCAAATCTTTTCAATTTTAGTATTTCAGACTTCTATATCACGATGAATAACATATTAAATTTTGGTCAAAATTGATAAACCGGAAGTGATACTTTACTTGAAGCTCTGAAGAGATGTTCATAAAAAATATATTATGATATAATCCAAAACTTTTCAAATTTAGTATTTAAGACTTCTATATTAATAAGAACTACATATTCGATTTTTTCTAAAATTGATAAACGGGAAGTGGTACTTTACTTAAAGCTTGGAATATATTTTCTTGAAAAAAATATATTAAAATATGATCCAAAACATTTCAAATTTGGTATTTAAAACTCATATATAATTTGAAACAATATATTAGATTTTGGCTTTATATGATAAACCAGAAATGGCACTTAATTTGAAGCTTTCACCAGATATTTAAGAAAAAACATAATAAAATATAATCCAATTGGAACAACCAAATTAGATTTTATTTACAAAACGATCAACCGAAAGTGGTACTTTACTTAAAGCTCATTGCTATTTTAAACATGGAAATGGCGGGAGGTCATGTGCTCGCCACATCAGATTTTTTTTCTTGATTACAACAAACTATACAAGACCAAGATTGTGGTCCAAGAATATATTGATTAACAACAATGAATGTAGTGATAACATTTCATCAGTATTTTTAGTACTTTGCTAAGAATAGAAAATAAATCTATCATCTCTTCAACGTTTCGACCCTCCCAGGATCATCCTCTAGAACTACAGAAGGTTATGTAAAAAATTTTTGAAAATTTTGAAATTTAAACAAATGGACATTACTTAACAAAATAAATTAATTTTTAACTATTACAGATGTTCTACATTTATTGCCGTAAATGGAATTTATAATTTAAAATAATTAGGTCAATGATAAAATATCTCTGCACACTCACAGAAGCACATGGGACATAACAGCAAGTTCAATGAAAAAAACCATTTATTAAAGCAGGATTAAACGTACTTAACCTTGTAAAGAGAAAGTTACTTAAACTAATGACGCGTTTTAATGAAAAAATATAAATTTATTATTTTTTATTTCTAATATAAGAATAAATTTTGCATATACGTATATAGTGATTCTGTCGAGACGAGATATTTCTTATTTGCCGAGATCTCGATTCTCGAACAATGTTTCGAGATTTCTCGGTTGTTATTTTTCACATTAGTTATATTTGCAAACGTGTGAAATTTAACATATTTTTAGTGATATCTGTCTCTATTTAGCTATGGATTTTTTGAAAAAAAAGATAATAAAGTATTTATCATTTTATCTGTCAGAATTTGTTAAACGTACATTACACGATGAAGTTTTTCTTTTCAAGTGACTTAAAAAGTTTTCTCTCTCGCACAATGACATGAGTGCAAGAGAGACAAATGAATAGACTTTTGACGAAAAACTTTTAAAGAAAAACTGGGACATGCTCTACTTTTTTTTAAAAATCCCTACAAATTTTGGCTGTCAGGTAACTGTTAAATGTCATTTGTGTTTATATTTTTGATGTATACATGTAGTGTTATAAGTGATCGATATTAAACTAAAAAATGGCAAAATGGGGTAGAGAAGTAATTGAAATCTTGATAGCTATACAGTGTGTCCCATTTAGAGGTGCCACCATTGGGATCTCGAGAACTATAAGAGATACGATGTCGGTTAAATGGAACTCTTTGTGCGCCTTTGGGGGGCTATCTCAGACGTGCTCTTGTTTTTCCAAAAATTCTCATAGGGCATTAGACAATGACGAAAAACTGAATATTGTTGATTTTTTCTTTTTCAAATAACTTCTTAACTATTAGTAATTGAGAAAAACGTTTCAAATATAAAAGATAAATATTTTTATTAACTAACCAGTGGCGTACGAAATAATTTTTTATATCTGTAAATTTTCGAGATATAACACAAACTTATATTTTTTTAAATGGAACTCATATCTGAGTGTCAAAAAAATCATTATTTTTTCTCTTTTCAACGATGTAAGGGTTATTATGTTTTATATTTGTTTGCCTTTAAAATTATTATTTTTTTCTTATTTTGTATTAAATTTATAATTATTTTGAAAATATTGGTAGATTTCTATTTAGAAATACTCCTTGTATTTAAATAATTTATTTCGTTAGAAAATTTTGCTCAAAACTCGTATCAAACTAATTTTTATAATATTTTGTATCTGGTCGCCCTTGGCATATTATAGTATAATTTGTAATTATGAGTCTAGAATGAAAGTATTAAGTAATAAAGGCATAAAACAAATTATTTCGATCAAATACAATATAATTAATAAAAATAATAATGTTTTTTTTGGGAAATAATAAGTTCAGAAAAATAAAGAGAAAAATTAAATTTTAGGAGCAAAACAATTATAAAACATAATAACTTTTACATCACTGAAAAGAGAAAAAAATAATGATTTTTTTAAGACTGAAATCAGATATGGGTTCCATTTAAAAAAATATAAGTTTGCGTTATATCTCGAAATTTTACGGATATAAAAATTTATTTCGTACGCCGCTGGTTATCTAATAAAAATATCTATCTTTTGTATTTGAAACGTTTATCCAATGGGCTACTTGCGTGGTACTGAAAATCCGATTTCTATCACTATAAATGTAATGTTATGTTGAAAACATATATAAAAATATAAATTTTATTTTAAAAAAATTATTTCTTTTTTAGTTTAGTCTGTGACGTCACTATATTTAACTGGAGAACCATGTTTAAAAATGTAACGTATAGATGGCATGCGAGAAAGTTTTAATTTTAATTTGACATTAGTTCATTTTTCTCTTTCTCTGGTCTCTCAAATATATTAATTACTTCACAAATAAACACATAGGTAGTTACATGTAATTTAAAATATCGATACCAAAAAGATAAATTAAAATACTAACCTCCAAACTATTGTTGAAACGTCAAACAGGAGATCTACATTACCTGTACAAACCTTGTACAAACAAACGCAGTGGCTTTACGACCATTCATTGGTGCGGCGTAATTCTACGTCATACATGGCGGGAATTCAAATAATCAAATTTTATTATTTTTTTTTGGCTAATTAACAAAAATTTTGTTAAAAGAAAAAATGTGGGTAGCAAGTTTTTACCTGCTCTTCAAAAATATTAAATAAAAAAATCTGTTGTGGCCAGCACAAAACCTTCCGTCAATTCGATGTATTTTGTACATATCCTATACCAAAATTTCCTTGAAAAAGATTCTATATATCATGTATAATTGTAACAAGAACACACTATTTTTTACATATCCATACTGAAAGTTCCGTTGAAAATATTCTAAAATCTAATAGAATTTTAATACGAATACGACGTACATTATGTATTGCACTTAACACTTCCTCCTGCTTCAACTTTGCCCTATTTTATTAGAAGTCGCTGTTTCTTACTCTTCTCTTCTACTCATTCCTGTCCAAAGCACATTCGTGACACAGTTCTTCCTCTCTCAAATCTTCTGCTATACAGTCATTCCATCTTCTCTTCCCACTGGCGAGGGACACTCTGTCACTTATATCACTTTCAGATCATATATTTTCCACTTTGGTTTTGCACTTGCCACTGACATGTGTCAATTAGATTTTTTTGAATATATGTATCTGTTGTTTTCATAATTTTTGCAATGCTGACTGATTTTCGAAAGTTAATCTCTCTTAATCTCTCTATGACTCTATTGCCCATATTCATAAACACTCGTAAAGTTTCAAAACGGTTCGTTATAATTTTTGACAAATAGAATCAAACTTGACAAATAAAATTTCGATTTTTCTTTCAATGTCGACTGTTTTTATTGGATAAAAATGATAACGAACCGTTTAAAAAATTTACGAGTATTTATGAATATGGGCGTATATCTATTGAATATGAAGGAAAATGTATAATCGAACCGTATAGAGAATAAGATATTCTTTCTATTGATAATCACATAAAATGTCGAAAATGTTATTTAACTGCGATTTTTCAAGAAAAACTGTTAAGAACTTCAAATAAGGGTACTTCCGGTTGACCAGTTATAACCAAAATCTAATCAGCTCTTCATATGGTTGTAAAGAAGAGGAATATGAAAGAATCATAATTTTTAGAATTGTAGTTTTGGAGTTATCGTCGGAGAAAAATTCGTCACACACACACACACACACACACGGACACACACACAGACACACACACAGGCACACACACAGACACACACACGGACACACACACACACATACAGACATCATCTTAAAAATAGTACATTCGTATTGTAGGGACCCTAAAACGTGCTTATTCATTAAAAACTCACCACCGAATTTTTTGACCAAAAACAATACCTTCCTTTTGACGGAAGGTAAAAAGGTACGCAAGTAGCCCATTACTAATAGTTAAGAAGTTATTTGAAAAAGAAAAAATCTGTTGTGGCCAGCACAAGACCTTCCGTCAATTCCATGTATTTTGTACAAATCCCATACCAAAAGATTCTTGGAACAGATTCTATATAATATCATGTAAAATCGAACACGAACACATACTATTTTTTACAAATTTCATACCAAAAGTTCATTTGAAAAGGTTCTATAAATCCAATAAAATTATAACATAAACTACACTAAGTAATGTCCTTCCATCTTCTCTTTGGCCTTTCTCTGCGTGTCACTTGCGAGCAACACTACGACATACCAATTTTAGATCCTATACTTTTTTCCATATTTGGTTTCGCACTTGCAACTGACATCTGTCAATTAAATTTTTTTGAATAATTATGTCAGCTGTTTCCATGATAAATACCAAAGCTGACTAATTTTTGAAAATTAATTTCTTTATAATGCTTTAACTCTACATCTATTGAATATGAAGGAAAATGAATAATCAAACCATATAGAGAAGAGTATTTTCTTTAATAAATATAATAACAAATTGTCGAAAAATAATATTTAACTGCGTTTTTTTAAGACAAACTGTTAAAAACTTCAAATAAGGGTACTTCCGGTGGATCAATTATAACCGAAATCTAATCAACTCTTCTTATGGATGTACAGAAGAGGAATACGAAAGAATTATAATTTTTAGAATTGTAGTATTGGAGTTATCGTCGGAGAAAAATTTGTCACACACGGACACACATACACACACACGCACACACACACACGGACACACACATACACACACACACACACACATACATACAGACATCATCTTAAAAATAGTATATTCATATTGTAGGGACCCTAAAACGTGCTTATTCATTAAAAACTCACCACCGATTTTTTTGACCAAAGACAATACCTTCCTTACCTAAAGGTGACGGAAGGTAAAAATCAACAATATTCAGTTTTTCGTCATATGAGAATGTTTGGGAAAACAAAAGCATATCTGAGATGGCCTCCTAAACGCGCACAAAAAGTTCCATTTAACCGTCATCGTATCTCTTATAGTTCTCGAGATCCCAATGGTGGCACTTCTAAATGGGTCACACTGTATACGAAAAATTCAAGTGATGAAAATTCAATGAAAATTTAATGTAGGTATAACTTAAATTTTGACACTTGAATACTTTGATTCACGCAAAACTTGATCGTGTAATAGTTATTTACATTCGAGTGCGTGTAAGTTGTATTTTACAGCGCGATAGCTAATAAGGCATTCGCCTTAAGGGCTCGTGCCTTATTAGCTGGAGTGCTGTAAAATACTTCACGGACGCACGAGAATTGTATCAAAATTTAGCCGACGATAATGAAAATCACTTTTTTTAATGAGATAGGTTATACTTCTGAAAAGGGATAGTTTAAAATACTGGGGCTAAGTCAATTTCCAAATTTAAATTTACTTACCTTCATTAGAGTTCTTCTACTAGCGAAAATTTATTTGCAATAATAGTCGTTGTTTATGACTGATAATGTATTTATTTGCTCATGTTTTCTTCGTAATACATAATAGGTAGGTGTCGATATTTGACATTTGAGTATTCTTCGTCTCGTGCATTTGACAAGTATATCGATCGGTGACTATATCGATAACGGCGGATTTTTACAATAATGACAGCTGTCGATGCCGTGATTTTGGTTTATATAAATTAGTTTTAAATACAGGAAATGTTAAAGTAAAAAAATTACTTATTTTACCGCATATTTAGACATTTAGCGTAAAAAATAGATTACACTGCTGTGTATACAATTGTAACCTACTTTTTACGCTTACTGTGTTGTAACTTGTCTAACTATGCGGTAAAATAATCAAAATACACTGGACGTTTATGGGCATTTAGAAAAAAAAATCTTTACTATAATAAAGTTCATGTAAAAAAATCTGTTCAGCACAAGACCTTCCGTCAATTCCATGTATTTTGTACAAATCCCATACCAAAAGGCCCTTGGAACAGATTCTGTATAATATGTAAAAACACATACTATTTTTTACAAATTCCATACCAAAAGTTCATTTGAAAAGGTTCTATAAATCTAATAAAATTATAACATAAACTACACTAAGTAATGTCCTTCCATCTTCTCTTTGGCCTTTCTCTGCGTGTCACTTGCGAGCAACACTATGACATACCAATTTTAGATTCTATACTTTTTTCCATATTTGGTTTTGCACTTGCAACTGACATTTTTTTGAATAATTATGTCAGCTGTTTCCATGATAAATAACAAAGCTGACTAATTTTTGAAAATTAATTTCTTTATAATACTTTAAATTTACATCTATTGAATATGAAGGAAAATGTATAATCAAACTTTATAGAGAAGAGTATTTTCTTTAATATATATAATAACAAAATGTCAAAAAATAATATTTAACTGCATTTTTTTAAGAAAAACTGTTAAAAACTTCAAATAAGGGTACTTCCGGTGGATCAATTATAACCAAAATCTAATCAACTCTTCATATGGATGTACAGAAGAGGAATACGAAAGAATTATAATTTTTAGAATTGTAGAATTGGAGTTATCGTCGGAGAAAAATTTGTCACACACGGACACACACACACACGGACACACACACACACACGGACACACACACACACACGGACACACGACACACATACAGACATCATCTTAAAAATGGTATATTAGTATTGTAGGGACCCTAAAACGTGCTTATTCATTAAAAACTCACCATCGAATTTTTTGACCAAAGACAATACCTTCCTTACCTAAAGGTTACGGAAGGTAAAAAGTACTACCTATGTACGTAAGTTATTTTTTACCTCCCGCTACCCTAGGTAAGGGAGGTATAGGGATCGTGCTAAAAATCGCATATAGAGATTTTAGTGAATAGGCATGATGTCTGTGTGTGTGTGTGTGTGTGTGTGTGTTTGTGTTTGTGTGTGTGTGTGTGTGTGTGTGTGTGTGTGTGGGTATGTATCTGTGTGTGTGTGTGTGTTTGTGTGTGTGTGTGTGTGTATGTGTCTGTGGACCCTGTGGTAACGATGACTCAAATACTATCGATCAGAAAAATTTGTATGTATGTATTATGTATGTATGTATGTATGGGTGTGTCTCTGTGTGTGTGTGTGTGTGTGTGTGTGTGTGTGTGTGTGTGTGTGTGTGCGGATCGTGTGGACACGATTACTCAAATACTATCAATTAGAAAATTTTGAAATTGAATACCGGAAGTATCATTTAAACAAGCTTTTAACAGTTTTTCTTTTAAAAAAATTATTGAATATAATTTTTTAGCAACTTTTAGTAATAAAAATGGATTGTAATGGTACAATCTTCAATTCTACGATAATAGCATTTAGTAAATAACTTGAAATAACTTTAAATATTAAATTGTAAAATAATTAATTTTTGTACATCATCTTGCCCATGCGTCAAACAAAAACATAATATTTTAATAACAATTTTGACATATTTAAACAAATGTCACTGTCAGGATGCAATTACATTAAAATTAATAATGAAACCGTGTTAAAAAAAAATTTATTGAGTCTAATGAAATTAAGTTTAGTAAAAATAATATATTTTCCATCATCATACAAATATTAGATGTACAGAATAAGCAAACAGCTGTGAATAGGTAAAGCAATAGATATATGCAAAGTAACTTAATATAGTTTGCAGGATTAGTAGGTATGAATTTAAATTAATAAAAATTAAAAAGCGGGAGGTATTGTGTTCACCACATCAGATTTTTTATATACGACTAACTAATAATATTATCATTATAATGCGTTTTTTGCTATATAATGCCATATATTAATCCCGCCGGGAATAATGAGTCGGGAATAATGGTTATTATTCCCACTCGTAAACCAATCAAATTGTGATAAATTGGTTAAATTATTGGGTTTAACTGTAACTGAAAAAAATGGACAGTATTATACACTTTACACAGTGGCGTATTTAAGTTGAGTGCCTCCCCGGGCTATTCACTATATACATACATACAGGCTGTTCCATTTAAGTGTACCACCATTGTTACCTCGAGAACTATAAGAGCTATGAAGTTGGTTAAATTAGCAAAGAATCACCATTTTACAAGACTATTACAATGAGCAAATATTTTTTTTTTCGACCAGCGGTTCTCAAAATACGGGACACAACTTTCTTATTTTAAATGGGAACATTTTTTTTTTAGGTTATTCGATAGAGTATTTTTTTCTGAATTCAACGATATAAACATATCATGACTATATTAAATACTTATTTAAATATGTTTACTTGTTCCACAATTTCATTATTTAGTTTGATTTCGACTTTTAAATTTCTATTACTGATCACCATGCACTTAGTTTTTTCTATATTAAGGTGTAAATTTCGCAATAATAGAATTTCTTGCCATGTATTTAAATTCTTTTCCAAATTATCTTTTGAGTTGTCGAACAGTATAATGCCATCCTTCCGTATTACTAAATGCCTTAGACAATTTATTGGCAGTGCGAACTTTGTTGGTGGTAGTATTGTATGCTTTTGATGGCATCTATTAAATCTTCGTTTACTTCTTTATTTCTCATGCTCTCCCATATTTTATTTCTCTCTTATTTTAGTTAAATATATGTTTTTAAAAATTGTACTATTCAAGAGTTCCTATACTTTTGGCCACCACAGTAACAATTGCCTGTATGTGTTTATAAGGAAATTCAATAACTTCGTTTATTTATTCTAGAAATATTATTATATTTTTCATATGTATTCTAGTTTATTATATTTCATTCGCTGACGTAAATGGGGACGAATAATACATTTTTAAACAAAAAATATGTTTTCTAATAATAAACATTTGGTTTTCTTTTTGTGCGGTGTACTTCCCATATAAAGGTATTTATGTTTTGCTCAGTTCTCTTATTTAATGTTCTACGTATGAGGAAGTTAATAGAAAAATATGAAATGAGCATAAATAATTATGACACTTATTAGTGCACTTAGTGATAGAATTCATCATATGGAAAGATTGAAATCAAGAGTTATAAAAATAATTTATTTGTTTGTGTCACAGATAAAACAAACAACTAAAACTATAAAAAAATACAAATAAGGGACTCTAGAATATTATGTGACGTCAAAAAATTGTAATTGTTTTTATCGGTGCATCACCCAATTCTATAATTTTAAGTACTAATCAATAGTAACAATAATCTCAACGTAATTTACAGGAAAAGATAAGCGTTGATATAAAATTGTAAGGAAATTCGGATATTTTATTTTAATAAGAATTTTGTGAAGAATACACAGTGTAAGAAAATGAAAACGATATTTTTAGTGTTATTCTTATTGGCTGCTGTATCATGTAAGTAAATATTTTATAATAATGCATGGGACATTTGTTAAAAATTCGAATATAGAAATTTAACATAGGAGGTCAGTTTTGAAGGAAACTGAACTCTGACTCCTTGGTAGAAATTTGTTTTTTAAACAAGTAGACAAATAGATTAATTCCATTATTAATGTAATATTTATAAATTGTAACAATAATGATTTAAAAATGTTGTTTGAATTCTGGTGAGTTGAAAATAATTTTCTCGTATCTTGTACAGTAATGTACTATTGTATATAATCAAAATCGTAAAGTAATGGCTTATTTTACAACATAGCAACCGTTACTGCATAGCAACTTTTTTGTCATTAAAATACATTTTGACACAAGGAATTGTTTATTGTTTATTTTTATTTTTTATTGTTTATCTTCTAAATCGTTTTCTATGTTCTTTTCATCATCTAGAGCCATCGTTTCGCAAATCGACCTCCAAAAATTAATTTGTTTGGAGGTTGTAAGGTACAAAAAACACTCTATATCTTATAATATACCTATAGACATCAACAGTTTTGTTAAAATAAACTGCATAACCGTTGAGGAAATTTTACAGTCTATTAAAAAACAAAATAATTCTAAATCTTGTGGACCTGATAACATACCAATATTTATTATTAAAGATGTTCCGAAATTTTAGCTACTCCACTCTTTCATATATTTAATTTATGCCTACGTACTGCGGTATTTCCTGATTTATGGAAAGAGGCAAAAATATGTCCTATTTTTAAAAATGGTAACAAGAATAAATTTAAAAATTATAGGCCAGTGTCTTGTGTAAACTGGTTTTCTAAAATATTCGAACTCATCGTGTTTCAAAATATATTTGATCGGACGCAAAATTATATTTCGCCGTTACAACACGGTTTTATGCGTAATCGTTCCACAATTACAAACCTGATGAATTTTTCTCATTTCACGTATACTGCTTTGTAAAATAATTTGCAAATTGACGTCATTTATACGGATTTTTCCAAGGCGTTTGACACAGTTTCACATTCCATACTGCTTGACAAATTGAAATTAATCGGTTTTTCTGAAAATCTTCTAAATTTTATGTCATCATACTTATGTAATCGTGTTCAACATGTTAATGTAAACGGATTTAAGTCAAATACTTTCATTGCTTCATCTGGTATACCACAAGGAACAATTTTAGGACCTTTGTTATTTTTGTTATTTGTAAATGATCTTGTTTTCTCTGTTAAGTTTTCCAGATGCTTACTTTTTGCCGATGATTTTAAAATTTTTACTACTAATTCCTCTATTGAAGATTGCATTAAGTTACAGTCTGATATAAATAATATTTATCAATGGTCAGTAGAAAATTGTTTATTTTTCAACATTGGCAAATGTAACGTAATGAGCATCACCAGGAAAAAGTCATTATTTATATATAACTATACTATGAACTCTTTATTATTAAAAAGAGTAACATCCACTAAAGATTTAGGAATTTATTTTGATAATTCATTTTTGCCTGGTATTCACATTAACGAAATGTTAGCAGATGCCTGTAAAAAAATGGGTTTCATATTACGACAATCTCAAAACTTCAGAAATATTAATGCTTTGCGTTCTATATTTATTTCATTTGTATGTAGTAAACTGGAGTATGGTTGTCTAATCTGGAAACTATATTACAAAAATCAAATACAATCTATTGAAAATGTTCAACGAAAATTTTTAAAAATTTCTTATTTTAGACGGTTTAAGAAATGGCCAAATATAGAATATACTGAGCTGTTGAATGTATTTTATTTCGAGTCATTGGAAAATCGTCGTTTAACAATTATCGATTATATTTTTATACAAGTTATTAAACAATCTAATTGACGATATGGCACTTGTCGGTACATTAAATTTCTACATTCGTCCATGTAATGTTCGTAATTCTGACACATTCTATTGCAATTTCGCCCGTACTAATGCCTTCTTCAATTCTCCAGTTAATTCTATGTGTCGTAATTACAATGAACTTTCCAATGAACTTGACTTCTATGACAGTCTCACTGTATTCCGTAATACATTAAATAGTGTTATACCTCGATTGTGTTCTAATTAATGCTTGTAAATTATTTAATTTATTTGATTATATCAAATTTAATATTTAGTCACTATATTTACTTCTATTTTTATTCTTTTATTGGGATGTATCAATCCTGTTGAATAAATATATTATTATTATTATTATTATAACTGTCAAGTTACTTTGTTACTGAGAATCAGACTACTATGTTTTTTTTAAATGTTTTAATTCAGAATATTATGCCGCAAAAATTCAAATTTTAATATGAATATAAAATACGAAAAAATAGTATACGCACCGCCCCAGAAAAGTCATTTTACTTAGACATGCATTCGGGCGGGCCGGGCCGGGCTTTGAGGTTTGGATCGACTCGGCCCGAAAATAAAAATTACCGACCCGACTCGAAGATCGACTCGACAAAAAAATTAGCTAGCCCGGCTCGAAAATTGACTCGAAATCGGGCCAGGCTTCGGGCCGGGCCGGGCCAAAGCTCGAAACTGGGTGCATCCGGCATTCCTAATGTTGATTTTTATGTTAAGGCAAAATGTTTAACTTTTTTCGTGTCAAACTTATAAAAAACCTCTATATTCTTATAACTTTCAACATTAGTTAACATAAGTAGTTAAAAAAGAGACCCTTCTAGTGTAAGTTTGTTATAAAAATTACTGACCTACGAGTATTATTAATTGTTTATGTTTGTTATTATATTGTTTACCAAAGAATTTAAACTATTTTTTCACAAATTTTATATAAAAAAATAGAATTTTAATTTACATAAGGATTTTTTATCTAACTTTGTTTCTGCTCAAATATAGGACAAGAAACCATTATGGTAGGAACGAATATCACTTTTATTTAAGTATACGAGGAATAACAATAATAATAGCATCATCACAATATAATTATTATGCTTTAATGAATAACCTTGAATTCTTGAAGTAAAATAATACATTTTTATTTATTAATATGTGAAATGTGTTGTTATTAAATCATTTTGATCCTTTTTAACTTCATCCATTTTCATTAAAATATTAAGGAAACTGTGCATTTGAATGAACTATAAGATTTTTCGGGCTGGCCCGAAAAGCTCGAATTTTCGGGCCGGGCCAAAATCAAAAGTCCGACTCGCCTCGATTTTTGAAAATGATTAGCCCGATTCGGCCCGATAAAAAATATCTTTGGCCTGGCTCGATGATCGACTCGAAATCGAGGCGGGCTTCGGGCCGGGCCGGGCCAAAGCTCGAAATCGAGTGCATCTCTAATTTTACTGCATGTACTCGTATGGAATTTAAGTATTCGCTATCGCTCGTACTTGCCATACTCGTCTGGTAAACTTTCACTTTTCTTAACTTGGAACGTAATATACTATTACTTTACTTATTGCACATTATTTAATATATATATATATATATATATATATATATATATATATATATATATATATATATATATATATATATTGTAGCTGAGGATGTGCTACTATAAGCATGAAATGTCTTTCAAACATTTCAGTATACTAGAAATATTAATAAGGCCTACGTGTTTTATTCCAAACATATTAATTCCAAAAATATTAATTAACTATATTATTTATAGCAACAGGGTCGAAGCCTATTGATGGTCATATCCTCCCTTCAACTCAATTTTCATATATGGTATCCATTCAAAATAAGGACAACGATCATTTATGTGGAGGAACCATAATAAGTAAAAATTTAATTCTTACTGCTGCACATTGTTTACAAAGGTATTTATTTTTTACATATTTCTCTAGTCCTAGTGTAAAGGAAAAAAAAGATTGCAGTTATACCTTTAGTTTCAATTTATTTATAATTTATTGTAACCGGTAGTGATTTTTAAATCTAGCTTACTGTTTCAAAGCAAAAAGATTGTAACTGAAATTGGTAGGGTTTAATACTACTTTATACCTAAATATGTGAAAATTTACGAAAGGAAAACACTAATTTTATTAATGAAAAACTTTTTTGATCAAGAGTAGCGGAATCACTGTCACCACTATCTGTTAAGCGTCTTCGGATAAAAGGACTTGGGAAAATATATATATTTTTAAGTCTTATAGTATTTGAGAAATCGTGGCTCCAACATCCGCACACACACACACACATACACACACACACATACACACATATATATATATATATATATATATATATATATATATATATATATATATATATATATATATATACGGACATCATCATAAAAATGTTATAATTGGATTTGAGGGACCTTAAAACGTGCTTATCCACTAAAATCTGGATATGCGAGTTTTGGCATGATTCCAATACTTCTAGTAAATTAATTGCAGTTTGTTAACAAATCAAAATTTGAAAAATTGAGATATTTAATGGGAGCAGGCGGGCAAAGATCAATGTAAATAGCAGCATCATAACTATGAACTGTTGCCACCGATAATTTTGAATGACTTCACTGACAGTTACATTATTTTATTGTATTTCTGACGTAAAAGTACAATTATAAAGTCAAATCCACATGAAACAATGTTAATTATTATAATTTTTATCAGTTGTATAACCAGAAATTCATTTGTCTCAAAATCATTTGCACAAACAAATACTTGTTTTAAATTTGGACATATTTTATTATTCTTTTCTTCCTCCATTCTTTTAGTCCAGTCATTTGGTAGAAAAATAAGGGATTATTCCACAAAAGGTCCGGTATTTTAGATTTTTGGATATATTATATATTTAGGGGTCCTAATAAAAATTGCAAGTTTTCTCCCTCGGGGGCCTTCGGGAAGCACCGCCAACTTGGGGAAAAAGGCGCAAAAAAAATTTTCTAAATATCTCTTCATCTATTTGCATTAGGGCAAAAATAGTTATTTTTCATTTTGTTGACACTAAAATTTCCTACAACTTTCATCTAATACATTTTTTTCTATAACCAATAGATAGCGAGCTACAGAGAATCAAACAGAGCTAATTTTTGAAAATTGCTCTAATGCTTCATTTAGATCATATTTTATTATATTTTTTCGAATTACTTATTATTCATTAATTATTAGTATTTAACTACTATACATACATATTAGTCATTGTTTATTTTTTTATTTTCATTCTAAAGACGTTTTATAGTCCAGGAAATTTATGATTTTACCTCAAAGTAATTACAAGAAAAGCTTTTTAAACGAAATCCTATCCAGAAAATGCGCCGAATAACATATAAAAAAAAATCCGGAAGTCGGAGCACGGGAACCTCCCGCCAATTGGAAAAAAATGGCGACATATTTATGTTTTTGGCCATTTGCTCAAAACAATTATGAGAGATATTAAAATTACTTAAAAAACAAACAATATTACATATTTAATACATAGTCTAATAGATTTCACTATTTATAACAGTTTACATCGGTTTACATTCATAATGGCATCGAAAAAAGTAAATTATTGATGCCTGTTTTATAATAATTGTAAATGTTTTCCTGTAATTGTTTATTTTTTCATCCACCACTCTGATCTTGTTAAGGATACGATAACGCGGTTTGAAAATTTGAATTCAGCATGAAATTCTCTTTTATATCAAGTATTACACAATTTTTTCCGATGAGCAATTTACGAGTTTCTAACAAATTAAACTCACATGAAATTCCTCTAAAATTTTAAACATCTGAAAATCGGCTCATTTCTCATTCAAAATTTCGACACGATTAAAGATAAACAATATTAAGTATTTAATATGTATCAGAGTGGTTGATGAGAAATGAGCCGATTTTCAGATGTTTAAAATTTTAGAGGAATTTCATGTGAGTTTAATTTGTTAGTAACTCGCAAATTGCTCATCGGAAAAAAAAATGTGTAATACTTTATGTCCAAAATGTAACTTTAGCCACTGGCACGTAAATACTTCAACCTATAGAAAAAGTAAAACTACAATTTTAACAAAAAAAATCCAAGGAACAAATATGTAATAGTTACTAGGCCGGACTAATACATTATGTTTAATATTAATTTTAATAATATACATAGATTTTTTTAAAAGATGCTTTCGAAACATATAAGAAATATTTCCAAAGAAGATAAAAATGTAAACATGTGTGCCTGTGCATGTGTGTGATTTTGTGGATTTAGTCAGGATGATTTCTGAAATATTTTGAGACTAAGGCTGTGTCCGATGTCACATTTTTGCATTTAATATTTAGGATTTAGGTCTTCTTCACATAAATACAACTCCGAATGGCACAGTACCCAAGTAACACTGACCAACGGTCGACCAAAAAGTGACGTCGATATTAGGTCGAATTTACGTCATATACGGCCGTCTAAATAGACGTCTATACGACGTCACTGTGACGTTGATTTTTGGTCGAAAATAGGTCTATTTAGACGTCTATTCAGACGTCTATACAACGTCACTGTGACGTTGATTTTTGGTCAAAAATTGGTCTATTTAGACGTCTAATTAGACGTCTATTCGACGTCACTGTGACGTTGATTTTTGGTCTGAAATAGGATTATTTAGACGTCTAATATGACGTCTATACGACGACATTATGACGTCTGTTTTTGGTCTGAAATAGGACTTTTTAGACGTCAGATTTGTGGGCCATGTGTAGACTTTATTTGGTCGTAATTAAGTCTATTTAAACCTTTTTCAGAAGTCTAAATTTGACGTCTTTATAAAGACATACATTTCGTTTATTTTTACTTTATTTATAATATTAAAAATATAAAACAATATATTGTTTACTACAATTATTTTTAAAATTCGAATAAATATAATGTAAAACTTATTTTATACATATATATTTTTATTTATGTATCATCATCACCAAAAACTACTAATAGAAGCAAATTTAGTACATCCAGAAATGGGTAATAACCCAAGTAACACAAATGACCTAAAATCGACGTCACTACGACGTCTGAAATTCCGTCATATAGACGTCCTGACCACGTCTGAGCGTGGAGCTGTGCGACGTCATTTTTAGACGTTGTTTCGACGTCATTTTAAGACGTTGTGTCGACGTCATTTTTAGACGTTGTTTCCACGTCATTTTAAGACGTTGTGTCGACGTCATTTCAAGACGTTGTTTAGACGTCATTTTAAGACGGTGTTTCGACGTCATTTTAAGACGTTATTTCGACGTCATTTTTATGATATAAACATAAATGATGGTCGGGAAAAATTACTACGAAAATTAAATAATTTAATTCTAAAGTTTTATTTATACTCTATAATATAAAACATTAATTAGAAAATATTCAATAAAGTAAAACAATAAACCTACAATAAAATATTAAATATAAAAAGTACTTTTGAAAACGATAAATATTCACGAAAAATATAAATTAATTAAATAATGCATCTTGTTATATTTATAAAATAAATTATTTTTGTAATTATTCGCCCATTGTCGTGCATAGTTCACAGTTCACCATTCCTTGTTTATAGTCCTCATAGAGCCACTTGCTTTCATATCTTGCCATAGCTATAAAAAAAATAAATGTAATATGTAATATAACGACAATTTGAGCTACTTACAATACCTATTCTAAATTTTCAATGTTCATATTATGATATTTTATTTTCAATATTCTCCTGTGGTAATTACTATATAGTTCTCTAATATATTTTTCACTTGAATACAAAGCAGCCATTACAGCTTCAATAAGCGTCTGTGACATGTTAAAAATTTCAGAGGGTGCGTCTATACAACATACATATTTCCCTTAACCGTCAAAAAAATTTCATGGCTATCTTGAGTTTTAAAAGTTCATATTTGCAGTATTATACGTCATGTACTTGACTCTTTTGAGTACTGTAATGGAAAATTTCACCATGGATACACAATCTGACTGAATAATATTACATAAAAAGAAAAGAAATTAATATTATACACATGGAGTGATGTCTGAAGGGCGTGGAACGAAAAACATGGGAAATTAGGGCGGAAAATTCAAAAGTCGTATAACATTTTCGTTTTGTGGCAAATGGATGGTAGTTATAGTTTTTAGTACATTAAACAATTAGTTTTTCTCAGTATTTATATAATACTGTATGCCGATAAATTAAATGACAAAAACCCTTCATTCCAAGTGAATTGAAACATGCACAGCTGGGTCCTTATATTATACCTACTGAATGTGTTAGTTATATTCTTAATTAATATATTTCTTTTTTCCTTTTTTGCCTTTAAAATCGGTTGTGCACAAAAAGAGTAATGAGAACAATAATATATTATACGATATAAGAAAATGGGCAGTTGAAGAAAATATTACTTAATCTTCAGTAAATAAATTATTATTTATTCTTAGATATCACAATAACATTCCAAATGATGCTAGATCACTATTGAAGACCCCAAAATCTACCAAAGTTACAAAATGTATATTGCCCTTTGTTTATACATTTGCTTTTGTATTATAAACGTTTGTTAAAAGTTTGTCTTGTCATTATTAGGTTTTGTTTAAAATGTTGAAAATTAAAATGTCCATTTATACGAAAAAATATAACATATTTTTTTCTGCTTCACAATTATAATTAAACATGTATATTTTAAATAAATAAAATATAAATATTACCAAGGCTTATTACCCATTTCTGGATGTGCTAAATTTGCTTCTATTAGTAGTTTTTGGTGATGATGATACATAAATAATAATATATATTATACATATATGTATAAAATAAGTTTTACATTATATTCGAATTTTAAAAATAATTGTAGTAAACAATATATTGTTTTATATTTTTAATATTATAAATAAAGTAAAAATAAACGAAATGTATGTCTTTATAAAGACGTCTGAAAAAGGTTTAATAGACTTAATTAAGTCTACACATGGCCCACAAATCTGACGTCTAAAAAGTCCTATTTCAGACCAAAAACAGACGTCATAATGTCGTCGTATAGACGTCATATTAGACGTCTAAATAATCCTATTTCAGACCAAAAATCAACGTCACAGTGACGTCGAATAGACGTCTAATTAAACGTCTAAATAGACCAATTTTTGACCAAAAATCAACGTCACAGTGACGTTGTATAGACGTCTGAATAGACGTCTAAATAGACCTATTTTCGACCAAAAATCAACGTCACAGTGACGTCGTATAGACGTCTATTTAGACGGCCGTATATGACGTAAATTCGACCTAATATCGACGTCACTTTTTGGTCGACCGTTGGTCAGTGTTACTTGGGAAGCCTTGGTAATATTTATATTTTATTTATTTAAAATATACATGTTTAATTATAATTGTGAAGCAGAAAAAAAAATATGTTTTTTCGTATAAATGGGCATTTTAATTTTCAACATTTTAAACAAAACCTAATAATGACAAGACAAACTTTTAACAAACGTTTATAATACAAAAGCAAATGTATAAACAAAGGGAAATATACATTTTGTAACTTTGGTAGATTTTGGGGTTTTCAATAGTGATCTAGCATCATTTGGAATGTTATTGTGATATCTAAGAATAAATAATAATTTATTTACTGAAGATTAAGTAATATTTTCTTCAACTGCCCATTTTCTTATATCGTATAATATATTATTGTTCTCATTACTCTTTTTGTGCACAACCGATTTTAAAGGCAAAAAAGGAAAAAAGAAATATATTAATTAAGAATATAACTAACACATTCAGTAGGTATAATATAAGGACCCAGCTGTGCATGTTTCAATTCACTTGGAATGAAGGGTTTTTGTCATTTAATTTATCGGCATACAGTATTATATAAATACTGAGAAAAACTAATTGTTTAATGTACTAAAAACTATAACTACCATCCATTTGCCACAAAACGAAAATGTTATACGACTTTTGAATTTTCCGCCCTAATTTCCCATGTTTTTCGTTCCACGCCCTTCAGACATCACTCCATGTGTATAATATTAATTTCTTTTCTTTTTATGTAATATTATTCAGTCAGATTGTGTATCCATGGTGAAATTTTCCATTACAGTACTCAAAAGAGTCAGGTACATGACGTATAATACTGCAAATATGAACTTTTAAAACTCAAGATAGCCATGAAAATTTTTTGACGGTGAAGGGAAATATGTATGTTGTATAGACGCACCCTCTGAAATTTTTAACATGTCACATGTCACAGACGCTTATACAGTGACCTCTATATACAGAATGGACCGGCGACTCCTATCCCTTTACAACGGCGCGAGCTGTATCCACTCAACTGTCATGGTTGGGTGGCTATCTCTTTCTAACAGTGAGAAGTACGCATGCGTCAGCTAGTACCAGTACGACGAATTAACGATGAACATGAAGAAGAAAGCTTAAATACATTTTCGCATATCTGCTTGGTCCAACTATACACGAAAGTTAGAGAGAGATAGATACCCAACCAGTAAGGCGGGTGGTATTCTTGGTGGATACACGCAAGTTATTCAAGCCGCCGGTCCATTTTGTATATAGAGGTCACTGCGCTTATAGAAGCTATAATGGCTGCTCTGTATTCAAGTGAAAAATATATTAGAGAACTATATAGTAATTACCACAGGAGAATATTGAAAATAAAATTTCATAATATGAACATTGAAAATTTAGTATAGGTATTGTAAGTAGATCAAATTGTCGTTATATTACATATTACATTTATTTTTTTGTAGCTATGGCAAGATATGAAAGCAAGTGGCTCTATGAGGACTATAAACAAGGAATGGTGAACTGTGAACTATGCACGACAATGGGCGAATAATTACAAAAATAATTTATTTTATAAATATAACATGATGCATTATTTAATTAATTTATATTTTTCGTGAATATTTATCGTTTTCAAAAGTACTTTTTATATTTAATATTTTATTGTAGGTTTATTGTTTTACTTTATTGAATATTTTCTAATTAATGTTTTATATTATAGAGTATAAATAAAACTTTAGAATTAAATTATTTATTTTTCGTAGTAATTTTTCCCGACCATCATTTATGTTTATATAAAAATGACGTCGAAACAACGTCTTAAAATGACGTCTAAACAACGTCTTGAAATGACGTCGACACAACGTCTTAAAATGACGTGGAAACAACGTCTAAAAATGACGTCGACACAACGTCTTAAAATGACGTCGAAACAACGTCTAAAAATGACGTCGCACAGCTCCACGCTGAGACGTGGTCAGGACGTCTATATGACGGAATTTCAGACGTCGTAGTGACGTCGATTTTAGGTCATTTGTGTTACTTGGGTAGTGATATCCATTGGTTTGTATGGCGACACTTTAGAATAACGTAAATGAATTATACGATTCGATTCAATTTGATGCTTGAGAGTGTTAATATTATATTTCATAAAATAGAAGCTAAGAAGCTATTCTTTGACAACAAATTTGACGTTTAGTACATATTATAGCAACGGACATGATTTGTTTAAATAGTGCGTGTCAATTTCAAGGCATAGTGTGCTCCTGCAAAACCCTAAAATCTAATTTCTAAAATCCTAAATAATTACTTGATTTAGGGTATATAAATTTAGAATTTAGATATTAGGGTGATAATAGTGCAACATCGGACACAGCCTAAGAAGTGTGAAACTTCATATTCCTTATTTTAACATTAATGTATAAAATTAATGCTGTCAAAAATACTCAGTTATCCGGTTACTGCTGTTAATCGAATAAATCAGTTACAGTAAAACCTGGAACATTTCCGGACATAGACTGTGTCTGATGTTGCGCTTGTATTACCGTAATATCTAAATCCTAAATTTATATGCTCTAAATTTAGTGATTATTTAGGATTTTAGGAATTAAATTTTAGGGTTCTGCAGGAGCACAATACGCCTTGAAGTTGACGCGCAATAATTAAACAAATTATGTTCGTTGCTATAATTTGTGCAAAATGTCAAATTTACTGTCAAAGAATAGCTTTTTAGCTTCTATTTTATGAAATACAAAACATTTCATCTGAAGCATCAAATTAAATCTAATTGTATAATTCATTTGTGCTGAAACAAAATATTTATTTTCATTTTAAATCCTTTTGAAGAACTGTTTTCACAACCAACCGGCATGCAACCAGGCATCTAAAATATATACCTTAATATTAGACATTTTTACTAATTTTGACAGTTAACCTAAAAAAGATGTGATGTTAAAAAATATGTATATAGTACTTTGTTATAAATATACAAATACGCGTGTAATTTAATTATTTGCACTATCTAAAATATCAATATAATTACCTTTAATTCACGTATAATTCACGTAACAAATCTGAAAATGTCACTTTGTCGGCATAATATCCGCCATATTTAGCCAAATTCGCGACGACCAATCAAAATCGATCCCCCTATTTGCCACACTAAGTATATACAGTCACTATAGATATGCCATAGAGTTATATTTATGTGAAGAAGACCTTAATCCTAAATAGGGCTGCTGCAAGAATTTTTATATGACTTCTAAGTATTAAATTTTAAAAGATATTGTTCTTTAAAGAGCCTCAAATTTGAAAATATCACGAAATATTCTTTAGATATTTTACAATTAATTTTTGAAATTTGGATAAAATTTTGAATAAGTCACGTGATCTGAAACAGAATGTGACGTCAGAGTACATACATCTTCAGCGGTTCTAATTGGTCCGTTTATAATGTAAAAATTTTTGTGTTTGGTGTCAAGTGTATTGTCAAAGTTGTCAAACAAATGTCAAATTTTTAAGATTAGTTCAAGTTTTATATGTAGGTAATAAAAAGTTCAAAATAAAATGAGTAATTTACGATATTGTATTGTGCCTTCTTACAAAAATACTGTTAGGAACAAACCTACTATAGAGTTTATAATTTTGTCAAAAGATGCGAAGAAAAGAAAATTGTGGCTAGAAGCAGTAGGTTAAGAGCTGATAATGTCAGAAAAATCGTGTTTTCATGTTTGTGAAGATCATTTCAACTTTCATCCACCTTCAAGATAACAGTATATTTTTGTTGCTTCACTTTATGTTCAGGACAAACTTTACATCTGCTATACACATATTTTTTCTCGACATAGATCTACATATCCTATAGCAGATTCAATGTAAGAAATCGTGACCAGAACTTTAAAATAAAATATATTATCAATTTATATAGTAAATTCAGTTTTTATATTTTATTTTACCTCAAATCTTTAACACCCTTATTTCGGTAACAGTGAAACAATCGTTCTCTGATTTAATTCAGCATCCATCCAGCTATTGACCTTCGGTAAATTGTCTGACTTAGGTCGAGTGTTCATTTACAATGAGCAATGTCAGCGTCAAATGTCAAATTAAAAGATTTTTTATTAACATGTGACAAACTATAAGCCTACGTTTATTTATATAAATAATATGAATAAACGTAGGTGATGGAAAAACTATTTTCCTATTGGCTATTAATGACGTAATGTATGTACTTCTACGTCACAGGAGTGGGAGTAGTTTTTCAGGGCGCCAATCTTTTTATTTAATTATTTCTACAAATAACAACAAATTATTAATATAAAAATTATTATTAAGAAAATCACTGCATAAACTTTCATTTAAAATAGTTTTTGAAAAATGTGAAACAGGCTCATTCTCAATATCAAAATGCGACATCGAACACAGCCATTGTTTCATATAACATATTTTGCTCAAATTGACGTCAGGAGCAAGCCGTTAAAGTTTGTAACACATTTTCATTAACATTTGTATTTCATTCTTTCGTTATCAACATGAAACATAAATTATTAAACTAAAAGAACAAAAGTTATTCAGCTATTGGCTAAAACTATGAAAATTGTTATTTTTCAGAAGACATCTAAGAGACATTCATGTTGTAGCTGGAACTCATTTTTTATCCAAAATTGGAATAAAACGACGAGTAGTGAAAATAGTTCGCGCTGATTACAACGACGAAGATTTCTCTCATGATATTGCCTTGCTGAAATTATATAGAGATTTTCCAATAAATGATTACATTCAACCGTTGCCACTTTCGACTTCAGAACCTCCTGTTGGCGCTTCCCTAACCACCTGTGGCTGGGGTATGCGATATTTCGGGGACTTAGGATCTTCGGATCAGTTGCAGTCTACAGAAGTGAAAGCCATGTCACTAAAACAATGTAAAGAACATATCACAGCTTTGAAAAACGACAAAGAAGTAACAAGCCGAAATATTTGTACACTTTCTTTGTCTGGAAAAGGATTGTGTACTGGAGATTCTGGAGGACCTTTGGTTTATGAAGGAAAACTAGTTGGTATAGTTTCTTATGGTGGTATCCCATGTGCTACGGGATATCCGGATGTTTATACCAAAGTTTCAGAGTATTATAGTTGGATACAAGAAGCAACTGAACTTATATTAGCATAGACAATGTGTAAATGTAGTAATACTCGTATATTTACACACCAAGTGAGCTAAGGTAGTGTTTATTCATGAGAAGAAAGTTTAGCTCACGAGCCCATATGGGCGAGTGAGTTAATTTCTTCGAGTGAATAAACATTCTTAGCTCACGTGGTTTGTACAATATTTTATTCAATTTTGACGAAATTCTAATAAAAACCATTATTATATTTAATTTTGACAAAATAAAAAACTGATCAGTTAGTAGGCTGAGCATGACAATCGTCGCTGATAGACGTCAAGTCATGTATTTAAAATGCTTTATTGTCTGTCATTTGTGCCGTGAAAAATAATGAAAATGGCTGATAATGTCGGATAAATATTATGGTAAGTGTTATTTTCGTACCTGATGTTATTTTAAATACATTATTTGTTGCAGAGTGAGTTAAAATTTTGTGAGAGTGATTTTTTTTTTTTAATTCACATGTGAAATAAGTGTTACTTATAGTTGTTGCTATGGAGTTAATAATGACAGTTTAAAACGTCAAAATTGAATAAAAATATTTATGCACGGACGTATCATAATTTGACAATTATACACGAATTTCTTTGACATAAACGTCATTTTATAGCCCGCGGGCCTCATTATAGGCCGCCGGGCTATAATGAAACGTCAAACCAAATTATAACCTACAATATAAACAATTTAAACAGGCAACATGAAAAGTTTTTATTACAAATCGAAAATTTTTATATTCTTTAATGAAAAATGAAAATTAATTTTGTGATATTTATATGGAAAGCACGGAGATACACAAAATAAAACTCAAATGACATAACTAATAAACAAACAATAAACTGTTGTTCTCCGCTTTCATAGCAACACTAGATACTGAATGTACGAGGACAAATTCTTTTCAATACAATTTTTCTAACACTCATAATTTGAAAATTTTCGTCCGTGCATAAAGTTTTGTATGTACCACGAGCGTAACTTGCTTTTATGGCCTTTGACGTGTTTTTATCCCTCGGCTTACGCCTCGGGCTCAAAATCCCGCCGCGGGCCATAAAAGCCTCCTTACGCTCTTAATACATAAATAACTATTTTGCAATTAATTCTAATAATATATGTATGCTTGTAATTATTTCCTGCTTTAAAATTTAAATCACGAATTTCAAATTCAACAATCCTTAATATTATTATTATTATTATTATTGCTATTTTTAAATTCAAAATTATATGATATAAAATTGCTAACAATGGGTTGCATTCATTTATTTAGCGCGATTTCACATTTGATATTTTGTAATAAATTGTAATAGTCTATTACAGCTCTAGAATGAGTTGTTAACGAACTCTTTTGGGTGCTGCAATAGCTTTGTTATAGACATCAAATAGAAATAAAAAACTTTATAATTTAAAGCCTATGTAAATATCCTAATTTATAAAATTTTAAAACTATGGTGTTGGGATCTATATGATAACTTGACTGGGATGGATGATGAAAGATAACGTGACTGAAATCCGGAAATATCGTCACAACACATGCTTACATCACAATATGTCAAAATATTACTTACATTTGTATTTGTAGATTTTAGTTGTTTCTAATTTTGAAAAACTGTGGTAAAAGTGTTATAACGTGGTTACAACAGCTAAATTGATTTTTTGAAAGTCTAAAAATGACATTTAAATGACAATGGTAATAAATCGCGCCCACCCCGGTTCAACTTGTATTGGGTAACTGGCAGCAAACAGTAGGCAGTGAGAGTAGTGTACCCCCTGCGACCCAGATGTCACTAACAGGTTCATGTCGCTGCTAACATTTGAAATGAAAGAGACCAAGAAGATCGTATAAAACTGTAATCGATATAAACAAGAACTCACCTGGCTCTTCCAAATAATCAAGAATGAGAAGAAAATGCTATTTTATTATAAATTATTTTGTTTAAATAATGTAAGATAAACATGTAATAAAAATCATGAAAATCAATTATTTTTTATTTGAATATACCTACTGAAATTATAAAAATTAAGTAATCACTATAAATTAAACAAATGAACGTTGACAGGTTCATATGACATATATTTGACGTTTACTTGGCATGTATTTGACATATGTCAAGAGTAGTGTACCCCCTGCGACCCAAAGGTGAAAATATAAGGCATAAATGGTCCACGTATATTGTAAATTCTTTATTATGGACGTTTCGGGCTTAGGGCAAGCCCATCTTCAGCTGTTAATATATAACAGATTAACAAAAACGGATTACAATAAAATGTGTAAACTTCTTACCAATCGTTGAATATAATTATTATTGTATATTCAACGATTGATAAGAATTTTACACATATTAATGTAATCCGTTTTTGTTAATCTGGTATGTATTAATAGCTGAAGATGGGCTTGTCCTAAGTCCGAAACGTCCGTAATAAAGAATTTTACTATACACGTGGGCCATTTATGCCTTATATTTTCACCTTTAAATAAAACTTCATTCAGTTTTGAAATAATTCATAGTATTAAAAAATCTGAATTTTTACTAGTTTAACAGTATTTTATTTTCGAGAAATCAGTGTAATGTCATATTTCTCCTATACTTGTCTTTCTCACACACTCTGGTCTGAGTACGCTACGAGAGAAAGATAACAATTGTATGACGTGAATTTCCCCTTTTAGCAAATGTGAAATATCTCGTAAAGTAATAATGTAAAAAATGTTTTCATTGTTTTAACTATTATTTATTGAACCATACTTTAAGTTAAATTGAATTTTTTTATATTATTTTGTTATGGTGGAATACCCCATTGTATGAAAAATAGAAGTTTTCACTACGGACGTGCGTTCTTAAACACAAACAATATTTCTTAACATTCTAGATCAGGGTATCGAACCCGTCAAAAACTGGGTTCGGTTTAGGTTCGGGTTAATTTGTTTTTTGAGAGATGGGTTCGGGTGCGGTTCTGGTTCAAGCATTAATAAAATTTGCGGTTTTGTTCGCGATTCAGGTTCGAAATAATGTAAAATGAGAGCCGGAATTTACGCAAAACGCAACAAGAAACGAACATAATTTTCACGAAAAGTCAGCCCAGGCAGCAACGCAGACGCCTAAGACGTCGATTATCGGCTGTATTTACTTGTCGAACTAAAAATTAACCTGAACCGGAGTTGAACCCCGAACCTGAATTTTAATACTAGGTTCGGTTTCGACTCAGGTTCAATTAAAAATATATCTGAGGTTCGGTTTGGGTTCCCTAAAATGTTATGGTTTGGTTCCGGTTTTGGTTCGGTTCAGGTTCGGGTTCGATGCCCTGTTCTAGATTTTATTTTCCATATTAAATAATTTGGCAATGAGGTATTGCAAAAAATATTAACATGTCTATTTTATTCGTTAATACGAATGTGTTAACTTCATAGTTTTATTTAATATAACAGTTTGTACAAAAGTTTGTTTATTTGGATTAAAAAAAAAACAATTTAAAGTATAATGCATTCAAAACGTTCCCGAAATTGTGACGTATCCGGGTACAAGCCAACGAAAAACAAATTGTGCTATAGATCTTACATGATTGGATCTATCACTACGTCTTATGAATAAATACGTATATTAATTTAAAAAAATAATACAAATGTCTGAATATGGCTAAATGTAATTAATATATAATTAATTTAATTAATACGATATTCGACATATTTTATATAATAAAATTTTAAAATTTCTCCAGTACCACGATCGCTGTCTTAAATTGACTCAGAAAGCGTGACGTCAAAATCGACCGGGAATTACAAAACCTGAAAGTAGGCTTCCGGTTTCTTGACTGCATCTTGAAAGAGTTTATTGTGAACGAACCGAAATAGCGCTAAATTTAAATAGCTGTCATTTGTCTTATTTGAAAACTAGAAAATTAAATGATATGATTTTATTACATATTCCTGTTTTATATATTTAAAGTAAAAAAATAAATTAAAATATATGCGTAATTTCTTTTAAGAAACCTTATATTGAAGTAAATTTTAATAAATTCCAAGAAATAATGTTATTGTGGCACTGTCATTCTTCAGCGAGGACGAAAAGATTTTCCTCTGATTCTATAGTTAATTCTATAGTTATAGACCTAGGCTATTGTTCAAAGGATTGGATCACTTATTCTGTCCGTTCTTACTTTCAATACGGTTCGTAGTGTTTTAGTCGCGCTTGTTATCTCATCTGGTACGATTTTGAACTTTTGCAAATTACAGTGGCACAAGAAACAAGAACAAGTGATTCGTTTTACTGGAATAATAAGTTTTTTTGTGGATGAGGAGAGACTTATTGTTTGTGGTGAAAATGCAGTCGAATCAAACCATGTTCATTTGGTCTGTGATGTCCATGAAATAGTTTATGACGCAGACCTTAATATTATAAAAGGAAAAGTGCGTACTAGTTTTAAAGAGAAATATTATAATGTTGGGGTAAGTTCATGTTTGAAACATAAATTTTATCGTATTTGTAATATATTAAATTTTACTGATTTGCTTAAATGAAGAAAAATCCATTGAAAGTGATTCGTGTGCATGTCCTTCGTTGCCATCACATGGCTGCGTTAGCTATTCAACATACAACATTTCCGTAACGGATACGGCTTGTTCATGGTCGAAGAAGAAAACAACTGATACTACAGTGCAAACAGTTGAACATCTACATCCTTCAACACCACATAGATCCATTGATCGCGCAGTTTCTGAGGAATATGTTGAAGTATTAAGAAACGAATTAGCCAAATTTGGAAAAGCAGTGGGTTTTAATCATTGTAAAGTTGTGAGACACTTTCTCGCCGGTGATTTAATTCTGTCCGAGAAAGATTTTTTAATAGCCGAACTTTTACCACCAGGCGTTAATTTTTAATACCATAGTTTACAGTGGACCAAATTCAGAAAACAAGAAATATTACGAGGGTAAAAATACAAGTAGAAAGGGCCATAGGAGGAACTAAAACTTTTCAGATATTACATATGATTGTTTTTGTTTAATGTCCCATGCATCATTTATCCTTATAGTTTGTGGGCCTTATATTTCTTAATTTTCGTTGGCTGTTACGATGTCTCACTACAGTTACTAATCTTGTTTATTTTATTTTTGCATCCCCTGTACATTTGTAACACTATTTATATTATTTATACGTATATGACAAATATATTTTATTATATAATAATCTACTTTTCAAATTTTGCATACCTACTTATTTTATTTTCCATGTCCAATATTTTTCATATGCATTATTCATTTTATTAATTGATTATAATGCAAAATATTGTTATAAAATTTGCTTTATAAGAAATAATTTTTAATTCTTAAAAAGTTTTTTTTACACTTTACAGATAACAGCTTTGATGACAGCTATTTAAATTTGGCGCTAGTACGGTTCGTTCACAACAAAAAAAAATTCTTTCAAGATGCAGTTAAGAAACCGGAAGCCTACTTTCAGGTTTTGTAATTCCCGGTCGATTTTGACGTCATCACTTTCGGAGTCAATGGCGGTGTTTGGGTGTATTAGTTTAAACCTTAGATCATATAACTTAACTAGATACGAGAAAACATATAATCCACAATGCAAGTCAGTGATATGCATAGGATTAAGAGAGATGGAATAAGGAATTATGTAAGAGTAAAAGAGATGAAAGACCCTTTTTTCGATAGCGTACTGCGCAGAATCATAACGCGTCAATTTCCGTAGCACTTGCGTCTGAAGTTTGTTGTCATTCGCCTCATTTGAATTTGAGACGTTGGTTGCGAAGGTTCGTCGATTATTCATTTCCTATGTTTGTGTCAAATCGTTAGCACGGTTCTAGCTAACATCGGTGTTAGAACCGTGATCGTGGTACGAGCCTATGTTTAGGAGCAATCCATACTTGCAACGTTTATGGTTCTATAACCTATATTTTTACTACGCGTTTGAACTTTAAAATGACAACAAACGCCACGGAACATGCTGTTACCTTACTGGTTGGTACCCGTTGACGTCAGTAGGCAAGGGGAGAAGCGGTGCAAAACTGCTGCTTTCTCGAGAATATCACTTTTAATAATTATTTACTCTTTTTAGTTTCTAACGAATAATGCAAAGAAAAAAATCGTGCAATACCTCATTATAAATAAAAACATCAAAAATCAACATAAGTACAAAATATTCATTTGTTTACGTCATCATGTAAAAGTTTGATCAGGCTGCAGCAAATAATTGTTGTGTTAAGGTAATATTTTTTATTTCAAATTTATTCACGTAATAACTTTTTTATATCTGTATTTGTATTACAACTGTTCTATTTCTATATCATTAGTATGTTGTTCTACCCCATTTTGTTGATGTTCAGGTTGGGGATGTTCAAGATCATGTTTGTAAAGCAGATACATGCCCCTGTAAAATTGTTAGTAATTATATTATTGATAAAGATATTTCGAAATATACGTACAATACAATAATGAGTGGAATTATTAGGAGCGCAGCGGCGAGAAGATAGAATGCCCCATAGAAGACGTCCTTCGTTGCATCCAAGAACGCGGCGAACATATTATTATAAATAAAGGGACATATGGCCTCGCATACGGCGAACAGAGCCTGCGCCTTAGAGAACTCCGATGGATCCACGAACTTCGTTACAACTGATCGGAAGGCCAGTATATACATCCCACTGAATCCACCTAATATTGAACCTAAAAAAAAAAATATATATATAAACATCGACCTTTAAACTAATAGACGCAGCGTACGAGCAAAACGCTTGTCCTTCAAAAGTACGGAAGTTGAGAAAACGCGGCAAAATACAAAAATGATTTGTCCCTAACTTGTTATACTTGGTGCAGAATCGCTAAGAGTATAGATTTAATTTTTTTGTGCATAATTAGTTTTATTATATATTTTTAATAATATTATACCTACAGTGTATCCCATTTAGAGGTGCCACCATTGGGATCTCAAGAACTATAAGAGATACGATGTCGGTTAAATGGAACTTTTTGTGCGCCTTTTGGAGGCCATTTCAGATGTGATTTTGTTTTTCCAAAAATTTTCATAGGGCACTAGATAATGACGAAAAACTGAATATTGTTGATTTTTTCTTTTTCAAATAACTTCTAAACTATTAGTAATTGAGAAAAACATTTCCAATATAAAAGATAGATATTTTTATTGACTACCCAGTGGTGTACAAAATAATTTTTTATGTCCGTAAATTTTCGAGATATAACACAAACTTTTATTTTTTTAAATGAAACCTATATCTGATTTTAGTCTCAAAAAATCATTATTTTTTTCTCTTTTCGATGATATAAGGGTTATTATGTTTTATATTTGTTTTGCTCCTAAAATTTAATTTTTCTCTATATTTTCATGAATTTTCTTATTATAACCCAAAAAACCATTATTATTTTAATTAATTATATTGTATTTGATCAATATAATTTATTTTATGCCTTTATTACTTAATATTTTCATTCTAGACTCATAATTACAAATTACACTATAATGTGCCAAGGGCGACCTGATATAAAATATTATAAAAATTAATTTAGTACAAGTTTTGAGCAAAATTTTGTAACAAAATAAATTATTTAAATACAAGGATTATTTCTAAATATAAATCTAGCAATATGTTCAAAATAATTGTAAATTTAATACAAAATAAGGAAAAAAATAATAACTTTGACGGCAAAACAAATATAAAACATAATAACCTTTATATCATTGAAAAGAGAAAAAAATAATGATTTTTTGAGATTAAAATCATATATGGGTTCCATTTAAAAAATATAAGTTTGTGTTATATCTCGAAAATTTACGAATATAAAAATTTATTTTGTATATACCTATTAAACTATATATCGCTGAAAAGCACACAGGAAATGTCCGGAACATTAATTATATCTGCACTCTTCTGGTTTGGACACCATCCGTTGCGCACATGCGCCAACTGCATTTGATTCGGTGATTCTATTGGTCAAGAAATTTGAAGTTTCAGAGAAAAGAGGGAAATGGAATGAAAGGAATGCTTCTTCCACAGGTTTAGGTGTTTATGAATTTTATGTATGTTTATCATTTCAATATTACATATCCTTGTAATCACTTGAATATTAATATGACGGCATATATGCATAATATTATATAGGAATAAAGCTATAATAAAACATTTCAAATAAATTGTTAAATATTATGAATAAATATTTTTCTACACGCGACTAAGTATGAAAAACTTCAATTACAAAACAGAATATTAACCACACAGATATTCAAATAACGGATTTTCCTAATCTAATGCAGGTGTTCCGTAATCTCTTTCTCCAATTATGGAATTTAAATCCTACAGCTATTCAAATATAGTATATTGCAATACAAGTGAGGAAAGGGCATCAATGTAAAAATTTCTAATCGTATACGAGTTTTGCAATGGCCCTTTTTCACGTGTATTACATACTATTTTTTTCAACATTACATGTGAAAATTACATTTCCACGTGTATTACATACTATTTTTTCAACATTACATGTGATAATTACATTTTTCATATATATTGAAGTTCGTATACCTGTTATTTCAACGAATAAATGTGGAAACATCTAATAAAAAACTTTCCTCACTTGTGAGGTAAGCGGTTACTATCACAACTAAATTGAGTGAGGAAAATGTCATTTTCACAAGTGATGTTGAAAAAAATTATAAAATTTGAACCCTACAGATATTCAAATAAAATATTTTTCTAATCTTTTACAGTTCCCTATTATCTTTCTCCAAATTTTGCAAATGGAATTTTAACCTTTCATCCTTTTATACAGAAATTCGTTTTCTTAATCTTCTGCAGGTGTTCTCTTTCTTTTGAGAAAAAACAGAATGTCCTGTATTAATTTATTTCATTATTAAATAATCTAATATAAAAATTTATAATTATAACCAATATTATTGAAATGTCATATGAATCATATGTCAGATTTTCAATAGCGCGAAGACGCCTACCATCACGCCTACCGACTGTGCGCGCATGCGTTTGGAGACGTGTGTCCAAACGCTAGAAAAGGATGGAGATATTAGAGAGTTATTGCAGTTTCAACGCAAAAATAACGTGCACTTTAAAGTCACGGACAGCCCGAGTGCGCATACGTACTAATAAGGTTCACGTTATATGAATAAGGGGACACGTTATGTGCAATGGAATAGCGAGCGTTTATCGACACACGTTATAAATCTTTTGAGGTTAGGTTTCGGTGAAAAGTGTGGATGTAACCTCGTTTGTATTGCTTTTAGCGTTAACGTTAGCGTGAATACACGAATTAATTGCGGTAAACATTGAAATTGAAAGTCCTTTATTTCTAAAATTAAAACTAAAGTATTTTCTACATAAGGTTAACGTTTACATTCTTTCATCTTAGAAGTTGCAATAACTCCCTATTAATGTCCCGGACACTTTCCGCTTATACGAGAGATAGGGATTCAGCGGTATATAGTTTAGTAGGTATTTTTATTAATCATACATCAAAATAGGTTATGAGGCCCAGATGAACGCTTAAAACACAAAAATTAGAACTGACAATAGTTCTCGAACAAAAGGACGCCATTTTGATGAACGACCGAAAATGAATAAAATCAACATCTCCACGATTAATAAATTCAACGGAACAAACTATGCACAGTGGAAGTTCCAAATTAAGTGTGCGCTTAAAGCCAAAGGGGTCTACGAAGTTGTAGACGGAAGCACGCCGAAGCTATGAGCCACGCTAGCTGAGGAGCTTATAGCATGGAACAAGAAAGATGCACATGCAATGTTTACGATTACAGCCGCTATGCAGTTGGAGCAAATCACGTTGGCCGAAAACTGTGAAACCTCAAAACAAATCTTTGATAAGCTAGATTCAATATTCCAGCTTAAATCAGAAACGAACAAGGTGATAGTACATGAAAAATTTCATCAATATAAAATGAATCAAAACGACACGATAGCGCAGCACATCTCCAAGGTTGAAAATATGGCAAAACTTGTTCGTGAAGCAGAAGAAACAGTAAGTGATGCCGCTATAATGATGAAAATTCTCAGTACACTACCCGCAAAATACAGAAACATGCGACTTCTGGACGAAGAAAGCTACCAATCAAGAGGTTTTTTTTTTTCTGACATCTGCCGTTCATACAGAAGCTCACAAAATTAGTCATTTTGTAATTCAATAATTATACAAAAATACAGTTTTATATTTTGCAAATAATTCTACATGTTTATTTTATACAATATAATAAATATTGTGCGAATATCTCCAAAAATATATTTCGCTTGTCATAAAGTGTGGTTGGTGTGACGTGTAGACAACCTCCAATATGGTACACCATGGGCAACGTTCTGCTTGTACAGAGCGGCTAATAGTTTACATAACTGGTGACCGAACTGGACATAAAGTCCCTGACGGTCAAAAACAGAAATATTTGCAAGAAAAGAAGGCACATTGGAAGAGTGAACTAACATAACTGGTTAATTTTTTCAGATATAGAACTATGAAAATCACATGCATATATTGTATTTTAACATATTTCTGAAGCCATACGTAAATAAATAAATAAGAGGTTCTCCCATTGTTTGCTATAACTGTGGAAAGAAGGGACACATCTCTAGAAGATGTCGCCTACCCCAAAAGAAAAAGGGACCACCTAACAATCGACCCAGACCAAGAGATCAACCCAGAACCAGTGAACGACCTGGCGGAAACCATGAAATCGCTCTCCACGTAACCGACAATCAAATTACTTTGACTCAGAAACATGGATTATGGATAGCGATGCATCTTCCCACATGACCTACAGGAGAGACTTTTTTACTACATTTGAAGAAAGCTTTGAATGCAGTGTAATCCTAGTCAACGAAACAAGTCTGAAGATAAAAGGAAAAGGAACGGTAAAAGTACAAGCTTTGATCGAAAGAAATTGGTACGATCGTACATTAGTTGACGTTATGTATGTCCCAGACCTAAAGGAAAGCCTATTTTCTGAAGGTGCCGCAGCAAATAAGGACATAAACATAATTAAAAATAAAAACTCCACAAAAATGGAATAGTGATCGCGAGTGCTATTCGCGAACCAAATAACATTTACAAAATATCATTTAGAACTATTGTGAACAAAGTTTTTGTAGCCAACTTCACCAAAAGTGAAAGCTTGAAAGTGTGGCATGGAAGACTCGGCCATTTAAATGTAAAAACTCTAGAAGAAATGGTGAAAAAGAACTTAGTGACAGGTACAAATTTTTCAAACGTTGAGAACTTTTTCTGTGAAGCGTGCGTCTATGGCAAGCAACATCACCTTCCATTCAAAAGGGGCGAACGGATCATGAACTTTAAAGTAGGTCAAAAGATCTACAGTGACTTGTGTGGACCAATAGAAACGCCATCCGTAAGTGGGTCCAAATATTTCATTGTTTTCAAAGACAAACAACTGGATATCGTATTGTCAATTTCATCGAACATAAACCAGATGCACTGGAATGTTTTAAAACATTCAATAAGATGATCAAAAACAAATTTGGAAGTTCAATTAAAGTATTGCACGTAGATAACGGTGGTAAATACAAAAACAAAGAGTTCGGAAAGTACTTAAATGAAGAAGGTATAGTTTTGGAAACAACCGCTCCCTACACACCAGAGCAAAACTCCAGAGTAGAGAGAGACAACAGAACCATCGTCGAGAGTGCTAGGTCAATGATTTACGGTGCCAAAATGCCTAAATATCTTTGGGCTGAAGCTGTCAACATAGCTGTTTACTTATTAAACAGAACAGCTACAACTCAGACCGATACAACTCCATATGAAGGCTGGTATGGTAAAAAGTCAAATTTAGAACATGTAAGAACATTCGGAAGCGAAGCATTTATGCACGTACCCGATCAAAAACGAAAGAAACTCGATCCGAAGAGCAAAAAGATGATTTTAGTTGGGTATAATAATGATTCAAACAACTACAGGTTATTTGATCCAGATGCGAAGAAAATAACAGTCTCAAGGAACGTACTTTTTGATGAAAGTAAAATAATCTTTGAAAGTAAAGAAAATACTGTGAAAATTACTATTGATACTGACGACGAACCAAACGAACTCAGACAGCAAGAGCAAGCTGTGGAAGATATATTTCAGCCAGAACAGGAAAATATGAAGGAAGAAATACCAAATTTAGAACGTCCACGACGTCAAACGAGATTACCTAGTCGTCACAATGAATTTGAATTATGTCGAAATGAATATTCCTCAAACGTATGAACAGGCTGTGAAATGCCGAAGAAGCAGCAGATTGGAAATTGGCTATTGAAGAAGAATTAAAGCATTAGGAGCAAATAACACTTGGGAAGTGGTAAATCTTCCACCCGACAAGAAACCAATAGGATCAAAATGGGTTTTTAGAAAAAAGCACAATGAAGATAATCAATCTATACGCTACAAAGCACGTTTATGTGCAAAAGGATACGCACAACAAAAAGATGTTGACTTTTACGAAATATTCTCTCCCACAACCCGTTTCGACTCAATTAGAGTGCTTTTGGCAGTGACAGCAATGAGGAACTTAAATATGAAGCAAATCGATATTAAAGCCACTTTCCTCCATGGCGAAATATATATAACACTTCCTGAAGATATGAAAGTGACAATGACAAAATCTAACCAAGTGTACAAACCCAACAAATCCCTATACGGACTTAAACAAGCCCCTAGGTGTTTTAATAAAAAGTTTACTGATTTTTTGAAAAATCACTACTTGTACTTTATGTCGATGTCGGACTACTAATCAGTGAAAATAGTGTAATAATAGATACAGTTCTTAAAGAACTAGAAACACAATTCGAAATAAAAAGTGGTGAAGTGAAAAACTATGTGGGTATGCAAATGAAAAGAAACTTGGACGGCTCCATCTTTATAAATCAATAAAATTATATTAAACAAATCGCTAAAAAAATTGAACTTGACTGATCAAACGCAGTGTGTGCACTCGCCGATCCACAAACAAATATTACTGGCGAAAATAGTGTATATTTTGAAGAGAACGAGGTTCCATACAGACAGTTGGTTGGTTCCCTTATGTTTGTCACTCGCCTAGACATCTGTTATGCAGTGGAAGTTACTAGTCGTTTCCTAAATAAACATAACAAAGAACAATGGAATGCAGTGAAGAAAATAGTAAAATATCTTATTGGAATAGCTGACTATGGAATTCACTACAAAAGTGATGACTTTACGCCCCTCACCCGTTACAGTGACTCAGATTTCGCAACTGACCTTCTGACAAGGCGATGAACCAGTGGTTACGTTTTCAATCTTGGTAATTCCGCAGTGACGTGGACCAGCAAGAGACAACCAACCGTATCGTTGCCAACCACAGAGGCGGAATATGTGTCAGCCTCTCAAGCCGCCAAGGAAGCCATTTGACTGCAGAGACTTCTTCCAGATATAGGTGAAAGCCAAGAAAAACCAACCATAATAAATATAGATAACCAGAGTGCTATACGTCTGATTAAAAATCCGGAATTCCACAACCGCACAAAACATGTGGATATTAAATATCATTTCGTACGTGAGAAGTATGAATCAGGTGACCTCTTACTATGGCTATGGGACCGCTAGTGACACTAAATGAGAGGCTGAGATTCACGAGAACGTTTGGGACGTTAAAGATAAACCTGGGGTTTATTATAGGTCTGGGACCTATGTGTGATCGTAAGCTAAACTCTCATGATGGGTCTGGGACCCATGGCCTCTTGGAGGTCGAGCTCTGGGAGCTCAACATGTCTGGGACATGCGTGGCGACGGTACCGCTAGTGGCTTAAAGTGACAATTCACAAGAGCCGTATTCCAGCAGATTGTCCCTGCACTAGGTGCATACTTTGGCGGATAGGGGTACCGGAACCCACGAGGTGCTAGGCCGCATTTAATATGCGGGGCGCCTGCCCAAGTCTGGGACTTGGGAGTAACATTATTCCTGCCCCCCCTCCTATCTATCTTATTAGATGATAATGCACGCTTGTGATAATTGTTGTGATTAGAATGACAATGTGTATTTATAACACTTAGGGAAACGCGTCCTAGAGGAGCTGTCCGATGATGACGAGCTCGTGTGCGTGTGAAGAAGAGGACGCCGATAACAGGTCAATAGAAATGTGAAATGAATATTATATTAATGCATGTATTATCGCCCATATATACCTGACAATGCATAGTTCTATAGTAAGTAGCCCAACTCTACATGCGATGAGCTTTAATAGTTCTGACTATCAAGGAAAGAAAAGATTATAGTATAATACAATATGTTTATATCATATCTCGGTTCTATATTCAAGTTAAATAGTAATTGAGAAAAATTAATTAATTAAAAACCTACCTACCCATTATTTTTATATCTTTTACTATTAGTGATTTTATTGTGTTAAGGTTTTTACACTAAGTGATGACGTGCATTGGCTGCTTGAATGATTTGGGTATAATTAACTTATTCACTTATGTAAAGTATTCAAAGAGTGGGAGTATTGAAGAAGCTGAATTAGTTATATAATCATTTGTAATTTTGCGGTTATTTTTGTAAACCAACTTCCATCTTTACCGACTCAGTCAGCTTCTTAGTTTCTTTTCGTACTTTACTGTGAATGTGGTACGACTGAAAAAGATGGTTGAAGAGATATTTATGTAACATATATTTTATCCATTAAATATTGTTCAAGTAAATAACTAACAAGTTCTTTATTTGTCAGTTTATTGTGTTATTAATCATACATCAAAATAGAACTTCCGTACTGTTGAAGGACAGAATATATATTTCTATCCTTTTATGTTGGAGCATTATTCTAACAATAAAAGATTAGGAGACACTTGGTCCAATAGTTTAAAGGTCGATGCATACAAACACTGTACTCATATCAGTAAACAGTCAATGCATGACATCATTAACTAAATTGTAGTAAAATTAACTAAACAAATTCCTTATTTTTCAGTCTACTAATATGATTCATTGAGGACCACTTTTACAGTCATTATACTTGCCGTCAAATAATTATGAACTAGAGATTTCTATACTGATGCCAAATTTGTGTCTACCTGTACAAATATCTGTAATCTGTCAATGTCATTTTATATTCTGACATTTTCGTTAGTACTTGCGTGCGCTTTTTATTCGCAATCCTATAAATTGCATTATATTTAGAGTTTTGAAAACAAAATGAGTGAAACTCATGAATTAAATAAGTCCTGGTTCTTATAAAAAACGTTTAGGAAAACAAGATTTAAATGGGTAGGCAAAAACAATTATTGCCAATGTACACAATTTTTTCAAAAAATTGGCGTTACATCCTGAAAAAAATTATAATTTATTAAATAACAAGAAAACTTTGACTGCAAAAGTATGTTGTGTTGGCAGATCTTCTGTTCACCTAATATTCAATTATTCTTACCTTTTATTTATATTTCACCGGTTATCGTATTTTAAGCAAACGCGACCTGCGTGCACTTTAGAATTCTATATTCACTTTTTGTTTCGGGAATTAACGGATTATATGCTATTAAAATAAAAAATATTATGACATTTGTATATAATAAATGTTTAAATTATATATAAATGGGCTTTGAGTGGAATTTTGGCAAAATAATGACATTACTTTGACACTTTCGCCTCGAGTCGTTCGCTTGCAGGCGAATATTTTGAGACACGCATGCTACCAAATTTTCGCTTTGTGGCGAAAAGCGAAAACAAATGCCTCATTTGATAGAATTCTAAAGTGCGTGCTACCACTACTGGTCATGTCAAGTTACAAGCGGCAACAACGCTGGGCAAGGGACGGTGCGGATAAAAGTTGAACATCAGTCCATAATCATTTGACCAGGGCATTTGACGGCGAGTATAACTGTAATTACTATCAAATTTTTAAATTAATTCAGTTAAGCTTAAATTTATAGAAATAATAAGTACTTACCTATACAGAATATGATGTAATTGCTGCTAAATGCATACCAGATGCTTACTATCATTAAAAATATAGTGCTAATGATCACTATCATGTAGTCATTCATTTTCACTTTCTTTACGAGCAATGTTACGGTTAAGAACATACCTGGAAATTAGATCATACATTTCAATATTTACATAACATATATTTCCTTCATTTACTTGGATGTATAATGTAATCTATTCGGGTTTTGGAAACTAATAATAATAGTAAGTTAATCGCATGTGACTTCCACAATATAAGTATATAGCTATACAGTATTTATAGCTATACAGGGTGTTCCATTTAAGTGTGCCACCATTGCTATCTCGAGAACTATAAGAGCTACGAGGTTGGTTAAATTAGCAATTTTTTCAGCTATAATATCCCAAGGACATTGATAATTACGAAATAATTTTATAACAGTTGCCGAAAGCGCGTTGCGTGGTAACCGCCCGACGCCGAAGGCGGAGGGCTGTTACCTAAAAGCAACGGGCTTGAGGAATTTGTGATAAAATTATAAGTATTTATCAATGATCGAGAGGTATTCGGTGAGAAATTTTTTTGCAATTTTAATTACATTTACGAAGAGTTTGTATGTAGCAGAATTTTTATAGTTATAACTTCACCCAATAGATGTCAGCAGTAGCTATACGTTCAACGTGAAGTGTGCAACGATCAGATTGACATGACACGAGTTGGCAAGACACGTTCAGTTTTACGTTTAATAGTAATAATAGAATATTTTATAATTTTTAATTTATAATAGTATTTTATTGACAGTGAGAGTGTGTTTTTGTGTATTTATAACAAGTTATTTATTAAAAACACAATTATTAAAAGTACAGTTAGTAAAATTTAATGTAGCTGCAGAGGACAAATTTGTTTCCATTACTGTAGAGGTGTTGCCACGCATATTATTAATGATTTTATTATGGTGTTCTTGATCTATGTTTAAATAAAGTTTTATAGAATTAGAATTATTGTGGCCTGTAATTTTTAATAATTGCTGTTCTTCAACTCCACTTTTGGCCAACAGACTAACTGCAGTCGCTCTATTGGAATGGTTTGTAATTTTCTTTTTGTTTATATCAAGACCAATTGCTTCTGCAGAAGATTTTGTCCACTCATTAATAGTATTTCTGCCTAATGGCATATTATCGTACCACCTGTCATTTTCTGTCTTCCAGAATCGATTTGGTCTTAAAAAAAGTCTCTTTGTTTTAATATTTGTATCTCGTTTTGACAACAGTTTCAGTAATAAATGGACTGGGCATGCGTTGCTATCATTGTTTCGAATCAAACACTTACTGCGAGTGCAATTTTTTGAGCCTCCCTGGCAGGTTTTACTGAAAATGGGATTGTATTCTATACGATCAGTTGCAGAACCGTCATTGTTTGTTTCAATGAGAAAAAATGATGTTAAGCAAGCAACTGCTTCTCCACCTCTCCAAGCCAATTCCAATGCGGCGATGTGGTAAAATTTTCTTTGAAGCCCTTCAGGGGTATTTTCATCCCACATATTAATAATTTTATTTATTTCAGATGAACTTAATGCCACCGAGCTCATTTTACTTTTGGAAGGATCCGCTTGTAATTTTTTTCGGGTTGCGTCACGGGCATTTCGTGCTTGTTGAAATATAACGCTTTTGAATGGGTCAGTTAGTAAATTGAATTCATTGTAATACTTTTCTTGTAATAATTTACTTGTTATATTCCATATAGTTTTAATAGTAGCTTCCTTAAATTCAGTACCATCTCGTTTTCTCATATTTACCGCCCAATCCTTCAATATCAATGCGAGCTCATTCACCGTCCGATGTCCATCTAGTTTATATTTTCTGGTGTCGCAGAAGTCCATAAATGTTTTCCATACGTACTTTTTACTTACAACGGTATTTTTGGGGGTATTTTCTTCAATAATTTTATTAATTGAATCGTTATTTTCACTACCATACCGTGAAAACGACATTTTCAAATTAAAACAATTAATCTTTAATTATCTGTCAAAAAGTGTTTGTTAGCAACTTAGTGACATAAGTGATAATTGTCTTAGGATAATTATCAGTGTAAGTATATTTTGATTGGTTACTTTCACACACGTGACCAGAAATACAAGGATTCAATTGGATAATTTTGTAACCAAAAAATTTTCATTGTAATAGTCTTGTAAAATGGTGGTTTTTTGCTAATTTAACCAACCTCGTAACACTTATAGTTCTCGAGATAGCAATGGTGGCACAATTAAATGGAACATCCTGTATACTTATACTGTGGTCACTTCTACGTATCTTGTACAAATTCAATACAGAAATTTTCTTGCAAAAGATTTTATATTTCCCGTTTCATGAACTAAGCAAATTATTTTTGACACTGATATCTGTCAACTAATAATATTTACTGTTTCCATGTTGAGTTTGTAGCAGCATAGGTTGCAAGATTTATGAAAATAATTCCTTTAAATTTCTTTGAATATAAAGAAAAACATGCAATCAAATCGTATGGAGGATAAAATATTCTTTAATATCAATAACAACGTAAAATGTCAAAAAATGATTTTTAACCTTTCTTAAAAAAAAAAAAAAAAAAAAAAAAAAAAAAAAAAAAAAAAAAAAAAAAAAAAATAGGTGCGTTCAATAAGCTCAACAAAACAAGCACCCGAAAGTAAAATTTGTTGAACGACTATGCTAGCCTAGCATTTGCTTCATTTGCTTGCTAGCAACGCAAACCCAAACAACAAATTTCTCGCTTGTCTTGCTATCTGTCAAATATAATAGCGGGAAATACAAATTATACATACATGTACTGTTTCTATTTCTTTATTTGGTGTGTGTTTGTTAACCACATGCCAAAAAGGCTTTGAGAGTTTTATGATGGATGTTCTAAATTTTAAATACTTTGTTAGTATTAAAACTATGCAGGTCCGCAAATCCCAAACGTTCGGGTTTCAGATAAAAAAAACACTTCACTTGTCTTTTAACGAATCTTTATATAATTACTTATACAAAATACAGACTTGAATAATGGGCAGATTATACGTTTGACCAGAATAATTATGATACTACACCCAACTTGGTGTCAATCTCAGAAACAAATGGGAATGGAAGTACACGCATGTAAACACAAACAATTGAAAGTAAACCCGCCATATATGTCGTTATTTTGAAAAGCGCGCGAGTATGAAAATCTATTCTTAATAGTTAGACCTAACATAATTTCATTAGAATTTCACGATCTGCAAATAAATATATAAATTCATATTCCATAACTTCGCACAAGAAAAGAGATACACATGTTATCTTTCTGGATGACAGCTCGTCATATAGCATTTGCTTGATTTTCTTAATTTAATGAACGCACCTACGATTTTTTTCCTCAAATAATGATACAATACTAAATTGCTTTCCTAATGGGGCAAGTGTTCTCTGATTTAACTGACTTTGTATCTCTTACCCCTCCTTATTTTTAAAATATTCCACCACATTCATTATTATTTATAGTTCTAGAATGACCAATACAAAATTATTATCTTTATTACTAGTTTTTTTTTTATAAAGTATTATAATAACAAATTTGTGAAATACTCTATTGCAGATTTAATTATAGAGTAACATCTGTATACATTTTGAATATGTGCCTTTTTAAATTACCTACCTATTAAATTTACAAGATTATTATATGCACGAAAATATCCGACCTGAGCTAGATTCCAATTGAACTTGTCAAGTAAATATTTATCTGTTTGCAACCCTTCAGCTGGAACATATATAATTCATACATTAATTAATTCATAAAAAATCACTGACGCAAAATATACCTGTATTTGGTCCTTTTATAAGTATATAACACACGTACGTCATAATTAACAAAAATCTTCTGTAAGCAACTCTTTTCTTGATTAAAATCTTAAACATATCAACAACAACAGTCTTGATGTTGAAGACATCTAAGCATAACTTGATATCTGTCTTTGGAGGTGGTTTTTCCTTTACGAACACATGTACATATAGCACGGCTACAGCGAAGAGAACCAGGCTTATAGAAAGCATCCAAGAGTAGCCGATTTTAAGGAACAAGAAACCTGCTATAGCAGGTGCTATTGGGTTTAGAATTAAGGATACGATCTCTACGGAACCGATCCTGAATGTCCTTTCTTCCTAAAACATACCTTCTTTATGGGTTTCAGTTTCGATATAATTTTGCTTTTGAATTTAACCAAAATCTTACTGCCTTTCTTAAGGTAAAGAGTTAAATATGTTACTTAGTATCAAATACAGAACATGATGAATGCTCACGTTCAATCGAGATAGCGCTAGCCTAACAAAAATTAGCGCTGTTTGTCAGAGCGAGATGTCAACCGTACTATAATATACAGAATGTTAATGAAAATGTGTTACAAACTTTAACACCTTTATTCCTGAGTATGTCCGGAAACCTTACATTGCTAAGTTATAGCCCTCTTAAGGTGCACCTCATTACACACAATTTTATTAATAACTCTGGTACTGGTTGCACTATAATTTTAAAACTTGATACGAGGATACTACCTCTTTAGATGCATGTTTATACTTTCTTTTGTTTCTGTCTCTCAACCAGAAGCGTCTCATATAGGGAAGCATTGAACGTTTTTCATCATTATTTTTTACCCATTGACATTTTTTAATTTCTGCTAATTTATTAAATAAAATATATCGAAAACTACAGCGATTATCAAGTTTTAGCAAGCTTTTTTGTGTATAGAGATATAGAAACAAAAAAAAAGTAAACGTGCATCTAAAGAAACAGTATCCTTGTACCAAGTTTCAAAATTATAGTAAAACTTGTACCAGAGATGTGTATGATGAGGTGCACCTTAAAAGGGCTGTAACTCTGTAACGTTTCCGGACATTTTTTGCTCAAAATAACCTCAGAAATAAGTTGTTAAAGTTTATAACACATATTCATTAACATCCTGTATAGTATTATACTACATCTTCATTTGATGTACTGTATACTGTTCAAAAATAATAATGTATGCAAAATTATTGTTTTTCAAACATCGATAAAGTCAAAACTTTTAAAGCTATTTTTAAACGAATAAAGGTATGAACGCAACCTAAATTCTTTATCGCCAATCTGAGTTTCTCATGAATATCTTAACTTCAGAACACCTGAAGTCCTTAGACAAACGGTTTGACTTTAGTGAAATTGGTTATATACAGGTGTCTCTAAAGTAGGGGGACATGGCTTAACCGCAGATTCCTGAGGCTTAAATAAGACGATATAACTCTACCGGAAAAGGTACCATTTGCTTCAAAGTTCTTCGAAAAAATATTAAAATTATAATAACAGAACGCTTTATTCGATTTGGCATGACAGTTTTTACTTCCTTGTACGAAGTAAAGGAAGTATTGTAATCGCGAAAAATTTCGGTTTCCAGATTTCAACGGAAATATCCATTATGACCATCCCTGAATCCATTTTGACCAATTTCGTCGTGACGTCTGTACGTACGTACAGCCCATCCAGCGAATCAAGCGGTTTACGTCATCGTTTAGGGATTTTTGAAATTTTCTTAATTTTTTTAAATATATTTTATAAAAGGTATTTTATTAGTTTATTATTATTATTATTATTATTATTATTATGTATTTGACACCTTTAATAGAAATAATTATATTTGTATATATTATTATTAAGTAAAATTTTGTAATTTTTTGCAAAATGACGTTTGATTATATTTTTTTAATATTGGTAATTCTGAACATGTATATTACTAAAAATATTATATATTTATATTTTTCAACCTGTATTGTGATTTCATTTTGTTTTTGGTTTCATTGTTCATTGACAAAATGTCAAATGCTCTGTCATGTCAAATTCAAGAACTTGTAGTTAATTTATTGACTTATTTTGAAAAATGAAAAATAGATTGGTGGACTCTTACTTTCACTGAATTGTAATATTGAGGTAATATTTCGTTATATTTGTTAGTAGGTGTTGTAGCGTGTGGCAAACGCTATGCGCAATGTACAGAAACAATGAGAAATTGTATGGTATGCAGTATTCTGTATTTTTTTAAGGATCTCACATAATACTAGATAGTTTGTTGCATATACTACAAGAATAAAAGTATTTATAATGGCGTAAGCAGTAACGTTCAGAATATTTTGAATAAAATTGGATTTCGCTGGAAAAAAATGATACCAGACGTGTTACCTTTTTAAGAAAGATTTGGATTTATGAAGGCAACCCACAGATCATATTTTAATCTGTTTTACATGCTCATGTAAACATTTTAACATTTTCAAATTTGGTATATAAGACTTTTATATCAATGGAAATAACATAATAGATTTTAGTTAAAATAGTCTACCAGGAAGTGGTATTTTACTTGAAACCTATAATAGATTTTAATGAAAAACTATATTAAAAATAATCCAAAACTTTTCAAATTTGGTATATAATACTTTTATGTAAATAGGAATAACATAATAGATTTTGGTTAAAATAGTTTAACCGGAAGTGATACTTTACTTGAAGCTGTTATCAATTTTTCTTGAAAAACAATGGTGTTATTTTGATTTTAATACTAAATGCTTCAAATAAAAGTTATAGACAATTGAATTCTGCGTCGAAAACATCAAGTATGATTACATTAGCTCTTTGTATAAGCGAGATATATACATTTAAAAATTATGTAATTTTTTGTTTCTGTAATGAAGTTTGCTATGAATTAGGACAAAATATAACAATAAAAAAAAGAATTTAATGTCAATGTCAAATATGTGCAATTTTATGATTGAGTCTGTTATAATACATATTTTAATTATTAACAAAATATGTATAGTGTAACAGGCGTACAAGGAAGTCATGTGTTATCCACATCAGATATTTTAAATATTAATTTAATATACCAGTCTATCCAAATCTCAAACAACTAATTTTTAATGACAGTAAGAATTGTTTATGGGTTGTCAAAAATTTTCTTCACAATATTCTAAAATTAGTAACATCCGTTTGTTCGGCCTAATAATATTTTACTACCATTATCGTAAATAAGAGTATTACATTTCTTAGCTTACTCCTAAAGAAGTTGTGAAGATTGACAACTCATTACTGTCATTAAAAATTAAATATTTAGCATTTGGGCAGACTGCTAGATAAAATTTATTTAAAAAATTTAGCGGTGCAGACACTCAGATTTTATTTTTTTCTGTGTGAACCGTAACAGATATCACAAATTACACGGAGAAAGAAAAGTTTACTATTGAATGTATCTTTCTGGAAAAAAAATCATGTTATCGGCGTGATCATTAAAAAGTTACAGTCTAATCAATGTTGGGACACCTAAGTTTCATACACTAGTGGTTCACTAATAATAACAAAGTATCATCCTAAAAGATGACATAACCATATAAACTGTAATACCAAATTTCATTCAAATCGAATAAAGCGAGCTGTTATTACAAGCAAAAATTTTTTTTTCGAAGAACTATGAAGCAGAATACTGGCTAAATGGTACACTTTCCGGTTTCCGGTAGAAGCAAGTCTTATTTCAGAATCAGGAATCTGTAATTAAGCCATGACCCCATATTTGAGAGTTGTACAAAAAAATATTTCAATAATTCTAATAGACTCAACGGTCATTTTTGACTACGTTGACAAAATTTTAAGATAAAACATTTGCACTAGCCCCGAATTAATTCAGAGTTGGTGAAATACTGGAAAGCAAACTAAGTAGCATAATCACAAGTAATGAAAGGGAGGTATAGTTACTTTTTAATGGGGTCTTCCACCACTATAAGATTTTTAATATTTAATATTTAGGCATAAATTACTTCTTTCCCGGCTTTTGGTTACTACGTCACGCTCCCTGCAATAGGATATTGAGATAATTATAGTACTAATACTAAGAAAGAGAGAAATATAGTGGAATCATTCTACCATGACTGCGTTCCAAAATCCTACTCTTAGAGTACGAAATTACTCAAAGTCGTTTCAAAACTAATAACCTTCCTCTCAGAGTTTACTCCAAGTGATGATCTACTTACCCTAGGGCGCGATAAAATGATGCTTTTGTATAACTTCCTACAGATTTTGATATATAAGAATAATTTATTACCAAATTATATATTAATTTAAAGGTAAACATATGGAGATTGACATAAAGGTTTCAGTTCTTTTATACAGTGTGTCCCATTTAGAGGTGCCACCATTGGGATCTCGAGAACTATAAGAGATACGATGTCGGTTAAATGGAACTTTTTATGCGCCTTTGGGAGGCCATCTCAGATATGCTTTTGTTTTTCCAAAAATTCTTATAGGGCACTAGATAATGACGAAAAACTGAATAATGTTGATTTTTTCTTTTTCAAATAACTTCTAAACTATTAGTAATTAAGAAAAACATTTCAAATATAAAAGATAGATATTTTTATTAGCTAACCAGTGGCGTACGAAATAAATTTTTATATTTGTAAGTTTTCGAGATATAACACAAACTTATATTTTTTTAAATGGAACCCATATCTGATTTTAGTCTCAAAAAAATCATTTTTTTTTCTCTTTTCAACGATGTAAGGGTTATTATGTTTTATGTTTGTTTTGCCTTCAAAATTATTATTTTTTCCTTATTTTGTATTAAATTTATAATTATTTTGAAAATATTGGCAGATTTCTATTTAGAAAAACTCCTTGTATTTAAATAATTTATTTCGTTAGAAAATTTTGCTCAAAACTCGTATCAAACTAATTTTTATATTTTGTATCTGGTCGCCCTTGGCACATTATAGTGTAATTTGTAATTATGAGTCTAGAATGAAAATATTAAGTAATAAAGGCATAAAACAAATTATTTCGATCAAATACAATATAATTAATAAAAATAATAATGTTTTTTTGGGAAATAATAAGAAAGTTCAGGAAATTAAAAAGAAAAATTAAATTTTAGGAGCAAAACAAATATAAAACATAATAACCCGTACATCATTGAAAAGAGAAAAAAATAATGATTTTTTTGAGACTAAAATCAGATATGGGTTCCATTTAAAAAAATATAAGTTTGTGTTATATCTCGAAAACTTACAGATATAAAAATTTATTTCGTACGCCACTGGTTAGCTAATAAAAATATCTATCTTTTATATTTGAAATATTTTTCTTAATTACTAATAGTTTAGAAGTTATTTGAAAAAGAAAAAATCAACAATATTCAGTTTTTCGTCATTATCTAGTGCCCTATGAGAATTTTTGGAAAAACAAAAGCACATCTGAGATGGCCTCCCAAAGGCGCATAAAAAGTTCCATTTAACCGACATCGTATCTCTTATAGTTCTCGAGATCCCAATGGTGGCACCTCTAAATGGGACACACTGTATAATCAATAAATTATTAGTAAATTAAAGAAAATTATAGAAGTGTTCAAAACAAGATTTTTCAAAACCACTTTATCTTCACAAAACTAATTTCCTTTTTGTAGAGATAGAGACGGACAGAGAAACTGGCAGAGATTGAGAATTGAGATAAGGCCGAGAACATAGTTTTCCAGGTATATCGGCAAATCAAGAATGATATACTTTCAGTTTGTAATATCTATAACATTTATGTCACCAATTATATATGCGACGCAGTTTGTTCCATTAACAAAACTGTAGTACACAAATATATTTTAATATGATAGGCAGTGCTTTTTTTGTAGAAAAAAAGGTGCTGGAACGTACATTTTATCAGTGTCCAAAATTTTGGTGGGGCAGGGTATTACGAAAAAAAAACATTTTTTTAATAATTACTTTGCGAGATATTTGAATTTATTTCCAGGTCACAGATGACGCCACACTATTGGTATCTTTCTCGCGCAGCCTACTACAGAAACTGGTGTGAGAAAGGTAGCTCTATAGGTTTCTTTAAAAATCTAATGCAGTTATACAAAAAAACAATTATGACTTTTTGATACCACGAATTGCTTCAAAATTAAACGAACTTTCATTTAAAAATATTTAACAACATTGGTTTATGGGCCCATTACACTGATCTCTATACATAACTGGATTGCGTATGAGATAGGATGGAGATACGGCGTTTTGTGATTATTTGAAAACCGCCATATTTGAAAAAAGTTTAGTCTCTCGGCCTGACGTAGTGTTGTTGCCTACTCAGCTGTTCAGCAAAATGGTATTAAACTGTGTATATTGAGACAGAAAGAAAGAAAAGAACATTAGTTTTCATAAGTTAATGATGACAGTAATACACTTCTTACGTCTATATCTTTATTAATTTATTGTTCGCTGTACTATTTTGTAATATAGTCTGCACGGTACACGGTATTAAATTTTATGTACTAAAGTAAGTAAAAAATATTTACGGATTGCACTGGTTTTCAAAATCTAATATAATGTACTTTTTTAGGTTTTACGGATTCAAATTTAGTTACACATTCATAGAACTACGGATGAGAATTTAAAAAGTTTTAAGAAAATATGTAGCAGTCATTATGTCACTTCAGAGATATTGATGAATACAAAAGAATTTTATATTAATATTAATTAATTAAGCTGAAATTTAATAAAGATTTTATATTGTACTTGTTTTTCTTTAAAAATTAATAATATACATACAGTGTTCATATTTTTTCATCATTTTTAATTAAATTATTATATTTGTAATATTAATATAAATAAAATATCGTATTTTGTATATATCTTACTTTCCAGCTGAAAAAATATATATTTTAATTCAAATCTATCAGATAGTAATTTGAATATCCCGCCAAAAATGGGCCGAGAGACTACACTTTTTCAAATATGGCGACGTTCAATTAGTCACAAGATGTTAACATGGGATACGCGATCCAGTTATGTATAGAGATCAGTGGCCCATTAGTACGGTTATGCTGTATGTAAATAAACAAGCTTCTGTCGCTGCTTGCTTGGAGGCGCTAGGGTCTGGAACAATTTTCTCTCTTTCCGGTCTCAGGTAGAAGGACGTACAACAAAATTTGAATTTTGTATTACATTTTAATTATTAATTTCTCATATATTACAAATTATTTTTGAGTGAAACTATGATTTATATACTATCATTCTTCCATACTTCCATAATATGCAATAAAAAAAAAATGGTGGAATACCCCATTTGTCAATAAAATTGTTGATGTATTTATTTTATGTTTGAAATCTGTTTGGAAATTGGCCTTGAGCCTTGAAAATAAATAATCTTATACGTATTAACAAACCTGTGTACTAAGATCAGAAATATAGCTAAAAATAGCCATAATTAGTGTCTGACCACCCCCAAAAAATGCTGGAACTAGTAATGCCATTACATAATACATTTCTATTGGCCATTTCGTAATGAACGCAGCACACAGCAATAAACCTAGACAAGAAAATACTTCACCAAGAATAGGTAAAGTGAGAAAAGGCTTTCTTATTTTGTGCTTATCACTAAACGTTCCAAAACACAAGACCAATATCATAGACACTGTTTGCTGCAACGGCCGAGCCCATCCATCATGGTATGCAATTAGGGTATGGACGTGTTTGATTCCTGTGGTGATGTTATTGCAGATGGTATCATTAAATTTTAGATTAACACGGCAACCCATTTCAAACGACATGTTTGATATTGCTGCGCCAGCCAGCAACGATGCAAATATATACAGAAAAAATGCTGGCTCTACTGTTATCAGCCTAACGGCTTTTTTTATTTTCTCAATGAAGGTATGTTCTCGAGCCGTGTCCAAGGTTTCAATGCTTTCATTATGATGTAGAGTTGTTTTTGATTCGGATGTCTGTTTCAGCCCTAACTCCATTTTCACTACACTAATCTCAACACTAACTCACGGGAATTAAACAAACATTTGTTTACTCTTAACATTTATTGTCTTATATACTTTCTCAATGCAAAAAAAAACAAGAAATTCTTGTTTTCAATATTAATTTATTTGAACTTGAAAGATGAGCAAATAATAGTTAGAGTGAGAGGGAGAGTACTACAAGAAAGTGATTCTTTGAATATTCAACTAAAATCTACGCGCACTACGAGTATAACACGGTCAGACGGTCACACACCTTGTTCTTGTTACATCACAGTACAGCGACGGCCGCACTGGGTCGCGTAAGTCCATTTGCCCGAATATTACAATCACCAATTGAGTAGCAAAACTGGATAAATCCACTTTTCGGAAAAAAATGTTGGTGCAGAATATGGTTTTCTAGTAAGATAAATCTTTATAGTAAATAAAAATTTAGCAAAAATTTTAGTGAATAAGCACGTTTTAACACGTTCACTGCCGATCATCTGCCCTGTTATTGCCTGTTATGTCGGGTCTTAGTTGTGGAAACTAACTATATTACAATTATTTTTACTATGCCATATGACATTACATTTTTGGTAATGGGACTCTAAAAATTAGTGATGTGAGATGTATTATGAGTTTCTTTATACCAGCTCATGGTTTTCCTTTCACTGGCATGTCAGCATTTAGTCCTGGCAATTTACTCCCGACATATACTGATTATATTATATTATCGCTTTTGGGTTTCTAATACTTCTCCAAATTTTTTATTCTGTAATTCTGCATCTGATAAGCTTTTTGTCACGACAAGAACGTACTTTCTTTTGCAACGATGGTCCCGGCAATTGATTGTCCATTGTAGAACTCAGAGTGCCCAAAACCCAAAACCAACTATGTACTTATATAAAGTGTACCTGAGGTGCCTATAAAAGCGCAACTTTAAGTTCCTAATGCCTATGAGATACTGAAGCATAGAAGAATGTATACAGGGTGTATCAAGATAATGGAACAGTGCCGTTTATTCGTGTATGTGAAAAGATACAGAAAAAAGTGATTAGGATATTTTGTAAGGGATACAGGAGGACACATTTTACCATAAACTTTATTATCATAAATCCAGTGGTACTCAAACTATAGGGCAATATTATATTTTTTTAAATGGCATTATATATTTTTTATTAACTCATTAAATAGAGAATTTTGTTCTGAATTCAACGATATAACAATATCATACCCTTACACTGCGAAAAAATTTATAAAAATTAATTCAAAGTTAGTATTTCATTTCTACTATATCTAAGTAATCTGAGCAAACATTCATTCAATAAAACAAAAAAATTATTTTAAAAGTTGAATTTATTGCCAAAATCGCATGTAATAAAACTAAAATAAATTTTATTTTGTTTTATTGATTGAATATTTGCTCAGATTACTTAGATAAAGTAGAAATGAAATATTAACTTTGAATGAATTTTTATCAAATTTTTCGCAATGTAAGGTTATGATATTATTATATCGTTGAATTCAGAACAAAATTCTCTATTTAATAAGTTAATGAAATATATATAATGCCATTTAAAAAAAATTAATATTGCCCTATAGTTTGAGTACTACTGGATTTAAGATAATGAAGTTTATGCTAAAATGTGTCCCCCTCTATGTCTTACAAAATATCTTAATCACTTTTTTCTGTATCTTTTCACATACACGAATAAAAGGCACTGTTCCATTATCTTGATACATCCTGTATAATGATGGCACAGACGTTGTGTCATCGGCATAGCACGCAAAATACCAGATGACACAACGTATGTGTCATAGGCAGTGGACGTGTTAAGGTCCCTAGAATCCGACTATAACATTTTTATAACGATATCTGTGTGTGTATGTATGCGCGCGTGTGTGTGTGTGTGTGTGTGTGTGTGTGTGTGTGTGTGTGTGTGTGTGTGTTGGAAGAACGATTCCTTAAAAACAATAATACTTAAGACCTGTTTAACTACGAATTCCTCAATCTGACTGTAGTTTCTTAAAAAAAATCTTCTAAATATTACTTTTTGAAAAAAAAAATGTTATTGCAAATATTGAAGAACATAAAATTCTCCATATAATACACTTAAATTTTTTATTACATCTTCTATAAATTTAGAGAAAAAGAAAATATATAGAATAATTTAATTTGTTGCAATAAGTCGCACAGTCCAGACTACATCAAGCGAACCAGTTTTCAAATTCAAATATTTCTAATTGACAAATAAATGCCCGAGTCAAAAATCAGTTTTACTGACATTACTGAAAGCTTTTATCTGCAAAGTACGTTTAATAATTCTTATTGAATTATTAATTAAATATTTAAAATTGTAGGTTGGTGTGTATATTAGTAATAGTACGTATATCCTTAAGAAATACCACCAATTCGGACAATGAATTTGAACCATCTTGAACATTTTAGCAGAGTAGGACAAGATTCCTTATAGAATGAAAGAATAGATATAATTAGAATTATTTGTGTGTACAAGAAATATTAAATTTGGTACATATGTAACAACACGGAAATGGCAAAGATGTTGTGCTAGCCACAACAGGTAATACAGTAGCAGTCTTCAAACAGGAAAAATTGTTAAGCTTTTGTAAATATACAACGTAGGAGAGGATATTTTTTGGCTCGATGGATTATGTAATTGAACAAGGTTGTTGGACGTCATCATAAGTCGCCGTTAAGGTGTGGTAACACATTCTTGTCTACGAATATGTAAATAATTCGTTAACATTTTTTATATTGGATTTTCTTTGTCCGTTAAATAAAATTCTTGGAAATACTTTTGTTATTTTTCGTTGTCGTCTAAAAAGTAGTATTCTTAACTCGTTCCAAAGTAATATCGTATTGCTCGTATGTCAGGTATGCATCTTTTAATTCTGATCAAATTTACTCTCTACATTTTTTACAGTAAAATGAACAGGAGATCAGGAAAATGCATAAAACTAAAATTCTATGTTAAATCCCTAAGTTCGCCCTAATCGCCAGTACCCGCGATATATTATATAGTGTATTTGTACAATGTGATTTGATACTCCCCCGTTGAACCACTTTTACATTGTCGTATACGGACAATAGGCCCATAAACCAATTTTTTAAAAATATTTTTAAATGAAAGTTCGTCTAGTTTTGAAGAAATTCGTGGTATCAAAAAGTCATAATTGTTTTTTGTATAGCTGCATTTGATTTTTAAAGAAACCTATAGCTGTCTTTTTCACACCAGTTTCTGTAGTAGGCTGCGCGAGAAAGATACCAATAGTGTGACGTCATCTGTATCCCTGGAAATAAATTCAAATATCTCACAAAATCCGATTATAACATTTTTTAAAATGATGTCTCTGTGTATGTGTGTATGGATGTGTGTATGTGTGAGTGTGTGTGTGTGTGTGTGTGTGTGTGTGTGTGTGTATGTATGTTTGGATGTTGTAGACACGATTCCTCAAAAACTATAAGACTTAAAAAATATTTAACTGCAGTTTCCTCAATCTGACATTCCTGGCAAGAGCTAAAAAGGTTTTGGTAACAATTGAACAACCGGAAGTAGTAGTTTCTTAGAAAAATTCTTCTAAATCTAATTTTTTGGGAGTTTTTTTTATTAAATATTGAAGAACATAAAATTCTCCATCTAATACACTTAAATTTTTTTATTATATCTTGTATAGATTTAGAGATAAAGACACTATAATTTATAGAGTAAACTAATCGAAGAGGCTAAGGCACTAAGGAAACCAGTTGACAAATTCCAATGTTTATAACATAGTTTGTAAATGACACATGTCATTGTCAAATATCAACAGTTTTAATGACATTCTGGTAGCTTTTTCTGAGAAGTATATTTTATTTTTCTTATTGTTTTATTAATTAAATATTTGAAATTATAGGTAAAATTGTGGTAAAATGCATATATCCATCAGAAATACCGCCAATCTGGTTAATGAATTGGAACAATTTCTGACATTTAGAAACTTCCTCATACAATGAAAAATAGATATAATTAAAATTATATGTGTGCAGAAGACATGTTAAATACAATAAAAAACAATATTTGGGTAAAGTTCTGTATTATTTTGTTATAAAGCGACGGTTCGAACGCGAAGTGCAATACAATACTTATATAGCCTAATATGGAAATGGCGAGAGGTCTTGTGCTGGCCACAACAGATTTTTTTTGTTATGGTTTATGGGCCTATTCTTTTGGCCAACAAATCTCAAATACTACATGTTTGTTATTGAACAGTGAAATGTTTCTGAAGTCCTTAATTTGTGAGGATGGTTTTGAAATAAATTTTAATCCAAAGTATTTAAATTTAAAAAAAATAATTTATTATAAAATAAATTCAAAAATGTTAATTTTTATATTTATTACAATATAATTATATTATTTTACACATTACGTTTCCTCATTGTTAGACAACAACGTTCAAGTCGATACAATTTATACGGAGTTCTCCAGACCTTTTCATCGTATTGATCACAATATCCTATTTTTCAAAACCACTAATTTCTTTGCTTTTTTCATATCTTAGTTCCTTTTTCGTTCATTTTCTTGGTCATAATTCTTCTTGTCCAACCTAGGCCCCTTATTTGCTTTTCATCAATGATATATCATCAATTCAGTACCAATATTTTATTATTTGCAGATGATTTAAAAATATTTCGTGTTATATATGTTAATAACCACTGTGTAATATTGCAACGTGATCTCGATCTACATCATAACTGGTGCTTAATTAATAAACTTGTACTTAACATAAATAAATGCAAAATACTATCTTTTACTCGCAAGAAAAGTTGTTTATATTATGATTATAAAATCTCCAATATGCAGTTAATTAGGTGTTGTTCAATACGCGATCTTGGAGTAATTTTTGATTCACGACTTACTTTTACAGAACATATTCAATCTGTTGCTTCATCTGCTTTCAAAACATTAGGATTTGTGAATTGTAACACAAGGCACTTTCATAATATTCAGATAATATTTACGTTTTATTACTTTCTTGTCAGATCAAAACTTGAATACTGTGCTCTGGTATGGAATCCAATCTATGAGGTTAATAGTAAAATAATAGAATCCGTACAGAAAAAGATTCTTGAAATATGTTTATTACAAAATAATTGGAACTTATCAACTGCTATGAGCTGTTACTTAATACCTTCCAACTTCAATCACTCTCTGTCAGACGGCAAATAAATGCTGTTATCTACCTTTATAAATTGTGTCATTACGGTATATGATCCTAACTGCCTATCCTTATTAAACTTTTCTGCACCCTGTATCCGCACAAAATTATCAAATACCTTCTACATTCCTACAGCTCATACTAATGTATTTCTGCAATCTCCAATTAATAATATGTGTAGCTTATTTAATAAAATTAACTGTAATGTAGACCTTTTTTCCAGTTCGTACAACAAATTCTGTCACTATATTATTAAAATTTATAATTGATTTTGATTTATTTTTGTGAATGCAGCTTGTATATCGTTGAATTATCATATGTATAAATAAATAAATCTATGTTTAATATAATTGCCATAAACCAAAAATTGTTCAAATCGGTTGAGCCGTTTTAAGTCTTGTACAAAGTCTTTCGTTGCAATTTGCATACAACGTTTTAATAGCATATGAAGATAATCTTGTCCATTAATAGTTATTTATGCAACAAGTGTAAAAAGTATAGTCTTAGTCAAGAGTTTGGGTATGCATTTTGATCAGAATCTCACGTTTCGAGAACACTTATCAAAAAAATTAATTTCTGCTAAACTAAAGCTCAAAATGTTATACCAATACCGTAATTTACTTTCATCGGAGATAAAACTTCGTCTTGTTAACTCGTTGATATTTCCTGTATTAGACTATTGTGCTTGTGTTTATATACCTAACTTGAGTCAAAGTGATAAGCGCAAAATAAACCTTTTTCAAAATAGCTGTTTAAGATATGTATTCGGCGTTCGGAAATTTGAGCATATCTCTCAGTACCGTGTTGCAGCTAACTTAAATGTAATTGAAGATCGCTTAAAAATTATTTTTCTCTGTCTAATACATAAAATAAAAACTACAGGATGTCCAAAATATTTGTGTGACAAGCTCGTATCAAAAGAAAATAATTACAACTTACGTGGCAATGATTTGTATTCAATACCATTATTTAATAAAACGAAATTTAAAAAGTTCATTTTCTTATTTAGCTCCTTCATTGTATAACAGTATTTCTAGTAATTCAAAATCTCTAAATTATAGTGCTTTCAAAAAACATATACAAATTTATTACAAACCTTAATTATAAAAATATTTGGTTATAAAATGAATGTTCTCTTATTGTAATTTCAATTATTATAAATCAAAACTATTTCTACATTTTTCTGTTTTTTTTTTCTTTTCTCCGTTTTTCGGAGTGATGATTTCTGTATTACTATAAGTTCATTTTTCATATGTAATTGTTATTAGATTGTAATCTGGTTAGGTGGAAGATCAGCCTTGGCTGAACCTCGCCATTGGGTTTATTTCTCAATAAAGTATATTATTATTATTATTATTATTATTATTATTATTATTATTATTATTATTATTATTATTATTTCACGAATAGGAAAGTATGACCGAACGAGCCGAGGCGAGTTCGTCAAATCCTATGAGTAAAATAAGACACTTTTTACTCGAGTTGCATACCTACATTTTTTTTTTACGTTTGCAATAAAAGTGTGAAAAAAGTGCCATAACGTTTTATTATTTCACTCCGTAGCGTTAAAAAATGCACTTTTCACACTTTATTGAGTTAAAAATGAAAATGAAAAAATCAGCTTTTTTTAACAAACGTAAAGAAAGACATATACCATATAACTTCATATTCTAACTAAACATAACTAAAGATATACTCTGTACTACAACTTCTTAGAGTATTCGAAGTATCGTATATTTTTTGACAAGTTTTTAAACGATTCATTGCACACTACAGAAAATTACAAATCTGCTTGTATTAAAAATTTAATAATAGAAATTACACCGGTGTTAGCTAGAACCGTGCTAACGATTTTACACGTACTTCAGGGTTATAAAGAAAATCAGTCATGCCACTATACTGATTAAACCGAAAATGTACTGATACGCATATTTAATACATTTGGCTTCATTATTTTAAATTGTTTAATATTATTTTTATATATAATTATTTAGTATATTGAAGCCAAATGTATTGAATGCCTGTCAGTACATTTTCGGTTTAATCAGTATAGTGGCATCACTGATTTTTGTTTATAACCCTGAAGTATGTGTCAAGTCGTCGTCAAGGTTTTAACTAATACACCCAAACAACGCCATTTAAAACAGTGATCGCGGTACGGGTCATGTTTATCACCCATGACCTTTATACGATGCATAGTTAAAGAAAATCATGACAATAATTTATTTATATATTTGAATATGTATTTATGCACGATCGTTTTTTTTTTTTTAATGTTTACCGATAAGGTTTCCAAGGCAGTAAGTTATATTTACAAATTACTGATTGTCAAGTGATTGTGACTACTTACAGATTATGAGGCGGGATGATAAATAAATAAAATACAACAATCGAAGTTTACTTGAAAAATGATAACAATTTTTTTTAATGTAATAATAAATTACATCCGAGGTGGGAGATGTTTCATTACAGCCGAGGGCTTATGTATATTACCTAGAGGCAAAGCCTCGAGGTGAGATAAAGCGCGAGGCTGTGATGAAACTCCCACCGAGGTTATGTATACTATTTTATTCACAATCATCCTCATTTTAAATCAATAAAATAAATCAATGAGTTATAACCTTTATGCTCATATTCATAAAGTTTCAAAACGGCTCGTTATAATTTTTGACAAATAGAATCAAACTTGACAAATAAAATTTCGATTTTTCTTTCAATGTCGACTTTTTTTACTGGTTAAAAATTATAACGAACCGTTTGAAATTTTTACGAGTGTTTATGAATACGGGCATTAATTTTATTAATATTTTTGTCAGCTCTCTTGAAATTTGTTGAGCCTACTTAATTATAGGGATCTATGGCAATGTTGCTAGGCAACCCCTACATAAACATTTCCAACCCAAGAGATGGAAGTAAAATATGTTATTTTCAACCAAGAGATTGTCATTAAAGTTAGAAATGACGTATGTCCCAACCTCCAAAAGGTTAGGAATAGGTATATTACTATAATGCTAGTGAATAATAGTTATTTACGATACAAGTACGCAAAGCTAGAATTTAGTCACGAATGGGATAGATTTAAAGACCCTTGAGTGACTAAAGATGCTTTACGTATGTGTATTGTACAATATTTTACCTGCGATAGAATCTAAAAATCCAAGAAATATAAAAAAATATTTTTAATTAGGATAACAAAAATATTCATCTGTTTTTGCAAATTTAGCATGTTTATAGTACATTATCATAAAGCAATCTGTTAATGTACGAGTTTTACAAAGGACGACTGCGGTAACAAGCATTCTGATATATGTTTTTTATATTATTTTTTCTATTGAGGTATTTTTCCAAATATTTTTTTTTTAAATGCGACGTTCAAAGTATGACTTGGTGTTTTTTTGTCAGTCATGTTTATGTTGATAGCGCTTCCAGCTAACAATTGAAATTTCATATTTTGATTAGTAATTAGTGTATTTATCTTATTCAAGGTCTGATTGTGAAATTAATATATTGTATCAAGTTGTATAAATGGAGGAGGAAAACCAAACATACGTTCGTCAGCATCAGCATCAGTGGCGGCTCGTGCTATAGGGCACAAGGGCGCAGCCCTACCAAATAAAAAGACAAGAAAAAAAGAAATAAGCGAGTACATATACATTTTAAAAATACATTAATTATTATTTATTTACTTTCATTATTATGCAATTCCTACTACACCGCCGATAGCTAGATAGCCTATATACTGACGTGTGCACGTACCGATATGCTGCTAGAAGCTAGGGCACAAATGTTTCTGCCCCGGTCTCCCACTATTTTTACTCGAATTTTGACCAATAGCAGCGAAGCGCGCGAAGCTGCATATGACTGCATTAAGCCTGTTCCGGGCACAGCCCAATTTAAACGAAGATGTCCGAGTATGTCCGGCATTTTCCGAGGTAATCTGTTATTGTTGAATTGTAATCGTCTAGTACTCATTTAATTACGAAGATGGCTTCTGTATCTTAAAGATTAAATAATTTAATATACTCTTTTTACTTTTTTAAATTTTTGTGCTCTACCATACAAAGATATCACCAGCCGCCACTGATCAGCATCACATTTGGCTAATAGTGGTGGAGACCTCATGACAATTAAACGTAATGGAGATTAGAAGTCCACCACAAGTACAATTGCGGCCAAAAAATGGAAACACCTATTTTTTATATTTGTAATTTAGTCTTTGCCAGGATACTCAAACATAGGCGTCGTAAATTTTCTGTAATTATTTAGATAAATGTCAAACTGGAGCCCCCATAAAATATTATTTCTTTGTTTTTGATTTTTTGGTTTATAATTTTCTCTGTTTTGATTAAATTATTTAATTAGTAAAATAAAAATGAAGTAAATAAAAACAGTGTTATGGATTTCAAAATGAAACGCCACTGCTTGTGTGACATTATTTGATGTCATTTTGACATGAAAGTCAAATTACAATGTTAAAAATTCATAAAAACAGCTAACTACATAAACGTGTTTCCATATTTTTGGCCGCAATTGTACATTCCGTATAGCGTTTGCTACACGCTGTACATATAGATTTAATACTAAAATAGAACAAAATATTACCTCAATAATACAATTCAGTGTAAGTAAGAGGCCACCATTATATTTTTCATTTTCAAAATAAGTCAATAAATTAACTACAAGCTCTTGAATTTGACATGACAGAGCATTTGACATTTTGTCAATGAACAACGAAACAAAAAACAAAATGAAATCACAATACAGGTTGAAAAGCATAATATAGACATACAATATTCAGTAATATAAGTATTCAGAATTACTAGTAATAAAAAAATATAATCAAACGTAATTTTACAAAAATTAACAAAATTTTACTTAATAATATTTCCAAATATAATTATTTCTATTAAAGGTTTCAAATACATAATAATAATAATAATAATAATAATAATAATAATAATAATAATAATAATAATAATAATTATAATAATAATAATAATAATAATAATAATAAAAATCTGTTGTGGCCAGCACAAAACCTTCCGTCAATTCAATGTATTTCGTACAAATCCGATACCAAAAGTTCCTTGGAAAAGATTCTGTAAATCCTGTAAAATTGTAACACGAAACACACTATTTTTTACAAATTCCATATTGCAAGTTCCTTTGGGAAGATTCTATAAATCCAATATTATTATAACACGAATGTACATTCTGTAAATTGCACTTCACACTTCCTCATTCCTATCCAACGCATCTTCTTCAGACAGTTCTTCCTCTCTCAAATATTCTGCTACACAGTCCTTCCATCTTCTCTTTGGCCTTCCTCGTACTCCCGGCATTGATCTGATCCTATACTTTCCACTTTGGTTTTGCACTTGACACTGACATCTGTCAATTAGAATTTTTTTGAATATATGTGCTGTTTCCATAATGATTTTTGAAAGTTAACCTCTCTTAATCTCTCTATAACTCTATATCTATTGAATATGAAGGAAAATGTATAATCAAAATGTATAGAGAATAAGATTTTTTTCATATTAATGATCACAAATTGTCAAAAAATGATATTTAACTGCGGTTTTCCCAGAAAAGCTGTTAGAAACTTCAAATAAGTGTACTTCCGGTTGACCAATTATAACCAAAATCTAATCAGCTCTTCATATGGTTGTAAGAGGAATACGAAAAAATCATAATTTTTAGAATTTTAGTTTGCGAGTTATCGTCGGAGAAAAATTTGTCACACACACACACACGGACACACACACAGGCACACACACACACACACACACACACAGGCACACACACAGACACACACACACACACACATACACACACACACATAGACATCAATGTAAAATTAGTAATATCGTATTCTAGGGATCTTAAAACGTGCTTATTCATTAAAAACTCACCACCGAATTTTTTGACCAAAGACAATACCTTCCTTACCTAAGGGTGACGGAAGGTAAAAACCAATAAAATACTGTTCATAAAATATATTTAAAAATATATAGAAAATTTAAAAAATCTCTAAACGATGATGTAAATCGCTTGGGCTTGATAGCCCATTTTTATTTTTATAGCCATACTTTCCATTAAACTTGTTAATATTAATTGCATAAGTCTTGAAATAAGGAAGTTCGTATACCAGACAATAAGAAGAATAGTATGTTAATATACCTGCTATAAATAAGCATACTCGCATATACCTATAGTATGTTAATATACCTGTTATAAATAAGCATACTCGCATATAGTATGTTAATATACCTGTTATAAACAAGCATACTCGCATATTTATTAATAGAACATGCACAAATCATATAATAAACAAACAAACAAACAAATAAACAAGAAAGAATTAATTGGTTTTATTACGGAGAAATTTACAAGTTTAATGCTAATCAGCAATATAATATCTTAATGTATTATGTATTAATTTATTATCTCATTTGTATTAATATTTTATCAAAAAGAAGTATTTTCTCATTTTATTTTTATGCAGAATGAAATTGAATCTGTTTTCGATTTTGAGAGCGAACATAATATATGTATGTGCTTTTTGAGGATATTTGTACGATGTTTGTAAACTTTAATTAAAGATAACGATATTTCTCAATTTTAGTCCACTTTATTAACATACCAAATATCCAGAAAATCGTTATCTTTCATCATCCATTTCAGTCAAGTAATCACCTAGATCCCGTAAACTTCAGTGATTAAACAAATCGGTGGCGCCCTGGCAGTTATTTGGTTGGTCCGGGGTGCAAAATATGATAATACTTTATTGACTGATAAGTCAATGGTAGGGTTCAGCCATAAGCTATTCTTCCACCCAACCAATACATTTATAATTACAAATAATTTACCAAATTACAATGCCAATACAAACAGAAAAAAATCTGATGTGATCAGCACAATACCTCCCTCTTTTTAATTTTTATTAATTTAAATACATACCTACATATTTACTAATCCTGCAAACTATATTAAGTTCCTTTGCATATATCTATTGCTTTACATAATCGATTTCGTTAATGTGTAGTTGTAAACTAATATTTGACACTTTGATAACACTTACTTGTTCACAGCTGTTTGATTTTTAGTGCTGCAAACTTATCAATTTTATATCGGATCATTCTGTAGGTAATTCTAATATTTATGTATGATGGAAAATACATTATTTTTACTAACTTTAGTTTCATTAGACTCAATAAAATCTTCGTAACACGGTTTCATTATTAATTTTAATGTAGTAGCTACCTGACAGTAACATTTGTTTAAATATGTCCAAATTGTTATCAAAATATTATGTTTTTTCAGTTATTTCGAGTTATTTACAAATGCTATTATCGTAGAATTGAAAACTGTTAAAAGGTTGTATAAATGACATTTCCGGTTATCCGATATGCACTAAAATCTAACGAGCTCTTCCCACATTACTATAGAATGGGTATACAAAATTTCAAATTTTTTTGATGGATAGTATTTGAGTGTCCAAAGGATCCACACACACATACATACTCACAAACATCATTGTAAAAATCTGACGTGGCCAGCACATGACCTCCCGCCAATTCCATGTTTAAATATCAGTATCACTTCCGGTTGATCGTTTGTAAATAAAATCTAATTTGTTGGCCAATAAATAGACAAGTCTGTAATACGAAATTTTGGATTACGTTTTATTGTTTTTCCTCAAAAATCTGTTAGAGCTCCAAATTAAGTACTACATCCGATTTATCATATATGGTTAAAAAAAATATGTTGTTTCAAATTATATATGAGTTTTTAATACCAAATTTGAGAAGTTTTGGATCATATTTTAATAGACTTTAAGGAAAAATCGTAACACACATTACTCTTATAAAAATCAGCATCAACTTCTAGGTGCTCTAAAACGCAATCTTTGTAAATTCTTCGCCGTACATGATCCATTTCGAAAATGTGTAGTTGTAAATTACTATTAATTTATAGTGCTGCAAAAATAGAAAAAAATTAAGTCAGATCATCCTGTACATCTAATATTTAAGTATGATGGAAAACATATTATTTTTACAAACCTTAATTTCATTAGAATTTAATATTTTACTGTTATATTCCCTTTAAGACGGTTTCATTATTAATTTTAATGTAATTGCTTCCTGACAGTGACATTTGTTTAAATATGTCAAAATTGTTATTAAAATTATGTTTTTGTTTGACGCATAGACAAGACGATATATGAAAATAAATTATAGTATATATTCATATTTAAAAGTATTTAGAGTAGGGCTGTCAAAAGTATTCGGTTAACCGGTTAACCGATTAACCGGTTAACCGGAAACCGGTTTTTCAATAATGAAATATTCGGCTAGCCGGTTAACCGGTTTGTAGCCGGCTTTTATTCGGTTTATAGCCGGTTTTTAACCGGTTAAAAGCCGGTTTTTAACCGGTCAATAGCCGGTTTTTAACCGGTCAAAAGCCGGTTTTTAACCGGTCAATAGCCGGTTTTTAACCGGTCAATAGCCGGTTTTTAACCGGTCAATAGCCGGTTTTTAACCGGTCACCTTATTTCTATTCGTTACTAACTGCTATGGCATTTTTACAACATTGGCAGTTAATTTTAATAAAAATTAATTATATTCTCTCATTAAATATAAGCTCGTGATATTAATAATGAAGAAAGGGGTGAAAGGACCAAGCATTGAATGGTTTATAGATGAAAACAAAAGGCATAAATGGTCCACGTGTATTGTAAAATTCTTTATTCACAATCATTATAGTAATATACCGATTCCTAACTTTGGAGGTTGGGAAAT